>JAILYB010000053.1:0-2763542 GCA_021437785.1 Rhodomyrtus psidioides
TCGAGGATGCAAAGGTTTAAAAAGTGCATTGAGATAGAGAATATCGAATCCAAGAGTCTTGTATGTTTGGATGTAGAGACTCGTTGGAATTCGACATACATGATGTTGGAAGCGGCTTTGAAGTTTCAAAAAGCTTTTATCTCATTAGGAATTGGTGATAGCAAATTTGTTGCAGAGCTTTCCAAGATGAGAGGATTGCCTACTAATGATGATTGGGAATATGCTCGCCTATTTCTTCCTTTCTTGAAGTTGTTCTATGATACAACTTTAAAAGTGTCGGGATCTTCTTATGTTACTAGTAATGATATGGCAAAAGATGTCTTTGGTGTTTATACGATGATTCAAAGATATTGTGAGAATAAGGACAAGAGTTTACAGAATATGGCCAAGAGAATGAAGATTAAATTCAATAAGTATTTTGGTAATGTGAACAACATCAATCTAACATTGTTCATTGCCTGCATATTTGACCCTCGACATAAGTTGGAGTATGTGACATGGATGATTAATCATGTCTATGAAAGCACACAAGCGGAAACATTACGAGATAAAGTAACAACATCTCTGATGTTATTGTTTGAGCAATATCGCACCGGTGTATGCCCTCAAGGCAACTTTAGGTTCAAGGGTACAAGGACAATGAGCATCTCGATGTCTCCTGTGGTTGGTGCGGACGTTTTGACTGAAACGTATCTTAGCCAAACGGGACAAGCATATTTAGAAGAAAAATCTGAATTAGATAAGTATTTGGAAGAAGGATGTGAACGATATAGCCCCAACTTTGATATCTTAAATTGGTGGAAAGTCAATTCTTCAAGATATCCTATCCTGTCTTCCATTGCACGAGATATTTTGGCTGTGCCCATCTCAACTGTAGCATCAGAGGCAGCATTCAGCACAGGAGGTCGTGTACTTGACATGTTTCGAAGCTCCTTGACCCCCAGCATGGCAGAGGCTCTCATATGTGCTCAAGATTGGATACGATCCGGACCACTTTCAGCTTCGATTGAGGAGGACTTAGAAGAACTCCAAAATTTTGAGTCAGGTGAGAAAACACTACTATGAAGTACATCTTTCAATTTCACAATAGATACATCAATTCTCATCTTCATTGTGAATTTGATGCAGAGTTGTCAAGTACGATCATGGACCCGAACTCGATATTGCTCTCTGTTGATGATTGATGAAGTTGGAGATTGGTCAAATTTATAGTTTCAACTGAAGCTCAGGTTAGTGCTTTTATTGTTTCTATTGCATTTCATGTATAAGACGAGCTGGGAAAAGAAAATCACACTTTCATGTATAGGCAGGACATAAATAGATGTGGAACAGGAGGACCAAGTCTACCTATAGTCAGCGAAGTTATCGTAGCATTTTCGTTCATTTCACACTTCTGTATAGCGCAGGGAGCTCCTGTACGTTGCAGGTTGTTACTGAAGGCTTTACCAGAAAAACTGTGTGTACTGATCACTATAGTTCTGGAATTAGTTAAATCACTCTAGTGGTGTCTGCAATTGCAAATAGTACAGTGAGAATGTTTGATTGGCTCATAGGTACTCCTCGACTTTGATAACGCACTGTTTTTTCCTTGCTTCTTGTTTCATTAGTGGAAAGGGGATTAGGGCTCATTTCAGTCTATGCGTCCAGTAATAGGTCGATCTTCTCGCGTGATAATTGCAGGTTCCATTGGAGAAGTACCAGTTCTGTTAGCGAAGCCTCAGACTTACATGAACTTCTGTGGAGAATCGGTTAGTTGTTCGATTATGTTCTTTCAATATCACTGAAGTGGCTCTTCTGTTGAATCGAGATATAATCATCTTTATGGACATTTGAATGAAGAATCGAAGGTTTTAATAGAGAAGAGTCATTATCTACATGTGAGAATTTTTGAATTTTGATCAAAAGGCTGCTGAAGTTTTCTTTTCGTATAACTGTATGATGATGAACCAGAAACACTAAGTTATGAAATTGCTTATGGCCTTTGAATAATAGTGACGAAACATAATTCATAGGATCCTCTTTTGCCCGACTTTTGTATCTTGATGAGGTTTATTCCTCTGGCACCAGTAGTGAAGCCATAAGAAATGACTAGAGATGTATTAAGTTAATTATTGCCGCTTATATGCGAGTTAATTACTGATTTCAAGGTCAAGGAAAGATGTCTTCATGCTATAACTATATCTACATCTGGTTCTCGTATCTACAACTTGTCTTTAGGTTAGTGCAAAGTATTGAAGAATTTCTTAGAAGTAATTGTCTCTTCTTTTTGGTTCAGAGAGAAATGCCATTAAAGTGCCTGGGCATTTGAACTTTGTGTGAACGGGATAATGATCAGTTTGGCAGTATCTCCTGGAAACACTGGTTTTTGTTTCTATGAGTGAATGAGGCAAACTAGTTGTGCACTCTGTCAGGAGTGTGAAACTGTAGTGCAGGATGAGGGGCTTTGGTTTTAGAAATTTGTCTACCCATTTACCACTATCCAACTGCCTCCGGTCCGAAATCATTGAGAGGGGAGGCAGCTCTTTATTGAGTCTTCTACTCTTCTAGGGTACTCATAAGCTATTTATGTATGTGAAGTAGATCCAAGAACTCGCTCTTCATATTTGACGTTAAGTCAGAATGTTTAGAGTCGGTTATGGTATGTTTTTTTAACTGTTAATATGATAGTAGCGTCCTGTTTTTAGTGCGGTGAATGCCTGTATCCTTTTGATGAACCAGAATGTGAAGCACTTGATCTGTTTGTGAATGAGCTCCTTTGTTGTAAATCAACCCCTGCTGTTCCGCTTTTCAGTTTACTTGTAGCTTGAGTTTTTATATTTGCTCTTTACATATATGATAGCAGAATTTGTAAATTTTTATCGTCGAAGACGTTAATTTATTGTTTGCTAAGTTCCTTTCAAAAGTTCTGCTAAGATTGGTTGAAGACTTCATTATACTGGAAAGTACCAACTTATCCTATGTCATGTATTTTTCTTTTTGCTTTGGAGGTTTTGTTCTCATGGGTTTCACCTTGACTTTTAAACATTACCATTTCTAGGGAAGTAGGTGGGAGACAGGGGAGACTTGGAATTTCCTATAAGCAAGAAGCCCTTTGATGAAGACTATGGCAGCGATGAAGATGGCGATGCCCTGGATTAGTCTAATGATGGTGACAATTGAGGCGGTTCATTTGGATTGGTCTTCAGTCTCAGCTGGTGTTTCTATTCTGCGTATTTCTGTCCCTCCTAATGGAGCTGAATATGTCTAGTGTCTTTCTTTTGGTTTGCTTGTATCGGAGGGAGTTATGTTATTGGCGTTTCTGCTATTTTCTCTGACTTTTAAACTTAATCTGTTGTTGCTTCTTCCTGTCCTAGTAGTGGTAGGTGCTTTGAAATGTGCTTTTAATGTCCCTTTGACTGGTCATCCCCTTTAAGATATTTAGTTTGGATCCTCAGTTTATTTCCAGTTAAAAGTTAGAATTGATTATATTTTGTTTATTATCATTTTTTGGAGAAAAATAAGGTCCGGCGATTCGAAAATTATATAAAACAGAGTTATTTTCTTGTTTTAAAGGGTAAGCTAATTTATTAAAAAAAGAAAAAAAGAAAAAGAGAAACAATATGGAAAACCGAATAAAAGAGACAATCAGGAAAACCGGGAAACCGAACCGTACCGAACCGAATTTTCGGTTCGGTACGGTTCGGTATGTACTCGTTCGGGACGCCATTTAGTTCGGTTCATGCATTCACCATAAATTTTCGGTTCGGTTCGGTTATTTAAAAAAACCGAACCGAACCGTCCCGTTGACACCCCTAGCGGTGGGGAAGGAGGAAAGGGTGGTACAAAGCCTTCCGGCGGATCCAAATCCAAGTGACCTTCTTTCTGTTCTCATTTTTCAGTTTGAATCGACGGAGAAGATTTTATTTGGACATGTATTGTTGGATTGCAGCCCGGAAAGAATTTCTAAAAAGGTGAAGATTTTTTTGTTTTTGTTTTTCAGACAAAGCATGTTTTGGCATTTCGATGGAATGTTCACTGTGAAATAGGTTTATTTTTTATTCTTTCAATAAAAAATTGACCCAAAAAGAAGAAGAAGAAGAAGAGAGTTTCGTGCGGGAGCACGAGAAACATGGTTTGACTAGTTTATGACAATAACATCGCGGATTAGTTCCGTCCTTCACAAGCTGCGGTACTTTTCTGCACAAAAACGTGGTATCATCGTGAATCGACCCCATACCAATCAAATGGCCCCAAAAAGTGCGTCTAATGACCCCGACTTATTTAAAGCATTTCATTGGAGCTTAGAAAGGGTTTTTACGAATTCACGAGGTGGATTCGACACGAAATCGGAGGCAGCTATATCAAAGGGTCAAATCATCGGACCACGTTAACGAACAGATATAATTGGCAAAAGTTCAATAAATTTAGAATTTTTCTGTTAAATTGTCCGATACTTACACCACATGGATATCAATGTCTTGTCCCATAAGCAAATGTTCATTAGTCTTATCTACATTATCGTTGACCAAAATCTTTGTGAGTTATTGAGCAATTCTTAGCTAAATCTGGTTGGTCCAAATAAACAATTAAGGACGCGAGTTGGTTTTTCCGTTTTCGAGTATTCTAAAGCTTATTTGGATATAGCCAATCCCTTCGAAAAAATCTCTGCTTCTAGGTGCAAGTGACTAACAATATAGGCGGCGGAAGTTAAAGAGTTTAGAGAGATTTATAGAAGTTCGGTTTAAATTTGCCTACTCCTCTCTTCCAATTCCAACAGCCCGAATAAGATGAGATCCACTAGTTTAGTTTAGAATGCAATTGCCGCCATGTCATGAGTACGGAAACTCCTGCCTCGCGGCGATCTACTTCTTCTGCAGCTGTCCCGCTACAGATAACAAAATTATTGTAACCCTCCAATTGTTGTCCTCGCACCTTGTAAACACAACACAATAGACTGACTCCTTAAATTATAAAGTACACCCTAGTGTTTCGAAATGTTTGATGCTCTCGCTAACTCTTTGGATAAGTTCTTAATCTAATATGAAGCAGCAATGTAGAGATGGACTATAAGAATTCTAATTGCTTCATTTTCTTGGTTCAGAGCACTTGTCGACGGACAGTGTTCTGCTCATCATTCAGTCTTTTTATTTCCTCCAAATTCAAACGTTCAGCTTGAATCTATATTGTAATGTTAGCCCAGAAGAAAAAAAAAAGTCTAAGCCCAGCCCAAATCTTCCTTTCTTTCTTCTTCAGTACACGTGAACAAAAAAAAAAGAATAAAAAAGAGGCAATAGGAGGGCTCGACAGAAAAGAAGAAAAAAAGAGAGGAACGAAGAAAAGAAGAAGGAAAAAGGAGAAGAAGAAGAAGAGAAGAAGGGGGTCCTCAAGCTGCATTTCCAAACTTTCTCGGCATCTATTAACAGCGTCCGGTAAGTGTTCGCATCTCTCTTTCCTTCGATCGAAGTGATTTTCGGAGTTAGGGCTTAATTTCGGATTTTGGTGGAATATGAGTCGTCGGGTCTGATTTCTTGGTCATTTAATCGAATTTTTTGCATGAGAATGAAACTTTAGGGTGTTATGAAGCCGTAGGATTCGACGGATCTTGATTTGAAGTTATGGTTTGCCCAAAATAAGATTTTCAAATCTGGTGCACGCGATGAACAGTACGCGACCAGGACTGATTTTGCCCATTTTTATTAATTTTCGAATGGATTTTGGACAAGCAATGTTGGGGTTCTTATTGTACGTTAAAAGAGCTTTCTTTGGACTATAAGATCGTTTAAATCGAAGTTCGGATGAGGGAGTTATGGTCCGTTAAAGTTTATCGCGCAAGTTGCGCATAGTGGAAAACATACGTTTTTGCTATGAGCAAGTGTTTTGTTGGTGCGTAGGTGTCTTCTTAGTGACAAATAGGTCTTTTTCAGTTGAATCGTGTTCTAAAATAACTTGTTACTCAGTTTTTGATACCGTTTTCGTACTTTTGGTAGGGATTCAGATGTGTCGATCTATGTAACATTTCCAGTTCGCTTTTGACACTATCAGGTGAGTGATACTATTTCTTCTTTGTGTTTGTAAAATACATATTCTGGAAGAAGTAGTATATTATATGTGTTATGACTTGAGAAAAATAGCATTTTTGCTGCATAAAAACAGGATCGAACCTTTACTGCTATTTTTGTCTATTTGGTACCATTTTGTGCTGCTGGATTGAGTTGATTGTGATACATTTTTTGGTTTATGAGAAGATGTTGTTGATGTAATGCTCAAGATGGTTGTGAACCCGATTGAGGGGTTTGTGGGTATGCGCATATTAGTTAGGATATCCTTGTGGGCAAGCCACCGGCATTGTAGGTAGAGACCTTGCCAAGGGGGGAATCTTGGTCGCCTCTTGTCACGGGCGTTATACGTGACCATGGTTAAAATATTGAGCATGAGATTAGTCGATGGATAGAGCACTGACATGTGTTTTGCTTAAATTAGTCGATAGATAGACCATTGGCTTGTGTTTTGACGAGATTAATCAATGGATTAGACTATTGATGTTTTGCTTGAGTTCGTGATTTGAAACAAGTATTTTTGCTAGGAACCTATTATATTAAGGTTTTATATAACTCATTTTGACTATAAACATCTGTTATGTTCCGATTTTGACTTAAATGAGTTATATCTTGATATTGAATGTGCATATTGATTGTTCGATCCGCTTAGAAGAATGTATTACTCACTGAGCCGTGTTAGCTCACCCTTTCCATTTCCCTTGTCTTTCAGGTTCAGCGAGTCGCCAGTAGGACCTAAGCGTAGCGCTAGCTAAAGGATTTTTGGGTAGAGGACACTTGTTATTAAGTAGAAAGAGTTGTGTTAAACTTTTCAGACAACTCTTTTGTTAGTTAAGATTTTGGATCTTTTTGCTGTTATAGAAAGCTCTTATAGTGTACCAAGAGACCTTTTTATTATATATATGGATGTACACATTTTTTAGCAGGCTGAGTTTGGTTTTGTGAAGGCTGCGTCCTTCTGAGAAAGGACAGCCGGGTCATGCCTTGTAGAGGATTTGGGGCGTGACATTTATTGGTATCAGAGCATAGGTTATGATCTTTATAAGTAGATATGGGACGTTGTGAGATAGTGTGATATATTTTAATGCGTTAGCCTACTAAGATATAGTTGGTTTCATTCTTGGATATAGGTAACCATGAGTTCAGATCTAGAGCTGCTTGCCAACTATCGTAAGAGGAGTAAGAGGAAGAGAGCTCTCACTTTTGATTCCAGGGATGTTCCTCGGAGTTCTAGAAGAAGGCCTTCAAGAGGAGAAGAGGATGCAAGAGCATAATCTCTAGAATCAAGAGGGGAGAGCCAGCAGCAAGTGACCCAAAATATTGTAGCTGGAGCTGTGGAACCTAAGGCTGATGGAGGCTACACTTTCGCCCAGTTTAGAAAGGCGAAACCACACACTTATGATGAAAAAATGGATCATCTTGCGACGGAACGATGGATTAAAAAGATAAAGGGGATCTTCAGAGTCAAAGAGGTTCCTGAGGAAAAAAAAGACGACTTTGCTACCCAATATCTAGAAAGCGAAGCCAAGTATTAGTGGGAAGGAATGAGGTCCGCCTTTGGAGACGAAGATACTATTATTTCTTGGAACGACATCAAGGAGACCTCCAATGCTCAATTCTTCTCACAATCTTTCCAAGCGCAGATGAAGTATGATTTTCTACACATATCCCAAGGTAACTCGACTATTATGGAATATGCATGCCGTTTAAACCAGATGAGTAAATTTGCGGGACGTCTGGTAGCCGATGAAGGGGAAAAGGTTGAACACTTCATGAGAGGACTCCGGCCCGAGATTTGTTTTACACTCATTTCTCTTTCATTACCTACTTACAACGATATGCTAGAACGAGCTATCAAGATTGCACGAGAGATTTCTATTAGTGGCACTCACGGTGCACTTTCACATAAGAGGTCGAAGTTCACACATCTCTAGGAAAGTCAAGCAAGTGGTAGCACCCGGCAAAGAAGCACTAACGATTGTGGAAAGGGAAAGAGTCAAATTACTCAAGGTCCTTGCACTACATGTGGGAAACATCATGGCAGTCTTTGTCACCGCAAGACAAGAGCATGCTTTATTTGTGGAAAAACATGACACATAGCACGTGATTATTCCACTCAAAGGAGTGCACCTACAGATAGTAAGGTATATTTTGTTTGTGAGCAGCTTGGACATATAGCAAGTACTTGTTCTATGAGGAAGACACACTCTTCAGCTGGTAGGCCTCAAGAAAGTCAACGAAGGCAGAAGATGACAGGGAAAGTTTTTGCTATGATAGAAGATGATGCCACAGCTTCTAACACCGTTGTTGCAGGTATTATTTCACTTGTCTCGCGGTGTGCTTATGCATTGTTTGACTCCGGTGCTACCCATTCCTTTATTTCTACGGAATTTGCAAAGAAACTTGATTGCTGCCTGACCCTCTTGATTATGAGTTGCATGTTGATACTCCTACCGGTAACTTCTTGATTGCTAATTGTGTACTCAAGAGATGTAAGCTCCAGATTAATAATGTGGAAATGCCTGGAGATTTGATGTTGTTAGATATACGGGATTTTGATGTTATTCTTGGGATGGGATGGATTGGCTATCAAGATATCATGCTACTGTTGATTTTTATTCAAAGAAAGTTGTCTTTCGACTTTTGAATCGACCCGAGTTTTCTTTTTCGGGAAGTTGTAAAGGCACTTTTTCAAGACTAATTTTAGCTATGCAAGCGAAGAAGCTTCTAAGGAAGGGTTGTTGTGGTTATTTGGCCTGCGTAAAAGTCACCAGTAAAGGAGTTGTAAAGTTGGAAAATATTCCGATTGTTAGAGAGTTCACGGATGTGCTTCCTGATGACTTAACTAGTTTACCTCCTGATAGAGAGATTGAATTTTGCATTGAACCATTGCCCGGGACAACACCTACCTCTAAAGCACCTTATCGGATGGTACCTGCTGAATTGAAAGAGCTAAAGACATAGCTATAGGAACTTTTAGATAAGGGTTTCATTAGACCCAATGTCTCACCTTGGGGAGCTCCAGTTCTTTTTGTGAAAAAAAAAGGATGGTAGCATGCGGCTTTGCGTAGACTATAGAGAACTTAATAAGGTGGCGATCAAGAATAAATATCCTTTGTCCCAGATCGATGACTTATTTGATCAACTCCAAGGTGCTCAGGTATTTTCAAAAATCGACCTTCGTTCTGGTTATCATCAGTTGAAGATAAAAGCAGATGATGTGCCGAAAACTGCTTTCAGAACAAGGTATGGACATTATGAGTTTCTTGTCATGCCTTTTGGACTAACGAATGCACCTGCTGCTTTTATGGACTTAATGAACCAAGTATTCATACAATATCTTGATAGATTCATTATGGTGTTCATTGATGATATTCTGGTGTATTCAAAGAGTTTAGGGGAACACGAATAACACTTAAGGCTGGTTTTACAGACTTTGTGTGAGAAAAAGTTATATGCTAAATTCAGCAAGTGCGACTTCCAGCTTGATCATATAGAATTCTTGGGCCATGTCATCTCTAAGGATGGTATTTCTGTTGACCCGAAGAAAGTTGAAGTAGTTGTTCAGTGGAATCGCCCTACAAATGTTACAGAAATAAGAAGTTTTCTTGGGTTAGCAGGTTATTACAGATGATTTGTGGAGAGGTTCTCCAAAATTGCTAGTCCACTTACTCGCCTAACTCAGAAGGGTGTCAAGTTCGTGTGGTCAGATCAGTGTAAGCATAGTTTTCAAGAATTGAAAAGGCGGTTGGTGACAGCTCCTATATTAACCTTGCCTTCAGGAATTGGCGATTTTACTATCTATTGTGACGCATTCAAGGAAGGTCTAGATTGTGTTCTTATGCAGAATAGTAAAGTTGTGGCGTATGCCTAGAGACAGTTGAAAGTACATGAGAAGAATTATCCTACGCATGACCTGGATTTAGTAACGGTTATCTTTGCTTTGAAAATATGGCGGCACTAATTATATGGTGAGAAATGTAAAGTTTTTACTGACCATAAAAGTTTGAAGTACATTTTTACTCAGAAAGAATTGAATATGACATAGTGAAGATGGCTAGAACTCTTGAATGATTATGACTTGTCTATCAACTATCATCCAGGAAAGGAAAATGTGGTGGCGGATGCCTTGAATCGTAAATCTTCGGGAAACATGGCAGTATTGCTCACTTCTCAGTAGCCTATTCTCGAGGATATGAGGAAACTAGAATTGGAGGTGTTGATGCATCAGCTTGGTGCTCGGTTAGCTAATCTTCAAGTGTAGCCAACGCTGATTGATAGAATCAAGGTTAAGCAAAACGATGATCCTCGGTTGGGAAAGATTAGAGAAGGCATAGAAACTGGGGGACAACCATATTTTAGTATCCATGTGGATGAATCACTAAGATTCTGTGGCCGGTTTTGTGTTCCCGATGAAGTAGAGTTGAAAAAGGAGATATTGCAGGAGGCTCACACTACTAAATACTCAATTCATCCAGGAAGCACTAAGATGTACAGAGATTTAAAGGGAAATTTCTGGTAGATCAATATGAAGAAAGATATAGTGAAGTTTGTCAATCAATGCCTGGTTTTTCAGCAAGTAAAGATTAAGCATCAGAAACTAGGTGGACAACTGTATCCACTCGAGATACCTAAATGGAAATGGGAACATATCACCATGAACTTGTCGGCTTACCGTGGACTTCTAGTGGTAAAAACGCTGTGGATGATTGTCGATCGATTGACTGAGTCGGCACACTCCCTATCATATCGATTTGACCTTTCAATGGAAGATATGGCGAAGCGGTACGTGAATGAGATAGTCAAGCTGCATGGGGTTCCAGTGAGTATTGTCTCTGATAGGGATCCCCGGTTTGTGTCTAACTTTTGGAAGAGCTTACAAGAGGCATTGTGTACAAAACTTAACTTCAGTACGGCTTTTCATCTGTAAACAGATGGGCATTCAAAGAGAACGATCCAGACACTAGAGGATATGTTGAGATCATGCGTTATTGACTTTGGAGGTTCGTGGGATGAATATCTATATCTGGCAGAGTTTTCTTATAATAACAGTTACCATTCCAATATAAAGATAGCTCCTTTTGAAGCCTTATATGGTCGAAAATGAAGAAGTCCTATTTGTTGGGACTATGTTGGCGAGAAAAGACTAATTGGCCCTGAATTCATACAGCAGTCAGATTCCTCTCAAAGAGGGGCAGTTGTTGACGCCTGATTTTTTATCAATCTTTTCTAGTTTATTTTTAGAAAATTCATAAAAAAAATCAATAAAAAGTTACAAATTGAAAAATCGACTTTGGTAGCCTTGGCCAAGTTTAAGGAACCATTTTTTTTTTTACAAAAAATAATATTTTTTTATTTTGCATTTTTTAATATTTTCAAAAAATTGAAAAATGTATGAAAAATCAAGAAAAATAGTATTTGAGGTCACAAAGATACAAAAAAATAGTCAGTATTTTTCTTTTAATACCCTCTTCATTTTGACCTCAGAAAAAGTTAAAATTTAAGTTCAATTATGTGTGTTCCTTTGTTATACATAGAATTGAATTCGGCAAAAAATGTCATTTGAGTCTTTTAATTTATATTTTTTGCATTTTTATGATCTTGACATTCAATTTGATTGTCCTGCATTGCAGCTTAGTCCAATTGTTCACTGAAATTGCACAATTGTACGAATTGGCTAAAATTGCATACTTTTATTTCAATTTAGTCCCTTGATTTGGGTCAAAATGAAATTAGTTTGAAATCAGGGACTTCCGAGTCAAATTGAGGCCTTTACGCTACGCTTCTCACCCTTCTAAATTGATTGGTGAGGTTGGCTTGATCCATTTTTTCCAGTTAGGGCTTAAAATTGAGGAATTTCACAAAAACGAATCTTGAGAAAATTTGGGATTTTTTTTTAATTATCAATTTCAAGAAAATTGATCACAAAAACTACATTTTTAAAGGTAGTTCATTATGGGAAATCCGATTTTGAAATCAATTTCAGAATTTTTGGACATCTAAAACCCCAATTTGAAGCAAATATGATGAGCCGGGTCAACTGGACATGGCATAACAACTTCTGCTTTTTCTTCTTCTCCGCGCGTGGTGAATGGACATGGGGTCCGACCGGGCAAGAGGACAAAAGCGATGGTGGAAGACAAGTCATGGTGGAAAAAAAAGAAAAGGGGAGATAGACTCATCGTGGACG
Source organism: Rhodomyrtus psidioides (assembly GCA_021437785.1). Lineage (NCBI taxonomy): Eukaryota > Viridiplantae > Streptophyta > Magnoliopsida > Myrtales > Myrtaceae > Rhodomyrtus > Rhodomyrtus psidioides. The sequence goes on from JAILYB010000053.1 coordinate 12,226, forward strand.
GAAAAGATGGGTCGGCCATGAAAGAGGAAGGTGATCCGAGAGCTCTAGGGGGAATACGCGAAAAGGGAGAGTGGGAGGCCGAGCGAGAATCCAAGAGTGAGAGAGGAAGAGAGTGACGAGACCGAGCCGATCATCGTCGTCGTCGTCACGCGTAGCCGTCACAGTCCCCGGCGAAGACAGGTTGGTATCCTCCCCTATTTATACCCTGTTTTGCATATACTCTGTTATTTTTGGTTTGGTTTGATAATTCAATCAAACCGAGCCAAACAAAACCCATACCGACACTCTTTATTCCACTAAGGTCATTTGTGAGTGTTTGTCTGCTTCGATGATGCCTGTTCAATGTCCTAGTTGAGCCTAGACTTCAATTTTTCGATTGCACACAACCTGTTTGACAAAATGTCGGTTTGACCATTCATGGTGTTGAGCCTCGGCCATTCGATCCATGAATTCATATAATTTCGATTGTCAGGCAAACGAGCCTGGATCCGGACCTAGCGGGGCTCTCGGTCCGCACAGATCGGGTCTACCCGGTCTCGATTTTTGAATAAAAATTCAAAAAAAAATAAGTATAATAAAAAATAATGATAAAATAAATCAAAAAATTCCAAAAAATGGAAAATTTTAAAAAAAATTCAAAAAATTAGGAAAAATTGTAGAAAATTCCTAAAAAAATTATAAAAGATTCCCAAGGTAGAAAATTGTCACACCCCGACCCCGGCTGGCACGCCAACATCCCACACAGCCGTCAATCTAAATAAGATAACTCAAGATCCAATGGCCTAACTCTCGAAGCGCGATATGAAAAGCACATGCGGAAGCAAAAACAAACCCCAGACATAAAATAAACACAAAGTGACATAGAATTAAAACAAACATGCATTGTCTTACAAATAAAAGGGTCTATTACAGCAAAAGGAAGTAGGGTTTGGAGGAATGCACTATAAGACCAAAAAGATGAACTTTAAAGAGAAAGCTATAGACTAGACAGACTCGTCTTCATCTTCCTCCTCTAGTTTCCTTCTTCATCTTCTTTGGGGCACCTTCAAGGCTTTGGGTCTGAAAATGTTGGTCCCACGACGGGGTGAGATAATAATCTCAGTAAGTTAACCCTAACCGTAAGCTAGACTATTAATACCTCTAGGTACGTTTGAAAATATGCAAGTTTTGGAAAACATTTTTCATACATGACATTCAAGTAATTGGCATAATAAAGCAACTCAGGTATATGAGGCAACCAAGTTCATGTCTTTAACACTTTCACTTTTCAATCCGAGTTTCTTAAGCCATACATGCAGAATAGACATTCCATGCACTCTAGGCATTCCAGCTTATTCAAGCATACAGACCCAGAAACATATCAATGCCATGTTTCAGTTTTTTATCTTCTTTACGCCTACCAAGGGCCGTCCTACTTAGGGCCACGAGATGATTCGGTCAATCACATGACTCTCGACGTCTCATCGAGATGATTTGATCATCATGACTCTCGCTGCGAGATGATTCGATCTTTATAGCGACTCTCGACACTCCGCGCCATTGAGATGATTCGGTCGACTATAGGACCCTCGCGTCCGGGCCTAGAGATGATTCGGTCGCTACCTGACTCTCGATTCTTACAGCCTTCGAGATGATTCAGTCAAGGTAGGACTCTCTAGCTGCAAGTCCTTGTCAGGTCATTGGGAGTAACTCCCTCCCTAGCTCAATGCATTGGCCATAAAACATAATGGTGAACCTTCTCATTAATCCCAATTTCACAATCACAAGCAAATTCATGCCATCGCCATTTAAGGCATGCATTTAAGCACATCTGGTTCATCAATTAAAACAAGCCATTCGGCCATCATACACATGCACCTTGTCACATTATGCATCATTCGACACCAATTGCGAAACCGAGCATTAAAGCCCTCGATTGAATCCCAATTAATCAACATGTGCCCATTTTATCATATAGCATTTCATCACCAAACAACCACAACATCAACTAGACACTCCCTAGGCATGTTAAAGGGACATTCAATCAAGAAAAGTCATCAATGACCCCAATCCACAGAACCGCCCACCCACGACCAGGTTCGTTCTCAAGAAAACTGCAATTTTTCTACTAACTTTTTGAGAAAAAAATTATAGGATCTTGTTCTTCAAGATCTTACAGACATGTGGGCCAAAACGATACTCAATTTGGATATCGGATGACTTAAAACGGGCCATTTCAAATTTGGTGCGCGTTGAAGTCAGCTTGGTCGGCAATTCGGTCTCTCACGGTTCCACCCTCAAAACAACTCCTTAAAATCTTTAATTTCCATAAAAAATCCACCCTTTAGTGACTCAATATCCTAACAAAAGTTAGAAGTCTTCTTACCAAGCTAAATAAGCCAATAAACTCCTCCAAGAACTGCAACAAACTTCGAATCCTACACTGTTCAGTGCCGGGCAGATTCTGTCCCTAAGAAAAACCATGCAACCGGCCATCAAATCTTCAATCCAACTCACCTATCATTTACTAACATGTAATATCATGTCTTAGGGTGTCTTACCAACAAGTTTCGGGGCAAAGCGATGCTTCCACGACCTTCAAAAGTGCTCGGTTCTCAAACCTGTCAAAGAGGACAGATTCTGTCCTAGAGGAAATCCATCAAAGTTCATCCATTAAAACCCATCTTTCTTCATCCAAACTTCAATCTAAACTTACGGAACCTTAGTACTATATCTTAAGAAGGTCTCACCTTGATTTGGACGCAAGGCAAGCTCCCAAAGTCTGTCCAAAGGAGCTCACGCTCAGGTTTACTCTGATTCTGACCTTCGTCCACTCAAATCGAGCTACGGAAAGATCTAGTGGGTCAAATCGAGCTTATAATATGTCTATGGAAAGATAAGACAATAAGTTTCTAATGGAGAAAGAATCACCTCAATCTGATGTCGGACGACGGAGTTATGACCGGAATAGTGAGACGGGTCGGTGCTGGTCGCGAGCTGGCGGAACGACTGAAGAAGAAAACACAAATGGGGGAAGAAGGACGGGAAGTGGTCGTGAATTAGGAGAGAGAGGAAGAAGAAGACCAACTTAGCTCAATCTTTGGTCAACTCACTTTGAATAGTAGGTTAAAAGTCAACTCACTTTGAATAGTAGGTTAAAAGTGATTAATAAATGTTAAACCACAAGAGCTTGACACTTGTCTTCTTCTCAATAATTATCCAACCTTCTTTGACTTCCTTTGACCAATTTTTCTTCTCATTTTCAGCAGCTACAAGGGGAGGGCTTAATCACCATTGGCGAGGCGACGTCAAATTCTTTTCCAATGTTGGAATTCTTCTTTTCCAATTGCCAATTCGAGCTTCTATTTCGTGGTCGATCTTCCGTCAATCGTATCTTCAGTTTATCTCTAACTAACGGGCGGCAGACATTACGCGTATCGTTTCTGTGACTCTCGTCACACTTAAGACGACTCAAGTTACGACGGCTTTGGTTGTCATGTAATTGCGAGGGTTCATTACTAGTTCCGACGGTCTCGATCGTCATCGTTCGATTTAGGAAAACTTCGCAAATTATACATTGGTTAATCGGCATCACCCGTACTCCAATCATATAACGCTAGTAATGAATTCCTTAATCGTTATTTAATCAGCCTGTAATGGTTCTAAATGTTCCCTCAACAATCGTTATGGTCAAAGCGTCATTTCCTTTTTCGAGTTTCCCAGGTCGACGTACTTGTCATACGTTAGCCTTTCCCTTTCTGGTCAATTTACTCGAATTGATCAAGTCTGAGCGAGATAAAACTGAAATACATCGATAGATACTTTTCATTCCGTAGTCTCAAAATGGCAGGAATTCAGAATGTCACATATCTTCCCCCCTTACAAAAATTTCATCCTCGAAATTTACAAAATCCCAAATCTACTCAAACAAATGGGGGTACTGGCGCCTCATCGCTTCTTCGCTTTCCCAGGTAGCGCCTCATCGCCTCGAAATTTACAAAATCCCAAATCTACTCAAACTTAGAATCTCTGTTTGATGTTATTGTCACAGGCACTCCATGAAGTCGTACTACGTGTCGCTTATACAAATCAGCATATCTCTCCATCGTGAAATCCTTTCGCACAGGCAGGAAATGAGTGGACTTGGTCAATCTGTCCACTATCACCCAAATCGAATCGTGACCTCTTTGACTCCTCGGCAAGCCCATGACAAAATCCATGGTGATATGTTCCCACTTCCATTCGGGGATCTCCAAAGGTTGCAGCATACCACCAGGCTTACAATGTTGCGCTTTCACTTGTTGACACGTCAGGCACTTAGCCACGTCCACTTTCATCCCATTCCACCAATAATGCTGACGTAAGTTCTGGTACATCTTTGTGCTACCTGGATGAATACTATAATTGCTCCTGTGAGCTTCAGAAAAAATCTTTTCCTTAAGCTCCTCATCATTAGGTATACACAGTCGCCCTCGAAACTTCAATATTCCATCTTCATATACTTGGAAGTCAGACTTCCTCTTGTCCGCGTCCATTTCCAAGATCTTCTGTATTTCAGGGTTCGTGGATTGCAATACTTTAATCCTCTCCTGTATTTCCGATTCGACTCTCAAAGTTGCCATCAAACTTGATAATTGGCAAACTTCCAATTTAAACTCTGAATCTCTGAGTTTTTCAAGTACAAACCATCCCTTGACCAGCAAATGCGCAATGCTCGACTTTCGACTAAGGGCATCTGCTACCCTGTTAGCCTTTCCAGGGCGGTATAGAATATCACAATCGTAGTCCTTAAGCAACTCCATCCACCTACGTTGCCTCATATTCAATTCCTTTTGAGAGAATAAATATTTTAGACTCTGATGGTCCGTATAGATCTGAAGCTTCTCACCACACAAATAATGTCTCCAAATCTTTAACGCAAAAACAATTGCAACCAATTCCAAGTCGTGCGTTGGGTAGTTCATCTCATGAGGCCTCAATTGTCGCGACGCATACGCCACCACTTTTCCATGTTGCATTAGGACACATCCTAGTCCTTTCAAAGACGCATCACTATAAATCTCATATCCTTCAAGACCAGACTGAATTGTCAGTATCGATGCAGTCGTCAAACGTCGCTTAAGTTCATGAAAACTCCTTTCACATTTGTCCGTCCATTCAAACCGTGTATCTTTCTTAGTCAACCTCGTTAATGGAGTGGCTATAGACGAGAATTTCTCTACAAAGCGTCTATAGTAACCTGCCAATCCTAGAAAACTTCGAACTTCCGTGACTGTTGTAGGTCTAGGCCAATTCATAACTGCCTCGATCTTCGAAGGGTCCACAGATATTCCATCTCCAGATATTACGTGACTGAGAAACCCTACCTTATTCAACCAGAACTCGCACTTACTAAATTTAGCATAAAACGAGTGTTCCCTTAAGGTCTGTAAGACAATCTGCAAATGTCGTTTATGATCCTCGTTACTGTTGACACCTGATTTTTTTTACCATTTATTATTGTGATTTTTATTCTTTAAAATTAATTAAAAATATCAAAAAAGGTCATAAAATCACAAAATCAACTTTGGAAGCCTTGGTTTAACCTTAGGAACCAATTTTGAACAAAAAATATTTTTCGGTATTTTCAATATTTTTCGAGTTTATTTAATTATAAAAATACCCAAAAAAATCAGAAAAATACCATTCGTGGTCAGAAAAATACCCAAAAATATTCAATAATTTTGTTTTAATTTCCTCTTCAAGTGTGTCACTTTAAATCTCAAAAATTCGGCTCGGGTCACTATGTTCCTTCACAAACATAAACCCGAACCGAGCCTAAAAAAAATCATTTTCGAGTCTTTTAGTCTTCAATTCTCACTTTTTATAAGCTATGACATTGGATTCTAAAGTCTTAAAGTGCAATTAGGTCAATTTGCCCTCCAATTTAATCAATTTTTACCAAAAGGGCTTAATTGCACATTTTTCTTTCAATTAGTCCCCGGTTTCACGGATGTATACGTATGCTCTACGTTATGCATATTTGTACTGTTTGGTAACCTCTTTAACTCTTGTAATAATAATAATGGTTATTATTTTTAACACCTTTGTTAGTGCCTTTTTTTTTAGCATTTTTGTATTGTGAGTGCTATTGTTAGTGCTATTTTTAAATGTCATTTATTTGTGAGTGCTATTTTTAGATAGAATTTATAATTGTTAGTGCTATTTTTAAATACAATTTATTGGAAGGTATTTTTGGCTATAAAAGGATGGCAAGAGTTTTGAGGTTGAAGGGGGAGACATTTTGTAGAGTGTGCAAATTTTTGAGAGCTTAGAGAGAAGAACACAAACACTCTCTATATTCTCATCATCTTGAGTGAGCAAAATATACTAAGTTCGGAATATTGATTCCGCATATTGCTAGCACAATTGTTGTGGAGTTATTAGTCGTCTCCCCGTTCGTCAATTGGTGGTGCGTCCGAACTAGATGCCTAACACTTGTGGAGGCTGAGATCGAAGAACATCGAACCGACACCTCCGTTCAAGCACGCTACGAGAGGTAATCTATTTACTCCCTTTGAGGCTTTGTGATTTTTTTTCGATTGAAATGCACGAAGTACGCCTCTGGAGATACATGTATGGGTTGTTATTTATTTCCGCTACGTGTTACGTGGATCCCAACAGTGGTATCAGAGCCAATCCTTAGGCGTTTTCGTGCATTTAATTGATTTTTGCAATTTTTGCAATACTATGGCCAATATGTATTAACGAATTGTTCGTCTTACATGGCTAATGGAGGTTGATTGTTTTTATATGATAAATTAATCAACGTAGCAAAAATTGAGACTAAATCAATTTTGAATCGAAAATTTATGGCTATCTTATTTTACGTAAAAATTCTGAATATGATTCAACGTAGAATTTTTATTGTGTCTTCCTAAGTTTTAAATTGTGAATTTATTACTTACGTGGAAGGGTGGTGATCATGGAAAAATCCCTAATCAATGTGATTGATGTATATATGAATGTATGATGATTATTTATATATTTGGGGTTGTAATTATTAAATGGAGGCTGCGTACTCCTTTTATTTTTCATGTAATCTTTATTTTTAGCATAGTCAATTGTTGATGTAAATGCTACGAGGATTACGTGGGGGAGCCTTTTAAGTCGGCGACCTCTTTGGGGCCCAATTCTTGAAGAGTTCAAGAAACCAAGAAGAAGCGAAGAGCGGCTCTCCGTTATTAAAATATTAAAATGATTAAATGTGGTCTCATTGGCTCGAGACCCATTAAATCATAATTCCATGATCACCACGTAGGATAGATGTTTATGTGATTGACATCTATTTATTTATTATGATTACGTGAGCATGTTAAACTGGTTAATGTGCAAAGTCAGACTTACCTCACCCAAAATTGCGCCTGCATGAAATCCTAGTTAGGAAAATCACTCGCGTTAGGTACCGAAAGGGCGTTGGTAACGACACCAGCGTAACCAAGTCCCCGAACCCAAAAACTCTGGTTCCGTAGAACTGATCGATCTCTCCCAATCGATCAGTAAGGTTTCCGGTCTACCCTCCAAGAAAGACCGGTGGCGACTCCAAATGCATGCACAAGTTGCACATGCCACCACGACCACACTAAGGTCGAAAGCGATCGACTCTTATCGTCGAATCCTTCTGAAAAATACTCCCGCCGCGATTTGGTATGGGCCTGGGAGGGCCCGCGCCGATCCAAGATCCGCGATCGGTAATCCATTAGCCGCGTCCGCTTTCGGACGGGTCGCGACAGCTGGCGACTCCACTGGGGATACTGTGTTCTAGAACCTATGGTTCTAGACCCCAAGTGGACTTAGGCCGTAATTAAAACGCTGAGTGATTTTTCTAACCATGCAGGCGCTCGTGAAGGTGAGGTAAGTCCGCTTACGATAGGTGTTATATGTTTTTGCAGATTGGAGAAATAAGGGGTGTAGTCCGTGATTAACATTGTCTTATGCAGGTTGGGCGTAGGAATGTATGTTGTGTGGATGATTTGAAGTGCTGATTGATAAACTGCTATGCATGAATTGCATTGTGATGATCACAACACGTGGACACACACAACCGCGCCTAAAACCCCGGGCGTCGCCTATAGGAACACAATAGAAGGAATTGAAAATGGAATCTCCGTGAGGAAAAACGCGGGGTAATCCACTTTTCAATTCCGCTCGCTTCGAACTATGGATCGAGTCCCAATGCAACGATAGCTGTGCAATGGAATCGGCTCTTTCTAGAACTCGAAGTGGGAACCTTAACCTTATGTGCCAAACCCTCTGATTTTTAGAAGTTCACCATAACTTGTCTCATGCGCATGTCTTTGGGCGGTTGGTACACCTAAAACCGCACATAAGTCGACGAGTTTGGTTGGTAAGACTCTCTATACCTCGAATCTATTACAGTTCATATAAATATAGGCATTTCATTCATTGCATTCTGGTGATTAGATTAAATGCCATTTCAAGGATAGATGTGTGTGTTTTTCCCAAACGTCCTTGATAGAAGACGAAGAGGATGATATCCCATGACAAGCACCGAGTGAGCAACAAAGGAGCCTACTATGGACATTATTGAGATATCGTCCAATGAAGATGACGAGTTGGGGCAAGTGATCCGGAAGTCACAGATCGAACTTGGGGCATCCTTAAACGTTAGGATCACATTCCTTTGTTTCATTTTCCATTGCTAGTCCTCTTGTATAGGGTTTACTTTTATCGAGGCTTTCTCTATCTCACCCCTTAGAGTGATTGTATTAGGGATCTATTGGTGTATACATTTAGATGGAACTTGGTTGTATTTCTTTTGACAGGTCATGGGAATGTGATAGTGGCATTTTCTCTAATCATCCGAATACTCCCAAGTCAAGTTTATAATTCCTTTAGAGAAAATTAAAATTGGAAATCTTGCACGACCTTTTTGGTCATATAGGGTAATCCAACCCCAATTTCGCTAGAAGGAATTATACACTTGAATTGGTCCATGCATGTTTTACGTCGCTGGTAATCCACGATAATTGATCGAGAATATCGGCGTTGTTTTGAATTTAATGACGAGATAGATGTCCAAATTACTCTCGTTCTTAACAAAACGGCCTTGATTTGGATGCCGTATCTTCAATTAAATTTAAAACACGTTAATATGCCTCGCACTTTTGAGTAATTCGTTCCTCTCGAAATTGATCAAAAGCGATTATTGTGAATTACATTCCTTTCAATAGTATGCTTTCTTTCGAGGAATATTGATAAAAACTTTTCGCGCAAGATTAAAACCCTTGTAAAAGTTCTTGTCCTTATTAATCATGGGCAAGCATAGGATTGAAAGGGGTTTTTGATTTCTTTTTCAAATTATTCCTTCTGATTCTGTCTTTTTATTTGCAGGTAAAAAAATAGGTAATAGAGAGAAATCTTTTCCTGGACAAGTCTAAGGCTATTATCTCATCTGATCATGAGCGAGTTATAAAATCAGGACATATTTGCTCGGCTTACTGATATTATGGTTCGGCTCACCCAAGTTGAAGATGTTCGGATGCTCGAAGAAATGAACCATACAGAAGTTAAAACACACACACAAGAGTTCTCATTTATTTTGCTCAGTGGAGGGTTTTCAAAAGCAGGTCATACAATTCGGGGTAGAAAAGTAAAGCCGAAGTGAGCCCTAATTAACGACACGAAGGAGCCCAATTGACCCTCCATGTTATTAATGCTCTGCTCATACTCCCAACTCCGCATGTCATGGTCGGCAAGCCTGAGGAGAAGACTTTTGCATTCTCCCTTAACTTCGGCGACCTTGGCCTCATGTTCTTCGGCGATTGTTTCCAGGTCTCGAACCAGTCCATTCCCGCGAGCTATGTCCGCAGTTATTTTGTCGAGCCGTTCTTCCTGCCAGTCGCTCTGAAGCCTCAACAGGACATTGCGGCGGTCATGCTCGCCGGTGGTCAGGGATAGGGCCAATTGCTCCACCAGATTTCTCCTCTCGCGAAGCAACGTCGCGACCCGCTCATTAGCAAACTCGACGGCCTTTTTGTAACTATCGGCCAGATAGTTGGTCAGCACCAAATGATCAGATCGATCCTCATAACGAGCTCGCAAGACGCGAGCCACGAGAACCTCCCGATTAGCAGCACGGTAGGCCTCTAAGGAGTGTGCAAAGAGAGTCGGGAAAATTCTATATTCCCTCCCCAGTGTAGTACCTTCGAGAGAAGTGGTATCAAGGTCCTCGAGCAGGACACGGATTTCATCCTCGGTCGCAGAATGATCGGTTATGTGTGCGTAACCGCGACCCAGTAGGTTATAAAGCTTTTCCCACTGGGCCAAGACATCAGTTGAAAAAGTGCGTACGGGAGAGGAGGCCATTTGCGTTGGGTTGGCTTGAGAATAAGACGAGTTTGACAGAGAGATTAGAAGGAAGAAGCTGATTATGCGAGAACGTTAACCTTCCATACATTAATTCCTCATTTTATAGCAACTCGGGGATGATGAAGGGTCTCAGTAATAATGCCGGTGGAGCCCAGTTAGGGGGTAAAGCAGGAGGTCCCCTCACGAGAACCATTGGATTCGTTTCGGTCCGCGATTTCCGGCTCATCAATTAAAAGATGTAAAAGATTTGTCGGGATCACCATTATTAGAGTTAGGTGGGAGGTAAGCGCAACTATCGAAGAGAGCCCTAACAGGATTTGGCAGTTCCATCACGATTGAAAAGCTAAGCGAGAAATTCAAAGTCTTGAGGGGGAACGTTTGCCTAATGATGCTTGAAGAGCGTCTCCTGAACATACGAAGTCACTCGAAGAAAACTTTATAGGGAGTGAGCATACATGAGAGAGTGGAGAACTCTGAGTGGGCAAGAACCAATCAAACATTTCTCAATCCAACATATTTAAGAGGTTATTGTCAGCTGCTAGAGGCGACTGACTCAAAAATCTCAGAAATTGAACTACAGAGGGATCTCGAAGATTCCAAGATCAAGTCTAACGCCAAAACCATGGAGCCCAACACTTCTGGCAACGGAAATCAAGATCACGGCGACGACGACAACGACATCCACGATGTTCAACTCGGGAAAAGAAGACGTCCTCACCAATACTCTCAGGAGGAAACCCAAATGCTGGAAACCCTTTTCAGTAAAAGCCATTACATGAAAAAGAAGTGGAGAATTGAATTGAGCCGGGAGTTGGGGATTAATCAGTCGAGGATCCAGTTTTGGTTTCAAAATAGGAGATCCAAATCGAAGGCTCAACGCAAACGTCAGGTGGTCGAGATTTTAAAGGAAGAAAACCAAAAGCTGCGAACAGAAAACATGAGGTATGAAAAAGCTCTCAATATTACCATTTGCCCTCATTGCGATAACCTCGTCGCCCTCGGTAAGATATTCCCCGATAAGCCTCACGCGATGATTGAAGACGTTCATTTACCACCCTACTCCCTCGGGGCATCTCCTGCTCAACCAGATTTTGCCGGAGTCACGTATGAGCAGGATGATCCTACGAAGATGATACAAATGCCTCCTGGGGGATGGGATTTGCATCGCTTTGATTGGAGTTACAGTTTCAAGGAGCTGGATGTTACCGCCGACCAGCTCAAAGCATATCAGCCTCATGCACAACAATTTTCGATAGGGTCGGGTCCTGCTGGAGATGAGTTAATCAGTCGTCAAGCCATCGATGCAATTTTGGGCCACAATAAGAGGAGGTTCGCTTGGCCCCCTGAATTGCATTCCAGATTCCTAGACGTGGTTCACCAAATGGGGATCGACTCAGCAACTCCGACGCACATATTTAAGGCCATGAATGTACCGGGGCTTAGTAAGGAGCTGGTCAGGAATCACCTTGCTGCCTACAGAAAGCTATTAAAACAACGTCGAGCGGAGCTAAACCGGGAGGAATCCGTCTCGAGCTCAAAAGCTAGGGGCGACCGCCATTGTAATGCTCAGGCATCAAGAGATACCCGGCCAAATCTAAGCATCAATCAAGCTAGCAACCCGACCACCGGCAAACTGAAAGCTGATCAGAATGTCCGCCCGGGCCATTTCAACATTTCTCAAGAGCGCGTGTCACAAGTACAGCGAGTGCGAACTCCTCCATTCGAGCAGCAGTCGGCTGGTGCTCTGCCTGCCGCTGGTCAACCCACGACAGACGATTTCTTCGATGAGGGGCTCGATGCCTTGTTCAATCAGTGGGAAGCTGGCATGCTTGGACAGCCATGATCTAGCACCTGACTCGGGGCACGATGGGTCGGTCACTAAGAACACCCATAGAAAGAAGAACATGTTCACGAGTAGATCACTCATTTTATCGTTGTAAAGTTCCTACGGGAACATTTTTCTTTAATGACTATAGTTAAACCAACGCTATCGACGAACATCGTCATGCTCAGTTGTGATGATCCCTTGTTAGATTAAGTCTGAAACCAGAGACGGTCTTTAAAATTTTGAGTGGCCACGAACTCATTCCTCACCAAGCGCCCGGGATGCTGAAATGAAGAGTAACAGCATGCACAGGGAAAATGCCACTTTCGTTTGAACGATGAAAAGGGGTTGAGAGAAGATCATAGCGTTAATTCCCATGGAGCTAAATGAATTAAACGGAGTCATTAATTGCGGGTCCACCGCGGCTCCCCACGTTCTCGGGCCTAGCAAATCATAAAAGGCGCCGAAAGATTGTAGACCCACCACTTTGAAGACTGAACTAGGGGACGAGCGCAATACTCGATGAAACCGAATCAATGCAAGAGAGTTTGTGATCCTATCACGAGGAAAAAGAAAGGGGAATACAGACGATGAGTAATTGCAGGATCTCGGGAGGAGCGCTTGCTTGCTGGTCTTCATATGCAGCCTGAAGGATGGTTCCAGGACACGCACAATCACTTGAGAAAATTTCTAGAGTGAACAAACACGTAAGAGCGAATTGAGAAAGCTGAGTGAACTAGATCAGCCCGAGATACCCCGATCCATCATGTTTAAAAGTTATTCCCATCTGCTAGAAACGCCCGACCTGGACATTTCTGAGCACGAACTGCTGGGAGACTTTGAAGATCCTGGAGCTGAATCCTGCCCGAAGGCCATAGAGACTGACTCCTCCAGCGATGAAATTCTAGGTTTCAGCTACGAAGAAGGAGTATACAATGATGACCGGAGTCGGAAAAGGAAGCAACTACAACGCCACACTCCAGGCCAAATCCGAGAGCTCGAAGCTTTCTTCAATGAATGCCCCACTCCAAGCAGACAACAGAAAATGGAGTTGAGCCGAAAAATAGGATTGGAGCTTTCGAAGGTCAAGTTTTGGTTCGCCAACTGTTGACACCTGAGTTTTTACCATTTATTATTGTGATTTTTATTCTTTAAAATTAATTAAAAATATAAAAAAAGGTCATAAAATCACAAAATCAACTTTGGAAGCTTTGGTTTAACCTTAGGAACCAATTTTGAACAAAAAATATTTTTCGGTATTTTTAATATTTTTCGAGTTTATTTAATTATAAAAATACCCAAAAAATCAAAAAAATACCATTCGTGGTCAGAAAAATACCCAAAAATATTCGATAATTTTGTTTTAATTTCCTCTTCAAGTGTGTCACTTTAAATCTCAAAAATTCGGCTCGGGTCACTATGTTCCTTCACAAACATAAACCCGAACCGAGCCTAAAAAAAATCATTTTCGAGTCTTTTAGTTTTCAATTCTCACTTTTTATAAGCTATGACATTGGATTCTAAAGTCTTAAAGTGCAATTAGGTCAATTTGCCCTCCAATTTAATCAATTTTTACCAAAAGGGCTTAATTGCACATTTTTCTTTCAATTAGTCCCCGGTTTCACGGATGTATACGTATGCTCTACGTATTTATACGTCATACGTATTTATACGTTATGCATATTTGTACTGTTTGGTAACCTCTTTAACTCTTGTAATAATAATAATGGTTATTATTTTTAACACATTTGTTAGTGCCTTTTTTTTAGCATTTTTGTATTGTGAGTGCTATTGTTAGTGTTATTTTTAAATAGCATTTTTGTATTATAAATTGTGAGTGCTATTGTTAGTGCTATTTTTAAATGACATTTATTTATCATAAATTGTGAGTGCTATTGTTAGTGCTATTTTTAAATGACATTTATTTATCATAAATTGTGAGTGCTATTATTAGATAGAATTTATAATTGTTAGTGCTATTTTTAAATAGCATTTTTGTATTATAAATTGTGAGTGCTATTGTTAGTGCTATTTTTAAATAGCATTTTTGTATTATAAATTGTGAGTGCTATTGTTAGTGCTATTTTTAAATGTCATTTATTTGTGAGTGCTATTATTAGATAGAATTTATAATTGTTAGTGCTATTTTTAAATAGCATTTTTGTATTATAAATTGTGAGTGCTATTGTTAGTGCTATTTTTAAATAGCATTTTTGTATTATAAATTGTGAGTGCTATTGTTAGTGCTATTTTTAAATGTCATTTATTTGTGAGTGCTATTTTTAGATAGAATTTATAATTGTTAGTGCTATTTTTAAATACAATTTATTGGAAGGTATTTTTGGCTATAAAAGGATGGCAAGAGTTTTGAGGTTGGAGGGGGAGAGACATTTTGTAGAGTGTGCAAATTTTTGAGAGCTTAGAGAGAAGAACACAAACACTCTCTATATTCTCATAATCTTGAGCGAGCAAAATATACTAAGTTCGGGATATTGATTCCGCATATTGCTAGCACAATTGTTGTGGAGTTATTAGTCGTCTCCCCGTTCGTCAATTGGTGGTGCGTCCGAACTAGATGCCTAACACTTGTGGAGGCTGAGATCGAAGAACATCGAACCGACACCTCCGTTCAAGCACGCTACGAGAGGTAATCTATTTACTCCCTTTGAGACTTTGTGATTTTTTTCGATTGAAATGCACGAAGTACGCCTCTGGAGATACATGTGTGGGTTGTTATTTATTTCCGCTACGTGTTACGTGGATTCCAACAGTGGTATCAGAGCCAATCCTTAGGTGTTTTCGTGCATTTAATTGATTTTTTGCAATTTTTGCAATACTATGGCCAATATGTATTAACGAATTGTTCGTCTTACATGGCTAATGGAGATTGATTATTTTATATGATAAATTAATCAACGTAGCAAAAATTGAGACTAAATCAATTTTGAATCGAAAATTTATGGCTATCTTATTTTACGTAAAAATTCTGAATATGATTCAACGTAGAATTTTTATTGTGCCTTCCTAAGTTTTAAATTGTGAATTTATTACTTACGTGAAAGGGTGGTGATCATGGAAAAATCCCTAATC
Source organism: Rhodomyrtus psidioides (assembly GCA_021437785.1). NCBI lineage: Eukaryota > Viridiplantae > Streptophyta > Magnoliopsida > Myrtales > Myrtaceae > Rhodomyrtus > Rhodomyrtus psidioides. Next base: position 27,491 of record JAILYB010000053.1, read on the forward strand.
AATGTGATTGATGTATATATGAATGTATGATGATTATTTATATATTTGGGATTGTAATTATTAAATGGAGGCTGCGTACTCCTTTTATTTTTCATGTAATCTTTATTTTTAGCATAGTCAATTGTTGATGTAAATGCTACGAGGATTACGTGGAGGAGCCTTTTAAGTCGGCGAGCTCTTTGGGGCCCAATTCTTGAAGAGTTCAAGAAACCAAGAAGAAGCGAAGAGCGGCTCTCCGTTATTAAAATATTAAAATGATTATATGTGGTCTCGTTGGCTCGAGACCCATTAAATCATAATTCCATGATCACCACGTAGGATAGATATTTATGTGATTGACATCTATTTATTTATTATGATTACGTGAGCATGTTAAACTGGTTAATGTGCAAAGTCAGACTTACCTCACCCAAAATTGTGCCTGCATGAAATCCTAGTTAGGAAAATCACTCGCATTAGGTACCGAAAGGGCGTTGGTAACGACACCAGCGTAACCAAGTCCCCGAACCCAAAATCTCTGGTTCCGTAGAACTGATCGATCTCTCCCAATCGATCGGTAAGGTTTCCGGTCTACCCTCCAAGAAAGACCGGTGGCGACTCCAAATGCATGCACAATTTGCACATGCCACCACGACCACACTGAAGGTCGAAAGCGATCGACTCTTATCGTCGAAGAATACTCCCGCCGCGATTTGGTATGGGCCTGGGAGGGCTCGCGCCGATCCAAGACCCGTGATCGGTAATCCATTAGCCGCGTCCGCTTCCGGACGGGTCGCGACAGCTGGCGACTCCGCTGGGGACTTGTTCTAGAAACTATGGTTCTAGACCTCAAGTGGACTTAGGCCGTAATAAAAATTGAGTGATTTTTCTAACCCTACAGGCGCTCTTGAAGGTGAGGTAAGTCCGCTCACGATAGGTGTTATATGTTTTTGCAGATTGGAGTAATAAGGGGTGTAGTCTGTGATTAACTTTATTTTACGCAGGTGTGGCGTAGGAATGTATGTTGTGTGGATGATTTGAAGTGCTGATTGATAAATTGTTGTGCATGACTTGCATTGTGATGATCACGACACATGGACACACACAACCGCGCCTAAAACCCCAGGCGCCGCCTTTAGGAACACAATAGAAGGAATTGAAAATGGAATCTCCGTGAGGAAAAACACGGGGTAATCCACTTCTCAATTCCGCTCGCTTCGAACTATGGATTGAGTCCCAATGCAACGATAGTTGTGCAATGGAATCGGCTCTTTCTAGAACTCGAGGTGGGAACCTTAACCTTAGGTGCCAAACCCTCTGATTTTTAGAAGTTCACCATCACTTGTCTCATGCGCATGTCTTTGGGCGGTTGGTACACCTAAAATCGCACATAAGTCAACGAGTTGGGTTGGTAAGACTCTCTATCCCTCAAAACTATTACAGTTCATATAAATATAGGCATTTCATTCATTGCATTCTGGTGATTAGATTAAATGCCATTTCAAGGATAGATGCATGTGTTTTTCCCAAACGTCCTTGATAGAAGACGAGGAGGATGATATCCCATGGCGAACACCGAGTGAGCAACAAAGGAGCCTACTATGAACATTATTGAGATATCGTCCAATGAAGATGACGAGTTGGGGCAAGTGATCCGGAAGTCACAGATCGAACTTGGGGCATCCTTAAACGTTAGGATCACATTCCTTGGTTTCATTTTCCATTACTAGTCCTCTTGTATAGGGTTTATTTTTATCGAGGCTTTCTCTATCTCACCCCTTAGAGTGATTGTATTAGGGATCTATTGGTGTATACATTCATATGGAACTCGGTTGTATTTCTTTTGACGGGTCATGGGAATGTGATAGTGGCATTTTCTCTAATCATCCGAATACTCCCAAGTCAAGTTTATAATTCCTTTAGAGGAAACTAAAGTTGAAAATCTTACACGACCTTTTTGGTCGTACAGGGTAATCCAACCCCAATTTCGCTAGAAGGAATTATACACTTGAATTGGTCCATGCATGTCATACGTCACTAAGTAATCCACGATAATTGATCAAGAGTATTGACGTTATTTCGAATTTAATGACGAGATAGATGTCCAAATTGCTCTCGTTCTTAACAAAACGGCCTTGATTTGGATGCCGTATCTTCAATTAAATTTAAAAACACGTCGTTATGCCTTGCATTTTTGACTAATTCGCTCTTCTGAATATTGGTCAAAAGCAATTATCGTGAATTACATTCCTTTCAATAGTATGCTTTCTTTCGAGGAATATTGATAAAAACTTTTCGCACAAGATTAAAACCCTTGTAAAAGTTCTTGTCATTATTAACTACGAGCAAGCATAAGATTGAAAGGGGTCTATGCTTTCTTTTTCAGATTATTCCTTTTGACTCGGTCTTTTCATTTGCAGGTGAAAAATAAGTAGCATAAAGAAATCTTTTCTTGGATAAGTCTGAGGCTATTCTTTCATCTGACCATGAGTGAGTTAGAAAATCAGAACACATCTACTCGACTTATTATGGATCGGCTCATCCAAGTCTAAGATGTCCGGATGCTCGAAGAAATGGATCATATAAAAGCTAAAACAAACACAGGGGCTTTCATTCATTCTTGCCCAAACCAGATCATACAATTCATTGGGGGTGGAAAAGTAAAGCAGAAGTGAGCCCTAATCAACGACACAAAGGAGCCCAGCTGGCCCTCCAGGTTATGGATGCTTTGTTTATACGCACCACTCCGCGTATCATGGTCCGCAAGCCTGAGGTGGAGGCGTTTGCGTTCATCATTGACTGCAACAACCTGAGTCTCGTGATCTTCGGCGACTGCTTCCAAGTCCCGAACAAGTCCATTCTCACGAGTTATATCCTCGTTTATGCCGTTGAGCCTTTCTTCCAGCCACTCGCTCCGATTCCTTAGCAGGGCATTACGTCGATCGCGCTCATAGGTAGCCAGAGATAGAGCTAAGTCCTCCACCAGATTCCTCCTCTCGCGTAGCAATGTCGAAACCCGCTCTTTGGCGAACTCAACAGCCTTTTTGTGACTATCGGCCAGGTAGTCAGCCAACGCTAGGCGATCGGACTGATCCTCATAACGGGCTCGCAAGACACGAGCCACGGTAACTCCCCGATGAGCAGCGCGGTAGACCTCCAAGGAGTTCGTAAAGAGCGTTGGAAAAATATTGTATTCCCTCCCCAACGCGGTACCCTCGAGGGAGGTGATGTCCAGGTCCCCGAACATGACTCTGATCTCATCCTCGATTTCGGGATGATCGGCTATGTGAGCGTAGCCTCGACCCAAGAGGTTATAGAACTCTTTCCATCGAGTCAAAGCTTCGGCTGAGAAAGTGTGAACTTGGGAAGAAGCCATTTTCGACGGAGATGTGTGTAGTGGAGCGATTAGAGGATGGAAGCAAATTATATGAGAGCGTTAATCTCCCAAACACCAACTCCGCATTTTATAGCGTCTCGAGAGTGGAGAAAAGTTGCAGCAATAATGCTTGTGGAGCCGGGTTAATTAATGTAAAGCGAGGGCTGCTCCTCCCGTGAATCATCAGACATGGCCTGATCCGCAATTTCAGGCCTGACAAATTCGGTCTCGCCATTATTAAAGCTGGGAGGGAGGCGAGCGCAACTATCGAAGAAGCCGCGAAAAGATTGTGTTGTTCCATCACGCATGAAGCTGGGCGGCGAGTGAACAGCTCTGCCACTTAAAAAGAGAAGACAATGCTGAACAGGCATGACTATTGAGGAAAAGTGAAAGGCGAGCGCAACTATCGAAGAAGCCGCGAAAGGATTGTGTTGTTCCATCACGCATGAAGCTGGGCGGCGAATGAACAGCTCTGCCACTTAAAAAGAGAAGACAGTGCTGAACATGCATGACTATTGAGGAAAAGTGAAAGGCGAGCGCAACTATCGAAGAAGCCGCGAAAGGATTGTGTTGTTCCATCACGCATAAAGCTGGGCGGCGAGTGAACAGCTCTGCCACTTAAAAAGAGAAGACAGTGCTGAACAGGCATGACTATCGAGGAAAAGTGAAAGGCGAGCGCTACTATCGAAGAAGCCGCGGAAGGATTTGGTTACCCCTTCGTGTCGGAAAGCTGAGCAGGAGGTAAACAGTTCCGTCGTTTCAAAAACAGAACGCTGAACAGACCTAGCTTTCGAGGAAAAGGAGGCAACAAATCGAAAGAGCGAGTATACAAAAGAGAACAGAGAACCCCGAGTGACGAGTTCGTTGAAAGACCTCAAATTCTCTAGAATCAGATTCGACATCGAAGCCATGGAACTCAACATCGCCGGTGACGAACATCAAGATCGCAGTGGTGACGACGGTAGTGGCCACGACGCTCAACCCCGGAAAAGAAAAAGTCGCCAGCGCTACGCTCGGAAAGAAATCCAGGAGCTTGAAGCTTTCTTCGATGAATGCCCTTGCCCAAACGAGGAACAAAAGATTGAATTGGGCCAGAAGCTGGGAATGAATCCTATGAGAATCCATTTTTGGTTTCAGAATAGACGTTTCAGACTAGGTGTCCAACACAGGCGTAAGGAGATCACGGCCCTAAAAGAGCAGAACCAAAACCTTCAAATGGAAAACATGTGGTATGAGAAAATTCTCAGTACTATTACCTGCCCTGACTGCGGTGGCCCTACCACCCTCAGTAAATTGTTCCCCAGTAAGCCTTCTACGAAGATGGAAGGTGCTCATTTATCCCCCTGCTCCCTTGAGCCATCTCCGGTACAATCAGATCCTGCTAATGGCGCGCATGAGCAGATCGATCCTACAGAAATTATACCAGTGTCTTCGGAGGAAGAAGATACGTGTCGTTATGATCGGAGTCACCTCATCGAAGCCCATGAATCTCCTCCACAACAGCTTTCGGTAAGATCAGATACGGTTCAAGAGGAGTTAGAGGTTAGTCGGCAGGCTATCTACGCCACTCTGGACGACGAGAAGAAGAAATTCACTTGGCCCCCGGAGCTTCATCTCAAGTTCTTGGACGCAGTTCGACAGATAGGACTCGACTTCATAGGTCCGACAAGCATACTTAGGGTCATGAACGTACCGGGACTTACCAAGCAATTAGTCGCGAATCACCTTGGTTGCTACAGAAGGGCGTTAGGACAGCGTTATGCAGAACTGAATCCGAGCAATAGACTCGGCTGCGAACCCAGCACCCTTATGACAAATGAGGCCCGGTCGAATCTGGACGACTATTGGGGATTTGATCAGGATATCCTCGCGAGTCATTTCAATATTCCTCAAGAACACGCATCACAAGTGCAACGAGTAAGCACTCCTCCGTCCGAGCAGCAGCTAGTCAGTGTTCATCCTGTCGCAGATCAGCCCACCACGCCCAGTGCTCAAGGGTTTGCCCAATTAGAGCATATGGCTTCAGATGATCTAATGGGAGAAAGCTTGGAGCACTCTTATTTCCCTAATCCCCAAGTGGGAGATGCTTGTGGTAGTCAATCGATCAAATCTCCTCTTATAATCCCAGACAAAGATGGAGGTTCCAGTTCGAAGAACCCGTCGGGCGATGCAGCTCAACCTACACATCAATCGTTCGAGGGGTCGGGTGATTTCTTCGATGAAGGACTTGATACCTGGTTCGATCAGTTGGAAGCTATTAAAGGTTGGCAACCATGATCTGCACTTGGTAATGGCACACCTAAGCTGAGGCCAGACTGGTTAGTCATTGGACATGCCCCAAGAAAGAAGGGGATGTACGCGAGAAGGATGTATCTCCTAATGTAAAGTTCTCATCGGTGCATGCGTTTGTTTCTTCAATAGCTAGAGTTGATTCTGCATAATGTTTTTCGCAAACGTCATCTCGTGTATACGGTAATTCCTTGTTATTAAGTTCAAGGTAAAATCAGCCCCGACGCGTGAAGGCAGAATTGATAGCATGAGTTACTAGCAGAATGTGATCGAGCTCGAAAGTGAAAGATTACTAGCGGCCCCAAACGCAATGACCGCAAAATCAGGGGCAATCTTTAAGTTTCGAGCAACTACAAATCTATTTCTCACGAGGCATTCAGGTCAATCAAATATAAAGCGTCGGGCTGTGAGAATGATGCGTAGTCAATCTGTTGACACAGGCGAAAAAGGAGTCGCGTAGATCCGAAAGCAAAAACCTTTCTTGGCTAGTCAACAATGCAGAATGAAAGAGCATATATAAACAAACTCGCATTTATTTCATTCAGCAGGAAAGTTTACAAGTGGATCACTGAGGGGGAGCAGTAAACCCAAAATGAGTTCTGACAAGCATCACAAAAAAGCTTAACTGACTCTCCATGCTATCCATGCCTTGCTTACAACCCACACTCCGGGAATCGAGGTCTACAAGCTTGAAGAAAAGGAGACGACATTTCTCCTTAAGTTCGTTCACCTTGGTGTCATAGTACTCGAACTCAAGCTCTAAGTCATGAGCCAGCACCCTCCCGCGAGCTATATCCATGCTCAGGTCTTCAAGCCTTTCCTCCAACCAGGCACACTGGAACCTCAGCACGAAGTTGTGCTGGTCTTGCTCAAAGGCGGTGTCAAAGAGAGCCAGACGCTCCACCAAGTTGTCCCTCTCACGGACCAGCATCGAAACCTGGGCGTGGGCGTATTCAACAGCCCTTTTATGGTTATCGGCCGTCAGCATGGCCAACATCAGGGACTCAGTTCGGTCCTGATAACGGGCTCGCACGATACCAGCCAAAGTGACCTCCCGGCTAGCAACTTCGTAAGCCTGCATGAAATTGTTAAAGAGAGTTGGGAAGATCACAAACTCCCTTTGCAGTTTCGTACCTTCAATACACGCAGTATCCAGGGCCGGAATCAGAGTACGAACTTCAACCTCAGCTTCAGGATGATTGTTTATGTAGCCATAACCCCTACCCAAGAGGTGGTAAAATCTCTCCCATTGGGTCGAAGCTTCAGGTAAGGCAACAGGCATAGAGGAGGAATCCATATGCGATGGAATGACGGAGAAGAGAGTGAGAATGTGAAGAGTGTTTGAGAGGCTGAGTCTGATAAGGCTAAAGTGTTAATCTTCTTGACATCAATCTATCACCTTATAAATGCTCGAGTACAGGGAGAAGTGGTAATAATATTTTATGTGCAGTAGAGCCAAGCGGGTTTCGTTAATGCATCCCCGATGAGTCACGAATCCACCACCGTCCTGTGATCTCGGGTTTTACGAAACATAATGGCGCCGAAAGGTGGGCAGGCTTGTTACTCTAGAGACTGGGCCAGGGGGACAAGCGTAGTGCTCGACAAAGCGAAATCAACGCAAGAGATCTTCAGGCTCCGTTCACGTAGAAAAGAGCAAAAAAGGACAAAGTGGGAATTACGAAGCCTTGAGAAAAACGCTCGTCAAGTAGCCATCACAAAAGGACGAAGTGGGAATCTCGAAACATTGAGAAGAGCGCTCGTCGGGTAGCCATCACCTTTGATCGAAGAACGGTGATCCGGCTCCTTTAACCTCTCAGAATTTGCAGAGAAAGTGAAGATCCAAGGAGGAACAAAGAAAGCTGAGTTAACGGAAAATCAAACAGTGATATCCCGGTCAAAATGTTCAAGGGATTCTGTCATTTACTGGAAGCGCCAGACTTGGAGGTCTCCGAGCTTGAGCTGCTGGAAGAGTTTGAAGATCTCAGGACCGAACCTGACACGAGGGCCATGGAGACCGATCCTTCTAATGATGAAACCCGCGGCTTGGTTAACGAGAACAGTACCCGCGACGGTTATCAGCGTCAGAAAGGGGAATATCTCAAACGCAACACTTCAGGTCAAGTCCATAAACTCGAATTGTTTTTCAGGGAATACCCCTATCCGGACATGGAACAGAAAATCAAAATGGGCCAGGAGATAGGGTGGGAGCCTCGGAAGGTCAAGTGCTGGTTTGAAAACAAACGAACCCGGCTGAAGCAGCAACGCGATCGGCACGAGTTAGCGGTTGTAAGGGAGGAAAATGAAAAGCTTCGAATAAAAAACACTCAGTACAAAAAAGCTCTAAGCATCGCTATTTGCCTGGAGTGCGGTAACCCTGTTCCCACGGACGGAGTATTCACTGAAGAGCCAGATCTGGGGGTTTATAATGCTCATTTGTTGCAATGCCCTTCCCAACATCTTTCGGAACAGGCGGGTACCGCCGAGGATCTACAAGAGGAAACTAGTGCTATAAGGTCAAAGTCGACGCCCATTGTGGAAGGGAACATGCGTCATGACAAGTCGGGTCCGCTCGATGATGAACTCACCATCATGACCAGCCGATCTGAGACCACTAAATCCCCTCCAGAGCAACCTCCAACACGACCAGATTCCGAGAAGAGTAACCGCCAAGTTGCTGACACCACTTCGGCTAGCAAGAAAATAAGATTTCGTTGGACCCCGGAGTTTCATAGCAAATTTGTTGATGCAGTTCAACAGTTGGGGATCAGTTTTGCTTGCCCATTGCGCATACTCGAAATCATGAACGTGCCGGGACTGACTAAAAATATGGTCAAGAATCACCTTTGGCGCTACAAGAAACTACTGAGAGATGGACGAGCGTCGCTAGACCAAGATAGAGGCGGTTCAACACGACCAGATTCCACGAAGAGTAGCCGCCGAGTTGCCAACCCTACTTCGGCTAGCAAGAAAACAAGGTTTTATTGGACCTCGGAGCTTCATAGCAAATTTGTTGATGCAGTTCAACAGTTAGGGATCAGTTTGGCTCGCCCATCGCGCATACTCAAGATCATGAACATGCCGGAATTGGATAGAAATAAAGTCAGGAACCACCTTTGGTGCTACAAAAGACTACTGAGAGATGGACGAGTGGCGCTAGACCAAGAGAGAGGCAGTTCAAGTTTAAACGATGAGCATGGCTGTGATCGCAATCCTCATGAAGCAGGAAGCATCCAATCACCTCTTAACACCGATGGGACTGACAATTACACGGTCGATTGTTCAGGCATCAATCAGAGTACTCCCATGGGTTATCCCAGTACTCCTCAGGAGTATGTACCGCAATTTCAGCAAATCGGGACTCCCCAGTCTGAGCACCGACTGGCCGTTAATACTAGTCCTACAGCGGATCTAACACTGGCAGGAGATGCACATACAATCTTGCGAGACGATTACGGAGATTCCGGCTCGAAGAATCAGGTGGTCCATGACGAAAATGGCAAAAAGATTCCTTCTCCAGTAGTCGACAATACTCAACCTGAGTGTCAGTCGCTCGATGGTTCAGACGATCTCCTTGAAAACATCTATTCTTGGTTCGATCGGCTGAATTCCCCCCTGAGTTACCCTGGTACTCCCCAAGAGTATGTACAACAATTTCAGCAGGTATGGACTCCCCAATTTGAGCACCAACCGATCGTTAGTGTTATTCCTACGGCGAATCCAGCATCGGGTACAAACCTACTGGACAACGATGAAAATACCAACTCGAGAAGTGAGGTTGTTCATGTCGAAAGTAGTGTGAGGAACCCATCGCCAACGGTTGAGGATGCCCGACTTGGGCGTCAATGGCTTGAAATTTCAAGCGAGTCCCTCAGTGAGCAACTCGGCGTGTGGATCACGCATAAACCGAGAAACCAGGTTGTTCATGCCGAAAATGGGAGAAGTCCGTCACCAGCAATTAATGATGCTCAACTTGGACGACTCGAGCGGTCGGACGATCTCCTGAATGAGCAACTCAGCCTATGGGTCAAGCATTTTGGAACAAGTGCATCTTCGCAGTCGTGACCGGTACCGGCGACCGGACATCTGGTTCGAAGCTCGTGTGCTAAATCATTAGAAGGCTCAGGAGAGTGAGAGGTGAATACATCGAATGAATGTGTTACGGATTTTGTTGTAAAGTTCCCGCGGGAACATTGTAATTAACGCTGAAAACTAACCGCTCTGAGTGTCAACATTACCCTTTGAACGTCTTCGAGCCAAGGGCCATGGATTAATCACTTAATCCGTGGAGCAAATTCCATGAACGATGACTATCACCCGCGGAGCATAATGGGATCTACCCCCATTCAGCACGAAATACGTTTGGTCACGAAGCCTCCCATTTGGTAAAACGATGTATCGTTCCTAAACGATCTTCAACCGAATACCAAAGTAATGTCTCATTTCTTTCCCTTCTCAGGTGTTAAACGTGGATAAATCACCCAAGGAGCCATCTGTTCAAATAACAAAACAGACGTTGCCCAACCGGGGGCAGCTGAACCATTGATATTGCAAATATTCCAAGCATGGATAAGCGGATTTGATAGACGTGGTTCATATCAATACGCGACGTCAGAACGGGATGAGAACCAAGAGTAAAGTTGTATTGTCCCAATTTGTCTTCAATTTGGGAATATGAGTTAACACTTGCTATTTATCCTTGATAGGGACTCACCATCAAGGAGGACAAATTTTGACAACCTGTGTGCACTCGCAGGGGCACACGACCGAGGGTAAGATGTATCGTTCTAATTTTTTGAAAAATTCATGAACGAACAATAACATGTTTCTTCCGCATTTTCAGGGATCTCCAGCCGCGGGGGACAGGTAAGTATCCCTTTCCCCAATCCATTGAAAATGTTGAATAAAAAATAGAGAAGAAAAGAAAAGCTTTTAGAATCTGATGTCTAGAAAAGACATAGGATTCTAACTTCATTGGCATTCATGTTTTGAAACATGAGGTTATCTGAACATGCATTGGGCATCATAAAATCCCATTGACGGGTAAAATTTTTGGAGAAAACGAAAGAGATTTTTCCAATCAAAAGTTGTTCAAAACTTTCAAAAGGACGTTTTCTCAAAAGACGAGAGGCAAAGCCTAGTCCAAACACGTCCTATACACACTTAAGAGAGAAATGGAGCGGATAAGACAGCAGAATCTGGACCTACGGAAGTAGGGACCATTCGCAGCGATTACATGGGTTGGGACGACGGAGGCATTCGTTTCATATCCCCCAAACACTACAGGTGACCGTTGATAACCCCTTTGAACGGCGGTTTTCATTCTTAACCCTGTCAAGAACCACCCCACATCGGGGCAAAATGGAGGTGAGTCCAGCAGCATCAGGAGAAAATGGTTAGAAATTTTCTTGCTCGGACTAACATTAATCTTTGTGTGTTATTTATATGGTAATCCAAGTGCCATAGGATGATGAGAAGCATTCATTTCTCTATCCCACACACCGAATCCTTTGCATAGCCAAGTTGAGCCTGCAGAATCATTTCATAAACCCGTTGGTGATCATTGCACATTCCAAGACGGATGCAGCATCACTTCAGAAACGAAGAAGTTCAAGACTTAGGGTTTGCAAAAGAATTCCTAAGTTAATGTTTAACCTTGTTAGACCTTTGATCATAGGTCTAACGCGATCCTATGAAGATGAGAAAAAGTGGGATTTCAAAAATCAATGAGAAAAATCCACGGCATCGAGAAAAAGCAAAGTGCCTGGTAAAAGCAAGGCCGATGCTCATGAAAGCTGTTTGCTTGATCCCCAGTGAAACTTGGATGAAAAAAAAAAATTTCTTAAAGGAGTCAAATAAAAAAAAGCTGCTCCCCAAATGCTGCCAAGCACAGAACAAAGACATGGAGAGAGTCGGTCTCTGAATGCAACAAGGGACGCTCTCTAAAGAGCTGGTGCACACCTCAAAATCGGTTGTACACCTCAAAAACTAAAGATGCAGAAAGGAAAAGACAGGAGGTAAATCAGCAATGATCACCAATGTCAAACTCGTCATGAATTCTGGGCCAAAAACAAGCCTTTTTCGGTCCCCAATCCTACCAACATCATAACCCTGAAACAGTCTTCTCTGACTAAGACACTTGGGTTAACATACAGCTCAGCTCGAAGAAGTACGAGCAAGACTATTTCTTTCTCATTTTGCAGGGTTCTTGACTTGTAAACCCGGAGCAGATGGTGAAAACTTTCATTCAATGACCTTGACTCAAAAGTGAGTCCCCCTTGAAGACCAATATCCAAGCCCAACATTACGGTCCCGTGGAAGACCTCCCAACCGATCAAAATGTATGCGCTGCGAATGAGCCTAAAACCTAGGCACGGGTTAGTAGGAAATCGAGTGTATCCCCTATAAAAAAACACGATCGCAAAACAGGTGAGAAGACCTCATTGTCGAGAAATATTCCAATTGATGTTTTGAACAAACTCTTTTTGGAATTTTCAAACTGTTGATCCAGATTTTCCGTGCAAGGGATTTGTGATCAAATTTGCATGTTGCAAGAATGCTTTGGATAACCCCCAGCATCAAAATGCACATTTCATGATTAAAACTTAAATCATACGGTTTTGTCAAAATGGACAGCCGTGGTCTTCCCAAAGATTACTAACGTTTTCTTGGTGAAGAAAAATCTTTCAGGCTCAAACTTATGCAGGATACTTGGAGAACCCAACTCCCAGAATGTCGCCTCAACAGACTCAAGTGAAGTTTTGTCAAAATAAAATCTTTCACTGCTTCAAAAAACTGAATTCCCGACAAACTTCGGGGTCTCAAAAAAAGGGGGGAAGAAAAATCCTTTTAAAAGAAAAAGTCCTATCAGACGTGGAGAACCCACGTCCCAGGACCCATTTTCAAAATATCAAACAGTCTCATCGGACGTGGAGAACCCTCGTCATGAGACCCCTTTTCAACACAAGGTAGATACCGCCTGAAGGGTCAACACATGGTAGATACCGCCTGAAGGGTCAACACAAGGTAGAAACCGCCTGAAGGGTCAAATCAAAGGTAGAAACCGCCTGAAGGGTCAACTCAAGGTAGAAACCGCCTGAAGGGTCAAACCAAGGTAGAAACCGCCTGAAGGGTCAACCAAAGGTAGAAACCGCCTGAAGGGTCAACTCAAGGTAGATACCGCCTGAAGGGTCAAACCAAAGGTAGATACCGCCTGAAGGGTCAACTCAAGGTAGAAACCGCCTGAAGGGTCAAATCAAAGGTAGAAACCGCCTGAAGGGTCAACTCAAGGTAGAAACCGCCTGAAGGGTCAAACCAAGGTAGAAACCGCCTGAAGGGTCAACCAAAGGTAGAAACCGCCTGAAGGGTCAACTCAAGGTAGATACCGCCTGAAGGGTCAAACCAAAGGTAGATACCGCCTGAAGGGTCAACTCAAGGTAGAAGCCCCCTGAAGGGTCAAACCAAGGTAGAAACCGCCTGAGGGATCACATTAATGGTAGAAACCGCCTGAAGGGTCACATATGGTAGAAACCGCCATAAGGGTCAATTCATTGGTAGAAACCGCCATAAGGGTCAACTCATTGATAAATATCGCAGTAAGGATCAACACAAAGGTCTGATCCACCATACGGATCAAAATCCTTGGCAAATCCCAAAGCGTGGGATGCGCCTTCCTTAGGTTCCTACAAGTTAGGAATCCCATCATGGTATGACCTACCATACAGGTCAGAGCTTAATCTCCCTAGGATATTCTGAATGACGAGTCCTAGGCATCTTCTTGAAAGTCGTCGCAACCGGCAGCATCCGACATGTGAGCTTCAGGTAAGCCTCTCTCACTCCAGCCCATGTTCAAATTGTTAGAGCAAACCGGGGATTGATTTGAGCTTTTATCAATAGGCTTAAGGATCCGATGTCATAACATTTCTTCTCTTATTTTCCCAGTTGAGTCGGTTAGGAATCAGGTGCCACCTTATCTTTGAGAGAAACCTCTAACGAGATTCCTCTCAAAGAGGGGCAGCTGTTGACACCTGAGTTTTTACCATTTATTATTGTGATTTTTATTCTTTAAAATTAATTAAAAATATAAAAAAAGGTCATAAAATCACAAAATCAACTTTGGAAGCCTTGGTTTAACCTTAGGAACCAATTTTGAACAAAAAATATTTTTCGGTATTTTTAATATTTTTCGAGTTTATTTAATTATAAAAATACCCAAAAAATCAAAAAAATACCATTCGTGGTCAGAAAAATACCCAAAAATATTCGATAATTTTGTTTTAATTTCCTCTTCAAGTGTGTCACTTTAAATCTCAAAAATTCGGCTCGGGTCACTATGTTCCTTCACAAACATAAACCCGAACCGAGCCTAAAAAAAATCATTTTCGAGTCTTTTAGTTTTCAATTCTCACTTTTTATAAGCTATGACATTGGATTCTAAAGTCTTAAAGTGCAATTAGGTCAATTTGCCCTCCAATTTAATCAATTTTTACCAAAAGGGCTTAATTGCACATTTTTCTTTCAATTAGTCCCCGGTTTCACGGATGTATACGTATGCTCTACGTATTTATACGTCATACGTATTTATACGTTATGCATATTTGTACTGTTTGGTAACCTCTTTAACTCTTGTAATAATAATAATGGTTATTATTTTTAACACATTTGTTAGTGCCTTTTTTTTAGCATTTTTGTATTGTGAGTGCTATTGTTAGTGTTATTTTTAAATAGCATTTTTGTATTATAAATTGTGAGTGCTATTGTTAGTGCTATTTTTAAATGACATTTATTTATCATAAATTGTGAGTGCTATTGTTAGTGCTATTTTTAAATGACATTTATTTATCATAAATTGTGAGTGCTATTATTAGATAGAATTTATAATTGTTAGTGCTATTTTTAAATAGCATTTTTGTATTATAAATTGTGAGTGCTATTGTTAGTGCTATTTTTAAATAGCATTTTTGTATTATAAATTGTGAGTGCTATTGTTAGTGCTATTTTTAAATGTCATTTATTTGTGAGTGCTATTATTAGATAGAATTTATAATTGTTAGTGCTATTTTTAAATAGCATTTTTGTATTATAAATTGTGAGTGCTATTGTTAGTGCTATTTTTAAATAGCATTTTTGTATTATAAATTGTGAGTGCTATTGTTAGTGCTATTTTTAAATGTCATTTATTTGTGAGTGCTATTTTTAGATAGAATTTATAATTGTTAGTGCTATTTTTAAATACAATTTATTGGAAGGTATTTTTGGCTATAAAAGGATGGCAAGAGTTTTGAGGTTGGAGGGGGAGAGACATTTTGTAGAGTGTGCAAATTTTTGAGAGCTTAGAGAGAAGAACACAAACACTCTCTATATTCTCATAATCTTGAGCGAGCAAAATATACTAAGTTCGGGATATTGATTCCGCATATTGCTAGCACAATTGTTGTGGAGTTATTAGTCGTCTCCCCGTTCGTCAATTGGTGGTGCGTCCGAACTAGATGCCTAACACTTGTGGAGGCTGAGATCGAAGAACATCGAACCGACACCTCCGTTCAAGCACGCTACGAGAGGTAATCTATTTACTCCCTTTGAGACTTTGTGATTTTTTTCGATTGAAATGCACGAAGTACGCCTCTGGAGATACATGTGTGGGTTGTTATTTATTTCCGCTACGTGTTACGTGGATTCCAACAGTGGTATCAGAGCCAATCCTTAGGTGTTTTCGTGCATTTAATTGATTTTTTGCAATTTTTGCAATACTATGGCCAATATGTATTAACGAATTGTTCGTCTTACATGGCTAATGGAGATTGATTATTTTATATGATAAATTAATCAACGTAGCAAAAATTGAGACTAAATCAATTTTGAATCGAAAATTTATGGCTATCTTATTTTACGTAAAAATTCTGAATATGATTCAACGTAGAATTTTTATTGTGCCTTCCTAAGTTTTAAATTGTGAATTTATTACTTACGTGAAAGGGTGGTGATCATGGAAAAATCCCTAATCAATGTGATTGATGTATATATGAATGTATGATGATTATTTATATATTTGGGATTGTAATTATTAAATGGAGGCTGCGTACTCCTTTTATTTTTCATGTAATCTTTATTTTTAGCATAGTCAATTGTTGATGTAAATGCTACGAGGATTACGTGGAGGAGCCTTTTAAGTCGGCGAGCTCTTTGGGGCCCAATTCTTGAAGAGTTCAAGAAACCAAGAAGAAGCGAAGAGCGGCTCTCCGTTATTAAAATATTAAAATGATTATATGTGGTCTCGTTGGCTCGAGACCCATTAAATCATAATTCCATGATCACCACGTAGGATAGATATTTATGTGATTGACATCTATTTATTTATTATGATTACGTGAGCATGTTAAACTGGTTAATGTGCAAAGTCAGACTTACCTCACCCAAAATTGTGCCTGCATGAAATCCTAGTTAGGAAAATCACTCGCATTAGGTACCGAAAGGGCGTTGGTAACGACACCAGCGTAACCAAGTCCCCGAACCCAAAATCTCTGGTTCCGTAGAACTGATCGATCTCTCCCAATCGATCGGTAAGGTTTCCGGTCTACCCTCCAAGAAAGACCGGTGGCGACTCCAAATGCATGCACAATTTGCACATGCCACCACGACCACACTGAAGGTCGAAAGCGATCGACTCTTATCGTCGAAGAATACTCCCGCCGCGATTTGGTATGGGCCTGGGAGGGCTCGCGCCGATCCAAGACCCGTGATCGGTAATCCATTAGCCGCGTCCGCTTCCGGACGGGTCGCGACACCAACAAACGAACCCGGGTGAAACAGCAATACGCAGACCATGAGTTACTGGTCCTGAAGGAGGAGAATGAGAAGCTTCAAGCTGAAAGCGCGAGATATAAGGAAGCTCTGACCAAGGCCACCTGCCTTAATTGTGGTAATCCTGTTGTCCTCGGCGAGGTGTTCCTCGATGAACCGTCCCTGTTGACGAATAACGCTCAGCTGTTACCGTATTCTCCACAGCATTTTCCGACACAACCAGATATCGCCGGAGATCTGCATGAGCAAGTCAACACCATAGGATCAACACCAACATCCTCTGAGAAATGGGATATGAATCATCACAGGGGGAGTTCTCTCAATGACGAACTCGCTGTCACAGCCAGCCAATCCAAAGTCGGTGAGTCCCTCCCTGGACAACTTTTGAAACGACTAGATCCCGTAGAGAATAGCTACCGAAGTATTGCCGATATTTTGGGTGATAAGAGAACAAGGTTTTACTGGACCTATGAACTTCACACCAAATTTGTTGATGCAATTCGAGAGCTGGGAGTTGATTCGGCTAGCCCACTACGCATACTCGAGATTATGAATGTGCCGGGGCTCTCTAGAATTATCGTCGAGTCTCACCTCAAGTACTATAGGAGATTTCTAAGGGATGGAAGGATAGCATTAAACCATCATAAAGCCAGTTGGAGCTCAAGTGCCGGGCAGAGTTACAACCACGATGATTGGAGAGCCGAGAGCACCCAACCGTGTTTCAGCAATGACGGGACCAGCAGTCGTGTCAGCGACTCCTCTAACCCAAATCAGAATGCTCCGCCGAGCTATCTCAATACTCCTCAAGAGTATATACCGCAGTTCCAGCACATAGGGATTCCTCAGTTTGAGCGCGATTCGGTCATTAATGCTGTCCCTGAAGCGGATCTGGCATTGGTAGAGAGTGCACATATAAACCTGCCGGTCATTGGAGGAAGTTCCAATTCGAGGGGTCAAGTTGCTCACGGCGAGAGCAAAGAGAGGAATCCCTCGCCTGCAGTCGACGACAGCCAATCTGGGCACCAAAGGCTAGAAAGAACAGGCGATTTCCTTGAGGAGGAGCTGGACACTTGGATCAATACTCTTCAGGAATGTATGTCTCGACCCCAACAGGGCAATGATGAAGGTTCCAGCTCAAAGACTCCAGTTCCTCACAATGAAGGCGATGAAGGAAATCTGCCCCCAACAATTGTTGATACCCAACTTGAACATCAATGGCTCGAAGACCCGAGCAATTTCCTAGGCGATGAGTTCAATCTTTGGCTCGATCAATTTGGAGCCGGAGGGCCATCGCAGTGGTGACGCAAGGAAGGTGACCAAACGTCTGATGCAAGGCATGGTTACTCGATGAAAAATGCTTAGACGAAAGGGGTGGAACACTCCTATTGAATATGTTGTTGATCGCACTGTAAGGTTCCCACGGGAACATCTTTCATTAATGTCTAGAACTAATTGCGCGTGAGTGTCAACATCACCCTTTGAGCATCTTCAAGCCGAGGGCCGTGGATTAATCGTTTAATCCGTGGAGCAAGTTCCCCGAACAATGACTATCACCCGCGGAGTATAATGGGATCTACCCCTTCAATACGAAATACGTTTGGCCGCGAAGCCACCTATTTGGTAAAACGATGTATCGTTCCTAAACGATCTTCAATCGAATACCGAAGTAATGTCTCATTTCTTTCCCTTCTCAGGTGATAAACGTGGATAAATCACTCAAGGAGCCATTTGTTCGAATAACAGAACAGACGTTGCCTAACTGGGGGCAGATGAACCATTGATGTTGCAAACACTCCAAGAATGGATAGGCGGATTTGATAGATGTTGTTCATATCAATATGCAATATCAGAACGGGATGAGAACCAAGAGTAAAGTTGTATCGTTCCAATTTGTCTTGAATTTGAGAATATGAATTGATACTCGTTATTTATCCTTGACAGGGGAATCGCCTTACAGACGAACAGGTTTTCACATCCCATGTATTACCCGTTAGAATACATGACCAAGGGTAAATTGTATCGTTCTAATTTTTTGAAAAATTCATGAACGTATAATAACATGTTTCTTCCGCATTTTCAGGATCTCCAGCCGCGGGGGACAGGTAAGTATCCCTTTCCCCAATCCATTGAAGATGTTAAATAAAAAACAGAGAGAAAAAGAAAAGCTTTCAGAATCTAATGTCTAGAAAAGACATAGAATTCAAACTTCATTGGCATTCATGTCTTAAAACAGGAGGTTATCTGAACATGAATAAGAACATGCATGGTGCATCATAAAATCCCCTTGACGGGTAAAATTTTTGGAGAAAATGAAAGAGATTTTTTCCAATCAAAAGTTCAAAACTTTTAAAAGGACGTTTTCTCAAAAGAAAAGAGGCAAAGCCTAGTCCAAACACGTCCTACACACACTGGAGAGAAGTGGAGCGGATCAGATAGCAAAATCTGGACCTACGGAAGTAGGGATTATTCGCAACGATTACATGGGTTGGGATGACGGAGGCATTCGTTTCATATCCCTCAAACACTACAGGTGACCGTTGATAAACCCTTTGAACGACGGTTTTCATTCTTAACCCTGTCAAGAACCACCCCACATCGGGGCAAAATGGAGGTGAGTCCAGCGGTATCAGGAGAAAATGGTTAGAAATTTTCTTGCTCGGACTAACATCAATCTTTGTGTGTTGTTTATATGGTAATCCAAGTGCCATAGGATGACGAGAAGCATTCATTTCTCTATCCCACACACCATATCCTTTGCACAGCCAAGTTGAGCCTGCAAATTCATTTCATAAACCCCTGTTGGTGATCATGGGATGTTTCAAGATGGAAACTGCATCACTCCAAGAACGGAAGAAATCAAGAGATGGGATTTATAGAAAAATCTCATATCGGCGTTTAAATGTGCTATGATTCAAGTTGTATATCTAGCACAATTTTCTGAACATCGTAGTTCCAAAGGAAAATAAAAGGCGGGATTTCAACAAAGAAAAAAATCCCCAGCATCAAGAAAAAGCAAAGTGCCTGGTAAAAGCAAGGCCGATGCTCGTGAAAACTGTTTGATTGATCCCCAATAAAACCTAGTTGGGAAGAGAGAAAAACCCATAAAGGAGTCAGATCAAGAAGACTGCTCCCCAAATGATGTCAGCCGTGGTGCAAAAACACGGACAGAATTGTCAATCTCTTAATACCACAAGAGACGTTCTCTAAAGGACTTGTGCACACCTCAAAAGCGGTTGCACACCTCAAAAATGGAAGATGCAGAATGGAAAAGACATGTGACAAATTGGCAATGATCACCAATGTCAAATCCTTCGTGATTTCTGGGCCAAAAACAAGCCTTTTTCGGTCCCCAATCCTACCAATGTTACAACCCTGAAACAGTCTTCTCTGACTAAGACACTTGGGTTAACATATAGCTTAGCTCGAAGAAGTACGAGCAAGACTCTTTCTTTCTCATTTTGCAGGGTTCTTGACTTGTAAACCCGGAGCAGATGGTGAAGATTTTCATTCGATGGCCTCGACTCCAAAGCGGGTTCCCCTTGAAAACCAATATCCAAGCCCAACATTACGGTCCCGTGGAAGACCTCCCGACCGATCAAAATGTATGCGCTGCGAATGAGCCTAAAACCTAGGCACAGGTCAGTAGGGAATTGAGTGCATCCCCTAAAAATCATCACCTCAAAACAGGTGAGATGGCCTCCTTGTCGAGAAATATTCCAATTGATGTTTTGAGCAAACTCTTTTTGGAAATTTTCAAACTGTTGATCCAGATTTTCCATACAAGGGATTTGTGATCACATTTGCATGTTGCAAAAATGTTTTGGATAACCTCCAGCATCAAAATGCACATCTCATGACTAAAGCTTAAGTCATAAAATTTTGTCAATTGGACAATTGCTGTCTTCTCAAAGATTACCAATATTTTCTTGGGGAAGAGAAACCCTTAAAAAAAAATCCTTTTCAAAATCAGACAGTCTCATTGGACGTGGAGAACCCTCGTCATGAGACCCCTTTTCAAAATTCAGGTAGTCTCATCGGACGTGGAGAACCCTCGTCATGAGACCCCTTTTCATTTAGGCAGTCTCATCGGACGTGGAGAACCCTTTTCAAAATTCAGGTAGTCTCATCGGACGTGGAGAACCCTCGTCATGAGACCCATTTTCATTTAGGCAGTCTCATCGGACGTGGAGAACCCTCGTCATGAGACCCCTTTTCAAAGTCAAAACTGATGGTAGACACCGCCTGAAGGGTCAAACAAAGGTAGATACCGCCTGAAGGGTCAAATGAAGGTAGATACCGCCTGAAGGGTCAAATCAAGGTAGATACCGCCTGAAGGGTCAAAATAAGGTAGATACCGCCTGAAGGGTCAAATCAAGGTAGATACCGCCTGAAGGGTCAAATGAAGGTAGATACCGCCTGAAGGGTCAAATCAAGGTAGATACCGCCTGAAGGGTCAAAATAAGGTAGATACCGCCTGAAGGGTCAAATCAAGGTAGATACCGCCTGAAGGGTCAAATGAAGGTAGATACCGCCTGAAGGGTCAAATCAAGGTAGATACCGCCTGAAGGGTCAAAATAAGGTAGATACCGCCTGAAGGGTCAAATCAAGGTAGATACCGCCTGAAGGGTCAAATGAAGGTAGATACCGCCTGAAGGGTCAAATCAAGGTAGATACCGCCTGAAGGGTCAAAATAAGGTAGATACCGCCTGAAGGGTCAAATCAAGGTAGATACCGCCTGAAGGGTCAAATGAAGGTAGATACCGCCTGAAGGGTCAAATCAAGGTAGATACCGCCTGAAGGGTCAAAATATGGTAGATACCGCCTGAAGGGTCAAATCAAAGGTAGATACCGCTTGAAGGGTCAACACAAGGTAGATACCGCCTGAAGGGTCAACACATGGTAGATACCGCCTGAAGGGCCAACACAAGGTAGAAACCGCCTGAAGGGTCAAACCAAGGTAGAAACCGCCTGAAGGGTCAACTCAAGGTAGAAACCGCCTGAAGGGTCAAACCAAGGTAGAAACCGCCTGAAGGATCACATTAATGGTAGAAACCGCCTGAAGGGTCACATATGGTAGAAACCGCCATAAGGGTCAACTCATTGATAAATATCGCAGTAAGGATCAACACAAAGGTCTGATCCACCATACGGATCAAAATCCTTGGCAAATTCCAAAGCGTGGGATGCGCCTTCCTTAGGTTCCTACCAATTAGGAATCCCATCATGGTATGACCTACCATACAGGTTAGAGCTTAATCTCCCTAGGATATTCTGAATGACGAGTCCTAGGCATCTTCTTGCAAGTCGTCGCAACCGGCAGCATCCGACAGGTGAGCTTCAGGTAAGCCTCTCTCACTCCGGCCCATGTTCAAATTGTTAGAGCAAACCGGGGATTGATTTGAGCTTTTATCAATAGGCTTAAGGATCCGATGTCATAACATTTCTTCTCTTATTTTCCCAGTTGAGTCGGTTAGGAATCAGGTGCCACCTTATCTTTGAGAGAAACCTCTAACGAGATTCCTCTCAAAGAGGGGCAGCTGTTGACACCTGATTTTTTTTACCATTTATTATTGTGATTTTTATTCTTTAAAATTAATTAAAAATATCAAAAAAGGTCATAAAATCACAAAATCAACTTTGGAAGCCTTGGTTTAACCTTAGGAACCAATTTTGAACAAAAAATATTTTTCGGTATTTTCAATATTTTTCGAGTTTATTTAATTATAAAAATACCCAAAAAAATCAGAAAAATACCATTCGTGGTCAGAAAAATACCCAAAAATATTCAATAATTTTGTTTTAATTTCCTCTTCAAGTGTGTCACTTTAAATCTCAAAAATTCGGCTCGGGTCACTATGTTCCTTCACAAACATAAACCCGAACCGAGCCTAAAAAAAATCATTTTCGAGTCTTTTAGTCTTCAATTCTCACTTTTTATAAGCTATGACATTGGATTCTAAAGTCTTAAAGTGCAATTAGGTCAATTTGCCCTCCAATTTAATCAATTTTTACCAAAAGGGCTTAATTGCACATTTTTCTTTCAATTAGTCCCCGGTTTCACGGATGTATACGTATGCTCTACGTTATGCATATTTGTACTGTTTGGTAACCTCTTTAACTCTTGTAATAATAATAATGGTTATTATTTTTAACACCTTTGTTAGTGCCTTTTTTTTTAGCATTTTTGTATTGTGAGTGCTATTGTTAGTGCTATTTTTAAATGTCATTTATTTGTGAGTGCTATTTTTAGATAGAATTTATAATTGTTAGTGCTATTTTTAAATACAATTTATTGGAAGGTATTTTTGGCTATAAAAGGATGGCAAGAGTTTTGAGGTTGAAGGGGGAGACATTTTGTAGAGTGTGCAAATTTTTGAGAGCTTAGAGAGAAGAACACAAACACTCTCTATATTCTCATCATCTTGAGTGAGCAAAATATACTAAGTTCGGAATATTGATTCCGCATATTGCTAGCACAATTGTTGTGGAGTTATTAGTCGTCTCCCCGTTCGTCAATTGGTGGTGCGTCCGAACTAGATGCCTAACACTTGTGGAGGCTGAGATCGAAGAACATCGAACCGACACCTCCGTTCAAGCACGCTACGAGAGGTAATCTATTTACTCCCTTTGAGGCTTTGTGATTTTTTTTCGATTGAAATGCACGAAGTACGCCTCTGGAGATACATGTATGGGTTGTTATTTATTTCCGCTACGTGTTACGTGGATCCCAACAGTGGTATCAGAGCCAATCCTTAGGCGTTTTCGTGCATTTAATTGATTTTTGCAATTTTTGCAATACTATGGCCAATATGTATTAACGAATTGTTCGTCTTACATGGCTAATGGAGGTTGATTGTTTTTATATGATAAATTAATCAACGTAGCAAAAATTGAGACTAAATCAATTTTGAATCGAAAATTTATGGCTATCTTATTTTACGTAAAAATTCTGAATATGATTCAACGTAGAATTTTTATTGTGTCTTCCTAAGTTTTAAATTGTGAATTTATTACTTACGTGGAAGGGTGGTGATCATGGAAAAATCCCTAATCAATGTGATTGATGTATATATGAATGTATGATGATTATTTATATATTTGGGGTTGTAATTATTAAATGGAGGCTGCGTACTCCTTTTATTTTTCATGTAATCTTTATTTTTAGCATAGTCAATTGTTGATGTAAATGCTACGAGGATTACGTGGGGGAGCCTTTTAAGTCGGCGACCTCTTTGGGGCCCAATTCTTGAAGAGTTCAAGAAACCAAGAAGAAGCGAAGAGCGGCTCTCCGTTATTAAAATATTAAAATGATTAAATGTGGTCTCATTGGCTCGAGACCCATTAAATCATAATTCCATGATCACCACGTAGGATAGATGTTTATGTGATTGACATCTATTTATTTATTATGATTACGTGAGCATGTTAAACTGGTTAATGTGCAAAGTCAGACTTACCTCACCCAAAATTGCGCCTGCATGAAATCCTAGTTAGGAAAATCACTCGCGTTAGGTACCGAAAGGGCGTTGGTAACGACACCAGCGTAACCAAGTCCCCGAACCCAAAAACTCTGGTTCCGTAGAACTGATCGATCTCTCCCAATCGATCAGTAAGGTTTCCGGTCTACCCTCCAAGAAAGACCGGTGGCGACTCCAAATGCATGCACAAGTTGCACATGCCACCACGACCACACTAAGGTCGAAAGCGATCGACTCTTATCGTCGAATCCTTCTGAAAAATACTCCCGCCGCGATTTGGTATGGGCCTGGGAGGGCCCGCGCCGATCCAAGATCCGCGATCGGTAATCCATTAGCCGCGTCCGCTTTCGGACGGGTCGCGACAGTTACTCCTTGAGTAAATCAAAATATCATCAATGAAGACGATAACAAATTGATCCAGATACTCCTTGAATACTCAATGCATTAAATCCATAAATGCAGTCGGTGCGTTAGTCAACCCAAACGGCATAACGGTAAACTCATAATGCTCATATCTCGCTCTAAGAGCAGTCTTAGGAATATCCTCTTTCTTAATCCTCAACTGGTGATAACCCGTCCTCAAGTCTATTTTGGAAAACACATATGCTCCTTGTAGTTGATCAAACAAATCATCTATCCTTGGCAACGGGTACTTGTTCTTAATGGTAACTTGATTCAGTTGCCCATAGTCAATGCACAGGCGCAATGACCCATCTTTTTCTTCACAAACAACACAGGTACTCTCCAAGGTGATGCACTTGGACGAATAAATCCTTTGTCCAATAATTCCTGCATCTGCACCTTTAGTTCCTTTAACTCAGACAGAGACATCCTATATGGTGCTTTCGAAATCGATTCCGTCCCAGGGGCTAATTCAATCGAGAACTCTACTTCTCTTTCAGGTGGTAAACCAAGCAACTCTTGAGGAAATACATCAGAGAATTCACGTACCACTGTTATTTCTTCTAGTTTAGGCTCCTCAATCGTTGTATCCACCACAATGGCTAAATAAGCCTCACACCCTTCGTTCATTAACTTAGTCACCTCCAGTGACGAAACCAAAGGAATCGAGATTCCTCATCGGCTCCCCACAAATTCGAAACTAGGGTGATCGACAAGATGAAATCGAATTATCCTACCACCACAATCCATTACGGCCCCTTGTTTACTCAGCCAGTCCATTCCAATAATGACAGTAAAATCAAACATGGGCAACACAGCCAAATCTATTCGTCTTTCACTACCTCCGATAATTATTCTACAATTCCGACATCCTAGAGAAACAAGCACTTTATCCAGCAAAGGCGTTGTCACATGCAACATAACATCCAATGGTTCCAATTTCATTTAAGTCAAATCAGTAAACTGGGCAGACACAAACGAATGCGACGCTCCAGGGTCAAACAAGGCATAAGCAGCATGATCATAGAGAAAGATCTTACCCGTGACCACGTCAGGCGTCTCCTCCGCCTCCCTTCGAGCTACAACGTACACCCTTCCTTGAGCCGGTGGCCTATTTTGGTTGGCTTGCAGGGCAGCTCCAGCTTGTGCTCCTAGTTGGGCTCGTGGTGGTTGATACGGAGGACCAGCATTTTGTTATTCACATTCCCTTGCCCTGTGGCCCATCTTGCCATACTTAAAGCATCCTCTTGTCTGCTTTGGACAGGGTCCACTCCCATGCCTTCGCCCACAAAAGCGACAACTCCAGTTGTTCTGGTGAGTAGGCTTCGCGATATTCCTCTTAACTAGGGGAACAAACCTTTTGTTGTTCACCATAGGACCTTTGCCCAAATTTCGATTGTCTCTAACTGGATTAAACCGCGGTCCAGAGGAAATTCCTCTATTCCTCATATCTCTTTCAATCATCTGACTCCTGGTATAGATCTCATTGTAATCCCACAAGTTCATTGAGATCATCTGGCTGCGAATATCGGGCCTCAATCCATCTCGAAACCTTCTCGCCCGATCCCACGGATTCTCCACCATCCTTGGTGCATAGTTCGACAACCTTGCGAATTTAGCCTCATACTGGTCAACAGTCATTTGATTCTGACGAAGGTTTTGGAACTCAGCCAGCTTTTGCTCCTGGGCAGCTTCAGAGAAATATTTCACATTAAAAGTCTCGGCAAAGATTGCCCATGTCGACTCAATCCCTTCAGGAAAAACCATTCCCTTAGTGGCATTCCACTAATTATTCGCAGTTCCTTGGAGTTGGTAAGTCGCTAGGGTCACCTTCTCAGCTTCAGTGCACCCTAACACCGTAAATGCTTTCTTTAGCTCCTCAATCCATCTGGGAGCTCTGCCCAGTCCAGTGTGCAGTTTTGATTACGTCTTTTTCATCGTCTGTTGTACAACTTCCATAGTATGTTATGTATATATGTGTGTGCTCTCTTATTGTCCCAGTTTCCCCATGTGATGATTGTCTAGGTTGTTGTTTCCTTCCGCATGTGCGTTTCATTTCATTTTAGGCCATGAATACGTCTTGAGATTTATGTTTTGGCCAGAGGCGAATGTTATGTACTCGCTAGGATAAGCGGGGCGTGACATCCCCGTTCAAGTAGTATCAAAGCAAGGTCAGCTCAATCCAAATAGATTGAGGATTGGAGTGATAAGGAGGAATCAAATTTGGATGGTAGAGTAGTAAGACTCTAGGGGGAATTCGATAGAGTCCAGCATTAATGCATGGCATATGATTGGCGCATGTGATTGGCATCTCGAATTGGCATGATTGTGGTGACCCTATGATAACTAAGCTTCGCACTTAGCATTGTGAGTTGTTTATGGATGCTTGCATGATGAGCAAGTTATTACCTTTGATTATACTAAGTTGCAGATGCATCTGGACTTGAGGTATGGTTGTGAACCCTGATAGTGTGTTCATAAGAAATGCTTGAGTGATTGACTGTTGTACTGTGATTGCTGCCTTGTTGAGTAGCATAGAATCATTACATTTGAGCAAGTGAGTTAGGTCTCTAATTCCGAGGTGGAATTATAGTGACTCAAGTGAGCTAAGTTGAGCAAACATGAGCAATAGATCGAGAAGGCCGAGAGGAGGAGCTTTTAGCTTGAGAGCACCCGCGGCCGAGAATCCAAGAGTTGATGGAGTCCTGACGGCCTTGGAACAAATTGGAGAGTTAATGGGAAAGGAAGCTCAAAATAGAGCTGATGCGGCCCTTTGACAGGCCGAAGATAGCGCTGAGATTATAGCTTAGGCTGCTGAAGCTGCAGTGGCAGTTGTGAATTTAGCGAATGGAAATAATATTCAGGGCGCTGAAGCTGGTAACGCCCAAGTCGATGTGAATGCTAACAGGCAGATGGGCCAATTAGTCAAGCAGTTTATAAAATTGAAACCAACCCAGTTTGATGGTATTGGGGACCCTGATCTGGCATAAATTATCTAAATCGCGAAATTGCCTTAAATAAAAAACTGCTTGAAAACATTTCTAAACAATCTTGAAATACGAAAATCCATTCGGTAATCGGGAGCTCGGTAAGTCGTCTGTAACATGCCAAAAATCGCAAGAGTATTGGACCTAATAATCGGTGAGTGAGAGATTCGGCAAGATAAAGTACTATTCGGGAACTTCTCGAATTCGGTAACATCCTGATCATTGAAAATCGCGCTGATTTCTAACTTCTCAAATTCAATAACATTCCGATCAGTGAAATCTCCTCAATTTCTGCCAATCACGCTTTTCAAGATAATTATGCGCGAATTATTCTACATCATTCTTCTTCTCTTCAAGAGAATTCGTCCTTGAGTTAGTATCAAGATATAGAGGAATATCGAGAGAATCATACTCGAACAAATCTTCTTGTACTTCAGTTTGTTAAAGGTACCAACAGGAAATCGCTCCTTGCGTAGAAAGACCATTACCTCGTTGCCCACTTCAAAAAAAAATTTAACGATGTCGTTTGTCAACATCATCCTTATACGTCGAATTAGAGGCAGCAAGTTGGCAAGCAACATCAGTTTGAACCTCCATAATTTTCTTCGCTAGATTTTCTGCCGCAACATTATAACTAGGAATCTTACGCAGAGGAACCAAATCAAGAGTATGATGTGGAGTTCGCCCATAGATGACTTCAAATGGAGATTTACCAGTGGAAAGATTAACAGTGTTGTTGAAAGCGAACTCAGCAGGAGCAATATATCGATCCCACTGCTTGGGCATGTCATGACAGAGATACCGGATGATATCTGCCATAGTACGATTGACGACTTCCGTCTGACCATCAGTCTGTGGATGGAAGGAGCTACTATACTGTAAATCAGTCCCAAACAAACGCCATAAAGTCCTCCAAAAATGGCTCAGGAACTTGGTGTTGCGATTAGAAGTGATTGTCTTGGGCACTCTATGCAAGCAGACTACTTCACGAAAGAATAAATTTTCCACATGTGAAGCATCTGAAGTTTTCTTACAAGGAATGAAGTGGGCCATCTTTGTAAACATGTCGTCAACCACAAAAATAGAATTCAAACCCCCTTGGGTTCGAGGAAGTCCCAACATGAAATCCATCGAAATATCTATCCATGGACATGTAGGAATAGGTAGAGAAGTATAAAGACCAGTGTTCTGATAATGGCCTTTAACAGTCTAGTAAATGTAACACTTACTAACAAATCTCCCAACGTCCTTCTTCGGTTGAAACCAATAGTACCGTTCCTCCACCAATGCCACAGTTTTATCACATCCCAAGTGTCAGCCATGGGTACTACCATGAAGTTCTTGAATGAGTTGTTCTCGAAAAGAGCTACGGGGTATGCATAATCTATTACCAAAGAACAAGAATTTCTCTTAAATGATCATATCCCCATGAGACCCTAATTCAGAACACTTCTCCCATATATCGCCAAAATCATCATCCTCAGCATAAAGAGAACAAAGATGGTCAAAACCTACAACAGCGGTGCGCATGGTCACCAAAGTCTCAGCACGTCGACTAAGTGCATTTGCGACTTTATTCAAGTGGCATGCCTCATGACAAAGCACAAAGTTAAATTGCTAAAAAAAAAACCCATCGCACATGCATTCTATTTAAATGCTTCTGACTCTTGATGTACTTAAGAGCCTGATGATTAGTGTTAAGAACAAACTCATGCGGATAAGATAGGGCTGCCAATGCTTAATAGCTCGCACGACAGCATAATACTCATGTTCATACATAGACCATCACATGTGAACTTCATTAAGTTTCTCACTAAAATAGGTAATAGGCTTACCTTCTTAGGAGAGAACAACACCAATCCCTATACCAAAAGCATCATAGTCCAGCTCGAACACTTTCTCAAAATCAGATAGCATTAATACTGGCGTTGTGGAGAGCTTTTTTTTTTTTTTTTTATGAGTTTAAAACTGGCTTCAGCTTCATCACCCTAGTCAAATTTCCCTTTCTTCAGACAATCAGTGATTGAGCGCCATAACTATGATAAAATGCCAGATGAAACGACGATAGAATGTCGCGAGGCCATGAAAATTACGAGCCTCTTGTTGACACCTAAATTTTGATTAGTCTTTTAGGTTTATTTTTTTAAAAATCCATAGAAAATATATAAAAAGTAAAAAAGCTTGGCCCAACTAAAGGAACCATTTTTGACAAAAAAAAATAATTTCTAATTTTACTGAAAAATAGAAAAATGCACTAAATCAAAAAAAAAAAAATATATATATATATATATATATATATCATTTGAGTCTTTTAATTTGAAAATTTTTCATTTTTGAGTCTTGACGTACAATTCTAGCATCCTCTTTAGTTGTTGCTAATGCTTGGCCCAATTAGAAAGAAAATGAAAGTGTCACGGTTCATTCACCGAAGGACGGGGATTGAATCCAAAGTAGCAGGGGAGTTGGATCCCTAAAGGCCAAATGGAATAGAATATCACCAAAAGGGAGGGAGCGGCGCCATTGTTTTCAAAAGAGAGGACATTGAGAGGGGACAAAGGAGAGTGGTATTATTAATAAGAAAAAAAAAAGAGAGAAAGCTAGAGTTGGCTTGGAGGATCCGAATCTTCATCCGCACGAGGGACTGAGCATGAGGTTTTGGGGACGTCCAACGTGAGCTTTAAAAGGAGAGAGAAAACTCACCTCCAGGTCCAGATTTTTCACCCTCGCGAACGCCACCATGATTACTCACCGTTTTCACCCATCTAAGAGGATGACAACAAAGGAACGAGGCAGAGTTGGTCATTGATATATCACTCGGCGCTGCCGTCATTGCCCTAAAAAAAAAAAAAACCAAGATCCTCCCCGGAGAGATCGGGAGTGACACAGCGAGAAGAAGTCAAGGAGCTCGCCGTTCACCATCGCCTCAGTCCTTGATGAGAATCTGCCATTGCAATGAAGTAGACCTATGAACCAGAAGCTTGTTGACCTAGTTGTGAGGAACAACACGACCACGATGAGTCCCAATGAAGTATTGAGAAGCAGACCGAGTCACCTTGGCTAGTTGACATCTCTATGAAGCCGCGACATCAAAGGAGGGAGGTAGAGTACAATCTCCCGTCAAGTTCCCATCGTCCTGCAGCCAAGCATCGAATATTGTAGCTCCCCCTCTCCTCCGAGTCTGCTGGATATCATTGTGGAACATGCCGAACCTGGGGATAATGCTGGTGGTGAGTTGGTGTGGCGTCGACTTGACGAGCGTCCCGGCGGCTTGACGAGCGAGTCTTAGACAAGTGGAGCATGGTGGCCATGGACGGATAACGACGAATGGCTTCAAGCCGCACGTGTAAGTCCCCTTAAGCTTCGATTTTTGCTAGAAGTTCGTTGAAATCAGGATCGAAACCGTAAAGAGCACGAGAAATAGAGGTTGGTCGTGAGCATGGGGATGACGCTGAAGTTCTTTGAGATAGCATCTCGAAGAAGACGATGCATTAAAATGAACAATAGAAATAACAATAAAAAAACGTGAATGCTTCTGCGAATTGGAATGAGTGCATATGTGGGCTTGCTTCTGCGGATTGGGTCTGATTTTGTATGTAGGTTAGTGTACGGGCTTGATTAGTAATTTGGGCCTTAGAGTACGATTGGGCTTTTATTAAAAATCACTAAAAAAAAATCCTAAAAAAATAAAAAAATTAAGGAAAAATTCAAAAAAATTGAGAAAAATTACAGAAAATTCCTAAAAAATTCTAGAAAATTTTCAAGGCTGAAAATGACAAAAACAATTGATTTTTTTTTGTCATTTTTGGGATTTTCTCCCGTTTAATTCAAAATGACGATTTTACCCCTCAAAGGGTAAATCGCCCTTGATACTTCGATGTCTTGTGGGGATTGCTTAGAATTTGGCGATGGGTCAGATGGGTGGCCAAACCTTATGTCTAAGATGTGTACATATCATTTCCTTTTTTAGAAAATGATGATTTTACCCTTCGGAAGGTAAATTGGTTTCTAAAATTCTAGAAAATTCTGAAAATTGTCAGAAAATAGGAAATGGGTCAATTGAGCGGCCAAACCTATTTTCGACATTGTTTTACTCTACATTCATTCCGAAATGACGATTTTTCCTTTTTAGGGCAAATCGTCCTTTTGCCTCAAAATTACGATTTTGCCCCTGATGGGCAAAGTCCTGTCTAAATCATTCCTAAGCCTGATTAATGCTTCTCTAGGCCAATATGGCCTTATTAGGAATGTCATGTGATTTATTTGCACATTTGGATTCATTGATTTGCGCACTTTATTATTGATTGTGATTGCTAGGATAGTCATTCTTATCTGCATGAATTCCTAGATTTAGGACTCGTACCCCACTCATCTGCATGAAATCGTAAATTAGAAAACTCAGTCAACTTAGGTACCGAAAGGGCATCAAATCTGATAGTTGATGTAACTAAGTCCCTGTTGACACCTGATTTTTGACCATTTATTATTGTGATTTTTATTTTTTAAAATTAATTAAAAATATCAAAAAAGGTCATAAAATCACAAAATCAACTTTGGAAGCCTTGGCCTAGCCTCGGGGACCAATTTTGAACAAAAAATATTTTTTGGTATTTTATAATATTTTTTGAATTTATTTAATTATAAAAATACCCAAAAAATCAGAAAAATACCATTCGTGGTCAGAAAAATACAAAAAAAAAATATTCAATAATTTTGTTTTAATTTCCTCTTCAAGTGTGTCACTTTAAATCTTGAAAATTCGGCTCGGGTCACTGTGTTCCTTCACAATATATAAAGTTGAATTTGTCCAAAAACTGCTATTTGAGTCTTTTTATCTGGGATTTTTGTATTTTTTTTTCCTCTTCGCGTCGACGATCCGAGAGGAAGAGCCAATGGCATCACTCGTAAATAAGAAGAAGAATGGAACATAATTGGCCGACCAAAAGGAAGAATGTTTGGAGGGGTTGTCATAAAAAAAATACGTTTCTAGGGAAGGCCAATGGTGGATAATGGACGGCTAGAAACTAAACAAGAATAGAATAGAAGGGTTGGCCCAGCATGCAGGGGATGGACATTCTGCACTAACGTGGGGGAGTACAAAAGGAAAGGGGAATTAAAAAAAGAATAGGGGAGCACCAGGAGACAAGGGAGAAGAGGGGAGACTGATGGGTTTCTAGGAGGAATTCCACTTGCAAAAAGGAGGAGTCGGCCATTTTTTTAGGAGAGGCAGACCGAAAGGAGGGGGAGGAGGCCGAGAGTTTTGAACTCGGTCTTCCGCCATCTCAGTCCATACTGAGCTGCACCAACAGTCCCGACGCTTTGAGGCGACCCACAGAGCGTACAGACTCCGACCATATCGTTTTTCGTCGTCAAAAAACTGTAAGTCATGCTCGAGATTTAAGCTTGGCTTCCAAGGTTAACTAGTGCACCTGAACGTCGCTTGTCGCAATGTGTTGTTCACTTCATTGTTGAGTCCGGCCTGACCGCCCCCATATTCTCGTTTTGCATTCTCGCCGTTTAAAACCCGTCGAGTCGGCCTTGAACCCAAGATCTCATCGTGAGCTCGCGTGCTCGTCTTGAGCCAAACCGAGAACGTCAATTCGCCAAAGGTGGCCGAGGATCGACGGACCGGAGGTCGCTAACGAGCGATGGCCCACGGTTTGAGTCCGTTGAGGTGAGTTTGCATAACCCTTTTGTTACATGTGGCTGCTAAAAGATGATGAATGAAAGTTGGACGAGTAAACCGTGAAAAAGTGTAGTCACCGGAGTTGTTTAGTCCGATCGTGGTATTGGTCGGAGTCGATGGTGTCGGTAATGGTTGGTGGCGATAAAAAGGGTCTGCGGTAGCGCTTCTGTTTGTTGGTCCCAGATGAGCTTCGGTGAAGGGCGCCGTGAAGAAGACGACCGCGCGCTCTCGGGAAGAAAGAATCTGCGAACGTGGTGTGGAGTAGGGGGGACGACGGAAAAACATTTTTAATAAAAAAAAAAAAGCACAACAGAGAAAGATAAGATCTATTGGTTGCTTCATCTAGAATCTTAACCCAACGAACGTGTGACCTCGTGGGGTTCTTTTTATTTTATTTTATTTTATTAGTAAAGGATAATAATAAAAAAAATATAGAAGAAAACAATTGAAAATGAAAAGTAAAAAAAAAGGGTAAGGAAAAGTTAAAAGAAGGGAGAGATAGGATCTGCATGCTTCCTCTAATCTTACGTTGGTTTCATGGGTTTGTTTTTGTTTTTGTTTTTGTTTATGTTTTTGTTTTTTTTGTTTTGTTTTTGTTTTTTTTAAAAGAAGAAGAGAAAATCAAATCACATCAGGTTGGTGAAGATGGATGGTGAGAACGAGCAAAGTAGGTACACGTGAGATTTGTTTCGTGGATTGGGACCAATTGGCACTTGGGCTGGTGTGTGGGTTTAATTTGATTTTTTTTTTGATTGGGCATACGGGTGAATAGTAAAAAAAAAGGGGATTGGGCCTAGTCTAGGTTTAAGTCATATTGGAGTTTTAGCACAAAAGTTGGCCCACTCTTGAAGTCATAAAAAAATGGCTGACCCAAGTTTGTCTTTAGGGTTTAAAAGGCCCAGGCTGGGTTTCGTTGGTGTGGGCCGGGTCTGTCGGCCCGGCCCGGATAATTTTCAAAAAAAAAAAAATCGAAAACACTTTTAAAAAATAAAATAAAAAAATCATAAAAAAATTCACAAAATTCTAGAAAAATTCTAAAAAATCTCAAAAATGGGAAATGGCCACAAACAACTGGCCATGGAATATTTTGGGTAATTCGGTATCCAAAGCTTCCAAAAATTGACGATTTTTCCCTTCGGGCTAATCGCCTCCAAATCTTCCCATTTTACCCCTGGTCCGAAGTCACACCTTCCTTAAGCCTTTATGGTTGTACTAGGCACCCATTGATCTGAATTGATGTGCATTGAAGTGATTTATTTATGTACTTGATTGCGCTTTCATTTAAATTGATTGTGATTGATAGGAACAGTCTTCCAATCTGCATGAAACCCTGAATCAAGCCTACCTCACCTAAAATTGCGCCTGCATGAACTCTTAGCTAGGAAAATCACTCGCGTTAGGTACCGAAAGGGCGTTGGTAATGACACCGACGTAACCAAGTCCCCGAACCCAAAATCTCTGGTTCCGCAGAACTGATCGACCTCTCCCAATCGGTCAGTAAGGTTTCCGGTCTACCCTCCAATAAAGACCGGTGGCGACTCCAAATGCATGCACAAGTTGCACATGCCACCACGACCACACTGAAGGTCGAAAGCGATCGACTGTTATCGTCGAATCCCTCTGAAAAAATACTCTCGCCGCGATTTGGTATGTGCCTGGGAGGGCCTGCGCCGATCCAATACCCGCGATCGGTAATCCATTAGCCGCGTCCGCTTCCGGACGGGTCGCGACAGCTGGCGACTCCGCTGGGGACGTTTTGTTCTAGAACCTATGGTTCTGGACCTCAAGTGGACTTAGGCCGTAATTAAAATGCTGAGTGATATTTCTAACCCCGCAGGCGCTCTTGAAGGTGAGGTAAGTCCGCTTACGATAGGTGTTATATGTTTTTGCAGATTGGAGAAATAAGGGGTGTAGTCCGTGATTAACATTGTCTTATGCAGGTTGGGCGTAGGAATGTATGTTGTGTGGATGATTTGAAGTGCTGATTGATAAACTGTTGTGCGTGACTTGCATTGTGATGATCACGACACGTGGACACACACAACCGCGCCTAAAACCCCGGGCGCCGCCTTTAGGAACACAATAGAAGGAATTGAAAATGGAATCTCCGTGAGGAAAAACACGGGGTAATCCACTTTTCAATTCCGCTCACTTCGAACTATGGATCGAGTCCCAATGCAACGATAGCTGTGCAATGGAATCGGCTCTTTCTAGAACTCGAGGTGGGAACCTTAACCTTAGGTGCCAAACCCTCTGATTTTTAGAAGTTTACCATCACCTGTTTCATGCGCATGTCTCTGGGCGGTTGGTACACCTAAAACCGCACAATAAGTCGACGAGTTGGGTTGGTAAGACTCTCTATCCCCCCAAATCTATCACTGTTCATATAGATATAGGCATTTCATTTATTGCATTCTGGTGATTAGATTAAATGCCATTTCGAGGATAGATATGTGCGTTTGTCCCTAACGTCCTTGATAGAAGACGAGGAGGGTGATATCCCACGACGAACACCGAGTGTGCGATAAGGAGCATACTATGGACATTATTGAGGTATCATCCAATGAAGATGACGAGTTGGGGCAAGTGATCCTGAAGGCACATATCAAAACTGGGGCATCCTTAAACGTTAGGATCACATTCCTTTATTTCATTTTCCATTACTAGTCCTCTTGTATAGGGTTTATTTTTACTGAGGTTTTCTCTATCTCACCCCTTAGAGCGATTGTATTAGGGATCTATTGGTGTATACATTCAGATGGAACTTGGTTGTATTTCTTTTAACGGGTCATTGGAATGTGATAGTGGCATTTTTTCTAATCATCCGAATACTCCCAAGTCAAGTTTATAATTCCTTTAGAGGAAATTAAAATTGGAAGTCTTGCACGACCTTTTGGTCATGTGAGGTAATCCAACCCCAATTTCGCTAGAAGGAACTACACACTTGAATTGGTTCATGCATATTGTACACCACTGGTAATTCACGATAATTGATCAAGAATATCAGCGTAGTTTCAAATTTAATGACGAGATAGATGTCCAAACTACTTTCGTTCTTAGCGAACGACCTTAATTTGGATGCCATATCTTCAATTGAATTTAAAACGCGTTATTATGTCTTGCACTTTTGAGTAAGTCATTCCTCTCGAAATTAATCAAAAGCGATTATCGTGAATTACGTTCCTTTCAATAGTATGCTTTCTTTCGAGGAATATTGATAAAAACTTTTCGCACAAGATTAAAACCCTTGTAAAAGTTCTTGTCCTTATTAATCACAAGCAAGCATAAGATTGAAAGGGGTCTATGCTTTCTTTTTCAAATTATTCCTTCTGATTCTGTCTTTTTATTTGCAGGTGAAAAACAAGTAGTATAGAGAAATCTTTTCTTGGACAAATCTGCAACTATTCTTCCATCTGATCATGAGCGAGTTATAAAATCAGGACGTATTTGCTCGGCTTATTGCTATTATAGTTCGGCTCACTCAAGTTGAAGATGTTTGGATGCTCGAAGAAATGAACCATACAGAAGTTAAAACACACACACGAGAACTTTCATTTATTTTGCTCAGCGGAGGGTTTTCAGAAGCAGGTCATACAAGTCGGGGTGGAAAAGTAAAGCCAAAGTGAGCCCTAATTAACGACACAAAGGATCCCAACTGACCCTCCATGTTATTAATGCTCTGCTCATACTCCCAGCTCCGCATGTTGTGGTCGGCAAGCCTGAGGAGAAGACTTCTGCATTCTCCCTTAACTTCGGCGACCTTGGCCTCGTGTTCTTCGGTGACTACTTCCAGGTCCCGAACCAGTCCATTCCCGCGAGCTATGTCCTCGGTTATCTTGTCGAGCCGTTCTTCCTGCCAGTCGCTCTGAAGCCTCAACAGGACGTTGCGGCGGTCATGCTCGCCGGTGGTCAGGGATATGGCCAATTGATCCACCAGATTTCTCCTCTCGCGAAGCAACGTCGCGACCCGCTCATTAGCAAACTCGACGGCCTTTTTGTAACTATCAACCAGATAGTTGGTCAGCACCAAATGATCAGATCGATCCTCATAACGAGCCCGCAAGACGCGAGCCACGAGAACCTCCCGATTAGCAACACGATAGGCCTCTAAGGAGTGTGCAAAGAGAGTCGGGAAAATTATATATTCCCTCCCCAATGTAGTACATTCGAGGGAAGTGGTATCTAGGTCCTCGAGCAGGACACAGATTTCATCCTCGGTTGCAGAATGATCGGTTATGTGCGCGTAACCGCGACCCAATAGGTTATAAATCTTTTCCTACTGGGCCAAGACATCAGTTGAAAAAGTGCGTACGGGAGAGGAGGCCATTTGCGTTGGGTTGGCTTGAGAATAAGACGAGTTTAACAGAGAGATTAGAAGGAAGGAGTTGATTATGCGAGAACGTTAACCTTCCATACATTAATTCCTCATTTTATAGCAACTCGAGGATGATGAAGGGTCTCAGTAATAATGCTGGTGGAGCCCAGTTAGGGGGGTAAAGCAGGAGGTCCCCTCACGAGAACCATTGGATTCGTTTCGGTCCGCGATTTCCGGCTCATCAATTAAAAGATGTAAAAGATTTGTCGGGATCATCATTATTGGAGTTAGGTGGGAGGTAAGCGCAACTATCGAAGAGAGCCCTAACAGGATTTGGCAGTCCCATCACGTTGAAAAGTTAAGCGAGAAATTCAAAGTCTTGAGGGGGAACGTTTGCCTAATGATGCTTGAAGAGCGTCTCCTAAACATACGAAGTCACTCGAAGAAAACTTTATAGGGAGTGAACATACATGAGAGAGTGGAGAACTCTGAGTGGGCAAGAACCAATCAAACATTTCTCAATCCAACATATTTAAGAGGTTATTGTCAGCTGCTAGAGGCGACTGACTCAAAAATCTCAGAAATTGAACTACAGAGGGATCTCGAAGATTCCAAGATCAAGTCTAACGCCAAAACCATGGAGCCCAACACTTCTGGCAACGGAAATCAAGATCACGGCGACGACGACAACGACATCCACGATGTTCAACTCGGGAAAAGAAGACGTCCTCACCAATACTCTCAGGAGGAAACCCAAATGCTGGAAACCCTTTTCAGTAAAAGCCATTACATGAAAAAGAAGTGGAGAATTGAATTGAGCCGGGAGTTGGGGATTAATCAGTCGAGGATCTAGTTTTGGTTTCAAAATAGGAGATCCAAATCGAAGGCTCAACGCAAACGTCAGGTGGTCGAGATTTTAAAGGAAGAAAACCAAAAGCTGCGAACAGAAAACATGAGGTATGAAAAAGCTCTCAATATTACCGTTTGCCCTCATTGCGATAACCTCGTCGCCCTCGGTAAGATATTCCCCGATAAGCCTCACGCGATGATTGAAGACGTTCATTTACCACCTTACTCCCTCGGGGCATCTCCTGCTCAACCAGATTTTGCCGGAGTCACGCATGAGCAGGATGATCCTACGAAGATGATACAAATGCCTCCTGGGGGATGAGATTTGCATCGCTTTGATTGGAGTTATAGTTTCAAGGAGCTGGATGTTACCGCCGACCAGCTCAAAGCATATCAGCCTCATGCACAACAATTTTCGATAGGGTCGGGTCCTGCTGGAGATGAGTTAATCAGTCGTCAAGCCATCGATGCAATTTTGGGCCACGATAAGAGGAGGTTCGCTTGGCCCCCTGAACTGCATTCCAGATTCCTAGACGTGGTTCACCAAATGGGGATCGACTCAGCAACTCCGACGCGCGTATTTAAGGCCATGAATGTACCGGGGCTTAGTAAGGAGCTGGTCAGGAATCACCTTGCTGCCTACAGAAAGCTATTAAAACAACGTCGAGCGGAGCTAAACCGGGAGGAATCCGTCTCGAGCTCAAAAGCTAGGGGCGACCGCCATTGTAATGCTCAGGCATCAAGAGATACCCGGCCAAATCTAAGCATCAATCAAGCTAGCAACCCGACCACCGGCAAACTGAAAGCTGATCAGAATGTCCTCCCAGGCCATTTCAACACTTCTCAAGAGCGCGTGTCACAAGTACAGCGAGTGCGCACTCCTCCATTCGAGCAACAGTCGGCTGGTGCTCTGCCTGCCGCTGGTCAACCCACGACAGACGATTTCTTCGATGAGGGGCTCGATGCCTTGTTCAATCAGTGGGAAGCTAGCATGCTTGGACAGCCATGATCTAGCACCTGGCTCGGGGCACGATGGGTCGGTCACTACGAACACCCATAGGAAGAAGAACATGTTCACGAGTAGATCACTCATTTTATCCGTTGTAAAGTTCCTACGGGAACATTTTTCTTTAATGACTATAGTTAATTCTATATTAAAACCAACGCTATCGACGAACATCGTCATGCTCAGTTGTGATGATCCCTTGTTAGATTAAGTCTGAAACCAGAGACGGTCTTTAAAATTTTGAGTGGCCACGAACTCACTCCTCACCAAGCGCCTGGGATGCTGAAATGAAGAGTAACAGCATGCACAGGGAAAATGTCACTTTCGTTTGAACGATGAAAAGGGGTTGGGAGAAGATCATAGCGTTAATTCCCATGGAGCTAAATGAATTAAACGGAGTCATTAATTGCGGGTCCACCGCTGCTCCCCACGTTCTCGGGCCTAGCAAATCATAAAAGGCGCCGAAAGATTGTAGACCCACCACTTTGAAGACTAAACTAGGGGACGAGCGCAATACTCGATGAAACCGAATCAATGCAAGAGAGTTTGTGATCCTATCACGAGGAAAAAGAAAGGGGAATACAGACGATGAGTAATTGCAGAATCTCGGGAGGAGCGCTTGCTTGCTGGTCTTCATATGCAGCCTGAAGGATGGTTCCAGGACACGCACAATCACTTGAGAAAATTTCTAGAGTGAACAAACACGTAAGAGCGAATTGAGAAAGATGAGTGAACTAGATCAGCCCGAGATACCCCGATCCATCATGTTTAAAAGTTATTCCCATCTGCTAGAAACGCCCGACCTGGACATTTCTGAGCACGAACTGCTGGGAGACTTTGAAGATCCTGGAGCTGAATCCTGCCCGAATGCCATAGAGACTGACTCCTCCAGCGATGAAATTCTAGGTTTCAGCTACGAAGAAGGAGTATACAATGATGACCGGAGCCGGAAAAGGAAGCAACTACAACGCCACACTCCAGGCCAAATCCGAGAGCTCGAAGCTTTCTTCAATGAATGCCCCACTCCAAGCAGACAACAAAAAATGGAGTTGAACCGAAAGATAGGATTGGAGCTTTCGAAGGTCAAGTTTTGGTTCGCCAACAAACGAACCCGGGTGAAACAGCAATACGCAGACCATGAGTTACTGGTCCTGAAGGAGGAGAATGAGAAGCTTCAAGCTGAAAGCGCGAGATATAAGGAAGCTCTGACCAAGGCCACCTGCCTTAATTATGGTAATCCTGTTGTCCTCGGCGAGGTGTTCCTCGATGAACCATCCCTGTTGACGAATAACGCTCAGCTGTTACCGTATTCTCCACAGCATTTTCCGACACAGCCAGATACCGCCGGAGATCTGCATGAGCAAGTCAACACCATAGGATCAACACCAACATCCTCTGAGAAATGGGATATGAATCATCACAGGGGGAATTCTCTCAATGACGAACTCGCTGTCGCAGCCAGCCAATCCAAAGTCGGTGAGTCCCTCCCTGGACAACTTTTGAAACTACTAGATCCCGTAGAGAATAGCTACCGAAGTATTGACGATATTTTGGGTGATAAGAGAACAAGGTTTTACTGGACCTATGAGCTTCACACCAAATTTGTTGATGCAATTCGAGAACTGGGAGTTGATTCGGCTAGCCCACTGCGCATACTCGAGATTATGAATGTGCCGGGGCTCTCTAGAATTAACGTTGAGTCTCACCTCAAGTACTATAGGAGATTGCTAAGGGATGGAAGGATAGCGTTAAACCATCATAAAGCCAGTTGGAGCTCAAGTGCTGGGCAGAGTTACAACCATGATGATTGGAGAGCCAAGAGCACCCAACCGTGTTTCAGCAATGACGGGACTAGCAGTCGTGTCAGCGACTCCTCTAACCCAAATCAAAATGCTCCGCCGAGCTATCTCAATACTCCTCAAGAGTATATGCCACAGTTCCAGCACATAGAAATTCCTCAGTTTGAGCGCGAATCAGTCATTAATGCTGTCCCTGAAGCGGATCTGGCATTGGTAGAGAGTGCACATATGAACCTGCCGGTCATCGGAGGAAGTTCCAATTCGAGGGGTCAAGTTGCTCACGGCGAGAGCAAAGAGAGGAATCCCTCGCTTGCAGTCGACGACAGCCAATCTGGGCACCAAGGGCTAGAAAGAACAGGCGATTTCCTTGAGGAGGAGCTGGACACTTGGATCAATACTCTTCAGGAATGTATGTCTCGACCCCAACAGGGCAATGATGAAGGTTCCAGCTCAAAGACTCCAGTTCCTCACAATGAAGGCGATGAAGGAAATCTGCCCCCAACAATTGTTGATACCCAACTTGAGCATCAATGGCTCGAAGACCCGAGCAATTTCCTTGGCGATGAGTTCAATCTTTGGCTCGATCAATTTGGAGCCGGAGGACCATCGCAGTGGTGACGCGAGGCCGGTGATCAAACGTCTGATGCAAGGCATGGCTACTCGATGAAAAATGCTTCGAGAAAAGGGGTTGAATACTCCTATTGCATATGTTGTTGATCGCACTGTAAGGTTCCCACGGGAACATCTTTCATTAATATCTAGAACTAATTGCGCGTGAGTGTCAACATCACCCTTTGAGCATCTTCAAGCCGAAGGCCGTGGATTAATCACTTAATCCGTGGAGCAAGTTCCATGAACCATAATTATCACCCGCTGAGCATAATGGGATCTACCCCTTCAACGCGAAATACGTTTGGCCGCGAAGCCACCTATTTGGTAAAACGATGTATCGTTCCTAAACGATCTTCAATCGAATACCGAAGTAATGTATTCTTTCTTTTCCTTCTCAGATGATAAACATGGATAAATCACTCAATGAGTCATGCGTTCAAATAGCAGAACAGACGCTGCCCAGCTGGGGGCAGATGAACCATTGATGTTACAAACACTCCAAGCATGGATAGGCGGATTTGATAGAGGTTGTTCATATCAATACGCAACATCAGAATGTGATGAAAATCAAGAGTAAAGTTGTATCGTCCCAATTTGTCTTGAATTTGGGAATATGAATTAACACTTATTTTTTATCCTTGACAGGGGAATCGCCTTGGAGACGAATGAGTTTTTACATCCCACATACTACCTGTTAGGGTACATGAGGGTAGGATGTATCGTTTCAATTTTCGAAAAATTCGTGAACATACAATGATATGCTTCTTTTACATTTTCAGGGATCTCCAGCCACGGTGGACAGGTAGGTATCCCTTTCCCCCAATCCATTGAAGATGTTAAACCAAAAACATAGAGAGAAAAAGAAAAAAGCTTTCAAAATCTGATGTCTAGAAAAGACATGGAATTCTAACTTCATTGGCATTCATGTTTTGAAACATGAGGTTGTCTGAACATGCATTGTGCACCATAAAATCCCCTTGACGGGTAAAATTTTTGGGAAAACAAAAGAGATTTTTCCAATCAAAAGTTGTTCAAAACTCTCAAAAGGATGTTTCCTCAAAAGAGAGGCAAGCTCAAATCCAAACACATCCTACATACACTTGAGAGATGAGTGGAGCGAATCAAATAGTAAAATCTGGACCTACGGAGGTAGGGACCATTCGCAGCGATTACATGGATTGGGACGACGGAGGCGTTCGTTTCATATCATAAACACTACAGGTGACCGTTGACAACCCACTTGAACGGCGGTTTTCATTCTTAACCCTGTCAAGAACCACCCCACACCGGGGCAAAAGGGAAGTAAGTCCAGCAGCATCAGGAGAAAATGGTTAGAAATTTTCTTGCTCGGACTAACATTAATCTTTGTGTGTTGTTTATATGGTAATCCAAGTGCCATAGGATGATGAGAAGCATTCATTCTCTATCCCACACACCATATCCTTTGCACAGCCAAGTTGAGCCTGCGAATTCATTTCATAAACCCTTGTTGGTGATCATGGGATGTTTCAAGATAGAAACTGCATCACTCCAAGAACGGAAGAAATCAAGAGATGGGATTTATAGAAAAATCTCATATCGGCGTTTAAATGTGCTATGATTCAAGTTGTATATCTAGCACAATTTTCTAAACATCGTAGTTCCAAAGGAAAAGAAAAGGCGGGATTTCAACAAAAAATCCCCAGCATCAAGAAAAAGCAAAGTGCCTGGTAAAAGCAAGGCCGATGCTCGTGAAAACTGTTTGATTGATCCCCAATAAAGCCTAGTTGGGAAGAGAGAAAAACCCATAAAGGAGTCAGATCAAGAAGACTGCTCCCCAAACGATGTCAGCCGTGGTGCAAAAACACGGAAAGAATTGTCAATCTCTTAATACCACAAGAGACGTTCTCTAAAGGACTTGTGCACACCTCAAAAGCGGTTGCACACCTCAAAAATGGAAGATGCAGAATGGAAAAGACATGTGACAAATTTGCAATGATCACCAATGTCAAATCCTTCGTGATTTCTGGGCCAAAAACAAGCATTTTTCGGTCCCCAATCCTACCAATGTTACAACCCTGAAACCGTCTTCTCTGACTAAGACACTTGGGTTAACATATAGCTTAGCTCGAAGAAGTGCGAGCAAGACTCTTTCTTTCTCATTTTGCAGGGTTCTTGACTTGTAAACCCAGAGCAGATGGTGAAGA
The DNA here is from genome assembly GCA_021437785.1 of Rhodomyrtus psidioides. Classification (NCBI taxonomy): domain Eukaryota; kingdom Viridiplantae; phylum Streptophyta; class Magnoliopsida; order Myrtales; family Myrtaceae; genus Rhodomyrtus; species Rhodomyrtus psidioides. The sequence goes on from JAILYB010000053.1 coordinate 71,249, forward strand.
TATTCATTCGATGGCCCCGACTCCAAAACGGGTCCCCCTTGAAAACCAATATCCAAGCCCAACATTACGGTCCCGTGGAAGACCTCCCGAACGATCAAAATGTATGCGCTGCGAATGAGCCTAAAACCTAGGCACAAGTCAGTAGGGAATTGAGTGCATCCCCTAAAAATCATCACCTCAAAACAGGTGAGATGGCCTCCTTGTCGAGAAATATTCCAATTGACGTTTTGAGCAAACTCTTTTTGGGAATTTTCAAACTGTGGATCCACATTTTCCATGCAAGGGATTTGTGATCACATTTGCATGTTGCGAAAATGTTTTGGATAACCTCCAGCATCAAAATGCACATCTCATGACTAAAACTTAAGTCATAAAATTTTGTCAATTGGACAATTATTGTCTTCCCAAAGATTATTAACATTTTCTTGGTGAAGAAAAATCTTTCAGGTTTGAACTTTCTGCAGGATACCTGGAGAACCCAGCTCCCAGAATGTCGCCTCAATAGACCCAAGTCCTAGCATGACGTGGAGAACCCTCGTCTCGGGACCCCTTTTCAAAAATCTGGCAGTCTCATCGGACGTGGAGAACCCTCGTCATGAGACCCCTTTTCAAAGTCAAATCAACAGTAGATACCGCTTGAAGGGTCAAACCAAGGTAGAAACCGCCTGAAGGGTCAAATCAAAGGTAGATACCGCCTAAAGGGTCAAATATGGTAGAAACCGCCTGAAGGGTCAACTCAAGGTAGAAACCGCCTGAAGGGTCAAACCATGGTAGAAACCGCCTGAAGGGTCAACTCAAGGTAGAAACCGCCTGAAGGGTCAAACCATGGTAGAAACCGCCTGAAGGGTCAACTCAAGGTAGATACCGCCTGAAGGGTCAAACCATGGTAGAAACCGCCTGAAGGGTCAATCAAAGGTAGAAACCGCCTAAAGGATCAAAACAAAGGTAGAAACCGCCATAAGGGTCAACACGAGGTAGATACCGCCTTAAGGATCAACACAAAGGTCCGATCCACCATACGGATTAAAATCTCTGGCGAATCCTCAAGCGTGGGATGCGCCTGCCTTAGGTTCTTGCCAGTTAGGAATCCAATAATGGTATGACCTACCATACAGGTCAGAGTTTAATCTCCCTAGGATATTCTGAATGACGAGTCCTAGGTATCTTCTTGAAAGTTGTCGCAGCGGACAGCATCCGACAGGTGAGTTTCAGGTAAGCCTCTCTCACTCCGGCTCATGTTCAAATTGTTGGAGTAAACCGGGGATTAATTTGAGCTTTTATCGAGAGCCTTAAGGATTTGATGTCATAGCATTTTTTCTCTCATTTTCCCAGTTGAGTCGGTTAAGAATCAGGTGCCATCTTATCTTTGAGAGAAACCTCTAACGAGATTCCTCTCAAAGAGGGGCAGCTGTTGACACCTGATTTTTGACCATTTATTATTGTGATTTTTATTTTTTAAAATTAATTAAAAATATCAAAAAAAGGTCATAAAATCACAAAATCAACTTTGGAAGCCTTGGCCTAGCCTCGGGGACCAATTTTGAACAAAAAATATTTTTTGGTATTTTATAATATTTTTTGAATTTATTTAATTATAAAAATACCCAAAAAATCAGAAAAATACCATTCGTGGTCAGAAAAATACAAAAAAAAAATATTCAATAATTTTGTTTTAATTTCCTCTTCAAGTGTGTCACTTTAAATCTTGAAAATTCGGCTCGGGTCACTGTGTTCCTTCACAATATATAAAGTTGAATTTGTCCAAAAACTGCTATTTGAGTCTTTTTATCTGGGATTTTTGTATTTTTTTTTCCTCTTCGCGTCGACGATCCGAGAGGAAGAGCCAATGGCATCACTCGTAAATAAGAAGAAGAATGGAACATAATTGGCCGACCAAAAGGAAGAATGTTTGGAGGGGTTGTCATAAAAAAAATACGTTTCTAGGGAAGGCCAATGGTGGATAATGGACGGCTAGAAACTAAACAAGAATAGAATAGAAGGGTTGGCCCAGCATGCAGGGGATGGACATTCTGCACTAACGTGGGGGAGTACAAAAGGAAAGGGGAATTAAAAAAAGAATAGGGGAGCACCATGAGACAAGGGAGAAGAGGGGAGACTGATGGGTTTCTAGGAGGAATTCCACTTGCAAAAAGGAGGAGTCGGCCATTTTTTTTAGGAGAGGCAGACCGAAAGGAGGGGGAGGAGGCCGAGAGTTTTGAACTCGGTCTTCCGCCATCTCAGTCCATACTGAGCTGCACCAACAGTCCCGACGCTTTGAGGCGACCCACAGAGCGTACAGACTCCGACCATATCGTTTTTCGTCGTCAAAAAACTGTAAGTCATGCTCGAGATTTAAGCTTGGCTTCCAAGGTTAACTAGTGCACCCGAACGTCGCTTGTCGCAATGTGTTGTTCACTTCATTGTTGAGTCCGGCCTGACCGCCCCCATATTCTCGTTTTGCATTCTCGCCGTTTAAAACCCGTCGAGTCGGCCTTGAACCCAAGATCTCATCGTGAGCTCGCGTGCTCGTCTTGAGCCAAACCGAGAACGTCAATTCGCCAAAGGTGGCCGAGGATCGACGGACCGGAGGTCGCTAACGAGCGATGGCCCACGGTTTGAGTCCGTTGAGGTGAGTTTGCATAACCCTTTTGTTACATGTGGCTGCTAAAAGATGATGAATGAAAGTTGGACGAGTAAACCGTGAAAAAGTGTAGTCACCGGAGTTGTTTAGTCCGATCGTGGTATTGGTCGGAGTCGATGATGTCGGTAATGGTTGGTGGCGATAAAAAGGGTCTGCGGTAGCGCTTCTGTTTGTTGGTCCCAGATGAGCTTCGGTGAAGGGCGCCGTGAAGAAGACGACCGCGCGCTCTCGGGAAGAAAGAATCTGCGAACGTGGTGTGGAGTAGGGGGGACGACGGAAAAACATTTTTAATAAAAAAAAAATGTTTATTGGGTTTGTTTTTGTTTATTGGGTGTGGGTTTGGATACCGAATCACCCAAAAAAAAATGTTTATTGGGTGTGGGTTTAATTTGATTTTTTTTTTGATTGGGCATACGGGTGAATAGTAAAAAAAAAGGGGATTGGGCCTAGTCTAGGTTTAAGTCATATTGGAGTTTTAGCACAAAAGTTGGCCCACTCTTGAAGTCATAAAAAAATGGCTGACCCAAGTTTGTCTTTAGGGTTTAAAAGGCCCAGGCTGGGTTTCGTTGGTGTGGGCCGGGTCTGTCGGCCCGGCCCGGATAATTTTCAAAAAAAAAAAAATCGAAAACACTTTTAAAAAATAAAATAAAAAAATCATAAAAAAATTCACAAAATTCTAGAAAAATTCTAAAAAATTCCAGAAAGTAGGAAATGGCCACATTCAACTGGCCACGACCTGTTTCGGGTCTTTCGACCCCCGGTCTTTCCAAAAATGACGATTTTGCCCTTCCGGCAAATCGTCTTCCAAAAAAATTCTAAAAATTCTAAAAAAATCCCAAAAAATAGGAAGTGGCCACAAACGACTGGCCAAGTCTCAGTCCGGGTGTTTTGAACCCCGAACCTTCTTAAAATAACGATTTCGCCCTTTGGGCGAATCTTCTTCCAAAAATCGAAGAAAAATCAAGAAAAATTCTAAGAAAATTCTCAAAAATGGGAAATGGCCACAAACAACTGGCCATGGAATATTTTGGGTAATTCGGTATCCAAAGCTTCCAAAAATTGACGATTTTTCCCATCGGGCTAATCGCCTCCAAATCTTCCCATTTTACCCCTGGTCCGAAGTCACACCTTCCTTAAGACTTTATGGTTGTACTAGGCACCCATTGATCTGAATTGATGTGCATTGAAGTGATTTATTTATGTACTTGATTGCGCTTTCATTTAAATTGATTGTGATTGATAGGAACAGTCTTCCAATCTGCATGAAACCCTGAATCAAGCCTACCTCACCTAAAATTGCGCCTGCATGAACTCTTAGCTAGGAAAATCACTCGCGTTAGGTACCGAAAGGGCGTTGGTAATGACACCGACGTAACCAAGTCCCCGAACCCAAAATCTCTGGTTCCGCAGAACTGATCGACCTCTCCCAATCGGTCAGTAAGGTTTCCGGTCTACCCTCCAATAAAGACCGGTGGCGACTCCAAATGCATGCACAAGTTGCACATGCCACCACGACCACACTGAAGGTCGAAAGTGATCGACTGTTATCGTCGAATCCCTCTGAAAAAATACTCTCGCCGCGATTTGGTATGGGCCTGGGAGGGCCCGCGCCGATCCAATACCCGCGATCGGTAATCCATTAGCCGCGTCCGCTTCCGGACGGGTCGCGACAGTCCCCGAACCCATTTCTCTGGTTATCGCAGAATTGAATAGAAACTCCCAACTATTCAATAGGGTGGTCCGATCACACCCTCCAAAAAAAATGATTGGTGGCGACTCCACGGCATGCATACTTAGCACATGTTACTAGACCACACTGAAGGTCGACTACGCATGCCTCCGTTGCGATTTAGGTAATGGGTCTTGGGAGAGGCCCGCGTCCAACTAGACAAGACGACCCATTAGCCCTCGAGAGTCTCAAGCTAACCTCGAGAGGGTCGCGACAGACTGGCGACTCCACTGGGGACTTAGAGAACTTGAGCCGATTAAAAAGTTGATTGGTTTTTCTGACCTGTTTTATGCAGATGCTCTTCAAGGTGAGGTACGTACTTTAACTCTTGAGGCGTTAAATAATTTTGCAGGTTGGAGAAATAAGGGGTGAAGTGTTTGTTAACTCTGTCTTATGCAGGTAGAAGTTTAGGATGTATAATTGTGTGGATGTTTATATTGAAGCGGTGTTTGCTAAATGAAATGCATGTTTATTGCTTTAGCACGACACAATGAACACACACAGCCGCGCCTAAAACCTCGGGCGCCCTCTTTACGAAAACAATAGAATGAATTGAAAATGAAATCTCCGTGAGGAAAAACATGGGGTAATCCACTTTTCAATTCCGCTCACTTCGAACTATGGATCGAGTCCCAATGCAACGATAGTTGTGCAATGGAATCGGCTCTTTCTAGAACTCGAGGTGGGAACCTTGGCCTTAGGTTCCAAATCCTATCCTTTGATTTTTAGAAGTTTATCCTCACCTATCTCATGCGCATGTCTTTGGACGGTTGGTACACCTAAAACCGCACATAAGTCGAGGAGTTTCGTTGGTAAGACTCTCTATCCCTCAAATCTATTACAGTTCATATAAATATATGCATTTCATTCATTGCATTCTGGTGATTAGATTAAATGCCATTTCGAGGATAGATATGTGTGTTTTTCCCCAACGTCCTTGATAGAAGACGAGGAGGGTGATATCCCATGGCGAACACCGAGTGTACAAAAAAAAGAGAGAGCCTACTATGGACATTATCGAGGTATCATCTAATGAAGATGGCAATTTGGGATAGGCGATCCTGAAGTCACGTCTCAAAGATCGAAACTGGGGCATCTTTAAACGTTAGGATCACATTCCTTTGTTTTATTTTCCATTACTAGTTCTCTTGTATAGGGTTTATTTTGCTGAGGTTTTTCTCTCTTTCATCCCTTAGAGTGATTGTATTAGGGATCTATTTGTGTATACATTCAAATGGAACTTTGTTGTATTTCTTTTGACTGGTCATTGGAACGTGATAATGGCATTTTTTCTAATCATCCGAATACTCCCAAGTCAAGTTTATAATTCCTTTAGAGGAAATTAAAATTGGAAGTCTTACACGACCTTTTGGTCGTATAGAGTAGTCCAACCCCAATTTCTCTAAAAGGAATTATACACTTGAATTGTTTCGTGCATGTTGTACGTCACTGGTAACCCACGTTAATTGATCGAGAATATCGGCGTTGTTTCGAATTTAATGACGAGATAGATGTCCAAATTACTCTCGTTCTTAACAAAACGGCCTTGATTTGGATGCCGAATCTTCAATTAAATTTAAAACACGTTATTATGCCTCGCACTTTTGAGTAATTCATTCTTCTCGAAATTGATCAAAAGCGATTATCGTGAATTACATTCCTTTCAATAGTATGCTTTCTTTCGAGGAATACTGATAAAAACTTTTCGCACAAGATTAAAACTCTTGTAAAAGTTTTTGTCCTTATTAATCACGAGCAAGCATAAGATTGAAAGAGGTTTATGCTTTCTTTTTCAAATTATTCCTTCTAATTCTGTCGTTTCATTTGCGTGTAAAAAAATAGGTAATAGAGAGAAATCTTTTCCTGGATAAGTCTGAGGCTATTCTTTCATCTGATCATGAGCGAGTTAGAAAATCAGGACATATTTGCTCGACTTATTGATATTATGGTTCGGCTCACCCAAGTTGAAGATGTTCGGATGCTCGAAGAAATGAACCATGCAGAAGTTAAAACACACACACGAGAACTTTCATTTATTTTGCTCAGTGGAAGGTTTCCAAAAGCAGATCATACAATTCGGGGTGGAAAAGTAAAGCCGAAGTGAGCCCTAATTAACAACACGAAGGAGCCCAACTGACCCTCCATGTTATTAATGCTCTGCCTATACTCCCAACTCCGCATGTCATGGTCGGCAAGCTTGAGGAGAAGGCTTCTGCATTCTCCCTTAACCTCGGCGACCTTGGCCTCGTGTTCTTCGGTGATTATTTCCAGGTCCCGAACCAATCCATTCCCGCGAGCTATGTCCGTGGTTATTTTGTCGAGCCGTTCTTCCTGCCAGTCGCTCTGAAGCCTCAACAGGACATTGTGGCGGTCGTGCTCGCCGGTGGTCAGGGATAGGGCCAATTGATCCACCAGATTTCTCCTCTCGCGAAGCAACGTCGCGACCCGCTCATTGGCAAACTCGACGGCCTTTTTGTAACTATCGGCTAGATAGTTGGTCAGCACCAAATGATCAGATCGATCCTCATAACGAGCTCGCAAGACGCGAGCCACGAGAACCTCCCGATTAGCAACACGATAGGCCTCTAAGGAGTGTGAAAAGAGAGTCGGGAAAATTCTATATTCCCTCCCCAATGTAGTACATTCGAGGGAAGTGGTATCTAGGTCCTCGAGCAGGACACAGATTTCATCCTCGGTTGCAGAATGATCGGTTATGTGCGCGTAACCGCGACCCAATAGGTTATAAATCTTTTCCCACTGGGCCAAGACATCAGTTGAAAAAGTGCGTATGGGAGATGAGGCCATTTGCGTTGGGTTGGCTTGAGAATAAGATGAGTATAATAGAGAGATTAGAAGGAAGAAGCTGATTATGCGAGAACGTTAACCTTCCCTACATTAATTCCTCATTTTATAGCAACTCGAGGATGATGAAGGGTCTCAGTAATAATGCTGGTGGAGCCAAGTTAAGGGGGTAAAACAGGAGGTCCCCTCACGTGAACCATTGGATTCGTCTCGGTCCGCGATTTCAGGCTTATCAATTAAAAGCTGTAAAAGATTTGTCGGGATCACCATTATTAGAGTTAGGTGGGAGGTAAGCGCAACTATCGAAGAAAGCCCTAATAAGATTTGGCAGTCCCATCACGTTGAAAAGCTAAGCGAGAAATTCAAAGTCTTGAGGGGGAACGTTTGCCTAATGATTTTCTTTCATGCTTGAAGAGCGTCTCCTGAACATACAAAGTCACTCAAAGGAAAATTTATAGGAAGTGAGCATACAGGAGAGAGTAGAGAACTCTGAGTGGGCAAGAATCAATCAAACATTTCTCAATCCAACATATTTAAGGGGTTACTGTCAGCTGCTAGAGGCGACTGACTCAAAAATCTCAGAAAATGAACTACTGAGAGATCTCGAAGATTCCAGGATCAAGTCTAACACCAAAACCATGGAGCCCAACACTTCCGGCAACGAAAATCAAAATCACGGCGACGACGACAACGACATCCACGATGCTCAACTCGGGAAAAGAAGACGTCCCCACCAATACTCTCAGGATGAAACCCAAATGCTGGAAGCCATCTTCAGTAAACGCCCTTACATAAACAAGAAGCGGAGAATTGAATTGAGCCGGGAGTTGGGAATTAATCAGTTGAAGATCAAGTTTTGGTTTCAAAATAGGAGATCCAAACAGAAGGCTCAACGCAAACGTCAGGTGGTCGAGATTTTAAAGGAAGAAAACCAAAAGCTGCGAACAAAAAACATGAGGTATAAAGAAGCTCTCAATATTACCGTTTGCCCTCATTGCGATAAAATCGCCCTCGGTAAGATATTCCCCGATAAGCCTCACGCGATGATTGAAGACGTTCATTTACCACCCTACTCCCTCGAGGCATCTCCTGCTCAACCAGATTTTGCCGGAGTCACGCATGAGCATGATGATCCTACGAAGACGATACAAATGCCTCCTGGAGGATGGGATATGCATCGCTTTGATTGGAGTTACAGTTTCAAGGAGCTGGATTTTACCGCCGACCAGCTCAAAGCACATGAGCCTTCTGCACAACAATTTTCGATAGGGTCGGGTCCTGCTGGAGATGAATCAATCAGTCGTCAAGCCATCGATGCAATTTTGGGCCACGATAAGAGGAGGTTCGCTTGGCCCCCTGAACTTCATTTCAGATTCCTAGACGTGGTTCATCAAATGGGGATCGACTCAGAAAATCCGACGCGCATATTTAAAGCCATGAATGTACCGGGGCTTAGTAAGGAAGTGATCAGGAATCACCTTGGTGCCTACAGAAGGCTATTAAAACAGCGTCGAGCGGAGCTAAACCGGGAGGAATCCGTCTTGAGCTCAAAAACTAGGGGCGACCACCATTGTAATGCTCAGGCATCAAGAGATACCCGGCCAAATCTAAGCATCAATCAAGCTAGCAACCCGACCACCGGCGAACTGAAAGATGATCAGAATGTCCTTCTGGGCCATTTCAACACTTTTCAAGAGCACGTGTCACAAGTACAGCGAGTGCGCACTCCTCCATCCGAGCAGCAGTCGGCTGGTGCTCTGCCTGCCGCTGGTCAACCCACAACAGATGATTTCTTCGATGAGGGGCTCGATGCCTTGTTCAATCAGTGGGAAGCTGGCATGCTTGGACAGCCATGATCTAGCACCTGACTCGGGGCACAATGGGTCGGTCACTACGAACACCCAGAGAAAGAAGAACATGTTCACGAGTGGATCACTCATTTTATCCATTGTAAAGTTCCTATGGGAACATTTTTCATTAATGACTATAGTTAATTCTGTATGAAAACCAACGCTATCGACGAACATTGTCATGCTCAGTTGCGATGATCCCTTGTTAGATTAAATCCGAAACCAGGGGCGGTCTTTAAATTTTGAGTGGCCACGAACTCATTCCTCACCGAACACCCAGGATGTTGAAATGAAGAGTAACAACATGCACAGGGAAAATGCCATTTTCGTTTGAACGATGAAAAGGGGTTGAGAGAAGGTCATAGTGTTAATTCCCATGGAGCTAAATGAATTAAACGGAGTCATTAATTGCGGATCCGTCGCTGCTCCCTACGTTCTCGGGCCTAGCAAATCATAAAAGGCGCCGAAAGATTGTAGACCCACCACTTTGAAGACTGAACTAGGGGACGAGCGCAATACTCGATGAAACCGAATCAATGCAAGAGAGTTTGAGATCCCTTCACGAGAAAAAAGAAAGGGGAAGACAGACGAGGAATAATTGCAGAGTCTCAGGAGGAGCGCTTGCTTGCTGGTCTTCATATGCAGCCTGAAGGATGGTTCTAGGACATGCACAATCACTCGAGAAAATTTCTAGAGTGAGCAAACACATAAGAGCGAATAGAGAAAGCTGAGTGAACTAGATCAGCCCGAGATACTCCGATCCATCATGTTTAAAAGCTATTACCATTTGTTGGAAACGCCCAACCTGGACATCTCTGAGCATGAACTGCTGGGAGACTTTGAAGATCCTGGAGCTGAATCCTGCCCGAAGGCCATGGAAACTGACTCCCCCAATGATGAAATTCTAGGCTTCAGCTACGAAGAAGGAGTATACAATGATGACCGGAGTCGGAAAAGGAAGCAACTGCAACGCCACACTCCAGGCCAAATTCGAGAACTCGAAGCTTTCTTCAATGAATGCTCCACTCCAAGCGAACGACAGAAAATTGAGTTGGGCCGAAAGTTAGGATTGGAGCCTTCGAAGGTCAAGTTTTGGTTCGCCAACAAACGAACCCGGCTTAAACAGCAACACGCAGATCATGAGTTACTGGTCCTGAAGGAGGAGAATGAGAAGCTTCGAGCTGAAAGCGCGAGATATAAGGAAGCTCTGACCAAGGCTGCCTGCCTTAATTGTGGTAATCCTGTTATCATCGGCGAGGTGTTCCTCGATGAACCATCCTTGTTGACGAATAACGCTCAGCTGTTACCGTATTCTCCACAGCATTTTCCGACACAGCCAAATACCGTCGGAGATCTGTATGAGCAAGTCAACACCACAGGGTCAATACCAACATCCTCTGAGAAATGGGACATGAATCATCACAGGTGGAGTTCTCTCAATGACGAACTCACTGTCGCAACCAGCCAATCCGAAGTCGGTGAATCCCTCCCAAGACAACTTCTGAAACGACTAGATCCCGTATAGAATAGCTACCGAGATATTGACGATATTTTGGGTGATAAGAGAGCAAGGTTTTATTGGACCTATGAACTTCATGCCAAATTTGTTGATGCAATTCGAGAGCTGGGGGTTGATTCGGATAGCCCACTACGCATACTCGAGATTATGAACGTGCCGGGGCTCTCTAGAGTTAACGTTGAGTCTCACCTTAAGTACTATAGGAGATTGCTAAAGGATGGATGGATAGCGTTAAACTATCATAAAGTCGGTTGGAGCTCAAGTGCTGGGCATGGTTACAACCACAATGATTGGAGAGCCAAGAGCACCCAACCGTGTTTCAGCAATGACGAGACCAGTAGTCGTGTCAGCGACTCCTCTAACCCAAATCAGAATGCTCCGCCGAGCTATCTCAATACTCCTCAAGAGTATATACCACAGTTCCAGCACATAGGGATTCCTCAGTTTGAGCGCGAATCGGTCATTAATGCTGTCCCTAAAGCGGATCTGGCATTGGTAGAGAGTGCACATATAAACCTGCCGGTCAACGGAGGAAGTTCCAATTTGAGGGGTCAAATTGCTCATGGCGAGAGCAAAGAGAGAAATCCCTCGCCTGCAGTCGACGACACCCAATCTGAGCACCAAGGGCTAGAAAGAACATGCGATTTCCTTGATGAGGAGCTGGACATTTGGATCAATACTCTTCAGGAATGTATGTCACAACCCCAACAAGGCAATGATGAAGGTTCCAGCTCAAAGACTCCAGTCCCTCACAACGAAGGCAATGAAAGAAATCTGCCGCCAGCAATCGTGGATGCCCAACTTGAGCATCAATGGCTCGAAGACTCGAGCAATTTCCTTGGCGAGGAGTTCAATCTTTGGCTCGATCAATTTGGAGCCGGAGGACCATCGCAGTGGTGACGCAAGGCCGGTGATCAAGCGTCTGATTCAAGGCATGGTTAATCGATAAAAAAATGCTTAGAGGAAAGGGGTTGAATACTCCTATTGAATATGTTGTTGATCGCACTGTAAGGTTCCCATGGGAACATTTTTCATTAATATCTAGAACTAATCGCGCGTGAGTGTCAACATTACCCTTTGAGCATCTTCAAGCCGAGGGCCGTGGATTAATCACTTAATCCGTGGAGCAAGTTCCCCGAACAATGACTATCACCCGCGGAGCATAATGGGATCTACCCCTTCAATACGAAATACGTTTGGCCGCGAAGCCACCCATTCGGTAAAACGATGTATCGTTCCTAAACGATCGTCAATCAAATACCGAAGTAATGTCTCCTTTCTTTTCCTTCTCAGATGATAAACATGGATAAAGCACTCAAGGAGCCATGCGTTCAAATAACAGAACAGACGTTGCCTAACTGGGGGCAGATGAACCATTGATGTTACAAACACTCCAAGCGTGGATAGACGGATTTGATAGATGTTGTTCATATCAATACGCAACATCAGAATGGGATGAAAATCAAGAGTAAAGTTGTATCGTCCCAATTTGTCTTGAATTTGGGAATATGAATTGACACTTATTGTTTATCCTTGACAGGGGAGTCGCCTTGCAGACGAACAAGTTTTTACATCCCATGTACTACTCGTTAGAGTACATGACCAAGGGTAGGATGTATCGTTTCGATTTTTGGAAAATTCGTGAACATACAATGATATGCTTCTTTTACATTTGCAGGGATCCGCAGCTGCGACGGACAGGTAAGTAACCCTTTTCCCAGTTAGCTGGAGATAAAAAAAAATGTCAGAATCCTTTCAGCCGGCATAAAGATTTTCCAATGCATTGATATTCATGATTTAAATCGGGAGGTTACCTGAAGCATGAATAGAACATGCACGGTACATCACAAAATCCCCTCGACGGATAAATTTTGGAGAAAAGAAAATGAATTTTTCCAAATATGATTATTTTTCAAACCATTCAAAAGGAAGTTTCCTCAAAAGAGAGGCGAGCCCAGTCCAAACACATCCTACATACACCTGAGAGATGAGTGGAGCGGATCAGATAGCAAAATCTGGACCTACGGAAGTAGGGACCATTCGCAGCAATTACATGGATTGGGACGACGGAGGCATTCGTTTCTTATCCCCAAACACTACAGGTGACCATTGACAACCCCTTCGAACGGCGGTTTTCATTCTTAACCCTGTCAAGAACCACCCCACATCGGGGCAAAATGGAGGTGAGTCCAGCAGCATCAGCAGAAAATGGTTAGAAATTTTCTTGCTCGGACTAACGTTAATCTTTGTGTGTTGTTTATATGGTAATCCAAGTGCCATAGGATGACGAGAAGCATTCATTTCTCTATCACACACACCGAATCCTTTGTACAGCCAACTTGAGCCTGTTAATTCATTTCATGAACCCGTTGGTGATCATTGCACATTTCAAGATGAATGCAGCATCATTTCATAAACGAAGGAGCTCAAGACTTAGGGATTACAAAGAAATTCCTGAGCTTACGGTTAAAGTTAAAGCATGTTTATACTTTCGATCATATGTCTAACATGATCTCCTGAAGATGAGAAAAAAAAGGGGATTTCAAAAGAAAAATGATAGAAAAATGAATGAGAAAAAAATCCCCAACATCAAGAAAAAGCAAAGTGCCTGGTAAAAGTAAGGCCGATGCTCGTGAAAGCTGTTTTCTTGATCCCCAATGAAACTTGGATGGGAAAAGAGGAAATCCCTAAAGGAGCCAAATCAAAAGGCTGCTCCCCAAATGATGCCAAGCGCAGAGCAAAGACATAGAGAGAGTTATTAGTTTCTGAATGCAACAAGAGATGCTCTCTAAAGAGCTGGTGCACATCTCAAAATAGGTTGCACACCTCAAAGACTGAAAATGCAGAAAGGGAAAGGACATGTGGCAAATCAGCAATGATCACCAATGTCAAACTCGTCATTAATTCTGGGCCAAAAACAAGCCTTTTTCGGTCCCCAATCCTGCCAATGTTATAACCCTGAAACAGTCTTCTCTGACTAAGACACTTGGGTTAACGTATAGCTTAGCTCGAAGAAGTACGAGCAAGACTATTTCTTTCTCATTTTGCAAGGTTCTTGACTTGTAAACCCGGAGCAGATGGTGAAGACTTTCATTCAATGGCCTCGACTCTAAGGCGGGTCCCCCTTGAAAACCAATATCCAAGCCTAACATTATGGTCCTGTGGAAGACCTCCCGATCGATCGAAATGTATGCGCTGCGAATGATCCTAAAACCTAGGCACATGTTAGTAGGAAGTTGAGCGCATTCCTTACAAAAGACCATTATCACAGAGCGGTAAGGAGCCCTCTTGGATGAGAAATTCTCCAATAGATGTTTTGAACAAACTCTTTTTGGAAATTTCTAATTGTTCGATCCAGATTTGCCGCGCAAGGAATTTGTGATCACATCTGTATGTTGCAAGAATGTTTTGGATAACCTCCAGCATCAAAATGCACATTTCATGACTAAAACTTAAGTCATAGAATTTTGTTAATTGGACAATTGTTGCATTCCCAAATATTACTAACATCTTCTTGGTGAAGAATAATCTCTCAGGTTTAAACTTCTGCAGGATCCTTGGTAACCCCAAATCCTGGAATAGCCGTAAGGTGAACCTAGAGTTAGGTAAACCTTCCCCCCGATGACAAGATGCGGCATCCTTAAGTCAAGCCTTTTAGTAGGCAAACCTTTCCTAAGATCGATCCACAGAACGATCGAGTCTCCGACAAGCCCCGAAAATCGGGTACATCATCTTTTAACCTGCAAAAAAGATATGCGACAATGGTCAGTAATGTTCAAGGAGTAAAACGCACATAGTAATTGAAAGAATAGGCAAGAAATGCTAGAACCGCCATTGAAGCTCAGTTCCAGAATCAAAGCTCGGCCTTACCTATTCTCGCGATTTCGCGGGGCGCGGCCGGCGGCGATCGCTTTCTGGCGGTCTGGGCGAACTTCGAACTGTCCTTTCTGGCTTTGGTCTGGCCGGAGACGGCCTAACCGGCGCTTGCAGTTGAGCTCGAGTTCTCGACGGCAAAGGACCGGAGAATGAGCTTTTTTTCGCCTTCTCTCTCTCTCGCACGTTTTAGTTCGTCCTCCACCAACTGAATCGACCAACCTCTTTAACTGAAAGCCCCCACAGGCTTATATAGAATTTTGATCCTTTTTTTGGCGCCAAACCGTGGGACTAACAGACTCCAGTGGCACGTGCCATCACGTGATTTTAGGCTCAATCGGCGTCGGGGGCGATGGGCGTCTCGTCTGATTCTGTTTGGTCCTCCGGCGGGTCTTATCTTGCGTGAATTTGGCACGAATTTGGCTTGCATTTGGTATTTGCTGACTTTTGCAGGTATCGCAGCTTTGACTGACCTCGCCGGAGCTCGTCCGGCGGCCATTTGTTTCGGGGCTGGTCTCGATCAAAAGGTCTCGAGTCAAAGAACAAAACGCCCACCGGTACTTCTCCAATTGTAGTTGATTTGTCGATCAATTTTCTCTTTGAAATTACATCTTCTACTGTTCACTCGTGCACAGGCCTGATGAAGAAGAAGACACTGTAGCGGACCAGTTCGACCGGTCCAACCGGCGGTCAGATCGGTCCGAACCGGTCCCAACTTGCAATTTTCCAAATTAAATCCAAATTAACGGGGAATTTTTGCGATTGAACCTCATAATGGAATTTAGGGCATGAATTCTATCAAAAAATGTGATTTTGCCCAAAAGTTCATATCAATTTCAACAAAAACCCCAAATTTCCTTTTAATTGCAAATTGGGGAATTATGCAATTGAAGGTCCAAATGATCAAATTGGGTTAAATTACCTGTGCCAATCGATTCACAATGGTGAAACCCATTGGGCAGTATGTTTAATTTGCAATGATAGCCCTTGAATTGAAAGTAATTTCAATTATGCTCATTTTCAAGGACTAAAAATGCAATTTTAGTATGCAATTTTGCCAAATTCGTGCAATTGAACAATTTGTACAAACAATTGGGCTAAATTGAAATAAGGGACAGTTAGAATGGATGTCAAGATCCTAGAAAATACCAAAATTGCAAATTAAAAGACTCAATGGATATTTTTTTCTCAAATTCAATAGTATGGGTTACAAAGGAACACCCATAATTGAATCTTATTTTGAACTTTTTGTGAGGTCAAAAATACAAGGGATTAAAAAGAAAAATATTGGCTATTTTTCCATATTTTTGTGGCCTCGAATACTATTTTTCTTGATTTTTTTGAGTATTTTCCTATTTTCTAAAAATACTAAAAAAATATGAAAAATATGAAAAATTATTTTTTGGTCAAAAATGGTTCCTTGGGCTTGGCCAAGGCCACCAAAGTTGATTTTGTAATTTTTTTTTTGACTTTTTATGAATTGTTTATGATTTGTTCAAAAATAAAATTGAAAAAGACTTGGTCAAAAATCAGGTGTCAACAGCTGCCCTCTTTGAGAGGAATCTTGTGAGAGGTTTCTCTCAAAGACAGGTGACACCTGAATCTAGACCGACTTGACTGGGGAAAAGAAAAATGAATCTTGACATTCAATCTCCCTTGTCCCGCTGGTGAACGCTCTGCTCCTTATTCTTTTGCTGACGTGAGAGAGAAAGTAGAGGGACCCACCTGCTTTTACATGTTTGATCACCTGCCTGATGCTCGTGTGGCATACGCGGTGTATAGCGGGTTCATGTGAATACCTAGGGATTCGTCTTTTGAGTATCCTAGGGCGGTTAAACGCCAGCCTGTATGGTAGGCCGTACTAGAATGGGATTCCTACACTTGACAGGAACCTGTGAATGACGCACCCAGTCTCTTAGGGTTTGTCGGGGTTTTGATCCGTATGGTGGATCGGACCATGAATAGGACTCCTTTCTGCTAGGAACCTATGGATGACGCACCCAGTCTCTTGGGGATTGTCGAACATTTTGATCCTTCGGGGGGATTAGGCCGAGAATATGACTCCTTTCTGCTAGGAACCTATGGATGATGCACCTAGTCTCTTAGGGATTGTCGAACATTTTGATCCTTCAGGGGGATTATGCCGAGAATAGGATTCCTTTCTGCTAGGAACCTATGGATGACGCACCTAGTCTCTTAGGGATTGTCAGGGGTTTTGATCCGTATGGTGGATCAGACCATGAACAGGAGTCCTTTCTGCTAGGAACCTATGGATGACGCACCCAGTCTCTTAGGGATTGTCGAACATTTTGATCCTATATTCTAAGGAATTAACTAGGATCCATATAAGTGAGATGTGCCTAACCCTTAGGCTTCACCGCATGGGCTATTCTGGGTTTAGGGGTTACATAGAACCTTTACAGAAAGCTGATTTTGTCAGAAGTTTTTGATCCTATATTCTAAGGAATTAACTAGGATTCATACAAGTGAGGTGTGCCTAACCTTTAGGCTTCACCACAAGAGCTATTCTGGGTTTAGGGGTTACCTAGAACCCTACAGAAAGCTAACACTGAAAATTATCCTTTCGACACGCGATGCGTTATTCTGGGATTTGGGGATTCCAAGTATCCTGCAGAAAACTTAAACCTGCAAAAACTTTGATAAGATTCTTCTGGGATCTAGGGGTTACCTGAGATCTCACAGGAAGACTATCTTGAATGTTGTCCTTTCGACATTGAAGGTGACATTCTGGGACCTGGGAGCTCCAGGTATCCTGCAGAAAGTTCAAACCTGTAAATTTGAAATCTCACAGAGGGATGATTTCGAAGATTGTCCTTTTTGACATTGAAGGTGACATTTAGGGATCTGGGGACTCCAAGTATCCTGCAGAAAGCTCAAACCTGCAAATTTGTTCATAAGAATGTGTTTTCCTGAGATATGGAATTACCAGGGATCTTGCAGGAAAGTAAACTTGAAAGCTCTTCTTTACAGAGCAAGGCATCCTTCTAGAATCTGGGGTTACCATGATTCCTATAGAAGTTTAGTCAAGAACTATAGCATTCTGAGGTCCGAGGTTACCAGGAATCCGTCAAAAGCTTAATCATATAAACTTTTCTTCTCAGAGAAATGTGTCATTCTGGGACTTGGGGCTGTCACGAGTCCAAGAGTGATACGAGCTATTTTAGGAGCCGAAGTCATCAAGAATCTTGCAGAAGCTCCAATCTGAAAACTTTCTTACCAAAGGCACATCAATGGTATTTAAGCGATATCTGATGTCAAATTGACAGCATTTTATGACTTATATCATAGTCATGAAAAATTTCAATGAATGCATTATGATGCTGGAGGTTATCCAAAACACCTTGCAACATACGAAAGTGATCAAAAATCCCTTGTGAGGAAAGTTTGAATTAAATAATCTGAAATCACCCACAGGAGTTTGGTTAAAACATCCATTGGAGTATTCTCATCAAAGAGGACTTCTCACCGTTTTGAGATAATGGTCTTTTACCAAGAATGCACTCGAATTTCCTATCAAACCTGTGCCTAGGGTTCAGGATTATTCGCAGTGCATATACCTCGATCGATCAGGAGGACTTCCAAGGGACCGTAATATTGGGGCTTGGTCAACGGTTTTTAAAGGGGGACTTGCGTGCAAGTCAAGGCTTTCGAAGAGAAGTCTTCAATGTCTGCTCCAGGTTTACAAGTCAAGAAACCTGCAAAATGAGAAAGAAATAATCTTGCTCGAACTTCTTCGAGCTAAGCTTAGACATTAAACCCTTTGTCAATCCAAGTGCCTTAATCAGAAAAGGCTTTTCAGGGTTGTAACGTAGGTAGGATTGGGGACCAAAAAAGGCTTATTTTTGGCTCAGAATACGTGAAGGGTTTAACTTTGGTGATCACTGCAAGTTTGCCGTCATCTTGCCCCTTCCAGTTCAAAGAGCGTCTTCAGTCTTTGAAGTGCATTGATAGTCTTTGAAGAGTACTGTCAGTCTCCGAAGTGCACATTTGTCTTTGGAGGATATCTCTTTCATGTTGAGACGGTGTCAACATCTTGTCTATGCTTTCACCATCTGAGTGTGACATGATTGGGAGCATCTTTTACAACCAGATCTCACCAGTGACCTATACAAAGGTATCATGCCATCTTTTGGCATTTACAAGATAAAACACATGATTCACAAGTGTACAAGTATTTGGACGGGTATTGGCCTTGCTTTTACCAGGCACTTTGCTTTTTCTTGATGCCCAGGATCGGATCTTTTTCTCTTTTTTCTTTTTCTCATCCTTTGTCGAAATCTGACCTTTTCTGTTCTTTTGGGAATCAGAATTTTCAAATGAGTGTGCTAGATGTACAGCTTGAATCTCAGCACCCCAACATTAATTCAGGAATTTTCCATAAATCCAATATTTTGAACTCTTCTGCTCGGGAAGTGATGTCGCTTCCATCTTGGAATATGCAATGATCACTAACGGGTTTAGGAAACGAACGTATAAGCTCAACTGGGCTGTGCAAAGGGTCAAAGTGTATAGGATAGAGAAACGAATGCTTTTCGTCATCTTAAAGCACTTGAACTACCATAGAAGTTAAAATGACAAGCAACACACGAAGATTGATGCAAGTCTGAGCAAGAGAACTTCTAACCATTTATCTCCTAATACTGCTGGGCGTACCTCCAGTTTGCCCCATTGTGGGGTGGTTCTTGACAGGGGTAAAGAAAGAAACCGCCGTTCAAAGGGTTATCAATGGTCACCTGTAGTATTTATGATAGAGAAGCGAATGCCTCCGTCGTCTCGATCCATGTAATCACTGCGAATAACCCCTACTTCCGTAGGTCAAGGTCAAGGTCTCGCTGGCCTTACCACTCCACTCATCTCTTAAGTGTGTATGGGACGTGTTTGGATCCAGCTTGCCTCTTGTCTGAGGAAACATCCTTTTAAACAGTTCTAAACAACTCTCGTTGGAAAAGTTCATTTCGCTTTCTCCAAAACTTACCCTCAAGGGGATTTATGGTGCACAATGCATATTTCAATCATGTTCAGATAACCTCCAAGTTTAAACATGAATGCCAATGACATGACTGTGAGAATTTTACGTCTTTCTAGACATAAGATTTGAATGCATGCTAGATTCCAAGAAGCCTTCAAATTCTAGCAATAAGGATTCTGACAGTCTTAAAACCTGAGAGATAGGGAAATGAATACTTACCTGTCCAGGGTGGCCAGGGATCCCCGAAAAATATAAAAGGAATCTGTCGGTATATGCTCTCGAATTTCAGAAAATTAGAACGATACACCTTACCCTTGATCCTGCGCTCCAATGGAAATGGATAGATTCATGAGAATCTGCATCGTCTCTGGTCACCATGACAGTATGTCCTCTTGATCATTGTTGACACCTAAATTTTGATCAAACTTTTTTTTTATTATTTATATTTTTTGTATTTATATTTTTTTTAAAAAAAATTCATAAAAATATCAAAAAAAGATCATAAAATCACAAAATCAACTTTGGAAGCCTTGGCTTGGCCTTAGGAACCATTTTGACCAAAAAAATAATTTTCATAATTTTCATTTTTTTTAATATTTTCGAAAAATACAAAAAAAAAGAAGAAAATCAAGAAAAATAATATTTGAGGTCACAAAAATTATATAAGAATAGTCGGTATTTTTATTTTTATTTTATCTATTTTCTGACCTCATAAAACAGTAAAATTCAGGTTCGATTTTAGGTATTCTCTGATCACCATAAAATTGAATTTGACAAAAATATTAATAATGATCAAAATGAAAAGGAGTGAAAACATCATCATTTAAAAGGAAAAGGGGACTAATCATTTTGTCTTCGCTTTGGATTATTTTATTATTATTATTATTTTTAGTATTTTATTATATTATTATTATAGTTTTATTTTATTCTTCTTTACCCCCCTGATCATGCGCAGCAGCTTCGGACTCTTCTTCTTCATCATTTTCTTGACTTCTGCTGACTCTTCTTCTTCATCATCTTCTTGACTTTGGCTGGGGATTTCATTGAAGGATTTTTCAACTTTTTTTGGTTCTCGCGCGCGACCATTTGCTTAACACCATCACCGACTACCACCAACATTTCCTTCGTATCTTGACACCACCGCACAGCCACCTTCCCCATCCAATCCGCGCCCGGTCTCGAGCCGTCGCGCCACTCCCTCGGCTGCGACAGGGAGCCAACGCGGCTCGCGCCGCCGTGTTTCGTCTCCGATCACCTCCAGTCGCGCCGCCGTGCTCCTGTCCTGACCACTTCGAGATGCGCCAAACTCGAACCCGACGAGCGTGTGACTCTCTTCCTTACTCGCCACTTCATCTGTCTCCAAGACTAGACCCGACGTTCCTCGGTGCCAGTCCCCCCGACGCCATCGCTAGCCACTGAAAAGTCGAGCCGGAGATCCCAAGACCCGGAACCCAGCTGTCGAGAGACTCACAGACCTCCCTTCATCTTCTGCTCATACGGACTCTGGCCATCTCCTTCGTCCAGATTCCGTCGCTCAGCCAACCCGAGCTCGCCCGCGAACCCGATGCGAGCTCATCACCGCGACCCCTCCTCCTGTCCCGAGCCGGTCTCGCCGTTCCAGTTGCAGCCGTGAACACCCCGGAGCTCCCGCCGCGTGCTCATGAAGCCCAGAAGGACGCAAGGCCAACCCGTGTTCCTTTGAGCCGAAGGAGCCACGCCGGGCCGTGTGCCAGTTCGTGACCGGCCCGTGTGCCGGCCAAGTCGGGTCGTGACCCAGTCGCGCTTGGGCCATGGCCGAGAATCTGGGCCGATATCCTGAGCCATGGCCGAGCCCGTTGGCCGAGATCGCGGGCCGAATGGCCGAAAACAGGCCCCCATGTGACCAAGAATTTGCGCCCGTGCAGTGCCTTGCCGTGCCCAAGTCCGAGTTTCTCGTGGGCCGTCGTCGTATTCACCTCGTCGCCTTTGTGTCGACTCGAGACCAACCGCCGGAGTTTGTGATGCGCATGGAAACAGTCGCACGTTGGGGCTGGGCTATTGAAGACCGGTGTCCAATCAGGTATATTTTGCGTACCCGATTAATATATTAGAGTCCTTTTCCCAAAATATTGTCATTATAGATTTGATCTGCATGTGTTTATTTCAATCTAGTGATTAGCTCATTCATTTGGTTCAGTGTTGTATGTTGTTAAAGAAAATATTTTCAGAAAATAATAAAAAATAATAATAATAATAATAAATTCAAAAATCAATAAAAAAATAGAAAATCATAAAAAATTCTAAAAATTCTAAAAAAATTCCAGAAAATAGGAAATGGCCACATTCATCTGGCCATGACCTATTCCGGGTCTTTCGACCCCCGGTCTTTCCAAAAATGACGGTTTTGCCCTTCCGGCAAACCGTCTTCCAAAAAAATTCTAAAAATTCTAGAAAATCCCAAAAAATAGGAAATGGCCACAATCAATTGGCCAAGGCTCATCCCGGGTGTTTACCCGATCACTCTTAAAAATGACGATTTCGCCCTTTGGGCGAATCGTCTTCCAAAAATTGACGATTTTGCCCTTCGGGCTAATCGCCTCGAAATCTTTCCATTTTACCCATGGTCCGAAGTCACACCTTCCTTAAGCCTTTATGGTTATATTAGGAGGCCATATGATGTGAATTGACGTGCATTGATGTGATTTATTTATGTACTTGATTGCGCTTTCATTTAAATTGATCGTGATTGATCGGAATAGTCTTCCAATCTGCATGAAACCCTGAATTAAACCTACCTCACTCGAACTTGCGCCTGCATGAACTCTTAGCTAGGAACATCACTCGTGTTAGGTACCGAAAGGGCGTTGGTAATGACACCAGCGTAACCAAGTCCCCGAACCCAAAATCTCTGGTTCCGCAGAACTGATCGATCTCTCCCAATCGGTCAGTAAGGTTTCCGGTCTACCCTCCAAGAAAGACCGGTGGCGACTCCAAATGCATGCACAATTTGCACATGCCACTACGACCACACTGAAGGTCGAAAGCGATCGACTCTTATCGTCGAAGAATACTCCCGCCGTGATTTGGTATGGGCCTGGGAGGGCTCGCGTCGATCCAAGACCCGCGATCGGTAATCCATTAGCCGCGTCCGCTTCCGGACGGGTCGCGACAGCTGGCCACTCCGCTGGGGAACTCTGTTCTAGAACCTATGGTCTAGACCCCAAGTGGACTTAGGCCGTAATTAAAACGCTGAGTGATTTTTCTAACCCTGCAGGCGCTCTCGAAGGTGAGGTAAGTCCGCTTATGGTAGGTGTTATATGTTTTTGGCAGATTGGAGAAATAAGGGGTGTAGTCCGTGATTAACATTGTCTTATGCAGGTTGGGCGTAGGAATGTATGTTGTGTGGATGATTTGAAGTGCTGATTGATAAACTGCTGTGCATGAATTGCATTATGATGATCACAACACGTGGACACACACAACCGCGCCTAAAACCCCGGGCGCCGCCTTTAGGAACACAATAGAAGGAATTGAGAATGGAATCTCCGTGAGGAAAAATGCGGGGTAATCCACTTTTCAATTCCGCTCGCTTCGAACTATGGATCGAGTCCCAATGCAACGATAGCTGTGCAATGGAATCGGCTCTTTCTAGAACTCGAAGTGGGAACCTTAACCTTAGGTGCCAAACCCTCTGATTTTTAGAAGTTCACCATCACTTGTCTCATGCGCATGTCTTTGGGCGGTTGGTACACCTAAAACCGCACATAAGTCGACGAGTTTGGTTGGTAAGACTCTCTATCCCTCAAATCTATTACAGTTCATATAAATATAGGCATTTCATTCATTGCATTCTGGTGATTAGATTAAATGCCATTTCAAGGATAGATGTGTGTGTTTTTCCCAAACGTCCTTGTTAGAAGACGAAGAGGATGATATCCCATGACAAGCACCGAGTGAGCAACAAAGGAGCCTACTATGGACATTATTGAGATATCGTCCAATGAAGATGACGAGTTGGGGCAAGTGATCCGGAAGTCACAGATCGAACTTGGGGCATCCTTAAACGTTAGGATCACATTCCTTTGTTTCATTTTTCATTACTAGTCCTATTGTATAGGGTTTATTTTTATCGAGGCTTTCTCTATCTCACCCCTTAGAGTGATTGTATTAGGGATCTATTGGTGTATACATTTAGATGGAACTTGGTTGCATTTCTTTTGACAGGTCATGGGAATGTGATAGTGGCATTTTCTCTAATCATCCGAATACTCCCAAGTCAAGTTTATAATTCCTTTAGAGGAAATTAAAATTGGAAATCTTGCACGACCTTTTTGGTCGTATAGGGTAATCCAACCCCAATTTCGCTAGAAGGAATTATACACTTGAATTGGTCCATGCATGTTTTACGTCGCTGGTAATCCACGATAATTGATCGAGAATATCGGCGTTGTTTTGAATTTAATGACGAGATAGATGTCCAAATTACTTTCGTTCTTAACAAAACGGCCTTGATTTGGATGCCGTATCTTCAATTAAATTTAAAACACGTTATTATGCCTCGCACTTTTGAGTAATTCGTTCCTCTCGAAATTGATCAAAAGCGATTATTGTGAATTACATTCCTTTCAATAGTATGCTTTCTTTCGAGGAATATTGATAAAAACTTTTCGCGCAAGATTAAAACCCTTGTAAAAGTTATTGTCCTTATTAATCATGGGCAAGCATAGGATTGAAAGGGGTTTTTGATTTCTTTTTCAAATTATTCCTTCTGATTCTGTCTTTTTATTTGCAGGTAAAAAAATAGGTAATAGAGAGAAATCTTTTCCTGGACAAGTCTAAGGCTATTATCTCATCTGATCATGAGCGAGTTATAAAATCAGGACATATTTGCTCGGCTTATTGATATTATGGTTCGGCTCACCCAAGTTGAAGATGTTCGGATGCTCGAAGAAATGAACCATACAGAAGTTAAAACACACACATTTATTTTGCTCAGTGGAGGGTTTTCAAAAGCAGGTCATACAATTCGGGGTGGAAAAGTAAAGCCAAAGTGAGCCCTAATTAACGACACAAAGGAGCCCAACTGACCCTCCATGTTGTTAATGCTCTGCCCGTACTCACGACTTCGCATGTCCTGGTCCGCAAGCTTGAGGAGAAGGTTTCTGCATTCGCCCTTAACCTCAGTGACCTTGACCTCGTGTTCCTCGGTGATTATTTCCAAGTCCCGAACTAATCCATTCCCGTGAGCTATGTCTGCGGTTATTTTGTCGAGCCGTTCTTCCTGCCAGTCACTTTGCAGCCTCAATAGGACATTGTGGCGGTCGTGCTAGCCAGCGGTCAGGGATATGGCCAATTGATCCACCAGGTTTCTCCTCTCGCGAAGCAACGTCGCGACCCTCTCATTGGCAAACTCGACGGCCTTTTTGTGACTATCGGCCAGATAGTTGGTCAGCACCAAATGATCAGACCGATCCTTGTAACGAGCCCGCAAGATGCGAGCCACGAGAACCTCCCGATCAGCAACACGGTAGGCCTCTAAGGAGTGTGCAAAGAGGGTCGGGAAAGTTCTATATTCCCTCCCCAGCGTAGTACCTTCGAGGGAAGTGGTATCTAAGTCCTCGAGCAGGACACAGATTTCATCCGCGGTTGCAGAATGATCGGTTATGTGCGCGTAACCGCGACCCAATAGGTTATAAAGCTTTTCCCACTGGGCCAAGACATCAGTCGAAAAAGTGCGCACGGGAGAGGAGGCCATTTGCGTTGGGTTGGCTTGAGAATAAGACGAGGCTAATAGAGAGATTAGAAGGAAGAAGCTGATTATGCGAGAACGTTAACCTTCCATACATTAATTCCTCATTTTATAGCAACTCGAGGATGATGAAGGGTCTCAGTAATAATGCTGGTGGAGCCCAGTTAGGGGGTAAAGCAGGAGGTCCCCTCACGAGAACCATTGGATTCGTTTCGGTCCGCGATTTCCGGCTCATCAATTAAAAGATGTAAAAGATTTGTCGGGATCACCATTATTAGAGTTAGGTGGGAGGTAAGCGCAACTATCGAAGAGAGCCCTAACAGGATTTGGCAGTCCCATCACGTTGAAAAGCTAAGCGAGAAATTCAAGGTCTTGAGGGGGAACGTTTGCCTAATGATGCTTGAAGAGCGTCTCCTGAACATGCAAAGTCACTTTATAGGGAGTGAGCATACAGGAGAGAGTGGAGAACTCTGAATGGGCAAGAACCAATCAAACATTTCTCAGTCCAACATATTTAAGAGGTTACTGTCAGCTGCTAGAGGCGACTGACTCAAAAATCTCAGAAATTGAACCACAGAGGGATCTCGAAGATTCCAAGATCAAGTCTAACGCCAAAACCATGGAGCCCAACACTTCTGGCAACGGAAATCAAGATCACGGCGACGACGACAACGACATCCACGATGCTCAACTCGGGAAAAGAAGACGTCCTCACCAATACTCTCAGGAGGAAACCCAAATGCTGGAAACCTTTTTCAGTAAAAGCCATTACATGAAAAAGAAGTGGAGAATTGAATTGAGCCGGGAGTTGGGGATTAATCAGTCGAGGATCCAGTTTTGGTTTCAAAATAGGAGATCCAAATCGAGGGCTCAACGCAAACGTCAGGTGGTCGAGATTTTAAAGGAAGAAAACCAAAAGCTGCGAACAGAAAACATGAGGTATGAAAAAGCTCTCAATATTACCGTTTGCCCTCATTGCGATAACCTCATCGCCCACGGTAAGATATTCCCCGATAAGCCTCACGCAATGATTGAAGACGTTCACTTACCACCCTACTCCCTCGAGGCATCTCCTGCTCACCCAGATTTTGCCGGAGTCACGCATGGGCAGGATGATCCTACGAAGACGATACAAATGCCTCCTGGGGGATGGGATTTGCATCGCTTTGATTGGAGTTACAGTTTCAAGGAGCTGGATGTTACCGCCGACCAGCTCAAAGCATATCAGCCTCATGCACAACAATTTTCGATAGGGTCGGGTCCCGCTGGAGATGAGTTAATCAGTCGTCAAGCCATCGATGCAATTTTGGGCCACGATAAGAGGAGGTTCGCTTGGCCCCCTGAACTGCATTCCAAATTCCTAGACGTGGTTCACCAAATGGGGATCGATTCAGCAACTCCGACGCGCATATTTAAGGCCATGAATGTACCGGGGCTTAGTAAGGAACTGGTCAGGAATCACCTTGCTGCCTACAGAAAGCTATTAAAACAACGTCGAGCGGAGCTAAACCGGGAGGAATCCGTCTCGAGCTCAAAAGCTAGGGGCGATCGCCATTGTAATGCTCAGGCATCAAGAGATACCCGGCCAAATCTAAGCATCAATCAAGCTAGCAGCCCAACCACCGGCAAACTGAAAGCTGATCAGAATGTCCTCCCGGGCCATTTCAACACTTCTCAAGAGCGCGTGTCACAAGTACAGCGAGTGCGCACTCCTCCATTCGAGCAGCAGTCGGCTGGTGCTCTGCCTGCCGCTGGTCAACCCACGACAGACGATTTCTTTGATGAGGGGCTCGATGCCTTGTTCAATCAGTGGGAAGCTGGCATGCTTGAACAGCCATGATCTAGCACTTGACTCGGGGCACGATGGGTCGGTCACCACGAACACCCATAGAAAGAAGAACATGTTCACGAGTAGATCACTCATTTTATCCGTTGTAAAGTTCCTACGGGAACATTTTTCTTTAATGACTATAGTTAATTCTATATTAAAACCAACGCTATCGACGAACATCGTCATGCTCAGTTGTGATGATCCCTTGTTAGATTAAGTCTGAAACCAGAGACGGTCTTTAAAATTTTGAGTGGCCACGAACTCATTCCTCACCAAGCGCCCGGGATGCTGAAATGAAGAGTAACAGCATGCACAGGGAAAATGCCACTTTCGTTTGAACGATGAAAAGGGGTTGAGAGAAGATCATAGCGTTAATTCCCATGGAGCTAAATGAATTAAACGGAGTCATTAATTGCGGGCCCACCGCTGCTCCCCACGTTCTCGGGCCTAGCAAATCATAAAAGGCGCCGAAAGATTGTAGACCCACCACTTTGAAGACTGAACTAGGGGACGAGCGCAATACTCGATGAAATCGAATCAATACAAGAGAGTTTGTGATCCTATCACGAGGGAAAAGAAAGGGGAATACAGACGATGAGTAATTACAGGGTCTCGGGAGGAGCGCTTGCTTGTTGGTCTTCATATGCAGCCTGAAGGATGGTTCTTGGACACGCACAATCACTTGAGAAAATTTCTAGAGTGAGCAAACACGTAAGAGCGAATAGAGAAAGCTGAGTGAACTAGATCAGCCCGAGATACTTCGATCTATCATGTTTAAAAGCTATTCCCATCTACTAGAAACGCCCGACCTGGACATTTCTGAGCACGAACTGCTGGGAGACTTTGAAGATCCTGGAGCTGAATCCTGCCCGAAGGCCGTGGAGACTGACTCCTCCAGCGATGAAATTCTAGGTTTCAGCTACGAAGAAGGAATATACAATGATGACCGTAGTCGGAAAAGGAAGCAACTACAACGCCACACTCCAGGCCAAATCCGAGAGCTCGAAGCTTTCTTCAATGAATGCCCCACTCCAAGCAGACAACAGAAAATGGAGTTGAGCCGAAAAATAGGATTGGAGCTTTCGAAGGTCAAGTTTTGGTTCGCCAACAAACGAACCCGGGTGAAACAGCAATACGCAGACCATGAGTTACTGGTCCTGAAGGAGGAGAATGAGAAGCTTCAAGCTGAAAGCGCGAGATATAAGGAAGCTCTGACCAAGGCCACCTGCCTTAATTGTGGTAATCCTGTTGTCCTCGGCGAGGTGTTCCTCGATGAACCGTCCCTGTTGACGAATAACGCCCAGCTGTTACCGTATTCTCCACAGCATTTTCCGACACAGCCAGATATCGCCGGAGATCTGCATGAGCAAGTCAACACCATAGGATCAACACCAACATCCTCTGAGAAATGGGATATGAATCATCACAGAGGGAGTTCTCTCAATGACGAACTCGTTGTCGCAGCCAGCCAATCCAAAGTCGGTAAGTCCCTCCCTGGACAACTTTTGAAACGACTAGATCCCGTAGAGAATAGCTACCGAAGTATTGACGATATTTTGGGTGATAAGAGAACAAGGTTTTAGTGGACCTATGAACTTCACACCAAATTTGTTGATGCAATTCGAGAGCTGGGAGTTGATTCGGCTAGCCCACTACGCATACTCGAGATTATGAATGTGCCGGGGCTCTCTAGAATTAACGTCGAGTCTCACCTCAAGTATTATAGGAGATTGCTAAGGGATGGAAGGATAGCGTTAAACCATCATAAAGCCAGTTGGAGCTCAAGTGCCGGGCAGAGTTACAACCACGATGATTGGAGAGCCGAGAGCACCCAACCGTGTTTCAGCAATGACGGGACCAGCAGTCGTGTCAGCGACTCCTCTAACCCAAATCAGAATGCTCCGCCGAGCTATCTCAATACTCCTCAAGAGTATATACCGCAGTTCCAGCACATAGGGATTCCTCAGTTTGAGCGCGATTCGGTCATTAATGCTGTCCCTGAAGCGGATCTAGCATTGGTAGAGAGTGCACATATAAACTTGCCGGTCATTGGAGGAAGTTCCAATTCGAGGGGTCAAGTTGCTCACGGCGAGAGCAAAGAGAGGAATCCCTCGCCTGCAGTCGACGACAGCCAATCTGGGCACCAAGGGCTAGAAAGAACAGGCGATTTCGTTGAGGAGGAGCTGGACACTTGGATCAATACTCTTCAGGAATGTATGTCTCGACCCCAACAGGGCAATGATGAAGGTTCCAGCTCAAAGACTCCAGTTCCTCACAATGAAGGCGATGAAGGAAATCTGCCCCCAACAATTGTTGATACCCAACTTGAACATCAATGGCTCGAAGACCTGAGCAATTTCCTTGGCGATGAGTTCAATCTTTGGCTCGATCAATTTGGAGCCGGAGGGCCATCGCAGTGGTGACGCAAGGCAGGTGACCAAACGTCTGATGCAAGGCATGGTTACTCGATGAAAAATGCTTAGACGAAAGGGGTGGAACACTCCTATTGAATATGTTGTTGATCGCACTGTAAGGTTCCCACGGGAACATCTTTCATTAATGTCTAGAACTAATTGCGCGTGAGTGTCAACATCACCCTTTGAGCAGCTTCAAGCCGAGGGCCGTGGATTAATCGCTTAATCCGTGGAGCAAGTTCCCCGAACAATGACTATCACCCGCGGAGTATAATGGGATCTACCCCTTCAATACGAAATACGTTTGGCCGCGAAGCCACCTATTTGGTAAAACGATGTATCGTTCCTAAACGATCTTCAATCGAATACCGAAGTAATGTCTCCTTTCTTTCCCTTCTCAGGTGATAAACGTGGATAAATCACTCAAGGAGCCATTTGTTCGAATAACAGAACAGACGTCGCCTAACTGGGGGCAGATGAACCATTGATGTTGCAAACACTCCAAGAATGGATAGGCGGATTTGATAGATGTTGTTCATATCAATACGCAATATCAGAACGGGATGAGAACCAAGAGTAAAGTTGTATCGTTCCAATTTGTCTTGAATTTGAGAATATGAATTGATACTCGTTATTTATCCTTGACAGGGGAATCGCCTTACAGACGAACAGGTTTTCACATCCCATGTATTACCCGTTAGAATACATGACCAAGGGTAAATTGTATCGTTCTAATTTTTTGAAAAATTCGTGAACGTACAATAACATGTTTCTTCCGCATTTTCAGGATCTCCAGCCGCGGGGGACAGGTAAGTATCCCTTTCCCCAATCCATTGAAGATGTTAAATAAAAAACAGAGAGAAAAAGAAAAGCTTTCAGAATCTAATGTCTAGAAAAGACATAGAATTCAAACTTCATTGGCATTCATGTCTTAAAACAGGAGGTTATCTGAATATGAATAAGAACATGCATGGTGCATCATAAAATCCCCTTGACGGGTAAAATTTTTGGAGAAAATGAAAGAGATTTTTTCCAATCAAAAGTTCAAAACTTTTAAAAGGACGTTTTCTCAAAAGAAAAGAGGCAAAGCCTAGTCCAAACACGTCCTACACACACTGGAGAGAAGTGGAGCGGATCAGATAGCAAAATCTGGACCTACGGAAGTAGGGACCATTCGCAGCGATTACATGGATTGGGACGACGGAGGCATTCGTTTCATATCCCCAAATACTACAGGTGACCATTGATAACCCCTTCGAACGGCGGTTTTCATTCTTAACCCTGTCAAGAACCACCCCACATCGGGGCAAAATGGGGGTGAGTCCAGCTGTATCAGGAGAAAATGGTTAGAAATCTTCTTGCTCGGACTAACATCAATCTTTGTGTGTTGTTTATATGGTAATCCAAGTGCCATAGGATGACGAGAAGCATTCATTTCTCTATCCCACACACCATATCCTTTGCACAGCCAAGTTGAGCCTGCAAATTCATTTCATAAACCCCTGTTGGTGATCATGGGATGTTTCAAGATAGAAACTGCATCACTCCAAGAACGGAAGAAATCAAGAGATGGGATTTATAGAAAAATTTCATATCGGCGTTTAAATGTGCTATGATTCAAGTTGTATATCTAGCACAATTTTCTGAACATCGTAGTTCCAAAGGAAAAGAAAATGCGGGATTTCAACAAAGAAAAAAAATCCCCAGCATCAAGAAAAAGCAAAGTGCCTGGTAAAAGCAAGGCCGATGCTCGTGAAAACTGTTTGATTGATCCCCAATAAAGCCTAGTTGGGAAGAGAGAAAAACCCATAAAGGAGTCAGATCAAGAAGACTACTCCCCAAATGATGTCAGCCGTGGTGCAAAAACACGGACAGAATTGTCAATCTCTTAATACCACAAGAGACGTTCTCTAAAGGACTTGTGCACACCTCAAAAGCGGTTGCACACCTCAAAAATGGAAGATGCAGAATGGAAAAGACATGTGACAAATTTGCAATGATCACCAATGTCAAACCCCTCATGAATTCTGGGCCAAAAACAAGCTTTTTTCGGTCCCCAATCCTACCAATGTTACAACCCCGAAACAGTCTTCTCTGACTAAGACACTTGGGTTAACATATAGCTTAGCTCGAAGAAGTACGAGCAAGACTATTTCTTTCTCATTTTGCAGGGTTCTTGACTTGTAAACCCGGAGCAGATGGTGAAGATTTTCGTTCGATAGCCTCGACTCCAAAGCGGGTCCCCCTTGAAAACCAATATCCAGGCCCAACATTACGGTCCCGTGGAAGACCTCCCGACCGATCAAAATGTATGCTCTGCGAATGAGCCTAAAACCTAGGCACCGGTTAGTAGGGAATTGAGTGCATCCCCTATAAAAACCACTATCTCAAAACAGGTGAGAAGACCTCCTTGTCGAGAAATATTCCAATTGATGTTTTGAGCAAACTCTTTTTGGAATTTTCAAACTGTTGATCCAAATTTTCCATGCAAGGAATTTGTGATCACATTTACATGTTGTAAGAATGCTTTGGATAACCTCCAGCATCAAAATGCACATTTCATGACCAAAACTTAAGTCATAAAATTTTGTCAATTGGACAATTATTGTCTTCCCAAAGATTATTAATATTTTCTTGGTGAAGAAAAATCTTTCAGGCTCAAACTTCTGCAGGATACCTGGAGAACCCAACTCCCAGAATGTCGCTACAACAGACCCAAGTGAAGCTTTGTCAAGATAAAATCTTTCACTGCTTCAAAACTGAATTCCCGACAAATTTCGGGATCTTTCAAAAGAAAGGATGAGGATAACACCCTTTTTCAAAAGAGGTCGGCAAACTGTCCCAGCAGACGTGGAGAACCCTCGTTCCGGGACCCTTTTTCAAAATCAAGCAGTCCTAGCTTGACGTAGAGAACCCTCGTCCTAGGACCTCTTTTCAAATATCAAACAGTCTCATCGGACGTGGAGAACCCTCGTCATGAGACCCCTTTTCAAATTCAGGCAGTCTCATCGGACGTGGAGAACCCTCGTCATGAGACCCCTTTTCAAAAATCAAGCAGTCTCATCGGACGTGGAGAACCCTCGTCATGAGACCCCTTCTCAAAAATCAAGCAGTCTCATCGGATGTGGAGAACCCTCGTCATGAGACCCCTTTTCAAAGCAAATCAAAGGTAGAAACCGCCTAAAGGGTCAAATCAAAGGTAGAAACCGCCTGAAGGGTCAACTCAAGGTAGACACCGCCTGAAGGGTCAACTCAAGGTAGACACCGCCTGAAGGGTCAACCAAAGGTAGAAACCGCCTGAAGGGTCAATCCAAAGGTAGATACTGCCATAAGGATCAATCCCATGGTCCGATCCACCATACGGATCAAAACTTTGACTAATTCTAAATGTTGGATAAGTTATTTTCCTAGGTAAGCCTTACTGTAGGTGAACCGCTTATGGTCTGATCCACCATACGGATCAAATCCTTGGCAAATTCCAAAACGTGGGATGCGCCTTCCTTAGGTTCATACCAGTCGGGAACCCCATAATGGTATGACCTACCATACAGGTCAGAGCTTAATCTCCCTAGGATATTATGAACGAGTCCTAGGTATCTTCTTGAAAGTCGTCGCAACCGGCAGCATCTGACAGGTGAGTTTCAGGTAAGCCTCTCTCACTCCGGCCCATGTTCGAATCGCAAGAGTAAACCGGTGATTAATTTGAGCTTCCATCAAAAGACTTAAGGGTCCGATGTCATAGCATTTCTTTTCACGAGTCGAGTCGATCAGGACTAAGGTGTCACCTTGTCTTTGAGAGAAACCTCTGAGGAGATTCCTCTGACGAGATTCCTCTCAAAGAGGGGCAGCTGTTGACACCTAAATTTTGATCAAACTTTTTTTATTATTATTTATATTTTTTTTATTTATATTTTTTTTAAAAAAAATTCATAAAAATATCAAAAAAAGATCATAAAATCACAAAATCAACTTTGGAAGCCTTGGCTTGGCCTTAGGAACCATTTTGACCAAAAAAATAATTTTCATAATTTTCATTTTTTTTAATATTTTCGAAAAATACAAAAAAGAAGAAGAAAATCAAGAAAAATAATATTTGAGGTCACAAAAATTATATAAGAATAGTCGGTATTTTTATTTTTATTTTATCTATTTTCTGACCTCATAAAACAGTAAAATTCAGGTTCGATTTTAGGTATTCTCTGATCACCATAAAATTGAATTTGACAAAAATATTAATAATGATCAAAATGAAAAGGAGTGAAAACATCATCATTTAAAAGGAAAAGGGGACTAATCATTTTGTCTTCGCTTTGGATTATTTTATTATTATTATTATTTTTAGTATTTTATTATATTATTATTATAGTTTTATTTTATTCTTCTTTACCCCCCTGATCATGCGCAGCAGCTTCGGACTCTTCTTCTTCATCATTTTCTTGACTTCTGCTGACTCTTCTTCATCATCTTCTTGACTTTGGCTGGGGATTTCATTGAAGGATTTTTCAACTTTTTTTGGTTCTCGCGCGCGACCATTTGCTTAACACCATCACCGACTACCACCAACATTTCCTTCGTATCTTGACACCACCGCACAGCCACCTTCCCCATCCAATCCGCGTCCGGTCTCGAGCCGTCGCGCCACTCCCTCGGCTACGACAGGGAGCCAACGCGGCTCGCGCCGCCGTGTTTCGTCTCCGATCACCTCCAGTCGCGCCGCCGTGCTCCTGTCCTGACCACTTCGAGATGCGCCAAACTCGAACCCGACGAGCGTGTGACTCTCTTCCTTACTCGCCACTTCATCTGTCTCCAAGACTAGACCCGACGTTCCTCGGTGCCAGTCCCCCCGACGCCATCGCTAGCCACTGAAAAGTCGAGCCGGAGATCCCAAGACCCGGAACCCAGCTGTCGAGAGACTCACAGACCTCCCTTCATCTTCTGCTCATACGGACTCTGGCCATCTCCTTCGTCCAGATTCCGTCGCTCAGCCAACCCGAGCTCGCCCGCGAACCCGATGCGAGCTCATCACCGCGACCCCTCCTCCTGTCCCGAGCCGGTCTCGCCGTTCCAGCTGCAGCCGTGAACACCCCGGAGCTCCCGCCGCGTGCTCATGAAGCCCCGAAGGACGCAAGGCCAACCCGTGTTCCTTTGAGCCGAAGGAGCCACGCCGGGCCGTGTGCCAGTTCGTGACCGGCCCGTGTGCCGGCCAAGTCGGGTCGTGACCCAGTCCCGCTTGGGCCATGGCCGAGAATCTGGGCCGATATCCTGAGCCATGGCCGAGCCCGTTGGCCGAGATCGCGGGCCGAATGGCCGAAAACAGGCCCCCATGTGACCAAGAATTTGCGCCCGTGCAGTGCCTTGCCGTGCCCAAGTCCGAGTTTCTCGTGGGCCGTCGTCGTATTCACCTCGTCGCCTTTGTGTCGACTCGAGACCAACCGCCGGAGTTTGTGATGCGCATGGAAACAGTCGCACGTTGGGGCTGGGCGATTGAAGACCGGTGTCCAATCAGGTATATTTTGCGTACCCGATTAATATATTAGAGTCATTTTCCCAAAATATTGTCATTATAGATTTGATCTGCATGTGTTTATTTCAATCTAGTGATTAGCTCATTCATTTGGTTCAGTGTTGTATGTTGTTAAAGAAAATATTTTCAGAAAATAATAAAAAATAATAATAATAATAAATTCAAAAATCAATAAAAAAAAATAGAAAATCATAAAAAATTCTAAAAATTCTAAAAAAATTCCAGAAAATAGGAAATGGCCACATTCAACTGGCCATGACCTATTCCGGGTCTTTCGACCCCCGGTCTTTCCAAAAATGACGGTTTTGCCCTTCCGGCAAACCGTCTTCCAAAAAAATTCTAAAAATTCTAGAAAAATCCCAAAAAATAGGAAATGACCACAATCAATTGGCCAAGGCTCATCCCGGGTGTTTACCCGATCACTCTTAAAAATGACGATTTCGCCCTTTGGGCGAATCGTCTTCCAAAAATTGACGATTTTGCCCTTCGGGCTAATCGCCTCGAAATCTTTCCATTTTACCCATGGTCCGAAGTCACACCTTCCTTAAGCCTTTATGGTTATATTAGGAGGCCATATGATGTGAATTGACGTGCATTGATGTGATTTATTTATGTACTTGATTGCGCTTTCATTTAAATTGATCGTGATTGATCGGAATAGTCTTCCAATCTGCATGAAACCCTGAATTAAACCTACCTCACTCGAACTTGCGCCTGCATGAACTCTTAGCTAGGAACATCACTCGCGTTAGGTACCGAAAGGGCGTTGGTAATGACACCAGCGTAACCAAGTCCCCGAACCCAAAATCTCTGGTTCCGCAGAACTGATCGATCTCTCCCAATCGGTCAGTAAGGTTTCCGATCTACCCTCCAAGAAAGACCGGTGGCGACTCCAAATGCATGCACAATTTGCACATGCCACTACGACCACACTGAAGGTCGAAAGCGATCGACTCTTATCGTCGAAGAATACTCCCGCCGTGATTTGGTATGGGCCTAGGAGGGCTCGCGTCGATCCAAGACCCGCGATCGGTAATCCATTAGCCGCGTCCGCTTCCGGACGGGTCGCGACAATCATGCATTCTAATCGGCTTCATTCATTTTGGAACGTGCTCCTATGCCCTTCTTTTGAAGTTTCCTGTTCTTCGTTTTGCTGTCTGCTGTCTTCATCGGACATTCTTGGTATTTGCCCTCGAGGATCTTGCTTCCTTGAGTCCTGCAATATTGAACACATGCTAATGTATGCATGGATGCATGACATGCTTATGCAATGACTATCATGAAGAGTAGGCTCAATTCGAGGTAGGGCATATGACCGGAATCTGATTTTATTTCAAGGGTAATATTTCTTCACAGCATCTGAATTTACAGGGTGCCCCAGTTCTTCTCCCTCAGAGTTTACAAGAATTAATGCTCCTCCCGTGAGGATCTTCTTGATAATGTAGGGGCCTTCGTAATTTGGAGTGAATTTTCCCACTGGATGGGTAGTACTCGGCAAAACTTTCCTAATTACCAAGTCATTTACTTCGAAGTTTCTTGTCTTGACCTTTTGATTGAACGCCCTGGCTACCCTTCTCTGGTAAGTTTGTCCCTGGCAAATGGCTTTAAGACGTTTCTCGTCTATTAAATTCAGCTGTTCATATCTGTGTTTGAAATACTCTGACTCAGAGAGTTTATCTTCTGATAAGATTCTCAAAGAGGGAATCTTGACTTCTACGGGTAGAACTGCTTTTGTCCCATACACCAGACTGTAGGGAGTTGCCCCCGTAGAAGTCCTGATCGACGTTCGGTAGGCCATCAAGGCGAAGGGCAGTCTTTCGTGCCAATCCCTGTAGTTTTCTGCTGTTTTAGCCAAGATTCTTTTGATGTTTTTGTTGGCTGCTTCCACTGCCCCATTCATCTGTGGGCGGTAAGGAGATGAGTTCAGATGTCGAATGCTAAAGTGATCCAGTAGATCATCGACAATCTTGTTGTTCAGGTTAGACCCATTATCTGTGATGATCGCTTGAGGGGTACCATACCGGGATATGATGTCTCTTTTGATGAATCTTGCCACATTTCTTGCAATGACATTCTTGTAAGAGCTGGCTTCTACCCATTTTGTGAAGTAATCAATCGCTACTAATATGAAGCGATGACCATTTGAAGCCACAGGATTAATAGGCCATATCATGTCTATCCCCCACATAGAGAAAGGCCAAACTTCAGACATTTGGTGTAGTTCGTTTGGGGGTGCATTGATCTTATCACCGTATATTTGGCACTGGTGGCATGACCGGACGTGGTGACATCA
Source organism: Rhodomyrtus psidioides (assembly GCA_021437785.1). Taxonomy (NCBI): domain Eukaryota; kingdom Viridiplantae; phylum Streptophyta; class Magnoliopsida; order Myrtales; family Myrtaceae; genus Rhodomyrtus; species Rhodomyrtus psidioides. The sequence continues at coordinate 108,443 of JAILYB010000053.1, forward strand.
ATCTGATTCGATGGTCATCCAATAATAGCCAAACCGCATGATCTTCCTGGCGAGGAGGTGGCCGTTCATGTGAGGCCCACATATTCCTTCATGGATCTCTTTCAAGGGGATATTTGCTTCTTTGGCATCTACACATCTTAATAGAGTCGAATCAAAGGATCTCTTGTACAGAATTTGTCCATTGAGAAAGAACTTGCTGGCCATCTTGGTTATGTATCTTCGGTCTCCTGGCTGGCATCCTTCAGGGAATTCCCCTTTTGAGAGGTAATTCTTGATGTCAAAATACCATGGCTCTCCATCAAATTCTTCTTCGATTAGCATACAATAAGCTGGTTTTTCAACTATGCCGATCCTTGGGGGTTCTATATCCAATCCTCCAGTTGTTTGCAACATCGAGGCCCGGGTGGCTAACGCATCTGCAAATTGATTGTGAGATCTTGATAGATACTCGAATGACACTTCTTCGAACTTAAGTATCAATTCTTCAAGGTATTCGTGATAAGGGATGAGCTTTGCATCTTTCGTCTTCCACTCTCCCTGTGTCTGTAGGATGATGAGCATGGAATCTTCAAAAACTTGCAACCTAGGTATCTTCATGGAAATGGCCAATCGTACGCCTAAAATGCACGCCTCATATTCTGAGATGTTGTTAGTGCAAGTGAAAGTTATTTTTGCAGCCACAGGGTAATGTTGATCATCAGGGGATATCAGTACTGCCCCAGTACCTGCTCCTGATAGATTAACAGCACCATCGAAGTACATGACCCACTTGTCTTCTGCTAAGTTGAGAATTTGACCTTCTGTGCTTGTCACTTCAGGAGACTCACCGTTTGATGGGTTTTCTGCTAGCATGTCAACTATAGCTCTTCCTTTAACTGACTTCTGTGGAGAACACTTGATGTCAAATTCAGATAGCATTACTTGCCATTTTGCTAATTTCCCGATTAAAGCGGGTTTCTCCAGGAGGTATTTGACAGGATCGTTCTCTGTTATGAGCTGGATGTGGTGGTGTAAGGTATACTGCCTCAGTCTGCGAAGTACCCATACCGCTGCTACACAGGCCCTTTCGACTGGTGCATATTTTGCTTCATATGGTGTGAATTTCTTACTCAGGTAATATATGGCTCTTTCTTTACCATCTATCGGGCTTGTTTGGGCAAGTAAGGCTCTCAAGGATTCCTGCTGTATAGTCAGATATAAAGTCAATGGGTGACCAGAAATTGGCGGCACAAGTACCGGCGGTGTGATCAGATAGTTCTTGATCATTTGGAAAGCCCTGCTACATTCAGCATCCCATGTTACTTTCGCGCCTTTCTTAAGCAATTTGAAGATTGGCTTAGCCACATCAGACAATTGATTGATAAATCGGGCAATATAGTTCAGTCTCCCCAGAAGGCTTCTCACTTCTTTTACTGTGGAGGGAGTTGACAGATTGTGGATAGCTTGAATCTTTGAAGGATCAATCTCAATGCCCCTGTTACTGACTATGAACCCAAGAAGTTTCCCAGATCTCGCCCCAAACACACATTTGTTAGGGTTCAGCCTCAACTTATATTTGCGCAGGCGCTCAAATAATTTTCCTAACACATGTATGTGATCCTGTCCTTTCTTGGATTTGGCGATCATGTCGTCGACGTATACTTCAATTTCTTTGTGGATCATATCATGGAATAATGTGACCATGGCCTTCTGATAGGTAGCCCCGGCGTTTTTTAATCCAAAGGGAATGACTCTGTAGCAAAAGTTCCCCCATGGTGTGGTAAAAGCAGTCTTTGGTTTGTCTTCTTGTTTCATGAAGATTTGGTTATATCCCGAAAATCCATCCATAAACGAGAACAATTCATAACCTGTTGTGCTATCCACCAACACATTAATGTGAGGAAGTGGAAAATCATCTTTTGGGCGTGCTCTATTCAGATCTCGGTAATCCACGCAGATCCGAACTTTACCATTCTTCTTCATGACGGGGACTATATTTGCAATCCAGTCTGAGTATGGGATAGCTTCAATAAAGCCTACCCTAAGAAGCTTCATGACTTCTTCCTTAATGTTTGTCCTCCAACTCAGCCTTCATCCGTCTGCTGCCTTGCTTGACAGGTTTGACACCGGGATCCGTGGGTAATGCATGTTCCACGATCTTAGGATCTAGGCCTGGCATATCAGCGTAAGACCATGCAAAAATGTCTTGATATTCTTTTAATAACTCTGTGAACTCGAGCCTTTCATTTCGGGATAAATGCCCGCCGATCTTGACCTCTTTGATATTCACGGAGTCTCCCAGATTAACAATGATTGGTTCTTCTAAAGTAGGAGGTATTGATTCTTCAAAAGCATTCCAATCTCTGCGGATAGACGCATAACCCTCATCTCCATCTTCCTCAATGCTATAAGAATGGTTGCTGGAGAAGTCCGAATCTCGTAACAACCTGGTATGCATGTTTGAGATGATATGCTTGAAATGTCATGAGTATGGTTAGTTGGTATTCCATAAGAACGACATGTATGATCATGGAAAGTCTTTTCGAAAGAGTTTTTTGAAATAGGTACAGGTATGAACGGGACTAATCCTCATGTCATTGGATATCCTGGCCCCAAGGAAATCTTTTTGGAAATCAGGAATCATATGGCAAATCAAGCCTCAAGCTTCTGTGTGGAAGACTGGTATCATCATTGGGTTGATTCGTGGCTCCATATGTCTTTAACAAAATATGCGTGGTTTTATTGAATGCAAGATGGACCGCGTTACAAGATGTGCTATTTGGACCAACGGCCAGAGATCCAAAGGCGTTTCCCTATACGTACAATAAGGAAAGAAAATACAACAAAATGTAGAAAGTTCTAAATGCAATATTTAAAGACGAAGGAAGAGGCTCTTTACTTAGAGGAAGTGGCTTCATTGTCCAACCACTCCATGATGACATTCACAGAGTCATCTTTGAGAAAAGGATTTGTCAGATCTGGTTCTATCGGTGAAGCGACATCTTCTTCAGACAACCATTTAGAGTTCTGGTTGAAGTGGGCATTCAAAGGGTTTTTGAACATTTGAGACCTACCTTTCCAAGTTGGAGAACCGATGAATGAGTCATTCGGGTTGTTTCGGCCTCCCAGGCGTCCCAGGCTTCTGCCTCGGCCTCGGCCTGTTGTCTTTGGGCCAGATCCATCCATGTGATATTTCTGATACCCCAAGCCCATTCTATGTGGGTTAGCTTTTAACTGCAGTGGGGTGTTTATTCCTTGATTGTGTCTGCCTAGACCTTTTTCGGGGTTGAATCCGTATGCCAGTAGCATCTTAGCTGGTAGAAGACTGGCTACTGAGATGTATGGGGTTCTTAGCCTTGTCCCTACCGGGGTATGAACTGTTGCTACCAATTCTAGGTAATGATAGCTCGCCTCTGTTTTTACTTCGGGTTCAACATAAGGTATGGCACTGTTCTGGTAGGTTTGGAGGTCGACTTCTCCATGCACAGTAATCACCTTCCCATCTACTGCGAAGCGTACCTTTTGATGCAAGCTTGAAGGGACAGCTCCTACTGTATGGATCCAAGGCCTTCCCAACAAGAACCCAAATGCACTGGGCAGATCCATCACTTGGAAGTTTATAGAGAACTTTGTTGGGCCGATGGACACGTCAAGCTCAATCTCACCCACAACAGTCTTCTTCATCCCGTCGAAAGCTCTCACAGCCGTTTTGGATGTTTTAACCGTTTCTTCATTGATTCCCAATCTTCTCAGGGTAGCCAAAGGGAAAATGTTGAAGGCTGATCCATTGTCGATCAATACGTGCGCCACTCTTTTTCCGTTACATCGCGCGGAAATATACAAGGCATTGTTATGCCCTTTTCCTTCCATGGGGAAGTCCTCGTCAGAGAAGCTCAATTGGTCTTTTAAAAGGATCGTCCCCACAAAGTCCCCTAATTGTACCTCGTTAATTGTTTCGGGGATATGTACCTCATTAAGTATCCTCAACAGTGCGTTCTTGTGCTTTTCAGAATTGATGAACAGATCTAATAGGGATATCTGAGCGGGTAACTTCCTCAGCTGTTCTATCACCTCAAACTCGCTGGTTTTGATGATTGATATGAGCTTTTCCGCGTCTTCCTTCGAGACCTCCCTTTTTTTCAGATTCGCCTTCCCTGAGGGCATAGAATCGTCCGGACCTCATTACCGCGTCTACCTGTGTGGTCCCATAGTCCCAATGGACTGCTTTAGGATCGTATTTTTCTACTGTGGGGACCTTTATGGTTACAGTTGTCTGATGAGGTATCTCTGGTTTAGATGTGTCGCCTTCTTCCTCTTGCGGCAATCGAATCACGATAGGCTTGACTAGGCAATTTTCCACCCTGCTCGGGTTATCCAGTTCTTCCAACCTGATTACCACGGTCGTGACGGTTTCGATCATCGATACGGTGTTGTCAAGTTCTTCTATGCCCTTCGAGGTCTCCGGTTGAGAGAGGTCATCCATACCTCCCCATCCGTCCGGTATGATGTCTTCAATCTTCAGATAAAAGCTGGGAGGGGCCAAATATTTCACTTTGAAGTTGTACCCTCCAGAATCTTGACCAAGGTTGTCTATAATTTCGCCCTTCTCAAGTGCGTCGGCCATAAATTTGAGGTCTGCTAGACTTCGTCTCTTGGCCTCCAGTCCGTCTTCTTCGAACTCTTCCTCTGACTGAGTGACTGGCCTAAGACTGTTTACCAGATTCTCATGTGAGGTACCCCATGTATTACCTTGCTCAGTCTTGATCATGAAGTAGCTACCTTCCAAAGATAAAGAGGCTTTGACTCCTTCGAACTCTTCATTGGTGATATCAGACATTATCCCCAAGCTCATCATCTTAGCGATGCATAGTCTCTTTTGGTCAGTCGAGATCGCTCCTGCTTTTGGATATGATGAAGCGGTTATTAGCAGGTCGGTCAGCTTAAGCACATCTACCTTCAGCTTAAGGTAGTCTTCTTCCCCTTCAGAGAATATTGCCTCTACTGCTTGATGATCTGGCAGTGGATTTTCTTGTACATTTGGGGCTGCATTGTCAAATTTTAGAATCTGACTATCAATCAGGGCTTGCACTTTAAGCTTAAGGATATAACAGTTATCCACATTATGCCCTCTCTCTCCCATATGGTAGGCACAGGTCTGGCTCTCATCAAAGCCAGGATACCTTGCAGGGTTTGTCCTAGGCGGTTCTTTCGCCACTAGGTGTTGCTCTAGCAGCATCGGGAGCAACTTGGATAAAGGCCTCGGGAGCTGAGAGAATTGCTTCTAGGGTTGCTTTCTTCTATGCTCTTGCACTTTAGGTGTCGACCAGGACGATCCTCCTTTGGCCTGGTTGGGATTGCCGAACGTCTTGGGCTTGTGGGGATCTGGTATAAATGCTATGTCGAGTCCGGCTTCTCTCTCCTTTTTAAAGGGGTATTGTCTTCTAGGAGCTTCATGAGGCTTTCTTTCTCTTAAGGCCCATTCTAGTCTTTCGGCAACCTTAATCAAGTGTGCGAATGTTTGACACCCGGAGGTATTTAGCATGTCAAAGTACTCGTAGGGGAGTGCTTTCAGGAATAAATCAATCAGCTCCTCTTCTGGGATTGACGGCTTTACTTGGGTAGCCAAGGCTCGCCACCTCTGGGCATATGTCCTGATTGATTCGCCTCTCGCCTTTGAAGTTCGTAGAAGATCTTCTCTTGTTGGGGCTGTAGCCGTATTGAACTTGTACTGTCTAAGGAAGTCCTCTACAAGATCCTCCCATCCATCGTAATCTTCTAGGTCTAGCTTAATGAACCAGGCCAGAGCGGCGCCGGCCAAACTCTCTTGGAATGTGTTCATTTGTAGCGGAATATAATCTGAATAGTGCGCCATCTTGCGCAGGTAATACTTGAGGTGCGCTCGGGGACAACCTGTCCCATTGTATTTTCTTACAAACTCTGGTTCTTTATAGTCAGGAGGAGTCTCTACTTTAGCGAAAGGAGATATCTTGTCGAAGCGGGCTAACTCGTAACCTTGACTGCTCAAGCACTCCTCGATTTTGGCCAACCTTTTAGCCTCCGCTTCAGTTTTCATGGTCTGCTTCCCCTTCTCCTCCTTCTCGAGGTTGATAACAACAGGCGAGGCCTTTGGTTGTGATCGGCTGTTTGGTTCATGGATATCTTCCTCTGTATGTTGGGTATCCCTCGTTACCTCTCTATCTGTTATATCAGGTATCGAAGAAGGGCCTGAGTTGTTCTGGTTATGGGCCGTTGTTTGTTTAGCTTGAGTGGCTTCCAGCATGGCCTTGATGTCAGCCATTATAGTTGCCAGGGCAATCATCTGAGACTCCAACATGCCCACGCGCGGAGTCAATTCTTGCCGCTCCATTCTTGTTTTAAGGCGAGTACGGAAACGATGTGTTGGCAGTTCCGTGATGAGAGTGTACCTATTCAAAAAGATTTCTAGTGAGTGATTCGCTTATTTTGGCAGAAAGAAGCAGTTAATTCTTTCAGTTGTATGCTTCTTGTCAGTAGATGAGAAAAAGGGCTACCTTGTGAGCCTTAGCCTCATATAAGTAGTTCTTTTAGTCATTTCCTGACATGAATTCATGAAATTAAGAGAGGCGTAATTTCTAACGATAGTTTTATGCATTCGCAAACTATGTTCACATTCATGCTCATGTGTCTAAGATAGTATCTAACAGTAATGAGAATGTATGAGAAGGTGTCACAGTGTTAGCTTATTTTACACTTGACGGAATAGTCTATTCAAGTCTAGGACGCTTGGGGTCTAAAGTATCCTCATCATCCCAGTATGAATTCCCCTCTTCTGTCTGGGACTCCTCGTTTTCTGAACATGACAGCGGTCCCCTGTCTTCGGGTATGTACGGCTCTATTCCAGGTACGTACGGCACGATGTATTCGGATATGTAGGGCTCGACAAGGCTTCGTCGGGTCGCTTTGAAGTGTTAAATGTATTCTGCGGTGGCCCTATGAATGTTTTCCTCACGGGTCATGTTTTCTGGCCAACTTATTTCTTTGGCTTGTGAATTCTTCAAGGAGCGAATGATGGATGTCACCTTGCCTTCAAACTGTTTCTTCTCTTCCTCCATGAGAGTCTTGCTTGGTATGTCAAAAGAAAAGATACCAGGTTGTGGTGGAGAAGGGATCTCCTGTAGAGCTCCAAACTGTCGAATCACCCTCCTTGGATAATATGCGGTAGCGCCCGTGAATCCTAGCACAGGGACTGGACCCCCGTCATCGCAGGTCAATCTAACTTTGCTCAGCGTTGGCAACCTTAGCCGCCATCGGAGTTGTTCGGGTTTTAGGATTTTAAGGAAGTTTTTCCACTCTATAAAGTTGAACTTAGGAACACGAGTATGGGTTCTGACAAAGGTTTTAAGAGGATGTGCGTCATGGCTGATTTCAGTGAAACCCATGCGGATGTGGAATTGTCTGATATGGGATGTGAACCACAGATACAAAAGATCACTAGAGGCTCTAAAGATTCCCATTTTGTTTTTCTTGAAGTGATTTAAGGAAAGGAATGTTTCGGCAAGGAGGATGTTTGAGTAATCCCACCCACCACAGACTTGTCTAGCTACTACAGCCATGATAGTGTCAAAGGTGACAGATAAGATTGGGAATAGTACAAAGCTAAAGAATGCCAAGATAAAGGCTCTACCAGATTTGGTTCCTTTAGCAGCAGGGAGGCGGGAAAATCGATCTATAAGGAAAGATAAGGAGACTCGTCCAGAATTACTTTTTGCATCTGCTTTGACTTCATTCAGGCCTGTGTCAAGGAATTCAGCCACCTGACTCAGGGGTTCAAATCCTATAGGGGGTCGGACGAGCGTAGGAGTGAACTCAACTCCGATGACGGCGCTGTATTCCTCGACAGTGGGAGTAATCTCTAGTCCTTCCATGCAAAATGTAGTGGTGGTGGGATCCCAGTAGAGCGCCATGGCTTGAATAAAGGCAGGTGGACACTCAATCTTCAGCAGGTCCAGTAGGTATCCTAGTCGTGATTCAGCATACTTTTGGCTGGCTTCGCCCATGCTGTCCCACCATGATTGGAGTTCGGCCCGGGGGATTTTGAATACTTGAATATCATTCTTTCCCATCAAGTCTAAAATATGCAAATGATTTTGAAAAGTCAATCGTCAGAAATTACTTTAAACGTATGAACGTGCAGATGTCATGAGGTATGCATGAGCTAACTCGATTGCATAGTTCAATTGAAGAAATGGAAATTAGGACCTTTTTCAAGTCTTGAAGCCTGACTCAAAGCCTAATTTGAATTCCAAGGAAGTGAATTATGCAATTTAGTCAGGTTTACTCAGTGACTAAGGGAAATAGCAACGTCACATTCCATTGGTCAACACATCAAAAGAACAAAGTGAAGTGAACCTTTATTACAATCGAGATGCCTAACAGAAGAAAGGTAGAGAGAGATCTTTCAAACAAGAAAGCTGTAAAAAACCGTTGGAATGTGAGGATCCAAATCACTCTTTTCCCATAGGTCTATCCAAATGACAGTCGGTCGGGAGTTTTCCTCTAATCAAGTGTAAGGGAGTCGTCTTCAGTGTTTTGGTCGAGAGGCGGTAGTTCCTCTGGCCATTCTCTGGTCCACGGCACGACGACTTCAGGAGCCTTCTCGGGTTTCACCTTCTTGAGTGTGATACGCTTCGGCTTTGTCTTGGTAGCAGGACGTTTTCTTTTTCCCCAAAAGATGATCATGGGTACACTTTCTTTGGTCAGTAGTTCGGTCTTCCGACGGGCGTATGCCTCCCTGGCCAACTGGTTGCGACGCTGCCTCTTCATCTCCAGATAGTCCTTAAACATCTCGTCTGCTTGTCGCTTGAATCTGAGGTTATCGCCATAGTAACGGGTTTGGCAATCTTCGGCGTATCCCAACTTACGTCCAGTCAGCTCCCGACCATGCACGAATCTAGTGAAGTGCAGCCTTGTGTTTGGTCCAAGGCGAGTGACTCTCCTTAGGTATTCGAAGGTCACCAATTCTGTCGAGCTCTTAGGGAACATCGACATTCTAACCTATTACCATTGATGTTTCAATTAGTCACTTGAGCGATTTGCATGATGTGAATGCATATGAATGTATGTGATGTATGAGTCATATTATGGAGCAGAGAGTAGTAAAGTACATCGGAAATAAATGCCTTACCAACCATACCTGGGGGAATGTGGAATGTCCCCCTCTTATCAATGGGCGGTTTTAGGTATACCAACCATCCAAAGACATGCGCATGAGACAAGTGGGTATACTCTAAGAAATCAAAAATCAGGTGAGGAACCTATTGCTCAGGCTCCCACGATCCACATGAGGCAAATTCCTCCCCAAGGGTACCTACCCAAGAGGGCTAGATATCGCCAATGAAGACGGTGAGCGGGAACGAGTACGAAAGTCTCAAGTGCCATCAAACACAAGATCCTTTTCACACCCTTTCCCTATCTAAGGTAACCTAAGGGTGGTTACAGTCAGGGTTTGACCGCCAGTGTGTGCAATGTGTCGTGATCATCACAATGCAAAGTCATGCATAGCAGTTTGTATCAAAACACCGCTTCTGTATGTGCATAAAAATAAACATACATTCCCAACTCCAACCTACAGGAAAAATGTCAACAATCACTCCACCCCTTATTTCTCCAATCTGCAAAAACATCTAACACAATGGTTAGTGTATGTACCTCACCTTCGAGAGCATCTGCAGAAAATAAGGTCAGATAAACCAAACAACTTTTTAATCGGCTCAAGTCCTCTAGAATTCGTAACCAGTGATTCTGGGTTCGGATTCGTCCCCAGTTGAGTCGCCAGTCTGTCGCGACCCTCTCTCGAGGCGGAGCGGGCTAATGGGCCGCCCGATCGCTAGCTTGATCGGACGCGGGCCTCTCCCAAGGTCCATTACCCAAATCGCAACTGCTGGATATACGTGGTCGACCTTCAGTGTGGTCTAGTGACATGTGATGAGTGTACATGCCAAGGAGTCGCCACCAATCGTTTCGTGGAGGGTACGATCGGAAACCCTATCGAATAGTTGGGAGTGGTCTATTCGATTCTGCGGGAAGCAGAAAAGTGGGTTCGGGGACTTAGTTACGCCAACTGTCAGAGTTGACGCCCTTTCAGTACCAAAGCTGAATGGTTTATCTGATCCTAGGATTTCATACAGACGAGTGGGGGTACAGATCTTAAATCTAGGAGTTTATGCAGATGGGAATTACTACCCTATCACTCACAACCAAGAGAAATAAGTGCGCAAATCAAGTATCCAATACATGCGGATAAAACACATGAAAGCAGCATGGCATCCCTAATGAGGCCCTATTAGCCTAGAAAAATATCAATCAAGGCTTAGGAATGATTTTGGCATGATTTGCCCATGAGGGGCAAAACCGTAATTTTGAACAATTCGGGGACAATTCACCTTAAAAAGGGAAAATTTATCATTTTAGATGAATCGGGAAGTCAAAAGATGGGGAAATAGGATTAGCTATCAATCCAATCCATTTTCTATATTTTTTTGGAAATTTCCAGGATTTTTCTGGAATTTAAAAGCGATTTTACCCTCTGAAGGGTAAAATCGTCATTTTGGACAAAGATGAGAACTGAAAATCTCAAATATTAGGGTTGGTCGTCCACCTGATCCAAACCCTAACTTTGAGCAATTTTAAGAAGTCGATCGGAACAAGAAAGACTATTTTCCCAATGAGGGGGCAAAATCGTCGTTTTGAGAAAAGAGGCGGGACTCGAAAACCCAAACCTAAGAATTGGTCGCCTACCCGACCCTAATTCTTACCTTGGCATTATCGGTTTTATCTTGCATACACAGCAGAGGAGACTTACCCCTAAAGGGTAATGTCGTCGAGTCTCGAAAGAACGGATAAGAAACCCCAAAAATAGGGTTGACCAGTTGTCTGTGGTCAATCCTCGATTTTTGGGGATTTCTGGAGTACCTAGGATTTTTCCACAATTTTTTCACATTTTTTTTGGAATTTCCTGGAATTTTCTTGCATTTATTTTTTTTATTTTCTAGGATTTTTCTGATTTTTTTTTATTTTTTTATTTTTTAAATCATTTCTGATTTTTTTATTTAAAAAAAAATGTGATTCGGACCGGGTCGACCCGACCCACTCGAGTTGGAACCCGGCCTAGACCCGAACCCGGACCCGCGAAACCAGCTTCCGTGAAACGACGCCGTTTATCCCTTTTTTAATTTTCTAATTATTTAGACTTGATCCGACGGTTCCTATTGAACCGCGTGGCTAATCCACGACCGCCGGATCAGATTACTAAAACCTACGGTTCAGATTAGACGAAGACTCCATCAGGGCCGTCTGATCGGACTATTTAAACCTACGGCCACGATTAGAACCTAAGTCTTAATCTGAACCGTCCAATCCTACTAACCTGAACGACGTCGCCTCTCAACTAAACCATACGGCGCCGTTTCCATCATTTTTTATTTCTGATTTAAAATCATTTTTCGAATTATCCTAAATTCTAATCCGACGGCCACCATTTATTAGACTCAACTAATCTCAGCCGTTGGATCTACCTATTCGAATAACAACCTCCAACGGCCGAGCTAACTAGACTGACACATGGACCAATGGCCGATTGCCACCTAAGCTTCTTGACTCGTTGACCGCGCCACGTCAGCTTCGTCTTCAACCTCGAGACCATTGCTGAACGAACGGCCACGACTCTCCGGCGATGATCCGACGGTGGAATCTTAACGGATTGGAGCGAGACCGGCGGCAATCGACTCGCGATGACCTCTATTTTAACATATCTAAGAATGGCAACATTTTATTCACAGAGTCGCAAGAATCATGCAAAGTGCCGAGTACGGCCATGGGAGTTCGATCGCGTAATTTATCTAAAATCGTAGCAATTCAATCACAGAACAGCACCAGTGGAGGTTCAGAAAACTCACCTCGAGCTCCGATTGAGCTTGCTCGGCCCAGATTTGGCTGTGGAATGATGAACAGTGGTTCGACAATGGAGGTTGGATTGGAAGACTCGATTGGGTGTGTTAAGACAAAATTGATGTAAAAAAGATATGCGACAATGGTCAGTAATGTTCAAGGAGTAAAACGTACATAGTAATTGAAAGAATAGGCACGAAATGCTAGAACCGCCATTGGAGCTCAGTTCCAGAATCAAAGCTCGGCCTTACCTAGTCTCGCGATTTCGCGGGGCGCAGCCGGCGGCCATCGCGTTCTGGCGGTCTGGGCGAACTTCGAACTGTCATTTCTGGCTTTGGTCTGGCCGAAGACGGCCCAATCGGTGCCTTGCAGTTGAGCTCGAGTTCTCGACGGCAAAGGACCTGATAACGAGCTTTTTTTCGCCTTCTCTCTCTCTCGCACGTTTTAGTTCGTCCTCCACCAACTGAATCGACCAACCTCTTTAACTGAAAGCCCCCACAGGCTTATATAGCATTTTGATCTTTTTTTTGGCGCCAAACCGTGGGACTAACAGACTCCAGTGGCACGTGCCATCACGTGATTTTAGGCTCAATCGGCGTCGGGGGCGATGGGCGTCTCGTCTGATTCTGTTTGGTCCTCCGGCGGGTCTTATCTTGCGTGAATTTTGCACGAATTTGGCTTGCGTTTGGTATTTGCTGACTTTTACAGGTATCGCAGCTTTGACTGACCTCGCCGGAGCTCGTCCGGCGGCCATTTGTTTCGGGGCTGGTCTCGATCGAAAGGTCTCGAGTCAAAGAACAAAACGCCCACCAATACTTCTCCAATTGTAGTTGATTTGTCGATCAATTTTCTCTTTGAAATTACATCTTCTACTGTTCACTCGTGCACAGGCCTGATGAAGAAGAAGACACTGTAGCGGACCGGTTCGACCGGTCCAACCGGCGGTCAGACCGGTCCGAACCGGTCCCGACTTGCAATTTTCCAAATTAAATCCACATTAACAGGGAATTTTTGTAATTGAACCTCATAATCGAATTTAGGGCATGAATTCTATCAAAAAATGTGATTTTGCCCAAAAGTTCATATCTATTTAAACAAAAACCCCAAATTTCCTTTTAATTGCAAATTGGGGAATTATGCAATTGAAGGTCCAAATGATCAAATTGGGTTAAATTACCTGTGCCAATCGATTCAAAATGGTGAAACCCATTGGGCAGTATGTTTAATTTGCAATGATAGCCCTTGAATTGAAAGTAATTTCAATTATGCTCATTTTCAAAGACTAAAAATGCAATTTTAGTATGCAATTTTGCCAAATTCGTGCAATTGAACAATTTGTACAAACAATTGGGCTAAATTACAATAAGGGAAAGTTAGAATGGATGTCAAGATCCTAGAAAATACCAAAATTGCAAATTAAAAGACTCAATGGATATTTTTTTTCTCAAATTCAATAGTATGGGTTACAAAGGAACACCCATAATTGAATCTGATTTTGAACTTTTTGTGAGGTCAAAAATACAAGCAATTAAAAATAAAAATATTGGCTATTTTTCCATATTTTTGTGGCCTCGAATACTATTTTGCTTGATTTGTTTGAGTATTTTCTTATTTTCTAAAAATACTAAAAAATATGAAAAATATGAAAAATTATTTTTTGGTCAAAAATGGTTCCTTGGGCTTGGCCAAGGTCACCAAAGTTGATTTTGTAATTTGTTTGACTTTTCATGAATTTTTTGTGATTTTTTCAAAAATAAAATTGAAAAAGACTTGGTCAAAAATCAGGTGTCAACAAGACCTTCATTTCCCTAAATCGCTTCAATAAAAATAAAAAGGGAATCTTTGGAGCCTCTAGTGATCTTCTGTACCTGTGGTTCACATCTCATATTAAACAGTTTCATATCCGCATGGGTTTCACTGAGATTAGCTCTGATGCCCATCCTCTTAAAACCTTTGTCAGGACCTATACACGTATTCCTAAGTTCAACTGAATAAAATGGAAGAACTTCCTTGGAACTCTGAAATCGGAACAGCTCCGATGGCGGCTAAGGTTGCCAACACTGGGCAAAGTCAGGCTTACATGCAATGACGAAGACCCAGTCCCTTTGTTAGGATTCATAGGCGCCACTGCATATTATCCGAAGAGGGTTATCCGATAATTTGGGGCATTACAGGAGATCCCTTCTCCATCGCGACTTGGGGTCTTTTCCTTTGACATACCAAACGAGACCCTCGTGGGAGAAAAGAGGAAACAGTTTGAAGCCAATGTGGTGTTTATTATACACTCTTTGAAGAACTCTCAAACCAAAGATATAAGTTGGCTAGAAAACATGACTCGTGAGCAGAACATTCACATGGCTACCACAGAATACAATCAGCACTTTGAAGCGACCAGACGCAGCCTTGTCGAGCCCTATGTACCAGAATATATTGTATCATATGTGCCTGGGATAAAACGGCACGTACCCGGAGACATAGGACCGCCGTTGTATTCAGAAGATGAAAAGTCCCAGACTGAAGAGGGGAATCCATATTTGGGATGATGAGGACACCTTAGACCTCAAGCGTCCTAGACTTGAATAGGATATTCTGTCAAGTGTAAAGTAAGCAAAACACTGTGATGCCTTTTCATGCATTCTCACTTGTACTAGATATTATTTTGGACACATGAGCATGAATGTGGACATATTTTACAAATGCATAAAAACTATCGTAAAAAAATTACATTTCTTTTAATTTCATGAATTCTCTTTGGAGAATGATCAAAAGAACTATTCACATGAGCTTAAGGCTCACAAGGTAGTCCTTTTTTTTCTCATTCACCAATAGAAAACATGCAATTAGAATGATCAAGTACTTCCTTTTGTCAATACCAAAGAAATACTCACTGAAATTCCTTTTAAACAGGTACACTCTCATCACGGAATTACCAACGCATCGTTTTCGCACTCGACTTAAGACGAGAATGGAACAACATAAGTTGACCCCACGCGTAGGCATGTTGGAAACTCAAATGACTGCTATGGCGACTATGATGGCTGATATTAAGGCAATGTTGGAAGCCTCCCAAGCCAGACAAACAGTAACTCTCAACCAGAACAATTCAAATCTACCATTCACACCTGATATGGCTGACAAAGAAACAACAGGAGATACTCAATGTGCAGAGGAAGATATTCGTGTATCGAACATCCAGCCACAGCAAAAGGCACCCCCTGTTGTCATCAACCTCGAGAAGGAAGAAAAAGAGAAGCAGACTGCAAAAACTGAAGAAGAGGCTAAAAGAATAGCTAAGATCGAAGAATGCTTGAGCAGCCAAGGCTATGAGTTGGCTCGTTTCGACAAAATATCTCCCTTCGCCAAAGTAGAGACCCCTCCTGACTACAAGGAACCAGACTTCGTGAGAAAGTATAATGGGACAGGCTGTCCCCGCGCTCACCTCAAATATTACCTGCGCAAAATGGCGCAATATTCAGACTATGTTCCACTGCTAATGAATACATTCCAAGAAAGTCTGGCTGGCGCCGCTCTAGCTTGGTTCATTGAATTGAACCTGGATGACTATGATGGATGGGAAGATCTTGCTGAGGATTTCCTCATGCAGTATAAGTTCAACACAGCTACAGCCCCAACAAGAGAAGATTTGCTGCGAACCTCCAAAGCAAGAGGCGAGTCGATCAAAACATACGCTCAGAGATGGCGAACTTTGGCAACCCAAGTAAAGCCGTCAATCCCAGAAGATGAGCTGATTGATTTGTTCCTGAAAGCACTCCCCTATGAATACTTTGACAAGTTAAACACCTCTGGATGTCAAACCTTCGCACATTTGATAAAGGTGGCTGAAAGGCTAGAATGGGCCTTGAGAGAGAGAATGCCTCATGAAGCTTCTACCAGAAAGCAATACCCACTGAAGAAGGAGAAAGAGGCTGGGCTTGACATAGCATTCATACAGGACCCCCATAAGCCCAAGGTATTTAACAGTTCTAATCAAATCAAAGGAGGATCGTCATGGTCAGTGCCAAAGGGGCAGGAGCCTAGAAAGAGGCAACCCCAAAGGCAGTTTTCTCAACTCCCGAGGCCATTATCCAAGCTGCTCCCGATGCTGCTAGAGCAACACTTGGTGGCGAAGGAACCACCTAGGGTAAATCTTGTCAAGTATCCAGGTTTTGACGAGAGCCAAGACTTGTGTCTATCACATGGGCGAAATGGGACATAATGTTGATAATTGCTATATCCTTAAGATGAAGGTACAAGCTTTGATTGACAGTCAGATTCTGAAATTTGATAACATGGCTCCGAATGTGCAAGAAAATCCACTCCCTGATCACCAAGCAGTAGGGGCAATATTCACTGAAGAGGAGGAGAACCACCTTAAACTAAAAGTGGATGTGTCTAAGCTGATCGACATTTTGGCAATCGCTTCAATATACCCGAAAGAAGAGGAGATCTCTGCTGACGTGAAGAAATTGTGTATCGCTAAGATGATGAGCTTGGGGATAATGTCAAATGTTACCGATGAAAGATTCGAGGGAGTCGAAACTTCTCTAACCTTGGAAGGAAGCCACTTTATGATTAAAACTGCGCAGGGAAGCATGTGGAACATCCCGCACGAGGGTCTGGTAGGAAATTTTGGGCCGATCATTGAACCAAAAGAAGAACTCTATGAGGACGAACTGGAACCAAGAGGCGAAGTCTAGCAAATCGTAGATTCATGGCTAACGCGCTAGAAATGGGAGAAATTATAGACAACCTGGGTCAGGATTCTAGGGGATATAACTTTAAGGTGAAATACTCTGCTCATCCTAGTTTTTATCAAAGAATGGAGGATATCATACCAGACGGATGGGGAGGTATAGACGATCCCGTTCAAATCCCGAAATAGGTGGAAAAGCCTTTTACGAAGGGGCTCGAATCACCGCTTGACCAGATGATAGATACCAAACTTAACATGAAACAATATGAGAGATCGGAGGATTAACAGCAAGGTTCAGCTGAACTATTCAAGGGAAGGAGAGAATACCCGAGATCTGCGACATCAACAGTACTAGGTGACGACAACCGGCATTGTCGATTGGAAAACGAAATCCTCTCAAGGGGCTCTGACAACACTGTGTCAATAATAGAAGCCGCTACGACTATGGTAATTAAATTGGAAGATCTTGATGTCTTGAATGAGGTAGAAGATGGCCTAGTCAAGCCTGTTGTGATTCGATTGCCGGAAGAAGAAGAAGACGACACAGCTGAACCAGAAACATCTTATCCAAAGACAATAACCACACAAGTCCCTCCAATTGAAGAGTACGATCCTAAAGCAGTCCACTGGGACTACGGAACAAGGGAAGTGGATGCAGTAATGAGGTCTAGACGATTCTATGCCCCTAGGGAAGGCGAGTCCGAAAAGAAGGAAATCTCGAAGCAAGATGCAGAAAAATTCATGTCCATCATTAAAACCAGCGAGTTTGAAGTAATAGAGCAGCTGAGGAAGATGCCAGCTCAAATATCTTTACTGGATTTATTCATCAATTCAGAGAAGCACAAGAATGCACTGTTGAAGATACTCAATGAGGTGCACGTCCCTGAAACGATTAATGATGTACAATTAGGGGACTTTGTAGGGGCGATCCTTTTGAAAGATCAGTTGAGCTTCTCAGATGAAGACTTCCCTATGGAAGGAAGAGGACACAACAAGGCCTTATACATTTCTGCGCAATGTAATGTTAAGAGAGTGGCACACGTATTAATCGACAATGGATCTGCCTTCAACATTTGCCCTCTGGCTACGTTAAAGAGGTTGGGGGTCAACGAGGAGATGATTAAAACCTCCAAAACATCGGTTAGAGCTTTTGATGGAATGAAGAAGACAGTGGTAGGCGAAATTGAGCTAGAAGTGCTCATCGGCCCAATCAAATTCTCTATAAATTTCCAAGTAATGGATCTGCCTAGCGCATTCAGATTCCTGCTGGGGAGACCTTGGATCAATGTAGCAGGAGCCGTACCCTCGAGCCTGCATCAGAAAGTGCGTTTCGTAGTAGATGGGAAGGTAATTACCGTGCATGGAGAAGTCGACATCCAGACATATCAGAATAGCGCTATTCCCTATATCGAGCCTGAAATCAAGATGGAAGCAAGCTATCATTTCTTGGAGTTGGTGGCAACAGTACACACCCCTGTGGGGGCAAGATTGAGAACTCATTATATTTTTGAAGCCAATCTTTTACCAGCTAAGATGCTATTGGTATATGGATACAACCCTGGGGAAGGTCTGGGCAAGTATGGTCAAGGAATGAATAACCCCCTGCAGTTGAAAGCTAACCACATAGGATGGGCCTGAGATATCAGAAAAATCACTTGGGCAAGTCTGCCCCCAAGGCAATAGGCCGAGGTTGAGGCAAGAGCCTGGGACGCCATGGAAGCCAGAACAACCCAAAAGATTCATTCATTGGTTCTCCAACCTGGAAAGGCAGGTCGCAGATGTTCAAAAACCCTTTGAACACCTATTTCAGCAAGAACTCTAGGTAGTTGTCAGAGGAAGATATAACTCCAACAGCAGAACCGGATGTGGCAAACCCTTTCCTGGAAGATAATTTTGTGAATGTCATCATAGAGTGGCTGAGCGATGAAGCCACTATTTCTGAGTAAAGAAAATTCTCTCCTGCTTTCAAATACTGCACTTAGAATTTTCTGCATTTTCAGTTTTTGTTATAGTTACAGTAAGAAAACGCCTTTGGATCTTCGGCCGTTGGTCCAAATAGCATAGTTTGTAATGCGGCCCATTTTGCATTCAATTAAATCACACAAGTTTTATTAAGGACATATGGAACCATAAATCAGCCCAATGATGATATCAACCTTTCACGCAGAAGCTTGAGGCCTGATTTTCCATACGACTCCTGATTTCCAAAAGATTTCCCAGGGACAAGGATGTCCTATGATATGAGGACTAGTCCCATTTACACTTCCACTTATTTTTTAAAAAGAAAATCTCTTTCGAAAAGATTTTTCACACTCATGCATAGCATTTCCACATGAAGTATAGACTAACCATGCTCATGACATTTTAGGCATATCATCTCAAACATACATGCCATGTTATTGTGTGATTCGGATCATCATGATGACTATTCCTACAATATTGCAGAAGAGAATGAGGATGAAGGTTACGCATCTATCCGCAGAGAATGGAGTGCCTTCGAAGAGTCAATACCTCTCACTTCAGAGGAACCAGTTGTTATTAACTTGGAGAACTCCACAGATATCAAGGAAGTCAAGATCGGTGGACATTTTATCCCGAGATGAAATGCTTAGGTTTACCGAATTATTGAGGGAGTATCAGGACGTCTTCGCTGTTAGAGATATGCCCTAAAGCAATTATGTAATTGTTACATAATAGGGATTTTGGTTGTACTTCTGATTTCTTATTTAATAAATGGCACAGACGTATTTATTCATTTGTCCAATTACCTACTTATATGAATAAATTCCTTAAGATCAGTTGTGACTGGACCTATTCTTAAGACGTTGACAATATATGTGACGGGTTCACAGTTATACTAAATCTTTAAATTGTTCCCGATCGATGGATCATTGAATGGATATCAATAATCCTGTTGAGGTCGGTGTGTTCTTAACTTCACACTTAAGTATTGGATACTTGAGGGAATGACGAGTCACAAGTCATTGGGTATTGCAATGCCCGAGTTAGAACACATGTGCTTGTATTAGACAAGTTCACTGAACGTGATATGCATTGAACGATTAGCGACATGGAAGCTTTTAGTGTGGTCAATGTCTAATCGTTCATGCTTTGGTCTTGTGTAAATAATCCTTAGACCTGAGGCACAGTGTTGACATGTGTGTTGGATGGCTATGGTTCACGAGAACACATATTGATGGTTCGTCGATCCGTCTCTGTACTTGATGGTCATAGTTCATACACATACGAAGTCATATGTGTGCGCAAAATGGAATCTGTCTCATTGCCATATGCAAGGTATGATATCCTATGCGATTTAATTATGACAATGCATTGAAATCCTCGGCCGGGGTTGTAATCGAGAATAAAATGTTTATGTCTCGTATAAATGCATGTCGATTGAATTTGTGCATATGATCGAATTGGTGACTTAACAAATATTCCATGGTCTTTGTTCGATCGGGATATGGTAAGACAGAGGGATTGAATTACACTGTAGCCAAAGCTGATAGGTTCATTATGTTCTTGAAGAATTCACACTATCTGGGTAGCCGTGACATATTGCTAGATGTCACTCATGGCTTGTGAGACCTAGAGATTAATCGGGACAATTAATTCTCTTGGAAGTACTAACGTGTTAGTGCATGTCTTGCTGCCAGTTCAGTGATGAACCTAGGGATGTCACACACCTTAACCAATATATACGACAACGTTGAACGGAAACACAATTGTGCAAATATATATTTGCAATTGCGGCTATTGAATAGTCGGGATGAAATTAAATTGAATATGATTGAATTTAATTGTTATTTTTGGTCATGGACGTATGTGCATATGATGCACACGCACTCTTATAATGGACACATAACGATGTATCCGAAATGCACACGTATTGTCGCGCTATTATGTTTCTATTAATTTATATATATAATTGTTATATATATATATATATATTTATAGATATAAATTTGTGTTGCACGTACATGTTGATTTGCGTGCAACATACATGGTCAGCACATGTTATGCTGACCATGTTTATAAAAAAATAAAAATTAAGTGCACTTGGTCAGCACTAATTGCTGACCGTGTGCAATGATTGAGCGCAAGTTTCTCGATCAATTAATCTGCAAACAGTTGCAATGATTGAGCGCCCGTTTGTGCCCTTTGTGCGCAATTTTTTCGCTCAATTAATCTGCAAAAGGTTGCAGATGTAAAGGGTGTGAAAAAAGGTGCGAGTGTGCAAAAATTTTCTCTCCCTTTTGTGACCAAAAATTCGGAGCTTGCGGCTTAATGTCATCACAAGGTTGCTAGCACAATTGAGTGGTGATTCCCACGAGTTCATTCTTCCGTTCGTCGTCGTGATTGGTGGTGTGTCTGAACTAGAGGCCCGACACTTGTGGGGCTCGGATCGAAGAACATCTAAATCGATTTGATATCAAGCACGCTACAAGAGGTAACCCCGTTAACTCTATTCGTTTAATGTGATTTTCGATTGAAACGCACGGACTACACCTTTGGAGATACGTGTATGGGCAATTTAATTATTTCCGCTGCGTTTATATTTATTTTAATTTAGCCCATACGTGACACGTGAATCCCAACAGTGGTATCAGAGCCAATCCTTAGGTGTTTTCATGCGTTTAATTGTTTTTAGTGCGTATTGATTTTTGCGATGCTATGGCCAAATTTGTTTTAAAGAATTGTTCTTTATCAATCATGGCCGATAGAAGTTGATTATTTTTATATGATAAAAATGAATCAACGTAGCAAAAATTGAGACTAAATCAATTTTAAATCGAAAATTTGTTGTGAGTTTTATATTGCAAAATGATTCGTGGCTGCGAATATAAGATTGAGAATGCTACTAGCGTTTAAATTACGCACGTGAAATTTGTTTCGCCGGCGTTAATTTATTGATACGGCTTGCGTTGCTCGATTATGAATTTGATTCAATTCAGAATTTTATTTGTGCCTTCCAAATCTTTAAATTATGAATTTATTGCTCACGTGAAAGGGTGGTGATCATGGAAAAACCCCTAATCAATGTGATTGATGAATGTATGAATGTATGGTGTTTATTAGTATTTTTTGGGGTTGTAATTATTAAAAATGAAGGCTGCGTCCTTCTTTTATTTTTCATGTAATTTTTATTTTTAGTGTAGTTTAGCATAATCAATTATTGTTGTAAATACTACGAGGACTACGTGGAGGAGCCATAAAGCCGGAGAGCTCTTTGGGCCCGGTTTTTCGAAGAGTTCGAGGAACCAAGAAGAAGCGAAGAGCGGATCTCCAAAATTAAAATATTAAAATGGTTAAATGTGGTCTCATTGGCTCGAGACCCATTAAACCATAGTTCCATGATCACCACGTAGGATAAATTTTTATGCGATTGACATCTATTTATTTATTATGTTTACGTGAGCATGTTAAATCGATTAATGTGCAAAAATGAAACCTTTAATGATGACTCAAAATCTCCTTCGAATAATATTTAGTCGTGACGGGTTTCGGACTCGTGGCCTTCCACCGTCGTGGTTTTATCCTATATTATAGTGGTTGATTGACCGGTTATGGATACATTGGGGTCAATTGTCATTTATAATAATGGACCACTCCATTAAGCATATGATGTTGCGGGGTTGAAACCAAATGATTTCCAATAACTGTTAGGTGAGGGGATCATTTGCGTTTTCAATGCTTACATGAGATGATGGGTTAGACTTAACTATGATTATGAAGTCAATAACTGTCAGGTGAGACTTTCATGGTCTAGAGGCCAAAGTTATGATTGGGACTCGCATATGATGCGTTGAATAAATTGATTCACTTACTAAGCTTATAGAACACCAATAACTGTTAGGTGAGGTGGACTATGAGCTGGTGGGACTCCAATCCCCACTAGTGATCTTTACCCGACAAAGATTACCGTTTCCCATTTTTAGGAGTATGGGATCCGAATATAAATTTAGTGGGAGGATCTATTTCATTTAAAGGCCAAAATGAAATAGTTATTTTGAAAGACAACGGCTAACAATTTATTTTCTGCACAGATATTTATTACTCTGAAAATGGTGAACACAAACCCGCTCGCTTCGATACTTGACAAGAATTGTTTGACTGGACCCAATTTCACCGACTGGGCGAGGAATTTGAGAATTGTTCTCAATTCAGAAAAACTCGGGTATGTGCTTGATGAAAATATGCCAACCTCCTTTCCTGAGGGTGGGACCCACGAGGAACGCATCACTTATGATAAATGGCATGATGATGACTTAAAAGTTAGGTCATATATGCTTGCTTCAATTAATAATGAATTTCAAAAGAAGTATGAAGCAATGGAAGATGCTAGGTCGATTATATTGCACCTGAAGGAATTCTTTGATGAGAATGGTCGAACCTCTAGATATGAGATATCTAAGGCATTGTACCGTATGAGGATGGCTGAGGGATCATCAGTTAATGATCATGTCCTGAAAATGATCTGGCACATAGAAGAATTGGCTAGGCTGAATCTTGTCATGGACAATGATTTAGCTGTGGATTTGATCCTCCAATCTTTACCTGATTCCTTCTCTGGTTTTGTCCAAAACTTCCACATGCATAAAATGGAGAAAACTCTATCTGAGTTACATAGTATGCTGGTAGTTTATGAGAAGGAAATGCACAACACAAGGCCCAATGTAGTGGCTATAGCTAAGGCTTCTTCTGCAAAGAGTAAGACTGCTTTGAAGAAAAAGAAATGGAAGAGGCCTGTGAAAGCTGCTGTGCAACTAAAGCCCAAGATTGAAAAAGGGAAATGTCATTACTGTGGTGTCATGGGGCACTGGAGGAGGAACTGTAAGAAATACCTCACAAGCTTGAAGGTCAAGTCCAAGAACCAACCTTCTGAAGGTATGTTGTCTATGCTTATTGAAACTAATCATATGATTAGTGCTGAATCTAGCTTATGGATTCTGGATTCTGCTGCAACCTCACATATTTGTATGTCCTTGCAGAATCTGGAAATAAGCAGGATGCTGGGGCGAAATGAGATTGTCCTAACATTTGCAAATGGGGCAAAAGTTGCTGCATTAGCTATAGGGACTTTCCGTTTATGTTTGCCTTCTGGACATGTTTTGGTTTTAAATAATTGTTTGCATTATGAGAATGCTGTTCGGAACATCATCTCTATACCTCGTTTGGGTAAAGAGAATTATGAATTTTCTTTTGCTGATGATGTATGTTCTATTTATTATAATAGAACGTGTGTTGGTTCTGGATTATTAACTAATAATCTCTATACCATTACAATGTCTGGTAATGCGATTACCAATGTCAATAAGCAACATAGTTATGATGTAAATGCCATAACTAATAAACGCCCTAGAGATAGTTCGAATCCAAAGTATGTTTGGCATCTCCGATTAGGTCATATTGGAGAAGATAGGATTAACAAGTTGAGTAATGATGGATATATTAATCCAATTGGTTTTGAACCATACTCGACTTGTAATGCATGTCTTCTAGGAAAAATGACTAAAGCGCCCTTTGTAGGACATGGTGCGCGAGCTGCTGACATATTGGGATTGATACATACAGATGTATGTGGACCAATTAATGAAACTGCTAGGGGTGGTTATTCTTACTTCATTACCTTTACCGACGATCATTCGCGGTATGGCTATTTGTACTTAATGAAGTATAAATCTGAATCCTTTGAAAAGTTCAAGGAATTTAGGTCTGAAGTTGAGAAACAAACAGGAAAGAGTATTAAGGCTCTTCGATCTGATCGAGGAGGTGAATACCTTAGTACTGAATTCTTGGACTATCTTAAAGATAATGGCATTTTATCACAATGGACACCTCCTGCAACTCCAGAACATAACGGTGTATCTGAAAGAAGAAATCGCACTTTATTAGATATGGTGCGATCCATGATGAGTTACACCGATTTACCTATATCCCTTTGGGGACATGCCCTTGAGACAGCTGCATATTTACTGAACAGAGTGCCTTCTAAGTCTGTTCCAACTACGCCTTATGAGATATGGTATAGTAGGAAACTAAGTCTTAATCATATCAAGATTTGGGGTTGTCCAGCTTTCGTTAAGAAGCTCAGAACAGAGAAATTGGAGGTTAGGTCTGAACAAGGTCGCTTCATTAGATATCCAAAAGAGACTCTTGGATATTATTTCTATTTTCATTCTGACCAAAGTGTTTCGGTCAGTAGGCATGCTTCGTTTCTGGAGAATCAGTTCGTCCAGGAAGGTGGTGCTGGGAGAAAAATAGTCTTACAAGAAGAAAATAATGAAGTACCAAATAACCAAGTTCAGACACCGATCTCTGATTCAGTGGAAGCCTCTGATACACAACTTCTTAGGAGGAGTGCGAGAACGTCTCGTCTACCTATTCGCTATAGAGACTCGGTTGAAGATATTGAACCACTATTCACTGTGAATGATAGTGATCAACTGAGTGATCCTAGCACCTATGAGAAGGCGATGTCGGACAGCGATTCTGGCAAATGGCTAGAAGCCATGAAATCCGAAATAGATTCAATGTATTCCAATGATGTTTGGACTCTAGTTGATCTGCCTGATGGCATTATACCAATTGGGTGTAAATGGATCTTCAAGAGGAAGATGAACGCTGATGGTCAGATTGGAACTTACAAAGCACGGCTAGTGGCGAAAGGATATCGTCAAAAGGAAGGGATCGATTACGAAGAAACTTTCTCACCTGTAGCCATGCTAAAATCTATTAGGATTATGTTGGCTATAGCTGCGCACCTTGATTATGAGATATTCCAAATGGATGTCAAAACGGCTTTTCTAAATGGTTTCCTTGAGGAAGACATTTATATGGAACAACCACAAGGTTTTGAATGTAGTGGTGAAAGTCAGAAGGTGTGTAGGCTTAAGAGATCTATTTATGGATTGAAGCAAGCCTCCAGAAGTTGGAACATCCGTTTCGATGAGGTAGTCAAATCGTTTGGCTTCATCAAAAATCCGGATGAACCTTGTGTATATAAGAAGGTCAGTGGGAGCGCAATTGCGTTTCTAGTTCTCTATGTCGATGATATACTTTTGATTGGAAATGATATACCGATGATATCATCGATCAAACTATTCTTGTCACAGAAATTCTCCATGAAAGATTTAGGAGAGGCAACCTATATTTTAGGTATCAAGATCTATAGAGATAGATCGAGACGAGTTATTGGCCTCTCACAATCTACGTACATAGATAAAGTGCTAACACGGTTTAACATGCAATGTTCCAAAAGAGGATTATTGCCCTTTAGGCATGGAATCCGTCTTTCCAAGGAGATGTGTCCCAACACTCCTGAAGAAAGAGAGCGGATGGCAAAGATACCTTACGCATCCGCCATTGGAAGCATAATGTATGCCATGCTATGTACACGACCTGATATTGCGCATGCTGTGAGCATTACTAGCAGATATCAATCCGATCCAGGGGAAGAGCACTGGATAGTAGTCAAGAATATCCTTAAGTACTTGTGAAGGACTAAGGATTTATTCTTGATATACGGAGAAGGAGAGTTTAAAGTCGAAGCTTATACTGATTCCGATTTTCAGTCGGATCCGAATGACTATAAGTCCACATCTGGGTTTGTCTTTACACTCAATGGTGGTGCAGTTAGTTGGAAGAGTTCCAAACAAAGCACAACTGCTGATTCCACCACTGAGGCAGAGTATGTCGCCGCTTCTGAAGCGGCAAAGGAAGCAGCTTGGATGAAGAAATTTGTTTCTGAATTAGGAGTAGTTCCTTCTATTGAGCAGCCGATTATATTGTTTTGTGACAACAATGGGGCAATAGCTCAAGCTAAGGAACCAAGGTCTCACCAGAAGTCCAAGCATATTGAGAGACGCTTCCATCTCATTAGAGAAATAGTTGGGAGAGGTGATATCGCCTTGCAAAAAATTGCCTCAGCGGAAAACGTGGCAGATCCCTTTACTAAGGCCTTACCTCAGTCTCCTTTTGAAAGACACCTTGACAAAATGGGTTTAAGGTGCCAGACCGGTTGGCTTTAGTGCAAGTGGGAGATTGTTAGAGATATGCCCTACAGCAATTATGTAATTGTTACATATTAAGGATTTTGGCTGTACTTCTGATTTCTTATTTAATAAATGGCACAAACGTATTTATTCATTTGTCCAATTACCTACTTATATGAATAAATTCCTTAAGATCAGTTGTGACTGGACCTATTCTTAAGACGTTGACAATATATGTGACGGGTTCACAGTTATACTAAATCTTTAAATTGTTCCCGATCGATGGATCATTGAATGGATATCAATAATCCTGTTGAGGTCGGTGTGTTCTTAACTTCACACTTAAGTATTGAATACTTGGGGGAATGACGAGTCACAAGTCATTGGGTATTGCGATGCCCGAGTTAGAACACATGTGCTTGTATTAGACAAGTTCACTGAACGTGATATGCATTGAACGATTAGCGACATGGAAGCTTTTAGTGTGGTCAATGTCTAATCGTTCATGCTTTGGTCTTGTGTAAATAATCCTTAGACCTGAGGCACAGTGTTGACTTGTGTGTTGGATGGCTATGGTTCACGAGAACACATATTGATGGTTCGTCGATCCGTCTCTGTACTTGATGGTCATAGTTCATACACATACGAAGTCATATGTGTGCGCAAAATGGAATCTGTCTCATTGCCATATGCAAGGTATGATATCCTATGCGATTTAATTATGACAATGCATTGAAATCCTCGGCCGGGGTTGTAATCGAGAATAAAATGTTTATGTCTCGTATAAATGCATGTCGATTGAATTTGTGCATATGATCGAATTGGTGACTTGACAAATATTCCATGGTCTTTGTTCGATCGGGATATGGTAAGACAGAGGGATTGAATTACACTGTAGCCAAAGCTGATAGGTTCATTATGTTCTTGAAGAATTCACACTATCTGGGTAGCCGTGACATATTGCTAGATGTCACTCATGGCTTGTGAGACCTAGAGATTAATCGGGACAATTAATTCTCTTGGAAGTACTAACGTGTTAGTGCATGTCTTGCTGCCAGTTCAGTGATGAACCTAGGGATGTCACACACCTTAACCAATATATACGACAACGTTGAACGGAAACACAATTGTGCAAATATATATTTGCAATTGCGGCTATTGAATAGTCGGGATGAAATTAAATTGAATATGATTTAATTTAATTGTTATTTTTGGTCATGGACGTATGTGCATATGATGCACACGCACTCTTATAATGGACACATAACGATGTATCCGAAATGCACACGTATTGTCGCGCTATTATGTTTCTATATATATATATATATATATATATATATATATATATATATATATATATAAATTTGTGTTGCACGCACATGTTGATTTGCGTGCAACATACATGGTCAGCACATGTTATGCTGACCATGTTTATAAAAAAAAAAAAAATTAAGTGCACTTGGTCAGCACTAATTGCTGACCGGGTGCAATGATTGAGCGCAAGTTTCTCGATCAATTAATCTGCAAACAGTTGCAATGATTGAGCCCCCGTTTGTGCCCTTTGTGCGCAATTTTTTCGCTCAATTAATCTGCAAAAGGTTGCAGATGTAAAGGGTGTGAAAAAAGGTGCGAGTGTGCAAAAATTTTCTCTCCCTTTTGTGACCAAAAATTCTGAGCTTGCGGATTAATGTCATCACA
Source organism: Rhodomyrtus psidioides (assembly GCA_021437785.1). Taxonomy (NCBI): domain Eukaryota; kingdom Viridiplantae; phylum Streptophyta; class Magnoliopsida; order Myrtales; family Myrtaceae; genus Rhodomyrtus; species Rhodomyrtus psidioides. The sequence goes on from JAILYB010000053.1 coordinate 136,736, forward strand.
AGGTTGCTAGCACAATTGAGTGGTGATTCCCACGAGTTCATTCTTCCGTTCATCGTCGCGATTGGTGGTGTGTCTGAACTAGAGGCCCGACACTTGTGGGGCTCGGATCGAAGAACATCTGAATCGATTTGATATCAAGCACGCTACAAGAGGTAACCCCGTTAACTCTATTCGTTTAATGTGATTTTCGATTGAAACGCACGGACTACACCTTTGGAGATACGTGTATGGGAAATTTAATTATTTTCGCTGCGTTTATATTTATTTTAATTTAGCCCATACGTGACACGTGAATCCCAACATTCGCATGGTCATATGCCGACATGCCAGGTTTGGATCCTAGAATTATGGAACATGCATTACCCACGGATCGTAGTGTCAAACCTGTCAGGCAAGGTAGCAGACGGATGAAAACCGAATTAGAAGACAGAATCAAGGAAGAAGTGATGAAGCTTCTCAGGGTAGGCTTTATTGAAGCTATCCCATACTCGGACTGGATTGCAATCATAATCCCCGTCATGAAGAAGGACGGCAGAATTCCGATCTGCGTGGATTACCGGAATTTGAATAAGGCAAGTCCGAAAGACGATTTTCCACTACCTCACATTAACGTATTGGTGGATAGTACCGCGAGATATGAATTATTCTCATTCATGGATGGATTCTCCGGATATAACCAGATCCTCATGAAACAGGAAGACAAACCAAAGACTGCTTTTATCATGCCCTAGGGGAACTTTTGCTATAAGGTTATGCCCTTTGGATTAAAGAACGCTGGGACCACCTACCAGAAGAATATGATTACATTATTCCACGACATGATCCATAAAGAAATCGAAGTATATGTTGATGACATGATCGCCAAGTCCAGAAAGGGACAGGATCACATTCAGGTATTAAGAAAGCGATTTGAGTGACTGCGCAGATATAAGTTGAGGTTGAACCCTAACAAATGTGTGTTTGGGGCAAAATCTGGGAAACTTCTCGGATTCATGGTCAGTAACAGGGGCATTGAGATTGATCCTTAAAAAATTCAAGCTACCATGATCTAGCTACTCCCTCCTCAGTAAAAGAAGTAAGAAGTCTTCTGGGGAGACTGAATTATATTGCCAGATTCATCAATCAGTTATCGGATGTGGCTAAACCAATTTTCAGGTTACTCAAAAAGGGTGCAAAAGTAACATGGGATGCATAATGCAGCCAGGCATTCCAGAAGATCAAGAACTACCTGGTCACTCCACCAGTGCTTGTGCCGCCAATCCCAAGTCATCCTTTGACCTTATATTTGACTATACAGCAAGAATCTTTAGGAGCCTTACTAGCCCAAACAAGCCCAATGGATGGTAAAGAAAGAGCCATCTACTACTTGAGCAAGAAATTCACCTCGTCTGAAGCAAAATACATACCTATTGAAAGGGCATGCGTAGCAACTGTATGGGTACTTCGCAAATTAAGACAGTATACCCTACATCATCATATTCAGCTGTTAACAGAAAATGATCCCGTCAAATACCTTCTGGAGAAACCCGCGCTGATTGGGAAGTTAGCAAAATGGCAGGTGATGTTATCTGAATTTGACATCAGATGTTCTCCACAAAAATCAGTAAAAGGAAGAGCCATAGCCGATATGTTGGCAGAAAACTCATCAACCTGCGAGTCTCCGGGAAAAACAACGATCGAAGATCAAGTTTTGAACTTAGCAGAGGATAAATGGGTCATGTATTTCGATGGCGCTGTTAACCTATTGTTGACACCTGATTTTTGACCAAGTCTTTTTCAGTTTTATTTTCGAAAAATCATAAAAAATTCATAAAAAGTCAAAAAAAATTACAAAATCAACGTTGGTAGCCTTGGCCAAGCCCAAGGAACCATTCTTGACCAAAAAATAATTTTTCATATTTTTTACATTTTTTAGTATTTTTAGAAAATTGGAAAATACTAGAAAAATCAACAAAAATAGAATTTGAGGTCACAAAAATATAGGAAAATAGTCAATATTTTTCTTTTAAATCCCTTGTCATCTTGACCTCATCAAGAGTCGAAATCCAAGTTTAATTTTGTGTGTTTCTTTGTAACGCACAGGGTTAAATTTGTCAAAAAAATATATTTTGAGTCATTTTATTTGCAATATTTTGCATTTTCCGAGTCTTGACATTCGACTTGATTGCCCTACATTTCAATTTGGTTCAATTATGCGCTAATTTGATCAATTTTGGCTTTAGGGACCTAATTGCATAAAAAATCTTTTCATTTTAGTCCCTATTACTCCAATTCCGAAATTAAACTTTTCTGAGGGACACCCATAGAACCCCAATGCTTCCTCCCTATTGCATTTGACCCCCTAAAACTAATGGTCAGTTCAATTGGGGCCAATTCGTCCAATAGGAGCATCAATTTGACAAAAGTGAATTTCGGATCATGTCTTAGATTTGGGGCTTTTACACAAATTCAAATCAATTTAGCCCAAATCTACATTTCCTAAATGAAATTGGTGCCGTAGAACCTGATTTTCGAGTCAATTTTATGATATCTGCTCATCTTGGCACCCAATTTGAACAAAAATATGCAAACCGGGCAACTGGGTCGGGTTGACCGACCCAGTCAACCCGGTTGACCCGACCAAGAAGGAACAGAACGCTAGGTTCTGCTCCTTCGCACGCCAAGAACCAAAAACAGAAAAAAAAAGAGGATCAGTTGCGGAGGGAAGTCAGTTGGTGAGGGGGCGTTCGCCAACGAACGCGCGAAAGAAAAGAAACGACCAGAGAGTGAGGAAAAAGGAGAGAGCTCGCGAAAGAAGGGGAGAGGGAGAGCGGGCGAGGCGAGAGGAAGAACTGGCAGAGGAAGAACTCGCGGAGGAGGAGCTCGCGGAGTGAGAGGAGCGCAAACTGAGAGCGAGAACGAGAGCGAGAGAGAGAGAGAGAGAGAGAGAGAGAGAGAGAGAGAGAGAGAGAGAGAGAGAGAGAGAGAGAGAGAGAGAGAGAGAGAGAGATAGAGAGAGCTCGGGATGGCCATAACCGTCGCCATAGGAGGGAGAACCCGTGAGCTCCGAAGGCTCAACCACGGCGAGCGGCGCAAAACCGAAGCCTCGGTTACGTCTTCCGAGCTTCGTGACATCCCCAAGAACGTCCGGAATCAAGCGGAGCTTCGTTTCATCATACAATCAGGTGAGGAACATATTCGAGCTTAGCCTCGGCCTCCAATGGCGACTCGTGATTTTGTCGATCATTCTGTGTGTTTTCGGTCTTGATTTGTTCCTTGAACTCTGCTAATCTCCGTTGCACTTCGTTTTCGCTTATTTGACGCCTGAAACCATCGAGTCCACTCCCGACCTTGACCAACCGGCCGTGAGTCCTGTAGCTCCTTCTAGGTTGAACCGAGTCCCCGCGATGGCCAGGTAAGTTTTCTCGGCCCTTTATGATGCTTCCTGATCAATTTAATCATATGAGCAACGGTAGAAACGGCTAGGGCGAGTAGCCGCCGGAGCCTAGCTTCGGCCGGAAATAGCATGTAGACAAAATGTTGATCTGCTGTGTCGAGGCTTTGGTATGTTGTAGAGAAAGTCACGGCGAGTTGAATGCCGTTGGTTTCGCGCCGATCGGAGGTCTGACGGCGGAGAAATCACCTTCCGACGAGGCGCCGGCGAGGGAGCGCCGGCGCCGGTCGTCTTCCCCGGCAGCTCTGTTGACCAGTCAACGAAAGTAGACTGGTCAACGACCATGTGGCGCTGACGTGGCGCCCACGTGGCAGCCACGTCAGCCGTTCGGTTCCAACCGAATAACAAAATTCGATCCGACGGTGGGTAATTAACCACGTGTCGAGATCTCGCTTTTTCGGAAATAAAAAAATAGTTTTCGAAAATTAAAAATCCTTTAGATCGGACGGCTGTAATTTGATCAGGAAGTTCAATCTGGACCGTCAGTTTCCAGCCTTAGATCAAACCGTCCATCAGGCGACACGTGGCACAATCTAGGCCTTTGGTTCGTTTGGGCGGGAATTTAAAAAATCTGAGCGGGAGAAGGCAAAAACGGCGTCGTTTTGGGCGCGGGTCGCGCGGACCCTGGTCTGGGCCGGGCCGTGGGCCGCGGGCCGGGTCACCCGACCCGGCCCGAATAATATTTTTTTAATAAAAAAATCGGAAAAATTTCAGAAAATCCAAAAAAAATGCTAGAAAATGCCAGAAAATTCCAAAAAATATGGAAAAATTGTGGAAAAATCCTAGACACTCCAGAAATCCCCAAAAATCGAGGATTGACCACAGACAACTGGTCAACCATATTTTTGGGGTTTCTTATCCGTTCTTCCGAGACTTGACGATATTACCCTTTAGGGGTAAGTCGCCTCTGCTGCATATGAGAGGTAAGGCCGATAATGCCAAGGTAAGAATTAGGGTCGGGTAGGCGACCAATTCTTAGGTTTGGGTTTTCGAGTCCCGCATCTTTTCTCAAAATGACGATTTTGCCCTTTAATGGGAAAATCGTTTTTCTTGTCTCAATCGAGTTCTGAAAATTGCTTAAAGTTAGGGTTTGGGTCAGGTGGACGACCAACCCTAATATTTGAGATTTTCAGTTCTCATCTTTGTTCAAAATGACGATTTTACCCCTCCAAGGGTAAAATCACTTTTAAATTCCAGAAAAATCCTGGAAATTCCAGAAAAATAGAAAATGGATTGGATTGATGGCCAATCCTATTTCCCCTGTCTTCTGACTTCCCAATTCGTCTAAAATGACAGATTTACCCTTTTAAGGGTAAATTTTCCCAAATTATTCAAAATTACGATTCTGCCCCTCATGGGCGAATTATGTTCAAATCACTCCTAAGCCTTGATTGATATTTCTCTAGGCTAATAGGGCCTCATTAGGGATACCATGCTGATTTCATGTGTTTTATCCGCATGTACTGGATCCTTGATTTGCGCACTTATTTCTATTGGTTGTGAGTGATAGGGTAGTATTTCCCATCTACATGAACTCCTAGATTCATGATCTGTACCCCACTCGTCTGTATGAAATCCTAGGATCAGATAAACCATTCAGCTTAGGTACCGAAAGGGCGTCAACTCTGACAGTTGGCGTAACTATGTCCCCGAACCCACTTCTCTGGTTTCCGCATAATCGAATAGACCACTCACAACTATTCGATGGGGTTTTCCGATCGTACCCTCCACGAAACGATTGGTGGCGACTCCTTGGCATGTACACTCACCACATGTCACTAGACCACACTGAAGGTCAACCACGTATATCCAGCAGTTGCGATTTGGGTAATGGACCTTGGGAGAGGCCCGCGTCCGATCAAGTCAGCGATCGGGCGGCCCATTAGCCCGCTCCCCGCCTCTGCGCTCGGGAGAGGGTCGCGACAAACTGGCGACTCCACTGGGGACTATTCTAAAACCAGAATCTCTGGTTACGAATTCCAGAGGACTTGAGCCAATTAAAAAGGTGCTTGGTTTATCTGACATTATTTTTTGCAGATGCTCTCGAAGGTGAGGTACGTATGCTAATTATTGTGTTAGATGTTTTTGCAGATTGGAGAAATAAGGGGTGGAGTGATTGTTGACATTTTTTCCTGCAGGTTGGAGTTGGGAATGTATGTTTATTTTTACGCACATACTGAAGCGGTGTTTGATACAAACTGCTGTGCATGACCTAGCATTGTGATGATCACGACACATCGCACACACTGGCGGTCAAACCCCGACTGCAACCACCTCTAGGTTTCCTTAGATAGGGAAAGGATGTGAAAGGATCTCATGTTTGATGGCACTTGAGACTTTCATGTTCGTTCCCGCTCACAATCCAAATTGGCGATATCTAGCCCTCTTGAGTGGGTACTCTTGGGGAGGAGTCTGCCTCATTTGGATCGTGGGAACCTGAGCCATAGGTTCCTCACCTGATTTTTGATTTTTAGAGTATACCCCCCACTTGTCTCATGCGCATGTCTATGAGAGGTTGGTATACCTAAAACCAAAAAAAAAAAAATCGCTGATCATTGTAAGTATGATTTCTCCCTCTACTTGTTCATTTCCTAGTGAAATTTCATGATAGGAAATTCATGGAAATCAACCGAATGCCCTGGGTGTTTGAGTTTACAAATGAAAGTTTTTTACAATGAATTTTAGATACAAAGTTGAAACACTTTTAAGCCGTCCCTACGGAATAGATGGTTCATCCAAATTTTCAATCATGGATTAAGATGACATTTTTTATGTCTAAAATTCTTACAATTCAAGATTTTGGGGCACAAAGTTAAAGCCATGTTTGCAATCACATTTTGTATAGTGATTTCTTAAAATAATGATCACATGATTTTTACTAGAAAAATGTGACAAATCAGTCTTTCAAGATTAATGCCCCAGTTTGCGTAGTAAACGTTTGGAATTAAATGGGTGTTTGATTAATAACCATGGATCGATCTTTTAATGACGTATCCTCTTATCTTGAAATCTTGGCGGACATCAGATGCCCGTAAATAGGGATTATGGGGTATGTATTGTCGCCTCGCTTTCATTATGAGAGGCGACCTCATTGAGAGACGTCTTTGCTATGTAAAATGCTAAGTGTGTCTCCTTTCTGACAGGTTATACATGACATGCATTTATTGAAGATTCCTTCATCTAATCGCATACGAGATGTGATCGAACGATGGTAAAACTGTAATCGTTCCAATAAAAGCTTCGAGTGTTATACTTGACTTGCTTGGTTATTTCTTTTGCCAACAGGTCAAAACGGCTGAAGGCCAATGATGCGAGGCTTGTTTTCCCTGTAACATGAAAGGAGATGCGTCTTCATCAGGAGCCACCCATGGGGTTTCCAAAATAAGATGAATCGACAATGATAAGCCCAGAACAAGACAACATGAAAAAGGGGCATGCCTGATTTGGATCGACCTCTCTAAGTTGAAAAGGGTGTATTCGTTCCAAATTAAATTGATTTGTTTAAACAATGACATGGTCACTCACACTTGCAGGTGATTATAAAAGATGAATGAGGATCGTTAAGGAACATTCCTTCATCTCTGATGCTCAAAGTGATGGGAGCTGAGAAAATATACTCTGGAGATAGTAAATCTGTTATCGTTTCAATTAAAGCCTGTTGTGCAACAATTAACATACTCCTTCCACATGTCATGTAGGTGAAATAAAAGGATTGTGTGAGGTCGACATTTGTCCCTTTAAAGAAGACTCAATTGTGAACCCTCAAAACTGGAGGCCAATGTGGCATGGCACGATCGCCAATTGAAGCACGTCTCAAGGAGTACAAATACTCGTGTTTCCCACCATGAGATTGAAGATCACTCAACCATAAAAGGGTGTATATCGCTCCTCATTTCAATCCTCTCAAGATATGAAATGATCATCTCCTTTTCTATATGTAGAGATGAAGAAAACTGAATGCTTATTTGCGAAGCAACACTTCAAGGTGTAAATGTACACAAATAGAGATAAATCTACACTTGTGGATCTCGAGTAGTAGGGTGCTTGAGGAGTGGCATGAAGTCATGACAAATCGAGAAGACCATGAAGAGATGATCGTTGCCCATCTTTGAACCAAGAGATTGAAATACATCAATAGAGCGAAAGTGGCGAAAGATCACCCAACCTCAAGAAGGAGAGTGACAGAACCCAAAAAGTGTCGAGCATCGTGCAACATCAAATGCCGAGACCTTCAGATAATTACGATGAAGTTTTATCCTCTGTTGTCACAAAAAGGGAGTAAATTGTTCTTTATTCTGATTTCATTCCATATGAATGACTGATATGCTTCTCTTTCATATACAGAGAACGCTAGTTGAAGACATGTGTTAGAATAGATCGAAGAATGTCAAACGCCAAAATCACCTGACATGGAAGTGATTGACTCAACCAACAGGGAAAGCATTAGCGTGATACAATGGAGTTTCATATGGCTAAATCAGCTAACTTAAGATGGAATACTCAGTTGCTGGGGGCAAATCATTTCCCTATCTAGAAAGCATGCCGACGCCGAAGGCATCAGATTCATCATGGTGATACATGGGGCGAGCCCCTGACACAATGGTTATCACTCATGGAACATAATGGAATGAAATCCGTCCATTGAATACGAAAAGCACTCCGCCATAGCAGTAACCCTTCCGAGAGGAACAACGCCGAGCCATCCCTCTTGGTAGAAAAGGACGTATCGTTCCTAAATAAGTTTCAATCAGATGTGGAAATAATATTTCCTATCTTTTTCCTCTCAGGTGATAAACAAAGTCAAGACACCCAAGAAGCAACGACTTCAGATGACAGAACAGGGAGTACCCGCTTTTCATATCATCTCACACATGCATTTAGGATAGATGATTTCAAGAGCGTCATAATGGCTCAATCTGCGAACAAAATTCTCGAGAAAACTTGAAAAAGTTTCTTAACAGTTAGAAGTCTCTTTGAAAAGAGCATTCGAAAAGAAAGCATTCAAACTTTACAGATTGACATACTTGATAAAGAGATGCTCTCTGTGAACAGAGTGAATGGCGCGAATCCATTTTTCGTTGCAAACAAGAATCATCTTAGATCACTTGCATCATACATATCATGCATGCAACATTTATATGCATATTCTTCCTTGAAGGATGTCGACAGGTCAAGGCAAAAGAATCCAAATGAAAGGGAAATGCCAAGACCCGAGGAACGAAGGGTAAATTGTATCAATTCCAATTGCCCATTTTGTACGCTGTTCAGACACGAACCTTCTTTCCTTTGGTAGGAAAATATCAAATAGTTCAATGGCAACTATGATGGCTGATGTTAAGGCAATGCTGGAAGCCTCCCAAGCCATATAGACAATAGTTCCTAACAACTCAAGTCCATCACTTGCACCTGATATAGCTGATAAAGAAACGACGGGAAATACTCAACGGGCGGAAGAGGATATCCGTGAGCCGAACACCCCGTCGCAACAAAAAGCGTCCCCTGTTGTTATCAACCTCGAGAATGAGGAAAAAGGGGAAGCAGACCGTAAAAATCAAGGTGGAGGCTAAAAGATTAGCCAAGATCGAAGAATGCTTGAGCAACCAAGGTTATGAGTTGGCTCGTTTAGACAAGATATCTCCCTTCGCCAAGGCGGAGACTCCTCCTGACTACAAGGAACCAGACTTCGTGAGGAAGTATAATGGGACAGGCTATCCCCGTGCTCACCTCAAATATTATCTACGCAAGATGGCGCAGTATTCAGACTATGTTCAATTACTGATGAACATATTCCAAGAAAGTTTGGCTGGCGCCGCTCTGGCTTGGTTCATTGAATTGGACCTGAATGATTATGATGGGTAGGAAGATGTTGCAGAGGATTTCCTCAGGCAATATAGGTTCAACACAGCTACGGCCCCGACGAGGGAAGACCTTCTACGAACCTCAAAGGTAAGAGGAGAATTTGATCATAACATACGCCAAGAGATGGCGAGCTTTGACGACCCAAGTAAAGCCGTCAATCTCAGAAGATGAGCTGATTGATTTGTCCCCGAAAGCATTCCCCTACGAATACTTCGACAGGTTAGACGCCTCAGGATGTCAGACCTTCGCACACTTGATAAAGGTGGCTGAAAGGTTCGAATGAGCCTTAAGAGAAAGGAGGCCCCATGAAGCTTCTGCTAGAAAACAACCAAGGGAGGATCATCATGGTCGGCACCAAAAAGAGCAAGAGCCTAGAAAGAGGCAAACCAAAAAGCAGCTCTCTCAACTCCCGAGACCTTTATCCAAGCTACTCCCGATGTTGCTAGAACAACGTTTGGTGGCAAAGGAACCACCTAGGACAAATCCGGTTAAGTATCCTGGTTTTGATAAGAGCCAGACTTGTGTCTACCATATGGGCGAAATGGGACATAATGTGGATGACTGCTATATCCTTAAGCTGGAGGTACAAGCTTAGATTGACAAGTCAGATTCTGGAATTTGACAACGTGGCTCCAAACGTACAAGAAAATCCTCTCCCTGATCATCAAGCAATTGGGGCAATATTCACTGAAGATGAGGAATACTAAGCTTGGTACAAAGCAGTATACCGAAACAAAGAGATCAAAGAATCAACAGCAGGGTTTAGCTGAATTATTCAAAGGAAAAAGAGAATACCCGAGATCTGCCACATCAGCAGTATTAGGCGACGATGACCGACATTGTCGACTGAGAGACGAAATCTCCTCAAAGGACTTTGACAACACTATGTCAATGATTGAAATCGCTACGACTGTGGTAATTAAACTAGAAGAGCTTGACAACTTGAATAAGGTAGAAAATTGCCTAGTCAAGCCTATTCTGATTCGATTGCCGGAAGAGGAAGAAGACGACGCAGCTGAACTTGAAGCATCTTGTCCGAAGACAATAACCATACAAATCCCTCCAGTAGAAAAGTACGATCCTAAGGCAGTCCATTGGGACAATGGGACGGAGGAAGAAGATGAGGATGAAGGTTATGCATCTATCCAAAGACGATGGAATGCCTTTGAGGAATCAACATCTCCCACTTCGGAAGAGCCGGATGTTGTTAATTTGGGGGATACTGAAAATATCAAAGAAGTCAAGATCGGTGGACATTTATCCCAAGATAAAAGACTCAGGTTCACAGAACTACTAAGAAGGTCGTTAAGATGTCATGCGACAAATTTCAAAGATGTCAAGCTACCAAGAGGTAAATAAAAGTGATCGAAGATTCAGATGCTTGAGTTAAATAACCAAAACCAGCAAAGAAGGTTCATTAGGGCAAGCCCCTCCTTTCCTGTCAAGAGACCAAGCTGGGGGCAAGATTCTCATGCGCCACCAAGACAGCATATTGGAGCAAGTTATCAAGATCAAAGACGACAAACGTCAAGACATGCCCTATTAGGGCAAAGCAACCAAAAGAGACGATTTCATTGATCAACGGAAATGCAAATACCTCAAAGGGAGTATCACGTTCCTTGGTGATTTATGTAAAGTTAAACATGGATGAATACTCATTGCTTCATGTACAGGTACAAAGACCTCTTCAAATAGGATTGGAAATCGTCAAATGATATGAAAAATGCTAAGGCATTTGGCCAAGATAAACGTCGCCCAACTGGGGCAAATGGATTGTTGATGTTATCAACACCTTCAAGCATGGATGGAGGGATTCGACAAATGTTGCCCGTATCAGCATACAATATTGGGATTGACTCAATCAAGAGAGAAATGTCAATTGACAAAAGAATGGTAGTTGGGTGTCGTATCCAATTTACTCCTTTTTCTTGCATTTGCTAATGCAAAATCATTTCTTTCTGTGGCAGAATACGCCATTAGGACATTATCAGGAGTCCAATAAAGAGGAGAACATCACAAGGATGGTCACAAGTGACAAAGATGCATGAAGCAAACGACTTTCTCAAGTATTGGAAGGAGGACACTTCGAAGGTGAAAAGTAAAGTGAAGATCCAAGTAAGAGATAATCCAAACTAGATAAGGGATCGCATGAAAATGCAAAAATGAATAGAACCATTTGACTGGGGCAAGCATTACCTAGCCATGACAAATCATGCCTAACTGGGGCAAGCAGATCATCTACGTGACTGGAGGAAAAAGTGGCATTTCATTCCCAGCAGGATCAATGAACGTGATAGAAGAGTCGTTCACATCAGAGTTAAACCTCAAGATACAAACTTGATAAAGGGTGACTTTGTGTCGTTCTAATTTGGTCATCAATGATCTTTCTCCTAATATGAATTTGCCCTAATTTCAACAGAAAATTATTGGCATTCAAAAGGATTCAGAGGGAAAGAACTTGCCGACTCAACTTCAAGGCGAGATAATCTTTGAAGATAACAGCTTCGGAAGTCGAGCATTCAAGAAATGATCTTTGGCTATAAGATCAAGTGGAGGGTAAAAAGTATCGCTTCCACACCACATGCTTTAGCGTACATTTTGATAAGAATTCATTTTTCCTTGAATAAGGAACTCCGAAGAATGGCATGGAAGACGTTCAAAAGATGAATGAAGCCATCAAGCAGGATTCATTGCCCCAATCAGACAAAGGCGTCATCGCCGTAGGTCGAAATAGCCGTTTTCTATAATCTACATATTGGCGTTCAGATTGGAATGCATGATCAAGAGGATTTACTATCATGGTGGTCAGGTGCACGTCCTTTTTCTCCAAAGACTGAGAATTTCAAGAAATTTTAGAACAACTTAACCATCTTGTATTGTTAAGAAAAATGCAGATTTTCACGAATCTATCCACTTTCATTGGAGTGCATGATCAAGGGTAAGATGTATCGTTCTAATTTTCTGAAATTCGAGAGCATACACCGACATATTCCTTTTATGTTTTTCAGGGATCCCTAGCCGCGCGGGGCAGGTAAGTATTCCTTTCCCAACCTTTTAGGTTTTTAAGACTGTCAGAATCCTTATTTCTAGAATTTGAAGGCTACTTGGAATCTAGCATGCATTCAAATCTCATGTCTAGAAAGATGCAGAATTCTCACAGTTGTGACATTAGCATTCATGTTTAGATTTGGAGGTTATCTAAACATGGTTGAAATATACATTGTGCATCACAAATCCCTTTTGAGGGCAAGTTTTGGAAAAAGCAAAATGAACTTTTCCAGCAAAAGTTGTTTAAACCGTTCAAAAGGATGTTTCCTCAGACAAGAGGCAAGCCTGGTCCAAACATGTCCCATACACACTTAAGAGATAAGTGGAGTGGTAAGGATAGCGAGACCTTGACCTACGGACGTAAGGGTTATTCACAGTGATTACATGGATTGAGACGACGGAGGCATTCGTTTCTCTATCATAAACACTACAGGTGACCATTGATAACCCCTTTGAACGGCGGTTTCATTGTTTACCCCTGTCAAGAACCACCCCACAGCGGGGCAAACTGGAGGTACGTCCAGCGGTATCAGGAGGTAAATGGTTAGAAGTTCTCTTGCTCAGACTTGCATCAATCTTCGTGTGTTGCTTGTCATTTTAACCTCTATGGTAATTCAGGTGCTTTAGGATGACGAAAAGCATTCGTTTATCTATCCTATACACTTTTACCCTTTGCACAGCCCAGTTAAGCCTATACGTTCGTTTCGCAAGCCCGTTGGTGATCATTGCATATTCCAAGACGGAAGCGACGTCACTTCAAGAGCGGAAAAGTTCAAAACACAGGATTTGTGAAAAATTCCTAGATTAATGTTTGAGTGCTGAGATTCAAGTTGTACATCTAGCACACTCATTTGAAAATTCTGATCCCCAAAAGAAAAGAAAAGGTGGGATCTCTACAAAAGATGAGAAAAAGAAAAAAGAGAGAAAAATTCGATCCTGGGCATCAAGAAAAAGCAAAGTGCCTGGTAAAAGCAAGGCCAATGCCCGTCCAAATACTTGTACACTTGTGAATCATGTGGTTGATCTTGTAAATGCCAAAAGATGGCATGATACCTTTGTATAGGTCACTAGTGAGATCTGATTATAAAAGAAAATCCCAAGGGAGCTGGACAGCAAAGGATACTCTCAGATTATGTCACATTCAGATGACAAAAGCATAGACAAGGTATTGATGCCGTCTTGACATGAGAGAGATGTTCTCTAAAGACAAATATGCACTTCAAAGACTGAAGACGCTCTTTGAACCAGAAGGGGCAAGATGGCAGTAAACTTGCAGTGATCACCAATGTTTAAACCCTTCGCGTATTCTGAGCCAAAAAAAAGCCTTTTTTGGGTCCCCAATCCTACCTACGTTACAACCCTGAAAAGCCTTTTTCTGATTAAGGCACATGGATTGACATAGGGTTTAATGTCTAAGCTTAGCTCGAAGAAGTTCGAGCAAGATTATTTCTTTCTCATTTTGCAGGTTTCTTGACTTGTAAACCTGGAGCAGACATTGAAGACTTCTCTTCGAAAGCCTTGACTTGCACGCAAGTCCCCTTTGAAAACCGTTGACCAAGCCCAACATTACGGTCCCTTGGAAGTCCTCCTGATCGATTGAGGTGTATTCACTGCGAATGATCCTGAACCCTAGGCGCAGGTTTGATAGGAAATTCGAGTGCATTCTTGGTAAAAGACCATTACCTCAAAACGGTGAGAAGTCATCTTTGATGAGAATACACCGTTGGACATTTTAACCAAACTCTTTTGGTAATTTCAGATTGTTTATTTCAAACTTTCCCCACAAGGAATTTTTGATCACCTCCGTATGTTACAAGGTGTTTTGGATAACCTCCAGCATCGTAATGCATCCATTGAAATTCTTTCATGACTATGATATAAGTCATAAAGTGCTATCAGTTTGACATCAGATATCACCTGAAGACCATTGATGTGCCTTTGGTAAGAAAATTTTCAGATTAGAGCTTCTGCAAGATTCTTGATGACTTCAGCTCCTAAAATGGCTCGTATCTCTCTTGGTGAGAAACGTTTAACATGTCTAAACTTCTGCAGAATTCCTGGCAATCCCAGATCTCAGAAGAACACAACCTCTCTTGGAAAGAAGGAGTTTACATGTTCAAGCTTCTGTAGGACCCCTGGTATCCCCAGACCTCAGAATGCTACTTCTTTTGTGAAGAATATATTTCAAGTTTAAACTTCTGCAGGACCCCTGATAACCCCAGGTCTCAGAATGACACATTTCTCTAAGAAGGAGAGTTTATATGCATGAGCTTCTGACAGATTCTTGGTAACCCCAGATTCTAGAATGCTATTGTTCTTGGTTAAACTTCTATAGGAATCATGGTAACCCCAGATTCTAGAAGGATGCCTTGCTCTGTGAAGAAGAGCTTTCAAGTTTATTTTCCTGCAAGATCCCTGGTAATTCCATATCTCAGGAAAACATATTCTTATGAACAATTTTGTAGGTTTGATCTTTCTGCAGGATACCTGGAGCTCCCAGATCCCAGAATGTCACCTCCAATGTCAAAAGGACAATCTCCGAAATCATCCCTCTGTGAGATTTCAAATTTACAGGTTTGAACTTTCTGCAGGATACCTGGAGTCCCCAGATCCCAGAATGTCACCTCCAATGTCAAAAGGACAATCTCTGAAATCATCCCTCTATGAGATTTCAAATTTACAGGTTTGATCTTTCTGCAGGATACCTGGAGCTCCCAGATCCCAGAATGTCACCTCCAATGTCAAAAGGACAATCTTCGAAATCATCCCTCTGTGAGATTTCAAATTTACAGGATGCCTGGAGTCCCCAAATCCCAGAATGTCACCTTCAATGTCGAAAGGACAACATTCAAGATAGTCTTTCTACGAGATCTCAGGTAGCCCCTAGATCCCGGAAGAATCTTATCAAAGTTTTTGCAGGTTTAAATTTTCTGCAGGATACTTGGAATCCCCAAATCCCAAAATAACGCCATGCATGTCAAAAGGACAATTTTCAAGATCAGCTTTCTGTAAGGTTCTAGGTAAACCCTAGACCTAGAATAGCTCATGTGGTGAAGCCTAAAGGTTAGGCAAACCTCACTTGTATGAATCCTAGTTAATTCCTTAGAATATAGGATCAAAAACTGTTGACAAAGTCTGCATTCTGTGAGGTTCTAGGCAACCCCTAAACCCAGAATAGCCCATGTGGTGAAGCCTAAAGGTTAGGCACACCTCACTTGTATGAATCCTAGTTAATTCCTTAGAATATAGGATCAAAAACTGTTGACAAAGTCTGCTTTCTGTGAGGTTCTAGGTAACCCCTAAACCCAGAATAGCCCATTTGGTGAAGCCTAAGGGTTAGGCACACCTCATTTATATAGATCCTAGTTAATTCCTTAGAATATAGGATCAAAATGTTCGACAATCCCTAAGAGACTGGGTGCGTCATCCATAGGTTCCTAGCAGAGAGGAATCCTATTCTCGGCCTAATCCCCTGACGGATCAAAATGTTCGACAATCCCTAAGAGACTGGGTGCGTCATCCATAGGTTCCTAGCAGAGAGGAATCCTATTCTCGGCCTGATCCCCTTGACGGATAAAAATGTTCGACAATCCCTAAGAGACTGGGTGCGTCATCCATAGGTTCCTAGCAGAAAGTAATCCTATTCTCGGCCTGATCCCCCTGACGGATCAAAATGTTAGACAATCCCTAAGAGACTGGGTGCGTCATCCATAGGTTCCTAGCAGAAAGGAATCATATTCTCGGCCTAATCCCCCTGACGGATCAAAATGTTCGACAATCCCTAAGAGACTGGGTGCGTCATCCATAGGTTCCTAGCAGAGAGGAATCCTATTCTCGGCCTGATCCCCCTGACGGATCAAAATGTTCGACAATCCCTAAGAGACTGGGTGCGTCATCCATAGGTTCCTAGCAGAAAGGAATCCTATTCTCGGCCTGATCCCCCTGACGGATCAAAATGTTCGACAATCCCTAAGAGACTGGGTGCGTCATCCATAGGTTCCTAGCAGAAAGGAATCCTATTCTCGGCCTAATCCCCCTGACGGATCAAAATGTTCGACAATCCCTAAGAGACTGGGTGCGTCATCCATAGGTTCCTAGCAGAAAGGAATCCTATTCTCGGCCTGATCCCCCTGAATGATCAAAATGTTCGACAATCCCTAAGAGACTGGGTGCGTCATCCATAGGTTCCTAACAGAGAGGAGTCCTATTCATGGTCTGATCCACCATACGGATTAAAACCCTGACAATCCCTAAGAGACTAGGTGCGTCATCCATAGGTTCCTAACAGACATGAGTCCTATTCATGGTCTGATCCACCATACGGATCAAAACCCCTGACAATCCCTAAGAGACTGGGTGCGTCATCCATAGGTTCCTAACAGACAGGAGTCCTATTCATGGTCTGATCCACCATACGGATCAAAACCCCTGACAATCCCTAAGAGACTGGGTGCGTCATCCATAGGTTCCTAACAGACAGGAGTCCTATTCATGGTCTAATCCACCATACGGATCAAAACCCCTGACAATCCCTAAGAGACTGGGTGCGTCATCCATAGGTTCCTAACAGACAGGAGTCCTATTCATGGTCTGTTCCACCATACGGATCAAAATCCCTGACAATCCCTAAGAGACTGGGTGCGTCATTCACAGGTTCCTGTCAACTATAGGAATCCCATTCTGGTACGGCCTACCATACAGGCTAGAGTTTAACCGCCCTATGATACTCAAAAGACGAGTCCCTAGGTATTCTCTTGAACCCGTTATACACTGCGCAGGCCGCACGAGCATCAGACAGGTGATCAACAGGTAAGTAACAAGTGGGTCTCTCTACTTTCTCTCTCACAGTAGCCAGAGCAGAACAAGCAGAGCGTTTACCAGCAAAGCAAGAAAGATTGAGTGTCAAGATTCGTTTTTCTTTTCCCCAGTCGAGTCGGTCTAGACTCAGGTGTCACCTGTCTTTGAGCGAAACCTCTCACGAGATTCCTCTCAAAGAGGGGCAGCTGTTGACACCTGATTTTTGACCAAGTCTTTTTCAGTTTTATTTTCGAAAAATCATAAAAAATTCGTAAAAAGTCAAAGAAAATTACAAAATCAACTTTGGTAGCCTTGGCCAAGCCCAAGGAACCATTCTTGACCAAAAAATAATTTTTCATATTTTTTTACATTTTTTAGTATTTTTAGAAAATAGGAAAATACTAGAAAAATCAACAAAAATAGAATTTGAGGTCACAAAAATATAGGAAAATAGTCAATATTTTTCTTTTAAATCCCTTGTCATCTTGACCTCATCAAGAGTCGAAATCCAAGTTTAATTTTGTGTGTTTCTTTGTAACGCACAGGGTTAAATTTGTCAAAAAAATATATTTTGAGTCATTTTATTTGCAATATTTTGCATTTTTCGAGTCTTGACATTCGACTTGATTGCCCTACATTTCAATTTGGTTCAATTATGCGCTAATTTGATCAATTTTGGCTTTAGGGACCTAATTGCATAAAAAATCTTTTCATTTTAGTCCCTATTACTCCAATTCCGAAATTAAACTTTTCTGAGGGACACCCATAGAACCCCAATGCTTCCTCCCTATTGCATTTGACCCCCTAAAACTAATGGTCAGTTCAATTGGGGCCAATTCGTCCATTAAGAGCATCAATTTGACAAAAGTGAATTTCGGATCATGTCTTAGATTTGGGGCTTTTACACAAATTCAAATCAATTTAGCCCAAATCTACATTTCCTAAATGAAATTGGTGCCCTAGAACCTGATTTTCGAGTCAATTTTATGATATCTGCTCATCTTGGCACCCAATTTGAACAAAAATATGCAAACCGGGCAACTGGGTCGGGTTGACCGGCCCAGTCAACCCGGTTGACCCGACCAAGAAGGAACAGAACGCTAGGTTCTGCTCCTTCGCACGCCAAGAACCAAAAACAGAAAAAAAAAAAAAAAAAAAAAAAAGAGGATCAGTTGCGGAGGAAAGTCAGTTGGTGAGGGGGCGGTCGCCAACGAACGCGCGAAAGAAAAGAAACGACCAGAGAGTGAGGAAAAAGGAGAGAGCTCGCGAAAGAAGGGGAGAGGGAGAGCGGGCGAGGCGAGAGGAAGAACTGGCAGAGGAAGAACTCGCGGAGGAGGAGCTCGCGGAGTGAGAGGAGCGCAAACTGAGAGCGAGAACGAGAGCGAGAGAGAGAGAGAGAGAGAGAGAGAGAGAGAGAGAGAGAGAGAGAGAGAGAGAGAGAGAGAGAGAGAGAGCTCGGGATGGCCATAACCGTCGCCATAGGAGGGAGAACCCGTGAGCTCCGAAGGCTCAACCACGGCGAGCGACACAAAACCGAAGCCTCGGTTATGTCTTCCGAGCTTCGTGACATCCCCAAGAACGTCCGGAATCAAGCGGAGCTTCATTTCATCATACAATCAGGTGAGGAACATCTTCGAGCTTAGCCTCGGCCTCCAATGGCGACTCGTGATTTTGTCGATCATTCTGTGTGTTTTCGGTCTTGATTTGTTCCTTGAACTCTGCTAATCTCCGTTGCACTTCGTTTTCGCTTATTTGACGCCTGAAACCATCGAGTCCACTCCCGACCTTGACCAACCGGCCGTGAGTCCTGTAGCTCCTTCTAGGTTGAACCGAGTCCCCGCGATGGCCAGGTAAGTTTTCTCGGCCCTTTATGATGCTTCCTGATCAATTTAATCAGATGAGCAACGGTAGAAACGGCTAGGGCGAGTAGCCGCCGGAGCCTAGCTTCGGCCGAAAATAGCATGTAGACGAAATGTTGATCTGCTGTGTCGAGGCTTTGGTATGTTGTAGAGAAAGTCACGGCGAGTTGAATGCCGGTGGTTTCGCGCCGATCGGAGGTCTGACGGCGGAGAAATCACCTTCCGACGAGGCGCCGGCGAGGGAGCGCCGGCGCCGGTCGTCTTCCCCGGCAGCTCTGTTGACCAGTCAACGAAAGTTGACTGGTCAACGACCATGTGGCGCTGACGTGGCGCCCGCGTGGCAGCCACGTCAGCCGTTCGGTTCCAACCGAATAACAAAATTCGATCCGACGGTGGGTAATTAACCACGTGTCGAGATCTCGCTTTTTCGGAAATAAAAAAATAGTTTTCGAAAATTAAAAATCCTTTAGATCGGACGGCTGTAATTTGATCAGGAAGTTCAATCTGGACCGTCAGTTTCCAGCCTTAGATCAAACCGTCCATCAGGCGACACGTGGCACAATCTAGGCCTTTGGTTCGTTTGGGCGGGAATTTAAAAAATCTGAGCGGGAGAAGGCAAAAACGGCGTCGTTTTGGGCGCGGGTCGCGCGGACCCGGGTCCGGGCCGGGCCGTGGGCCGCGGGCCGGGTCACCCGACCCGGCCCGAATAATATTTTTTTAATAAAAAAATCGAAAAAATTTCAGAAAATCCAAAAAAAATGCTAGAAAATGCCAGAAAATTCCAAAAAATATGGAAAAAATTGTGGAAAAATCCTAGACACTCCAGAAATCCCCAAAAATCGAGGATTGACCACAGACAACTGGTCAACCCTATTTTTGGGGTTTCTTATCCGTTCTTCCGAGACTTGACGATATTACCCTTTAGGGGTAAGTCGCCTCTGCTGCATATGCGAGGTAAGGCCGATAATGCCAAGGTAAGAATTAGGGTCGGGTAGGCGACCAATTCTTAGGTTTCGGTTTTCGAGTCCCGCCTCTTTTCGCCAAATGACGATTTTGCCCTTTAATGGGAAAATCGTCTTTCTTGTCTCAATCGAGTTCTGAAAATTGCTTAAAGTTAGGGTTTGGGTCAGGTGGACGACCAACCCTAATATTTGAGATTTTCAGTTCTCATCTTTGTCCAAAATGACGATTTTACCCCTCCAAGGGTAAAATCACTTTTAAATTCCAGAAAAATCCTGGAAATTCCAGAAAAATAGGAAATGGATTGGATTGATGGCCAATCCTATTTCCCCTGTCTTCTGACTTCCCAATTCGTCTAAAATGACAGATTTACCCTTTTAAGGGTAAATTTTCCCGAATTATTCAAAATTACGATTCTGCCCCTCATGGGCGAATTATGTCCAAATCACTCCTAAGCCTTGATTGATATTTCTCTAGGCTAATAGGGCCTCATTAGGGATACCATGCTGATTTCATGTGTTTTATCCGCATGTACTGGATCCTTGATTTGCGCACTTATTTCTATTGGTTGTGAGTGATATGGTAGTATTTCCCATCTGCATGAACTCCTAGATTCATGATCTGTACCCCACTCGTCTGTATGAAATCCTAGGATCAGATAAACCATTCAGCTTAGGTACCGAAAGGGCGTCAACTCTGACAGTTGGCGTAACTAAGTCCCCGAACCCACTTCTCTGGTTTCCGCAGAATCGAATAGACCACTCACAACTATTCGATGAGGTTTTCCGATCGTACCCTCCACGAAACGATTGGTGGCGACTCCTTGGCATGTACACTCACCACATGTCACTAGACCACACTGAAGGTCAACCACGTATATCCAGCAGTTGCGATTTGGGTAATGGACCTTGGGAGAGGCCCGCGTCCGATCAAGCCAGCGATCGGGCGGCCCATTAGCCCGCTCCCCGCCTCCGCGCTCGGGAGAGGGTCGCGACACCTATCAGGAGCCTGTACTGGGGCAGTATTGATATCCCCAGACGATCAATATTATCCAGTTGCGGCAAAGATGACTTTCCTTTGCACCAACAATATCTCAGAATACGAAGCTTGTATTCTAGGCTTACAATTAGCCATTTCCATGGAAATACTTAGGCTACAAGTTTATGGAGATTCCATGCTTATTATTTTACACACACATGGAGAGTGGAAAATGAAGGACGCAAAGCTCATCCCTTATCATGAGTACCTTGAAAAATAAACACTCAAATTCGAAGATGTGTCATTTGAATACCTACCAAGATCTCATAACCAGTTTGCAGATGCACTAGCCACATTGGCCTCAATGTTGCAAGTAACTGGTGGATTGGAGATAGAACCACTAAGAATCGGCATAGTCGAAAAGCCGGCCTATTGTATGATGATAGAGGAAGAATTCGACGGAGAGCTGTGGTACTATGACATCAAGAATTATCTTTTGAAGGGGGAGTTTCCTGTAGGATGTCAGGCGAGAGACCGGAGATGCATAACCAGGATGGCCAGCAAGTTCTTCCTCAGTGGACAAGTTCTGTACAAAAGGTCATTTGACTCCACTCTGTTAAGGTGTATAGATACTAAAGAAGCAAATATTCTCATGAAGGAGATCCATGAAGGTATATGTGGGCCGCACATGAACGGTCATCTTCTCGTTAGAAAGATCATGCGACTCGGCTATTATTGGATGACCATCGAATCAGACTGCTGCCAGTATGTCCGGTCATGCCACCAGTGTCAAGTATACGGCGAAAAAATTAATGCTCCCCTAAATGAACTGCATCAAATGTCCGAAGCCTGGCCTTTTTCTATGTGAGGGATAGACATGATAGGACCCATCAATCCAACGGCTTCAAATGGCCATCGCTTCATCCTGGTAGCGATTGATTACTTCACAAAATGGATAGAGGCCAATTCTTACAAGAATGTCACCGCAAGAAGTGTGGCAAGGTTTATTAAGAAATATATAATCTCTCGATATGGTACCCCTCAAGCGATCATTATAGATAATGGGTCCAACCTGAACAACAAGATTGTCGATGAACTACTGGACCGTTTTGGCGTTCGACATCTTAATTCTTCCCCTTACCGGCCATAGATGAATGGGGCAGTGGAAGCAACCAACAAGAACATCAAGAGAATCTTGGCTAAGACTGCAGAAAACTATAGGGATTGGCATGAAATGCTATCCTTTGCCTTAATGGCATATCGAACCTCGATAGGGACCTCTACAGGGGCAACTCCCTACAATCTGGTGTACGGGATGGAGGCGGTCCTACCCGTGGAAGTAAATATTCCATCTTTAAGAATCTTATCAGAAGGTAAACTCTCCGAGTCAGAGTACTCCGAGCACAGATATGAACAGCTGAATTTGAACGAGAAGCGTCTTAGAGCGATCTGTCATGGTCAAAGCTACCAGAAGAGGGTGGCCAAGTCATTCAATCGAAAGGTTAGAGCCAGAAATTTTGAGGAGAATGACCTGGTGGTAAAAAAAACTCTACCAAATACTGTTCACCCGGGAGGCAAGTTTACCCCGAATTACAAAGGCCCATATATTGTCAAAAAGGTTCTCATAGGAGCAGCATTGATCCTTGTAAATTCTGAAGGAGAAGAATTAGGACACCTTGTAAATTCAGAAGCTGTGAAGAAATATTATCCTTGAAATGAAATCAGATGTTGAATATATGGCTTGTTCCGAAATGATCCGAATCGTCGTAATGGCCATTACATAAAGCATATCATGCATCCATGCATACACTAGCATGTGTTCAGCTTTGCAGGATTCCAAGAAGTAAGCTCAAAATTGGATTCATTCAAACGGAACCCTAGACAAAAGGGACCTCAACACCAAGTATCAGGTGATATGTATCTATTCCATCAAAGGTTAAACCATCTTTCACTCACAAGAATGTCTCTTCTATCCTACATGCAGGAATGTCTGGTGAAGACAGAAGACAACAAAAAAAAGAGAACACATTAAAGTCTCTCTCACTGTAAGATGAAAAGAACGAGAGAATGGATATTCACATAACTGGACTCAGGAATAAACATTATTTCTGAAAATGAATTCCTTGCATTTATCGCACACCTGTCAAGACCAGAGATTGTTTAAGCATGCTCAAAGTATGCATGATGCGTCATTAGAATCTCTTACGGAGTAAAACGCCTGGAGAAAAATAAAGTGATTTTTTCAAAGACATGGCTTGCTTAGACTATCTAACAGAAATATCTCTCCAGATGAAAGGCAAACCTGATTCATACACGTCCTACATACACTCTAGAGATGAGAGAAGGTTGAGAATAGGAAAGCCTGAATCTGAGGATATAAGGGTCCTTCGCATCGATTACATGGATCGGAAAGACGAAGGCATTCATTTCTCCACCCTAAACACTATAGGTGACCATTGATAACCATTTGAACGGCGATTACATTCTTCACCCCTGTCAAGAACCACCCCACATCGGGGCCGACTAGAGGTGAGTTCAACAGTATCAGGAGGTAAATGGTTAGAAATTTTCTTGCTCAGACTTGCATCAATCTTCGTGTGTTGCTTGTCATTTTAACTTCTATGGTAATTCAAGTGCTTTAGGATGACGAAAAGCATTCGTTTCCCTATCCTATATACTTTTACTCTTTGCACAGCCCAGTTGAGCCTATACGTTCGTTTCACAAACCCGTTGGTGATCATTGCATATCCCAAGGCAAAAGCGATGTCACTTCAAGGGAGGAAGAGTTCAAAAGAACAGGAATTACGAGAAACTCCTGGGTTAATGTCTAAGTGCTAAGATTCAAGTTGTACATCTAGCACACTTATTTGAAAATCTTAAATCCCAAAAGAAAGGAAAAGAATGGATTTCAACAAAAGATGAAAAAAAGAAGAAGAGAGAAAAGTCCAATCCTGGGCATCAAGAAAAAGCAAAATACTTGGTAAAAGCAAGGTCGATGCCCATCCAAATATTTGTACACTTGTAAATCATGTGTTTGGTCTTGTAAATGCCAAAAGATGGCATGATAAGTGTATAGATCACTAGTGAGATCTGGTTGTAAAAGAAAATCCTAAGGGAGACAAACTGTGAAAGACACTCCCAAACTATGTCACATTCAGATGTTGACGCCGCACTAACACGAGAGAGAA
This sequence comes from Rhodomyrtus psidioides, assembly GCA_021437785.1. NCBI lineage: Eukaryota > Viridiplantae > Streptophyta > Magnoliopsida > Myrtales > Myrtaceae > Rhodomyrtus > Rhodomyrtus psidioides. The sequence continues at coordinate 160,858 of JAILYB010000053.1, forward strand.
GTTCTCCCAGAAACTACCAGTGCACCTCGAAGACTGAGGCACTCTTTGAACGGCAAGGGACCAGATCGACAACAAACCTGTAGTGATCACCAATGCTAAACCCTTCGCGTATTCCGAGCAAAAAAAAAAAAAACAAGCCCTTCTTTTTAGTCCCCAAACCTACCTGTGTTACAACCCTAAGGAGTCTTTTCTGATTAAAGCATTTGGGTTAAGGTAGGGTTTAATGTCTAAGCTTAGCTCGAAGAAGTTCGAGCAAGATTATTTTTTTCTCATTTTGCACGGTTCTTGACTTGTAAACCCGGAGCAGATGAAGAAAATTTTGTGTTCAAAAGACCTGACTCAGAAATTGAGTCCCCTTTCAGAAACCATGTCCAGGCCTGACATTACGGTCCCGTAAAGACCTCCTGATTGATCTAAATGTATGCACTGCGAACGGACCCGAAAACCCAGGTACATGGTATTAGGAAATTCGAGTGCTCTTGTTATGAAAAGACCAAGTCAGAAAAATTGGTAAGAAGACCTTTCTGACAGAGATATTCCAATAGAATGCTCTAAAACAAGCTTTGGTTGGAAACTTCAAAATTGTTTGATCCAAGGATTTTCCTCACAAGGATTATTGATCATCCTCGCATGCTTGAAGATATCTTGAACAATCTCCAACATCTCAAGTCATTTTGCATAATTGCATAGGTTAAAATGAACCTTTACCTGCATTATGTTTATCATTATGTCAAAATGACAATCTTCAGAATCATCTCTTCATGAGATTTCATTTTTATAGGTTTGAACTTTCTGCAGGATGCCTGGAGTTCCCAGATCCCAGAATGTCACCTCCAACGTCAAAAGGACAATCTTCAGAATCATCTCTTCATGAGATTTCAATTTTATAGGTTTGAACTTTCTGCAGGATGCCTGGAGTCCCCAGATCCCAGAATGTCACCTCCAACGTCAAAAGGACAATATTCGGAATCATCTCTATGTGAGATTTCAGTTTTATAGGTTTGAGCTTTCTGCAGGATGCCTAGAGTCCCCAGATCCCAGAAGGTCACCTCCAATATCGAAAGGACAATATTCAAGATCGTCTTTTTAGAACCAGTTATCCGTAAGGTTCTAGGTAATCCCTAAACCCAGAATAGCTCATTTGGTAAACCGAAAAGTTAGGTACACCTTACTTGTATAGACCCTAGTTAATTCCTTAGAATATCGGATCAGCAAAATGTTCGACAATCCCTACAGAACGGGAGCGTCATCCATAGGTTCCTAGCAGAAATGAGTCCTATTCACGGCCTGATCCCCCTGACGGATCAAAATGTTCGACAATCCCTTCAGAACGGGTGCGTTATCCATAGGTTCCTAGCAGAAAGGAGTCACATTCACGGCCTAATCCCCCTGACGGATCAAAATGTTCGACAATCCCTACAGAACGGGTGCGTCATCCATAGGTTCATAGCAGAAATGAGTCCTATTCATGGTTTGATCCACCATACGGATTAAAACCCCTGACAATCCCTAAAGAACGAGTACGTCATTCACAAGTTCCTATCAATTATAGGAATCTCACTCTAGTTCGGCCTACCATACAGGCTAGAGTTTAACCGCCGTAGGACGCCCAAGAGATGAGCCCCTAGGTATCCACTTGAACCCGCTGCACAGCGCACATGCCGAACGAGCATCAGGCAGGTAAGTAGCAGGTGATCATCTCTATCCCGCCTCTCTTTCTCTCACATCGGCAAAGATAAGGCAAATCATTCACTAGCGGGACAAGAAAGATTAGATGTCAAGATTCATTTTTCTATTTCCCAGTAGAGTCGATCTAGACTTAGGTGTCACCTGTCTTTGAGAGAAACCTCTCGCGAGATTCCTCTCAAAGAGGGACAGCTGTTGACACCTAATTTTGGATCAGCCTTTTTTGGTTATTTCTTAGAAAATTCATGACAAATCCATAAAAAAATAAAACAATTACAAAATCAACTTTGGTGGCCTTGGCCAAGCCTAAGGAACCATTTTTTAAAAAAATAATTTTTCATTTTTTCATATTTTTTAATATTTTCATAAATTAGGAAAATACTATAAAAATCAAGACAAATAGCATTTTAGGTCACAAAAATATGGCAAAATAGCCAATATTTTTATTTTAAATCCCTTGTCTTTTTCACCTCACAAAAATTCCAAAATAAAATTCAATTTTATATGTTCCATTGTAACACGTATGATTGAATTTGGTAAAAAAATGTCGATTGAGTCTTTTAATTTGTAATTTTAGCATTTTTTAGGATCTTGATACTCAATATAATTTTCCCTTATTGCAATTTAGCTCAATTGCCCCCACAGGATGTTTAATTGCATAAATTGGGTGAAAATTGTATACTAAATTGCATTTTAGTCCTTGAAATTGGGCATAATTGAAATTACTTTCAATTCAAGGACTATCATTGCAAATTAAATATACTGCCCAATAGTTTTCGTCATTTTGAATCGATTGGCATAGGTAATTTGGTCCAATTTGATCATTTGAACCTCCAATTGTACAATTCCTCAATTTTCAATTAAGTGAAAATTTGGGGTTTTTGCTGAAATTGACATAAACTTATGGGCAAAATTATATTTTTTAATAAAATTCATGCCCTAGAATCTATTCTAAAGTCCAATTGCAAAAATTCCTCACCGATTATGGTTTAATTTGAGAATTTCAAGTTGAAACCGGTTCAGACTAGTCAAACCGCCAGTCGGACCGGTCGAACCGGTTCGCTACAGTGCCTTCTTCCCCAACTCTCCCTGCGCCATTTGCAGACTTACGAGTTGGATTTTAAAGGCAAAATTGGACCCTCAATCGGCTTCAATTGGTGAAATGGATGGAGGTGTTTTGTTGGCCAGGAGGCTCCCCGTCGATTAAGACTGGTCCGACGGTCTGGGCTTGTCGGAACAGTGCCAGCAAAGGCCAAATGCCCACCGTCCGTTTTCAAACCAAACACAAGGCCAAATGCGGATGGAATTCAAGCGAAATGGACATCACCGGATGACCAGAATTAGTGGCCATTTTGCCTCGGAAGTTCGCCGGTGTCCGGTGACCATTTCGCACTTGATTGCACGTGCGAAGGTCACTGGCCCAACCCCCCGTTCGGCGCTAAAATTTCGAAGAACGATATAAGTCAATAGACCTTCGCGAAGCAAGAAAGCGAGGGGATTCAGTTGGAAAAGAGTAAACAGAATCAAAAGAGAGAGAGAGAACGAAAGAGAGAGAGCTCGCCCTCCATCGCCATTGTCGAGGGCGAAGTTCGAATTTGCAGAGCATCAGTCAGGCCTTTCCAGGCTAGACCAAAGCTCGAAGAGACCCTCAAGAGGCTGCCCATACCGAGAGGAAGCTATTGCCGTTGATCGCGCAAGCCGAAACCACGAAAAAAGGTAAGGTGCAGCTTCAAACCTCTCACTGTGCATCAATGGCGATTTGCTCATTTCACGTTTATTCTTACGTTTAGCGTGTGCATTTTGTTCCCTCGACATCATTGACCATCGTCGCATATCTGTTTTGCATCGATTTTGTCTTAACACATCGAATCGAGTCTCTCAACCCAACCTTCATTGCCGAACACTGTTCATTCCTGCCTAGCCCAATCTAGGCCGTGCGAGCTCGATCGGAGCTCGAGGTAAGTGTTTTGAACCTCTTGCGGTGTTAATCTGTGAATGAATCGATCTGATTTCGTGTAATTCGTACGATTGAGTTTCCATGGCCGTACTCGGCATTTCGCATGATGATCGTGATTTTGTGAATGAAATGCTTCAATTCTTAGGTATGTTAAACTAGAGATGATCGCGAGTCGATTGGCGTTGGTTTCGTGCGATTTTGTTAAGATATCACCGTCGGATCATCGTCGGAGAAGCTCAGCCGTTCATTCCATCGGAGTTGCGAGGTTGAAGACGAAGCTGACGTAGCATAGTCAGCGGGTCAAAGTCCTAGGTGGTATTCGGCCATTGGTCCACGTGTCTATCGAGTCAGCACAACCATTAATCTGTTAGGGCGAGTCAACGTAGATCGAACGGTCTAGGTTAATCGAGCCCAATTCATAACGACCGTCCGATTAATAATTGGGATTATTCGAAAATGTTTTAAAATCAGAAAATCAAAGCAAATCGAAACGGTGCCGTTTAGGTTAGTGGCCGAGCAACGTCGTTTAGGTTAAGTGAAGGTGGACGACGCAGATCGAGTTTTATGTTCTAATCTTGCCCGTCAATTTTAGTAAAGGGATCGGACGGCCCTGGTTGAGTCTCCATTCCATCTGGGCCGTAGGTTTTAGTAATCTGATCTGGCGGTTGTGGATTAGCCACGCGGCTCAACGAGGTTCGTCGGATTAAATCAGATTAATCCGAAAAAAAAAATGGATACGGCGTCGTTTTGGCGTGGGTTGCGCGGGTTCGGGTCTGGGCCGGGTTCCGACCCAAGTGGGTCGGGTCGACCCGGTCCAAAACATTTTTTAATATAAAAAATTCAAAAAAATAATAAAAAAATCAGAAAAATCCTAGAAAATCCTAAAACATGCTAGAAAATCACAGAAAATCCAAAAAAAAAATATAGGAAAATTGTACAAAAATCCTAGATATTCCTGAAATCCCCAAAAATCGAGGATTGACCACAGACAACTGGTCAACCCTATTTTTGGGGTTTCTCATCCGTTCTTCCGAGACTTGACGATATTACCCTTTAGGGGTAAGTCGCCTCTGCCGTATATGTGAGATAAGACCGATAATGCCAAGGTAAGAATTAAGGTCGGTTAGGCGACCAATTCTTAGGCTGGGGTTTTCGAGTCCCGTCCCTTTTCTCAAAATGACGATTTTGCCCCTCAATGGGAAAATCGTCTTTCTTGTTCCAATCGAGTCCTGAAAACTGCTTAAAGTTAGGGTTTGGGTCAGATGGGTGACCAATCCTAATATTTGAGATTTTCAGTTCTCATCTGTCGCGACCCTCCCGAGCGCCATCTATGGGCTAGTGAGGGTTAATGGGCCGTCCGATGTTGCATGATCGGACACGGGCCTCTCCCAAGGTCCATTACCCAAATCGCAACTGCTGGATATACATAATCGACCATCAGTGCGGTCTAGTGACATGTGATGAGTGTACATGCCAAGGAGTCGCCACCAATCGTTTCATGGAGGGTACGATCGGAAACCCTATCGAATAGTTGGGAGTAGTCTATTCGATTCTGCGGAAACCAGAGAAGTGGGTTCGGAGACTTAGTTACGCCAACTGTCAGAGTTGACGCCCTTTCGGTACCTAAACTGAATGGTTTATCTGATCCTAGGATTTCATACAGACGAGTGGGGTACAGATCCTAAATCTAGGAGTTCATGCAGATGGAAATATCTACCCTATCACTCATAATCATTAAAGGTAAATGTGCAAATCAAGGATCCAGTGCATGCGGATAAAACACATGAAAGCAGCATGGCATTCCTAATGAGGCCCTATTAGCCTAGAGAAATATCAATCAAGGCTTAGGAATGATTTTGGCATGATTTGCCCAGGAGGGGCAAAATCGTAATTTTGAACAATTTGGGGACAATTCTCCTCAAAAATGGAAAATTTGTCATTTTAGATGAATCAGGAAGTCAAAAGATGGGGAAATAGGATTGGTTATCAATCCAATCCATTTCCTATTTTTCGGGAATTTCCAGATTTTTTTTTGAATTTTCAAGTGATTTTACCCTTGGAGGGGTAAAGTCGTCATTTGGACAAAGACAAGAACTGAAAATCTCAAATATTAGGGTTGGTCGTCCACCTGATCCAAACCCTAACTTTGAGCAATTTTCAGAATTCGATTGAGACAAGAAAGACGATTTTCCCATTGAAGGGAAAAATTGTCATTTTGAGAAAAGGAACAGGACTCGAAAACCCAAGCCAAAGAATTGGTCGTCTACCTGACCCTAATTCTTACCATGGCATTATCGGCCTTATCTTGCATATACAGCAGAGGCGACTTACCCCTAAAGGGTAATATTGTCAAGTCTTGGAAGAACAGATAAGAAACCCCAAAAATAGGGTTGACCAGTTGTCTGTGGCCAATCCTCGATTTTTGGGGATTTCTAGAGTGTCTAGGATTTTTCCACAATTTTTCCACATTTTTTGGAATTTTCTGGAATTTTCTAGCATTTTTTGATTTTCTAGGATTTTCTGATTTTTTTTAATCATTTCTGATTTTTTTTATTTAAAAAATGTGATTCGGACGGGGTCGACCCGACCCACTTGGGTCGGAACCCGGCCCAGACCCGAACCCGCGAAACCCTTGGCCAAAACGACACCGTATCATGCGTCTTTATTTTCAGATTACTCGGATTTAATCCGACGATCCCTGATGGACCACGTGGCTAATCCACGATCGCCGGATGAGATTACTAAATCTCACGGTTCAGATTGAATGGAGACTCTACCAGGGCCGTCTGATCTAATCGCTTAAATCTACGGTCGCGATTAAAACGTAAGACTTAATCTGGACCATCCGTTCATACTAACCTAAACGATGTCGCACTACTACTAACCTGAACGACACCGTTTCACTCCATTTTGATTTTTTTTCGATTTAAAACTATTTCGGATAATCCTAATTACTAATCGAACGGTCACGATTTGTTAGACTCAATTAACCTAGACCGTCCGATCTAATGCTGATTCACCCTAACAAACTAACAGTCGAGCTAACTCGACATCTACGTGGACCAATGGCCGAATGCCACCTAGGACTTTGACTCGCTGACCATGCCACGTCAGCTTCGTCTTCAACCTCGCGACCGTTGCTGGACGAACGGCCACGACTCTCCGGCGATGATCCGACGGTGGAATCTTAAAGGATTGGAGCGAGACCGGCGGCAATCAACTCGCGATGACCTCTATTTTAACATATCTGAGAATCGCAACATTTTATTCACAGAGTCGCAAGAATCATGCAAAGTGCCGAGTACGGCCATGGGAGTTCGATCGCTTAATTTATCTAAAATCGTAGCAATTCAATCACAGAACAGCACTAGTGGAGGTTCAGAAAACTCACACCGAGCTCCGATTGAGCTCGCTTGGCCCAGATTTGGCTGGGGAAGGATGAACAGTGGTTCGACAATGGAGGTTGGATTGGAAGACTCGATTGGGTGTGTTAAGACAAAATCGATGCAAAAAAAAGATATGCGACAATGGTCAGTAATGTTCAAGGAGTAAAATGCACATAGTAATTGAAAGAATAGGCAAGAAATGCTAGAACCGCCATTGAAGCTCAGTTCAAGAATCAAAGCTCGGCCTTACCTGTTCTCGCGATTTCGCGGGGCGCGGCCGGTGGCGATCGCATTCTGGCGGTCTGGGCGAACTTCGAACTGTCCTTTCTGGCTTTGGTCTGGCCGGAGACGGCCCAACCGGTGCCTTGCAGTTGAGCTCGAGTTCTCGACGGCAAAGGGCCGGAGAACGAGCTTTTTTTCGCCTCCTCTCTCTCTCGCATGTTTTAGTTCGTCCTCCACCAACTGAATCCACCAACCTCCTTAACAGAAAGCGATCACGAGCTTATATAGCTCTTGGGAATTTTGGTGCCGAACCATGGAGCTTCAACCAACTCGGTTTGGCACATGTAGTCACGTGCAATTAGGTCCAAACGACGTCGGGGGAGGTGGGTATTTCGCTCAATCATGTTTGGTCCTCCGGCGAGCTTTACTTCATGCGAATTTGGCATGAATTTGACTTGCGTTTGGTATTTGCTGACTTTTGCAGGTACCGCAGCTTTGACTGACCTCGCCGGAGCTCGTCCGGCGGCCATTTGTTTCGGGGCTGGTCTCGATCGAAAGGTCTCGAGTCAAAGAACAAAACGCCCACTAGTACTTCTCCAATTGTAATTGATTTGTCGATCAATTTTCCCTTTGAAATTACATCTTCTACTGTTCACTCGTGCACAGGCCTGATGAAGAAGAAGACATTGTAGCAGACCGGTTCGACCGGTCCAACCGGAGGTCTGACCGGTCCGAACCGGTCCCGACTTGCAATTTTCCAAATTAAATCCAAATTAACAGGAAATTTTTGCAATTGAACCTCATAATCGAATTTAGGGCATGAATTCTATCAAAAAATGTGATTTTGCCAAAAAGTTCATATCAATTTCAACAATAACCCCAAATTTCCTTTTAATTGCAAATTGGGGAATTATGCAATTGAAGGTCCAAATGATCAAATTGGGTTAAATTACCTGTGCCAATCGATTCAAAATGGTGAAACCCATTGGGCAGCATGTTTAATTTGCAATGATAGCCCTTGAATTGAAATTAATTTCAATTATGCTCATTTTCAAGGACTAAAAATGCAATTTTAGTATGCAATTTTGCCAAATTCGTGCAATTGAACAATTTGTACAAACAATTGGGCTAAATTGTAATAAGGGACAATTAGAATGGATGTCAAGACCCTAGAAAATACCAAAATTGCAAATTAAAAGACTCAATGGATATTTTTTTTCTCAAATTCAATAGTATGGGTTACAAAGGAACACCCATAATTGAATCTGATTTTGAACTTTTTGTGAGGTCAAAAATACAAGGGATTAAAAATAAAAATATTGGCTATTTTTCTCGATTTTTTTGAGTATTTTCCTATTTTCTAAAAATACTAAAAAATATAAAAAATTATGAAAAATTATATTTTGTTCAAAAATGGTTCCTTGGGCTTGGCCAAGGCCACCAAAGTTGATTTTGTAATTGTTTGACTTTTTATGGATTTTTTGTGATTTTTCAAAATAAAGCTGAAAAAGACTTGGTCAAAAAATCAGGTGTCAACAGCTGCCCCTCTTTGAGAGGAATCTCGTGAGAGGTTTCGCTCAAAGACAGGTGACACCTGAGTCTAGACCGACTCGACTGGAGAAAAGAAAAACGAATCTTGACACTCAATCTCTCTTGTCTCGCTGGTGAACGCTCTGCTCCTTATTCTTTTGTTGACGTGAGAGAGAAAGTAGAGAGACCCACCTGCCTTTTACCTGTTGATCACCCGCTGATGCTCGTGCGGCATGCGCGGTGTATAGTGGGTTCAAGTGAATACCTAGTGACTCGTCTTTTGAGTATCCTAGGGCGGTTAAACTCTAGCCTGTATGGTAGGTCGTACCAGAATGAGATTCCTATACTTGACAGGAACCTGTGAATGACGCACCGAGCCTCTTAGGGATTGTCAGAGGTTTTGATCCGTATGGTGGATCGGACCATGAATAGGACTCCTTTCTGCTAGGAACCTATGGATGACGCACCCAGTCTCTTAGGGATTGTCAGAGGTTTTGATCCGTACGGTGGATCGGACCATGAATAAGACTCCTCTCTGCTAGGAACCTATGGATGACGCACCCAGTCTATTAGGGATTGTCGAACATTTTGATCCTTTAGGGGGATCAGGCCGAGAATAGGATTCCTCTCTGCTAGGAACCTATGGATGACGCACCCAGTCTCTTAGGGATTGTCGGACATTTTGATCCTATATTCTAAGGAATTAACTAGGATTCATACAAGTGAGGTGTGCCTAACCTTTAGGCTTCACCAAATGGGCTATTCTGGGTTTAGGGGTTACCTAGAACCTCACAGAAAGCTGATTCTGAAAATTGTGCTTTCGACACGCGAGGCGTTATCCTGGGATTTGGGGATTCCAAGTATCTTGTAGAAAACTTAAACCTGCAAAAACTTTGATAAGATTCTTCCGGGATCTAGGGGCTACCTGAGATCTCGCAGAAAGACTGTCTTGAATATTGTCCTTTCGACATTGAAGGTGACATTCTGGGATCTGGGTATTCCAAGCATCCTGTAGAAAGATCAAACCTGTAATACTTGGAATCTTATACAAGGAGATAACTTCAAACATTGTGCTTTTGACATGGGAAGCGACATTCTGGGATCTAGGTACTCCAGGTATCCTGCAGAAAGCTCAAACCTATAATATTGGAATCTCACATAGGGAGATAATTTCAACCATTGTCCTTTTGACATTAGATGTGACATTCTGGGACTTGGGGCTACCACGAGTCCAAGAGAGGTTGTGTTCTTCTGAGATCTGGGTTTGCCAGGAATTCTGTAGAAGTTTAGACATGTTAAACGTTTCTCACCAAGAGTGATATAAGCCGTTTTAGGAGCGGAAGTCATCAAGAATCTTGCAGAAGCTCCAATCTGAAAATTTTCTTACCAAGGGTATATCAATGGTCTTTAAGTGATATCTGATGTCAAACTGATAGCACTTTATGACTTATATCATAGTCATGAAAATTTTCAATGAATGCATTACGATGCTGGAGGTTATCCAAAACATCTTGCAATATACGGAAGTGATCAAAAATTCCTTGTGAGGAAAGTTTGAATCAAACAATCTGAAATTACCTACAGGAGTTTGGTTAAAACGTCCATTGGAGTATTCTCATCGAAGAGGACTTCTCACCGTTTTGAGATAATGGTCTTTTACCAAGAATGCACTCGAATTTCTTATCAAACCTGTACCTATGGTTCAGGATTATTCGCAGTGCATACACCTCGATCGATTAGGAGGACTTCTAAGGGACCGTAATGTTGGGCTTGGTCAACGGTTTCCAAAGGGGGACTTGTGTGCAAGTCAAGGCTTTCGAAGAGAAGTCTTCAATGTCTGCTCCCGGTTTACAAGTCAAGAAACCTGCAAAATGAGAAAGGAATAATCTTGCTCGAACTTCCTCGAGCTAAACTTAGACATTAAACCCTATGTCAATCCAAGTGCCTTAATCAGAAAAGGCTTTTCAGAGTTGTAACGTAGGTAGGATTGGGGACCAAAAAAGGCTTGTTTTTGGCTCAGAATATGTGAAGGTTCTAACATTGGTGATCACTGCAAGTTTGTCGTCATCTTGCCCCTTCCAGTTCAAAGAGCGTCTTCAGCCTTTGAAGTGTATTGATAGTCTTTGAAGAGCACTGTCAGTCTCCGAAGTGCACATTTGTCTTTGGAGGATATCTCTTTCATGTTGAGACGGTGTCAACATCTTGTCTATGCTTTCACCATCTGAGTGTGACATGATTGGGAGCATCTTTTACAACCAGATCTCACCAGTGGCCTATACAAAGGTATCATGCCATCTTTTGGCGGTTACAAGATCAAACACATGATTCACAAGTGTACAAGTATTTGGATGGGCATTGGCCTTGCTTTTATCAGGCACTTTGCTTTTTCTTGATGCCCAGGGTCGGATTTTTCTCTCTTTCTTTTTTTTGAAATCCCATTTTTTCTTTTCTTTTGGGGATCAGAATCTTCAAATGAGTGTGCTAGATGTACAACTTGAATCTCAGTACCCAAACATTAATCTAGGAGTTTTTCACAAATCCTGTGTTTCGAACTCCTCCGCCCTTGAAGTGACGTCGTTTCTGTCTCAGAATATGCAATGATTACCAACGGGTTTGTGAAACGAACGTACAAGCTCAACTGGGCTGTGCAAAGGGTAAAAGTGTATAGGATAGAGAAACAAATGCTTTTCGTCATCCTAAAGCACCTGAATTACCATAGAAGTTAAAATGACAAGCAACACACGAAGATTGATGCAAGTCTGAGCAAGAGAATTTCTAACCATTTACCTCTTGATACTGCTGGACGTGCCTCCAGTTTGCCCCAGTGTGGGGTGGTTCTTGACAGGGGTAAAGAATGAAAACGCCGTTCAAAGGGTTATCAATGGTCACCTGTAGTATTTATGATAGAGAAACGAATGCCTCCGTCGTCTCGATCCATGTAATCACTGCAAATAACCCATACTTCCGTAGGTCAAGGTCAAGGTCTCGTTGTCCTTACCACTCCACCCATCTCTTAAGTGTGTATGGGACGTGTTTGGATCCAGCTCGCCTCTTGTCTGAGGAAACATCCTTTTAAACAGTTTAAACAACTCTTGTTAAAAAAGTTAATTTTGTTTTCTTCAAAACTTACCTTCCAAGGGGATTTATGAGGCACAATGCATATTTCAATCATGTTTAGATATCCTCCAAGTTTAAACATGAATGCCAATGACATGACCGTGAGAATTTTGCGTCTTTCTAGACATGAGATTTGAATGCATGCTATATTCCAAGAAGCCTTCAAATTCTAGCAAAAAAGGTTCTGACAGTCTTAAAACCTGAGAGATAGGGAAATGAATACTTACCTGTCCAGCGTGGCCAGGGATCCCTGAAAAACATAAAAGGAATCTGTCGGTATATGCTCTCAAATTTCGAAAAATTAGAACGATACACCTTACCCTTGATCATGCATTCTAATTGGCTTTATTCATTTTGGAACGTGCTCCTGTATCCTTCTTTTGATTGTTTCCTGCTCTTCGTTTTGCTGTCTGCTATCTTCATCGGACATTCATGGTATTTGCCCTTGAGGACCTTGTTTCCTTGAGTCCTGCAATATTGAACACATGCTAATGTATGCATGGATGCATGACATGCTTATGCAATGACTATCATGAAGAGTAGGCTCAATTCGAGGTAAGTCATATGACCAGAATCTGATTTTATTTCAAGGGTAATATTTCTTCACAGCATCTGAATTTACATGGTGCCCCAGTTCTTCTCCCTCGGAGTTTACAAGAATTAATGCTCCTCCCGTGAGGGTCTTCTTGATAATGTATGGGCCTTCATAATTCAGAGTGAATTTTCCCCCTGGATGGGTAGTACTCGGCAACACTTTCCTAATTATCAAGTCATTTACTTCGAAGTTTCTAGTTTTGACCTTTCGATTAAACGCCATGGCTACCCTTTTCTGGTAAGTTTGTCCATGGCAAATGGCTTTAAGACGTTTCTCATCTATTAAATTCAACTGTCCATATCTGTGTTTGAAATACTCTGACTCAGAGAGTTTATCTTCTGATAAGATTCTCAAAGAGGGAATCTTAACCTCTACGGGTAGAACTGCTTCCGTCCCATACACCAGACTGTAGGGAGTTGCCCCTGTAGAAGTCTTGATCGACGTTCGGTAGGCCATTAAGGCGAAGGGCAGCCTTTCGTGCCAATCCTTGTAGTTTTCTGCTGTTTTAGCCAAGATTCTCTTGATGTTTTTGTTGGCTGCTTCCACTGCCCCATTCATCTGTGGGCGGTAAGGAGATGAATTCAGATGTTGAATGCTAAAGTGATCCAGTAGATCATCGACAATCTTGTTGTTCAGGTTAGACCCATTATCTGTGATGATTGCTTGAGGGGTACCATACCGAGATATGATGTCTCTTTTGATGAATCTTGCCACATTTCTTGCAGTGACATTCTTGTAAGAGCTGACTTCTACCCATTTTGTGAAGTAATCAATTGCCACCAAGATGAAGCGATGACCATTTGAAGCCACAGGATTAATAGGCCCTATCATGTCTATGCCCCACATAGAGAAAGGCCAAACTTCAGACATTTGGTGTAAATCGTTTGGGGGTGCATTGATCTTATCACCGTATATTTGGCACTGGTGGCATGACCGGACGTGTTGACAGCAATCTGACCCGATGGTCATCCAATAATAGCCAAGCCGCATGATCTTCCTGGCGAGGAGATGGCCGTTCATGTGAGGCCCACATATTCCTTCATGAATTTCTTTCAAGAGGATCTTTGCTTCTTTGGCATCTACACATCTTAATAGAGTAGAATCAAATGATCTTTTGTACAGAATTTGTCCATTGAGAAAGAACTTGCTAGCCATCTTGGTTATGTATCTCCGGTCTCCTGGTTGGCTTCCTTCAGGGAACTCACCTTTTAAGAGATAGTTCTTGATGTCGTAATACCATGATTCCCCATCAAACTCTTCTTCGATTAGCATGCAATAAGCTGGCCGTTCAACTATATTGATCCTTATGGGTTCTATATCCAACCCTCCAGTTGTTTGCAACATTGAGGCACGGGTGGCTAACGTATCTGCAAATTGATTGTGGGATCTCGATAGGTATTCGAATGACACTTCTTCGAATTCGAGTATTAATTCTTCAAGGTATTCATGATAAGGGATGAGCTTTGCATCTTTCGTCTTCCACTCTCCCTGTGTCTGTAGGATGATGAGCATGGAATCTCCAAAAACTTGCAACCTGGGTATCTTCATGGAAATGGTCAATCGTAGGCCTAAAATACACGCCTCATATTCTGAGATGTTGTTGGTGCAAGGGAAAGTTATTTTTGCCGCCACATGGTAATGTTGATCATCAGGGGATATCAGTACTGCCCCAGTGCCTGCTCTTGATAGATTAACAGCACTATCGAAGTACATGACCCACTTGTCTTCTGCTAAGTTGCGAATTTGACCTTCTGTGCTTGTCACTTCAAGAGACTCACCGTTTGATGGGTTTTCTGCTAGCATGTCAGCTATAGCTCTTCCTTTAACTGACTTCTGTGGAGAACACTTGATGTCAAATTCAGATATCATTACTTGCCATTTTGCTAATTTCCCGATTAAAGCGGGTTTCTCCAGGAGGTATTTGATAGGATCGTTCTCTGTTATGAGCTGGATGTGGTGGTGTAAGGTATACTGCCTCAGTCTGCGAAGTACCCATACTGCTGCTACACAGGCCCTTTCGACTGGTGCATATTTTGCTTCAGATGGTGTGAATTTCTTACTTAGGTAATCGATGGCTCTTTCTTTACCATCTATCGGGCTTGTTTGGGCAAGTAAGGCTCCCAAGGATTCATGCTGTATAGTCAGATATAAGGTCAATGGGTGACCAGAAATTGGCGGCATAAGTACCGGCGGTGTGATCAGATAGTTCTTGATCATTTGGAAAGCCCTGCTGCATTCAGCATCCCATGTTACTTTCACGCCTTTCTTAAGCAATTTGAAGATTGGCTTAGCCACATCAGACAGTTGATTGATAAATCGGGCAATATAGTTCAGTCTCCCCAGAAGGCTTCTCACTTCTTTTACTGTTGAGGGAGTTGACAGATTGTGGATAGCTTGAATCTTTGAAGAATCAATCTCAATGCCCTTGTTACTGACTATGAACCCAAGAAGTTTCCCAGATCTCGCCCCAAACACACATTTGTTAGGGTTCAGCCTCAACTTATATTTGCGCAGGCGCTCAAATAATTTTCCTAACACCTGTATGTGATCTTGTCCTTTCTTGGATTTGGCGATCATGTCGTCGACGTATACTTCAAGTTTTTTGTGGATCATATCATGGAATAATGTGACCATGGCCTTCTGATAGGTAGCCCCGGCGTTTTTTAATCCAAATGGCATGACTTTGTAGCAAAAGTTCCCCCAAGGTGTGGTAAAAGCAGTCTTTGGTTTGTCGTCTTGTTTCATGAAGATTTGGTTATATCCCGAAAATCCATCCATAAACGAGAACAATTCATAACCTGCTGTGCTATCCACCAACACATCAATGTGAGGAAGTGGAAAATCATTTTTTGGGCTTGCTCTATTCAGATCTCGGTAATCCACGCAGATCCGAACTTTACCATCCTTCTTCATGACGGGGACTATATTTGCAATCCAGTCTGAATATGGGATAGCTTCAATAAAGCCTACCCTAAGAAGTTTCATGACTTCTTCCTTACTTTTGTCTTCCAACTCGGCCTTCATCCGTCTGCTGCCTTACTTGACAGGTTTGACACCGGGATCCGTGGGTAATGCATGTTCCACGATCTTAGGATCTAGGCCTGGCATATCAGCGTAAGACCATGCAAAAATGTCTTGATATTCTTTTAAGAACTCTGTGAACTCGAGCCTTTCATTTCGGGATAAATGCCCGCCGATCTTGACCTCCTTGATATTCACGGAGTCTCCTAGATTAACAACGATTGGTTCTTCTAAAGTAGGAGGCGTTGATTCTTCGAAAGCATTCCAATCTATGCGGATAGATGCATAACCCTCGTCTCCATCTTCCTCAATGCTATAAGAATGGTTATTGGAGAAGTCCGAATCTCGTAACAACCTGGTATGCATGTTTGAGATGATATGCCTGAAATGTCATGAGTATGGTTAGTTTGTATTCCATAAGAACGACATGTATGACCATGGAAAGTCTTTTCGAAAGAGTTTTCGAAATAGGTACAGATATGAACGGGACTAATCCTCATGTCATTGGATATCCTGGCCCCAAGGAAATCTTTTTTGGAAATCAGGAATCATATGGAAAATCAGGCCTCAAGCTTCTGTGTGGATGACTGGTATCATCATTGGGCTGATTCGTGGCTCCATATGTCCTTAACAAAATATGTGTGGTTTTATTGAATGCAAGATGGGCCGCGTAACAAGATGTGCTATTTGGACCAACGGCCAGAGATCCAAAGGCGTTTCCCTATACGTACAATAAGGAAAGAAAATACAACAAAATGCAGAAAGTTCTAAATGCAGTATTTAAAGACAAAGGAAGAGGCTTTTTACTCAGAGGAAGTGGCTCCATTGTCCAACCACTCCATGATAACATTCACAGAGTCATCTTTGAGAAAAGGATTTGTCAGATCTGGTTCTATCGGTGAAGTGACATCTTCTTCAGACAACCATTTAGAGTTCTGGTTGAAGTGAGCATTCAAAGGGTTATTGAACATTTGAGACCTGCCTCTCCAAGTTGGAGAACCGATGAATGAGTCATTCGGGCTGTTTCGGCCTCCCAAGCGTCCCAGGCTTCTGCCTCGACCTCGGCCTGTTGTCTTTGGGCCAGATCCATCCATGTGATATTTCTGATACTCCAAGCCCATTCTATGTGGGTTAGCTTTTAACTGTAGTTGGGTATTTATTCCTTGATTGTGTCTGCCTAGACCTTTTTCAGGGTTGAATCCGTATGCCAGTAGCATCTTAGCTGGTAGAAGACTAGCTTTTGAGATGTAGGGGGTTCTTAGCCTTGTCCCTGCCGGGGTATGAACTGTTGCTACCAGTTCTAGGGAATGATAGCTCGCCTCTATTTTTACTTCGGGTTCAACATAAGGTATGGCACTGTTCTGGTATGTCTGGAGGTCGACTTCTCCATGTACAGTAATCACCTTCCCGTCTACTGCGAAGCGTACCTTTTGATGCAAGCTTGAAGGGACAGCTCCTGCTGTATGGATCCAAGGCCTTCCCAACAAGAACCCAAATGCACTGGGCAGATCCATCACTTGGAAGTTTATAGAGAACTTTGTCAGGCCGATGGACACATCGAGCTCAATCTCACCCACCACAGTCTTCTTCATTCCGTCGAAAGCTCTCACAGCCGTTTTGGATGTTTTAACTGTTTCTTCATTGATTCCCAATCTTCTCAGGGTAGCCAAAGGGCAAACGTTAAAGGCTGATCCATTGTCGATCAATACGTGCGCCACTCTTTTTCCGCTACATTGCGCGGAAATATACAAGGCCTTATTATGCCCTTTTCCTTCCATGGGGAAGTCCTCGTCAGAGAAGCTCAATTGGTCTTTTAAAAGGATCGTCCCCACAAAGTCCCATAATTGTACCTCATTAATTGTTTCAGGGACATATACTTCATTAAGTATCCTTAACAGTGCGTTCTTGTACTTTTCAGAATTGATGAACAGATCTAATAGGGATATCTAAGCAGGTAACTTCCTCAACTGTTCTATCACCTCAAACTCGCTGGTTTTGATGATCGATATGAGCTTTTCCGCGTCTTCCTTTGAGACCTCTTTTTTTTCGGATTCGCCCTCCCTGGGAGCATAGAATCGTCTGGACCTCATTACCGCGTCTACCTGTGTGGTCCCATAGTCCCAATGGACTGCTTTAGGATCGTATTCTTCTACTGAGGGGACTTTTATAGTTACAGTTGTCTGATGAGGTATCTCTGGTTTAGATGTGTCGCCTTCTTCCTCTTGCAGCAATCGAATCACGATAGGCTTGACTAGGCAATTTTCCACCCTGCTCGGGTTATCCAGTTCTTCCAACCTGATTACCACGGTCGTGACGGTTTCGATCATCGATACGGTGTTGTCAAGTTCTTCTATGCCCTTCGAGGTCTCTGGTTGATAGAGATCATCCATACCTCCACATCCGTCCGGTATGATGTCTTCAATTTTCTGATAAAAGCTGGGAGGGACCGAATATTTCACTTTGAAGTTGTACCCTCCAGAATCTAGACCAAGGTTGTCTATAATTTCGCCCTTCTCAAGGGCGTCGGCCATAAATTTGAGGTCTGCTTGACTTCGTCTCTTGGCTTCCAGTTCGTCTTCTTCGAACTCTTCCTCTGACTGAGTGACCGGCCCGAGGCTGTTTACCAGATTCTCATGTGAGGTACTCTAGGTATTACCTTGCTCAGTCTTGATCACGAAGTAGCTACCTTCCAAAGATAAAGAAGCTTTGACTCCTTCGAACTCTTCATTGGTGATATCAAACATTATCCCCAAGCTCATCATCTTAGCGATGCATAGTCTCTTTTGGTCAGTTGAGATCTCTCCTGCTTCTGGGTATGATGAAGCGGTTATTAGCAGGTCGGTCAGCTTAAGCACATCTACCTTCAGCTTAAGGTAGTTTTCTTCCCCTTCAGAGAATATTGCCCCTACTGCTTGATGATCTGGCAATGGATTTTCTTGTACATTTGGGGCTGCATTGTCAAATTTTAGAATCTGACTATCAATCAGAGCTTGCACTTTCAGCTTAAGGATATAACAGTTATCCACATTATGCCCTCTCTCGCCCATATGGTAGGTACAGGTCTGGCTCTCATCAAAGCCAGGATACCTTGCAGGATTTGTCCTAGGCGGTTCTTTCGCCACCAGGTGTTGCTCTAGCAGCATCGGGAGCAACTTGGATAAAGGCTTCGGGAGCTGAGAGAATTTCTTCTGGGGTTATTTTCTTCTAGGCTCTTGTACTTTAGGTGTCGACCAGGACGATCCTCCTTTGGCCTGGTTGGGATTGCCGAACGTCTTGGGCTTGTGGGGATCTGGTATAAATGCTATGTCGAGTCCGGCTTCTCTCTCCTTTTTAAAGGGGTATTGTCTTCTAGGAGCTTCATAAGGCTTTCTTTCCCTTAAGGGCCATTCTAGTCTTTCGGCAACCTTAATCAAGTGTGCGAATGTTTGACACCCGGAAGTATTTAGCCTGTCAAAGTACT
Source organism: Rhodomyrtus psidioides (assembly GCA_021437785.1). NCBI lineage: Eukaryota > Viridiplantae > Streptophyta > Magnoliopsida > Myrtales > Myrtaceae > Rhodomyrtus > Rhodomyrtus psidioides. The sequence goes on from JAILYB010000053.1 coordinate 179,832, forward strand.
CGTAGGGGAGTGCTTTCAGGAATAAATCAATCAGCTCCTCTTCTGGGATTGACGGCTTTACTTGGGTAGCCAAGGCTCGCCACCTCTGCGCATATGTCCTGATTGATTCGCCTCTCGCCTTTGAAGTTCGTAGAAGATCTTCTCTTGTTGGGGCTGTAGCCGTGTTGAACTTGAACTGTCTGAGGAAGTCCTCTGCAAGATCCTCCTACCCATCGTAATCTTCTAGGTCTAGCTCAATGAACCAGGCCAGAGCGGCGTCAGCCAAACTCTCTTGGAATGTGTTCATTAGTAGCGGAATATAATCTGAATAGTGCGCCATCTTGCGCAGGTAATACTTGAGGTGTGCTCGGGGACAACCTGTCCCATTGTATTTTCTTACAAACTCTGGCTCTTTATAGTCAGGAGGAGTCTCTACTTTAGCGAAAGGAGATATCTTGTCGAAGCGGACTAACTCGTAACCTTGACTGCTCAAGCACTCCTCGATTTTGGCCAACCTTTTAGCCTCCGCTTCAGTTTTCATGGTCTGCTTCCCCTTCTCCTCCTTCTCGAGGTTGATAACAACAGGCGAGGCCTTTGGTTGTGATCGGCTGTTTGGTTCATGGATATCTTCCTCTGTATGTTGGGTATCCCTCATTACCTCTCTATCTGCTATATCAGGTATCGAAGAAAGGCCTGAGTTGTTCTGGTTATGGGCCGTTGTTTGTTTAGCTTGAGTGGCTTCCAGCATGGCCTTGATGTCAGCCATCATAGTTGCCAGGGCAGTCATCTGAGACTCCAACATGCCCACGCGCGGAGTCAATTCTTGCTGCTCCATTCTTGTCTTAAGGCGAGTACGGAAACGATGTGTTGGCAGTTCCGTGATGAGAGTGTACCTGTTCAAAAAGATTTCTAGTGAGCGATTCGCTTATTTTGGCAGAAAGAAGCAATTAATTCTTTCAGTTGCATGCTTCTTGTCAGTAGATGAGAAAAAAGGGCTACCTTGTGAGCCTTAGCCTCATGTAAGTAGTTCTTTTAGTCATTTCCTGACATGAATTCATGAAATTAAAAGATGCGTAATTTCTGACGATAGTTTTTTATGCATTCGCAAACTATGTTCACATTCATGCTCATGTGTCCAAGATAGTATCTAACAGTAATGAGAATGTATGAGAAGGTGTCACAATGTTTGCTTATTTTACACTTGACGGAATAGTCTATTCAAGTCTAGGACGCTTGAGGTCTAAAGTATCCTCATCATCCCAGTATGAATTCCCTTCTTCAGTCTGGGACTCCTCGTTTTCTGAACATGACAGCGGTCCCATGTCTTCGGGTATGTACGGCTCTATTCCAGGTACGTACGGCACGATGTATTCGGGTATGTAGGGCTCGACAAGTCTTTGTCGGGTTGCTTTGAAGTGTTGAATGTATTCTGCGGTGGCCCTATGAATGTTTTCCTCACGGGTCATGTTTTCTGGCCAACTTATTTCTTCGGCTTGTGAATTCTTCAAGGAGCGAATGATGGATGTCACCTTGGCTTCAAATTGTTTCTTCTCCTCCTCCATGAGAGTCTTGCTTGGTATGTCAAAAGAAAAGATACCAGGTTGTGGTGGAGAAGGGATCTCCTGTAGAGCTCCAAACTGTCGAATCACCCTCCTTGGATAATATGCGGTAGCGCCCGTGAATCCTAGCACAGGGACTGGACCCCCGTCATCGCAGGTCAATCTGACTTTGTTCAGCGTTGGCAACCTTAGCCGCCATCGGAGTTGTTCGGGTTTTAGGATTCTAAGGAATTTTTCCACTCTATAAAGTTGAACTTAGGAATACGTGTATGGGTTCTGACAAAGGTTTTAAGAGGATGTGCGTCAGGGCTGATTTCAGTGAAACCCATGCGGATGTGAAATTGTCTGATATGGGATGTGAACCACAGATACAAAAGATCACTATAGGCTCTAAAGATTCCTTTTTTGTTTTTCTTGAAGTGATTTAAGGAAAGGAAGGTTTCGGCAAGGAGGATGTTTGAGTAATCCCACCCACAACAGACTTGTCTAGCTACTACAGCCATGATAGGGTCAAATGTGACAGATGAGATTAGGAATAGTACAAAGCTAAAGAATGCCATGACAAAGGCTCTACCAGATTTGGTTCATTTAGCAGCAGGGAGGCGGGAAAATCGATCTATAAGGAAAGATAAGGAGACTCGTCCAGAATTACTTTTTGCATCTGCTTTGACTTCATTCAGGCCTGTGTCAAGGAATTCAGCCACCTGACTCAGGGGTTCAAATCCTATAGGGGGTCGGACGAGCGTAGGAGTGAACTCAACTCCGATGACGGAGCTATATTCCTCGATAGTGGGAGTAATCTCTAGTCCTTCCATGCAAAATGTAGCGGTGGTGGGATCCCAGTAGAGCGCCATGGCTTGAATAAAGGCAGGTGGACACTCAATCTTCAGCAGGTCCAATAGGTATCCTAGTCGTGATTCAGCATACTTTTGGCTGGCTTCGCCCATGCTGTCCCACCATGATTGGAGTTCGGCCCGGGGGATTTTGAATACTTGAATATCATTCTTTCCCATCAAGTCTAAAATATGCAAATGATTTTGAAAAGTCAATCGTCAGAAATTACTTTAAACGTATGAACGTGCAGATGTCATGAGGTATGCATGAGCTAACTCGATTGCATAGTTCAATTGAAGAAATGGAAATTAGGACCTTTTTCAGGTCTTGAAAGCCTAACTCAAAGCCTAATTTGAATTTCAAGGAAGTGAATTATGCAATTTAGTCAGGTTTACTCAGTGACTAAGGGAAATAGCAACATCACATTCCATTGGTCAATACATCAAAAGAACAAAGTGAAGTGAACCTTTATTACAATTGAGATGCCTAACGGAAGAAAGGTAGAGAGAGATCTTTCAAACAAGAAAGCTGTAAAAAACCGTTGGAATGTGAGGATCCAAATCACTCTTTTCCCAGAGGTCTATCCAAATGACAGTCGGTCGGGAGTTTTCCTCTAATCAAGTGTAAGGGAGTTGTCTTCAGTGTTTTGGTCGAGAGGCGGTAGTTCCTCTGGCCATTCTCTAGTCCACGGTACGACGACTTCAGGAGCCTTCTCGGGTTTCACCTTCTTGAGTGTGATACGCTTCGGCTTTGTCTTGGCAGCAGGACGTCTTCTTTTTCCCCAAAAGGTGATCATGGGTACACTTTCTTTGGTCAGTAGTTCGGTCTTCCGACAAGCGTATGCCTCCCTAGCGATGCTGCCTCTTCATCTCCAGATAGTCCTTAAACATCTCGTCTGCTTGTCGCTTGAATCTGAGGTTATCGACATAGTAACGGGTTTGGCAATCTTCGGCGTATCCCAACTTGCGTCTAGTCAGCTCCCGACCATGCACGAATCTAGTGAAGTGCAGCCTTGTGTTTGGTCCAGGGCAAGTGACTTTCCTCAGGTATTCGAAGGTCATCAATTCTGTCGAGCTCTTAGGGAACAGCGACATTCTAACCTATTACCATTGTTGTTTCAATTAGTCACTTGAGCGATTTGCATGATGTGAATGCATATGAATGTATGTGATGTATGAGTCATATCATGGAGCAGAGAGTAGTAAAGTACATCGGAAATAAATGCCTTACCAACCATACCTGGGGGAATGTGGAATGTCCCCCTCTTATCAATTGGCGGTTTTAGGTATACCAACTATCCATAGACATGCGTATGAAACAAGTGGGTATACTCTAAGAAATCAAAAATCAGGTGAGGAACCTATGGCTCAGGCTCCCACGATCCACATGAGGCAGATTCCTCCCCAAGGGTACCTACCCAAGAGGGCTAGATATCACCAATGCAGATGGTGAGCGGGAACGAGTACGAAAGTCTCAAGTGCCATCAAACACAAGATCCTTTTCGCACATTTTCCCTATCTAAGGTAACCTAGGGGTGGTTGCAGTCGGGGTTTGATCGCCAGTGTGTGCAATGTGTCGTGATCATCACAATGCAAAGTCATGCACAGCAGTTTGTATCAAAACACCGCTTCATTATGTGCATAAAAATAAACATACATTCCCAACTCCAACCTATAGAAAAAAATGTCAACAATCACTCCACCCCTTATTTCTCCAATCTCCAAAAAACATCTAACACAATGGTTAGTGTACGTACCTCACCTTCGAGAGCATCTACAGAAAATAAGGTCAGATAAACCAAATAACTTTTTAATCGGCTAAAATCTTATGGAATTCATAACCAGAGATTCTGGGTTCGAATTCGGTCCCCAGTGGAGTCGCCAGTCTGTCGCGACCCTCTCGAGCGCCATCTATGGGCTAGTGAGGGTTAATGGGCCGTCCGATGTTGCATGATCGGACACGGGCCTCTCCCAAGGTCCATTACCCAAATCGCAACTGCTGGATGTACATAATCAACCTTCAGTGCGGTCTAGTGACATGTGATGAGTGTACATGCCAAGGAGTCACCACCAATCGTTTCGTGGAGGGTACGATCGGAAACCCTATCGAATAGTTGGGAGTAGTCTATTCGATTCAGCGGAAACCAGAGAAGTGGGTTCGGAGACTTAGTTACGCCAACTGTCAGAGTTGACGCCCTTTCGGTACCTAAACTGAATGGTTTATCTGATCCTAGGATTTCATACAGACGAGTGGGGTACAGATCCTAAATCTAGGAGTTCATGCAGATGGAAATATCTACCCTATCACTCACAATCATTAAAGGTAAATGAGCAAATCAAGGATCCAGTGCATGCGGATAAAACACATGAAAGCAGCATGGCATTCCTAATGAGGCCCTACTAGCCTAGAGAAATATCAATCAAGGCTTAGGAATGATTTTGGCATGATTTGCCCAGGAGGGGCAAAATCGTAATTTTGAACAATTTGGGGACAATTCTCCTCAAAAAGGGAAAATTTGTCATTTTAGATGAATCGGGAAGTCAAAAGATGGGGAAATAGGATTGGTTATCAATCCAATCCATTTCCTATTTTTCGGGAATTTCCAGATTTTTTTTTTGAATTTTCAAGTGATTTTACCCTTGGAGGGGTAAAGTCGTCATTTGGACAAAGACGAGAACTGAAAATCTCAAATATTAGGGTTGGTCGTTGTCGCGACCTTGGATCGGTGCGGGCCCTCCCAGGCCCATACCAAATCGCGGCGGGAGTATTTTTTTGAGGGGATTCGACGATAACAGTCGATCGCTTTCGACCTTAGTGTGGTCGTGGTGGTATGTGCAACTTGTGCATGCATTTGGAGTCGCCACCGGTCTTTCTTGGAGGGTAGACCGGAAACCTTATTGACCGATTGGGAGAGATCGATCAATTCTGCGGAACCAGAGATTTTGGGTTCGAGGACTTGGTTACGCTGGTGTCATTACCAACGCCCTTTCGGTACCTAACGCGAGTGATTTTCCTAGCTAAGAATTCATGCAGACGCAATTTTGGGTGAGGTAGGTTTGATTCAGGGTTTCACACAGATTGGAAGACTATTCCTATCAACCACAATCAATTTTAATGAAAGCGCAATCAAATGCATAAATAAACCTCATCGATGCACATCAATCCAAATCAATGGCTTCCTAATATAGCCATAAGGGCTTAGGGAAGGTGTGATTTCGGACCGGGGTAAAATGGGAGGATTTGGAGGCGATTTAGCCCGAAGGGCAAAATCGTCAATTTTTGGAAGATTTGGATACCGAATTACCCAAAATATTCCATGGCTAGTTGATTGTAGCCATTTCCCATTCTTGAGAATTTTTTTGGAATTTCTTGATTTTTCTTCAATTTTTGGGAGACGATTCGCCCAAAGGGCAAAATCGTCATTTTTAAGAAGGATCGGGTTCAAAACACCCGGGATGAGCCTTGGCCAGTTGATTCTGGTCATTTCCTTTTTTTTTTTGGATTTTTCTAGAATTTTTAGAATTTTTTTTGGAAGACGGTTTGCCGGAAGGGCAAAACCGTCATTTTTGAAAAGATCGAGGGCCGAAAGTCCCGAAACAGGTTGTGGCCAGTTGAATATGGCCATTTCCTATTTTCTGTAATTTTTTAGAATTTTTCTGAATTTTCCGAATTTTTCCAAATTTTTTTATGATTTTCTATTTTTTATTATTTTTTGAATTTTTATTATTTTTTTATTATTATAATTATTAAAATATTTTCCGGACCGGGTCGGACCCGGTCCAAGCCTCTCGGGCGCCCGGCCCAACCCCACGGCCGAAACCGGCCTCGAAGAAACGACGCCGTTTCGCCATTTCTCTATTTTTTTAATCAATTTTCGATTTTTTATTCATTTTCTATAATTATCCGAAAATCCCCGGATCGGACGGCTCTCATCGCGCCACGTGGCAACTCTTGGTGCGTCCGATCTCGAACGAGATCAGACGTTCCACAAAAAGCCACTTGGCACAATCTCAGCCTTCTGATCGATTTTAATTAATTATCCGAAAATCATTTTTTATTTTTTGAAAAATCCAGATCGCGACACGTGGCACATTCTCCACCGTCCGATCTGGTTTTATTTTTTGTTCCCGGACATGGCCCACCACGCTGACGTGGCTGCTGACGTGGCATGCCACGTCAGCGTTGACTGGTCAACGGTCGACCAGACCGCCGGAGAAGATGACCGGCGTCGGCGCCTCGCCGGAGGCGCCAAATCGACGTAAAATCGTCGGTTTCGAGGCGCGATTTTGAGCCCAATCCACTCCTAGTCAATCCCACATTAACATACAATTGAAACATGGCCTGAATCACGTCAGAAACCACCTCAATAGCACGGCGACCGAACCGGCTCCGGCGAGAAATTTGCAGAAAACTTTTTATCATTCAAAATCGATTCCAACCGTTCAAATAGCATCCTAGGGAGGTTTGAGGACTTACCTGAGGTCCCTTGATGGTCGGCGACCGCCGGAAATCCCTCGTCAAGCTCCCGTCCGAACCATGGCCGGCGAAGCTCCGGCCCTCGGTTTTTGCCGAGTTTTAATGCAAAATAAACATCAAGCCGGGGTTAGACAAGAATCTAATGAAGATTTATAGCTTCTAGCATGCGAATAATACAAACCACGCGGGCATTTCATCGATCAGATTATGTGCATGTGAGAAAACGAGGCCGGAGTGAGAAACCGACCTGCCGCGAGCTCGTCGACGGCATAGAAGTCTTTTGTGATGATCGATGAGTGTTGCTGCAGGCTCCGGACGGTCGTTCCACCCCTGTGCTCCCCAAAATCACCTCCCTCTCTCTCGGCCCGAGCTCCCCGTTGCTCTCGGCCTCCCCCTCTTTTCTATGCGTGGCCGACCGCTTTTCGGTCAGGGAATCTTCACTCCACGACCATCATCTTTATTTTTCCAACTCGCCCTCGCCTTTTGTAAAAAAAAAATGCCACAATGGGCCTCCCCATCTTCCCCTGTTTCCTGCTCTGTCGGCACGATGGGTCTGCAACAAAGTTACAGACCCGGGTCGGGTCGGGTCTGACCCGACCGGCCCGGTTCGACTCTCCTAGCCCAATTGAACCCCAAATCGACCTCTTTTCATGAAATTGATACCAAAATCGGACTCCTTGACATGTTTTCTATCAAATAGGGGTATTTTCGTGAATCAATTGATTGAAATTTAGTGAAAACCCCAAATTGTCCCTAGTATCCGAAAATGATTATCGCCAAATTGAGGGCCCAAACGATCGAATTAGTCCAAATTAAGACCACCAGTGGATTCATCACGATGAAACCCATAGGGTAGAGGTGTTTAATTTTAATGGGTGAGCCCGTGTGAGATTTAATTTCAAAAATTGTGAAACCGGGGACTAAATTGAAAGATTTTTATGCAATTAAGCCCTTTTGTTTAAAATTGATCAAATTGGAGGGCAAATTGACCTAATTACATTTCGAGACTTTAGAATTCAATGTAATAACTTATAAAAAGAGAGAATTGAAAATTAAAGACTCGAAAAGGAATTTGTTTGCTCGGTTCGGGTTTATGTTTGTGAAGAAACATAGTAACCTGAGCCGAATTTTCAAGATTTAAGGTGACACACTTGAGTAGAAAATTAAAACAAAATTATTAAATATTTTTGTGTATTTTTCTGACCACGAATGGTATTTTTATGATTTTTTGGGTATTTTTATAATTAAATAAATTCGAAAAATATTATAAAATACCAAAAAATATTTTTTGTTCAAAATTGGTCCCCGAGGCTAGGCCAAGGCTTCCAAAGTTGATTTTGTGATTTTATGACCTTTTTTGATATTTTTAATTAATTTTAAAGAATAAAAATCACAATAATAAATGGTCAAAAATCAGGTGTCAACAGCTGCCCCTCTTTGAGAGGAATCTCATTAGAGGTTTCTCTCAAAGATAAGGTGGCACCTGATTTCTAACCGACTCAACTGGGAAAATGAGAGAAGAAATGCTACGACATTGAATCGCTTAAGGCCCTTTGATGAAAGCTCAAATTAATCCCCGTTTTGCTTTAACAATTTGAACATGGGCCGGAGTGAGAGAGGCTTATCTGATGCTCACCTGTTGGATGCTGCCGGTTGCAACGACTTTCAAGAAGATACCTATGACTCATTATTTAGGATATCCTAGGAAGATTAAGCTCTGACCTGTATGGTAGGTCATACCATTATGGGATTCCTAACTGGTAGGAACCTAAGGAAGGCGCATCCTACGCTTTGGGATTTGCCAAGGATTTTGATCCGTATGGTGGATCGGACCATTGAGTTGGTCCTTATGGCGGTATTTACCAACGAGTTGACCCTTATGGCGGTTTCTACCATATTTGACCCTTCAGGCGGTATCTACCGTTGAGTTTAGTTTGATCCTTATGGCGGTTTCTACCAATGAGCTGACCCTTATGGCGGTTTCTACCATGAGTTGACCCTTCAGGCGGTTTCTACCTTGAATTGACCCTTCAGGCGGTTTCTACCTTTGATTTGACCCTTCAGGCGGTTTCTACCTTTGTTTTGACCCTTCAGGCGGTTTCTACCTTTGTTTTGACCCTTCAGGCGGTTTCTACCTTTGATTTGACCCTTCAAGAGGTTTCTACCTTTGATTTGACCCTTCAGGTGGTTTCTACCTTTGATTTGACCCTTCAGGTGGTTTCTACCTTTGATTTGACCCTTGAGGCGATTTCTACCTTTGATTTGACCCTTCAGGCGGTATTTACCTTTGTTTTGACCCTTCAGGCGGTATCTACCTTTGTTTTGACCCTTCAGGCGGTATCTACCTCCGTTTGACCCTTTAGGCGGTATCTACCTTTGTTTGACCCTTCAGGCGGTTTCTACCTTTGGTTGACCCTTCAGGCGGTATCTACCTTCAAGTTTGCTTTGAAAAGGGGTCTCATGACGAGGGTTCTCCACGTCCGAAGAGACTGCCTAAATTCTTGAAAAAGGGTCCGGGGACGAGGGTTCTCCACGTCTGACAGGGCCGCTTGATTTTTTTGAAAATGGGTCCTGGGACGAGTGTTCTCCACGTCATGCTAGGACTGTTTGATATTTTGAAAATGGGTCCTGGGACGAGGTTTCTCCAAGTCTGATCGGACTTTTTCTTTTAAAATGGTTTTTCTTCCCCTCTTTTTTTTAGAGATCCCGAAGTCTGTCGGGAATTTGGTTTTTTTTTTAAACAGTGAAAGATTTTATTTTGACAAAGCTTCACTTGAGTCTGTTGAGGCGACATTCTGGGAGCTGGGTTCTCCAGGTATCCTGCAGAGGTTTGAGCCTGAAAGATTTTTCTTCACCAAGAAAACGTTAGTAATCTTTGGGAAGACCACGGCTGTCCATTTGACAAAAACCGTATGACTTAAGTTTTAATCGTGAAATGTGCATTTTGATGCTGGAGGTTATCCAAAGCATTCTTGCAACATGCAAATGTGATCACAAATCCCTTGCACGGAAAATCTGGATCCAACAATTTGAAGATTCCAAAAAGAGTTTGCTCAAAACATCAATTGGAATATTTCTCGACAATGAGGTCTTCTCACATGTCTTGAGGTAATGATTTTTATAGGGGATGCACTCAATTCCCTACTAACCTGTGCCTAGGTTTTAGGCTCATTCGCAGCGCATACATTTTGATCGGTCGGGAGATCTTCCACGGGACCGTAATGTTGGGCTTGGATATTGGTCTTCAAGGGGGACTCACTTTTGAGTCAAGGTCATTGAATGAAAGTTTTCACCATCTGCTCCGGGTTTACAAGTCAAGAACCCTGCAAAATGAGAAAGAAATAGTCTTGCTCGTACTTCTTCGAGCTAAGCTATATGTTAACCCAAGTGTCTTAGTCAGATAAGACTGTTTCAGGGTTGTAACATTGGTGGGATTGGGGACCGAAAAAAAGCTTGTTTTTGGCCCAGAATTCGTGACGGGTTTGACATTGGTGATCATTGCTGATTTACCACATGTCCTTTCCTTTCTGCATCTTTAGTTTTTGAGGTGTGCAACCGATTTTGAAGTGTGCACTAGCTCTTTAGAGAGCGTCTCTTGTTGCATTCAGAGACCGACTCTCTCCATGTCTTTGTTCTGTGCTTGGCAGCATTTGGGGAGCAGCCTTTTTTTTTTATTTGGTTCCTTCAGGGATTTCCTCTTTTCCCATCCAGCTTCATTGCAGATCAATCAAACAACTTACACGAGCATCGGCCTTGCTTTTACCAGGCACTTTGCTTTTTCTCGATGCCGTGGATTTTTCTCATTCATTTTTAAAATCCCACTTTTTTCTCATCTTCATGGGATCGTGTTAGACCTATGATCAAAGGTCTAACAAGGTTAAGCATTAACTTGGGAATTTTTTGCCAACCCTAAGTCTTGAACTCCTTCGTTTCTGAAGTGACACTGCATCCGTCTTGGAATGTGCAATGATCACCAACGGGTTTATGAAATGATTTTGCAGGTTCAACTTGGCTATGCAAAGGATTCGGTGTGTGGGATAGAGAAATGAATGCTTCTCATCATCCTATGGCACTTGGATTACCATATAAACAACACACAAAGATTAATGTTAGTCCGAGCAAGAAAATTTCTAACCATTTTCTTCTGATGCTGCTGGACTCACCTCCATTTTGCCCCGATGTGGGGTGGTTCTTGACAGGGTTAAGAATGAAAACCGCCGTTCGAAGGGGTTATCAATGGTCACCTGTAGTATTTGGGAATATGAAACGAACGCCTCCGTCGTCCCAATCCATGTAATCGCTGCGAATGGTCCCTACCTCCGTAGGTCCAAATTTTGCTATCCGATTCGCTCCACTCATCTCTCAGGTGTATATAGGATGTGTTTGGACTGGGCTCGCCTCTCTTTTGAGGAAACTTTCTTTTGAATGGTTTGAAAAATAATCACATTTGGAAAAATTCATTTTTTTTTCCAAAATTTATCCGTCGAGGGGATTTTGTGATGTACCGTGCATGTTCTATTCATGCTTCAGGTAACCTCCCATTTAAATCATGAATATCGATGCATTGGAAAATCTTTATGCCGGCTGAAAGGATTCTGACATTTTTTTATCTCCAGCTAACTGGGAAAAGGGATACTTACCTGTCCGTCGCAGCTGCGGATCCCTGCAAATGTAAAAGAAGCATATCATTGTATGTTCACGAATTTTCCAAAAATCGAAACGATACATCCTACCCTTGGTCATGTACTCTAACGAGTAGTACATGGGATGTAAGAACTTGTTCGTCTGCAAAGCGACTCCCCTGTCAAGGATAAACAATAAGTGTCAATTCATATTCCCAAATTCAAGACAAATTGGGACGATACAACTTTACTCTTGATTTTCATCCCATTCTGATGTTGCGTATTGATATGAACAACATCTATCAAATCCGCCTATCCATGCTTGGAGTGTTTGTAACATCAATGGTTCATCTGCCCCCAGCTGGGCAGCGTCTGTTCTGCTATTTGAACGCATGACTCCTTGAGTGATTTATCCATGTTTATCATCTGAGAAGGAAAAGAAAGAAGACATTACTTCGGTATCCGATTGGAGATCGTTTAGGAACGATACATCGTTTTACCAAATGGGTGGCTTCGCGGCCAGATGCATTTTGCATTGAAGGGATGGATTCCATTATGTTCTGCGAACGATGATCATCGCTTGGGGAGCTCGCCCCTGAGCTTAAAGATGTTCAAAAGGTAAGGCGGATCCTCATACGACTAGTTTCAAGCGTAAATGAGAAATGCTCCCATGGGAGCTTTACAATGGGATTGCCAATACATTCATTCAGGATATTCAACCTCTTTTCCCCGAGCATTTTTTACAATCGCGCCTTGAATCAAACACATGATCGTCGGCTTTGTATCACTATTGCAAGAGTTCGCCGGCTTCAGGCTGATCGAGCCAGAAATTGAGTTCCTCCCCAAGGAAATCGCTCGAATCTCCGAGCCATTGATGCTCAAGTCGAGTATCACCGACCGCTGGCGATGAATCACTTTCGCCTTGGATGATCTGATTCCTCGAGCTGGAACCTCCCTTGTTGACCGGCAAATCTGTTGACATGTCCCATGTAAATGTTGGATTCGCCATGGGAAGAGCACTAGCAATAGGTGGGTACTCAAATTGGGGAGTTCCTATTTGCGGGAACTGCGGTATATACTCTTGAGGGGTATTGAGATTGCTTGGTGGAGCGTTCTGATTTGGGTTAGAGGAGTCGGTGACACGATTGCTGGTCTCGTCAACACTGAAACACGGTTGGGTGTTCCTGGCTCTACAATCATCGTGGTTGCAGTCATGACCAGCATTTAAGTTCGAACCAGCTCCATCCGAGCTTAGTGTCACCCGTCCCTCTTTTAGCAACCTCTTGAAATATCCAAGGTGGCTCGCGACGTTACCTTTAGAGAGTCCCGGTATGTTCATGATTTCGTGTATGCGCGTTGATCGTGCCGTGTCGATCCCCAACTGTCGAACTGTATCAACAAATTTGTGATGGAGTTCAGCAGTCCAAGAAAATCGCGCTTTCTTGCCAACAAGAACAGCTTGCCGACTAATCTCTATGAGATCTGATTGTGTTGGAAACTGCTCTTGTAAGCCTTCGACGGTATCTGACTGTGCCGGAAGACATTGCGAAAGGCATTGTAACATATGAGCACTACAAATCTCTAGAAGTGGCTCTTCGGAGAATATTTCACTGATGAGAACATGGTTACTGCAATCAAGGCAAGTAGCACTGCTCAGCGCTTCCTCATACCTAGCGCTTTCAGTTCGAAGCTTTTCATTTTCTTCCTTCAGAATCGCTAACTCTTGCTGTTTACGTAGATTCCTCAGCCGGGCTCGTTTGTTATAAAACCAATTCTTGACCTTCCAAGGCTCCCACCCTAACTCTTGACCTAGCTTAGCCCTATGCTTCTCATCTGGATGGGAGCATTCCTTGAAGAAAAAATCAAGCTCCCGGTCTCGACTTGAAGTACGGTGAAGGGGATGTTTTCCTTTCTGACGCTGATCACTGCTATGGACATTGTTTTCATTACCACAACCTTGGGTTTCATCGTTGGAAGTGTCAATCTCCATGACCATCGTGCCGGATTTGGTCCCGTGATCTTCAAATTCTTCCAGCAGTTCAAGCTCGGAGACTTCTAAGTCGGGCGTTTCCAACAAATGACGGTATCCTTGGAACATTTTGGATCGAAATATCATTGACTGATCACCGAAGAAATCATCTGATCCTTCGAAATATTGATGTGTGGGTTGGGTAGTATCGCCCGACTGGTTCTTTGAACTGGAACCTCCATCCCTTCTCGAGAATATGAGAGGGGAGTTGACCGATTGACCCCCATAAGCATCTCCTACTTGGGAATTAGGGAAACAAAAATGCTCAACGCATTCCCCTGCTAGATCCTTTGAAATCACATGTCCTAGTTCGGCAAGTCCTTGAGCACTAAGCACAGAAAGCTTATTAGTAAGCGGAAAAACAGCGACGGATGGGTGCTGCACCTGCTGCATCTGTGGCATACATTCTTGAAGAAAATTGGGATGACTCAGATGGATATTCTGATCAATTCCCCAATAAGTGTTGGATTTGTAACCGAGGTTAGTATGACGCTGTCTTAGCGCTCTTCTGTAACAACCGAGGTGATTTGAGACCATAGCCTTGGTAAGTTCTGGTGCATTCAAGGCCTCCATTACTTTCTTCGGGCGTGCTGAGTCGAGTCCTATTCGTCGAACCACGTCTAAGAACTTCGGTGAAGCTCACGGGGCCAAGTGAAACTCTTCTTCTCTTGGTTCAGAATAGCGTCGACAGCTTGACGGCTGATCTTTAACCCTTCTCGAGCAGGATTTAATCTTGCCAGAAGTCGTTGTGGAGGACACTCTTGGGCTCTGACGTGGTGACTCTCATCATAGTGACATATATTCCCTCCTTCAGAAGGCACTGGCACTATCTTTGTGGGATTGATTTGTTCATGCACATCACCAGTATTTTCGATCCTAGTAGAAGGCTTAACGGGAAACAATCTACTGAGAGTGGTAGGGCCACCGCAGTTAGGGCAGGAAATAGTGCTAAGAACTTCCTCATACCTCATGTTCTTTGTTCGAAACTTCTCGTTCTGTTCCTTTAGACACGCGGTCTCCCGTCGTTTGTACTGATTACTCTGCTTGGTTCGCTTATTTTGAAACCAATTCAAGATCCTCAAAGGGCTCGTCCCTAGTTTTTGGCTCAACTTCTTCCTCTGTTCTGTGTCCGGGAAAGGGCATTCACTGAAGATAGCTTCAAGTACCTGGACCTCATCCGGAGCGTGGAACTGGCGACACTTTCCTTTCTGGCGCGGATCATTGTCGCTGGCGTCTTGGTCGCTGAGGGCTTGAGTCTCCTGGATGGCCGAGTCGATTTCCATATCCTTCATGACGAATTCGTTTCCAAGGTCTTCAAATTCCTCTAGCCGTTCAAGTTCGGAGACATTTAGGTCGGGCGTTTCCAACAAATGACGGTACCCCTTGAACATTTTGGGTCGAAATGTCTTTTCCTGGTCTTCGTTCGCTCAATTTTCTCCACCCTTTCTCAGATGTTCGCCCTCTCTGTAATTATCAGAGATTAGGCGTGTTCCAAGAAGCGCCCTTTTGAAATCGAGTAACGAGTGTCTGACGGGCGTTCCTTTCGAGACTTCGTGATTCCCTCCTGTCTTTTCTTACTCTTTCTTACCTGAGTGGAGCATGAAGACTTCCCGTGTTGCCTTTTGCTTTATCGAGCATTGCGCCCGTTCCCTTTGCTCGGTCTCCAAAGTAATAATTCTGCCGGCCTTTAGGCGCTAGTTCCTTTTCTAAGTCCGAGATCACAGGACAGAGGTGGATCCGTGACTCACCCGGGATGCATTAATGAGACTTGATTAGCCCGGCCGTGCATAAAAATTATTATAACTTTCCCTTTCTCGTTTGAGGGCTATAGGGCGAGAGGTTGATAGGACGCATTAATGAGACTTGATTAACCAGGCCGCGCATAAAAATTATTATAACTTTCCCTTTTTCGTTCGAGTGCTATAGGGCGAGAGGTTGATATTGAGAAGATTAACATTTCGACCTAACCTCTCAAACACTCCCCCATCATTCATTCTCTTCTCTGTCGTTCAATCGCAGATGGCTTCCTCTCTTGTACCTACCGCCTCAGCCGAAGCTTCAACCCAATGGGAGAGATTTTATCATCTCCTGGGTAGAGGTTATAGTCATATAAATAATCATCCTGAAGCCGAGGTTGAAGTACGTACTCTGATCCCAGCCTTGGACACCGTGTGTATCGAAGGTACGAAACTGCAAAGGGAGTTTGTGATTTTCCCAACTCTCTTCAACAATTTCTTGGAGGCATACCACGTCGCTAGCCGGGATGTCACCCTGGCTAGCATCGTGCGAGCCCGCTATCAAGTCAGAGCTGATTCCTTGGTGTTGGCCATGCTGACGGCCGATAACCAAAAGAGAGTTGTTGAATATGCCAATGCTCAGGTCTCATTGTTAGCCCGTGAGAGGGACAACTTGATAGAGCGTCTGGCTCTCTGTCAAACCGTTCTTGAGCAAGACCAGCACAATCTCATGCTGAGGCTCCAGTGCACATGGTTGGAGGAAACGCTTGACGATCTGACAGTGGATATAGCTCGCGGGAGGGCGCTGGCTCAGGACTTAGAGCATGAATCGGGGCACTATGAGGCCAAGGTGAATGAGCTTAAGGAGAAATGTCGTCTCCTTTTCTTTAAACTCGCAGATTTTGATCCTCGAAGCGCTGGTTGTAGGCAGGGCATGGACAACATGGAGAATCAGTTGAGCTCATTTGTGACGCTCATTAGAACTCACTTTGGATTTACGGTTCCTCCTCAGTAGTCTGTTTGTAAAGTCTCATGTTGAGTGCAATAAATGAGAGTGTATGTACATTTTCCCTTATCTTTCGCAAGATTCAATATTGCCCTTGGTTTCGCAATCATAGTGTTTGAGGCAACTGACGATCTTTCCGCTTTCGAGCCCGCTCACGTTCTGTTCGTAACCTATGTTGTCACATTTGCCTTCGTGTGTTTGGTCGATTTACCTCGAACCCATTATGACAAAAGATTGTTGTAGCTAAACATGATTATGTTAGCAGGCATCATTGTGTAAAATCAACCCTAGGCCTTAAAGAAGAAAGGAACTGCTCCGATTGAAACTTTACAATGCGCAGATAAGAAATAAGTTCTACTTGTGTACAAGCCCCCCTTTCTCTGGGTATGTTTGATCACCAACCCATCACGTCTGGGTTCAGGTGCGCGGTCATCGACTCCAGATCATGGCCGTGAAGGTTTGCTAGCCTCCTCCTGATGGATTCTTCGAACTGTGACCACCATCTTTGTTTGAGAAGAAAAGAGGAGGGTCGACCTTTTTCCTATCAAAAGCGTGTCTCACTCAGAGATCAAGGAAGCAAAATTGTTCGAAGTGTTCCCCCATTGGATCATCTGAGATCATATGCCCTAGTTGGGCGAACTCCTGAACATTAAACGTCGTGGGTGGATCAGTAGCAGGAAGAGCGCTGGTGGACGGCTGCTGCTCGAGCAGAGAAGTGTATATTTGTTGCACCGGTGGCACGTATTCTTGAGGAACATTAAGATGACTGATAGGGCTATCTTGACCAATTCTCCAACAGTTGGTGGTAGAGCTACCGGGTTGGTTGGTGTCGAAACTCGGCAGGGCTCTTCTTGAGGCATGGTTGTTGTGTTTGTGGCCGTACCTAATGTTCAAGTTCGAGTCGGGCTCTTCTAGGTGCCGTGCGGCATGACGCCGTCTTAGCGTCCTTCGGTAACCATTAAGGTGGTTTGCGACTAACCTTCTAGCGAGCCCCGGTTCATTCATGACCTCCAGTACGCGTGTTGGACATAATGAGTCATTCCCTATTTGGTGAACCGCATCAAGGAATTTTCTGTGAAGCTCTGGAGACCATATGAACTTCTTTTGGCGACTCAGGATAGCATCCATGACTCGGTGATCATTCCCCGATTTACTCTCGGCAGGGTCTGGTTGTGCCAGAGGTTGTTGCAGGGGAAGCTGGTTAACTTCGAACTGGTCTGTGGTGATAGTAAGCCCATTGTCAGGGAAATTGTAGTGACGCGCCTCCCCTCTTTCAAAAGATGGTTCGAGGGAGTGGGGTGGTGGACGACCACTTGCGATTCTCATAGAAAACTTATCACGGAACATTTCGCGAGTGCCGATAGGACCACCGCAGTTAAGGCAAGCGGTAATGATGAGGACTTCCTTATACCACATGTTTTCTGCTCGAAGCTTGGCGTATTCTTCTTTTAGAGTTTCGAGCTCTTGACACTTTCCCCGAACCACTGATCTGGCTCGTCTGTTTTGAAACCAGTGCTTGACCCTTAAGGGTTCCATCTCTAATTTCCGGGCTAATTTTTTTCTTCGTCTCATATTCGGGTAACGGCACTTATTGAAGGCGGCTTCAAGTATCTGGATTTCCTTCTCAGTACAGGGTCGGCGACGTCTTCTTCCGCGAGGTGGGATATCGTCGCTGCCGTCGTTGTTGCTGCTACTGTCGTCGTCGCCACCACTGTCATCGTCGCTGCCCTGATCCTGAACCTCGTTGCCAGCAGGGTTGGGTAGCATGGTTTCGACATCTGGCTCGATCCCAAAGACTTCGAGGTCTCCCAACTGCACATTACCTATGACATTTGGGTCAGTCATCTCCAACAAATGACTATGATTATTAAACATACTGGATCAAGAAGAGGTTTGTTCGTCCTTTTTATTCACTCAGGGTCTTGTGATCTTCTTCGTACGTTCACTCTCTCTAAACTTTCCTTTGAGTGACTTTGCCTATTCAGGAGACGCCCTTCGAGTATGGAAGACGATCACCAGGCGAGCACTCCTTTAAAGATTTTGGATTCCTCGCTTTGTCCTTTCCCTTGCTTTTCTATTGTGGAGGGACCTCGGATCGCTTTCCTTTCCTCGGTAGCCGAACTTGTCCCCACCACGTTTCCCAAAAGACTGAACTATGTTTACCACCCGCTCAGCTTTTCATCATGCTAAGACTATCAACCCTATCGCGGCTTCTTCGATATTTGCGCTCGACTCCCGCTCCCCTTCAATAATGGTGAAACAGACAATGCTTTTACAACTTTTCAGACTCGTCAGACCTGAAATCGCGGATCGAGGCGGGTCTGGTGATTCACGGGAGGAGCGGCCCCTGCTTTACTTAATTACCCCTGCTCCACAAGTATTATTGATGCGGCTTTTCTTCACTCTCGAGACGCTACAACAGCACGGAGTTAGTGTTTGGGAGATTAACGTTCCCATGTAACCTGCTTCCATCTTCTAGTCGCTCTACTGCGCATCTCTCCTTCCAAAATGGTCTCCTCTCCCATTCACACCTTTTCAGCTGAAACTTTGGCTCAATGGGAAAAATTCTATAATCTCATGGGTCGAGGTTATGCTCACATGGCTGATCATCCTGAAACAGAGGATGAAATCCGAGTCATGTTTGGGGACCTGGATATCACTTCCCTCGAGGGTACTACGTTGGGGAGGGAATATAGAGCTTTCCCAGCCCTATTTACAGACTCTCTGGAGGTCTACCGCACTGCTCATCGGGAAGTTACCGTGGTTCGTGTTTTGCGAGCCCGCTACGAGGACCGATGCGAGCACTTGGTGCTGATTAACTTCGTGGCTGACAGCCACAACAAACTTATAGAGTCAGCCAACGAGCGGGTCTCAACATTGCTACGTGAGCGAGGAAATTTGGTGGAGCGACTGGCCATGTGCTTGATCACCTATGAACATGACCGTCGTAATATCATGTTGAAGTTTCAAAGTGAGTGGCTGGAAGAGAGGCTCGATCGTGTTACCGAGGACGTATCCCGTGGAAGGGAGCTAGTTCGGGATCTGGAACTCGCCGCTGAAGATCACAGAGCCAAGGTTGCTGAGCTTAAGAATGAGTGCAAGCGCCTTCTTCTCCAGCTTGCGGACCTTGATATGCGGAGCAGTGAGTGCAGACAGAGGATCAATAACATGGAGGGCCAGCTGAGCTCCTTCGTGTCGCTGATTAGGGCTCACTTCGGCTTTACTTTTCCGCCTCGCTAATCTGTATTAATCTGCTTTGGAAGTCTTTCGATTAAGCGAAAATGAATGAAAGCTCCCGCGTGTGTGCTTTTACTTCTGTACAGTTCATTTCTTCGAACGTCCGAATACTCTCAGACTCGGATGAGCCGATCCATAATAAGTCGAGCAAATGTGTTTTGATTTTCTAATTCGCTCATGATCAGAAGAAAGAATAGCTTCAGGCTTATCCAAGAAAAGATTTCTCTTTACTCCTATATTTTTTACCTGCAAATAAAAAGACAGAATCAGAAGGAATAATTTGAAAAAAAAAAAACAAAAACCCCTTTCAATCCTATGCTTGCCCATGATTAATAAGGACAAGAACTTTTACAAGGATTAATCTTGTGCGAAAAGTTTTTATCAATATTCCTCGAAGGGAAGCATACTGTTGAAAGGAATGTAATTCACGATAATCGCTTTTGATCAATTTCGAAAGGAACGAATTATTCAAAAGTGCAAGACATGATAGCGTGTTTTAAATTCAATTGAAGATATGGCGTCCAAATTAAGGCCGTTTGCTAAGAACGAGAGTGATTTGGACATCTATCTCGTCATTAAATTTGAAACAACGCCGATATTCTCGATCAATTATCGTGGATTACCAGTGACGTACAACATGCACGAAACAATTCAAGTGTATAATTCCTTCTAGAGAAATTTTAATTTCCTCTAAAGGAATTATAAACTTGACTTGCGAGTATTCGGATGATTAGAAAAAATGCCACTATCACATTCCAATGACCCGTCAAAAGAAATACAACCAAGTTCCATCTGAATGTATACACCAATAGATCCCCAATACAATCACTCTGAGGGGTGAGATAGAGAAGACCTCAGTAAAAATAAACCCTATACAAGAGGACTAGTAATGGAAAATGAAACAAAGGAATGTGATCCTAACGTTTAAGGATGCCCCAGTTTCGATCTGTGTCTTCAGGATCGCTTGCCCCAACTCGTCATCTTCATTGGATGATACCTCAATAATGTCCATAGTAGGTTCTTTTGTTGTACACTCGGTGTTCGCCATGGGATATCACCCTCCTCTTCTATCAAGGACGTTGGGGGAAAACGCATATATCTATCCTCGAAATGGCATTTAATCTAATCACCAGAATGCAATGAATGAAATGCCTATATTTATATGAACTGTAATAGATTTGAGAGATAGAGAGTCTTACCAACCAAACTCGTCGACTTATGTGCGGTTTTAGGTGTACCAACCGACCAAAGACATACGCATGAGACAAGTGATGGCGAACTTCTAACAATCAGAGGGTTTGGCACCTAAGGTCAAGGTTCCCACCTCGGGTTCTAGAAAGAGCCGATTCCATTGCACAACTATCGTTGCATTGGGACTCGATCCATAGTTCGAAGCGAACGAAATTGAAAAGTGGATTACCCCGTGTTTTTCCTCACGGAGATTCCATTTTCAATTCCTTCTATTGTGTTCCTAAAGGCGGCGCCCGGGGTTTTAGGCGGGATTGTGTGTGTTCATGTGTCGTGAGTATCACAATGCAAGTCATGCATAACAGTTTATCAATCAGCGCTTCAAATCATCCGTACAACATACATTCCTACGCCAACCTGCATATAACAATGTTAATCACGGACTACACCCCTTATCTCTCCAATCTGCAAAAACATATAACACCTACCATGAGCGGACTTACCTCACCTTCAAGAGCGCCTGCAGGGTTAGAAAAATCACTCAGCGTTTTAATTACGGCCTAAGTCCACTTGAGGTCTAGAATCATATGTTCTAGAGCAACGTCCCCAGTGGAGTCGCCAGCTGTCGCGACCCGTCCGGAAGCGGACGCGGCTAATGGATTACCGATCGCGGGTCTTGGATCGGCGCGGGGCCTCCCAAGCCCATACCAAATCGCGGCGGGAGTATTTTTTTGAGGGGATTCGACGATAACAGTCGATCGCTTTCGACCTTAGTGTGGTCGTAGTGGCATGTGCAACTTGTGCATGCATTTGGAGTCGCCACCGGTCTTTCTTGGAGGGTAGACCGGAAACCTTATTGACCGATTGGGAGAGATCGATCAATTCTGCGGAACCATAGATTTTGGGTTCGGTGATTTTCCTAGCTAAGAATTCATGCAGACGCAATTTTGGGTGAGGTAGGTTTGATTCAGGGTTTCACACAGATTGGAAGACTATTCCTATCAACCACAATCAATTTTAATGAAAGCGCAATCAAATGCATAAATAAACCTCATCGATGCACATCAATCCAAATCAATGGCTTCCTAATATAGCCATAAGGGCTTAGGGAAGTGTGATTTCGGACCGGGGTAAAATGGGAGGATTTGGAGGCGATTAAGCCCGAAGGGCAAAATCGTCAATTTTTGGAAGATTTGGATACCGAATTACCCAAAATATTCCATGGCTAGTTGATTGTAGCCATTTCCCATTCTTGAGAATTTTTTTGGAATTTCTTGATTTTTCTTCAATTTTTAGGAGACGATTCGCCCAAAGGGCGAAATCGTCATTTTTAAGAAGGATCGGGTTCAAAACACCCGGGATGAGCCTTGGCCAGTTGATTGTGGCCATTTCCTATTTTTTTTTGGATTTTTCTAGAATTTTTAGAATTTTTTTTGGAAGACGGTTTGCCGGAAGGGCAAAATCGTCATTTTTGAAAAGACCGAGGGCCGAAAGTCCCGAAATAGGTTGTGGCCAGTTGAATATGGCCATTTCCTATTTTCTGGAAGTTTTTAGAATTTTTCTGAATTTTTCGAATTTTTTCCAAATTTTTTTTATGATTTTCTATTTTTTATTATTTTTTGAATTTTTATTATTTTTTTATTATTATAATTATTAAAATATTTTCCGGACCGGGTCGGACCCGGCCCAAGCCTCTCGGGCGCCCGGCCCAACCCCACGGCCGAAACCGGCCTCGAAGAAACGACGCCGTTTCGCCATTTCTCTATTTTTTTAATCAATTTTCGATTTTTTATTCATTTTCTATAATTATCCGAAAATC
Source organism: Rhodomyrtus psidioides (assembly GCA_021437785.1). Taxonomy (NCBI): domain Eukaryota; kingdom Viridiplantae; phylum Streptophyta; class Magnoliopsida; order Myrtales; family Myrtaceae; genus Rhodomyrtus; species Rhodomyrtus psidioides. The sequence goes on from JAILYB010000053.1 coordinate 202,317, forward strand.
CCTGGATCGGACGGCTCTCATCGTGCCACGTGGCAACTCCTGGTGCGTCCGATCTCGAACGAGATCAGACGTTCCACAGAAAGCCACTTGGCACAATCTCAGCCTTCTGATCGATTTTAATTAATTATCCGAAAATCATTTTTTATTTTTTGAAAAATCCAGATCGCGACACGTGGCACATTCTCCACCGTCCGATCTGGTTTTATTTTTTGTTCCCGGACATGGCCCACCACGCTGACGTGGCTACTGACGTGGCATGCCACGTCAGCGTTGACTGGTCAACGGTCGACCAGACCGCCGGAGAAGATGACTGGCGCCGGCGAGAGGTTTGAGGACTTACCTGAGGCCCCTTGATGGTCGGCGACCGCCGAAAATCCCTCGTCAAGCTCCCGTCCGAACCATGGCCGGCGAAGTTCCGGCCCTCGGTTTTTGTCGAGTTTTAATGCAAAATAAACATCAAGCCGGGGTTAGACAAGAATCTAATGAAGATTTATAGCTTCTAGCATGCGAATAATGCTTGGGGATGACACGGCCGAGAGCCAAAATAATTCAAACCACGCGGGCATTTCATCGAGCAGATTGTGTGCATGTGAGAAAACGAGGCCGGAGTGAGAAACCGACCTGCCACGAGCTCGTCGACGGCATAGAAGTCTTTTGTGATGATCGATGAGTGTCGCTGCAGGCTCCGGACGGTCGTTCCACCCCCGTGCTCCCCAAAATCACCTCCCTCTCTCTCGGCCCGAGCTCCCCGTCGCTCTCGGCCTCCCCCTCTTTTCTATGCGTGGCCGACCGCTTTTCGGTCAGGGAATCTTCACTCCACGACCACCATCTTTCCTTTTCCAACTCGCCCTCGCCTTTTGTAAAACAAAATGCCACAATGGGCCTCCCCATCTTCCCCTGTTTCCTGCTCTGTCGGCACGGTGGGTCTGCAACAAAGTTGCAGACCTGGTTCGGACCGGGTCGGGTCGGGTCTGACCCGACCGGCCCGGTTCGACTCTCCTAGCCCAATTGAGCCCCAAATCGACCTATTTTCATGAAATTGATACCAAAATCGGACTCATTGACATGTTTTCTATCAAATAGGGGTATTTTCGTGAATCAATTGATTGAAATTTAGTGAAAACCCCAAATTGTCCCTAGGATCCGAAAATGATTATCGCCAAATTGAGGGCCCAAACGATCGAATTAGTCCAAATTAAGACCACCAGTGGATTCATCACGATGAAACCCATAGGGTAGAGGTGTTTAATTTTAATGGGTGAGCCCGTGTGAGATGTAATTTCAAAAATTGTGAAACCGGGGACTAAATTGAAAGATTTTTATGCAATTAAGCCTTTTTGTTTAAAATTGATCAAATTGGAGGCAAATTGACCCAATTACATTTCGAGACTTTAGAATTCAATGTAATAGCTTATAAAAAGAGAGAATTGAAAATTAAAAGACTCGAAAAGGAATTTGTTTGCTCGGTTCGGGTTTATGTTTGTGAATAAACATAGTAACCCGAGCCGAATTTTCAAGATTTAAGGTGACACACTTGAGTAGGAAATTAAAAAAAAATATTAAATATTTTTGTGTATTTTTCTGACCACGAATGGTATTTTTATGATTTTTTGGGTATTTTTATAATTAAATAAATTCGAAAAATATTATAAAATACCAAAAAATATTTTTTGTTCAAAATTGGTCCCAGAGGCTAGGCCAAGGCTTTCAAAGTTGATTTTGTGATTTTATGACCTTTTTTGATATTTTTAACTAATTTTAAAGAATAAAAATCACAATAATAAATGGTCAAAAATCAGGTGTCAACAGTCGTCCACTTGACCCAAACCCTAACTTTGAGCAATTTTCAGAATTCGATTGAGACAAGAAAGACGATTTTCCCATTGAAGGGCAAAATTGTCATTTTGAGAAAAGGAACAGGACTCGAAAACCCAACCCTAAGAATTGGTCGTCTACCTGACCCTAATTCTTACCATGGCATTATCGGCCTTATCTTGCATATACAGCAGAGACGACTTACCCCTAAAGGGTAATATTGTCAAGTCTTGGAAGAACAGATAAGAAACCCCAAAAATAGGGTTGACCAGTTGTCTGTGGTCAATCCTCGATTTTTGGGGATTTCTAGAGTGTCTAGGATTTTTCCACAATTTTTCCACATTTTTTGGAATTTTCTGGAATTTTCTAGCATTTTTTTATTTTTTAGGATTTTCTGATTTTTTTTATTTTTTAAATCATTTCTGATTTTTTTTTATTTAAAAAATATGATTCGGACCGGGTCGACCCGACCCACTTGGGTTGGAACCCGACCCAGACCCGAACCCGCGAAACCCTCGGCCAAAACGACACCGTATCATGCGTCTTTATTTTCAGATTACTCGGATTTAATCCGACGATCCCTGATGGACCACGTGGCTAATCCACGATCGCCGGATGAGATTACTAAATCTCACGGTTCAGATTGAATGGAGACTCAACCAGGGCCGTCTGATCTAATCGCTTAAATCTACGGTCGCGATTAAAACGTAAGACTTAATCTGGACCATCCGTTCATACTAACCTAAACGATGTCGCACTACTACTAACCTGAACGACACCGTTTCACTCCATTTTGATTTTTTTTCGATTTAAAACTATTTCGGATAATCCTAATTACTAATCGAACGGTCACGATTTGTTAGACTCAATTAACCTAGACCGTCCGATCTAATGCTGATTCACCCTAACAAACTAACGGTCGAGCTGACTCGACATCTACGTGGACCAATGGCCGAATGCCACCTAGGACTTTGACTCGCTGACCACGCCACGTCAGCTTCATCTTCAACCTCGCGACCGTTGCTGGACAAATGGCCACGACTCTCCGGCGATGATCCGACGGTGGAATCTTAACGGATTGGAGCGAGACCGGCGGCAATCGACTCGCGATGACCTCTATTTTAACATATCTGAGAATCGCAACATTTTATTCACAGAGTCGCAAGAATCATGCAAAGTGCCGAGTACGGCCATGGGAGTTCGATCGCGTAATTTATCTAAAATCGTAGCAATTCAATCACAGAACAGCACCAGTGGAGGTTCAGAAAACTCACCTCGAGCTCCGATTGAGCTCGCTCGGCCCAGATTTGGCTGGGGAAGGATGAACAGTGGTTCGACAATGGAGGTTGGATTGGAAGACTCGATTGGGTGTGTTAAGACAAAATCGATGCAAAAAAAGATATGCGACAATGGTCAGTAATGTTCAAGGAGTAAAACGCACATAGTAATTGAAAGAATAGGCAAGAAATGCTAGAACCGCCATTGAAGCTCAGTTCAAGAATCAAAGCTCGGCCTTACCTGTTCTCGCGATTTCACGGGGCGCGGCCGGTGGCGATCGCTTTCTAGCGGTCTGGGCGAACTTCGAACTGTCCTTTCTGGCTTTGGTCTGGCCGGAGACGGCCCAACCAGCGCCTTGCAGTTGAGCTCGAGTTCTCGACGGCAAAGGGCCGGAGAACGAGCTTTTTTTCGCCTCCTCTCTCTCTCGCACGTTTTAGTTCGTCCTCCACCAACTGAATCCACCAACCTCCTTAACAGAAAGCGATCACGAGCTTATATAGCTCTTGGGAATTTTGGTGCCGAACCATGGAGCTTCAACCAACTCGGTTTGGCACGTGTAGTCACGTGCAATTAGGTCCAAACGACGTCGGGGGAGGTGGGTATTTCGCTCAATCCTGTTTGGTCCTCCGGCGAGCTTTACTTCATGCGAATTTGGCATGAATTTGACTTGCGTTTGGTATTTGCTGACTTTTGCAGGTACCGCAGCTTTGACTGACCTCGCCGGAGCTCGTCCGGAGGCCATTTGTTTCGGGGCTGGTCTCGATCGAAAGGTCTTGAGTCAAAGAACAAAACGCCCACTAGTACTTCTCCAATTGTAATTGATTTGTCGATCAATTTTCCCTTTGAAATTACATCTTCTACTGTTCACTCGTGCACAGGCCTGATGAAGAAGAAGACACTATAGCGGACCGGTTCGACCGGTCCAACCGGAGGTCTGACCGGTCCGAACCGGTCCCGACTTGCAATTTTCCAAATTAAATCCAAATTAACAGGAAATTTTTGCAATTGAACCTCATAATCGAATTTAGGGCATGAATTCTATAAAAAAAAATGTGATTTTGCCCAAAAGTTCATATCAATTTCAACAAAAACCCCAAATTTCCTTTTAATTGCAAATTGGGGAATTGTGCAATTAAATGTCCAAATGATCAAATTGGGTTAAATTACATGTGCCAATCGATTCAAAATGGTGAAACCCATTTGGCAGGATGTTTAATTTGCAATGATAGCCCTTGAATTGAAAGTAATTTCAATTATGCTCATTTTCAAGTACTAAAAATGCAATTTTAGTATGCAATTTTGCCAAATTCGTGCAATTGAACAATTTGTACAAACAATTGGGCTAAATGGAAATAAGGGACAGTTAGAATGGATGTCAAGATCCTAGAAAATACCAAAATTGCAAATTAAAAGACTCAATGGATATTTTTTTCTCAAATTCAATAGTATGGGTTACAAAGGAACACCCATAATTGAATCTGATTTTGAACTTTTTATGAGGTCAAATATACAAGGGATTAAAAAGAAAAATATTGGCTATTTTTCCATATTTTTGTGGCCTCGAATGCTATTTTTCTTGATTTTTTTTGAGTATTTTCCTATTTTCTAAAAATACTAAAAAATATGAAAAAATATTTTTTGTTCAAAAATGGTTCCTTGGGCTTGGCCAAGGCCACCAAAGTTGATTTTGTAATTTTTTGACTTTTTATGGATATTTTGTGATTTTTCAAAATAAAGCTGAAAAAGACTTGATCAAAAAATCAGGTGTCAACATCGTCTTCATCTAAAATGACGATTTTACCCCTCCAAGGGTAAAATCACTTTTAAATTCCAGAAATTCCAGAAAAATAGGAAATTGATTGGATTTATTGCCAATCCTATTTCTCCCGTCTTTTGACTGTACATTCAGTCTGAAATGACAATTTCGTTCTTTTAGGGCAAATTGTCCCCAAATTTCTCAAAATTATGATTCTGCCCCTCATGAGTGAATCATGTCAAATCACTCCTAAGCCTTGATTGATACTTCTCTAGGCTAATATGGTCTCATTTAGGGATGTCATGCTGCTTTCATGTGTTTTATCCGCATGGATCCTTGATTTGCGCATTTATTTCTATTGATTGTGAGTGATAGGGTAATCATTCCCATCTGCATGAACTCCTAGATTTAGGATCCGTACCATATTCATCTGCATGAATCCTAAGATTAGATAAACCATTCAACTTAGGTACCGAAAGGGCGTCGACTCTAACAGTCGGCGTAACTAAGTCCCCGATCCCATTTCTCTGATTTCCGCAGAATCGAATAGACCGCTCCCAACTATTCGATAGGGTTCCCGATTGTACCCTCCATGAAACGATTGGTGGCGACTCCTTGGCATGTACACATATCACATGTCACCAGACCACACCGAAGGTCGACCACGTATATCTAGCCGTTGCGATTTGGATAATGGACCTTGGGAGAGGCTCGCGTCCGATCAGGCAGCAGTCGGGTGGCCCATTAGCCCTTGGTCCTCCTCCGAGCGAGAGGGGTTGCGACAATAATACTCAAATAAAAAGTTTAGGATGTTCTAGTTTGTTTCGAATTAACCATGCGGTCAAACCATGTTATATGTATGTTTTCGTCTGTGTGTATAAAAATCGTTAGTATCACATCACACTCTTGAATTTATGGCAATTATGCTAATTCAATTCTAAACCTTTTTTGTTTTGTCAATGGAGTCCTATACCTTTTGAATTGATGCCAATTCAATATATGTAGCTAATTTTAGCTGGAACTACGTGGCGCGGCCGGTGCAAACGTTGTACGGCTACCGCCGACATGAATAATTTTAATTATTATGTTGATATTTTCTCTAGATTATGTATTTTTTTTTGTTTTTTTTTTGTTTATTTTCTTTGTCTTTCTTTTTTTTCTTCTTCCCTTCTTCCTTCTTCATATAGCCTGTTGCTGGACCTTGGCAACCAACAGCCGGCTAGAGGCGAGGTTGGCGAGATCGGTCTTGCCGGCGCTGGGCGAGGACGGCCTCGCTGGCCCTCGCCTATGGCCAATTGCCGAGGTCCGTTGATCGGCTATAGGAAAAAGGAATAAGGGAAGGAAAAAATAATCTATCAAAAAATTAGAATGTTATTACAGATTATTCACATTAGCATCAGTTGTGCCTTAGCAACTGTCAAAAAAATTACTTAGGATTGAATCAGCACAATTGTAATAGATTTAAAAATTTTATTTAGGATTGAATTAATATAATTGTAACATATTTAAAAAAAATGGTAATTTTGTGGAAGAAGTAGGTAATAAAATTCATCAAGTGGACACTATCATTTATTTACCTAGAAATATTGTCATGTTGGACTAGTAACTCTAAATGTAGACCGCAGAAGCCCCAATTTGATTTAGTTAAAAGAAAATGCTACTTTTCAAGACAATAGCAGAATTTATTTTAAACAGGGCATGCCCGTGGGAAACAATAAAATTCGCCATATCTGTAACGACCTCTCTGTGCGTTGCCCCAACTAGTGCTCTTTGCTTTTGCTTTTAAGTAGAAACAATGACATTTGCTTTTGCTATTTTTGCACATATTTAAGTTGTTAAATCTATTGGAATATATAAATATTAAACCACGCATTCTTCTAATAGCTTAAGCTTTTAGAGCAGTTGGCAAGTGGTCCCACCAAATCTTCACATGGTATCAGAGCAGGAGGTCCTGAGTTCAAATCTTTCCAAACCCCTATTTGCCTCCCCAATTAATTTGTCCACACTTAGTACTAGGCAAAAAACCAGACTAAGCGTGAGGGCGAGTGTTGGAATATATAATATTAAACCACGCCTTCGATGTACCTATTACGCGGAACGAATTACGTAACTTGCGGCGCATAGAAATCTGCAAAATTTTCTTAAGGGACTTGTTACAAAAAGTGCCCCAAGAGCACTAGTCGATGCTATTAAAAGCCAGTAAAAACCACGAATCGACTACATTTTGAAAATCGAAAAGGAACATATTTCTAAAGGGTAGCATGTTTAGACAAGAAAATGTTCATATTTCTAAAGCACAGCTCGTAAACCTACCAAGAGCCCAATTTGCTGCTGTTGTTGTTTTTTTGTAAATTGTCAGGTGGTTGTTGAGGAGTCAAAGGACTTATAGGGGGACAGCCTTAAATGAACTTAGCAGATTAGCTCATCTAGAAAAATTGGCTTTTTAATCGCCTCAAAACTAATTCGATCCATTAATGCCGTGCCACAACTAAATGAGTTTTTTCATGGAAGCCAGTGGACCGATCATCCTTGTCCTGTGATGATTTTGATGCTCTCTCTCTTTTTCCTTGAATGACAGTGACTCTGGCTCATAGCAGACCCCTCAATTTCTCACCCACATGTCTTAATCATGAAAATCAATTTCATAAATCAGGGACATATGGAGTGATGTATGCTCAAGTAATCCGAATCAACAACGAGGAAAATGATGACAATTGCACACTATATTTCGAGCAAAAAAAAAAAAGACACTATGTACTCTTCTCGATCGTGAACTTATTTTACGGATGTCGATTCAGTCCTGAACTTTATAATTTTTTTTTTCAATTTAGTCCTATACCTTTTGCATAAAATTTCAATGTAGCATTTCAAGAGAATTTTCATCGGAAATGGCTGACGTGGAGGTGCGCCACGTAGGATGGCAGGACCTTTACGTCAACGATTTTCAACGGAAATTGAATGAAATGACTGTGCTGGAATTTCACGCAGAAATTTATACTTAAATTGAAGAATTGAAAATTCTATAACTGAATTTGCATCCTTTCAATAGATTTGGGACTGATTGGGTAAGTTTCCCATATATTCACACATCTATAGGCCAAGCTTGCCAATAAAGAAAAAAAACTCTCTCTTTCTTGGAACTTTTTCATCCTTGCTATTTGAGAAATTAACCTCCATTTGCACAATTACCCACACGATACGTTACACGTTATATTAAGATTGTGTTAATTAATGTTAGCACTAGGAGGTGTTTGGTGCTACACACGCCTTTCCAAAAGAACAAGCTGATATGCAGTCCCCAGGCATTAGAATGTTGGTATCTCTTGTGTATTTCTTGAAGATGAAAAAAGGAAATAAAAAAAAATTGCACGATGCTTACGTTAATAATTCTTTTTATGACAAGATTAATAATTTTCTTTTTTAAATTGACATATAACTGATAGAATTACCAGAAATGTAAAGGTCCATCCTCCAGTTCCATCAAAGCAACTGTAGTTTAGTTAAATCGAACAACCCCAGGAAAAGAGAAAATGAATGACATAAAGTGCGAGAGATCGAACACGACAGCTCCCGGCCTCTCGGCTCAAGCCCTAGGCTTGATCATGGCCTGGAGAGTGTTCTTCATGACCACCGTGAACTCCAGTTTTCCGGTGAAGTCGATCTTGCCATTCGGAGGATAAGCACTCCACTCAAACTCTTGAACCATCCGGGCAAGCATTAGATGAACGTGAACCGTGGCCATCCCGAGTCCCGGGCATATCCTCCGTCCCACGCCAAACGGCAGCATTCTCACGCCGGTGACCCCGGTGATGTCAGCATCCTCGTTGCCCGAGATGTACCGATCCGGGTCGAACTTTTCCGGGTTGGTCCACAGCTTCGGGTCCTCTGCGATGCCAGGCAAGTAGATCTCCACATTTGCATCTGTGGGTATGTCATAGCCTGCAAGGCAAATTACGACGTTAATCCGTATTAGTGGAAAGATCAGTATAGCGCTCCATCCATTTACCGCACTAGTCTTAGGATAATTACCATACAAAAGTTTCTTTCCTTCTATTAAACAACGAAGTTGTTCACCAAAAATGTGTTAATTGAGTAACGAAAAGTTTTGCCTGACCGCACACGGTACTAACCGTACCAACCACAAGTTTGTGCGTGGCTGGCATGCACCTGTCGGAAAAGGGATCCCCTTCCCTTGTCCAATCAAGGCAGGGGGTGCCCTAATCAATTTAGACCATTTGTTCAACAATGGATGGCCCAGATTAAAACCCAAAAAAAAAAAAAAACCTCCCCCTATTATAAGGGATATGGATATTTCGTTTTTGAACGGACGGTCCAAATTGATCATGACATCCCCTACCCTGATTGGACAAAAGCCTAGCAAGCCTCATTGAGTAATTAAGATGTACGCTCTAATGTTCCTAATTTTAAGTCGGACCAGTTCACATCTATTATATATGTTTCCCTTTCTTAAGCTATATAGCCGGAGTATATTCATCTAATTATATGACCATTTCAAATTTTCTATCTTAAAACGAAATTTGCTGGTTTGGGACACAGAAATGCATGCCCTGTCCATACATTTATTTCTGTGAATTATTGATATTCTTCTATCCATACATTCAATGAGCCGACTTTACCTTAGAAGCATTTACCAGGTCATAACTATTTACCGTGACCTATTTCTAAACGGAGATGACATTATATACAAAACTCGTATCGTGTCACTCGATAATATGATAAGGTAAGTCATTTTTAAACAACAAGCAAGTTAGGTAAATCTCGAACTTACGAAACATTTCATCACACTACGCATCAATCGATGCAGATCCCACAAACTCACAAACCCTAAAATTTCTTTCTCGAATGCCAAATCTTGCAGCATTTGTCAAGAGCAAATGGCAACCTCAGTTACGTACCTGCAAGTTTGGTCGGCTCAGTAACTGCATGAGTTAAAGAGAAGTAGGTGGGCGGGTGCTTTCGCAGCAGCTCTTTCACTACGGCGTTCAAATACGCCATCTTCTCCACGTCTTTCTCTTCCACCTTCCGGTCGCCGACCGTCGATCTGATCTCCTCGTAGAGCTTGCTTTGCACGTCCGGGTTCGCAATCAGCTGCGCGATCCCCCACTCGATGGCCGTCCCCGTCGTGTCGGTCCCCCCGTTCACGAACTCCGAGCACAGCGTCACGAGCTCGGCGCTCGTGGGCCCGGACTTGCGTCCTTCGATCTTGAGGTCGAACAGCGTGTCGAGGTAGGAGAAGGATGTCGCCGACTTGTCCGACCCAGGGTTCTCGACCGCCTTCCTCCGTTTCTCGATGAACGGGATCACGAAGTCGAGCTGCGCTTGCCGCACTTCCTGCGCCCGCCTCCGCTCCTTCGAGAAGAAGGGGCTCAGCGCCGGGAGGTAGTCGTCGATCCGAGGGTCGAGGGTGATGAGCACCGTCTTCATCATATCGTCCATCTGCCCGATGGTTTCCTCGTCCATCTCGAGGCCGAAGCACATGGCCAGGAGGATGCAGAACACGGCGTACCGCGCGCTCTTGAGCACCCAGACGGCGCCGCCGTTGGCCTCGGCCTCGGCACGGAGCCGGTGAATGAGCTTGTCCATCGCGTCTTCGCGAACACCTTTAAACTCCTTGAGCCGGCTGGAGCTGAGCATGTTCTGCACCATGTTCCGCCGCAGGGAGCGCCACACCGGGCCGTAGAGGGCGGCGTTGACCGTGAACTTGTTGCAGCTAAAGACGGCCCGGGTGGGGTTTTCCCTGGGCCGGGTCGCGAACAGCTGCCCCCGCTCGATGAGGGCCTCGTGGACGAGCTTCGCGTCGCTCAGGATGATCATGGTCCGAGTCCCCATCCTCAACGTGAAGATGGGGCCGTACTTGGGCCTGAGTTCTTCCACGTACTGGAAGAACGGCTTCCCCGAGCGGGCGACCTGGAAGAGGTTGCCGACGACAGGCCAACCGGGAGGTCCCGGAGGGAGGTTGAGGCCCTTCCCACCCGCCTTACGCGAGAAGAAGTAAATGACCCCGGAAACTAAGACCGCCAGGAGAGTGAGACCGAGATGGTAGTACGAGGACGGATCCATTGTCGTGGATGGGGATTGAGAGAGAGAGAGTGTGTGTGTGTGTGTGTTAAAGAGGAATGGAGGAAGGATGCTAAAGAAGAGAGAGCATGAAATTATAGGTGAGGGTTCAATAAAAGCTCATGAGGCTGAGCTACCACTTGGGAAAAAATGTCATGTATAGTGGGCACACTGGCGAGGTGGATGGAGACCATATAGAGATGATGAGGTGGGTTGGTTGAGACTCTGTGGAGCTAGAAGGACCCAATTCCTCTAAATAACATCAACTTTGCCTGAAGTTTCAATTATCGTCCGAACTTTTGTTTTTTTCATAGCATTTGAGGTTCGGAGCTATTTTGGAAAGTAGCATTGCCGAAATGCAAATAGACTTTTCTTTCTTCTAACTTTGACCTCGCTCAACTTTCATAATTCCATAAAAGATCCCTGAAATGCCTCAGCTATCGGTGAGCGGTCGACGAGCCAAACCGGCGGCTAGCCAGCTTCGCCTCATGCCGCTGCTTGAGGTCACGGCCTCCTCAAGAGAGGCTGGCCAACAGCTAGATATGGTCATCAGTGGTTGGCCAACAGCCAGATCTAGCTGTTGGCGGTTGGCCGGCAGCCGATTTGGCTCACCGGTGGCTGAGTTCCTCCGGCAAATACTTTGAGATATATTTTTTTTAAAAAATCTATTAGCAAAAGTCCTTTACAGAGTGTAGTTTTTACCACACGTCATTTTAGATCAAAATTAATTCCCAATGTGTTTCTAAAATACATTCTACCAAACAATACTTGGAAAAAAAAATTGCATTTTTCCAAAGACATTCCCCCCAAAATCTAACCAAACATGCCCTCTATCTCAAGTCTCATTTCTAGCCCGAGCATTTTTTGTCTCATTAAAAAAAAAAACCAACTTTAACTTGTGTCTCAATTCTGAATTGAACCTTTATGTTTTTTGGCACCATCTTTCAGTTGGTGGCCAAATCTAATCCCCATTGAGTTCCTTCAAGAATTTACCAAGTACAAGTAGAATGACACATCCAAACTTTACCGGGGCATCATTTGACGAAAACTTGACTGGGATCGGATCATGACAATGACTAAAAGGGGCTTTCTTCCAAAATAGTTTTTTTTTTTAAATATTTACCAAAATAATAGGAAAAAAAATAATTACCTAATTGGGTGTCAATCGGCAATGAGCCTGCCGATTGGCAGCCAAATCAAGATTTTGGGCCCCAATCGGCAGGCCCATTGCCTATTGGGGCTCCAAGGGTCCCAATCGGCAGGCCCAATGCCGATTGGGGCTCCAAGCCAAACTCAATTTTTTTAAATAATACTTATTTAATTTTAATTTATATTTTTTTATAAAATTTTTAATTAAATAATAAATGATATTGGAATTACGTAAACTTTGAGGAAAAAAAAAGACAAGCACTACATAATTCATATTACATCATTCAAATTTACTTTTAATTTTTATTTTTTATAAACGTTTTAATTAAATAATAAATTATATTAAAATTACGTAAACTTTGAGGAAAAAAAAAGACAAGCACTACATAATTCATTTATTATTTAATTAAAATTTTTATAAAAAAATATAAATTAAAATTAAATAAGTATTATTTAAAAAAATTGAGTTGGGCCTGGAGCCCCAATCGGCATTGGGCCTGCCGATTGGGGCCCAAAATCCTGATTTGAGTGCCAATCGGCAGGCCCATTGCCGATTGGCACCCAATTAGGTAATTATTTTTTTTTCTTATTATTTTGATAAATATTTTTTAAAAAAAACTATTTTGAAAAAAAGCCCAATTAAAAGTTTGTGTTTTTTTATGGGAAAAAAAAAAGTTCAGGGAAGAATTGAGATCTGACGGTGCTTTTTAAAAGTAATTAGGGCGAAATGGAAACGATGCGGGTGAGGATGTACATAAATGGTGGTGACAGCTACGGCTGTCTTTAATAGGTGCAATGAAACGCTAAATGGAGTAGGTGAATTCACATGGGGGAGATCCGAGATGGAATGATGAGGATGAGATCGAAGTCTGCGGCGGTGGGGGCTGAGCGAGTGGCTCATCGGGCCTACGCCTACCGTCCCCGAGTGAGAAACCCTAGAAAGAGAAGGGGTTAAAAGAGTGGGAAGATCATCAATTGACTTCTGGGGTTGTTTCTGGTTGCAAGTTACCGCATGCTCTGCATCAATGAACGCCCACAAGAAAACTCGCGGCATTCGGGCTTTCTCAGCCGTGCCCGCATTTACTTCCTTCATTGTACAGAAGCCACGTCTACACAAAAGGTTTCTTAGGGTTTTTTACTTTTTGGGACGGACGATCCTGTCACTTTTTTCAAACCAAAAGTAAAAATAAAAAATAAAAAAATAATTACCAAAAGATTGCCGAGCGACACACGGCTCGACACTCAAAGTGCCGAGCAAGTGCTCATCACCCCTTTTTTAAATTTTTAAATTTTTTTAACCTGTAGATTTTTTATTTACATAAACATTTTTTTCGACGCCGCCTCGTCGAGCAAACGAGCTAGGCGCATAAATATTTTTTTTATGTAAATATGATCGTTCCGCGATCCCGCGAGCGAACGTCGTCGCCTCGCTCGTATGTTCGTTTTTCTCGGAGCCGATGTGCGTAAATATTTTTTACGTAAATATGATCGCTCCGCGGCCCTGCGAGCGGACGTCGTCGCCTTGCTCGTACACCACGATGACACGCCTCGATTCCGCGGTCCTATCGTTTGTTTACTCGACGAGGCGGCGTCGAAAAAAAATATTTATGTAAATACAAAATCTATAGGTTACAAAATGATTAAAAAAAAATTTAAAAAAAAGGTGATGTGCACTTGCTCGGCACATTTGTGTGCCAAGCACTTGCGGCTCGGCACTCAAAGTGCCGAGCCACAAAGTGCCGAGCGGGTGTGGCTCGGCACTTTGAGTGTCAAGCGACACCTGATTAGGTAAATAAATTTTTTTGCACCTATTTTGGTAACAAAAAAATTTACTCCTAGTTTGGAAAAAAAAAACCCCAATTTCTTACGTCGTTGAAGTCCAAGCCCAAGTCCATCAAGGCAAGCTCGGCAATCCTACGCATGTGCTCAAGTCCATGGCGCCTAGGCCCAACACCTCGGCACTTGTGCCCGAGTCCATCGAAGCAGAGCCCAAGGCCCTAGCGCCCAGGAATGGTTCATCGTGGTCAAACCAGGATCGAGGCCGAGCTTGAGATCCAACACCTAAGACAAGGTCCTCGACACCTGCACTTGGGTCCATCGTGGCTGGGCTCAAGACCATCAAGGTTGGGCCCGGCACCCCGACGTCCAGGCTCAGGTCCATCGAGGTCGAGTCCTGGATTTCAGCTCTCTTGCTTGTGTTCCTGACACTTGGTTGCACTTCCATCGAGGACATGCCCCAAATTATGACACTTGGGACTGGGCCCCTTGGTGTTTGGGTTCGAGGCCCGACCCCGATGGTCCTGGGCATCATGGTTCCGAGCACGGGAGCTAGGGTCTCAAGCACATGCATAGGCACCAGGTTCCCGAGTCTAGCTTCTATAAATCTTGGATCGAGTGCCCTTGTTCGCGCACTTGTTGGAGACCATATGCTATGATGCACCGATACGCCTATATGGCGTGCGTATCAGTGTCGGACGCGTATCGGACACCGATACGCGTCCGACACGGCCGGATACGCGTCCGATACGTGGTCAACGCGTATCGAAATTCCGACACCGGTCAGCGTTTCCGATACGCGTCTGATACGCGTGTCGGACGTGTCGCGAGACACAGAGGAGAGAGAGAAATCGCGTCCATCTTCGGATTGATGAAGCAGAGCGGAGGAGACCCATGTCTTCGATCGCGTCCAGAGTCTTCTCAGAGAGCGAGGCGTCGGACTGATGAAGCCGACGAGAAATCGCGTTCATCTTCGGACTGATGAAGCGAAGCGGAGGAGACCTATGTCTTGACAAGCTGGTCGGAATCGGGAGGGGGAGGTGGAGAGCCAAGAGAGCGAGATACGCGAGACATAGAGGAGAGAGAGAGAGAGCGAGAGAGAAATCGCGTCCATCTTCGGACTGATGAAGCGGAGCGGATGAGACCCATATCTTGAGTCCTTGACAGACGACTGGTCAGAATCGAGAGGGGGAGGTGGAGAGCCAAGAGGGCGTCGGGCGAGAGTCGCGATCGCGAGACACAGATGGGAGAGAGAGAGGAGAGATATTTTCAAAAAAGCAAAGAGAGAATGGGGGACAGCTCAGAGAGAGAGAGGAGAGGTTCGTGATGATAGATAGCTTCACGTTTCCCCTAATTCATGATTGGCCGGTGAGTAGTCACAGTGGACAGTCAACAGTGTCATTGCAAACTAAAGTAATTATGTGTTTACGCTTTATTGGAATTATTTTGTTTTGTATTTTTTTTGTCCATTTGGCCAGTTTTAATTACACGAAAATTTATTAATCGCTCTTGGTTAATTTATCTTCCCTCCAAAATACGTAAATTTCGAAAAGATGTTCTGATTTTTATTAAGACTTTAGTTGTTCTAAATTAAATTAGAACTATAAAAAGAAATGCAAGTCGATATCCATTTAAAATATATATATTTAATACGACGTGTCCCCGACGTATCGGATTTTTCTATTTTTGAGAAATGGCGTGTCGACGTGTCGTGTCGGTATCGGTATCAATATCGGTGCAACCTAGACCATATGCCTATTTAGTAAAATCCAATCAAAATACTTTTCGAATCATTATCAAGTGAGCCAAATACTGAACAATACTGTCATTTTCTGGAAAATAATTTCCTTGTTGTAAATATGTTAATAAGTGGATGTTTCATTGTCCGTCATTTTTCCTCTTCTAATGAGGATTGATTACGTACATTAAGGATGATTGATGAAGATTGATTACGTACATTAAGGAGGATTGATTACGTACATTAAGGAGGATTGATGTTTAGCATTTTATATTTCATAAACATTTTTACTCTCTTGCCTATAAATAGAGGCTTGTGTAACTTGTTGAAGACAATGAAAAAGAGTTGACATTATGCTCCCACTTTTCTCTTGTCTCTTCTTTCTCTCATTATATTTCCGGTAGAGTTCTCTGAGTTGATTTCAAAGATTGCCGTTTTCTTTTACAACATGTTATCAGCATGAATCGGTTAGAATCTTGGATTTTGCTCAAGGTAACGCACCTTACTTCTCCTTCTAATATCTCTACAATTTCTTTTGAGTATGTCAAATATTACCAAGAGAGAGTTTACGACATTAGATATTACCGAAAGTAATTATCTAATATGGGTTTTTTATGTCAAGATACACTTAACATCGTTAGATCTCAATCGATCTATTCTCCCATAATCTAATTATACCACAGCCCATAAGGCTAAGGCTCTTATTTTCATTCGCCACCATTTACATGAAGATTTAAAGGCTGAGTATCTGACTGAGGACGACCCTGCAGTTTTATGGCAATCCCTGAAGGATCGTTTTGATCATCAACAAGAAGTTGTCCTTCCTCATGTGAGGTTTCAATGGATCAATTTACGTTTTCATGATTTTAAATCCGTAGCAGAATATAATTCTTCCATTCATTGAATTGTATCACAATTAAGACTCTGTGGCCAGCAAATCACTGAGACTGAAATGCTGGAAAAATATTATCTACTTTTCATGCCAATAGCCTTGTACTCCAGCAGCAGTATATGGCAAAGAATTACTCCAAGCATTCAGAGTTAATCTTAGCACTACTTGTAGCTGAAAAGCACAACCAGTTATTGATGCAAAACCACATTTCTCGTCCTACTAGATCGGCACATGTGCCTGAAGCACATGTCGCACGTCATAGAAGCAAGAGCCACGGGCATTGGAAGGGCAAATGGCGTAACTTGAAAATCAGCCTCATAAAAGCCGAGATAGAGATTCACAAGGACCAAAACGTGGTCCACAAAAAAAAGAAGGTCCAGAAGTGCCTAACCAAGTTGGTGCCAATGTTTGCCATAGATGTGGTTCTACAGGCCATTGGTCTCGTACTTGATGCACCCCAAAGCATCTGGTTGATCTCTATCAAAGAGAACAAGACGAGAGAAAAAGGGAAGCCAATATTGCAACCAAGCCCTCAATGGAGAATAAAGAATCATCTTTTGACAATACACCTTTTGATATTGATCATTTTCTAGATTTAGATTAAGCAATATGTATAAGTCTATGTTAATTTTTATTTACGTGTATTCTATCAACTTTTGAATAATATTTATATTTAATATTGTAATTCCATTTCTTATTCTTTTTGTTAGTCATCAATGATGCTAAGCAATTACCTCGAGGAGAACAATGGTATTCTTTGTCTTGTAGACAGTAGTACTACACACACTATCCTTCAGGAGTGTAAGTTCTTTAAGACAACGAAAAAATGCGAAGGGAGTATCACCACTATTTCAGGCGACAGTAACATTATTACAGGCTTCGGAAGAGCTCATGTAATACTACCAATGGGCACAAATTTTTTTTATTAATGATGCTTTATTTTGCCCACAGTCTAAAAGGAACTTGCTCAATTTTAAAAATATTCGTTCCAATGGGTTTCACGTTGAATCCGAGACCGAAAGTAGCAAAGAATACTTGTATCTAACCCAGATAAGTGGATACATAAAACAAATTATGGAAAAGTTACCATCATTCTCCTTCGGGTTATATTATACTTACATACATGTAAGTAATAAACATGTTGCGATGAACTTGAAGTTCACAAACCCATAAGGTTTTCAATTATTGCATAACCGTTTAGGTCACCCAGGGTCAAATATGATGCGCCGGATATTAACGCATTAAGTTGGGCATTCATTAACAAATCGTGGGCACCCTTCACCCATTGATTATATATGCGATGCATGTGCTGAGGGTAAATTAATTGTACGGCCGTCTCATACTAAAGTAAGGGTGGAATCTCCTATATTTTTGCAAAGAATTCAAGGAGATATCTGTGGGCCTATCCACCCAGCATGTGGACCTTTCAGGTACTTTATGGTCATGTTGATGCTTCAACGCGATGGACATACGTTGACATGTTGTCAACACGTAATATGGCCTTCGTAAAATTACTCACTCAGCTCATTAAATTACGTGCATAATTTTCTGATTACCCGATCCAAAAGATCCGGTTAGATAATGCTGGTGAGTTTACGTCTAAGGCTTTTGATGACTGTTGTATGTTCATTGGGGTAGAAGTGGAGCATCCTGTGCCACATACTCATACACAGAACGGCCTAACAAAATCTTTAATTAAACACCTCAAAATGATTGCTAGACTGTTGCTATCAAGGGCCAAATTACCTTTTAGTTTATAGGGACATGCGATATTGCACGCTGCATCATTGATTAGAATTCGACCCACTGCATATCATGAATACTTCTTGATTCAACTTGTACGTGGATGTGAACCTAATGGTTCCCATCTACGAATTTTTGGTTGTGCCGTTTATGTTCCTATACCACCTCTACAACGTTCAAAAATGGGGCCTCAACGTCGACGTGGTGTTTATGTGGGATACGAATCTCCATCTATTCTAAAATATTTGGAGCCCCAGACGGGCGACTTGTTTACTGTCCGGTTCACTGACTGTATATTTGATGAGACATTTTTTCCGGCATTAGGGGGAGAAAGCCTGAAGCTTAAAGAATGCAGAAAAATTTCTTGGAAGGAAGATCAATTGAATTATCTTGATCCACGAACAAGCATGACTGAACTTGAAGTTCAGAAGATTATTAACTTGCAACATTTAGCAAGTAGACTACTAGATGCATTTATTGATCGCAAAAGGGTGACTAAATCCCATATTCCTGCAAAAAAAAACGCACCACCTAGAGTGGAGATCCCCTTGGGACCAAGAATGTCTGATGAGCCTGGACAACGCCGGAAGCGTGGACGACCCACAGGGGCCAAAGACATAAATTCGCGAAAAAGAAAAAGCATTCAGTCACCCAATGCGCCTCCTGCAGAGGAAAGCAATCTCGGTGAAATTAGTGCAGCTGCCCCAAATGACAATCCCAGGAATACGAAACGGCCAAATCCTATTGATCTGTGAAACGATGAGGATTTGGTTGATGTCAATATCGAAGTTGTAGTAAATTATATGAATACGAGAATGAATATGATAGAATTACAACTGTCGTCGACGACTCCTTTGCCTCTTCAATAGCGCTCACTATCTCAAAAGATAGTCTGGATCCAGAACTAAAATCCATTCTTGAATGCCAGAAGCTTTCAGATTGGATTAAATGGAAGGATGCAATTAAGACAGAACTAGACTCGCTTAATAAACGTTGTGTTTTTTGACTTATTGTCCAAACACCCAAAGATGTTATCCCTGTTGAATATAAATGGGTATTTGTAAGAAAACACAATGAAAAGAATGAGGTGGTAAGATATACAGCGAGACTAGTTGCCCAAGGGTTTTCGCAGAGACCCGTATAGACTTTGATGTCACTTATTCTCCCGTAATGGATAATATTATGTTTCGTTATTTGATTAGTATGGCAGTAAGTATGAATCTTGATATGTGCCTAATGGATGTTGTGACTGCATATTTATATGGGTCACTTGACACTAATATATATATGAAAGTCCCTAAAGGATTTCCAATTCCCAAGATGGGAAAGAATGAAACTTGTAACATGTACAGTATTAAGTTGCAAAGATCATTATATGGTCTTAAACAATCCGAATGCATGTGTACAATCGATTAAGTGATTACCTCTTGAAGCAAGGATATGTAAATAATGTAATAATATCCTTGTGTGTTCATAAAAAGGTCACCAGATGGCTTTGCATTATATCTGTATATGTTGATGACCTGAATATAATTGGAACTCCAAAAGAGCTCGAAGAAGCTCGTTTATGCCTAAAAAAAGAATTTGAAATGAAAGACTAAGGTCAGACTAAGTACTGCCTCGGCCTGCAGTTCGAGCACCTCCCAGAAGGAGTTTTATTGCACCAGTCTAGTTATACAAAGAAGATATTTGAGACATTTTATATAGAGGTGAGCATGGTTCCAGAGTAGAATCGAGAACCTGGAACCGAAACCTGTAGGAACCAATCTGGTTCCAGGTTGCAAGTTATATAGGGTAGGTTCTAGGTTCCAAAAATCAAGGAACCTGCTCCAATGGGTAGGTTCCACTACCTAGAACCTGGAACCTGGACCCTGGACCTTGGATCTTGATTGTGTTTTTTTTAAGTATATATTTTTGTACAATCTTACATTGTTCTATGGCGTTCGATGATGAGTGTATAATCTGAAGCCAAACAAATTTTTATGTTCCAAGTTCTAAAAAATGAAGAACCTATTCCAACAAGTTAGTTTAAGGTTCTAAATGTAATATGTATGGAAACTAAAATCGCTTACCTCTACTTCTCCTTAGCTATTGTAGTATTTACTCTCATTTTGCTTAACTAAAAATGAAAATAATAAAAGAAAATAAAAGAAATTGATAGGTTCTCGGGTACCTTGGAACCGACCCTAGAACCTATGATAGAGTAGGTTCCAGGTTTCAGGTTCCAGGATATGACGGGTAGGTTATAGGTTCCAAAAAATGAGGAACCTGTTCTGATGGGTAGGTTCCAAGTGGAACTTGTAAGGAACCTGGAACCGTTCACCCCTAATTTTATATGGATAAATCTCATCCTCTCAGTACACCAATTGTGGTCCGTTCACTTGAAGTGGACAAAGACTCATTTAGACCTAAAGAGGAAAACGAGAATAGATTAGGACCTGAAGTTCCTTATGTTAGCGCCATAGGAGCACTGTTCTATCTTGCAAATTGCTCCAGGCCTGATATTGCATTTGTAGTAAATGTTTTAGCTAAACACAGTGCCAATCCAACCCGAAGATATTGGAATGGCAATAAACATATCTTACGTTACCTTCAAGGAACTGTTGATCTTGGTTTATTTTACTAGAGAAACAAACATTTAACATTTGTGGGATATTCGATGCTGGCTATATGTCTGGTCCTCATAATGCCAAATCACAAACTGGTTATGTGTTCCTCTGTGGAGGCACGGCAGTTTCATGGAAATCAGTAAAACAAAGTGTAGTTGTTACTTCCTCAAATCATTCTGAGATTATTGCATTATTTGAAACTGCCAAAGAATGTGTTTGGTTGAGAACTTTGATACATCACATTCAAGATTCATATGGCTTATCCTCAAATCATGATGCCCCCTATACTTTTTTAGGATAATGCGGCTTGCATTGCACAAATACGTGATGGATTTGTCAAGAGTGACAGAACTAAACATATTTCACCTAAGTTGTTTTACCCCCATGAACTCCAAAATAATGGTGAAATAGATATCCATCAGATTCACTCTAGTGACAATCTTGCAGATTTGTTCACTAAATCCCTTCCTATTTCCACATTTGAAAAACTTGTATATGGAATAGGGATGTGTCGGCTTGAACGACTACTTCAATCAGGGGGAGCGAATTGATCATCCATGAAGGATGCAACTCAAAAGGTTTATGGCTATACTCTTTTTCCCTTTGTAATTTTTCTTTTTCTCGTAGGATTTTTACTTATCAAAAGTTTTTAATGAGGCAGCCTACGTGCAATGACTATTAAAATGAGGGGGAGTATTATACGCATTGTACTCTTTTTTCCTTCGCTAAGTTTTTGTCCCACTAGGTTTTTTTTGGCAAGGTTTTTAATGAGGCAATATAAATAGCGTATATAAAAAGGTGAACATCCAAGGGGGAGTGTTGCAAATATATTAATAAGTGGATGTTTCACCTTCCGCCATTTTTCCTCTTCTAATGGGGATTGATTACTTACATTAAGGATGATTGATGAAGATTGATTACGTACATTAAGGAGGATTGATGAGGATTAATTACGAGGATTGATTACGTACATTAAGGAGGATTGATGGTGATTGATGTTTAGCCTTTTATATTTCATGAACATTTTTACTCTCTTGCCTATAAATAGAGGCTTGTGTAACTTGTTGAAGACAATGAAAAAGAGTTGACATTCTGCTCTTACTTTTCTCTTGTCTCTTCTTTCTCTCATTATATTTCCGGTAGAGTTCTCTGAGTTGATTCCAAAGAACGCCGTTTTCTTTTACAACATTCCTAAATTTCTTAGAAATGTCACAATTTTTGCGATATAAACGAATGCATATCCTTCTTTTTAAGGAGATCGTTCTTCTATCAAAATAAGCATACTAAACGAATGGAGAATTATCAAAAAAAGTCTAAAACCTATTGCAATTGTGCCTCTTTTGTTTATCAATTCAGTTATAAACTTTTGCAATTGTGTCAATTCAGTTCATTTGGCTGGCCAGCGCTGACGACTGACGTGGGAAATTTTTAGTAATATTTTAATATTTTAAATATTTTATTATTTTTCAGATAACTTTTTATATCTTTTTTACTTTTATTTTTATTTTTTTCCTTTTTGGTTGGACGAGGGGCTAGTGGCCGACAAAGGTTGCTGGCCCAAACCCAAAAAACCAAATGACTAAAAAAAGATAGAAAAAAATTATTAGAAAAATAAAAACAAATTAAAAATTATTAAAAATTTGCCACATTAGTGACAGCAGCGCCATGTCAGCTTCGGCCGATCAAATAGACTGAATTGGCACAATCATAAAAGGTATATGACCGAATTGAAAAAAAAAGTGTATAAGTGAAATAATATGTTTAGGAGTTTTTGGTAATTTTTTTAAAATGAATATAACCATTATTAGATTATTTTTAGTTTAAGTAAATGTTTTCTTTTGTAAAAGCATCGTTGTCGTGTAAAACAATTATTTATACTTGTTCTCATTTTATGGTCTGTCATTTTCACTAAATATACTAAGTTCAAATTAATTCTTGTCTTCTTTGACAAAAAAAAACAACATTAATTCTTGTCTTCAACGTGAATTATATGCAAAGAAAGAGTATTGTTCTTTACCTATGAAAAAGTGGTATGAGTATAGAACGCATGATTCTTCTATAAGATGCGCATTTAATTCGTATGCAGTGACCCAAGATACACACGTACAGATACACGAATCCCTAATCCATAGAGTTAAAGAATTAACGCACATTGTTTTGGATTCACCGTTCTTGATGCGGAATTGTGAGAATCCGATGCCCAAAAGCTTCTCCTTTATGAACCCCCTTTAACACTGGCTTCAATGAGACGGCTACTCACTGTCGCTTCAGATAATTTTATATGTGAGGTTATGTGGACATTAGGGTTTAGAGGAGGGACTTGAGCTCTATTTATAGAGAATGAAACCTATCCCCTCATCAAGGATTAGGTTTATCTCAGCCAATACTATCCAACCTCATATCTGACTAGAATAGGAAACTGTATATATCTTACATTTATTAGACCAATTAATAATTACAGAAATAATTAATAAAACCCGCAATTGAATACATCCAAAAAGAATATATTCTAACATTCTCTCACTTAGGCTAAATTAATTATAACTGTACTGTATATGCGTATCTTTATATTGGTCTAGAGATAATTCTCAATAGTCAATCCGATCCCATAAAGTCTCAAGCACCGAACCATGCCAGTAACTGCATCAGAAGATACAGAGCCATCCATAATCACGAATACTCTTAACTTTACTTATATGGATTTGATATGGTAGTATGGCAAATGGATAACATCTCAAATTGTAGAGACACCTTAGATGTTATCATCCTTGTCAGTCACCATTCTCTCACTTTATGTGTCACGAAACCGAATGTGTCACGAGATGACATCTTTACGGTTCCAACGAACCAACATATGTCTTACCTTTATAGTTAATTATACTTTACGTGTAACAAGACATATGTCTTTTGGCTAAAATAAATGCCCCAGCCATCACTCAAGGTTTACACAATTCCTTGAGATTTTCAACAGATATGCATTCAATAACAATATCACATTCAAAAAATACTTCAAAGAATGTAAAAGTTTAATACATATCAGAATCATTACTAAAAGTAACATAACACTGTAAACCTTATTAGAGCAAAAAACTAGAAAGCTCCCACTAAACAATGACATCACATGATGCTTCTAAGCCCATATTAATGACATGTCGTTCAAATACACAAGGGCGTAGATCTTTCGTCAGTGGATCAGCAATCATAGCATCCGTAGTTATATGCTCTACTGCAACGTCACCATTCTGCACGAACTCCTTTATGGTCAAAAACTTGATCTCAATATGCTTAGACCCCTTGAGACCTATATTGTTGTTAATAAACAACACTACAGAGTTATTGTCACAATACAACTATATGGGTCTATCAATAAAGTCAAACGCGGTCAACTCCCTAATGAGATTCCGGAGCCAAATAGCTTGAGTAGAAACTGTAAAGCATGCTATAAACTCCGCTTGCATAATAGAGGATGATACTATTTTCTGTTTCTTACTTTTCCATGATACTGCACCACCTGCTAGCATAAAGATTTACCCAATTGTCAACTTTTTGTCATCCTCACAACTAGCATAATCAGAATCTGAATATCCCACTAGCTACAAGTTCTGAACACATCTGTTTTAAGTACCTCGAAACCTTCTTGGCAGCGATCCAATGATCATGTCCTGGATTTGACTGATACCTGCCTAGAAGTCCTGTTGTAAAAGCATGTCTGGTCTAGTACAAACTTGAGCATACATGATACTACCAAGTGCACTAGCATAAGGTACATCCTTCATCTGTGCTTTCTCAATTTCTGAATGAGGACATTGTGAAAGACTCAATTTATCACCTTTGCAGACAAGAGCAATCCCTGGTTTGCACTCTTGCATATTGAATCTCTTTAAAACACGATCAATATAAGCCCTCTAAGATAAGCCCAATGTGCGGCGAGAACGATCCATATGGATCTCAATGCCAAGGACAAAAGACGCTTCACCAAGATCCTTCATATCAAAATTTTGTGACAACATCCTTTTCGTCTCATGCATTAATGCAATATCGCTACTAGCAAGCAATATGTCATCAACATAAAGAACGAGAAATATAAATTTTCTCCTACTGACCTTGCAGTATATATATTGATCTAGCTTGTTCTAAACAAAACCAAAAAAAGTAACAACACTATGAAATTTCAAGTACCACTGTCTAGAAGCTTGCTTCAAATCATAGATAGATTTTTTCAATCTACAAACTAGATTACCTGTATCATCTGTTGCAAAACCTTCTAGTTGTGCCATATAAACTTATTCATCAAGATCTCTATTCAGAAAAACAGTTTTGACATCCATCTGGTGAAGCTCCATATCAAAATGAGATACTAAAGCCATAATTACTCTAAAATAGTCTTTAGAAGAAACTGGAGAAAATGTTGATTCATAATCAATTCCTTCTCTCTGAGTAAATCCCTTAGCTACTAGTCTAGCTTTAAATTTTTCAACCTTTCCTGTGGAGTCCCTTTTGGTCTTAAAAACCCATTTACAACCAACAGGTTTGTAACCTTCAAGTAATTCAACAAGCTCCCAAACATCATTATGTTTCATAGACAACATCTCATCTTTCATTGCATCTAACCATAAATCAGATTGAGGACAAAAAATCGCTTCTGTATAAGTTACTGGATCAACAACACAACCAATGTCATAATCCTGTTCTCCTAGATAGACTATATAGTCTGGTGGTATAGCTGATCGTTTTTGCCTAACATATCTCCTTAGAGGAGCATCTTCTACTTCATTCTGTTCCTGAGAGGCTTGAGGAACTTTATTAGGAACTGCTTCAATAGCAGGTTCCTGAGCCTCAACAGGTTCAATCTGTGGTATAGGAACTTCCACAATTATCTGTATAGCTATAGAAAAAGACATAGGAGTACTCACCGTGCTGTTATCCTCAATAGTCTGTAAACAATCACCATTTTCTGCTACATCGAGTTCTAGGAACTTTGTTGTCTGTAAATCCACAATTCTCGTTCCTCCATTGGGATTATAAAATCGATATCCGTTTGAATGATCTGGATAAGAGACAAAATAACAACGAGTGGTATTGGAGTCCAACTTGCTCAAAGTTGGATTATACAATTTTACTTCTGCAGGGCATCCCCAAACCTTCAGATGATTCAAGCTAGGCTTCCGTCCAGTCCACAATTCAAAGGGAGTAAGTGGCGCAGATTTAGTAGGAACACGATTTAATATGTAAAGCGCCGTTTTCAAAGCCTCACCCCATAAAAAACCAAGTAAATGAGATCTGCTAATCATACTCCTTACCATATCCATAAGAGTACGATTACGCCTTTCAGCTACACTATTCTGTTTAGGACTACCGGGCATGGTAAACTAAGCCACAATCCCAGAATCCTCTAAGTACTTGGCGAATTGCCCTTTAAGCTGTCCAGCATCGCCATGTCGACCATAGTACTCACCACCGCGGTTAGATCTGACAATTTTTATGACTTTCCCCAGCTATTTCTAAACTTCAGTCCGGAAAATCTTGAACTTGTCAAGAGATTCAGACTTTTCCTTAATCAAGTGCAGATAACCATATCGGGAATAGTCATCTATAAATGTGATGAAATAAAAATTTCTACACAATGTTGCTGTATAGGGTCCACTTATATCTGTGTGGATGATCTCTAACAAGTGAGAACTACGGACGGCAGTTTTCTTCTTTATTTTGGTCATCTTACCTCTACAACAGTCTACGCATGCGTCTAGGTCACTTATAAGAGTGGGTAGAATGCTAGCCTTTATCAGTCTTTCCACTCTTTCTTTAGAGATGTTACCAAGACGTTTGTGCCATCTTGCGTATGACTGTTCCTTAGGTAGAGGCCTCTTGGAAACAATATTTTCAGCTGTATAAGCGACGTATATTTCGTTGGGAGACAAACATAATCTGTATAATCCATTGGACATAATGCAACACCCAATTTTATTTGAATTAAAAGAAATAGAAACCGCAGAGTTTGAAATATCAAAAGAGTAACCACACATGTCCAAACTTGATACGAAAATTAAATTCCGTCTAAAAGAAGGAACATAAAATGTATTCCTTAACATCAAATTAAATCCAGAATCTAGAATTAAAATGACATCTCCCACGAACTCGACGTCAGCTTTATTGTTGTTTCCTACGGTGAGCTTTGATTCATCCTTATTTGGCTTCCTCCGGTTTATGAATCCCTGTATGGTAAATGCAACATGGTTAGTTGTGCCGCTATCTAGCCACCACGAACAAGATGGGGCTTCAGACAGATTAGATTCACAAACCAACGCCATAGAACCATTACTTTTAGGCTCACGCTTAGATAACCAATTCTTATATTTAGCGCAGTCTTTCTTTACGTATCATCCCTTCTTACAGAAAAAGAAAAGACCATCCATACTAGTATTACCGTCCCTTTTAAAGGTCGGTTTCTTTGGACCCAAGTTGTCATGCTGACCGGCAGAGGAATGAACTCCTTTGCGATTCTTATTGTCCTTGCGATTCTTGGCACCAAAACTAGAAGAAGCATACATAGCCATATGCACGTTACCTTTCTTCAGCTTGGTCTCTTCTGACACCACCCTTGCAATCAAGTCGTTGATTGTCCATGCCTGATCAGCAGTATTATATTGTGTTTGGATAATACCAAACTCAGGTGGAAAAAAATTCAGCGAAAAATGTATGATACAAGCATCAGGAATGGGAACATTAAGCCCCTTAAGCTTTGATTGCAGATCTACCATCCTCATGACATAGTCCCTAACACCAGCAGAACCATCATACTTCAAGCTGAATAATCCTGACATATGTGTCCCAACTTCAGCATTAGGGGATTCACGATTTCTAGCCACCAAGGCCTCCATCATTTGTCTAGCAGTGATGTCAGCAGCAAAATCACTCTTAAGATGTTCCTGTATGGATCGCTTCATCGATAGCAAGCAAATCGTATTGCTCTTTTCCCAAGGAGCAAACTGTGCTTTTTGAGCATCAGTTTTAGCATCAGTAAGAGCTGCGGGTCTATCCACACAAAGAGCAGCATGAAAATCTGCCAATTCCATACCAAACAGAAAATCATCTCTCCACTTCTTAAAATTACTACCAGTAAGAATCTCAATAGTTATGGAGTTGTCGTTCACAGAAAATGTGACTGAAAAAATACCCAATATTTTAAATTAGTATAATGCGAAATTTCACTTGAGAGATACATACATCATCATATAATCACTTTTGGGCAGAAAACATGACATGCAGTTGTATACTCCCTACATTACAGCAGCCATGAGAATTTATTTTAATCTTCATTAATCACCACCTTTGGGTGTATGACAGCACTTAAACAAATTAATCATCAACCATATGATGTACATGAACCCTCCATGCAAGAATACGCAATTACCTCATTTGGGAGTATAACTACGCACTAAAACAGGAGACATCCCAATATTATTTAACATGTTCTTTATTAAACTCAACCAAGCGTGCCACTTTGGCGGTCACAACCCAACTGAATTTACCTAAAATTGGGATACAACTTTATATTTCGCATTTACTGTATGCATGTAATTTCAAAAATTAGGGGCAATCATCCTCAAAATTACATGCTTTACTAATTTCTATCAATACCTCAACAATTCATGTCAAACCATAAACATGGAATTGATAAATCATGCTCCACATAATTGCATGTGGTACTTTCATGTAAACTTGTACCTGTACTTCACAAAACCATATAGAAATACCACAAAATACTTCAAAAATACCCCAAAATACACATGTAATTGGCATTCCGTACGTATTTTCCATCCATAAAAAAACCAAACATGTGAAGTAAATATACCATCTTGTAGAGCATGATCATACGAGCACGCCGGTACTTCGAACACCCTCATCGGACATGTCACGCTCCCTCACACGCCGCCAGAAGCTTCGGCGCGTAAGGCCCACGCGCTGCCACGTGCTGCGCACGTGTTCGGGTCTCCAGCCGGTTCTGAAACCGGTCCGACCGGCTAGGCCGGTCCAACCGCTCCTTACTCGAACTTCGCGAACCGGGTTGAGGCGGTCCGGTCGAACCGGTCAACGCCCGGTCCGACCAGACGGTCCGAGTCAACGGTCAACTGATTCGAGTCGGGTCACGGGTCGGGTCGGGTCTACACCCAGCTGGATGACGCCAGCTGACGTCAACCCTGCACATGTCGCGCACGTACGGGGCCTGGCCAACGCGTGAGGCGCGTTGCCGCCATGCGCCCGATGGGCAGCGGCTTCTGGCTGGGCGTGGCGGCGCGTTCGGCGGTCTCCGACGACGTTCTTCATATGGTTTTTCTTGTCTCGTCGTGTACTTTCCGAATATATAATTTTCTTTCGATTTCGATAAAAAAATTCGAAAAACACTGAGAACACGATTCGCGACTTGATACGCGCAAGCTCAGATACCATAGGTAAGCTGCGTATTTAATTCGTATGCAGCGACCCAAGATACACACGTACAGATACACGAATCCATAATCCATAGAATTAAAGAATTAACGCACCTTGATTTGGATTCATCGTTCTTGATGCGGAATTGCAAGAATTCGATGCCTAAGAGCTTCTCCTCTATGAACCCCCTTTAATACTGGCTTCAATGAGACGGCCCCTCACTGTCGCTTCAAACAATTCTATATGTAAGGTTATGTGGATATTAGGGTTTAGAGGAGGGACTTGAGCTCTATTTATAGAGAATGAAACATATCCCCTCATCAAGGATTAAGTTTATCCCAGCCCATACTATCCAGCCCCATATCCGACTAGAATAGAAAACTGTATATATATTACCTTTATTAGACTAATTACAGAAATAATTAATAAAGCCCACAATTGAATATATCCAAAAAGAATATATTCTAACATCTTCATCCATGTAATTAAAGGACGAGAGGTGAAAAATCAAATGTAGTCCATCAACATTTTGGTGAGATGGGTTGGATTTTTTTTTTTTTTGGGTTCAAATAGATGGGTTTATTTGAATAGTCAATTTATTAGCCGATTTGAGGCTTGTCGGAGGAGGTAAATTTTCAAATGTAAATATTTTTCACTCCTAAATTTAGAAGAGTCTTCTTTGAGTAGCTTCTTGTGATATTTTACTGACTTTTCGATGACAATGAACTTCTCGTATGCTTCAATTCTTCATCTGTTGCCTCAGTAATCGACAGGACAATTGCCGGTGTACTCTTGAGCTCTATACAAATCCAGAAGACATACGGGCGTATGTGATGAAATGAGATCTTGAACTTTCCTATAGCTTGGGCTCTAAAGGCCTTAGGTAAGCAAATTTTTTGGAGAGCTTTGGGGAGATACAACAACTTCAAAGGCCTCAAAATGACATTTAATCCAAGACGGATCCGAAGGTGCTTGGAGCTTTGACCATTTTCGAAACACAAATACATTTTTTCCCTCCAAATTTTCCTCACTGAACTTTTATAACTTCAAAAATATCCCGACCTCAGGTGACGTCCCCGACGAGGGGGCAAGCGAGGCCAAATCTGGCTGTCAGCAAGCCAGTCCAGCGTCGCCAGCCTCGGACGTCAAGCGTCGGCGCCTGGGGTCACGAGAACTCAAACAATGCCAGAGGTCACGCAACCATAAGCAAGGATGGCCAGTGGCTAGATCTGTTCGCTTGCAATTGGCCGGCGGCCGATTTGGCTCATCGGTGGCTGAGTTTGGCCGGCAAATATTTGAGAATTCAAAAAAAAAAAAAAACAAAGTTCTTTACAAAGCACGTTTAAATCAAAATTTCTTCCCATTATGTTTTTAAATTAGATTTTATTGAATATTATTTGCATTTCAGAAAAATCCTTTCACCTAGAATCTTTTGCATTTTTCCCTAGACTTTCTCTAAAATGTGTTCCGAAACGCAGTTTTAGGCGACTCCCAAGGTTTTATACTCGACTGGTTGTGCAGTTTTAATATAATCCAATCATCCTACAGTGAACATTATAAAATATGATGTCACTCTTTGCCGTGCTTCGGAAAAAACTGACGTGGGAGGATGAGTTATAGCGAACGACAGAGTTGACCATTTCAAGCCTAGGCCATTCTCAGATCTAAATTTGAGTATTTCCTGCCCGTGCCTAAAACGGGCACAAAGAAGTATATAGAGCAAGATGGACCGATCGAATTGAAAATTGCCCGAACCGAAATGAATCGGCTGATTGAGTCTAATTTTTAGGTTTCATAAAATTGAAATCGGTGGTTTTCGGTCCGGTTCCCGCTTTGGGAGCTGACCACACCGAATATTTTTCCAAAAATTTCCTCGTCTATTTCCAATGGGTTTGTGGATTGTGATGTGATTTTGACAGGGACAATTCATTTCCTAATTCAAGGCCTGCTCGGGGAAATGACATATGTTGAAATCAGACCACCAAACTTTCTCCTCTCGTCAACTTCTCCATGCAAAATTCCTGGAGGTTCCATTGACGACCACCAGAAGCGGATTGACGAGACAGAGAAATCTCCACCCACTTCCCGTCGCTAGGAGTGCCCACGCACGCCACTTCCTAACTTCTTCGCGAACTTCGCGTGGAACAAAGACTTTTTGCTCTCCCCGTCGTCTTTCTCGGTCTTCTCTTCTACATGTCAATACCCACTGAGCTTCTTCAAATATATTCACGCTACGGAGTCAACGGGGCAGTTCACGATCATCTCCACCAAGTTCTTAGCTGCCGTCACCAGTGATGTGGTCGCGTCGCTTTCTCCGCTTCCTCTCCTCAGAGCAGTCATCCTCCAATCGCCCTCAAGTCGTTGTCGTGGTCTGTCACCCACCGTAGGACCGTTTTTATAGATACACCGGTTCCATTGGACTGCCCGGAACCGGACCAGATCAGGAACCAATCAACCCAGGGAGATTGCCATAAAAGTCCTAAACATGTTGCAACTGCGCCAAATCAGCCCGAAACCTTTTGTATTTTTGCCGATTCAGTCTATCCGGCCAATTTCGACCGGAAATGTTTGGACGTGGCACATTTTTAATTACTATTTTGATGATTTTTTTTTCTTTTTTTCACTAAGCGCTTGCCAGGATTGCTAGTCGACCCTCCCCGGCTTTGGGTGAGGGCCACAACGCCCTCGCCCTTGGCAATAGAGGGAGTCGTGACCCTAGTCCAAAGCTGGCAAGCGTAGCGATGCCCTCGTCGGCCGGCAACCTCGTTCGACCCTTAGCCAAATAATAATAATAATAATAGTTCTTTTTTGTCATAACAATAATAAGTAGTTCAAAATATTAAAATATCATTAAAAAAAATTGCTACATCGGCGATTTCCGATCAAAATTAGTCAGATGGACTAAATTGGCGCAAATGCAAAAAGGTTATGACTTAACTGATACAATCGCAGTAGGTTTATGGCTTTTTTTGGTAGTTTTTCCAATTCTTGGAAGTATCTTAGTAGAGGAAGCCTGAAGATAACATGTGATCAGCTTAACGTATAAACGACTTTTGGTGCTCTCTCTTTAAGAAGCTCGGGGTGGCCGGCACAAGGGAGATTACTTAGACATGGAGGTTGGGATCGGAAGAGTGGGCTTCATTTCATGTTCCCTCGTGAGAATTCGCACTTTCTATTCCGGCAGACTTTCGCCGGTTTAGTGATCGTATGGCCTTAACATGCGCTGCCGGCCAGAGGCCGACGCCAAACAAAAAGATAGTAGGACAACAGTTCATTTTAGGTGTTTTAGGGTCTATATGGAAGCACTCCAGAAAAAGGGTTTCTATTCCCAAAGTGTTCTAGGAACACTTTTGAGAAACAAAAACACTTTTAAGAAGAAACAAGAAAAAAAAAAACTTGTTTCTGTGTTTTTGGAACATTTTTTAGAAACACATTTGGAACATTTTTTTAGAAATAATTGGGAACGATTTTAATTTTGAACACACTTTCTTCTCTTTTGTTCTTGTACGATATTGACACATAATTTTTTATCATTTTATTTTAAAAAAATTAATTAAAAATATCAAAATAATTCGTAAAATTGCAAAATCAATCTTAAAAGCTTTGGCCTAGCTTTAGGAACCAATTTTGAAAAAAAAATTCGTAATTTTTTACATTTTTCGGATTTATTTAAATTATAAAAATAGCCGAAAATAAGCAAAAATAATATACATGGTCAGAAAAATGCAGAAAAAATAGTCCATATTTTTATTTCAATTCTCTTTTCATTTTGCTTGTTGAATTTTTAAAAATTCAGTTTGGGACCACATGCCTCTTCATTGAGCATAATCCTAAATTAACTTAAAATTTTCATTTTAAATCATTTTAGCCAAAAAATTTTACTTTTAAATTCATGACATGAGACTTTGATATCTTGCATTTAATTTTAATCCTCATGTTTGAAAAAATTGTACATTTGGACTAAAAGGACCAAAAGACACAAATATTTTTCATTTTAGTCCACAGTTTCACTCAAAGTGCAATTATTATTTTTCTAGGGGTTCTCATTTAAAGGTAATAATATTTTTAGCTACATGAAAACATTTACGTGTGACTCATTGTAATTTTTCCTATCTATAGAAAATATATTTGGTGTTCTCGTTGTCTAATTCCAATTCGTCTTCTCTTTGAGTTTTTTTTTTTTTAGTTGGATCTCGTCCACATTGTAATTTGATAAATCGTGCATAAATTACTTATACATATATTGGCCTAATTTGATTTAATAAATTTAATAAATGAGATTTAATTTTATTTAGTAAGTTAAAAAGATAAAGACGTCTTAATTTAATATATATAGTCCCCTTAGTTAAATTTAAAAGTTAAGAATATTTTTTTTGCAGTTATCAAGCACGTTCCTTTTCTTTCTTTCTTTTTGTTCCGGAAACATACTTTTTTTGCAGTTACCAAACGTGTTTCTGTTCCCAAAAATCATTACTGGGAACAGATTCAGAAAAAATATTTTTGTTCCAAAAGTGTTCCCAGGAACATAAACTTTACCATACATACCCTTAGTTGTACGAGGGTTTTCGCCTCTTTTTATCACAAAAAAACGAAGGTGTCTTTTTCTTCTTCCTTCTTGTGCTTTTTAAGTTCTATAATTCTCACGACTTATTTGAACCTCAATAAAACATGAAGGGTCTTCACTTTTCCATGGTGATAATCACTCATTAAAATCATAAACGTGTTGTACAGATATCAATTCAGGGTCTTCACTTTTCCATGGTCGATTTTAGGTCGGGTCGAATATGGTCCAACTCATATTGACATATCTAACCCGTTTTGACCAATTTTCAATGACTCATAACTGATCCGACCGGACCCGTAATAACAAATCACACTAATATTCTAAGAAAACCTGATTAGGTTTATATTTTAAACTCTTCATACATATATTACCACATAAAAACTTCACATAAAAAAATTAAACAATAAAAAAATTAGTAAATAAAATAAAAATGATATTACTAAGATACTTTCATGAAATAACAAATTTAGTGAAATTTTCCTGCATTGGAATTTAATGATATTTACTACATTAGAATTTCGCTCGAAGATTTATGACTCCGTTAACAAAATTGAAATGTTTAACACGATTAGAACTGAATTGGTAATTTTTCCTTTTTCCGCTTTTACGTCCAACGCACGGGTTAGAACCCCCATAAAAACTACATCTACTAATCATTTTTCCCAAAAAGTGCCTTTTTGCTTCTGGAAACAAGGGGGACCATCCTCGTGCATCTCCAGCTTAGACGTTGAAAAGGCTAATCAAATCCTTTAAAGAACACACATTCTGAGGGCACGACTCGACCGAAAATTCCCACAACCAGAAATTTCGGACGTGTTGGGAATGTGGAGAAGGCCTAAAACCCAAATTGATCGAAACAGGGTCAATCTAGTTTTGGACACTTTATAGGTGGGCCTTGGGCCTATCGATATGAAATTCCGAATTTGTCCAAAGCATTAACTTTGAAAATCAAAATGAATCCAGGAAAATTCATGCTTGAACAGCCCAATTTGGGATCCTTCTGTTCTACCGGCTGTCGAGTGATTGAGCGTCGGGAAGCGAATATTTACCGTGATTAAAAATTGGAGAAACACTGCGTGAATGCACTTGTTCCTTTGTTTTGTCGCGCAAGCATCTCGGCT
Organism: Rhodomyrtus psidioides; assembly: GCA_021437785.1. Classification (NCBI taxonomy): domain Eukaryota; kingdom Viridiplantae; phylum Streptophyta; class Magnoliopsida; order Myrtales; family Myrtaceae; genus Rhodomyrtus; species Rhodomyrtus psidioides. The sequence continues at coordinate 237,266 of JAILYB010000053.1, forward strand.
AACTTAAGGATAAAAATTCGCGCATTCGAAACATGTTCATTTCTCGTTTCTATTTAGAACTATTTTTCCGTCCACGCAATGTGCACGATCAATTTTCGTTTCTTGTGCAATGTCATAGGAGTAGATAATAGAGTTCAATTGGACGGAGAAATAGAATGTCAAACACAATCTCCTTTTTCCACCGTTGTACAAAGCCTGGTGTAAAATGTAAAAGACTTTGCTAACGTAATAATTTTTTTTTTTTTGGTGATCGTGAGAACAACAGCATGATGTGAGTCACAAATTCTTGAAGAAGTGGATCCCATAATAATTTTTTAATTATTCGTTATCTATTTTTTGTGGCTCACAACATGCTGTCAATCTCACAAAGCTGGTTTCACAGAGTCGGATGCCTAAGGGCTGGCACACGTTCTTTTCCATCCCGTTATTTCTTGGTCGAGGAATACGGAATATCCGGTGCGGTATTTTCTTTTGGAGTCGTGTCGTCCAGATGACAAGTATTTGTTGCTTGATTCATCCCCTTGAATAACGGGTTTCACTACAAAAAAAAAAAAAAAACAGCGATTTAGCCACGAGCATTTAGTTACAAGATAATTTTCGTCGCTAATTTGTGACTAAAATAGCGACGACAAGGAAGTTCGTCGCTATTCGCGACGAAAATAGTGACAAAAAAATTCCTCACAAATTTGTGACGATTTTTGCGACGAAAAAATATTTGTAGCTAATTAGTGATGAAATTAGCGACGAACAATAAATTCGTAGCTAATTAGCAACGAAATTAACGACAAACAAGACATTTGTAGCTAAATTAGGGATGAAAAATTAATTTCGTTGCTAAATTGAGATGAACTTAGCGACGAAGAACAATCCGTCGCTAATTTAGTGACGAATATACAATTTCGTCACTAAATGACCAGAAATTTTAAAAAAATAATAATTTAGCGACGAAAATCATTGTTCGTCGCTAAATTGGCCACAAGCAATGTTATTCGTGACTAAAATTTATTTGGTTTTTGGTCAATTCAGCGACGACTAAGACCGTTCGTTTAGCGACGACAATTAGCATTTGTCGTTAAATTTTATTTATTAATTTTGTTTTTTGGTTTTTTGGTCAAATTAGCGACGAACAGTGTTGTTCGTTGCTAATTTGACGAAAAATAAAATGAAAAGAATTGATTATCGACGAAACCCTTTGTTCATCGCTAATTTAGTGTTTCTTTTGTATTTAATTTTGTATTTGTTTTTTTGGAAAATTTAGCGACGAATAGTGTTGTTCGTCGATAATTTGAGGAAAAATAAAATAAAAAGAATTGATTAGCGATGAAATTGTGGTTTCGTCGCAAAAATATTTTTTTTAAAAGTATAATTAGCGACGAAATTGACATTTCGTCGCTAAATTAATTTAAATACATTTCGTCGCTAATTAGTTCTTTTTTTTTTAATTTTCTTTTATCAATTGCTACAAGCTTCGTGAATCTTATGTAATTTTTCTATGGCGACGAAAACAATTGTTCGTCGCTAATTGCTATCCTTAATTTATATTTTTTTCAAGGTTTATTAGGACCCTTTTTTATATTTATTACATATATAAAGTTGTGAACAAACAAAAAATGGAAATCAATTCTTTTGATAAAATATAACTTAGAAAAAAAAAATCGTCTTTGATGAGATACTAAATAGAGTAGAGTAAGGATCTATTCGAAAATGATTTACTTTGCATAATATTTGATCACCAAAAATATATATTGTAATTGTGAGATCCACGAAAATGAAAACGATCGGTTCTTTCTTCTAATTTTGAAAGATAGATAAGATACTATAAGCGAATAAGAGATGTTCTAAATCAATTAATAAAGATTTCAAAAACATTAGAAGGGTCAGTTTTTTAGCAAGGTACGGAATGTATCATCAAATATTCAAATGTGATTCTATAAGATCTAGCTTCGTTCAATATTAGTAATGAGGGTTCAATATATCACATGTTAATCAACCAAAAAAATGTTCAATAACTAAAAGAAAGATCGATTATTTGGAATCTTTGATCTCTTCAAACAGTGAATGATATAAATAAGAAACGCTTATGATACGTCGTTTATCTTAGCTTATTTATGTTATTTCTTAGAATATATTATTTTATATTAATCTACATTATTTCTTTTTAAAAGAAAATGAAAATAGAGTGAATATTTTTTTGAAATTTAAAAATGAATATATTATTAATTAAGTAAAGATTACATTAATAAGCATAAATGAAGTGAGATCAATTTATTTATTTTTATTATCCTTGTTCTTGAATTAGAAAGAATTCCTTTTGTTCCTAGATAGCTTCTTTGAAAAGGGTTTCTGCTTCTTCAGTGAATGCTTTAAAGAAGATATAATTTCTTGGAATTGAGGTTTATTTCTGTTATCCTTATTCTTGAATTAGAAAGCATTCGTTCTGTTTCATTATTTATGTGTAATCATTATTACACATTATACCACATCTTTTGCCTTATTGGTTGTCGCATGGATGAAGTACTTTGGTGATCACGGGTTCCATTCCCAGCTTGTTTCATCTTATTCATTTTGTTTCGTTGCTAATTTAACGAATTCTTTTGAATTATATATGATATATATTTTCTTGCTAATTTTAAGAAGCTTCACATTTTTGTTAAATATGTATTGAATTTTATGCACTCGGTCTGATTCATCACCCAAAAGTAGAGAAAAAAAATGAGATTTGCTCTATTTATGCTGCGGCTAGAGTTTATTTTGATGTATCTAATTAATTTAGCGAATTGTTTATTTTTATTTTAATTTTTTTTTTTAGTGACGAACATCTCTTTTCGTCGCTAAATTAACGACGACATTCGAAGGTCGTCGCTAATTTATAGACGAGCGGCCCGGGAAAAAAAAGCGCCATTTTTTTTTAGCAGCGAAATTGAAAATTAGCTACGACCTTCGAATCTCGTCGCTGGTTTAGCGACGACCTTCGAAGGTCGTCGCTAATTTTCAATTTTGCTGCTAAAAAAAATGGCGCTTGTTTTTCCCGGGCCGTTCGTCTATAAATTAGCTTCCCCGGCCGCTCTCGTCACTCCCTCTCTCGTCATTCCACTTGCCACTCCCTCCCTCTTCTCTCCCTTCGCCTCGACGCCAAACTCCATCGTCCACCCTCAGCAAAATCATCGAGGAGCGAGCTCGGAGGGAAGGAAGCTCACTCTGGTCGACGGCAGAGCCGGTGATTTCACCACCCGAACCCCTCCCTCTCGCCGGCCTCTTGTCTCCCTTCATGTGTCTGTGTATCTGGAATTTCCCTCGCATCGCTTATGCATCGCTTTCATTTTCCTCGCAATCTTCGTTGCCATCTTCTTCTTGGACAATTTCCCAGAACTTCCTCCGACCAAAAATAAAAAAACAAAAATATACAAATTAGCGACAAATATATTTTTTGTCGCAAATTTAGCGAGAAAGTAAATGTTCGTCGCCGATTAGGGTTTTTTAATCCCGCTAATTTTGGCGACGAACAAAGCCGTTCGTCGCCAATTTTGGCGACGTACACTGCTGTTCGTCGCCAATTTTGGCGACGAATGACCTTGTTCGTCGCTAATTTTAGCGACGAACGGCTTTGTTCGTTTCATTCGTCGCTAATTTTAGTGTCGACCTTCAAATTTCTCGTCGCTAAATTTAGCGACGCCGAATTAGCTACAGATTTTTTCTCGTCGCAAATTCGTCGCCAAATCAATTTAGCTACGAATTTTTGCGAAATTCTCGTCGCTAATGTCGTGGATAATTGCATGTTTTTTTGTAGTGTTTGCCTGCGAGTCTTTCTTTGAATTTATGATGGAGAGACAGGGAAGATGAAAACAATAGATGTGGGATGGTTAAGAAAAATTCATTCATGCCCTTGCACAGGAGGTTGGGGCACATCTCCAAGAATAAAATCCAATTGGAATCGATCTTGTGACGGGCGGTCTTTTAGCCATATACCGACTTGCTTCGCTAGCGATGGCTTTATGTAAACATATTTCAAATGTAAAACGTTGTTGTTCTTTCACTAATGAAAAGAAAACATTCATTCTGCATTTAGAAAAAGGAAATGAGAGCAAGGACGAATTTGATTGTTGCTTCGTAAGGACAAATAAGGAATTTCAGCAACGGTAGTTTTTAGTGGAAAGTGGACGTTTAATTTTCTTTTGTTTTACTCGACCGAAAAAAAAAATCTTTTGTTTTAACATTTTGTCCATTTTCTTTGGCTAAAAGTCAGTTTCTTTCTCTTTAACCTTGAATTGCATTACCATATCAATGTAAAAGGAAAGACAATAACCATGTTCGGCTCTAATCTTTAGAGATGTCATGTGAATGTGATCACTAAATAGAAAGTCTCTAGGCTTCGTTTGTTTCACGGAAAATATTCTTCTGAAAAATATTTTCCCCAATTTCCGGTGTTTGAGGGGCGGAAAATAGGTAGTCAACAGAAAATATTTTCTGGTCAACAAAAAAACACCATCTAAACTCAGGAAAATGATTTACGTTCTTCAAAAGCGGAGATCATTTTCCCCATCTCTCGCATTACTGCTTTCTCTGAGGTTGCTCCTTCTTCCTCTCTTCTCAAATTCATTTTTCGGCATCGATTTTGTCCTCCAGCCCTCGATGCTTGCCCCCGGATTTCGACTGCTGCAAGATCGTGGTTCAAGCTCTTCTCTCTCAACCTCGCCTCGCCTCGCCTCGCCGACTTCGTCGAATCTGAAAACCCTAAGCACGCCGAGCTCGATGGCCTCCACCCCATTCCCGCCTAACACACGCCCTGCAACAACCTGAAAATCGAGCCCAAACCTCCAAGAATTCGCCAGTTCTGGCCTCAGACTTGAGCAAGGCCAAGCTCGAGGCGGTGATGCTAGCGCTCGCCAAATCTAGCCTTGGCCTCGCGAGACGGCCGCAGCCTGGGCGGCGTCAATGGGGACGATTTGAAGGAATTCTTGAGGATCGAGGCGGTGTAGATGGAGGAGGGCGAGGACAATGATAGGGATGAGGTTCGAGCGTGGGTGAAAGCCCGGAGAAAAAAGGAAAAAGATGAAAGAAGAAAAAAGATAACATCAAATCTCATTTTCCATACCAAATAACGGAAAATATTTTTCGAAATTTTTTATATTTTAGCCAAGCGACGAAAAATTTTATTATTTTCCTGGAAAATACTTTCAAAAAATGTCATATTTTTCTCTAAATAAACGGAGTCTAAGCAATTTATTCGGTTGAAAACGCAACTTCATGTTATGTCGTTCTTATGCATGAAATGCCCAATTTATTGTTCCGAAAAGTTGTAGAAAATATTCGGTGGTTAACAATCACTACATCATCTGTAGTGGGTGCCACATCACAGTGCAACATGAGCAACTGACTTGGGATAAAAAATAAAAAAGGCTTCCTTTTCTCTCATCGTCATCTTGCTCCTGTAGCAAGATGACGTCCGTGCCGCTCGCACTTGCCAACTATAGAGGCGCGACTCAAGTTGTAAATCTCGATATTTGTAGTCGTTTCTTGCCCAGATCTGTTTCAGGCTGCCATGGTTGAACTTTCACTAGCTCTTACTCTGAATAATTTGTGCCCTAACCAACTGAGCTACTCATGCGTGAGGTTAAAAAAAAAAAATTTAATTCCAAGTCAGCTTCCACTTGTCGGTTGTTTAGTGGTTATGAGGAAAAAAAAATGTTCGCCACATCAGCTGATGACGTGGTCCGAAAGTCGGCATCTAACCTTTTTTGGTGCATACATTTTTTTTTCGAAAAAGATTGATGCAACTCTAGTAAAAAAAAATTATGTGGAAGCTCATCTTTCTTGGACCGGACCCTTTGCTTATTTGGGCTTAGACCCCACGCTCAAGCTAGGGGTGTCAATGGGCCGGGCCGAGCCGGGTCTCGGCCCGGCCCGAGCCGGCCCGAATTGAGCAATACCATGCTCGGGCCGGCCCGAACCAGGCCGGGCTTGGGCCAAAAATATTTTTTTCTTTCCTTTTTAATTTTTTTTTTGAATTAAAATTAATTAACAAACCATCAAATGAAAAAATATAAAAATAAATTAAATTTAAAAGAAAAAAATAGGTATGTACAAAAGTTTGGCGTCGGGCCGGCCCGTCCGGCGCGGGCCAAATTGACAGCCCTAGCTCAAGCCCATGAAATTTAATCGATCACAAGGGAACTTGAATGTGCACCATTTGCTTTGGTGAAGCAGCATGATTTGAAGACAACTTTGGGCCTCATTCTTACCCCCATGGCCTTGGGCCATGATAATGATATAATACCATTTCTTTTTTCCTTCGTGTTTCTTTTTCGTAAATGTTTTCCCATTTATTCAATCGTAGAAAGGTATTCAAATCGACCACCCCTTACACCTTGACCTAACTTTATATGGCTCAATACCCAAAAAAATCTCTAACTTTAGAATTTGTGACAATTATATCCAAAATTATTTTTTATCTCATAAAAAATATCCAACTTTTACTTTTGTCCCAATTCTACCCCAAACTTTTACTTTTGTTTCAATTTTACCAGCCTATTATAAAAAAAAAAGCCTCAATTTTAGCATATGTTCCATATTATATTCAAAACTTTTTTTTGTCTCATAAAAAAACCTTCAACTTTTACTTTTGTCTCAATTTTACCAACGTTAACCTTCCGTCTATAATCACCATTAGTTAATCTTATGCGGTATTTTTGCGTCATTAATGAATTACACTTCAGCAAAGCTGACATGAAAAAAATCTCGAACTTCTCTTCTGTTATTTGCTTCCCCTACATATTACTGAGAGATATATAGTCACTCAAGACGGCGCGTTTTGTATTCTTTTCGGCACTCAACAGCCCAAAGAATGGCTAGACATGGAGATATTCTGATGAACTATTTAAAATTTCGTCGTCCTTAAAACCTACTGGTTCTAAATTTCGAAAATTCATTGGTAAATTCGGCGAAAAAATTCGAGCCACGTAGGATTAACTAACGGTGATTATGAACAGAAGGCTGACGGCGGTAGAATTGGGATAAAAGTAAAAATTGGTGATTTTTTAGGAGATAAAAAAGTTTTGGATATAAATGAGACAAATGCTAAAGTTGAGGATTTTTTCGGATATTATACCGGTAGGATTGGGACAAAAGTAAAAGTTGGAGAGTTTTTTTATGAGACAAAAAAAAGTTTTAGATGTAACTGACACAAATGCTAGAGTTGGAGGTTTTTTTGGGTATTATGTCAACTTTATATTGTCTATTAGACTGACTCCGGCCGCAAAACACTTATAATCCGGCGAAAATAGGTCGCGCACCTTTTCAAGCGGGCTTATTACAGAAAATAGTAAGAACTACAAAGTCGAGGGTCCGAGAAGTCTGCCCCCTGAGATACATTGTTTGGAGGTCATATTTAGTCTCAGAGGTTGCCTACTGCTGGACAAATACTACTTATTTAGCTCGTTATCGCTGGAGATACTGGGGAGTTTTGCCTATCGAATTGTCACCAAGCATTTGAGAATTGGTGTTTCATAGCCCCCCTTGTGGTTTAGGTTTAGTATTGTAAGATTAGTTGATCGACCAAGGGGAAGAAGTCTGTGGTTCAAAAGATAATGAGATAAAGGATCCCTTTCAGCTACCATGGCAGCTTAGAAGCCTTAGATATGTCACATTGGTTTTTTTTTTTTTTTCCGATATTGAACCTTCCAAAAAGTTGTTAAAAGGGGTTTCTTTATGTAACCGCGAAAGTGCGTAGATTATCTTTACCAAATTGAAAGTATGTGACAAGTCATTGTGTCAGAAATATCAAAGTACCAAGAATCGCATGACCTTTCATACGTGGATACATATGAAGTTGGTTTTTCTCAATCATCCAAACATATTTTCACGTGATGAAAACATCGGTTGATATAAGGCCCTGTCGTCTAGACTCGACTTAAAAGTTGTTGATCGACCAAGGGGAAGAAGTCTGTGGTTCGAATGATATCGAGATAAAGGATCCCTTTCAGCTACCATGGCGACTTAGATATGTCACATTGGATTTTTTTTATTTTTATTTTTTTGGTCCGATATTAAACCTTCCAAAAACTTGTTAAAAGGGGTTCTATGTAACCGCAATCCGTAGATTATCTTTACCAAATTGAAAGTATGTGACAAGTCATTGTGTCGAAATATCAAAGTACGAAGAATCTCATGACCTTTCATGCGTGGATACATATGAAGTTGGTTTTTCTCAATCATCTAAACATATTTTCACGTGATGAAAACATCGGTTGATACAAGGCTCTGTAACTCGACTTAAAAGTTGTTATTTGGACGTGTGTATTCAACCCTGCAAGCAAAGTTAATTTGTTTAGTCAAATGATTAGGTTAATTTCAGCTACAAAGGGTTAGTGTATTGGCAAACACATTTTGCACTATTGCTTATTTTGCCAATATGCAGAAACATTCAACCTATGGAGAAACTGTTCGATCATTCCTATGCCAATTCGATTCCATGTTTTTCAATTTTATCAATTTAATTAATTCTAAATATTTGCGGTAAATTCTAATGTAGTCATTCCGACCAAGTTATGTAGGAAATTGCCAATGTGGCGGTGTGGGGAAAATTACCAAAAAAGTCCTAAACCTATTGCAATTGTGCCGATTCAGTCCTAAACTTATTTTTTTTTGCCGATTCAATCCTAAACCTTTTGCAATTATGCCAGTTAAGTCCACCCGACGAATTTTGGCCGGCCGACGCTGATGTGGACGCCGGCCGGCCGGCGACATAATATTTTAATTTTAATTTTTTTTTATTTTTTTATTCTGTATTTTTGTATTTTCTTTTCTTTTTCTTTTTTTTACTTTCCAGCCCTCCAATCCGCATTCTCTCTCTCCCCACGTCCTCTCTCTCCTCCTCTTCTTCTTCTTCGTTGTTTTCCTTCGTGACTTTCCATGTACAGTAACGACGCCTCCGTGCACAGCGGCTACCCAAGCGTTGGCCACGGCTGCTCCGATGACCCGATCTTCTCTCTTCCCCGACTTAGCCTCAGTTGCTCCGAATAGCCGATCCTCTCTCTTCCCCAACGGAACCCTAACTCTCGGCGACATTGATGTCGCCGACCAGAGATGACCCACGGCCTGCCATAACCTCACGATTGGCTCCCTCTCACTCCATTACAACTCCGCCCGACGTCAATCTTACTTTTCCTTTAACTGTAGTGCTCTTCTTACCTTGCCGAGCCTCGCCATGGCTGGACGAGGTTCAACCTCGCCAGATCTGGGCTGGCGAGGCGAGCCTCGCTTGGCCATTGACGCTCGGCGTCACAAGCCTATGGCGAGGGCAGCCGTTTCTTTGATAGGTTGTCGAGGTCGGGCGACGGTTGGAGGAAGAAGATGGAACTGTAAGAGAAAGAGGAGGATGCCATGGAAAGTTACGAAGAAGAAGAGGAAGAGAGAGGAAGTGGAGAGAGAGAGAGAGTGTGTGTGTGTGTGTGTGCGTGCGCGCGCGCGCACGCATACGGATTGGGAGGGCTGGAAAGTAAAAAAAGAAAAAAAAATAAAATCAAAAAAATAAAAAATAATTAAAATATTATGTTGCCGGCCGGCCGGCGTCCACCTCAGGGCCGGTCGGCCAAAATTCGCCGGATGGACTTAACTGGCATAATTGCAAAAGGTTTAGGACTGAATCGACAAAAAAAAAAATTTAGGACTGAATCGGCATAATTGCAATAGGTTTAGGACTTTTTTGGTAATTTTCTCTGGCGGTGTGCCACGTAGGATGGTGGGCAATGATTGGATCGTCACGTCGGCAGTTTTCGATGAAAACTTGATAGTGAGAACTATAATAAAATTTCACACAAAGGTGGAGCTTAATTGACAAAATTGGGAAAAAAAATTATGACTCATTGAGTAATTTTCTTGATAAATTATTTCACCAAAAATGCAGTTACATCAGACAATCAAAATGACAAAGGTCATTAAGACTCATCAGTCATTTCAGCCAATGAATAGTAAAGATCGTGACATGAGACAACCTTAATGACTTCTCCCATCTAAAAGGAACCCTAGTTAATTCAAATAGGTCATATCGTCAAATGTCAAGTCATTCCTCAGGCCAACACAAATCGTCTAATCAGAAGAATTGCCTAGACTTGTCTCACTAGACCACCACGTCTCTAGATCAACTCAAAAATCACGTTCCACCGAATGACCTCCGAGGATGACTACCGAGACAAAAAGTTCAGCTTAGGCAGGCTAATTTTTCACAGCATATTCCATTGAAATACTACATGTCTTATTGAGAAGGATCGAAGTAGAAAAACCAACACTAAACTCGATCATTTTCATATGCGCTGTCACATTATGATAAACTTCTGAATACGAATTTCCCGACATAAGATTTTCATTTCCGCCTCACACACACACACACACAAAACCACCAAACCAACCAGAAGAACAAATTAGAGGTTCTCATCACAACCGGGCTTCATCAGTGATGTAAACTATAAACATGGATTGTAAGTTTGTAACAAAAATTTCTATAATGAACAACATAGTTTTGCAGCCATTGACTGCCATTTTGCATAACCCTCAAGTCACCAATAAACAGCATTTTCCATCTCTTTACAGAGAGAATTAAACAGATGAACCAGAGTTTAATGACTGTCAAAGACATCATCCTAGGAGAAATTCCTACCTAGCTAGTAGGTGCTGCTTCCTTGCACAAATAACCAAGCCAATCCCAAAAACTACCATCAGTTCCACAGTCTCAACAATCAAGTCAACCCAAAAGTACACCTGAAAAAGCTGAAATTGCTAATTTGCTAGGCTTACCAGTTATTGCCCCCCCAAGCTTCACCGACTCCACGACTCTCCAAATAAATTACAACAAAAAAGGGGACTGAAATTTACCAAACTTACAAGTCATGCTGTCCTAAAAGCTTCAATACACAAGACCTTCCAACCAATTTGATCTTGCACCTTCACCAGGATGTGAAGCCTGCAGTTTCTGTTTTGGATCTTCCTCCAACTCTGGTCAGGCTAAATTATTTTCTAGGAGCTTCCCTAGAAATTTCTAGGAATTGTGTAGTTGGTGAAAGAATAGATTCTGGCTCCTGGAAAAGTCCTCTCTTTGCTTCTTGTTCCATTCAGTGATCTTCCTGAAAGAATTCTTCACATTTTCCCACTTCTCTTGGCACTCGCCCGCACTTCGGTTATATCCCAAACATGCCATTTTCGCCGATACTGCCTCCCAACATCCTTCCCTTGAAAAACCGCAATCTTGAAAACCTGGTTCCAAGCTAGTTATAAGTTGAATCAACGTTAACATCTCCGGTTCTGAGAATGAGTTCGTGCTTTGCTCTTCTTCTTTTGCAGTATTCCGGTCCTTTGGGGGTGACAGGATTGCCAGTTCATGCCCTGTGAACTTCCTCAGAGCTTCCATGAGTGCTGTGTCGCGAGCCTCGATCCAGACTCTTTGCTTGGCCCAGAGCTCACGCTCGCAGTCGAAACGTGCCGTCTCTTCCCTCTTCCATTCCATCTCCCTGCAAACCCTCTCTTGCTCTTTTAGCTCAATGGTCTTCAGCATGTTCTCCATCCAAGCCTCTTGCTTCTCTATGATGTCCCTCATCTGTGAACCCACAAAGTGCTTCACCTTCTCCTTCCACCCCTTTTTACTCCTTTTTGAGTTGTCGCTCTCGCTTACCAATCTCTTCTTCTTCTCTGAGGAATGACCGCTATTCATCATGAAAGCGATGGCCGAGAGATCTTCCTCGTTGTTCTCTGAGGAAGAGGCCGTTTCGAGTTCATGTGATGATGAGTTCGAGAAACTGAGGCTCATTTCGCGTTGCAGAGCTTGATCTTGGATAGCATGACTACTAATATTATTCGGTGCTGGGTAGAAATTAATGTTGGAGACAAGAGACGAATTATCTGAAGACGGCTTTCGGTTAGCGGTGGTCGATTCTCCGTAGATCGCTTCAAGTTGACGAAAGAATCTGTAGTTCTTCCCATCCTGCCTTCCAGCCTTGCCTTCCTTAGTTTTCTTGTAGTACTTGTACAGGTTCTCAAACTTCTCTCTACACTTCTTGCCGCTTCTATTGTACCCATGTTCCTCAGACATCATCCTGCATTAAGAGAGAGGGAGAGAGAGAGAAGCAAGTTGAAGCCTTGAACACAAAATAGAAATATGGGAAGAGAGGAGAGAAAATGAGCAACAAGATAAACCCTAGAAACTTGTTTCCAAATGTTTCCCTCATACACTTCTGATTAAATTAATTACTGAAAAATGAATATTTTATCAAAGGATGTCATACGAAAAATATATAGTTTGGAGGTGGTTGTTCGTCCTAGTTTGAAGGTATAATTTAATGTAGAATCATGTGTCCTCGCTTGCTTCCAAGAAACAAGCAGAATTTTATTTGTATAGGACACATTCGCTATACTTCGAAACACCAAAAAAAAAAAAAAATCTGTCGTTTGATCTAAAAGCGTGGATTAATGGGCATGTTGGATTCGTGCAAACAGTGAAACTTCCAGTCGAGAAAAGCTTTTTGTTTCTCGTGAATCCAGGTGGCGCACACACAGGGCTAGTCTCATAGCAAAGAAAGCAGATTAAAAAGGGAAAATTTGATGGAGAGCAGCGGAGGAGGAAGAGGGGTTGCAGAAGATCTTCCTTAGAAAAGGCAAGTGAAGATGGGTAAATAAGAACACCTGAGACTCTCAGTTCAATGGCTTGTCTTTTTCAATCCCCTACCAGAGCACCGTCACTCGTCAGATGCACAGAGAGAGAGAGAGAGAGAGAGAAGCTTTTCACAGCAGCTTCTCACTTTTGAAACAGTGCCAAGATCAAGAAGATCAAGAAAAAGCAAATTCTTGATACTTATCAGTAGGGTTAATAGAGCTTTACTACTAGCAATCCCCTCTCTTTTTCTTCTTCTTCCTGACCCAATTCATCGTGCCTAGAAGACTTCTGAAAATCCCAAAATGGGGTCTAATTCGGTTTCAGTGAATTCGTATCATGAATCTTTTTCGTTACCTGGAGACTTCGTCCCACAAGGGTCCTTTCTGATTGGCCTCCTTGAACTTGGGATCGAGGCGAGATCTGATCTCAAGAAGAGTGAGCGTCTCTTGCCTCGGCCATCTGCTGCTGCTGATGCTGCTTGTCCCAGCAGCTCCAATCATGTCGCTCCTGTAGCTTCCGCACTCGAATATGTCGAAACCACCAGTTAGAGCTGAAGGAGGAGGAGGAGTGGCGGCGGCAGCAGCAAAAGGGTGAGCGGAGTGAGCGTTCGGGTTAGCGAGGGCTGTGCTCAACATACTGGCGGTGGGCTCATAGTGGGAAGAAGATGGTGGAGAAGAAGGCGAGAAGCTGGTGTGAATGGTGGCTCGAGGTGGAGGGAGCGGTGGTTCGAGGTGGAGGAGGGAGGAGAATTGGGCGGTTCGAGTGGCCATGAGCTGCCGGAGATCCGGCAGTCCGTACTGGTCGTCCATTGTTGTTTTCTGTTTAGGTTTTCAAAGCAGAGAGAGAGAGAGAGAGAGAGAGAGAGAGAGAGAGTCAAATATTGCAGCTGAAAAGGAGATGGGAAGTGTTGATGAGCTTTTTTCTCAAGCGACAGGATCCGAGTCTACCGCACCTTTTCATCGCTCTCTTATCACTTGTGCATGTGTGTGCTTGTGTGCGTGCGTGTGAGAGAGGAACAGCATGAAAAATTGTTAGGTAGATTCATAGCATGTTCACTTAAGGATCGACTTTATTTACTAATGTTAATAAAAAGAAGATTTAGCTATTTACGTAATTATAAAGAAAAGTACTATATGTGAGGTTCATAATATAGTGGTTTCCTTTTTCCTAACTACCAGAATTTACACAGCAACGTTTTTATATAGCTATTTTTGCCTTCAGTTTAGGGATGATTTTATAATAGTTTCTTGCGATAGAACGAAGGGATAAATACGTTGGAAATCCTAAAACCTATCGAGAAAGTGCAATTCAGTCCAACAACTTTCGAAAAATGCAATTAAGTCCTAAAACTTGCCAGAGATGTAATTGAATCCTAAAACTTTTAAAAATTACAATTGAAGAACTTGACAAGTTTTATCATTTCATTATACTTTTTAAAAGTTTTAGGACTCGATTGTACTTTGGTAACAATGATGATAAGTTTTAGGACTTGATTGCACCTTTTGAAAGTTTTAAAACTTAGTTGTACTTTTTGAAAGTGTAAAACTGGTCAAATTGATATAATCAAGACCTTCCATTGATTGTACTTTTTGATAGTTTTAGGGCCCGATTGTACTTTCATGACAAGTTTTATGACTTAATTGCACATTTTGAAAGTTTTAAGATTCAATTGCACTTTCATGACAAGCTTTAAGAAAACTTTCAGTACACTTATCCCTATAAAGAATTAGTTTGTCATCGTTAAACAGTCATTTCTCCCAATGATATAATCTATTACCTAGCAAACGTATACTTTGATACATAAGTACTCTAATGCTGCTTTGTATATGTTTTGGCCAAAAACAAAATATTGGGAATTGATTGTGAATTAGAAGGCAAAAAGGGCTTTCAAAGAGATATATGGTTAATGTACACATAACATTATGTAAAGTTTGCGTGAGGCTGAGTCACGTGGCATCCTCACTTTATGAGTTTTACCCGGTAGTTTACTTTTTTGCATTGTTACTTTAACAAACCTCTAATCTCTCAATCTTAGGCAAATCTCGGTAATAAATGTATAATTGTATGCATATCTAGATTCTATTTTGAACTATCTATAGACTAAATTTTTATGTCGACGAAACAAATTCATACGTCTGAGTTATAGATTGAAAAGTTAATTTTTTTCAAAGTTTATATCTCATGATTGCATACATTTTGCATCTAAAATTATGATCACAAATCTTAAGGTGATTTCCAAAAATGATGAGAACAAATTCTTGTGACTAAGTTTCATAGACTCAATTAAGCTGACGAAAGAAAATGTTGATGGAAAAGATTCTTACATACAAGCCATAGAAAGTAAAACTTACATGCCTAAAAAAGTTACATGCCATTGTAAATTCGTAGTCCATGAGTGCACATATACTCATCTTAATTATAAGATATCTATCCAACAAATTATTTTAGACAAATATTTGAAATAGGACATGTGGATAAATTAATGTTAAAGATATATAGAAATAAATTTTTGAAAAAATAAAACCATAATAACATGATATTATAAATAGGAAGAATATTATGATCTCGAATATTCATAAGTTCCATTAATAAATATCAATAAGCCAATGATTATCGACGACTCTTGTGGCGAAATTAATAATTACAAGGCAACTTTAATTGAAATAACTTCTAGATACCATTTTTTTTTCCTAATTACACACAACAAGCAATGAAAACAAAATAATGTAACTTTGAAGTTGACGAAGATAATTACTATCAATTTGTAATGGGTGAGAAAAATTTGTGATCTCTAAGATATAATAAGCAAATGGGTACGCGCTTGGACTCATTGAAGGAAAAATAAAACAAATTCAATGAATTTTATGAAGGGATCAAGCCAATACCGATCAACATTTAGCGTGTCCAATGGAATTTGCCAACGGATAAAGACATATTTAGTCATCTATTGGCATTACGGGGATTCTTTTACTATATTCAATTGTCTTTTTTTTTTTTTAATATTGCCATTACAAACTTATTAATTCAAAAAATATTGGCAGTTTTATGGATAAACCTACGTGATGATATTTGGGTCCACTTTAAATTAAGTTCCACGTAACCCCCAGCGCAGATGAATTTTTTATTATTATGCTACGATTTTCTGCATAATATTTCTTTTGCAAAATTCATGTCTACATCAATACTTAGAATAATACACTTGTAGTCTCAAACCTGTGTGTAAAACAGATATTATTTGTTGAGATACATGTGTAAGTTGTATTAGATAAGTCCCACATCGGAGAATTAACGTGGTGTAGAGCAGTTAATATATCCTAATTGGCACATAACTCATTAGCTTAAACTTTTTATTGAATGTGGGTTTAAGGCATCGGAATTCTGGTGTGTGCCCTCTCCATCATTCATTCTCCCTGGACAGGGGGAGATTATTGAGACTTCTGTTGCGTGATCTCAACATTATTAACTCATTTTGCTAGTGAAAGCAATTTTTTTTTTCTCAACATCCATTGTATAAAAACTTCATAGGAATTTGTCCAGCATATCTTTAGTAGCAGATAAAGTAAAGCAATATGTTTCCCCCATCTCACAATGGATGCGCTAACATCACGTCAAAGTTTCTGTTGCTCACGAACAAGGATGAGGAAGGGCGACCAACAAAAATTGATTGATTCTTGACAAGCTTACGCAGGCGTAACGAGGAAGTAGGGCCAAGGAATTAGGGCAGTGCTTGTCCCCATCCGCCGACGTCGCACTTTAGGCCAATTTAGCATGTATCTAGTGAGCCGCCCATCCCACAAATGTCTCTGGAAAAACTAAGAATTTGCCTTCGACAGGACAATCAAGGGTAACTTGGTTCGGAGACGAGAGAAATCGTAATTGCCATCATGAGTCAGTCAAGTTGGTTGTCGCAATAAAGAGCCATTGGTCCGTCGTGCAATACCCGGACGGACAGCATATGAAGTACACAACCACATCAATTCACCAGTGGCAGTCACCATAGCCGGATTATTCAACTTTAGCAGAAGACCGAGGAAATGTTGTATGTTTCTTTCTGAGTTGCATTGACATTGACACCCAATATGCGATACAACATGACACGACATTCCAACACGTTATTTCTCAAAAAATAAATAAATAAATAAATCGGACAATTTGTGACACGTTATATATAAATATATATTTTTATAAATACGAGATAAGTTATCATGGATATATTAAAATTCCAATGTTGAATTTATTATTATTCTTCTTCTTATGTTAGGAATTCATGATTTTTTTTTCTGATTGGGTATATTAATTTTGGGGTATCTAGTTATATGACTTATGTATATATATTTTTAATAGATTTACATTTTCACCCATAAGTTTATTGAAAATGATTAAAATTAATCTCGTGACTTCGGAGCGCACAATAGAAATCCGACATCTTCACCCAAGGAGATAGCCAAGAGGGAGCCCAAGTTCGAGTCCGTCAACATAACCAATTGGACCCAACTTTACTCAGAAGTTTAAGTCAATGAGTTATATGCCAATTATGATATATTAACTACTCATGATTTTCTAGCACAACTCACATGTGCATACTAACAATCTCTCCCTCACGTATGAGCTCTAGTGTTAGGTATACTCCCCCTTAATTCAAGTATCCTTCTACACCAACATATCTCAACTTGAATCTCCATCAACGTCCATCGGCTCACGTTTCTACACCACAACCCCCACCGACCCAGAAATTGCATTGGTCACCAGATTCATTCCTTGAGATATTCACTAAGCACCGATACATATTGGAAGTGGGCCACTAATCAACCATTGGCTCTAACACCATTTATTGGATGCATATAGTAGAAGTCTGATACCTTCACCCAGGGAGATTACCAAGATGAAGCTCAAGTCCAAACTCTTCAATATATCCGGTTGGACCCAGCTTCACTCAAAAGTTTAAACCAATAAGTTATATGTTAACTACGATATATTAACTGTTCCACACCACATCAATTCTCCTATTCGAGACTTCTCTAACACAACTCACACTTGCATCCTAATACTATGCTTGTCGGATACTAGACTCGCATGACGTTGGCGTATCCGGAATGTTGATCGCTTATTGGTCGTGTGTCGAAAAGTGTCAGCATCCGACACTGGTTCGACATGACACGGAGCACCCAGATGGCATCAGAAAGGCAAAAATAATGCCAACAGGTGGTGATTAAATCACAGGCAACCTCTTAAAATCAAAGTGCAAAATCGCAGTTTAATTAAGCCACTCAAATTAATTGATCTAGGGGTGATTGCATTAGCTCTAGAAATATTAGTTTGAAGGAGAAGAGTTTCTCCTTAAAAGATTTTTGGGTCGTCTTCCTTATAAAAGCCTTATTCCACTGCCATCAAGGTTTGGTGTTGATTTTTCATAATGAACTGTGATTGAACAAATTGTCCAATTTGTTTCTAAACATTGGAACCCAATTGAACAAAATTATTCTACTATTAAAAAAATTTATTAGCAATTGTACTATCTATATCTAAAAAATTCCAAGGAGATTTATTAAATCAGAATTTTCATATATATATCGGCAATCAAACTCAAAGCTTCTCGCGATGGTTGCATATTAATATTTTGTACCTTGACCGCTAGAAAAGTCGAATGAGTGCTTGTACGTCTGAGATAATAAAGCCTTATCGAAGGTAATCCGCTTCAATCGATCTCTTTGAGACTACGTCCTATATATGACACAGTGAGGAGAAAAACTTTACTGATCATAGTAAATTTGAACGCAACCTTCCAACAAAAGTAAGATTGCACTTAAAGTTTGGGAAATATAGCACATTGTGCAAAAATGAAGTCAAGGCTTAAATAGGCATTGCCTCTTTTGGTGGCATGAGTCACTTTTCCATCATCAATTCATATAGATTATGCAGCCGTGATGTTCCTCGATTGATTAGAAGAAAAAGTTGTCTTGTCAAATGTTCAGAGTGCCAGTGTCGGTAATCCATTTTGGTGAAAAGATCATTGAGCCAATAAACCATACGTGAGAGTCGACCATTAGGAGTGGGTGGTTTCATTGCCGTGAGCAGATTGACCAGATACTGATATTTTGTTGGAATACATAAGTATTTAATCATGGCTTTTTTCTATTAGCTTAAGCTTTTAAAACAGTTGGTAATGATCTCACCAAATCTTTCATGATATGAGGTCTTGAGGGGAAGTATTGAAATACATAAATATTAAACCACGTCTTCTTCTAATAGCTTAAACTTTTAGAATAGTTAACAATGGTCCCACCAAATCTTTCATATTGATCATTGCTCATTGCTCATTGCTGTTTCAGTCCCCTATTGATTTTCTCGATTGCTATCTGCAATAGTTCCAGAACTGCCATTTGCTAGACTGTGTAGATTGTAGAGTCGCTGTGGAAGCGTCCCCTAAGCATGCCTTTCCACCTCATCTTGGCTTCCAATTCGAAGAATACCCTCTTGGTAATGACTCCTCTTGTGCCTGACTTTCCCATGGTGGTCACATTTAAGTTTCCTGAACGATCCTTTCTAGGATCTGCTCTTCCAACCTAGGAAACAACACCCCCGATCTTTTATTCCCTTCCCTGAACATTTGATCGTTGGCGCTCTTCCAACATGATCATAGAATAAACCTTACCGAGGACAAGAGTGGCTCGAGGTTGAGAATTCGCTAACGAACATCCCCATAGGTCTCGGATTTGAGAACCAGAAGAAATTAGCGGATATTCTTCGCGTAATTCGTGGCTGAAGCACGGGTACATTCTGAGATGTCATCATAGTCCTCGAATTCATTGCATAAGACCTTCAATTCGGTGATATATTTCACCACCAAGGGTCCTCCTTGTTGTATTAGCCCGATATCGAGCCGAGATCATTTACCTTGGGCGAGTCACTCCTTCATCTCATCCCACATATGTTTGCTACCTCCGCGTATACCATGCTTCCCTATAGATCTAGTCGATGGAATTGAAAATCCATGGAACTATCACGAAATTACAAAGAGCCCTGGTATTCAACACTGGTGCCTTTGGGGGGGCTGGCCTTCTACCAACCCCTCCGACAAATCCAAATTCATTTTTTTTTTCGCCCCGCGATGCGCATCCCGTCGCCTTCGACCATGTCGCATAGTTATCCCGGTCGCATTCGACGCGACTCCCACGTGTCATTAGGTCTTTCTTCTCGCGATTATCCCATTGTCAAGCGTAGATTGGGAGCACTAAATTAAAAAGGAAAATAGGAACAAGAGGAACGGGTGAGACGAGGGAGGAGGACTCGGACTTCGATAACGCATGGGGGCTAACAATCAGGAGTTGAAGGAGGAGGGCTGGGGCTTGGGAGTTTGGCAGTGCATTCCCCCACGTAGCATCAGAAAGGGAAGAATCTCAGTCCTTCTCACCTCCCTGACCTGAGCGAGTTCCAGACGCCCTCTCAGGTCTGATTGCTTCTCTCAGAAGTTCCTGACACTCCCCACTCCTTCACTGTACACACGAGTGAATACATGAAGACAAACCCTAGCCCCACCTTTTCCTTTTTCCCCTCTTTTTTTTTTCTTTTTCTTTTTTTTTAATTCCCCATTTGATAGGAATTAATGTTCGAATTTTTTTCTCAGCCAACAAAAAAAAAAAAAACAGGGAAAAAATTTTCATACGGGATTCTCCAAGTACGCTTGATTAACCCCTTTCCCACATGAGGTTATCACAACATGAAGACGCGGAATTAGAGCTGACCCCTGAGCGGGTCGGATCAAGGTGGAGTCAATTCTTATGGTGAAGCCCTAGGTTGTTTTGATCTCGGCCTATCCTCGAGTCGAACCGGAGGTGAATTGGTATCCAAATTTTTTTTTCTCGAAAGAGTATAAGCAGCATAACCTCGAAGTATGCGTGATGTTTTCCCTTTCCAAGGGGAGGCCATCATGACACGAAGAGAGGAAAAAAAAAAGTTTAGTGCACCATCCTTAAATAGGTCGGATTGGGCCGAGTCGGTGTCGGTTCCTATGACGAACCTAACTCGTTCGGTCTCCGCCCATAATCGAAAAAGTATTAATTGATTTGTGGGCCTGGTCAAGTTCACGATCCTTAATTAATTTATATAAAGTACTTTTTACTCGCATTTTAAATCTCATTTGAGCTTGCGATAATCATGATGCCTAATTTTTGTTGATTTATGAGCACTACATTTATTGGACTTTTTGCTCGTTCATCGCACCAGATCCTCCTGGTTGAATAAAATATAATAATGAAAACATCTTTTATTCTTCGGTGTCCACTGTCCACGCCCTACCAAAAAGACCTAAGAATGGGAACAAGGATCCAATTCCCTTCCATCTCTTGCATTCTCGTTAATCAAGTAAAACCCTTAGTTTCTGTTGATATAAACATGCGAGTTGCGTCCGAGAAAGATTCACATCAGAGAATTGATGTGGAGTTGAGCATTTAATATATCCTAGTTGACCCATAATTCATTGGCTTGAGTTTTTTTAGTGAATGTAGGTCTAGTTGGATATGTTGACGGGTTCGAATTTGGAATCCCTCTTGGCAATCTTTCCAAATGAAGGCGTCGGGCTTCATACCTACGAAAAGCAAGGGAAAACTACTATAATTTTTTTATAATTCTTGATATACGTAAATTTACTTTTGATTCTGTCAATCGGGCCAGTCGAGCGAATGGCCAATTGAAATCCTGTCTGGATTTTATTTTTTTACATGCGTACCCTTCGAGCTATCGTTCTAAGTCTCTGCCTATCATTCTCCAAACTTTATGTCCAATCAGTTATTCAAGTAAGAAACTGACGATAAGTATGCTTCGCAGGCGAAGGCACCAAGCCAAAAAAAAAAAATCGTCACATCTCTTACGGGGACAACTAGGAGGAGCACCCCCACTTTTTTTTTTTTCTCGCGTAAAATCAGAATACAGGAGGGCGCTCCTTCCCATCCCGATCCGTGAATACACGGATGGAGCATCATGTCCAAAGCTCATGTGACTCAAGAAATTGGAGAGCCAGAGCACATGCGGTCGATCCACCCGACAGGGGAAAAAGAGGTCGTGGAAATGGAGATGGGAGATCCTATGCCCATGAAGGGAAGGTAGGGTTTGTCTTGCCCAAAAGGGAATGCGGGCCCCTACGCTCACAGCTGGACATCATATCACCATAATCTTCTTCGTACCGGCGCGGGGCCCAGATGGGAAGTCGACGGCACTTGATGGATGGTTGGTAGAGAGAGAGAGAGAGAGAGAGAGAGAGAGATGTGCATCCATTGGCCAATGGCCATGGTGATGATGATGATGATGGCGAATGATGATTCGGAGAGAGGAAAATTTCAAGAAAAGAGGAGGCGCTTTTGCTCGTCATCATTGGATAATCTTTGGGTGTTGCCCAAAAGAAAAGAAAAAAAAAGATGGAAAGGGGGAGATTGACGGGAGGCCTTTTTCGATTCGAAAAGAGGGGATTGGGACAAGTCGTCTCATCGGACGGTCTAACGTTTTGCTTGCTTCGAGTTCTGGTTTTTGAGTCTCTGTAGCTTGAAGTTGCCGACAGTTACAGGTCCAAGGAAGCCACGGAAAACCTGGGACTACGTTTGCCTTGGGAACGAATCCTGGCGGGGAGGCGGTGGTGGGGGCGACGGCTGACCGCGGCGGCGGCTGGTGGCTGTAGGCTTCCGAATTAATATTAGAGCTTAGGGATGGCACTTGTACTATGGCAATCGGGTGTCTTTCTTTGCGGTAGATTAATAACACGAAAAGTCTCACACTGGTATTATTATTACAAATTTATTCCAAATAATTTTTTTAACCACGAAAAACTCTAAACTTGCACATCTATGATAAATTTACCTCAAATTATTTTATGAGCATCACAAACCCTAAATTGGTACATACGTAATAAATGTACCATAAATTAAGTTTTATTACCATGAAAAACCTTAAACCTGTACATACGTGACAAATTTACTCTTCGTTAAATTGAGTTAATACCACGAAAAAATTTAAATTGTAGAACTGCAAAAAAAAGTGTAAAAATCTCAAATGGTACACCTATGAATTGTCATGTGCCATCTAACTCAATAATTTGGCGGTTAGATTTAAAGAAAATGAATGGAGGGTAAATTTGCCACAAGTGTATCAATTTGGAGTTTTTTGTGATCAATTATTTTGGGGTAAATTTATCATAAGTGTACCAGTTTGGGATTTTTCATGGTATTAATACAAAAAAAAAACTAAGAAAAATTACTAATATTATGGAAGATTAGTAAAAATAGGTCTCACTGTTTACTCCATGACCAAATATATATCCATTTTTTCAAAAATGTGATTACATACATCAATTCCACCAAAATAACTTGATTACCCTTCCTTGCGTAAAGATCTCAAAACTTTAGTCTCACACCGCCCACATCGTGACGCACTAGAACATCACGTGATATGAGATCTCTTAGTCACGTAGAAGCACAACAAAATAATCACATCATACGAAAAAAAAAAATCCACAAGTTTAAGTTATTTGTGTATGAGCATTTCCTGTAATATTGTCAAGATTATGCGCACAATCACGATGAAGTAAAGCATAAAAGCGAAAAAAGGAAATAGAGACGCAATGTGTTATTTTGATTCGTCCTTAAACTAGGGCTATGTCCACCAGAGTATTCTTGTACCTTTCGTTATATCCCTCAGTTACAAGAGAAAAAGAGTTACTACCAATGAAAAAATATAGATTTAAACCATAAAAGCCATTTTGTGTCCAATGGGATCCTATGCTTTCTTGTCGATCGGGAGTATGAACCGCACCCCCAAGAAATATTCCTTTTTTTTTCCAAATATTAGTACAAGAATTAAAAAAAAGAAGATGTAATTATGAGAATAGTGTCGGTTCGACAATCGTTAGCACACCCCTATTCCGACACCAAAAACTTGCCTACACAAAAGTCAAGCGACTCTACTATGGATCGACGACCTCGCCCATCAATAAATTGCCGTCACCAATGAAGCTAGGGGAACCATCAACCCTCTCAAAGATCCCATTGTCTTGCCATTAACGTGCACCCAGCCATGAAACGGTGGGAAGAAACTCATGTAGTTCCACATCAACGCCAGACAACTGAGCTACTTTTAACATAAACTAAATAGGACTCCGACACAAGTATACCTTGGTATTCCCAGTCATACGTGCTGGAGTTTGTTTGCAAAACAAATAACATATGCCCCTTTTTTTAATCCCACATAGGATGGAATGGATAGTACAAGTCTCTTTATTAGTTAGAAGGCTACTATGGTATTTCAAAATAAAGAAATGAGCAAGTGGACTAAACTCCACTATATCCGCGTGCGGGTGCGGGGTGCGCGATTATTAGGTGCACTTGGTACTTTGTGCGGTCAGGTTAATAGTTGGCACTAATCAATAACTATTTCATTTGTTATTTTTAAAATTGTGAAATTATAGTAAAAAAAATTGTTGATTCCTAGCAGAATAGTGCGACTATTTACTAGGGGTGAGCAAGAAAAACCG
The DNA here is from genome assembly GCA_021437785.1 of Rhodomyrtus psidioides. Lineage (NCBI taxonomy): Eukaryota > Viridiplantae > Streptophyta > Magnoliopsida > Myrtales > Myrtaceae > Rhodomyrtus > Rhodomyrtus psidioides. Next base: position 261,418 of record JAILYB010000053.1, read on the forward strand.
CTCGGACCGATGGTCCGGTTCCCAGTTTTAGGGGGATCCAGTCCGGTCCCTAGTTCCTAAAATTGGAAGTGATGACCGGGCGGTCCGATTTGGTCCCCGGTTCCTAAAATTGGAATCGGTGACCAGGTGTTGACACCTGATTTTTGACCAAGTCTTTTTTAGTTTTATTTTTGAAAAAATCACAAAAAAATCATAAAAAGTCAAAAAATTACAAAATCAACTTTGGTAGCCTTGGCCAAGCCCAAGGAACCATTCTTGACCAAAAAATAATTTTTCATATTTTTCACATTTTTTAGTATTTTTAGAAAATAGGAAAATACTAGAAAAATCAACAAAAAATAGAATTTGAGGTCAAAAAAATATAGGAAAATAGTTAATATTTTTATTTTAAATCCCTTGTCATTTTGACCTCATCAAGAGTCGAAATTCAAGTTTAATTTTGTGTGTTTCTTTGTAACGCACAGGGTTAAATTTGTCAAAAAAATATGTTTTGAGTCTTTTTATTTGCAATATTTTGCATTTTAAGAGTCTTGACATTCGACTTGATTTCCCCACATTCCAATTGGGTTTAATTGCGCTCTAATTTGATCAATTTTGGCCTTATGGACCTAATTGCATGAAAATCTATTCATTTTAGTCCCCAAAGTGCCAATTCCAAAATTAAACTTTTTCGAGGGACACCCATAGGATCCCAATGCTTCCTCCCTATAGTATTCGACCCCCTGAATCTAATGGTGGGCTCAATTGGGGATGATTCGTCCATTAGGAATCTCAATTTGACGAAAATCGATTTTGGATCTTGTCTTAGATTTGGGGCTTTTGTATAAATCAAAATCAATTCAGCCCAATTTTACCTTACTTAGGTAAATTACATGCTATGAAATCCGATCATGGAGTCGGTTTCATGATTTTGGGATATTTGGACGCCCGATTTGAAGGAAAATCCCAAAATCAGGTTGACCCGACCCAGTCAACCCATTGACCAAAATTAGGCCATAAGCAGAACACCTTCTGCTGGCTCTTCGCTTCTTGGGAACACGAACAGAAAACGGAGGGGAAGGAGAAGTCAGTTAAAAAAGAAAGAGGAGATTCAGTTGAGGGGGATTCAGTTAAGAGCAAGGGAGCGAAACGAGAGAGCGGGGGGAGAACGGACGCAAGAAACGCACGAAGAGAGAGTGGAGGAGAGAGAGAGTAGGCGAGAGAGGAAGCTCGTCCGCCATTGAAGAAGCTCGGTGGCCGAGATCTTCAAAGGCTCGGCCAGTGCATCCCAGGCTTCGCCAAGCCATGCCATCGCCGTCTGCGACTTCATCTCGGTCCTGGGAACGCAACGAACTAGCTTGTTCATCGGTTTATCGCAGAAAAGGTAAGGGCCGCGCTCGAGTTCTTGGAGCTTCGTTAATGGCGAATCTTTCATCCTTGCACTTTTCTTTGAGATTTTTGTTTCGATCAAGTCTAGAGAACATACTAAGCTCGTATCCATCCTCTTTTTGCATTAAATCTACTCGAAACCATGGATCTGAATCCGAGCCGTCCGAACCTGTCGAGGGCCCGAGAGCTCGATCCAAGCGAAACTGACGCCTCGCGATCATCAGGTAAGTTCCCTCTAACTCCATAGGCGATGTTTGATGATTCGAAAAGCTCGTCCGACGTTAGGAATGCCTAGTACGGATTCTCGCCGGAGATCATCTTCGGCCTTGATTTGCAGATTAATTAAGATTGGTTCTGCTATGTTGAGCGAGATGTATGTCGTAGAGGAGATTCATACGAATCGAATGGCGTTGGTCTTGTGTGATTTGGCGCTTTGAGGCCGGAGAAACAGCCTTCCGACGAGGCGCCGGCGAGACAAAGCCGGCGCCGGTCATCTTCTCCGATGGGTCGTTGACCGGTCAACGGCGGTTGACCGGGTCAACGCCCATGTGGCGCTGACGTGGCGCCCACGTGGCAGCCACGTCAGCCGTTCGGTTATAACCGAACAAAACAAAAATAATCGGACGCTGGATATTTGGCCACGTGTCGCGATCGTGAAATTTCAAAGATAAAAATGATTTTCGGAAATAAAGAAATGCCGTGGATCGGACGGTCGTGATTCCACGTTGCATTTCAATCGTGGCTGTCAATCGCTTTTGTTACATCAAGCCGTTCAAATGTCAACACGTGGCAAGATCTGGTCCATTGATTCCTTGTTAAGATCAGGCAGGTCCGCCACGTGGCGCAATCTGGGCCTTTAATTCGATTTAGGCGGGATTTTAAAAATTTGAGCGGGAGTGTACAAACGGCGTCGTTTTGGGCGCGGGTCGCGCGGGCCCGGATCCGGGCCGGGTCAGTCGCCCGCGGGTCGTGGGCCGGGTCACCCGACCCGGCCCGGATAATATTCTTTTTTAAATAAAAAAAAATCAGAAAATGATTTTAAAAATAAAAAAAATCGGAAAAATTTCAGAAAATCCAAAAAATGCTAGAAAATACCAGAAAATTCCCAAAAAAAATATGAAAAAATTGTGGAAAAATCCTAGACACTCTAGAAATCCCCAAAAATCGAGGATTGACCACAGACAACTGGTCAACCCTATTTTTGGGGTTTCTTATCCAATTTTCCGAGACTTGACGACATTACCCTTTAGGGGTAAGTCGCATCTGCTGCTTATGCGAGGTAAGGCCGATAATGCCAAGGTAAGAATCAGGGTCGGGTAGACGACCAATTCTTAGGTTTGGGTTCTCGAATCCCGCCTCTTTTCTCAAAATGACGATTTTGCCCTTTAATGGGAAAATCGTCTTTCTTGTCTCAATTGAGTTTTAAAAATTGCTTAAAGTTAGGGTTTGGGTCAGGTGGACGACCAACCCTAATGTTTGAGACTTTCAGTTCTCATCTTTGTTCAAAATGACGATTTTACCCCTCTGAGGGTAAAATCACTTTTAAATTCCAGAAAAATCCTGAAAATTTCCAAAAAATGGGAAATGGATTGGATTGATGGCCAATCCTATTTCCCCCGTCTTTTGACTCCCCAATTCACCCAAAATGACAAATTTGCCCTTTTTTAGGTAAATTGTCCTAGAATTGTTCAAAATTACGATTCTGCCCCTCGTGGGCGAATCATGTTCAAATTACTCCTAAGCCTTGATTGTTATTTCTCTAGGCTAATAGGGCCTTATTAGGGATACCATGCTGATTTCATGTGTTTTATCCGCATGTACTGGATCCTTGATTTGCGCACTTATTTCTATTGGTTGTGAGTGATAGGGTAGTATTTCCCATCTGCATGAACTCCTAGATTTAGGATCTGTACCCCACTCATCTATATGAAATCCTAGGATCAGATAAACCATTCAGCTTAGGTACCGAAAGGGCGTCAACTTCGACAGTTGGCGTAACTAAGTCCCCGAACCCACTTCTCTGGTTTCCGCAGAATCGAATAGACTACTCCCAACTATTCGATAGGGTTTCCGATCGTACCCTCCACGAAACGATTGGTGGCGACTCCTTGGCATGTACACTCATAACATGTCACTAGACCACACTGAAGGTCGACTACGTATATCCAGCAGTTGCGATTTGGGTAATGGACCTTGGGAGAGGCCCGCGTCCGATCAAGCCAGCGATCGGGCGGCCCATTAGCCCGCTCCCCGCCTCCGCGAGGGGGAGGGTCGCGACAGACTGGCGACTCCGCTGGGGAATATTCTAAAACCAGAATCTCTGGTTACTAATTCCAGAGGACTTGAGCCGATTAAAAAGTTGTTTGGTTTATCTGACCTTATTTTCTGCAGATGCTCTCGAAGGTGAGGTACGTACACTAACCATTGTGTTAGATGTTTTTGCAGATTGGAGAAATAAGGGGTGGAGTGATTGTTGACATTTTTCCTGCAGGTTGGAGTTGGGAATGTATGTTTATTTTTATGCACATACTGAAGCGGTGTTTTGATACAAACTGCTGTGCATGACCTTGCATTGTGATGATCACGACACATCGCACACACTGGCGGTCAAACCCCGACTGCAAACCACTTCTAGGTTACCTTAGATAGGGAAATGGTGCGAAAAGGATCTTGTGTTTGATGGCACTTGAGACTTTCGTATTCGTTCCCGCCTACCATCTGCATTGGCGATATCTAGCCCTCTTGGGTAGGTACCATTGGGGAGGAATCTGCCTCGTGTGGATCGTGGGAGCCTGAGCCGTAGGTTTCTCACCTGATTTTCGATTTTTAGAGTATACCCCCACTTGTCTCATGCGCATGTCTGTAAGAGGTTGGTATACCTAAAACCCAAAAAAAAAAAAAACTGCTGATCACTGTAAGTATGACTTCTCCCTCTACTTGTTCATTTCCTAGTGAAATTTCATGATAGGAAATTCATGGAAATCAACTGAATGCCCTGGGTGTTTTGAGTTTACAAATGAAAGTTTTTGACAATGAATTTTAGATACAAAAATGGGAACACTTCTAAGCCGTCCCTACGGAATAGATGGTTCATCCAAATTTTCAATCATGGATTAAGATGACATTTTTATGTCTAAAATTCTTCCAATTCAAGATTTTGGGCATAAAATTAAGGCCATGTTTGCAATCACCTTTTGTAGTGATTTCTTAAAATAATGATCACATGATTTTTACTAGAAAAATGTGACAAAGCAGTCTTTCAAGATTAATGCCCCCGTTTGCGTATTAAACGTTTGGAATTAAATGGGTGTTTGATTGATGACCATGGATCGATCTTTTAATGACGTATCCTCTTATCTTGAAATCTTGGCGGACATCAGATGCCCGTAAATAGGGATTATGGGGTATGTATTGTCGCCTTGCTTTCATTATAAGAGGCGACCTCATTGAAAGATGTCTTTGCTATGTAAAATGCTAAGTGTGTCTCCTTTCTGACAGGTTATGCATGACATACATTTATTGAAGATTCATTCATGTAATCACATGCGAGATGTGATCGAACGATGGTAAAACTGTAGTTGTTCCAATAAAAACTTCGAGTGTTATACTTGACTTGCTTGGTTATTTCTTTTGCCAACAGGTCAAAACGGCTGAAGGCCAATGATGCGAGGCATGTTTTCCCTGTAATATGAAAGGAGACGCGTCTTCATCAGGAGCCACCCATGAGGTTTCCAAAATAAGATGAATCGATGATGACATGCCCAGAACAAGACAACATGAAAAAAGGGGCAACCTGATTTGGATTGACCTCTCTAAGTCGAAAAGGGTGTATTCGTTCCAAATTAAATTGATTTGTCTATAAGATGACATGGTTACTCACACTTGCAGGTGATTATAAAAAAAATGAGTGGGGACCGTTAAGGAACATTCCTTCATCTCTAATGCTCAAAGTGATGGGAGCTGAGGAAATATACTCTGGGGATAGTAAATCTGTTATCGTTTCAAGTAGAGCCTGTTGTGCAACAATTGACATATTCCTTCCTCATGTCATGTAGGTGAGATAAAATGATTGTGTGAGGTCGACATTTGTCCCTTTAAAGAAGACTCAATTGTGGACCCTCAAAATTGGAGGCCAATGTGACATGGCATGATCGCCAATTGAAGCACGTCTCAAGGAGTACAAATACTCGTGTTTCCCACCATGAGATTGTTGATCACTCAACCATAAAAGGGTGTATATCGTTCCTCATTTCAATCTTCTCAAGATGTGAAATGATCATCTCCTTTTCTATATGTAGGGATGAAGAAAACTGAATGCTTATTTGCGAAGCAACACTTCAAGGTGTAAATGTACACAAATAGAGATAAATCTACACTTATGGATCTCGAGTAGTAGGGTGCTTGAGGAGCATCATGAAGTCATGACAAATCAAAAAGACCACGAAGAAATGATCGTTGCCCATCTTTGAATCAAGAGGGAGTACTTTTTTTTTTAACAATTGATTTTCATAATCAAAAGTCAAACATCTTTCTTTCTCTCTAAATAGATTGAAATGCACCAATAGAGTAAAAGTGACGAAAGGTCACCTAACCTCAAGAAGGAGAGTGACAGAACCCAAATAGTGTCGAGCATCGTGCAACATCAAATGCCGAGACCTTCGGATAATTACGATGAAATTTCATCCTCTGTTGTCACAAAAGGGAGTAACTTGTTCCTTATTCTGATTCCATTTCATACGAATGACTGAGATGTTTCTCTTTCATATACAGAGAATGATAGTCGAAGACATGTGTCAGAATAGATTGAAGAATGTCAAACGTCAAAATCACCTGACATGGAAGTGATTGACTCAACCAACAGGGAAAGCGTTAGCGCGATACAATGGAGCTTCATATGGCTAAATCGGCTAACTCAAGGTGGAATACTGAGTTGCTAGAGGCAAATCATTTCCCTATCCAGAAAGCATACCAAAGCCGAAGACATCAGATTCATCATAGTGATACATGGGACGAGTCCCTGAAATAATGGTTATCACTCATGGAACGTAATGGAATGGAATCCATTCATGGAATACAAAAAGCGTTTCATCATGGCAACAACGCTTCCAAGAAGAACAATGCCGAGCCACCCCTCTTGGTAGAAAAGGACGTATCGTTCCTAAATAAGTTTCAATCAGATGTGGAAATAATATTTCCTATCTTTTTCCTCTCAAGTGATGAACAGAGTTAAGACACCCAAGAAGCAACGACTTCAAAATGACAGAACAGGGAGTACCCATTTCTCATATCATCTCACACATGCATTTAAGATAGATGATTTCAAGAGCGTCATAATGGCTCAATTTGTGAGCAAAATTCTCGAGAAAACTTGAAAAAGTTTCTTAGCAATTAGAAGTCTCTTTGAAAAGAGCATTCGAAAAGAAAGAATTCAAACTTTACAGATTGGCACACTTGATAAAGAGATGCTATCTGTGAACAGAGTGAAAGGCGCGAATCCATTTTTCGTTGCAAACAAGAATCATCTTAGATCACTTGCATCATACATATCATGCATGCAGCATTTATATGCATATTCTTCCTTGAAAGATGTCGACGGGTCAAAGCAAAAGAATCCAAATGAAAGGGAAATGCCAAGACCCAAGGAACGAAGGGTAAATTGTATCAATTCCAATTGCCCATTTTGTATGCTGTTCTGACACGAACCTTCTTTCCTTTGATAGGGAAATACCAAATAGTTCAATGGCAACTATGATGGCTGATATTAAGGCAATCCCGGAAGCCTCCCAAGCCAGACAGACAGTAATTCCTAGACAACTCAAATCTATCTCTTGCACCCGATATAGCTGATAAAGAAACAACGGGAAATACTCAACGGGCAGAGGAGGATATCCGTGAGCCGAACACCCCTTCGCAACAAAAAGCGTCCCCTGTTGTTATCAACCTCGAGAATAAGGAAAAAGGGGAACCTGACTGTAAAAAGCCGAAGTGGAGGCTAAGAGATCAACCAAGATTAAAGAATGGTTAAGCAGCTAGGGCTATGAGTTGGCCCGTTTAGACAAAATATCTCGCTTCGCCGAGGTGGAGACCCCTCCTGACTACAAGGAACCGGACTTCATGAGGAAGTATAAAGGGACAGGATGTCCTCGCACTCACCTCAAATATTATCTGCACAAGATGGCGCAGTATTCAGACTATGTTCCATTACTGATGAACACGTTCCAAGAGAGTCTAGCTGGCGCCGCTGTGGCTTGGTTCATTGAATTGGACCTGAATGATTATGATGGGTAGGAAGATCTTGCAGAGGATTTCCTCAGGCAATATAGGTTCAACACAGCTACGGCCCCGACGAGGGAAGACCTTCTACGAACCTCAAAGGCAAGAGGAGAATTGATCATAACATACGCCCAGAGATGGCGAGCTTTGACGACCCAAATAAAGCCGTCAATCCCAGACGACGAGCTGATTAATTTGTTCCTGAAAGCACTCCTCTACGAATACCTCGACAAGTTAAACGCCTCGGGACGTCAGACCGTCGCACATTTGATAAAGGTGGCTGAAAGGTTCGAATGAGCCTTAAGAGAAAGGAGGCCTCATGAAGCTTCTACCAGAAAATAGTATCCCCTGAAAAAGGATAGAGAGAAGCCGGACTGGACATAGCGTTTATACCAGATCCCCACAAGCCCAAGACGTTTGGCAATTCCAATCAGACCAAAGGAGGATCATCCTGGTCAACACCGAAAGTGCAAGAACCTAGAAAGAGGTAACCCCAAAAGCAGTTCTCTCAGCTCCTGAGACCTTTGTCCAAGCTACTCCCGATACTGCTAGAATAACACTTGGTGGCAAAGGAACCACCTAGAGCGATAATTGCTATATCCTTAAGCTAGAGGTACAAGCTTTGATTGACAGCCAGATTCTAAAATTTGACAACGTGGCTCCAAACGTACAAGAAAACCCGCTCCCTGATTATCAAGCAATTGGGGGAATATTCACTGAAGATGAGGAAAACCACCTCCAGCTGAAGGTGGACATGTTTAAGCTGACCGACCTTCTGGCGACCGCTTCATTATACCCAAAAGCAGGTGAGATCTCTGCAGACGTAAAGAAGCTATGTATCGCCAAGATGATGAGCTTGGGGATAATGTCCGATATTACCGATAAAGAATTCGAGGGAGCCAAAGCTTCTCTACCTTTGGAAGGAAGCCACTTCGTGATCAAAACTGAGCAGGGTAGCACCTGAGACATCCCGCACGAGAATCTGGTAGACAATCTTGGGCCGGTCATTCAGTCAGAAGAAGAATTCGAAGAGGACGAACTGAAAGCCAAGAGGTGAAGTCTAGCAGATCGCAGATTCATGGCTAACGCACCTGAAATAGGTGAAATTATAGACAACCTGGGTCAGGACTCTGGAGGATACAACTTTAAAGTGGAGTACTCTGCTCCCCCTAGCTGCTATCAGATAATGAAAGATATCATATCAGACGGATGTGGATGCATGGATGATCCCGTTCAACCTGAAAAGGCCTTTTTCAAAAGAACCTGAGTCATCCTTGACCAAGTAAGGGTTACTAAGCTTGGCACAAAGCAGTATACTAAAACAAAGAGATCAAAGAATCAACAGCAGGGTTTAGCTGAAAGAGAATACCCGAGATCTGCCACATTAACAATGTTAGGTGACGATGACCGACATTGACGATTGAGAGACGAAATCTCCTCAAGGGACCTTGACAAAACTATGTCGATGATTGAAACCGCTACGACCGTGGTAATTAAACTGGAAGAGCTTGACAGCTTGAATAAGGTAGAAGATTGCCTAGTCAAGCCTATTTTGATTCGATTGCCAGAAGAGGAAGAAGACGGCACAACTAAGCCAGGGACGTCTTATCAGACGACAGTAACTGTAAAAGTCCCTCCGATAGAAAAGTACAATCCTAAAGCAGTCCACTGGGACTATGGGATAGAGGAAGAAGACGATGATGAAGGTTATGCGTCTATTCGCAGGGAATAGAATGCCTTTGAGGAATCAACGCCTCCTACTTCGGAAGAGCCGGATATTGTTAATTTGGGGGATACTGAAAATATCAAAGAAGTCAAGATCGGTGGACATTTATCCCGAGATGAAAGACTCAGGTTCACAGAACTACTAAGAAAGTCGTTAAGATGTCATGCGACAAATTTCAAAGATCTCGAGCTACCAAGAGGTAGATAAAAGTGATCGAAGACTCAGATGGTTGAGATAAATAACCAGAACCGGCGAAGAATGTTCATTAGGGCAAACCCCTCCTTTCCTGTCAAGAGACCAAGCTGGGGGCAGGATTCTCATGCGACACCAAGACAGCATATTGGAACAAGTTGTCAAGCCCAAAGACAACAAGCATCAAGACATCCCCTATTAGGGCAAAGCAACCAAAAGAGATGATTTCCTTGATCAACGGAAATGCAAATACCTTAAAGGGAGTATCATGTTCCTTGGTGATTTATGTAAAGTTAAACATGGATGAATACTCATTGCTTCATGTACAGGTACAAAGACCTCTTCAAATAGGATTGGAAATCGTCAAATGATACGAAAAATGCTAAGGCATTTGGCCAAGGTAGACGTCGCCCAACTGGGGCAAATGGATTGTTAATGTTATCAACACCTTCAAGCATAGATAGAGGGATTCGACGAATGTTGTCCATATCAGCATACAACATTGGAATGGACACAATCAAGAGAGAAATGTCGACCATGGACAAAAGAAGGGTAGTTGGGTGTCGTATCCAATATTACTCCTTTTTCTTGCATTTTCTAACGCAAAATCATTTCTTTCTGTGGCAGAATACGCCATTAGGACATTATCAGGAGTCCAACAAAGAGGAGAACATCACAAGGATGGTCACAAGTGACGAAGATGCATGAAGCAAACGACTTTCTCAAGCATTGGAAGGACGACACTTCAAAGGTGAAAAGTCAAGTGAAGATCCAAGTAAGAGATAATCCAAACTGGATAAGGGATCGCATGAAAATGCAAAAAATGAATAGAACCATTTGACTGGGGTAAGGATTACCTAGCCATGACAAGTCATGCCTAACTGGGGCGAGCGAATCATCTACGCAACTGGAGGAAAAAGTGGCATTTCATTCCCAGCAGGATCAATGAACGTGATAAAAGAGTCGTTCACATCAGAGTTAAACCTCAAGATACAAACTTGAGTGAAGGGTGACTTTGTGTCGTTCTAATTTGATCTTCAAATGATCTTTCTCCTAATATGAATTTGCCCTAATTTCAACAGAAAATTATTGGCATTCAAAAGGACTCAGAAGGAAAGAACTCGCCGACTCAACTTCAAGGCGAGATGATCTTTGGAGATAACAGCTTCGGAAGTCAAGCATTCAAGAAATGATCTTTGGCTATAAGATCGAGTGGAGAGTAAAAAGTATCGCTTCCACACTACATGCTTTAACATACATCTTGATGAGAATTTATTTTTCCTTGAATAAGGAACTTTGAAGAATGACATGGGGCACGTTCCAAAGATGAATGAAGCCATCAAGCAGGATTCATTGCCCCAATCAGATGAAGGCGTCATCGCCATAGGTCAAAATGGCTGATTTATGTAATCTGCGCATTGGCGTTCAGATGAGAATGCATGATCAAGAAGACCTAACGTCATGGTGGTCAGGTGCACATCCTTTCTCTTCAAAGACTGAGAGTTTTAAGAAATTTTAGAACTCTTAACCACCCTGTGTTGTTAAGAAAAATGCAGATTTTCATGAATCTATCCACTTCCATTGGAGTGCATGATCAAGGGTAAGGTGTATCGTTCTAATTTTCTGAAATTCGAGAGCATACACTGACATATTCCTTTTATGTTTTTCAGGAATCTCTAGCCACGCTGGGCAGGTAAGTATTCCTTTCCCAATCTTTTAGGTTTTTAAGACTGTCAGAGTCCTTATTGCTAAAATTGGGAGGCTTTTTGGAATCTAGCATACATTCAAAGCTCATGTATGAAAGACGCAAAATTCTCACAATCATGTCATTGGCATTCGTGTTTAGATCTGGAGGTTATCTGAACACGACTGAAACATACATTGTGCATCATAAATCCCCTTGGAGGGTAAGTTTTGGAGAAAGCAAAATGAACTTTTCCAACAAGAGTTGTTTAGAACTGTTTAAAAGGATGTTTCCTCAGACAAGAGGCAACCTGAATCCAAACACGTCCTATACACACTTGAGAGATGAGTGGAGTGGTAAGGATAGCGAGACCTTGACCTACGGAAGTAGGATTATTCGCAGTGATTACATGGATTGAGAAGACGGAGGCATTCGTTTCTTTATCATAAACACTACAGGTGACCATTGATAACCCTTTGAACGGCGGTTTCATTCTTCACCCCTGTCAAGAACCACCCCACAGTGGGGCAAATTGGAGGTACGTCCAGCGGTATCAGGAGGTAAATGGTTAGAAGTTCTCTTGCTCAGACTTGCATCAATCTTCGTGTGTCGCTTGTCATTTTAACTTCTATGGTAATTCAGGTGCTTTAGGATGACGAAAAGCATTAATTTCTCTATCCTATACACTTCTACCCTTTGCACAGCCCAGTTGAGCCTATACGTTCATTTCACAAACCCGTTGGTGATCATTGCATATTCCAAGACGGAAGCGACGTCCCTTCAAGAGCGGAAGAGTTCAAAACACAGGATTTGTGAAAAATTCATAGATTAATGTTTGAGTGCTAAGATTCAAGTTGTACATCTAGCACACTCATTTGAACATTCTGATCCCCAAAAGAAAAGAAAATGTGAGATCTCGACAAAAGATGAGAAAAAGAAAAGAAAGAGAAAAATTCAATCCTGGGCATCAAGAAAAAGCAAAGCGCCTGGTAAAAGCAAGGCCAATGCCCGTCCAAATACTTGTGCACTTGCGAATTAGGTGTTTGATCTTGTAAATGCCAAAAGATGGCATGATACCTTTGTATAGGTCACTAGTGAGATCTGATTGTAAAAGAAAATCCTAAGGGAGCTGGACAGCAAGGGATACTCCCAGATTATGTCACACTCAGATGATGAAAGTGTAGACAAGATGTTGACACAGTCTCAACATGAAAGAGATATTCTCTAAAGAAAAATGTGCGCTTCGAAGGCTGACAATGCTCTTCAAAGACTAATAATGCACTTCAAAGACTAAAGACGCTCTTTGGACCAGAAGAGGGGCAAGATGACAGCAAACTTGCAGTGATCACCAATGTTAAACCCTTCGCGTATTCTGAGCCAAAAACAAGCCTTTTTTTGGGTCCCCAATCATACCTACGTTACAACCCTGAAAAACCTTTTCTGATTAAGGCACTTGGATTGACATAGGGTTTAATGTCTAAGCTTAGCTCGAAGAAGTTCGAGCAAGATTATTTCTTTCTCATTTTGCAGGTTTCTTGACTTGTAAACCTGGAGCAGACATTGAAGACTTCTCTTCGAAAGCCTTGACTTGCATGCAAGTCCCCTTTGAAAACCGTTGACCAAGTCCGACATTACGGTCCCTTGGAAGTCCTCCTGATCAATCGAGGTGTATTCACTGCGAATGATCCCGAACCCTAGGCGCAGGTTTGATAGGAAATTCGAGTGCAATCTTGATAAAAGACCATTATCTCAAAGCGGTGAGAAGTCCTCTTTGATGAGAATACTCCGTTGGACATTTTAACCAAACTTTTTTGGTAATTTCAGATTGTTTGATTCAAACTTTCCTCACAAGGGATTTTTGATCACTTCCGTATGTTGCAAGGTGTTTTGGATAACCTCCAGCATCGTAATGCATTCATTGAAATTTTTTTTTTCATGACTACGATATAAGTCATAAAGTACTGTCAGTTTGACATCGGATATCACTTAAAGACCATTGATGTGCCTTTGGTAAGAAAATTTTCAGATTGGAGCTTCTGCAAGATTCTTGATGACTTCAGCTCCTAAAATGGCTTGTATCACTCTTGGTGAGAAGCGTTTAACATGTCTAAACTTCTGCAGAATTCCTGGCAATCCCAGATCTCAGAAGAGCACAACTTCTCTTGGTAAGAAAGAGTTTACATGTTCAAGCTTCTGTAGGACCCCTGGTATCCCCAGACCTCAGAATGCTACTTCTTTTGTGAAGAATATATTTCAAGTTTAAACTTCTGTAGGACCCCTGGTAACCCCAGGTCTCAGAATAACACATTTCTCTAAGAATGAGAGTTTATATGCCTGAGCTTCTGACAGATTCCTGGTAGCCCCAGATTCTAGAATGCTATTGTTCTTGGTTAAACTTCTATAGGAATCATGGTAACCCCAGATTCTAGAAGGATGCCTTGCTCTGGGAAGAAGAGCTTTCAAGTTTATTTTCCTGCGAGATCCCTGGTAATTCCATATCTCAGGAAAACACATTCTTATGAACAATTTTGTAGGTTTGAGCTTTCTGCAGGATACCTGGAGTTCCCAGATCCCAGAATGTCATCTCAAATGTCAAAAGGACAATCTTCGAAATCATCCCTCTGTGAGATTTCAAATTTACAGGTTTGAGCTTTCTGCAAGATACCTGGAGTTCCCAGATCCCAGAATGTCACCTCAAATGTCAAAAGGACAATCTCCGAAATCATCCCTCTGTGAGATTTCAAATTTACAGGTTGGAACTTTCTGCAGGATACCTGGAGCTCCCAGATCCCAGAATGTCACCTCCAGTGTCAAAAGGACAATCTTCGAAATCATCCCTCTGTGAGATTTCAAATTTACAGGTTTGAGCTTTCTGCAGGATACTTGGAGTCCCCAGATCCCATAATGTCACATTCAATGTCAAAAAGGACAATCTTCGAAATCATCCCTCTGTGAGATTTCAAATTTACTGGTTTGATCTTTCTGCAGGATGCCTGGAGCTCCCAGGTCCCAGAATGTCACCGCACATGTCAAAAGGACAATGTTTGAAATTATCTCCCTGTGTGAGATCCCAGTGTTACAGGTTGGAACTTTCTGCAGGATACCTGGAGCTCCCAGATCCCAGAATGTCACCTTCAATGTCGAAAGGACAACATTCAAGATAGTCTTTCTATGAGATCTCAGGTAGCCCATAGATCCCAGAAGAATCTTATCAAAGTTTTTGCAGGTTTAAGTTTTCTGTAGGATACTTGGAATCCCCAAATCCCAGAATAACGCCTCGCGTGTCGAAAGGACAATTTTTAAAATCTGCTTTCTATGAGGTTCTAGGTAACCCCTAAACCCAGAATAGCTCATGTGGTAAAGCCTAAAGGTTAGGCACACCTCACTTTTATGAATCCTAGTTAATTCCTTAGAATATAGGATCAAAAACTATTGTCAAAATCTGCTTTCTGTGAGGTTCTAGGTAACCCCTAAACCCAGAATAGCCCATTTGGTAAAGCCTCAAGGTTAGGCACACCTCATTTGTATAAATCCTAGTTAATTCCTTAGAATATAGGATCAAAATGTTTGACAATCCCTAAGAGACTGGGTGCGTCATCCATAGGTTCCTAGCAGAAAGGAATCCTATTCTCGGCCTGATCCCCCTGACGGATCAAAATGTTCGACAATCCCTAAGAGACTGGGTGCGTCATCCATAGGTTCCTAGCAGAGAGGAATCCTATTCTCGGCCTGATCCCCCTGACGGATCAAAATGTTCGACAATCCCTAAGAGACTGGGTGCGTCATCCATAGGTTCCTAGCAGAGAGGAGTCCTATTCATGGTCTGATCCACCATACAGATCAAAATGTTCGACAATCCCTAAGAGACTGGGTGCGTCATCCATAGGTTCCTAGCAGAGAGGAGTCCTATTCATGGTCTGATCCACCATACGGATCAAAACCCTGACAATCCCTAAGAGACTGGGTGCGTCATCCATAGGTTCCTAGCAGAGAGGAGTCCTATTCATGGTCTGATCCACCATACGGATCAAAACCCTGACAATCCCTAAGAGACTAGGTGCGTCATCCATAGGTTCCTAGCAGAGTGGAGTCCTATTCATGGTCTAATCCACCATACGGATCAAAACCCCTGACAATCCCTAAGAGACTGGGTGCGTCATCCATAGGTTCCTAGCAGAGAGGAGTCCTATTCATGGTCTGATCCACCATACGGATCAAAACTTCTGACAATCCCTAAGAGACTGGGTGCGTCATCCATAGGTTCCTAGCAGAAAGGAGTCCTATTCATGGTCTAATCCACCATACGGATCAAAACCCCGACAATCCCTAAGAGACTGGGTGCGTCATTCACAGGTTCTTGTCAAGTATAGGAATCTCATTCTGGTACGGCCTACCATACAGGCTAGAGTTTAACCGCCCTAGGATACTCAAAAGACGAGTCCTTAGGTATTCACTTGAACCCGCTATACACCGCGCATGCCATACGAGCATCAGGCAGGTGATCAACAGGTAAGTAACAGGTGGGTCTCTCTACTTTCTCTCTCACAGTAGCCAGAGCAAAACAAGCAGAGCGTTTACCAGCAAAGCAAGAAAGATTGAATGTCAAGATTCGTTTTTCTTTTCCCCAGTCGAGTCGGTCTAGACTCAGGTGTCACCTGTCTTTGAGCGAAACCTCTCACGAGATTCCTCTCAAAGAGGGGCAGCTGTTGACACCTGATTTTTGACCAAGTCTTTTTTAGTTTTATTTTTGAAAAAATCACAAAAAATCATAAAAAGTCAAAAAATTACAAAATCAACTTTGGTAGCCTTGGCCAAGCCCAAGGAACCATTCTTGACCAAAAAATAATTTTTCATATTTTTCACATTTTTTAGTATTTTTAGAAAATAGGAAAATACTAGAAAAATCAACAAAAAATAGAATTTGAGGTCACAAAAATATAGGAAAATAGTTAATATTTTTATTTTAAATCCCTTGTCATTTTGACCTCATCAAGAGTCGAAATTCAAGTTTAATTTTGTGTGTTTCTTTGTAACACACAGGGTTAAATTTGTCAAAAAAAATATGTTTTGAGTCTTTTTATTTGCAATATTTTGCATTTTAAGAGTCTTGACATTCGACTTGATTTCCCCACATTCCAATTGGGTTTAATTGTGCTCTAATTTGATCAATTTTGGCCTTAGGGACCTAATTGCATGAAAATCTATTCATTTTAGTCCCTAAAGTGCCAATTCCAAAATTAAACTTTTTCGAGGGACACCCATAGGATCCCAATGCTTCCTCCCTATAGTATTCGACCCCCTGAATCTAATGGTGGGCTCAATTGGGGATGATTCGTCCATTAGGAATCTCAATTTGACGAAAATCGATTTTGGATCTTGTCTTAGATTTGGGGCTTTTGTATAAATCAAAATCAATTCAGCCCAATTTTACCTTACTTAGGTAAATTACATGCTATGAAATCCGATCATGGAGTCGATTTCATGATTTTGGGATATTTGGACGCCCGATTTGAAGGAAAATCCCAAAATCAGGTTGACTGGGTCGGGTTGACCCGACCCAGTCAACCCATTGACCAAAATTAGGCCATAAGCAGAACACCTTCTGCTAGCTCTTCGCTTCTTGGGCACACGAACAGAAAACGGAGGGGAAGGAGAAGTCAGTTAAAAAAGAAAGAGGAGATTCAGTTGAGGGGGATTCAGTTAAGAGCAAGGGAGCGAAACGAGAGAGCATGGGGAGAACGGACGCAAGAAACGCACGAAGAGAGAGCGGAGGAGAGAGAGAGTAGGCGAGAGAGAGAGAGAGAGGAAGCTCGTCCGCCATTGAAGAAGCTCGGTGGCCGAGATCTTCAAAGGCTCGGCCAGTGCATCCCAGGCTTCGCCGAGCCATGCCATCGCCGTCTGCGACTTCATCTTGGTCCTGGGAACGCAACGAACTAGCTTGTTCATCGGTTTATCGCAGAAAAGGTAAGGGCCGCGCTCGAGTTCTTGGAGCTTCGTTAATGGCGAATTTTTCATCCTTACACTTTTCTTTGAGATTTTTGTTTCGATCAAGTCTAGAGAACATACTAAGCTCGTATCCATCCTCTTTTTGCATTAAATCTACTCAAAACCATGGATCTGAATCCGAGCCGTCCGAACCTGTCGAGGGCCCGAGAGCTCGATCCAAGCGAAACTGACGCCTCGCGATCATCAGGTAAGTTCCCTCTAACTCCATAGGCGATGTTTGATGATTCGAAAAGCTCGTCCGACGTTAGGAATGCCTAGTACGGATTCTCGCCGGAGATCATCTTCGGCCTTGATTTGCAGATTAATCAAGATTGGTTCTGCTATGTCGAGCGAGATGTATGTCGTAGAGGAGATTCATACGAATCGAATGGCGTTGGTCTTGTGTGATTTGGCGCTCTGAGGCCGGAGAAACAGCCTTCCGACGAGGCGCCGGCGAGACAAAGCCGGCGCCGGTCATCTTCTCCGATGGGTCGTTGACCGGTCAACGGCGGTTGACCGGGTCAACGCCCATGTGGCGCTGACGTGGCGCCCACGTGGCAGCCACGTGGCAGCCACGTCAGCCGTTCGGTTATAATCGAACAAAACAAAAATAATCGGACGCTGGATATTTGGCCACGTGTCGCGATCGTGAAATTTCAAAGATAAAAATGATTTTCGGAAATAAAGAAATGCCGTGGATCGGACGGTCGTGATTCCACGTTGCATTTCAATCGTGGCCGTCAATCGCTTTTGTTACATCAAGCCGTTCAAATGTCAACACGTGGCAAGATCTGGTCCATTGATTCCTTGTTAAGATCAGGCCGTCCGCAGGTCCGCCACGTGGCGCAATCTGGGCCTTTAATTCGATTTAGGCGGTATTTTAAAAATTTGAGCGGGAGTGTCCAAACGGCGTCGTTTTGGGCGCGGGTCGCGCGGGCCCGGATCCGGGCCGGGTCAGTCGCCCGCGGGTCGTGGGCCGGGTCACCCGACCCGGCCCGGATAATATTCTTTTTTAAATAAAAAAAATCAGAAAATGATTTTAAAAATAAAAAAAAATCGGGAAAATTTCGGAAAATCCAAAAAATGCTAGAAAATACCAGAAAATTCCCAAAGAAAATATGGAAAAATTGTGGAAAAATCCTAGACACTCTAGAAATCCCCAAAAATCGAGGATTGACCACAGACAACTGGTCAACCCTATTTTTGGGGTTTCTTATCCAATTTTCCGAGACTTGACGACATTACCCTTTAGGGGTAAGTCGCATCTGCTGCTTATGCGAGGTAAGGCCGATAATGCCAAGGTAAGAATCAGGGTCGGGTAGACGACCAATTCTTAGGTTTGGGTTCTCGAATCCCGCCTCTTTTCTCAAAATGACGATTTTGCCCTTTAATGGGAAAATCGTCTTTCTTGTCTCAATTGAGTTCTAAAAATTGCTTAAAGTTAGGGTTTGGGTCAGGTGGACGACCAACCCTAATGTTTGAGACTTTCAGTTCTCATCTTTGTTTAAAATGACGATTTTACCCCTCTGAGGGTAAAATCACTTTTAAATTCCAGAAAAATCCTGAAAATTTCCGAAAAATGGGAAATGGATTGGATTGATGGCCAATCCTATTTCCCCCGTCTTTTGACTCCCCAATTCACCCAAAATGACAAATTTGCCCTTTTTTAGGTAAATTATCCCAGAATTGTTCAAAATTACGATTCTGCCCCTCGTGGGCGAATCATGTTCAAATTACTCCTAAGCCTTGATTGTTATTTCTCTAGGCTAATAGGGCCTCATTAGGGATACCATGTTGATTTCATGTGTTTTATCCGCATGTACTGGATCCTTGATTTGCGCACTTATTTCTATTGGTTGTGAGTGATAGGGTAGTATTTCCCATCTGCATGAACTCCTAGATTTAGGATCTGTACCCCACTCATCTGTATGAAATCCTAGGATCAGATAAACCATTCAGCTTAGGTACCGAAATGGCGTCAACTTCGACAGTTGGCACAACTAAGTCCCCGAACCCACTTCTCTGGTTTTCGCAGAATCGAATAGACTACTCCCAACTATTCGATAGGGTTTCCGATCGTACCCTCCACGAAACGATTGGTGGCGACTCCTTGGCATGTACACTCATCACATGTCACTAGACCACACTGAAGGTCGACTACGTATATCCAGCAGTTGCGATTTGGGTAATGGACCTTGGGAGAGGCCCGCGTCCGATCAAGCCAGCGATCGGGCGGCCCATTAGCCCGCTCCCCGCCTCCGCGAGGGGGAGGGTCGCGACACCAGGCAGTTCGATTCTCAGTTCCGAAACCGAACCGGCCGGTCTTTTAAAAAAGAAAAAAGAAAAATATATACCTCACGTTTTAGTCGAACATTAAGGTTTCTTTTCCCTTTCTGCCAGACATACCTCTCAGTCATCTCCTCTTCTCTCTCCCATCTCCATCCGACTGCTTTGTGCCTTCGTCTAGGAAGAACTCGACTGCTCTGTGTCTTCGTCTCACGCGTGCAAGCGCCTCTGCTCGACAGCTCTAAAGGCTTCCCCTACACACTTTCTCTCTCTCTCGATCCCTCAGTCGTGCTTGGTGAGTCTTTTTCTACGATGATTTGTGCGTCGATTCTTTTTGCTCTTCCCCCTTCGCGATTGCTTCGATTCTTTTTGCTCTCTCGCTATTGACATCTTCTTCTTCTTCTTCTTCTTCTTCTTCTTCTTCTTTACTTACCCAACAGAGAATTCTGTGGAATTAGGTCCTTTTTTTAACCCTCCTTCAGTGTTGGTACAGGATGGGACGTAGAACAGAAACAGGTAGAGCTCGTTGACTACTTCGTGAAGCAAGCTTCCTCTTTTTCCTTTTGCAACTTTTTGTGGAATTGGTCCTTCTCCGAAATTCTCTCCGTCCCTAACATTCTCGAGGTATCGTCCCTTTTTCTTTTCCCTTTTGCAACTTTTTGTGTGGTTTTTTCTGATTAACTTAGTATTTGCTGCTTTGCTTTCCCTACTTTGTTCTTGTCCTGTCATGGTAGAAAATTTTGGTATTTACCTGGGAATTGTAATAGCAGAATTAGTTGGAAGGATATGGATGATTGCCGGATCACAAATGGATGGATTCGTGTAGTTCTATTAACAAAGGGTTAAAGTGGTTCGGCCTGTTTTCTTGCGATGCTTGTGGGTTCGTTCTTTGAAGTTAACCACTGGCTGTTTCTTTAGTAAATAACAGAGGGTAATATGTTTGATTCAGGTGGTCTACCTATATGTCAATGGAAGTGGACAAATCCATTGATGAGGTGACTTCGCCAATGGATTCACTGGAACATGAAGGTGAAGAAATATATGAAGGTGAAGAAGTCTTCGAAGAGGAAGTTGACACAAATAAGGTATATCATGGTTGATGAACTGATACTGGTAAACGAAAATCATCAAAAGCCTAGCTTCATTTTCGTAGAGGCAACAAAAATAAGAAGGGGAAAACTGAGGTGTTCTGCAAATATTGTAGCGTCATGTATTGGTATTGTGTTAATAACAGTACTTCTGCTATGTTGAAACACTTGAGTATGTGCAATAAGTATCCTTGAAATATAAACAAGAAGCAAAAGTTTTTTGTCTCACATAGAATAGATAAGACTCAGATGACTAAGGGGAAATACCACCACTGGTAGTGCTAATGACTTATCAACTTGAAACTTTAATCAAGAACTTTGTAGGCAAGTGCTTGTTCGGATGATTATAGCGGATGAATATCATTTTTCATTGGTTGAGTGTGTGGGATTCCGTGATTTTATAAAGCAGCTACAACCTCTTTTCAATCACATCTCAAGATTTACAGTGGCTAGAGATTGCATGAAGTTGTATCTTGCTAAAAGAATGAGTTTTAAGAATTACTTTCGCAAGCTTAAGTCTAGGATCGCACTCACAACTGATACATGGAGCTCCTATTAGAACTTGAACTATTTATGTCTCACTGCTCATTTTATTGATGATGATTGAAAATTGCACAAAAGAATAATCAGTTTTGTGGTAATGTCTAGTCACAAGGGCAAGGAAATTGAAAAAAATGATTGAGAAATGTATCTACAAGTGGAGGATAGAGAAACATGTATCCACGATCACTGTGGATAATGCCAGTTCGAATGATGCAGCCATTAAGTTTTTGAAAGCTAATTTTTTTGAAAGACAAGCTATTGATGAAGCTTTACACATGAGGTGCACGGCTCATATTTTAAACTTGATTGTGAGGGATGGATTGCGTGAGATACGTGATTCTATTACACGTATTCGAAACTCTGTTAGGTATGTGAGAAGTTCTCCCATGAAAGCTAAATCATTCCAAACTTGTAGTGAGAGTGCAATGATCAGTTATAAAGGTTCAACTTGTCTTGATGTTTCCACTAGATGGAACTCCACTTATCTCATGTTAGACACTGCCTTAAAGCTAAGAAAAGCTTTTGAGAGGCTGGAAGAAGATGATCCTTTCTTCTTGGCTGAGCTTGAAGATGAAACTCCTAAAACTGAAGATTGGGAAAATGCCAGAGTTCTTGTCATATTTTTGAAGAAGTATTATGATTCCACCAACAAGATGTCTAGGACTTTGTATATCACTTCAAATGATTATTTTGACGAGATAGGTGGTTTATATAAAACTTTGAAACAAGGGGCAATTGCTTTAGATGCTAGCGTGAAAGCCATGGGGGTGAAGATGAAGGAAAAATTTGAAAAATATTATGGGAGTTTCGAAAAAGTGAATATGATGGTTTTGATTGCGGTGGTATTGGATACAAGAAAAAAGATAAGGTATGTGCGATATTGTTATAAACTAATATATGATGATGATGATGGGATAGTGAATGAGAGGTGCAATTATGTGAGGACTTACCTAGAACGTTTGTTTAGTTTTTACGAAAAGTCTTGTGGTTCCGGAACTTCTGGAGACAAAAATTCGTGTGGTCAACTTTTAATTGATGTTGGTGGTAGTTCGAGTGGTCAACATGAGGAAGGTCACAAAGATGAGATTGGTCTCACTGTGGATTTCGATGTGAGTTTCGATGGGGACAAAGCATTTGAATACTTTATGGAATAGGAGAAAAAAGTGGTCGAGGGCAATTTATCTGAGATCGAAAAGTATCTTCAAGCTGCATGTGAAGAAGGTCGTACTCTTGACATTTTGAAGTGGTGGAATACTGCTGACCAAAAGTTTAAATTCCTCTTTTTGATGGTTTGGGATATCTTGGCTATTCCTATAACAACCGTTGCTTCGGAGTATACTTTCAGCACATCTGGTCATGTGCTTGATGTCCATCGAAGTTCTTTGACTCCTAGAGTGGTGGAAGCTTTGATTTGCGCACGAGATTGGTTGAGAGTTGTTTAACAAGCCGGTTAATATTGAGGAGTGCATCGAGAACGCAGAAAAGTTCAAGTCGGGTAAGTCATGGATATATCTTTTCTTTTGTATATTGTATTTCTTTTGTATATCTAATAAGTGAATGCTCTAATTAATATCTTGTTTTCTTTAGCCATGAATGATGCTTGCTCGGAGCTTACCGGTAAATAGAGTTTACAAATTAGTGGAAGGAATATATGGTGAGATTTTCATTCACTAATTTTTGCCTCAGCTTTGCATCTTATTGGCTAAAGCGTGCTTAATAATCAGTCTGCAACTCTTCTACACTTTGCTATAAGGGGAAGAATTTGCAATAATTTCGCATCCATGTTTGAAACCGTTGTAGCATAAGCACGTTGTCTTGAGTTCTCCAAACCAAAAGCTCATTACTTGTTCATTTGCTACTATATGGAGTTAACTTTGCAGGAAGATGTGAGCTGTTTTATTGCCAAATCCCAACTTACAAGTCATCAACACCTTCTGATGAACATCCTCTTTCTCCAAGTATGATCCCTTTGAGTTTGCTTTCTATTAATTCCATTTCTAATTCAAAACTAACGTATGTTGCATATATGTACTTGGACAGATGCTAGTGGCCTGATTTGCTACTAGGAAGAGCTAACAAGATGCTAGTGGCATGATATGTACTTTCGTTTGGCCTTCATTTTTCCCCCAGTTGTTTCTACTAGAAGTTTACCTCTTCATTGCTTATATTTACTTATTGCAGGTTGGCTGCACTTTCGTTTCGAGAAAAGACTTGAAGTCTAGAAGTCTTCCCATTTTCTATTTCACTGTTATTTTCATTTCAGTTAGTGCGTGGTAAACATCTATAATCTTTTTTTTCTTTGGGTGTTCTTTCAATGTGCTTTTGATGATCAAATGAGGATACATTGAACTATCATTATATTTCAGTTAATGCCTAGAATGTTTTTGAATCTTTTGTTCTCAATTTGCCCAGAATGGAGTGCACGATTGTGCTTGTGCTTGTGCAGAAGTTAAAAATATACATATACTGCCGAGCTTTCAATTTGCCCAAAATATACACATCTGGTTTGCAGTTACAATGGAGGGCACATCTGGTTTACGTCAAATGCTCTCAAATATACATATACTTGTGGTTAGATTCCCTATGAGAGCCATTTTTCTTATTGGACAACAAAACTAATTGATTGTTTTATTGGTTCCTTGGTCCGGTCCGGCTCCCGATTCTTGGGGCGGCCGGTTCGGTCCGCGATTCAGAAAAATGGGAATCAGGACTATTGGTCCAGTTCCTAGTTCTCGAGGGGAACCGAACCGGATCAAGAACCGCTCACCCCTACTATTTACATATGAGTTACGGTTATTTTTATTAAAAATATTTTTGAATTTTAATTCATTGTTTATGTCCAAGAATTGCAATTTTTCAGACGGGATAGTTTTTGGACAATGAAGAGTTGTGTCCGAACAAATTATTTTCCGAATGATGAAGAGTTAAGTTTGAATTAACTACTCCTTAGACATGAAGAGGTGTGTCCGAAATTAAATGTTCATTGGATACGAATAGTATGTACAAATGACAATTTTTGAGACATAAAAGTTGTCTTCTTTCAACTATTATATATTGAGCAATTCTATTCAACTTCAGTACTTCAATTTTTAGAAATTTCATTTTCATTTTTTTAATAGAAACACGGCTTTTTTCTCCAATTGTTTTCCTTGAGAGATTCTGGAGAAATATTATATTTTTTTATTTATTATTTGTTATTCTAACTGAGACTTTGTTGTATCCTGGAGGTTTTTTGTCGAAAATCGAGAAAAGTACACTTTTAGTGCCAAAAGTTATGTACGGAGATAACTTTAGTGCCAAAGTTTCAAACGGATCGCTTTAGTACCAAGTCAGAGATAAAATGATCACTTTAGTGTCAAAAGTTTCATACGGATTATTTTAGTGCCAACTTTTTTTAAAAACAATCATTTAAGTGCCAACTTCTTTTAAAAACGATCACTTTAGTGCCAACTCTGATGTGCTACGTCAGCTTAAATAATAATAAAAATGCCACGTGTCAGATTTTCGGCGAGCCACGTCAACTCTAGCACTGAAGTGATCATTTTTAAAATAAATTGGCACTTAAGTGATCATTTTTTGAAAAAGTTGGCACTAAAATAATCCGTTTGAAACTTTTGGCACTAAAGTGACTTCCGTACACAACTTTTGGCACTAAAAGTGTACTTTTGCCTCGAAAATCATTAGCAATGTTCTGGAGAAAAAAAATCTTTAAATAGAATGTTATCATGCCTCAAAGTCTGATTCTATTTCATTCCATCCCAATCGATATTTTTCCGACGCTACATACGCACGTACTCCAAAACATAGAGCATGGCGTAGATCCATCCTACAAATATGGAACAATAAAGGAGTCAGTCAAGGCTTAGCAAATAAATTTCTAAATTTAAGATAGGAGATTATCTTACCACTCGACATGATATCAATAGAACGACACTATTCAATGTAAATACAAGATGATTACGTATGGCAAATAAATGGGTAAACGCACTATCTTCACTACTATGATATGCCAATGAAACCATTGAACTATGATGCATAACAACATTTATTCCAATGCAAGCGACTCGATTTATTGTGATGCAAGGCTATCCACGGTAGTCCATCGATGTGCGCATTTATGTGTGTTTATATAGGCATCCCGATACTTTTGGGGCATCTTGACACATGAGGTATCTCAACTTTGAGGCATTTCGATGCACGGGGTATCTCGACTCACGAGGCATCCTGACATACAGCTCATCGTCATCACTAATATATGAACGACCAAAAAATATAACTTGATACTTTACATGTTATCATGGGGTAAGTGTACTAAAAGTCCTAAAACTTATCACGAAAGTGCAATTGAGTTCTAAAACTTTCAAAAAGTGCAATCAAATCCTAAAATTTGTCAAGTTGATGCAATCAAGTTCTCTTGTTAATTATGACGATAGTTTATGGAAAATGCAAACTGGCTTTTTCATTATTTTCTCTTTCTTACATAGCGCCGACGTGACTAAAACATGAACAATAAGGGTAAAGCAACATCATTTGTCCTTCCTTCCCTTTTTTTTTCCCCAATTTAGGTTCTTTTCTAATCTAATTTAAATATCATTTAGATTAACAAATTATCTTTGTACCAAACCACGTCGTTTTAGCTTTATCTTTCATATTTTAGCTCCCTCAGCTCCACGTAAGAGAAAAAGTAACAAAAGCCACGTTAGCATTTTTCGTTAGTCAAATTTGACGGAGTTAATGGAACCAATTTAACAAGTTTTATAACTTGATTATACTTTTGGAAAGTTTTAGGACTCTTGTGTCAAGTTTTAGGAATTCTAGTTCACTTATCCTTATAATGATACAATAGGACTGCACATGATCACACTATAATCATATGCTCTTCCTTACTCAATAGTGAAATCAATATCCATTTATTAACTCTTAATTATCGACATTTCAGTACACAATATATCTTATGCAAATCACTTTTGAAACACAATTGTCATGCTATGTCCATAATAATAATAACATACTTACCTCTTTTCATTTCCCACGCGACCAATGATAATTTAATCAAAGGTTAGTAAACTCCTCAGAATATCAAGAAGTCATAAAATCGGGGACTTAAAGATCGACAACTTAACAATTGACAACTCAGAGAACTGGTAACTTAATAACTGACAACTCAAAAATCGACAACTTAGTAAGTCAAGCAACACTTGGTGAATCGGAAACTGAATCGGAATTACAAAAATATCACTTTCAAGTTTAGTTTTCGCCGATTCCACATTTTCACACTTATAAACATGCCATTACATCTTAGAGAAACAATTAAGTACACTCTGATCTCAATCAAAATACATCACAAGTGTAACAAGCTTATCGATCCAATTCATATAAACACAGAGATTCTGCATACCGTCATTGAAACTTACCAACACTTGACAACAAAGATTGATAATAATAATAATAATAATAATAATAATAAATTAACCCTCAATCTACTAAGTCAAGAGTACTAGGTAGATCAATCTAACTTACTCCATAGAGTTTTCACTTGTCTTGAACAAAGAGTTTGACAACTCAAAGCCTTAACCATCCTCAAGGCAAAAGCAAGAGCAATTAACCAGAGTTAAAAGGAATGATAACGATGGGTTAAAAAAACACTAGGTGAAAAATGAGAGAGAGGTGTTCAACTTTCCGAAAGAGTGACCCATGACTAAATTTGGATGATGGAAACAAAGATATTTTGGTTAGTCATTAAGATATGGAAAAAGCTTACATGATAGTATGACGGTTATTTCTGACTATAGATCCGCACATCATCACCACGTGTTTTGCATAAAATGCTCATCAATTGAAAAATCGTGGGGTCAGAAATAATAGCAATACTATCACACTGTCATGTTAGCGGAAGCCTTAAGATATCTAGATCATCGATATCTAAATAAGGAAATCAATGTATGTTCACACTATATCACCAAAAAGTATTTGAACTTACCAAAACATTCAGGAAAAATTACCCAACGCTAAGAGATTCACAACTCGGTAAAATTCTAACCTAGAAATTATTCGATCCACATTACAGAACATATCAATCTCCGTTCACGATTACAATGGCGATATGTGTTTTATGGGCACCCTATATAATACACCTTGCTTATTAGTTTAGTCCTAATGGGGATACTTTTCGAGAACCACACACACGGAAAGTACATTTCGGATCTTCCGCGTGCTACAACATTGATAATCCAACTGGAATTTTCACTTGGGACATTTATGATCTTCATTTCATACACTATTACTTGATGTAAGAATTTTGCGAATGTCACACGCATACCCGAACTCTCTCAACCGAGCTTTCCTAACACCCTCTCCTGTTGCTAACCACCACCACCTCCGCCGTCTTGGAAAGCCTCGCCAACACCACTTTTGAGGTCGTGACCCCATGGGTCCCAGGCGTGGTGGTGATGTTGGGATTCACTATAACATGCATAGGCAAATAAAATATATAAACGCAGCGGAAATATATAAGCTCATACATGTATCATCGAAGGTGGTGTTCTTGCGTTTCAATTAAAAATCGAATTTTGCAAAGGAGGATAACGAATTACCTTTCAAAGTGTGCTTGAAACAAGTTGGCTCGGATGTTTTTTCAATTCAAGCCCCACAAGTGTCGGGCCTCTAGTTCAAATACATCACCAATCGCACGTCGAATGAAAAAAAGAACTCACGGTAATCACCCCTTTGATTGTGCTAGCAATCTCATGGAGACTATTCTCCACACTCCTGTTTTCTTTTTTTGTCACTTCAAGGATGAAAAAATAAGAGAAAATCCTATTCTCTCTTTTTTATAAATAATAATAAAAACAAAAGGGTATATCATTGGTATATGTTCCTTATGCACATATTAATATACATTCCCTATGAGCATACGTGTGCATCATATACGCGCGCACCCTATGACCAAAAATTAAATTAAATTAAATCACATTTAATGTAATTTCAGCCCGACTTAATTCTGCAAACAAACTTGCAATATCGTCTTTCTCATTCATCATCGTCATGTATTGGTTAAGGTGTATGACATCTCTAGGTTCATCACTGAGCTGGCAGTACGACATGCTCTAACACAATAGTACTTCTAAGAGAAGTGATTGTCCCGATCAACCTCCAGGTCCTACAAGCCATGAGTGACATCTTGCTAGATGTTGCGGCCACCCAAACAGTGTGAATATTTTAAGAACATAGTGAACTCGTCATCTTTGACTACAATGTAATTCAATCCATCTATTTTACTATATCCCGATTGAACAAAGACTATGGAATATTTGTCAAGCCACCAATTCAATCATATGTACAAATCTAATCCGACATGCATTTATACGAGATAGAACATTTCATCCTCGATTAAAACCCTGGCCGAGGATCTCAATGCATTGTCATAATTAGATCACATAGGACATCATACATTGCATGAAACAAGGAGACAGATTTCATTTTGCGCACACATGTAACTTCGTATGTGCATGAAATATGAGCATCAAGTATAGAGACGGATCAACGAACCGCCAATATGCGTACTTATGAACCATAGCCATCCAACACACAAGTCAACACCGTGCCTCATGTATAAGGATTATTTACACAAGACTAGAGCATGAACGATTAGACATTGACCATGCTAAAACGCTCTTATGTTGCTAATCGTTCAATGCATGTCACGTTCAGTGAACTTGTCTGTTACAAGCACCTGTGCTCTAACTCGGCATCACAAAACCCAATGACTTGTCCTTTAAGTATCTAATACTTAATGGTGAAATTAAGAATGCATCGATCTCAATATGATTATTAATATCCACTCACTAATCTATCGACTAGAAACAATTTAAAGATTCATTCTAACTGTGAACTCGTCACACATATCATTGACGTCTCGAGAATAAGTCTAGTCACAACTGATCTTATGGAATTTATTCATATATGTAAATAATTGGATAAATGAATAAATAAGTCTTTGCCATTAATTGAATAATAAAAATGAAATACAATTGAAATCCCTAACATGTAGCTATTACATTATTGCTTTTGGGCATATATCTATCTGGCGCCTCCGTATGTGAGACAAAGAGACGATTAGAGGGGACAACCGAGCCACAACCATGAATATGGCTTAGGCGGCTCCATACTTTGTTAATTAGGTTTTGGATGTGAGTGGGTGTAAGAACACGGGAAGGGCATTTGTGGAAACTGAAATGGCAATATTTTTGTAAATAAATGAACAAATTTATGAATTTCTTATAAAGAAAAAATTTCAAATAATGACTTGAAATACTCTCATTTTCTCAAATAAGGATTTCAAGTTTGCATATTTTTAAAAAAGGGTTTGCAGTACCCACTTTATTTCAAAGAATGATCTAGCCAAACAACATTTTCGTCTTTTATGGTTTTTTAATTTTTCTTTTCTTTTTTTTTTCCTTTTTTGTTTTATTTTTTATTTTTCTTTTCCCTCCCTCCAACACCAACCTCAGACGAGGGCCGGCATGCCACCATCTGACGAACCTTGCCCAGGGCGGCATCGCCCTTGTTGGCGAGGCAAACCTCGCCAGACGCCGGCCTCCCCAGCCCAGGCGAGGGTGAGGGTTGCCTCACCCGGACACCGGTGAGAGTAGCCCTTGCCTGGGCTGCGAGGCCGGCGTGGGATCTGGTGAGGGCGAGGTTGAAAAAAAAAAAAACTCAAGATGACAGAAAAAGTGCTGGTCTGTTCAACTCGCATGTACACAATCATTCATTTTCTTCTTTTGGCAGCTAATTGAGGTGCTTGTGGCTGGATTCAATCCAAACTGGGCCCGATTCAGCTGGTGATGACGGCTAATTCCAGAGAAAAGGGTCGTCTGGCTAAATCTCGTGCCGTCTTCCCCCTGCCATGCGAACGACATGCAGAGCTCATCCATTCTGTTGCCGAAGTCCACCAGAAGATCCGGCAGGTCGATGAACGTGTTGTCCTCGTCAGCAACACAAAGGCGACGCCGGCCTGGGCAAGGGTCGCCTGTGGGCTGCCCTCGCTTAAGGCCGGCAATGGCCAGGGATGGGAAGAGGAGGGAAAACGAAAATGGAAAAGAAAAAAGAAAAGAAAATGTAAACAGAAATAGGAAAAAAGAAAAAAATATATTAAAACGATACAAGACGAAAATGCCCTTCGACAAGTCTTTTTTTTTTTTTTATAACAAAGAGGGCACTTCTTCATACACATTTTAAAAACAAATTCCACTCTCAAATGAGGGCATTTCATACTCATTTTTTAAACACATTCCACTTCTCAAATTAGGGCACTTCCCCGACCAAAAAAAAAAAAATTGAGAACACTTCAGGTCTTGATTTGAATTTTTATTTTCATTTTTTTAAATTTACTTAATTAAGGTAGCAAACTTGTAATCATAGTAGTATTGACATGATTTGGTCAGTCGGTGATAAAGGCCAGCTCTTGGTATTTATCCCAATAATTCTCCTTTTTTTCCCCTCAAGAAAAATTCACCTACACTGTGAGAATCAAAATATGGGTGTGTCTCGATAGTCTTTCACATTTAAAAAAATATTTAATATTCTGTTTATTTCTCGAAAAATGAGAAATTTGAAATAAAAATTTTCAAAAGATAATCACTTATGCCACTGATGAAAAATGAATAAGCAAAAAAAATATTTTCATCGTTTAATATTTAAACACAAATTATTGTCAATAAAGAAAATATCTTTTATTGATTAATTATTTCAAGTGATACATGCGATCATTTTTAGAAAATATATTTTTCAAATTATTCATTTTTCAGAATTTACGAGTATTACCGTGAAACCCCTGTGGCCAAACTGGGCCGAAGCAAAGTCGAATTGACCGGACATAGGCCCAATCCCTTACAGTCGAGTTGAGGGCTGAGGGTCTGAGACCTAACGAAGGGGAAGACGATTTCGCAGCATTTTTCAGTTTCATCGCCGAAGAAACGGCGGCGGCGGCAGCGGCAGCAGCGGCGGCGGCGGCGGCGGAAGAGGAACGATGCTGGGGCTCGCTTGTGCGTCTCGCTCCCACCCTCCAATTCTCCGAATTCCGCCACCTCCTCTCGCGACCGGCCACCGCAATCTCACGTTCCCACCTTCCCTTTTCAAAGCCCCAATCTCGACCCACGGGAACCCATCCAGATTCGCCGTTTCCGCCGACAACGGCGAGGGCGACGTTCGGAGTCAAGAGCCGGCGAGCGTCGAGCGGCGAGAGGACGGGTCCGACAGAGGAGGAGGGGTGGGCGGCGGCGATGGCGACGGCGATTCGAAGAGCGATCGGCGGCCCTTGTTTAATCTGAGGCTGGGGGATCTGCTGGACCCGGACCCGGACAACATCCTGGCCGTGGGGCTGACGGGCCTCCTGGCGTGGGCGAGCGTGCAGGTTCTGTGGCAGCTCTGCTTCATCTCGGTGGCCATCCTGGTGGCCGCTCTCAAGTACTCCTTCATCGCTGCGCTTCTGCTCTTCATTCTCATCACGCTCTTGTGATCCGTTGAACAAAAACTGTATATTGATAAATTTTTCTCTTTGTTTGTATCGAATTTCAATTCAAACCCTGTTAGTTTCTGCACAACAATTCCAATGGAATGGTCCTCTTGGATATTTGGGGAGCTTCCTGGGATTGCAATTCTCGATTGCCTTCTAACAGTGTCTCGCCCCAAAAGAACACCGAATTCGCGGAGACACCGCACTGCCCTGAGTGAAAGTCCGCGATCATGCGAGGCCAAACTATCGAGGGGTGATCGGTTTTCGGTCCTGGTTGATCTTATTCAGGAATCGAGAATCGAAACCGGGTGGGTCTGGACATCGGATCAGTCGCACAGGCAACACACATCGTTCTATCCTTCATTACCTCGACATATAATAAAAAAAAAAACAACACAATTTACAGAACTATGACAAACGAAAAGGAGCAGGGGACACGCCGAAGAGACACCGAAACGAAAAACGAGCTTAATCCCGAAGAAGACGACTATGCGTCCAGGTGCAAGAGGTGAAGGAGTCGAGTGAGATTCTAGGATTGGAGTGAAGTCAAGCACCAGCTCATATCGATCAATTTGAGAAGATTACAAGGGCGAGCGACCACTCTCTCTCTTTTCTCCACCACCAGTCGATGGCTGTTCAGAACTTGAGTAGAGAGAACAGGGAAAGAGCAATTAGGTTTACTACTGTTATTTAAAGGTTTTTTTTTTCTCAAAATAATCATCAGTTCGGTCCGGGCAGGGTGGACAGTTCCGTCGCTAGAATCGGGAACCAGACCGAAAACCACCGGCTCTCAGGAACCGCACAGAACCGACCGGTTCGGTCCGGTCCGGCCGATCCCCCATGCTCACCCCTACAAACAAAATACTAAAACCGGTCACATTCGCTGGTCTTCTTCGTTAGGAGTAATTTAGAAACTAAGTTACTATCGGATTCCGGTCTCAATGAGTTTCTAGAGAACCCATTTTCGGCCCATGGTGAGTAACAAAGCTTTCACGACGCGGAGAGGAATTGGTTTTGCAGCAGAAGGATTTGTGCTAAGGGGCGAAATTATTCTAGTAAGTGTCAAGCCATAGTTGAAAGATTGAAATAAAGTCAGGATCAGATATTTTATCTACGATAACTTGTTAATTACATTACGATCTCTAATAAAATCGGCTGTAATAGTTGAACCTAAAGTAGATTCCTGCAAAAAAAAAAAAAAAATCAGACTAAACTTATTTTGATGCCCTTAGTTATTCTTTTAACATTGATCTTCCCAGAAATGGCCCCTTCTGCTAAACTAGAAATAATTTTTAGCACGAGGAGAAATAACAGGAGATATGTCCTAGAAACTTGATTTGTTGAATTTCCTTTAGTAGTTTCTTATTTGCTAATTCTTTTCATGTATAATTGGTTTTTTTCTTTCAGTATCGGCTGTTTTTCGTATTTAAGATGAGAAATTGCTAAGAATTAGAGCCTAGGTTTGGCATGGGTTAGGTCCGTATCGTGTATTAGGGCGTTAAAATGATACTACATTGTAGGGAACGGATCCCGAATAGAATACGTACAAATACGCAGCAGAATAGATTGTATTACATGCCCAAGATCAAACTTGATTCACTGATCGTAAAGGTAAATCACGTAGAACGAACTTACCTTGATAGCCACAGATTAAAAGCCCATTCGCAGGTGAGATAACGATTCGGATCCAGCGATCGATCGTCGTCAAGAGAGAATTCTTCCATAGAGTTTTTTGGGAGAGTTTTTCTGGAGGTTTGAGAGAATGACGTACATTATGTCGGATGGCTAAAGAGCCTAATCCCTCTCTCTTTTTCTCTCAGAATAGGAAAGAAACTTAATTGATTCCAATCAATATTGGAATTATGGCAACTAGCCAATTTAGCCCTCAATGGGCGTTAATTTTCAACATCTCTCACTCGCCCTCAAAAGGCCAAATGTCTCTCTTTCTCTTCTCACTGCTAAGTTCATATGAGCAAATAATCCGTGCGACTAACATACTATGAGAGCTCGTTACTATACATCTGTTAGAAGTATATAGCAGCTCAAAATGGGCACATAACCTTAGAGTAGATCCAGTATGCAGTACCCTAGATCAATCAACCACATTTACATCACATCTCTCTTGATCTCTTTGAGTACTCAAATACAATACATTATATTCACAATCATGATTAAACTCATATAATCACAAATTGGTCGACCTGTGAATACAAAGATTGAATGTGACATCAAGATAAATTGATATTCCTCTTCCCTTAGACCTCTTAATCTCAGTTCAGCTCGCTTTTCTAGAAATGTTCCATTAGATTGAATCAATATCATGACCATAGGCAACATCCTAAGATAGCGAATACCGAAAAGAAATCTTGAGAACAAGTAAGAGTCGTGAGGGGACTAAATTTGAGGAACTTTTATCCTCAAAAGTCTCACACAGCCACATAGTTAAGATCTAAACTCTTGCCAACTCTTCTTGGTCGTCTCATGCATACGTAATATGAAGTACATATTACGATATTCTCTCCTTTCCCATGGAGCATATGTCTTTCCTTTTAATACCGTACAGATGATAGCTCATACATACTCAATGTCTAGTTTGAGTTCACAAATCTATTTTCTTTAAAATAATCAATCAGAACTCACATTTGGCATTAAAGATAGATAAAGTGAAATATGTGGGCTATATCACTTTCGATATTTCATTTTCGGACATAATAAATATTATGATCTCATCTTAACATTCCGTTAAGGCGACATTCATATTTTTAAGCTCGAAATCTCAATTATCACCTAGATAATGAGCTTAAAATTGTCTCATCTCTATTCATCAAGCAGTAAATAGAGGCGATTACCTATGTGAGTAGGCTAATCTTATCTGTCCGACATACCTTCTCAAATAATGCACCAAGCATTAATATGCATAAATGTCATACAAACTCATAGACATCAATAATGATAACAAATATCATTAACTGTGAACTTTGAGAAAATCCAGTACTCCCACTTTATGCAATATATGGAAACTAATCATTTTGCTAACACATGACTGAGGAGCAACATCTCTAGTTACTCACTTCATGGAAGAGCTGCTATCATTCTGTGCATGTGTGTGTACTGTATGCTCACATCTTTTCTTACAACCATGTCTTTCACAAAAGACATATTGCATATCTATTTGCTTGATTTGCCAATGGATCCTTAATGTAAACTCTTGTTGCTTGGCTATCACAATTAACTAATAATTGTATCTGCAGCATCCTTAGCAATATCTCATTGATCCAAATATCTCTTAAACCAAATATTCTCTTGTACTGCTATTGATAACACCACGAGATCATCTTCTATCGTGGATAAGGCTATACACTTTTGTTTCTTACTACTCCAAGATATTATGCCATTGCACAGTAAGAGTACAAGCCTAGAGGTAGATTTTCTCTCATCTAAACATCTTCCTTAGTCAATATCAGTATAGCCTTCAAGGCGCGGATCTTTACCTTGAACTCAACAAAAATTGGTAGTACTTTCTAGATACCTCAGGATTCTCTTGATGTCAATTCAATATGCTTGACTTGGATTATATTGGTACATATACCATTCCAACCACATAACAAATATTAGGTCTTATACATATCATAGTATACTTCAAGCATTCAAGCACTAACATATGGAACATTTTCCATTTCTGCATTTGCTTGTGGAGTCTCAAGACATATTTCGTGGATCAGAAACGAATCCTTTGACATTTACCTAACCATTCCATTGGATAGAGAGATACCAGGATTATCTCTGGGCCAAAGCTGGGTTGGCATAGGTATAACACCATCCGGCGAATAAGCCACACATGCAATAAGAGTATGTTCGAGTTTACAGTCTTGCATATTCGATGACTTTATCCATATAAGTTTTTTGTGAAAGAGACCACAATCTCTTTGAACGATATCTTGAAATCTTAATTCCAAGAATGTATGCAGCTTCACCCATATTTTCCTTTTTCAGAATTGGAACATAACCAATTCTTGACTTTATCAACAAACTCTATATTATTTCAAGTAATCAGTATATCATCAACATATAATGATAAGATCACATATTGATTTTAGGATCTTTTGATATATACGCAATGATTTTCATCAATCATTACAAAATCATATACCACTAAGGCATTACAAGAAAGTATATACCAATATCTCAAAGACTGCTTAAGGCCATATATCGATCTCAAAAGTCGACATATTTTTTATTCTTGACCAATTGTAACAAACCTAGCGGGTTGTTTCATACAATTTTTTTTATTCTCCATTGAGAAAAACAGTCTTTACATCCATCTGATGTAATTCAAGATCCATACTAATCACTATTGTCGAAATGATGTGAATTGAGGTAGATCTCACCATAGGAGAGCAAACCTCTTCCCATTCAATTACTTCTAATTGATTATACCATTTCACCACAATGCGAGCCTTGTATCTCTCAATCAAGCCATTAGCTTTATGCTTCAATTTTGAAAACACACTTGTTCCCAATGGCTTTATGTCCATTCAGAAGATCAATTATGTCCATTCAAAAGATCAACCAGTTCCCAAACTTGGTTTGATCTCATTGACTCCATCTCTCTTTCCATTGCTTATATCCACTTTTCCTTATCAAGGCAAGTCAGAGCCTCATTTACATTCCTTGGCTCATCCTCTCCTTATGGAGCAACCATGAAAGTTTTTTCCTTCAATGTCTAAACGGGAGAACGCTTTTGCGACTTGTTCGTTAAATTGAGGATTGTACACTTAGTACATCAAGCTCCATTACGCTCCCACTTGGCAACTTATTCGCCGTATTGAAGATTGTACACTTTGTACATCATTCTCCATTATGCTCCCACTCGGATCAGATAATGACGGCATCTTCTTCACTTCAAGTGGTTGCAATTGAGACTCGTTTGAAACAAATTCCCTACTTCTCACATTGCTCCCACTTGGATGGATGCCTCCAATAATATCATTATCACTATCCAAGATTTCAAATAGAGAATAGTCTTCATTTATCTTGCCATTTTTCATAAATTCATTCACTAAGAATGTGACATTTCGTGATTCAAATTTAGTTACACTTACTACTTTCTTGCTCACCTATAATACATTTCCTTTCGAGTGCTCTCAGTGTCACATGAAGACACTCTTTTTGCCTCTATGGCCTAATTTCCCATATCAATGAGAGAAATCGTGTATATAGGAAGCACATCAAAGTCTAAGAAAACTCAAATCTTATTTTCGACCTGTCCACAACTCATATGGAGTGGAAATAACTGATTTAGAAGGCACACGGTTAAATATCTAGACAGCAATCAACAAAAAATTTGACCCCAAAAGGTGATAGGCATATTAGCCTGTGCCATCATAGACCTAACCATTCTCATTGGGACATGTTTCTACTCTCTTCGACTCCATTCTATTGAGAAATCGCTGGAATAGTCAAGTATCTTTTTATTCCTTTTTCATCACATAAATATCTGAACTGATCAGATAAATTTCCTCAACCTCGATTGGATTCTTTTTTTTAATAACTTAGTTTTTTTAAAGCTTAAAAAATTTCTCGAAGTAACTTATGCCTCAAATTTATGAGAAATCGAAAAACATATCCGAATCGAGCATAATAATCTATAATGTGATAAATTAAACAGCCCATGCCTTATTCTCACATATGTTGAATCACATATCTCAATGGATCAACTGCAAATGAAACTCAACTCTTGTTCCTTTTCCAAATGGTTTGCTCATTGTCTGTC
Source organism: Rhodomyrtus psidioides (assembly GCA_021437785.1). Lineage (NCBI taxonomy): Eukaryota > Viridiplantae > Streptophyta > Magnoliopsida > Myrtales > Myrtaceae > Rhodomyrtus > Rhodomyrtus psidioides. Next base: position 298,849 of record JAILYB010000053.1, read on the forward strand.
CCTCTAAGCAATACTCAGAAATAGGCAAATCGACTTTTTGAATATTGCCATCTCTTTAGCTTATCTAAATATTTTCCATTGGGCCAATGTGACCCAGCCTAGCATGCCACATATTCACATCATCACAAAAGATGTAAATAGTGAATAACTAATATTCACATTATTGTACCCAATAATCGGTACAATGAAACCATCCAAAATCATAGTAACTTGTTCCCAATGACAAGTCATCACCACCGTTATGAAAGTTTAAACTGAAATCAAGTTTAACCAAAACTAAAATGGAAACTATATTCCATCAAGTTTTTGGAGCATAACACAATATGTAGAAATAGGGTGCGATCACAGCGCATTTTCAATTGGCAAGTGCCAATCCCTTTAACTTCTATGTAGGAATTATTTTCCACATTTATCCACTTTGCTCCATGTCGAACTCGTTGAAATTCCACCAAGGCATTTCTATCATTCGTTACATGGTCTACGGCCCATAAGTCTATAATCCATAAAAGATAAGATTCAATTACAAAAAACTGAACTATAGACTTAAGTAACACTCTCAAGTGCACAAAGCCTTTAAAAAAAAAAAAAAATTCTTCGGTTCACCACAGTCATGAGCAAAGTGACCCTTATTGCCACATTCAAAAACATTTCACTCTTGAGATGTTTTTCTTGAAATGATATTTTCCTTTCTCATAACGGTTAAACTTTGATTTTTATTCTGAAGGATCTGTTCCTTTATCCTTTCCACTTCTTGAACCCACCTTGACGCTTATGCCTGGAGCACGAAGCTTCATTTGATCTAGAAACAACACTCTAGTTCAAGACAGCGTATAGCGTCCTCAAAAGTCTTTACCCCCTTTTTTGTGGATCAAGTGGATTTTCATATGCACACATCTATGAAGTAAGGAACAAATTACTGCTTGCACTTGCTGCTCATCAGTCAAAAAGTGGCCCACATCATACAGTTCACTTATCATATGTGACATATGCCACAAAGGTCGTCTCATATTCTGCCCACGTGGCATTATATAAGTGTCAAAACTTATAGTGATCTGTTTCAACTTAGTGACCGATGTCTAACCAAATTTAGTATTTAATGCCTCCCACTTGACTTTGGCATTTTCATAAATGCTTAACTCATGCATAAAACCATTTTTCATGCTACTCAGCAAATAAAAGAAGTCAACCATCGTGAGTGGGGGAGGGAACAATTCTGAAAAAACGGCTAAGAAGCGTGGGAGGAGTCGTCCCTCACATCGGAGCCTCATCTCGCTCGTGCACTACTCTTGTCCCATCGATTCGCTTTTTGAACAACGAACGACGATGATAGCTGTGGTTTCTCTATTCGTAGATTGCATCAACCAAGAGCCATTGCCGCTCCATCATCGTTTCAGAGCGGATTTGTGATGGCCATAGCCGCCCCATGTTTTAGCCAACGTAAATGAAGCTGCTGTACCCATCATCGTTGAGCTACCTGTGCACTTTCTCCTTTTATTTTGCAGGTCTCTATTGAGTCCTCAATTGATCACAACAGCAAAGTCAGCCCCCCACTGTGAATAATTGACGGCCAGCTTTGGATGATTCATTGAAAGATCCTCACAATGAGCCGAGATCCGCCATCGAATAACAATCACGCTTGTGCCAAGCGATCCTTGTTTACTCTATTTTCAGAATTCGATTGAGAAATTCCACGAGACACCATTGATTGTCCAGTCGGCCATGCAAGTGTTATCGGCCAGCATCCTTGCAATCCGAGCAATAAGTCTTTAATGCTCCAGCTTTCAACTTGTCACTTGTATTAGACCTTTCCTCGGGCAATTCGTCACTTGTTAAGGTGGCACATTCTTCAAGCGGTGGTCTTGTCTTTTTTCGTGTTGTTTTTTTTTTTTTTTTGCAGGACCTAAATGGGAAGCAAAAGTAAAAAGAAGACAAGAAGACTCGCAGCAATATGAGTCAAATTCAGTGGAAAGTGTTATCCGTGGACAGGAAGCCCAGTCGCGAGACCTCTCTTTGAACAGTTATTGTTCGATGTGCAAGATAGCAAGAAGCATAATAAGTCATGTGCTGTGTTGTCTTATTTGTTTTCTTGCAGGTTCTCATAGTTAAAATTTGTGGTTGCTCACAATCACACGCACATACAAGAGGAGGGATAATCGGCTGATATGCAATTCATTAAGACTTGTGGTGATTTAAGATGTGAAAGGATGGGAGAGAAGAAAGTTTTCTCTCGTACAATTGGGACATGCTTCTATCTTTTATTTACTTATTTATTTTTTATTCCTTGGATTTTGCTTCATGACTTCACTGTTCTCCTGGTTGAATTTTATTTTGAATTTCACAGGTCATCATGAACGCCTCAAAGATGTCCCCTCATTGTCAAAGCCATTTTTCCACAATACCTAACTTGAAGCAATCGTAGCCAATTCTGCTCTTTACTTCATTTTTTTCACTTGTTTATGAAACTCGTTCGTGCTCGACTACTCGTGTGCAGATATTCCGAATTTCTTTTCATGCCAAGTCTAGTCATCAATTGGCTCTCGCATTCCAATATTGGGATAACATCTACCCACGACGCGTCGTGCCAATGTGAAGAACAACGGGCCAAACAAGCATTGATGAGCCGTTGTCCTCGACAATGCCCCTGCAATTCCAATTGGACTCAAAGGCTTACGGCTCGGATGATTATGCATGTCATTGGCCACTTTGTATTTTTTTCTTAATTACTATGTTTTTCCTTTATTTCATAGCATTTCATGCATCATATAGTTAATTTGCATTGCATTGCATTTTATATATAAAAAAAAACCCTAAAAAATCATTAAAAGAAAGTAAAAAAAAATGGCACCTTTGCAATTTTCATCGAAATTGCCAAATCAAGTCATTTTTCATGAAAATGGTACTGAAAGGGCGTTGATTGCAAAAAATTAGTGTAATCAAGTCCTCGAATTTGAAATCTCTGGTTCGCAGGAGTAAAGCGTTTCTCCCAATGCTCTACTTAGGTGTCTAATCGGCCTACCGCAAACAGATTAGTGACGACTCTAAATAAAATATTTTACAGGAAATACTTGAAACCATAAGTCGTGAATTGGTATGGGCTTGGGAGAGTCTGAGCTAGGTCTAATAGCTTAGCAATCCATTAACCTGAAAAACTTAATTTTTTAGGTCGCGACAGCGCGTAACCGTTGTATCTGAACATGAAGTTCTATAGACATGCATTCACGAACCATTGATGCCTAACATTTATGCATCTATTTTACACTAACTAATTATATTAATGGATAATTTCACATAAGGCCACAGATTGAAAAGTTTACTATGTTCCCAATCATCGTCCAAGAATCTTCGCTTGAAATTACCATTAACATAATCATTTATGTAAAATCGAGTTCACTAAAATTACTAAAACTTTCTAGAACTCCCACTTGAATAAAGATCATAAATCAGATAATGATCTCTATATCTTGTAATCATCACATGGCATGATATGATTTGAACTATACTTACATACTTTGCACATCAAATCATGCTCAGATTATATGATACATGCCACCAACAAATTCTTTACACAAAATGGCAATCTACATGTAAGACATTTTTTTAATGCTTGAAAAACACCCCAAAATACGTATATCATGGGCTTCAAATGTATTTTCAGAATTTTAAAATCATCAAACATGTCCAAATAATATATCAAATCGAAGACAATTTCGATATGAACACAACGGTACCTCACACGCCCCAATCGGAGCTCCTATGCATCCACACGAGCTGGTCAAAATTTCTGCTTTGACTAGTCAACGCTCGGTCAACGGGGTCAAAATGTAATTTCTCAAAAATATGAGAATCGAATCGTAATTTTCAAAAAGATCGAGGACTAAATCGTAATTTTTAGAAAGTTTAGGGACCAAAATGTAATTTTCGAAAAGTTCGGGGGACCAAATTACAATTTTATGAAAGTTCGAGGATCAAATTGCAATTTTCCAAAAATACAGGTACCAAAATGCAATTTCTAAAAAAATCGTTTGACCGGTCAATGGTCAACGCCCAAGGGCAACGGTCAACAAGTAACCGGGTCGAAAATCGGGTCGGTTTCCGTCATGGTCGAACCGAAAACCGGGTCGAATCCGGTTCGGGTAATCGGATGACGACGTCATCGTGACGTCATCGACGTTTCCCAACACACAGGTGCGTGCAGCCCACGTGCACCGCGCTCCACCGGCGCATGCGGCGCTTGTGGCTTGCTCCGGTGGCCGTTTGTGGCGATCGACCCCTCAAAATGCTCGTCTGTTCGATACGATCGTGATGGTATATTCACATTGCATTTTCATCGACCGAAATTTTACAAAAACGCCTCGAAACGCCATTGTGTTAGGAACCAATCCCGTGGTGGCACGTGGCGCGCGTGCAGCCTCCTCCGGCCTCCGTTGGTGGCGTTCGACTGCTCAAAATGCTCGTCTCGTCGATACGAGTCTAATGGTATACTCATTTCCCATTTTTACTGAGCAAAATTACACGAAAATGCGTCGATGCGTTGCTGTGTCGGGATCGGTCCCGTGGCGGCGCGTGCGGCTGCTCCCGGTGTCGCATCGCGATGGACAACTACTCAAAATTCTCGTATCGCCGAGCCCGTTCCAACCATATATACGAAATATATTTTTGTCGTATAAAAAATCACGAATTGATCTGTGAACAGTACCTCGAAAAGGGTTATTTTCGCTTAAATCGATTGCCAAAAATCACAAAACAATCAAGAAACAAGAACACATATGCTCTGATACCAATGTAGGGAACAGATCCCGAATAGAATACGTACAAATATGCAGCGGAATAGATTGTATTACATGCCCAAGATCAAACTTGATTCACTTATCGTAAAGGTAAATCACGTAGAACGAACTTACCTTGATAGCCACAGATTAAAAGCCCCTTCGCAAGTGAGATAATGATCCGGATCCAGCAATTGATCGTTGTCAAGAGAGAATTCTTCCATGGAGTTTTTTGGGAGAGTTTTTGTAGAGGTTTGAGAGAACGACGTACATTCTGTCGGATGGCTAAAGAGCCTAATTCTTCTCTCTCTTTCTCTTAGAATAGGAAGGAAACTTAATTGATTCCAATCAATATTGGAATTATGGCAACTAGCCAATGTAGCCCTTAATGGGCGTTAATTTCCAACATAAAAATAGATCAATATGGTTAATTGGGTCAATTGGGTCGTGCTCACTTTCGATTCACTAAAACCTGATCGAACCCACCCAACTGACACATTTAGAAGCAGGCAATGGTGACCTGTCGACCACGCGATATATCCCTCAAATAAAACATTATCTCCATAAATTCACATAAAATACGGCATATGATTTGTTCGATTAGGTTTCGAAACACAATTGCTCATAGTCAAGTTGGTCGAACCAAATATGTAAAATAATGGAATGCCGTATTTTCCAATAAATGCCTCAAGACGAGTGTGGTCCAAATATCATATATTGGAGGTACTCATCTCAAAGGAAAAAAAATGTCCAAAAAATCCTAATCTTTTTTTAATTTTTCCAATTCGGTTCTAAAACTTGTTAATTTCGCCAATTGAGTCCATTTAACCAATTTTGACCAAAAATCGCTAAAGTGGGTGCTGATCATCATACGTGGCATAGTCGTCACTGATGTGGATCATTGTTATGTTATTATAATATTTTTCTATTCTTCTATTTTTATATTTTCTTCCTTTTTCTTTTCCTTTTTTTATCTTCCCTCGGCCATCCATCGACAAGCCCGGTAATGGTCAGCAAAAGTTATCGGCCTCAGGCGAGGGCAGCTCTTTGCCAGATTGGGCGAGGGTGACCCCCCTTGGCTGGCCCTACTAGCTTAGGCTCGGGCATCTCTCACCCAAGGGCAACCCCCGCCTGAGGCCGGCGGAGGGTCGAAGGGAAGAAAAAGAAGAAAAAATAAAAGAAAAATATAAGAAAAGGGAAAAATAAAAAATCGAAAAGAATGTTAGAATGTTATTAGATTTTGTCCATGTCAGTGTTGATAGTACCATGTAAGACGGTCAGCGTTCATGTAAAATATTTCCATCCAAAATTGGCCAAGTGAAAAGTTTGGAAAAAAATTGCACGAACAACATAAATTATACAATTAACAGTGAACTTAACCTGAGAAAAATGATTGAGTCTTCGTGATTCAATTCGACAGGCCCGAAATCATTATCCATATCTGTTCACATGATGCATTAATTGTTGCCTGTCGAGCCACTTGACCCATCACATGTGATCATGTCTATATCTTTTTTCTAAAAGTAGAAGGCAAGGATAAACCAGACTTAGTTTCCCTTCCTTCTATAAGGTTAGTCTAGGATAGGAAAGTCAGTCAGGCTAGTGACCTTCAATTGGATAGTTCAATTCTAGGGTAAGTTTCTTAGCCAACAAGCTAGCCTTCTTTCGTTTACCATTTACAAGCCTAAGGGAAGATCGGTACATTGATTCATCGGCCAAAGAAGGGGCTTGACTCTTGAAGGAAGGAGTCGAGCAAATGTCTAATCCATCTTCAAAGTCACCTTTGAAAGAACGGAAGCCTGATTCTTTGAGTTGTAGAACGATACTTTCTCTACTTAACAAAGGCACTGAGCATAATGAGACTTGATCCTTACGAGCGAAGGCTACTTCAATACATTCATAAAACACAACAATATATATATATATATATATATATATATATATATAAACATAAATTTTCGCTTTTTTTATTGTGAATTTTATTTTTATATTAGATTCAAATAATAATACTTTATCATTATTCTATTTCATTCATTTAATAAGTTTGTTATTCGAGAGAAATAGCTTTTATACTATAAATATAATAAATCATATCCACTTTTATCCTACCTCCAAATATGACATTTTATTCAAGCTTATCATGTCTTGGGTAAGAACCAAACACCTGATGAGATGAATTTTGTCATATGCTATCAAACGTTGAACGTTTCTTCGAATTTATTCCTCTTATTACACAACCTTTTAATGTCTTGGGTAGAAATAAACATAGGATAAGATGAAATTTATCATATTTTGATCCTACCAAACGCAGGATGTTTCTTGGAGTTGAAGTACATGCCAAACATTTCCAACTCACAAAAAGCATGTAACACACTTGTGCATTACATGTGAACCATAAATTCGCATGCTTTAGTTTGTCACTATCATAGAATTCACCAACCCCAATAGGGAGACATATTTATCTAAAGACACTACTCATGAACAAACAAGAAGTAATGATACTAATATTTCTTGAATGACATACATGTTGTGTATTTCTATGTTGTAGTGTTGTAAGAGTAATTTTATACCTTCACCCAAGAGATCACCTAGGAGAGCTCATTCCAAGCCCGTCAATAATCCAATTGAATCTATCTTCACTTAACACGGCTCACACGTATATCTCAACAATAAGCTCAATATTAGGTCTTTGCTTCCCTCAAATTGAGGTATACTTCGTCACGAAGATATCTTATATTAAATCTTCATTAATGCCCATCTCCAGACCGAACCATGAAGGTTGCCTCTAGATATTCACCAAACATCGGAACAAGAATGAGGGTGGAGAGCCAATCAACCATTTGCTTTACTACCAATTTGTTGGGAGCGTGCAGCAGAAATCTGAATGCCTTTAAGTCGGAAGATTACCTAGAAGAAGCCCAAATCCGATTTGTAAAATATCCAATTGGGCCACCTATACTTAAAAACTTAAGTCAATGATTTATAAGCCAACTAGAATATATCAACTACTTCACACAACACCAATTATCTAATGTGAGACTTTTTTCTAACACAACTCACACGTGTATCTCAACATTCATGGAAGACATTTTAATTAATGAATAGTCACTTTTTAAGGTTGGCTATTGCATCATCTACAAATGTAAATCTGAGGAATACATGCATGACAACTAGAGGGGTAGTTTGTGTACAGCCACTTGTCATGCTGTTAATGAAATGATGAATTCAAAAACCATATTAATAAGATCAAATTTGTTTTGATATTCGAGTCTCTATCCACCCTCCAGTTTTCAAGCAACCTCAATAAGTTCTTCAGTTCTTGTATGTATAAAGCATTTTAATTTACGCGCCGAAATATTTTGTTCAGATTTTGATTGAACATATAAAATATCTTATTTATTTTTGACATCTTGAAGTACAATCTCATGTCATCTGATAAAGGCTAACAATATCAGCTGGAGGGGGTTGAATATGTGATTTCAAACAACTTGACTAAATATTGTGAAACTTGAAGATGTGAAGTTAGATATTAACAAATTAGGAAAAATAGAGAGTAAATCCAACCCAATAATGGTTCTATGCCCTATTAAAAAGTCAAACTCAAAAGTTTAAGCTGATAGGTGGTAGGACATCACATGAATATAAAGAGTATATAAGACTCATTATCAAGCAGTGTGGGACAACAACTTCAATATCAAGCAATGCGGTGTTGTGTTTATATCAAATAGTAAATGAATATGAGCAAGATGATAGAGAATAATGCGTGCATAGCTTAGAGTGGTTCGACTTGGCGTAACTTAGGTCTAGTCTCCCACGGTAATAACGTCCTACTAGCTGGATTTTGCTATTAATCAATGAGAAATTACAATAGTTTGTGTTGCTTCTACTCTAGCACTTCTTTGATAGATCTCACTACCTTACATCTAAGCATAAGATATCTCTTTGTTAGCACTTCTCAAGGTTTACAATATGAAAGCCCTCTGGAAGCAAATGAAAGTGTATGCAGCTCTCTTGAAATTTGGATTTATAAACTCTTAATCTTCTTATTTCTCTCTTCGGCACCTTGATCTTCTTATAAACTCTTCTTCATCCAAACTTCCGTTGGACAATCTTCAAGAGGATCAATCTACAAACTAGTCATAGGACAATTGTCAAGAAGATTATGATAGTCGTTGAGGTCAATTAATCGGTATTTCTGAAAATTTGATCGCCCATATAGGCAAATATTGGTTTTCGATATTTGAGTGCTTCAATAAAGGAAAGTACATTGTCTTATGGATGACTACCAACCAATCGCGATATCTTATTAAATTGTTTGCGTAGATAATTTTCGTCAATCAAAATCTTCTAATAAAGGAATCCATATCAGATCACAAAGGCAAAGTATACCAAAACAATGATCTTGAAAAACGCAACAAGATTGTTGTTGAAGGTAGTATAAGTCTTTCCACACAAAAAAAAAAAAAAATTGGTAGCATGAGTCGTCTCAACATAGATGGTTTTCCAAGGTTATGCTTTTAGCCTTTGAGTATTCTTATATTCAAGAAGTACACTACTGATATTGCCTATATTAGCACAGGCTTATGCTAATATCCAAATGTATCCGGTGTAAGCGATTGAACATAAAATTCATGCGGAAATTCAATCGATGACGGATCTTCAATCTACATGATTTTCACTTTCAATAAAGGATAAAGACGTACCTTTAGCCATTGCGATTCTCCGTGAACTATTGATGCAGAAGATGGAGATGATGAAGAATTGATTTCTCTCCCTTGACCCTATGTTCTTTCACGTTGTTTTTTTTTTTTTTTCTGATGGAGATAGACAACTTACGTTACGTAAAATAACGTCTGTTCATTAGGTTGGAGAGAGGACCAAACTTCCTTTTAAAAAGAAACGTTATCCAAGAGGTGCCTCTTCAAGAGGTGCCTTCCATCAAAATACTTGATTTTCACCCTTTCATAATCAATAGATTTTAGCATTAATTAATTATTAAATCGTCAATAATATCACGTGGGTCACATAATTCTTACATTCTCCCACTTGACCCAAATGTCATTTCTTTCATGATTTAATAATGACCATAATGTGCACAATAACATTATGCTAAAAGCTTCTTAAATTGGCTATCACATAATAATCACAATAAAGTAAAAAGACTAATGCGAGTCATAACGGTTGTGTGTCATTAATTGACATAGCCCATTCTATGTACTACAACTATAGCTCTCTACTCATCATGATTCATAAATAAGAAACATATCAATGGTCCAACTATAATGTCTCTGTTAGAGACTATCCTGTCAAAAATTCATCTACTTCCATCATGTATACTAAGTAGAAAACAGAATAAATCAGAAACATACATAAATGAGCTCAGAGTGTCAAATACATAAACTAAATAAAGTCATAATACAATATCATTAGCGACGTCCAATAATGCCAATTCTTTCAACATGTTCCTTAAATGTTTTGGGCGGCAATCCTTTTGTCAATGAATCTGTAATCATAAGATTGGTGCTAATATGTTCAATTGACACTCTCTATTTCTGAACTTCTTCTTTGACGGGCAAGTATTTGATTTCCATATGCTTAGCACCTTTAGAATACTTGTCGTTCTTAGAGAAGAAAACTGCTGCAGAATTATCACAGTAAATTTTCAGCGGCTTGGCAATGCTGTCGACAATTATAAGTCCTGAAATAAAGTTCCGCAGCCATAATCCATGAATAGTGGCCTCAAAGCATGCCACGAACTCAGCCTCCATAGTAGATGCAGTAATGACTGATTGCTTCACACTTTTCCAAGAAATTGCACCTCCAGCCAAAAGCAACAGATAACCAAACGTTGATTTCCTTGTATCGGCGTATCCGTTTAAGTCTGGATCTGAATATCCAATCACCTCAAGATGATTTGATCTTTTATAAGTAAGCATGTGATCCTTTGTTCCTTGCAAGTATATGAGAACTTTCTTTGCAGCTTTCCAGTAATCCACTCCTAGATTACTTTGATACCTGCCCAGCATTCCGATGGCAAAACTGATGTCTGGTCTGGTGCAAGTCTGAGCATACATTAAGCTCCCAAAAATAGATACATAAGGAATATTTTTCATTTGTACTCGTTCCAATTCACTTTTCGGACATTGCATTAGGCTAAATTTATCCCCCTTCTGAATTGGAACTATTCCTGCTGAACATTTGTCCATATTGAATCTCTCTAGAATTTTATTAATATAGGCCTTTTGAGACAACCCTAACAATTCTTGTGATCTATCACGGAATATTTTTATTCCTATTGCATATGTTGCCTCACCCATATCTTTCATTTCAAAATTCTTAGAGAGAAATTTCTTGATTTCATGAAATAAACCAAGATCATTAGCAGCAAGCAGAATGTCATCAACATACAGAACTAGAAAATAAACTTACTCCCACTGACTTTCATATATATACACTGATCAACAGTGTTTTCCTTAAACCCAAAAAAGGTTATGGTATCATTGAACTTGAGATACCATTGTCGGGAAGCTTGTTTAAGTCCATATATTGACTCTTTAATTTACATACCATGTGTTCCTTTCCTTTAATTGAAAAGCCGTCAGGTTGGTCCATATAAACCTCTTCCTCCAAATTTCCATTAAGAAAGGCAGTTTTCACATCCATTTGGTGTAATTCTAAATCATAATGAACCACCAAAGCAAGAATGATTCTAAGAGTTTCTTAGAGACTGGTGAAAAAGTCTGGCTTTATATTGTTCAATATCACCTTTTGAGTCGTGCTTGATCTTAAAGACCCATTTACATCCGACCTTTTTACATCCATTAGGCAATTCAACAATATCCCAAACTTGATTATGATCCATAGATTTTAACTCTTCTTTCATGGCATCAAACCACTTTGCGGAATCACTACATTCCATGGCCTGTGAAAATGAACCTGGATCATTACCAATTCCTAAGTCAATTTCTGACTCTTGTAGATAAACTAAATAGTCGTCAGAAATAGTCGACTTTCGGTCTCTTTGAGATCTTCTTAATGCTATTTTTGATGGCTCAACTACTATGGATTGATTACTGACATGTTTATTATGGAGCGTTTGATCATTTATTTGTTGTTCTTGATTATTGTTTGGTTGAACAATAATATCAGGAACAACTTGAGAAGTTTTAGGTGAAGGAATCTCCACCCTAACTTCTTGAATGCAAGCATCACGCATTCTTTCGCTCCCACTAATGTCGCCATTCTCAATGAACCTAGCGTTTTCAAATTCAACAATTCTCGTATTATGATTAGGACAGTAAAATCTATACCCCTTGGATTTTTCTGCATAACCAATGAAATAATCACTTGTTGTTCTAAAATCCAATTTCTTTTAATGTGGATTGTAAATACATACTTCTGCTGGACAACCCCAAACATGTAGGTGTCGTAAACTAGGTTTCCTACCCGTCCACAGTTCAAAGGGAGTCTTTGAAACTGCCTTACTATGAACCCTATTTAATAAGTACATAAAAGTCTTTAATGCATACATCCACATAGATAAGGGTAAAGATGAATAACTCATCATACTCCTAACCATTTCCATTAGAGTACGATTATGCCTTTCTGCTACACCATTTTGTTGTGGTGTACCTGGCATTGTGTATTGAGCACAAATGTCATGCCTGACTCATCATTCAAGAAATTTAGCAAATGGACCGGGACATTGTCCTGACTCATCATAATTTCCATAATATTCACCACATTTATCCGACCTTACTATTTTCACTTTTTTATCTAGTTGTCTCTCAACCTCTTTAATATACACCTCAAGAACATTCATAGATTGAGATTTATCATGCAATAGATAAACGTAACCATAACATGAAAAATCATCAATAAAGGTGCTAAAATAACTTTCTCCACTAAAAGATGGGACATCAAAAGGACCGCATATATCAGTGTGTATAATTTCAAGAAGCTCTGTGCTTCTTGTGGCGCCTTTCTTAGTGTATTTTGTTTGTTTACCCTTAATGCAATCAATACACACTCCAAGATCAGTAAAATCCAAATTTGAAAGAATTTCATTCTTCACTAATCTTTGTATCCTTTCTTTGGATATGTGACCCAAACGTTTATGCCACAAGTAAGAAGAATTCTCATCAATTAAATTGCGTTTAGTGCCAACATTATGATGCAAGGTCATTATGGTCTCAACAAATACATTATCAAGTTTAAACTTGTAGAGACCATCACACAAGGTTCCAGTTCCAATAAGATTCTCATTCTTAAACAAACTGAAAGATCCACAACCAAACTTAAAAGAAAAACCCGCTTCATCAAGTTTTGGCAAAGAAACTAAATTGTGGGAGAACGTAGGTACATAAAGGGTTCGAAACAAATCTAAATAATGTCCAGTATCTAAGACTAGACGATAAATGCCAATGCCTTCAACTAGAGCTTTATTTTTATTCCCCGTGTACACATAGTTCTCATTTGGCTTTAAAACTTGGATCGTAAGAAGTCCCTGCATCGTATTGGAAACGTGGGTGGTAGCACCCAAATCAATCCACCAAGTATTACGATGAACTTCATTAAAGTTTGATTCAAAACATACTAAAGCACAAGGCTTACATTTCTTTTCGAACCAAGCTTTACGCTTCAAACAATCTTTCTTCAAGTATCCAATTTTATTACAAAAATGATACTTAATAAGATTGTGCTCCTTCTTGTGGATTTGAGAAGCCTTAGAAGATTCATTTAGGATGTGTAGTCCTTTCTTCTTGCTCTTTCTACCTTTCCCACATTTCTTCTTGGAATTCTTTTCAAGCTCTTGATGACTTAAGAGATGAACATAATGAGCCTTTTGATTCTTTATCCTTGTTTCCTCTTGAACAATCATATTGGCCAATTCATTTACATTCCACTTATATTTTATAGTGTTATAATTCATCTGAAATGGCCCATATTGTTCATGAGGCAAGGAATTCATTATAAACTGAACTAAAAAATACTCATCCATATTCATTCCCAAATTCTTCAACTTTGCTGCTAGATTTGTCATCTCAAGTACATGTTCATGCATGGTACGTGAACCATCATATTTCACGGTGGTCAAAGTGCTCATCAATGCACCAGCAAGTGACTTGTCAGCAGTTTGAGAACGTTCTTCCACAAATTTCGTAAATTCCTTTGCACTGTCAATTTTGGGAAGAGTGATCTTTAAATTGTTGGCTACTGTCATTCACATGAACATTAGGCTTAGTCTGTTCGATCTTTCCCAAGCTTGATGGTGAGATATTTCATCATCGCTACTTTCATCAGGAATAACAGCTGGTTTCTCAACTTGAAGTGTCAAATTAAGATCTAGGACACCTAAGTGAAATTGGACTTGTTCACTCCAGTCAGAGAAATTTATTCCATTGAATAATGGAACAGACGAAGCATGCAAATGAAGAGAAACAGGTACAGATACTACAAATATTCAAGAGAATATTCATACATTAATGCTTTGAGAATATCACATTGTCAGATTCAAATTAAAACAATACATCTATATCATAGTTCTCCTGTGGAAGATCCTATAATACACAAACATACTAACCATAATGATGCTAATAACTTTTATTTGGCAATTAAGAATATATCTCATTAAAATTTATTTGCTATCTTTGGATATACAAACAAATCTAATAAGACATTTGAATTGCCAATAATTATGTTCATAAATTATAAGAAATCAATTAACCTTTGGGTTAATTCCTAAGTTCTTATAATATATGAACTTCAATATATCCATGATAATAATAAAGATATTTAACATATCAATTTTCAATCATAGCATCACAATCATGGATAATTGAACAAAACATTACGAATTTAAAAAACTCAAGAAACTTAAGGTTCGGCCACTTTGGTGACTAACAAACCATTTAATTCTCAAGTTTTATTAAATTCACGTGCCCTAGAGCAAAATTGTAAATTTAGAATTGTGACATTCCGAATTTCCAACCCCTCGGGGCTAATGACATGGATTAGAAGCTTGAAATTGGCAATTGAAAGTGAAGAATTCCAATATTGGAAAAGAGTTTGACGTTACCTCGCCAATGGTCATTCAAAATAGGAAAAACGAAGTTTCGGACGAAAAGTGCCAAATTACCGTTTTGCCCCTCGACCATTTACCCTTGCCTTAAGAAAATTTGAAAGGAAAAATGGTCAATTGGTCTTCCATGGGGCTGTCAAAATTGGAGGAAAAAGAGGTCAAAGGAAGTCAATGGCTAAGTGATAAATTATTGGTGCCAAGCCACGTGTCATCCAAAGAGAGGCCAAGCATTAATTGCCATTAAAATCAATCTTGTCAATTTTTGTACCAATTATTTTGGTGGACATTTCCTCTAACCATCTTTAGCCGTGACTCCCCTCCCCCTCTCTTTTCCTCTCCATTCTTCTTCTTCTTCTTCTTTTCCTCTCTCGGCCGAGAAGCATTCTCGAGAACTGACAAAAATGGCTTCACTGTTTCGACCATAACTTTTTCGTTCAATATTGGATTGAGGTAAAACCACCTCCATCTGAAAGCTTATCGTCTTGCCGTTCCAAAAAGGTATTATAAGCTGAATTTGGCCCAGTATTTCATCCCATAGGTCTGTTTGAATGGGAAAATGTCAGAATCTGATCTGGTTTTGGAGAGAATTCGTTTTTTAGGGCTTCAGGACTTCAAATGGCTCCAAATGTTCGGTGAGTCACTCTAAAATCATAATATAAGAGTTTAGTAAGTTGAGATTAAGGATTTGTGAGAGTTGAAATGGGTTTTAATGGATGAAACCCCTTGACTTTCATGGACAGATTTTGCCCGCTTAAAGACTGTGGGGGAAAACCGAGTGATTCGAAGGCTTTGTGGGATTGTTTCGTTTCAAAACTCTCGGTGAGGTTGCTAGACATGTAAAATAAGATGTTTGCAAGTTTATTTCATGAGAAATTAGAACCTAGGATTGAGTTATGGGTTGATTTATGCGGGTTAGACCAATACCGATTCTGCCCTGTTGATGTTCAACTATAACCGAATCTGTTGGGGGTTGAATAAAGGCTATTTTGGCAATGAAATGATTAGTGAGACATAATAAGAAATTATATGAGATGTTAGTGAGGAGTATGTGAAGTGGATTGGAAATTAGAGGTGATTTCAGGGCTGTTTGAGGTGAAAAATGGAGATGCCGTCCAATCTGCCCATAACGCGCATCGATTTTGAATTGAGTCGTTCTAAGTCGTCCGATATCCAAATTGAGCTCCGTTTTCTCCTACATGTCCATAAGAACTTGAAGTTTAAGACCTTAAAATTTTTTTCTCAAAAAGTAAGTAAAACAATTATATTTTTCGTGAGACTAAATTTTTATTTATGGGGGTTCAAATTGGGCAGTTTTTATGAATTGAGACTTTGGATGACTTACCTTGATAGAAAGACAATTGGCATGCTTAGGGGCATTAATTAATACTGTGACGGCTTGAGAATAAGGTGTTGTGTGTGAAATTGAGATATATGTGCAAGGGAATTGAGAATCGAATGCGTTTTGATGTGGAATTGATGAAATTCTCTAGGACCGTGCGTGATCCTTGTTGGCCAAGAGCTTGCTGAGCTAGGCAGCTCATTTGGATGGAATATGCTAGCTTGATTAAAGAGGTAAGTGTTCTTTAAACCTTTACTTGAACACTAGGACTCTACTGGATAGATTGGTTGGATGAATTGACTGATTGGTGAAGCTTGTGGTTTAAATTGCTTGATGCAATTGTGTGATGATTTTATTATGGTAGAATTATTGGTGTAAGCATTCGGTTGGTATATACTATTGAATGGCCGTATGGTATTTGGTCCTTGAATGTCAAATGTGTGACATCTATGCTTGTGATATGAATCAGCTTAGAGCCCTGGATTCATAAAAATTGGCTTGGTACCCTTGTGATATGAATGGGCTATAGTGCCCCAGCGATTAATTAGCTTGGAACCTCGGAGATCGCATTGGCTGTGAGCCCCAGTAATAGTGATACCGATTGGCTTGTAGCCTCGGTGGTATTGAGTGGCTATGAGCCCCTGTAATAGCAACTGGCTGTGATCCCCAAAGGTACCGATTAGCTTGTAGCCCCGGTGGTACCAATTGGCTATGTGCCCTGATGATATCGATTGGCTTGTAGCCTCAATGGTATCAATTGGCTAGAGTGCCTAGAGAAATACATCGCGGCTTGGTGCCCTGGCGATGATTAAATAAATATATCGCGGCTTGTAGCCCTGGCGATGATTGAAGAAACTGTCACTTTTAATGACTTGTGAGATTGTGTATTGAATATATGCGAATGTGTGAAGCTTGGATCTCATAATATGTGATGTGCTTGATGGTGATTTTCTTTATATCAAGTGCCATAAGAAAGTGACATTGGAATGCTATATGCTAATGCCTTGATGAGCTTCTGTATGTTGTTTTGTGACATAGTCTGGTGGGACTGGCGGTCAGGTATAGTTTTAGGGTTCGCTTACTGAGATTTATATATCACCTCGTTGGGGATTAACATTTTTCAGGTTCCAGGCGATGAAGCATCAGTTTGCCAAGGATTGGCATTCGAGGGATAATTTAGTGAATGATTATAAGATATTTTATGAATTTAGGGATTGTAATTATTTTTGTGGATTATGAATTGAACCCTTGGTATTTGACTACTATAACCCTTGATGTACATTTATTCATATTAGAAGTGTACCATATTCTTGTCCCAAGTCATCTTGTTGTTTTTATGAATGAAGTCGTTTCTCGCTTCCATAGTTTTAACAGATGGTGATGTTTGAAGGCCGATGAGTCCTGGACAGCCGTAAGTATATGGCAAGACCTTGGTGGGATATTCGCGGACCAAACGAGTTCGGGGCGTGACATCCCCGTTTAAGTGGAATCAGAGCAAGGTCAGCTCGATCCAATGTGAATGAGGTTTGGAGTGATAAGGAGTTATGACTTGGGGACAATTATATAGTGAGACCTATAGGATTAATCGCTGATCATTGAATCTTGAGGATTGTAGGCTTGAATTCTTGTTGTATCTTCAAGGTCATAGTGTTGATTTTGATCGATGATCTTGGGTGGCGATATTATTAAGGTTTATAAATAAGTGAGTGAAAGTTTGGGAGTTTTAAGCGTGGATTTGAGGTCATAATTGTGCTTGAGATTAGTAGTAAATTGCTTATGAATGAGGGGTCAATTGAATTACCTGATTGTGACTGTGGTTTGTCAATGACCCAACTTGAGGAATATGAGTTATAAAGAGATGACTGGTATTAGTGGATTCAGGCTTGAATTGCATTATATCTTGATGGTTTTAATTATGGGTTGTTATTGACAACTTTAGTTGATATGAGATGAGATGTATACAAGGAGTATTTGGATTGAAGATCAGTTGTGATCGAATGCATTGGATTTGACTTGAATAACGACTAAAATTGAGGTGTATGGGTGAATATAGGCAATTGATCCATGTGATGTGACCGTCATTGGTGGAATTAGAAACATTCGATGGATAAGAATTGATCTGACGGTGATTATGGTATGACAAGTAGTGAGGACAGTCATGATGTGCACGTGTTTGTGACATTAAAATGAAAGTTGATGAGAGTGTATGCATGCGCTTATCACTAGTAGACTTAATAAACTGTCGCTTGGTGTGGGACGAGTTGATGGGATACCTATAAACCCTAATGAAACATATTATGAGGCATGTGGAACGGGGCTTCCTCCATAGATGTATGACTTGAGACAACCTGCAACGACCAGATCTGATGAGGGCGGGGAGTGATCGCCGGGACAGAGAGGTCCGGACAAGGAGCGGCTCTTGATAGATTTCTAAGATAGCAAGGAGGCAGGAATGACCCAAGTCATAAATTGAAAGGGAAAGCCTAGGTATCAAGTTGAGTCTGATTGTGGTTAAGAGATGTATGGCACATGATTGATTCTTAAAGTGAATGTTCAAAAGTGGCATGACAGTTGTATTGGCGCATGTGGTTGGCATGGCTGAGAGCCTTGTATTTGACAGCGAATGCCGTGTGAAAAAGAAAACTGATATTCGTGATTGGCCTAGTTGGCATGTTTTGTAATTGGCATCATGTGATTGTCTTGGCCAAGGTCTAACTGAGAGATTAGACGGCATGTGGGGTTTATACCACTTCAACTGATGCCTGTTGTGATTGAGATAACGTGTTGTGATTATGCTAGAGTGGCAGATGCCTTTGGATTATGGCATG
This sequence comes from Rhodomyrtus psidioides, assembly GCA_021437785.1. Lineage (NCBI taxonomy): Eukaryota > Viridiplantae > Streptophyta > Magnoliopsida > Myrtales > Myrtaceae > Rhodomyrtus > Rhodomyrtus psidioides. The sequence goes on from JAILYB010000053.1 coordinate 317,863, forward strand.
AACGATTGAAATGGCACTTTGAGTACTTGCTTAGTGTTGACCTAGTTGAGTTTTGGCCTAGTTAAGGCTTGCCTAGTTATTGGCTGTTATTTGAGAATTTGCTTCGTGGAGGCTTGCTTGATGTGTGGTTGCTGCATAAGGAGGATTTGGAATCCTTGAATGATGAGCATCTAGTTGAGAGTTGTTTGGGAACTACTGGATGATTGATGGTGAAAGATAATGAGATGAGCAGCCTGAGACTGCTAGACTTGAGTAGATGACTTAAGTATTTGATTCCTAGAGGGAATCATAGTGGTTCAAATGACAAGAGAACCTAATAAGGTTGAAAGACCAGAGTACGGTCGCTAGAGGAGCACTTGGCTCGTCTATGTGAGATACGTGAAGATCCAAGCATTGAGATGGATAATGAGAATTGAGTAAAATCGAGCGACTGCAGTATGAGTACTGAAAGAGAGTATGGCTCGATTTTGTTGATCGTGCGAGACCCAAGTGTAATAAGGGGTCGTGAGAACTTTAAATGGAAGTAAGGAAATTTGATGGGTTGGCAAACTCGAGAAGAAGTTGCCATTGTACCCAAGTCACTGAGACGACTAATGCTAGTGTTAATGAGTTAAGTGATGGAAGTCACAAGAAAAGTGACTCTGAAATTACTCATTTCCAAAGTGGAAACGTGGAGAGGAACCACGAGAGTTTTGAAAAGCCTGTGAAGCTATGTATAAGGTTGAGATTGATGGAAGGATGAAATTTGAAACTGCCTTCTTTTAAAATTGAGGATTTTGTGAGAAAACCTTAGATGTTTTGGGTACACTGAAGAAAGAAAGTAACCCTGGCAGTTACTAGCCTTAAGAGGCTGTCGTTGATTGGTGAAAGGTCACCAAGAGAGGAGTTCCCTCAAACACATAGTACCTAATTAGATTGCCTTGTCAACTTGTTTGACGAGAGGTACCTTTCTGATGATGTTTAAGAACAGAGGTTGTTGGAACTCCGACAACTTTGCAAGGACCTGAGGAAGATCGATCGATGTGAGACAGAGTTCTCAAGGTGGTCTAAGTGTGCCAAGGGTGGTCAAGGACCCTTTGAATGAGACGTGAGGTCTCCGAGTGGAATGGAATTTGAAAGCCTTATGGCTAGTGATTATTCCTGACTTTGAGGAATGGTAATGGGACTCAGTAAGAGAAGTGAATGATCGGAAGACATGTGAATAAGAGAACTCCTGTTCATGGATTACGAGCAAATAAATGTTCATTTTGGAACATGAAATGTGCCTGTGAAGATGGTTATTACCTTGGCGTAAGGCTAATGGTGGAGATTGATGTTTTGTTTTTTCCGTCACGAGGAAAATTAAGGAAGAAGTTATATCAGTTGTTTGACCTTGTTGAATAAAATGAGATTGATTGAGGATGAATCGAGACCACTAAAAGTGGTATTGTGTGTTGTTAGCCCTAAAGAGTAGGGTGTCGTTCTTAAAGGGCGAGTGGACCACGAGATGGTCGTTGAGGGAAAGGAAAGTGAATGGACTTGATAGTCCTGATTGTTCGTAATTTTAATGAATGGTTGAGTAAGCGAAAAGAGCGCTTAGAGTGTAATTACAAAGTGACTCGAGGTAGTCGAATTGAGTATTCGATATGTAAATTTGTGGAGACCGAGGAAGAACCTCGACTCTTTGGAATTTTGTCACTTGAGGTGACTGAGTCACTAGAAGAAGAATGTCAAACATGGTGAAATTTGAATCCAGGAGTGGAGGTACTGCTGTTGGTGCAAACTCCAAGATTGACACTCTATGGAATATGAAGGACAAGGTGGATTCGAAGTGAGAGAATACCATTGAAGTGTATAGTTTCCTTTAAAGGGTAAGAGACCCTAGTGTAGAAGGAAGAAGAAATCCAAATTGTCTTGATATTAAGAATGAGCGTCTGGACTGAGAAAGAAGATGCAGAACTTGAATGATCTCTAGAAGTGAAGTCTGAGAGATTGTCCTGTAGACAACGTTGAATTCCAAAATAGTGTTGACGCTCGGTTGAATGGATGAAATTGAGACATGGTTGCATTAGCTGGTTGTGGAACCCAAAGGCTAAGACATTAATGCTTCCTGAGGAAAGAGTGACAGAAATGAACGAAATGTTGTATGGCCCTAGTGAGGACCCTTAGGAGCAGAGAGCCAAGATATGAGCTCTCAAGTAAATGATACCATGGACAGTTGAAATGATTCGACACTTGGTAGTAATGAAGTGGAGAACAGTCGGATTGGGTATCCAATAAATGATTGAGTTGATTGTTACCGTCTTGAGAGACGATGAGTTGACTCATTTAAGGAGTCATGAGAAACATGATCGCGATTTTGAGAGTATCCTATGAACTCTAAAGATATGCTCGTTGTATGCTAATTGTGAAGAGCACGAGTTGTGGGCCTAATGAGGTAAGATTCCTCCGTTGTGAGATTTATGGGAAATAAAATCCCTATGGAGCCTTTGAGGATTGGAATGAATGACGAATCGACTATGGTCGATGGGAGTTGTTGAAACTTGAAGTTTCTTGAGATTGATGGATTGTTATAGACGGATCGTGGGAAGATTCCCCACAAGAGTTGTTCCATTGATGAAATGGACTAAGAACGAGACTAACACGAATGGATGAATGAACGTGAAAAGAGTTTTTGAGGACTTAAATCAAGTTGACGATTACGTTGTTAATGGTATTCATGTTTGGAATCAAAAGAGTCGATAGAATCTTAATGATATGACGTGGAAAGGAAATTTGAGGCGTAACAAGGCGATTTGAAATGGGTATTGCATGTACGTCATGATAATAAGGCCACATGAATTGGAATGCTTAGAGCATGGTTGGAGTTGGTTTGCGAAAGTTCTTGAAACAAAGTTTAGGAAATCTTGCTTGGGTGGAAGGAGGTTTTGAGTCTATATCTACCACAAAAAATAAGGTAGTAGTTCCCGAGGGGAATTGAATGTGAGGTAACACCGAAGGATGAAATTGCTTGTGGATATAGAAGCGTTGTTTGTGTAAGGAGATCTCGTAAGTTATGTGAACTATAAGAAGTTGAGAATTGAGCATTGTGTAATTAATGATAGAGGGACAGATCTTCCCTTGAGAAATGAGATATTCAACTTCTAAATTGGAAGTTTGTCAATTGACCAGTTGATGGCTACCTAAAGCGTCAAATCTGAAGGCCAGAAGGGAATTGAGGTATTGCCATGATCGAACCATGAAACTTAAGGAGTTATGGGAATGAATAAAACCCTTGAGGTCCCATGGACGAAAGTATGAGTCCAGTATTGAAGGGAGAATTTTGGTGTCCCTTGGGATGTCACAAGGATGTGCCAAGATTTTCTTTAATACTATCGGTGATGAGGACCGAAAGCTGGATTAGTTTATCATATGGTCGAGCATTAGACATGCCGATATAAGAGAGAGACATGACCATAAAAGTTGATGGATCACTTTGATCCAAGGGGATTTTTCCAATGAAATCGAGAACGGATTACTAAGGAGATAATCATGAAATTGTTTAAGGAATCGAGAGGGCTACAACTCGATTTGGATAATAGAGGGCAAGTTGATAAAGCCATTGAGTCTCTGTTGGTACAAAAGGATATTCGAATGGAGTGATACATCAGATGGGATAGACACTAAAGAGTGCATTCTAGCAACGGTTTAGTAATAATGGTGATAAGCAAATGGAAAAGACGATGTGAATGCTTGAGGGTAAACAGCTAGCAGATGTATGAATGTCGAAAGAGAATAGAGAGAAGTTAATACAGATTAAAGACTGAAGGAAACAAGTCCTGGAGAGAGATGACTTTTGTCAAAAAGGACAAGTAAGAACGTTAAGTTATGAAATGAATTATCCTGAAGAATGAGTGTGCGATGAGACGCCGATACCCCAAAGGACTAGGTGGTTAGAAAATTGCAAAATTCGAGGATAAAATTTCTTTAAAAGTGAAGAATTATGACATTTCGAATTTTCGACCGCTCGGGGCTAATGACATGAATTTAAAGCTCGAAATTGGCAATTGGAAGTAAATAATTCCAATATTAGAAAAGAGTTTGACGTCGCCTTGCCAATGGTCATTCAAAATAGGAAAAACAAAGTTTCTGACGAAAATTGCCAAATTACCGTTTTGCCCTCGACCATTTACCCTTGCCTTAAGAAATTTGAAGGGCAAAATGGTCAATTGGTCTTGGGGCTGCCGAAATTGGAGGGAAAAGAGGTCAAAGGAAGTCAATGGCTTAAGTGATAAATTATTGGTGCCAAGCCATGTGCCATCCAAAGGGAGGCCAAGTATTAATTGCCATTAAAATCAATCTTGCTAATTTTTGCACCAATTATTTTGGTGGACATTTCCTCTAGTCATCTTCAGCCGTGACTCCCCTCTCCCTCTCTTTTCCTCTCCGTTTTTTTTTCTTCTTCTTCTTTTCCTCTCTCAGCCGAGAAGCTTTCTCGCGGACAAACAAAAACGGCTTCACTGTTCCGGCCATAACTTTTTCGTTCGATATTGGATTGAAGTAAAACCACCGCCATCTGAAATCTTATCGTCTTTTCATTCCAACAAGGTATTATAAGATCAATTTGGCCCAGTATTTCTTCCTGTAGGTTTGTTTGAATGGGCAAAGGTCAGAATCTGATCCGATTTTGGAGAGAATCCGTTTTTGGGGGCATCAGGACTTTAAATGGCTCCAAATTTTCAGTGAGTCACTCTAAAATCATAGTATAAGAGTATAGCAAGTTGAGATTAAGGATTTGTGAGAGTTGAAATGGGTTTTAATGGATGACACCCCTTGATCTTTCATGGACAGATTCTGCCCATTTGAAGACCGTGGGGAAAACCGAGTGGTTCGAAGGCTTTGTGGGATTGTTTCGCTTCAAAACTCTCAGTGAGGTTGCTAGGCATGTAAAATAAGATGTTAGAAAGTTTATTTCATGAGAAATTGGAACCTAGGATTGAGTTATGGGTTGATTTATGTGGGTTAGACCAATACCGATTCTGCCCTGTTGATGTTCAGCTATAACCGAATCTATTGGGGGTTGAATAAAGGCTATTTTGGCATTGAAATGATTAGTGAGATATAATAAGAAATTATATGAGATGTTATTGAAGAGTATGTGAAGTGGATTGGAAATTAGAGGTGATTTCAGGGCTGTTTGAGGTGGAAAAATGGAGATGCCGTCCAATCTGCCCATAACGCGCACCAATTTTGAATTGAGTCGTTCTAAGTCGTCCAGCTTCCAAATTAAGCTCTATTTTCGTCCACATGTCTGTAAGATCTTGAATTTTAAGTTCCTAATTTTTTTTTCTCAAAAAGTAAATAGAAAAATTACAGTTTTCGTGAGACTGAACTTGGTTGTGGGGGCTCAAATTGGGTAATTTTTGTGAATTGATACTTTGGATGACTTGCCTTGATAGAACGACAATTGACATGCTTAGGGGAATTTATTTAATACTGTGACGTGTTGAGAATAAGGTGTTGTGTGTGAAATTGAGATATATGTGCAAGGGAATTGAGAATCGAATGAGTTTTGATGTGGAATTGGTGAAATTCTCTAGGACCGTGCGTGATCCTTGTTGGCCAAGAGCTTGCTGAGCTAGGTAACTCATTTGGTTGGAATATGCTAGCTTGATTAAAGAATTAAGTGTTCTTTAAACCTTTACTTGAACACTAGGGCGCTACTGGTTAGATTGGTTGAATGAATTGACTGATTGGTGAAGCTTGTGGCTTAAATTGCTTGATACAATCGTGTGATGATTATATTATGGTCGAATTATTGGTGTAAGCATTCGGTTGGTATGTAATCTTGAATGACCGTATGGTATTTGGTCCTTGAGTGTCAAATGTGTGACATCTATGCTTGTGATATGAATCGGCTTGGAGCCCTGGATTCATAAAAATTGGCTTGGTGCCCTTGTGATATGATGGGCTATAGTTCCCCAGCGATCAATTGGCTTGGAGCCCCGGAGATCGCATTGGCTGTGAGCCCCAGTAATAGCGATACCGATTGGCTTGTATCCCCGGTGGTATCGAGTGCCTGTGAGCCCCTATAATAGCAATTAGCTGTGAGCCCCAGAGGTACCGATTGGCTTGTAGTCCCAGTGGTACCAATTGGATATATGCCCTGATGATATCGATTGGCTTGTAGCCCCGATGATATCAAATACATCGCGGCTTGGAGCCCTGGCGATGATTGAATAAATATATCGTGGCTTGTAGCCCTGGCGATACATTGCGGCTTGGAGCCCTGGCGATAATTAAAGAAAATGTCACTTTTAATGACTTGTGAGATTGTGTATTGAATATATGCGATGTGTGAAGATTGGATCTCATAGTATGTGATGTGCTTGATGGTGATTTTCTTTATATCAAGTGCCATAACAAAGTGACATTGGAATGCTATATGCTAATGCCTTGATGAGCTTCTGTATGTTATTTTGTGACATAGTCTGGTAGGACTGGCGGTCAGGTCTAGGTTTAGGGTTCGCTTACTGAGATTTATATCTCACCCCGTTGGGGATTAACATTTTTCAGGTTCCAGGCGATGGAGCATCAGTTTGCCAAGGATTGACATTCGAGGGAGAATTTAGTGAATGATTATAAGATATTTTGTGAATTTAGGGATTGTAATTGTTTTTATAGATTAGGAATTGAACCATTGGTATTTGACTACTATAACCCTTGATGTACATTTATTCATATTAGAAGTGTACCATGTTCTTGTCCCAAGTCATCTTGTTGTTTTTATGAGTGGAGTTGTTTCTCGTTTCCATAGTTTTAATAGATAGTGATGTTTGAAGGCCGATGAGTCCTGGGAAGCCGTAAGTATATGGTAAGGCCTTGGTAGGATGTTTACGGACCAAACGAGTTCACGGCGTGACAAGAATTATGGGCAAAAAACGTAATTTTTGTCACAAGATGACAAAATAGGGATGAAAATTGTAATTTTTCGGAAAAGGAAAAAACTGGGGCAAATCCGTGATTTTTGCATCCAAGGAAAAATATTAAATGCAAGTAGCCAGCAAAGAAAGACAACCTCTGGCATAATGGATGAGGCATTCGATTTCCAATCCCACAATTGTGGGTTCGAATCTCAGCAGGCGCTTTTATGGCCTTCACGGTTATACAAAAAAAAAATAAAGTTACGCGTGGGCCCCACATTTCACGTCCCTCGCCCACACGGGCCCGTGCATACTCTTCCTCAACAAGACGCGAACAGTAGGTTCGCGCAAGCAAAAAACTCCCTATTTTTGCATCACCACGCCGCTAAGCCTTAGATCACTCGATTTTCCTCCGGCACTCCACTCCCGAAGTGGAATAAAATAATTAGTGGGTTTTGTTAGCACCTAAATTTTGATTATTTTAATTTAGCTTTTCATGCATTACGTTTGTATCATATTGTAGCGACGGCGAAGACATTCAGCTAATGAACGAGGGTGCCGAAAATTCTAAGAAGGCTTGGACCTATTTTCCAAAATCAATTAATTTATTTAAGGCCTCAATTGGAAAATGTTTTAGAACTAAGACTATTTTGTAATTAAATGGAAAGCGTGAACTCTAGCTCACCGTTATAAATACACACGTAGGGTTCACATTTAGGGGAGGCCAATTCAATTGACATACACGACACTTTTGAGGTAAAAGGAAGAGAAAGGGGTCCTCTTTCCTTACGTTTTTTTTTTTTTTTCTCTGCAGGTTTGGGGGCTCATTCACAAATATAGAATTCACATGAGAATAAGGAGAGGGAGAGAGAGAGAGTTCGTGCACTTGGGAGCTCCACCGTCATTGGTTACCAGAGATCCTGCTGTCCTCCGCCGCTCGATCAGCCCCATCGCCAACGTTGCCTAGCCTGGTCCCGACGCTAATGCAACCCAGCTTGATCTCCGACGGTGCTACTAGCCGTCCGACCTCACTACCATAGCTCTTCCATCGACGAACTGCAGATCATCTTAGCCTGTTCATCTACTGATTCAGCGACTGTTCAAGGGTCCTCGATAGTCCTCAAATTTAGCCGCGATCCAGATGTTTCTAAGTTGCTATCCAAGTGAGCTTTGAGGCTGTTTCTAAAGCTATTCGTGGGTTGGTTCATCCTTATATTGGCCCTGGAGTTTGCTTTTTATTCCAAATTTACTCCACTGTTGATTTCCTGCAAGTTGAAGTCCAAAACAGCCTTGGTTTTGTTATTTTCACGATTACTTATTACTGGTCAGTGCGGTTTCCTTGTTTGTTATTGGGGCCGATTTACACATTATTTTGAGTCAATTATCGTTGTCGTTCGGTGCTGTTTGGAGCTCGAATTTACTGCCGTAGGAAGCGTGCCGTAAAGGTCCAAAATTTTCGCAAATCACTTGAGCCGAACGACAACGGGAGGCGCAAGTCCCATTCAGAATTGGTCTTTCGAATTTGCCAGTTGGATTTTTTGAATCAGGTAAATTCCTCCATCTTGTGATATTCTTGTATATCTCAAAAATCATATTGCAAGATTAAGATATCCGAAAATTGCTTAATCTAGAAGATTGCAAGTAGAAAAATTGAATCTCGGATATTCTAAATAAGTGATTGCAAAATTGGTGTGAATTGCCTTGTTCAGAAAATTGCATTAGAAATTCGGATATCTTTTGCTTAAATTGGAAAGATTGCGATTCATGCGAATATTTTGAAATCTTTGTGATAATCTTGTGATAATCCGAAAATCTTTCTGAATATACTCAAGATACCATAATATTTCAAAATGTGATCGATTAGGAAAATTTCCTAATCCACAACCTCCGCATATATGGAAATAAGTCTATCTATCAACCTTTAGATGGAATTATTTCCATAGCGGGTATTTCGAATTTTAGGGTCGATCTATCAGGCTTCAAATCGAACCTTAATTCAAAAGATTCAGCGGTAATTACCTTTTTCATTTAAAGATTTGCAATTTGAATTTAAATTCACTCATAAAACCTAAAAATCACAAAAAAAAAAATCAGAAAACGCAGAAAAATTCAATAAAAGAAACAAATCATTCATGTCTTGTATTTAATTTTCATCTCACAAAATCTCAAAAAAAAAATGTAGCAAGATATGGTTTCTTTAAAACCACGTCTTTTCTTTTTCAGAAAAATAGGATTTTCTAGAAATTCTATCTTATGGATTACATTCAATAAACAAAATCTTTTGCATACATTAGGACAGATTTTTTAAAAGATGTAGACATAGAGTGAAAATATTTTCTTAAAAAATTGGGAATTAATGCAAATTAAATCCGAAAACTTTAAGTTAATCTTGAACCAATTCATTCTCATTTTTCATTAGTTTTTAATTTCGAAAATACAAAAAAAATCATAAAAAGAAAACACAAAAAATTGCACCTTTGAACTTCAATTCAGAATTCATCACAATTGCCAAATTGAATATTTTTCATGAAATTGGTACCGAAAGGGCATTAATTGAAAAATTAGTGTAACCAAGCCCCGAACTTAAAATCTCTGGTTCGCAGAAATAAAATAGTTTTCTCCCGCTATTTTATTTACGTTTCTAATCAACCTACCAATAAATGATTAGTGGTAACTCCGAAAATTTTAAAAAATCTTTTGCAAGATAATCATTTGAACCATAAGTCACGATTTGGTAGAACTTGGGAGAGTTCGAGCTAAGTTAATTAATTTAATTAATTAATTAATCTAGTAATCCATTAACCTAAGATTGGAAAGCCCTAATTTTTAGGTCGCGACAGGTTTTAATCTTCACGGTGCCATGATCACATAGATCCAAGAATCAACGAAAACAATTGAGTATTTTGATCCTTATGGCTAGGCGACTCTACTGGTCGAAACCCGGGCTTTGATTCGCATCAATTTGACCGGAATCGGTTATTTTCAAATCAACCCGAAAAGCCCCAGTTTACAATTTGTCTGAAAATTTCTCAATTCGTAATTTACCCACAAAATTCATCCATAAACTCAATGCAAAATTTATCAAGCCTTCATCACATACATATAAACTCAATCGGAAAATCACGAGATCCTAAATCTAAAGCTCTGATACTAACTGTATGTGATTGAACATAAAATTCATGCAGAAATTCAATCGACGACGGATTTTCGACCTTCATGATTTTCACTTTCAATAAAGGATAAAGACGTACCTTTAGCCATTGCAATTCTTCGTGAACTATTGATGCAGAAGACGAAGATGATGAAGAATTGATTTCTCTCCCTTAACCCTCTGTTCTTTCACATTGTTTTTCTGATGGAGAGAGACAACTTACGTTACGTAAAATAACGTCTATTCATTAGGTTGGAGAGAGGACCAAACTTCCTTTTAAAAAGAAACGTTATCCAAGAGGTGCCTCTTCAAGATGTGCTTTCCATCAAAGCACTTGATTTGCACCCTTTCATAATCAATAGATTTTAGCATTAATTAATTATTAAATCGTCAATAATATCACATGGGTCACATAATTCTTACATCTAGTCCCTCTCGATACAAGTACATGAAGGTTGCATTTGGTCGTCTAGATTTCTTGTCATGATAGGATTGGATAGGATTAGGGATTTTGTCATATCATATCCATTGTTTGGCGAATCGTAGCAATAAAGTTGGTTATGTGAATATCCTATAATGTTCATTATTTATTATTTGCCATTTGCATATATCGATATCAACGAACCTAAAAATGCACCAATAGAGAGTATAAGAATCTCTCATAATTCACTCCCAACTCTAGTAAGAGAGAGAAAATATAATCATTCACATTGGCAATTACGGAAAGTATTTTTCTCTTGTTACTTTGGTTAAACTTCAACATGAACCATAAAGCTACGGAGGAGAATGTGTTTTGACTCTCTTTATGCTTTTATAGACTTTTGATGTGAACCAAAAACCTACTATCGAGAAGAGTTTCGACTCTCTCGCCGTTTCGTAAAGTTTTGATGTGAACTGAAAAACTACAACGGAATGCTGAGACTTCAACATGAACCAAAGATACGTAAGATAAGAAGATGGAGATTTCTAGTTTTTTTTTTTTGAAATTTCATTGTCCTACATTCTTCGAGAATTAGAAAGGTCATTTTCAAATTCGAATTTGTTCATTTAAAATATGGCTCTTCTACTTCATTTTTTATTTATTGAATTTTTTATTTATTATTTTTATTCTGTTCCATCATTTCTTAATAAATATTTTATTAAATAATAAACTATGCTACCATACTTAAAATCGTAATGATATGGATATGAAGTGTGTGTTTATGCACAAAATATATAGTATAAAGTAGAAAGAAACTCAAATTTATAAATACATATATAAAAATTTCATTTTTTTATGTTAGCATTAATATTACAATTCAAATATAATTCAAAATTAATTATTATTTTAATTTTTATTACTTCATAATTTTGTTATTCGAAAAAAATAACTCTTATATCATGGACATAAGAAATCATATCCACCCTTATCCCACCTCTCCTATGGGATAATTATATCCAGGTTATATCCCATTTTATCATGCCCTAGGCATGAGCCAAACACAAGATAAGATAAATCTTATCCTATGTTGATTTTTATCCTAACTACCAAATGCAAGTATCTAACAATACTCAAGACACTTCAAGTACAATAGTGATATAGATTACGACACCGTGACAGCTCTAGGTTTATATGAACTCCATAAAGGTTCTTTCTCACTAATCATATCAAAGCATGGTTCGGATCTTGGGCTCTTATGCTAAAATCCCCCTCCCATGAGCCTAAGTCTAACAAGGCCAAGGCCTGAGACCCCGATGCCCGTGCCTGGGTTCATCAAGGTCGGGCTCGGGATATATTTGCCTATGCTCAGTCCCTGACGCATGAGCCCGGGACTATCAAGGCCGATGCCCAGGACCTCAGTGCTTGTGCTTGAGTCCATCGAGGCCCACCTTGGGATCCTGAGACTTCGGTACCTCTGTGCCCATGCCTAGGTCCCTAGCGCCCGAGCTTAGGTCCATAGAGGCCAAGCATCCATGGGCTTGAGACCTTCATGCTCTGTCCAAGTCCCCGACGTCTAAGCCCCCCTTGCATCGAGGCTTGGCCCGAAAACTAGTGCCCGTGCTCGGATTCCCCATGCTCCAGTCTGAGTCCACCAAGGCCGAAGCCTACGACCCAGCTACGCGTTCTTGGGTCGATTGAGGCCGAGCCTAGGACCCTGTCATGCCCTGCCTACCTGACGATTGTGTCACATCCGCCACGGCCATGATGCCTGTGTTACGGCTTAAATGAAATGAAATATGCATGCGGAAGGAAAAAGAAACAAGATACACCTCCAGACATAAAACAAAGAATAAGACATGGGACAATAAAAACTATTTACATAACCCAAAGGATAAGTTTATACAAAAGGGGTCAGGGCTTTACTAACATCTAAAGTTAGGGTCAATGAGGGTTAGGATCGATCAAAAAGTGACTACCAACCTTACAAAGAACGCAAGTCCCCAAAAAGAACATCTCCAACGATCCTAGGACTTCAAACTACCTTAAGTGGTACTACTAGCTTCATCTTGGTTCATGTCCTCCACCGGATCGTACTCGGAAAAAGTCTCAGAACGTACTTCTATGGTGTCCTCGTCCATGTCTTCTTCAGAGTCGATATCTCAATCACTTCAATGCTCTCATTCCTAGCTGGGATCTCCTCCGGAATGTTCCTCGATCCTGCAACAGAAACTTCCACCTCTATCTCATCACGACTGGGGTGGCACCACGAGGGCACAACTCGCTTAGGAAGCTCATGAGCCTTCAACGGACCAGTCGTGACTCCTCCAGTTCTACAAAACCACGCCTCAAAACGATGCGGCTTCCATGGTTCTTCCCCCTCGTTGACCCAAACTACAGTACTCTTCCTAATATAGACTACGCCCCGACCATCTGGAAACTCCTCAAAATAAGCCGTCATTTCTTTCGGGTCGCCGAGGCGTATAGGTAGCATCTTCAGGGCTTGGGATCTGAAAAGAAAAGTTCCCACGATGGGGTGAGACTTACGTCTCAGCAAGCTAGCCTAACCCTACCTAGGCCATCCGTCCCACCAAACCAAAACAATCACAGCAATAAACATGCAGTGGTAAAACAATATGTGATATCTATACCCAAAACATCATGCCATAATTTTGTTAAGAAAACGCACTCAAAGACTAGCATAAGCTAAGTGACCAAAGCTTCCGTACTAGCTTAGGACAATTTCAAGTTTCATACACTCACAGATTAGCCCACATTCTGACCCCTCAGGCTACAATGACTAATAAACCCGCGTTAAGACGCATCAGGTTTAACAGCTCATCACCAAGCCCATGTCGACATGTTAACTTCTCATCTCGCATTCAGACGCATCAGGATGTACTTTCAATCACAACCCCGCGATAAATCGCCTCAGGGTGTGTCTCATCATGCAACCCCGCGATCAGACGCATCATGGTGCCATCGGCCTTAAGCCCTCGTCTCATCAAGATACTTGCCACCATTCATGCATTCTCACGGCTCATTAGCCTATTTCCTCAAGCAATTCCAGTCAAGAATCATCACAACAAGCATTCAATCGCAATTCCACGTTGAGAATTTTTAGGCATTAGAACATAATTCAATTGCTTGCCAAAACAAACGTGCTTTATTACAAACGAAATGTAAGGATCGAGTGCCATACGACCACATAGGCAAACAAGGCACACCAACAAGCACGTCATCAATTCAATCATGAGAACACAATTCTATAGCAATCAAGCACTCAGGGCTCATTCCTCATCAAGACCTTTCGGTTTTCAGCCAATCAAGCAATAAAAGTCAATCAATTCATCGATTTCCCAACAAAACCCGTCCAGTCGCGTCCAAATATCCTAATAGAGTGTTAGGGGTCACTCACCTTCGTCCAGCTAGCCAAAATCCACCGAAAATACCTCGTCAAACTCGATTCAAACTCAATTCACCACTGTCCAAAATAGGGCAGCAACGCAGCTTAGAAACAATCGGCCGATTCAATCAGTTTGACTCTCCAAACTTCAATTCCACCAATCGTACTCCTCATTAACACCTCAAATAACACTCTAGTATGCCTTAACGATGAAATAGAAGCATGGCGACACCTCAAACAGCCCTCAAGAACTCAGATTGCAAAAACCGAAATAGGGGACTTTTCGATTCTGCCCTAAACCCAACTAATCAGTCCATAACTCATCCCTAAACCTCAAATTATCATCTAATTCGCTTGCTAACATATAGTTCTATGTGCATAAGGGTCTCACCGAAAGTTTGAGGGTGAGTCGACGCTCGAAAGTCCCAAAACAGCTCTGGTTCTTCGAGTCTTACTGCCGGTCAGATTCTGCTCGCGGAATCAACACCATTTCATCATCAAAACTCCATCAAATTCTAACCAACTTATTGCCTCAGCTCAATATACAAGTGTACTACATGTCTACAAAATCTTGCCGAAAGTTTGAAGCAAAATGTGGTCCTATGGAAGCCAAACGAAGACTTACTCTCTGCTGCGTCGAAATCTGTCCGGTTTTGGAGACAAGGCTGGCCGGAGCTCCTCAGGCGTCCAATGTTCGAGCTACCACTTGGAATGTGTCAAGGACACGTCGAGGAAGATGGTGGTGGCCGGCGTGAGGTCGGACGGTCGCCAGGGGAGGTGTTCGACGGCGGCGAAGGTGACGTGCAATGCTGGCTGAAGCAGAGCAGATTCTGCTCCTGGGAAAAACGTGAAAAGGAAGAGAAGAAGAAGGTGGTTCACGCCAAATGGAGGGAGCAGCAGATGAAATGAAGTCCATTCAACCTTGACCAAGCTTCTAGAAGTGTTTAGGGTTAGTGGATAATTAATGACAAACACCCAATGGTTGACACTTGTCTTTTTCCTCTTAATATCTAAGCTTCAATTGACCAAAAAGCCCCCCTCATTTTCGGCAGCCTTAGGGAAGAATAAAAAAATGTCAAATGACCAAAACACCCTTCTCAAATCAATACGGCAAGGTTAACTATCCAAGGGCAAAATGGTCTTTTCACACATTTCGTCCGAAATTTCAGTTTTTCGATATTTTCATCCTCGATAAGGCGGCGTCCAATCCATAACAATTATTGGAATCCCTCATTTCCATTTTCAAATTCCGAGATCCTATTTCGTGGTCGAATTTTTCGTCAATCGAAATTCCAATTTGTCTCGAACTAACGGGCGGCTTTTACAGACGTTACACATATCGACTATGTGATTCTCATCACACTTAGGGTAACTCAAGCTACGGCAACTTTGGTTGTCATATAATCGCAAGGGTCCATTGCTATGCCCGACGGCAACGATCGTCATAAATCGATTTAGGAAAATTTCGCAAATCGTACTTTGGTTAAGCGGTATCACCCGCGTCCCAACCGTACAACACCAGCAATGTGTTCCTTAATCATTCTTAGATCGACCTCGGCTCTAAATGTTCTCTCGACGATCCTTATGGTCAAAGCGCCGTTTTCTAATCCAGTTTCCTAGGTCCACTTATCTCGTCGCGCATTAGCCTTTCCCCTTTGGTTAATTGCCTCGAGATTGATAAGATCAGAGTGAGACATAACTGAAATACTTCGACAGATATCTTACAGTCAAAGGTCTCGAAATGACAGGAAATTCAGAATGTCACAACTCTTCCTCCTTACAAAAATTTCGTCCTCGAAATTGAATACAACCCAACTACTCAAACAAATGGGGGTAGTAACGCCTCATCGTTTCTTCATTCAGTTCCATGGTGTTCCCAAATTACTTTGACCAGCGGAATCGTTTTAGTCCTTAAAACTTGCTCCTTTCGGTCTTCGATCCTGATCGGCCTTTTCACGTATGATACTTTGTCGTCCACTTCTATAGTTTCATAGTCCAAAACATGTGTCGGGTCTGGTTCGTACTTCCTCAACATCGATACATGAAACACATTATGTACCTAGGATAAACTCGGCGGCAAGGCAAGCTTATAAGCTAATATTCCATTCCGTTCCAGAATTTCGAATGGGCCTACATATCTCAGACTCAACTTTCCTTTCTTTCCGAATCGAGAGATGCCTCGCATTAGAGATACTTTAAGGAAAACATGATTCCCAACTTGAAACTCTATCGACTTGCGTCGCTTATCAGCATAACTTTTCTAGCGACTTTGTGCTGTCTTCAGCCTTTCTCTAATTACTTTCACCGCCTCAACAGACTGTTCTACTAATTCTGGGCCCGTTATGCTCATTTCTCCCACTTCATCCCAGCACAAAGGAGTTCTACAAGCTCTGCCATAAAGTGCTTTAAAAGGAGTCATTCCAATACTTTGTTGAAAACTGTTGTTATATGCAAACTCTACTAAGTGCAAATGGTCTTCCCATCCACCTTTAAAATCTATAACACATGATCGTAACATGTCCTCTAGCGTCTGAATTGTCCTTTCCGACTGTCCATCTGTTTATGGGTGATATGCCATGCTAAACTACAATCTGGTTCCCAAGGCATCCTGAAGACTTTTCTAGAAATTTGCTGTAAATTTAGGATATCGATCCGACGTAATGGTTATAGGCACCCCATGAAGTCGTACAATGTAACGCATATACAGCTCGGCGTACTTATCCATCGCAAAGTCCTTTTTCACAGGAATAAAATGTGCAGACTTGGTCAATCTGTCTACCACCACCTAGATCGAGTCATGTCCTCTTTGACTCCGCGGCAAACCCATAACAAAATCTATCGTCACGTGCTCCCATTTCCACTCCGGAATCTCCAAGGGTTGTAATAATCCGCCAGACTTGCAATGCTGAGCTTTTACTTGCTGGCACGTTAAACACTTTGCTTCGAACTTCGCCACATCCGCTTTCATTCCGTTCCACCAATAATGCTGGCGTAAGTTCTGATACATTTTCGTGCTACCTGGGTGGATGCTGTAATTACTTCGATGAGCCTCGGATAAAATTCTTTCTGTAAGTGCTTCGTCATTAGGCACGCAAAGAAGTCTCCAAAACCTTAAAATTCCGTCCTCAGACACCTGAAATTCAGCTTTCCTCTTCGCTGCATCCATTTCAAGAATTTTCTGAATCTCTGGGTCTGTAGACTGTAGGATTTTTATCTTCTCTTGAATTTCTGGTTCGATTCTCAAGGTCGCTATCAAACTCGACAGCTGGCTCACTTCCAACCTAAACTCAAAGTCTCTCAATCCTTCAAGAACCGACCATCCTTTAACCAATAAATGCGCAATACTAGATTTTCGACTAAGCGCATCGGCAACTCTATTCGCCTTCCCAGGATGGTACAAAATATCGCAATCATAATCTTTAAGCAATTCCATCCATCGACGATGTCTCATATTTAATTCCTTCTGTGAAAATAAATACTTTAAACTCTGATGATCCATATAAATTTGGAACCTTTCACCACATAAGTAATGTCTCCAAATTTTTAAGGCGAAAACAATTGTAGCTAACTCCAAATCATGCGTTGGATAATTCATTTCGTGGGCTCTCAATTGCCGCGAAGCATACGCTACTACCCGTCCATGTTGCATAAGCACGCATCCCAATCCTTTTAACGAAGCATCGCTGAAAATCTCAATGCCTCCGGGTCCAAACGGAATTGCAAGTACAGGGACGGTCGTCAAACGATGTTTAAGCTCTCGAAAACTCCTTTCACATTTGTCCGTCCATTCGAACTTCGTAAGCTTCTTAGTTAACTGCGTCAATGGCATAGCTATAGACGAAAACTTTTCTACAAAGAGTTTACAACAACCGGCCAATCCCAGAAAACTCCGAACTTCCATAACTGTCATAGGTCTAGGCCAATTTATCACTGCCTCAATCTTCGCAGGGTCTACGGAGATTCCTTCTCCGGATATTACATGGCCAAGAAATGCCACCTTATTCAACCAAAACTCGCACTTGCTAAACTTGGCATAAAGCGAGTGTTCTCTCAAGGTCTGCAAAATGGTTCTCAAATGCTTTTCATGCTCTTCAATACTCCTCGAGTGAATCAAAATGTCATCAATAAATACTATAACGAAATGGTCAAGATATCCCTTAAACACCTGATGCGTCATGTCCATGAATGCAGCTGGAGCATTAGTCAACCCAAAAGGCATCACCGTAAACTCATAATGCCCATATCTCGTTCTAAAAGCCGTTTTCGGAATATCCTCCTTCTTAATTCGTAACTGATGGTACCCTGTCCTCAAGTCTATCTTAGAGAATACCGAAGCTCCTTGTAGCTGATCAAATAGGTCATCGATCCTCGGCAACGGATAGTTGTTCTTAATGGTCACTTGGTTAATTGCCTGTAATCAATACACAAACGCAAGGATCCATCCTTTTTCCTCACAAATAACACCGGTCCTCCCCATGGCGACGCACTCGGCCTAATGAACCCTTTGTCTAGCAATTCCTGCATCTGCACCATCAGTTCTTTCAACTCCAATAGCGCCATCTATACGGTGCTTTTGAAATTGGCTCCGTCCCAGAAGCTAATTCAATCACAAAATCAATCTCCCGCTCGGGTGGCAATCCAGGCAATTCTTGGGGAAAGACGTCAGGAAACACACATACCACCGCTATATTTTCCAATTTCAGTTCCCTGCCCGTTGTATCCTAATGCAAATAAATCTCGCGATCTTCGTATATTGCAAAAATTGCGTAATATTGCGTATTTTCTGTTTTAGGCATTTTTACAATTTTAATGTTTTTAGGTATTTTAATTAATTCTAGTGGCGTTTTTGTAATTTTGTGTTTCCTAGGTCAATTAGGTTTAGCATATTATATAAAGATGTTTAGGGTTCGTGGAAAAAAAGTTTTATGACAGACATTGATATTTTCTTTGATTTTGATAAAATCACACTTGAGTAAACGGTGGTTCCTCGTTTATGTTTCGATTCTTCTGTTTAGCCTTGCTTTCTTTCGTGTTTCGGCATCATATCCACTATCGTAGCCAAATAAGCTTGGCATCCCTCATTTAGCAACTTTGTCGCTTCAAGCGACGAAACCAAAGGAATAGAAATTCCCCCACGACTTCCCTTAAACTCAAAGCTAAGGCGATCATCCGGATAAAAACGGATTACCCTATCACCACAATCGACCACAGCTTTTTGTCTACTCAGCCAATCCATCCCAACGATCACATCAAAATCAAACATAGGTAGTACGACCAAATCTATCTTTTTCGCTCTACCATCAATAACTATCTTACAATCCGCACAACCTAGTGAAACTATCACTTTATCATTTAGCGGAGTGGTTGTCGCGACCCTCTCGAGCGGTTGCCCATCAGCTCTTGAGGGCTAATGGGCCGTCCTGTCGTCGGTCCGGACGCGGGCCCCTCCCAAGGTCCGATACCTAAATCGCAACGGCTGGGTATACGTGGTCGACCTTCGGTGCGGTCTGGTGACATGTGATACGTGTACATGCCAAGGAATCGCCTCCAATTGTTTCGTGGAGGGTACGATCGGAAACCCTATCGAATAGTCGGGAGCATTCTATTCGATTCTGCGAAAATCAGAAAAATGGGATCGGGGACTTTGTTACGCCAACTGTCAGAGTTGACGCCCTTTCGGTACCTAAGTTGAACGATTTATCTAATCCTAAGATTCATGAAGATGAGTGGGGTACGGATCCTAAATCTAGGAGTTCAAGCAGATAGGAATGGCTACCCTATCATTCACAACCAGTAAAAGAAAGCGCGCAAATCAAGGATCCAAGACGTGCGGATAAATCACATGAACTCAGCGTGATATCCCGAGTAAAGCCCTATCAGCCTAGAGAAATGTAAATCAAGGCTCAGAAGTGATTTTGACATGATTCGCCCATGAGGGGCAAAATCGTAATTTTGAGAAGTTTGGGGACAATTTACCCCAAAAGGGAAAATTTGTCATTTCAGATGAAATGTGGAGTCAAAAGGTGATGAAAATAGGATTTGCAACCAAACAATCCGTTTCCTATTTTTCGAAAATTTTCAGAATTTTTCTGAAATTTTGGAAGCGATTTACCCTTTGAGGGGTAAAATCGTCATTTTAGAAAATAACGAGAAGTTAAAATCCCAAACAGAAGGATTGGTCAACCACCAGACCCAAATCCTAATTTTGAGCAATTTTCATGACTCATTGGAATAGGAAAGACGATTTACCCTTTGAGAGGTAAAATCGTCATTTTAGTGAAAATGATGAAATTCGAAAACCCAAGCAAAAGGATTCGCCACCTAACTGGCCCTATCCTAATCTAGGCATTTTAGATCTATCTCAAATACAAAGCAGGGACGAATTACCCCTAAAGGGCAATATCGTCAATTTTCAGAAAAATTGATAAGAAATCCCAAAAAAGGATTGACCAGTTGTATGTGGTCATTCCTCGATTTTTGGGAATTTCTGGAGTGTCTATAAATTTTCCATAATTTTTCCTAATTTTCTGGGATTTTCTAGAATTTTCTAACATTTTTTTTAGAAAAAAGGATTTTATTTGGACCGGGTCGTGTGAGCAGCCCATGACCCGCGGGCGACAGGCCCAGCCCGTATTCGGGCCCGCATCAAAACGACTCTGCTTCAGCCCTCTCCCGCTCGAACTTCAAATTCCCGCCGAAAGTCGATCCTACGGCCTACATTGCATCACATGTCGACGCACGGACGGCCCGATCTAAACAAGGAACCAACGGCCCAAATTGAAGAGCTAGATTGAACCGTGACCGACCAATCTAAGGCATTTTTTATTTCTGAAAATCATTTTTTTTTAAAAAATGTGAGATCGCGACACGTGGCTAACTCTCCACCGTCAGATCAATTCTTTTTTTTTTTGTTATTTGGTTATAACAACTGACGTTGACGTGGCTTCCACATGGCCGCCACGTGGGCGTTGACATGGTCAACTTTCGTTGACCGGTCAACACCCTCGCCGAAGAAGATGATCGTCGGTGCCTGTCGCGACCCTCTCGAGGTTGCATGTGGGCTCTCGAGGGCTAATGGGCCGTCCAGTCTGGTCAGACGCGGGCCTCTCCCAAGGCCCGTTACCCAAATCGCAACGGAGGTATGCGTAGTCGACCTTCAGTGTGGTCTGGTGACATGTGCTAAATGTGCATGCCATGGAGTCGCCACCAATCATTTTTTGGAGGGTATGATTGGACCACCCTATTGAATAGTCGGGAGTTTCTATTCAATTCTGCGATAACCAGAGAAATGGGTTCGGGGACTTAGTTACGTCAATTGTCAGAGTTGACGCTCTTTCGGTACCTAAGTTGACTAAATTTTCTTACCTAAGATTTCATGCAGATGAGTGGAGTACGAATCCTAAATCTAGGAATTCATGCAAATAGGAATGACTATCCTAGCAATCACAATCAATAATAAAATGCGCAAATCAATGAATCCAAATATGTAAAATAATCACATCAAATCAACATGACACTCCTAATAAGGCTCTATTAGCCTAAATAAGTATCAATCAAGCTTAGGAATGATTTAGACATGATTTTACCCATCAGGGGTAAAGTCGTAATTTTGAGACAAAAGGGACGATTTGCCTAAAAAGGGAAAAATCGTCATTTCGGAATGAATCCGGAGTAAAACAATGTCAAAAATAGGTTTGGTCACTCAATTGACCCATTTCCTATTTTTTTTTTGCAATTTTCATGATTTTCTGGAATTTTAGAAACCGATTTACCATTCGAAGGGGTAAAATCGTCATTTTCTAAAAATGGGAATGAAATGTGGAAATCTTAGACATAAGGTTTAGCCACCTATCTGGCCCATCACCAAATTCTAAGCAATTTCCACAATTCATCGGAATATCAAAGACGATTTACCCTTTGAGGGGTAAAATCGCCATTTTGGATTAAATGGGAGAAAATCCAAAAAATGGAAACAAATCAATTTTTTTTGTCATTTTCAGCCTTCAAAAATTTTTAGAATTTTTTTTAGGAATTTTCTGCAATTTTTCTCAATTTTTTTTTTTGAAATTTTCCTTAATAATTCATTTTTTTGGAAATTTTTCTTATTCTGAAAATCACCTAATCACGACACGTGGCTCATCTGCAGACGTCCGATCTAGCATTTTTTGTTTTCGTTTTTATAGGACGCAACACAATGCAAAAAATAAAGAAGATATTAAGTCATTATACAATATAAACATAAGCAAAGGAGATGGGATCCGGTGAATTTTACGACGTCGGAGTCCGTCGGTGCTCGTGCAACAATGTGTGGGGGGTATAAACCACCAGCAGGAGGCTCGGCCTTCCGATTCTGGGGTAGCACAATATAATTTACAGAAAATAAATAAATAAAACACCTTGGACGCCAATAGGAGGCTTAGCCTTCCGATTCTGGGTCTTTTATGCGAAATATAGAAATGCTATGACATAAAGTAAATACACAACAAATATTTAGACACCAACAGGAGGCTCGGCCTTCCGATTCTGGGTCTTTTATGCGAAATATAGAAATGCTATGACATAAAATAAATACACAGCAAATATCTAGACACCAACAGGAGGCTCGGCCTTCCGATTCTGGGTCTTTTATGCGAAATATAGAAATGCTATGACATAAAGTAAATACACAGCAAATATTTAGACACCAACAGGAGGCTCGGCCTTCCGATTCTGGGTCTAATAGGTAAAATGTAAGGAGTGAGAGGTGGTCTTACCAAGATTGAACCCAAAACAAGCTCGGAAATCCAATTTGGCCCTCGCGGACTCAAGTCTGATCAGTCTGACCTTTGCTCCTTCAAACAGCTCTACGGGACAAATGGCTCGGCCAAATTGGACTCACGATATGTCATTAGAACGGCAAGAGAATAAGCTTTCTAACAGTATATGGCTCGTTCCCATACGGTTCATAACGAAAGAGTTATGGCCGAAAAACCTGACGGTTTTCAATCGCCCAATGACCAGAATCTGTCCCAGAAAACTCCTTCAATTCAACCATTAAAACCCATCCAAAACTCAACTAGACTACAATCTCAGCTTGCTAGATTCCTAATTTAGGTGCTAGAGACATCTTATCGAATATTGGAAGCAAGGCAAGCCCTTGAATCACTCACAATGTTCACGGCACCACCTTGACAGAACCGGTTCAGATTTTTCGAACAAAACAATAAGGGATCAGCCCTTAAATCCAAATATAATCCATCTTCAAACCATAAAACACAATAATATATGTCTTAACAAGGAGTGAGAGGTGGTCTTACCAAGATTGAACCCAAAACAAACCCGAAAATCCAATTTGGCACCCGCGGACTCAAGTCTGATCAGTCTGACCTTTTCTCCTTTAAACAGCTCTACGGGACAAACGGCTGGTCCAAATTGGGCTCACGATATGTCATTAGAACGGCAAGAGAATAAGCTTTCCAATGGTATATGGCTCGTTCGCATACGATGTCTAACGAAAGAGTTATGGCCGAAAAACCGGACGGTTTTTTATCTGGGCGGCGAGCTGAGCGAGAGGAAAAAACGAAAATGAAAGAGAGAGAGTTGAGGGAGAGGAAGAGTCGGGAGATGATGAGGGGGAGGAGATAAATAGGCAGGGGGAAGGAGAGAGGGAGTGGGGAGAGAGAGAGAGAGAGAAAGAAAAAAATATATAATAATAATAAAATAATAAAATAAAAAAAGTAAAAATAAAATAAAATAACAAAAAGAGAAGACAAAATCATTAGTCCCCTTTTCCTTTTAAATGATGATGTTTCCCTCCTTTTCCTTTTAATCATTACTAATATTTTTGTCAAATTCAATTTTATGGTGATCAGAGAACACCTGAAATCAAACCTGAATTTTACTATTTATGAGGTTAGAAAATAGATAAAATAAAAATAAAAATACCGACTATTTATATATCTTTGTGACCTCAAATATTATTTTTCTTGATTTTCTTTTTCTTTTTTTTTTCTTTTTTTTTGTATTTTTCGAAAATATATATAAAAAAATGAAAATTATGAAAATTATTTTTTTGGTCAAAATGGTTCATTTAGCTTGGCTAAGGTCACCAAAATTGATTTTTCAATTTTTTCAACTTTTTATGGATTTTCTATGAATTTTCAAAATAAAAATAAAAATAAAAATAAAAATAAAAATAAATAAAAAAAAAGTTGATCAAAATTTAGGTGTCAACAGCTGCCCCTCTTTGAGAGGAATCTCGTTAGAGGTTTCTCTCAAAGATAAGGTGACACCTGAGTCCTGATCGACTCGACTCGGGAAACTAAAGGAAAATGAGTCATGACATCCAATTTTCATGCTTGTCCATGTATGCTCCTTCTTGAAGGGGGAAACATTCATTTGACATGAGAGAGTGAGATAATAGAGAGACATACCTGCCACTTACCTGTTCGATGTTTGTACAATTTTCGCGGTGTTTGATGGATTCAAGAGAATTTCTAGGAACTCGTTACTAGAGTATCCTAGAGAAGTTAAGCCCTGACCCGTATGATAGGTCAAACCATAATGGGATTCCTAACTGATAGGAATCTAAGGAAGACGCGTCCCATTTGAGATTTGCCAATGATTTTGATCCGTATGGTGGATTGGACCATTGAGCTGACCATTTAAGTGATTTTCACTATTGGATTGACCCTTCAGGCGGTTTCTACCTTTGATTGACCCTTCAGGCGGTTTCTACCATTATTTTGACCCTTCAGGCGGTTTCTACCTTTGGTTTGACCCTTCAGGCGGTTTCTACCTTTAGTCGACCCTTCAGGCGGTTTCTACCTTTAGTCGACCCTTCAGGCGGTTTCTACCTTTGTTTGACCCTTCAGGCGGTATCTACCTTGAATTGACCCTTCAGGCGGTTTCTACCATTGTTTGACCCTTTAGGCGGTTTCTACCTTTGTTTTGACCCTTTAGGCGGTATCTACCTTTGATTTGACCCTTCAGGCGGTATCTACCTTAAGTTGACCCTTCAGGCGGTTTCTACCTTTAGTTGACCCTTCAAGCGGTATCTACCTTGAATCGACCCTTCAGGCGGTTTCTATCTTGTGTTGACCCTTCAGGCGGTATCTACCTTGGTTTTGCTTTGAAAAGGGGTCTCATGACGAGGGTTCTCCACGTCCAATGAGACTGCCTGGTTTTTGAAAAGGGGTCTCATGACAAGGGTTCTCCACGTCCGATGAGACTGCCTGATTTTTGAAAATGGGTCTCATGACGAGGGTTCTCCACGTCCGATGAGACTGTTTGATATTTTTGAAAATTGGTCTCATGACGAGGGTTCTCTACGTCCGATGAGACTGCCTGATTTTTGAAAAGGGGTCTCATGACAAGGGTTCTCCACGTCCGATGAGACTGCCTGATTTTTGAAAATGGGTCTCATGACGAGGGTTCTCCACGTCCGATGAGACTGTTTGATATTTTTGAAAATGGGTCTCATGACGAGGGTTCTCCACGTCCGATGAGACTGCCTGATTTTTTTTAAAATGGGTCTCATGACAAGGGTTCTCCACGTCCGATGAGACTGCCTGATTTTTTAAAATGGGTCTCATGACGAGGGTTCTCCACGTCCGATGAGACTGTTTCTTTTAAAAGGGTTTTTCTTCCCCTTTTTTTTAGAGATCCCAAAGTTTGTCGGGAATTCAGTTTTGAAGCAGTGAAAGATTTTATTTTGACAAAGCTTCACTTGAGTTTGCTGAGCCGACATTCTGAGAGCTGGGTTCTCCAGGTATCCTGCAGAAAGTTCAAACCTGAAAGATTTTTCTTCACCAAGAAAATGTTAATAATCTTTGGGAAGACAATAATTGTCCAATTGACAAAATTTTATGACTTAAGTTTTAGTCATGAAATGTGCATTTTGATGCTGGAGGTTATCCAAAGCATTCTTACAACATGCAAATGTGATCACAAATTCGTTGCATGGAAAATTCGGATCAACAGTTTGAAAATTCCAAAAAGAGTTTGTTCAAAACATCAATTGGAATATTTCTCGACAAGGAGGCGATCTCATCTGTTTTGAGGTAATGATTTTTATAGGGGATGTACTCAATTCCCTACTGACCTGTGCCTAGGTTTTAGGCTCATTCGCAGCGCATACATTTTGATCGGTCGGGAGGTCTTCCACGGGACCGTAATGTTGGGCTTGGATATTGGTTTTCAAAGGGGGGACTCACTTTTGAGTCGGGGCCATTGAATGAAAGTCTTCACCATCTGCTCCGGGTTTACAAGTCAAGAACCCTGCAAAATGAGAAAGAAATAGTCTTGCTCGTACTTCTTCGAGCTAAGCAATATGTTAACCCAAGTGTCTTAGTCAGAGAAGACTGTTTCAGGGTTGTGACATTGGTAGGATTGGGGACCGAAAAAGGCTTGTTTTTGGCCCAGAAATTACGAAGGGTTTGACATTGGTGATCATTGCAAATTTATCACCTGTCTTTTCCATTCTGCATCTTCAATTTTTGAGGCGTGCAACCGCTTTTGAGGTGTGCACAAACTCTTTAGAGAGCGTCTCTTGTTGCGTTCAGAGAGCGACTCTCTCTATGTCTTTGTTCTAGGCTTGGCACCATTTGGGGAGCAGCCCTTTTGGATTTGGATCCTTCAGGGATTTCTTCTTTTCCCATCCGGCTTCATTGTGGATCAATCAAACAACTTACACGAGCATCGGCCCTGCTTTTACCAGGCACTTTGCTTTTTCTTGATGCTTGGGATTTCTTTAATCCCTTGTCGCAAGTGGGATGCTTGGCAATTGTGCTAGATATATGACTTGGCTCTTAGCACGCTTGAGTATCAACTTAGTAGTTTCTTCGTAAACCCTAAGTCTTGAACTTATCCGTTCCTGAAGTGATTTGCCTTTGTTTTGGAACTTGCAATGATCACCAATGGGTTTATGAAATGAATTTGCAGGCTCAACTTGGCTATGCAAAGGATATGGTGTGTGGGATAGAGAAATGAATGCTTCTCATCATCCTATGGCATTTGGATTACCATATAAACAACACACAAAGATTGATGTTAGTCCAAGCAAGAAAATTTCTAACCATTTTCTCCTGATGTTGCTGGACTCACCTCCATTTTGCCCCAATGTGGGGGTGGTTCTTGACAGGGTTGAGAATGAAAACCGCCGTTCGAAGGGGGTGTCAATGGTCACCTGTAGTGTTTGGGGATAAGAAACGAATGCCTCCGTCGTCCCATTCCATGTAATCGCTGCGGATGGTCCCTACTTCCGTAGGTCCAGATTTTGCTATCTGATCCGCTCCACTTCTCTCTCAAGTGTGTATAGGACGTGTTTGGTTTAGGCTTTGCCTTTCGTCTTTTGAGAAAACGTCCTTTTGAAAGTTTTGAACTTTTGATTGGAAAAAATCTCTTTCATTTTCTCCAAAAATTTTACCCGTCAAGGGGATTTTATGACGCACCATGCATGTTCTTATTCATGTTCAGACAACCTCCTGTTTTAAAACATGAATGCCAATGAAGTTTGAATTCTATGTCTTTTCTAGACATTTGATTCTGAAAGCTTTTCTTTTTTATTTAACATCTTCAATGGATTGGGGAAAGGGATACTTACCTGTCCCCCGCGGCTGGAGATCCCTGAAAATGCAGAGAAAACATGTTATTGTACGTTCACGAATTTTTCAAAAATTTAGAACGATACATCCTACCCTCGGTCGTGTACTCCAACGGGTAATTCATGGGGTGTGAAAACCTGTTTCACCTTGATGGCGATCCCCTGTCAAAGACAGGAATTAGTTGTCAGTTTGCGTTCCAAAATTCAAGGCAAATTGGAACGATACAGCCTTGTTCTTGCTTTGTGTTTCCATTTGAACACAAACTCGCGGCTTGCAGGATTTGGCCCTCTATCTTGTGGTCTTGATCCCTCCGTTTGGTTGGCGATGAATCATTCTCAAGGATTTGCCCCGGAGGAGATCCATTTGTGTTTTTGGGCGCATTCCAGCGCCATTCTTCAAGGTTCCTTTTATTCAAGGAAAAAAGAAAATTTTTATCAAAATGCATGTCAAAGCATGGGACGTAGGAGCGATACTTTTTACCCTCCACTAGGTCTTATAATCAAAGACCATTTCTTGGAGTGCTGACTCCCAAGGTCAATAGCTTTATTCGCCTCCTCGTTGGCGAGTTCTTTTCTTTTGAGGCTTTCGGTGCCAACGACTCCCTGTTAAATGAGTAAAAACTCATGTTAGGCATGTGGTCTTCGAAGACCAAAATGGAACGATACAAGGTTACCGTTCACCCATATTCGTATCTTGGGTTTAATTCTGATGCGGACGACTCTACAGTTGCGTCCATTGATTTTGCCAGAGAAGAAACGTTATTCTTTGTCCGGCGCACAAATGATTCGCTTGCCCCAGTTGGGCGTGATTTGTCGTAGCTAGGTGACGCTTGCCCCAGCTAACTCCCTTTTGCATTTTGTTGCATTGACGCATTCAGGCTATTTGACATCCGCAAAAATGGGTTTACTCGTGATTGAGTACTTCAACAACCTGCGCGATGAAAGGAGTGAAAGAGTCAATCACCGCGTAAGGAGCTTTAATTGAAACGATTACGGATTTACTATCCCCGCTCTGGTCACTTCTGGCATCCAAGATGCTGGAAATTTTTCAATGGGCCCGTTCATTCTCGTCATCACCTGCAAGAATGAGGAACCATATCAACTCGTGAACCAGTCAATCCGATTTGGAACGGATACAACTTTTTCGATTTAGGGAGAGCCAATCCTAATTAGGTTGCTCCCTCTTCATAATTTGATTCAATTTGTCATTGCAATCACAATGGGTGACATCTGCTGAAGGCACATTTCTTTTTGTCTTATAGGGAAAATAAATTTTTCTTCGTTTGTCTTTGACCATCCTATCCTGTAGACAAAAGACATAAAGGTCCCCGTCAGGTATAATATTCGAAGGGCTTATTGGAACGATTACAGTTTCACCATCGTTCCATGATCATCTTGCATGTGATCGGATGAGGACATTTTTGACAAATGTATGCCATGTAAAACATGTCCCTCGTGTCTATCCACAAATGGATTTTCCTTCTGTACCTGTTTTTCACCTGAGAGGAAAAGATAGGAAATATTATGCCGGTATCTGATTGAAAATCAATTAGGAACGATACGTCTTTACACTTGACCCGGCTGCCCCGGTCAAAAGGCATTTGCCCTCATCAGTTGACTCTCCAGGGTGGTCCAGCGCTTTTCCATGCCATCCTGGTTCGTTTAAACTCGCGACTGATTCTTCACACAAGTCTTTGGATTTTGATTCATAAGCGGCGCTGAATGACCTTTTGGTTTCGAGGTGTACCAATCATTCACATACATGCGCATGAGACCAGTGAGGTTTGACTTCTAAGAATCAAAATAGGGTTTGGAACCTAAGGCCAAGGCTCCCACTTCGAGTTCTAGAAAGGGTAGATTCCATTGCACAACTATCGTTGCATTGGGACCCAATCCATAGTTCGAAATGAGCAGAATTAAAAATGGATTACCCCGTGTTTTTCCTCACGGAGATTCCATTTTCAATTCCTTCTATTATTTTCCTAAAGAGGGCGCCCGAGGTTTTAGGCGCGGCTGTGTGTGTTCATTGTGTCGTGCTAAAGCAATAAACATGCATTTCATTTAGCAAACACCGCTTCAATATAAACATCCACACAATCATACATCCTAAACTCCTACCTGCATAAGACAGAGTTAATGAACACTTCACCCCTTATTTCTCCAATCTGCAAAAACATTTAACACCTCAAGGGTTAAAGTACGTACCTCAACTTGAAGAGCATCTGCATAAAACATGTCAAAAAAATCAATCAACTTTTTAATCGGCTCAAGTTCTCTAAGTCCCCAGTGGAGTCGCCAGTCTGTCGCGACCCTCTCGAGGTTGCATGTGGGCTCTCGAGGGCTAATGGGCCGTCCAGTCTGGTCAGACGCGGGCCTCTCCCAAGGCCCGTTACCCAAATCGCAACGGAGGTATGCGTAGTCGACCTTCAGTGTGGTCTGGTGACATGTGCTAAATGTGCATGCCATGGAGTCGCCACCAATCATTTTTTGGAGGGTATGATTGGACCACCCTATTGAATAGTCGGGAGTTTCTATTCAATTCTGCGATAACCAGAGAAATGGGTTCGGGGACTTAGTTACGTCAACTGTCAGAGTTGACGCCCTTTCGGTACCTAAGTTGACTAAATTTTCTTACCTAAGATTTCATGCAGATGAGTGGAGTACGAATCCTAAATCTAGGAATTCATGCAAATAGGAATGACTATCCTAGCAATCACAATCAATAATAAAATGCGCAAATCAATGAATCCAAATATGTAAAATAATCACATCAAATCAACATGACACTCCTAATAAGGCTCTATTAGCCTAAATAAGTATCAATCAAGCTTAGGAATGATTTAGACATGATTTTACCCATCAGGGGTAAAGTCGTAATTTTGAGACAAAAGGGACGATTTGCCTAAAAAGGGAAAAATCGTCATTTCGGAATGAATCCGGAGTAAAACAATGTCAAAAATAGGTTTGGTCACTCAATTGACCCATTTCCTATTTTTTTTTGCAATTTTCATGATTTTCTGGAATTTTAGAAACCGATTTACCATTCGAAGGGGTAAAATCGTCATTTTCTAAAAATGGGAATGAAATGTGGAAATCTTAGACATAAGGTTTAGCCACCTATCTGGCCCATCACCAAATTCTAAGCAATTTCCACAATTCATCGGAATATCAAAGACGATTTACCCTTTGAGGGGTAAAATCGCCATTTTGGATTAAATGGGAGAAAATCCAAAAAATGGAAACAAATCAATTTTTTTTGTCATTTTCAGCCTTCAAAAATTTTTAGAATTTTTTTTAGGAATTTTCTGCAATTTTTCTCAATTTTTTTTTTGAAATTTTCCTTAATAATTCATTTTTTTGGAAATTTTTCTTATTCTGAAAATCACCTAATCACGACACGTGGCTCATCTGCAGACGTCCGATCTAGCATTTTTTGTTTTCGTTTTTATAGGACGCAACACAATGCAAAAAATAAAGAAGATATTAAGTCATTATACAATATAAACATAAGCAAAGGAGATGGGATCCGGTGAATTTTACGACGTCGGAGTCCGTCGGTGCTCGTGCAACAATGTGTGGGGGGTATAAACCACCAGCAGGAGGCTCGGCCTTCCGATTCTGGGGTAGCACAATATAATTTACAGAAAATAAATAAATAAAACACCTTGGACGCCAATAGGAGGCTTAGCCTTCCGATTCTGGGTCTTTTATGCGAAATATAGAAATGCTATGACATAAAGTAAATACACAACAAATATTTAGACACCAACAGGAGGCTCGGCCTTCCGATTCTGGGTCTTTTATGCGAAATATAGAAATGCTATGACATAAAATAAATACACAGCAAATATCTAGACACCAACAGGAGGCTCGGCCTTCCGATTCTGGGTCTTTTATGCGAAATATAGAAATGCTATGACATAAAGTAAATACACAGCAAATATTTAGACACCAACAGGAGGCTCGGCCTTCCGATTCTGGGTCTAATAGGTAAAATGTAAGGAGTGAGAGGTGGTCTTACCAAGATTGAACCCAAAACAAGCTCGGAAATCCAATTTGGCCCTCGCGGACTCAAGTCTGATCAGTCTGACCTTTGCTCCTTCAAACAGCTCTACGGGACAAATGGCTCGGCCAAATTGGACTCACGATATGTCATTAGAACGGCAAGAGAATAAGCTTTCTAACAGTATATGGCTCGTTCCCATACGGTTCATAACGAAAGAGTTATGGCCGAAAAACCTGACGGTTTTCAATCGCCCAATGACCAGAATCTGTCCCAGAAAACTCCTTCAATTCAACCATTAAAACCCATCCAAAACTCAACTAGACTACAATCTCAGCTTGCTAGATTCCTAATTTAGGTGCTAGAGACATCTTATCGAATATTGGAAGCAAGGCAAGCCCTTGAATCACTCACAATGTTCACGGCACCACCTTGACAGAACCGGTTCAGATTTTTCGAACAAAACAATAAGGGATCAGCCCTTAAATCCAAATATAATCCATCTTCAAACCATAAAACACAATAATATATGTCTTAACAAGGAGTGAGAGGTGGTCTTACCAAGATTGAACCCAAAACAAACCCGAAAATCCAATTTGGCACCCGCGGACTCAAGTCTGATCAGTCTGACCTTTGCTCCTTTAAACAGCTCTACGGGACAAACGGATGGTCCAAATTGGGCTCACGATATGTCATTAGAACGGCAAGAGAATAATCTTTCCAATGGTATATGGCTCGTTCGCATACGATGTCTAACGAAAGAGTTATGGCCGAAAAACCGGACGGTTTTTTATCTGGGCGGCGAGCTGAGCGAGAGGAAAAAACGAAAATGAAAGAGAGAGAGTTGAGGGAGAGGAAGAGTCGGGAGATGATGAGGGGGAGGAGATAAATAGGCAGGGGGAAGGAGAGAGGGAGTGGGGAGAGAGAGAGAGAGAGAGAAAGAAAAAAATATATAATAATAATAAAATAATAAAATAAAAAAAGTAAAAATAAAATAAAATAACAAAAAGAGAAGACAAAATCATTAGTCCCCTTTTCCTTTTAAATGATGATGTTTCCCTCCTTTTCCTTTTAATCATTACTAATATTTTTGTCAAATTCAATTTTATGGTGATCAGAGAACACCTGAAATCAAACCTGAATTTTACTATTTATGAGGTTAGAAAATAGATAAAATAAAAATAAAAATACCGACTATTTATATATCTTTGTGACCTCAAATATTATTTTTCTTGATTTTCTTTTTCTTTTTTTTTTCTTTTTTTTTTGTATTTTTCGAAAATATATATAAAAAAATGAAAATTATGAAAATTATTTTTTTGGTCAAAATGGTTCATTTAGCTTGGCTAAGGTCACCAAAATTGATTTTTCAATTTTTTCAACTTTTTATGGATTTTCTATGAATTTTCAAAATAAAAATAAAAATAAAAATAAAAATAAAAATAAATAAAAAAAAAGTTGATCAAAATTTAGGTGTCAACAGTGCCTCGTCGAATGGCCATATCTCGGCCTTCCGATGTCCAAATTCGATGATTCCAACGCCATTCGACTCGCACGGATCTCCTCTACAACATATACCAGCCTCACAACAGCAGAAACACAACTCATATACATGATATCCCCAACCGAAGCTAAGCTCCGGCGACTACTCGCCCTAGCCGTTTCTAACGTTACTTGGCCAAACAAATCGATCATGAAGCATCATAGAGGGTTGAGAAGACTTACCTGGCCGCCGGTGAGCTTCGGTTTGGTCCAAAACGAGCCGTGGAGCTCACGACCGATCGGAGAGATTTGGAGGCCGGTTCGACGGTTTAGGCAACCAAAATGCACAAGATCAAAGCGAAATGAATCAGCAAGACATGTAGAGCAGATTGCAGGTCATAGCGCTCAAAATGATCGACGCTAGCCTGAGTTGCCATGTGAGGCCGCGAGGAAGCTCGAAGGAGGACCTCACCCGATTCTGCGATGAAATGAGACGCCGCTTGGTTCTGGAGGTTCCTTGGGGTGTCACGAAGCTCGGGGGATGTATCCGAAGGTTCGGTTTCACGCCGCTCGTCGTGGTCGAGCCTTCAAAGCTCACGGCTTCTCCCTCCCACGGCACCAGTTATAGCCGTCCGAAGCGCTCTCTCTCTATCTCTTCCCCCCTCTCTCTATCTCTTCCCTCTCTCTCTCTCTCTCTCTCTCTCTCTCTCTCTCTCTCTCTCTCTCTCTCTCTCTCTCTCTCTCTCTCTCTCTCTTTCTCTGCCAACCGAACCCAGTGGCGGAACTCCTCTTTCGTCTTTTTTACCGATTCCCACCTCTAACAAATTTTTTAGTCTATTACCAAGCTTCCAGGTCGTCCACCTTCGTGCACCAACTGCTCGCAACCATTGGATGACACCGAACGGAGATGTGAAGTCCACCGACAAAGGATCGTCGACTGGGCATGCCGGTTTGAGGTTCCATTTGGCCTCTCCTTCCCTCGGGCTTGCTGTGCGTGCGCGAAGAAGGAAGAACAAAGTAGTTCTGTTCTCTTTCTTTAAGTTGACCTGGTCAACCGGGTTGACTGGGTTGGGTCAACCCGACCCAGTTGACCCGATCCGCTAAAAAGAAGACAAATTGACCTATCAAAATTCAGAATTTCTCAAATTAAATCTAGAAATTGGCTTCCACGTGATGAATTCGATCTAATATAGTGATTTAGTAAAAAATGAATGTGGAATCAAACGAAAACCCCAAATCCAAGGTGTGATCCCAAATTTATTTTTGCCAAATTGATGTTCTTGATGAAGGAATTGGCACCAATTGAGCCCACCATAAGATTCAGGAGGTCGAATACTATGGGGTATGGGTCTTAGGGTTCTATGGATGCCTCTTGAGAGAACTTAATTTTGGATTTGGCTTTTTAGGGACTAAAATGAAAAGATTTTTATGCAATTAGGTCCCTAAAGCCAAAATTGATCAAATCATGGCACAATTGAACCAAATTGAAATGTAGGACAATCAAGTTGAATGTCAAGATTCTGAAAATGCAAAATATTACAAATAAAAAAACTCAAAACATATTTTTTGACAAATTCAACCCTGTACGTTACAAAGAAACACACAAAATTAAACTTGAATGTTGACTCTTAATGAGGTCAAAATGACAAGGGATTTAAAATAAAAATATAGGACATCTTTCCATATTTTTGTGACCTCAAATGCTATTTGTGTTGATTTTTCTAGTATTTTCCTATTTTTTTAAAATACTAAAAAATGAGAAAAATATGAAAAATTATTTTTTGGTCAAAAATGGTTCCTTAGGCTTGGCCAAGGCCACCAAAGTTGATTTTGTAATTTTTTGACTTTTTATGGATTTTTTTATGATTTTTCCAAAATAAGACTAAAAAAGACTTGGTCAAAAATCAGGTGTCAACAGGTGCCCCTCTTTGAGAGGAATCTCGTGAGAAGTTTCACTCAAAGACAAGTGATACTTGAGTCTAGACCGACTCGATTGGGGAAAAGAAAAATGCATCATGACATTCAATCTTTCTTGTCCTACTGGTGAATGCTTTGCTCTTTCCATTTGAGCTGATGTGAGAGAGAGATAGAGTAGAGGTACTTACATGTTACTTATCTTCCTCATGCTTGTGTGGCATATGTAGTGTATGGCGGATTCAAGTGAATACCTAGGGACTCGTCTCTTGAGCATCCTAGGACGGTTGAGCTCTAGCCCGTATGATAAGCCAAACCAGAATAAGATTCTTATCTGTTAGGAACCTAAGGAAGACGCACCCAATCTTTAGGGATTGTCCAAGGTTTTGATCTGTATGGTGGATCAGACCATGAATAGGACTCCTTTCTGTTAGGAACCTATGGATAACGCACCCGTTCTTTAGGGATTGTCAAAAGTTTTGATCCGTCTGGTGGATCAGACCATGAATAGGACTCTTATCTATCATGAACCTATGGATGACGCACCCGTTCTTTAGGGATTGTCAAAAGTTTTGATTCGTCTGGTGGATCAGACCATGAATAAGACTCCTATCTATCAGGAACCTATGGATGACGCACCCGTTCTTTAGGGATTGTCAAAAGTTTTAATCCGTCTGGTGGATCGAATCATGAATAGGACTCCTATATGTCAGAAACCTATAAGGTGACGTACCCGTTCTTTAGGGTTTGTCGTAGGCTTGCCCTCTATAAGGCTTACTTGTAGAAATGGTTCGTCTCACCCTTGAAGACTAACCATGGATTCGAGAAAGGGTCACCTAACAAAAGGATTACCTATCCGAAGATCTAGACGGGAACACTATATCCCAAGATGACCTGTCCCACTCCTCGGGACTCATCTAAAATTTCCAAGAGGTGAACCTATCACTTGGTTTACCTTTGGAATGGCTGTTCCTATACCTTGAGGAATCAGTGAGGGTCTACACAAAAGAGGTATACATAACTCTTAGGTTTACCAAATAGGCTATTCTGGGGTTTAGGAGTTACCTAGAACCTTTCAAAAAGCTGGTTCTGAAAATTGTCCTTTTGACATGCAAGGTACCATTCCGGGAATTGGGGACTCCAAGTATCCTGCATAAAGCTTAAACTTACAAAAACTTTGATAAGATTTTTCTGGGATTTAGGGGTTACCTGAAATCTCGCAGAAAGACGATTCTGAAGATTGTCTTTTTGACATGTTAGGTGATATTCTGGGATCTAGGGACTCCAAGTATCCTGCAGAAAGCTCAAACCTACAAAAATTTTGATAAGATTTTTTTAGGATTTATGGGTTACCTAAAATCTCGCAGAAAAACGATTCTGAATATTGTCCTTTCGACATGAGAGGTGATATTCTGGGATCTGGGGACTCCAGGCATCCTGCAGAAAGCTCAAACCTGCAAAACTTTTCATAAAATGTATTTTCCTGAAATATGGAGTTACTAGGGATCCTGCAGAAAAATAAACTTGAAAGCTCTTTTTCACAGAGCAAGGCATCCTTCTAGAATCTAGGGTTACCATGAGTCATGTAGAAGTTTGAACTAAGAAAGATAGCTTTCTGGGATCTGGGGTTACCAGGAATCCATCAGAAGCTTAGTCATATAAACTCTTCTTCTCAGAGAAAGGTGTCATTTTGGGACCTGGGGTTACCATGAGTCCTGTAGAAGTTTGAACCAAGAAAGATAGCTTTCTGGGATCTGGGGTTACCAGGAATCCGCCAGAAGCTTAGTCATATAAACTCTTCTTCTTAGAGAAATGTGTCATTCTGGGACCTGGGGTTACCATAAGTCCTGTAGAAGTTTGAACCAAGAAAGATGGCTTTCTGGGATCTGGGGTTACTAGGAATCCGTCAGAAGCTTAGTCATATGCACTCTTCTTTATAGAGAAAGGTCTCCTTCTGGGACCTGGGGTTACCGCGAGTCCTGCAGACGTTTAAACTTGAAAGTTATTCTTCATAAAAGAAGTAGCATTCTGAGGTCTGGGGATACCAGGGATCCTACAGAAGCTTGAACATGTAAACTCTTTCTTACCAAGAGAGGTTGTGTTCTTCTAGGATTTGGGGTTACTAGAAATCCTGCAGAAGTTCAAACATGTAAATTGTTTCTTACCAAGAGAGCTACAAGCCATTCTGGGAGCCGAAGTCATCAAGAATCTTGCAGAAGCTCCAATCTGAAAATTTTCTCACCAAGGGCACATCAATGGTCTTTAAGTGATATCTAATGTCAAACTGACATCACTTTATGATTTATATCATAGTCATGAAAAATTTCAATAAATGCATTACGATGCTGGAGGTTATCCAAAACACATTACAACATACGGAAGTGATCAAAAATTCCCTGTGGGAAAAGTTTGAATCAAACAATCTGAAATTACCAAAAGAGTTTAGTTAAAATGTCCATCGGAGTATTCTCATCAAAAAGGACTTCTCACCGTTTTTGAGATAATGGTCTTTTATTAAGAATGCACTCAAATTTCCTATCAAACCAGTGCCTAGGGTTTAGGATCATTCGCAGTGCATACACCTCGATCGATCAGGAGGACTTCCAAGGGAATGTAATGTTGGGCTTGGTCAACGGTTTTCAAGGGGGACTTGCAAGCAAGTCAAGGCTATTGAAGAGAAGTCTTCAACGCCTGCTCCAAGTTTACAAGTCAAGAAACCTGCAAAATGAGAAAGAAATAATCTTGCTCGAACGTCCTCGAGCTAAGCTTAGACATTAAACCCTACGTTAATCCAAATGCTTTAATCAGAAGAGACTTCTCAGGGTTGTAACTTAGGTAGGATTGGGGACCGAAAAAGGCTTGTTTTTGGCTCAGAATATGCGAAGAGTTTAACATTGGTGATCATTGCAGGTTTGCCGCCAATCTTGTCCCTTCTGGTTCAAAGAACGTCTTCAGTCTTCGAAGTGCATTGATAGTCTTTGAAGAGCATCGTCAGTCTTTTGAGAACACTCTTTGTGTTTGGAGAGCATTACTAATCTTCGGAGAGCATCATCAGTTTTCGAAGCGCACATTTATCTTTAGAGAACATCTCTTTCATGTTAAGACGGCGTCAACATCTTGTCTATGCTTTCGTCATCTGAATGTGACATAATCTGGGAGTATCTTTCGCAGTCCAGCTCCCTTGGGATTTTCTTTTACAACCAGATCTCACTAGTGACCTATACAAAGGTATCATGCCATCTTTTGGCATTCACAAGATCAAACACATGATTCACAAGTGTACAAGTATTTGGATGGGCATTGGCCTTGCTTTTACCAGGCACTTTACTTTTTCTTGATGCTTAGGATTGGATTTTTCTCTCTTTTTTCTTTTTCTCATCTTTTGTTGAAATCCCACATTTTTCTTTCTTTTGGGAATTAGGATTTTCAAATAAGTGTGCTAGATGTCCAACTTGAATCTCAGCACTCAAACATTAACCCAGGAATTTTTCATAAATCCTATATTTTGAACTCTTCCGCTCTTGAAGTGACGTTGCTTCCATCTTGAAATATTTAATGATCACCAACAAGTTCATGAAATGAATGTACAGGCTCAACTGGGCTGTGTAAAGGGTAAAAGTATATAGGATAGAGAAACGAATGCTTTTCGTCATCTTAAAGTACCTGAATTACCATAGAAGTTAAAATGACAAGCAACACACGAAGATTGATGCAAGTCTGAGCAAGAGAATTTCTAACCATTTACCTCCTGATACTGCTGGACTTACCTCCAGTTGGCCCCAATGTGGGGTGGTTCTTGACAGGGGTAAAGAATGAAACTGCCGTTCAAAGGGTTATCAATGGTCACCTGTAGTGTTTAGGATAGAGAAATGAATGCCTCTGTCTTCCCAATCCATGTAATCACTGCGAATAACCCCTACGTCCGTAGGTCAAGGTCTCGTTATCCTTATCACTCCACTCACCTCTCGAGTGTATATAGGACATGTTTGGATCAAGTTTGCCTCTTGTTTGAGGAAACATCCTTTTGAATAGTTTAAATAACTCTTGTTGGAAAAGTTCATTTCGCTTTCTCCAAAACTTACCCTCCAAGGGGATTTATGATGCACAATGCATATTTCAATCATGTTCAGATAACCTCCCAGTTTAAACATAAATGCCAATGACGTAACTGTGAGAATTATGCGTCTTTCTAGACATGAGAATTGAATGCATGCTAGATTCCAAGAAGCCTTCAAATTCTCGTAATAAGGATTATGAAAGTTTTAAAACCTACGAGATTGGGAAATGAATACTTACCTACCCAGCGTGGCTAAGGATCCCTGAAAATATAAAAGAAATATGTCAGTATATGCTCTCGAATTTTCAGAAAATTGGAACGATACCACTTACCCTCAATCATGCACTCCAATGGAGGTACATAAAAAAAATTTGCATGATACTTAACAACACAGAATAGTTAAGTATTTTAAAATTTCTTGAAATTCCCAGTCTTTGAAGAGAAAGGACATGCACCTTACTACCACAACGGTAGGTCTCCTTGATAATGCATTCCAATCTGAACGCCAATATGTAGATTACAGAAAACGGCCATTTCGACCTACGGCGATGATCCCTTCATCTGATTAGGGCAATAAATCATGCTCGATGGCTTCATTCATCTTTTGAACGTGTTCCATGCCACTCTTCGAAGTTCCTTATTTAAGGAAAAATGAATTCTTATCAAAATGTACGCTAAAGCATGTGGTGTGGAAGCGATACTTTTTACCCTCTACTCAATCTTATAGCCAAAGATCATTTCTTGAATGCATGACTTCCGAAGTTGTTATCTTCCGACGATCATTTCGCCTTGAATTTGAGTCGGCGAGTTCTTTCCTTTTGAGTCCTTTTGAGTGCCAATAATTTTATCTTGAAATTAGGGCAAATTTATATTAGGAGAAAGATCATTGAGGACCAAATTAGAACGACACCAAGTTACCCTTCACTCAAGTTTGTATCTTGAGGTTTGACTCTGATGTGAACGACTCTTTTATCGCGTTCATTGATCTTGCTGGGAATGAAATGCCACTTTTTCATCCAATCGCGTAGATGAGTCGCTTGCCCTAGTTAGGCATGACTTGTCATGGCTAGGTAATGTTTGCCCCAGCTAAATGGCTCTATTCATTTTTGCATTTTCATGCAATCCCCTGTCCAATTTGGAATATCTCTTACGTGGACCTTCACTTTACTTTTCACCTTTGAGGTGTCATCCTTCCAATGTTTGAGAAA
Organism: Rhodomyrtus psidioides; assembly: GCA_021437785.1. Classification (NCBI taxonomy): domain Eukaryota; kingdom Viridiplantae; phylum Streptophyta; class Magnoliopsida; order Myrtales; family Myrtaceae; genus Rhodomyrtus; species Rhodomyrtus psidioides. The sequence continues at coordinate 357,965 of JAILYB010000053.1, forward strand.
ATTGTTTGCTTCAGGCGTCTTGTCACTTGTGACCATCCCTATGATGTTCTCCTCTTATTGGACCCATGATAATGTCCTATCAGCGTATTCTGCCACAGAAAGAAATGGTTTTGCATTAGCAAATGCGAGAAAAAAGAGGTAAATTGGATACGACACCCAACTACCCTTCTCTTGTCAATTGTCGACATTTCTCTTTTGATTGAGTCCATTCCAATATTGTATACTATTATGGACAACATTTATCGAATCCCTCCATCCATGCTTGAAGGTGTTGGTAACATCAACAATCCATATGCCCTAGTTGGGCGACGTCTACCTTGGCCAAATGCCTTAGAATTTTTCATATCCTTTGACCATTTTCAATCCCATTTGAAGAGGTCTTTGTACCTGTACATGAAGTAATGAGTATTCATCTATGTTTAACTTTATATAAATCACCAAGGAACGTGATACTCCCTTTGAGGTATTGCATTTCCGTTGATCAAGGAAATTGTCTTTTTCGGTGGCTTTGCCCTAGTAGGGCATGTCTTGATGCTTGTCGTCTTTGGGCTTGATAACTCGCTCCAATATGCTATCTTGGTGGCACATGAGAATCTTGCCCCCAACTTGGTTCCTTGACAAGAAAAGAGGGGTTTGCCCTGATGAATTTTCTTTGTTGACTCTACTCATCTATCTTGACTACCAGAATCTTCGATCGTTTTCGTTTGCTCTTGGTAGTTTGACAACTTTGGAATTTTTCACATAGCAACTTGGCGACTCTCTCGATCACAGTCGCCCTCGAAGTGTCAGATGTTTCCCTATCAAAGGAAATAAGGGTCATGTCTGAATGGTATATAAAATGGACCATTGGAGTTAATACAATTTACCCTTCGTCCATTGGGTCTTGGCATTTTCCTTTCATTTGGATTTTCTTCTTTGATCTGTCTACATCTTTCAAAGAAGAATATGCATATAAATGATGTACGCATGATATGCATGATGCAAGTGATCTCAGATGATTCGTGTTTGCAACGAAAAATGGATTCGTGCCTTTCACTCTATTCACAGAAAGCATCTCTTTATCAAGTATGTCAATCTGTAAAATTTTGAATTCTTTCCTTTCAAATGCTTTTTTCAAAGAGACTTCCAATTGTTAAGAAATTTTTTCAATTTTTCTCAAGAATTTTGTTCACAAATTGAGCCATTATGACCTTCTTGATATCATTTATCCTAAATGCATGTATGAGATGACATGAAAATGGGTACTCCCTGTTCTGTCATTTGAAGTCGTTGCTTCTTGAGTGTCTTGACTCTGTTCATCACCTGAAAGGAAAAAGATAGGAAATATTATTCCCACATCTGATTGAAACTTATTTAGGAACGATACGTCCTTTTCTATCAAGAGGGATGGCTCGGCATTGTTCTTCTTAGAAGCGTTGTTGTATGGCGAAACGCTTTTTTGTATTCAATGGATGGATTTCATTCCATTACGTTTCATGAGTGATAACCATCATTTCAGGGACTTGCCCCACGTATCACCATGGCAAATCTGATGTCTTCGACTTCGGCATGCTTTCTAGATATGGGAATGATTTGCCCCCAGCAACTGAGTATTCCACCTTGAGTTAGCTGATTTAGCCATATGAAGCTCCATTGTATCACGCTAATGCATTCCCTGTTGGTTGAGTCAATCACTTCCATGTCAGGTGATTTTGGCGTTTGACACCCTTCAATCTACTCTGACACCTGTCTTAAGCTAACTTCTTTTCTGTACATAAAAGAGAAACATCTCAATCATTTGTATGGAATGAAATCAGAATAAAGGACAATTTACTCCATTTTGTGACACCAGAAGATAAAACTTCATCGTAATTATTCGAAGGTCTCGGCATTTGATGTTCCACGATGTTCGACACTACTTGGGTTCTGTCACTCTCCTTCTTGAGGTTGGGTGATCTTTCGCCACTTTCGCCCTATTGATGCATTTCAATCTGTTTAGAGTGAAAGAAAAATGTTTGACATTTGATTATGAAAATCATTCATTAAAACAAGTACTCCCTCTTGATTCAAAGATGGGCAACGATCATCTCTTCATGGTCTTTTCGATTTGTCATGACTTCATGACGCTCCTCAAGCATCCTACTACTCGAGATCCACAAGTGTAGATTTATCTCTATTTGTGTACATTTACACCTTGAAGTGTTGGTTCGCGAATAAGCATTCAATTTTCTTCATCCCTACATATAGAAAATGAGAGGATCATTTCATATCTTGACGATGATTGAAATGAGGAACGATATACACCCTTTTGTGCTTGAGTGATCATCAATCTCATGGTGAGAAACACGAGTACTTGTACTTTTGAGACGTGCTTCAATTGGCGCATTGGCCTCTAGTTTTGAGGGTCCACAATTGAGTCTTTTTTAAAGAGACGAATGTCGACTTCACACAATCTTTTTATTTCACCTACATGACAGAAGGAATGAATAAGTCAATTGTTGCATAAAAAGCTCTAATTGAAATGATCACAGATTTACTATCCCTAGATTTCCTCAACTCCCATCATTTTGAGCATCAGAGATGAAGGAATGTTCCTTAACGATCCCCATTCATTTTTTATAATCACCTGTAAGTGTGAGTAACCATATCATCCTTTAAACAAATCAATTTAATTTGGAACGAATACATCCTTTTCGACTTAGAAAGGTCGATCCAAATCAGGTTGCCCCTTCTTTATGTTGTCTGTTTAGGGCTTATCATAGTCGATTCATCTTGTCTTGGAAACCCAATTGGTGGCATCTGATGAAGGCGCATTTCCTTTCATCTTACAAGGAAAACAAGTCTCGCATCATTGGCCTTCAACCATTTTGACCTGTTGGCAAAAGAAATAACCGAGCAAATCAAGTATAACACTCGAAGTTTTTATTGGAACGATTACAATTTTACCATTGTTCCATCACATATTGCATGTGATTAGATGAAGAAATCTTCAATAAATGTCTGTCATGTATAACCTGTTAGAGAGGAGACACACTTAGCATTTTACATAGCAGAGACATCTCTCAATGAGGTCGCCTCTTATAATGAAAGCAAGGCGACAATACATATCCCATAATCCCTATTTACGGGCTTCTAATGTCCTCCAAGATTTCAAAATAAGAGGAGACATCATTAAAAGATCGATCCATGGTCATTAATCGAACACCCATTTAATTCCAAACGTTTAATAAGCAAATGGAGGCATTAATCCTGAAAGATTGCTTTGCGATATTTTTCTTATAAAAAATCATGTGATCCTTGTTTTAAGAAATCACTACACAAAATGTGATTGCAAACATGGCCTTAACTTTATGCCCCAAAATCTTGAATTGGAAGAATTTTAGACATAAAAAAAATGTCATCTTTATCCATGATTGAAAATTTGGATGAACTATCTATTACGTAGGGACGGCTTAGAAGTGTTTCAACTTTGTATCTAAAATTCATTGTAAAAAAATTTCATTTGTAAACTCAAACACCTTGGGCATTCGGTTGATTTCTCTAAATTTCTTATCATGAAATTTCACTAAGAAATGAACAAGTAGAGGGAGAAATCATACTTACAGTGATCCGCGAGATTTTTTTTTTTTTTAGGTATACCAACCTTCCATAGACATGCGCATGAGACAAGTGGGGGGTTGTCGCGACCCTCTCGAGATTCGTCGTGGGCTCTCGAGGGCTAATGGGCCGTCCAGTCTGGTCGGACGCGGGCCTCTCCCAAGGCCCATTACCCAAATCGCAACGGAGGTATGCGTAGTCGACCTTCAGTGTGGTCTAGTGACATGTGCTAAGTGTGCATGCCAGGGAGTCGCCACCAATCATTTTTTGGAGGGTATGATTGGACCACCCTATTGAATAGTCGGGAGTTTCTATTCAATTCTGCAATAACCAGAGAAATGGGTTCGGGGACTTAGTTACGTCAACTGTCAGAGTTGACGCCCTTTCGGTACCTAAGTTGACTGAATTTTCTGACCTAAGATTTCATGCAGATGAGTGGAGTACGAATCCTAAATCTAGGAATTCATGCAAATAGGAATGACTATCCTAGCAATCACAATCAATAATAAAATGTGCAAATCAATGAATCCAAATATGCAAAATAAACACATCAAATCAACATGACACTCATAATAAGGCTCTATTAGCCTAAATAAGTATCAATCAAGCTTAAGAATAATTTAGACATGATTTTACCCATCAGGGGTAAAGTCGTAATTTTGAGACAAAAGGGACGATTTGCCCAAAAAGGGAAAAATCATCACTTCGGAATGAATCCGGAGTAAAACAATGTCAAAAATAGGTTTGGTCATTCAATTGACCCATTTCCTTTTTTTTTTTGCAATTTTCATGATTTTCTGGAATTTTAGAAACCGATTTACCATTCGAAGGGTAAAATCGTCATTTTCTAAAAGTGAGAATGAAATGTGGAAATCCTAGACATAAGGTTTAGCCACCTATCTGGCTCATCGCCAAATTCTAAGCAATTTCCACAATTTATCGGAATATCAAAGACGATTTACCCTTTGAGGGGTAAAATCGTCGTTTTGGATTAAACGGGAGAAAATCCTGAAAAACGACAACCAATCAATTTTTCTTGGTTATTTTCAACCTTGGAAATTTTCTAGAAATTTTTTTGGAGTTTTCTGCAATTTTTCCATTTTTTAAATTTTTCTTTAATTTTTCCATTTTTTTGGCATTTTCTGATTTATTAATATTTTTTTATATTTTCAGAAAATATTTTAACAAAAAGCATATTATTGGCAATAGATAACACTCAACCAGATAAATAAGCTAACTACTGAACTGAGATAAATGCATGCAAACCAAATCTATAATGGCGACATTTTAGAAAAATAACCCTGATATACGGATCGGGTACGTAAAACATACCGGATTGGACACCGGCCTTCAATCGCCCAGCCCCAGCCTGCGACCATCTCCGTGCACATCACCTGTCGATCACCACATCAAAATGTCAACAATCAATTTTACAAGTTTTAATACCGGCAATAAATAATAATAATTTAAAAAAATAAACAAATCCGGGCTCGGCAACGGGCCAATTCGCTCAGCCATGGACCGGCTATGGGCTCAGCCATGGCCCAAGATCACGGCCTCGGCCCACGGCTTTGGCCCACGGCCTCGGCCCACGGCTTTGGCCCACGGCCTCGGCCATGGGCTCGGCCATGGCCTTGGCCTACGGCCTCGGCCCACGGCTTTAGCCCACGGCCTCGGCCATGGGCTCGGCCATGGGCTCGGCCATGGCCATGGCCTACGGCCTCGGCCCACGGCCTTGGCCCACGACCATGGCCCACGGCCTTGGCCATGGGCTCGGCCAGGGCCCAAGACACGGCCGCTCGGCCCACGGGCTCGGCCCACGGCCGGGATCGGCCCGAACACGATGGATTCTTGGCCAAGCGACGACGTGGCGGTGGGCGAAACAGAGGAGGAAGATGGAGGGAGATTGCGGTATCTAGGAGCTCCACGAGGTCGCGATAAACAGCAAGACGGACGGGATCTCGGCACGGCGTCGGAGGGTGGCGGAGCAAGGTGGTGGTGAGGTGGTAGCTGGCTCGACAAAGGCGGCCGGATGTGTGGTGTCGGTGAGGTGGGGAGGTTCACGAAGAAGAAAAAAAGAAAAAAAACCAAGAAGAAGAAGGAGAAGGAAGGAAGGAGCAGGAGAGGGAGCCCGAGAGAGGGGAGCGGCGGATGATAGGATATGTCCTCCCTCTCTCTCAATTGAGTGCACTCAAGTGCACTCAAGTGCACTTGATTGCATTCAAAAAAGATAGAGAGAGAGAGAGGAAAGAGCAAAAGAGAGAGAGAGAGAGAGAGAGAGAGAGAGAGAGGGAGAGCGTGCGAGGTAGAGAGCGGAAGGAGAGGAAGCGTGAGAGAAAAAGAGAGGAGGGGGAGCGTTTGTGAGAGAGAGAGAGAAAATATATAATAAAATAATAAAATAATAAAAGTAAAAATAATAATAAAATAATCAAAAGCGAAGACAAAATGATTAGTCTCCTTTTCCTTTTAAATGATGATGTTTTCCCTCATTTTCCTTTTAATCATTATTAATATTTTTGTCAAATTCGATTTTATGGTGATCAGAGAACACCTAAAATCAAACCTGAATTTTACTATTTATGAGGTCAGAAAATGGATAAAATAAAAATAAAAATACCGACTATTTTTATATATTTTTGTGACCCCAAATATTATTTTTCTTGATTTTCTTCTTTTTTTATTTTTTATTTTTATTTTTTTTTGTATTTTTCGAAAATATTAAAAAAATGAAAATTATGAAAATTATTTTTTTGGTCAAAATGGTTCATTTAGCTTGGCCAAGGTCACCAAAATTGATTTTTCAATTTTTCAACTTTTTATAGATTTTCTATGATTTTTTTTTTTAAAAAAAATAAAAAAAAAAATAAAGCAAAAAAGGTTGATCAAAATTTAGGTGTCAACAGCTGCCCCTCTTTGAGAGCAATCTCGTTAGAGGTTTCTCTCAAAGACAAGGTGACACCTGAGTCCTGATCGACTCGACTCGTGAAACTAAAGGAAAAGGAGTTATGACATCCAATCTTCATGCTTGTCCATGTATGCTCTTTCTTGAAGGGGGAAACGTTCATGTGACATGAGAGAGTGAGATAATAGAGAGACATACCTGCCACTTACCTGTTCGATGTTTGTGCGATTTTCGCGGTGTTTGGTGGATTCAAGAGAATTTCTAGGAACTCGTTACTAGAGTATCCTAGAGAGGTTAAGCTCTGACCCGTATGGTAGGTCAAACCATAATGGGATTCCTAACTGATAGGAATCTAAGGAAGACGCGTCCCATTTGGGATTTGCCAAGGATTTTGATCCGTATGGTGGATCGGACCATTGAGTTGACCATTTAAGTGACTTTTACTATTGGGTTGACCCTTCAGGCGGTTTCTACCGTTGTGTTGACCCTTTAGGCAGTTTCTACCATTATTTTGACCCTTCAGGCGGTATCTACCTTGATTTGACCCTTCATGCGGTTTCTACCTTGAGTTGACCCTTCAGGCGGTATCTACCATTGTGTTGACCCTTCAGGCGGTTTCTACCATGAGTTGACCCTTCAGGCGGTTTCTACCTTTGTTTGACCCTTCAGGCGGTTTCTACCTTTATTTGACCCTTCAGGCGATTTCTACCTTGAGTTGACCCTTCAGGCGGTATCTACCATGAGTTGACCCTTCAGGCGGTTTCTACCTTTGTTTGACCCTTCAGGCGGTTTCTACCTTTATTTAACCCTTCAGGCGGTTTCTACCTTTGGTTTTTGCTTTGAAAATGGGTCTCATGACGAGGGTTCTCCACGTCCGATGAGACTGCTTGAATTTTAAAAAGGGGTCTCATGACGAGGGTTCTCCACGTCCGATGAGACTGATTGAATTTTGAAGAGGGGTCTCATGACGAGGGTTCTCCACGTCCGATGAAACTACCTGAATTTTGAAAAGGGATCTCATGACGAGGGTTCTCCACGTCCGATGAGACTGCCTGATTTTGAAAAAGGGTTCTATCCTCATCCCTTCTTTTAAAAGACCCCGAAATTTGTCGGGAATTCAGTTTTGAAGCGGCGAAAGATTTTATCTTGACAAAGCTTCACTTGAGTCTGTTGAGGCGACATTCTGGGAGATTGGTGTTTCCAACGGATCCTGCAGAAGTTCGAGCCTGAAAAATTTTTCTTCATCAAGAAAACATTAGCAATCTTAGGGAAGACGACGGTTGTCCATCTAACAAAACCGTATGATTTAAGTCGTAATCATGAAATGTGCGTTTTGATGCTGGAGGTTATCCAAAGCATTCTTGCAACATGCAAATGTGATCACAAATCCCTTGCACGGAAAATCTGGATCCAACAATTTGAAGATTCCAAAGAGAGTTTGCTCAAAACATCAATCGGAATATTTCTCGACAAGAAGGTCTTCTCACCTGTTTTGAGATAGTGGTTTTTATAGGGGATGCACTCAATTCCCTACTAACCTGTGCCTAGGTTTTAGGCTCATTCGCAGCGCATACATTTTGATCGGTCGGGAGGTCTTCCACGGGACCGTAATGTTGGGCTTGGATATTGGTTTTCAAGGGGGACCCGCTTTGGAGTCGAGGCCATTGAACGAAAGTTTTCACCATCTGCTCCGGGTTTACAAGTCAAGAACCCTGCAAAATGAGAAAGAAATAATCTTGCTCGTACCTCTTCGAGCTAAGCTATATGTTAACCCAAGTGTCTTAGTCAGAGAAGACTGTTTCAGGGTTATGATGTTGGTAGGATTGGGGACCGAAAAAAAAGCTTGTTTTTGGCCCAGAATTTATGAGGGGTTTGACATTGGTGATCACTGCAAATTCACCACTTGCCCTTTCCTCTCTGCACCTCCAGTTTTTTTGGGATGCGCAACCGATTTTGAGATGTGCACCAGCTCTTTAGAGAACGTCTCTCGTCGCATTTTAAGAGACTGATGACTCTGTCTACGTCTCTGCTCCACGTTTGACACCATTTGGGGAGTAGTCTTTCTGATCTGACTCCTTTAGGGATTTCCTCTTTTCCCATTCGGCTTCATTGTTGATCAATCAAACAACTTACACGAGCATCGGCCTTGCTTTTACCAAACACTTTGCTTTTTCTTAATGCCGTGGATTTTTCTCATTTCATTTTTGAAATCCCACTTTTTCTTATCTTCATGGGATCATGTTAGACACATAGTCTAAACATGCTTTAAATATCAGTCCGGGAATTCTCTTCGTAATTCCTGAGTCTTGAACTCTTCCATTTTTGAAGTGGTGCGGCATCCGTCTTGGAATGATCACCAATGGGTTCATGAAATGAATTTGCAGGCTCAACTTGGCTGTGCAAATGATACAGTGTGTGGGATAAAGAATGAATGCTTCTCGTCATCCTATGGCACTTGGATTACCATATAAACAACACACAAAGATTAATGTTAGTCCGAGCAAGAAAATTTCTAACCATTTTCTCCTGACGCTGCTGGACTTACTTCCTTTTTGCCCGGTGTGGGGTGGTTCTTGACAGGGTTAAGAATGAAAACCGCCGTTCAAATGGGTTATCAACAGTCACCTGTAGTGTTTGGAGGATATGAAACGAATGCCTCCGTCGTCCCAACCCATGTAATCGCTGCAAATGGTCCCTACCCCCGTAGACCCAGATTTTGTTATCTGCTCACTCCACTCATATCTCAAGTGTGTGTTGGACATGTTTGGATTAGGCTTCGCCTCTCGTATGAGAAAACACCCTTTTAAACGGTCTGACAACTTTTATTGGAAAAATTCTTTTCATTTTCTCCAAAATTTACCCCTCATGGGAATCTTATGATGCACCATGCATGTTTTATTCCTGTTCAGACAACCTCCTGTTTTAAAACATGAATGTCAATAAAATTAGAATTCTATGTCTTTTCTAGACATCAGATTCTAAAAGCTTTTCTTTTTCTCTCTATTTTTTTTTATTTAACATTTTCAATTGATTGGGGAAAGGGATACTTACCTGACCGTCGTGGCTGGAGATCCCTGGAGATAAAGAAGAAATATGTCAGTGTATGTCCCAAAATTTTATAAAAATTGGAATGATACATCCTACCCTTGGTCGTGTGCCCCAGCGAGTTTACACAGGTTGTGAAAATCTGTTCTCCTTGATGGCGAGTCCCTATCAAGGATAAATAACAAGTGTCAACTCGCATTCCCAAATCCAAGATAAATTGGGACGATACGACTTTACTCTCGATTTGCATTCCGTTTTGATGTTGCATATTGATATGAACAACATCTATCAAATTCCTCCATCCGTGCTTGAAGGTATTTGCAACGCCTACGGTTCATTTGCCCCAGCTGGGCGACGTCTGTTTTGTCATTTGAATGCATGAGCTTTTGGGTGTATTGTCTCTTTTATCACCTGAGATAAAAAAAATGGAGAAAAACTTATCCCCAGATCTGATTAAAAATCAATTAGGAACGATAAGTCCTTTCACCAAACGAGTGGCTCTGTGGCCAAATGTATTTTGCACTGAAGGGACGAATTCCACTATGCTCCACGGGTTTGGGGAATTTGCCCCCATTTTCGATAGAAATGAGCCTTATCAAGATGTATACAATACAAATAGATCCCTAATACAATCAATCTAAGGGACGATATAGAGAGGATCTCAGCAAAATTAATCTTATACAAGAGAACTAAAAATGTCAAATCAATCAAAGGAATGTGGCCCGAACACTTGGAGATGCCCCAGTTCCAGTCTTCGAGATGTGACTCCAGGATCACCGATTTTTTTTTTTAGGTGGTTTTAGATATACCAACCATCTAAAGACATGCACATGAGACAAGGGAGGACAAAACTTCTAAAAATCAAAGGATTTGGCACCTAAGGTCAAGGTTCCCACCTCGAGTTCTAGAAAGAGCCGATTCCATTGCACAGCTATCGTTGCATTGGGACTCGATCCATAGTTCGAAGTGAGCGAAATTGAAAAGTGGATTACCCCGTGTTTTTCCTCACGGAGATTCCATTTTCAATCCCTTCTATTGTTTTCCTATAGGCGGCGTCCGGGGTTTTAGGCGCGGTTGTGTGTATTTTCGGTGTCGTGCTAAAGCGATAAACATGCATCTTATTTAACAATCACCGCTTCAATATAAAACATACACACAATCATTCATTCCTACGCCCAACCTGCATAAAACAGAGTTAACAAGTACTCCACCCCTTATTTCTCCAATCTGCAAAAATATTTAACACCTCAAGGGTTAAAGTACGTACCTCACCTTAAAGATCATCTGCATAAAACATGTTATAAAAATCAATCAACTTTTTAATCGGCTCAAGTTCTCTAAAGTCCCCAGCGGAGTCGCCAGTCTGTCGCGACCCTCTCGAGATTCGTCGTGGGCTCTCGAGGGCTAATGGGCCGTCCAGTCTGGTCGGACGCGGGCCTCTCCCAAGGCCCATTACCCAAATCGCAACGGAGGTATGCGTAGTCGACCTTCAGTGTGGTCTAGTGACATGTGCTAAGTGTGCATGCCAGGGAGTCGCCACCAATCATTTTTTGGAGGGTATGATTGGACCACCCTATTGAATAGTTGGGAGTTTCTATTCAATTCTGCAATAACCAGAGAAATGGGTTCGGGGACTTAGTTACGTCAACTGTCAGAGTTGACGCCCTTTCGGTACCTAAGTTGACTGAATTTTCTGACCTAAGATTTCATGCAGATGAGTGGAGTACGAATCCTAAATCTAGGAATTCATGCAAATAGGAATGACTATCCTAGCAATCACAATCAATAATAAAATGTGCAAATCAATGAATCCAAATATGCAAAATAAACACATCAAATCAACATGACACTCCTAATAAGGCTCTATTAGCCTAAATAAGTATCAATCAAGCTTAAGAATAATTTAGACATGATTTTACCCATCAGGGGTACAGTCGTAATTTTGAGACAAAAGGGACGATTTGCCCAAAAAGGGCAAAATCATCACTTCGGAATGAATCCGGAGTAAAACAATGTCAAAAATAGGTTTGGTCATTCAATTGACCCATTTCCTATTTTTTTTGCAATTTTCATGATTTTCTGGAATTTTAGAAACCGATTTACCATTCGAAGGGTAAAATCGTCATTTTCTAAAAGTGAGAATGAAATGTGGAAATCCTAGACATAAGGTTTAGCCACCTATCTGGCTCATCGCCAAATTCTAAGCAATTTCCACAATTTATCGGAATATCAAAGACGATTTACCCTTTGAGGGGTAAAATCGTCGTTTTGGATTAAACGGGAGAAAATCCTGAAAAACGACAACCAATCAATTTTTCTTGGTTATTTTCAACCTTGGAAATTTTCTAGAAATTTTTTTGGAGTTTTCTGCAATTTTTCCATTTTTTAAATTTTTCTTTAATTTTTCCATTTTTTTGGCATTTTCTGATTTATTAATATTTTTTTATATTTTCAGAAAATATTTTAACAAAAAGCATATCATTGGCAATAGACAACACTCAACCAGATAAATAAGCTAACTACTGAACTGAGATAAATGCATGCAAACCAAATCTATAATGGCGACATTTTAGAAAAATAACCCTGATATACGGATCGAGTACGTAAAACATACCGGATTGGACACCGGCCTTCAATCGCCCAGCCCCAGCCTGCGACCATCTCCGTGCACATCACCTGTCGATCACCACATCAAAATGTCAACAATCAATTTTACAAGTTTTAATACCGGCAATAAATAATAATAATTTAACAAAATAAACAAATCCGGGCTCGGCAACGGGCCAATTCGCTCAGCCATGGACCGGCTATGGGCTCAGCCATGGCCCAAGATCACGGCCTCGGCCCACGGCTTTGGCCCACGGCCTCGGCCATGGGCTCGGCCCACGGCTTTAGCCCACGGCCTCGGCCATGGCCATGGCCTACGGCCTCGGCCCACGGCCTTGGCCCACGGCCATGGCCCACGGCCTCGGCCTCGGCCATGGGCTCGGCCAGGGCCCAAGACACGGCCGCTCGGCCCACGGGTTCGGCCCACGGCCGGGATCGGCCCGAACACGATGGATTCTTGGCCAAGCGGCGACGATGAAGAGCGACGACGTGGCGGTGGGCGAAACAGAGGAGGAAGATGGAGGGAGATTGCGGTATCTAGGAGCTCCACGAGGTCGCGATAAACAGCAAGACGGACGGGATCTCGGCACGGCGTCGGAGGGTGGCGGAGCAAGGTGGTGGTGAGGTGGTAGCTGGCTCGACAAAGGCGGCCGGATGTATGGTGTCGGTGAGGTGGGGAGGTTCACGAAGAAGAAAAAAAGAAAAAAAACCAAGAAGAAGAATGAGAAGGAAGGAAGGAGCAGGAGAGGGAGCCCGAGAGAGGGGAGCGGCGGATGATAGGATATGTCCTCCCTCTCTCTCAATTGAGTGCACTCAAGTGCACTCAAGTGCACTTGATTGCATTCAAAAAAGATAGAGAGAGAGAGAGAGGAAAGAGCAAAAGAGAGATAGAGAGAGAGAGAGAGAGAGGGAGAGCGTGCGAGGTAGAGAGCGGAAGGAGAGGGAGCGTGAGAGAAAAAGAGAGGAGGGGGAGCGTTTGTGAGAGAGAGAGAGAAAATATATATATATATAATAATAAAATAATAAAATAATAAAAGTAAAAATAATAATAAAATAATCAAAAGCGAAGATAAAATGATTAGTCTCCTTTTCCTTTTAAATGATGATGTTTTCCCTCATTTTCCTTTTAATCATTACTAATATTTTTGTCAAATTCGATTTTATGGTGATCAGAGAACACCTAAAATCAAACCTGAATTTTACTATTTATGAGGTCAGAAAATGGATAAAATAAAAATAAAAATACCGACTATTTTTATATATTTTTGTGACCTCAAATATTATTTTTCTTGATTTTCTTCTTTTTTTATTTTTTATTTTTATTTTTTTTGTATTATTCGAAAATATTAAAAAAATGAAAATTATGAAAATTATTTTTTTGGTCAAAATGGTTCATTTAGCTTGGCCAAGGTCACCAAAATTGATTTTTCAATTTTTCAACTTTTTATAGATTTTCTATGATTTTTTTTTTAAAAAAAAATAAAGCAAAAAAGGTTTATCAAAATTTAGGTGTCAACAGGGGTATACTCTAAAAATCGAAAATCAGGTGAGGAACATATGGCTAAGGCTCCCACGATCCAAATATGGCAGATTCCTCCCCAAGAGTACCCACCCAAGAGGGCTAGATATTGCCAATTTGTATTATGAGCGGGAACGAATACGAAAGTCTCAAGTGCCATCAAACACGAGATCCTTTCGTACCATTTCCCAATCTAAGGTAACCTAGAGGTGGTTGCAGTCGGGGTTTGACCTCCAGTGTGTGCGATGTGTCGTGATCATGACAATGCAAGGCCATGCACAGTAGTTCGTATCAAACACCGCTTCAATATACATGCTAAAAATAAACATACAATCTCAACTCCAACCTGTAGGAAAGATGTCAACAATCACTCAACCCCTTATTTCTCCAATCTGCAAAAACATCTAACGCAATGGTTAGCATATGTACCTCACCTTCGAGAGCATCTGCAGAAAACGGGATTAGATAAACCAATCAACTTTTTAATCAGCTCAAGTCCTCTAAAATTTCAAACCATAGATTCTGGTTTGGAATAATTCCCCAGAGGAGTCGCCAGTCTGTCGCGACCCTCTCGAGCGGCTGCCCGTCGGTTCTATAGGGCTAATGGGCTGTCCTGTCGTCGGTCCGAACGCGAGCCTTTCCCAAGGTCCGTTACCCAAATCGCAACGGCTGGGTATACGTGGTCGACCTTCGGTGCGGTCTTGTGACTTGTGATACGTGTACATGCCAAGGAGTCGCCACCAATCGTTTCGTGGAGGGTACGATCGGAAACCCTATCGGATAGTCGGGAGCATTTTATTCGATTCTACGAAAACCAGAGAAATGGGATCGAGGACTTTGTTTCGCCAACTGTCAGAGTTGACGCCCTTTCGGTACCTAAGTTGAACGATTTATCTAATCCTAAGATTCATGCAGATGAGTGGGGTACGGGTCCTAAATCTAGGAGTTCAAGCAGATAGGAATGGCTACCCTATCATTCACAATCAGTAAAAGAAAGTGCGCAAATCAAGGATCCAAGACGTGCAGATAAATCACATGAACTCAGCGTGATATCCCTAGTAAGGCCCTATCAGCCTAGAGAAATGTCAATCAAGGGTCAGAAGTGGTTTTGACATTATTCGCCCATGAGGGGCAAAATCGTAATTTTGATAAGTTAAGGGATAATTTGCCCTAGAAGAGAAAATTTGTCATTTTAGATGAAATGTGGAGTCAAAAGGTGATGAAAATAGGATTTGTGACCAAACAATCTGTTTCCTATTTTTCGAGCATTTTCAGAATTTTTCTGAAATTTTGGAAGCGATTTACCCTTTGAGGGGTAAAATCGTCATTTTAGAAACTAACGAGAAGTTAAAATCCCAAACAGAAGGATTGGTCAACCACTAGACCCAAATCCTAATTTTGAGCAATTTTCACGACTCATTGGAATAAGAAAGACGATTTACCCTTTGAGGGGTAAAATCGTCATTTTAGAGAAAATGATTAGATTCGAAAACCCAAGCAAAAGGATTCGCCATCTAACTGGCTCTATCCTAATCTAGGCATTTTCGATCTATCTCAAATACAAAGCAGTGATGAATTACCCCCTAAAGGGCATAATCGTCAATTTCCAGAAAAATAGATAAGAAATCCCAAAAATAGGATTGACCAGTTGTATGTGGTCATTCCTCGATTTTTGGGAATTTCTGGAGTGTCTAGGAATTTGTCACAATTTTTCCTAATTTTTTGGGATTTTCTTGAATTTTCTAACATTTTTTTAGAATTTTCTAGGAATTTTCTGATTTTTTTATTTTTAAAATCATTTTATTTTTACTTTTTTATTTGAAAAAGGATTTTATTCGGACCGGGTCGGGCGACCCTGCCCATGACCCGCGGGCGACCGGCCCAGCCCGGATCCGGGCCCGCATCAAAACGACACCGCTTCAGCCCTCTCTTGCTCGAATTTCAAATTCCCGCCGAAAGTCGATCCTACGACCTACATTGCGCCACATGTCGACGCACGGACGGCCCGATCTAAACAAGGAACCAATGGCCCAGATTGAAGAGCTAGATTGAACCGTGACCGTCCGATCTAAAGCATTTTTTATTTCTAAAAATTATTTTTTATTTTGAAAAATGCGAGATCGCGACACGTGGCTAACTCTCCACCGTCAGATCAATTCTTTTATTTTTGTTATTCGGTTATAACAACCGGCACTGACGTGGCCGCCATGTCAACGCCACGTGGGCGTTGACCTGGTCAACTTTCATTGACCGGTCAACACCCTCGCCGAAGAAGATGATCGGCCCTGGCACTCCCTCGCTGGCGCCTCGTCGGAGGGCCATATCTCGGCCTTCCGACGTCCAAATTTGATGATTCCAACGCCATTCGACTCGCACGGAACTCCTCTACAACATATACCAGCCTCACAACAGCAAAAATACAACTCATATACATGCTATCCCCGACTGAAGCTAAGCTTCGGCGACTACTCGCCCTAGCCGTTTCTAACGTTACTTGGCTAAACAAATCGATCACAAAGCATCACAGAGGGTTGAGAAGACTTACCCGGCCGCCGGTGAGCTTCGGTTTGGTCTAAAACGAGCCGTGAAGCTCGCGACCGATCGGAGAGATTTGGAGGCTGGTTCGACGATTCAGGCAACCAAAATGCACAAGATCAAAGAGAAATGAATCAGCAAGACATGTAGAGTAGATTGCAGGTCATAGCGCTCAAAATGATCGACGGTAGCCTAAGTTGCCATGTGAGGCCGCAAGGAAGCTCGAAGGAGGACCTCACCTGATTCTGCGATAAAATGAGACGCCGCTTGGTTCTGGAGGTTCCTTGGGGTGTCACGAAGCTCGGGGGATGTATCCGAAGCTTCGATTTCACGCCGCTCGTCGTGGTCGAGCCTTTGAAGCTCGCGGCTTCTCCCTCCCACGACACCGGTTATAGCCGTTCGGATCGCTCTCTCTCTCTCTATCTCTCTCTCTCTCTCTCTCTCTCTCTCTCTCTCTCTCTCTCTCTCTCTCTCTCTCTCTGTCAACCGAACCTAGTGGCGGAACTCCTCTTTCGTCTTTTTAACCGAGTCCCATCTCCAACAGATTTTTTAGTCTGTTACCAGGCTTCCAGGTCGTCCACCTTCGCATGCCAACTGCTCGCAACCGTTGGATGACACCGGATGGAACTGTGAAGTCCACCGGCCAAGGATCGTTGACTGGGCATGCTGGTTTGAGGTTCCATTTGGCCTCTCCTTCCCTCAAGCTTGCTGTGCATGCGCGATGAAGAAAGAACAGAGCAGTTCTGTTCTCTTTTTTTAAGTTGACCTGGTCAACTAGGTTGACTGGGATGGGTCAACCCGACCCAGTTGACCCGATTCGCCAAAAAGAAAATAAATTGACCTACCAAAATTCATAATTTCTCAAATTAAATCCAGAAATTGACTTCCACGAGATGAATCTGATCTAATATGGTGATTTAGTGAAAAATGAATGTGGAGTCAAACGAAAACCCCAAATCCAAGGTGAGATCCGAAATTTATTTTTGCCAAATTGATGTTCTTAATGAAGGAATTGGCACCAATTGAGCCCACCATAAGATTCAGGAGGTCGAATACTATGGGGTATGGGTCTTGGGGTTCTATGGATGCCTCTTGAGAGAACTTAATTTTGGATTTGGCATTTTATGGACTAAAATGAAAAGGTTTTTATGCAATTAGGTCCCTAAAGCCAAAATTGATCAAATCAGTGCACAATTGAACCAAATTGAAATGTATGGCAATCAAGTTGAATGTCAAGATTCTGAAAATGCAAAATATTGCAAATAAAAAAACTCAAAACATATTTTTTGACAAATTCAACCCTGTGCGTTACAAAGAAACACACAAAATTAAACTTAAATTTTGACTCTTGATGAGGTCAAAATGACAAGGGATTTAAAATAAAAATATAGGACATCTTTCCATATTTGTGTGACCTCAAATGCTATTTGTGTTGATTTTTCTAGTATTTTCCTATTTGCTAAAAATACTAAAAACTGCGAAAAATATGAAAAATTATTTTTTGGTCAAAAATGGTTCCTTAAGCTTGGCCAAGGCCCCCAAAGTTTATTTTGTAATTTTTAACTTTTTATGGATTTTTTTTATGATTTTTCCAAAATAAGACTAAAAAAGACTTTGTGAAAAATCAGGTGTCAATAGTGGTGACATGCAATATCATATTCAAAGGCCTCAAGTCCAGATTAACCATATCAGTAAATTGTGCAGACAAGAAAGAATGCGAAGCTCTAGGATCAAATAAGACATAAGCAGCTTGGTCGCACAAAGAAATCATACCTGTGACCACACTAGGCGCGTTCTCTGCTTCGCCTCGAGCTACAGCATACACCCGCCCTTGAGCTGACGGTCGATTTAATTCATTCTGTGGGGCAGCAGCCGGGGGTCCTGCCTGTGGTCGCGGTCCCTAGGGTCTAGGTCCTAGAACTTGATTAGGACAGGTCCTCATCTGGTGGCCCAATTGACCACACTTAAAGCACGCGTCCGTCTTAGTCAGGCAAGGCCCACTTCCATGTCTCCTTCCACAAAGACGACAGTCCAGTTGGACTGGTGCGGTGGCTTCCCAATATTTTTCCTTGCGGGCGAAACAAAGCGCCTATTATTGGTCATTGGTCTCTTACCCAACGGGCGATTATCTCGGAATGAGGGGAATCGTGATCCAGATGCAGTTGTTCTCTCTTTCATATCTCGTTCTATCATTTGACCCCGCTCATAAACTTCCTTGTAAGTTCTCAAATTCATGGCCACCATCTAACTGCGAAGTTCGGGTAGTAACCCGTCTCGAAATCTCCGCACCTTCTCTAGCGGATCCTCAACATACCGTGGCGCGTATCTCGACAACCTAGCAAATTCGGCCTCATATTGATCCACTGTTATGTGGCCCTGACGTAAATTCTAAAATTCCACTAGTTTGCTTTCTCGCGCAGTCTCCAAGAAATACTTGTCATTGAAGGTCGCAGTGAAAGCGATCCAATTCAGGGCAGTACCTTCCGGAAATACTCCGTCCTTCGTAGCATTCCACCAGTCATTTGCGGTACCATCCAATTGGTAAACTGCTATGAGTACTTTCTCCCCATCGTTACATCTCAAAACCCCAAAAATTTTCTCAAGTTTTTCTATCCACCTGGGTGCCAACTCTGGGTCACCAGTTCCATTAAACTGGAGTGGCCTCAACTTCATAAACTGCTCAACTAATTGACCCATATCTCTAGGTTCAATATTATTACCTGGTGCATTACCTACCTCCACACCCTGACCAAAGTTCTCATTAACTTGAGCATTACCGGCTTCAGCGCCCTGGCCATTATCACCGATAACTCCAATGCCTACATTATTACCATTCGTCACATTGACGGTAGTCAAGGCAGCTCCCACAGCCTGAGTAATAGCAGCATCTCGATCTTGAGCTTGTCTATCTATCAGATTTCCAATTCGTTCCAAGGCTCTCAAGACTTCACCCATTCCAGGATTCTCTACCACAGGTGGTCTCGAACTAGAAGCTCCACTGTTGACACCTAAATTTTGATCAACTTTTTATTTATTTATTTATTTATTTATTTATTTTTATTTTTTTGAAAATTCATAGAAAATCCATAAAAAGTTGAAAAATTGAAAAATCAATTTTGGTGACCTTAGCCAAGCTAAATGAACCATTTTGACCAAAAAAATAATTTTCATAATTTTCATTTTTTAATATATTTTCGAAAAATACAAAAAAAAAAAGAAAAAAAAAAGAAAATCAAGAAAAATAATATTTGAGGTCACAAATAGTCGGTATTTTTTATTTTTTATTTTCTTTACTTTAAGACCTCATAAAACAGTAAAATTCAAGTTCGATTTCGGGTGTTCTCTGATCACCATAAAATTGAATTTGACAAAAATATTAGTAATGATTAAAAGGAAAAAGAGTGAAAACATCATCATTTAAAAGGAAAATGGGACTAATCATTTTGTCTTCACTTTTGATTATTTTATTATTTTTACTTTTTAATATTTTATTATATTATTATTATATTACTATTTTATTATTTTATTTTATTTTTATTACTATTTATACCCCCCCTAATCATCCGTAGCTCTTCTTCTCCTCCTCCTCCTCCTTCTTCTTCTTCTTCTTCTTCTTCTTCTTCTTCTTCTTCCTCTCCCACGCTCATTCCATATATTCTCTCTTCCATTTTTTTGTCATCACATTACCACCCTCCACATTTCTTGCGTTTCCGGCCGATTGGACCGTTGGATCGAGCTGAATTTTTGTATACAAGGTCTTCTTGATCCCTTCTTCATATCCACCGTTCGGATCTTTAAACAAATCTCTCAAAGTGGTCGCACAACAGCCAAATCAGAAGCTGTTCCAGGCGTGGGAACTGTATACCCGCCGACATTTCTTGCGTTTCCGGCCGATTGAGCCGTTGGATCGAGCTGATTTTTTGTGTGCAGGGTCTTCTTAACCCCTTCTTCATATCCACCGTTCGGATCTTTAAACAGATCTCTCCGTCGGTGCTCGTGCAACAATGTGTGGGGATATAAACCACCAGCAGAAGGCCGAGCCTCCTGCTGGTGGTTTATATCCCCACACATTGTTGCACAAGCACCGACGGACTCCGACGTCGTAAAATTCACCGGATCCCATCTCCTTTGCTTATGTTTATGTTGTATAATGACTTAATATCTTCTTTATTTTTTGCATTGTGTTGCGTCCTATAAAAATAAAAACAAAAAAATGCTAGATTGGATGGTTGCAGATGAGCCACGTGCCGTGATCCGATGATTTTCAAAATAAAAAATATTTTTAACATTAAAAGAATTGAATTTCAAATTTTACAAAAATTAAAATGATTCGATTATCACTGAGACGCCACGTGGCGAGTTAGGGACCGTTCAGTTGGGACTTATTTTCAGGAAATTTAAAAAAAAATCAAATAAAAAAAAGTGAATTATTAAGGAAAAATTCAAAAAAAAAATTGAGAAAAATTGCAGAAAATTCAATCAACTTAGGTACCGAAAGGGCGTCAACTCTGACAGTTGACGTAACTAAGTCCCCGAACCCATTTCTCTGGTTATCGTAGAATTGAATAGAAACTCCCGACTATTCAATAGGGTGGTCCAATCATACCCTCCAAAAAATGATTGGTGGCGACTCAATGGCATGCACACTTAGCACATGTCACTAGATCACACTGAAGGTCGACTACGCATACCTCCGTTGCGATTTGGGGAACGGGCCTTGGGAGAGGCCTGCGTCCGACTAGACTGGACGGCCCATTAGCCCTCGAGAGCCCACATGCAACCTCGAGAGGGTCGCGACAGACTGGCGACTCCGCTGGGGACTGGTTCTTAACCATTTAGTGGACTTGAGCCGATTAAAAAGTTGATTGACTTTTCTGACATGTTTTATGCAGACGCTCTTCAAATTGAAGTATGTACTTTAACCCTTGAGGTGTTAAACGTTTTTGCAGATTGGAGAAATAAGGGGTGCAGTCCGTGATTAACATTATTTTATGCAGGTTGGCGTAGGAATGTATGTTGTGTGGGTGATTTGAAGCGCTGATTGATAAACTGTTATGCATGACTTGCATTGTGATGATCACGACACCTGAACACACACAACCGCGCCTAAAACCCCGGGCGCCCCTATAAGCAAACAATAGAAGGAATTGAAAATGGAACCTCCGTGAGGAAAAACACGGGGTAATCCATTTTTAATTTCGCTCACTTCGAACTATGGATTGGGTCCCAATGCAACGATAGTTGTGCAATGGAACCTACCCTTTCTAGAACTCGAGGTGGGAGCCTTTAAGCCTCAGGAACCCCACCATTTAGGTGTCAAAACTTCACAAGTTTACATGCGCATGATCGATGTGTTTGACATGTCTTACCCCCTTCAAAAGGTTTGTAAGTATCATTCCTTTCACCCCTTGAACTCAGTATAACTTTTTTCCATATGCTAACACGTCTTTCTACCTACCACAGGGCAGGTAGCTTTAATCACGGAACCAAGAATAACTCGTATTATAACTCGTCTCCGAGCCAGAATGGAGCAAGAGGAGTTGGGATCTCGCGTGAATAGTTTGGAAGGTCAGATGGCGTCAATGGCCACCATGCTAGCAGAAATGAAAGCCATGATGGTGGCTGCACAAGAAAGAAATCATGACCTCAGCCAGGATGCTCCGCCCGCACCCCCCAATGCTTCGAATGTGGCGCGAACTCGGGAAGAGAAGGTGGCCGAGAATGTTAATCGAGTGTTAGCAGCTGATGCACTACCGAAGGCCGTGTCTGCAGTCATCGACCTAGAAAAAGACAAAAAGGAAAAACCCCCGGGCAAAATCGAAGAAGGCGCAAAGAGGCTAGCGAAGATAGAGGAATGCCTAAGCAGCCAAGGGTATGAGCTGGCTCGATTTGACAAGATATCACCATTTGCAAAAATTGAAGCGCCGTTAGACTATAAAGAACCCGATTTCGTCAGAAAATATAACGGGACGAGCTGCCCCCGAGCCCACTTAAAATATTACCTACGCAAAATGGCACTTTTTTCTGACTACGTTCCCTTGCTGATGAACACGTTTCAAGAGAGTCTGGCGGGTGCTGCTCTGGCTTGGTTCATCGAATTAGATTTGGAGGACTATGATGGATGGGAAGACTTGGCGGAGTACTTTTTACATCAATATAAGTTCAATACTGCTACAGCCCCTTCCAGAGAAGAATTGCTGAGGACCACTAAAGGGAAGAATGAGGCAATCCGTGCCTACGCTCAAAGATGGCGGGCCTTAGCAACACAAGTCAAACCGTCCATTCCAGAGGACGAGCTGGTCGACCTTTTCTTGAGAGCGTTGCCTTACGAGTATTTCGATAGGCTGAACACATCTGGTTGTCAAACATTTGTACACCTCATAAAAATCGCAGAAAGGCTGGAATGGGCGATGAGGGAAAGGAAAGCACCAGAAATCGCAACAAGAGGCCAATATCCGGCCCGAAGGGAGAAGGAGGCTGAAGTTGATGTGGCCTTCGTACCAAACCCACCCAACCCTAAGCAGTTCTCCAATTCAAGTACGGTGCAAGGAAACTCGTCGATGTCGGTACAGAAACCATATGAACTAAGGAGGAAGTTGCCTCCCAAGCAGTTCACCCCCCTGCCAAGGCCGTTATCGAAATTACTTCCTATGTTACTAGAGGAGCACTTAGTGGCTAAGGAGCCTCCAAGGCCGAATCCGGTGAAATTTAACGGGTACGATGAAAGCCAGTCATGCGTCTATCACATGGGAGAGAAGGGCCATAACGTAGACAATTGCATTGTTTTGAAGCACAAGGTGCAAGCCCTTATCGATAATTGCATCCTTGAATTCGACAAAACAGAGCCGAATGTGCAAAATAATCCACTTCCTGATCACCAAACCGTGGGGGTGATCTTCGACAACAAGTTCGACCGGTTCTTCTCCGAGGATTCCAAATGGTCGAAGGACGAGGGGATAGAAACGACATCGGAGGAACTTGATTTGACCAGCTTGTCTTTGGGAGATTTTGTCAAATCACTCGACGGCGACGCTCCTACCATGGAGTAAAGAGATATCTGTCTCTCTTCGACGCATCTAAATCCACATTAGGTGCCTCGGGCTTTTTCTTACGTGTTGTATTGTAATATAAGTATACTAAAAAAAAACCAAAAAAAAACCAAAAAAATCATCAAAAATCAAAAATCAAAAAAAAGGGGACGTGTGGGAGCCACAAATCGGTCAATGACGAAAAAAAAAAAACTGAGACCTGATTTCCCACATGTCTCCTGGTTTGCAAAGTTTTGGGATGCGAGGATGCCCAATGATATGAGGGCTAGCTCCCATCCTACCCTTTCAATTTTTCTTAAGACGTCTCCCAAAGAAGTTTATCATTACATGAACTTTCTCTATTTTATAACCGTCTTTGTGACACTCCAAGCATGCCATTCCAAGCATACATAGCAGTTGTTAAATAACTCAGGTTCCCGAGGAGGAGATTCCCTCCTAAATGGGGAATAAAACGATGCGGAGCCATCCATTCCGGCGACGATCAAAAGCAGGGGAATCAGATGGCAGTGCTTCCAAATGACGAAGCAAGGAGTACCCCTTTTCATAACATAATTCTGACTGAATGTTTTCAAGAGCGTTCTAATGGCTCAATTTGTGAACAAAATCTTTGAGAAAACCTGAAAAAGTTTTTCATCACCTGGAAATCTCTGTGAAAAGAATGCTTGAAAAGAAAATCTCAAGTTTTATCAATTGGCACCTCTGATAAAAATACCTTCTTTGAATAGAATGAAAAGCACGAATTCACAGATGACTAGGATTGGCAAAACTCGTGGGAGCAAGTCTCTCCCTTTTCTCCGAGAATGCCTAGCCAGGGGCAAACTCTCATGATCTCCCCCTAAAAGTGCAACAGACCAGGGTCCTCAAATCCAAAGAGGACAAACAGCAAAATCGGCCTCACCGGGGCAAATTGCTCGAAAAGTGCGTGGACTCCTTCAGATTGGATTAGAAATCTCCAACAAAAGCGGAAAGCGTTAAGGCATGACTGGGGCATGCGAATCAATTTTGCCATGGGCAAAGAAGGACGTTTCTTCTTTGGCAAAATCCGTAGACGCAATGACAGAGTTATCCGCATCAGAAATAAACCCCAGGATACAAACCTAGAGGCGGTAACTTTGTATCGTTCCAATTTGATCTCCATAAATCCCATGCTTAACATGAGTTTTCCTCATTTAACAGGAAGTCGTTGGCGCCAAAAGCCACAAAAGAAAAGAACTCGCCAATGAGGAGGCGAATAAAATTATTAACCTTGGGAGTCAGCACTCCAAGGAAGGGTCTTTGATCAAGTGGAGGAACTATGAAGAGTGACGCTGGAATGCGCCCAAAAACACAAAATGATTTCCTCTGGGGCAAATCCTCGAGAATGATTCATCGCCAACCAAACAGAGGAATCGTGGCCACGATATAGATGGCCAATTTCTGCAAGCCGCGCGTTTGTGTTCAAATGAAAACACCAAGCAAGAACAAGGCGGTATCGTTCCAATTTGTCTTGAATTTTGGAACGCAAACTGACACTTATTGTTTGTTTTTGACAGGGGAGTCGCCTTGGAGATGAACAAGTTTTTACATCCCACGTACTACTTGTTAGGGTACATGACCGAGGGTAGGATGTATCGTTTCGATTTTCAAAAAAATTCGTGAATATACAATGATATGCTTCTCTTACATTTTCAGGGGTCTGCAGCCGCGACAGGTAGGTAAGTATCCCTTTCCCAGTTAGCTGGAGATAAAGAATGTTAAAATCCTTTCAGTCGTCATGAAAATTATCCAATGCATCGATGTTCATGATTTAAATCGGGAGGTTGCCCAAAGCATGAATAAAACATGCACGATACATCACAAAATCCCCTCAATGGATAAATTTTGGGAAAGAAGGGAATGAATTTTTCCAAATATCATTATTTGTCAAATCATTCAAAAGGAAGTTTACTCAAAAGAGAGGCGAGCCTAATCCAAACATGTCCAACACACACTTGAGAGATGAGTGAAGTGGACAGATAGCAAAATCTAGGTCTACGATGGTAGGGACCATTTGCAGCGATTACATGGGTTGGGACGACAGAGGCATTCGTTTCATATCCCCGAACACTACAGGTGACCGTTGATAAATCCCTTTGAACGGCGTTTTTCATTCTTAACCCTGGCAAGAACCACCCCACATCGGGGCAAAATGGAGGTGAGTCCAGCAGCATCAGGAGAAAATGGTTAGAAATTTTCTTGCTCGGACTAACATTAATCTTTGTGTGTTAATCCAAGTGCCATAGGATGATGAGAAGCATTCATTTCTCTATCCCACACACCGAATCCTTTGCATAGCCAAGTTGAGCCTGCAAAATCATTTCATAAACCTGTTGGTGATCATTGCACATTCCAAGACGGATGCAGCATCACTTCAGAAACGAAGGAGTTCAAGACTTAAGGTTTGCAAAAAAAATTCCTAAGTTAATGCTTAACCTTGTTAGACCTTTGATCATAGGTCAAACACGATCCCATGAAGAGGAAAAAAAAATGGGATTTCAAAAATGAATGAGAAAAATCCACGGCATTAAGAAAAAGCAAAGTGCCTGGTAAAAGTAAGGCCGATGCTCGTGCAAGTTGTTTGATTGATCCCCAATGAAGCCGGATGGGAAAAGAGGAAATCCCTGAATGAGCCAAATCCAAAAGGGCTGCTCCCCAAATGCTGCCAAACACAGAACAAAGACATAGAGAGAGTCGGTCTCTGAATGCAACAAGAGACGCTCTCTAAAGAGCTGGTGCACACCTCAAAATCGGTTGTGCACCTCAAAGACTAAAGATGCAGAAAGGAAATGACAGGAGGCAAATCAGCAATGATCACCAATGTCAAACCCGTCACGAATTCTGGGCCAAAAACAAGCCTTTTTCGATCCCCAATCCTACCAATATTACAACCTTGAAACAGTCTTCTTTGACTAAGACACTTGGGTTAACATATTGCTTAACTCGAAGAAGTACGAGCAAGACTATTTCTTTCTCATTTTGCAGGGTTCTTGACTTGTAAACCCGGAGCAGATGGTGAAGACTTTCATTCAATGGCCCCGACTCAAAAGTGAGTCCCCCCTTTGAAAACCAATATCCAAGCCCAACATTACGGTCCCGTGGAAGACCTCCCGACCGATCAAAATGTATGCGCTGCGAATGAGCCTAAAACCTAGGCACAGGTCAGTAGGGAATTAAGTACATCCCCTATAAAAATCATTACCTCAAAACAGATGAGATGGCCTCCTTGTCGAGAAATATTCCAATTGATGTTTTGAACAAATTCTTTTTGAATCTTCAAACTGTTGATCAAAATTTTCCATGCAAGGAATTTGTGATCACATTTGCATGTTGTAAGAATGCTTTGGATAACCTCCAGCATCAAAATGCACATTTCATGACTAAAACTTAAGTCATAAAATTTTGTCAATTAGACAATTATTGTCTTCCCAAAGATTATTAACATTTTCTTGGTGAAGAAAAATCTTTCAGGTTTGAACTTTCTACAGGATACCTGGAGAACCCAGCTCTCAGAATGTCGGCTCAGCAGACTCAAGTGAAGCTTTGTCAAAATAAAATCTTTCATTGCTTCAAAACTGAATTCCCGACAAACTTCGGGATCTCTAAAAAAAAAAAGAAGGGGGAGAAAAACCCTTTTAAAAGAAACAGTCTCATCGAACGTGGAGAACCCTCGTCATGAGACCCATTTTCAAAAATCAGACAGTCTCATCGGACGTGGAGAACCCTCGTCATGAGACCCTTTTCAAAAATATCAAACAGTCTCATCGGATGTGGAGAACCCTCGTTATGAGACCCCTGTTCAAAAATCAGGCAGTCTCATCGGACGTGGAGAACCCTCGTCATGAGACCCCTTTTCAAAAATATCAAACAGTCTCATCGGACGTGGAGAACCCTCGTTATGAGACCCCTTTTCAAAGCAAAACCATGGTAGATACCGCCTGAAGGGTCAACCAAAGGTAGAAACCGCCTGAAGGGTCAAATCAATGTAGAAACCGCCTGAAGGGTCAAATCAAGGTAGAAACCGCCTGAAGGGTCATCACATGGTAGATACCGCCTGAAGGGTCAACCAAAGGTAGAAACCGCCTGAAGGGTCAAATCAAGGTAGAAACCGCCTGAAGGGTCAAATCAAGGTAGAAACCGCCTGAAGGGTCATCACACGGTAGATACCGCCTGAAGGGTCAACATGAAGGTAGAAACCGCCTGAAGGGTCAAACTCATGGTAGAAACTGCCTGAAGGGTCAACACAACGGTAGAAACCGCCTGAAGGGTCAACCCAATAGTAAAAATCACTTAAATGGCCAACTCAATGGTCCGATCCACCATACGGATCAAAATCCTTGGCAAATCCCAAATGGGACGCGTCTTCCTTAGATTCCTATCAGTTAGGAATCCCATTATGGTTTGACCTACCATACGGGTCAGAGCTTAACCTCTCTAGGATACTTTAGTAACGAGTTCCTAGAAATTCTCTTGAATCCATCAAACACCGCGAAAATCGCACAAACATCGAACAGGTAAGTGGCAGGTATGTCTCTCTATTATCTCACTCTCTCATGTCAAATGAATGTTTCCCCCTTCAAGAAAGAGCATACACGGACAAGCATGTAGATTGGATGTCAAGACTCCTTTTCCTTTAGTTTCCCGAGTCGAGTCGATCAGGACTCAGGTGTCACCTTATCTTTGAGAGAAACCTCTAACGAGATTCCTCTCAAAGAGGGGCAGCTGTTGACACCTAAATTTTGATCAACTTTTTATTTATTTATTTATTTATTTTTATTTTATTTTTTTGAAAATTCATAGAAAATCCATAAAAAGTTGAAAAATTGAAAAATCAATTTTGGTGACCTTAGCCAAGCTAAATGAACCATTTTGACCAAAAAAATAATTTTCATAATTTTCACTTTTTAATATATTTTCGAAAAATACAAAAAAAAAGAAAAAAAAAAGAAAATCAAGAAAAATAATATTTGAGGTCACAAATAGTCGGTATTTTTTATTTTTAATTTTCTTTACTTTAAGACCTCATAAAACAGTAAAATTCAAGTTCGATTTCGGGTGTTCTCAGATCACCATAAAATTGAATTTGACAAAAATATTAGTAATGATTAAAAGGAAAAAGAGTGAAAACATCATCATTTAAAAGGAAAATGGGACTAATCATTTTGTCTTCACTTTTGATTATTTTATTATTTTTACTTTTTAATATTTTATTATATTATTATTATATTACTATTTTATTATTTTATTTTATTTTTATTACTATTTATACCCCCCCTAATCATCCGTAGCTCTTCTTCTCCTCCTCCTCCTCCTCCTCCTTCTTCTTCTTCTTCTTCTTCTTCTTCCTCTCCCACGCTCATTCCATATATTCTCTCTTCCATTTTTTTGTCATCACATTACCACCCTCCACATTTCTTGCGTTTCCGGCCGATTGGACCGTTGGATCGAGCTGAATTTTTGTGTACAAGGTCTTCTTGATCCCTTCTTCATATCCACCGTTCGGATCTTTAAAAAAATCTCTCAAAGTGGTCGCACAACAGCCAAATCAGAAGCTGTTCCAGGCGTGGGAACTGTATACCCGCCGACATTTCTTGCGTTTCCGGCCGATTGAGCCGTTGGATCGAGCTGATTTTTTGTGTGCAGGGTCTTCTTAACCCCTTCTTCATATCCACCGTTCGGATCTTTAAACAGATCTCTCCAAGTGGTCGCACAGCAGCCAAATCAGAAGTTGTTCCTGGCGCGGGAACTGTTCATCCGCCGGTATTTCTTCAGTTTTCGATCAATTCGACCATCGGATCGAGGTAAAATTGTGTATAATCTCATCTCAATTCTTTCTTCATCTTCACCGTTCGGATTTGTGAAAATAGTTCAACGTTCTCCTCATCCGAGCTCGGATTATTGTTTATTTTGTATTTTTTCGTATTTACTGTGTATTTACTTTATGTCATAGCATTTCTATATTTCGCATAAAAGACCCAGAATCGGAAGGCCGAGCCTCCTGTTGGTGTCTAAATATTTGCTGTGTATTTACTTTATGTCATAGCATTTCTTTATTTCGCATAAAAGACCCAGAATCGGAAGGCCGAGCCTCCTGTTGGTGTCTAAATATTTGCTGTGTATTTACTTTATGTCATAGCATTTCTATATTTCGCATAAAAGACCCAGAATCGGAAGGCTAAGCCTCCTATTGGTGTCCAAGGTGTTTTATTTATTTATTTTCTGTAAATTATATTGTGCTACCCCAGAATCGGAAGGCCGAGCCTCCTGCTGGTGGTTTATATCCCCACACATTGTTGCACGAGCACCGACGGACTCCGACGTCGTAAAATTCACCGGATCCCATCTCCTTTGCTTATGTTTATGTTGTATAATGACTTAATATCTTCTTTATTTTTTGCATTGTGTTGCGTCCTATAAAAATAAAAACAAAAAAATGCTAGATTGGATGGTTGCAGATGAGCCACGTGCCGTGATCCGATGATTTTCAAAATAAAAAATATTTTTAACATTAAAAGAAATGAATTTCAAATTTTACAAAAATTAAAATGATTCGATTATCACCGAGACGCCACGTGGCGAGTTAGGGACCGTTCAGTTGGGACTTATTTTCAGGAAATTTAAAAAAAAAATCAAATAAAAAAAGTGAATTATTAAGGAAAAATTCAAAAAAAAAATTGAGAAAAATTGCAGAAAATTCAATCAACTTAGGTACCGAAAGGGCGTCAACTCTGACAGTTGACGTAACTAAGTCCCCGAACCCATTTCTCTGGTTATCGTAGAATTGAATAGAAACTCCCGACTATTCAATAGGGTGGTCCAATCATACCCTCCAAAAAATGATTGGTGGCGACTCCATGGCATGCACACTTAGCACATGTCACTAGATCACACTGAAGGTCGACTACGCATACCTCCGTTGCAATTTGGGGAACGGGCCTTGGGAGAGGCCTGCGTCCGACTAGACTGGACGGCACATTAGCCCTCGAGAGCCCACATGCAACCTCGAGAGGGTCGCGACATCCACCTCTAGGTCTTCCACGTCTACCAGGTCGGTTGCTCATTCTTATACTACCTGTACCACTATAATTCCACCACGGAATTAAAAACTTAGCTCCACTACTCCAGTTCAGTGATTCTATACTACATAATAAGGCAACAGTCATAATAAGGCAATCATTCACCCAATCATTCTCAAGAGCACAACAATTGGGAACGCACCATCACGCTTCAAGCTCAAATAGAATACTTAATGTTTCATCGAGCAAGCATCCACAATCAATACACATGCTAAGTACGAAGCTTGGTCACTATTTAGCCATCACATCTACACCACTTTCATGATGTCAATCACATGCGCCAACTCATATGTTATGCATTTCTAACTTGACTCTAGTGAACCCCCTTACGGTCTCGCGATCCAGTCATCCCGGATCTCGTTCTTCCTTATTACTCCAATCCTCAATCAACTTGGATCGAGCTGACCTTGCTCTGATACCACTTCAACTAGGATGTCACGCCCCGCCTACCTGACGATTGCGTCACATCCGCTACGGCCGTAAATTTAACCCAGGATGCCTGTGTTTCGGCTTAAATGAAATGAAATATGCATGCGGAAGGAAAAAGAAACAAGATACACCTCCAGACATAAAACAAAGAATAAGACACGGGACAATAAAAACTATTTACATAACCCAAAGGATAAGTTTAAACAAAAGGGGTCAGGGCTTTACTAACATCCAATGCTAGGGTCAATGAGGGTTAGGATCGATCAAAAAGTGACTACCAACCTTACAAAGAACGCAAGTCCCCAAAAAGAACATCTCCAACGATCCTAGGACATCAAACTACGCTAAGTGGTACGACTATCTTCATCTTGGTTCATGTCCTCCACCAGATCGTACTCTGAAAAAGTCTCAGAACATACTTCTATGGTGTCCTCCTCCATGTCGTCTTCAGAGTCCGATATCTCAATCACTTCAATGCTCTCGTTCCTAGCTGGGATCTCCTCCAGAATGTTCCTCGATCCTGCCATAGAAACTTCCACCTCTATCTCATCACGACTGGGGTGGTACCACAAGGGCACAGCTCGCTTAGGAAGCTCATGAGCCTTCAACGGACCAGTAGTGACTCCTCCAGTTCTACGAAACCACGCCTCAAAATGATGCGGAGGTTCTTCCCCCTCGTCGACCCACACTACTGTACTCTTCCTAAAATAAACTACACCCCGACCATCTAGAAACTCCTCAAAATAAGCCGTCATTTCTTTTGGGTCGCCGAGGCGTATAGGTAGCATCTTCAGGGCTTGGGATCTGAAAAGAAAAGTTCCCACGATGGGGTGAGGCTTACGTCTCAACAAGCTTGCCTAATCCTACCTAGGCCATCCGTCCCACCAGACCAAAAAAATCACAGCAATAAACATGCAGTGGTAAAACAATATGTGATATCTATACCTAAAACATCATGTCATAATTTGGTCAAGAAAACACACTCAAAGACCAGCATAAGCTAAGTGACCAAAGCTTCCGTACTAGCTTAGGACAATTTCAAGTTTCATACAATCAGAGATTAGCCCGCATTCGGACGCCTCAGGCTACCACGACTAATAAACCCGCGTTAAGACGCATCAGGTTCAACAGCTCATCACCAAGCCCATGTCGACATGTCAATTTCTCATCCCGCGTTCAGACGCATCAGGATGTACTTTCAATCACAACCCCGCGATAAATCGCCTCAGGGTGTGTCTCATCATGCAACCCCACGATCCGACGCATCAGGGTGCCACCGGCCTTAAGCTCTCATCTCATCAAGATACTTGTCACCGCTCCTGCGTTCTCACGGCTCATTAGCCCATTTCCTCAAGCAATTCTAGTCAAGAATCATCACAACAAGCATTCAATCGCGATTTCATGTTGAGAATTTTTAGGCATTAGAACATAATTCAATTGCTTGCCAAAACAAACGTGCTTTATTACAAACGAAATGTAAGGATCAAGTGCCATACAACCACATAGGCAAACAAGGCACACCAACAAGCACGTCATCAATTCAATCATGAGAACACAATTGCATAGCAATCAAGCACTCAGGGCTCATTCCTCATCAAGACCTTTCGGCTTTCAGTCAATCAAGCAATAATAGTCAATCAATTCATCGATTTCCCAACAAAACTAGTCGCGTCTAAATGTCCTAATAGAGGGTTGGGGGTTACTCACCTTCGTCCGGCTAGCCAAAATCCACCGAAAACAACTCGTCAAACTCGATTCAAACTCGATTCACCGCTGTCCAAAACAGGGCAGCAACGCAACTTAGAAACAATCCGCCGATTCAATCAATTTAACTCTCCAAACTTCAATTCCACCAATCGTACTGCTCATTAACACCTCAAATAACACTCTAGTATGCCTTAACGATGAAATAGAAGCATGGCGACACCTCAAACAGCCCTCAAGAACTCAGATTGCACAAACCGAAATAGGGGACTTTTCAGTTCTGCCCTAAACCCAACTAATCAGTCCATAACTCATCCTTAAACCTCAAATTATCATATAATTCGCTTGCTAACATATAGTTCTATGTGCATAAGGGTCTCACCGAAAGTTTGAGGGTGAGTCGACGCTCGAAAGTCCCAAAACAGCTCCGGTTCTTCGAGTCTTACTGCCGGTCAGATTCTGCTCGCAGAATCAACATCATTTCATCATCAAAACTCCATCAAATTCTAACCAACTTATTACCTCAGCTCAATATACAAGTGTACTACATGTCTACAAAATCTTGCCAAAAGTTTGAAGCAAAACGAGGTCCTACGGAGGCCAAACAAAGACTTACTCTCTGCTATGTCGAAATCTGTTTGGTTTTGGAAACAGGGCTGGCCGGAGCTCCTCGAGCGTCCAATGCTCGAGCTACCACTTGGAATGTCTCAAGGACACGTCGAGGAAGATGGTGGTGGCCGGCGTGAGGTTGGACGGTCGCTAGAGGAGGCGCTCAACGGCGGCAAAGGCGGCGGGCAGTGCTGGCCAAAGCAGAGCAGATTCTTCTCTTGGGAAAAACGTGAAAAGGAAGGGAAGAAGAAGGTGGTTCACGCCAAATGGAGGGAGCATCAGATGAAATGAAGTCCATTCAACCTTGACCAAGCTTCTAGAAGTGTTTAGGGTTAGTGGATAATTAATAACAAACACCAAATGGTTGACACTTGTCTTTTTCCTCTTAATATCTAAGCTTCAATTGACCAAAAAGCCCCCCTCATTTTCGGCAGCCTTGGGGAAGAAGAAAAAAATGTCAAATGACCAAAATGCCCTTCTCAAATCAATAAGGCAAGGTTAACTCTCCAAGGGCAAAATGGTCTTTTTCACACCTTTCGTCCGAAATTTCAGTTTTTTGATATTTTCATCCTTGATAAGGCGGCGTCCAATCCATAACAATTATTGGAATCCCTCATTTCCATTTTCAAATTCCGAGATCCTATTTCGTGGTCGAATTTTCCGTCGATCGAAATTCCAGTTTGTCTCGAACTAACGGGCGGCTTTTGCGGATGTTACGCGTATCAACTCTGTGATTCTCATCACACTTAGGGTAACTCAAGCTACGGTAACTTTGGTTGTCATATAATCGCAAGGGTCCATTGCTAGGCCCGATGGCAACGATCGTCATAAATTGATTTAGGAAAATTTCGCAAATCGTACTTTGGTTAAGCGGTATCACCTGCGTCCCAACCGTACAACACCAGCAATGTGTTCCTTAATCGTTCTTAGATTGGCCTCGGCTCTAAATGTTCCCTCGACGATCCTTATGGTCAAAGCGCCGTTTTCTAATCTAGTTTCTTAGGTCCACGTATCTCGTCGCGCGTTAGCCTTTCCCCTTTGGTTAATTGCCTCGAGATTGATCAAATCCGAGCGAGACATAATTGAAATACTTTGACAGATATCTTACTGTCGCGACCCTCTCCTCGGAGGAGGACTACCGGAGGGGGCTAATGGGCCGCCCGATAGTCGCCTGATCGGACACGGGCCTTTCCCAAGATCCATTATCCAAATCGCAACGGCTGGATATACGTGGTCGACCTTCAGTGCGGTCTTGTGACATATGATATGTGTACATGCCAAGGAGTCGCCACCAATTGTTTCGTTGAGGGTACGATCGGGAACCCTATCGAATAGTTGGGAGCGATCTATTCGATTCTGCGGAAACCAGAGAAACGAGATCGAGGACTTTGTTACGCCAACTGCTAGAGTTGACGCCCTTTCGGCACCTAAGTTGAATGATTTATCTGATCCTAGGATTTCATACAGATGAGTGGGGTACAGATCCTAAATCTAGGAATTCATGCAGACAGGAATGGCTACCCTATCACTCACAATCAATAAAAGTAAATGCGCAAATCAAGGATCCAGTACATGCGGATAAAGCACATGAAATCAGTATGGCATCCCTAATGAGGCCCTATTAGCCTAGAGAAGTATCAATCAAGGTTTAGGAGTGATTTGACATGATTTGCCCATGAGGGGCAAAATCGTAATTTTGAGAAATTCGGCGGACAATTTGCTTTAGAAGGGCAAAATCATCATTTCAGATGAAATGTGCAGTCCAAATAGGGTGGAAATGGGATTAGCGATCAAATCCTTCCATTTCCTATTTTTCAGGAATTTCCAGAATTTTTCGAGAATTTAAAAGTGATTTTACCCTTAGAGGGGTAAAGTCGTTATTTTGGACAAAGATGAGAACTGAAAATCTCAAATATTATGGTTGGTCACCCACCTGACCCAAACCCGAATTTTAAGCAATTTTCAAGACTCGATTGGAATAGGAAAGACAATTTACCCTTTGAGGGGGTAAAATCGTCATTTCAGGGAAAATGATGAGATTCGAAAACCCTAGCAAGAGGATTCGCCACCTAACTAGCCCTATCCTAATCTAGGCATTTCCAACCTATCTCACATACAAAGCAGGGACGAATTACCCCTAAAGGGCATTGTCGTCAACTTCTAGAAATAACAGATGAGAAATCCCAAAATTAGGATTGACCAGTTGTCCGTGGTCAATCCTTGATTTTTGGGGGTTTCTAGAGTGTCTAGGATTTTCCTACAATTTTCCTATATTTTTTTTATTTTCTGTGATTTTCTAGCATTTTTTTGGATTTTCTATGATTTTTCTGATTTTTTATATTTTTTAAAATCATTTTCTGAATTTTTTATTAAAAAAATATTTCAGACCGGGTCGGCCCGACCCACTTGGTTCGAAACCTGGCCCAAACCCGGACCCGCGAAACCTAAGCACAAAACGATGCCGTATCGTCCGTTTTTTACTTTCGGATTACCCAGACTCGATCCGATGGTTCCTATTGAGCCGCGTGGCTAATCCACGGCCATCGGATCTGATTACTAAAACCTACGGTCTAGATTGAACGGAGACTCGATCAGGACCGTCCGATTGACCTACTAAAATCTACGGCCAGGATTAGAACCTGAGACTTGATCTGGGCCGTTTAATCTTACTATCCTAAACGACGTCGCCTACTCATTAACCCATGCGACACCGTTTCGATTCAATTTGATTTTCTGATTTTTAAAACATTTCCGAATAAACCTAATTACTAATCGGACGGTCACCATTTATTAGACTCGATTAACCTCAGCCGTTGGATCTATTTATTCGAATAACAACCCCTCAACGGCCGTGCTGACTGGGCAGACACGTGGACCAATGGCCGAATGCCACATAGGACTTTGACCCGTTGATTGCGCCACGTCAGCTTCGTCTTCAACCTCGCGACTCCGGTGGAACGAACGGCCGAGCTTCTCCGGCGATGATCCGTCGGTAGGATCTTGATGAAATCGGGCGAAACCAACGCCAATCGACTCACGATCATCTCTAGTTTAACATATCTAACAATTGAAGCATTTCATCCACAAAATCACGACTACCATGCAGAATGCCGAGTACGACCATGGGAGTTCAATTGCTCAATTTACACCAACTCATTGCAATTCCATCACAAGATAGCATCAATCAATGTTCGGGAGACTTACCTCAAGCTCCGATCGAGCTCGCTCGGCCCAAATTTGGCTGGGCAAGAATGAACAGAGTTCGGCAATGGAGGTTGAATTGGAAGACTCGATTCGATGTGTTACGACAAAATCAATGCAAAACAAGTATGCGACGATGGTCAGTGACATTGGGGGAACGAAACACCCAAGGTAATTGCAAGGATAAATGTGAAACAAGCAAAACGCCATTGATGCACAATGAAAGGTTTGAAGCTACGCCTCACCTGTTTCGTGGCCTCAGCTCGCACGGTCGACGGCGATCGTTTCCTCACAGTACGGGAAGCTTCCTGACGGCCCTGTCGAGCTTTGGTTCAGCCTGAGAAGGCCCAACCCACGCTCTGCAAATTCGAGCTCAAACCTTCGACCACCACGGGGGAAGGTGAGCTCTCTCTCTCTCTCTCTCTCTCTCCTCTCGTTCTCCCTCTCTCTCAATTCAGTTTCTCCTTCTTGAACTGAATTAACCGTCCTTGCTTCGCGAAGGCCCCCACTGGATTATATCTCCTCCTCGATTTTTAGCGCCAAATCGGGTACTGAAGAATTGGTGACCTCCGCACGTGAAAACACGTGCGAAATGGTCACCGACGACCGGTAATCGACGGGCATTAAATGGCAATTCCGTTCGAGACCTCCGGTGATCGCATTTGGCACGAATTTGGACGAATTTCATCTGAGCTTTGTGAGGTGTTGACTTTCGTAGGTCCGCCGGATTGACCGGCCGATTATTCCTTCCTCCGGCGACCATTGGCCATGATCTTGGTGTCAATCGACGGGTAAATGCCTAAGGAACCAAACACCCACCATTGCGTCTTCGATTGTGGTCGATTAGTCGACCAATTTCCCAATCAAAATTCGACCTTCCACTATTCATTTGCACGGGAGTCCAAGGAAGAAGACGATACTGTAACGGACCGGGCGGTCTGACCGGTCCGAACCGGTTTCAATTTGGAATTTTCAAAATTAATCCAAATCTGTTGGGAATTTTTGCAATTAAACCCCAGAATTGAATTTAGGGCATGGATTTTATCTAAAAATGTGGTTTTTCCCAAAATTTTGCCTCAATTTCTATAAAACCCCCAAATTTTCATTTAATTGCAAATCGAGAAATTGTGCAATTGAGGGTCCAAATGGTCAAATTGGACCAAACCACCTATGCCAATTGATTCCAAATGGTGAAAAACATTGGGTAGCAACTTCAATTTGTAACTACAGTCCATGAATTGAAAGTAATTTCAAATATGCCCAAATTCAAGGATTAAAATGCAATTAAGTATGCAATTTTGCCCCATTTGTGCAATTAAACATTCTGCGTGGACAATTGGGTCAAATTACAATAAGGGGACAATTAGATTGAATGTCAAGATCCTAAAAAATGCCAAAATTGCAAATAAAAAGACTCAATTGACATTTTTTTACCAAATTCACTTATGTGCGTAACAAAGGAACACATAAAATTGAATTTGAATTTGGAATTTTGGCGAGGTCAAAATAACAAGGGAATTAAAATAAAAATATTGACTATTTTTCCATATTTTTGTGACCTCGAATGCTATTTTTCTTGATTTTTCTAGTATTTTCCTAATTTCAGAAAATATTAAAAAATGCGAAAAATATGAAAATTTATTTTTTTTTGTCAAAAATGGTTCCTTAGGCTTGGCCAAGGCCACCAAAGTTGATTTTGTAATTTTTTTTACTTTTTATGGATTTTTCATGAATTTTTCAAGAAATAACCACGAAAAGGCTTATCCAAAATTAGGTGTCAACACTTACAGTCAAAGGTCTCGAAATGACAAGAAATTCAGAATGTCACAAACCCCTTGCCCTTGCTTGTGTCCATACTCGTGCGCGAGTCCTCGGCACCTAAGTCTGTGTCCATCAAAGCTGAGCCTAGGCTTAGTTCTGGGCGACCAAGGGTTCCGAACCTGACCTCGGTGAACCGGAGCCTAGTCACCGAGAACCTAGGCTTGGTCATCGAGGGCTCAAGAACAAGCACCAATGTCCTCGGGCCAGCCTCAATAGACTAAGGCTTAAGTGCCAGGATCCGAGCTTGAAAAAAAAAATCCTGTCATTTATGGACGGTCACTTGGGGTATAACCATATTTTTTCATCTCCAAAGAGAACGAGGCAAAAAGAGCCTTCCCTTGTCCGGGTGCTGTTGGACAAATGGACTATTTTGCTGGCAGGTCATGCTATTAGAAAGTCTCTGTTTACCGCGAAGTGAATAAAGTTGGTAGGATAAGAAAAGAAAGGCCAACGAGGGTTGTAGATTTTCTGTCCATACCCCTTTTTTTAATGTTATTTGTAAAGCGCCGCAACTGCTCTTTTTACCACTTTATTGGACTTCGGGACTTTACGGCAGAGAACTTGGATGGACATCTTTGTTCAAATGAGCTGTGAACCAAGTCAAACCAAAGGATTCAATCCAGCCCCAAACATACCTAGGTCTACCCTATTTTTCGATCGGAGAATCGGTTGTTCAACCTAATAGAATCAACAACAACCGAAACGGCGCACACCTTCAAAGAACTTCTTCTATATTTTATACATAGGATAATAAATTCGAGTAGTAAATCCTATGCTTGACTGAAGGCTTGATGGCTGAAGGAAAGACTTCCTTTCTTGCCCAACATCTCCTCTCCGCTTTGGTTAAGCTGTTTTGCTTCATTGCCGTCAAAAGGACTTTAAAGGAAGAGTATGCCCCGCCTTTTCCTTTCCCTTTTTGGTATGCAAAGGTATTTTTTTATTCCATTAAATGAAGGAATCTCGCTCCCTATCCTATTGCTACTCCTAACCTCCACAGAACACTTGCTACCGCTATCTCGATACGGGCGCGGCACGTTCCGTGTGGGCTCGTTCCCGTGCTTGGCCTTTATGCATAATTAAAAGCCATCGTTTAAGATGCGTAAATTAATTATATTGTAATTAATGAATTGCCCACTTTTCAGAGTTGGCCACTTGCATGATTTACAAGTGTGGAAACTGACCAATACATGCCTGGAAGCTGTGGGGTGGGTCTGCTCGCGTGGTGCCACGTAAGCCGCTGTTAATGGAGCCATGAATTAAAAATCATATTACATCTTCATCTCGATCTGTCATTAAGGTGGAACAAAAAACACATATATAATATTTATACATATCTCTTTAGGATTATCAGGGAAAAAAAATACTTTAAATACTTATTTATCTTTTGCCAACATTACGAAATACATTTCGCCAACTATATCAAATTGCCGCTAATATACAATTGAAACAAAGGCACCCACGAAAAATCGCAAGAGTTTGGGGGGATGCAAATATGATTTAGGTAACAACATAAACACGTGATTCTAAATAGACAAGGCTCATTCGACCAAAAAAAATAGACAATCTCATCGTGCTTTTGTCGTGTATAGCTTTGTCGGTTTGCATTATTGGCAAACTGCCGAACAAGATAATTGTCTAAAACGGTCAATTCAGTCTTTATTTTTTTTCTTTTTGAAATATTGCCAATTCATACCTAAAATTATTATTTGGATAATTGGTCAAAATGATTTATATCGACAAACCGCCAAAGAATTAATGATTAAATTGACAAATTACCAATTCGTTTAGAGCTAAAATTAAGACAATTGACATATTTATGAATAAATTGACAAATCATTAAAGGGTTTATTAGTCAAATCGGCCATAGTAAAGTAAGTTTATAACTTTTTGGATAATTTTTTCAGCCTATTTAGCATCAAGTTTTATGTTGTTAACGAAAAATATGACTTTTGACAACTTATATTTATACCAACTCCAGCTCTTCCAATCTCTTTTTTGGGGGTGTCGCTGCTTCTGATTTTCCATCACTACTGCATCCCCCGCCCCCCCCCCCCCCCCCCCCCCCCCCCCCCGTCGACTTCCTTCTTCATCGATTTCCAGGTTACATCAACTCTATTGCTCTTTGGCCAAAAAGTCTCAAAACACATAAAAACACAAACCCTTTTTTCTCTTTTTCTTTTTGCAAATGCCCCAAAAATCTCCATTCCATCTGTGGTGCATGGATGAGACCTCGTTCAAGCTATGGAATCTGTGGGGATGGCTCATCTAGTTGAAGGAGAACTCAATTCGAAGGGTTTCGGTAAGAGATTTCGAGAATCTTATTACGAATCTCTTCTTTTATCGATGTTCTGTATCATCTGAAAGATATCGATTTATGGATTATTACAACAGAAAATAAAACCGTTCTGAGTGCACGCGCTTCTTTATTTCCCCTTTTCAAAATCACATAAGTGGCGCAAAGAATTGAATTTGTCTAGATCCACTTTAGATGTTCAAATCCATCCTTCACATAACTAATTGTTAAGTTTTATTTATTTAAAGTTCTTTGTCATTTAAAGCGATCTAAAAAAAAGCATATTCATTTTGCGATGCCGTGTTTTGAGATCTCTTCCATCGTTAGCTTTCTAGGAATATTAACATTTATTATTTTACCGCAAAGGCTTTTTTTTTAAAAAAAAAAAAAATCTGTAGTGTGATAGAAAATGATGGACGACGTGAATAATGAAGTTAGATGGGATTTTTTTTTTCTTTTTCTAAGGCGAGCGCTTTTGATTAAGTGGTTATTTTCGAAATCTTGGATAGATTAGTTTCTAGATTTATGAAATCAAAGGAATGATTGAGTTGGCAACATCTTAGTCAAGACATCGAGGAGTTGAGAAGAATTTTATGCAATCAATAAAACTAGATTCTTTTTTTTTTTTTTTGTACATTAAGTGGCAATAGATTATATTTTTTCAAAAAGAATTCGAGTTTTCACGATGAGCGGGTTTTCGTGAGATTTTTTCGGACACAAAAGCTTTCCTCGGGATGCGCGTGCCTACCGTTTGTTGCCTTTAATCCCAAAACCCGGAGCAATTAACACGTGGCGTTCGAAGAGACGCCGCAATTACGAAACTGCCACCGACCCCTTTTTTTTAAATTTTCTCTCTCTCTTGCCAGAGCCCGAAAATAAATGAATAACACTGAGACAAGAGAGAGAGAGAGAGAGGGGGAGAGAGAGCGGGAGCGAAGAAGATCAAAAGGCGGCAACGCGAAAAACCATACGAACGAACATCGGGAGCAAAAAGTCGCAGCGGAGGCCTCTCCAGTATCGGCGGTCTCCCTCCAAATCTCCCCCGCTAGATTGCTCTCTCTCCGCCGCACCGGAACGTCTTCGTCGTCGCGCACGATCGCCATCCACTCTCTTCCCGGCTGCTCGGGCTCTTCGCAACGGTTCATCGCTCACGCTCTCCCTCCCCCTCCTCCTCCGCGAGGGATTTCGAATTCGACGCGCCCGCGAGCGGGGTTCGTAACCCCTAGTCGGTCGCTTCTGGCTTCGATTTCGCGCTTGCATTGGGATTTTTGGATGATCAGGGGGGATGGCCCTCAGGACTCGAGCCGAAGGCACGCGCGACGCGATCGCCGGTTGAAGAAGTGCGTCGTGATAGCGAAACTTTCTTATCTCCGTTTCTTTCTTTTTTTCTTTTTTTTTGCTTTCGATGTTGGTTAGTGCCTCGATGAAGTGAGCAGAGCACTAGAGATTGGGTTGTGGTGAGAGAAGCCGCGTCGAGGTTCATTTTGTTTGTTTGTTTTTGTGGCGATGGGCTGGCTCTGCTCGTTGATTTGATTTTCACTGAAATTTTGAGTTGCAATGCTTGTTTGTTTGAATTGGGTTATGTTGAAGCTAATTAATCCGAAGTCTAGGAGAGAATGAGGTTCAGAGGTTGATAGCAACAAGGTTTTTAGAGATATTTAGTTAAGATTATGGCCGTCATTTGTTAACCTGAGTCACATGCGTTTCTTGTCATAAATCTTCAGTGGCTTGGGTAAGTATTCACCCTTTCTCTGGATAGGTTTGATGGGGAGGGGAAAGATAGTGACCGAGAATCCAATATGTGCTGGATCTTGGTAGTAGTGGACCGCCATTTGGCCCAGCCTTGTTCCTTGGATTGGTGTTTTCCTAGTATGTGTTCTAGATTATATGAGTGCATTAACTGAGGTGGTTAATGTGAGTTTCATGTAGTTTGCATTAAAAAGCAATTTGCAGCATTGTTGGCCTGGCCTCATTGCACCAAGCTGTAGGATTTTCGCTTAGCATAAAGCTTATAGTAAGTATAAACATTAATAACTCTCGATGTAAAGTTTAGCTGTCTTTAATTACCCTTTTCGGAAAACTATGTCAGGTTCTGAAAGGGCTGCTCAGCTTTGTGAATAATGTTCAGACGATAGTTTTATCCTCATCGATTGAGCACATTGAAAGATAATATGCTGCATTTTCAAATGTATTGTCAAAGTCCAGCAACTTTGCTTTATCATTATAATAAGTTCTTGTTGATCTGGAAATGACAAAACACTTTCTTAGGTCTTTTAAACCAATATTAGTTTGACCATTATTCATGGGTTGGCGTTTGCTGTTGTCTCCGCATGTCAAGGGTGCAGATGAGTGATCCCATTTAGGCTTATGATGAGGGGAAATACAGCTGCTGCTGTATGCATAGATGGTGCCAGATGTTTTTTAAGCCGTCGTAGACAATGTCATTTAGTAGAAAGATGGTTCTTATTTGGTTTTGTCTATTGTGGTTTATGATGGTTATTGCTGTGCCCCTTACGGGCTAGACAAGTTTATCTATGATTTTTGAGATGTATGCTACTTTTCTTAACTGACTAATCAGGTTTTCTAAAAAGGTAAAAGCAATGAATAAACTCAAGACAAGATGCGTATCTGAATTGTGTGCGGTCAACCATTTTCAATAAGAAAGCCAATATGACAAATTGCATACATTGGAAGTTTTGTGATTTGCATGATTATCGTATCATCTAGGTGGATTACTTCCACATGATCCATGGGCTGCAGATTTTTGGAGAGGTTGAAATTCTTTCGGCTAGGAAAAGAAGGTAAAAGAGGGTTATGATTTAATAGCAATTCTCTCAAGCATGACCCTGGGAGTTACTGACCACCATTAAACCAATTTCCATATGAAATTGATAATTGATAGTGCTTTTGTCTAGGTCATGAAAAGGCATCAACTTTTACTTGGAAGGCTTGTCCATCAAATTATAAGTACTGCGATGATTTATTCAAGCTTTATTCAGCTCACGCCAAGAGTAATAGATATAAGTTATTACCGTTTTGTGTTGAAGTTGTCTTCATAGACATTTCATCTTCGAATATCGACAGGTCAATTTGTCCAGGGGAGTACAAGTGCCCGTCGGTTCTTGCTGTACGTGCCAGGCGGATAGCTGAAAAAGAGAATCGGTTGCGTCCATATTTGTGGTCTTCGATTATGCAATGATGGTGTTGCTTGTTGTTCAGTCTGCCACTTGAATGATACAAAGACTAGCTGGCAAGAATTTGGTAAGAAAAGTGATCCCAGGATTGGAAATGGTTCTCCATGCATATGGTCGGAAAGGATTCACAATCTTATTTATGGAATAGAGGAGCTTTTTTTCTCATGGCCATTGCCCACAAGGCTGTTTGTTGATTTGCTTTCTACCTGCTCTCATGGATGAGTTTCTTCTGCATTCTCTTCTTCAATGAATGTGCTGAGATGGTTCTTGCATTGCTTCTGGCTACTTTTATTGCCTCTATGATTTGTACTATTTTTTCCAGTGTAGAGTGGAAATTAACATCAGAAGCAAATATCTTCTTTCTTGAAATAGATTTAATAGACTTTTCAATCTTACTGAAGAGTGATATGATGATTATACCAATGCACCAATTCCTTTCGCACATGGTTGGCCGATCACTTTTGAAAATGGCCCTCACTTCTCTTAAAATAACTTCGCTGTTCAGCAGGTAAGCTACATGTATGAACTACATGGGAAATAGTAGTTGGCAACCGATAGCCATGTCATTCAATTAATTGCTCATGACGCCTAATCTAAGGTTCTTCTGTTTCTGTTTTTGCCTTTGTCTTTTTTACCCAGATGACCAGATT
The DNA here is from genome assembly GCA_021437785.1 of Rhodomyrtus psidioides. Lineage (NCBI taxonomy): Eukaryota > Viridiplantae > Streptophyta > Magnoliopsida > Myrtales > Myrtaceae > Rhodomyrtus > Rhodomyrtus psidioides. The sequence continues at coordinate 402,190 of JAILYB010000053.1, forward strand.
TGTGACATGATTACGCTAATTAAAGAACTTTTTTTAGAGCAAAATGTGATTCTTGTTTCTTGATTAGGCTGGTTAACAAGTTAACGAAAGTATGGCCAAGTATAAAGTATGCCCAAGTGGACGAATGCAAAAGGAAGCAGCATGTATTCTTTCTAACATCAATAATATTGACTAATTCGCCTTGTGGTATATAGGATAACTACCGAATTTCCATGATAATTGAGAACCCAAGTTTTTCTAGCGTGAATCCTTAGCATTCACCGCCAAATTTTTCCTCCTTAGCTATATGCCATTACTTATGTTTTCTGGTAGCAAAGTTATTCCGAGGTATTCCCAACCATAATCTTCTTGGCCATCTATTACGTGAAGAACATTCGGACAAGCTTCACAACCTGATTGTACAGTTGTCAATGAACAATAATTGGATTAACTTGCATGTGTGGCACATTTTCTCATTTTTCTAGCACCATAGCATCATAATGACTTGTTGCAATTCTTGCGTGTGACTTTGACTGTCCGGTAGGTTTTTCAACTAATCCATTTTGATTTTGCCAGCTGACTAATTTCCTAATCGTTTTCAATGGGCTACTGATGGAGACATCTTGGAAAATTTGAGAAGGTATCTGGTAAGGAACACGTTGATGAGCTCAAGGATCAGGAACCAACTGATGCTTTGTTAACTTTTAGCAAGGATGGCATAAAATACACTTTTTGTTGGGATCATTTAATGTTTAAGGCAGGTATTCGTGTGGCTTACATTTGACACTCAACTTTGATTTGGAATGAAGTTTTTTAGTGCGAGTGATTGGCTCCCCAAGTTCTGCTTAGCAAGACTACTACCTTTTTTCATTGGAGGTGAACCTTCTTATTTTAGGTCGACATGTAATCTTAACACGGCAGGTATAGCCGAAAAAATTTGCAATGGTTACTAGACATTTGTACTAGATATGAGTAATATAAAAGCTAGTTGTAGCAGTATTTATACATGCCCATTAGATGCATTTGATGTTTATTGACTGACAGAATGGCAAGTGGCGTCCAAAGTGTGCTTAAATCTAAGCCCTCATACCTTTAGATGGTTTTAACTTCAGATCCGCACCGTGTTTTCGTCATCTGTTGCTTTCAAGTTATTTGCGTAAATGCATGGTATTAAATATTATGGTGTGAGGAGGCTCTTTCTTTTGACATCTTGCAATTATCCTTTTGTGTTTTTTTCGTCCTCTTGAATTAACCAATTTTCGACCCCCCCCCCCCCCCCCCCCCAAAAAAAAAAAAAAAAAAAAAAAACAATTTACTACTTTGGTGGTGTCGTCCTAATGTCTCTCTACTTTATTCATATTGTTTCTGTCCAAATTTTAACCAATATGTTTTACGGGCTTATTTTTTTTTTCACCTATGTAAATTTGCAGCCAAGGTTGTGGAAGATATAGCGGAGAAGTGATCCAACATAGTAGGTGGGTGAGGCTAAGTTTGATACATTGTTTTGTAGTATGTGTTAATTGATCAAGGTTACAGATTAATTTTTTATGGTGTTTAGATTATGTAGATTGAACCTTCAGTTTCTCTTTTTTTCTTTTTTATGACTCCTCATTAATATCATGCTCAATTTGGAACGTGATGAAGACTATAGGTATCCGTTAAATATGCTCTAAGTTTATCGATTAGGAGTTTTCGATTTACAATGTCAACTGAAATGCAGGGGATCTTGTTTTCCTTTATATAGTTCAATATCGTTGAGAAAGTCATTGAGGAATTTACTTTATTTGCTAAATAATATGGCACAAGGGGCCCTACTTTTGTCTTGCAATTTCATGTTTCCCTCTCGGATCTTTCTTAGTAGGTCCTCCTATCACTTGACACCGAAAGACATAATAAATGCACAGCAGAATGTTCTCATTGTTAGATGAAGAGTTGCAGTCAAATTATATGAGCAAATTGGAAAAAGCAATTAGTCTCTTTCAAAAACAATAGCCAAATGATTTCAGTTACATGCAATGTATCATTCATGTACTCGTTTACTATCACGTGCCATGTTTTGTGCAATATGTTCTTTCCTCGACACGTGACAAGCAAAACCACGCTGTACTCGTGCTTTTCTACGCTTAGGTTGAGCATAGTAACAATCTAATATGGAGTCTTCTAGAAGTTAAACTTTTCTACATTAATGCTGTCTTCCTCGTGTTAGGTGTAATCAAAGCATTGGAAATCACAATGTGTCTTTGTTAAGTATGGTTATCAAGTGGCCCGGGCGCACTCGATAACAAGATTCATTGCTTAAGTAACTAATTTTAAATTTTCTGAGGAAGTGATCTTATAGGATTATTTAATATTTTGTACTCCAATAGGCTAATTTGTGTATTTCCAAAAGAAGTATCCTGTATTTTACAATCTCATATGTTCCTGTCTTCCTCGTGTCTTTATTAAGTATGGTTATCAAGTGGCCTGGGGCACTCATCAACACGATCCATTCATTAAGGACTAATCTTTGGTTTTCTGTGGAAGTGATGTTATAGTATTCTTAGGATGTTGTACTACAATAGGGTAATTGTGTATTTTCCTAAAGAAGTATCCAGTATTTAAGAAAATTAGAATCTCCAAATTATAGTAGAACTGTTTGCCTTCCTATCTCGCACTTACTGAGCACTGGTACTTTGTGCTAAACTGTGGTAATTTGTCATATGGTTGATAAAACTTTGTTCTTTTCGTGCATAACTTTGGTAATTTGACTTAAATATCTTCAGCTACTATTCTTAAGTTTCCCTGTGCCATTTATCCCTTTCAGACATCGAAGAGAACATTGTTAAGAGTAGAAGGATGAGTTGTCAGGAAGAAATTTTAAGAGCGTTAGGATTTATCTCCTATGTTTAATTTTTAGCATTTTTACATATGAGTTACTGGCAAAAAAAAAAAAAAAACGAGTTTTAATTTATATAACATGATATCCTGTCACGCAAGCACCATAATATGGAGTATTTCATGTGACTATGGTAATTATTTCGTAGGTGAGTCGAAGATTTTTTCTGCTTTCCAGTAATGTTGACATGGGAGGAATCTATATAAAGATTTGGTGTTTTTTTTTTTTTTTCACGAGGTCTCTGTTTATATGTTGATCATGTCAGATACGGTTGTTAACATGGATGAAATCTTGGGACAGTTTCTGCAATTTACATATGAAAAGCAAATAGAGTTCATGCAAGATTTAGTTGGTGTTTCTGATTTTCCCTGTTTATTTCTACCTCGGGCTCTGAATCATCATGATTAGCAGTTTGGAGACTTGATAGTCATCGTATGTTATCTGAACATTTATGTCATTGAATAAATCTGGTTATGAAATGAGACTAGGCTTTTTTGCACTAATAAAAAGATAATGCGAGGTTGTTTAATTGTAGCTGCTATTTTAATGTCTTTAATTCTTAGAAAGATAGCTCAGTTTTGGGGACTTTCCTGAGAGATTTATTGAAGCTTGAAGTTTTCACTTGTTAGATATTCTTATTTGTTTGTTGATTTCAGATATCTGCCTGTGTTCCTTTTATTCTGCATGCCTTTTTTTTTAATCTAGCTTGCAATTGAATATTCATATTCTGGAGGATAATCCTCAAGTAGAACTTACTGTTTGTTTGTCCTCCGTAATTGTCGTACTTCTTTAAAGAATGTTGTCGCTGTTTCTTGCTGCTTCTCCATCTAGCGAATGAATTAAAGGAACCGTTGCTGGGGGCATGTTCAGTGCAAATAAGTGCTGCTGTGACAGAGAAAGCCGCCTTTCCTATCAATTTTGTTTCTTCACTGTATTTTGCTTGGGTATTGGCACCTGACTGGAAATTTGTTTGGACTACTCCCTTGTTTTTTTTTTTTGGTCAAACTACTCCCTTGTCAACTTGGTATATAATATTAAAATGACTAACCCTGCCAGTGACATTGCACTGATAGATAAAGATGATTGTAAGGATAGCTTATGGATTTTTTCCCAGATGTTATTCAGTATAGAGCCAAAACTAAATCATCAGAACATCATCGTTTTTACAGTTAGAAGTTCAGCTAGCTGTGATTTTTATCAACCAGCATTTGACGATATTGTTTGCTGATTGAGTCAGGAGATGGAAACTGCAGTGGCATGTCAATCTCGTGCTTCAGGTGACATCCATTGACCTTATGGCTGGAAATCAGTCATGTACACGTCATCCTGATTTAACACTGTGGATATCATTCTACTTTGCATTCATAGGTGTTAGATCCGTCTTTGACTCGATGACAGCCCATGCTACAGAGATTGCAACTTCTGGTCATGTTTCTTGCATGACTTTTGTTGAAATGTCACTTCTGAAGGTACATCAGCTGTGAGCTTATTGATGAGAAGTTTGGTAGCTACAAATAAAAACACAGAGAGGATTGTTAATTTTTCCTTGGAGAACTTGATCTTTTCCTTGATGTAATTGGGAGGCAAAAGCATTTTAGAAGTTTCCTAGAGTAAAATGAAAAGAAAAAGATGACAGTTGTGATTGACTGATACTTTATGAACGTGCGCTTCTGGTTGATAAATAGATCTGTGTGAATTTTGGATGGTTAGCAACCTGTATCAACTTCCCTGGGGAACCTGTACTACTGTAAGCAGTGCCAATGAAGTAACCAGTTATGAGAACTTTGGGTTTAAATTACAGATGGCCTGGTGAGATTTGCTTTATTTGCAACAGTTTAAGAAAAATAAGAATTACTTTCGGAATTGTGAAGAAGAAATGGAAACGGAAAGTCATCTAGGCTTTGCTCATATCAACTCTCAGCTATGGAAATGTAAAGGGCTCTTAATATGTGGCACATGGTAGATATATTGGAGAGTATTTGAAGGTTTGGAGCTACTTAATGTGACATGACCTGTTGAAAGCTTGTTTGTCATTGCATTGATGCTTTCATGATATATAATGATAAATGTTTATGAACCGTCCCAGCACTGTTTACGATGCTACACCTTACTTTTTCCATGTCACAATATAATTGCTTTCGCGATTGACAGGGCAGCTCTTGAAGAATGGCTCATTGTGAGCAAGAATGAATAAATGACAGCAATTATATGTACAGGCTAAACTGCACTTGTTATTTCTCTGGTAGTTAGTTGAGATCTTCTCTGTGCCATGTGATGACCATATCTCTCCCGTTAGAGGAAGATTGAACTTGAAATGTTTGTTCTGTTGACCCTTTGGCAGTTAGATGAAGAAAAGCTGCATCTTGTTAAGGACAATACTGGTCCTGGCTTTATCAGCGTTATCTGCTCTTCTGCGAAAAAATCCTGTTAGTTGGCTAGACGCCTCCTTTCATTGCTTGCTTTCCTTTTACCTTTTTTTCTTCTCATTTTCTGGTCTTGGCCTTGCTTGCTGGGAAGTGCAACCTAGCCACCAGTGGTCGAGGGGCTCGAAATTTGCGGTCAAACCCTCTCACACACACAAATCCTGCACTTGAACTTTCATTTGTCAAAAAATGGATCTCTCAAATAGATGTATGCTCGACCAAAAATAAGAAATAAAAAAAATAGATGTATGCATGTGCAATCAAGTGAGTAATTCGATTGGAACCATAATCGTCTTTTTACTGTTTTCGGTCGCTTTGGTAATATATTATCTGAAGTGTGGGTTTCTCCTTTTGAACCGCTGTATTCTCCCCAGATATAGACAACTACAGGGTAGAACTAGTTTGTTGCAATGTCCATGGGAATCGTCATTATTTGTAGATGATACCTCCCATTGTATCTTCTCATTCTAATTCAGTTTTTGTTTTCTGACAGAATTTTACTTTTGCAGGTTAACAGGAAATTGATGATGATGATATTGATGGAAATATTGCTTACCTCTCCAGAAGCAATATTGAATTTCCTCAGTTGACAGGCCTAGAAGAAATAATTTCTTGGTAAGAAACATTCTTTCATGTTGTTGAAAGTGCAAAAATGGGTTTGTTATCTTTGCTTACCTCTGAATATTGTTGTAACAGAGGTTCCAAAGTATACGGTCCGTCTCCTCAAACTCCATATAGAATCTCTTGGAACACATATTGGATTGATGCTTGATTCATGATCTGCAAACATCTGCATGATGAAGGTATCAGTGTTATTACTGCTGATAGCGACGAAAACTATGATGTATTTTTTAAAACTAGCTGCTTTTTCATTTAATTGCCTTGTATAAATACAAGGTAGCTTATTTACCTCATTTACTTGGAAGTATGTTCCATTCAGTGGGAAGCTTCCTCTCATTGCTGTTCTGCAAGGTATCTACAAATGCGTTGCTTGAATGTCAGCAAATCTACATATTGCATCTTGCTTATAGGAAAAGCTAATACGGTCGGAAAAATGTATTAGCTCATGCTAAAAAGGTTGGTAGGAATGTATTGTCTCACCAGAAGTGTCCCTCTGACAGTTTGTGAATTAGCCTCTCGAATGCTATTGCATGAAAAGCAAGTCTTCTCCCCGCACAAGTTTCCTGTCTTTTGGAGTTCACAACCTTCTTGAGATTGTTGGACTGAGTTGGCAGTTTCACCTGGTGTTGTATTATATCGGAATTGTAAAATTTGACATAGAACAATCAACTTCTCAGGAAGAATGACTTGCATTCAGTCTATTTCTTGTGGCATAATTTCTATCGTAATAAGCAGTCAGATGCAGATAGCTCTTTTTTTTTTACTTTAAGCTGTACACTTACCTGGTGTCCATATAGCAAGTAGGTAAGGGCTTGGGTCATCCAGTTCTCTCTTTTCCAACTGTCGATAAATAGAGTCACTAGTCAGAAGTGATGCTTTGTATGCATATATTTGTAGTCTATAGAGTCATATAGAGAAGTTTTCTCAAAAAACAGGAAACAAACCCCTTGTAGGAGAGGATGATCATCAGGAAGTTCGTATCTGCAACATATGAAGGCAGTGAACCTTAGGGGTTTGTGGGGGAAAAAACCCAGCCAAGAACTTAGAAGAGAAGATAAATAGGTGTTTTCGTCAGAAGATTCTTTAATATACTATGCTAGTTTCTCTTTGTTCCAGTAAATAGAACAAGTTTTGAGAATTTGGGATAAGAGTCATTATTCAAATGCAGGCAGTTATAAGTCCTAATGTTCCATCTTAGTAGCAGTTATTTCCCACTTGTTCACAATATATATCTCATGCATCACGTTTAAGTATGGTTATAAGAGTCTTTACTAATAAAGAAGCTTTTGTCCTATGCTTTTTATAATTACTTTGAGAAGAATTCAACTTACACTTGGTGCTCTGTCCTTAGTCTGCTCACGTTCTTGAGTTTTCGAGCTGGAATAGAAGCAGCTTCTGGATTCAGAGCAACTAAGGCCTTGGACATGTCGGCTTCCTGGAGTTCCATGTTGTTCGCTTGCATAAATTGCTGAAGGTTTTCGGTGAACTCTTGGATATTCAATTTGATGGTGGGGATTTCTTCATCTACATCCTTCAATGCATCCTCAATGTCACTTTCCAACGCTACTGCACGCTCTTCATCTGGAGTGGCTGGCTCTTCAATGATGGGTTCACAGTTACGAACTTGAAACATTTCTTCACGTGAGTAGGGTGGAGGTAGCGACATGAGATTGATGAATGTTGTAGGCTTGGTCTCGGCCAAAGGAACTGTCGAAGAAACAAGATTCTTCTCCTCTGGTGCTGGAAGGGCAAGTCTCGCGCTACAAAAGACAGGTGTGGCTTTTGTTTTATTATGACGTCCTTTCAAAACAGTGAAATATGAGCTAAGCTTTTTCTATATATTCTATCTCGTCCTGTGCACTCATTCTCATGCTCTGTGTGTGTATTCCTCTTAAATAGTTGCATCTAGCAACTAGGAATAATTGAATTGTGTCAGAGTGCTGCCGAACTTGTTGGACCGCAAGGCTTAATAATAGATGTCATAGATTCTATAAAATTTAGGTGCAGTATCTAGTATCCTTTTTGGATTTTCTCTACCTTCAAGAATTTGATAAGTAGCTCGTTATGCTTATTTTCTGGCTTAATGGTACCATAAAATGCTGCATGGAAGAGATAACAAGCAGCAAACCTTGCAAAAGCACTAGCGAAATGCCTGCACTCTCCTCTCATTGGGCAGGCATTACAATTTGGTTTACTCTTGGTGCAGAAAACCTGCATGACAATCAAATATGAGAAACATGACAATTCGACTGATTATTCTTATGGCAACGCACACAGTTTATCCGAAGTACCTTTCCAAATGTAATTAGCTGGTAATGTAGCTCATAGCTGTAACAACACGACAGTCTTTAGAACTTGGAGTTAAGATTATATACTAATTTAGTTGAGATTATATACTAATTTATCTGAGGAGATCATGCTTGGAACTTAAAGAAATTAAAGGGAGAAAGTCCGGTACAGTGTTCGTTGATCAAGCTTGCACAATCTTGGCCACAGATATTTCTGAATTGACTCCAGCACTGGGTACCTGAGGATTTACCATTGTTAGATATATGAATAGTCTCGAGGCTTTGCTTATGATAGCAGGCCAAAGGATTTACATTTCTAAGAGGTGCAATTGCAGTGACTCTGGCAGTGGTTGGAGAGGTACCCATCCAAGTCGAACCGCTATACGTCCTACATTGGTGTCCACCTGCGGAAGATGATAAACAAAGCCAAAAGTCATCCTTAATTTTTAGTTTCCATCTCTTCAGAAAGGTTATGTAGCTAGAATATTCATGTAATAACTCTTACTGGAAAGGCAAGATTGTGAAGCGTTAAAAGCCTCACACATTCTACACTTTTCAGTCCTAGCCCTCTTACGCTCAGTAGGTAGTCCCTGCAATTTGACACATGTAGGTGTCAGAATGCTTATGGCAAATTTTATGCTGCATATTTTGTGTGAAACCTTTTTGGTCTGCAGTGCACATGTGCTATGTGATATTGCAGCTTGATGTGAATATGTATGTGGGTTGGATATGGATGTGCCGGATGCTAAATGTGAGGTCTGATTACGATGCTCATGCTGTTACATGAGCAATATATTAGATTGCTTACTTTGCTTTGTCTGGGGGGACATCTCTCAACCATTCAAGGTCAATGCTTCCATGCTCTTGGACCAACCGGTCGAGGAATCCCTGCAGAATGTGCCATTGTCAAATAACATTCCCTTTTGCATTTTTCCTTTTGTTTTTTGCCTTTTCGTTTTTTAAGAGGATATCATATATGCGGCTCTTAAAATACATGTGACTGTTGAGCTTGATGGAAATACCTTAATTCTTTCTGCTAGCATGTTGTTCATCCCTCTTTCTTTAATACAATTTGATATCTCACTAACACTGGCTTGCCTTATTGCTTCATAATCTAGTGAGTCCATTGCATCTTTGCCTGTTTCTTTTCTTCTTCCATTAGGTTGCACCTCTCTCCTTAAAATATCCCAATCAATTTCATTGCTCTTCCCAGTCTTAGCCTTTCCTCTTTTTGTTTTCACTGGCTCAATATTTGTCTCCTTACGTGACTTTGTAGATGAAGACAACTGCTCCTCAATGAGCGGCTCGGAAGCTTTATTTCCCACATGGCTTTGATTAACAACTGTTGAGATTCCGTCCCTAACATCGGTAACTTGCTGAGGACTGAGTGAAACATTCTGCGCGTCATTACACTGCCTTCGAGAAATTGATTCCCCAAGAGTTTCCACTTCTGTAGCCAAACTACCCTCCAAGTGAAAGAACTTCTCATCTGCATGTTGATGGGAGATGCAAGAAGGTTGGCTAATTGTGAGATCAGGGCCAGAGTTGGGACTCTGAGGACATGCATAATTTGAGCCCAAAGACTTGTGATAGCTCGTCATTGGTATTTCTTGAGTGCGCAGTGACAATTGGTGGTTGACTGCGTATATATGTTGACTTTCCTCCTGTTGCTCTACCAGTTTGGCTAGATGATTTGCTGCTTCTGCAGTGCGGAATTTAGATGCTGTTGGCCATGAACATATGCTTTCATCACCAAGCATGTCATCCTCCACTCTCGATACTCTGGAATCTGGATTAATTTGCACGTGCCGTGGAATGAAAGCAACTGGTGGAAAATGGGCAGGCTGAGCATCCAAATTTATCAGCTGAGTGCACGATGAAGAGCCATTAACCCTATTGGTAGTGTTGAACGCTGAGTTTCTATGGTTGTCTCCATTATCTTTTGATTGTTGATCCCCAGATCCCAATGTGCTCCTGCTTTGATGGGTAAATAGATCCTGGAAAAGGGCTTTCTCCTTCCGTAAAGAAGATTCGAACATTGAACGACGAATTTCTTCAGGTCTGTGACCAATGACCAAATCTTCTGATTCAGAATTGGAGCCCGAATAGGATCTGATTCCTCCAATGCTTTCGTTGATTGAGCAATCAAAAGATTCTTGGGAAGAGAGGACTTCTTCCTCCGAGCTATGAGTTTGTCCCCCTAACAAGTTCATGGTTTCTGTCCCTGGAATTTCCGCGGCTTGCCAAGACACGGTTGATTCATGGTCAGTCACTGAGTTTTGGCTGTAGATTGGGTGCCTTTTTGCATGCAAACTGATACTGTCAGTTGGGCTCAACATGATTATTTCTGGTTCCTTGGAGTATATGTTTGTGTTATCCTTGTTATAACCACTTCCGAGGCTAGTTGACTTCAGTGGAAACCGTGCCGCCAGTGACATGAAGGCAGAGCTGCATTGTTGACAAAATATGGTCAGTTTTACTGGATGTGTTCTGTTGGCAATTGTTCAGAAGTTTCCTAAAACGTTTACTTACCTTGAAAGATGATCAGAGACATTCTGAGTGAGGAATACTCCAATCACTGAATCAACAACCGATCCTTTCCATCGAGAAAAGCGTCTGTCACCTGTGAGAGGTAAAATAGGCATGCTCAGCAACTCTTGATGCAGTTGTTTGGACTGTTTTGTGGTCTTTTATTCGTAGGAAAATATGGAGACTTTCATATGACTGCAACTCGAATGCAAAATTGATTTCTGCATGACTGTCTGTTATTTAGTTCTGAACATAAAATGCCTTATCCATGATGCAGGCACTTTTACCGAGAGTAATGTTGATCTGTGCTTAGGGTCTTATATAGATTGATGTTTTATTTCTGATTGTATGTTCTTCGTTTACAAATGATTTTACTGGGTGAATTGTAATCTATGCAATACTTTTTGCTCTATCTCACAATTGATCAGATGCTATAGGGACGTCTCATGATGGTTGTCGAGAATATTACAGCCGGTCTTTCTGCTCTGATGCAACTAGAAGTGCCTATTAACGTTTGTGCGATGGATCAATGATCTACAGAAACTAGACAAAGCACTTCACCTTGAACGAGATGCATTCTGGCGATGAATGAATTTGCTCGTCCACGGAACACTTCCCTCTCTTCTTCCCACCATTTTTCCTTGTCCTTGTGATTTTCTTCAAGTCCACTTCCTTCCTTACCCATTAGAAGATTCCATACCCTGTTAGTTTCTGGGTCAAGGTCTACTTTTGGCCGTGGCTTGCGTTTCCTGCCTTCATAGGGAACAATCATGCCAGCTCCAGTATAGGGTACAATTGCATTTTGCTCTGCTTCCTTCAGTTTGCTGCCTTCTCCATTGAGATTGAGCACCTCCAATTTGTATATGATATCGTCAAGAGCGTTGGGTTCTTTTTCCATCGATGAGCTTGAACCTGAATAGCATGAATAGACTGACAATTATGGACTCTAGCAAAATATACTGGCCTTGCAAGCGCTTACAGTTTGGGTTCCAGGAAATACCTCTTGTCACTTCACCATTTTGTTGATTTTCATGGCATGGATCCTTCTGCTCTTTATGGAACTTCTCTTTGGAAGGACGCTGCTTGGTGGGAGGTGCAGTCTTCTTTGCTAAACGATTTGCCTGCTGCTTTCTTGGCCTTCCTTTCTTTACTGGTTGAACAGTATGTTCTGGAGCCTTTTGCCTTTGATGATAATCCTGACAAGCTGTTTGGGGCATGTCTTTCACTTGCAATCTGCTGGTTTCCTCCTCCCTCCGTTCGTGAGAATGCTGTTCACCAGAAATTTGATGCTCTCTTGAAACGTTACCCAAAGCGAGAGACGGAAGATTCCATCCATTCATGCAATTCTGCAGCTCGTCTTTTTCATTGTGGTAAATGCTTCCAGAAGCTAAAAAGGGGTTCAACATCTCATCGTTCATCTGTAATGATCTTATACGTGTGGCTTGACCACATACACCTCCTACATGCACTTGGCTTGAAGAATCTAAGATCGCTGGAACACAAGATGAGACAGTGTTAGTATCAAGTGTTTTCTCTGCTTTCTTCCTTTTCTGGGTCTCTGAGTAAGCTGAACTGAGAATGCTAGTGTTGCTGAATTCACCAGTCCGGACCATTTGTTGCAGCCATGTGGGCATTGAATTTGCGTGAGGAAGATATGTCTGCTCATTATTTTGATTATAAACCCTCTTTAGTCCTCTTGCCTCACTGGAGTAGGAAATAATTAATGGTGCTGATTGAGGTACTGCTTGCCTAGACATCTGAAGGTTGTGAAGTCCTGGAATGTTCACTTCTCTTCGGTCTGCACATACAAATTGCTGCTGCTTAAGAAGCTGTCCATCTTGCGAACCCATCTGGCAAGCAATGCCAATGGCCCTATCCATGTTATCCCTTGTGGCTATTCTAGGTTCCCGTTGGTCTGTTGTTCTGGCTGGCAGGCACTCACCAGCGTGCCTTTGTAGCAGGGGAGAAAATGTAGTGGGCCTTTGATTTGTTCCAAACAAACTCACAGCTTCTGGTTGATTTATCATGGTTGATCTGTCATGGTGACCTATCTGCTGAGCTGATGTTATTCCAGACAGAATGTTTACTCTCCTGCTTAGTTCTGAGGCTTGTGAATCTACAGGCAAGCGAAAACCGTCCATATTCCTCAACTCCTCTGGTCCAGCTACTGTGCTTGCCTCAGCTGTCTTTTCTAAGTCAAAATTCAAAGCTCTCCTACAGGACTTTACAGCAGTTCCATCATTGCCAACTGCAGTCTCCTGTTCAGCATCTGCCTGTTCACTTGCTGATTCTTTGAGGCCTTTCTTGCGTATGTACTTCCGCTTTCCAGATGGATTCTCATTTCTCTTTGGTTTCACCTGAGTTTCAGGTTTTCTAGTCATCTTTGGCTTACCTTCTTTAATCACCTTCGGTCTGTGCTTTCTTCGCTTGGGTGTCTTCTGCTGGGGTGTTGTATTGAGGTCAATGCCTTGGCTGCTTTCTATGATAACATCCTTCTTCTGCTTGAAAGCTTCCACAATATTCTCCAGGAGTTCGTCTGAATGGTTTGTCTCTCTTGTCAGTGAGAACAACTTTCCCTGCTTGTCCTTCTCTTGGATTGTGCTTTCGAATGGTGAGGATTCAAGAAATGCGCAAAGCTGGTTATCCTGATAAGGTGTTGCTGGTGTAAACAATAAGTTGGTCATGCTTGGTGGGGAACTGACTTCTGGCGGAGTGGAGTTTAGATCATAGGTTGGTCGCGAAGGCAAAGGGAATTCATCTGTGAAAAACAGAGTTGAATTTTGACTGTTAGCGGAAGCACAGTACAATCTTTGAAGGAATGATATTCTTAGGCTTAAAAATACCAGGCACAAACAAGAAAGACAGCAACCAAGCTTCATCCTACTGAGTCGGCTAAACGAATTTTTTATGGTATTGCACTATGTCAGCAGCAACATAGCACACATAACTTCAAAATTTTCAGTGTCACCCAATTCTTGTTAACGGATTCTGAGGTAGAATAGCATAAAAACCGAAAAAACATGGTTGTATATGTTGACACCAAGGATGCATAGCCTGAGGAACCTCTACTGTGGTGGGGGATGCTACTCATTCCAAGGATGCAAGTTTCTTCGGTTTCGTTTTATTTATGAAGGTAAGGATTCTTTTCGTATTCCTACCAATAGCCTCTATATTTGGTCTAGAGCTATTTGTTTTCGCCATCTCACATGGTGTCTTAACCTTAATTTAAAATAAAGACTTGTATTAGAATGATTATTCTTTATTTCTTGATTTACTTCATAAATTGTGTTAATGTGCGAGGAAAATCCACAGCACTGGCAATTGATAATCTTTAGTTGCGCTACTGAGGAAGTCCCAAAACAATCTTTATACTTACATTCGGTTGTCTGAGTAGATGAGTAATCTCTTCTCAATGCACTTGTGCTTGCAGCATTCATCTGACTGCCAATCAGGTCGATTGTGGTGAAATCTCCACCGCTGCTGGAAATTGGCTGGTAGTTAGAAGACCAAGGTCTCTGAACCCCGTTGGCACCACTGCTTGAAGCTCCTTCGACTGATGGATTAAAAGCAGAAGCATCGAGTCCCAGTAAACTCATCATTGGTCCACTACTCCAAGCTGTTCCATCCATATCAAAGATAGGTGTCGATTGTCCAGCAAATCGATTGATCAGCTGGTTCGTCCGGGCTAAATCTACATCATACCCGAGGTAGCTCTGAATCTCCTCCACTGGTGCTCTAAAGTTGAGATTTTGGACCGACCCACCATCGCTGCAAGGCATCTCCTGCATATAACCATGGCCATTGGGGAGGCCAGTAAATACAGGGCAATTTGTTCTGCCCTGTAGGCTCTCGATTTGATCAACCGGAGTCGCACGAGATCTTACTGGGATTGGTCTCTGCGGGGTGTGTACTTCCCAATTGCCAATCTCGAAGTCTCCTCCTTGCGGCATTGGGAACCCACCGCCCGAATTCCAGCCGGAATTCATGCGACCTCCTCGTTATTCAATCCCTTGTACAATTCCTTCTCCAGTTGGCTGGAATCTCGAATGTCTTTATTTTCTTCTGGTAGCCAAATGCGGCTACCGAAAGAACAAGAAGGGGGGGAAAAAGAGCAGATTCTCCAGAATTCTAGCGTGTCGCTCAAAAACTCGATCCTTTCTGGTGCCACATTTCCTCAATTCACCGCGCTTCTGAAATTCCGCAATCGAATTGTTGCTGAACCACAACCTCTACTCATAGTGCCATGCACCCAGTGAAATTTTCAGCTGTTAAGAGAGAGAAGGCTCCTCACCTGATTGAACCAAATTGTACATTAATGACTTACCCAGATATTTCTCAACAACTAAATCCAGCTAACGATACCCAGCTCTTAAAGCATGGAAAGTCACGAACAGAAATGGAAAAACAGATTGCAGAAAAAAAAAACAAAAAAAAAACTAGCAAGTATCTGAAAAAATGATGCAAACTCCTGAATCAGCAGGAATTGGAACGGATTGATTAGTTCCCAAATGCGAGAGATCGATATCCACGAAGCAGCCGAAACAAGAAGGAAATCTCCACGGAATCTTCAGAGATACGTGGGGATGAATGAGTGAAGAACAGCAAATGAAAAACTAGAAACAGCTGCGGCTGCCGGGTGGGTCAATGTCTGAAGTGAATTCAAAAGGCGAAATTAGGAGGAGAAGAGAATGGTATTCGATTTCGAGCTCAGCTCACCGATCTGGCCGTGACTCGGACGGCCGGCGTCTGGTGGGTTGCTTCAGAAACGAATCAATGCCGTGCCGGAAGCAGCCCAGTCAGTCTTCGTCGCGGTAAACAAGCTAGAGAGAGAGAGAGAGAGGAGAAAGAGGGGAGAGAGAAGAGAGAGGGAGAGAGAGAGAGAGAGAGAGTAGACCAAATAGATAGATGGAGAATTTTATTTTATTGGATAAAAGGAAAATGCAATTTTTATATAATAGGAGAGATGGGTATGGGGCACCTTTGGTGTCTTCAGACTGGGCACACCAACCAGTTCATGACTTCCAAAATCTGAAAATT
Source organism: Rhodomyrtus psidioides (assembly GCA_021437785.1). Taxonomy (NCBI): domain Eukaryota; kingdom Viridiplantae; phylum Streptophyta; class Magnoliopsida; order Myrtales; family Myrtaceae; genus Rhodomyrtus; species Rhodomyrtus psidioides. The sequence goes on from JAILYB010000053.1 coordinate 417,942, forward strand.
ACCTTTCTGGCTGTTGCCAAATTTCGTGACATAACTGACCTCCATGCACCACACTAGACCTGCTCTGGCCCTCCCCCACCCCAAAAAGACAAATCTCATATATATAGGTTTAAAAAAAAAAGTGATTGACATGCAAATCTCGCTATTTCTTACTTGTTGGCGACCCTTTAAAATCCCGAAACCGAAGTCTCGCGCTACCTTTCGAAATCGCGGAACCGAGATCTCGCATGGAATGCTGTTCATCGAGTGAGTAACTGATTGACATGTCAATCTCGCTAGTTCTTAACTGTTGACGACCTTTTAGAATCTCGGAACCGAAATCTCGCATGAAAGGCTATTTACTATTCGAGTGAGATCCGATATGATCCTAATCCACTCATTTATTGTCATTTCGTCAATTACTATTATGTAGCAAATCTTGATAGTTTCGCCCTGTGCAATTTCTTTCCAAGTACTACATCTTGCTGCAATGTTGGTAAAGCTTTGCCCAGTAACCTCAATTCTTAAGAAAAACTGGCAAATACTTGCACACACAAAAAAAAAAAAAAACACACACACACACACATTTTCTTGCAATGAGGTACAATTTTTTCTAAAGATATATATATTTTTTTTCACCTAACCCTACTTATGTAGTTTCTAAATCATACTACAGAGTACTATTACTTATTTAAAAAAGAAAAATCATAACCTCGTCAGACTCGTCACAATCTCATGGCGAGCATGGTCCATTAAATTAGTTTGTTCACCTATCTTTGGATGCCATATCCTTGGACTAGTAAATACACATATCTACAATCAAACGTCATATTTTTTTTTTTGGGTGCAACATTAAATGTTGGATCTTCAGAATTATGTCAGGACAGCAATGTAGCCCCATATGCTGGCCAAACCACACGAGACCTAAAGCCAACTCCCACCTAAAATCTCCAATCGTACAAATTAACCTTTTGATGATGGTTTGCACAACAGGAAGGGGGGCTTCTTTGTTCATTCTTCTTTTGTAAAAGTTAGGTCGTATGGTAAGTAATTAGCACGAAAAAAGGAAAAATCGAAACAAAAAATTAAATAAAATCACGGCAATTTTTTTTAAAAAAATTAAAGAGTGTTTTTTGGTAACTTAACATGCATGAATGCGAAAGTGGCCATATCTGAAAAGTAACGTCCGTGGGCAACTTTTCTCTCTCTCTGTTAATGTGTTTTGGGTAGGTAAATTTGGGAGATACGCTTCTTTAAAAGCAGGGTAAAGTGAAAATGCCAAAGGGCCCTTTGGGAAAACGCTTGCGTCTAAAATCCTTCGAGGGGTATTTACGTAAAATCGCGAGCCTGTAGCCAGAACCAACGGGGGGGTTTTCGTGCAACGCGTGTTCCTGTCGTCGTTTCTGCCTGTCCGAAGCACCAGATTCGGCCAATGGCGGAGCAACCTTTTGTTTTTGGTCGCTTTAGCGGACAATTTTTTTTTTTTTTTTTGGGGGTCAGGCTTTAGCGGACTTTGAATAAAAGACTTTTCCTTCAAAACAAAAAACAAAAAATAGAAATTGGTAAAAAAAAAAGGAGACAATTAAAATATTTTAGAAAAATGCAGCAGAAAGAGAAAAGGCATTAAAAGAAAACTAATTAATTATATGAAAAAAGGGGAGTCCTCACGATCTTCATGCACGGAAATATTTTTTGCGGTCTACGAGGTGGAGGTGACTACGTCGCGCTTGCATGACTGCGGCCGGACCTAGCGCCACCTGTCATCGGGTCGAGTTCGAGTTCGAATCCAAAAAAAAAAATCTTCAAAAAAAAGGGAAAATCTCATTAAAAAAATGAGAATTCTTTTTCCTACGGGATACTAGTACCTAGAATTTTCTTCTTCTTTTTTTGTCTCGTGGATACCCTAAAATTTTTATTAATGACTGGAAAGTGCCTTCCGATCCACGTGGCCGTTGAAAATCTGATGTGGCCGAACGCGATCGTGTTCGTCCATTGCCACGTCAGAGCCATTTGTGCGACGTTGCTCATGGATGTTGTCATGTTGAACTTTTAAGGGCCATTATAATAAGAAACATAACAAAAGGTATTTTTGAGTCGCTAGTACAAACGGTATTGGTGAGACGGAAAAATATATATGGGAAAAATGCTTAGGATTTTTTTGAATGGATTAAAAGTACTAGACTTTTCCATGGACTAGATTGAATCCGTTGATACAATAATACATCGATTAGATTGAGCATTTACCAAAAGTTTAAGGATCATATGGGACAAATTAAAGGTTCATGGATCACTACCCTTTATAGTTTTCTTTAATGTGGTCTCTAAATTTTTAATTTATTCGATATGGTTCCTAAACCTTTTGTAAATGTTCAACTTACTCCATATGTACTACTATATTCTTGGATTCAATCTAGTTGAGAGACTGAATTGAACATGTACCGAAAAAAGTTCAGGGGCGGCATCGCATATTGGGCTAAAGTTCAGCGATCACATTGCACAAATTGAAAATTTCGCAACGTCATTGCATACTAGATCAAAATTCGGGAAATGTTTGCGTTGGTTTCCTTTTATTGTCCGGATGCTGGACTTGAAACTCACGCTTGAGGTTGAAGCCAACTTTTATCATCACGCGACTTCGGCATTCAGTGGCTTCCATCACTCATTCTCCGTCCACTTTTCACACGTCAGTGCCAAAGGGAGGAAAAAAGACAAAAAAAAAAAAAAAGGCGAGAAACATGGGGTTTGGGTTCGGGTTCGGTTCGGTTCTATGCGGATTCTCCACGGTCTTCACGTGTGAAAATCTTGGGTTTTACGGAGACGCCATTCTCGTTGGCGAGGTGGAGTAGAGTTGTCCCAATTAGAATCTTTTTAGAAGAGAACCTGAAAGCAATTTCAATTTCAATTTCAATGATTTTACAAATTAACATGGTCACACATTTAATGCAAGTATGATTTCGTCGACAAAACTCGTCTTGCCGTAAGCTCGAATCGAGTATTGCGAGTTCGAGGTCGATTTTGTTCGACTATTTTCAATGTCAAATTTGATTTTCCAATTCTCGAGTTACTCAAATTCAGCTCAAACTTGATGAGAATGAGTCGCCTCAACCAGTCAACAAGTCTCCAGCAGTCAGATCTTTGAGTTGTTGCTACTTGGCACCCTTACACACCATTGACACAAAAACTGGTAGGTATTGTACTTGGTTATCGAAAAAAAAACATATATACATATATATATTTTAAAAGTACTGCCGTGGATATACACATAGTTTGAATTCCCACTTTGAATGGAGTCAAATTTGGGCCGACAATTTGCGACGTAATCATATCATGCCAAATTTAGAGAAATTGTCCAATCAGTTCTAAACATGTTGTACGGAAAGGAAGAGTGAGAGGGAGATGGGGGGGAAGAGAGAGAGAGAGACTCCTTCAAGAAATGCTATTGGCGGCGCTGAAAACCCTAAAGGAACAAAAGAGAGAGCAACTATGCAAAAATTCACTTAATTCCTCCCACCCGACGGATGCCAATTAGTCATAAACTTTTTGATTTTATCAATCTTTGAGTGAACTTCCAATGTAGTCCTTCCGATCAATTTTCTCCGTTAGCAATTTCCGACGAAATTGGCTGGAATGGTTATATTGATATTTCGCGTAAAGTTTTAAGACAAAAATCGAAACATCAGGATTAAACCAACATCTGTGCCATAGATTTAAAACTGATTCGGCAATTTTCCCTGTCAAATTTAGGTCCTACCAAATTTGACACATTTATAGGTCGCGAACATCTCTGCAATCAAAACGCGATAAGCCCATCAAACCGGTGGACATGACACGACATGACGTCCCCAAGACATTCACCATGTAATCACTTGTTTTATAGAAACGTGCGGTAACTGATCTAAACATTAGCTAGTCCGAGCGAACATAAACGTGTGTGTCGCGTGGATGCGAAGAACACGTTGACCTGTTTAACTAAAAAAGTGTCTAAATGCACCGTGAGCGGGTTTAAAAGGTCAACTCGTGACCTTGTGAGCAACTTGTTTTGTTGTATGGCCACAAAATTCAATGCCCTCGTTTCGACACAAACACGATTAGCCTTAATTAAGACACGCTTAACCATGCATCGAGAACGTCTTGTGAAAGTGGGTCGCGCCAAGAATTGTCGTGCCTAAATCGCATTGACTTATGAAGTAGTGGAGTCAAATTAACATGGAATTATTACATCAACGTGTGAGGGGGGAAAAAGAGAGAGAGAGAGGGGGAGGAAAATATTAATTTTTATTTTACTTTATTTTGGGGGCCGCCGATGTCCCCGTTGCATGACACGTGTAAGGTTCTCCTTGCTTGTTTTTGTAAAAGTTTCCAGAATTATATACGGTGTTCTATGTAAGGAAAGCAAGATTCTAAAGCGGGTCCGAGGGAGGGAAAGCAAAAGATATTTTGTTATCTGTCAGCAATATTTTAACTTTTGGGAATTTTCAAAGTTGTCTCGATAAGTATGCTTATCAATTTTTATTTGCCTTAACGTATACCGAAGGGCAACTTGTTAATAAAAAAAATTTAAAAAATTAAAAACCGCCGTAGAGATTTGGAAACATATCATGAACTTAGACTTGCTTAACAATTAAATTTGCAGGGGTCGAACCTTCACAAGTTTCTATAATTTAGCCAGTGTCGTAGCTAATATAAAATGCGTTTCCCAACCGATAATACAAGTCCCTTGGTCAAATTTTCGTCCGAAACCCCGCCGTTATAGAAATCAATCAAGACCGACGATCGACATGTGATGCTTACAGAGATCCACTCTCTACTATGTACAATAATGAACTTAATTTCAAAAACAACATATCTAGAGATTCATATGGACATAAAAATTACAGACGGTATGTAGGAGATAGTACGCATATAATTACTAGAATTGATTTTTTAATGAAATGAATCGCATACGATGTTCGATCTCGACATTGTGTGCCTTCGATCGCAATAGAAAAGTGAATTTAGTTTGGCGTGAATTTAGAATTGTCCAAGAGTCATAGGCCGTTGCCGGCGGTTCGCCACTCGCCCCCGAGACCGACGTTGAACAAATCATCCGCTGATTGCGGGACCGGTGGACGCAAATCATTTATGGGGGTTTTTCATCCGCTGGGGTTTTTGTGGGAGCATCAACACCTTCTCTTCTTCGTTCTGTTTGTGAAGAGAGCTGGTGATGAAGAGCATTAGACCAGTTGAAGTATTGAAGATGGGGGAAGTTCCCTGCAAGCGTGGAGATCTTTGATGGGACCACAAAATTGCTCCTTCTTAGAATCTTAGGTGGATGGTGGCGGCGCTGCTGCTACCGCCGCCGCCTCCTGAGCCAGATGAGGGTCCCAGCCCCCTTGCTGGGTGGCGCCGTCCAATGACAGACCGACAATTAAAGTTAGAGAGGGGAGACGAAAATTTTGAATCATACACCATTTCCATAAAGGGTTAGTACCACGTTGAACTCCAAACTTGGACATATATAATAAATTTATCACGAACTATTTTTTAACCACAAAAAACTTCAAATTGATATATTTATGACAATTTTACCCTAAATTGATACATCTGTAATAAATTTACCTTACATTAGTTTTCGTTAAATTTAACAGTTAAAGTGTTAAGTTTATGACACGTGGCAATTGATGAGTGTACCAGTTTGAGATTTTTACCTTCTGTTTATCACATGTGTATAAATTTGAAATTTTTTCGTGATATTAACACAACTTTACGGGGAGTAAATTTGTCAAATGTATACTGGTTTGGGATTTTTAGTGATCAAAAAATTAATTTAGGGTAAATCTGTCACAGGTGTACTAGTTTAGGATTTTTGATAGCCAACAAAATAATTTGCGATAATTTGTCATAACTGTACCAGTTTGGAATTTTTCATGATCAAAAAAATAATTTTAGGTAAATTTGTCACAGTTGAACCAGTTTGAGGTTTTCATGGTATTAACTCTTTCATAAAATTAAAGAATTTTTTTAAAATAAAAACCTAAAGTGCCCATTCTTTAAAATAAAGAATCTAAATGCTATCATTTTCTCAAATAATGACTTGAAGTAACCATATCAGTCTCAACGAAGGGCATGATCTTCTAGCCGGTCAAAGGCGTTTTCATTTTGTGATTTTGTGATTTTTTATCTTTTTTTATTCATTTTTCTATTTTTTCTTTTCATTTCGTCGGTGGCTACTTAAAGCCTCAAAAGCCACCGATGAGGTACTGGGCTCCAGCCGGCAAGGGCTTGAAGGCCCTTGCCCAATTGCCGGTTCCGGCAAGGTAAAAAAAGAAAAGAAAAGAGAAATTGGAGGAAATAAAAGAAAAGAAAAAGATAATTTAGAATTCTAGTTGTCTTTGACTGAAAATATCTTTGATTGGCTGAAATATTTAGTCGGCCGACAAGGTCAGGCCTTCCTTTGAAACTGCCATGTATACTCAGCACCTTATTTGAGATTGATATGGAAATTTTAGGCTCTTATTTGAAATAAGCTTCAGTTCATGTCCTTATTTAAGAAAGAACAACTCGAAATTACCAATGAACTGTCAAATGTAAAGGGAAAATTAAGAGAGAAGGTGAATAGGCCACGTAGGATGCGCGAGCGTCTACGTCAACGAGTTTCGAAAAATTTAGTTGGATGTACTACATTGACAAATGATCAAAACGTCGAGGATCCTTTTTGTCAAATATAAATGAAATATGTCTAAAACTTTTTTCTTGGTAATTCTGTCATTTTCAAATTCTCAATTCTGATTTAACAACTCTAGTCACGTGACTGACCATTAACTGTTACATGGACGGATTTAACGCTGTTCTAAGCTAAATTTCAAAGAAGGAAAAGGCCAGCCGGCGGCCATATTAATGCTCTGGTTAGGTAGGGTGGAGCTGTAATAGGGTGATCCGTCGTTATCAGTGATGTTTCTTCTCCTTCCTCTCCACTCATTTTTTGTTTTCTCCCAACTGGTTTTTGCATTTGCATTATTCTCTTTTGAAAATTCTTTGGTCCGGTCCAAACGGGCTAAAGGGACCGGCGTCCGCACGTAGTTTGAACTTTGAATGAACGGTAGCAATTTACGGGCAATTAAGAGAAATTACGGAATGTAATTTCTAAATATTACTTTTGATTAACGAAAATTACGATGATGATGTTTCTTTTTCTTATAATAAAAAAAATCATGCTTTAATATGTGAATTGATGGGGGGATGCATACTTATCTTTTGTACTTAACTTTAGGTATTATTTAGTCTTGCGATTGCAGCACTATCAGGTATGACTCGAATAAGTCTTGCATGAAAGAGCTCAATTGGTCTTCCATTGTAGTTTCTTAAGTTATAAATATCTCGCGCACCATATTCTATTCTAATAGTTTGAGATTTTACTCAAAATGTCGTGAACATGAATTTGTCCTAGTATCAGAGCGAATGATCTCGAGTTCGATTCATCATATCCTTTTAACCGAAGTATGGCTTCTCTTTATCAAGATAAGGATGCCACAAGTGTTAGAAATTTTTGTGCGACACTCATTTCAATGTTCTATTTTTTTTCCCCATCAATTGACTGTCATGACTTCTAAAAGAGCGTTCAAGTACTTGATTGACATAACTATTAAAAAGCGTTTACACAATTAGAAATGAAACTCTATCATCGGGCTCGTTCGAAAATTGCATTGGTCACCACCCATCGGCTCTGATATCATTTGGTAGGAGCGAGCAGCAAAAATTCGACACATTCACTCGAGGAGATCGTCAAGAGGGAGCTCAAATCCGAATCCGTCAAGATATCTAGTTGGACTCACATTCACTCAAAAGTTTAAGCCAACTAGAATATATTAACTGCTCAACACCACATCAATTCTCTGATGTGATATTTATCTAACACAATTCACACGTCCATCCTAACAAAAACGATATAGAAGCTTTTTTATAGTCGCATTTCAATGCGAGACTTGCTAGGAAAAGCAATGCGTTGCAATTCGCAAGTTATCGCACAAAGATCATAATATGTTAGCAATTCTTTTTTAATTTATTTTTGCATGTCCATGCTAATGAAAAGCTAATTTTAGGACGAGTTGTCCTTGAGGCACTATCTAACATCAAATCTTATATAAAGAAATTGATGGATAGATAGCCAAGGCATGCTTTCTCTTGTTTTATCCATGTATAGGCACGAGATACGACAAACAACACAACTTATGGTCGGACAAATTATTGGGTGCATCCGATGCAGTTAGTCCAACATATAATATAAGTGTGAGAAATCTAAAAGACTACTTTATAGAAAATATAAGTATTGCATTTGGTCATATAATAACATTTGTTTAGTTAATGATGAAATGTTTGAAACTCTTTATGCATTCGGGACGATTTTTACTAGAGGTGGTAATGTCCCGGCACATATATATCAAGTAATTATTAGAGATACATAGATCTATTCTCTAAAAATCATCTGGACCATCCGGACCAGATGATGATTTTCCGGAGATTTTACATCATATTGAAAAAAGGAAAAGAAGATTTATGTGATTAAATGATTCCAAGGAAATAAATAGTTTCGATGGTGACACGTCCATAATGACTCATATAAAATAAGAAAAGCAAGGCAAGTGGACGGAAACATCAATAGTGATTGCGGAAACCAAAGCTACAGTATGTTCTCAAAGACAATTCCGGCACCATTCGTCATCATGTGACATGACTAGTACATATTCCAGCAAATACAGTCAATCATTCTAAAACCATTTCCAATGATGAATGGTTTGATAGCATCTGCAACAAATCATCCATGTTTTGATGGATCAAGCTTGCTTTTAAAAAAGCACTAATATTAGGAAAAAATTGACCCAAAAGAAGTGTGATAACTTTTTGGCAGATCACTAAAATGTTAAATCAGAAAAAAAATGATTACTCAATCTCTCGGAGATAAATTTTGGCAAAGTTTCCCACGTGACTTTTAAATAAAATATTAAATAAAATGTGGCTATTTTATTTTTTATTTTTTTAAAGAGAGTCCAACATGAACAATGAGGTGGTCCCTTCATACTTAAATAACGCCGCACCCGCATTTCTCTCTCAGATAGATAAATTTCTCCATCCATCGACTTGATCTCTCTCTCTCTCTCACACACACACATAATTAGCATCATCGTCTCTCATTCACTCACTCAATTAGCACATAGAAAAAGTAGGCCTTGGTCAATGGTTGGAGGGAAAAAAAATTGGGGCTTTGTGCCGACTAGAGCTTGATTATCACCTTCATCTTGGCTTTGTAGACACAAACTTGAGCCGCTTCTACTTATTTTCTCCACCATTGTAAGATTCAGCTCTTAATTTTTTTTCATCATCAAGTAGAATCAAGGTTTCAAGGAGAGGTGAACTCTGGGACAAATGAACAAGCCTTCTCTTAGGGTTTGAAGAAGAGGGGAAATTTGGGCTTCTCAAGTGTAGCAACGTCGTTTAAGGACTTTAGTGTCGAATTTTGCCCATGAGATTTTCAGCAAGGTACATCGATCAGAAAAATGTTACAATAATGTTGAGTTGGATTTTCGGCATCCTAAATTGGAATTGGCAAGTAAGTGATTCATTTTTTTATTAAATAGCACTTAAGTGATTCGGCGAAAATTTTTGGCACTAAAGTAACCACAATATGAAATACATTTTCTCAATTCAAGGCAATCCAGATTCCACTCCATGTGAGACGTACAAGACGGAACAGTTAAGTCGATTTCCTCGATGATAAAATTAGCAAGAGTGAATCTTACATGTAGAACTTTCGCGATCAGCAAGAGCTTAGATGGCAAAGTAAAACATTTGAAATGGAAATTATGTGCTTTTAAAATAATTCATTACATCTTATCATAATTTTTAGAAAATAATTTGTAGATGCGGTGTATTTTAGAAACAAAAAACTCCATTGAGTCTTTGACCTTACAAGGTACATGATGTACGGAGACCAAAACTGGTGATCACTTTTCCTGTACACTATAATCTTATTTAATATGTGTCACCATTTTGTTAACTATAAGAAGACAAGCCAACAGTGCACGTATGGAGGATAAGGATGTTGGGAAAATTCCCTATGTTGTTTGAGTACGACAAAATAATCAAATGCTCCTAATGTGTATTGGTTGAGTAATATCGGGTGATATTTACTTAATTTACAGTGTAGATGGTGTCCTATCAGGTGTAATCCCAATATGTCGAGTGCTCTGTCATTATCGGGGATGATATGTCCATATGAAATTATCGTTGCCGATATCAAGGGTGAAAAGATACAGGGAGTGGAGATGATTACAAGCTAAAAGAATGATGTAGGACAACTAGCATATAATTTTTGGAGAAAACGCAATATTACGATTTTAGATAGAGTTTTAGGTATTGGTTGAGTAATATCGCGATATTTGATTTCAATTCCGTTTGATTAGATTAGATTAGATTTGTTTTAGTGTAATCTTCTACAATCCTATTTCCTTTAGGAGTCTTATCTATATAAAAGACGTCCTCTCTTTGTAATGGACACGTTATCATCAATCAAACACAGTTTATTCTGAGGAATTATTTTCTTGCTATCGCTTACCCTGCGTCATTTGGTATCAAAGCGAGGTTTTTCCTTGTGACGATGATAAAAAACGTGAATAGACAAACCTCCGCAGTTGAGGGCGATGAGCCTGTTTCGCGTGAGGAATTTACCCAGTTCGTTGAGGAGAATCGGCAGCTTGCTGATGAGTTCTTTGAAGCCATGGAGATCGATGAGGAAGACCAAGTAAAATTTGTGGCGAAAAGGTTGAGGCGCGAAGCTTTAGTTTGGTGGGAGCAAACACAAATATCCCGACACCGACAAGGAAAAGTGCCCATCCGAACATGGAGACGGATGAAATGAATGTTAAAGGTATGGTTCCTTCCACCCGACTAAGAACATGTGTCAACGAAGGGTCGCCCTTGGCGAAGTTTCCTAGGTGGCGGCGCGGATGCACTGGGATTTCGCCGCAATCGAGGAGAGGCCGATGGGTAAGCCGATGGCAATTGATGTTAACATTACTCATCGGGCGCGTGAAATTGAATTTGTACCAGCACTTTTGCATGATGAACTGCATAATGATGAGAATTCCGAGATATCGAAACTTGCTGATAATGTAGAATTGAAGGAGAGCCTAGAAACATATAATTCTATTGCTAAATATGGGCTTGAGCTATCTAGTTTGCCAATTGTATCTGCAGACGAGATTGGTAGTGCTAGTGAGTTTTCTGGGGATCACTCACTTAATGTATTTGCTTCAGAAGACTCTTCGTTGATGGTCTCTCACAATGAGGACAAGATAGTTCCAGTGGCTGAAGCTACACCTGAGAAACCATCTGGAGTTGATGATTCGGCTGAGGTGATTCAACAACTGAATAACGCTCATGCTCGTGAATCTGACATCCAAGGATAAAATTTAAGCTCAATGTCAAATATTTCTGGCACTATAGATGCTGCACAAGAATTTGAGGTAGCCTTGGAGGATCGTGTCATGAAAGAAACAAAAGGCGTTTATGTTGCTAAGCTGGAAGGACTTCAGAAGTACGATGATTTGATAGAAGGGTGTTACACGGAACCCGGCCACTATGTGATATTCAGCGAAATTAATGGAGAAGCAAGTGACGACAACTTAAGGTGGACTCAACTTGTTCGATTATCGCTACCACATGGGAAAAATGTCTTTTGCACAAAAGGAGGTGATACAGAGTTGTGGTCCAAATTCCAGAAAAGAGGTCAGAAGAGGAACCGGAAGATGAAGAGGCACTGGAAGTACATAAGGAAGCAAATTCAGACACACGAACTAGAGGATGAGTTCTTCTGAAGAAGAGGAGAAATGATGTAGGACAACTAGCATATAATTTTTGGAAAAAACGCAATATTACGATTTTAGATAGAGTTTTAGGTATTTTTCTATTTTAAGAATTTTAGCAATATAGATAATCGTGATATTTGATTTCAATTCCGTTTGATTAGATTAGATTAGATTTGTTTTAGTGTAATCTTCTGCAATCCTATTTCTTTTAGGAGTCTTATCTATGTAAAGGACGTCATCCATTTGTAATGGACACGTTATCATCAATCAAACACAATTTATTCTGAGGAATTGTTTTCCTGTTATCGCTTATCCTGCGTCAAAGGACCATGTGATAAGTTGAATATCTAGAAAGACCTTGATTGAGGATGAACAAGTCAGGAAGAACATGAATATTCAAGATGACTCGGACGTACTAAGATCTAGTGAATAATCGGATGGACCTGGTGATGGTGAATAAGCCTAGAGCGAGAAAGTTTGATAAAGCTTGGAATGACTATAAAAATGAACCGTTTGGTAGAGTCATAATCATCAATATGCTTCGAAGGGCCAAAAGATAAAAAAGCATATCGTTATCAGGACGAAGGATTATTGGCTGGAGCAATTCTTTTCAGATGAGGTAGAAGACTATGATAATACCGATGATCTTGGTGAGTTTAGTAAAGACGATGAATCATGGGGATGATGATGATGTCGTTGGAGGCCCTTGGAAGATAACTCAATCAATTAGTGAAGACGAGGAATCGGCATGGATGTCGATGTCTTTGGAGGTCTTTAGAAATTGATATGATCAATCAGCGAAGACGAGGAATCAACAAGGATGTTGATGTCCTTGGAGGCCTTTGCATGTTAAAGAAGCCAAAAGGATCATTGGAAGATTGATTACATGTCACTTTACATGGTTTCATCGTGGGCAGCATCAACAGACTTCTAATAATACGTAGCCCTTGATTATGGATCACGGACATTATAGATATCGAGCTCTAGAAAGTGGTGTTTGCATGCTTATTTGGTTGGAATAGTAATAGCACTCTTATAGCCATTGTAATGACTTGAAATTCATATTAGGAGCACTGGAGATGAATTATGGCAGTTATGATATTGATCATAAAATAAACTCCAACAAGAGTAATCTTTGGTTTGGGAAAATTGCCAGTATAAGATATAGCTCTTTTGGCACTGGCGGCAGAAAGACATTTACCATAGGCAACGAAAGAATCAATGGCTACTTCATGGAGTTGAGTTTCAAATGCATATAAGGTTAGATGACTACATATTCAATCCAAGAGAAGTAGCGAGGTTAGGCGAAAACGAACAAATTCAGTCTAGTGCCTTAGAGTGGGATAAGTACACTAGGAGTGCCTCAAATTTTGTACGTCATATACTTAAGTGCCTTAACTTTTAAAACGTTCACTTGAGTGCCTTATCTTTGAAAAAGTGATCATTTAAGTGACACTCAGTGATTTGGCACATCGGAAATCCGACGTGGACTTATTTTAACATTAAATGACGCAGGGAAACAATATCTTGGAAAGCAATTTCAAAGGAAAACTCAAATTTGATTGAATGATAATCTAAATAATACAAAGAGAGGACGTTCATATATATATAGATAGGACTCCTAAAGGAATGCAGATAATTAAAGATAACATTAATCGACTCAAATCTAATCAAACGGAATTGAAATCAAATATCGCGATTATCTATATCGCTAAAATTCTTAAAATAGAAAAATACCTAAAACTTTATCTAAAATTGTAATATTGCGTTTTCTCCAAAAATTATATGCTAGTTGTCCTACATCATTAAACATGCCAACGTGGATTGCCAAAAAAATGAAGTTAGTACTAGTGATGGAAAACGACATTGTATCAAAGAAGAAGTGAACTTAGTTAGCAATTAGGGCCAAATCAGTGAAGAACCCTAACCCGAAATTGCACCTTTCGATTTGAAATTCTTTCTATTGGGAGCTTTTTACCTCATTATATTCGTAATGGGAAGCCGAAGTGGGAGAAGCAGGTCAACGGTAACCCTAATTGCACCTCCGCTTTGAAATTCTTTCAGTTTGGAGCTTTTCACATCATATTCGTAATGTCAAGCCGAAGTAGGAAAAGCGAGTCAAGATTTTACGAGCAGAGCGAAGAAGAAAGTCGAAGTTTCTGCTATTATGGGCTGGGAGTCCAACAAGAACAGCGTGGACGTGAGACAACCCCGGGTGAAGGTTTGTTGGATGCGGTAGTTATATGAACGGCTTCAATTGTGGATATTTCAAGTGAGTGGACGGAAAATTTCCAAACCAAGCAACGAAGGTGATCTTGTAGCTATTGGAAGGATGTAGCAAAGCTCGAGCTGTGTCGCTAGATGAGGTGGACGATGTTGACTTAATGCAAGAAGAAATCAAGGGTCTCGAATTAGAATAAGTTTCAAGGATGAAAATTCAAAGGGATACTTATCGATCGTTGGTTGTGTTGTTGGTAACGGCTGTGGTTTGGTTTATGTTTGTGTTTGTAAGCAAGATCGGTTCTCGGAAGAACCACTTAGTCTTCCATAGTATAAGAACAATGAAATAAGTTTAGTATTCGAGGCAACGACTGTTAATTTTTGGATATTGCTTCCCAAACCGACCAATGACAGTGGCATGTTTTGGAGTGTTACTTAAGTAGATAGCGTTGTGCTCGATCTTGTGGCTCAATCTGGCTTGATGTTCTCGAATGAATGAACAAGGACTGGTTTGGATGGGCTGGTTATTGATGATGTAATATGTGCATAACTTTTGGCTTATGGAATGTAAATGAATTGCTGCAATAGTTGATGCACCAAGAAGAGAATGTTCGCATTTTGTGTTGAAAGATTTTGCAAAACAATGTTGGTCGAATGTATGCATTTTATTTTGTTTCATGGATGAGAAATGGAAGTCAAGTCATGTACTGGAACACTGTCTGCATCGAACAACAGAGGTTATCTTTCCAATTTCTGTTCAGCTGTTGCAGGATGTTGCTATTGTTATTAAAGTGCAGTAAAAGTTGCAAATAACTTTGCGAATGGTCATATGAGTGCTAATTTAATTTTTAAGTGAACTCCTAAGTGCCTAGACTTTGTAAAAGTGAACAGTTAAGTACTTAGACTTTACAAAAGTGAACACTTAAGATCACCCCCTTTGTAAAAGTGAACAACTAAGTGCCATGACCTGTTAATGGCTATGTCCATATTCTTAAACATATCATGGCGATCCAATTGGAAATTGATATGTAATATGATACAATCCCAACATCACACCAAAATGACTTGCATTTGCATCAAACTAAACCACCAGTAAAATCGTGCTTCATTAAATTGAAAGCGACAAGTTGCTGCATTGAGTCAATATATGCAAAAAATTTCTCAGTACAACCAACATATGCAGCTTACATTTGCATCAAACCATTGTTATTGCTGCAACATCCCCTAACAAGCAAAAGTGATTCATAATGTCATTAAAACAGAAAGGCCATTGCCAAGAAACAAACAGAAACCTACTGAACTTAGCTCCCATCCATTAAAAAAAAAAACTCAACCACCATAAAAAATTGACACAACATAAACTGCCTAGAGCCCTCCAAAATCATCCCCACTACTCTAGATCAATAACGCGGTCAGATGAATTGTTTGAAATGATTTGAGCCTTGCACTCTTTCGAACTGGAACTCTAGGCACATCATCATTAGCTGGTGTTTCTTCTTGAATTGTGTTATCTGTTGGGGGATCATTTGATCCAGATGGAGTTAATGTTGGGGCTGGGCCTTCTTGGTGCCTGCTTTCGAGGTGGTCTTGGTACCCTCGATTTTGGCGCTGCCATTGGCAGCTTCTTCGATTATGCACGATTTGTTATTGTTGATGTTTGTAAAAGTGAATACACTTCACTTCTTGTCCTTGCTGCAGTAGCTTGTCCAGTTGAGTGCCCTTGAGATATCAGCACCTCTGAACTCCTCCCAGGTTGCAATACAACCTTATAAGTTACCATATTATGAAACAACTTAGAAATGCATAATACACCTAGTTCTCATTACATTGAAAATAACCATGTCAATTTTCATGTCTGTAAATAATCCATAGCCATGCTCTCTTATCCTTTTTCCAATTATACCATGCGTTCGTCTTGGTGCCTCTCTTTCTAAAACTGCCGAAGATTTTGTAACCTACATAAGGCACACAATTACTTCATGCACCAAGCAGTTAGGATGCATTGTTTTGAACTTAATATTTATTGCACTTGATCTTCGGGAACCGTTTGTTGTACATTGTTTGACTTAGTTAGCCCTATGCTTTGTTCGGCGCAATTGCTTTCAATGATTCCCTCACATGCTCTTGTAATCTTAGTTGGCTTTTTTTCACACCGTCTGTTGCATATTGTCTGAACTTTACTCCTCTGCGATGACTGAGGTGTCCCCGTGCTTTGTCTTGCACTACTACTCCTTATGGTGCTCTCAACTACCTTAGCAGCTTGACTTTGTCTTCTTTTAACCTGAAAAACAGACACAACATAATTAAACTAAAGAAACAACAAAAAAAAGGTCAAATGACCTACTCCAAAAAAGTATTTCAATTTTGCTCTGCCATACCAATTGACCAGCCCTTGCCCCTGCAGCTTGACTTTGTCTTTTTGCGACCTATACAAGGACATGGCATAATTAAACAAGTGCAGCAACAACTACATAAAAAGACAAATAATGACCAAACTCACCTGAACTTTGGTCCACCGTACCGACTATTTTGTCCCCGCGCTTTGTCCTCCATCGTTGCTTGCTATAGTGCCCTCGCTTACCCCTGCAACCTGAGTTGGTTTTCCTTGAATCTGTAAAATGACATACCATATTTAATTCAATGCAACAACACATACATAAAAGGCAAATCACCAATCAAATATGTTACTTCAACATTAATTCTTATGTTGTCCTCAGCCGCCCTTGTAGGTTGACTCTGTCTTCTTTTAACCTGCAAATGACGTAGCATGATTAATGCATTTCAACAATAACAACAACAACAACAACAACAACAAACAAATGATTTGGTTCATAAGCTTTCAAACAACTTCCTTAAAGTTTGCTTCTCTACGTCAAATGAATTGTCCCGGGACTTCGTCCTCCACCACCACTTCTCCTCGTCCTGTTATCTTGCCTTGCATCAGTACTCGGCTGTGTGTTGACTTGTTGTCCTTGTTTAACCTTCTTTGCTGGACAACCGGTCGTATTATGCCCTTCCCCATGGCATAATGAGAAGTGAATTGTTCCACCAGCCCTGCTCATTCTATGAGCAGAAAGCTCAATATTCTCTAGCTATCTTTTCTTCTTAAGCCTACCAACTTGCTTCTTTATTGGGAGGGGTTCTGGAGGTTGATGATTTGTTATCTCCCAAAACTTGTTACTTCTTTGAGGATGCATCATAAATATACTTGCTTTTCTTGTAACATTCGTCGACATAATCTTCTGCATTGAATTGCTGGTTTTTGATGGCACAAATGGCATGGCGGCAAGATATTCCAATCAATTGCCATGCTCAACAAGAACATTTTGTTCTCTCCAAATGGGCTACATATTTGTCACCATCATTCAATATCTTGAACCCATCGTCTCCATTCCAAGTTGAATGACAAAACCTACTGCCAGCAATGCTCTGTTCCAATTTTTTCACAATCCTAGGCCCACATTGTGTAGGCCATTTTGAACATTCATCTCGTAGCCTTTGCAATCTTGTCATCACCATCAATCTAATGTCCTCCAGCATACTGATAATTGACTTGCACCTAGCTCCTATAATCCTGTCATTAAATGCCTCACAAAGGTTGTTGTCAACGGCGTCACACTTGAATTCTTCACCGAAGAAGGCTCTACACCAATGCTTTGGTTTAGTTTGGAATAATGCTTCAAAAGCTTCTTGTGACAATTCATATAGAGCTTGTTTCTGAATTCTGAACTATGTCATATTCGTGCTTTTCGCAATCAGCTAGAATTGCCTTTGCAATTGCTCTCCTTTATACTTCTTTGCCCAATTAGCATATATGTGTCGAGCACACAGTCTGTGCTCAGCATATGACACCAAATCAGCAATCGCTGGCACAAGTCCCTCTATATTGAACAAGAAGGTGTAAGCAACAACAGTTAGTATCAAATAATATAAATGCAAAAGCTGAAGGACAGTACCTTTTATTGGTCACCCATGAATACCCAGCCGCTTCCATCAGTTATTTCAAGGTTAGCCATTAGATTTTTAAAAACCAGCACCAAATGTCTTTATTTTCCACCTTCACATTTGATTATTTCCATCTCTCCAAATAGACCTCGCCTTTACATAACCCCTTCAGAAAACACCCATATAAACCAGTGACTTTCCTACAACCAGCTAGGAACCCTTTTCTACATGCCTCGAAACATACATACATCCGGTTAAACTGCGTCCCATCATTAGGCAATGGCTTCTCCACAACTTCAACATGAATTCTACTATGAGGATTCTGGAAACTGCATTTCCTAGCATACTCTCATATATGTGCATATTCTTCTTTGTACGTACCCATCAACGTATGCATCACATTGTACTTGGCCTTTTTGCATTGACTACTGGAAACATTCACACCTATTTGTTCTCGTACTAGCTGTTTCAGTTGAGGACCTTTAATATCTGGCATGGCTTTAATAATGTTGAAGAAATGCTTGGCCAGCCACACACTAGTCATTATATTATTATCGAAAGCAATACTACAGGTGCGCTCCTCTTGCAGTAACCGAATTTGGAATAAACGAGACCTCTTGCTCATTGCAGCATATATATTCTAAGGGCAACTACCTTGTGCACACTTGGCTCGAACAACTTCTTTGGTATTTCTAATGAATTTAATATTCCTCTGTTCACTTATTGAGTACCTTACAATAGCATCTCTAAATTGCTTCGCATCATCAAATTTCATCGATACACATAATACTGGACTTGCACTAGTTGCATCATAAAAGGGAAACTTACTTTTCCTTCGTGGCTGAACTGCTTCATTATCCTCATTTTTTGAGCTAATGTCATCGCATTCATCATATTCACCATCATCACTATCCAATGATGTTGGAGGTCCGTCGTTCTGGTTTATTAAAGTGCCCTCACCAACCACCCGAAATGGTTGTTTAATCTTTTCATGATATTCCCTCACTTCTGCCCTGGCCAATTCCATATCCTCATCATTAACATCACTTGCGCAAAGTGTATGCACAAATGTTTCCTCATCTTCATCGTCAACATCCCAAAATAGGATGTTTCTTCTGGTCTCTTCATCAAGTACTGATCCAGAAGCGTCAGCAATGCCAACACTTACCTGACCTTTCGCACATAAGTCTAACACACGAGCTATGTGAGAAGGCTCAGCTTCCTACGCTCTCAGATCTCCATGAAATGCATCGTCAGCTACTTCACTTTCAGTACGAGCTTACGACATTGTTTATTGATGTTCATCACCATTGTGTTCAATAGGGATGAGCATGAATCGAGTGGGCCGGTTCCAGACTTAGACCCTGAAATCGACCATGTTATAATCGGTTCCCAGTTTTTGAAACCGAGAACCGACCTTGTTTGTTTTAGAACTTGTTTTGGAACCGACCCTAGTTTTCGATCCGGTTCCAAGGTCTACCCGAAAACCTATTTTTTTTTCAATCAAAATAATATGAGTATCGATAAAATAAGCAATAAAAATTACAATCCACCGAAAGAAATAATCCAACAAATAAAAATTAAATGAGATGAGGTGAGGAGTCGAGGGCCGTGAGCAATGAGCATGAGCAACAAGGGCAGCGACGCACTAAGGAGTCGAGACCTAGGGTTTCTTTTTTTTAATAGCAACTAAAAATCGATTCTAAAAATTGGTCCGGGTGGGCCTACACCTAGAACTAGAAACCGAACCGATTTAAACCGATTCTCAAAATTTAGAACCGGTACCCAGACCGATTTGAGCGGGAACCGGTTCCCGACCCTATTTTTTGGGTGGGCCGATTCAGGTTCGGGGTCACCCGATCCGGTTGTACATCCCTAGTGCTCAACATACATAAAATTTCATGACCATGCAAACGTTGGTAGACAATATCTCTCACACCGTTATCATCAAATATATGTCTCACACCATCTCTAAGACTTTTACTAAGAATTTGATAGTAAACTTTTCTTATTGTGCAATTAGCCTGTTCAGCTATAGCCTTGATAAGGTCTTTATAAGACATCTTACTGATTTCAACGATGACATAATCCATATTTCCCCCCACATAATCGCATGCCTCTCCAAAAATAAACTTACCACATGTCCAAACTGTAAAGACAGCTCTTGCATCACCCATATGGACACTGCAGACAAGGGAAAATAAAATAATCATTTCAATAGCAAGCAGGACAACACAAACATCATTGTCAATTTTAACAATACATAACGGCAACACTTTTCAGTGACAGGGATGAGATGGAGAACGACTTCTAATATGTCCCATAAGCCACTTTAAATAAAGACGACGATTTTAACATTCGGTCTCCACAACCGCAATGCATTGAATAAACAATAATTTAGGCCACGATCAGTGTAACCAAAAGGATAAACTTTAACGGCGAACATAATCTGTCACTCACCATTACACTCACCAGCCACAAAGCCTATAATGGGCGTTCGGTCAATGTCGTTCTCACTCATTGTCGTTATTACAAAAAAAAATTACAAAAAAGACTAACCTTCACTAGTGTAGCATCGAGATTCGTCCCCCCTCACAAGCCCTCTTTGCTTGAGAGCTTCGATTGGACTTGCTTGACTGATGGAAACCCTGCGCGCGATAGAGAGGGCTTGGATGAGAGATGCGAATTGATTTTTCCCTAATGCGAAATTTTGGGGCAAGAATTGATTTTGTACTATTTACGTCTCCATCAACACCTCCAGACGACGTCGTGCCGATTAAATGAAGGTCACGGCGTCGGTAATCTTTTCTGGCACATGCCACAGTACATGCCTTCCTTTCTTTTTAAAAAAATTTGTAATTTACAAATGTTTTTGTTTTTGACGTTTTTCAATAATTTCATTATCATATTTTTAGATAAAAAAGAGTAATTTCATATTTTCTACATTTTCAAATCATTTTATATTTTTAGATCAATGTCGATATTGTGTTCGTATAGTTTTGTTGAATTTGTCGCTAATAAATGCCGTCCTTAAAATTGTCGCAAATTTGAGACAAATACGAAAGGCACTGCGTAATTTTTTTTTTTATCCTCAGAGACGTTCCAAGGACAATGCGCACAATGGTTGCAAGGCTAAAAAAGAATTCTTTTTTTTTTTTGCCTCTATGAAAATTTAAAATAATTGAAGTGTTCAATTAAGTGCCAAAATATTTTTTAAGTGAACACTTAAGTGCCAAAATATCTTTTAAGTGGACACTTAAAGTGCATGAACTTCGTGAAAGTAACACTTAAGTTCATTAACTTTGTAAAAGTGAACAGTTAAGTGCCATGAACTTCCGTCCACTTTCCCAAACACATCCATATAAATCATCAAACTCACCAATTGGACATACTCCAACAGACCAGCTGAAATAAATTAAAACCATCCCCTTGAACAATCCATAGTCATCCACAATGTACCAACAAAACAAGAAGAGTTCTTGCCATCAAAAACATAAACCTGAAACAGCCGAACCCCCCTCCCATAAAAAACAAAAAAACCTCCCATGTGGGGTTGCCATGACTTCTTGTTGTAGGAGGTGCATATTGTCCGAACGGTGTCCTCGATATATCAGCACGTCTGAACTCCTCCAAGGTTGCAATACTAACTGAACTGGATCGTGTGTGCTGCCGGGTAGGTATACTTAACTAGGTGATATTGCCGGCTTGCAATGATGACTCTATTGTTCATGTCGATATAACTAGTGAAGATGTCGACTCTGAACACGATGTCGTCACTGTCAACGAGCTCTACCATGCAGACATCTCTTACACAAAGATCAGTTTTACCCTAATACGAGTAAGGACCATCCTCCAAAGACACTAATATTTGTGTAACAAATATCTGCATGTTTGAGCTCGTTGATAGGGATGACATCGTGTTCAGAGTCTCCATCTTCACTAGTTATATCGACATGAACACTAGAGTTATCACTTCAAGCGGCAATATCACGTAGTTCAGTGTACCTACATGGCAGCATACACGACCCAGTTCAATCCGTTTTCTATTTTTCTTCATGTTCAGGGCCCTCACTCGCCCTTCCATGCCGACTTTGTTTTCTTTTAACCTGCAAATAATACCGACCAAAAAGAATGTCACCAGCATCA
The DNA here is from genome assembly GCA_021437785.1 of Rhodomyrtus psidioides. Lineage (NCBI taxonomy): Eukaryota > Viridiplantae > Streptophyta > Magnoliopsida > Myrtales > Myrtaceae > Rhodomyrtus > Rhodomyrtus psidioides. Next base: position 440,072 of record JAILYB010000053.1, read on the forward strand.
TAAAGGGGCTGTCCGACTGCAAATAAAATAAGAAGGTAATTCCAAACATCTGCTAGCTGAAGTGTATCCACCCATATATCTTTCATCAATCTTATGCCCACCCTTTAATGGAAAGATACCCCTTCAACTCTACGAGCAAATTATGATAAGGCATAATCGAAAAAATAATTATCTCCCATCCCCCCCTCCCCCCCCCCCCCCCCCCAAAAAAAAAAAAACCTCCTTCCAAGATCAACTAATAAAGGTCGTTCGCCATCTAAGGTATCTTGGACAGGGAACAACATAAAATTACCCCATGATACTATTAGACAGATGAAACATATGAATGAACCTGCGTAAGAATATGACACATACCTAGAAAGGTCAAACTTTCTAAAATAAAACAGGAAATCAAAACCTCAGCAATAGAGACTGGTATATAAATTTTCAAATAGCACGCCTAAGGATTTGATCTCAGACAAATTAGCCCAACTATAGCATCTCACTAAGCAGAAAATTAAGCCATAGTTAATTGCTTTTAGGCTAGAATAAAAACCTACAACCACATGATTAAATTTGCAAAATGCAATACATAACAACTTGAACACATTCTCCTTTACACACTAGCAGCAACCCCTATTCTGGCCAATGTCGTTTTGCCGCTTTTGCACTCTGTCACCAACACAATATTGAATAAAATTTCATTCATTTCTCCATCGAACAGAAAAAACTTCACTACCCTTTATCCCATAACCTTGGCTCTCAACGGATGGAGAAACGATGTCATTTTCCTTCCTTTTACACTCTGTCAACAACACCACATTGAATAAGATTTCAATTATTTTGTCGTCGATGGACAAAAAACAACAAATGACTAAACTTTATGTTTGATTAAACGAGATTCGTTCGCGTGAGAGGCTCCTTTTGCTTGACAAGATTCAAACACTGAGGTCGATTCAAACTCACGATCCACCAGAGCGATTGAGAGGTGACCTTCACTTTTAGTATAAGAATCGAACCCCAATTCGTTCGAGAGAGGAACAAATGTGTTTAGAGAGAGAGAAGAACCAATGTGTTCAGAGAATGCTCAACACAGATTTGCCCTAATTCTCTCCCACAGTCTCACGATTTTGCCCTAAATCTATTGCTGCAGAGGAAATACAACGACGTCGTCTTTATTACACAAAGAAACGACGTCGTCTCTTCCTATCGCCGTAGATAAAATTTTCCACGTTGGCAAATCTTGCCTTTTCCAGGAATTACACATAGGAATTTAAAACTAATTCAAAATTACACGTAGGATGATTGGCTGGAATTAGCAATCAGCTGCACACTTTTACTCTAATTAGACACTTAAGTGAACGTTTTGAAAGTTGAGGCACTCAAATATACACCGTACAAAAGTTAAGTCACTCCTAGTGTACTTTTCCTGCCTTACAATATTCTTCTTTGTTATGCTTTTGTTGACAGTAGCTGTTTTGTTAATTACATCTTTGAATGGTACTACTAAGTTGTAAAAAATAAATACTCAAGTGTATAAGTGTGAGAACGGTCTTTGTGTCCTGATAATGTGTTCTATCGCGTGGAAGGAACAACACTTGCTAGTTATAACTTGCAATATTGATTCATAGTGGATTCTAACCATATTGCGGCTGTTAGTGTGGAGAGTGAATGTAACCTTAGAGATAAAGTCAAACAACTATAAATTTCAATGTGCTATCTGCTATCCCTTTATTATTATTATTTTTTTTGTCAGACTTTATTATTAGGGTTACCTGTTCATTATTATCAGTAGTACACCTGATTATGTTACTCTGTTTCTGCTGCTGGTGAAGCTTAACTTGTTATATTCAGCAAACGTTCTTCATAGTTTTCGTTTAACCTATTCACCCTTTTGTTGGTTTTTTTTTATCTATAACAAAGGTGTTATGGAAATCTTCTTTCTATTTTGATTCTGACAAAACTATCTACTCTAGTAAGAATCTATGTGATATTTGTAATATTTTATTGCAGGAAGAATGTGTAAACAGAAGCTTATATTATTCCACTTATGGCATTAAGACTCGAGAAGGAGTAGTCATGTAGTTGCTTCTGACGACGGTCAAAAGGAGTGCTTTTGAAGACGGTCAGATGGAGTGCTTCTGAGGACATTCAGATGGAGTTGCTTCCGAGGGTCAGATGCAACATGTTTTCTCATTTGAATGCTTATTCGTCTAAAGAACTATATATTGTGTCAGATGGACTTTATTAAAGTTCAGTAGTACCATTCTAAGCTATTTGCTCAGATTCAAAAAGTCTTCTTCTGAAGACTGCTTCTGAGACTAGTCAGATTATGCACCTATCTATAAAATAGATTCTGAAGACCCACGAATGGCAGGTTTCCGATTAAGGCAAGTTTCTTAATGGAAATTTGTGACATTTGATTCACAAGATATTCCTTCAATAAAAGCAGGAGGAAATCTACGATTGGATATTACCTTCCAAGAATGTATTTGGCGACTTATTCGAATCTACTCCACTTTTGGCAATTGAAGATTTTGTTGTATGGGCTGTTGAATCAGAATGGTTCAAATTCTACTTCAACGGTTATCATATCTTCTTAGATACAGTCTCGTTCAATCATGATTGATGGTGTCCAATCATAGATTGAAGAGCAATCCTTTGATGGATTATCCAACGGCTAGTTTGGAGATAAATGAGTATAAAAGAAGAACCATGGTGATCTGCGAAGAGTGGCGATCCAAAAAGTCAAAGTGCAAGAGTTGTTCAGATTCACTAAATTATTCTGAGAGTTTTAAATTCCTTTCATTGTGAGGATTTGTAAGAGAGACTGAGTGTCCATTATCACTTGTAATCTTCATCAAATCATTCTAGTGAAATCCAGCCAATTAGCTGTCATCGTGGGAGAGTGGACATAGGCCTAATAAGTCGAACCACTATAAACTCAACGTGCACCATTCTCTTCTCTAAACTCTATCTCTGTGTTTGGATTGTCTGCACGTTTTTATATTATTCTTGTTCCAGATTGTGGATTGAAATTATTTTATTTCCGCATTAAATTTCAATTAGACTCAGAATCACATATTCACCACCATCTAGGTGATATTGCTAGATCCAACAAAAGGACCATATGTATCCGACTTCATCATGCATGTCTCAATCTATACGCATGTTAATATTTGTGTGAACATTCATTTTCATCTCTAGATTCCTTTTTTGAAAAATTCAGCAAACACTGAAATAGATTAGGGGTCCGCTACTTTATCATATGTTATGATACCATTTGTTGGAAGTGCATAACAGAAGTTAGATACCTTCACTCAGGAAGATCGCTAAGAGATAGCTCAAGTTCATGTTCAATTTCATCAATATATCCAGTTGGACTAGGGGTGTGCATGGTCCGTGTCGGTCCGGTCCTGGCATGGAACAAGGGACCGGACTGATAGTTCCAATCCCCAAATTTTCGGGACCAAGGATCGAACCGGGACTGAACTGGACTAGGACCAACGGTTCGATCTGGTCCTAATGGGATTGCTAACGCCAACTACTTATAGAAATTATCCCTTGGAATACATGTATGGTTAACGAGGAGCGAGCAGATAGGCAAAGGCAAGAGGAGCGAGCGCCAAGCAGAGCTGCACTGCGAAGGCGATATGCGAGCGTCGAGTAAGAAAAGTGAGTGATGACTATCGACTGGAAGATGAAGATAGGTACACTTGCATTTAGCAAGAGGAGTAAATATGAAATGTTGAGCATAAGATAAAAATGGAAAAATTAAATTTGGGTTAACTATTTATTCAAAAATTTCTAAATTCTCTATATATATATATATATATATATATATATATATAATATTTTTATATAATTCGAGAGGTAGGTCCGGGCGGTCCGAGACAGCAGAAACAGCAGATGAGCCTTTCTCACCCCCTAACCAATCTAAGGTTTGCCTTAGAATTCATTTGGAATTCTCCTTCCCATCCATCATAGAATCGGGGACCAGATTGATCCGATCATCGATCCCATTTATTTGGACTAGGGACCGGACCGCTCCCTCAAGGACCGGACCAACCCGTGTGGCCCGGTTCGGTTCGGTCCAATTTGCACACCTCTAAGTTGGACCACCTTCACTCAAAAGTTTAACCCAATAAGTTATGATTAACTAAGATATATTAACTGATTCACACCATACAAATTCTCCGATATGAAAATTGTTGAATATAACTTACATATGTATCTCAATAAGCAAACCTCTGCACTTGCCCAAGCTCGTGAGTACGGGCCTAGGAAGGACCTGAGGAGGTTAGACCTACCCAGTGATCATCGAGTCACCCCTTATTGAGTTGTTGCACATGTATCACGTGTCCATCCTTTGATTAGTAAAAAAAAAAAAGAGTTATGTTTTCCTCCATTCTCCCCTCAAAGTAAAGAAAAATCCATTATTTTATAATCGACCAATCATAAATACAGATGGAGCAAAACATAGCTTTTAAAAGAAACCTTGCTCACTCTTAGTTATCTCTCTTCTTCTCCTTTCACGCCTACACTCTGCCTCGACTACTGCCTCTCTCTCCTATTTCTACTCTCAATCTTCAAATCCATCCACAAGTCATGGGATGGCGATGTATTGTGAGCTTTATTCGTGAGATCCACCTCTAGACGAATTCCATTCATGGGGTTCTATACTTTGAATTATTGTAAGATAAGTTTCTTCGTAACATATGTTTCTTTGTGAAAAGAGACGCATCATTACGTTTTTATCTTACTTCATAAGTAAGTTTGGAAATAGAAATATCTTATTATTGGGGTTATCCCACATTGTTTGTGAAAGATACTGGTGATCGATTTATAAGTGTGAGAAAGGACCTCATCTTTTGAATTAACTTTGGGATAAGAGAGGCCCAAGACCACCCAACACTAGTACTAGAGACTAGCTTACCTGTAAGTTTGGACCTAACAATCACACGGGAGAGGTATATGTTGTTGCCTCCAACTCAAGGCTCGATGTGTGAATGAGAGATTATTGGAGTTATACCACATTTATTATGAAAAAGACTGATGATCGATTTATAAGTGTAAGGAAAATGCTCATCTTTTGAGCTAACTTTTGGGATGAGAGAGGCCAAACACCACTCAACACTTATCTAGGCGAAAGGAAAAGATAATAATAAACAAAATAGGGACACCTTATGAGATATTTCTAGGTTGACGTTGTTCATCATTTTAGTGACAAAAGTTCATTTACTTACCTCAGTCAAATCTCATAAGGGCATTGATTTCAATGCACACGAACAATGATGCAAGGAACAACGTCCGTCATTGCTGATTTTTTTTTTAAGCATGAGTTAAAAAGTTGAATAATGATTAATTTTATCCATCACGTCATCGATAATTCTTAACATGTCAACGACAATAGATGTCTGCTGACGTCATGTTTAATCTAAAACACCTCTCAAAAGTGGCCTCATCGTAGAAGTGGATCCCTCCGATGTCGACATGGAAGTATCCACCGATTAAGGTTTCGTTTTTCCCCCTTCGAGAGGGAAAGGTGCAGACAAAAATTCACTTCTGCAACTCCATGGCAGTCTTTTATTTATTTAAATTTTTTTTTGGGCAATGGTCTTTTAAATCTTGCTTGTGAAACTTCTAAGACGTTCCAGTATATCCCACTGACTTACTAAGTCACACTCTTTTCCCACATGATTGCAAAATACACGTATGACGTGTTACGATAGCATTGATATCTAAAAATGACAAACTTTTAATTATTATTAACAGTGATAGACTTAGTCGATAAGAATAGAGTCAAGTGAAAACATAAGTCATCAATAAACAAATTTATTGATGATTCGAAGAAAATCGAGAACTCCCGGTAAAGTGCTCGGTAACACGGCATGAAATTTATCAATGAGATATTCGTCAAGACTTTAGATAGACATGGTCATTAATAATAATGAGCAGTTGACAAAAAAAAAAACGTAATCTCTGAGTGATTATTTCTATTGCTGCCAACTTACTAATTTTCATAACTTTGTTGTAAATAAGTGTTGTTAGATGATAAGAAATTATGGATGATGTACTTTTTCTAATTGTCGGTAGGACTAGGAAGACATTTCTTTCATAAATTTAGTAACCGTTATATATAACCGCCTGTAAAGGGCTATACATTTCTAGATATGTTAATTGTAAAGGACTCTCTAATCAATCAAAGTACCCAATGTTCCTAAAAAACAAAAACAAAAAATCACTTTTTGTACAGACGAAGCCTCGGTTTGCTTGATTTTTTTTTATTATTTGGAAAGCTGATTTCGCTTGACTAAATATATAACTTCAGTCAGAGGCAACGTGGTCCGAAAGTTTTCGACCAAAAAAAGAAAAGAAAAGATGGCCAGAAAGATGTTTCTTGTAATTGTCTATTCCATTAATTTAATTTCTGAGTGATAGAACTAAGGAATCACACATTTGATTTTCCCAAGATACTTTTTGTGCGAATGAGGATAAGACCGGGTAGATACGAAGCGGTCTTCCTCTGTTGACACCCATCCCCTTCCGACAGAAGTGAAAAGTCAAGAAATCAGTAGGCGGGAAGAGCTAGAGCTTGGCCTGTGCTAAGGCAAACTTTTATTTATTCTTTCTTTTTCTTTTTTTCCTTTTTTTTTTCTTTTCTCTCTCTTTCTTCTTTCTTTCTTTCTTTCTCTCCTCCCTTCCTTCTTCCTCTAGTCGGCGAGGTCGACCTCTTCAGCTTCTAGCGAAGCTCGCCCCTGTCGGTCACTAGCGAGGGCGTGCCTTGCCTGCCCCTGACGAGGCTCGATCTCGCCGGCCCTAGCCTCTGGCCGGTCGACGAGGTCCAATAATCAGTTGGAGGAAGAAAGAAGGGAAGAAAAAAAAGAAGAAGAAAGAGAAAGAGAAGAAATAAAAATAAAAAATTAAAGAAAAATAAAAAAAAAGTTCGAAAAATATTAAAATTCTCGACGTCAGCTCCAAGTGCGCTACGTAGGGCAACCGATATTCATGTTAGCAATTTTCAACTACAGTTGGTTGTATTGACTAAATTGGCACAGATATACAAAGTTTAGGATTGAATTTGAACAATTGCAAAAGGTTTGTAACTTTTCTCTGGTATTTCTCAGATTTCGTGTATTTTATGCTATTTGAATAGCGATTTCCCTCTGGTCGTAGCCTTTGCCCATGCTTAGGCGATATGTGTTATTTAGGTGAAAAAGAAATAATAGATAAAAATAGAGATGTCTTATAAAGTAGTTTCACGCCGACAATGACTACCATTGTTGGGGTAAAACTTCATTATCTTACTTTCTCAATATCTTGAGAAAAGGACATCACAAATGTCGCAACTTTTGTGTGCGCTTACTGGAGTGACATAACTTTTTTTTTCGATCACTTAATTGTCATAACTTATGTATGACAATCGCTTGAGTGCCACAACATTTTTTCGATCACTTTAGCGTCATATAACTTTTCAATCGATTAATTGAGTACCATAACTTTTTAAAATTATTCTCCAGATGTACGATGCCGCGTCAAATTTTCATCACTTAGGTGAGCATTCTTAAAGAGTTTTAGCACTTAAGCGATTAATTGAAAGTGATAGCATTCAAGTGAACATTCTTTTAGAAGTTATGGAAATCAAATAATCAAAAAAAGTTATGACATTTAAGTGAGCGTCATACAAAAGTTATGGCACTTGTGATATCCTTATCCTATAAGGATGCGTTTGGTCGTCCAAATTTCTAGTCAATATAAGATTGGATAGGATAGGACAAGAAATTCAAGGATTTTGTCATATATTATCTACTATTTAGTGAATTGTGGATATAAAGTGGAATAACCAAAGATAATGCGCGGTTGAGATCGACTCACATATGATGAGTGAGTTATTGTTGAATGGAGATTTCTGCCATTTAAATTTGGGCACGACATCGATCGAGCAAACCCCATAGAACCATGATATTTATTGGCTTAGCTTGTTCTCTTATCGAGTAAGTAAACAAGTGCTGAAAAAAATAAAAATTAAAAATTACCTTCTTTTCACAAGTTGAAGATGCACTGGTGCAAGTCGTCCAAAAGAGCTACCTTGAAAGTCGATGATCATCCCCGAGTTCTTCATACCACATCGAAACCTCTTTCGAATGTTGAAAATGTTCAAGCAATTAAAGAACGAGAGACGTGATATCATGTCACACCAAACAATCGATTAGTGAATGAGGTCGTAGAGATATCCAATTTCGCGGTCGGAGACCCCATCCTGGCACAGCAGGAGAGACGGCCATACTTGACAGTCGCTGTCGCCGGATAAGTAGCCCGGCACAGAGGAAAGGTGATAGTTGTGAAAAAAAATCCGGTTCTCCTGATATCTGGTCTTATGAGAAATTCTATATGGGTCTATCACATCCCCTCCCCTAATATTTTTTTATCGAGTTGTACCTCCCTCCCTTTATCTTATCCTGGACAGCTATCAAATACATGATAAGATAAAACATATCATATTCTGATTTTTTATCCTGATCTTTTTGTGACCTCCTTACTGACCGACCATTTACTTCAAGGCACGTAAAATGATGCAAGGAATGATGGGGCCATAGTCATTTACACAATCCTCATGGAAAAAAAAAATTGATCAAGGACAGATAGGGCAAAATGTCACTGACAATTTCCTTTTTTAGCAATATCCTTTTTGAAGTTAAAGACAAAAAGCTAAAAAAAAAACGAAAATAATGATTGATTATATTCATCACGTCGTTATAATATAAAAAAATATGACCAATGATCGTCATAGAGATGTCTGTGGACATCACATGCATTCAAAGAGACACTTGTCCAAGGCAGCCATCACAATAGGAGCGGATCCAACGAATTGTCAACGTTGGAATCTCCGCCAATTAAGGTTTTCGTTTTCTCGGATGGGAGAAATTTCCCTTCGGCAATTCCAAGGTGACTTTTCCGGTCGGGCCGCGTGCTTTGGACTCTTCCAAAATTTTTGCTTCTCGTTTTTTTTTTTTTTTTTTTTTTGGCAAAGTGATTTTTGCTTGACCCGAGTCAAGGTCAACGTTTCCTTTGTGGAAAGGTACACAAAATTCGTGCCCCTCTTAAAAAACGTTTTCCAGACTTTTTATCACGGAATTTCAGTCAGAGCCGACAGGGCAGGAAAAAATGTTCCTAGAAATTGGGTATCCTATTAATTTCATTTACGACGCAATTTTCTGAATAATAGGCCATCGAATCGCACGGCTGATTTTTCAAATGTCATTAAAGAAACGAGGAATAGACTATATCGCTGCGATGAATTCTCCCGTCTCTTCATAACAAAATTAACAATGATGACTATGCAAACAACATTTGAATTGATGGATGTTACTTGGATGATGCACTTAAATAGGCCAGTACGAAAAAGTTGTTTGCGCAAGCCGGCCCATTATTTTTTATTATTATTATTATTATTATTATTATTATTATTATTATTATTATTTATGCCCTTTTCTTGGTATAAACGTAGGAGGAATGATTTCCGTATTTTTTTTACTTTGACTAAGTCCAGTCTATCACGTTAAGCGAATTCCGTGGTCCCTATGCGCAAGAGCAATATGAACGGCGTGACTCATGGGGCACGAATTTTAGGTCGAGAATCAAAGCTTGACTTGGTTTAATTTGACATCGGCAAAAGAAAAAGGCAATTAAATAAACAAATCAGCAATGAAGAATTATATTCTATTTTGGCGAATATGTCTATTGGTTATTTCGTCTCGAGGCTACGAAAAGAGATATGGGGACGGCTATCTAGCGGGGATGCCTAGGGATGGATCCAATTTGGTTAAAACACATATATTACCATAGCAAAGATTATTATTTCTTGGCGATGTCGAGAGATGATCTAAGCCAAGGATAGTCTGTTCCACATTTTAATGGGGTTAACTTCCTAAACAACTCTCTAGTTTAGGATCAATTTTTCAGACACGTGGGTAGATTTGGAAGTAGAGTATAAGTTAAGGATTTTTTTTTTTAGACAAAAAGAAGTTCGGCTAGATTAGGGATTGGACCTAAAATTAAAGTTCGGCTAGATTAGGGATTGGACCTAAAATTAGTGAATTTTTAAGGGGATTATGCCCATTTTAATAAGGTAGTAAAGGATATCTAGATGTTATCCGCATTAGAAGAAGAAAAGGACACATAACTAGTTCCACCAATTTTCTCAGTTTTCTTTTCGCAATTTCGAGTTCTAAAATGTTGGATATCATCAATCTCGTCCAAAAATCTAAAGATCAACAAAAGGGCTTACACGTACCGTTACCTTCTTTACTGATTTTTGGAACATTCTACCTCGCAATTTGCTTATCGTGATGAGAAAATCGAGCTTTGTTACTCTTCGCTTAAACTTTAATATCTCTCTCGCGTGATCGCCCGGACGAAAATCGCGAGTTTTACACAAGTAACATCATCAAATAGACATCCGAATTGACATGTTTAATTAAAGAAATACCAATGCAAGGCGGGTAGTCAGACATTCGAAACGGGCGACCGCAGCGAGCGGTCATGGAGGCAACAGAATAGATAGTCGTTCATGATTGTTCGAAGCCATATACGGAGTGAATCCACTGAGTTGGGAGTAGACTTTCAATCTTATCTAATTTTGAAAAGCAATCATGAAAGGATCTTAGACTATGCTTCTTCTTCTTCTTTTTTCTTTCTGTGATTCGAAGTCATTCAAGTAAGGAAAGAAAAATGATAAAGAAGAGGGAGCATCAAACTAAGTTGTCCGTCTATGTGATTATTGAATCCCAATGTTACAAACAAAGGGAGGAGGAAACAAGCTTCAAAAGAAACGGGCTGGACTTATGACCGAACACAAAAAGAATTGAAATGTTGAAGATGAAATTGATCTTTGACCTTGCCGTCAAGAACTGCTGCTGTTCAGGTTTAGGAATCATCATGTCTTTCTTTTTAATTGTTGTTAGCCGATTGATTCCTTGATCTTATCCCGTGCTTTGTAATCACACTAGTAAGGCATGGAAAGGCGCGGCATTAGCAAGCAAAATCGACTTAGCGTGGAAGGTGAAGGAAGTTTGCTGGTTCACCATGTAGGGGGGACACAAAACAACCTTCAGCACTTCCTTTGGCTAGCGAACGAGTCGTAAGTGAAGTTATTGTTAAACGTGATGCTCTCCTAGCAAACTCCTAATAAACCGCAAGATGCACAAGCCGGGTTCCTTGTGTTTTGACCTCTTCGCCCTAGGCTCCTTAGGATCCTCCTACTTTGTGGATGAGGTACAAACCGCACAGTTACGATCTAAAATTCTACAATAAGAAATGGAGATCGCAATATCTCTAATAGGAAGTGTTGGGAGCGCCCAGCCTAAGACTGATTCCTTCGCATGGGGAGATGTGTCTGGATCCCCTGCATATATGGCATGGGATCATAATAACACCAGCCTTTAGATCTTCTCCCCCCTATAAAAGGGAGGAGATCTAATGGCTGACAACACTATGATCCCCTGCCATACATGCAGGGGATCCGGATCTTGGGGAGATTGCCAAAGATAGCCTAAGTTTGAACCCGTCAACTTATTCGGTTGAACTCGCTTTTAGGGAAAATTAACAAAAACTTCCTAAACAATTCAGTTCTAAACTTTTTTTTCGCTGATTCATTCCTAAAACTTTTGTAATTGGGCCAATTGAATCTATCTGCTGAATTTTGGTCGGCCGACGCTGACAACGCCGACCGGCCGACGACCCAATATTTTAATTTTTTTTTTGAATTTTTTAATGATTTTTGTATAATTTTTTGCATTTTTTTCTTTTTCTTTTTTTCCCCTTCCCCCTTCCCTTCCCTCGCCTCCCCACCTCCAGCCGACTGCCATAATCCGACGAATAGCCGGAGATGGCGACTTGCCCGATCGTGGCGAGGGTCGACCTTGCATTCGCCGGGCGAGACTCGACCTCGCAAGGCCTAGATCTGGGCCGACAAGGCAACGACAGCGAGGTCGACCCATGCCATCGTCGGGCGAGGCTCGACCTCGCCATCGCTGCCTTGCCCGGTGACGGCAAGGTCGAACCCCGCCACGATCGGGGCGAGTCAGCCCCTCTGGCCGGTCGCCGAATTATGGCAACCGACTAGACGTGGGGAGGGAAGGGGGAAGGAAAAAAAAATTAAAATATTGGGTCACCAACTAGCCGACGTCCACATTAGCGCTAGTCGGCCAAAATTCATCAGATGGACTGAATTGGTACAAATGCAAAAAGTTTAGGCCTGAATCGGCAAAAAAAAAAAAAATAGGACTCAATCGACCAAAAACAATGTTTAGAACTGAATTGGCACAATTACAATAGGTTTATGACTTTTTTGATAATTTTGCCCTCACTTTTACTAATAAGTTACGGATAACAATGATATATTAACTATTCCACACCACACCAATTCTCCAATATAGGACAAGTATCTCCATAATCTCTTCTTTATGTGTGAGCTCAGTGTTAGGTTTGCTTCCCCTTAATTCGATTATCATTTTGCGTCAACTGGTCAGGAGATTCCTTTAGACATTGAGAGTGGGTCATCAATCAATCATTAGTGCTAGTACCAACTGTTGGGAGTGCGCAGCAAAAGACTGATACCTTTCATTTGAAAATATTGCCAAGGAGAACCCAACTCTGAACCCATCAACATATTTAGTATAATATATCTTCACTCAAAAGTTTAAACCAATAAGTTGTAAATCAGCTGGGATATATTAACTACTTCATATTATACCAATTCTTCAAAATGAGACTCTTCTAATACTCCTACATATGTACAGAAGGGATGAGATTTTAAGGAAAATAAAATTAGACATGCGAAAAAATTTCTTGACTACAAAGGAGATTGCAATTATTTATAGGTGAATTGCTCCATGGGAAATTATCAATGTCTACATTAGAAAGTAATCTCATTATTTAGTTCAAAGTCTAACTTTTCTATTCATAAAATTCGGTCAAAGGTAATGTCAATTCATTTATGTTGTGTTTGGTCATCTGAATTTCTGGCCAAGATAAGATTGGATAAAATTGGATATAAAATCTGAAAAAAAAATTGTTATATCCTATTCATTATTTGTTAAATTGTAGTAATAAAATTGGATAGTTTCATATTTTACTAGTCCAGCGCTTGGTATCAACAGTATGTCAATGTAAGTGAATCAAAATATGCCTAAATAGAGATGTTAAGAATATCTTACAGTGCATTGCTAAAGAAATCGCAAATGCACAAACACACAAACTGAGATAACCTCCGTCAATATATCGAGAATTATCATACGATCTAATCTTAAACAGTAAAGGAGCTCATTACAGTATTTCAGAGCTAGAGGTTTAACTTTGACAAGAAATATAAATGAGTTACAGCAACATCAACGAGGTAGATCGGTCAGCAAATGTGAAATCTAGTAAAAGAGAGGAAACATGATCATTCACCTTCACGATTCCAAAAAATATTGTGCTTCAACCCTCTTGCCTACTTCATTTTTGTTTATTTATGTTTTACTATCTTCCCTCTCTTTTTTTTTATTTCTTTTCATTTTTTATGACCTTCCATCATTTGTTAATAAATTATAATAAATATGCTAGTATACTTAATATAATTAATTAATATAAATGCTCAATATATATAGTATATTATATGAAGAAAAATATTCAAATATATATTGAAAATTGGAATAAATAGAAACGGAAATTGTTGTTATTCTGTTACTATTTTGGCATTTCTTTTTTATATGAGATTCAAATAATATTTATATGTAATTAACTTGATTTTATTAATTGAAGAAGTTTTTTATTCGAGAAAAAATACCATGGATTAAAAAAATCTTATCCACATTTATCACACCTCAACCATGGGTTATTTTATCAAGGCTATGTGCCTCTTATATTTGACTTTATGACGCAGGGTAAGCGATAACAGGAAAACAATTCTAATTCCTTAGAATAAGCTGTATTCAATTGATAGATGTCTCTCCTCTTTTGATTATAAAGAGCGGACGTCCTTTATATAGATAGCACTCCTAAAGAAAATGTAATTACAGAAGATAACGTTAAAACGAATCAAATCAAATCTAATCAAAAGAGCATTCAAATCGAACATTGCATATATCTATAAAATAGAAAAATGAATATTGAAATCAAATCTAAACGATATTCTGTAGATCGGAAGCTCAGTAGGTTGTCGCAAGTGATAAGTTGTCGATTTAGCAAGTTGGGTAATCAGCAAGTTTTTTTTTTTTGGGTCCAAAATCAGCAAGTTGAGTATTCGGGAAGTTAGATATTCGGTAACTTTTCAGAATTCGGTAACATTTCCGTCAGGAACATTTCTCGATCAAAACTGCCAAAATAGAAAATCTGCCGAAAAGTGGTCTAAATGACTCTGAAGCGCTAAAATTCATTGTACTCACAGCAAAGCTGTGACTTAGGATCAGGGCCGTTTCGCTTCAACCGATCAATTTTGAGCGCAATCCGACATCGTTTGACCCAAGATCAGAATTACCGGCCTTTGACGATCCAATTTTTCAAGATAATCACATGCCAAATGTTCTACATCACTTTATCCTGCCTTGCGTAAGAACACATAATTTTATCTTGACTACAAAACGTAGTCTTAAGTTGAATGCCAATTATATGTTGTATTCAATGCGCAAAGATGGAAATTGATAAGATAAAAATGAAATCTAAAATATGCTCTGTCACTTATAAATTTTATAATCAAAACCTTTAGATTTTCTTTTCCTCAGCATTTTCGTCCCCACTCAATCTAAATCCTGGACCTGTCATAACATAGATTATCCTCGACGAAGAAGAAGACAAGATCTAGTCGCTCCCCATCACGGTTGAAGGAATAAAAAGAATATATCTTTACTTTAACCCGAATAATATTTTGGATTTTTTTTTTTAAAAAAAAAAAAGAACAAGAAAACTAGAATCAAGATTGTTTGATAAAAATAGAAAATAAAACGAGTATTCACTATTTTAATTTGCTGAAAATGAAAATAAAATCCTTTTTTTTTAAATAATAGTTGAATATTGAAGAATTGAATAATATCATCTTCCTACCAAATACGAGTGTGTGGACCATATTGGTAGGTTTTGTTTTGGACTTTTGACATTGACGATGCGGTAGGTAAGGTTTTCACAATACACACGTGGAAGGCTTTCCTACCAACCACTTTTAGATTTGGGCCTTCTGTAGCCTTCTCGTTTCATTCTGGTTTGCCATGGGCAATTTTTTATTATGTGACCCAGCCTCTTCTTTGGGCTTGTTGTATCTTACTTCATGTAAATGTGTCCTGCTTATACATTGTAACACTTGGGCCCTTCAAAGGAAAAATAGAATGTGATTAAGGGATTCCAATGTTTTGATTCCATCTCGGATAGTTATTTGATCCATAAATCCGGGGCTTATTGCCATGGAAATTATGGCCTCACCAAAAATCTCGAACTGGTACTTGTGAGACATTTACCTCAAATTGATACTTTGACCCAGATCCACCTCTGTCGGTAGTTTGGGGTTGGACATGGAGGGTAGATTTGAGTGATATTATAGGTCTGAGATTTCCGCGAGACGAAAAATTATGATGCGACAAATGAGTTACGCGGTACCAATTCTGGTTAATTCACCAGAATTTCTCGCCATTGGCACTAAATTGGTCGTTTTTTTTCCCTCCGATTTGGCACTTAAGTGATCTAAAAAAAAAATATTGGCTCCAAAATGAGCGTCATACACAAATATTGACACTTATAGTGACCTTATATCGTGTATGCACTATATGCATTAATTTGAGATTTTGAACGATATTAACCCTAAATCAGTGGCGAATGAAATGAGTGGTTCATACATGCATACTTTTTTTTTTTTGCTAATACCATGAAAAACCTCACACTTGTACACATATAATAGATTTACCCAAAATTATTTTTTGACCACAAAAAACTTCAAACTGATACACATGTGGTAAATTTATTTAAAATCATCTTTTTGACCACCAAAAACCCCAAAGCTGTATACCCATGACAAAATTTGCCTAACTAATTTTTTTTTTTTACCACAAAAAAATTCAAACTGATACGTTTGTGACAAATTTATCCTCAATAAGTTTTTCGCTAAAGTTTTAGTCAATTTGTTGAGTTAAATAACATGTATTAGTTGGGGCAATTTTCCAAAATAATATTGGTAGGTTTTGGACTTTTGACATGGACGATGCGGTAGGTAAGGTTCTCACAATACGCACGTGGAAGGCTTTCCTACCAACCACTTTTAGATTTGGGCCTTGTGTGGCCTTCTCGTTTCATTCTGGTTTGCCATGGGCAATTTTTTATTATGTGACCCAGCCTCTTCTTTGGGCTTGTTGTATCTTACTTCATGTAAATGTGTCCTGCTTCTACATTGTAACACTTGGGCCCTTCAAAGGAAAAATAGAACGTGATTAAGGGATTCTATCTGATCCATAAATCCGGGGCTTATTGCCATGGAAATTATGGCCTCAGTAAAAATCTCGAACAGGTACTTGTGAGACATTTACCTCAAATTGATACTTTGACCCAGATCCACCTCTGTCGGCAGTTTGGGGTTGGACATGGACGGTAGATTTGAGTGATAGTATGGGTCTGAGATTTCCGTGAGACGAAAAATTATGGTGCGACAAATGAGCTACACGGTACCAATTTGGATTTTTTGCAAGGCAAAAATTAATTTATAGTACATGTGCGGTAAAAAGATACCTCAAGTGTCAATATTTATGTACGACTCTCCTTTGATGCCAATTTTTTTTTTATCACATTAAGTGCTAATTTTTTTAAAAAAATGGTTATTTAAGTGCCAACTCCGCCGAACTAGTCGAAATTTCTTGTCATTGGCACTAAAGTGATCATTTTCTCCAATTTCGCACTAAAGTGATCGTTTTTTTTGATCACTTAAGTGCCAATTTTTTTTTGAAAATTTATTGTTTAAGTGTTAACTTCGGTGAATTCACCAGAATTTCTCTCCATTGGCACTAAATTGATCGTTTTTTCCCGATTTGGCACTTAAGTGATCCAGAAAAAAAAAATATTAACTCCAAAATGAGAGCCATACACAAATATTTGACACTTGTGGTGTCCTTATGTCGTACATGTGCTATATGCATTAATTTGAGATTTTGAACGATATTAACCCTAAATCAATGGCGAATGAAATGAGTGGTTCATACATGCATACTTTTTTTTTTAATTCCATGAAAAACCTCACACTTGTACACGTATAATAAATTTACCAAAACTATTTTTTGGCCACAAAAAACTTCAAACTGATACACATGTGGTAAATTTGTTTAAAACCATCTTTCTGACCACCAAAAACCCCAAAGCTATACGTCCATGACAAAATTTGCCTAAATAATTATTTTACCACAAAAAAAATTAAATTAATACGTTTGTGACAAATTTATCCTCCATAAGTTTTCCGTTAAAGTTTTAGTCAATTTGCTGAGTTAAATAACATGTGTTAGTTGACGGGTGTATAATTAAACCCTTTGTTTGTCATAGATGTATCAGTATGGGATTTTTTGTTGTATTAATCCAATTTAACGGAATCTAACGGATGGTATATTTATCACATGTGTATCAGTTTAGAGTTTTTGGTGGTCAAAAAATTATTTTGGGATAAATTTTCCATGGGCGTACCAGTTTGAGGTTTTTTATGGTCAAAAATTATTCGGGATAAATTTATTACATATGCGCCCGTTTAGAGTTTATGGTTGTCAAAAATAATTTTGGGTAAATTTATCACAGATATACCAGGTTGAAATTTTTTATGGTCAAATAATAACTTGAGGTAATGTGCCATATGTGTGTTAATTTGGGATTTTACGTGGTATTATTATTATTATTATTATTGAATATGTGGATGGTTCAAGGCAAACTAGTTGGTTTCTTCATTTGCAATTTTTTTTTTCAGTCACGGTCATATTTTCTCCTAATAAAACGACGTGGACAACGAGGTTCCGTATGCGCACACGCACAAAGTCTACATCTGGGCTCTGGCCCTTCCGAAGGATCTCCTACCGTCCACAACTCTACAAGGAAGAAATGAGCTGTCGTAGAGCTGCCACGTTCACCTGGCTTTGGACAACAAGCGCTTTTTGGTAATCAGGACAACGACAGATTTCGTCAAGCCGATGTAATAAAATAACAGTTACTCCGACGAGGAATACGAAGTCACATATATAATTACGGATATCCGAAATAGGAACCCTTGAGCTAATTTGCATTATTTTGCAACATTTGTAGTTTCTTTAATTATTTTCATACAAGAGTTTTGAGATGAGGTGACAGTACATAGATTTTCATGATCATTGATCATCAGAGGGTAATCAAGATACATACTGTTTGTTTCGTGTTAGACAATTCTTTAACGAAAAGTTATACGGGTGCAACACGGTTGGGAGCGCGACGGGTGCTTGATAATTTAGTGGGACGGGTTTGAGATTGGGACAGATTTTGCAATAAAATCAACCGTAACAAACTATCGGAAATTCGTTCCGTTGCCACCCCTATACTGTTGGCATGAGCTGTAATTCCCTAATTTATAGGAGATTTTATTTTTCCTCCGGATTTGTAGATGATTCTTTTTCCTATTTTGTAGAGACTTGATTTTTAGAAGAAGTCTGTCTGATTGTATATCTACGGGTCTATACATACTTGATGGTATAACGAAGAAGGGAAAAAAAGAAGAAGACAGAGGACGAGGTGTTTGACCGTGGACATAGGCACAATGCCGAACCTCGTTAAATCGTGTGTTTTTATGTTCTTTATTTGCTTTTCAAATAATAAAGAATGATCTATGGGGCTACTGACCACATGCTTTTTACTACGGATGACTTTGTTAGTATTACAGAATCTCGACGCCATAGTATTTCGAATGCTAATGGAGTGCCACATCCAGTGACTGGAGCTGAAGCTGTTAATATTTCTCCTTTCCTCTCACTGCCGAATGCCCTCCTTGTCCCATCACTATCTACGAAACTGATTTCAATTGGGCAGGCTGTAGAGGAATTAAATTGTGTTGTGCTAATGTATCCGCACTTTTATCTGTTTCAGGATATCCTCACGAGAGAGATCAATAGGCGTGGCACTAAGAAAGGGGGTTTGTATTATATGGACGACTTCGGTTCTGGGAATGCCAATGAGGTCGAGGCCTGTCTCTAAGTCAGGAAATACATATATGGCTCTGGTATAAGCGACTGAGGTATCCACCATTTGGTTACATGAAGAAGTTATTTCCTAAGTTATTTTTGGGTTTGAATGATTATCAGTTTGATTGTGAGGCTTGCATTTTGACGAAAAGCCACTAAGTACCTTTTCCTATCAGTTTAAATAAAAGTGCAATTCCTTTCTCTTTGATTTATTCCGATGTATGGGGAGCTTCTCCTATTACTTCTGTGTCTGGTAGTCGATGGTTCATTCTTTTTGTTGATGATTGCACTAGAATGACGTGGTTATATCTGATAAAGACTATGGATGAAGTTGCCAATGCGTTCAAAATTTTTCATACTACGGTGCATTCTCAATTTGGGAGGAAGGTTCAGATCCTTTGCAATAATAATAGTGGTGAGTACATTAGTCAGGATCTCAAAGAATATTTTTTGCAGCATGGCTTAATACATGAAACATTATTTTTAGGACCGCCACGACAAAACATGGTAGCAAAAAGAAAGAACAGACATATCCTTGAGACAACTCATTCTTTATTATCTGAAAATAATGTCCCTCACCATTGTTGGGATAAAGTAGTGACTACAGTGGTCCACCTTATTAATAGAATGCAATCGAATGTATTAAAATTTCAGACACCATTGGAGGTTATCTCCTCTCATATGCACTTACCATTAGCTCTTACCATTTTCCCTGAGGTGTTTGGCTGCGTCACCTTTGTTCACTCCCAAAACACAATGCACAAAACGTGAACCATGCGCTATGAAGCGTGTGCTTTTAGGCTATGATTCACATCAGAAAGGATATCAGTGCTATAATCCATCTACTAAGAAGATATATATTACAATGGATGTGATATTCCTTGAGACATAATCTTTCTTTCGGGACACCACTTCTTCTTTTCAGGTGGAGATACAGACGCAAAAGAAAAATTGATGGGAGACTAGTGGTGTTATTATCGTCTCAAGGGGAGTACAAATCGGTGGAGTGTCGACATTATCGTCGACAGCTAGGGCAGTATCAAGCCAAAATTTATCGACGGATGTTGAGCAAGAAAACTTGAAATGTGGGCAAGGTGTTTCGAAAATTTCTTAAACGGATGTTGAGCAAGAAGACCTGGAATGTGGGAAAGGTGTTTCGAAAATTTATAAACAAATCTCATCAAGGGAAGGTCAGGTCCTCAAGGAGTCGAGTTTGCAAGACCAATTGATTACTCCAGAACAACTTTCTCAGCCTTCTAGTACCCGACCCAACTTCTGAGGAAATTTATGAGGTAACTTCTCCTACTACTTGTTTACATGATGATTCTAATATTTCTATGGGATATAAATTACCTGCCAGGTACAATCGATGAAGGCCCCTCAATCGATAATCACAAGATATTAGAGGAAAAGAGAAGTCTGCCTATCCGATCACTAACTATATTTCGGCTGAGAAACTATATGAGCCATTAAGGGCATTTGTTTCGAATGTATCATCAGTATATATTCCAAGTGGAGTACAGGACGCCTTGAAAGATCCTAAGTAGGTTCAAGCTATGAAAGAAAAGATGGAGGCGTTGAAGAAAAACAATACTTGGAACTGGTGGAATTGCTCGAAGGAAAGAAAACAGTGGAATGTAAATGGGTGTTCTCAGTTAAGTATAAAGCAGATGGGTCCATTGAAAGTTATAAGGCAAGGTTGTAGCAAAAGGACAAACACAAACATATTTGGTGGACTTTCAAGAAACTTTTTCACCTGTTGCGAAACTAAACATTGTACGAGTGCTATTGTCTCTTATAGCTAATTTAGATTGACTATTACACCAACTCAATGTTAAGAACGCATTTTTCCATGGTGACTTTGAAGATGATATCTATATGGATATTCCATAGGGTTATAGTCCTTCCTCACAATCAGGATTGGTTTGGAAGTTGGAACAATCAATGTATGGATTGAAACAGTCTTCAAGAGCTTGGTTTAGATGGTTCAGTATGGCTATGAAAAGGTATGTGTATGTTCAGAGTGAT
Source organism: Rhodomyrtus psidioides (assembly GCA_021437785.1). Classification (NCBI taxonomy): domain Eukaryota; kingdom Viridiplantae; phylum Streptophyta; class Magnoliopsida; order Myrtales; family Myrtaceae; genus Rhodomyrtus; species Rhodomyrtus psidioides. The sequence goes on from JAILYB010000053.1 coordinate 461,275, forward strand.
TCTGATCACACCCTATTCTTAAGGCGAAATTGAGGTAAGATAACTACGCTGATTATTCTATGTATATGATATGATTATCATAGGAGATGTTCAGGAGGAAATCGCGAAATTATAGCAAAAACTCTCAATTGCTTTCGAAACGAAAAATTTTGGTAGACTCAAGTACTTCTTGAGGATAGAAGTAGCAAGATCTAAGGGAGGTATTTTTCTATCTCGAAGAAAGTATAATCTGGGTTTGTTGGCTGAAGTGAGAATGCTAGATTGCAAAACTAAAAACACATCGATTGTTCAGAATCACAGATTTGGAGAGTATCCTAATCAGGTGCCTACAAATAAAGAAAGATGTCCAGGGTTAGTTAGCAAATTGATTTATTTGTCACATACACGTCCTGATATTGCCTATGTAGTGAGTAGGGGTGAGCGAAAAAATCACGATCCAACCAAATCGGATCGGACCGTACCCAACCGGTTGATTTTGAATGGTTTTTTACGGGTACAGTTCAGTTCTCAGTTTCAATTTTCCAGAACCGATTTTATCTGTTCGGTTTATGGATTTGAATGCGAACCACCCAACTAGTCCATGAACCGACCCCTTTATATAATCTGAATGTATATTATTTTATCGATTCGGTTCTCATTATTCTGCAGGTGCTACACACCGTGTTTTACTGAGTTCTTTTATTTTGTTCTATATTTTGTCCTTATGCTTCCTTGGAGCATAATCCTATGATTGCTTGCGATGGAATAAGGCGAATTTGTTTCCTTACCTATTTTCTTTTTTTCATTTTTTGCTCAGTAGAAACGTAACCGGAATCCAACTGAAAATCGGATCGGATCGATGGCTCGGTTAGTTCACGGTTCATAGCAGAAGCGGTTTGTCTACGATTCGTATTTTGCGAAATCGGTTCTTAGCGGATGGTTCTCGGTTCTAGGGTAAAACCTTCCATCCTGTGAACCAATCACCCCTAGTAGTGAGTGTTGTAAGTCAATTTATGCACACTCCTAGTGAAGACCATATGGATGGTGTAATACGAATCCTTCGGTATTTAAAAGGAGTACTAGGGAGAGGGCTTCAGTTTCAGAATAGTGGCCATCTTAAGATCGAAGGTTTTACTGACGTGGACTGGGCTGGAAGTGTGTTAGATAGGAGATCAATTTGGGATACTCTACCTTTGTGAGAGGGAATTTGGTTACTTAGAGGAGCAAAAAGCAAAAAGCAAAAAGTAGTAGCTCTATCAAGTGCAGAGGCAGAGTTTTGATGAATTATTAAGGGACTGTGTGAACTCCCATGACTTCGAAAACTTATGACAAAACTTGATTTTGCTCTTGTGTCTGAAATTGAATTGTTTTGTGATAACAAAGCAGCTATCGATATTTCTCACGATCTTGTCCAACACAATCACACCAAACATATTGAGGTGGATCGTCACTTCATTAAGCAAAACTGGAATTTCAAGGTGATTCAATTTCTATTCGTGAAATCCGAAGACCAACTAGCAGATATCCTAACGAAGGTTGTTTCAGCCAGTGCATTCTACAGCTTACTAGATAAGTTGGGCATGCGAGATATATACGTGCCAACTTGAGGGGAAGTATTGGCATGAGTTGTAATTCCCTAATTTATAGGAGATTTATTTTTCCTTCGGATTTGTAGAGGATTCTTTTTCCTATTTTGTAGAGACTTGACTTATATGGAAAGTTTGTCTGATTATATATCTATGAGTCTGTACTGTACATACTTGATGGAATAACGAAGAAGAAAAAGAAAAAAAAAAAACAAGAGTGAGGTGTTTCATCCAAGACGTAGATACAGTGCCAAACCTCGTTAAATCGTGTGTTCTTTATTTGCTTTTCAACATACACTTCCTTCTCGTGTTTTCGCTCTTTCCCTCTTTGGGTCTCGAATCGAAATCAGAGAATCAACTCAAACGAGTAGATAAATTCTATAACTTTTTTAGTATTTTCGACGACCGTTGAACATGAATATCCTCGAACTCCCGTAATTAAGCGGTCCATGTACCCAAAAGATTATCGATTAGATTAAGATGCGAAACTACGAAAACTTGTCAAATATATAAATGACTACATTATTAAAGATACGATTGAAGATACTTTGGTGAGATTAAAGTCTTTTCGTACTGTCACGTGCATTGGTTCCATGTATATAAACAGCTTGATTAGAAATGACGGATCCTCGCAGTAATGAAACTTTTTATTTTCTCGTATTACATTCTTGAGAAATCAATCAAAGAAGAAATTCACTTATCCGAGTACTATGAACCAGCCTATGTAGAGATAAATTAAAAAGAAAAATTGTGAGATACTAGTGAAGCAACTCGTACTTAGGCTGCATCCGTTAATTTCGCGAATATAAGTGACTTGAAAAATATTTTTCAAAAAATAATCGCTTGTATCATCAACTAAAATAAATGAATGGAAAATTTTTTCATTGCCTATGAAAATAGTTAGCCATGGATTGCGATCAATAATGAAAATAATTTTCATTGTCTAATTTTTTTTTTCAAAAAGGTATAAACAATCATTTTTCGAAAAATATTTTTCAAAATCGCTGATTTTTCGCAAAAAAAAAAAAAAAACGCAGCTGGAAAACCGCTTTTCTGACTTCCTCAAGCGTTACCGGAGAAATCAATGCTTCATTCATTGCCTCAGTGACAATTACGGGACATTGGCTGAGGACCGGTTGGAAGTTTCTATCACCCACCGAGCTATATAAAGCTTTGTAGTAGTCCATAATGTGTTGATTAAGCATATTTTGTTCTCTGCACCAGTTTTGATCATCCATTTTCAACATTGAGATATTATTTCGTTGCCTTCTTTGAATAGTCATAGCATGAAAGTACTTCGTATTTTTATCCCCTTCCTTTAGCCAGGTGACTCTAGACCTCATGCTCCAATAGAGTTCTTCCTGTCTCCAAAGATTTCCAATTTGTTCAATGATATTCTTTGATTCCTCACGAGATGAAGGGCTAATTTCCCCGTTTGTGATAGCTGCGAGTTCTTTTGTCAATGAGTCGACTTGGCTACAAGCGTTAGAAAACTTTTCCTTGCTCCACTTTTGAAGGACAGAAGTAACTTTCCTTATCTTTTTTGGCACCTATTCTATCTCAAGCTGCTGATCACACCAAGGTTCCCGCACTACATCTTTACATTCTTCTTCTTCTATCCAGAACGCTTCATATTTGAACTCTTTAGTCCTTCTCTTGAACGAGGGATGAAGTGACAGGATGATTGGACTATGGTCTGAGCCAATAGCCGGCATCGCATATACTTCTGCATTTGGGAATTGCACTCTCCATTCGATATTACATAGTGCTCTATCAAGTCTCTCCTTCACTAGAGCTTCCCCTTCCCTGTTATTTGACCATGTGAAGGTATACCCCTTGCTCTCCAAGTCCATCAACGAGCAGCTATTAATAAACTCCTGAAATGCCACCATACGAGAATGATCCGCCCCTCTTCTTCCCATTTTCTCCCAATGGTATAAAATTTCATTGAAATCCCCTGCACACAACCAAGGAATGCTGTTACTCAAGCTTATTTGATGAATAAGATGCCATAATTTCTTTCTTTTCTGAATCGTTGAGGGTGCATGCAACAATGTTACCCTCATCAACACCCCACTTGTTGAGTCCATACACAGCAAATCAATAAATTCATTTGAGCATGTTTCCACTCTTACCGCCCCTTCCTCTTCCTAGAATAGTACCAATCCTCCTGCTATACCCATCGGATTCACTACCATCGAATGCGGGAACTGTAATCTTCTTTTAATTTTCTGAACTGCATCCTCCGCGTTCTTTGTCTCCATAAGGAAGACAATATTAGGTCGCTCTCGAGCCACAATGGCTCTCAAATGCTGGACTGTCAGGGGGGAACCCAGCCCTTAACAGTTCCAGATCATAATCTTCATATAATCCTCGGTGGCTTATTAGGGCTAGCCACCAAAGCCCATTCATTTCTTCCTTCCACCAAAGCAATGGGTGCATCATGTAGAACCTCATCATTTATGGTTATACCATGTGAATCAGCCCTCTTGTAGATACTATGCCTCTTTAGCCTCTTTTGTGGTAGAGGTTTGGCCACCATCTTGTCTTTTCTAAGCTGAGTCGGAGGAATCCCCATATTGTCCTGTTCAGCAACTACAATCTGAGAAACATGGCAAGCCTGGAGGCTAGAAAGCCCCCTCTTCCTTAATTTTTGCGCCATAACAATCTGTCTATTCATTTCTTATCCTTTCTCAGACTCCATTACATCAGATTCCTCGTTAATCTCGGTTGGGGGAGTCTCCGAAATCATTTCATCATCCTCAAGAACTGAAATGTTTTTTCCATAGAATAATTCTCAAAATGGACTTGGACTTTTAGCTTCAGCCCGTAGCCAGGCGCCAAACTTACTTCTTAGGCTCATTTCATGGTATGTCTCCTTATATGGGAACATCTCGCAATCAGTAGTGTAGTGCCCAATACAACCGCAAGAGAAACAAAATCGAGGGAGTCGCTCATATCGAAAATCAATCCATAGTTTCTTAAGACCCAAGTTCAAGATAGTACCAGGTTTCAGCGGGGAGGTTAGGTCCAGTAAAACCTTAGCCTTCCCGATTCTTCTTGGGTTATTACCTTTAGTTTCAACTCTCACCTCCAACACTTCCCCAATCTTAGATGCCATATCATTAATGATCTCTTCAATAACTCTTCCCCTCGGCAGTCCCATAAAGTTAACCCATAATGGGCAATGTGAGAATTCATAGCAATGGTCTGGAGTATCTGGTTCACATTGTTGGAGAACAAGCAGATCTCTTGAAAAACACCATGGACCCTCCTCTAGTATTCTCTTTTTCTCAATCTCCTGATCTTAATGAAACACAAATTGTGCTTATTCCTAAAGTCTCCAATCCATAGGAAATAGCTCAGTTTAGGCCAATAAGTTTGTGTAATTTCAACTACAAGATTATTTCCAAAGTTATGGCTAATCGTCTCCGACCCTGGCTCCCAAGACTCATAGCAACAGAACAAAGTGCATTTGTGAGTGGAAGATTAATACAAGATAATATTTTAGTTGTCCAGGAAGTTATTCATCAATTGAGAACAAGGGAAAGAAAAAGAAAGTTCTAAGCGATTCTCAAGCTTGACATGCAAAAAGCTTATGATAGGGTGGAATGAGATTACCTTTGTGCGAGTATGACAAAGTTGGGTTTCTGTGAGAAATGGGTTAGCATGGTCAAACATTGTATAGCCACAGTATCTTTCAGTATCAAGATTAATAGAGAGCCACAACCTTCCTTTCAGCCATCACGAGGTATAAGACAAGGTGATCCACTATCACCTTATCTTTTTTTATCATGGTAGCTAATACTTTGTCTACACTACTGGGAAAGGCTATTGAGGACGGTACTTTAAAAGGAATTAAATTGGGGAGGAACTGCCCAACTCTCTCACACCTCTTGTTTGCAGACGATACCATATTTTTTTCTGGATGGCACCATAAGAGAATGCCAGAACTTGGCGAACATCTTGAATCAATACTGCTACGTCTCGGGCCAGGCCATCAACCTCAACAAGTCAGGGGTCTTTTTCAGCAAGAAATGTCCAGAGCTTCTTAAAACAAATATGGCTAGTGAATTGCGAGTTCCAATTATTGCAAAAACAGGCAAATATTTATGAATTCCTTCAGACTGAGGTCAAACCAAGAAACATATGTTCGCCTGGATATTAGCGAGGGTTAATATGAAGCTAGAGGGGTGGAAGGAAAATATCTTGTCGAAAGCGGGGAAGGAGATTTTGATAAAAATAGTGGTACAAGCCCTACCGCAATATGCCATGTCTATTTTCAAGATCCCGATCTCAATTTACAAGGCTATCGAGCAGAAAATAGCAAATTTTTGGTGGAAGCAAAAATCTTCAAAGTCGGGAATTCATTGGAAGAAGTGGGATGTACTGAAAAGAAGAAAGATAGAGGGAGGATTGGGATTCAAAGATCTTGTATCCTTCAACAAGGCTATGTTAGGCAAGCAAGAATGGCGTCTTGCTCAAAATCCTTCATCTTTATGGAGCAAAGTGTTCAAAGGGATATATTTTAAAGATTCAAATTTATGGAATGCAAAAATAGGCCATAGACAGTCATGGGGATGGCGAAGTCTCCTAATGGGCAGAGATTCTATTAGTTCGAAAGTTCGTTGGGCAGTGGAGAATGGTAAAAACATCAAGATTTGAGAAGATAAATGGCTTCCATCAGGTGTATTAGGGGGCCCCGTAAATAGGGAGGATCCAAAAGTGGTAGCTGAATTAATTGACCGTCAAAATGGTAGGTGGGATGAGCTTAAATTGAGAAACCTCTTCCCTGAGTCTACTGTTCAGGAGATCCTAGCAACACCGATCTGTCCTAACTCAGATGGGGACAAGCTCATATGGACCAGCAACAAACAGGGGAAGTATTCTATCAAGAGTGGTTATCAAAACATTTGCTTAACAGCACAGCAACCCAAGCCATCACTAGCATCAACATCGTATCAGCCCCCCTGCAGTCTATGGTCAGCTATTTGGCAACTTCCTAACCCCCCCAAAATCAAATGCTTCATTTAGAGCATATGCCAGAATGCAATTCCAACGACAGAAAATTTATTCAAGCGGAAAATGTTACCCGACCCTTTATGTTCGATCTGCCGTGATTCCCCCGAGACGGTCGAACATACTTTATTGCTGTGTAAATGGACGAAACCTGTTTGGTTAGACCCAAGATTGAATCTGCAAATCACACTGGAGAACATTCAAAGAATTGACAAATGATTGCATTCTACATTGACCTCAAACTCGTATTCCCCATCCCCAGAGCTGATGGCGAACATCTTGTGGACCATTTGGAAAGGCAGAAATGGGTATGTTTTCGGTCGCCGCCATCCGAGAGCAGAGACAATAATAGAAAACGCTGAGTTGATCAGAGATGCCTCTTGCCTTGGACTACAATGGAAGGTTAAAAGGAGGAAAAGCACCAGTACTATACCTAAACGATGGTCCATTCCGATGCCCGGTTGCATAAAAGTAAACGTGGATGGTTCTTGGCTCGACGGTGATTTGGAAGGCTTGGTGGCTGGAGTGTGGCGAGATGAAGAAGGTGTCGTCGTTGGTGGCTTCGCCTGTTCGGTTCGAGCTTTGTCGGCCATGGAATGTGAAACCCTAGCTCTGAAGATGGCAATTTCGAGTCTTTTGGAGGAGTGAGAAGAGAAAGACGATGGGGGTAAGGAAGCGATCGGCAGAAGTAGAAACAGACTCGCTTCTATTGTCAATTTGTCTAGAAGAACCTGAGAAGAGTCCATGGGCTATTAGGCATTTGATTGAGGAATGCATAGTGATGCTGGGCCAACTTGGAGATGTCCAGGTGCAGTATATTCCTCGTGAGGCCAACAGGGTGGCTGATTGGATCGCCAAAGAACATAGAAGGAAAATGCTCCCGTCTAATTGGCTTGTTAATTTTCCCCAACCACTTTGGGATTTAGTTTGTTGCGAATCTTCGTTTTCTAGTGTATGTAATCTTGACTTTGGATGAATGATATGCAACTAATTTTCGACCAAAAAAAAAACGCAGCTGGGAAAGACCTAGTTATGCGTTTTCCCCTAGATAGACTTGCTTATAATACGTTTAATTAGCATATCTTGCGTTTACAGATGATTTATGAAACTAATATAGAAAAATAGTGGGTGGCCTTTTTGCCCCCCATCCCAAACACAGCTAAATTAAAGGCTTAAACCAATAATTCCCTTGAGCCACGGTGCCTCATGAGACTGTGACCGTCGGATCAAAAACTAACAAATCTCAACCGTCCAGATCGAGATCTGTAGAACGGCTGAGATATATTGCGTTTCGACATGTTGGTAAAAATGTCGTACTTCCTACTAAAGGTCTGAAAGCAATGAGCACTAGACCAATCGAAGCAAAGTCTCACTCTCTCTTGTTTTTTTTTTCCCCATCTCTAACTTATTCTTAGCCATTAATTATTTGGAAGTGTCTAAATTTGTGGTTCTGATTGTATTAACCATTCGTTACTGTAACGGGTTATTTCTTATCTTGGAATCAAATTGTTTATTAGACAGTCAAAATTGTAATGGATGTATCGAAAGCTATTCCTGCAATAGGATCCCCTCTAGTAGAGTTATTACGCGGAAGTGCTAGTGTGGAACAATCCACTTTGACTCGTTTTTATAGTTCACACAATTTTGTAGCACCTCTTCTTGTGCCGTGTTTACGTTAATACAATTTTTTAATGATACGTAAGTAAGGTGTTTCTGGTCCTATATTGGCTTGCAAAAGAAGAAGAAAAAAAATTCGTAGTTCCTAGAATCTCCAGGAAAAAAAACACTGGAGTGGAGGTTGCGTTTGTCAAGGTTGGTGCATATGGTTCATTCGTCAAAATTAGAAAAGGGCAAAAAAAAAAAAAGAAATCGAGTAAAATAAGGCGAAGGCCCGCGAGCAAAAAAATAATAATAATTGAAATGACCTAGAAAATATTGCATTTTCAAACTAATTAACCAGAGATTAGAATATTAAACAATTGGCGAATCAGATCACAACGGGTCCCACCATTTCGTGCGCCCACGTGACGATAACCCAGTTTTTTTTTTTTGGCTCGCAGCAATGACCCAGTTGAGTAGTAGACGATAGAGCAACCATTTTTAGGTATGGATTTTTTTTTTTATTTTTATGATTGAGATGTCCGAACCAGCTTGCGCGCATCTCGACTATTCCTCAGGAGGACTAGCACGACAATCATCAGTCGCGATCTCCACTTAAGTCACGGAGCGCTAGATGAGAGATTTAAACTAAGGACCTGACAATGGATAGTTCATCTCTTAACCAACTCGGCCATGCGTAGGTGAGTATTTTTGGATATGCAGTTCTTTATTTGTTTTTTGGCTTAAAACAACTTGGATTTTAGTTTCTCTTAACATTAATCTTGCCAACTTTTTTTTTAATGTAAAATACTGAAAATCTTTAGAAACGTCAATTTTCAACATAAAAAGATAGAAATTTTAACATTTCTTTAGAGTTACTTCAAGCTTGTTGTAATACCTTTCATAACATAATATGGGTTAATATCACAAAAAAATCTAAAAAAACTGATGCACTTGTTTCACGTTTAGCCAAAACTAAATATGCAAATAAGGCATAAGTATATCGGTTTGACGTAAATGGGGGCATGAGTGCATCATATTGGGGTAAATGTGGCGCAAATGTACCGATTTAAAATTTTTTATGACACGAAAGATAGTTTAGAGTAAATGTGACATGGTTCCCGTTTGATATTATATATATATAAACTAGTTTGGGGGTAAATGTGATATGGATGTATCAGTTTAGAACTTTTTATAATATGAAATCCCAAAATAACCCGGTACCCACCCATAATTAATTTTCATTTATTCAAAAAAACACGGTTACTCGACACATTCAGCCTAAACTAAATTTCATCTCCCGAAAAATCCGAGATCTACCTTACGTTGGCACTTTGAGATTTGACATGGAGGGGTTAGATTTTGGTCAGAAGTACCGATTTGGGATTTTTTGCGAGACGAAAATTAGTTGAGCTACATATGTCATGAAGTGTCGATTTGTGGGGGGGTTTTTTTTTTTTTTTTTCCCTTTGTTGAGCTTAAGGTTAATCTGTGGTAGAAGGTATTAACCCATAAAAATATGACTTTTTAAGAGTCCACATATTAGAAAAAAAAATGGCTCTTAATTCATCAGCATGAGAAATGCTTTCCCCGTGGAAAAGTGAAAAGAACAAGATAAATTAATTAAAAGATGAATTACCTTTCCATTGGCAAAAACCTAAAAGAAGCATGAAAAGCATGCTTTCAACTTTCCAAGCAGACACGTGAGCCATGACGCGACCCATGCCATCTATTTTATTTGGCAAATGCCCAAATTTTCAAATGTTACATCCCAATGCCAACCTCAATGGCCATCTTCCTTCGTCATTGCCTTTATTCCTTACTATTTCGAGATATTTGCGTCGTGCGTGCCTGAGTCATTAGGCGAGAAGCGAATCGTACAATCATACTAATTCAAGCGGCATCCTTTTGTTGTTGTTGTTGCAGAATCTGAATAATTTGGATTGCTGAATCAGATCGGTTTCGCATAGAGCCCTTTGTTTGATCTTTATAGGAAAATTGTTTCGTATGAAGTAACAAAAGGTCCCCCTCAATCGTGAAGGATCAACATAATAATTAAACGGATGGAGGCTTAGAAAGGGAAATACTGGAAATAATAGGTAACGTATGTTAAAAGATGTTGTTATTAATGAGATACTCGAAAAAGTTTCGTCTGAAAAAGGAAGATAAAATCATCCGATCTTGTCCAATCTAATTTCTATCTTAATTGCCTCGGCCTTGATACGACAATAATGCTCAAAAGCACAACCCCGTATTTGTGTGGAGAATATGAAAAAAAAAATAATAGTAATTAAAGGGCCAAAATTACTCGAGTTATATTTCATGAAATTGGGTTTAAATTATTGCAAGAAAAGGGAGGTCGTTCGAAGGATGAGAATTATTTTGCGACATGGTGATTTTTATCCTAGTTCAGGTAGCTAGCTATGGTTTCCTTGAAAATCCTTGTAAATGACAAGGATAATTGTCCTAGCACGTCACAATTTTCCTTCACGGTCGGTAAATTTTTCTCAGATGCCCGTAAGTCACCGATCGACCGATGGCGTGTCGACATTTATGTCCATCTCATCGTGCGGTTCGAATTACGTGGTCGGGCCGGATCATATTGCCACGTGAAAATTCAGACTCGAAAATATCGACCCAATTCCAAACTTGCCTTTCTTTTTGGAAGAATTTTTTTTTTTTATTTTGGAAATTAAAATTAAGGAAAAAGAAAAGGGGAAGAGGAAAGGGGGGGTGGGGGAGGAACAAATGCGGAATCTTTTTATAGAGTAGATGCCATTCTCAGTAGATGCCATTCTCGACTTTCACGCGCTGGCGTACGAACGTTGGGCCCACGCGTACGCAAAAGCACAGCTGGTGGGCTCACTCCACTCGCATCAACAACACCCTCCTCTTCCCACGCCGTCACCAAACCCCAACCCCACGGAAAATAAAAATAAAAATATAATTTTAATTACTCATGAGAAAAAACCAGAAAAAAATTGAAATGTATAAAATGCATTCACCATTAGCACATTCATTCGTTGATATTCTATTCTTCTTCTCTCTCTCCCTCTCCCTCCCCCCTCTCTCTCTCTCTTCCTCCGCCATTCGATGTTTGATTAAATCTCATACGTCCGCCATGGAAGCTCAGGATTGAGCTCCTTCGCTGCTGCTGCTGCTGTTGTTGTTTTTGCTGCTGCCGCCGCTCTTGTCGATACGCTTTCCGCACACTCTGATGCTCGGGGTACTGTGCGCGCGCCCCAAGCCTTGGATCGTCGCCTCCTGCTTCTTCCACGCCTCCGCGGCCCACCACTGTAGCCGGCTGGCCTGGGGCTCCGCCGTCCGGTTGCAGCTCGCCGCCGACTCCCCCGACCGGCGGCGCCACCACTCCAGCTCCTGCCGCCTCGGGAGCGGCGGCGCCGGCTCCTCCTCCTCCTCCTCCTGCGCCCACCCCGCCGGGGTCGCCTCGATATGGCACGCGATCCTTCCGTCCGGAGACGGCGACTCCATCAGGAGGATGGATCCCCGGCGGCCGGTGTTCCGCGGGGAGGGGTCGTGGAACGTGGCCTGGGACGCGAGGCCGGCGCGGTGGCTGCACAGGCCGGACTCCGCTTGGCTCCTGTTCGGCGTCTGCGCTTGCCTCGCGCCGGTTGACACGGCCGAGTTGAATCGCGAGGAGATCGTGCCGGAGGAGAGGGTCGAGGATTGCGATTCCTTGGACAAGGCTAAGCGGAACTCTCCGGATTACAGAGTGACAGGTTGTTTGTGGATAAATCTCGCGTGTGTTTATGTGGAGATGATTGATTGCACTTGCGCGATGCGTGTCCCCCGTTTGCGCATATGCCTTTGCTTCTTACCGGTGTATCCGTAGGCTACTAGTGAGACGTGTGTGTTATGATACCTCTGCAATGGAACAGCAACTCGCTGATTTTGTCATTAGACTAAATTGATACGTTGTCTCATCGGAGTGTAAGTGTGATTTTTTGGGATTTGGAGTTTTCGTTTTGTGCTTTTGCTGAAGTCGAATTTTTTGTAATTGATGATGGTTGATCATGTTGGGTTGGCGGCTGATGTTTACAATTGTATTTATGCTTGAGTGTTCGACCACTTTGCATTGAGTGGTTGTTTTAGTGGCTGACTGAACTTTCATTTTTGTATTTTAGGTTGGAACTGAATTGTAAAACATCGTAAGTTGTTTGCTAAGTATGTAACAATTTCTTGGGTGGCTAATCAAGCGAGAGTTAACTTTTCATGCGTTTCACTTGATTGAACCTTCATTTAGGTTTTGCCACACACTGAATAGATATATTGTGACCAATTCTGTTGTTGTCCTGGGATTGCTCTCCTGAAATCATTTTGGATGCTGAGCTTGATGACAAGCAGACAGTGCTAGGGATATGGAAAATTTCTTTTCTCCTGATACATGTTTGCATATGTATACATGTGGATATATATCCGAAGTTTTTAATAAATGAATAGATAGATTGTTCATTCCAATTCTCAAACAACACAATCCTTTCTGTCCACCTTTATCTTGTGCTTCCAGATTGCCACTATACTGACTTTTATATTCAGTTCAATCTGTATCTGATTGCAAAAGAATGATACAGGTGTGCTGGCGGATGGTCGATGCCTATTCAGAGCAATAGCTCATTGCGCTTGCTTGAGAAAGGGAGAAGCAGCTCCAGATGACAATCGTCAGAGAGAACTCGCTGATGAATTGAGAGCTCAAGTAAAATTGGCATTCTATAGTTTCTTGCTGAATATAAATTTTCTACCAGATTTATCTTACCATGTTTGAAAATTAGGGCCGTCTCATGATAGTATGATCCATCTGCCGTGCAGGTCGTAGACGAGCTCCTAAAGAGGCGGAAAGAAACAGAGTGGTAAGTTTTCGTTAGATGGGGCATAAGCAATGAGTAGCTGATGCATTAAGGCATGATATGGTTTTCATTTTATATGTTCAGGGCCATTGAAGGAGATTTCGATGCATATATTGAGAGAATCCAACAACCATATGTATGGGGTGGAGAACCAGAGTTGCTAATGGCTTCTCATGTCCTGAAGTGAGTTCTTTGGCCATTTTGCTTAATGATTTTGATTTTTCGTGTGGGAAGCCAATTTTTGTTTTGTTTCACTTTAACTGCCTAGCATACTTAAAGACTGTCATGGTACAATTATTAGAGGATTGCTGTCATAATAACTCTGAGAAGCTGAAGGATCATCTCTGTTCCAGATGATGTGAGACTAGTCATTGCTCTTGCGTCTCTTTAACATAGTGGTGCCTTAAATCTCTCATATTGACGTTGCATATTATGCTTAAGCTTCATTCTTCAATTTTTGTATTTACTTGCTATATAATTGGTTGTTGTGTCTACATTAATTTTTTTGGTCTGGAATTATGTGTACTCATGTTTGTGTTTGGATTTACACCTTCACATCATTGGCTCAGGACACCGATCTCGGTCTTCATGGCGGATAGAAGCTCTGGCAGTCTGGTCAACATTGCAAAGTATGGTGAAGAGTATAGGAAGGATGAAGAGAGTCCTATTAACGTCCTGTTTCATGGGTATGGTCACTACGACATACTGGAGTCATTCGCCAGCCAGAGCTATTAGATAGCATGCATGTAGAATTCGAGTAAGAAACTCCTAATGACAATTCAGTTTTGTTGGGTGAGTTATCTTGTGAAGTAACAGCTGCCTTCCGACAGTAGGGTATTTTTCATCAGTTTCGAAAATTTTTTCCTCAGGTCACTTGATGCAACCACAGGTGGAGAAGATTACTAGTTTCTTTCTGTAGATCATTTTCCATTAGTTCAATTGGAATTTCCGATGATACCTTCTGTTGTTTCATGGTGATGTGAATGTGGCAACCTTAACGAGCAGTTGTGCTCCAATAAAATGGCTCAAAGATCAAAGTCTATGCTGTCATATGATTATCATTTTTCGAAACGTAAGATCTCTGTCCATGAAGTAGTGGAGCAACATTGTTTCTTTTGTGCCCCTCTCTTCCCTAGTTGTCTTGTCGCGTTCCATAGATCAATTATCTGCGTGCTTTATGTCTCTGCTTAATTTGGTTCTAACGCCATTTGGTGTCGCTGCGCGATCGTCCCTCAGGCTGGTTTTCTTGATTGTCATTTTCTCTGGCACTTATTGATTTCCTTTTCCTGAGTGGCAGGGGACTCAGCAAAGGTGGTAAAGTGGTTCTCCATCTTTCAGGAGATCATAAATTTGAGCCGCGTCGTGAATGAGATAGGTAAACAAGATATGAATTATTTACCTGGATCGCTTTTTGGGGACGTCAATCGGGGTGAACGCGCGAATTACATTAAGTAAGCATAGGCTTTCAACCCGACGAGGGATTGGGGTCGGGGCCTGAAAAGTCTAGGAGTCTCGATGTCAAAAGCACAGTCGGCTAAACTGTCCGCAGATGACATTTTTCGTTTCGGTAAACCTGCTTAGTTTGTAGAATTCGAAGGTTTGCGCTAGAGTCTGAGAGTTCGATTCAAGAATGACCTTCGTTAGTCCATGCAGTCCCGTGACTGAGCAGAGTAATGACACGAGAAATTAGCAGAACATCTGCAGTTTCCCGAGCTAGTCCCTGATTCCACCGTCGGCAGAAACGAGTCCAAGCCTTTTCGGCCCAACAATAGCACCTCTTTAGGCATTGGGCTCAATCCCTCCCAGCCTCTCTTCTTTGTGCTATTTGACAATTTAAACATCGACCTTAATATCCCAAGACCCGTTCCTTTTCTGCGAAAAATTTTAAATCGGTACATTTGTGACATGTTTATTTCAAATTATTTTTTTACTACAAAAAATCAGTACATTTGTGATAAATTTATCATAAATTATATTTTTACCACAATAAACCCAAAATTGATACACTTGTGACGAATTTATCATAAACTATTTTTTTACTATAAAAAATCTCAAAGTAATGCACATGTGACAAATTTACCCTAAAATAATTTTTTAACCACAAAAAAAATCCCAAACTAATACGCATACTGGCAAAGTTATCCTTCGTCGGTTTTTGTTAAATTGAGCTAATACGATGCATCTGTGACAGGCAGAGCTAGGTGTTCTTTCGGGAGCATTATGGACTAATAAGGCATAGGATTCACCATCAACTGCCACATGTCATTCAATTCAGTAATTTCATAATAAAATTTAATGAAAAACTAAAGTAGGGTAAATTTGCCATAAGTATATCAGTTTGTGGTAAATTTATCACAGTTGTATCAGTTTGAAATTTTTGGTGGTCAACAAAATAGTTTAGGATAAATTTTTCACATGTATATTAGTTTGAGATTTTTTGTGATCAAGTTTGGGTTAAATTTGTCACGGATGTACCATTTTAGGGGTTTTTCGTGGTATTAACTATTCGAAAAGTGTTTTTTCAAATCTTAAGATTTTTTTGTGAAATAAACGCACCCTAAGATTTTAGTTTTTAAAATGTATTGGCATTAATATTGTTAATTTCTAAAGTTCTTCCGATACCTTTTCAGAAATGGAACAATATTTTTCTAGGGCAACTTAGCGCGCATGGTAACCATTCTCTTCCTATTAACATTTGATTTTTAATCAGTTTTTCTATGAAAAGATCTTTAAAAATCTATAAAAATTCATAAAATTATAAAATCAACTTTGGAAGCCTGGACATAGCCTTTGAACCAATTTTGAATAAAAAATATTTTTCATAATTTTTTATATTTTGTTCGTATTTATTTTTATTATAAAATAGCCAAAAATCAGAAAAAATAGTATTCGTGGTAAGAAAAAATGCAAAAAAATATTCAATTTTTTTAATTCCATTTCTATGTTGAAAATTTATAACATTGAAAATTAAGTTCGGATTCATACGGTCCTTCATAAGTGTAATCCCGAATCGAGCCAAAAAATTGCATTTCAAGTGTTTTTAATTTTTATTTTTCACATTTCTCGGTCATGCCATTTGCCTCTAATATCACATATTTCATCTTGGTCGAAGTATTCATAGTATTGTTCAATTTTGGCAAAAGGGACCTAAATGTACAATTTTTTTTTAATTTAAACTCGACCCTTGTTCCATTGAACCCTTTTTCGCGGAATGACATCGCCCGAGCCGAGATATCCAACCCCAACTTTGCCGCTACCCGAAGTCGAAAACCGGAGTAATCCTTTCAATTCTCAGCAAACGGCAACACCAAAAGTGGCTAATTCGTCCGGCCTTCATCCCCAGACATTGCCTTCTACGTTCAGCGAGCTTTTGTCAAGAAAAGGAGGAGAATGTTGGCCGTGAGAAACTTTACCACGGCACTCCCCGAATCACCATAGCAGAGAGTCGGATGCAGTACAGCGAAAGAGACGAGCTTGTGTACCTGTTTTGGATTCGCCGGTCTTTAGGCGGAACTCCGGCGATTCCTCGGCTTAGGCGCATCACCTCTATCACCCTCCGGAATCCTGGCGTCGATGAGACCACCACCCTCACCTTCACTTGACTTTATAGGAGGAAACAACCTCCTTAGTGAAGCAACTTCTCAAGGAAGTTGAGTGTGTGGAATTATGGAGAGTTAGGGTTAGAGGGGGGTTGCCTTAGCCTATTTATAGAGTCATTTGGCCGGGCCCTCTCATCACAGGCCGGGCCGAACTCGGCCCACACCAGCCAGGTCCATATTAGGCTAATTAAGAATCCTTATATCTCACTTTATTAGACCAACCCCGTTAACGGTAAATTAATATCGTATAATGGTAATTATAATCTCAATTAATATAAGCCCACACTTAGGAAAACTCTAACATTCTCCCACTTGGGCGAATATTAATTGAAACTGTACTGTATATGCGCATCTCTATGTTGGTCTAGAGATTATTCTTAATAGCCAATCCGATCCCATAGAATCTTAAACACCGAATCATGGCAGTAACTGCATAAAAGGTATGCAGAGCCATCCATGGTCACGAATGTCCTTAACTCTACTGATATGGATTCAATATGGTAGTGTGGCAGTTGGATAACACCTCATAGAATAGATATTTAGACAGAAACTTTATGTGTTATCCCCTTTTGTCAGGCAACATTCTCTCTCCTTAAGTGACACGAAACTTGATGTGCACCAGAGAATCCATATATGGCTCCAATGAACCTACATATGTCTTATCTTTATAGTCAACTGTACTTTATGTGTAACAAGACATATCTTCAAGGCTAGTATCTCAATGCCCCTAGCCTTATATTCAAGGTTTACACATACCTTGAGATTTTCAATTGATCAACTCAACTCAAAAAACTTTATTGCACGCAATAGAGTTGATCCATATCAAGATGTTACAAATGTAACAATCACAGATGCAAACTTTATTGGAGCAAAAATTGATAACAGCTCCCACTGAACAACCGCATCCAAAGATGCTGCTAGGCCCATCTTAATGGCGTCATTTCAAACACAAAAGGGCAAACAACTTTAGTCAGTGGAACTTCAACCATATCATCTGTGAAACTATGCTCCACTTTAATGTCACCATTTTGATCTGGTTCTTTATGGTCAAACACTTGACCGCCAGATGTTTGGACCCTTTAAAACCTCTGTTGTTGTATATAATCAACAATGCAGAGCCATCATCATACTATAACTGTATGGGTCCATATAAAAATAAATACGATCAACTCCCTAGTGAGGTTCTGGAGCTAAATAACCTGAGTAGCAGCCAAAAGCTTGCTATAAACTCCGCTTGAATGCTAGAGGACAATATAGATCTGTGTTTTTCTCTATTATGCCGCACTGCCTGCTAATTCAAAGATGCATTATGTTGTCAACTTCTCGTCATCCAAATAGTTAGTAAGGTCTTAATCCGAATGCCTCACTAGCTGCAAGTAATCAATCTGTATGTGAATCAATATGTAGTCTTTTGTCCTCTTTATGTACCTTAAAACTTTCTTGACAGCAATCCAGTGATCGTTTTCTGGATTTTACAGATATCTGCCTCATGTTCTCAAAACAACATTTGGGTTCTCTCCACATCCGTATAAGGACATGACAATAGATTCAGTTTATTACCCTTAATGTCAGGATCAATTCCTGACTTACAGTGTTGTATACTGAATCTTTCACAATACGATCAACACATGTCCTATGAGACAAGCCCAATATGCAATAAGAACGATCCCAACAGATCTCAATGCCCACGACAAAAGACACCTTATCAAAGTCATTTATGGCAATATGTACTTTGCTTCATGCAGTAATTCAACATCACCACTTATAACATATTGTTGAAAAGAAGATAAAATTTTCTCCCACTGATCTTGTAGTGTATACACTAATTCACTTCACTTTCAACATCACTGAATAAAGTGACAACATATATGAAACTCCTGATGTCATTATCTGAGAGCTGTTGCATGAGGCCTTAAGTAAACTATTTTAGTCTACTGATAAGTTTATCTGAATCACCAGCTATAAAACCTTCGGGTTATACCATATAGACTTTCCTCATCAAGGTCTCTCTTTGAGAAGATAGATATCAATATCCAGCTGGCGTAACTCTAAAACAAGATGAGTTACAAATGTCATGATCACTCTGAAAGAACCTTTATGAGAGACTAGAGGAAAGAGTTACTTTATAGTCTTTACCTCCTCTCAGAGTGAAATCTTGGCAACCAGTCTAGCTTTAAACTTCTCTGACTTTTCTTTTAAAGACCTTTTGTCTTATTCATCCACTTGTAACTGATGAACTTATAACCCTCAACTATCCATTATGCTCTAAAAAACATTATGTTTCATAGATCATGTCTCGTCTTTTATCACATCCAACTCCAGATCTCACTGATTACAAGAAACAGCATCTGTATAAGTTTCTGGATCAACCAAATGGCCTATATTATAATGATGCTCTCCAAATAGACTATAAGTTTGGCAGTATAATTGGTCGTCTCTACCTTAGGGATCTTCCAAATGGAGCCTCGTTAACCTCATCATACACCTATGGGGCTTGAAGAGCTTCATTAGAATCTGTGTTAATAACACTGTCCTAAACCCCAATAGGCTTAGACTGTGATGTGGTAGGCTTCACGATCGTCTATATAGGCAGAGAAAACGACACAACACATGTATCGTACCTTTAACCTTAATAGCCTAAGCATCTTTTGGCCTCATTAAAATTCAGAAACTTCATTGTCTGTTATTCCATAATTCTCGTACTTCTGTTGGGATCATTAACCAAATATCCCTTCAAATGATCTGGACTTACCTAATGCTGGACAATACATCTTCACCTCTGCAGGATAACTTCAAATCTTTAGATGGTTTATCTAGATTTACGTCTAATCCATAACTCAAAAGGGTCAATAGAATAACCTTAGTGGAAACACCAATCAAAGTATGAAGACAACTCAAAGGCTATCCATACACAGAATCTTGTAGGTTCATTCCATTAATCATACTCCTCATTACAACTTTCAGGCATAGTAGACTTAACTACTATCCCAGAATCCTTTTAGGTATATGGTAAATGACCCTTAAAGCTTTCCAGCATGGTCATGTACACCATAATACTCACCATATTGGTCTGATCTGACAATCTTTATGACTTTTCCCAACTATTCCTTGACTTCAGCCTAAAGACCTTGAACTCGTCAAGAGAGTCAGACTTTTCCTTAATCAAGTACATATAACCATATGGGGAACAGTCGTTAGTAAATGTGTCGAAATAAAATTTTCAACACAGAGTTGTCATATAGGTCCATTGACACAAAACTGTATGACCTCCAAAAGGTCGAAACTTTGGACTATAATATTTCTTCTTTATCTCGGTCATCTTATTTCCACATCAGTTTACGCAATTCTCCAGGTCACATTTAAGAGTAGTTAGGATGTTAAGCTTTATCAGCCTCCCACTCTTTCCCTAGATAAGTGGCCAGATCTTTATGCCACAATGCGTAAAACTGTTCTTTAACTGGAAATTTCTTGGAAAACAACCTTTCACTGTATAAGTGATGTAGATATCATCGGGAGTTAAGCATAATCTAATTCATTTGACACATTGCAGCACTCATCCTTATTCGACTTGAGAACACAGAAATTCCGTTGTTCTTTCAGTTCGAAAGAGTAGCTGCTCACGTCCAAATATGATACGGAAATCAAGTTCCGTCTAAAGGTAGATACAAAAAATGCATTCCTTCATGTCAGATCAAAACCAGAGAATGTAATTAAAATGACACATCTCCCACGAATTTAATGTCAACTTTATTATTGTTTCCTGATGTGAGCTTTTGATTCATCTTGATTTGGTTTCTTGTGATTCATGAATCCTTGTACTGTGAACACAATATAATTGGTTACACCTTTATAAAGTCTCCATAAACTGGATGAGACTTCTGCTAGATTAGATTCGTGAATCAAAACCAAAGAATCATCACCTACATGCCCACACTTAAATGACCAAGCCTTATTACAATAGCAGTCCCACTTTATGTGACATTTCTTTATAAAAGAAGTCGTAGTCACAGTCTTTCTCAAAAGATGCTATTTTTGGACCCAAACTGTCTGAATGACCAGTGGTTTCAAGAGTTCCTTTATGAGTACGAACTTTAAACCTTTTGCTCAATGTGTCCACCATCCTTATGACGTAATCTCTAACTTCATAAAAACCATCAAACCTTATATTGAAGAGTTCTCGCTGATGTATCATAATATCAGCAGTGAACGAGACACAGACCTAGGCTATTTGGGCTTCCATCATCCATACAACAGTGCAGTCAGCAGGCCATCTACTCTCACAGTAGTACTAAATGGATTACTTCAGAAATCACAAGCAAATCCAATTGCTCTTTTTAATCCAGGCAATAAAATGTCCCTTCTCGAGTTCCATATGTTAACAGTAAAATCTGTCAACTTATCCTCATAAAGAGCAATATAAACTTCTGCCAGCCATATCACAAAACTTAATATCCTCCAGCTATTTCACAAAGTCTGAACCAGTATGAACCTCAATCTTAATGGAGTTACCGTTTACTGGGAAGGTGACTACTTTAAAAAGCAATGTATAATAATGGCACCATGTGAGTACTGTGTAACTTGTTCCATAAAAGTACACATCTTGAGGATCAGATGCACCATCATGTAATCACCTTTGGGCAGAATACATAATGTGCACTTTATATGTGACAGCCTATAAAGAGAATAAATCCAATCTTTATGAATCACCACCTTTGGGTGGATGAACCACTAGGATCAGTTACTTCTCAAACTTTATGCTGCACATGTGATACCTCATGAACCAATATTGTGTAACTTTAAAAACTGTTTGAGTACACATCCAGAGAGCTGCATACATCATCACAAAATCACCTTTGGGCAGAAGATGTGACATGCAGTTGCAAACACTCCACATGATAGCGGCCATGAGAATCTATTTCAATCTTCGTGAATCACCACCTTTGGGTGTATGACTCACTAGAATCGATCAATCCCCAACCATATGCTATACATGTATCCCTCCATAATCAATACACAATCACCTCCTTTGGGAGTATGACCATGCATCAAAACAGGAGGCATCCTTCCACAATACGAGACTGATATTTCTCAAACCCAACCAAGTGTGCCACTTTGGCGGTCACTGTCGCGACCCGTCCGAAATCAACGGACGCGGCTAATGGATTACCGATCGCGGGCCCCCACTCTGAAATGTGGATCGCGGGCTTTAGATCGGCGCGGGCCCTCCCAGGCCCATACCAAATCGCGGCGGGAGTGTCTTTTGAGGGATTCGACGATAAGAGTCGATCGCTTTCGACCTTAGTGTGGTCGTGGTGGCATGTGCAATTTGTGCATGCATTTGGAGTCGCCACCGGTCTTTCTTGGAGGGTAGACCGGAAACCTTACTGACCGATTGGGAGAGATCGATCAGTCCTGCGGAACCAGAGATTTTGGGTTCGGGGACTTGGTTACGTCGGTGTCATTACCAACGCCCTTTCGGTACCTAACGCGAGTGATCTTCCTGACTAAGAGTTCATGCAGACGCAATTTTGGGTGATATAGGTATGAGTCAGGGTTTCATGCAGATTGGAAGACTGGTCCTACCACATCACAGTCAATATAATGAAAGCGCAAGTCAAGTGCATAAATAAATCATGTCAATGCACATCAATTTCAATTATTGGCCTCCTAGTATAGCCATAAGGGCTTAGGGAAGATGTGATTTAGGGTTAGGGGTAAAATGGGAAGATTCTGGGACAATTAGCCCGAAGGACAAAATTGTCATTTTTTTTTTTAAGGTTTGGATACCGAATTACCCAAAATATTCCATGGCCAGTTGATTGTGGCCATTTCCCATTTTTGAGAATTTTTTGGAATTTCTTGACTTTTCTTCAATTTTTGGAAGACGATTCGCCCAAAGGGCGAAATCGTCATTTTAAGAAGGGTCGGGGTTCAAAACACCCGGAATGAGCCTTGGCCAGTTGTTTGTGGCCATTTCCTATTTTTTGGGATTTTCCTGATTTTTTAGAATTTTTTTGGAAGACGGTTTGCCGGAAGGGCAAAACCGTCATTTCTGAAAAGATCGGGGGTCGAAAGACCCGAAACAGGTCGTGGCCAGTTGAATGTGGCCATTTCCTATTTTCTGGAATTTTTTAGAATTTTTCTGAATTTTCCGAATTTTTTGAATTTTTTTATGAATTTTCTATTTTTTTATTGATTTTTTGAATTTTTTATTATTTTTTGTTATTTTCTGAATTTTTTAATATTTAAAAATATTTTCCGGGCCGGGTCAAACCCGGCCCACGCCTCTCGGGCGCCCGGCCCGACCCTAGGGGTCGAAACCGGCCTAAAACGACGCCGTTTTATATTTTTAAACATTTTTCCATTTTTTAACAATTTTTTGATTTTTTATCTATTTTATTTAATTATCCGAAAATTCCCCGGATCGGACGGTCCACGTCGTGCCACGTGGCTTCATCTCGTGCGTCCGATCTTCCACTAGATCGAGCGACCCACAGAGAGCCACGTGGCTCAATAATAGCCGTCGGATCAAAAATCAATTATTTTCTTTTTTAGAAAAACCTTCGGATCGAACGCTCCACGTTGTGCCACGTGGCTACTCCTGGTGCGTCCGATCTTGGACAAGATCGGACGATCCACAGAAAGCCACTTGGCACATTCTCGGCCGTCGGATTGATTTGAATTAATTATCCGAAAATCATTTATTCTATTTTGCAAAATTCCAAGATCGCGACACGTGTCGCGATCGTGGCCGTCCGTTTGTTTTATTTGAAAATAACCGGACCGGACCCCACCCGGCTGACGTGGCTGCCTACGTGGCACGCCACGTCGGCCGTTGACCGGCCGGAGGGTCGCCGGAGAAGACGATGAACAGTGAAAATTCCGGCGGGAATAGTAAAAATTCCGGCGAGGTCGCCGGAAAATGCCCAAAATTGACCAAAACTCAGAATTTTTTGGGGATTTTCGCACCACTAGACTCCCTAACATTTCAACATTAACATACAACAAAAATGAGGGCCACGACCACGTCGGAAATGGCCGAACCGGACCTCCCCGGAACCGGCGCCGGCGAGAGAAAATTTGCAGAAATTTTTTCTATCAAAGCTCGATTCTAAACCATCAAAGAGCATCCAAGAGGGGTCTAGAACCTTACCTGAGCTCGTTTCGAGCTTGTCGACCGCCGGAAGTTTCCCGTTGAGCTCTCGGTCCGCGAGGTGGACGGCGAAGCTCCGAACGTGGTTTCCGGCTCGGTTTCGATGCAAAATAAAGAGCAAGCCGGGCGGAGGGATGGTGTTAGAGACGCGTGGGAACAAGATGCGCGACAAATATGGCTCGGGGAACCCCGACCGAGACCTAAAAAATGCGAAGCCCATTCGGGCGTTTCGTCGAACACCCGGCGTGCATAAAGAAAAATGGAGATCCGGCGAGATACCGACCTACCCGGAGATTGCCGACGACCGCCGAAGCTCCCTTGATGATCTGTGCAGGTTGCTGAAGGTCCTCGGTGCTCGCTTCTCCCTCGGGTTTGCCCAAAAAAATCTCCCTCTCCCCATGGCCGAGCTTCGCTTAAAACCGAGCTCCCTCGCCGGTTTTCGTGGCCGACCGGCGCGCCTCTACACGTCCGCCACCTCTGCCCGATGTTGCCATGTCCCCCCACGCCTGTCGCCCTTTTTTTTCTTCAATAATCGCGCGCCCACGCCGCCCCCATCTTCCTCTGTTTTCTGCCCACGTTCTGCACATTCTGTGCATTTGCAGACCCGGGTCGGGCCGGGTCGGGTCGGGTCGGACCCGACCGGCCCGGTTCGGCCAAATCGCCCAAATCGCCAAATTGACCCCCCAAATGACCTCTTTTCATGAAATTGATGGCAAAATTGGATTAATTGACATGTTTTCCATCAAATATAGGTATTTTCGTGAATCAATTTATTGAAATTCTGTGAAAACCCCAAATTGTCCCTAGGATCCGAAATTTAATTTCGCCAAATCGAAGGCCTAAACGATCGAATTAGCCAAAATTGAGCCCACCAATGGATTCAGCATGATGAAAACTGTTGGGTAGAGGTGTTTAATTTTAATGGGTGTGCCCGTGTGAAATTTAATTTCACAAATTGTAAAACCGGGGACTAAATTGAAAGATTTTTATGCAATTAAGCCCTTTTGGCTAAAATTGATCAAATTGGAGGGCAAATTGACCCAATTGCATTTCAATACTTTAGAGTCCAATGTCATAGCTTATAAAAACCGAGAATTGAAAATTAAAAGACTCGGAAAGGATTTTTTAGGCCCGGTTCGGGATTAGGTTTGGGAAGGAACCCAATGAACCAAGCCGAATTTCCCTAATAAAAAGTGAAAATATTAAAGAGAGAATTAAAATAGAATTTCTGAATATTTTTTTGTAATTGTCTGACCACGGATGGTATTTTTCTGATTTTTTGGGTATTTTTATAATTAAATAAATTCCAAAAAATATTAAAAAATACAAAAAATATTTTTTGTTCAAAATTGGTTCTTAAGGCTAGGCTAAGGCTTCCAAAGTTGATTTTGCAATTTTTTGACATTTTTTTCTATTTTTAATTAATTTTAGAAATAAAGACTATAATAACGGATGGTCAAAAATCAGGTGTCAACAGTCACTACCTGGCTGAATCCTTGAAACTCTCTCATACCAGGGATATAAGCTTTATGCCTCACATTTACCATATCCAAATGATTTCAAATTTCACTATGGGGCACTTTATTCTGAAATCATAGGCGATGCCAATAACATTGCTGTATACATTGATGCATGTGAAACTTTATACATGCTAAAACTCTACACATCCTGTATGTGGTCATATACATGTAAGCTTGCCTTGATATTTCCGAAACCATATGGAAATATATGAAAAATGCCCAATATACCCCTAAAAGTACACGTATATAAGGGTCTTTATGCATTTTTCATTATTTAAAAGCTTCAAACATGTCAAATAAATATACCACAATGTAGAGAATTTCCATACGAGCACGCCGGTACCAAGATCGCCCCTAACGGACGTCTCACGCGCCCTCACGCGCCGGCCAAAGCCTCGGCGCGTGGGGCTCACGCGCCGCACGTGCTCCTCACGTGCGGGGCGAGCTCACCGGTCCAATGACCGGTCCGACCGGCGACCGGTCCAATTGTTCATCCGGTCCAACCGTTGACCGGTCCGACCGGTCAACGGTCAACTCGGGTCGGAGTCGGGTCGAAACGGGTCAGGGTCGGGTCGGGTTAACCCGGTCAAACCGGGTCGGTCAACGGGTCAGGTTTGACTTAGTCAAATCGGGTCGAGGTGACCCGAACCCGAATGCACTGGCCCGCTGACGTCAGCTGTTACAGCCGTCCTGGAGTCGCCACGTGTCGCCGCGTGAGAGGCCGCGGCTGCGCCAGCGCGTGCACCGCGCGTGGGCGCGCGTGAATCGCGCCGCAGCGGACGCTGGTGGCGCGTGGCGCGCGTGTGAGGCCGTCCGGCCTCCTATGGCGGCGATCCACCCATCAAAATGCTCGTCTCGACGAGCCCGTTCGAAATATATGATCAAAAATAATTTTTGTCGGGAAAAATTTCCGAAAACAGGCAAACACAGTACGGTCCCGATCTTCGCTATGGCGGCTCTGATACCACATGTTGGCCGTGAGAAACTTTACCACGGCACTCCCCGGATCACCATAGCAGAGAGTCGGATGCCGTACAGCGAAAGAGACGAGCTTGTGTACCTGTTTTGGATTCGCCGGTCTTTAGGCGGAACTCCGGCGATTCCTCGGCTTAGGCGCATCACCTCTATCACCCTCCGGAATCCTGGCGTCGATGAGACCACCACCCTCACCTTCACTTGACTTTATAGGAGGAAACAACCTCCTTAGTGAAGCAACTTCTCAAGGAAGTTGAGTGTGTGGAATTATGGAGAGTTAGGGTTAGAGGGGGTTGCCTTAACCTATTTATAGAGTCATTTGGCCGGGCCCTCTCATCACAGGCCGGGCCGAACTCGGCCCACACCAGCCAGGTCCATATTAGGCTAATTAAGAATCCTTATATCTCACTTTATTAGACCAACCCCGTTAACGGTAAATTAATACCGTATAATGATAATTATAATCTCAATTAATATAAGCCCACACTTAGGAAAACTCTAACAGAGAAACGACAAAAAAGCAACAAAAGCAAAATGTAGCAAGCATAAGCAAGAAACTGAGCTGGAATTCTCGTACAAGAGGGAGAGAGCACGCGTATTAGGCCGGGGGGACGTCTTCTCTAAGAAGTGAGATGCATCACAGAGCTAAGGGTTTGGGATTTTGGAGCGAAACAGAGAGAGGAGTGGTCGGCCACAGCTGGATTTTTGGAAACCCTAGGCTGGTCACAAAAGTTTTTCCCAAGCCGACACCAAGAAAAAGAGAGCTTTCTGAGAGAAACCGAACACACACACACACACACACACGTACGCACGCCAACTCCTCTGCTTCGCAACGAGACATTACACATCTCCTGTTGCCACCGGAATCGGCCAGAAAGGTAGTGATAATACCCCTACGGGACCAGCCTCTGCTTGGGTTTTGCGCATTTGCCCGGTTCGGTCCTGTTCGACTTTCAGGTTAAACGGGACCAAACTGACCATTCCCATGCACTTATATATGCTTATTACATGTCCCTTGAGTGATTTTATGCTTTGGTTTTGTTTAAAAATGTCTCGAACACATGTTTTTCTTGACGTGCATCAAGCGTTCGATGAAATGTCCGTTTACCTTTCAAGTACCCAACTTTGAGCTTATGTTTCGTTGCCTTACCGTGCTTAGTTTCAAGTGTTCTTTAGCTCGTTATGTTCGTCTTGATTAGTACTTTGCCATGGTATTTATTTTAGCTCTAGATGATTCGTAAATGTTGAGAAATGGAGGTCCAAACATGCCTTGCCAAACTGAGGGTTTTTTTTTTTCCTTAGATCTGAAATTTTTCTTATTGTTGGGTCTTGAACAGTGCGACCCTCTGTCTTTCGGGCCCTTTTTCTGTTTGGTCTCACATATTTTTGGGGTGATTCTTGTTTCATATTACTCATCGTTAGTAGTTCTTTCCACTGATATATTATTTGCCTCTTGGTTGTAACCAATGTGTGAGTTACGGTCCTCTAAAATCACCCCCACGAATTGAGTTTTTTCAGACTGAAATTTTTCTTAAGTGTTGGGAGTCTTGAACAGTACAACCCCCTGTCTTTTGGGGCTTTTTTCTCTCTGATCTTACATGTTATTTGGGTGATTCTTGTTCATTTTACTCGTGATTTGTAACTCTTCGAAATGGTATGTCGTTTGTCCACTGATTATGCTTGAGGAGTGAGATATGGAGTGAAGAATTTTCCTCGTTGGTCTGGTTGTTGTGTAAAAATAGTTGTGTGAATTCGTGGTTGGTTTTCGACGTATTTCTGTGTGAATTTCAAGCTGAGTTTTAGTCCATCTTGTTCTCGATATGTAGTAATGCATGTATGCGTGTTTATTTTCCGTTGGTCGCGTACGAAAGCTTAGATAAATGGGTGAGAAACCACCATTACGGTTAATTTTTCTCCCACTAAGTGTTTGGAAATGCCTCAATGAAGGGAAGAAACGGTATAGTTTCGCCATTGTGCCATCCCGCCGTTCAGCCGTTACGCCATTTCGCTGTTTCATTCCGATTTTATTTTAGATAAAAAAATAAATAAAAATTCAAAACAAATCCTAAAAATTAGAGAAAATTCTTGAAAAGTCAAAAAAATAATTTTCTTGGATATTTGGTCTTATTAATATCTTTAGACCCTCCTTCCGCGAGGGTGGCTGGCCGATGTCCAGTCTAGCTCGTTTCTTTTGTACATCTGACTTTGTCGTTTAGCTTTATTTCATTTTATTTGCGGCTTTGTATCTAAATACTCGAGGGCCGCGGGTTTTAATTTATCGCTTTAGAATAGCCCTTTATGCTTCTTCTTTATGCCATTTGAATGCTTTGGTTGATTTTTCTTTTTAAGATAAAATTAGAAAAAATAGAAAAATGCCATAAAATAAACCCCTACAATGCCATTTTGTGTGAACGCCTAGTATGGATGCAAAAACATGATTAGGAACTAAAAAGTAATTAAACCTTGCATGATCACCTTAGGAAACAATCAATCTCGCGATAACCGCAAGGGATCTAGTAGGTGTACTAGGGTAAATTAATTCCCGAACCAAAATATCTCTAATTGCGTAGAATCGAGCGGCCCTTCCTAACTGCTCGATAGGGTTTTCGATCTACCCTCCTAAAAAGATCGATGACGTCTTCCTTTTGTGTGTACACTCGCACATGCCACATGACCACACTAAGATCGAATACGAATTTTTCGACGTCGCGACTTGGTATGGGCTAGGGAGAGCCCGAGCCAAAGGGGGCCCCGCACTCGAGGCCCTCCCTTGGCAATCCATTAGCCCGCCTTTCCCGATTTATTTATCGAAAATCAAGGGCGGGTCGCGACACTTCCCTGGCTATATTTCTGGCCAGAAATAGATTTTTTCATTTATATTACCTAAATGAGTTTTTCAGCTAAGAAACGTGTCTGATAACAATACAAAATTTCTATTTTCGGAACAGAAATTGGTTTAGTAATAGCACAAAATTTATATTATTTTACAATTTAAAATTTACTATTTTAAAATAAAAATATTATTTATATTTTACTCCGATGGTGACGGTGGCGGCCAGCAGTGAGGTGGGGGCGACGATGGGCGTCGGAGGTCACCTACGGGTGGCAAGGGTGGTCGGCGGTGGCCAGGAGCTGGCGGAGGTCATCGGCGGCGACAAGTGGTGGTGAGGCGGGGGGCGACAAGGGGGGGCGGCCAACAGTGAGGCTGGCGGAGGCGGCCATCGGCGACGGTGTCTGCCGACGGGGGTTGCCGACGGCGGCCCCCGGTGGCCCGCGAAGGTCCGCAGTGGCTGCGGCAACCCCCTAGAGGTGGCGGCCGATGGTGGGCGGCGAGTGACGAGCGGCGGGCGGTAAGGCATGGGTGACGGCGTAACGACCCGAATCTCCGATCCTCTTGCTCCGACATCACCTGTAGTAGACCAGCCTTAAACCTCAGCTTTGACATCTTGGAAAAAATGTGTCGCTTACCTAAAAATTGTCAACGATAATGGAGTGAGATCTCCAGCAAGTAAAACGTTCTAAGCCATCGACTAAACTAACCAATTAACAAGACAAGAACAAACGCTTGAAGGATAATTACTCTTGACATTTCCAAGGTAGTACAATCGATCCAATCTACAATCGTCAACTCATCACGTGAATTTATGTAAAGCATAACTCAAGCCACTTAACTTTATCCAGTTTATATGCAACGCCTCATACTGCCTCCGAGGCCGGCCCAACTCATATCAGGGCCACCCCGTAACACAGCAGAGTCTTCCCATATCTCCATGGGGCATAAACTCAGACACAAAGTCCTCTTTCACGACTCCATTTATTCCTTTGATGTGTTATGCGGTGCATGATCAGATGCAATATTAAGGCTCAGGCATATGACGTATCCAGGAAAATAGTCTATATTAGCAAGTAATAGCATTATAAGAATGGTGCAGCATAAAGACGCCTGAATTTCTTGGCTCTATAAACCCAAATAGACACGTTATCAAACCGTGCATAAATCGCCAAGAATCTGGACTCTGCAGTCTACTGTCACTCTATCCTTGAGACACTTTACCAAGGACTAGTTATTACCATCTATACTCGCTAAACAAAGTCCCCAAACATTAAACCTTGTCTCAAGACCCCTCCTGTAGCAACTAGAATAACATGCAAGGCAACTAGTACGCGTCTTCAACTAACTTGACTCAATCTCGTTTGTTAAATATATCTTGAATTTTATGCACTCGGTTCGGTTCATCACCCGACCTGACATATTTTTTGTGCGGCCCAAAAGTTGAGAGAAAATTGAGATTTGGTTCGTGGTGCGGAGAGTTGGGCCGATAGGCTTTTTTGGGCTTTATTATGCTATGACTATGGTTTATTTGGTTGTACAGAGGTTTTTCATCATCTGAGAGTTTTGTGAGCCGTGTGCTTTTGTTCAGTCACTGAGAACGACTTTTGTAATATGTACTCTCTTTGATTATAGTGGAATCTCATTTTGCTCGCCCGTGGACGTAGATCACCTTGATCGAACCACGTAAATTCTGGTGTTCTGTGTTTGTTTTCCGCATTTGTTACAACATCGTTGTCACTTTATTTCGGCATTCAAGCTTCCCGACCCAAACACTACTGCTCGATTGACATTGCGCGGACTAAACTCATCCCTAATTCTAACTAATTCATTACTCTCGTTCCCCAACCTCTTCGACTTATTCCCATTTTGAATCCGCACGAAAACTAAAACAACAGGATCGGTTCTTCGTCCTTGTGCTACGACTCCACCAAAATCCCTTGTTCATCTTTCTCTACTTTCTTTCTTTCATTGCTCATACTATTCACTCCTGCACTCCCACTATTTGCCACCCGTTTGTCTTCTATCCCACCAAAGAAAACGGCAAAAGTAAAGACTCTGGTTCCGGTGCCACGCTCTCAAATTCCCCCCCATTCAAGTTCGACATACTAGACCTACCCCAGCGACTCATCTCTCTCGCGTACCTACCAGGACGAACTCCATTCCGCCAACCTCACGGCCGAAACCCATCTTCAGTCCTGTCTTTCATCACCAGATTTCTGCCGCGTCTGAAATCGACAACCCGTCGAGGCAGACAGCTATTCCACACTTCGTGGGTCTCGTTCCGGCCAAAAACCGAGACATGCAACCACACTGGAACTTCAACTGAGCATACATCCCTCGCTCGCCTGTCCGCTCACTCGCGGCTCTCATTGCTCAGATTAGTAAATGGATTAGAAAGTCTACTTGCCTGGTTCGGGTCGCTGGTCTGGTCGAGGTTGACGGGCGAGGAGTTACCGGATGCGCGACAGACGGAGGAGTTGCTGCCGGAGGTTGAAGGGTCGTAGCGGGGCCTTCGAGCGTAAGGCGATGCCAACGAAGACGGTCTGAGAAGAACGGGTATGCACACTTGTTTTCTTCATTCTTATGCTAGTAATTTTTGGGCATGATTGTCCCAATTCGTGGCCCAGCGTGGAGGAGATCAAAGGTGGCCAAATGGGCTTGAATGGCCCTATTGTTTTGCTGATCCCACCTCACCTAGACCAAGCTCTTAATGTGACTTAAGCCCATAACGAAATTAAAAGGGTTGGCTGAAGACAGGCCCAATAAATGGGCGGCTGTTCTTGGGCGGTTCTCGCGGACTGACGGCTTACAAGGCCCGAAAAATAAATAATCGTTGCTTCTTTAAAAAAAAAAAAAATTCAACTCGACCCAAATCGACTACGTCAAACCAGATTATAGCTACTTCCTTTGGCACAAGTCGACTTTCAAACCCTTTGGCTACGTTTGGCATTCGGGATATAAGTCAGGATAGGATAAAATTTATCCTATCATGTGTTTGGTTCCTACTCAGGATAGGATATAGCAGGATATAAGTGGGATATAGCCTGGATATAATTATCCTAGGGGGGAGGTAGGATAAAGGTGGATAGGATTTCTTTTGTTTATGGTATAAAAACTATTTTTCTGAATAACAAACTTCTTACATAATAAAATTAAAATAATAATTACTTTTAAATAAATTTGAATTCTAATGTTAGAAAGAAAAATCAAAATAAAATATTTTTATTTTTATTTTTATTTTTATTTTTTATAAATCATATTTATAATTTGATTTCTTTCTTCTTTATAATATATAGTTTGTATATGTATACACACACACACACACTTAATATTTATATCATTAAATATTTTAAGTATAATAGTATAGTTTGTTATTTAATGAAAAATTTTATTAAGAAATGATGGAAGAGAGTCAAAATAATGATAAAAATAGATTTATAATTAAAAATAATAAAAATGAATTAAAAGAAACTAGATTTTAAGTAAAAATATTCAAATTTGAAAATGATTTTTCTAATTCTTGAAGAGAATGAGTAATGAAATTTCTAAAAAAACTAGTATCTCCATCTCCATCTCCGTCTTCTCTATCTCTAGTTCATATGTAAGTTTCATGATTGCTTTGTAACTTTATAGTTTATTATAAAAATTCACGAAAATAGCGAGATAGTTGAAACTTATTCTCATTCTTAGCTTTCTGGTTCACATAAAAAATCTAAGAAAAGCAGAACGAGCGTCAAACCTTCTTCTCCTCCATAACCTTTTGTTTTATATTGAGATTTAACGAATATCGCGAAAAAGGCAAAACTTTTCAGCAAAAGTTGAATGTTTATATTTTCTTTCTTTTACTAGATTCACCAATGAATTACAAGAGATTCTTATATTTTTCGCTTGTGCTTTTTCAAATTCATTTTACATTGATATATCTTATATACTAAACAATGAATATGATATGATATGAATATATCCGGCTCTATTACTACTATTCACCAAACACAGGATAGGATATGGCAAAATCCCTGGATTTCATATCATATCCTATCCAATTCTATCCTGACTAAAAATCCGGACGACCAAACGCAGCCTTTTTGTCCTATTCCCGCTTAATTAGAACTTACCAAAACGGGGTGTCACAAACTGTTCCCTCCTTAAAAAGTTTCGTCCCCGAAACTTGGAGTGTTACCTGTTCCTCCAACAAACTCTTTTTATCGAGCCATTATATTTGCTCTCATTGCCGACTTTCAATTGAGAGCATCCACCATCTCATTCGCTTTCCCTCCGTGGCATAGGATCTCACAAACTTTCCAGTTATCTGTCCTCAACTTTTCCTTTCATTTCGATAGATCCAAATCTTGGCAAATAAGAACAATTACGACACTCGATAGAGACGATTTTCTACTTTTGAGTTTTAATTAAAGTTGATAAAAACTTTAGAAGTGCATGAACTTCCTAAGCTCGAGGGACTCATCCCCTGCTGCAAACAAATCAGTCTTATTGCCCACCATAATCGAACTATACCAGGCAACTTCTTCACTCCCTATTCATTCATTTTCCTCCTCAATGAATTCACCTCCCGCCAGTTTCCCAATGCAGCATAGATATTAGGCAATAGAACATAAGATACATAATTTTGCAGCTCTGACTCAATGGGTTTTGAATGCTTTGATCGAGAGCCACAATATTTTCAGGTTCTCCAATGAGATCATTGCGCTCAGGGACAGAATTTCCTTCTGCACTTTTGTCTCATTCCCAATGTTTTTTTTTTTTTTTTAAAACTCAAGCTCTTGAGAGATGCCAAATACTTCTGCATCAAATCCGGCTGCTTCTTTTTGAACTCGAGGGTTAATGAGCATTCAAAAATTGAGATTTAGGATGGAAGCATGCTTTTGTTCTTTCGGTTGAAGTCTTTCTGCAGATTTCCTATTTTGAATTTCGATGGACTCTAGTTGTTTCCTTTTGGATTCCAGTTCAAGATCGTGAGCTTTTATAGACCGTTTGATTGCACTTAATTCTTTGCATATATATTCAAGAAATGTGCCAACCTTTCTTTCTCCTCCTTCGACTGAAGCAAGCTCCTTTTTTTTTTTGGACTTCATTTCATCTTGAAGCTGCTCTACGTACTTCGTGATGCCTTCCAAATTACCTTCTTGGATTTATGGTCTTCTGAGAGCTTTCCAATAGTCGTTTCGATGAACCTAAACATCTTCTCCTTCGAATCAATGCCACCGACCGCTCTCTTATTTGTCAGCTGCGATTTTAATCCATATGCAGCGACTCAAGATCTCACGTATAGAAACACGAATCACACATTCATAGATTAAAAGAATTAACGCACTTTGTTTCGGATCCATCGTTCTTAATGCGGAATTACGACAATCCGATGTCCAAGAGTTTCTCCTCTATAAACCCCTTTTATCATTGGTTTCAATGAGACGGCCCCCATGTATCGCTTCAGACGACTCTTTTGTGAGGTTATGTGGATATTAGGGTTTAAAGGAGGGACTTGAGCTCTATTTATAGAGAATGAAACCTATTTCCTCATCAAAGATTAGGTTTATCTCGGCCCATACTATCTAGCCCCATATCCGACTAGAATTAGGAAACTGTATATATATTTCTTTATTAGACCAATTAATTTACAATAACAATTAATAAAGCCCACAACAGATATATATATTCTCCCACTTGGCCTATATTAATAGAAATTGTATTGTATATGCGCATTTTTATATTGATCTAGATATAATTCCCAATAGTCAATCCGATCCCATAAAGTCTTAAGCACCGAACCATGCTAGTAACTGCATTAGAAGACACAGAGCCATCCATGATTACGAATACTTTTAACTTTATTGATATGGACTTGATATGGTAGTATCTCAATCAAATAACATCTCAAATAACAGAGACACTTTATATGTTATCCTCCTTGTCAGTCACCATTCTCTCACTTTATGTGTCACTAAACCGGATGTATAACGAGAGAACATATTTACGGTTCCTACGAATCAATATATGTCTTACTTTTATAGTTAACTATATTTTACGTGTAACAAGACATATGCTTTTGGCTAAAATTAAATGCCACAGCCGTCACTCAAGGTTTACACGATGCCTTGAGATTTTCAACTGATATATGTATTCAACTCACCTTAATTATAAAATGCTTTATTGTATGCCATAGCGTTGATACATACCTAGATGTTACAAAATGTAACAAACACAGATGTAAACTTTATTAGAGCAAATATCAAAAACAGCTCCCATTAAACAACAACATCTCATAATGCTACTTAGCCCATCAATTAACATGTCATATCAGCATCCCACGATGCTTTTATGTCTGTGACATGTCAGCCAAATGTGTATGGGCAAAGACCTTAAGTTAGTGAGTCTGCATCCTTATCATCTGTGTAATAAGCTTTACTGTAGAGTCACTCTTACATCTGTTGCCTTTATGGTCAAAAACTTGACCGACAGATGTTTAGACCCCTGAGACTTCTGCTGTTGTTAATAAACAATACTGCAGAGTTATAGTCACAATACAACTGTATGGATCTATCCACAAAATTAAATACGGTCAACTCCTTAACGAGATTCCGGAGCCAAATAACCCGAGTAGCAGTTAAAAAACATACTACAAACTTTGCTTTCTTGATCGAGGATTACATAGATTTCTGTTTACACTTTTCAGTAATATTGCATTTTCCTTTAAACATTTAAATGTCTGTAGTTGTCAATTTCACATTATCCTGACAGCCAACAAAGCCTGAATCCGAATACCCTACTAGCTGCAGGTCCTGAATATGTTTGTAAATTAGCGTATAGTCTTTTGTCCTCTTTAAGTACCGCAAAACTTTCTTAGCAGTTATCCAGTGATCGTGTTTTGGAATTAACCAATATCTGATTAGAAGTTTCGTTGCAAAATCAACATCTGATTTAGTGCAATCTTGAGCATACATAATACTTTTAAGTGCACTCTGATATGGTATATTCTTTATTTGGGTTTTCTTAATAACTTTATGGAGGCACTATGACAAATTCAGTCTATTGCTCTTAATGACAGGGGTAATTCCTGACTTGCAACACTTTATACTGAATACAATCAATGCATGTCCTCTAGAATTAACCCAATATGTGGCGAGAGCGATCCATATGGATCTCAATGCCTAGGACAAAATATTCCTTATTAAGATCAATCATGTCAAAATGCTTTGACAATATCTGCTTCACCTTATGCAGTAATTCAAGAAAATAACTTTCAAGCAAGATATCGTCTGTATAAGACACAAGGAAAATAAATTCCTCACACTGATCTTGTAGTATATACTAATAACTTCGTTCTTGACAGAACAGAATCTAACAACAATATTATGAAACTTCAAGCAACAATTGTCGAAAAGCTCACTTAAACCCATAAAACAGACTTTTCAGTCTAGAATACTCATGAATATGTTCAAACTTTATTCCATGGTATTATATGGGATTCCTCTTTCTTTACGCGCAAGTTTATCTGAATCATCTGCTGCAAAACCTTCGGGTTACATAATATAGACTTCCTCGAAGTATCTAATTAAGAAGAAGTTTTAATAGATGTATGATAAAGCTCCTTCTAATAATAAGCTATTAATATCTTAATCACTTTGAAAAACTCTTTATGAGAGACTGAATAAAAATTATTTTAAGTCTACTCATTCTTTACGAGTGAAAAAATTTGGCTACCAATCTGTCTTTAAACTTCTCAAATAAAAAACTGATCAAAATATAATTGGATATAATAAAGTAGATAAAACTTTCATCTGGAGTCCCTTTAAGTTTTACAAACCTAATTGCAGCAGATGGACTTGTGACCTTGAAGCATACTAATAAGCTTTCAAACACCGTATGTTTCATAGTCTGTATCTCGTCCACCATGCATCCAATCACAATTATAATTAAAAACAAGAAATAACAACTGTATAAATTACTAGATAAATTACATAATGAATTTTTTAGTCATGCTCTTCTGGATAGACTATACAATATGACTTGATACAATTGATCGTCTCTGCCTGATAGATCTTTTAAATAGAGCTACTTTAACCCTTATTTTGCGCTTGTATGGTCTGATAAACTCCATCAGGAATTGTCTTAATAATAAGATCCTGAACCCTAACAAAATCAAACAGTAATTTAGAATGCTCCATGATCATCTGTATATGCAGAAAAAAATAACATAGTTATCCCAGCACACCATTACATTTAATAGTCTGTGAGCAACTACCCTTATTCGACTATATCAAGCTCCAACAATTTAGCTATCCGTAATCCTACAATTCTTGTTCCTCTTTTGGGATGATAAATCAATACCACTTTAGATGATCTGGGTAAGGTACGAAGTAAAACTAAGTGGTTCTGGAATCCAACTTATCTAATGTTGGATTATGTAACTTTAAAATGAACACATCAAAGCTTAACATGGTTCAAACTAGATTAACGTCCAGTCCATGACTCAAAAGAAGTCAATGAAATAGTTTTGATAGAAATATAATGGGTTATTTTCAAAGTTTCACCCCACATAAATCACAAATCATACTTTTCATCATATCCATATAGTGTGATTTTGCCTTTCGGCCACACCTTTTGATTCAAGAATATCAAGAATAGCAAACTAAGTCATTATCCTAGGATCTTTTTAAGTATTCGGTAAATGGCTCTTTAAGCTATCCAGCATTGCCATGTCAACCATGATACTCACCACCTTGATCAAATCTGACAATTTTTTTTAAGTTTATTGACTATAGTTAGAAATATGTTGAACTTGTCATGAAAATTAAACCTTTCTTTATTCAAGTACAAAAACATATAGAGAAAAATCATCATTTAAATGTGATAAAAACTCTATACAATATTGCCATATATGATCCACTTATACTAGTATAAATGACCTTCAATAGGTCATAATTATCGACTACAGTTTCATCATTTATCTTAGTTATCTTACCTCCGCTTCAATCTACGCATGTGTCTAGGTCACTTTTAAGAGTGAGTAGAATGCTTGCCTTTATCTGTCTTTCCACTCTTTCTTTACTGATGTGACCAAGAAATTTATTTCATAATACGCATGATTGTTCATTAGGCGGAGATCTTTTGCAAACAACGTTTCAGCTGTATAAGCGACGTATAATTCATTGGGAGATAAACATAATTCGTACAATCCATTGGACATAGAGTAGTACCCAACTTTATTTTAATTAAAAGAAATAGTAATTATTTTATTTGAAATCTCAAAAGAGTAACTACACATGTCTAAACCTGATACGAAAAATAAATTCCGTCTCTAAGGAGAGTACATAAAATATGTCTCTTAATGTCACATTAAAATCAGAATCCGGAATGACATTCCCATCAATTCAACGTCAGCTTCATAGTTGTTTCTATAGTGAGCTTGATTCATCCTGATTTGGTATCTTTCAATTTAGGAATTCTTATATGGTAAACGCAACATAATATGTTGTACCGCTATCTAGCCATCACGAACCAGATGAGACTTTAGATAGAATAAATTCGCAAACCAACACCAA
This sequence comes from Rhodomyrtus psidioides, assembly GCA_021437785.1. Taxonomy (NCBI): domain Eukaryota; kingdom Viridiplantae; phylum Streptophyta; class Magnoliopsida; order Myrtales; family Myrtaceae; genus Rhodomyrtus; species Rhodomyrtus psidioides. The sequence goes on from JAILYB010000053.1 coordinate 499,963, forward strand.
AAAATCATTACTTTATGCTCATATTTTGATAACCAAGTTTTTTTTTTTGTATCAACTATAGTCTTTCTTTATGTAATCATTCTTCTTATAAAAGAAGTAGCGATCATCATCATTCTCAAAGAATGCTTTCAATGGACCCAAATAGTCAGTATGACCGGTGGTTTATGTATTTCTTTATGAGTATGATTTTGAAACCATTTAATATGCAATTCCACCATCATTAAGACGTAATCTTTAATTTTAGTAGAACCATCGCACTTAGTGTTGATGAGTCATTGCAGATATGTATCACTCTCAGTATTAGATGAAACATAATATCAAAAACTTCAAGGCTTCCTTTATTTATTTAATAATGCAGTTAACTGACAAAAACACTTTTCAAGTGTTCTTTAGTGGATCGCTTTATATCAAATAAGTGAATTTGATTGCTCTTTACCCAATAAGCACATAATACTTTTGAAAGTTCTCACTAATGAAAGTGAGAATTACGGGATCTTTCTTGACAAGAGTAATATTAATATTTGCCAGTCATGTGTAAACAGAAAATCCTCATTGAGTTTTCAAATCTTGAACCCAGATAAATCTCAATTCTCAGTTTTAACAGAGTTGTCGTTCACAAAACGGTGACGGTAAAACAATCAATGTTTTCAATTAGCATAATATGAAGTTTCATCTTGAGAGATATATACATCATCATATGCAGAAAACATGACATGCAGTTGTATTCTCCCCACATTACAGCGACCATGAGAATTTATTTCAACCTTCGTTAATCACCACCTTTGGGTGTATGACGGCACTTAGACTAATCAATCCTCAACTATATGCTGTACATGTAACCCTCCATGCAAGAATACGCAATTACCTCATTTGGGAGTATAACTACGCATTAAAACAAGAGATATCCCAATACTTTGTAAAATGTTCTTTATTAAACTCAATCAAGTGTGCCACTTTGGCGGTCACAACCCAATGAATTTACCTGAAATTGGGATATAACTTTTATATTTCACATTTACCGATGCACAAAATTTCAGAAAGGGGCAATTTTCCTTAAAGTTACATGTCCCACTAATTACATTGATACATCCAACAATACATGTCAAACCATAAACATGTGTCGCGACCTAAAATTCAGAGCTTTCTAGGCTAATGGATTGCTAAGCTATTAAACTCAGCTCGGACTCTCCCAAGTCCATACCAAATCGCAACTTACGGTTCAATATCAAGTAATCTATCTTGGAGTCGCCACTAATCAATTCGTGGTAGGCAGATTAGACACCTAAATAAAGTATCGGGAGAAATACCTTATTTCTACGAACCAGAGATCTTAAGTTCGGGGACTTGGTTACACTAATATTTCTATTAACGCCCTTTCGGTACCCATTCCATGAAAATTATCTGAGTTTGGTAACTTATGTGGATTCTGATTTAAAGTTTCGAATGTATAATTTTTATTTTTTATTAAAATGAATGTAATGCATGGATGTAATTGTATTATAAGAACACAATTATTCTAACGACATGGTAGGTGGAAACTATTTTAATATGACATGATAATGTTTTGTATTTTTTTTTATCAATGACATGCAGAACAACATAAATTCTAACCTACATGTTATGCAAAGATGGCAGGACTTTAATCTAAATGATGTATTCCATTGGACTAGATTGGCCTATTAATTTTAAATGAATGAATCTTATTCTAAATGACGTACGGATGCGACATGCATAATATGACATGCATATATGCCCATTCAAAAGATCTGAGTTTTGATGATATGCAAAACATACATAAGTGGAATGATAGCATGTAAAAATGATCTAATTTTAACTTAGGTGGAGTATGACATCAAGTTAGAATATTTAAACATGCAAACCAGATTAATTAATTAAGACATGGTCTTAAATGACAGAGAGTATGCAACATGGAAAACTATATGACATGGCATATGTATGATGACATGGCATGACACGCGAATAACATGGCAAGGTGCATGAATGACTGGCAAAATATGACATGCGATGGACATGATGGCGAAATCTTATGATGGATGACGTGACTGACTTTATGGCGTGGCAAAGCCATACAACTTGGCTAACAAATGCCGATTTAAAATGAGATAGCGGTCATGCAACTAGGCCTTCATGACATGCACATGTAAATGAATGTATTGAATCTACATGATCAGAATGTTCCATGCAATCTATGAGATATTTTTGGCATTTTTATTTTTATTAAATTAAGACACGTCCACAGTCAATGCTTATTCTTTGAAAATATTTTCCGATTCGAATTGAATGACGGATTGGATCAAGGAATCAAATCTCGTGGTTGAGATTAGATATTTTGACCCCTGTGCCGTCGGACAAATCTCAGGGTCGAGATTAGTGCGAACTTACACGTTGTCGATAAGGAATCACCCCTAAATTCAAACCGGTTTTCTAAAAAAAACATGCTAAAAAAATGCAATCACCACATATTGCAACGGGTAAAATTTGCCTAACCGAAAAATCAACCAATATTCACGTCAACATGAAATAATAAGTGAAAATTGAGCAAAGCGAATTTTACCTAATCTGAAATGACTTTCAGATTTGTTGCCGTTCCGATTGAACGTGATACCTTGCGGATAAAATCGATTTTCGTTGAAATTCGATTGGCTTTAGAGATCGCAACTCGGTTTGGGAATCACGCACAGACTTGGAACAACAGCTTTGGGACGCTCGCTTCCTGTGAACTTGTGGATTGGGCTGGTTCGGATAGCTAGCTCGATGGCCGAACAACTGTGACGAATAACAAAGTCAGCTATATTGCCTCAAGAGGTTACTGGACTCGTGCGAGCTAGTTTTTGAGGGATCCCCAAAAACTAAAACTGTGTAGAAACCCGGATGGTTCTTTGCGGAAGTTTGGTGGTTTCAAGGCGAGAGAGTTTTCGAATATGTAAAATGAGAGTGATATTCAAAATAGCCTTGCTAAGGCTTTTACACAAACAAAACACACATACAAGCTTTCCTAAGCTTGAGATACAAAAATCACAACTCTCTAACTCTCTTGCTCTCTATGTTCTAACACCACACAAATACAACTATGGCATATCTCAAATGCCTTGAAGACATCTCTATTTATAGAGAGTTTCCATGCCTAACTAAGCATCAATTTGTTGACCTTCAAGTGTAAAACAAATATTGCCTAACTTGCCTAACTTTGAAGGTGTGCTACAAATGTGAAATGTGAAAGGTGTGCTACCGTCCACCTTTCAATGACCAAATGGAAGGCTACCTTCCAAGTCAAACTTTTGGTTCTCCACCGTCCAAGGAAGAATGGGAAGGTCTGCCAACATGCCACATATTTGGTGTTGAACTCCAACACTCCCCCTCAACACCTAATATTCTTCACCCTATAACATCTGATATTCATCTTCCTCGGTTGGTTCTACAACTGCAATTTCTGACTGAGCTTTGCGAAGCTTGGACTTTGTCAACGCCATTCGAACTTGCGCGTCGATCACTTTTCCTTTCTTTGCAGTCTCCGTAGTCTTGAGAGTTTTGAGATTGCAACTCATCTCATCAAACCTTTCATTGACGGTTTTCATTTCACCATTCAATTTATTCAACTCCATCTGAAGCACTTCGGTAGAGGCATCTCGATCCTTTCTTTTGTAGGACTTTTTCTCTACCCACTTCCAATGATCCTTGGGCCTTGGGATCTTTTTCTCTGGGTAATACTTCTTAAACTTTTGCAATTTCTTGAGCGCATGTCGGAGCTTCTCGTGCTCTCTTTCCTTGATCTTGAGCTCCTCGTTCTTTTGCTTCAGCATTTCATCCCTTGCTTTCAACATCCCCAGCAGCTCCTTCTCACTTCTGCTTGTTGAAGTTTCAACTTGCTTCTTTGAGTTTTCCCTCGACTTGCTTTTCTTCGGAGACATCTTAGGGCATGCATGGCAACACTTCCTTATAGTGGCTATCACATCATCTGCCTCAATGATTCTGGTGGCTGCGAGCTCTTCTTGAACCTCTGTTGCAACAGTTGCTTGAAGACTCCATTCTTCTTTGCCACCATGCTCTTTCTTGGTAAAAGGCGTGTCTTTTTCTTTTACCTGTTTGAACCAACAGACTCTAGCAAAGTGACCTACTTTGCCACATATGTAACACCGTCTGCTACGCTTCCTGTTGTTCTTATCACGATCTCGATGAGCTCCCCCTGACTGAGAGCTTGTCACTGCTCCCCCTGGCTGAGAGCTTCTCGCTGCTGATCGTCTCTGCCAGTTTCGATGTCCTTTCCACTGTTTGTCATACTTACCAACATCGCTCCTTCTATGGCTATTGGAACATCTTTTATTACTAAAGAGGGAACTACCATAATCTATGGTACATGCAAGTACCACATCTTCATCATTACAGACGGTATGTGCATATTCCGTCGTCTCTTCTTGACATTCGAATTTGTAATGTCCGAATTTGTTACACTTAAAGCACCTTACCTTTGATTTATCACGTGCTTTATACTTTCTGTTAAAACTCGAATTTTCACCTCTTCCTCGGCCTCCTTCGCGACCTCGACCGCCTTGATAGTCTCCTCGGCTTGGTTGAGCGATCCGACTTTGCAATGCTTGTTCCGGATATGTATCGACAGACTTCTGATTCATTCTTTGCTCATGCGAGCATAATGAACCCATCAACCGTTCTAACGTCATGGTTGATATGTCTTGGCCTTCCTCGATCGCCGCAACGACGTAGTCAAATCTTTCGGTCAAAGACCTCAAGATTTTTTCTACAACACGAACATCTTGAAGTTCTTCACCATTAACCCTTAATTGGTTAACGATGGCCTGCACACGATCAAAATATGCCGATATTGTTTCCGAGTCATTCATGCGTAAAGACTCGAAATCACCTCGAAGAGTCTGAAGCCGCACCCGCCGGACACGATCATCGCCTTTGTAGGATTTCTGCAAGATATCCCAGGCAGCTTTCGCCGTCTCCGCGCATGAAATTTTTTCAAATATCATTTCTTCCACAGCTTGAAAGATCGTATACAATGCCTTTTGATCTTTCTTTCGGGACTCCACCAGAGATTCTTTCTCCTTCTTTCTCAAAGCCTCGTATGCTTCGCCATCGGCTACTTCGTCGTAGCCACTTTCAACCAGGTTCCACAAATCCTGTGATTTGAATAGAACCTTCATCTGGACGGACCAGTTGTTGAAATTCCTCCCATTCAACTTTGGAAGTTGCATTTGAACGGAACTTGTGGATGCCATAGCTATCTCCGGGTTCACGATCCTCGATCGTCCACTCTAGGTTCTCGGTCTCCGCGATTGGATTCTTGACCGCCTAGGTTCCGGCACGATCCTTCGACACCGTGGCTCTGATACCAAATGTAGAAACCCGGATGGTTCTTTGCGGAAGTTTGGTGGTTTCAAGGCGAGAGAGTTTTCGAATATGTAAAATGAGAGTGATATTCAAAATAGCCTTGCTAAGGCTTTTACACAAACAAAACACACATACAAGCTTTCCTAAGCTTGAGATACAAAAATCACAACTCTCTAACTCTCTTGCTCTCTATGTTCTAACACCACACAAATACAACTATGGCATATCTCAAATGCCTTGAAGACATCTCTATTTATAGAGAGTTTCCATGCCTAACTAAGCATCAATTTGTTGACCTTCAAGTGTAAAACAAATATTGCCTAACTTGCCTAACTTTGAAGGTGTGCTACAAATGTGAAATGTGAAAGGTGTGCTACCGTCCACCTTTCAATGACCAAATGGAAGGCTACCTTCCAAGTCAAACTTTTGGTTCTCCACCGTCCAAGGAAGAATGGGAAGGTCTGCCAACATGCCACATATTTGGTGTTGAACTCCAACACTCCCCCTCAACACCTAATATTCTTCACCCTATAACATCTGATATTCATCTTCCTCGGTTGGTTCTACAACTGCAATTTCTGACTGAGCTTTGCGAAGCTTGGACTTTGTCAACGCCATTCGAACTTGCGCGTCGATCACTTTTCCTTTCTTTGCAGTCTCCGTAGTCTTGAGAGTTTTGAGATTGCAACTCATCTCATCAAACCTTTCATTGACGGTTTTCATTTCACCATTCAATTTATTCAACTCCATCTGAAGCACTTCGGTAGAGGCATCTCGATCCTTTCTTTTGTAGGACTTTTTCTCTACCCACTTCCAATGATCCTTGGGCCTTGGGATCTTTTTCTCTGGGTAATACTTCTTAAACTTTTGCAATTTCTTGAGCGCATGTCGGAGCTTCTCGTGCTCTCTTTCCTTGATCTTGAGCTCCTCGTTCTTTTGCTTCAGCATTTCATCCCTTGCTTTCAACATCCCCAGCAGCTCCTTCTCACTTCTGCTTGTTGAAGTTTCAACTTGCTTCTTTGAGTTTTCCCTCGACTTGCTTTTCTTCGGAGACATCTTAGGGCATGCATGGCAACACTTCCTTATAGTGGCTATCACATCATCTGCCTCAATGATTCTGGTGGCTGCGAGCTCTTCTTGAACCTCTGTTGCAACAGTTGCTTGAAGACTCCATTCTTCTTTGCCACCATGCTCTTTCTTGGTAAAAGGCGTGTCTTTTTCTTTTACCTGTTTGAACCAACAGACTCTAGCAAAGTGACCTACTTTGCCACATATGTAACACCGTCTGCTACGCTTCCTGTTGTTCTTATCACGATCTCGATGAGCTCCCCCTGACTGAGAGCTTGTCACTGCTCCCCCTGGCTGAGAGCTTCTCGCTGCTGATCGTCTCTGCCAGTTTCGATGTCCTTTCCACTGTTTGTCATACTTACCAACATCGCTCCTTCTATGGCTATTGGAACATCTTTTATTACTAAAGAGGGAACTACCATAATCTATGGTACATGCAAGTACCACATCTTCATCATTACAGACGGTATGTGCATATTCCGTCGTCTCTTCTTGACATTCGAATTTGTAATATCCGAATTTGTTACACTTAAAGCACCTTACCTTTGATTTATCACGTGCTTTATACTTTCTGTTAAAACTCGAATTTTCACCTCTTCCTCGGCCTCCTTCGCGACCTCGACCGCCTTGATAGTCTCCTCGGCTTGGTTGAGCGATCCGACTTTGCAATGCTTGTTCCGGATATGTATCGACAGACTTCTGATTCATTCTTTGCTCATGCGAGCATAATGAACCCATCAACCGTTCTAACGTCATGGTTGATATGTCTTGGCCTTCCTCGATCGCCGCAACGACGTAGTCAAATCTTTCGGTCAAAGACCTCAAGATTTTTTCTACAACACGAACATCTTGAAGTTCTTCACCATTAACCCTTAATTGGTTAACGATGGCCTGCACACGATCAAAATATGCCGATATTGTTTCCGAGTCATTCATGCGTAAAGACTCGAAATCACCTCGAAGAGTCTGAAGCCGCACCCGCCGGACACGATCATCGCCTTTGTAGGATTTCTGCAAGATATCCCAGGCAGCTTTCGCCGTCTCCGCGCATGATATTTTTTCAAATATCATTTCTTCCACAGCTTGAAAGATCGTATACAATGCCTTTTGATCTTTCTTTCGGGACTCCACCAGAGATTCTTTCTCCTTCTTTCTCAAAGCCTCGTATGCTTCGCCATCGGCTACTTCGTCGTAGCCACTTTCAACCAGGTTCCACAAATCCTGTGATTTGAATAGAACCTTCATCTGGACGGACCAGTTGTTGAAATTCCTCCCATTCAACTTTGGAAGTTGCATTTGAACGGAACTTGTGGATGCCATAGCTATCTCCGGGTTCACGATCCTCGATCGTCCACTCTAGGTTCTCGGTCTCCGCGATTGGATTCTTGACCGCCTAGGTTCCGGCACGATCCTTCGACACCGTGGCTCTGATACCAAATGTAGAAACCCGGATGGTTCTTTGCGGAAGTTTGGTGGTTTCAAGGCGAGAGAGTTTTCGAATATGTAAAATGAGAGTGATATTCAAAATAGCCTTGCTAAGGCTTTTACACAAACAAAACACACATACAAGCTTTCCTAAGCTTGAGATACAAAAATCACAACTCTCTAACTCTCTTGCTCTCTATGTTCTAACACCACACAAATACAACTATGGCATATCTCAAATGCCTTGAAGACATCTCTATTTATAGAGAGTTTCCATGCCTAACTAAGCATCAATTTGTTGACCTTCAAGTGTAAAACAAATATTGCCTAACTTGCCTAACTTTGAAGGTGTGCTACAAATGTGAAATGTGAAAGGTGTGCTACCGTCCACCTTTCAATGACCAAATGGAAGGCTACCTTCCAAGTCAAACTTTTGGTTCTCCACCGTGCAAGGAAGAATGGGAAGGTCTGCCAACATGCCACATATTTGGTGTTGAACTCCAACAAACTGTCGCTTAAGGTTTGCAAATGGACTTCCTGACAACAGCCTCACGTCCCAAAACAGGAAAGATTGACAGACGGCTCGAATGATGGCACAAGCTACGAGCCAAAATGGGACATGCAACGCTTGAGAGCAGGGCTGGTGCGTCGACTACAAAGAGTTGGACATCGTCTTCATCACCATCGGAGGGATCATCAAGTTGGCAACTTCAATTCTCGGACAAGTGTGGCCACTTCACAGTAAAGATGATATCGTGATGGGGGTTTGGACTACGGGTTTACTAATGTAAACCCATATTTCCTCACTTTTACTCTCTCTCTCTCTCTCTCTCTCTCTCTCTCTCTCTCTCTTATGTATCTTCCAACTCCCTGACTTTTCTTAGGCTTCTCACTTTTTTTTTTTCTGGACGGAGCCCCCCTGTTGAAGTAATGAAGTCTAGTGGGGTAAGAACAGTAGGAGTGCCACAACTTTTGTACGGAGATCACTTGAGTGTCATAACTTTTTTTTGGATCACTTGAGTATCAAATCGGAGCAAAAGGGATCACTTGAGTTCTACTTCGGGCCAAACATCATACGTGGACTTTCTACTTAATATTTATTGTGACATGGAAATTTTTGTCCAACGTGTCGTTCTTAAATTGAACCTAAGTGGTCACTTTTTCAAAATTATGGAACCTAAGTGACTGCTTTTAAAAAATAAAAGAACCTAAGTGATCATTTTTCAAAAATTGAGGAACCTAAGTGGCTACTTTTAAAAAGATATGGTACTTAAGTGGCCACTTTGTGAAAGTTCAATCTGAAGCGTGCGTCATTCTTAAAGTGAATCTAAGTGATCGTTTTTCCAAAATTAAGGAACCTAAATGACAACTTTTAAAAAATTAAAGAACCTAAGTGATCACTTTTCAAAAATTGAGGAACCTAAGTGACCACTTTTAAAAAGATATAGTACTTAAGTGGCCACTTTGTGAAAGTTCAATATGAAGAATGCGACGTCGTTTCCGTTTTATTGCTGATTCAGCTTTCCGGCGAGCCACGTAGGTTGATTTTACATTATTTTAGTGGCACGTCGGATTTTTCGGTGACCCAAATCGCCGATGGCACTCAAGTGGTCTATTTTTAAAAGTTGTGGTACTCAGGTGATTCAAAAAAAAATTATGGCACTCAAGTGATATCCGTGCAAAAGTTGTGGTACTCCTACTGTTCTTACCCCAAGTCTAGTTTTATAGCAGATGTCATTTGCGCTTCTTTGGAAATCTTAGACCGTGGAATCAATTATCGAAACTCATGGAATCAATTACTAAAATTTGGCTTCAGATTGCCAAAGACAAATGGCTATAAATCAGCGAGCGAAGGATTTCTTTTGTGCAAGTCTTCATGAATATCTCTCTTTTTGACGACCGGATACATTTCCGCCATGTGCTAGTTTACTTTAATCTTTCTTTCTTCGTCTTGCACGAATAGATGGAATGGAGTAATAAACGATCGTCAGATTCCAAAAAATTCTCTTTTACATTCATGTGATGACCTGTGTGTTCCATTGTGCGCTTCCTTTCCTAAAGAATTTCCCTAGTTTGAGAAACTGTCTCTTGATTTGTGGGATTCCACTAGTTCTTTCTTTCCGTGCTTCTATCCTCGTGTTGCTGATCGGATATTCTCAGCACAAGTTCATGCCGTGATTGCTTTCTTTTTTTGTTGACTAATCTGGTGAAGATTGCCATTGAATCAATTCATTTTTCATTTTTCTTTTGCTTTTTTAATTCCCAACTAGCTGACATGTACGAATGTTATGGGAATTCATGCACGTTGCATTTTATTTTGCCAAGCGACCAAGTCTTAATAATATTCGCTTATTGTTTCGAACTTTGGTCAATTAAAGGATAATATTTTTTAGCCAAATCTTCATCATCACAGGCTTACGTGTTGTTAATTCAATTAAGCCCAAGGCTATTCATATGTTGCCGATCCGATTATGAATGCAAATGCAATGCAACTAAAATTAAAATAATATAAGTGAAAATAATATGAAAACTGATTTTTTTCACGACCTAAAATTCAGAGCTTTCTAGGCTAATGGAATACATCATTTAGATTAAATTCCTGCCATCTTTGCATAACATGTAGGTTAGAATTTATGTTGTTCTGCATGTCATTGATAAAAAAAATACAAAACATTATCATGTCATATTAAAATAGTTGCCACCTACCATGTCGTTAGAATAATTGTGTTCTTATAATACAATTACATCCATGCATTACATTCATTTTAATAAAAAATAAAAATTATACATTCGAAACTTTAAATCAGAATCCACATAAGTTACCAAACTCAGATAATTTTCATGGAATGGGTACCGAAATGGCGTTAATAGAAATATTAGTGTAACCAAGTTCCCGAACTTAAAATCTCTGGTTCGTAGAAATAAGGTATTTCTCCCGATACTTTATTTAGGTGTCTAATCAACCTACCGCGAATTGATTAGTGGCGACTCCAAGATAGATTACTTGATATTGAACCGTAAGTTGCGATTTGGTATGGACTTGGGAGAGTCCGAGCTGGGTTTAACAGCTTAGCAATCCATTAGCCTAGAAAGCTCTGAATTTTAGGTCGCGACAGCTTGGCGACTCCGCTGGGGATTTTGTTAAAAAAAATTTAAGCATAAGTGGACTTAGGCCCGAAAATTTTCATGAAAATATTTCCTCTTTGGCAACTTTGATTGGATTCTAATTTTTTTTAGGTGTTAAATGTTTTTGCAGATGGGAGTTATAAGGGGAGGAGTGTTGTGACTAAACCCTTGTTTTGCAGGCGTTGGAGGTCAGAATTTAATTTATGTATATTATTGAAGCGGTGTTTGGATATATAATGTCATGCATGTTGTGATTAAATTCGCATTCCACACACTCACGTATAACCCGCTGCCGGACCTGGGCATGCACAGCTTAGGATGGTACTAAAAAGGGATGATCTAGCTAAATCCATCTAGCTACGAAAGTCCGCGCAACACTAGTTACAACCTTGTAACTTGAGTCGCACTTCTTATGTCCCGAAATTTCTTTCAAAGTTGAGATTTGCTACCCATCTGTGAACCACGCAGATAGATTCGTAACCTTTCGAATCATGGGTCACTACTCGACTAGCCGAGATCATGTGGGATGGTTGAGCTGCAACCCTTTAGCTTCAATCTACACACCTATGTGGTTTCATTTTGTGAGCCTATAGATGTCAACCTTCACTATTCATGTGCATATCCATGTGATTTACATTGTGTTTTTCAAGGTAAGAAAAGTTCTCTAACTTTATCTTTATTTATTTTGGTCGGTCCATGTTAGTAGTCAATCAAAATATCATGGTCAAGTTTCTTGAAAAAATAAAAAAAATAATACTAGTGGTCTATTTTAAAAGAAAATATGAATGCGGAAAACCCCTTCCAGAATTATTTTTTTTATCAATAAAAGAATTTGTCATAATTTTCTTAATGAGTGTAAAATATTTCTTGACAAATTTGACCTTGGAAATCGTTGTGATAAAAAACAATCTATTCAGGAAATTTGCCAAAGGACTTTATCACGAGTGAGAAATTTTTTTCTAAGGAACTCACTTTTTTCCTAAAAGAAAAATGGTCATAACTTCCAATGAAAGGGAAAAATAAAATCGGACCGATTACGTGAGTCATGTGCCACCTTTGTCTCATTTATTTGTTCCTCATTCATTTTCGTTTTTCAGACCAGGGAAAATGTCTTCCAGAGATGATCGTGCTTGGATCAAGAACCTTCAAGACCAGATGCATATTTGGCATTCGGCCACGACAAGGCTGATTGATGTCATGGAACAAATCGTCGACCTGCTAAAACATCCAATCGAAGCTCCCTAAGCACCCTCTACACACAAGAACAATATTTGTTTTGGAGTCCCTGGTCCAAACCCTTTAGCCGGTGCTCATCCTAAACGACGCCCGATTGGCTTCAGCCGGCATGATGGCCCTAGGTTCCCTGATAATCACCACTCATCTGGAGCGCTCGGTCCCCAAGATTGTCAAAAGCAGTCAATTCATGACCAACTATCGACTTGGAAGGAAAGGCGGTTCACTCAACTCCCAGCTCCGATGTCTATAATTTGGCCAATACTGCTAAAGAAGGGATTGATCCAGAGGGAGAAAAAATTCCGTTGGATTGAAAATACTCACAATTTCGACCTGCGAAAATTTTGCGACTTCCATTGTGGTCGAAGAGGCCATTCTCTCGAAGAATGCATCACCTTGAGATCTTGTGTTCAAGACATGGTCGATGCTGGCGACCTCATGTTCCGCGCTTGGGAATATTGTGGCGAAGACTGAGATATGTTGGTAATTCCAAGCCTGCGCCTGGAGCATCCTAACCTAGTCAAAAATGCATGCAACAGAGAAATTTGGGACACTTTGGGCCAACCAAGTGGAAAACGTGACTACATGGTGAAGTACTCTGCGCCCCCAAGCTTTTATACCAAGTCTCGGGACATTATTCCTGATGGATGGGGTGGTATGGACAAAACACAAATCTCAAGGTCATCAAATTGGGTTTATGAGGGCTTCTTTGTCGAAGCTATTGAGGAAGGATCATCAAAGGGAAAGGTCATTGACCCCCGAGAGTGACAAATTTTTGATCGATGCATATTCCCCTGCGTGGGAACATTTACTTCTTTTTTTTAAGGAATCTCGCTTTGTCATTTCCCTAAGATTTGTTCCCACTGATGGAATTACTTGTTGCTTTTCAATTCAATAAATGTAATTAGTTGATTTATATCAATGAAATTATTGAGTGTGTTTTCATAAGTTTTGAGGACATATTGGAGTACACCAAACTAGCCCGATGATGCTATCCAACCGATCGAAGAAATTTGTATCATCCATGGAAAATCCTGAGGGCTGGGCTCGATTATGCTTCCTCATTCCTGAATCTTGCAAAAGATTTTTTTAAAAAAAATAAAAAATTGGAAGAAATTTTTCTCCAAAAAAAAAGAAAAAGGAAAAATTGCATGTGGTTTAACCATGTTTGTCTTACTAACTCATCTACTATACGTCTCAAGGGGTAGAGAACAGTTTATTAACCTGAATTATGCACCAGTTCCGATTAATTATCGAACGGCCCTGCTCAATTCCCGCGTGAGTTTTTAGCCCAGTTGCTCACAATCAAGCTAGAAGACCATGGTCGATCCTGTACCATCTTGTGTATCAGGCCATTTGGCCAGTTGACACAGATCCATGCTTCGTCCTCAAAACGATCCTTTGACCGCATCGATTGACGAAAAGAGTGACAATTGACCAAAAAGGGATGAAACCTGGGCCGCTTGATCTCAAAGGGAGTATCTCTTCCCTTGCCCGATCAATATTGGAAATGACTTGCTTCTTGCAGGTGCCAAGCTAAGGGAACATGTCTTTGATTGCTAACATTGAAGCAAATCAACAATTCAGAGCTCCTAAATTTTCTCTTGTTTCATCCTCTTAAGACCCTATTCATGCACTATCTTCCTCTTTGCAGGATCAGGTGTGAAAACAAGTGGTTTGCCAAAAGCTCGTAACCAAGTTTCCAGCACTGGCCATGTCTGGGGCAATCCCATATTTTGGCAAAGCTATGATCATATGGAATACCCATCCATGTTGAAAATGGGGCAAGCTGACCCTAACATGAAAAGGGAGCATTGTTTCTCTATTTCATTATTTTCAAGGTCAAAGATAGAAATGAGCTAGCCCCCAAACTGAGGAGTAGGATCCCTGAATTGTTTGATTTTCTCATACATTCTGGGGCAACTTGGATTTTCTTCCCGATAATTTTCTCGCATTCTTGCATGATCATTTTTCCTTTAGCAAACGCAAGAGATTTTCATGAAACATGATATAATGCTTGCCATGTTCACATGCTTACCCATTGCATGATTTATGCATAACTATTCTTCATGTTTAATTTACCAACTCTGAGTAGGGAGTATAAGCTATATCAGATGCATCAAATGTACAAAATGGGGCATGACAGAATGATGAAAGGCAATCCATTTCCACACATGTCCCACATTTTAATCCCCAATGAGTTTGAGCAGTAGTTAGGTTCCGCATTCACAAGGCAAAAGGTTTTCTCGCAAAAGGTACAAAGCCGAAATGACATAGGCATTCATTTCTCTATCCCAAACACTACAGGTGACCATTGTTAACCCATTTGAGCGGCGATTTCATTTCTCAACCCTGTCAAGAACTACCCCACATTGGGGCAGAACGAGGCAATTCTAGAAGCAGAACGAGGTAAATGGTTAGAAATGCTTTTGCTCGGACTGACATCAATCTTCGGGTGTTTCTTTGCATTTATGCTCGAACTTTAATTCAAGTGCCCTAGGATGACGAAAAGCATTCATTTCTCTATCATATACACTTCATCCCTTGCATAGCCCACTTAAGCCTGCAAATTCATTTCTTGAACCCATGTTGGTGATCACTTGCTCATTCCAAGACGAGGATGGCATTTTCCCAAAGAGTAGAGTTGGAGATGATCGAGTCAACAGACAAATCCCAATTGAACCCATTTCTTGTATGCTAGATTTTCCTTGTGATGTTCGGCATAATTTTTATTGTAATCCCTAGTTCAAATCATGAGATTGAAAAAGAGAACAAATGCAGCCTGAAAGAAAAGGGCTCGCTACAAAAAAAAAGAAGGAAAAATATCGAGCCTTCGAAAAGGAGAAAAAAAATCAAAAGAAAAAATTTATTCTAAAAAAAAGAGAGAAAAAAAACGGAAAATGGGAGTCGGGAGTAAGAAAAGCGAAGGCTGATCCCACAGGAAATCCCAGGCAGAAAAAGCAAAGTGCCTATCAAAAGCAAGGCCATGCCCCTTTGATTCTTGTTCATTTGTAAACATTTCTAATTTTCAAGTGTACATCTTTCAATGTAAATCCTATGTATATGTTTGCATGTTGTTTTTCCTTACATCCCCAACGGGGATTGGTTGTAAAGAAGATTGCTCAAAGAGGTTTCTTTGTAAAGTGCAATTCTCAGCAGAAGGCTACCATTTCTCAACCAACGATGGTATTCTTTAAAGACATTTTCAGAAGGCCAAGATCGGTGACAGAACAGCGATGATCACAAATATCAAGCCCTTCTCATTTATTTTTTGAGCCAAAACAAGCATTTTTGTCCCTTATCTTAACCTACGTTACATCCTTTCAAAATCTCTTCTCATTAGGGCACTTGAGTTAACGTAGAGTTAAATGATTTTAAGCATCGCTCGAAGAAGTTCGAGCAAGATTATTTCTCTCTCATTTTTGCAGGGTTCTTGACTTGTAAACCTGAAGCAGATGACAAAGAACTTCATTTCGGCAGCCTTGACTCGACTGGAGTCCCATTTGAAAACCTTTGACCTGGCCCTCGTTACGGTCCTTATCAAGACCTCCAGATCAGCTCGGTCGTACCAATTGCGAGATTACTTGAACCTTTGTCGAATGTGATGATGGTAAGATTGAGTGATTTCTCTTGAATCCTGCAATTAGGACAAACAGCCTTTCTCGAGAGTGAGAGAAAGCCCTTTCAGACTAAAGTCTCACATCCAGATTACATTCGAGGTATTCACAATATGATTATCTCCCTAAGCAGAATTGGTGATGCAAACTTGACAGAGTAATTATGCATGGACCGCTTGATAAGTCATAAGCAAAATGCACAATGCAAGATCGAAGCGTAATTTTGCATGATTTCATTGATGAATTTCAGCAATTATGTTTGCACATGTCACCTCTAATTTTGTCTGGCAGGTAGCAATTTATGATGGTCGAGTTACCTCTCAAGGTCTCAAAATTATCCAAGGACCATTAAATGAGCAAACCTTACTAGCAAATGCTGACCAGATAGTCTTCCAAAATCTTAAGTAAGTATATCTTTAACCTGAACCTCTTCAAGAGAATGAGAGAAATTCCTTTCTGACTAAAGTTCCTCATTCAAGTTGATCAGGATTGTCAGAAAGGTCAGACAGGTTTCCTTGTTGACAAATTCCCCAGTGAAACTTTTTAGTGCAAGCGAGAGCTCACTCATCTTTTTTGACATATGCATTTACATCGATTTTATGCATATCATCATCATGTTTTGAGAAAATGGACAGGTATGATGCAGTTAGCCTACCCATCACTTACTCATTGCTCAGAAAATACCAGGTAAATTTCTGAACCCTTTTAAAGTCGACTTTAGTCGTAATCCATCTTATGCCTGCATTGACAATTTTTCAGGCGTCACACCATTTTGTATTCATACTGATTCAATTCAGATGATACATCATCTCTTGTCTTGATACGATGAGACCTGCTTGAGAAGGTCGCAAGAGACATTCGTACCGCCTTATGGTGACCCGTTGAGGAGGTCCCAAGAGACATCTCTTGTCTTGATACGATGAGACCTACTTGAGAAGTTCGCAAGAGATTATTTCTACCGCCTCATGGTGACCCGTTGAGGAGGTCCCAAGAGGCAACTCTCGTCTTGATACGGTGAGACTTTTTGAAGGTCACGAGAGATTATCTTACCAACTCATGCTAACCCGTTGAAGAGGTCGTAAGAGACAATGTACTGACTCATGCTGACCCGTTGAGGAGGTCGCAAGAGACATTCTACAGTCTCATGGTGACCCGTGAGGAGGTCCCAAGAGGCATCTCTCGTCTTGATACGATGAGACCTTCCTGAGAAGGTCGCGAGAGATTATTTTTACCGACTCATGGTGACCCGTTGAGAAGGTCCCCAAGAGACAAATGGCCGGCTCGAACCATAACTCGAGCACATTTTCAAATCCTACACAGATCATGCGTTGTCCCGCATCAAAGGGAAACCTTTGGTAACGGATAAGGCCCCAAAAACCTAAGATCTACATGTGATCTTGGTTTGTTTTCTCGATTTCACAATGTATGGGCTCTTGTGATTTCGAAAAAATAAATGGCCAGCTCGAACCATAACTCGAGCATATTTTCAAACTCTACACAGATATTGCGCCGTTTCGCGTCAAAAGGAAGCTTCTGGCAACAGATGGGCCAGTACCTTAGCACCTTGGCATCCATTGGAGGTTTGGAGGTTAAGGGAATCATTAGCTTATGAGGTATTTGGTAAAACATGTATTTTCATAGGTGATCCATGTGCAGACTTCTTTGATGTGGGATATGAGAAGTTCCACCACATGTTATTTATCGCATTGCAATTTATTCATCACTTCACGTGCATCAGAAAATGAGAATAAAACTCCCACAAAAAAAAATCATTGTCATTCATTTACATTGTCAAAATTTGGGTTTCAATTTTATCTTTGAGCGAAACCTCTACGAGCCTCCACTCAAAGAGGGGCAGCTGTTGACACCTAAATTTTGATTTATTATTTAATCCTTTAAAAAAAATTAGGGACTAAACTTAGTCCCTAGCAAAAAAACCAGTTTTCATATTATTTTCACTTAGATTATTTTAATTTTAGTTGCATTGCATTTGCATTCATAATCGGATCGGCAACATATGAATGGCCTTGGGCTTAACTGAATTAACGACACGTAAGCCTGTGATGATGAAGATTTGGCTAAAAAATATTATCCTTTAATTGACCAAAGTTCGAAACAATAAGCGAATATTATTAAGACTTGGTCGCTTGGCAAAATAAAATGCAACGTGCATGAATTCCCATAACATTCGTACATGTCAGCTAGTTGGGAATTAAAAAAAGCAAAAGAAAAATGAAAAATGAATTGATTCAATGGCAATCTTCACCAGATTAGTCAACAAAAAAAGAAAGCAATCACGGCATGAACTTGTGCTGAAAATATCCGATCAGCAACACGAGGATAGAAGCACGGAAAGAAAGAAATAGTGGAATCCCACAAATCAAGAGGCAGTTTCTCAAACTGGGGAAATTCTTTAGGAAAGGAAGCGCACAATGGAACACACAGGTCATCACATGAATGTAAAAGAGAATTTTTTGGAATTTGACGATCGTTTATTACTCCATTCCATCTATTCGTGCAAGACGAAGAAAGAAAGATTAAAGTAAACTAGCACATGGCGGAAATGTATCTGGTCGTCAAAAAGAGAGATATTCATGAAGATTTGCACAAAAGAAATCCTTCGCTCGCTGATTTATAGCCATTTGTCTTTGGCAATCTGAAGCCAAATTTTAGTAATTGACTCCATGAGTTTCGATAATTGATTCTACGGTCTAAGATTTCCAAAGAAGCGCAAATGACATATGCTATAAAACTAGACTTCATTACTTCAACAGGGGGGGCTCCGTCTAGAAAAAGAAAGAAAGTGAGAAGCCTAAGAAAAGTCAGGGAGTTGGAAGATACATGAGAGAGAGAGAGAGAGAGAGAGAGAGAGAGTTGTTGGATTTTATGGGGGTGCACGGTAAGTACCGTGGTCCGCCCATGTAGGGCACCCCTTGGCGGTTACCAACTTTGAACGTGATAAAAGATCACATCCCTTCGTCCTGTTAAAATGTATCTGTCAGATGTCGTTATTTGTGACAACGCTCTTCCAACAAAGAAAATAGAAGACAGAGACGACGACGATTCTCCCTATGCTCTCCCGAACGTGATAACGAACTCGAATCTCTCGTTGCATTGGTGACTCTTAATCTGTGAAATACGAGGTATGTCCGTTTTGTGATATGCTTCTCCGATCAGTGACTCAAGATCGATCCTAGGGCTGTTAATCTAGGGTAATTCCGCTGTGCGTAATAGGGATCGGTTCCCTTCATTGGTATCTGAGCCGAAATTCTTGTTTTCTGATCTTTTCTATGTTTAAAATTAAATTATCTGACTTTTGGTGAATTTCGTGGAAATTTTTGGACAAATCGTTTTTCGGGGATATTCTGGCCGGAGAGAAAAGTGCCGATTCCGGCCAAATTCTGGCATGTCACGGGTTGGCTTCGGCGCAACAGGGTCGCCTCATCATGGGGAACAAAAGCCCTAAGTTGTCTCGGCGTTTGGTCGCTCGCCGGAGACGAATTTTGCGAAGGAAATTTTGCGGATTAGGGTTCCGCGTCCGAGCGTTTATCGCTTGATTCCGGGCCAATTTCTTCACCGTTTTCAGAGATTCTTAGATCTACGTGGTCGTCCGGACGTAGCGTTCAAAACCCACCATCAATTTCGTTTTGAAGTGGGCAGTCGGAAGAGAATCTGCTGGTTGAAGTTGCGGTAAAAAAAAATGGCGGAGGAGTTGGGCGAAGGCTCCTGTTCTTCGCGAATGGAAAGAAGACGCGGGCAGAGGGCAGTCCCGTGGGCAGCGCACGGGCAATGGCAATTATTCAAAAAAAAAAATTAATTGCTGGAATAGTTCCCGGCGCATGCACGCGTGGGATAATGGGCGCATGGGCGCGTGCTCAACAAGCAAGAGCAGTGCTGGGCGGTTTAAAAAAAAGAAAAAAAAAGAAAAAGAAAAGAACAGGCGCCTACGTTGGGTTTTGAACCCACGTCCTCACAAGACCGCCACGCCATGCTGAACTTATCTGCTCAAAGTTGAGAGATAGTTCTTTTTTATTTATTTAAAAAAAAAAGGCCAATCGGTGGCCGTGGGATTTGAACCCACGCCATTTGCCTACCGCCAGCCGATTTATCCACCGAGCCAGTTCACGTGCATTTGTTATGATGTGAAATTTCTATTTTATTAATGATAATATTGAGACTTACGTCCCATTCCGCAACCCAAGAAGCCGGCCCAGTCCACGAACCAGCCCGACCAGCGACGTATGGGCCAAACCGGCCCGCTAAGCAAAGAATGGACCCGGTTTCGTACCGACCCGTTGACCGTTGGACCAATTTTTCCTAAAATTGCATTTTGGTCCCTAAACTTTCTAAAAAGTGCAATTAGGTCCCCGATATTTCTAAAAAATTTCAATTAGGTCCTCAAACTTTTAAGAAATTGCAATTTGTCCTCTAACTTTCTAAAAATTGCAATTTAGTTCCTGATCTTTGTCAAAATTGCAATTTGGCCCTCGAATTTTTTTTGAAAATTGCAATTTGGTCCCTCAAGTCAACTTTGGCCTTTGACCACGCGTTGACCGAATGAGCTGAAACTTTGACCGGCTCGTACGGGCTCTTTTGAGCTCCGATTGGGACGTACGAGGTACCATTACGTTCGTATCGAAATTTGTTTTCGATTTGATATGTTATACGAGCATGTTTGACGAACGTAACATTATAAAATACGTATGAATTCTCTTGATACACGTATTTTTTTAATTATTTTTCATCCATGTTATATTAATATTGAGGATGGTTTACATGCTTATATGATGGTTGATGATAGCACGTATAACGTTTAGATTAATTGCTATTCATATCTTGTATATGAAATTAGAGTATGATTTGATGCATATGTTATTGGTGCTTTAGTTCAAATCATGCCATGTCATTTTGCTATGATTATAAGATATCGAGATCATAGTATGAATTATGATCTTTATTTGAGTGGGGAGTTCTAGAAAATTTTAGTAATTTCAGTGAACTCCATTTTACATAAATAATTATGTTAATGATAATTTCAAGCGAGGATTCTCAGACGGTGATTGGGAACATAGTGAACTTTCGACTTTGAGACCTTATGTGAAATTATTCATTAACATAATTAGTTAGTGTAAAATAGATGCATAAATGTTAGGCATCAATAGATCGTGATTACATGTCTATAGAACTTTGTGTTCAGATATTATGGCTTTAGCTTCTTGGAATATCGTAGATAAGCCTAATTAGAATAGAAATTAGACGGCGAGAATTATGAAATTGGGATGTGAGAATCCAGTATCTGCTAGAATAGTTAAAAGCACTAGAAGCTCTTAACCTAGTTATGAAAGTACCTGAAAATGAAAATACTGCATAATGTAGAAGGAAAAAGAGGCATTTGTTGTATTGAAGATGTACTCAATTACTCGCATTATGTTGCTAAGTCGCATGAAAATATTTTTATGCATGAGTTCAAGCATTTATGAAAATGCCATAGTCAAGTGGGAGGCACTAAAAACTAAGTTTTGGTTAGATACCGTTCACCAACTTGGGACAGATCACTATAAGTTTTGACATCAATATGATGCCTTGTGGGCTAAATCTAAATAGCTTTTGTGGCTTGAGTCAAACAAGATAAGTGAACTGTTAGATGCAGACCACATTTTGACTTGATGAGTAGCAAATGCAAGCAGTAATTTGTTCTTTACCTCATAGCTATGTGTATATGAAAATCCACAATAAAGAGTAAAGACTCTTGAGGATGCTATGTGCCATCTTGAACTAGAGTACTGGTTCTAACTTAATTAGGGCTTCGTGCTGCTGGCAATAGCGTCAATGTGGGTTCGAGATGTGAAAAGTAAGGAAACAGATCTTCAGAAAAGAAATCAAAGTTTAACCGACATGGAAAAGGAAAATGTCCTTTTAAGAAAAACATTTCAAAAGTGAAGTGTTTTAACTGTGGTAAAAATGGTCACTTTACTCACAATTGTGATGAGTTAAAGAAGTTAGAATCCATTTGTACACTTAAGAGTGTACATATGTCTGTAGTTCAGTTTTGGTAACTGAATTTTATTCTTTGTGGATTGTAAATCTAAGGGCCACAGACTATGTAGTAGTGAAATTTTAATAAGTTTCACAATGAGCAAATTTAATAAATGTGAGAAATATTTTCTGAGTGAAAATCAAAGTAATTGGCACCTGCCAATTGAATATGTGCGATGGTCGCACTTTGTTCTTACTAATGTTTATATGCTCCAAAACACGATGGAATTTAATTTTCGTGTTAGTTTAGTTAAACTTGATATCAAGTTGGACTTTCATAACGATGGTGATGACTTGACGTTAGAAATAAGTTACTAGAATTCTAGAAGGTTTCAATGTGCAGATTGTTGAGTACAATTATGCGTATGATAGTTATTCCCTATTTTCATCTTTTGTGATGATATGAATATGTAGCATGCTAGGCTAGGTAAAGTAAGCTAAAGATGGCTTATTTGACAGTATTAAGAGTGTCAATTTGCCCATTTGTAAGCATTGCCTAGTGGGAATAATAGTGAGGAAACCATTTAGAAAATAAATAAGAGCTAAGTTTCCTTTGCATTGATCCATTCAGACATATATGGTTCAATAAATGTGAGAGCAAGGCATGAGGCTGTTTACTTCGTCACACCGATCGAAGTCAAGAAAATCCATCTGATTAATTCAGATATTTATGTGATGAAAAATAAATAGAAAAATAGTTTTCTATTTCAGCAATTCCTTAATAGAATTGGAGTTGCAGTGAAAACAGGTCCCAATAGATATGGTTAAGTCTTTGATGGCACATTCTATTGTATGTATTACCTTTTGTAGTGATATTTTGTTGATGGCTGTCTAGATACTTAACTGTGTGCTTTGTAAATCAGTTACTCCTACTCTATATGAGTTATGGACAAGTTGAATATGAGATTTGAGTTTGCTCATATCTTAATATGCTTCCTATACACATGAGTCCTCCCACAGGTATGGGAAAATAAGACCCTAGAGGCAAAAATAGTATTTTCGTGAAATACTAAGAGCACTCGAAAGGGCAAGTGTTGTAGGTGAGCAAGAAAGTATGAAGTGTAACTGAATTTTTGAATCATGAGATGTCACATTCTTAGTGAATGCACTTCCGAAAAAAGGCGAGATAAGTTGTTTGAATCTTGGATAGTGATAATGATTTTATTGAGACTTCTTATCCAAGTGGGAGCAATGTGAGAAGTGGGGAATTTGTTTCGAATAAGTCTCAATTGCAACCACTTGATGTGAAGAAGATGTCGTCGTTGTCTGATCCGAATGGGAGCGTAATGGAGAATGATGTACTAAGTGTGCAATCACTAATTTGGCGAATAAGAGAGCCAAGAAATGTAAATGAGACTCAGACTTGCCCTAGTTAAAAAAAAATGGATATGAGCAATGGAAAAAGAGATGGAGTCGATGAGATCAAACCAAGTATGAGAACAGGTTGATCTTTCGAATGGACGCAAAGCCATTGAGAGCAAGTGTGTTCTCAAAATAAAGCGTAAAGCTGATGGCTCGATTAAGAAATTTAAAGCTCGCCTTATGGTGAATTAGTATGATCAGTTCACCTTATTAAGAAAGTGATTGGTATGGATCTTGGATTACATCAAATGGATGTAAAGACTGCGATTCTCAATGGAGAATTAAAAGAAGAATTTTTGCATGAAACAACCTATTGGGTTTGTTATATAAGGCCAAGAACAAAAGGTATATCGACTTTTGAGATCGATATATGGCCTTGAGCAGTCTTCATGATAATGATATATGCTTTTTCGTAATGCCACTGTGGCATATGTTTTTCTAATGATTGATGAGGATCATTGTGTATATATCAAAAGATCCAAAGATCAGTTTGTGATCTTATCATTATATGTTGATGATATGCTAACTGCTTGGAGCAGTATGGAGTTAATTGATACAGTCAGAATTGGTTATGTTCCAATTTTTGATAAATGGATGAATCTGCATACGTTTAAAGAGATTATGATCTCTTTCACAAGAGACTTATTTGGATAAAGTCCTTGAGAGATTCCGCATGCAAGATTGTAAAATAAAAGATACTCCTATTGTAAGAGGTGAAGGTCTGAGCAGAAGATGTGTCCTAAGACTCCATAAGCAAAATAAAGAAATGAAAAGTGTTCCATGTTCTAGTGTTGTTCGAAGCTTAATGTACACTATGTGTGTAAAAGACCTGATATTAATTATGTAGCTGGAATGGTGTGTAAATACCAATTCGCTACAGGTCAAGTGCTTTGAATTGCCGTCAAGAAAATTCTGAGATATTTGAAAAGTACTGCTGATTTTTTATTGAGTTATCAAGGTAGAGATTTGCACCTTGAAGGCTATGCTGATGTTGACTGAGGAAAATGTTTAACTTTGCGTTCTTACTTAGAAATGACGCCTTGTGTTAGAATAGTAAGAAGCAAAGATGTATAGCCTTATCCACGATGAAAATTGATCTCGTGGTATTATCAACAGCATTATAAGAGAATGTTTGGCTTTAGAGAAGTTTGGATCAGTAAGGTGTTGCTAAGGGTGCTGCAAATACAATTATTAGTTCATTGTAACAGCCAAGCAACAAAAAGCTTACACTAAGGATCCATTGCCAGACCAAGCAAATAGACATGTGATATAGTTTTTGAAAAACATTGATGCAAGAAAAGATGTGAACATACATTACACATACATGCACAGAATGATAGCAGCTCTTCTGTGAAGTGAATACCTAGAGATATTTCTCCTTAGTCATGTGTTAGCAAAAGGATCAGTTCCATATATATTGAAATCTCTAGAAGTGCGTAAAAGTGAGAGTACTGGACATTTATATTTCCCAATGTTCACAGTTAATGGTATTTGTTATCATTATTGATGCCTATGAGATTGTATGGCATTTATGCATATTAATGCTTGGTGGATTATGTTGAGAATGTATGTCGGACAGATGAGATTAGCCTACTTACACAGGTAATCGCCTCTATTTACTACGTGTTAAATAGAGATGAGACGATTTCAAGCTAATTATCTAGGTGATAATTGAGAGCTGAAGTTTGAATTTTTTTTTTATGTCGCATTAACAAAAGTGTTAAGATGAGGTCATGATTTTTATTATGTCCGAAAGTGAAATATCGAAATGGTATAGCCCACACGTTTCACTTTATCTGTCTTAATGCCAGATGTGAGTTCTGAAAGTTTCTATTATAGAGAGTAGATTTGTGAACTCAAGCTAGACATTGAGTATGTCTGAGCTATCATCTGTACGGTATTAAAAGTGAAAAGACATACGCTCCATGGGAAAGGAGAGAATACCGTAATACGTACTTCATATTACGTATGCATGAATTGGCCAAGTAGAGTTGGCAAGAGTTTTGATCTCAACTCTATAGCCGTGTGAGACTCTTGAGGATAAAAGTTCCTCAAATTAAGTCCCCTCACGACTCTTACTTATTCTCAAGATTTCTTTTTGGTGTTCGCTATCTTAGGATGTTACCAATGGTCATGAGATTGATTCGACCTAATGGGACATTTCTAGAAAAGCGAGCTGGACTGAGATTGAGAGATTTAAGGGAAGAGGAAGATCAAATTTGTTTGGATGTCACATTCAATCTTTGTGTTCACAGGTCTACCAATTATGATTATTTGAGTTAATCATGATTGTGAATACAATGTATTGCATTTGAGCGCTCAATGAGATCGAAGAGATCAAGAGAGATATGATATAAATGTGACTGATTGATCTAGGGTACTGCATACTGAATCTACTCTGAGTTAACATGCCATTTTAGAGCTGCTATATACTCCCAACGGATGTATGGCAACGAGCTCTCGCAGTATGCTGGTCGCACGGATTATTTGTCGATATGAACTTTGCAGAAAAGAGAGAATTATATTTAACCCTTCGTGGGTGAGTGGGAGTTATTGATCCTTCGTGGACAAGTGAGATATGAATAGCCCTTCATGGGCGAGTGGGAGATGTTGGATTTTATGGGGGTGCACGGTAAGTACCGTGGTCCGCCCATGTAGGGTATCCCACCCCTTGGCGGTTACCAACTTTGAACGTGATAAAAGATCACGTCCCTTCGTCCTGTTAAAATGTATCTGTCAGATGTCGTTATTTGTGACAACGCTCTTCCAACAAAGAAAATAGATGACAGAGACGACGACGATTCTCCCTATGCTCTCCCGAACGTGATAACGAACTCGAATCTCTCGTTGCATTGGTGACTCTTAATCTGTGAAATACGAGGTATGTCCGTTTTGTGATATGCTTCTCCGATCAGTGACTCAAGATCGATCCTAGGGCTGTTAATCTAGGGTAATTCCGCTGTGCGCAATAGGGATCGGTTCCCTTCAAGAGTAAAAGTGAGGAAATATGGGTTTACATTAGTAAACCCGTAGCCCAAACCCCCATCACGATATCATCTTTGCTGTGAAGTGGCCACACTTGTCCGAGAATTGAAGTTGCCAACTTGATGATCCCTCCGATGGTGATGAAGACGATGTCCAACTCTTTGTAGTCGACGCACCAGCCCTGCTCTCAAGCGTTGCATGTCCCATTTTGGCTCGTAGCTTGTGCCATCATTCGAGCCGTCTGTCAATCTTTCCTGTTTTGGGACGTGAGGCTGTTGTCAGGAAGTCCATTTGCAAACCTTAAGCGACAGTTTTAGTTTTTGGGGATCCCTCAAAAACTAGCTCGCACGAGTCCAGTAACCTCTTGAGGCAATATAGCTGACTTTGTTATTCGTCACAGTTGTTCGGCCATCGAGCTAGCTATCCGAACCAGCCCAATCCACAAGTTCACAGGAAGCGAGCGTCCCAAAGCTGCTGTTCCAAGTCTGTGCGTGATTCCCAAACCGAGTTGCGATCTCTAAAGCCAATCGAATTTCAACGAAAATCGATTTTATCCGCAAGGTATCGCGTTCAATCGGAACGGCAACAAATCTGAAATCATTTCAGATTAGGTAAAATTCGCTTTGCTCAATTTTCACTTATTATTTCATGTTGACGTGAATATTGGTTGATTTTTCGGTTAGGCAAATTTTACCCGTTGCAATATGTGGTGATTGCATTTTTTTAGCATGTTTTTTTTAGAAAACCAGTTCGAATTTAGGGGTGATTCCCTATCGACAACGTGTAAGTTCGCACTAATCTCGACCATGAGATTTGTCCGACGGCATGGGGGTCAAAATATCTAATCTCAACCACGAGATTTGATTCCTTGATCCAATCCGTCATTCAATTCGATTGGAAAATATTTTCAAAGAATAAGCATTGACTGTGGACGTGTCTTAATTTAATAAAAATAAAAATACCAAAAATATCTCATAGATTGCATGGAACATTCTGATCATGTAGATTCAATACATTCATTTACATGTGCATGTCATGAAGGCCTAGTTGCATGACCGCTATCTCATTTTAAATCGGCATTTGTTAGCCAAGTTGTATGGCTTTGCCACGCCATAAAGTTAGTCACGTCATCCATCATAAGATTTCGCCATCATGTCCATTGTATGTCATATTTTGCCAGTCATTCATGCACCTTGCCATGTTTTTCGCGTGCCATGCCATGTCATCATACATATGCCACGTCATATAGTTTTCCATGTTGCATACTCTCTGTCATTTAAGACCATGTCTTAATTAATTAATCTGGTTTGCATGTTTAAATATTCTAACTTGATGTCATACTCCACCTAAGTTAAAATTAGATCATTTTTACATGCTATCATTCCACTTATGTATGTTTTGCATATCATCAAAACTCAGATCTTTTGAATGGGCATATATGCATGTCATATTATGCTTGTCGCATCCGTACGTCATTTAGAATAAGATTCATTCATTTAAAATTAATAGGCCAATCTAGTCCAATGGAATACATCATTTAGATTAAATTCCTGCCATCTTTGCATAACATGTAGGTTAGAATTTATGTTGTTCTGCATGTCATTGATAAAAAAAATACAAAACATTATCATGTCAAATTAAAATAGTTGCCACCTACCATGTCGCTAGAATAATTGTGTTCTTATAATACAATTACATCCATGCATTACATTCATTTTAATAAAAAATAAAAATTATACATTCGAAACTTTAAATCAGAATCCACATAAGTTACTAAACTCAGATAATTTTCATGGAATGGGTACCGAAAGGGCGTTAATAGAAATATTAGTGTAACCAAGTTCCCGAACTTAAAATCTTTGGTTCGTAGAAATAAGATATTTCTCCCGATACTTTATTTAGGTGTCTAATTAGCCTACCACGAATTGATTAGTGGCGACTCCAAGATAGATTACTTGATATTGAACCGTAAGTTGCGATTTGGTATGGACTTGAGAGAGTCCGAGCTGGGTTTAACAGCTTAGCAATCCATTAGCCTAGAAAGCTTTGAATTTTAGGTCGCGACAACAGGTAATTGATAAATCAGGCTCCACATATCTGTATGTGGTATTGACATGTAAGCTTGTACCTGTATTTCATAAAACCATAGAGAAATACGAGAAAATACGCTAAAAATACCTCAAAATATACACATATTTGGACTTTCGTATGTATTTTCCATCCATATATTATCAAACATGTAAAATAAATATACCACCTTGTAAAGCATGAGTATACGAGTACGCCTGTACTTGGAACACCCCGATCGGACACCGCACGCTCCCTCACGTGCCGAAGCGCTGACACGTGCGTGGCACGTGTTCAGCTTCTCAGCCGGTTTCGAAATCGGTCCGACCGCTACCCCTGGACCGACTCGGGAACCAAGTCGAGGTGGTTCGTTCGAATCGGTCAACGACCAGTCCAACCGAATGGTCCGAGTCAAAACGGATCAGGTCGGGTCAACGTAATCGGGTTAGGTCGGGTTAACAGTCTCGATGATGTCATGCTGACGTCAGCCCTGCACGTGTCGAACACGTGCGGGGCGAGGGTCTAGTGTGTGGAGCACGTTTGGCGGGTGGCCGCCACGCGCCCGATAGCCACCGGCGCGTGGCGGCATGTCCAGCGGTTGCCGGCGACGATCTTCATATGGTTTTGCTCGTCTCATCCAGCCCTTTCCGAATATATAATTTTATTTTGGTTTTGACAAAAATAAAATTTCGAAAAAACCCTGATAACGTGATTCGCAATCTAAAACGTTTAGGCTCTTATACCACATGTAAGCTGCGATTTTAATCCATATTCAGCGACCCAAGATCTCACGTATAGAAACACAAATCACATATTCATAGATTAGAAGAATTAACGCACCTTATTTCGGATCCATCGTTCTTGATACGGAATTGCGACAATCCGATATTCAAGAGCTTCTCCTCTATGAACCTCCTTTATCACTGGCTTCAATGAGACGGCCCCTCACGTATTGCTTCGGACGAGTTTTTTGTGAGGTTATATGGACATTAGGGTTTAGAGGAGGGATTTGAGCTCTATTTATAGAGAATGAAACCTATCCCCTCATCAAAAATTAGGTTTATCTCGGCCCATACTATCCAGCCCCATATCCGACTAGAATTAGGCAACTATATATATCTTTCTTTATTAGATCGATTAATTTACAATAACATTTAATAAAGCTCACAACCAATATGTTCTCAAATATATTCTAACATTATCAACTTTTCAGTTGAATCAAGCTGCTTTTCCTTTGTCCACAACTCTATAAAAATTCACCCGAGAGTTGTCAAATGGCAACTCTTGAACCGTGATAAAAATTGATCGAACATTAACTGAATCATGCTCTAAATCATTCTCCTCTTCAGGATCTTCATGGGAGCATGCATCTGCGGCAGAATCGCTGCCTGAGACATCCCCACCAGTTTTAGAAACATTTTCACTATCTTCATCATCAGTGTCTGCATCATTGTCTCCTCCATCCTGGCCAGCTACGAGTTTGAGGTTACCTGATCGACCCTCTTGTCTGTCAATACGGTGCCTTGTCACAGTTAGAGAGTTCGCTGCATATAATTCAACGTTCTCCTCAAATTCCTCGTTTGGTGATAACTCGCCCTCTTTTTTTTTTTTTCATTTCTAATTTGGATGGTCCAACAGTATCTACTTGATTTCAGCTGACTTTCACGCTGTCTTGAAGAATTCCATGAACACTCGTTGTTGTAACAACATTACCCTCCAATAATGGTACATAGTCCTGAATACCTTTGGATTCATGGTCCCTGCTGGCAGTATCCTTAGGATGGGATGGAAGAACATTGGCACAGGAACCTGATATCACCTCCACACTGATTCTCTCATGACTATTCTCTGAAACAGGCGGTGGGGTGCACCCACATGTTTGTGCACTAGTGGTGACTTGAACATTGGAAGCATCAACTTTCTCTGACAGATCCACATCCTTTGCTTCCTTCTCAGAAAGATGAGTATCACACACTAATTCATCTCTATCTGCACGTTTTGACACTGGACAATTGTTTTCTTTAGCAGAAGCATCTCTGTCAAGGAAAGCGGCCTTGCCGATGATGGGATAAATCGATTGTGGGGCTCTCAACAAGCACTCTCAAAGGAACTTTGTTCACACAAGGAAGAGGAGACGGAAGGTGGCTTTTCAATATACTGTATTCACAATCGATTCACCCATATTGAAATGGTTACAAGACTCACCTATTTATAGGCTTAAAACATGACTCTTGAGTCTCTCTAGGAAAGTGAAAAGACTAAAACAACAATTACATCAGAATACTAAAAGATGATAGACTCAACTAATTATGTCTACTAAAACAATAATTACATCGGAATACTAATTATGCCATGGGAGTCGAACGGTCACTGATAACACTTAATGAATTTGACTTAATTCCCAACAAAACTCCCCCTTAAGCCAAATTCTCTTCCGTCGATCATTCCAAGTAAACTTCTGAATTTCCGAAACACTTCGATCTTGAGAGGTTTCGTAAAAATATCTGCGACTTGATCACCGGTCTTCACGTGCACAACTTCAATTTGTTTGTCGCTAACTTGTTCTCGAATAAAATGATATCGAACATCGATATGCTTGCTCCTCTCATGAAAAACTGGATTCTTCGCCAAAGCAATGGCAGAAACATTATCAACAAAAATCTCCGTTGCATCCTTTTGCTCCATATGGATTTCTTTGAGCAACTTTCTCAACCATATCGCATGACAAACACACGATGATGCAGCAACATACTCCGCTTCACATGTCGACAGAGTAACACTGGATTGCTTCTTTGATGACCATGTAAAAGCAGTTTCACCCAAATAAAATACAAAGCCCGTAGTGCTTTTTCGATCATCGACATCTCCCCCATAATCACTATCTGAATAACCTCTGAGTTGAAATAGTTCAGATTGATAATAATATAAGCCAAGAGAGATAGTACCTTTGATGTACCGAAGTATCCTCTTTGCTGCCTTAAGATGAGATGTCTTCGGATTCTCTATATATCGACTCACAATTCCGACACTATTCATGATATCTGGTCTGGTACAGGTCAAATACCTTAAGCTTCCAATCAAGCTTCTAAAATATGTTGAATCAACATCGACACCTTCATCGAACTTTGACAGTTTTGCACCACAATCCATCGGAGTATTAACCGAAGTGCAATTCTTCATGTTGAATTTCTCAAGGATATTTTCAGCATATCTTTTTTGGAAAATAAAAATCCCATCTTCATTTTGCTTCACTTCGATACCCAGAAAATAACTCATCAAACCATTATCTGTCATTTCAAATTCTTTCACCATCGATGCTTTAAAAGTGTCAATCAATCCAGAATTATTTCCTGTGAAGACAAGATCATCAACGTATAAACATGCCAATAAAACATCACCTTTCTCATGCTTCAAGTAGAGAGCATGTTCGTACGGACATTGTACGAAGCCATTTGTCTTGAAATAAGCATCGATTCTGGAGTTCCAAGCTCTCGGAGCTTGCTTAAGCCCATACAAAGCTTTCTTCAATCTCAGCACTTTGTCTTCATGACCTTTCACAACAAACCCAGTGGGTTGTTCGACATAAATTTCTTCTTCAAGAACGCCATTCAGGAATGCCGATTTGACATCCATTTGATAGATTGGCCACCGATTTTGAGCTGCAATGGAAATCATTAGTCTGATGGTTTCCATTCGGATGACAGGTGCAAATACCTCGTCATAGTCGATCCCAGCTTTCTGTTTGTAGCCCTTTGCGACAAGTCTGGCCTTATAACGAGTGATTTCTCCTTTCTCGTTCTTCTTGGCCTTGTATACCCATTTGACACCGATCGCCTTTTTGTCCTTCGGAAGATCAGCGAGTTGCCACGTTTTATTCTTTTCGATGGCTTCTATCTCTTCATCCATGGCTTTCCTCCATTTTTCTTCTTTGGCAGCTTCATCGAAAATAAGTGGTTCACAATCTGCAAGAAGACATATAAGGTGAAGCTCATCGGTAGCTTCATAAATTTCAGAAAGTCTTCTTGATCTCGGTGCTAGCGATTCTTCGACAGTATTTGAAGTTGAAGCTGATGATGATGGAGAGAACATCGGAGAAGGTGAATGAACTTCAATCTCCATTTCGACAGAATCATCACGAACGGTTTCAACAAATTTATCATGACTGGTTTTGACAAGTTGTCGATTTTCCTCCCACAAACTTTCTTCATCAAATTTCACATCTCTGCTTACATATACTTTCAAAGTGTCAGGATCAAACAATTTGTAAGCTTTTGATGAGGAATCATACCCGATGAAGATGAGCTTTTTACTCTTGTCTTCCAACTTCGATCTTTTCTGGTCGGGTACGTGAGCATACGCAACACTCCCAAAAATTCTTAAATGAGAAACCGTAGGTTTTCTCCCGCTCCATGCTTCTTCTGGGGTAACACCATCGAGTCCTTGCGTGGGACATCGATTCTGCAGATAAACTGCACATCTGACAGCTTCGCCCCAAAGCTCCTTTGACAAATTTTTGCTTTTCAACATACTGCGAACCATGTCGAGAATGGTTCTGTTCCTTCGCTCAGCCACACCATTTTGTTGTGGGGAATACAGCGCCGTTAAGAAACGTCGAATGCCATGGTAATCACAGAATTGATTAAATTCTCCAGAAGTAAATTCTCCTCCACAATCAGTTCTTAAAGACTTGATAAAATAATCACTCTCCTTTTCAACCATTTTCTTGAAGTGCTTAAACGTATCAAACACCTCTGATTTTTCTTTCAAGAAAAACACCCAAGTCTTTCGAGTAAAATCATCAATAAACGTAACAAAGTAGCGATGATTACCGTACGACTGAGGAGTGATCGGACCACATACATCAGAATGAATCAACTCCAGTGGCTTCTTCGCTCGATAAGTCGACTCCTTCGGAAAACTTGCTCGAGAATGCTTGCCAATTACACATCCTTCACATAATTGATCGGGGTGATCAATATGCGGTAAGCCATACACCATCTTCTTGCGAGAAAGCATATTGAGTCCGCCAAAATTGAGATGACCGAACCTCAAATGCCATAGCCACGAAGGATTGTCTACACATGCTTGAAGGCATGTAGACATATCATCTTTGATGT
The DNA here is from genome assembly GCA_021437785.1 of Rhodomyrtus psidioides. Lineage (NCBI taxonomy): Eukaryota > Viridiplantae > Streptophyta > Magnoliopsida > Myrtales > Myrtaceae > Rhodomyrtus > Rhodomyrtus psidioides. The sequence continues at coordinate 533,372 of JAILYB010000053.1, forward strand.
TCAGAGTGAACATCCTATTCTTCGACATCTTCACATTCGCAATCAACTTATTATTGCAATCTCTCAACATAAGACATAGATTTTTCATCTGGACAGTAAATCCTTTCTCAAGAAGCTGTCCTAAACTCAAAATATTGCTCGACATCTTCGGCACATAATACACGTTAGTAATAAACTGACGTGTTCCGTTCTTCAGATGTATTAAAATCGTACATTTCCCTTCGACAAGAATTTGAGAATTATCACCGAACAAGACTTTTCCTTTTACTGTCTCATCCATTTCAACGAACATCTCCGTTCGGCCGCACATGTGGTTACTTGCTCCAGTGTCCAAGTACCACGTATCATTCTTTTCATCAGCATTTTCTTTAAATGCCAGTATAAGAACTTGATCACCATCATTCACCAGGTTCGCCTTTTCATCTGCCACCGCACTTTCTTTCTGCCAACACTCATAAGCATAATGGCCACATTTATTACAACGATAACATCGAACCTTTGATTTATCATACCGGTTATTTGTGTTTCTTCCTCTTCCACGAGTACTTCTTTGATTATGAAAGCACTCATTGCTTCGGGCGAAATCTCCTCCGCTTCGTCCACGACCTCTTCCTTGGAAACGGCCTCTACCGCGTCCTCGGTCACGATCTTGATTGACCCATCGAGTTTGCACAGGGTCACTTCTTTGGCCTTTGTCATCTCGGATATTCAATCGAGATTGGAGTACTTCCTCCACCGGTTCAGACTTGTTTCTTTTCAGTCTTTCTTCATGGGCTTGCAACGAACCCATGAGCTCATCGACCGTCATAGAATCGACATCTTTCGATTCCTCGATAGCGACGACGATGTGGTCGAACTTCTTATCCAACGACCGCAGGATTTTTTCGACAACACGAACATCAGGAACATCTTCGCCATTCCTTTTCATCTCGAACTCGCCTCTCAAAGTTTGAAGGCTGATCTTCTTTACTTTCTCAACACCTTGGCGTGGTTTGAAGAATCTCCCATGCCTCCTTGGATGTAGTAGCATTCGAGACTTTCTCGAACATAGAATCATCTAAGGCTTGAAAGATGATTGACAACCCGAGTTGATCTTTCGAACGAGTCTTCTCCAACGCATTCCTCTGAGCCTGAGTCAACGCGACATCTTCATCTGGCTCATCATAGCCATTGTTGACAAGATCCCACACACTATGGGCGCCGAGTATGGCTTTCATTCTGGAAGCCCACTTGCCATAGTTTTCTTTGGTGAGGATTGGATACTGAAAAGGAAGGTTGCTTGTTGACGCCATAATCACGAAACCGTGAAGCTCTGATACCAATTTGATGGGATAAATCGACTGTGGGGCTCTCAACAAGCACTCTCAAAGGATCTTTGTTCACACAAGGAAGAGGAAACGGAATGTGGCTTTTCAATATACTGTATTCACAATCGATTCACCCATATTGAAATGGTTACAAGACTCACCTATTTATAGGCTTAAAACATGACTTTTGAGTCTCTCTAGGAAAGTGAAAAGACTAAAACAACAATTACATCAGAATACTAAAAGATGATAGACTCAACTAATTATGTCTACTAAAACAATAATTACATCGGAATACTAATTATGACATGGGAGTCGAACGGTCACTGATAACACTTAATGAATTTGACTTAATTCCCAACAGCCGACACCTGTTAATTCTCGTTTGTGTTGTTCCTCAATTTTGATTGCAACAAATTAAATTTTGTGGCTTCAGCATCAGAGTTTTCTTCACTTCCTCTTCTGCTTGATGCAGTACATTTGGTAATACTGTGCATTGCACTTCCAAGAATTCAGCACCATCAGAGCTAGGAGGCCTAGAAGAAAATCCCAACATTGGCTCCAGAAAGGTAGCCCAAAGTCGCATTACTTTATTGAACTGCTCTTTGCAGGAGGAAACCTCTTCGAATGAGTATCGAACAAGCTTATGCAAATCTTCATGAGTCGATACATCAATTGACTGCAAAGATATTGCCCCTTTAGGACATGTGACTGCAAATACTACAAGTGATTGACTCTTGGTACCGCACCAGCTCTCACACAAAACTGTACACCCACAATCCTTCCAGTTATCCTTAAATTTTCTTTTGCGGTCTTGTATGTCATCTTTCACTTTCTCTAAAGGAATAGATCTCAGGCTCTCATAGTTTGGGGCTTTATAGCCCAATCCATACTCTGCTATAGCATCCATCATTTCCTGACAATACATGCCTTTGATAGTAGTTAAAGGAATAAAATTATCGAGAAAGAATGTAGCAATTTTCTCGTCAGTGTAATCCTATTTTTTTTTCCAATACATTTCCACAGGAAAAAGTACACTACAAGTGCCATAACTTTCGTACGGCGTTCACTTAAGTGCCATAACTTTTAAAACGTTCACTTGAGTGCCACATCGGAGCAAAAACGTTTAGATGAGTGCTCATTCTAGCAAAAAGTGTTCATCTGAGTGCTACTTTCGCCGGAAAATATGATGTTGAATTTTCACTAATATTTTATTTAATTCTGAATGCCATGTGGAAATTCCACATCATTTTTAATATATTTTTTTTTATTTTTTTTAATTCAAATCAGAAAAAAAGCAAAAAAAAGAAAAGAAAAAGTTTATTAAAAAAAACGAGAAACCTATGGTTTCTCGGTGGTGGCCAGCGTGGGTCACCGCCGGCCACCATCGGCTGGCCCAGGGGCCAGTGTCGGCTCGCCCTGGGTTGGCGACGCCGTGACGGCCGTTGATCGATGGCCGTCGTGGCCTCAATGGCTGCGAGCGAGGGCACGAAGCCCTCACCAAATCTGGGTGAGGGCCTGGCGACCCCACCGGCCACTGGCCTGAGGTCCAAAACTCCACGTCATTGGCGTCATGCGTGTGGTGGTCGAATCTGAGGGTGAATGGACATGGGATCTTGGAGAAGATGGGTCCAGGGATGCATGTGGTGGTCGGAGGGAGGCTCTGGTGGCCGGGACTCGATTTCGTGGCTAAACCTCGGCTCCTTGACTCCCACAAGTGACGAATAGTCAACGATGGCTGTTGGGGATGACAATGAAGCTCGTGCGACGGCCGAAGGGCGTCGGAGCCGCTGGAACAGAAGTGGCGGAAGGTGGCTGTGTTGTGTGGTGGTCGAAGGAGGTGGGGGTGATGGTTGAGGTTGTTGATCGGGTGGAGGAAGGTGGAGGAAGGTGATGGAACAGGGGCAACGTCGCAGAAACATGGACATAACAAAGTTCGGCTTGCTGGGCTGTCTCTCTCGGCTCTGGGGTTGTTGATCGGGTGGAGGAAGGTGGCTGTGTTGTGTGGTGGTCGAAGGAGGTGGGGGTGATGGTTGAGGACGCGCGGAGGAGGAGGAACAACAACGGCAGACCAAGCAGTAGCAATGAAAGGAAAAACAAAGCATAGAGGGAGGCTGGTTCGCTGCCGTCCTTGCTCGACGGTGGCCAAGCAAAGGTAGCGTAGAGGATGGTGGTGCTTAGAGATGGTGAGGGTGTGGCGCAATGGTGGTGGCGGAGCACGAAGACATGCTGAGGAGGAGGAGCAATGGTTTTGCTTGAGGAAAAACAGAGAGAGAGATGAGGGAGTCGGTTTCGGACCTGCTCCGGGCTTCCTTGGCGGGGGCAATGAGCTGGAATGGCAAAGGTGATGGTAGAGACGTCGGACCAGACGAGGAAGGAAGAGTGTGGCATCGGGAAAGCCAAGGAGTCCATTGTTTTCTGTAAACGAAGACAAGAAGAAGAAGATGAAGAAGAAGAAGAAAGCCACGTGTACATTAAAAAAGTCAAGAAAATTGCTTCACCGGCGCCACGTCATATTTCCGGCTGCCAAATCAGCGACTAGCACTTAAGTGAACGGTTTTAAAATTTTTGGCACTCAAGTAAACATTTTGAAAGTTATGGCACTTAAGTGAACGCCGTACGAAAGTTATGACACTTGTAGTGTACTTTTCCCCATTTCCACAAGTTGTGAGTCTCAAAACTGGCAAGAAGTCCTAAGCCTCTGCCTCTGTCTCTGGCCTAAGGTAGCAGACTTCTTGTTATCGAACGCTGGATGCCGCAGCTCCTGGAACCTCTCGAGGAATGATGCCATTTATCGCCACTCATATCCGCAAGATTCACAAAGCTCATGCTTGCAGGAAGCTGCCCATCATTTCGCCAATTTCAGCAAGACAAAGGCCACATGCAGCTTCTCGAAACATGGGAAGCTCCTTACGCAGCGTTTTCATATCATCTTGATATTCCAGCTTTTCTATATACTCCAATTCATTCTCGGAAAAGGAACTAAAGCTTGAGGCCAATGAATCCACCAAAAGTATGGATCCAGATTCTGGTAAGCAAAGGCCATGATCGATAGGAGTTAAATCCCCCTGACCAAACCTTCCCATGCAGTCAAGTTTCCTTGCGTCTCTTCTATACACAACTGATCTTCCAATAAGTAACAAGTATAACTTGTCACTGGCACTAAATAAGTAATGTAAACGTTACTGATACCAAGCTTAGTGTCACTAACAATCACATGCACGACCTTTCTAGAGCCTAAAATCTTAGTGCACCTTATCACTCCATTTAACCTAGGCTATGATACCACTAAAATAAGTAACGACCTGACTCTCCGATCCTCCTGCTCCGCCATCACCTGTGGTAGACCGGCCTTAAACTTAGCTTCGACATCTTGGCAAAAACGCCTCACTTACCTAAAAATTGTCAACGATAATGAAGTGAGATCTCCAGCAAGTAAAACGTTCTAAGCCATCGACTAAACTAACCAAAGGACGAGACAAGAACGAACGCTTAAATGATAATTACTCTTGACATTTCCAAGGCAGTACAATCGATCCAATCCACAATCGTCAACTCATCGCGTGAATTTATGTAATGCACTTGGTAGAACAAGTAATCTAGTTATGCGACTCAAGCCACTTAACTTTATCCAGTTTATATGCAACGCCTCATACCGCCTCCGAGGCCGGCCCAACTCATACCAGGGCCACCCCGTAACACAACAGGGTCTTTCCATATCTCCATCGGGCATAAACTCAGACACAAAGTCCTCTTTCATGACTCCATTTATTCCTTTGACGTGTTATGCGGTGCATGATCAGATGCAATATTAAGGCTCATGCATATGACGTATCTAGGAAAATAGTCTATATTAGCAAGTATTAACAATATAAGAATGGTGCAGCATAAAGACACCTGAATTTCTTGGCTCTATAAACCCAAATAGATACGTCATCAAACTGTGCATTAATCGCCAAGAATCTGGACTCTGCAGTCTCCTGCACTCCCACTATTTGCCACCCGTTTGTCTTATATCCCACCAAAGAAAACGGCAAAAGTATAGACTTTGGTCCCGGTGCCACGCTCTCAAATTCCCCCCATTCAAGTTCAACATACCAGACCAACCCTAGCGACTCATCTCTCTCGCGTACCTACCATGACGAACTCCATTCCTCCAACCTCGCGGCCGAAACCCATCTTCAGTCCTATCGAAACCCATCTTCAGTCCTATCTTTCATCACTAGATTTCCGCCACGCCTGAAATCGACAACCCGTCGACGCAGACAACTATTCCAATGGGTCTCATTCAGGCCAAAAACCGAGACATGCAACCACACTGGAACTTCAACCGAGCATACGTCCCTCTCTCGCCCTTCCGCTCACTCGCGGCTCTCATTGCTTAGATTAGTAAATGGACTAGAAAGGCTACTTGTCTGGTTCGGGTCGCTGGTCTGGTCGAGGTCGACGGGCGAGCAGTTGTTGGACGTGCGACATACGTGCTTCGCTCGCCTTTCCGCTCACTCGGTACCATCGCAGCCTTGGTACCGACCCCAGCCCCGGTAGCCGGTCCCCTGCCCCGGTGGCTGGTCCCTTGCCTCGGCCCGGACCCCGTCCCCTGTCCCCGGTCCCACTCCCTATTGAAAAATTTCGTCAAATGGGATGAACAATGGAATCGGACTTTGAGGCATGTAATCACTCTCTTTAAGGGTTTATTTTCCCCACAATACTGCTAATGGTTTCCAGCAAATATCCTCAAGGATACAACAAAGCCTCAACGAGAATAGCAGATAGCAATTCTGATATTATTTCAAGATCTCTCTAGGAAACAATTGGAAACAAAGGCTGTATTTCTCTTTCATTGAGAGAAGAAGTGAAGATGATTCTGAAAATGAACAGAACACTTGAATATATAATGAGAACTAATACACTTTTTCGCGTCCGAAAAGTAGTTAATTCTCATGCAACTCTTCGTGTTCAAACAGTTTATTCAATCATACCTTTTCATGTGTGAATCGATAGTTATTTCCGAATAGACACAACAATTCGAAAGGTTGTGAGAGTGCCTTAGAAAATAATAGATAATTGAAAAGACGCGACCTTTCAAAGGTTGTCAGAATCCTTCGTGAACAGTCGCGCTATTTCACTAGAAAATAATGGTAATTGTTGATTTATGCTAAATTTAGTGCACGTGCGCACTCACATCTTTTCGATGTGGGACAAGGCACCTCTTAGTTTGTTTTTACAAACAAACCACCAACAGCCCCGGCCTAGGACCAGCCCTAGTCGCCAGCCCCGACCCCGGCCCCGGACCCACTTCTCACCCCTTGCTCTGGCCCCGGTCTTGACCCCAATATCTTTGCCGCCCGTCGGGTTCGAGACTGGCTCCGGCCCCAGTCCCAAACCTGGCCTTGGTCCCGGTCACAGCCCGTCTCCGGTCTTGGGCCTCGGTCCCGATCGTCGACCCTGGCCCCGACCCCCGTCCTCCGGCCCCATCCCCTGCCCCGGCCCCGGCTCCAGCTCCGGCTCCGGCTCCGGCTCCACTCCACACACCGGCCCTACCCCGGTGCCTAGCGCCAGCCCCGGCCCCAATCCAGATCCCTGGCCCCATTTTCGGACCTTGCCCCGGTGCCTAGCGCCAACCCCGGCCCCAGTCCCCACACCAGCCCCAGTCGGCAGCCTTTGTCCTTACCCCGGTCATAATTGACGGCCCCGGCCCCTGTTGCCGGTAGTCTATCCCAACCCTTGACCTGGCCTTGGTCTCGATCCTAGACCCGATCTCTAGCCCCGGCCTCGGACCCGGACTTGGCCTAGGACCCGGACCCATCCCCGGACCTGATCCTTAGCCCAACCCCAGCCCCAGCCCCAGCCCCGATCCCCATCCCTGGTCTAGGTCTCCGGTCCAGGTCTCCGGCCCCTATCCTTAGCCCCCGTCCCCAGCCTCCCGGTCCTAGTCCCATCCTCGGTTTCGAACCTGACACCGGCCCCGGTCCTAGGCCTTGGCCCCTGCCCCGGTCCCAACCTTAGCCCCGGTCGTCGTCGATTGAAGTAGGCTAAGGGAGTCGGGCTCGATAACTAGGACCGGGGCCTGCATCAGGGACTGATGCCTTTGATAGGGACCGGGGCCGGGACTAGGGCCTGCGATCGGGATCGGGACCGGAGCTTGTGATCGCGACCGGGACCATTTGCAACTTATGGAAGGAAGCTGTACTTATGTGTCGAAAATGGGTTCAATGTGTGACCTATTATTAACCTATTTAATTTTACTTCAACTTTTTAGACCCATTTTTATTTAGTCCTCTAAAAGTTAATGACTCTTATATGACCCATTTTATACAAAATATGGGTCGAATATGAGTCTATGACCCATATTGACAGCTCTACTTGAAGGTAAGGTATTACGAAAGGAAGTTGATCATGGATAATCAATAAGTTTAGAATTAATTCTTCCTAGATCGATGTTGGAGTGGTTAATAGAGACAGACATTAAATTCTTTAATACTTTTTATTTTTTTTCTCTTTTTTCCCTTCCTACTACTACGATGGCTGCCAAGGGCTTCGCTGCCCCTAACTGACCTCGCCGAGGCAAGGCCTCTCACCCAGATCTGGGCTAGGGTAGCCCCGCCCTGGCCTCGCCAGCCACGGGTGAAGGTGGCCACGGCCTCACCCAATCTAGGGGAGGCCAAGAAAGGCCGATCGGGGGCCACGAAACCCTCGTCGAAGCTCGTTAGCTACACATATATAAAAGCTCATACAGAGCCCTATCATTCTCTTGCCGCAGGTGTCTAGACCCACATTTTTGTCACCTGGTATTGTTCTTCTCCTTTCCCTTGAACCAACGGGGACAACCATACCCCATTGTTTCTTCTTTTTCTTTCCCCTTCTTCACAACCATCTTCCTCAAGTGTTCTGTTGAATTTTGTCTCGGATTTGAATATAGATCGGTTTGTTGCAATTGCAAGTTTTGACCAATTAAGATATGCTGCAGTGGACAGCTTCTTATTTTTGGGTGCTACAAGACAAAATAAAGAAAGGGCTAGTATTATATGCCATATATAGTGGGGCCCATGGAGGAATAAAATAAAGAAAAAAAAGGGTTTACTTTTCCCTAACCTGTAGAAGTCATGAAAAGTGAAAAAAAAAAACAAAAGATGGAGGATTTTTAGGGGTAACAAACAATGCGCTAATGTTGATTGAGGCCGTGTCACGCGCTCTCTCTCTCTTTTCCTTTTTCTGGTCACATCCCTGTGTTTGCCAGCTCAACATCATCTCTCACCTACCGAACGAAACACACTCCAGCCTCCCCAAATCCGACGGCTCTCCTTCCATCCCCCCATTTTCTCTCCCCAGTCCCCACGTAATTATCGCCATACCACTTCCTCCCCCTCTCTCTCTCTCTCTTCTCTCCTCTAACTCTCCCTATGCTCATCGAAAATCAACAAAACGCCGCACGAAGTTTGAATTCGAGCCTCCTTGAACGGCGAACGAGTTCCTCTCCCTGATGGTTGCAGCAGCAGCACCGTCACCGCTCGAGGAGTCCGTCTACATGGCGAAGCTTGCCGAGCAGGCCGAGCGCTACGAGGAGATGGTGGAGTTTAAGGAGAAGGTCTCCGCCGCCGCCGCCAACTCCGAGGAGCTCACCGTCGAGGAGTACAACCTCCTCTCCGTCGCCTACAAGAACGTCATCGGCACCTGCCGTGCCTCCTGGCGCATCATCTCCTCCATCGAGCAGAAGGAGGAGAGCCGCGGCAACGAGGACCACGTTGCCGCCATCCGCAACTACCGCACCAAGATCAAGGCCGAGCACTGAGCGACCGAGATGGAGACATTATAGAGAGACTTAGAGAGGAGACGAAGAAGCGAAGAGATTTAGGGTTCACGTTTTCTGTCTTTTTTTTTCCTTTTTTTTAATGATACACGTATCGTAGGAATATCACTTGCGTTGATCGAGTATCAAAATCCCGATACTCGGTTAACGCGCATCAGATACGTATCGCCGCGTATCGGTATCCGATACGCGTTCGATACCGATTCGCATACCCATATGGGGTATCGGTGCTACATAGGTTTTCGTTTCTGAATCGAGATCAAACTCGCACAATAGAAGCCGCACAAAAAAAAGCCGTATACACTCTTCGAAAAAGGACAACGCGAAGAGGAGAGAACGCAGCGAATTCTTTTTCTTTTGGTCGCGTGCGAAGGAGTCAATATTGTGGCGAATGACTCTATCTCGGATGCGCGATGGACTCCGTACTTCGTCCACGATCAGGAGCGACGAATTCAGGAGACGGTTTTGTGCGTAAGTTTATTTTATCATATCCAATTGAGAGTTTTTTTTATTGTAAACACTTTGGGTTTGGGTATAATCTAGGTGCAGGAAACACGAGCGTATTGAGTGATTATAAATCTGATTTTCCAATTAGTGGATTGTTCTTGCTGACTCTCCTTGTGGATGTAGGTACCGACATTCAGATCGAACCACGTTATATCTGGTGTCCTTTATCGTTTCTCGTTATTTCTCTGTGCTTTCGCGTTGACTTATTTGGAAGATCCTGATAGTTTCCGCGCGTTAGTATTTCAACAATTGGTATCAGAGCTTGGGTTCAGATTTCTAGATTGCGATTTGGGGCTTTTTCTTGTCTGGTTATTATCAGGAATTCTGTTGCTGCAATTATGTCTGAGGTGAAAGCTGAAATTGAAAAATTTAACGAGGGGAACAACTTTGGGTTATAGAGCCTCAAGATAGAGGTTTTATTAACAATTCAAGGTTTGGCAGAAGCATTGGAGGGCAAGGCTAAGTTGCCCGAATCGATGAAAGATGCTGATAAGGATGTGTTGATGAGGAAGGCTAGGAATTTAATCCTGTTGAATTTATCGGATGAAGTGTTAATAGAGGTAGGCGAGGAGAAGGATACCGCAACATTGTGGGTAAAGCTTCAGTCGCTTTATGTAAAGAAGGGTTTGAACAATCGCTTATATATATTGAAGAAGATGTTCCAGTTCAGATGTACTGAAGGTACGTCTATCAGAGCCCACCTAGATGAATTTAATAAACTCATGATGGATTTGAAGAACGTCGGTAAGACTCTTGAAGATGAAGAACATGGCATGATGTTGTTGGCTTCTTTGCCAAAGTCATGGGAGCACTTTAGGCTGCGTATGGATGGTAGCCAGGGAAAGTGTTTCTGTTCCAAAAGTGTTCCCGGAACACTTTTGGAACAGAAACGCGTATGGTTCAAAAATGTTCCGAAAGTGTTCCGCGGAACACTTTTGTGCAAGGGAACACTTTTGAATGAATAAAAAAAACTTGCTTCTGAATTTTTGGAACACTTTTTGGAACACTTTTGAAATCACCATCCATCGTCGTCGACGTGTCTACCACCTGCTACCTCGCTAAAAGCCGGCCGCCTCCGCCGGTCCCCGGCCGTTGCCACCGAATGCCTGAAGCCGGTTGCGGTTGTCGGACGCCCGTCATCGGTCATAGGCCGCGGTCGCCGATCGTCGGCTGCAGGCCACAGCTGCCGCCGGCAGTCATCGATCGCGGCCGCCCCCTCTGCTGTCGGTCGCCCCCTCTGCCGCCGGTCGTCGGTAGCAGTTGCTGCCGCAGCCGGTCGTTGGCTGCTGCAGCCGATCGTCGGTCGCAGTCACCGCCGCCGGTCGTTGGCTGCCACCGCCGCAGGCCGGCGACCGAAAAAAAAAATATTTTTTACTTACCAAACGCGTTTTTCCCCAAAAATCGTAGTTTTTAACAGAAACACAAAAAAAATATTTTTGTTCAAAAAATGCTCCCAAGAACAGAAACGCTATCATGTGCAGCCTTACTAATTCTCTATTGTAGGGGCGTACTACGATTACATCAGAAAATGTAAAGTCCATCTTGTTTTCCAATGAGTGGTAGAGCAAGTTGCGAGATGACAGTCTGGCGCAGGATGTAGCGCAGGGACTAGTGAATCGGGGTAGAAAGCAACATCGGGGGTCCAATAACAGCAGAGGTAAAAGTAAGTCTAAATCACGCCATAGAAAATTCAAGGGATGCGTGAAGTGTTTTGAATGTCATGAGGAGGAGCACATCAGAAGAGACTGTCCTAAGTTGAGAAACATATGTGATAAGCAAAAGGCCATAAGCAGTGTGGCGAATATTGCTGAGGAGAGCACTAGTGATGTAGATGTTGTTTTGTGTGTGACTACAGGTTCGTCGGGAGACTAATGGGTGTTAGATTCGGGGTGTTCTTATCATATGACGCATCATAAGAACTGATTTACTACTTACTAGACTGCAGATGTTGGTAGAGTTCTGTTGGGGAATAACGCAGCTTGTAAAGTTGTGGGGATAAGGACAGTTCGTATTCAGATGCATGATGGTGTAGTTCGCACATTGACAGACATGAGACGTGTACCGGAGCTCAAGAAGAACCTTATTTCTCTCGAGACACTCGATGATATCGGGTGTAGGTACACCGCTGAAGGTGGAATGCTGAAGATCTCTCGATGTACCGTGACAATGATGAAAGGAAAGAAAATAAATTATCTCTATCATCTACTGGGAGAGACTGTGACAGAAGCTGCTGCAGTTTCATCATGTGAGTCAGATTCTGACTTGACTCGATTATGACATATACGTTTAGGGCACATGAATGAGGCAGGTATGACGATGTTGAGTGATAGGGGGTTGTTAAAGGGTCATAAGACAAGTAAGTTAGACTTATATGAGCACTGTATCTTTGGGAAGCAGCGCAGGATTAAGTTTACTACAAATATTCATTTGACCAAGCAACCGGTGGCATATATTCATTCAGATGTCTGGGGCCCATCTCCGGTTCCTTCGAAAGGAGGTGCTCGTTATATGCTTATATTTATCGACAATTATTCCAAGAAGGTATGTGTATACTTTCTGAAGCACAAATCTGATGTGTTAGATCGGTTCAAGAATTTCAAGGCATTGATTGAGAAGCAATCAAATAAACAGATCAAGTGTCTGAGAACCGATAACGGCATGTAGTTCTGTGGTAAAGATTTTACCGAGTTCTGCGAGAGAGAAGGTATTATTAGACACCGTACAGTACCTGGGATACCACAGCAAAATGGCAGAGCAGAATGGAAGAACAGAACTTTACTTGAGCAGGCTCGGAGCATGCTATCGCATGCTGGAATAGGCAAGGAATTTTGGGCCGAAGCAGTGAACATGGCCCGTTACCTGATTAATAGATCTTCATCATCTGCTATCGAGTGGAAGACTCCAAAGGAAGTATGGTCGGGGAAACCTGTTGATTACTCTGGATTACGAGTATTTGGATGTCCTGCGTATGCTCATGCTAGTGATGGTAAGCTTGAGCCGAGGTCGAAGAAGTGCATATTTGTAGGTTATGCACATGGGGTGAAAGGCTACCGATTGTGGTGCACCGATCCTAGATCGCCTGATTTTCTAATCAGCAGAGACGTGATCTTCGACGAGATTGCAATGCTTCGATAGAGGAGTTCTGAGACACTACCAGCAGAGCAGACAGATCATGGTGTCAATAGTGAGGTGGAGCTTCGGGTGAAGACTCCGGAGACCTCGGAGGTAACAAATGTTGAAACTGCAGATGAAGCCGCATTTCCTGAAGATGGTGATAGTCAACAACCAGTACAGCCGCAGCATACTCTAGTTGAGGGCGGACATCGAAGGAAAATTAGACCACCGGTACGTTATGGTTATATGGATATTGCTTACGCTTTGACTGTAAGTGACGAGGTGGAGACAGATGAGCCTTTGTCTTACTCTGAAGCGATGGATAGTTCCGAATCGTCGCAGTGGATAGGAGCTATGAGTAAAGAGATGGAATCACTCCATCGGAATCATACATGGGAGCTAGTTAAAGTACCAAAGAGCCATAATATTGATGGAAGCAAATGGGTCTACAAACGGAAAGATGGCATTCCTGGTGTCGAGGCAGCGAGGTATAAGACGAGACTTGTTGCGAAGGGGTATACTCAGCGGGAGGGCATTGACTACAACAAGGTGTTTTCTCTCGTGGTAAGGTATACTTCTATTCGTGTTTCACTTGCTTTAGTTGCTGCACAGGATCTCGAGTTGGAGCAGCTTGATGTGAAAACAACTTTTCTTCACGGTGAATTGGAGGAGCAGATTTACATGAGGCAGCTAGAGAGATTTGCTATTTCGGGTAAGGAAGACCATGTTTGCTTATTAAAGAAATCTTTATATGGGCTAAAACAGTCTCTTAAGCAGTGGTATAAGCGTTTTGATGTTTCATAGCTAGTCAAGACTATTCGAAGAGTCAGATGGATAGCTGTGTTTATTTTAAGAGACTGGATGATGTGTCTTTGATATATCTATTGTTATACGTTGATGATATATTGATAGCAGCTAAGAATATGTCTGATATTGATGCGCTGAAAAGGCAGTTGAGTGCTAAGTTTGAGATGAAAGATTTAGGTACTGCAAAGAAAATATTGGGTATGGAGATTTTGCGTGACAAGACTACTGGATTATTACGTCTATCTCAAAAGAAATATATTGAGAAGATTGTAGCACGTTTTAATATGCAGTCTGTGAAGTCTGTGAGTACACCATTAGCGAAGCACTTTAAACTTTCAGTTAAGTTATAACCGCAAGATGAGAAAGATGAGGAGCATACGTCCTATGTTCCATATTCTAGTGCAGTGGGTAGCATTATGTATGCTATGGTATGCACTAGGCCTGATATTTCACAAGCTGTCAGTGTAGTTAGCCATTATATGAAATGTCCTGGTAAAGCTCATTGGGAAGCTGCGAAAGGATATTTGAAGGGGACAACAAGCGTTGGTATAATATACATGAGGAACAGTAATGGCAGTGAGACCAAGTTTTGTGGATTCTGATCATGCATGTGACTTGGATGAGTGCAGGTCTTTGGCATGATACTTGTTTACGCTTGCAGGTGGTGCAGTTAGTTGGAAGGCGTCCTTACAGGACCACGTTGCCTTGTCGTCGACTGAGGCAGAGTACATGGCACTAACCTTTGTAGCGAAAGAGGCGATATGGTTACGGGTTTGCTCTTGGACTTTGGGTTAGATCAGAAAAGTGTTGATATACATTGTGACAACCAAGGTACAATATTTTTGGCGTACAATCCGATTTATCACGAATGAACGAAACATATCAATATCAGGTTCCATTTCATCCGAGATATTTTAGCGAAGGGTAAGGTTGTTGTGAAAAAGATAGCGACAACGAAGAACCTTGCGAATATGATGACTAAACCTGTTCCTTTGGCAAAGCTCAAGCACTGCTTGAGCACAATTGGCTTCTATAGAGAGTGATGGCCTTTCGGGGCGATGTGAGAACATCATGGATAATGAGAACTATGAGTTGGCTTCAAATCTCGAGCCAAGGTGGAGAATTGTTGAATTTTGTGTCGGATTTGAATATAGATCGGTTTGTTGCAATTGCAAGTTTTGACCAATCAAGATACGCCGCAGTGGGCGACTTTTTATTTTTGGGTGCTACAGGACAAAATAAAGAAAGGGCTAGTATTATATGCCATATATAGTGGGGCCCATGGAGGAATAAAATAAAGAAAAAAAAGGGTTTACTTTTCCCTAACCTGCAGAAGTCGTGAAAAGTGAAAAAATAAAAACAAAAGGTGGAGGATCTTTGGGGGTTTTCATTTCTAAACCGAGATCAAACCCGCACAATAAAAGCCGCACAAAAAAAAACCGTATACACTCTCCGAAAAAGGACGACCCGAAGAGGAGAGAACGCAGCGAATTCTTTTTCTTCTGATCACGTGCGAAGGAGTCAATATTGTGGTGAAGGACTCTGGCTGCGTTTGGGAACAGCTTTGGCAAACCCCTTTGGACCTCTAAAGGCCTTTCAGCGAATGCTAGAGTGTTTGGCATGCATTTTTGAAACCCCATTTCCCAAATGCCAGCTTTTTCAAGGGCTTTAAAAGGCCCTTAGCCTAAGGCTCCTCAACACCTGCTTTCAGCTTTTCGGCTTTCTCGGCATGCAACAGTGCCGAGTTAATGAATTTTTTAAATTTCCCGATATTACCCTCACTTATTGATCTTTATTCCATATTTACCCTTTTCAACATAAATACCCTTTGATCTGATGTCTCTCTCTTCCCTCGCCTCTTTCCACTCGCCACTCAGCCTAACGAAACCCAGCTCACTCTCCTCTCTTCGTTCGCCTCACAAGCGCGACATCGCTCGCCTGGTCGCCTGAGCGACGGTCGCACCACTTCGCTCAAATACCCTTTGATTTGATGCGCCAGACACCCAGAAACCCCAGATCTGGATACTCGATTCTTTCCTTTCGTGTGATTACCTTCAACGACGGTGGCTCTGTGAAGGTCGGTCCCCATCCATTCCTTCTGCCGATCCACTTTCGACGAAATCGCACGGTGAGTTCATCTTCTCTGATGTCGCCGCTGCTTCCCTTTAGCGTTCGAAGTAGATTCCTTTCAATTTCCTGGCACAATCGGTGAAATACTTCACTTTTAGGCCTTCAAATAGTTTCGATTTCGCTGAGGTCAGTTTTTTTTGTGTCGGAGAAGCTTTTGTTTCGTCCAAATGAGCGCGAGCTTCTTTTCGCCTTTTTGTCGTTTGGCCAGTCGACCCATTTCGATTCAGCTGTGGGAGGGTTTAGTGACGACTCGTTAAGGATTGAATTGTTGGGAGTTGTGGTTCTGGAGATGGTCTAACTTTAGGCGATTGCCACTCTTCTGTGAATACAGTCATTACTATGCATATTACAGTCATTAGTTGTGGTTCTTGAGACGGACCTAAATGATAGAGAATGGATTGACTTGCGTGCAATGGTTCAATGGAAATGCGTGTATCATATCCTTTCTTTTTCCCTCTTCAGTAGTGGGACCTGAGTTTGAGCCTAATCTGGAATTTTACTTGCATGAATCTTCGTAATGTAACTTGAGATGGCACCTCTGGAATGAGTTGTTTGATTATGCTTGTTCTTGGAGCTTCTCAACAAGATAGCCAACTTTCTATTCAGTTCTTATATTATTCCTACGGCGGTGTACAATGTGATTCCTGTTGATTCTCAAATACCTTTAAGGCAAGGGATTTTCTTTTTCCGCTACCGATATTTCATAACCTGTTCTTTGGATCAATCTTTTGACAAGAACGACGGTTTCAAATTCAAGTAGTTTAGTACGGGTTCACTTTCTGTTAGGCTATTTCCGTCCCATCTCTTTTTCATCTTTTGTGCCATTGTACATTGTACTGATATATCCTTTTGTGGGGAGTATGATTCTTCCTGATATTCGTATGAAAAGATTCTCGTTTGGTTTGTTTGCTTAACCCACGAGGACAGTATTCTTCTCACTTGAGTAATATCCCGTGTAGGTTTTTATGCCGGAGAGAGTTTTTCTTGTACAATAATATTTTCATTTTCGTGTCAGGATTGTATTGGGGCTGTTGATGGCAAACATATTCCAGCAGTGGCACGTACGCACGATCAAATTTGTTTTATCGGTCGAAAAGGAACACCGACTCAAAATGTATTGGCAGTGTGTAATTTTAACATAGAATTTATTTATGTTTGGGCTGGTTGGGAAAGACAAACTTATGACACTCGTATCTTCTATGAAGCCATTGAGAGACATGATTTACAATTTCCTCATCCTCCTCCAAGTTCGTGAATTATTGATTTTTTTAGAGTAATACGTATGTGTTTGTGTTGATTGAATTTACATTATTTGTGTAGGTAAATATTATTTAGTAGATGCCGGATATCCAGATCGACCAGGTTATTT
Source organism: Rhodomyrtus psidioides (assembly GCA_021437785.1). Lineage (NCBI taxonomy): Eukaryota > Viridiplantae > Streptophyta > Magnoliopsida > Myrtales > Myrtaceae > Rhodomyrtus > Rhodomyrtus psidioides. The sequence continues at coordinate 550,413 of JAILYB010000053.1, forward strand.
GGGGCCATGCAAAGAAGCTAGATATCATTTGCCAGAATTCCGATAAGGCTCCACACCTACAGGGTATTGTGAGATATTCAATCGTGCTCATTCCTCGCGTCAATCAGAAATTGAGCAAGCCTTTGGGGTGTTAAAAAAGAAGTGGAAGATTCTAAAGCAAATGCCAAGTTATCCGTCTAAAAAGCAAGTGAAAATTGTAATAGCGGTAATGACTTTGCACAATTATATACGGAGAAACGCCGTCAATGAAAGACATTTTGCAAGAGTTGATTTGGATCTCGATTATGGATGTTCAGTTAACCTTAACGATACAAATGAGGGGACTAATGCTTCAAATGATAATTTATCTTCTGACATGGAATGTTTATGTGATCAAATAGCGATGAGTTTAGTAAATAGCGATGAGTTTAGTAAATAGTTAAGGATGCTTGTAAGTATGGATATTCAGTTGATCGTGAGTTATGAGTTAAATTATTAATTAATGAAGGTTTTTTTTTGGGTAAGATATTTAATGAAGTTTGTAATATTAAGGAGAACTTATTTTCATCCTCATGATTCATGTGATCGTATTCATTATTATGATCTTTTCATATCATGCAGGCAAGTAATTATATTTTGACTTTTGTAACTTATAAATTTATTAATATGTGCCTTTTATTATGATATTTTCATATCATGGCACGCAAGTTACTCTCAACATGAAAATATAAAAATTGCCGTTATTATTTTTTCGTAATTTTAAACGATTTAAAGTAAAAAAAATAATTTAGTGCATGAAAGGACTTTCTAAATGTAAGTTGATCAAACAACATTTTTCCCAAAGTTACATCTCAATGCACTTTTCAGTTTCAGTTTACCAAACAGTATTTGCATTTCACCAAATCTCTTTAGCCCAAAGACATTTGCATTTTCCTAAAGGCTTTCCCCAAAAGTCTTTCCAACTATCGCGGACGCGCGAAGGACTCCGTACTTCATCCACGATCAGGAGCGACGAATTCAGGAGAAGGTTTTGTGTGTGAGTTTATTTTATCATATCCAATTGAGAGTTGTTTATTGTACACACTTTGGATTTGGGTATAATCTAGGTGCGGGAAACACGAGCGTATTGAATGATTGTAAATCTAATTCTTCGATTAGTGAATTGTTTCTACTAACTCTTTCCGTGGATGTAGGTACCGACATTCGAACCGAACCACGTTATATCTGGTGTCTTTTATCGTTCATCGTTATTTCTCCGTGTTTTTTTTTTATAACCAAGGTGTCCGGGACAGCTTGTGCGCACCTCGACTATTCATCGGGAGAGACTAGCGCAGCAACCCACCGCCATAGCCCCCCACTTAAATCACAAGTGCTCAACTGTGGGATCGAACCTAGGATCAGTGCACCTAACTACACAATCCTAAATGCACCTTAACCAACTGAGCTACCCATTTAAGATGCGTTTTAGTTCAACTTTCGCAAGCAGCTTTGGACTTCCAAAGGCGTTTTTGAGCCAAATTTTTGGTGTTTGCTACATCTCAGAATCCTTTGGTACAAAATTTTGCTTTGTAAATGCTGAAAATCCAAGGTTACTGCCAACCAGTTATGAGGTTTGAGCATCTCTGGAATGCTACTCTATGAGTAATCAATTTGTTTTCCCGACTTCGCCATCATTAAAGTGTCCTCAGTTCCAGTTCCATCCTCGCCCTCATTTTCTTATGCAGATCTGACCAGTAAACATGAGGGCTCTGACCGGCAAACATGAGGGCTGAAGCGAGGTCAAAGCTGAGCGAGTTGCGTGTCGTTTGCCACTCGTTGTCGAGGTCCCACAACACCGGCACTGCATCGCCTGGGGTTGAGCGAACTTGGTGGCCCTCACTTGGGGTTGCAGAACTGCCAAATTGAAAAAATTGGGTGCAGACCTCACCAAAGGTTACCTAGAGTTGTGTTGGGAAAACAGCGGATAAATTTCTCTCTTTGACTGAACTTGAGAAAACGAATCAAACACAACCAATGAAAATATACGAACCAAAACAAAATTAACACAAGAATTTGTTACTGGAAAACTCCTCCAACGTGGATGATAAAAATCACGAGACTGTTCATGGAGTCCACCCGAATCTCGACTATTGATAGTTTAGGTACAAAACCTCACTGATTTCAACAACACTGAAATCCCAAAACTATAAGTGAAGAGCAAACATCAACATAACCTTTAACGAGAGAAAGCGGATGAAAAACACGCCAAAAATGTCACTACAAAAAAACAGCGATTTAGCCACGAGCATTTAGCGACGAGCTAATTTTCGTCGCTAATTTGTGACAAAAATAGAGACGACAAGGAAGTTCATCGCTATTTACGACGAAAATAATGACAGAAAAATCCCTCGCAAATTTTGCGATGAATTTTGCGACGAACAAATATTTGTAGCTAATTAGTGACGAAATTAGCGACGAACAAGGAATTTGTAGCTAAATTAGAGACGAAAAATTACTTTCGTCACTAAATTGCGATGAACTTAGCGACGAAAGAACATATCGTCGCTAATTTAGTGACGAATGTACAATTTCGTCGCTAAATGACCAAAAAGTGAAAAAGAAAGAAATAATTTAGCGACGAAGATCATTGTTCGTCGCTAAATTGTCACAAACAATGTTATTCGTGACTAAAAATTATTTTTTTAATTTAAATTGTTATTTGGTTTTTGGTCCATTTAGCGACGACTAAGACTATTCGTCGCTAATTTAGCGACGAAAATTAGCGTTCGTCGCTAAATTTTATTTAATTATTTAATTATTTAGTTTTTTGGTCAAATTAGCGACGAACAGTATTTTTCGTAGCTAATTTGACGAAAAATAAAATAAAAAGAACTGATTAGCGACGAAACCCTTTGTTCGTCGCTAATTTAGTGTTTCTTTTGTATTTAGTTTTGTATTTTTTTTTTGGTAAAAAACAAATACAAAACTAAATACAAAAGCGACGAAAACCCTTTTTATTTATTTATTTATTATGTAATTTTTCAATAGCGACAAAAATAATTGTTAATTCGTCGCTAATTGCTATCCTTAATTTATATTTTTTCAAGGTGTATTAGGACCCTTTTTATATTTATTACATATATAAAGTTGTGAACAAACAAAAAATGGAGATAAATTCTTTTGATAAAATATAACTTAGAAAAAAAATTCGTCTTTGATGAGAGATACTAAATAGAGTAGAGTAAGGATCTATTCGAAAATGATTTACTTTGCATAATATTTGATTACCAAAAATATATATTGTAATTGTGTTATCCACGAATAAGATAGATAAGATACTATAAGCGAACAAGAGATGTTGCAAATCAATTAATAAAGATTTCAAAAACATTAGAAGGATCAATTTTTTTAGCAAGGTACGGAATGTATCATCAAATATTCAAATGTGATTTTATAAGATGTAGTTTCGTTCAATATTAATAATGGGGATTCATAATATCACATGTTAATCAACTAAAGAAAGGTTCAATATATAACTAAAAGAAAGATCGATTATTTGGAATCCTTTCTCTCTTCAAACAGTGAATGATATAAATAAGAAACGCTTATGACACATCGTTTAGCTTAGTTTATTTATGTTCTTTCTTAGATTATATTATTTTATATTAATCTACATTAATTCATTTTAAAAGAAAACAAAAATAGAGTGAATATTTTTTTGAAATTTAAAAATGAATATATTATTAATTAAGTAAAGATTACATTAATAAGCATAAATGAAGAGCGATCAATTTATTTATTTTTATTATCCTTGTTCCTGAATTAGAAAGCATTCCTTTTGGTACTAGATAGCTTCTTTGAAAAAGGTTTCTGCTTCTTCAGTGAATGCTTTAAAGAAGATATAATTTCTTGGAATTGAGGCTTATTTCTGTTATCCTTATTCCTGAATTAGAAAGCATTCATTTTGTTTCATTATTTATGTGTAGTCATTATTACACATTATACCACATCATTTGATCATTGTACTTTATCCCCTCTTTTTTTTTTTTCAATATTTCTATGCTAGACTCATTATACCTTATCTTTTGTAGGGAGGAAGGGATCCATAGAGTTTTTATATCCAAATTAAGGTCACGTCTCAGCTTGTTTATATCATTCACTGTTTATATAGATCGTGGGCTCCATTCTCAGCTTGTTTCATCTTATTCATTTTGTTTCGTTGCTAATTTAACGAATTCATTTGAATTATATAGGATATAATTTCTTGCTAATTTTAAGAAGCTTTAAAATTTTTGTTAAAAATGTATTGAATTTTATGCACTCGGTCTGGTTCATCACCCAAAAGTAGAGAAAAATGATATTTGGTTCGTGACGCGGAGAGTTGGCCCCCGGCCCAACTCGGAGGTCACGAACCAAATCTTTTTAGGGGAATCAAATCTTTGTAGGGGTACGAACAGATCCATAGGGGTTCGGGGGCTTCGCCCCCGAGAATTTTTTTTTTTGCTCTATTTATGCTGCGGTTAGGATTTATTTTGACGTATCTAATTTAGCGAATTATTTATTTTTATTTTTATTTTTAATTTTGTTTTTAGTGACGAACATCTCTTTTCGTCGCTGAATCAGCGACGACATTTGTTGATCATCGCCAATTCAGCTACGACCTTCGAAGGTCGTCGCCAAATTCAGCGACGACCTTCGAAGGTCGTCGCTGAATCAGCAACGACATTTGTTGATCGTCGCCAATTCAGCGACGACCTTCGAAGGTCGTCGCTGAATTTGACTTTCCCGCTCCTCCAAAAACTCGGTGCTAAAATTTTGGCTTCGAACCCGCTTCCCGCTCCTATATATTGCTCCATCGCGCCCCTTCTTCTTCTACCTCCTCCCTAAGCTCTTTGCCTCCTCCTCCTCTTCACTCTCTCCTCGTCTCCTTAAACTTCGCTCTCCTCCGAGATGGCCGTGGCTCCGGCTCCATGTTGAAGATGATGCGGCCGGAAGACGCTGCCACTGCCTCTACCACTGGCCTCCACCCTCCGGGCGGGACTGCACCTGGACCCCCGTGGAGCCACCCATCGACGTTAGCTGCGGCAGAAACGGCCTGCTCCGACTCCACCGTGGTCGATCACCGAGCGGCGGTCGACGACGCCTCCTCCGAGACGGCCGTGGCTCCGTTCCACGTTGAAGATGATGCGGCCGGAAGACGCCGCCACTGCCTCCACCACTAGCCTCCCCCCTCCGGGTGGGATTGCACCTGGACCCGTGGAGCCACCCACCGACGTCAGCTGCGGCGGAAACGGCTTGCTCCGGCTCCACCGTGGTCGATCACCGGGCGGCGGTCGATGACACCTCTTCCGAGCGAGAGGAGCAGGGCCTCGCCAACGCCCACATCGCTGCCGGTCTCGCTTCCTTGTGACTCCGTGCACATTTCGAGGCTCCGGTCTCTGAGGAACGAGGCGGAGCATTTCAGAAGCTGGACGTAGAATTAGCTACGAGCAGCGACTGTTCGTCGCTAAAATTAGCTACGAGCAGCGACTGTTCGTAGCTAAAATTAGCTACGAACAGCGACTGTTCGTAGCTAATTTTTCATTAATTGGCTAAAAGTTCCGTTAAATCTAGCGACAGACATTGCTGTTCGTCGCTAAAATTAGCTACGAACGGATTGGTTCGTAGCTAATTTTAGCGACGAACCAATCCGTTCGTAGCTAATTTTAGCGACGAATGGAGCCTTTCGTTGCTAATTTCGGATGCGAACAGCGACGAATATGACGACGAATGTCCATTCGTCGCTAATTTTAGCGACGACTGGACCAATTTTTCGTCGCTAAATTTAGCGACGCCGAATTAGCTACAGATTTTTTCTCGTCCAAAATTTGTCGCCAAATCAATTTAGTGACGAATTTTTGCGAAATTCTCATCGCTAATGTCGTGACTAATTACGTGTTTTTTTGTAGTGAGTGGTCTGAAACCACCCACAAAAAGCTGCATCGGATACCTTCAAAACACGATCTAATTGTTCAGAATCAAGATCAATAAGTCTCGAAGCCGTTGACAAAATTTCAATCCGATGCGATCACAGGTGGACCTTCAATTGTCGAGTTGATCACTGCGGTACAGATTCATTTTTTTTTTCCAAAAGGTGTCCCACATTTAAGCTACTGCCTTTGTTGCTAATAGTTACTAAGGGTGAGCGGTTCCTGGTTCGGTCCGATTCCCCTCAAGAATCGGGAACCGGACCAATAGTCCCGGTTCCCATTTTTTGGATCCGCGGACCGGACCGGCCACCTGAAAATCGGGAACTGGACTGGACCGTCGGTTCGATTCCAGTACAGCTCCAAAGAACTAATAAAATGACAGTTCAATAACGTTACTTCATACTTTGAGCTTTCCTCGGCTTTGTGGGGGTTATTTTTTTGCCCTTGCTTTTCAATTGACCCCCACCCACAGTAGGTCAGCTCAGCAAGTGAAGGTTAAAGAGCCAAACACTTGCTATTCAAGCTTCTGTTCAGATGATAGAGAGAAAGAGAATAGATAGAGGGAGAAGTGACTCAACCAATCACGTTACTTCATACTTTTAGCCCTCAAGTGAGTATATATTTTTTCTTTTTTTCTTTTTAAAGACCGGGCGGTCCGGTTCCGGAACCGTACCCTAGAACCGGGAACCGGACCACCCGGCCACCGGTTCCAATTTTAGGAACCGGAGACCGGACCGGATACCCCTAAAATAGGGAACCGGACCACCGGTCTTGGTTCGGTCCGGGCGGTCTCGGTCCGGACGGTCTTCTTTGCTCACCCCTAATAGTTACCTTAGGTCTGGCAGCCCCTCTTCAACGTAGTAAGAGGCCGAGAGCTTACTTAAATGGGCTGGATCCTCCCAAACGGCCCAACAGGTTGTACGAGGTCGCGCCAAGGAGCACGCGATTGCCGAGGTGGCAGAGGGTAAACGAGCTTTGGGAAATGCCAAAGCTCGCCTAAGCTCGCGCGGCCACCCAGCTTTGGGAAAGCGAAAGCTTTAAGCATTGATTGGCTTGCAATTAAGTCAAAGGCTTTTGTCTAGATTCAAGATAACTCTTTAAAGAACTCTCTCAAAGGCACGACCAATCAAAATGGTCAAGAGCTCGCCTTTTTTTTTTTTACTCATATCAAGTGTGCTGATTGTACATGGATTAGCTGAAATTCAAAGAAGGGATTATAATGTGATTAGAGTAGTAAAGTCAAGACTATTAATAGATAATTTAAAACTTACTTAAAGCAATTAAATAAATCATATTTTATACAGGATATGTTATATGCTCCTTATCACATGGCATCCCAGATGCGAGACTTCATTATTGCCAACACCATCACGTGTCAACCTTTAAAATAAGATATTTAACAATAACTATCCTGACGAGATGTCATCACAAAAAAAAAGGCATGCGAATTTATGCGAATAAACTATTTTGGGGAGAATAGACTAGTAATTCAAAGATCAAAACAGACAAGTAGACCGCTAATAAGGGAGAATGCAAATGTTAAACGACAGCCTCCTTTGAAGGTCAGAGTCTCCTCACAAGAAGATCCACTCCAAATTCAGGCTCTATGACCAACCTCAGAGCTGGGGAGTGTCTATACTTGGGCGAGATCGAGAATGAGAAGTTGGAAATTAGGAGGCCAAGGAGGACTTTCAGCTCGGCCATCGCAAAGTTCTGCCCCAGACACGAGCGAGGGCCGACCCCGAAGGGCATGTACGCGTACGGGAGCTTGCACGATCCTGTGATTCCGTTCGCAAACCGCTCCGGGTTGAACCGATCCGCGTCCGGCCCCCAGATCTCGGGGTCCTGGTGGAGGGTCACCATGAGGGTCCAAACGTTGACACCTTTTGGGACTTTGATATTCCCAAACTTCATGTCTTCGAGTGCCTCTCTTGAGACAATGGCCGCCGGCGGATACAGACGTAGTGACTCGTTGATTACCATCGTCAACTGTAATCAATGCCGTGATTCGAGCTAATGAGTCTACGGTAGTTTACAAAAGAAAAAAAAATGGTTCATTTCACTACTAAAGACCAAACGTGTTCACTAACCGTCTTCATCTTCCGAATCATGTCGGCGTCGGGAAATTGGCCGCCGCGCAACAGTTGCGTGACCTCCTCGCGTACTTTGGCTTGCCACACCGGATTCGAGGCTAGTAACATCAGCGTCCACGAGGCTGCAACGGCGGTCGTCTCGTACCCGGCCAAGTAGATGTTCTTGCAGTTGTCCACGATGAAACGGTCCGTCGCCTCTCCCCGTCCCAGCTCGCTGCTGTTCTTAGCGCCTTCGAGTATCATCTCGAGCAGGTCCTTCTCTGGGGTTGCTTCCTTCCGTTCCTTCACTACGTTCAGGATTAAGGACTGGATCTCCCTCTCCAGCTTCCATGTCTCCCTGTTGCTCTTGGTTGGCAAGTATCTAGAAAGGAATCCCCATGTTTTCGTTAGTCAATAAGCGAGGTCTAACAAGGGTTTCTGAATAGAAATAGCATCTCTCTTCCAGCAATTCATCTGGATAGCATACCTAAACCCAGGGATCATAGAGGTGAAGGCTATCTTGGAGATTGCTTCTTGGAGAGATCTAAGCTTCAGGAAAATCTCCTGTCCCATGGCGTAGTTGCTCCCAAAGCATGCCTTTGAGATCACATCCCCAGAGAATTTCCTCATGTGGCTGTCAATGTGGATGTCTGCAACTCCTCCTTCCTTCTCAATCTCTTCACTCCATGAATTCACCAGGACTATTGAAGACTCCACCATCAAGTTTATCATACCCTACAAGGACATTAATTGCCTTAAATAATCATCCAAAGGGTGTCTAGATGATTTGAAATATGATGATTGCCTATGTTTACTTCACGTTAGCCATGCATTCGATCGTTTGGTGGTCCAAATCTGGCTCGGCCCCGCCGAGGACCCAACCCAGTATCCATGTTATATCCGGACATTTACCAAATAAATGATGGGATTTTTTCACAATTCGAAGGATAACCCATAACATTTCTAATCCCATCTTATCCTATTATATCTCAATTCATGTCCGGACGACCAAACGCTGAGGAATAATCTTGGGTTTGTGCTCAAATAGAGAGAGAGAGAGAGAGAGAGAGAGAGAGAGAGAGAGAGAGTGAGTGAGTGAGTGAGTGGGTGAGTGAGTGGTGTTTAAGACCACCTTAACTTTGTCAGCATACAACTCAGGAGCAAGGATCTTCCTCTGGTGAGCCCATTTGGCGCCATTGGAGGTCAGAATGCCTTGGCCAAGCAAAGGACCCGTTGCCTTCTGCTGGTAAGAAGGCCTCCCAAAGTCTAGCGAAGTGCATGTGCTTATCTCCCTCACCGCCTCGGCATCGTACACGTACAGCACCTGCAGGTTCCCCATCGCGAACATGAACACGCTCCCTGAACCATTAACTCCGTCATTAACGAATAACGAACGAATCCCATGACAACCTGACTAGGACATGATTAGTCAGTCAATTACCATATTGTTGTCTCCAACGATCTAGGAATGGGAAGAGCTTGGAGGAGCAGTCGTGCGTTATGGCTTGCTGATCTTCTGGTGACGGCGGTTTCGAGGGCGTGGTGGAGCGCGATAGATGGTTCCTTATCTCGCGGAGGTTCCCGAGGAGAAAAGAGCCCCGAGGGCCTTGGATGCCTTGTCCCCGGAGCCTCGACCGGAGCCTCTGCGGCCTCCGTATCAGGACGTCGAGAGCTCGGATCACGGCGCTCAGGAGCGTCACCGCGAGGGCTGTGAAGATGAGCTTCCATACTTGCAGCTCCATCTCTCCCTCTCGGATCCGGATCCACTACCTTAAGTAGAGGATCATTGAGATCCCCACCCTCCATGTGGGGGGCCCTACTCACATGGAGGGTGGGGGTTTCAATGAGAGAGGATTTCCTCTCTTCCGAGGAAATCCTCTCCCCTCTCTCCAGAGGGTGAGTGGAGCGTCGAATTTGCATGGCCTTTGATGCTCTTTTTCATCTTATTTTATAAGGTGGTGCTACCATAACGGCACCGTTTTTGACGGTGAGATTGTCTTGACTACGGCTATATCTAAACTAGTGTGCGCACGGCGTTGATGACCGGCCTGCTTCTTGGGTTAAATCTAAATTAAGGGCAAGCGCCTCCTGTGTTATTTTATTATTATTATTTTTTGTGATTTTTATATTTAATTTAATTTAACTAAAAAATAAATGAAAATCCGTTTATTAAACATTGACTCAATAAATTAATTTGGAAGTGAGAGGTATTGTGGCCAGTAGCCCTAGGCTGGCGAGTTGACCTCGTGTAGCTAGTCGCTGGTCATCGTAGAGGCCCAACAATCGACGGAGGAAAAAGAAAAATAAAACAAAACAAAAATAAATAAATAATTAATAATTAATAAGGAAATAATATAATATAAAAAATAGTATAAACCTTTGGTGCTAATAGAATTATTTTTTTATGTGAGATTCGTGAGATTGAAATCGTTTTCTAAATAAGAACCAAACACTGGAAAATATTTTTGCTAACATATTACTAAACAAAGGAAAACAAATCGTTTTCCGAGAAAATAATCTTCGGGAAATCACTTTCCAGAAAACACTTTCTTGAAAAAGGTTTTCTCTTAAACAAACGCACCCTACAACTTGTATGGAAGTCAAAGTGAATCAGGGATGAAATTGGGTCGGTCAAGCTAATGGTTTTGGTACGAAGAGTGTCATCCGAAACCACCTTTGAAAGTGAAAAATCTGAAAAGTCAGATGCCATCCATGTCACTTTTGTTGGCGTGAGCTGTAATTCCCTAATTTGTAGTTATTTTATTTTTTCCTCCTAATTTGTAGAGGATTTTATTTTTCCTCCCGATTTGTAGAGTTTTAACTGGTAGAAAAAGTCCGTCTGATTATATATATGAGTATGTACATATTTAATGAAATATGAAGAAAAGAAAGAGAGATGGTGATGTGTTTGACCGAGAACGTAGGCATATTGCTAAAATCTCGTTATATTGTGTGTTTTTTATGTTCTTTATTTGCTTTTCAACAAATCTCTGTCGAGCTAATTATAATCCGAACTCAACAGCATCTAACCTACTTTAGCAGCTTCAAGGAGACCTAACTTTTGTGGGTCAGGATCCCGTGACATAATGTCACCGGATCATAGCCCTAGGAGCCGTTCGATCACTCCTGCCTCGGTGATCGGACGGCCCCCCTCCCCCTGATCCCATGACATTATGTCATGGGATCCGGATCCAACTTTTGTACGTGATCATGTCCCTGTTTGTTTGAACTTAAATAAAATCAATATATGGTTTTCTAATATATATATTTCACCTGAAGTGCTACATTAGACGATAATAACTGAGTACATTTTAGTTGAGTAACTTGAGTTCATATCCAATAAAAATTAAGGGATGCTAGAATTGTTTCGCCAGAATTCGACTCCACGACGAAATATCTTTCACCGATCATTCTTCGATTTAATTGATGGCATTGACATAGAAACTACGGGTAAGAAACACATCGAAATTTAATTGATGACGTGAATCTAGAAAACTATAACTATTGTTAACGCCAAAAGTTACCCTAAGGACCACGTGATACGCACGTGTGGGAGATATGGCAAGTTACGGGCAGGTGTATAGAAGCTAGGAGAAAGCTAGCTACTAGAATGCCACATGTGAGGGAAACTTTGGTGACGTTTTTTTCAAAGACGAGAGAGAGGGCGCGCAGAAGAAGTCACGATCGATGCGGTTACAAAGTTTGGCGGCAATCCCAAAAATTAAGAAGGAAAAGCGCGGAAACCGCCAAAAGGCCTTATCCACAAGAGCCATCGAAAAAAACGTGCTTGGAGCCCTGTCGCGACCCTCTTAAGGTTGTCGGGCTCTCGAGGGCTAATGGGCCGTTCTGTCTGGTCGAACGCGGGCCTCTCCCAAGGCCCATTACCCAAATCGCAACGGAGGTATGCGTGATCGCCTTTCAGTGTGGTCTAGTGACATGTGCTAAGTGTGCATGCCATGGAGTCGCCACCAATCATTTTTTTTAGGGTATGATTGGACCACCCAATCGAATAGTTGGGAGTTTCTATTCAATTCTGCGAGAACCAAAGAAATGGTTTCGGGGACTTAGTTACGCCAACTGTCAGAGTTGACGCCCTTTCGGTACCTAAGTTGACTAAATTTTCTAGCCTGAGATTCATGCGGATGAGTAAGGTATGAACTCTAAATCTAGAAATTCATGCAGATAGGAGTGATTATCCTAGCAATCACAATCAGTAATAAAATGCGCAACTCAAGGAATCTAGATATGCAAATAAATCACATGGCATTCCTAGTAATACCCTATTTATCAATCACAGCTCAAGAATAATTTAGCTGTTCTAGCCGTTCTACACACGGTCTAACCTAAGAAAAGCATTAGGAAGCATCGCAGGAGTTCGAGAGTACTCACATGGGGTTCACCGTGCCCTGGTTTGGTCTTGGACGAGTTATCGAGCTCATGCCAACCCGATTATATTTGGGGATCCACTCGGCGTTTTACACCATGAAATCATGTGAAACAAAAATGAAAATATTCAGCAAGGGGCATTTATTGTAGATGGTGGTCGATCTAATTGGACATCAAGACTAAAAAAGATGTAAAAATTTACAAATTAAAAGACTCGAATGATATTTTTTTTGTCAAATTCAACTCTATGCGTCGTGAAGAAACACATGCAATTGAACTTGAATTTTGACTATTTATGAGTTCAAAATGAAAAGAAAATAAAAATAAAAATATTGACTATTTTTCTATATTTTTACGACATCGAAAGCTATTTTTCTTCATTTTTCATGTATTTTAAAAAAATAAACGATGAAAGACTGATAAAAAATCAGGTGTCAACAAGCCCAAGGCAGTAACCGTTCGATGTTTACCAGAGCATGCCTATAAATACTTGAGGATATCCAACGCCACACACACAACACATCAAACAAATCTTATCTTTCCAAATTAGCTCTTAGCCTAGCTGTAACTTTTAGATTCCCGTCGTCGATTCAATTTCGGTGTGTTTCATATCTAGAGTTAGGTGTTGTCGATTAAATTTCGACGCCTGTTCGCCCTGTTTAGTACTGTCGATTAAATTTCGATGTTGTACTATTCATCCACCTTGTCCAGTGCTGCCGATTCAATTCCGGTGATGTGTTCTACATTTTCACCCATATGGTGTCGTCGATTAAATTCTGGCATCGTGTCCTATAGTGTGATCTGGTATCGTCGATTAAATTCTGGTGTTGTATCTCAATTACAAATATGTCGAATTATTCGACAAGTTTTTATCGAAAGTCATTGATGGAATTGGTCGAAGGTCTGTACGGAGTTGTCGAACGACATACTTCTATTAATACACATTCTGCATTTAGCACTCCCTATCCAAAACTGACCCGGAGCTGCTTCTTACTCAACGAACTGCTGACGTTCGATAAAAGATTCCCGCGTTGACCACCCTTTTGGGCTGTGACCTTTTTTGGGCCAAATACTCAAAAAAAGCTCACTCAAGCCCGACCAAGGAATTTTGATGCGCAACAATCTTTTTTGGCACACCCGGTGGGACCCTTGGTGTTAAGTTCGAAAGAGTGCTATGCCACGCACGAGAAGTCACAACAACCTAGACGGCGACGAACTCATGGAAGAAGTACCACGAGTAGAATCCTCGATAGCTCGAGGAATCCAGGACAAGGTTCAGGTTGAAGACGGCAAGGTTTCTCGACAACTCGTCGAAGAACCAAGAAGAAACCCTGAAGTGACGTCAGTCATGCTATCATTGATAAGACGTACAATCGAAGAAGCCCAACATGAGTTTGCTAATCATATGGTCCAGCGTATGACCGACGTCGTCAGACCGCTAATCATCAATACTTATCACGAGTGTGCGTTTGGACAACATGGAGCGTCGTCGAATTTGCCGCAACCTCAAGTTGGGAATGTCTTCATACCAACGACGAATGTCTCATTACCAAAAACGAACGCAGGTCTTGCTGGTCAGAATGCGCCTCTAGTTATACCCGTCAGGATTTTGCATCGAGGAGAAGCATTACCAACCAATGAGCCCAATCCTCAAGCAAATGATCCAGATACGTTCCTTGGCCATCAAGCTCAGCAAGATGTACCTATTACCCAACATGGGACTATTGCTTAGCCAAACCCCATACCTATGAATGAGCAACCCATACCTATAGTGGTCGAAAACCAAGGAGTAGTGCCACTTCCCTTCATGGGGCAATGGCAGAGTAGGGGGCAGGATCAATTCCCTCAAGACAAATGGCCGGGTCAACTTTTCTCGCCTGCAATCCACCAGCGATTTGTACAGCCAAGGTATCAACAGGCGAATCAAGCCCTGCAACCACAAGGACATCAGCCTATGGTACCGATTTTCCAATCTGTCATACAACCCGTATATCAGGCGTAGCAACAACCAACATACCAAGTGCACCAGCCAGCGTATCAAGTCCTACAGTAGCCAAGATACGAGGCACCATACCAGCCCATATACCAGAATCATCTAGTTGTTGAACAAATGGCAGAGTACAACGATCCCATGGTAGGGTATAGGGTTAATGTTTATCAAAAGCCATATCCCAATTGGATGGATACAATCTCGTACTCAAGAGGATTTAAAATACCGAAGTTCATGTTGTTTACGGGTGAAGATGATCAGTCCACCTATAAACACATCAATCGCTTCCTAGCATTGTGTGGAGATTCTACCCATGCCGACCATTGAAAGCTAAGGCTGTTTCCACTTTCTCTATCGAGAACGACCTTTACCTGGTATACTACGTTACCACCCAATCCTATGTTAATGTGGGAACAGATGGAACGACTTTTTCATGGACAGTTCTAGTGAGCTGTGCCGAATTTGTCAGTAACCGACTTATCAACAGTGAAGCAAATGTCCAATGAGACTGTCGACCAATTCATCGCAAGATTCAAGCGAGCCAAGAACAAGTGTTTGGTTCTGTCGCGACCCTCTTGAGGTTGTCGGACTCTCGAGGGCTAATGGGCCGTCCTGTCTGGTCGGACGCGGGCCTCTCCTAAGGCCCATTACCCAAATCGCAACGGAGGTATGCGTGATCGACTTTCAGTGTGGTCTAGTGACATGTGCTAAGTGTGCATGCCATGGAGTCGCCACCAATCATTTTTTTAGGGTATGATTGGACCACCCAATCGAATAGTTGGGAGTTTCTATTGAATTCTGCGAGAACCAGAGAAATGGTTTCGGGGACTTAGTTACACCAACTGTCAGAGTTGACGCCCTTTCGGTACCTAAGTTGACTGAATTTTCTAGCCTGAGATTCATGCGGATGAGTAAGGTATGAACCATAAATCTAGAAATTCATGTAGATAAGAGTGATTATCCTAGCAATCACAATCAGTAATAAAATGCCCAACTCAAGGAATCTAGATATGCAAATAAATCACATGGCATTCCTAGTAAGGTCCTATTTATCAATCACAGCTCAAGAATGATTTAGCTGTCCTAGCCATTCTACACACGATCTAACATAAGAAAAGCATTAGGAAGCATCGAAGGAGTTCGAGAATACTCACATGGGGTTCGTCGTGCCCTGGTTTGGTCTTGGACGAGCTATCGAGCTCATGCCGACCCGATTATATTTGGGGATCCACTCGGCGTTTTACACCATGAAATCATGTGAAACAAAAACGAAAATATTCAGCAAGGGGCATTTATTGTAGATGGTGGTCGATCTAATTGGACGTCAAGACTAAAAAAGATGTAGAAATTTACAAATTAAAATACTCGAATGACATTTTTTTGCCAAATTCAACTCTATGCGTCGTGAAGAAACACATGCAATTGAACTTAAATTTTGACTATTTATGAGTTCAAAATGTAAAAGAAATTAAAATAAAAATATTGACTATTTTTCTATATTTTTACGACATCGAACGCTATTTTTCTTCATTTTTCATGTATTTTTCTATTTTTGGAAAATATTAAAAAATATTAAAAAATATGAAAAATTATTTTTTTTTTTTATCAAAAATGGTTCCTTTAGCTTGGTCAAGGCTACCAAAGATGATTTTTTAATTTTTTTTTAACTTTTTATAGATTTTTTATGAATTTTTAAAAAATAAACTATGAAAGACTGATCAAAAATCAAGTGTCAACAGCTGCCCCTCTTTGAGAGGAATTTCGTCAGAGGTTTCTCTCAAAGACAAGGTGACACCTGTGTTCCGATCAACTCGACTGGGAAAAGAAAAGAAATCATGACATCCAATTTTCATGCCCATCAATGTGTGCTTTTCCTTAAAAAGAGATGTGCTCATTCAATTCCCTGATATGATGTAAGAAAGTTAAGGAGTAGATAGACTTCCCTGCCCCTTACCTGCCGAATGCTTGCGGCATTTGCTGTGTCTGATGGGTTCAAGTAGATTCCTAAGGACTTGTCATCGGAGTGTCCTGGGGATGTTAAGCTTTGACCTGTATGGTAGGTCAAACCATAATGGGATTCCTAACTGATAGGAACCTAAGGAAGACGCATCCCACATTTGGGAATTTGCCAAGGGTTTTGATCCGTGTGGTGGACTAAACTAGAAATGGCTTGCCTAATGTAAGGCTTATTAGGGAAAACGACTCCTCCCGCGTTCGGGATTCATCAAGGTTTTGATCCGTATGGTGGATCGGACCATTGGGTTGATCCTTCAGGCGGTCTCTACCAGTCCTTTGACCCTTCAGGCGGTTTCTAGCATTCATTGACCCTTCATGCGGTTTCTACCATTGAGTTGACCCTTCAGGCGGTTTCTACCATTGGTTGACCCTTCAGGCGGTTTCTACCATACATTGACCCTTCAGGCGGTTTCTACCATTGTTTTGACCCTTCAGGCGGTTTCTACCATTGGTTGACCCTTCAGGCGGTTTCTACCATACATTGACCCTTCAGGCGGTTTCTACCATTGTGTTGACCCTTCAGGCGGTTTCTACCATTGATTGACCC
This sequence comes from Rhodomyrtus psidioides, assembly GCA_021437785.1. Lineage (NCBI taxonomy): Eukaryota > Viridiplantae > Streptophyta > Magnoliopsida > Myrtales > Myrtaceae > Rhodomyrtus > Rhodomyrtus psidioides. The sequence continues at coordinate 567,351 of JAILYB010000053.1, forward strand.
TTCAGGCGGTTTCTACCATTGAGTTGACCTTTCAGGCGGTTTCTACCATTTATGAGATTCCAAATTGATATGAATCAAAGGATGACGTACCCGCTCTTCGGGGCTAGTCGGAGACTCGATCATTCTGTGGATCGGTCTTAGAAAAGATTTGCCTACTAAAAGGCTTCACCTAAGGATGACGCACCCAGTCTTTGGGGTGGCCAAAAGTCCTGCAGAAAGCTTAGACCTGAAAAAATTTTCCTTGCCAAGAAGATATTAGTAATCTTTGGGAAGACAATAGTTGTCTAACTGACAAAATTCTACGACTTAAGTTTTAGTCATGAAATGTGCATTTTGATTGTTGGAGGTTATCCAAAACATTCCTGCCATATACAGATGTGATCATAAATTCCTTGCACGGAAACTCTAGATCAAACAATTTGAAAATTTCAAAAAGAGTTTGCTCAAAACATCCATTGGAGTATTTCTCACCCAAGAAGGCTCCTCACTGCTCTGTGATAATGATCTTTAATAGGGAAAGTGCTCAATTTCCTACCGACCTGTGCCTGGGTTTCAGGATCATTCGCAACGCATACATTTCGACCGATCAGGAGGTCTTTCACGGGACCGTAGTGTTAGGCTTGGATATCGATTTCCAAGGGGGACTCACTTTTGAGTCAAGGCCGTTGAACGAAATTTTTCACTATCTGATCCGGGTTTACAAGTCAAGAACCCTGCAAAATGAGAAGGAAATAGTCTTGCTCGTACTTCTTTGAGCTAAGTTATACATTAACCCAAGTGTCTTAGTCAGATAAGACTACTTCAGGGTTGTAACATTGGAAGGATTGGGGACCGAAAAAGGCTTATTTTTTGCCCAGAAATTGTGAAGGGTTTGACATTGGTGATCATTGCAAATTTGCCACATGTCCTTCGAAGAACATCTCCATTTCTTGAAGTGTACACTCCTCTTTTAGAGCGCACAAGGATGTTTAAAAGCGTCTCTTGTTACATTAAGAGACCGTCTGTTTGTGTGTTTGCAATTTGAGCACGACAACATTTGGAGAGTAGTCATCTTGATCTAACTCCTTTGCAGGGTCTTTTCATCGTCTCTCTAGACTTTACTGGGGATATTTTGAATAGACATCAGCCTTGCTTTTTACCAGGCACTTTGCTTTTTCTTGATGTCTAGGGATTTTTCTTTTCCCCTTTTTTTAATCCCGTGTTTTTCTTTTCTTTTGGAGCTAGGATTTTCGGCAATCATGCTAGATATGCAACTTAAACTTTGGCACGCTTCCATTCCTAGAGTGATGTTGCCTTTGCTTTGGAATATGCAATGATCACCAATAGGTTGATGAAATGAATTTGCTGGCTCAACTTGGTTGTGCAAAGGATAACAGTGTGTAGGATAGAGAAATGAATCATTCTCGTCATCCAATGACACTTGGATTATCATATAAACAACACACAAAGATTTATGTTAGTCCGAGCAAGAAAATTTCTAACCGTTTACTTTCTGATACTGTTGGACTAACCTTCATTTGCCCCAATGTGGGGTGGTTCTTGACAAGGTTGAGAATGAAAATCGCCGTTCAATGGGGTTCTCAATGGGCATCTGTAGTGTTTGGAATGAAGAAATAAATGCCTCTGTCATCTCGATCCATGTAATCGTTGCGAATGACCCTTATATCCATAGGTTAAGGTTTCGCTATCATTTCCAATCTCCTCATCTCTCAAGTGTGTATGGGACGTGTTTGGATTAGGCTCGCTTCTCTTATGAGAAAATACCCTTTTGAACAGTTCAAACGACTCTTATTGGAAAAATTCATTTCATTTCATCAAGATTTATCCTTCAAAGGGATTTTATGATGCACCATACATGTGTAATTCATGTTCAGACAATCTCATGTTTTAAAACATGAATGTCAATGAAGTAAGAATTCTATGTCTTTTTAGATGTGAGAATCGAATTAATTCTGAAAGTTTTTAATCTCCAATGAATTGGGAAAATGGATACTTACCTGCCCATCGAGGCTGGAGATCCTGGAGATATAAAAGGGATATGTCATTGTATATTCTAAAACTTTACAAAAATTGGAACGATACATCTTACCCTTGGTCATATGCTCCAACGAGTGTACAAGGGTTGTGAAAATCTGCACTTCACATAGTAACACAAGATTGTTGGGTGTTCTAAAGTTCTTTCGACTTCTTGGTTTTTGGAGAAAAATGAAACTTACATGTCTGCCCTGATGGCGAGCTCCTGCCAAGGATAAATATTAAGCATTATTTTGGGTTTCCAAATTCAAAACAAATTGGGACGATACTACTTTACTCTTGATTTGAATTCCATTCTGCATGCCAATGTGCGGATTGTAGAAGCCGGCCCTCAAGCTTGTGGCCATGATTTCTTCGTCTGGTTGGGCAACGAATCCACCTCGAGGATTTACGTCGGAGGAGATTCATTCATCTTTTTGGGCGTGTTTCATGCACTGTTTTGTTATTTGAATGCATGGCTTCTTGGGTGCCTCATCTCTGTTCATCACCTGAGAGGAAAATGAGAGAACATTATCCCCGCATCTGATTGAAAATCATTTAGGAACGATACGTTCTTTTTACCAAATGGGTGGCTCCGCGGCCAAATGTGTTTTACATTGAAAGGATGGATTCCATTACGCTCTGCGGATGATAACTATTGCTTCGGGGACTTGCCCCACGGATCAAACGATGAATTTGATGTCTTCGGCTTCGACATGCTTTCCATATGTAGGAATGGTTTGCCCCCATTTTCAGTGGAGATGGGTTTTGTCGAGTGGGCAAGATCAAAAACTCATCCTAGATTTGGCTTTAGTCGAAGGTTGAAATCCCGACCTTGGATAAGCGAATCATGATTCATCTCCTTCTGCTTCGGATTTGTCATTTGCGTGCTTCACATTTTACAATACCAACTTCGCCGCTTGATGAAAATGAATCGATGATTTTCGAATTGCCCCAAGTTCTATAGTCATCTGCGTCGAATCTCTTTGAACTTCATCGGGTGATAGACAAACTGATAAAATGATTTTTCAATCCTGAGATCGAACTCCTGACGTTTCGTACCACTTCCAGTTCACTGACTACCAGGACAAAGCACTATTGGCGTCCCTAACTGGTTCGTTTTTTGTTATAAAATTCTTGAAGCAGTTAGCGACCCCTATCGAGAATGAAACAAGCTCAATTTAGAGTTCATAACGACTAAAGGTCCCTTAGAACGATACAGAGCTAACCGTCTTTGAGCTCGCTCGGGCTTTTGCTCGCATTTTCCTATGTGAAGCCTTTAAATGTTTTTCTTCGTGGCGTTCAATTGATTCGCCTCGACTCTAATCTAACAAGGGATTGTCGTACTCAAGCATGATGATGCTCGCAGGTAGTACTGATCGCTGCCCCAGATTAACTCTAGGCATTAAGGAAGATTATCTTGCATGGAAGACTTTATGACAGAAAGATTAATGATACATCCATTCACATGTGCCTAGTTCCCTTGAGGATTCTCGGTGATCAGCCAGCTACACCATGAATCAGACATATAATCGTCATTTTGGATCATAACTTCATAAGTCCATCAGTTTTAAACTGATCGATCCAGATATGGAGCTCCTCATCAAGGAAATCTTTTGATTCTTCGAACAACTGATATTCGGGTTGACCATCATCGCTTGGCGTTGAAGGATTCCTGTTTCTGTTGTGAGCGATCTGATTCTTCGAGCTAGAACCTTCGTCGTTGCTCGAGATTATAAGAGGATGATTGATCGGTTCACTATCAAAAGCACCTTCCATTTGGGAATGGGAGAAACAAAAATCCTCAAAGCATCCGCCCGCTTGATCTTCCGAAATCATATGCCCAAGCCGGGCAGATCTTTGAACACTAGGCGCAATATGTTGATCGGGGATAGGAAGAGCACTAGCGAAAAGTTGCTGCTCAAACCAAGGAGTTCGTACCTGCTGCACTTGTGGCATATACTCTTGAGGGGTGCTGAGATGATTCGGGGGAATATTCCGATTAGCGCCCAAGTAGTCGATGGTGCTGCTACCAGCTTGGTCGGTGCCTAGATTCGGCAGGGTATTTCTTACTTCAGGGGCATTGTAGTTATAGCCATGCCTAGTGTTTAGGCACAAGTTGAGTTCTTTCAGGTTCAGTGCTGTGTGGCGCTGTCTTAGCGCCCTTCTGTAGCTCTTGAGGTGACTCGCGACTCCATTTTTAGTGAGTCCTGGTATGTTCATGATCTCAAGTATGCGCGTTGGATATGCTGAGTTGATCCCTAGTTGCTGAACCGCACTAAGGAACTTGAGATGAAGCTCGGGGGACCAATTGACCCTCGTCTTCTTGCGACCCGGAACAGTGTTGACAACTTGGCTATTGCTCTCTGGCCTATTTCCAGTAGAATTTGATCGAGCCGGAAATTGTTGTGGAGGGAATTCATCAGCTTTGGATTGGTCGGTCGTGATAGTAAGCTCATCGTTAAGGAAACTCCAATCATGGTGACGCATATCACATCCTTTAGAAGGCATCGATATTGACTTCGTTGAATTGATTTGTTCATGCATATCTCCAACAAAATCCGATTGTATCGAAGATGGTTCGAGGGAGTGGGGTGGTGAATGAGCATTTTCAATCCTCATATAAGGCTTATCAAGGAACATTTCGCCGAGAGTGATAGGGCCACCGCAATTAAGGCAAGCGATAGTGCTGGGAGCTTTCTTATACCTCATGTTCTCCGCTCGAAGCTTTTCGTTTTCCTCCTTTAGAATCGCAAGTTCTTGACGTCTGTGTTGAGCCCTCAATTTGGCTCGCTTATTTTGAAACCAAAACTTGACCCTCAAAGGTTTCATCCCTAGCTTCTGGCCCAATTCATTTCTTTGTTTCATGTTCGGGAGAGGGCATTCACTAAAGAAAGCTTCAAGCTCTTGGATTTCATTCTGGGTGTGGCACTGGCGACGTTTCCTTTTCCGGGATTGACCATCGCTGCTGCTGTTGTCGTCGCTGCTGAGATCCTGAACTTCGTTGCCGAAAGGGTTGGGTTCTGTGGTTCTGGTACCAGACGCCATCCTGGAATCTTCGAGATCTCTCAATAGTTCATTTTCTGAGATTTTTGGATCAGTCGCCTCTAGCAACTGATGGTAACCCTCAAACATGTTGGATCGAAAAATGTTCGATCAATTTTTGCTCACTCAGGGTTCTCTACTCTCTCATGTATGCTCACTCTCTCTAAATTTTCTTTTGAGTTGTTCTGTATGCCCATGAAACGTTCTTTAAACATGGATGAAGATCATCAGGCAAGCGTTGCTCTCAAGATTTCGTATTTCCCGCTTTGTCGTCTTCTTTCTTCTTTTCAACGTGGAGGGACACCAAATCGATTTCCTTTTCTCGATATCCATGTCTGTCTCCCACTTATTTTCAAAAAGGTGGAACTACGCTCGCCTCCTGCTCAGTTTTTTAATATGATGGGACCGCCAAATCCTTTCGCAACTTTTTTCGATAGTTGCGCTTAACTCCCGCTCAATTTTAATATGGTGACACCGACATATCTTTTTACAACTTTTTTAGGTTTATCAAGCCTGAAATCGCGGACTGGGACAGATCTGATGGTTCACCGAAAGAGCCACCACTGCTTTACCCAATTAACTTGGCTCCACGAGCATTATTGCTGTGCCTTTCTTCATTCTCGAGTTGCTATAAAATGAGGAGTTAATGCAGAGAAGATTAACACTCTTACATAATTGCCTTTTCTTATTTTAATCACTCTACCACACTCATCTTCTTCTCCCTCACTCCAACGAAAATGACCTCCTCTCCTATTCGCGCTTTCTCGGCCGAAATTTTGGCCCAGTGGGAAAAACTCTATAACCTCCTCGGTCGAGGCTATGCTCATATAGCCGATCACCCAGAAACTGAAGATGAAATCCGCATTTTGCTCGTGGAAATAGACACCACCTCCATCGAGGGCACTAATTTAGAGAGGGAATATAGAATCTTCCCAACCCTCTTTATAAACTTTTTAGAGACTTACCGTGTCGCTCATCGAAAAGCTACCGTGGCTCACGTTTTGCGAGCTCGCTATGAGGATCGGTCCAACTGCTTGGTGTTGGCCAACCTTGTGGCCGATAGTCACAGAAAGGCTGTTGAGTTCGCCAACAAGCGAGTCTCGATGTTGCTTCGCGAGAGGGGAAATTTGGTGGAGCGCTTGGCCTTATCCCTGACCACCTATGAGCACGACCGTCGTAATGTCGTGTTGAAGTTTCAATGTGAGTGGCAGGAAGAAAGGCTTAACAGCATTACCGCGGATATAGCCCATGGGAGAGGACTAGTTCGGGACCTGGAAATAGCCGCCGAAGATCACGGGACCAAGGTTGCCGAGCTTAAAGGGGAATGTAAACGCCTTCTTCTTAAGCTTGCAGATCTCGAGTCTCGAGGTGGTGAGTATAAGCAAAGCATCAATAATATGGAGGGCCAACTTGGTTCCTTTGTGATGCTAATTAGGGCTCATTGCGGTTTTATGTTTCCACCCCGATGATTTGTATGATCTGCTTTTAAGGTCCCTCGATTGAGCGAAATGAATGAAAGCTCTAATGTGTGTGTCTCAACTTCTGTATGGCTGACTTTCTCGAACACCTGACCACTCTCAACCTAGGCAAGCTGCGCTTTGACATTGATGATTCGAGCGTGTACATCTTGATTTTTTAATCTTGCTTATGATCGGATAAAGGAACCTCCCACCGCGATTATCCACAAAAAGACTTCTCTTCTCTACTTGTTTTTAACTTGTGATTAATAGGGATAAGAGCATTTACAAGGGTTTTGGCCTTGTGCAAAAGCTTTTATCAATATTCCTCAAAGGAAAGCATATCATTGAAAGGAATGTAATTCACGATAATCGCCTTTGATCAATTCCAAGAAAATCAATGGAATGTTCAAAAGTACACAATTACGATGTGTTTTAAATTCAATTGAAGATACGGTATCCAAATTAAAGCCGTTTGCTAAGAACGAGAGTAATTTGGATATCTATCTTTTCATTAAATTTGAAAAACACGAATACTCTTGATCAATTATTGTGGATTACCAATGATGCAAAACATGCATGAACCAATTCAAGTTTATAGTTCCTTCTGGCGAAATTGGGATTGTATTGCCCTATATGGCCAAAAGGTTGTATAAGACTTCCAATTTCAATTTCATCCAAAGGAATTATAAAATTGATTTTGGAGTATTCGAGTGATTAGAAGAAATGCCACTAGCACATTCCAATGACAAGTCAATAGAAATACAACAAATTTCAATCTGAATGTATATAAACACAAATAGATCCCTAATATAATCAATATAAGGGATCAGATAGAGAGGATCTCAGCAAAATAAATCCTATACAAGAAGGCTAGAAATGAAAATTAAAACAAAGGAATGTGATCTTAATACTTAGAGTGCCCCAGTTTCGATCTTTGAGACGTGACTTCAGGATCACCTATTCCAAATCGTCATCTTCATTAGATGATACCTCAATGATGTCCATAGCAGGCTCTTCTTGTCCACTTGGCGCTCGTAATGGGATGACACCATCTTCATCTTCCATCAAGAACATTGGGAGGAAAACACACCTATCTATCCTCAAAATGGCATTTAATCCAATCACTGGAATTATGCAATGAATATAATGATTAAGAGCTGTAACAAGTTCGAGGGATAGAAAAGTCTTACCAACCAAACTTAAGAGAAAATCAAGCTTCTCTGTATTTTTAGCAGTGTTAGGTATACTAACCTTCCATAGACAAACGCATGAGACAAGTGAGGGAAAACTCCTAAAAATCAAAAGATAAGGCTTGGTACCTAAAGCCAAGGTTCTCACCTCGAATTCTGGGAAGAGCCGATTCCATTGCACAACTATCGTTGCATTGGGACTCAATCCATAGTTCGAAGTGAGCGGAATTGAAAAGTGGATTACCCCATGTTTTCCTCACGGATATTCCATTTTCAATTCCTTCTATTGTGTTCCTAAAGAGGGCGCCTGGGGTTTTAGGCGCAATTGTGTGTATTCATTGTGTCGTGCTAAAGCAAAAGACATGCATTTTATTTAACAATCACCGCTTCAATATAAACATCCACACAATCATACATCCAAAACTCCTGCCTGCATAAAACAAAGTTAACAAGCACTTCACCCCTTATTTCTCCCGTCTACAAAAACATCTAACACATTCGTTAGTATATACACCTCACTTTCGAGAGCATCTGCATAAAATTAGGTTAGAAGAATCAATCAACTTTTTAATCGGCTCAAGTCCACTAAATGGTTAAGAACCAGTCCCCAGCGGAGTCGCCAGTCTGTCGCGACCCTCTTGAGGTTGTCGGACTCTCGAGGGCTAATGGGCCGTCCTGTCTGGTCGGACGCGGGCCTCTCCCAAGGCCCATTACCCAAATCGCAACGGAGGTATACGTGATCGACTTTCAGTGTGGTCTAGTGACATGTGCTAAGTGTGCATGCCATGGAGTCGCCACCAATCATTTTTTTAGGGTATGATTGGACCACCCAATCGAATAGTTGGGAGTTTCTATTGAATTCTGCGAGAACCAGAGAAATGGTTTCGGGGACTTAGTTACACCAACTGTCAGAGTTGACGCCCTTTCGGTACCTAAGTTGACTGAATTTTCTAGCCTGAGATTCATGCGGATGAGTAAGGTATGAACCATAAATCTAGAAATTCATGTAGATAAGAGTGATTATCCTAGAAATCACAATCAGTAATAAAATGCCCAACTCAAGGAATCTAGATATGCAAATAAATCACATGGCATTCCTAGTAAGGTCCTATTTATCAATCACAGCTCAAGAATGATTTAGTTGTCCTAGCCATTCTACACACGATCTAACATAAGAAAAGCATTAGGAAGCATCGAAGGAGTTCGAGAATACTCACATGGGGTTCGTCGTGCCCTGGTTTGGTCTTGGACGAGCTATCGAGCTCATGCCGACCCGATTATATTTGGGGATCCACTCGGCGTTTTACACCATGAAATCATGTGAAACAAAAACGAAAATATTCAGCAAGGGGCATTTATTGTAGATGGTGGTCGATCTAATTGGACGTCAAGACTAAAAAAGATGTAGAAATTTACAAATTAAAATACTCGAATGACATTTTTTTGCCAAATTCAACTCTATGCGTCGTGAAGAAACACATGCAATTGAACTTAAATTTTGACTATTTATGAGTTCAAAATGTAAAAGAAATTAAAATAAAAATATTGACTATTTTTCTATATTTTTACGACATCGAACGCTATTTTTCTTCATTTTTCATGTATTTTTCTATTTTTGGAAAATATTAAAAAATATTAAAAAATATGAAAAATTATTTTTTTTTTATAAAAAATGGTTCCTTTAGCTTGGTCAAGGCTACCAAAGATGATTTTTTAATTTTTTTAACTTTTTATAGATTTTTTATGAATTTTTAAAAAATAAACTATGAAAGACTGATCAAAAATCAAGTGTCAACAGGTTCCCTTACCCGAGAAAACTTTTGTGGAGTTTGCCTTCAATGGACTAAAATTCGAAATTCGAGACAGAATGGTAGGTCATCCATGTGTAGATCTATTTGAATTATCTACTACGGCTATCAAACATGAGAGTCTTCTTAGAGAAAAAGACAAAAGACACACTCGAAGAGCAGATGTAAATCTTATCAAGCCACCTGATTTCGATGAAGGACAAGTTGACCCCGTCGAGGTCGCGGTGGCCCAATTGATTATAGACAAGCCATATACCCTTCAAGCACTAAAGCCGGCAAAAATGAAAGAAAAATCAACCATCATGGCTGTTGACACCTGATTTTTGACCATTTATTATTGTGATTTTTACTCTTTAAAATTAATTAAAAATATCAAAAAAGGTCATAAAATCACAAAATCAACTTTGGAAGCCTTGGCTTAGCCTTAGGAACCAATTTTGAGCAAAAAATATTTTTTGGTATTTTTTTTAATATTTTTCGAATTTATTTAATTATTAAAAATACCCAAAAAATCAGAAAAATACCATTCGTGGTCAGAAAAATACACAAAAATGTTCAATAATTTTGTTTTAATTTCTTCTTCAAGTGTGTAACTTTAAATCTCAAAAATTCGGCTCGGGTCACTATGTTCCTTAACAAACATAAACCCGAACCGAGCCCAAAAATTCCTTTTTAATTTTCAATTTCCACTTTTTATAAACTATGACATTGGATTCTAAAGTCTTGAAGTGCAATTAGGTCGATTGGCCCTCCAATTTGATCAATTTTAACCAAAAGGGCTTAATTGCATAAAAATCTTTCAATTTAGTCCCCGGTTTCACAATTTTTGAAATTAAATTTCATACGGGCATACCCATTGAAATTAAACACCTCTACCCTATAGTTTTCATCATTCTGAATCCATTGGTGGCCTTAATTTGGACTAATTCGATCGTTTGGGCCTTCGATTAAGCAAAAATAAATTTCGGATCTTAAGGGCAAATTGGGGTTTTCGCTAAATTCCAATCAATTGGTTCACGAAAATACCCCTATTTGATAGAAAACATGTCAAGGAGTCCGATTTTGCCATCAATTTCATGAAAATGGGTCTATTTGGGACCCAATTGGGCGAAATTGGTCGAACCGGGCCGGTCGGGTCAGACCCGACCCGACCCGGTCTGACCGGGTCTGCAACTTAGTTGCAGACCCATTGCGCCGAAAGAAAAATGGCGGGGGACCTCACCGGCGATTAAAAAAGGACCACTGGGGGTCCGTTGGTTCGAAAAAGGCGGCGACAAGTTGTAGTGGAGAGGGAAAGCAATGGTGGGGAGTTCGCTTTGTGGACCGGCGGCCACGGAAAAAGGCCGGTCGGCCAGAAACAAAAGGAAAAAAAAAGGGGAGCTCGGGCCGAGAGAGAGAGGGAGAGAGAGAGAGGAGTTCGGGCGAGTAGGAAGCGAAAGCGGGGGACGACGGATATCCCCAACCTGTAGAAAAGCTTCGCCGGAGCTCCAACCATCGTCGACGAGCCCGAACCAGGTCGGTACGTCCTCCGGGACCTTCATTTTACACACGCTCGTCAACTGCTCGACAAAATACCTCAATAGAAGTCCGAATTTATAACTCTCGGCCGTGCCTCTCACGACCTCTTTTTGTGCGAATCTACCCTTAAAGCTTCTCTATATCCGACTCTAAGCTCGACTTCCCTTTCTTTGTGCATTAAAATTTGGCGAAACCGAGCCCGGAGCTTCGCCGGCCGCGGATTGGATCGGGAGCTCGACGGGGAGGTTCACGGTGGTCGCCGAGCCTCGAACAAACTTAGGTAAGCTTATAAACCATCATTGGATGCCAGGAGGTAGAACGAAACCAAGCTTCGAGCAAAAAAAAAATTGCATTATCTTCGCCGGAGCTGGTTCGGTCGAAGCTTCGGCCGGCCATTTCCCGACGTGGTTCGTACCATGTTTTTGTTGATTGTTGATCCGGAGTTAATGAGGGTTCGATTAGGTTTGAATTCGCGCTTGGAAACCGACGTTGTTACGTCGGTCGTCTTCTCCGGCGGTCTGGGACTCGGTCAAAGAGTCAACGGCTGACGTGGCTTGCCACGTCAGCAGCCACGTCAGCCGGGTGGGGGCCGCGGCCTGAAAATAAACCCCCAGATCGGACGGCCGTGGCTTCGCCACGTGTCGCGATCTGGGATTTTTGGAAAATTTAAAAGATTTTCAAAATTAATAAATGATTTTCGAAAATAATAAAATACTTTGATGAGACGGTTGGCATCGCGCCAAGTGGCACTCTGAGGAGCGTCCGATCTGACCGAAGATCGGACGCACCAGAGGAGGCCACGTGGCACAAGGAGGACCGTCCGATCCGGGGATTTTCGGATAATTATAGAAAATGAATAAAAAAATCAAAAATTGATTAAAAAAATAAAAAATGGCGAAACGGCGTCGTTTCTTCGAGGCCGGTTTCGGCCGTGGGATTGGGCCGGGCGCCCGTGAGGAGCGGGCCGGGTCTGACCCGGCCCGGAAAATAATTTTAAATATTAAAAAAATTCAGAAAATAAAAAAAAATAATAAAAATTCAAAAAATCAATAAAGAATAGAAAATCATAAAAAACTCAAAAAATTAGGAAAATTCAGAAAATTTCTTAAAAATTCCAGAAAATAGGAAATGGCCACATTCAACTGGCCATGACCTGTTTCGGGTCTTTTGACCCCCGAACCTTCCAGAAATGACGGCTTTGCCCTTCCGGCAAACCGTCTTCCAAAAAAATTCTAAAAAATCCAGGAAAATCCAAAAAAAATGGGAAATGGCCACAAACAACTGGCCATGGAATATTTTGGGTAATTCGGTATCCAAATCTTCCAAAAATTGACGATTTTGCCCTTCGGGCTAAATCGCCTCCAAATCCTCTCATCTTACGCCGGTCCTAAATCACATCTTCCCTGAGCCCTTATGACTATGTTAGGAAGCCATTGACTGGAATTGATGTGCATCGATGAGATTTATTTATACACTTGTTTGCGTTTTCATTAAAATTGATTGTGGCTGATAGGATAGTCTTCCAATCTGCATGAAATCTTGAATCAAACTTACCCCATCCAAGACTGCGCCTGCATGAACTCTTAGCCAGGAAAATCACTCGCGTTAGGTACCGAAAGGGCGTTGATAATGACACCAACATAACCAAGTCCCCGAACTCAAAATCTCTAGTTCTGCAGAACTGATCGATCTCTCCCAATCGATCAGTAAGGTTTCCGGTCTACCCTCCAAGAAAGACCGGTGGCGACTCCAAATGCATGCACAATTTGCACATGCCACCACGACCACACTGAAGGTTGAAAGCGATCGACTCTTATCGTCGAATCCTTTAAAAAATACTCCCGCCGCGATTTGGTATGGGCCTGGGAGGGCTCGCGCCGATCCAAGATCCGCGATCGGTAATCCATTAGCCGCGTCCGCTTTCGGACGGGTCGCGACAATGGCCAAGGCCAAAGTGGCGGTATATTATTCGTTTGATGCAAATCGAACAGAGGAGATTTTCGACATGTTGTTTGTCGATGGGAAAATAAGGCTAATTGAAGGACAACAAATATCGTCTAAGGAGGAGTTAGTCAGCAAGAAATATTGTAAGTGGCATCATTCATGGAGCCACAATACCTCGGATTACTTAATCTTTAAAAAGAATATTCAAGAAGCAATTCGTCAGGGGAAGATTAGATTCGCTGACAACAAGGGCAAATCTCCCATGGACATAGACACCGATCCATTCCCAGTAATGACTGAAATGGTTTCCCTTAAACAGTCAAGAAAAGGGCAAGTGTAGTCGAATTTGTGCGTTCGATGCAGAAGAAAGCTGAAAACATGGATTGAGGCGAGCACGGCTACCAGGTGATTGATTAAGCTGGACAGAGGGATCGAGGATTACTCCAGACTGGTAACAAAATACGTAGGAAAACTCTTCCTCTACCGAAACCCTACAAATCGTTCAAGCAGAGATTCGAGGAGAGGTATCCAAATAAATCTTACTTAAAGCAATTAAATAAATCATGTTTTATGCAGGATATGTTATATGCTCCTTATCAAATGGCATCCCAGATGCGAGGCTTCATTATTGCCAATACCATCACGTGTGAACTTTTAAAATACGATATTTAACAATAATTATCCCGACGAGATGTCATCACACACACACACACACACAAAAAGGCGAGTGGAATTTATGCGAATAAACTATTTTGGGGAGAATAGACTAGTAATTCAAAGATCAAAATAGACAAGTAGACCGCTAATAAGGAAGAATGCAAATGTTAAACGACAGCCTCCTTTGAAGGTCAGAGTCTCCTCACAAGAAGATCCACTCCAAATTCAGGCTCTATGACCAACCTCAGAGCTGGGGAGTGTCTATACTTGGGCGAGATCGAGAATGAGAAGTTGGAAATTAGGAGGCCAAGGAGGACTTTCAGCTCGGCCATCGCAAAGTTCTGCCCCAGACACGAGCGAGGGCCGACCCCGAAGGGCATGTACGCGTACGGGAGCTTGCACGCTCCTGTGATTCCGTTCGCAAACCGCTCCGGGTCGAACCGATCCGCATCCGGCCCCCAGATGTCGGGGTCCTGGTGGAGGGTCACCATGAGGGTCCAAACGTTGACACCTTTTGGGACTTTGAAATTCCCAAACTTCATGTCTTCGAGTGCCTCTCTTGAGACAATGGCCACCGGCGGATACAGACGTAGTGACTCGTTGATTACCATCGTCAACTGTAATCAATGCCGTGATTCGAGCTAATGAGTCTACGGTAGTTTGCAAAAGGAAAAAAAAAATGGTTTATTTCACTACTAAAGACCAAATGTGTTCACTAACCGTCTTCATCTTCCGAATCATGTCAGCGTCGGGAAATTGGCCGCCGCGCAACAGTTGCGTGACCTCCTCGCGTACTTTGGCTTGCCACACCGGATTCGAGGCTAGTAACATCAACGTCCACGAGGCTGCAACGGCGGTCGTCTCGTACCCGGCCAAGTAGATGTTCTTGCAGTTGTCCACGATGAAACGGTCCGTCGCCTCTCCCCGTCCCAGCTCGCTGCTGTTCTTAGCGCCTTCGAGTATCATCTCGAGCAGGTCCTTCTCTGGGGTTGCTTCCTTCCGTTCCTTCACTACGTTCAGAATTAAGGACTGGATCTCCCTCTCCAGCTTCCATGTCTCCCTGTTGCTCTTGGTTGGCAAGTATCTAGAAAGGAATCACCATGTTTTCGTTAGTCAATAAGCGAGGTCTAACAAGGGTTTCTGAATAGAAATAGCATCTCTCTTCCAGCAATTCATCTGGATAGCATACCTAAACCCAGGGATCATAGAGGTGAAGGCTATCTTGGAGATTGCTTCTTGGAGAGATCTAAGCTTCAGGAAAATCTCCTGTCCCTTGGCGTAGTTGCTCCCAAAGCATGCCTTTGAGATCACATCCCCAGAGAAGTTCCTCATGTGGCTGTCAATGTTGATGTCTGCAACTCCTCCTTCCTTCTCGATCTCTTCACTCCATGAATTCACCAGGACTATTGAAGACTCCACCATCAAGTTTATCATACCCTACAAGGACATTAATTGCCTTAAATAATCATCCAAAGGGTGTCTAGATGATTTGAAATATGATGATTGCCTATGTTTACTTCACGTTAGCCATACTTTCGATCGTTTGGTGGTCCAAATTTGGCTCTGCCCCGCCGAGGACGCAACCCGGTATCCATGTTATATCCGGACATTTACCAAATAAATGATGGGATTTTTTCACAATCCGAAGGATAACCTATAACATTTCTAATCCCATCTTATCCTATTATATCTCAATTCATGTCCGGACAACCAAACGCTGAGGAATAATCTTGGGTTTGTGCTCAAATAGAGAGGGAGAGAGAGAGAGAGAGAGAGTGAGTGAGTGAGTGAGTGAGTGGTGTTTAAGACCACCTTAACTTTGTCGGCGTACAACTCAGGAGCAAGGATCTTCCTCTGGTGAGCCCATTTGGCGCCATTGGAGGTCAGAATGCCTTGGCCAAGCAAAGGACCCGTCGCCTTCTGCTGGTAAGAAGGCTTTCCAAAGTCCAGCGAAGTGCATGTGCTTATCTCCCTCACCGCCTCGGCATCGTACACGTACAGAACCTGCAGGTTCCCCATCGCGAACATGAACACGCTCCCTGAACCATTAACTCCGTCATTAACGAATAACGAACGAATCCCATGACAACCTGACTAGGACATGATTATTCAGTCAATTACCATATTGTTGTCTCCAACGATCTAGGAATGGGAAGAGCTTGGAGGAGCAGTCGTGCGTTATGGCTTGCTGATCTTCTGGTGACGGCGGTTTCGAGGGCGTGGTGGAGCGCGATTGATGGTTCCTTATCTCGCGGAGGTTCCCGAGGAGAAAAGAGCCCCGAGGGCCTCGGATGCCTTGTCCCCGGAGCCTCGACCGGAGCCTCTGCGGCCTCCGTATCAGGACGTCGAGAGCTCGGATCACGGCGCTCAGGAGCGTCACCGCGAGGGCTGTGAAGATGAGTTTCCATACTTGCAGCTCCATCTCTCTCCAGAGGGTGAGTGGAGCGTTGAATTTGCATGGCATTTGATGCTCTTTTTCATCTTATTTTATAAGGTGGTGCTACCATAACGGCACCGTTTTTGACGGTGTGGTTGACTTGACTTCCGCTATATCTAAACTAGTGTGCGCACGGCGTTGATGACCGGCCTGCTTCTTGGGTTAAATCTAAATTAAGGGCAAGCGCCGCCTGCGCTATTTTATTATTATTTTTTTGTAATTTTTATATTTAATTTAATTTAACTAAAAAATAAATGAAAATCTGTTTGTTAAACATTGACTCAATAAATTAATTTGGAAGTGAGAGGTATTGTGGCCAGTAGCCCTAGGCTGGCGAGTTGACCTCGTGTAGCCGGTCGCAGGTCATCGTAGAGGCCCAGCAATCGACGAAGGAAAAAGAAAAAGAAAATAAAATAAAAATAAAATAATTAATTAATGATTAATAAGGAAATAATATAATATAAAAAAATAGTATAAACCTTTGGTGCTAATAGAATCGTTTTTTTTATGTGAGATTCGTGAGATTGAAATCGTTTTCTAAATAAGAACCAAACACTGGAAAATATTTTTGTTAACATATTACTAAACAAAGGAAAACAAATCGTTTTCCGAGAAAATGATCGTCGGGAAATCACTTTCCAGAAAACACTTTCTCGAGAAAGGTTTTCTCTGAAACAAACACACCCTACAACTTTATGGAAGTCAAAGTGAATCGGGGATGAAATTGGGTCGGTCAAGCTAATGGTTTTGGTACGAAGAGTGTCATCCGAAACCACCTTTGAAAGTGAAAAATCTGAAAAGTCAGATGCCATCCATGTCACTTTTGTTGGCGTGAGCTGTAATTCCCTAATTTGTAGGGATTTTATTTTTTTCCTCCTAATTTGTAGAGGATTTTATTTTTCCTCCCGATTTGTAGAGTTTTAACTGGTAGAAAAAGTTCGTCTGATTATATACATGAGTATGCACATACTTAATGAAATATGAAGAAAAGAAAGAGAGATGGTGAGGTGTTTGACCGAGGACGCAGACATATTGCTAAAATATCGTTATATTGTGTGTTTTTTATGTTCTTTATTTGCTTTTCAACAAATCTCTGCCGAGCTAATTATAATCCGAACTCAACAGCATCTAACCTACTTTAGCAGCTTCAAGGAGACCTAACTTTTGTGGGTTAGGATCACGTGACATAATGTCACGGGATCATAGCCCGAGGAGCCGTTCGATCACTCCTGCCTCGGTGATCGGACGGCCCCCCTCCCCCTGATCCCATGACATTATGTCATGGGATCCGGATCCAACTTTTGTACGTGATCATGTCCCTGTTTGTTTGAACTTAAATAAAATCAATATATGGTTTTCTAATATATATATATTTCACCTGAAGTGCTACATTAGACGATAATAACTGAGTACATTTTAGTTGAGTAACTTGAGTTCATATCCAATAAAAATTAAGGGATGCTAGAATTGTTTCGCCAGAATTCGACTCCACGACGAAATATCTTTCACCGATCATTCTTCGATTTAATTGATGGCATTGATATAGAAACTACAGGTAAGA
This sequence comes from Rhodomyrtus psidioides, assembly GCA_021437785.1. NCBI lineage: Eukaryota > Viridiplantae > Streptophyta > Magnoliopsida > Myrtales > Myrtaceae > Rhodomyrtus > Rhodomyrtus psidioides. The sequence continues at coordinate 584,984 of JAILYB010000053.1, forward strand.
AACACGTCGAAATTTAATTGACGAGGTGAATCTAGAAACTATAACTATTGTTAATGCCAAAAGATGCCCTAAGGACCACGTGATACGCACGTGGGGGAGATATGGCAAGTTACGGGCAGGTGTATAGAAGCCAGGAGAAAGCCAGCTACTAGAATGCCATGTTTGAGGGAAACTTTGGCGGCGTTTTTTTCGAAGATGAAAGAGAGGGCGCGCAGAAGAAGTCACGATCAATGCTGTTACAAAGTTTGGCGGCAATCCCAAAAATTAAGAAGGAAAAGCGCGAAAATCGCCAAAAGGCCTTATCCACAAGAGCCATCGAAGAAAACGTGCTTGGAGCCCAAGGGAGTAACCGTTCGACGGTTACCAGAGCACGCCTATAAATACCTGAGGATATCCAACGCCACACACACAACACATCAAACAAATCTTATCTTTCCAAATTAGCTCTTAGCCTAGCTGTAACTTTTAGATTCCCGTTGTCGATTCAATTCCGGTGTGTTTCATATCCAGAGTTAGGTGTTGTCGATTAAATTTCGGCGTCTGTTCACCCTGTTTAGTACCGTCGATTAAATTCCGGTGTTGAACTGTTCATCCACCTTGTCCAGTGCCGTCGATTCAATTCCGGTGATGTATTCTACATTTTCACCCATCTAGTGTCGTCGATTAAATTCCGGCATCGTGTCCTATAGTGTGATCTGGTACCGTCGATTAAATTCTGGTGTTGTATCTCAATTACAAATACGTCGAATTATTCGACAAGTTTTTATCGGAAGTCATTGATGGAATTGGTCGAAGGTCTGTACGGAGTTGTCGAATGACATACTGCTATTAATACATATTCTGCATTTAACACTCCCTATCCAAAACTAACCCGGAGCTTCTTCTTATTTAACGAACTGCTGACGTTCGATAAAAGATTCCCGAGTTGACCACCTTTTTGGGCTGTGACCTTTTTTGGGCCAAATACTCAAAAAAAGCTCACTCAAGTCCGACCAAGGAATTTTGATGCGCAACAATCTTTTTTGGCACGCCCGGTGGGACCCTTGGTTTTAAGTTCGAAAGAGTGCTATGCCACGTACGAGAAGTCACAACAACCTAGACGGTGACGAACTCATGGAAGAAGTACCGCGAGTAGAATCCTCGACAGCTCGAGGAATCCAGGACCAGGTTCAGGTTGAAGACAGCGAGGTTCCTTGACAACTCGTAGAAGAACCAAGAAGAAACCCTGAAGTGACGTCAGTCATGCTATCATCAATAAGACGTACAATCGAAGAAGCCCAACGTATGACCGACGTCGTCAGACCGCTAATCATCAACACTTATCACGAGTGTGCGTCTGGACAAAATGGAGCGTCGTCGAATTTGCCACAACCTCAAGTTGGGAATGTCTTCATACCAACGACGAATGTCTCATTACCAAAAACGAACGCAGGTCTTGCTGGTCAGAATGCGCCTCTAGTTATACCTGTCAGGATTTTGCATCGAGGAGAAGCATTACCAAACAATGAGCTCAATCCTCAAGCAAATGATCCAGATACGTTCCTTGGCCATCAAGCTCAACAAGATGTACCTATTACCCAACATGAGACTATTGTTCAGCCAAACCCCATACCTATGAATGAGCAACCCATACCTATAGTGGTCGAAAATCAAGGAGTAGTGCCACTTCCCTCCATGGGGCAGTGGCAGGGTAGGGGGCAGGATCAATTCCCTCAAGACAAATGGTCGGGTCAACTTTTCTCACCTGCAATCCACCAGCGATTTGTACAGCCAAGGTATCAACAGGCGAATCAAGCCCTGCAACCACAAGGACATCAGCCTATGCTACCGGCTTTCCAATCTGTCATACAGCCAATATATCAGGCGCAGCAGCAACCAGCATACCAAGTGCACCAGCCAGTGTATCAAGTCCTATAGTAGCCAAGATACGAGGCACCATACCAGCCCATATACCAGAATCAGCCAGTTGTTGAACAAATGGCAGAGTACAACGATCTCATGGTAGGGTATATGGTTAATGTTTATCGAAAGGCATATCCGGATTGGATGGATACAGTCTCGTACTTAAGAGGATTTAAAATACCGGAGTTCACGTTGTTTACGGGTGAAGATGATCAGTCCACCTATAAACACATCAATTGCTTCCTAGCATTGTGTGGAGATTCTACCCATGTCGACCATTGAAAGCTAAGGCTGTTTCCACTTTCTCTATCGAGAACGACCTTTACCTGATATACTGCGTTACCACCCAATCCTATGTTAACGTGGGAACAGATGGAACGACTTTTTCATGGACAGTTCCAGTGAGCTGTGCCGAATTTGTCAGTAGTCGACTTATCGACAATGAAGCAAATGTCCAATGAGACTGTCGACCAATTCATTACAAGATTCAAGTGAGCCAAGAACAAGTGTTTGGTTCCCTTACCCGAGAAAACTTTTGTGGAGTTTGCCTTTAATGAACTAAAATTCAAAATTTGAGACAGACTGGTAGGTAATCCATGTGCAGATCTATTTGAATTATCTACTATGGCTATCAAACATGAGTCTTCTTAGAGAAAAAGACAAAAGACACACTCGAAGAGCAGATGTAAATCTTATCAAGCCACCTTATTTCGATGAAGGACAAGTTGACCCCGTCGAGGTCGCGGTGGCCCAATTGATTATAGACAAGCCATATACATGTCAAGCACTAAAGCCAGCAAAAATGAAATAAAATCAACCATCACGGCCAAGGCCAAAGTGGCGGTGTATTATTCGTTTGATGCAAATCGAGCAGAGGAGATTTTCGCCATGTTGTTGGTCGATGGGAAAATAAGGCTAATCGAAGGACAACAAATATCTTCTAAGGAGGAGTTAGTCAGCAAGAAAAATTATAAGTGGCATCATTCATGGAGCCACAACACCTCGGATTACTTAGTCCTTAAAAAGAATATTCAAGAAGCAATTCGTCAGGGGAAAATTAGATTCGCTGACAACAAGGGCAAATCTCCCATGGACATAGACACAGATCCATTCCCAGTAACGACTGAAATGGTTTCCCTTAAACAGTCAAGAAAAGGGCAAGTGTAGTCGAATTTGTGCATTCGATGTAGAAGAAAGCTGAGAACATGGATCGACGCGAGCACGGCTACCAGGCGATCGATCAAGCTGGACAAAGGGATCGAGGATTACTCCAGACTGGTAACAAAATACCTAGAAAAACTCTTCCTCCCCCGAAACCCTACAAATCGTTCAAGCAGAGATTCGATGAGAGGTATCCAACCATTGGTACATTGGGAGAACCAAGTGGAAATTTGATTACTATGTAAGCTATGGTCCACCTCCTGTTCGTAATCATGACCAAGTCCCCTACGGTTGGGGAGAAGAATTTGACGGAGGGATACGACAAGGTTACCACGTCCCAAATATACCACGTCGGCAACGAACTCTCAGGATACCGAACAATCCTGAAGAAGGATCTTGGTACGAAATCACAGAGGCTCAAAAGAGGAAAGAAATCATGACTCGCACAAGGAAAAGGAGGATCCAAAGGAAAAAGAGAGTCTGCATGTTACAACGACATGTAAATCAGCTAGATCTTGAACCAACATCGAAGACTGAAGGTCATCATAGGCGCTAGAGGATGAATAACCTGGTTTGAAAGCGACCAGCTCAAGAGTAAGAACATGTGCGATCCGAATCTCCGAAATCATCGAAACCAAAGTCTCTGTTCATGACCCATGTAAGCAGGTCATGTAAGCAGGTCAATGTCGCCCTTGAGCTCTTGTATGGTCCAAGTTAGGCTACCTAATGAGTTCCGACTTGAGTCATCTTTGGCTGATTATGAGGATGGAGCCACCATTCAAGAAAAGGAGGGCGCTCAGTTCTGCTTCAACGGTGAAGAGACCATGGAGTTCAAGAAGCCCATCAAAGAAATCTCTAATCACTTAAGGTCGCTCAATATCAACGCCAAAATAAACGGGCGACTGGTGATGAAGGTTTTAGTAGATGGTGGTTTGACATTAAATCTCATCTTGTACAGATTTTTCAAAAGGATAGGAAGGATTGACGATGAAATTATCCCATCGACCATTCAATTGTCGGATTTCATCGGTGAAATCACTGAAGTAAAAGGGATATATGATGCAAATCTCACCGTAGGGTCCAAAACATCGAGACATCTTTTTGTGTTGTAGAGGCCAATGTCTCATACAATCTACTCTTGGAAATAGATTGGATACACGAAAACCAGTGTGTACCTTCGATGCTACATCAGATGCTAGCTTTCTGAAATAGGGATAAGGTGGAATACGTAAAAGCTAATCCTCAAACTTGTACCACGTGGACTCGGATATCAGGGCAAGACAAGGTCATGCCAGATGATTGCCTACGCGTCTCAAAACCCCATGAGGTTGACTCAAGGGATATGACTTTCTGCCGTTTCGACAAGGGAAACACCGAATGGGTCCCAAGGAAGGAACCGGCGGTCCAACTCGACGAGTTTGCTGATGGAGGATTAGTGATTGTCACAAGATCTCGTTAGGAGGTATACATCCTACAAGGCCGAACAATTTGAGCAGGTCAACAAAGTGGTTAATGGAAATCTAGACTTCGAAGAGTCTCCCATCAACGAAGCTGACAAGGTGATTCAAGCTCAAGACCCATCAGAAGAAGTGAACCTTTGAGATGAAGCTTGTCCACAACCGACTTATGTAAGCAAGTTGCTTGACCAGCTGTATAAGACACAATTGGTAAACTTGCTAAAGAAATATAAAGACTGCTTTGCTTGGAACTATCATGAGATGCCTGGTTTAGTAAGGAACGTAGTCGAACATCGACTGCCAATTAAGAAAGGATTTCAACTGCACCAACAATCACCAAGGAGGTTTGCGCCAGAGGTAATCCCCGAGGTCAAGGAAGAGATCGAGCGACTCCTTTCTGCCGGATTCATAAGGACGACAAGGTACGTTGAATGGCTGTCGAATATCGTCCCGGTCAAGAAAAAGAATGGCTAATTGAGGGTTTGCATTGACTTTCGCGATCTAAACGCTGCCAGGCCGAAAGATGAGTACCAGATGTCCATGGCCGATATGCTAATCGACTCGACCTTCCACAATGAAATTATGTCCCTCATGGATGGGCATTCGGGGTACAACCAGATCTTCATAGCAGCAGAGGGCGTCCACAAGACAGCTTTTAGGTACCCTGGTGCCATTCGAACCTTTGGATGGGCCATCATGCCTTTTGGATTGAAGAAAACCGGTGCCACCTATCAAAGGAAAATGAACTTCATTTTCCACGACATGATTGGGGAGTTCATGGTGGTCTACATCGATGACGTTATTGTCAAGACCGATTAGGCAAGTCATCTAATGCAACTAGAACAAGCTTTTATGAGGATGCGTAAGTTTAAGTTGAAGATGAATGCTTTAAAGAGCGCTTTCGGAATAAAAGCTGGCAATTTCTTGGGCTTTTTGGTTCACCAAAGAGGAATCGAGATAGATAAGAATAAAGTCAAAGCCATTATAGAATTTTCGTCGCCTGCTAATAAAAAAACAACTTCAAATTTTGATTGGAAAATTGAACTTCCTGCGGCGATTTATAGCTAACCTGTCAGGCAAAATTGAGGTGTTTTCCCTATTGCTTAAGCTCAAGAATGAACACGAGTTCATATGGGAAGAGAAACATTAGGCGGCTCTTGATCGACTAAAAGAATATCTGACCAAGCCATAGAGTTTGATGCCACCAAGAGCAGGGAGGCCGTTGAAACTATACTTGTTGTGACCGATACCACGGTCGGAAGCATGCTGGCCCAGGAAAATGAGGAAGGCAAGGAACAAGCCGTATATTACTTGAGCTGGATGCTAAACGGTGCTGAGAAAAGATATACTCCCATCGAAAAGCTGCGTCTTTCACTGTATTATGCCTGCACGAAATTGCGGCATTATATGCTGCCGACCACGGTGCATGTAATTTCCAAAACATATGTAATTAAGTACATGATGTCCAGGCTAATTATAAGATGCCAAATTGCAAAATGGACATTTACTCTAATCGAGATAAATTTGGTCTACACGTCGCTCAAAGCAGTTAAAGGACAAGCAGTGTCCGACTTCATCATTGAATACCCAACGGGTTTGAAAATAGAAGATGATGAAAATTATCTTTGTGTTGCACCTTGGGTACTTTATTTCGATGGATCAGTAACATCAGAATCGTCAAGTGCCAGAATTATGATCATATCTCCCTACCAACATAAAATGAAGCTCATGTTCAAGCTTGATTTTGACTGTTCAGGCCGAATATGAAGCCTTGATTGTAGGGTTGAACGTTTTAATCGACATGAAAGTTCGGTCAGTCAAAATTAAAGGTGATTCTCAATTGGTAATAAAGAAACTCAAAGGTAAGTACCAATGTCTTAGTGAGAACATCATGTAACTCCATAATTTGGCATGGAAATTGCTATCGAACTTCGTCGAATATGATTTGGTCCATATCAAGAGAAGCGAAAACTCGAAAGCCAACGAATTAGCTCAGATGGTATTTGAGTACAAAATATTAAAAGAATTAGCTGACCACATCATTACCCAAACAAAAGTTTTGCTTTCAATAGAGGCTTGGATAATGATGATCCAGCAAGAAATAGTCGAAAACACAAATCAGGTCCTTGATTGACAAGACTGGAGAATCCCTTTGGTAAGTTGCCTAAGGAACCCAGGCCCTTGCAGCAAGGATCTTAAGAGGCAAGCCCTGGAGTATCTCCTAATCGATGACGAGTTGTATCAGAAGACGATCAACAGGCTACTCTTGAAATGTCTAGGACAAGACGAAGCTATGCTCGTAATGATAGAGGTCCACGAAGGGATTTGCGGGGCACATCAAGCTGGCATAAAAACGAAGTGGTTGTTAAGACGTCATGGATATTTTTGGCCAACAATCACAAAGGATTGTATTGACTACGCTAAGGGATGTCTACCTTGCCAAAGACACGAGCCTGTCCAGCATGTCCTGGCTGCACTGATGAATCCAATTACCAAACCATGGCCTTTCCGAGGATGAGCGATAAACGTGATAGGAAAAATCTATCCACCCTCGTCGAAGAAGCATAGTTTCATCTTGGTGGCCACAGATTACTTCACTAAGTGGGTTGAAGCAGCCTTTTACAAGAATGTGACGCAAAAGGTCGTCAAGGAATTCATCGAAGAACAGATCATTCATAGATTTGGGATCCTAGTGACTATAACAACTTATCAGGGAACTGTCTTTACGGAGCGAGAAATATTATATTTTACTAAATTAAGGGGAATCAAGATGATCCATTCAACGCCCTATTACGTCCAGGCTAATGGTCAGGTTGAAGTTTCGAACAATATTATCATTGGCATGGTAAAAAAGCATTTAGAAGACAACCCAAGGGAGTGGGATTCGTTGTTATCGATAGTTTTATGGGCCTACCGAACATCGAAGAGATCGAGTACCGGCGTCAGTCCGTATATGTTAACAAATGGGCAATAAGCTGTTCTTCCTCTCGAAATTACCGTGCAATCATTAAGGGTGAAGCTCCAGGATGGCATAACGACATCACAGTATGATAAGTTGATGTATACAAACATCGATGAGCTAAGAGTTAATCGAGCCTTAGCACTTGAAAAGTTAATGGCTCAAAAATGAAAGATCGCCAAAGCTCATAATAAGCACGTGAGAGTCAAGCGTTTCAACGTAGGCGATCTGGCTTGGAAGACTATTCTTCCCACGAGTCTCCACAACTAGAAGTTCGGTAAGTGGTCGTCGAAATGGGAAGGACCAAACCTGATAATTGGCGTTCTCCCTGGGAACGCATATCGAATGATGGAGGTTGATGGCGAGGTTGATGGCAAGGAGCTACCACAATCAATCAATGGAAAATATCTGAAAAAGTTCTACCTGTCAATGTGGGAAACGTGAGGAATTACAGAAGAGCAAGGGGGCAAGGAGTGAAGGAAATGCATTTCATTCATCGAAAGAGGGAGAAAGTACATTATATATATATCTCTTCCTTTCTTCTCCCCTCTCTTCTTCTTCTTCTTCTCTCTCTTTCTCCTTCCCTCTCTCTCTCTTCTCTTCTCTTCTCTTCTCTCCCCTCCATGCTCAGCCCGGTCCACCCTCACTCTTGCTTGAGGTGCTCTCTGAAGCAAACGATGAAGTGACAGAGACGGTCCTCTAGCTTTCTGCTCTCCTCCTCAGCATGATGCTTGGCCTTAGCTAGGTCATCCAAGGAAGCCTCCAGGCCATCTCACTCATGCTCCAGCTTTTGAAGGTGCTCTATTTGGACCTACACCTGATCGTTGAGGGTGTCCAATATCTCCTTCAGAGCTTCAATATGACCCTCGGTAGAAGCCAGGGTGCGAACCTCACAAGCCTCACTTAGCTCCCATTCTTGCCTCTCTGCATCCTTCAGAGATTTCTTCAGGCTCCGTTGGCTCGCTACCAACCGATCGTAAACGATGTTTCGGAGTTGAAGGACACTGGAGTAATTTTTTTTTTTCATCAAGTGAAAACTTCTGAATCGCTAAGATGGAAGTGACTAGATATCCCGCAAAGGATAAGCTTGAATGGGGAGTTTCTCATCTCGACGCATCGGAAAACAAGGTTGGAGAGACGCTGGAATGGACAAATGGGTTCGGAAGCTTGGTCCAAGAATAAACCCAAAATATTCCCCGGTGGTGTTCAATAGCTCGAGGTAGTAGTCACTATTGTCTTCATCTTTCAACATATCGAAACGACTGATCAGTAGTTTTAGATCGGGATTAGAGGATTGAGATGCCATGAGAAAGGATGAAGCAAAAAGCTAGAAAGGGTTTAAGGTTTTAGGACGACAAAGAAGACGACGATTGGGAACTTTCTATCCGAAGAAACGATCCGGACCAGAAATCGATGCGACGGAGGAAAAAGGAATGATCATGCTTTGGGAAGCGAAATTAGAAGGTGTACCACAGCTGATGGCCGTCAAATCAAAGGATAATCACTTAAAAGAATGTGGCATTTGTTAACACCAAAAATTACCCTAAGGACCGCGTGATACGCACATGGGAGAGATGTGGCAAGTTACGGGCGGGTGTATAGAAGCCAGGAGAAAGCCAGCTACTAGAATGTCATGTGTGAGGGAAACTTTGGCGGCATTTTTCCCGAAGATGAGAGAGAAGGCGCGCAGAAGAAGTCACGATCGAGGCGATTACAAAGTTTGGCGGCAATCCCAAAAATTGAGAAGGAAAAGCGCAGAAACCGCCAAAAGGCATTATCTACAAGAGCCATCGAAGAAAACATGCTTAGAGCCCAAGGCAGTAACCGTTCGACGGTTACCAGAGCATGCCTATAAATACCTGAGGATCCAACGCCACGCACACACAACATATCAAACAAACCTTATCTTTCCAAATTATCTCTTAGTCTAGCTATAGATTTTAGATTCCGTCGTCGATTCAATTCTAGCGTGTTTCATATCCAGAGTTAGGTGTCATCGATTAAATTCCGGCGTTTGCTCGCCCAGTTCAGTACCGCCGATTAAATTCTAGTGTTGTACTATTCATCCACCTTGTCCAATGCCGTCGATTCAATTCCGGTGCTGTGTCCTACATTTCCACCCATCCGGTGTCGTCGATTAAATTTCGGCATCATGTCCTATAGTGTGATCTGGCACCGTTGATTAAATTCCGGTGTTTCATCTCGGTTACAAATACGTCGAATTATTCAACAAGTTTTAATTGAAAGTCATCGATAGAATTGGTCGAAGATCTGTACGGAGTTGTCGAAAGACATACTACTAGTAATATACATTCTGCATTTGATACTCTCTATCCAAAATTAACTTGGAGCCCCTTCTTACTTGATGAATTGCTAGCATTCGATAAAAAATTCTCGCGTTGGCCACTTTTTGGGCTGTGACCTTTTTTGGGCCAAATACTAAGAAAAGCCTCACTCAAGCCCAGCCAAGGGATTCTAACTCGTAACAACTATAATCTAAGAATTGAAAGATAACATGTTTGTGCGTTTATGTGTTGGGCAGCTTCAAATAGTACGATGTGGGTATTTAAAACCAACAATGCATGGTTATCAACGGAGGTTAGAAAAGGAGGTTACAAACGGTTACTAAATAGTTGCTTCGATGGTTACATTGACTCTACTACCTTAACAATGTAATTCGACTCAATTATCTTGACGATTGCATCCGAAATTGTTGATAAAAGAGCTGTGTAGCTCAATATCATCATACTTACATGCTGTTGACACCTGATTTTTAATCGTTTTTTGTGTCGATTTTGTTTTAAAAATTAATTAAAAATAGCAAAAAAAAAGTCACAAAATTGCAAAATCAACTTTGGAAGCCTTGGCCGAGCCTTAGGAACTAATTTTGAATAAAAAATATTTTTCGTAACTTTTAATATTTTTTCGAATTTATTTAATTATAAAAATACCCAAAAAATCAGAAAAAATACCATTCGTGGTCGAAAAATGCACAAAAATAGTCAATAATTTTATTTTAATTTCATCTTCAGAATGGTCCTTATAAATCTCAAAAATTCGACTTGGGTCATCATGTTCCTTCACAAACATAAACCCGAATCAACCATAAAAATTACCTTTGGAGTCCTTTAATTTTCATTTTCCACTCCCAATAAGCCATGACATTTTGATCTAGAACCTTAAAGTGCTATTGGGTCAATTAGGCCTTCAATTTGATCAATTTTGACAAAAAGGACTTAATTGCACAAATATCTTTGCGATTTAGTCCTCGGTTTCGCGAATCTTAAAATTAAATCCTTCTTAGGGACACCCATGAAAATTACACACCTCTACCCTATATTTTTCATCGTCCTGAACTCATTGGTGGCCTCAATTTGAACTGATTTGATCGTTCAAGCCCCCGATTTGGCGAAAATCATTTTCGGATCCTAGGCACAATTTGGGGTTTTCATTAAATTCCACTCAATTGCTCACAAAAATACCCATTTTAGATGGAAAACATGCCGAGGAGTCCGATTTTAGCATTAATTTCATGAAAAACGGTCAATTAGAGGTTCGATTGGGCGAAAATTGATAACCCGATCGGTCGGGTTGGACCCGACCCGACGGAACCGGGTCTGCACTTTGTCCTCTCCCTCACGTACAGAACAAGGAGCAGAGAAATATGGGAAGTTGCAGAGAGCTCGGTCGACCAAGACTGAAGGGAGCAGACGCCTTTTCAGAGGAGGATGGGGTGCGTGATCGTTCTGGTGGCGTCCGTATGGCTCGAGGATATAAGGGTCGGCCGGAGAGAGAGAGAGAGAGAGAGAGAGAGAGAGAGAGAGAGAGAGAGGAGGGGTATTTCATTTCGGCGATCCACAAAAAAACAGGGAGAGAGAGAGAGAGATCCGGGCGAAACAGGGAAAGCCGAGAGAGAGGAACGAGTGCTCGGACATCCTTCAAGCTTCAGAAGGCTCGAGGTATCGTCGCCGAAGCCCGGAGTCGCCGGTAACTCTCAGCCAAGGTCGGTGCCCTACCCCTGTTTTACAATCTCTCTTTTTTGTCAGTGTGAGTTTTGGTCCGGGTTAGCTTCCGACGAAACCAAGCCAAACCGAATACATGCCGACGTTAGTTTAAGTATCTATAATGATGTTGGGTGTTAGTTTGCTACAGTTTAGCCCAGATTCTTTCGTTTCCTGTTCGAGTGTTAATTTTTCCGATGTACGCCAACCGTTCGATGAAATGACTTGAGTGTATTTTTGGTTTCTTGGCTCTCGGCCAGGCCTTTTCCGAGTGTTGTTCGTGCGAATCTGATTGTAAAACTCCAATAGAATCGACTCTGAGTGCTCTGTGATGTTTATTTTGCATTGAATCTCGCCGGAAAACGATGACCGGAGCTTCTTGGGGCACACCCGAGCCGAGGACTCGGTCCGGCACAAGAGGAGGTCGCCGAGCCCTAACCGGCCTCAGGTAAGCTTCTAAACCTTAGTGGGATACTCTGTGAACGACTGAGATCGAGTTGGGAACAAAAAAAAATTCCGGAAAACACCTCGTCGGAACCGAATATGTGGGGGCTCGGTTCGTCAGGTTCCGTTGTGTTTTTAGACGTAAATATGACATATGTTAACGTGGGGTGTTTAAGGAGTCGAATGGCGCAAGAATCATCGAAAAATATGAAGATTCAGGCTCGGTCCCGATTTTCCGGCAAAGATTCCGGCGAACTCGCCAGAACAATCACTATTCCGGCGAGTTGCCGGTCTTCTTCTCCTGTGGACCTTTGACCAGTCAACGATAGTTGACTAGTCAAAGGTGACGTCGCGCCAACTCAGCCATCTGGGGGCTTTCAAAAAAAAAGAAAAAGAAAAAAAATCAACCAAAAACCCTAGATCCGGCAGTGTGGATTGTGCCACGTGTCGCAATCTAGAAATTTTCAAAATTAAATAAATAATTTTTAAATTATAAATGGCTTTTCAGAAAATTCAAAAAAATCTAGATCGGACGGTCGTGGGTGTGCCATGTGTCCCCATCCGATATTTTCAAAAAAACCTAGATCGGACGGCATGTGATGTGTCACGTGTCGCGATTCGATATTTTTAAAATTAATAAATCATTTTATTGATCTGGTGGCTAGGGAAGTGCCTCGTGGCAAGGTAGAGACCGTCTGATTGGCTTTAATTTTCAGAAATTCAGATAAATCAGAAAACAATTAAAAAAAATAGAAAAACTTTTCAAAAAATCAATACGGCGTCGTTTAGGCCGGTCCTCGACCCGTATGGTCGGGCCGGGCGCCCGAGAGGCCCAGGCGGGCTTTGACCCGGCCCAAAAAATATTTTTTAATTATAAAAAATTAATTAAAAAGGTATAATAATAATAAAATTCAAAAAATTCAAGAAAAATAGAAAATCATTAAAAAAATTCAACAAAATGTGGAAAATTCAGAAAATTATAGAAAATTTCCAAAAAATAGGAAATGGCCACAATCAATTGGCCATGTCCTATTTTGGGTCTTGCGAACCCCAATCCCTTCAAAAATGATTATTTTTCCCTTTAGGCAAATCGTCTCCCAAAAATTGAAGAAATTCAACAAAATTCCAGAAAAATTCCAGAAAATAGGAAATTGCCACAATCAATTGGCCATGTCCAATTTTGGGTCTTACGAATCTGATCTTTCCAAAATGACGATTTTTCCCTTTTGGTAAATTGTCTTCCAAAAAAAATGAAAAAATCCCGAAAATTCCAGAAAAATTCCAGAAAATATGGAATGGCCACAATCAACTGGGCATGGCCTATTTTGGGTCTTTCAAATCCCAATCCTTCCAAAATAATGATTTTTTCCTTTAGGCAAATCGCCTCCCAAAATTGGAGAAATTCTGAAAATTCCAGAAAATAGGAAATGGCCCGAAGAAATTCAAAAAATTCCAGAAAAAAGGAAATGGTAACAATCAACTAGCCTTGACCTATTTTTGGTCTTTCAAATTTCGATCTTTTCAAAAGTGACGATTTTGCCCTTTTGGCAAATTGTTCCCCGAGCAATCCTGAAAAATTCAAAAAAAATTCTCAAAGATAGGAAATGGCCAAGATCGACTGGCCACGATCTATTTTATTTAGTTCATCACCCGAACCTTCCAAAAAATGACGATTTCTCCCTTTGGGCGAATCGTCCCCAAATCCTCTCAGTCTACCCCTGGTCTTAAATCACACATTCCCTAAGGCATTAAGGCTATACTAGGATGCCCTTGATTTGAATTGATGTGCATTGACGTGGTTCATTTATGCACTTGATTGCGCTTTCCTTATATTGATTGTGATTTGATAGGACTAGCCTTCCAATCTGCATGAAAACCTTGAATCAAACTTACCTCACCCAAAAATTACGCCTGCATGAAATCTTAGTCAGGAAAATCACTCACGTTAGGTACCAAAAGGGCGTTGGTAATGACACCAACGTAACCAAATCCCCGAACCCAAAATCTCTGGTTCCGCAGAACTAATCGATCTCTCACAATCGATTAGTGAGGTTCCGGTCCACCTTCCAAAAAGGACCGGTGGCGACTCCAAATGCATGCACACATAGCACATGCCACCACGACCACACCAAGGTCGAATCCGATCGACTCTTATCGTCGAAAAACCCACGTAAGTTTAACTCCCGTCGCGATTTGGTATGGGCCTAGGAGGGCCCGCGCCGATCGAGGCCCGCAATCCACATTGCAGAGTGGGGGCCCGATTCGGCAATCTATTAGCCGGTTAAAAAAAAACGGGTCGCGACATACTGGAGACTCCGCTGGAGACTGAACCCAGAATCTCTAGTTCTAGACCTCAAGTGGACTTAGACCGTAATTAAAAGGCTGGGTGATTTTCTGACATGTTTTCTGCAGGCGCTCTTGAAGGTGAGGTAAGTCCGCTTATGATAGGTGTTAAATATTTTTGCAGATTGGAGTGATAAGGGGAGTAGTCTGTGATTAACATTGTCTTATGTAGGTTGGGCGTAGGAATATATGATATGTAGATGATTTAAAGCGCTGACTTGTGTATAAACTGTTGTGTATGATTCACCTGCATATTGAGGATCACGACACTTTGCACAAAGCGCCCAAACCCAGGCCGAGAAATCACCTTTTTAGGTAGCCATAGATAGGGAATCAATATGCAAGGCTCTAGCGTGGATTTGCGCTTGGGTTGACCATATTTGATCCCGCTCGCTATCCAAGTCGATTCTTTTATCCCTTTGTTGTGGATTGCGTTTGTGGACAAATTTATCGACTCGAATAGTGGGAAGCCTTTAGGTTCCATACTTGAGCCATTTTGATTTCTAAAGTCAAGCCTCACTTGTCTCATACGCATGTGTATGGATGGTTGGTATACCTAAAATCAAAATTCATTGGGTACCGCTTATGGTAAAGTCCTTCCATTTCTACTAAATTTGTTTGCAATCTTTGATATTGCACAACATGCTGCATTCATCAAGTCCGATGGTTGAGTCCAATTCCATTTTATAGTATGGATAGAGTAGAGATGATCTCTCCAAGTCAGTCCAAGATTCCTTGAGGTATTCAAGTATGAGCGACGCGTCATCGGCCATCAAATTACTAGGACATTCAATGTAGTCTACTCTTTCCGATTTGTCTAAGGGATGATTTAGTAACCCTACTGGAAGTTGAAGGACAATAGGCAACAGCAAATCCAAGGCACCTGCCAGACGTTATCCAAATGTCATCCGTTAAAAACGAAGACCCAAAGTAGCCAGACCGAAGACACCAAGCGCCGTCCCCCCCAAGACCCGACTTGTGGCATCTCTTTAGGTTCTGGAGGGTCGCGTCCCAATGGTCCCTTTTCTTTTATCAGGGTCATCGAGTCTGTAATGAGTATCCGTTTGTGGAGCTCGCTTCTACCTTTGCCACTTTGGTCTTTAGGTCTTATCTAAGCGTCTTGACATTGAAACGCGACACTGGAATTCCTCTCAACCATTCGGATTTTTCGGTTCAACTGCATGTCTCATCCAAATGAAATTTTCGTTAGGACTCACACTTGTCGTGTTTAACGCAAGTACGAGAATCTAATCCTCATTTCATTGTGCGTGGGACATGGAATTGAACCGGCCTATATCATGCATCATAGGTAATCCATGGTGATTAACTAAAATCATCCGTGTTTTCTGAATTCAAGAGGAGATTAGATATTCGAATTATTTTCAGTAAACAATTTCAATTTGGATGTCCTACCTCCCACTGAATTTAGGACACATTTGAATTGCATTTTTATCTTTTTGGACATTCCAAGGATTTTTCTGGGAATTTACCACGAGTAATAACCATGGATTACGCTCCTTCTAATTGTATGTTTTCTTTTGAAAAACATTGATAAAAAAAACTTTTCACACGAGGCTAAGGCTTGTGTTAAAGTCCTTATCTTCGTTAATCACAAGAAAGCATAAAACTGAAAGTATTTATGCTTTTCTTTCCTTTCTAACATAGTTCTGTCATCTAAAACAAGTAATTTCTAGAAGCGAGATCCAAATGCCATTATGAAGACTCAGTCACAAGTTAAGATGGAACAAGATGACATGGAGAAACGCTTGACCACCCTGGAGAGTCAGATGACTCAGGTGGTTGCAACGATCATGGAGATGAAGGCGTCATCCTCACCATACAAGGGGCATCCTCGACGGTCTCAAATCCTGGCCCGACCATCCGATCAATTTCGCCTAAAATATCTGATATTGATCAAGCCGTAGGAACGGAAGTCTTCTCCGAAACCAGACCTATGATGGCCAACCTAGAAAAGTAGCACAAAGAAAAATCCGGTGCAATTGAGGAAAACGATGTGGCTGGAGAAAGTTTGTTCGTCACATACTTGATTCGGAAAAAGGACTCTAGTCACCAGAGGAACGTTGAAAGTCCCGTAAACCCAATCAACGATGAGACCTGTCCATGCGACACCTCTTCTACGTGCCCAAAAAGGAATATGCCTGAGGTTCCCCAAAAGCTGGAACTTGCCAAGAGATATGACGATATCGGCTGCCCAAAAACTCACATCCATCACTACTTGGAAGCAATGACCGATTACGACCAAGACGATTCACTGCTTGTTCAGAATTTTTAGCATAGCTTGATTGGCCACGCGCTAGAGTGGTTTACAGCGATTGACGTCAAGGGCATCCGAGAATGGGCCGATCTCGCTAATCAATTTCTCCATCAATACAACATCAACAGGAAGGCTACCCCTACCAGAATAGATCTGGTGCATATGAAGCAAAGGAGGAATGAAAGCTTTAGATCATTCGCACAAAGGTGGAGAGCGAAAGCGGCCCAAGTCCAACCTCCGCTGGATGAGGATGAGTTAATAGAGTACTGTCTGGAAGCTCTCCCCTATAAGTCCCATAATCAATTGCGTACATCTCATTACCAATCATTCTCACATTTTGTGAATGCGGGTGAAAGGATGGAATGGGCTAAGCGCGATAATATAGTCAAAAATAAAGAAAGTTGTGGAGAGTCTTCTCAAACAAATAAAGAACCGTTTAAGGAAACGAAGACCGCCCACCAAGGAATGACAATCGCGAGTCAGGCTTCCGAACACAAGCCGAGACATCAGTCACACGATTCCGTTCCTTACTAGGGATAACCAGCACCCAAGATAGAGAAATCCGGCCAGTCGTGTAGGAGAGGTCCTCCATCTTTTACACCACTCCCACTTCCTATGTCAGACTGCTCCATAGGCTTTTGGAGGAAAGGTTGGTAGCTAAAAAATCACCAAGGGCGAAACCGCCAAGGTTCCCAGGATTTGACATGAACCGAACCTGTGCATACCATATGGATGAGAAGGGACACAATGTCGACAATTGTCGAGCACTACAGTATGATGTACAAGCTCTCATCGACAACAATCTGCTGGTGTTCGATAGGACAGGACCCAACGTCCAAGAAAGCCTTTTGCCGATCACGAAGCCAGTGATGTATCCGAGGATAGACCGGAGGGTGATATAAGGCTCATCACCAACGTACCTGAATTACATGAGATACTAGCTTTATCTTCTCAATGCCCGGAGGAGGGTACCATCTCAAAGGAGCGAAGGAAACCATGCTTGGCCGAGATGGCTAGCATTGGCATCATTGGTAGGGTTGAAGACCCCACCCTTACAGCATCCTTCGCAAAGTTTAACTTAACCTCCGAAGAATATGTGATAAAGACAATGAGAGGAGAGTCATGGCAGAGCCCTTCTGAATATTCATGGAGCGATAAAGATACTGAGTGGATCGAAGAATTAGAAGAGTACGAGGAGCGTCTGGAAGAAACACGCCGAGGGGATAGAAAGTGCATGTGGGGCGCCACCAAAAGAAGCGAGATACCATTTAGAAGGCAACATCCAATATGTGAGGGTAACAAGACAGTCGTACCAAACTCGCTAAAGCAAGAGGGCATGTCAGGACCAACTCTTATTCGGGATAATGCTTTTTGCGGACCACCGAGAGTTTGCGAGCCCAAGAAGAAATCGCCAGGGCAATTCGCACCACTTCCCATGTAACTATCAAAATTGCTCCTGATGCTTTTGGAAAAGGGGATGGTGACCAAGGAGGTATCGAGGTATAATCCCCCCATGTTCAAAGGATATAATGAAGCCAAGTCGCGTGCCTACCATGCAGGGGAGAAAGGGCACAACGCGGACAACTGTATTCGACTGAAAATTAAGGTGCAGAACCTTATTGACAACGACATTTTGGATCTCGAGGAGATAAAGCAGAACAGGCAACAAGACCCGTCATCGGATTGCCAAGAGGTGGACAGGGTGTATGTGGATAATCATATCGGAGACTGTACCGGCCCAGATGATTGGACGAATGATGACGGCAGACTACATGGATAAGGGAGTCACTTCCTCCTTTCCATGATCACTCTTTAGTATATTTGCATTTTAGTTCATCTGTAATTTCAAGTGCAGTGTCTTAAAAAAAAAGAGCAAAAAAAGAAAAACAAAAATAAAACAAAATAAAAAAAAATAGGGACGTGTGGAAGCCATAAATCAGTCGATGACGATCCAAATGAGAGAAAAAAATGAGTGCAAAAAAAAGATATGAAAAGAAAAGAAAAACCCTAAGACCTGATTTCCCACACGTCTCCTAGTTTTCAAATTTTTTGGAAGCGAGGATGTCCAATGATATAAGGACTAACTCACATCTCACGTTTTCGGATTTAATTTTCCTTTTTCTAAGACGTCTTCCAAAGAAACTCATCATGCATGAACTCTTCCTGTTATATGTCAACTAACCATCTTCATGACATTTCAGGCATACCATTCCAAGCATGTATATCAGGCTGTTAAGTGACTCGGGTTCTCGAGAAGGGGCTACCCTCCAAATTGAAGGAGAAGATGAGGAGCACAATCTGGGAGAGGTTGAGTATAGTTGGGATTCCCATGAAGAATCCAAACCACCCACCACAGAGGGTACCATTTTAGTAAACCTAGGGACCTCAGAAGACGTCAGGGAGATGAAGATTGGTGAAAGCCTGTCGTCGACAGAGGCGTTTAGGATAATTGAACTCCTCAAAGAGTACCAGGACATTTTCGCCTGGTCGTATGCGGATATGCCAGGGTTAGATCCCAGTATTGTGGAACATACGCTACCGACCGATCCTAGTATTTTGCCTAGAAAGCAAAGACTTAGGCGGACGAAACCCGAGTTGGCAAAGAAAATTGAAGATGAAGTAATAAAGCTCCTCAAGGTAGGGTTCATTGAGGTAATTACATATCCAGAATGGATCGCTAACATCGTCCCTTTGATGAGGAAAGACGGGAGAGTTCAAGTCTGTGTGGATTATCGAGATTTGAACAGGGCTAGCCCCAAAGACGACTTCCCGTTACCACATATCGATGTCCTGGTTGATAGTTCGGCTGGATTTGAGCGGTTCTCTTTTAGGGATGGGTGCTCTGGTTACAACCAAATCCGCATGAGGAAGGAAGATAAAGCCAAGACGTCATTCATCACGCCCTGGGGCACCTTCTGTTACAAAGTCATACCGTTTGGCCTAAAGAATGCTGGGGCAACTTATTAAAGGGCGATGGTTACCCTTTTTCACGACATAATGCACAAAGAGATAGAGGTGTATGTGGACGACATGATAGCGAAACCTATATATGGTGAAGATCACACTGCAGTTTTGAGGAAATTGTTCCAACGACTCAGGAAGCATAAGCTGAGGCTGAATCCCGCAAAGTGTGTATTCGAAGCAAAATCTGGCAAGTTGCTGGGGTTCATAGTTAGCAATCGTGGCATCGAGATTGACCCCATCAAGGTCCAAACCATCCTTAGTCGTAGGGCCCCTTCAACAGTTAAGGAGGTGAGAAGCCTTTTAGGCAAATTGAACTACATCGTCCTCTTTATATCCCAGCTTCCAAAAACAACCAAGCCGTTCTTTAAGCATCTGAAGAAAAATGCCAAAATCAAGTGGGACCACGAGTGTCAACAGGCTTTTGACAAAATCAAAGAACATCTAGTTAGTCCACCAATATTGGTGCCCCCGATTCCTAGCGTCCCTCTGACCTTCTACCTCACTATTCACGATGAGTCCTTAGGAGCTTTACTCGCTCAGACAAACCCCGAAGATGGTAAAGAACGAGCTATTTATTACCTGAGCAAGAAATCTACCGCATCAGAGGCAAAATACCCTGAGGTAGAGAAAACGTACGTCGCGCTAGTCTGGGTACTCCACAGGCTGAGGCAGTACACCCTTCACCACACTATCCAGTTAGTCACGGAGAGTGATCCGATCAAATACCTGCTAGAGAAACTGTCATTGGTGGGAAAATTGGCCAAGTGGCAAATACTCCTTTCTGAATTTGACATAAGGAGCTCGAATCAAAAGTCATTGAAAAGACAAGTCATCGCCGATATGTTAGCGGAAAGTTCACAAGGTCATGACACCCCCAACGGAGAGGAGGAAGCCAAAGGCCATATTCTGACACTCTCGGACGACAAGTGGACTATGTATTTCGATGGCGCGGTCAACTTAGCTGGGGCAGGTACCGGGGCAATTTTAATATCTCCAGATGGCCAGCACTACACTGTGGCCGCGAAGTTAACTTTCCCATGCACCAATAATGTGGCGGAATATGAAGTTTCTATCCTAGGATTATAGTTGGCCCTCAACATGAAAGTATAGAAGTTACAGGTTTATGGAGATTCGATGCTAATCATCCTACAGACCCAAGGCGAACAAAAAAGGATTCTAAACTCATCTCATACCATAAATACATGGAAGAAGTAGTCGAGGGATTCGAAGTGATCGATTTCGAGTATCTGCCGAGGACGCAGAATCACTTTGCCGATGCGTTAGCTACCTTGTCCTCTATGCTTCAAGCAACGGATGGCATAGACATTGAGCCGCTGAGGATTGGCATCACCCAGGAACCGGCGCATTGCATGGTAATTGAAGAGGGGTTCGATGATCAACCTTGGTATCATGACATTAAGAACTACCTGGTAAAAGGGAGATTTCTTCCAGGTGCTCAGGCGGGGGATAGGAAATACATAGCAAAGGCGGCCGACAAGTTTCCCTCAGCGGCCAAATCCCCTATAGGAGATCCTGCGATTCAGTGCTCCTCAAGTGCGTAGACGCCAAAGAAGCCAAGTTACTTGTAAGAGAGATACGCGAGGGGGAATGCGGCCCTCACATGAATGATCATCTCCTCGCCAAGAAAATCATGCGATTGGGTTATTACTGGATGACCTTGGAATCGGGCTATAATCAACATGTGAGATCATGCCGTCAGTGTCAGGTGTACCAGGATAGAATCAATGCACCTCTGATCGAGCTTCGCCAAATGTCCAAGACAATGCCATTCTCCATGTGAGGGATCGATATGACAGGCCTGATCAATCCCAAGTATTCAAACGGACATCACTTCATACTGGTAGCAATCGACTATTTCACAAGGCCGTGTCATATACGAATGCCACCGCGAAAAAATATGGCAAAATTCATCAGGCGAGACATCATCCCGAGAATCCATCAAGAGATGGTACTTCCAAAAGATTAAAAAACAGTCAATAGCCCAAGTCATCGGGATAAATGATTGAGGATCCACTAAGAACAAACTCCCCACCAAGAGAGCATGTTGGGGCAAAGCCATCAAGACGTGACAAGTAGCGAGGCATAGGCTACTGGGCAGGACATCTCGAGAGAGATAATACCTCAAAGCGTTGAAAGGGCAACACTCTGATGATGAAAAGAGACAGGAGACCCCAAACGAGAGGCATCCCCAAATTATTTAAAAACAAAAAGATTGCAAAAGCTGCGAAACAGATTAATCCAGTCACCTGAAGGAAATTCCACCTGATTGAGGTGAAGGCCACCGGGCCGGGGCAACCAGATCAAGAAAACTCACCGTCATGGCAGACAGGGACTCCTCACCATGGCGGGCAGGTAAGTATCCCTTGCCTTATCTCTTAGAGCTTAAAATTTTTGGAACCACTTCTTTCGACTTTGAAAGGTCTTTGAGCCATTGAGATTTCGAAGAATCTAGAGATACTCAATAATTTCATGTGTAAAAAAAAATATTGTGTGAAATTCTTGAAATCATTTCATCTGCATTCACATTTAAAAGCTTCTGGAATCATCCAACACATGCATTGGAACATGCATCTTGCATCAAGGATCCCACTAAGGGACGTTTTGGATAAAAAGAAATGAATTTTCAAAAGGGAATGTTTAAAAATGTCAAAAGGAGTATCTCAAATGATGAGAGGCAACACATGCCTAAACACATCCCTACAAACACCTGAGTGATGAGTGAAGTAAGAATTAGAATAAGAGCCGTGTTCGCGGATGTATGGATCATTCGCAGTGGTTACCTAGATTGAAAAGACGAAGGGCATTCTTTTCTCTATCCCAAACACGCAGGTCAACCATTGTTAACCAATTTGAGCGAAGGCTTCAATTCTATAACCCTGTTAAGAACCACCCCACATTGGGGCCAATCAGAAGGAATTCCAGTGGCGGTATGAGGTAAATGGTTAGAAATCTTCTTGCTCGAACCAACATCAATCTTCGAGTGTTTCTTTGCATTTAAACTAGTACTGTGGTTCAAGTGCTTTAGGACGACGAAAAGCAGTCGCTTCTCTATCCTACACACATTCATCCTTTGCGTAGCCCCATTGAGCCTGCATATCCGTTTCATAAACCCCGTTGGTGATCATTGCCCATTCCAAGATGAAGACGGCGATACCTCAAATCGGGAGAACTTAAAAGAACTAGGTCTATAGAAAAGTCCTAAATTAATTCTTCAATGTGCTAAGATTTTGTTTGCATGTGTGTCTAGCATAATCTAAAAAAATCTTGTCCAAAAAAGAGAAGAAAAGAAAAGGCGGGATTAAAAAAAAAAAGCAAGAGCCAATCCCGGGCATCAAAAAGCAAAGTGCCTGGTAAAAGTAAAGCCAATGCCCATTCAAATTCTTGTACATTTATAAATCATGTTTTCATTTTGTACATATCCAAATGAGTCCATAATATCCAAATGTTAATCCCCGTGGAATCTGCTTGTAATAAAAAACCCCTATGGGAATCAAATCATAAAAGTTATCCCTAGCCGGAGCGCATTCAAGTGGCGACAACACCATCCTTGAACAACGAGGTGTTTTTTGAAGATCAATCCAAGGGTCAAGATCGGCGGTAAATTTGCAATGATCACCAACGTCAGATCCTCCTCATATACTCTGAGTCAAAAAAGGCCTTTTTCAGTCCCCAATCATCACCTACATTACAACCCTTGAAAGTCTTTTATAACTAAGGCACTTGAGTTAACGTAGAGTTGAAATGATTTTAAGTATCGCTCGAAGAGGTACGAGCAAGACTATTTCTCTCTCATGTTTGCAGGGTTCTTGACTTGTAAACCTGAAGCAGATGATGAAGATTTTCAATTCATCGGTCTCGACTTGACCACGAGTCCCCTTTGAAAACCGTTGACTGAGCCCAACACTATGGTCCCTTTCCGATCAATCAAGGGGTATACATTGCGAATAGTTCCGAAACCTTAAGCATAGATTCGAGAGAGAATTCAAGTATTTCTAATAAATGAATGAAAGAAACCCTTCTGAAAAATGGTGAAGAGCCCTCTTTGATGAACGCACTCCAATTGGCATTTTAACCAAACCCTTTTGACTATCTCAGATCATTTGATTCAAAATTCTCCCTAAAAGGAGCTTTGATCGTCACATCATATTGCAAGATGTTTTGGATGACCTACTACATCATTAGCATACCCAAATGAAATTTTTGTCCAAATAAAATTTTTGACAACATTAAAATCAAATTCCTGTTAAGCTTCAGGACTTTCAAAAAGTCATCAGAAAAAAAAGAGACAAGAGAAAATCCCCTCTGCTAGTCATGGGAAACCCTTTCAAAATCAGACAAAAAACCCATCTGACGTTGAAACCATCGTCATGGGAGAACCCTTTTCAAAACAAGAGAATTTTCCTGGCGTGGAGAACCCTCGTCATAGAAATCCTTTTCAAAACAAGAGAAAATCCCCGCTGACGTCAAGAGTCATCGTCATGGGAAACCCTTTCAAAATTAGACAAAAAAAACCTCATCTGACGTTGAAAACCATCGTCATGGGAGAATCCTTTTTAAAAACAAGAAAATTTTCCTAACGTGGAGTACCTTCGTCATGGAAATCCTTTTCAAAACAAGAGAAAGTCCCCGTTGACGTCAAGAGTCATCGTCATGGGAAACCCTTTCAAAATCAGACAAAAATCTCATTTGACGTGGAGAGCCCTCGTCATGGAAATCCCTTTGAAGGAAAAACAAGAAAAAACCTCTTTGACGTGGAGAACCCTCGTCATGGGAAACCTTTTCAAAAAGAAATGTAAAATCCATCTGCTTGTCAAGGAAGCCCCATTTTAAGCATAAGAAATCCCCTCTGGCTCCTCTAGTCAGCACCATGGGAACCCCTTTCAAACAAAATACAAGAAATCCCATCTGGCCCCGCTAGTCAGCGCCATGGGAACCCCTCTCGAGTAAGAAATCCCCTCTGACCCCGCTAGTCAGCGTCGTGGGACCCCCTAAAACAAATAGGTGCCTAAAAGCCGACCCAAGACTGAAGCCCAAAAAGCTCGCTTGCTGTTTCGAAAGCACGATAACTTTGACAAATCTTTCTGTGAGTGTTTACAGGACAGTAGCCGCGGAAGAGATTTTCGAAGGCCCTGGTATAGCGAATCAGAAGCTACGAAGGGAGAAATAAAAACCTGGTATAGTGAGTCAGAAGCTATGAAGGTTTTAAAAAAAGGGAAGCCGAGCCTACGATTCCAATACCCCGGGAGCATAACGACGAACCCTCAGATTCCACATGCATCCAACAGGTGAGCTTCAGATAAATTTCTCTCTCTCCGGCCCGCGTGCAAGTTGTCAAGACAAACTGGGGACTAATTTGAGCTTTCATCGAAGGGCTCCTCAAAGTATGGTGTCATGGCATTTTCCTTTCTCAGTCAAGTCGATTAAGACTCAGGTGTCATTTTTTCTTTAAGAGCAACCTCTGACGAGCTCACTCTCAAAGAGGGGTAGCTGTTGACACCTGATTTTTAATCGTTTTTTGTGTCGATTTTGTTTCTAAAATTAATTAAAAATAGCAAAAAAAGTCATAAAATTGAAAAATCAACTTTGGAAGCCTTGACCTAGCCTTAGGAATCAATTTTGAACAAAAAATATTTTTCGTAACTTTTAATATTTTTTTTAATTTATTTAATTATAAAAATACCCAAAACATCAGAAAAAATACCATTCGTGGTCGAAAAATGTACAAAAATAGTCAATAATTTTATTTTAATTCCCTCTTCAGAATGGTCCTTATAAATCTCAAAAATTAGACTAGGGTCATCATGTTCCTTCACAAACATAAATCCAAATCGACCATAAAAATTGCCTTTGGAGTCCTTTAATTTTCAATTTCCACTCCCAATAAGCCATGACATTTTGATCTAGAACCTTGAAGTGCTATTGGGTCAAATAGGCCTTCAATTTGATCAATTTTGACAAAAAGGACTTAATTGCACAAATTTCTTTGCGATTTAGTCCTCGGTTTCGCGAATCTTAAAATTAAATCCTTCTTAAGGACACCCATGAAAATTAAACACCTCTATCCTATATTTTTCATCGTCCCGAACTCATTGGTGGCCTCAATTTGGACTGATTTGATCATTCAAGCCCCTGATTTGGCGAAAATCATTTTCGGATCCTATGCACAATTTGGGGTTTTCATTAAATTCCAACTCAATTGTTCACAAAAATACCCATTTTAGATGGAAAACATGCCGAGAAGTCCGATTTTGGCATTAATTTCATGAAAAACGGTCAATTAGAGGCTCGATTGGGCAAAAATTGATAACCGGATCGGTAGGGCCGGACCCGACCCGACCCGACCCGACCGAACCTGGTCTGCACTTTGTCCTCTCCCTCACGTACAGAACAGGGAGCAGAGAAACAGGGGAAGTTGTAGAGAGCTCGGTCGACCAAGACTGAAGGGAGCAGACACCTTTTTAGAGGAGGATGGGGTGCGTGATCGTCTTTGTGGCGTCCGTATGGCTCGAGGATATAAAGGTCGGCCGGAGAGAGAGAGAGAGAGAGAGAGAGAGAGAGAGAGAGAGAGAGAGAGAGAGAGAGAGAGAGAGAGAGAGAGAGAGGGGTTTTTCTTTTCGGTGATCCACAAAAAAACAGGGAGAGAGAGAGAGATCCGGACGAAACAGGGAAAGTCGAGAGAGAGAAACGAGTGCTCGGACATCCTTCAAGCTTCAGAAGGCTCGAGGTATCGTCGCCGAAGCCCGGAGTCGCCGGTAACTCTCGGCCAAGGTCGGTGCCCTACCCCTGTTTTACACTCTATTTTTTTTTTGTCACTGTGAGTTTTGGTCCGGGTTAGCTTCCGACGAAACCAAGCCAAGCCAAACCAAATACATGCCGATGTTAGTTTAAGTCTCTATAATGATGTTTGGGTGTTAGTTTGCTTCGGTTTAGCCCGGATTCCTTCGTTTCCCATTCGAGTGTTAATTTTTCCGATGCACGCCAACCGTTCGATGAAATGACTTGAGTGTATTTTAGGTTTCTTGGCTCTCGGCCATGCCTTTTCCGAGCATTGTTCGTGTGAATCTGATTGTAAAACTCCAATAGAATCGACTCTAAGTGCTTTGTGATGTTTATTTTGCATTGAATCTCGCCGGAAAACGATGGCCGGAGCTCCTTGGGGCACACCCGAGCCGAGGACTCGGTCCGGCGCAAGAGGAGGTCGCCGAGCCCTAACCGGCCTCAGGTAAGCTTCTAAACCTTGGTGGGATACTCTGTGAACGACTGAGATCGAGTTGGGAATGAAAAAAAATTTCCGGAAAACACCTCGCCGGAATCGAATTTGCGGGGGCTCGGTTCGCCGGGTTCCGGTGTTTTTTGGACGTAAATGTGACATATGTTAACGTGGGGTGTTTAAGGAGTCGAATAGCGCAAGAATCATCGAAAAATATGAAGATTCGGGCTCAGTCCCGGTTTTCCAGTGAAGATTCCGGCGAACTCGCCGGAATAATTGTTCCGACGAGTAGCCGGTCTTCTTCTCCGGTGGACCTTTGACCAGTCAACTATCATTGACTGGTCAAAGGTGACGTAGCGCCGCGTGGCGCGCCACGTTAGCCGTTGGGGGGGCTTTAAAAAAAAATCAACCAAAAACCCTAGATCCGGCGGTGTGGATTGTGCCACGTGTCGCGATCTAGAAATTTTCAAAATTAAATAAATAATTTTTAAATAATAAATGGCTTTCAGAAAATTCAAAAAAAACATAGATCAAACGGTCGTGGGTGTGCCACGTGTCACCATCCGATATTTTCAAAAAAACCTAGATCGGACGGCCTAGGATGTGCCACGTGTCGCGATTCGGTATTTTCAAAATTAATAAATCATTTTATTGATCTGGTGGCTAGGGAAGTGCCACGTGGCATGGTAGAGACCGTCCGATTCCCTTTAATTTTCAGAAATTTGGAAAAATCAGAAAATAATTAAAAAAAAATAGAAAAACTTTTGAAAAAATTAATACGGTGTCGTTTAGGCCGGTCCCCAACCCGTATGGTCGGGCCGGGCGCCCGAGAGGCGCGGGCGGGGTCTGACCAGGCCCATAAAATATTTTTTAATTATAAAAAAGTATAATAATAATAAAAAATTAATAAAAATTCAAAAAATTCAAGAAAAATAGAAAATCATAAAAAAAAATTCAAAAAAAATGTGGAAAATTCAGAAAATTCCAGAAAATTTTCAGAAAATAGGAAATGGCCACAATCAACTGGCCATGTCCTATTTTGGGTCTTGTGAACCCCAATCCCTTCAAAAATGATGATTTTGCCATTTAGGCAAATCGTCTCCCAAAAATTGAAGAAATCCAGAAAAATTCCATAAAATAGGGAATGGCCACAATCAACTGGCCATGTCCTATTTTGGGTCTTGCGAACCTGATCTTTCGAAAATGACGATTTTGCCCTTTTGGCAAATTGTCTTCCCAAAAAAATGAAAAAAAATCCCAAAAATTCCAGAAAAATTCCAGAAAATAGGGAATGGCCACAATCAACTGGAGATGGCCTATTTTGGGTCTTTCAAACCCCAATCCTTCCAAATTGATGATTTTTCCCTTTAAGCAAATCGCCTCCGAAAATTGGAGAAATTCTGAAAATTTCAGAAAAATTCTAGAAAATAGGAAATAGCCACAATCAACTGGTCATGTCCTATTTTGGGTCTTGCGAACCCCAATCCCTTCAAAAATGACGATTTTGCCCTTTAGGCAAATCGTCTCCCAAAAATTGAAAATTTCAGAAAATAGGAAATGGCCACAATCAACTGGTCTTGTCCTATTTTGGGTCTTGCGAACCCCAATCCCTTCAAAAATGATGATTTTACCCTTCATGCAAATCGTCTCCCAAAAATCGAAGAAATTCAGAAAATTCTAGAAAAAAGGAAATGGTAACAATCAACTAGCCATGACCTATTTTTTGTCTTTCGAATTTCGATCTTTTCAAAAATGACGATTTTGCCTTTTTGGCAAATTGTTCCCCAAGCAATCCTGAAAAATCCAAAAAAAATTCTCAAAGATAGGAAATGGCCAAGATCGACTGGCCACGACCTATTTTATTTAGTTCAACACCCGAACCTTCGAAAAAATGACGATTTTGCCCTTTGGACGAATCGTCCCCAAATCCTCCCAGTCTACCCCTGGTCCTAAATCACACATTCCCTAAGCCATTAAGGCTATACTAGGATGCCCTTGATTTGAATTGATGTGCATTGACGTGGTTCATTTATGCACTTGATTGCGCTTTCCTTATATTGATTGTGATTTGATAGGACTAGTCTTCCAATCTGCATGAAAACCTTGAATCAAACTTACCTCACCCAAAAATTACGCCTGCATGAAATCTTAGTCAGGAAAATCACTCACGTTAAGTATTGAAAGGGCGTTGGTAATGACACCAACGTAACCAAGCCCCCGAACCCAAAATCTCTAGTTCCACAGAACTAATCGATCTCTCACAATCGATTAGTGAGGTTTTCGGTCCACCTTCCAAGAAGGACCGATGGCGACTCCAAATGCATGCACACATAGCACATGCTACCACGACCACACCAAGGTCGAATCCGATCGACTCTTATCGTCGAAAAACCCACGTAAGTTTAACTCCCGTCACCATTTGGTATGGGCCTGGGAGGGCCCGCGCCGATCGAGGCCCGCGATCCATATTGCAGAGTGGGGGCCCGATTCGGCAATCCATTAGCCCGTTAAAAAAAACGGGTCCGACACATGCATCATTAACCATTGGGATTGGAGAGCAGGTACTACTATTTCAGATTGATCAGTACAAGGTTAGTTTACCCTTTTTTACTTTTCATGATAGATTGGCTAAGCTAAGGAAAATGAAAAAAGAAATAGAATTGAAATCTAGTTTTTCTTTTTATAAGGGCTAAAATAATTTATTTTGGTTTTTTTACCCCATATTGTAGGGTGGATCTCGAAAGATATGAAAGAAAAATCTCCCTCCAAGCTGTACATATGACTTTCATCGAATACGGCTTTTTGAATTTCAATTATTCAAGTTCTTGATGATTCTGTACCCAAATGACCAAATGGTGCTTTAATCAACTGAGTCTATCGCATGTTGATAATAACCAAAAGTTGTTTTTATGTAAACAAATGTCTCCTTTTTACAAGAAACTTCATCAATTATTCAATTCTTTTAAAGTAGATAATCAAAAGTCATTACATGCCCCCTTGTCATTGAAAGGCACTTTTAGAATTCTTCTAGAATCGATAGATAAAGATAACATGTGTGTTTATTTGTGCATGGAGAGGCTCCAAAGATTATGACTTGACTATTTAATGCCAACAATTAGCGGTTATCAATAGTGATTGCAAACAGAGGTTATAAACGATTATCGAACGGTTACATTGACTCCACCCTCCTTGACGGTTTTTTCGACTCCACTATCTTGATAATTGTTTTATTCCACTATGTTGACGGTTAATTTTTTTATGATTGGATTCGAGATTGTCCCACTTTTTGTCGATTTCTTCAAGCTTTGGATTCATCAAATTGTCGAGCTTTCAAGTTGTTGATCATTATGTTCGTAAATGATCAAATTTTGCTTTTGTCGACTAAATTTATCACATATCAATAATGATTAAAAGCTGATATTTTTTTAGTGTAAACAGGAGTGGACTTTGGTGCCCAACAGACTCTGGCAAAGGAAATATTAAATTACCGCCTTCAACTTTCAGGACATCTAGAATCTTTCAAGGTGCAAGCTGTTGGCTGGCAATAGCAGAAAAAGTCAACATTGATGTCCTCTTGTCCATATTCAACTCCCTGATGCAGTCGGAAAAGGAGGCCGAGAGTAAAGAGGCTTCTCTCTGACACAAAAAAGAAAAAAAAAAGGAAAAAAAAAGAGGTTTCTACATATACACACTTATAAATTTTTTCTATCATAAGGACGTCCACTTGAAGGGAGAAAAGAATTCCAAAAAAAAAAAAAAGGACATGTACAATGCAATGTTAGCGTCAGCGTTTGAAGACAACCTTCGAGTCGAAGTCATCAAACCAGCTGCAGAGCTAACAAGCAATCTCTACTCCCTCGCCAAAACTTGCAAAATTGACGTCTCCTCAACCCAAACCCATCGCCTCCCACCTCACCATTTGGCGCGCGCGCTCCGACACTCTCAAGCAAAACCCTTTATGTTCCTCGCTCTTTCATATACGGTTGGCCCTCGTGAACTCCCTCTCGTACGTTCTCGTGTCTTGTCTCCAGGGTTTCTTCGCGATCGGTTCCGCTCGGCCATGGACTCCGACCCCATGTATGGCTTCGCTGTAGGCTCTCAATCCCGAAACGATCTCCACCTCGTGTTTTGAGTGTAGTGAGAGAAAATATATAATGAAAGTGAGTTTTTTTAATGTCTTATATTTGTGCCACAATTTGATAAACGAGTGTCTTGAGTTGCATATTACAAATTCTCTCATGTTACTTACCACCACAATGCTTCTGCATACCTAACAAGTGGTATGAGGGTTTTGTTGATACCTAAATTTTGATTTTTAGAAAATCATTCATAAAATAAGAGTTAGTCATAATTCTCGCAAAAAATTAATCTCTCATGCATAGAATATTTATTTTCTGCCAGTCATGCATTTGCATTCAGGCCAAAGGCAAAACAAATTAGCTTAATTGACAAGTGACTGGACCATGATCCATTACGAATTTTTGACTAAGGCCAAGAGGGGGTGCCGAATTTTATATATGGGTTTGGACTCAATTCGAATTTAATTTAGCTCATTTTAGTTTTTTTTTAATTTGTAAAGCTTTTAATTAATTATTCATTTAGTTAATTAAAGCTTGATTAGGCCTGAAATCGCACCACAAGCCCGCAAGACCATGAAGAATTCGGCCAAGCCTATCTTTCCTTATTGCCGAAAATTTCAAGCAATTGGGCCCATTGAGACTTGATTGACATTATTTTTAGCTCTCGGGGTTTGTTTTGCAAAAATCTGAAAACTAAGGCCCCAAGCTTGTTGTGTTTTTCTCTATAAATAGATAGCTTCAGTTAGGGGTTGTAAGGAACACGAATCTTTGAAGAGAAGAAAAAAGTAGAAAAGAAGAAGGCAATAGAATTTTTTATGTGGAAAAACCCTTTAAAACAAAAAGGGAAAAAATCACAATGCCGCATTAGGCAATCTCTCCACTATCAGTTTTCAGCGTTACAAATACAAAAGATATTGCCCCAATATATAACAGGAGTCTAGGGCATACATAGTTGAGAAGTAAATTACAAGTATGCCATGCAAAATATCTACGTTTAATATTTCTTTTCTTTTCTATCAAACTCCACAAAATCTATCAATCTCCAACTTGGAGGCTGATCTTCAACACAACAATAATCTTTCATAGTCTTCATTCCTCTTTGTAACCAAAATTGTCCTAGTGCGGCGGCCCCTCTCATCACTATCCATGGAGGCCAACTGAGGCAATGCACAGCATCAGTTTCTCAATGGTGACAACCTTTGTTAATATGTCTGCTGGATTTTCTGCGCCAAGAAGCTTCTTCAATGACAATGTCCCATCATCTATCAACTCACGAATATAATGATACTTCAACTCAACGTGCTTTGTTGTTGAATGAAATACCGGATTCTTTGCAAGAAAAATAGCACTCTGACTGTCACTGAAAAGAACATTGCTTTCTTGCTCTTTGCCTATTTCCTTCAAAAAAAATTTCAACCAAATCATCTCCTTACCACCTTCCGATATAGCAACATACTCTGCTTCAGTGGTTAGGAGAGGGACACACGTCTGAAGTCTAGACATCCAACTGATTGCAGTGCCACATAAAGTAAAAACATAACCCGAGGTGCTCGTCCTCTTATTCAAGTCACCACCAAGATCTACATCGACAAAGCCTTGTAAAGTTACACAGTTTTTTGCAAAATATAATGATATACCTGAAGTGCCTCTCAAGTATCCTAATAACCACTTTACAGCTTCCCAATGGTTTATCCCGGATTAGTCATGTATCTGCTCACAACTCCTACTGCATGAGCTATATCTGGTCTGGTACACACCATTGTATACATTAAACTGCCCACAGCTGACGCATACAGCACCTTAGCCATATATTCTCTCTCCTCGTCCGTCTTTGGTGACTGCTCCTTCGAAAGTTTGAAGTGACTTCCCAAAGGAGTATTTCTAGGCTTTGCATTCTGAACTTCGAATCTCTACAGTACTTTCTCGATGTACTTTTCTTGAGATAGCTTTAGAATTCCTTTGGATCTATCCCGCATGATCCCCATCCCAAGAATCTGATTCGTTGCGCCCAAATCCTTCATGTCAAATTCTTTTGATAATTGCTGCTTCAGTATATTGATTTCCCTCATGCTAGATCCTGCAATGAGCATATCATCCACATACAACAGCAAAATAATATAGCAGTCATCAAATTTCTTGAAGTAACAACAATGATCCATCTCACTTCTGGTGAAGTTGTTACCACACATAAAGGTATCAAATTTCTTATACCACTGTCTAGGAGCTTGTTTCAAGCCATACAGACTTTTCTTCAGCTTGTAGACATAATTTTCTTTTTCAGAGACCTGAAAACCTTCTGGTTGTATCATATATATATCTTCCTCTAAGTCACCATGGAGGAATGCAGTCTTTACATCTAACTGCTCTAGATGTAAATTCTCAGCAGCAACAATACTCAACACTAGCCTGATAGTAGTCAATTTCACGATTGGAGAGAAAATCTCTGTGTAGTCAATACCTTCCTTTTGCTGAAAACCTTTTACTACTAACCTTGCCTTATATCTTTTGCTGCCATCAGGTTCTTCTTCGACCCGGTACACCCACTTGTTCTACAATGCATTTTTCCCATATGGTAATTTAGTTAACACCCAAGTTCTATTCTTCTCGAGTGAATCCAACTCATCTTGCATTGCTAACTGCCACTTAACAGAATCTTTAACCTGCAGTGCTTCCAAAAAAAATTCTGGCTCACCAGCATCAGTTAAAAGCAAATAATTCAATGAAGGAGAATACCTCTGTACAGGTTTAGATGTTCTGCTAGATCTTCTCAAAGTGGGCTCAGGAGTGTATGGTTCTTGTTTTGAATTTCCACTAAAGTCTACGCCAACAGTTTCAGGATTTCTAGCCATATCACTCTTAGAAATCCCTTCTAATTCAATCTTTCTAGTCTCCACCGTTTGCTTCTTCACACTAGATTCTACCATAGCTCTATCTTTATACAACAAGTTTTCATTGAATGTAACATCAATGGTTCTTATTATTTTTCTATTTGGCTCATCCCAAAATCGATAGCCAAAATAATTAAAACCATATCCAATGAAAAAATATTTTTTGGCTTTTGCATCAAGCATATCTCTATTTTCAGAATCTATGTGGACATATGAAACACAACCAAAAACTTTTAGATGCGAGAGATTTACCTTTCTTCCACTCCATTCTTCTTCTAGTAGCTTGAAATCAAGTGGAACTGAAGGTCCTCTGTTGATCAGATATGCTGCTGTGTTAATTGCATCTGCCCAAAATATCTTGGGTAATCCTACATGCATCCTCATACTTCTTGCACGCTCATTCAAAGTTCTATTCATCTTCTCAGTAACTTCGTTTTCCTGCGATCTATTGGGAACAATTCTTGTCATTCTGATTCTGTTCTCTGCACAAAATTGTTTGAGCTCCTTGCTATCATACTCACCACCATTATCAGACCTTAGACATTTAATCTTTAGGCCAGTCTCGTTCTCTACTTCAGCTTTCCATCTCTTAAAAGTAGCAAACACGACAGAATTATTTTTCAACAAATAAACCCATACCTTTCTGGTGGAGTCGTCAATAAACGTAACATAATAGCGTGAGCCTCCAAAGGAATGTATAGGAGATGGCCCCACACATCTGTATGCACCAACTCTAATTTTCCTTTCTTTGGTTCTTTCCTAATTTTTGAAAACCCGACACGTTTCTACTTACCCAGAACGCAATCCTCACATAGACCAATATCTATGGACTTCAAATCAAGCAGTTTTTCCTTAGAAGCTAACAACTTCATCCCATTATCGCTCATGTGTCCAAGCCTACAATGCCACAAATTAGAATCCGCTTTCGACTCAGTAATAGCTGCTATTTCTCTACTACTTTCAGTCATGTACAATGTTCCCGACTTTGTTCCCCGTACTACAACCAAAGCACCTTTAACTATTTTCCAAGAGCTATCCCCAAAAATAGTTATATATCCTGTGTTATCTAATTGACTTATAAAGATCAGATTTCTCTTAAGTCCTGGAATATATCTGACATCATGCAACTTCCATTGATATCCATTAGTAGTTTAAATATAAATATCACCCTTTCCCATAATATCCAAAGGCTCATCATCAGCAAGATAAACCTTTCCAAATTTTCCAACAGCAAAATTATGAGTTAATTCTTTGCAATAAGTAGAGTGAAATGACGCACTTGAATCTAGAATTCAAGATTCAATGGGACTATCAATGCTCAAAATTAAAGCATCATTATCAACCGTCTCTTCAAGAGTTGCACTCATTAATTTCTCTTCTTCTTGATTTTGATCGCAATACTGAAATTTCTTCTTTGTGGCTCTACAATCTCGTCTCAGATGACCCTTTTTTTCGCAATTCCAGCAAATTATTTCACTATGAGGTCTCGATTTGCTTCTCCCTCTAGATTTCGATCTACCACGATTATGGTTCTGCCATCATTGATTGCTTCTCCATCTGCCTTCGGTATTTAAGGCAGCACCTGAAAATTCACCCGACTCTCTTCTGTGAATATCCTCGCTAAGAATCCAATCTCTAATTGCTTGAAGCTCCAACTTTTTATTACCAGACGAACTGCTCACTGCAGTCACAGTTGCACTCCAACTTTCAGGTAGAGAAAAATAAAGCTTTTACCTCGTCGACGAATTTGATTTCCACCGAACTTAACTGAGTCGTGATCACGTTGAATTCATGATGTGATCTGTCATAGAAGCACCTTCGTTCATCTTCAGATTGAAAATACGACGCATCAAATATACTTGTTCGATGCGGAAGGCTTCTCGTACATGTTGGACAAGGCCGCCATCAAACCTACCGTTGTCTTCTCAGTAGCGATGTTGAAAGCAACGTTCATGAGAGACGAATCACACCCAAAGCTTACCTATCTAACAATTCCCACTTTTCTTGCTTCATCGATTCCGGTTTGTCTCCCGACAAAGGCTCATGCAAGTTCTTCTGATACAGCAAATCCTCGATCTGCATCTTCCAGAAATCAAAATCCTTGCCATCGAACCGATCGATCTTCACCTTCCCTTCGTCCATATTCGTGCTCCCACTATTTTGCCAAACTAGGCTTTGATACTAGTTGTAAGGAACGCGAATCTTTGAAGAGAAGAAAAAAGTAGAGAAGAAGCAGGCAAGAGAATATTTTACATGGAAAAATCCTTCTAAAATAGAAAGGGAAAAACCACGGTGCCGCACTAGGCAATCTCTCCACTATCAGTTTTCAGCATTACAGATACAAAAGATATCGCCCCAATATATAACAAGAGTCTAGGGCATACATAGTTGAGAAGTAAATTACAAATATTCCATGCAAAATACCTACGTTTAATATTTCTTTTCTTTTCTATCAGACTCCACAAAATCTATCAAAGGGGGCCACACACATTGAATATACGGCCACAATACCTAGAGAGAGGAGAGTGAGAGGAATAGAGAAGAGACGGCCAACATTGAGAAGGGGTTCGCGAAAAAAGAAGAAGAAGAAGAAGACAAGAATACTCCACGAATGTTCTTTCCTCACTTGACCGAGAGATAATGGAAGCAGTTAATCCTTGAATGGAGAAGAAGAAGGAGACAAACTCCACTAACTCTATCTCTTTGACATATTCCAGCGAGTTCCACAATAAGTGTCTCTAATTGAGAACTTTAGTTTTCAGTCCCCCGTTGGATCGTTACAGAAGTTCCAAGGATGTTCCAACAAGTCTTAGGATTGCGGCAATGGGTCGAAGCTAAGTGTTCCTCTTCTTTCTCTTATCTTAGTTACGAATCAAGGAGGTCCATCTTTCGTTTTCTATGTATTGTTTGTAGACCACATTGGCTTCATTGTTGAGGAAGTGTATTGGACGTGTTGAGCAAACTGAAGGTTTGTCATTGAAACTTGATTAATGAAGTCGTTGCCACTACCGAAGATCTGAGCCTGTGTTGATCCTCGACAACAAAACAACCTTGTCGATTCCTGCCAAGTGAGTTCGACGACGAAGCCGTTTCTTCCCCCGACAACCCGCTCGAAGTTTCCAGCATCCGTCGTAACGGATTAATCCATAGCAACTCATCTGCAATTTGGTTAGCGTTCACAAAGGACAAGAAGAGAGAAAGGAGTCAAACAAAAATCAAGGAAGAAAATTATTTTCCTTTACTTTCTTTATGCAAATTATGATTTATATAAAGAAAGTAAATGAAAATTACAATTTTTAAATTTCAAAAAATTACAATTTGGTGTCCGAACTTTTCTAAAATTACATTTTGATCCCTAAACTTTCTAAAAATTACAATTTAGTCCTTGAATATTTTGAAAATTACGATTTGGTCCTCGATCTTTTTGGAAATTACGATTTGGTCCTCATATTTTTGAGAAATTATATTTTGGCCCCGTTGACCAAGTGTTGACTAGTCAAAGGAGAAACTTTGACCGGCTCGTGTGGATGCATATGAGCTCCGATTGGGGCATGTGAGGTACCGTTGCGTTCGTATCAAAATTATTATATTATTTGGATATGTTTGATGATTTTAAAATTATAAAAATGTGTATGAAAGTCCATGATGCAAGTATTATGGGGCGTTTTTCAAGAATTGATTGATGGCATGTATCCTGCAATCTCATGATTTGATGTGTAAAGTATTAATGTATAATTCAAATCATGTTATGCCATGTTATGATTACAAAATATAGAGATCATTATCTGATTTATGATCCTTATTCGAGTGGGGAGTTCTAGAAAGTTCTAGTAACTTCAGTGAACTCGAATTTTTACATAAATTATTATCTTAATGATAATTTCAAGCGAGGGTTCGATTGGGAACATAGTGAACTTTTGAATCTAAGGCCTTATGTGAAATTATTCATTAATATAATTAGTTAGTGTAAAATAGATAAATAAATGTTAGGCATCAATGGTTCGTGAATGCTTGTCTATATAACTTCGTGTTCAGATACAACGGTTACGCGCTTAGCGAAACAAAGGAGAAATTGGATGGTAAAAATTATGTAAATTGGAATATGAAAATCCAGTTTGTGCTATGAAAAGCAAGAAGTATTTGAAGCTCTTGATCTAGTTATGGAAACACTTGAGGATGAGAATACTGCACAGCCAACATTTGATGCACGAAAAAAGGATGAACTCAATTGCTCGCATATGTTGCTGAGTAGCATGAAAAATGATTTTATGCATGAGTTCAAACATTTATGAAAATGCCAAAGTCAAGTGGGAGGCGTTAAACACTAAGTTTGGTTAGACATCGGTCACCAAATTGAGACAAATCACTATACGTTTTGACACTTATATGATGCCTCATGGGCAGAATATGAAATGGCTTTTGTGACGTGTCAAACATGATAAGTGAACCGTATGAAGTGGGCCATTTTTTGACTGATGAGTAGCAAGTGCGAGCAGTAATCCGTTCTGTACTTCATAGTCGTGTGCTTATGAAAATTCACTTGATCCACAATAAAAAGTAAGAACTTTTAAGGACGCTATGTGATGTCTTGAACTAGAATACTGGTTCTAGCTCAAATGAAGCTTCGTGCTCCAAGTATAAGCATCCATGTGGGTTCAAGAAGTGGAAATGATAAAAGAACAGATCCTTCAGGATAGAAATAGAAGTTTAACCATTATGAGAAAGGAAAATCTCCTTTCAAGAAAAACATATCAAAAGTGAAATATTTTAAAAGTGGCAATAAGGGTCACTTTGCTCTTGACTGTGGTATAAAAAAAATTACACTTGAGAGTGTTACTTAAGTCTCTAGTTTCGATTTTTGTAACTGAATCTTAACCTTTTGTAGATTATAGACTTATGGGCCACAGACCATGTAACGAAAGATAGAAATGCCTTGGTGGAATTTCAACAAGTTCGACATGGAGCAAAGTGGATAAATGTGGAAAATAATTCCTGCGTGGAAGTTGAAGGGATTGGCACATGCCAATTGAAAATACGCGGTGATCACACCCTATTTCTACATATTGTGTTATATGCTCCAAAAACTCAATGGAATATAGTTTTCATGTTAATTTTGGTTAAACTTGATTTCAGTTTGAACTTTCATAACGGTGGTGAAGACTTGTCATTGGAAACAAGTTGCTATGATTCTGGATGGTTTCATTGTACTGATTGTTGGGTACAATAATGTGAATATTAGTTATTCACTATTTACATCTTTTGTGATGATGTAAATATGTGTCATGCTAGGCTGGGTCACATTGGCCCAATGACAAATATTTAGATAAGCTAAAGGGGCTTATAGGGCAATATTGAAAAAGTCGATTTGCCTATTTATGAGTATTGCCTAGCGAGATAGATAATAAGCAAACCATTTGGGAAAGGAACAAGAGCTAAATTTCCTTTGCAGTTGATCCATTGAGACATGTGATTCAACATATGTGAGAACAAGGCATGAGCTGTTTAATTCATCACATTTATAGATGCTTATACTCGATTCAGATATTTTTTTATTTCTCATAAATCTGAGGCATTAGTTGCTTTGAGAAATTTTATTTTTGAGCTTTTAAAAAAATCATTTTAAAAAAAATCCGATCGAAGTCAAGAAAATCTATCTAATCAGTTCAGATATTTATGTGATGAAAAAGGAATGGAAAAACAATTGACTATTCCAGTGATTTCTCAACAGAATGGAGTTGCAGAGAAAAGAAACAAGTCCCAATAAAATGGTTAGATCTATGATGGCACAGGCTAATTTGTTTATCACCTTTTAGGGTGAAGTTTTGTTGATTGTTGTCTAGATATTTAACCGTGTGCCTTCTAAATCAGTTACTTTCACTCCATACAATTTGTGAACAGGTCGAAAATGAGATTTGAGTTTTTTCAATCCTTGATGTACTTCCTATATACACGATTTCACTCATTGTTATGGGAAATTAGGCCTTAGAGGCATAAAAGAGTATCTTCATGAGATATTGAGAGCACTCTAAATGGTATGTATTATAGGTGAGCAAGAAAGTGGGGAGTGTAACTGAATATGAATCACGAGATGTCACATTCTTAGTGAATGAATTTCTGAAAAAGGGTGAGACAAGTGAAGACTATTCTCCATTTAAGATCTTGGATAGTGATAATGATATTATTGGGGGCATCCATCCAAGTGGGAGCAATGTGAGAAGTGGGGAATTTATTTCAAACGAGTCCCAATTGCAACCACTTGATGTGAAGAAGATGCCGTCATTATCTGATCCGAGTGGGAGCATAATGTAGAATGATGTACTAAGTATACGATCTTCTCAATTGCAATCGCTTGATATGAAGGAGATATTGTTGTTGTTCAATCCAAGTGGGAGTGTAATGGAGAATGATGTATTAAGTGTACAATCTTCAAAACGGCGAATAAGTTGCCAAGTGGAGCGTAATGGAGTTTGATGTACTAAGTAATGGAGTTTGATGTACTAAGTGTACAATCATCAATGTAGCGAACAAGTCACAAAAGCGTTCTCCGTCGATTTGTCGACGTTTAGATATTGAAGAAAAAACTTTTATGGTTGCTTCACAAGAAGATGATGAGCCAAGGAATGTAAATAAGGCTCTAACTTGCCCTGATAAGGAAAAGTGGATATAAGCAATGGAAAAGGAGATAGAGTCAATGAGATCAAACCAAATTTGGGAACTAGTTGATCTTTCGAATGGATATAAAGCCATTGGGAACAAGTGTGTTCTCAAAATTAAAGCGTAAAGCTAATGGCTTGATTGAGAGATATAAGGCTTACCTTGTGGTGAAATGGTATAATCACTTAGAAGTAATTGATTGGGAAGAGGTTTGCTATCATGTGGTGAGATCTACCTCAATTCACCTTATTCTAGCAATAGTGATTAGTATGGATCTTGAATTACATCAGATGGATGTAAAGACTACTTTTCTCAATAGAGAATAAAAAAAATTGTGTGAAACAACCCGTTGGGTTTGTTACAATTGGCCAAGAACAAAAAGTATGTCGACTTTTGAGATCGATATATGGCCTTAAGCATTCTTTGAGATATTGGTATATAGTTTCTTGTAATTCCTTAGTGGTATATGATTTTGTAATTATTGATGAAAATCATTGCGTATATATCAAACGATCCTAAGATCAATATGTGATCTTATCATTATATGTTGATGATATACTGATTGCTTGGAGTAATATGGAGTTTGTTGATAAAGTCAAGAATTGGTTATGTTCCAATTCTGAACAAAGGAAAATATGGGTGAAGCTGCATACATTCTTAGAATTAAGATTTCAAGAGATCGTTCAAAGAGATTGTGGTCTCTTTCAGACTTATATGGATAAAGTCATCGAATGATTTTGTATGCAAGATTGTAAACCCAAAGATACTCCTATTGCATGTGTGACTTATTCGTCAGGTGGTGTTATACCTATGCCAACCCAGTTTTGACCCAGAGAGATTCCCGGTATCTCTCTATCCAATGGGAATGGTCAGGCAAATGTCAAAGGATTCGTTTCTGATCCACGAAATATGTCTTGAGACTCCACAAGCAAATGCAAAAATGGAAAATGTTCCATATGTTAGTGCTTGAATGCTTGAAGTACACTACAATGTGTATAAGACCTAATATTTGTTATGTGGTTGGAATGGTATATATACCAATATAATTCAAGTCAAGCATATTGGATTGACATCAATAGAATTCTCTGAGATATTTGAAAAGTACTGCCAAGTTTTTCTGCTAAGTTCAAGGTAGAGATCTCCACCTTGAAGGCTATACTGATATTGACTGAGGAAGAGGTTTAGACGAGAGAAAATCTACCTCTGGGCTTGTATTCTTACTGTGCAGTATCACAATATCTTGGAGTAGTAAGAAGTAAAGGTGTATAGCCTTATCCACGATGAAAATTGATCTTGTGGTGTTAAGCAAACATGTATAGCCTTATCCACGATGAAAGATGATCTCGTGGTGTTATCAACAGCAGTACAAGATAATATTTGGTTTAAGAGATGCTTGGATCAGTGAGGTGTTGCTAAGGATGCTGCAGGTACAATTATTAGTTGATTGTGATAGCCTCGCAACAAGAGTTTACACTAAGGATCCAATGCCAAACCAAGCAAATAGACATGCATTATGTCTTTTGTGAAAGACACGGTTGTAAGAAAAGATGTGAACATACAGTACACAAACATGCACAGAATGATAGTAGCTTTTCTATAAAGTGAGTACCTAGAGATATTGCTCATCAGTCATATGTTGGAAAAAGGATTAGTTTCCTATATTGAAATCTCTAGAAGTGCGTAAAAGTGGGAGTACTGAATTTTTCCAAAGTTCACAATTAATGATATTTGTTATCATTATTGATGTCTATGAGTTTGTATGACATTTATGCATATTAATGCTTGGTGTATTATGTTGAGAAGGTATGTCGGACAGATAGAGATTATCCCACTCACACGGGTAATCGCCTCTATTTACTGCGTGATAAATAGAGATGAGATAATTTTAAGCTCATTATCTAGGTGATAA
This sequence comes from Rhodomyrtus psidioides, assembly GCA_021437785.1. NCBI lineage: Eukaryota > Viridiplantae > Streptophyta > Magnoliopsida > Myrtales > Myrtaceae > Rhodomyrtus > Rhodomyrtus psidioides. The sequence goes on from JAILYB010000053.1 coordinate 627,251, forward strand.
TTGAGAGGTCGAGCTCAAAATATAGATGTCGCCTTAACTAGAGTGTTAAGATGATGCCATAATATTTATTATGCCCGAAAGTGAAATAACTCACATATTTGACTTTATCTATCTTTAATGCCAGATGTGAGTTCTGATGGATTATTTTATTAAAGATAGTAGATTTGTGAACTCGAGCTAGACATTTAGTATGTCTGAGCTATTATCTGTACGGTATTAAAAGGAAAGACATACGCTCCATGGGAAAGGAGAGAATACCGTAATACGTACTTCATAGTACGTATACATTAGACAACCAATAAGAGTTGGCAAGAGTTTTAATCTCAACTCTATGGCCGTGTGAGATTCTTGAGGATATAAGTTCCTCAAATTAAGTGCCCTCACGACTCTGACCTATTCTTGAGATCTCTATTCAATGTTTGTTATCTTAGAGTGTTGCCAATGATCGTGAGATTGATTCGATCTAATGGGACATTTCTAGAAAAGCAAGTTGGACTGAGATTGAGAGGTTTAAGGAAAGATGGAGATCAATTTTATTTTGGATGTCACATTCAATCTTTGTATTCACAGGTCGACCAATTATGATTATATGAGTTTAATCATGATTGTGAATACAATGTATTGTATTTGAGTACTCAAAGAGATCAAGAGAGATGTGATGTAAATGTGACTGATTGATCTAGGGTACTGCATACTGGATCTACTCTGAGATTATGTGCCCATTTTGAGCTGCTATATACTCCTAACAGATGTATAGCAACGAGCTCTCATAGTATGCTAGTCGCACGGATTATTTGCCCATATGAACTTAGCAGTGAGAAGAGAAAGAGAGACATTTAACCATTTGTGGGCGATTGGGAGATGTTGGAAATTGACCCCCAATAAGGGCCAAATTGGCTAATTACCAGAATTCCAATACTAATTGGAATCAATTAAGTTTGTTTCTTATTCTAAGAGAGATAGAGAGAAAAAAGATGACGTTCTCTTCTCCAGAATGTCTGCCGTTCTAGCAACCACCATGAACAGAAACTCTCCCCAAAAACTCCATTGAAATGTTATCTCTCGACGGACGACCGATCGGTGGATCCGGATCGTTATCTCACCTGCGACGAGGGCACTTAATCTGTGACTTTAAAGGTAAGTTCGTTCTACGTGATTTACCTTTATGATCAGTGAATCAAGTTTGATCTTGGGCATGTAATACAATCTATTCCGCTTCGTATTTGTACGTAGTTCTATCGGGATCCGTTCCCGACAGATGTGTAGAAGAGATGAGCAGGCTGATGAGCAAGACTATGTGCTAGTCTCACTCCAATCAATATTCAGCATTTCGCATGTTGGGTATGCAATGATAATTTCTAATAGAAGGCAAAAGAATTTTTCAGGAGGGCTTATGTCTCTTCTATCCTAAATGATAGAAAGGATATTTTTCAGTACAAGATGTACCTACTCAATTGCGACAGACTGAATCACATAGACGCATGAGTCTTTCCTATTGTTAACTTTGATTCCTTGTGATGTATAGGCTTAGAAACTGTTCCCAATACCATCGTCTCTGTGGTTGGTCAGATAGAACGTCAGTATAGTAAATTGAATATCATCCCATGAAATGTATATCATCAAAATAAGTAAAGAACCGTTTTATCTAGTTACTCGCGATATGCAACATTCCCAGTTCATAATTGTATTTGGAGCTCTAACACGCTTCTTGGCTCGAGTTAGATGGTTCCACTCACTTAGAGCATCAGCCTCGCCTCTTTAATCTGTCTTCCTTACAGTGCATGTGCAGCAGCAGGTTCGATACACATAGGTAGAAGATTGAATAGCAATTTGATGTCTTTGGTTGTTCCTTATGTCTCTGACTCCAGACATGATGCACGCATCACGATCCGGAGGTGAAGAAATTCCTAAGGCCGCACGGGTAAGGGAACGCTAGATCAATTAACTCGTGACACATGCATGCTTGATCTCATTACATGAAATTCCAAGAATGCACCAAGGACTACTCCATAAACGCATCAGGAGAAAGATCGCGTGTTTAGTGTTTCACTGGTGTTTCCATCATTGCTACAACTTATGCAAGTGGGATAATTCCTGAAAGACAGTTTCTTTTCTGCCTTCAGTCATTTCATTGTAGTAATTTACATTTTTTTTTCTGCTGATGAACACAAAATGCTCAGTTCTGATATGTTCCCTAATGAAACTGAACTTGATGGCATCTTATTTCATGTGCTCTCAATATATAATCATCCAAGAATAAGAAAGAACTGCAAAAAAGAAAATGTATCACTTAAGCATACTGGAGATGCTTGATAGGAAGGGGGTTGAAACTGGAAAACAGCTTAATTGACCAAAGCAGTTCCCCTTACCAAGCAACCTTTGCCCCTCCAATCTGATGGGATTTATCGCAACCGAATCAGAGCGATCAAACAGAGAATCAAGAAAAATTGAACGACGCACAGTTTACCTAGGTTCACCCCAGAATAGGGCTACGTCCTGCAAAGAGATTTCACTATGATATTCGATTTACAGCCACTCAACTCGTTACGATGATCAGCATTGTTGGATAATTATGCCCATTAAGGGGCACAATCTAAGGTATTATTAATTATTGCCTTTGTGGCAATATGGAATATTGCCCATATTCCAATTCTGGTGAATATAGGAAAGGAGATAATCAAGTTTCCTATTCGGCTCTGAGAAGATGTGTAAGGTATGTCCTATATACATCCCTCTGAACGTACGTTGTTCAGTTGGTTGACAAAAACACTTAGAAAAAATTTCTCGTTCTCCCCTCTCTCTTGTTTTTCAGAGATTTCTGTGGAATCAAGGACAAACGGCTGAAGGATCGTTGTCCCTTTCATCACTGCTTTTGGGGCTTCTAATCCGTGGCAATCAAGGTAAGTCCAATTCTTGTGATTTACTTTTACGATCAGTGATTCAAGCAGATCTATGACATGTATTGTGTAGAATTCTGCTGTGTATATGTATGTATAGAATATGGATCTGTTTCTCTCATTGGTGTCAGAGCCATCGAATGCTTATTTTCTGATCTATATCCGTCGTTTTGAGTAGACTATGCCATGTTGTGTGTACTGTTTTCGACGGATCTCGAGAATTTTGGTATGACTAGTTATACACAGTACGTTTTATGGCGTTTTTCGAAAATATCGTTCGGTAAAAGTGAAATCAAAATATGTGGTTAGAACCTACACGTCCATACGAGCATTTTGAGTGGTCGGCCGTCGCGAGAGGACGCCGGGAGACACCACACGCACTGCATGCGCCCCCGACGGGTTCGGGATCCACAAGTCAATGAGGAAAAGTAGATTTTTCGGGTACTTTTGGTAGGTGAAAATGGAAAGTGTATATACGATCTGACTCGTATCGACGAGACGAGCATTTTGATAGGTGGAAGACCGCCGGAGGAGACCGGACGGAGGCTCACGCGCCGACCCGCGCCGGCGGAGCCTCGACCGCTACAGGTTCAAGCCCCACGTGCATGGCACGTAGGGGAACCGCGTGGCTGACGTCATGCGGACGTCAGCCACGTGCGATGCACGCTGGCGTCACCCGTGGGTGACGCCACGCTGATGTCAGCGGATCGGGCTGTGGCCCGACCCGCAAGGTGATGGGCCATTCGGCCCACTTCAAAAAAAAAAGAATGAGTGGGCCGACCCATTTCGATTATTCCGTCCAGCCCACATGCGAACCCGATGGTTCCGGAGCCAACCCGACCCGTGACCCGTGCTGACTCGTTGACCGTTGACCCACGACCGTTGACCCGCGACCATTGACCATTGACCGTTGGCCAAAAAAAAAACTTCATTTTACCTGCTGTTTTAATTATGATATGTTCATAATTATTGGATTTTAGTAATCCATGTTTTGTTTAGTATTACGATATGTTCATAATTATTGGATTTTTTGTAATCCATATTTTTTGTACTGCATTTGTTGTAGGAACAATGCCAAGGGTAAAACGAACTATGAGAACGTCTAAGAGGGCAGTAAGTGACGAGCAACGTAAAGTTCTTCGTGAGAAGGTCAGAGAATTAGGTCATTATCGATGGGACGATGAGAGTGATATAATCACCCATGTAATCAAGGTCAATGCAATGATTCAAGAGATCATTTGGAAAGCATACCCGATAGAATCTATGGATGCCTTTTATGCTTTGAGAAAGACATTTCCTGAAGGCTGGCATCCCATGATCGAAAGTGTATGGCTCGATCATACAACTTGTCAGACTTTTGTGCCGGATCTCTTCAATAAGATCATAAGGATGGGAGCGACGAAGACGTCGTCGCTTGGGATGAACGGGTCTTGGCGCAAGCAGAATACGCCCTGGCGCAAGGGTAAAGGTCCTCAGGTGTTCTCTCCAAAAGGGGCTTGTGTAGGCCCCAAATTTGGTTAATAATCCTCTAGATGACATTGTGCAGTCTCTCCCGATTACCAAGCAAGTAACCATTACTGATGTTAGTACTAAAGAGGAGTGGATCACACATTATTACATTTAGTTTCTTCTTTTAAGTAAACTTTAAAGGGCCTGGTTGTTTTCAGGATTGATGCATTATCCCACTACCTATTAGTTCAAAGAACTTATTGCTCATGTTTTATCGTAATTTTGCATAAGGTTGTTTTTTGGACATTTAATGAGTATTTTTTGGGTATTAAGCTTTTATGTTATAAATTGTGATTTATATCATATGATACTTTGGTAGTATTATATGTGCTGAGTGGGGAGTTCTGGAAGTCTTTAGTGACTTTTTTCCTTTTATGAACTCAATTTTACCTAAATAGTCATATTAATGATAATTTCAAGCGATGATACTTAGAAGATGATCAGGAACTTAGTGAACTTTTGACTCTAAGTCCTTATGTGAAATTATATATTAATATAATTAGTTAGAGTAAAAAGTATCCATAAATATTAGACGATAATAATTCGTGCAAATGTCTAAATTACCTTATTCAGATACAATGGCATCAGCTTCCAAGAACATCGTTGCTGAGCTCAATAAGGGTGAGAAGTTGAACGGTGATAATTATGAAATCTGGAATATGAAAATCCAGTATGTGCTGGAAGAGCTAGAGGCACTGGAAGCTCTTAACCTGGTCATGATTGAGCCAGAGGATGGAACCACTACACAGCATAGAAGGGATAGAGAAGCCTTCACTACATGGAAGAAAAAGAACTATTCTGCTCGCATTACGTTGTTGAACAGCATGGATAACGATATCATGCGAGAGTTTAGGTTGTATGACATTGCAAAAGATATATGGGAAGCATTGAAGAACAGATTTGGACAGACTTCGGTCACCAAACTGAGGCAGCTGACAATCAGATTCGACACATATAAAATGCCACATGGGCATAATATGAAACAGCATTTGAGAAAAATGTCGAACATGATTAATGAGCTGAAAGATGCTGGCCACATATTATCTGCTGAGCAGCAAGTGCAGGCAGTGATTCGTTCTTTGCCCCCTAATTGGGAACACATGAAAGTCAACCTAACCCACAACGAAAATGTAAAGACATTTGAGGATGCTATGCGCCACCTGGAGCTGGAAGAGGACCGCCTTCTGGCGGCTAAAATACAATATAATGTGTATTTTGCTGGCTCTGGCCCGTATGGAGCTTCGGGCTCCAAGCGCAAGTATCCTGGCAAGTTCATTAAGAGGGGAGGAAAAGGAGCTGAACCATCTGGTAAAAAACCAAAGTTTGACAAGCATGGCAAAGGGAAGCGTCCCGTCAAGAAAAACATTTCAAGGGTGAAATGTTATAATTGTGGCAAGAAGGGTCACTTCGCTCACGATTGTAGTGAACCGAAGAAGGTAGAAACCCTTAATGCACTTGAAAATATTTGTTATGTATCAAGTTCTGTTTTTCTAACTAAATCTCATCATTTGTGGACTGTAGATTCAGGCGCCACGGACCATGTAGCCAGAGACAGGAATACCTTTGTGGAATTTCGACGAATACCACGAAGAGCAAAATGGATTTATGTGGAGAATAACTCCAGAGTTGAGGTTAAAGGAATTGGCACCTGCCAACTCATCATGCACGGTGGTCGCACTTTGTTCCTACATGATGTCCTATATAGTCCGGAGATCCGTCGGAATCTAGTTTCTGTATTGGTTTTAATCAAACTTGGTTTTTCTATGAACTTTCATGATAATGGTGTGGACTTGTTGTTGGGTACAACTTTTTACGGTTCCAGTATTTTTAATGATGGCTTCATAGTGTTGGATGTTGAGAACACTAATTTGAATATTTGTTATTCCATATTTACATCTACAAGTTCTGTTGAAAGTGATGTGAATATGTGACATGCTAGGCTTGGCCATATTGGCCAACATCGTATGATGAGACTAGCCAAAGAAGGCTTGTTGGGCAAAATTGAAAAAGTCGAATTGCCCGCTTGTGAGCATTGTCTAGTGGGGAAATCAACTCGAAAGCCATTTGAAAAAGGAACAAGAGCTGAATTTTCATTGCAATTAATTCATACTGACGTCTGTGGCCCAATGAATGTAAGGACGAGGCACGAGCCTGTATACTTCATCACATTCATAGATGATTACACTCGATTCGGATATGTCTACTTGATTTCTCATAAATCTGAAGCATTGAGTTACTTTAGAAAATATATGACCTTAGTGGAAAATCAATTAGATAAGAAAATAAAAACATTAAGATCCGATCGAGGCCGGGAATATTTATCTGATGAGTTCAAGAATTTATGTGATGAAAAGGGGATAGAAAGGCAATTGTCTATCCCATATACTCCGTAGCAAAATGGTGTTACAGAAAGAAGAAACAGAACCCTCATGGAAATGGTTAGGTCTATGATGGCACAGGCTAATTTGTCTATCACCTTTCGGGGTGATGCTTTGTTAACTGCCGTCTATATTCTTAATCGTGTGCCTACAAAATCAGTCTCTTCCACTCCATATGAGTTATGGACAAGTCGAAAACCTGAATTGAGCTTTCTTAAGCCTTGGGGTTGTGCTGCCTATACTCATGAGTCCACTCATAAATATGGAAAATTGGGACCAAGAGGTAAAAAGAGTATCTTTATAAGATACTTGGAACACTCAAAAGGGTATGTGTTCATTGGCGAGCAAGAAAGCAGAAGTGTGACTGAATTTGAATCTCGAGGCGTCACATTCTTAGAGAATGAGTTTCCAAAAAAGGGCGAAATAGGTGATAGTTATTCCCTATTTGAAACCTTGGATAAAGATAATGAGGCGATTGGATATAATGATCCAAGTGGGAGCAATGTGAGAAGTGGGGAGTTGAGTACAGACCTATCTCAATTGCCACCACTTGATGAGGAAGCACCATTATCTGGTCCGAGTGGGAGCGTAATGGAGGAAGATGTACCTCTGGTACCCATGACGCAATCTCCTCCACGGCGAACAAGTCGCAAAAGCATTCCCCGTCGATGTTTTGAAATTGAAGGGGAAGCTTTCATGATCGCTCCATTAGAAGAGGATGAGCCAAGGAATGTAAATGAGGCTCTATCATGCCCTGATAAGGAAAAATGGATGAACGCAATGGAAGAAGAAATGGAGTCAATGAAATCAAACCATGTTTGGGAACTAGTTGACCTTCCAAAAGGACGCAGAGCCATTAGGAACAAATGGGTTCTCAAAATAAAGCGTAAGGCTGATGGCTTTATTGAGAGATATAAGGCTCGACTTGTGGCGAAAGGGTATAACCAACAGGAAGGAGTTGACTATGAAGAGACTTTTTCTCCTATGGTAAGATTTACCTCAATTCGCCTTATTCTGGCTATAGTGGCAAGTCTGGATCTTAAATTACATCATATGGATGTAAAGACTGCTTTTCTCAATGGAGAATTAGAAGAAGAAATCTATATGGACCAACCTGTTGGGTTTGTCGATAAAGGCCAAGAACAAAAGGTTTGTCGACTTTTGAGATCGATATATGGCCTTAAGCAGTCTTCGAGACAATGGTATATACGTTTTCATAATGCCATAGTGGCATATGATTTTGAAATGATTAATGAAGATAATTGCGTATATATCAAAAGATCCAAAGGTCACTTTGTAATTATATCATTATATGTTGATGATATATTAATTGCCGGAAGCAATATGGATATGGTACAGACAGTCAAAAGATGGCTATCTTCCAATTTTGAAATGAAAGATATGGGTGAAACTTCATACATTCTCGAAGTTAAGATTTCAAGAAATCGTTCGAAAAGGTTGTTGTCCCTTTCGCAAGAGATTTACATTAAAAAGGCCCTTGAACGATTTGGTATGCGAGATTGTAAACCCATTGATACTCCTATTGCAAAAAGTGAAAGTTTGAGCCGTAGAATGTGTCCTAAGACTTCACAAGAGCAAGAACGTATGAAGAACGTTCCTTATGCAAGTGCCATTGGAAGCTTAATGTACGCTATGATGTGTACAAGACCTTATATTTGTTATGCAGTTGGAATGATAAGTAGATACCAATCCAATCCAGGTCAAGCACATTGGGCTGCTGTGAAGAGAATCCTGAGATATCTGAAAGGTACTGCTGACTATACGCTCAGTTATCAAGGAACTGATCTGCACCTTGAAGGCTATACAGATGCTGATTGGGGAGGAGATTTAGGGCCTGTTTGGTTCAGCATTTGGCCAATGGACTTTGAGGAAATGCAAATACCTTTAGGCTAAAGGTCTTTCCAAAATGCAAGTAGTGTTTGGCAAAATATTTTTTAGAAATGTATTTCAAAGCAACTTTGGCGTAAATGCCGTTTGGTGAAAAATATACTTTGTAAAATATTTTTACTTTTTTTATAATAAAAAAAAAAGCGGCGGCGGCGGCGACCGATGGCGACCAGTGACCTTCGACGACGGCCGGCGTCCGGCGACCATCGTCCGGCGATCGGCGGTGGCGACGGCGATCGGCGAATGGCGGCCGGGTCGACCACCGTCCGACGACCGACGGTGGCGACGGTCGATGCCCGACGACAGGCGTCCGACGACTGGCGACCGAACGCAGCAGCTTCCGGCGGCCAGCGTCCAGCGACCGGTGGCGGCGGGCGTCCGGCAATTGGCGACGGCGGCGGGCATCCGGCGACCGGCTGCTGCTGTGGGCGGCGTCCAGCGGCAGGCGTCCGTCTACAGGCGGCGGCGGCGGCGGCCGGCGTCCGGCAACTGGCACCGACAACCGACACCGGCGACCACGTCCGACGATCGACGTCGGGCGGTCGGCTCGACGGGCACCAGCGACCGGCGGTAACGGCCGCCGGCTGTGACGGCCGGCCACCGGCGACAGGAGGAGGTGACGGCGATCAGCGATGAGCGGCGGCAGTCGGCCGCAGGCGGAGGCAGCAAGTGAATGTGATAAAGTTAAAAAAAAAAAAAAATTAGTTGCATTTGAGATGCAACTTCCCAATGTACCTCTATAGATACTTTGGCCTAAAAGCCTTTGGAGAGAATTTGAGATACAATCGCATCAGTCCAAAGTGAGCCAAAAAATGAATCAAACAGCATTTGCATTTGGCTAAGGGACTTTAGAGCCCCAATGCTCATCTCAAATGCTGAACCAAACAGGCCCTTAGATGAGAGAAAATCTACCTCTGGAAATGTATTCTTACTGAACAATGGCGCCATATCGTGGAGCAGTAAGAAGCAGAATTGTATAGCGCTATCTACCATGGAAGCCGAATTCATGGCTTTGTCAACATTAGCACAAGAAAGTGTCTGGCTTAGGAGATTTTTGGATCACTTAGGTATTTCTGATGATGCTGTGAATCCAGTTTTGGTATACTGTGATAGCCAAGCAGCAATTGCATGCACCAAAGATCCCAAGTTCCATTGTAAGACCAAACACATGGACATTAAATATAACTATGTTAAAGACATGGTTGCGCGAAAGGATGTGAACATACAGTATATTTCTACGCATAGAATGTTAGCAAATTCGATGACGAAGCCAATTCCTAGAGATGTTTTTCATGGCCATGTGAAGTCTCTTGGACTGCGTAGAATGTAATATATTGAGTTTTGTATTTCCCTGAGGGTTCACAGTCAATAAAATTTTTGAAATTATCGTCTATGAGTTACTTATGATATTTATGGATTATAAAGCTTGGTGCTTTATATTTGAAAATGTATGTCAGATAGATAAGAGATTAGCCCACTCACACGGGTAATCGCCTCTATTTACTGTGTGATGAATAGGGATGAGACGAAATTTAAGCTCTTTATCTAAGTGATAATTGAGAATTCGAACTTAAATATTGATGTCGCCTTGACAGAATGTTAAGATGAGGACTTATTACTAACAAAGTCCAAAAGTGAAATAATCCTCAATTTTTCACTTTATCTGTCTTTATTGCCAGATGAGAGTTCTGATGGATACTCTTGGCTGGAGTTGTTACGTGAACTCAAGACAGACATTGAATATGTCTATGTTATCATTTGTACGGTATTTAAAAGGAAAGACATACGCTCCATAGGGAATGAGAAAATACCGTAATACGTACTTCATATTACGATGAGACAACCGATGAGAGAGGCAAAAGTGTTGATCTCAGCTTTTGGAGCCGTGTGAGACTCTCGAGGATAAGAGTTCCCCATCATTTGTGCCCTCATGACTTCTCATTATTCTCAAGGTTTCTATTTGGTGTTCGCTATCTTAGGGTGTTACCTATGGTCATGGATTTGATTTGATCTGATCTAAAGGGACATTTCTAGAAAAGCGTGGTAGATTGGAATTGAGAGGTTTAGTGGAGAAGGAAGATCGATTTAGTTTTTGAAGTCACATTATGGATTATGTTCACAGACCGGTCAGTTATGATTATTGAGTGTGATCATAACTGTGAATATATCATATCACATTTAAATGAGATTGAGAGAAAAGAGATACATATGTGACTACTCGATCTAGGGTACTGCATACTATAATCCATTTGGGATTATGTTCAAATTTTAAGAGCTGTCATATACTCCCAACGGATATATGACAACGAGCTCTCAAAGTATGCTGGTAGCACGGATTATTTGCCCATATGAACATTGCAGTGAAAGAGTGAAACAAAGAGAAATTTTGCCCTTCATGGGCGAGTGGGAGATGTTGGATAATTGCGCCCATTAAGGGGAACAATCTAAGGCATTATTAATTATTGCATTTGTGGCAATATGGAATATTGCCCATATTCCAATTCTGGTGAATATAGGAAAGGAGATAATCAAGTTTCCTATTCGGCTCTGAAAGGATGTGTAAGGTATGTCCTATATACATCCCTCTGAACGTACGTCGTTCAGTTGGTTGACAAAAACACTCAGAAAAAATCTCTCGTTCTCCCCTCTCTCTTGTTTTTCAGGGATTTCTGTGGAATCAAGGACGAACGGCTGAAGGATCGTTGTCCCTTTCATCACTGCTTTTGGGGCTTCTAATTTGTGGCAATCAAGGTAAGTCCAATTCTTGTGATTTACCTTTACGATCAGTGATTCAGGCAGATCTATGACATGTATTGTGTAGAATTCCGCTGCGTATCTGTATGTATAGAATATTGATCCGTTTCCTTCAAGCATAAACGAGCAAAATATATATGCCCTAAACGGGCCCAAAACCTAAACCTAGCGAAATCTATATTAAGCCAACAACATACTTATTAACTTAAATAAAAGCCCAAACCCGTTGAGGTTTCGGGAGCGCTGCCCCCGAACCCCTGCCCGCTCACCGGCGAGCGGGGCAGCCGTCCGCTGACCGGGCAGCAGGACGCCCGTGTCGGGGGCGCTGCCCCCGAACCCCCGCATCCCGCGCGCATGGGTCACATGTCGTCGGATAACACTTTGATTTCCCTAAGCTCACGTGGGCGTATCCGATGTGAGAAACAAGGCTCCCCGAAGTATTCGCCAACTCCAACACAATCAAGGGTAAGGTATCTATTTAATTCTCAACATATCTGGATGCTGGTCATTTGGTAATTGATCTCTGGGAATATTTCAAAGATGGAAATGGTTCATCAATTCCAACTTGGTTTCTCTTGATGACCGATGTCTTCAGTCTTGTGAAAATTTCTGCTGTCAACCTGGTAAGAGCTATTCACTTTGCTGGTCAGATGTCAAGTATAAGAGCAATACTAAATCAGGTCAAATGTGAACCGAACTGAAATAATTTCCCACACCCGAATTACCAGAAGTAGCTTTCCGTGCAGGTTTACTTGCAGCCCACGAATGGATTACCCGAGAAGGAATTCGCCAATGGAAAGATGCATCAGCACTCTGTGAGCAACCTCATGCCAAGGTTGTACTCCATTGACCGTCTGTTGTCACATCCACGGCGTTTGCCACAATGTTGCCATTCTTCAATCCATGATTGATCAGCCAACATCTTCTCAAGATTTGATTTTGTTTTTCGGATCTGTCTTCACCAAGAACCTAACCTCCAACTTTGCTATTAAAATTGATGTTAGGTTTAAGCGTACAAACACAACGAAATAGAGAGTAAATACAAGAAAAATAGAAATCGGGACACAAGGTTTATTCTTAGACTAAGGCTATATTCAGCAGAGGGTTCAATTATAATTAGCATCTCCCAACTCTCTGTTACAACTCTCAATTGCAAAAAAAAAAAAAAAAGAGATTATATAAAATAATAGCTATTCATGAGCTCAATGCCAAATTAATAATAAAATACGGGCTCAAACTATAAAAGACAAATGGCTTCCTAGGGTGCTGCCCCCTGCAACCCCTGTTAAAGCGGAATTTCAGTACCTTCCTATCGATAGGGAGTTTGAACCAAGTTCTTTATAGTAGTGGTAGTTAACTAATCACACTTGTGAAATTCCAGAGAAGTTGGTAACTTAGTAATATAATGGGATTGTGGTACATTGCTAATATGATTTTGTATCTTACTAACATTTGAAACACGTACCTACCAAAAAAAAAAAAACATGTGAAAGACGTCAGTAGTCAATTGGGAGGCTGGTAATTCACTTCGACGCCCGTAAATTTCCCGACGAGTTTCCTGTTTACGGCTAAGTTGAAGGTTCATAAATTTCTAGTTCGCTCTTCTTTTGTACCCCCCGCTATGAAAGAATTGGGCCAAGAGTTCTTTCTAGCTCTTATACTCTCTGTCCTCCAGAAAGGTTGATTGATTAATTTGTTTATGATAGTTTGTCTGCGAAATATAAAGTAAAGTCGATTGAGTTACGAAATTGGACTTGAGGCCAAAAGAAGGGGGTATGAAATCAGAATTCACCTTTGCCAATGGCAAGAGAGATCAAGTAGTTTTTTTGGTCGGAAAGAGAGACCAAGTTTGATATGAAATGATAGAGCTCTTAGCCAGTCACAGTCGCAAGAGAGACGTTGACGTGGGCAAGGCCAGCTTTGCCATCGTCAGCGGCAGCGCTCACCATTGTCTCACCCGCAGCCACGATGGCCTCGCCTATATCTGGGCAAGGTCGGGTGAGCTTTGCGGCCGTTGACCAGTGGCCGGTGAGTTCCGACGACCCTTGTCGGCCACAATGAAAAAAAAAAGGAAAAAAGAAGAAAAAGGAAATATTTTAAAATTAATAAAGCAGCCGTGCTACATAGGATGCCCGACGTCCACATCAATGGTTCCGGCCAAAATTGGTCGGATGGATTACATTGAAAAATTAGTAAAAAGCTTAGGACTAAATTTGTCAAATTGAAAAGCTTATGACTGAATTGGCACACATGCAATAAGTTTAGAATTGTTTGGTAATTTTTTCTATATGAAAAATATTTTCCTAAAAGTAATCGCTCATATCGATTAAAATAATTAGTTATTGAAAAATATTTTCATTACCGACAACCAATTATGTCTGACTATTTCGTGGACAATGAATACATTTTTCTTCTATTCATTTTCGTAAAAAATACAAGCAATCATTTTGAGAAAAATATCTTTTAAATCATTTATATTTTGCTAAATAAACAAAACCATAGTATCATGATGCTTTTTTGGACTATGGCAGTCGCACGTAGTGCACGGCAAATTGGTAATATGAAGAGTAAGAAACTGAGATCAGCCGATCGATATCACCTCTAAAAATACATCTCAGTCCCTCTTTATGTTTGTGTATGTATCCTTTTGTTGAGCCGAAGAGGAAGGAAAGACAACGAATTGCCTAAGAAATTGATCTCAACGGGAATCTAACTTGAGTCTAGCACTCAGACGTGACCAATCCATGATCCATCATAGATTGATAGTGTCATCGGCATGGACCAACTGTTGTCTTTGCAGATAGAATTGGATGCCACGAATGTAATTCTTGCATTAAAGGATTCGTACTAGGGTAGGCGGTTTCAGTTGATTCCGTAAATATTTCACCTAAACCTTACCAATCAGAAGACTCAGAACAGTTTTTTCATATTTTGGAACCTATAACCTACCTTGCATATTCTGGAACCTGGAACCTACCATGTCACATGTTACAGAGTTGGTTCTAAAGTCTACTCCCGAAAAATATGAAACATCATCTCAATCATAATTATTGTCGAAAATAGAATATTAGATTAGTGATTTCTGATTATTATTTTTTTTGTCTAAAGTTGTTCTAGATTACACATTTATCATCGAACACTATAAAATACTGCAGGATCGCGCGAAGACGTATTAAAAAAACACAAAAACTTATTCTAGGTCCCACCGATTCAGTTCTCACCCCAAATTCGTACGGGGAAAATTAAAGAAAATGATAGAAGTGGTCTCTGAACTTTGGTTCGTGTCGTCCATGAACTTTTAATTTATTCAAAGTGATCCATAAATTTTGGTCCAATGTGTAATGTCATACTTGAACTTTTAATTCATTCGCCGCGGTCCCTGAACTTTGGTCTAATGTTCAATATGATCCCTAAACTTTTAAACATTTTTATACAATCTAGGGACTATATTGAACATTTATCTATAATTCATGGACATCATTAAATAAATTATAAATATAAGGATAACATTGAATATTAGACTAAAGTTCAGGGACGACATTGCATCAAAGTTTCAGAAACCAGTGCTGTTATCCAAGGCAAATTGCGTATCCCAAAACCTACGATGAATGATCGCGCAAGATTGATGGCCGAATTCCAACAGGTGGAGATGGACCACGTGTTTGGACCGGAGAAAAGCCTTCACAAAGATCTCGTTGTTTTTTCGTTGATGTTCCATCCTTTTCCTTTTTGAATCCGTTGGCTACGCCCGATGTTTCTAATGTGGTAGGCTTCTTGACTTATCGATTTCCTACTGCTGATTCTAAAAAAAAAACGCCAATAAAACCAAATGAGTTGAGTTTATTGCAGCATTGGCATAGAGATTGGAACGGTGTTTGACCAATCGATGGCCATCTGATGTATTCAAATCGAGAGACAGAGGGAAAGGGTTCGATTGAGATCTGAGCTTTTTGTGGGAGAGTCATATTGTGCGATTGAAGTTCAACGCGTCGGGTGAGATTAATCGGGATAGAGCTGAAATTAAGCTTATTCGCGCTTTTGGGCTAGTGTTAACCGATCTGTTGGATATATTTCAATGACGGCTCACTAAATTTATGTGGTGTTTGTAATCAAGTTACCGATCGTTCGATTTCCGGGCATCGTGACTCAAAAAAGAAAAAGAAAGGAGAGAGACCCTCTAACATCCGTCTCCAGTGGAAGGTCATCAGCGCTTAGCTAGCAAAGATGGGAGTCGTGTGTCCCTTTGCCATGGCTCAAAAAGTTATTGCGCAACCCTTGCACTTGAAAGTGGAGGTCGCTCAACCCTTTGCTTCTATGAATGATCGCCAACCCTTCGTTAAATATGGTAGGGATTGACGAGGAAAATTGCAAAACAAGGCTTCATTTTCTCAAATGAGGGGTCTGAAGTGGCTATAACAGTTTCAAATGAGGGCCTGACGTCTGCTAGCTAAGTATTCTAGCCAATCAAGGGCATCTTCATCAAAGACAATTTTAATTCTAAATCAATTTTTCCTTTTTTCTTTTGCCTTTCTTGTTTTTTTTTTTTTTGTGGTCGTCGAAGAGGGCTTGCAGGTCCTCGCTCAATCGCCGGACCCTAGCCGGCCCTCACCTATGGCTTTTGAGGGTGGCCTCGTCCAGGGCAAGGATGTGGTTGGCGAAGGTGGCCTTCGCCAGATTGGGCAATGACGACCCTCGCCTAGCCCCTTTGGGCATCGCTAGTGCAGCTAACCATCAGCGAAAAGAAAAGAAAAGAGAAAGAAAAAAAATCAAATAAGGGCTAGAAGTATTCTCATTTTTTCAAATAAGGATCTCAAGTAAACCTTGTTTTGAATAAGGCCTGAAGTGGCATAGCAGGTTTCAAATAAGGGTATAAAATAGTCATGGAGTCTCCAAAAAGGGCCTGCCTAAATGGCATTTTCGTCATTTCTCCATTTTGATATTTGATATTTTTTCTTTATTTTTCCTTTTTTCCTTTTTTAAATTAAAAAATATACAAACAAGCCTTCCCGCCTTTGCTGTTGCCCCACCACTGATGGGGGCCGGTGAAGTCCAGCGAGGTCGTCGGTGCTAGGGGTGTCAACGGGTCGGGTCAGGTCAGGCCTCCATGATACCCGACCCGACCCGAAACACAATAGTAGGAGGCTCGACCCGACCCAAAACAAGCTTGAGCCAAACATGACCCGAAAATCATAATATCAACGGGTCGGGTCGGATCAGGCCTTTTCGGATCGGGTTTCGGGTTTCCATTGTGTTTTTATGTTTTATTTTTAAATTTAGGCTACTATGTCGTGCTTCCCAGTTCATTAAATTACAAATTAAAATCATAATATCACAATGGAGCTCTGCAACATCCATGGAATTTCGAGTTTTTGTGAATGTATGGTTCATATTCTTTTATTAATGTATGGCTCATCTTCTGCACTTTTTTTTTCCAACTTGATCACTTTTATTAATGCTCTTGCCACTTTTGTAAAACATACTTCGCCCTGTTGTAACTTAGGTGTTCGTCAAGACATTATCGCAAACTAGAATTATCTCAGGCAAAGCCATCATCGCATATATTCACCAAGATATCACATCCCAACACATAAACCACGGAAAGAACATTCATGTGGAGTGTCCAAGAACATAACTATCTTGGCCAAATTCATGGACAACTAAAGTCTAAAGAAACAGACATATATGTAGTCATCCCACCACATAAGCTATTGGCACCATGTGGCTTCTTAATCTGCAGAAATAAAATAAGCATGGTCAATTATGGTTTTATGGAGACAAAAACAAAGCCATGGATCATGACAAGCTTCAAGATAAGAGAATTGCTATAACACGTGCATCAATAAGCTGAAGCACACTTTGCTAAATGTATTGTCGATGTCCATCTAATTATTTAGTAGGAACAAATAAAGAAAGAAATATAAAGAAAATTAATTTTCTCCCATTCTAGCTTGTTTGACATTTGACCCAACCAACTCATGTGGCTCTAAGGGTACCAAAAGTTTATGAAAGAGCCTCTCTATGTCATCTATTTGTACACATGCAATAAGTATAGAAATATGACTTTCACCAGTGGCCAATTTGATGTTTATGAACTTGAAATGGCAACAAGAAACCAGAAAACATGTTATGCATTCACATCTCACACATGCACTTAACACATATAAATACAATTGATTGTGATGATAGAACGGAAACTCCCATGTCATCAATGGGTCTAATAGACAAGAGTACAAATACTAAAACATCCAACTTAATAAATCATGAAGAGATACTCAATTTTGCTTCTTCTCCACACCCGCATATGGGTATTCCTTACATCTAGCCAAATGATGATGCATCGACCTAGTCCCTTGAACTCTAGAACAACCAATTTGGACCTAGTAGTATAAACATTCAGCCTTTTGTAAGATATTATCTTCACATGGAGTCCTTTTAAATTGATGCCTTATAGAGGATCTCCTCTTTCTATTTCTGATTTTAGGATCCCATAGAAGAAGACATCTAATGCACACAATCATTCATAGCAGGTTATTTAAGACAGGCCCATTAAAAAAACAAGGATTTTACATTCATCGCCAAACTATTACCTTCCGCTCTTATGTATCTCTAAGGCATCAATGTCTTCTCTTATGAAAAGCTAGAAGTAGCAGCAGAATCTCTTATGTATGTTTGCACGCCTAAGTCGAGGGTGATTAGCATTAAAAAAAACTCAAGTTCATGAAAAAATCACAGTTGTCATTTTTAATTGACCCTTGAAAACCAGTTTGATGAACAAGTAACCAAACATAGCTATCCATATTTAAGAATTGTATGTCATCTATATAGTAAGCCACAACTAGCTTAAACAACCATATTTAGACCAGATCATGTCCTAAGGTCCTCACTTTGGATCCTAGATAGTTCTAAATTAGTGCATTGGCTGAAATTTCCTTGTAGCCAATCCAATGAGGATGTTGCGCTATGCTCAAAAGGGCATTTTCCAACTTTACGAAAGTGAATATCTTCGTCGTCATTAACACTTATCATCACCCAAGGCCTCCCAACCCCCATGATTTCTCTCGCCACCTCAATCCCTTGGTTCATTGCATTCACCACTTATTCATCGGCAGCACAGTCAACGCAATCCACTTCACATGTTTTCCAAATTCCTCATTCAAAAACATGTCACCGTCACAAAGCGACGAGAAACTACTTCAAAACGCAAACGAAAGGGCCTTGAAAATTTCTAACCTCCAGCTAAGGTGTAAACCAGAGAAAGATTCCTAATGTCAACTACATCCTAGAAATAGACAACACCGAGATGCTGAGGAAGCTTAACACAAAAGCACAAAAAACAAGAATTTTGAGGTTCAAAATATTAATCGCCTTGAAATTAGCACTGCAAATAAGCTTGATCCAGTTTCCATTCTTGAGAGAATTGAGAGGAGAATACCTGATCGATTGGACTCTGGGAGACTTCACCATGTTTCTGACGTCCTAAAGGCATTTCTGGCTACTGGGTCTAAAATTTACTGTCGTCATAGCACATGAAACATATCGTTAGAACTAGAGGTGTCAAAATGGGTCTAGAACCCACATTTGACCCATATTTGATGGTGGTGGGTCAAAAATGGGTTGGCTTAAGTACTTAAATGGGTCATAAATGGGTTGCTTAAAAACTTCATGTGTCATAAATGGGTTTCAAATGGGCCATAAATGGGTTAGCTAAGAAAACTATCTTAAGGCAATCATAAATAAGTTTAGTGAATATTTTTTTTAAAATCTAATTTTTTAATATTTTAATAATTCATTTTTTATATAATTTTTTTATTTCTTTTTCTTTTCTATTTTCCTTTTTCTCCTGCCTTGGCCATCGCTCTGCTTTGGCCGCCAATGGTTGCCGCTTCCCACCTCCGGTCACCACCGCCAACCGCCACCCTCCATCGCTGCCGCCACAGTACGTGTGCTTGAACTCCTTGTAGTTGAACATCCCGTCGCCATCCACGTCCACCTTCATGATCATCCTCTTGCAATCCTCCAACTTCAGCGACGGAGGTGGCGGGCGGCCGGTGGCAGAGGTGGCGGGCAGCAGTTTGAGGGGACGACGATGGCAGGAAGCAGGCAACTAAGTGGGTGTGTTGGAATGAAGATGGTGGTGAAGAAGAAACAAAAACCTTGCAGTTGCAGAGGGAATTGAAGCTAATAAATACAAACGGGATGCTAATGAAGCCACAAATAGAAAGCTCATCCAAGACATGCAGAAATATCCTATTCAAAGTCTTACTCAAGTCAACCGGACAAACACAATAACTTTCTTCTGCATACAAAAGAATTTATCTTTGTATTTTGGTAACTGTTCGGCAGTGGTTCGATGACCGAAATGTTGAGGTACATTCATGTTGGATTGCTGTGCGTTCAAGAAATCGAGGCCGACAGACCAACCATGGGTGTGGTGGTCTTGATGCTCAATAGTTACTCGACTACCTTGCCCGTACCATCATGATCCGCCTTCATTTTGCAAAATATCCCTGAATCTACGCACCTACGCAATCCGAAACAGACAAAACCAAGAATCAGTGAACGAGGCTTCCATCACCAAGTTATTTCCTTGATGATCACAGATTTGAGTCTAAATTCGTGCGAGTCTTGTGTTTGTAAAAGGGTGAAGTAACCTCCCTTTTGATGGGTAATGGTGATGGTGGGGATGATGGTGGTGAAGGAGAATAAGGTTCTGGACTGCATGGTGACTCTGGAGATGGGATATGAGGAGACTCAGGTGATCCATATTGTACCATATATTGCCAACGTCCACCGTCTTCTCCAAGCGGACCGACCGAAGGATCTCCATCAAGATATCTCTAGTAGAGAGAATCTTTTTTCTTCTTACACCGTGAAGAAAATCTATCATCTTCTTCGTCTGTGCCAGTGCAAGAGGAACAAGCACAATTAACATCCCAGTAGCAATGTCCTGAAGGATCCTTGTAATAATGGACAGGACGTCTATCATCATTAAAGGATTGGACAAATTTTTTCGGATCTGGACATTCCATACTAACTATTTCAGATGGGTAAAGAGGGAAACACGGTATGGTATGGAAAGAAGGGAAAGAGAAAGAGGCATCTTCCTTCTCCTTGGTGAACTTGATGGTCATTGTTCTGTCCTTCTTTTTAGTGAAATGAGACTCAGTTGATCCATATTGTACCATATATTGCCAACATCCACCGTCTTCTCCAAGCGGACCGACCGAAGGATCTCCATCAAGATATCTCTAGTAGAGAGAATATCAGTTTAGTGATCCAATTCCAAATACCACCTAAATGTTACCACTATTGATAAAGGGTCGCGCTTTTTCCACTCTCAATTTGGCTTAAACACTCCATTTCATAATGTACTGACCATATTATCCCTTGCTTTTTCCTCCTTTAGAATTATATATCAGCAAAAACTCAAACGTGGGGCCCATTTAGGTTCTATTTTATTTGTTTCTTATTTTTCTTTCACTTCTCTTTTTTTGTGGTTTTGTTTATTATGGACTCCCGACTCTGAGGATGACGCCGCCTCCCCTAATCTGAGGATGAACGATAAGAAAAAAATCAACCAACGCGATAAAATAATTGTATCAACTCCAAACATATTGTTTTTGAATTATTCAATAATTACTAGAGATGAGAAGTCGTATTCTTAACGTGAACGAGACTATTTCTAGAATGATTTTGTTGATATAATCTTTTATGCTTTCGTGATCTGGTTGTTGTTTTTTTTTTTAATCTAGATGAGTAATCTCAAAGAGCTGTTAATTCTGGTAAATTCGAGCAATGAGATATTCGATTGAATTCATAAACATTCGTAGCAAAAATGACTTCTCATTCGCATTCTAAAAATCACGAATGGATTTCTCATATCACTCCAACCGAGTAATTATGGAAGTCATCGAGATCCGCTTGAAACCTATTCGTTGGTGTGCATAGAGATCTCAGACGAGGAAGATAAAGAAATCTGCGATACACTTCAATGCAAGTGATAACAAGAAAAAGGAAAGTGGAAGAAAAAAAGAAAAGAAAAAACAAAATGGATCCCACATCGAAGGGTAACATAGTCAATACATTGTGAAATAGAGTGTTTAAGTCATGCAATGAGTGGAAATAGCGCCGCCCTTGATAAATTACGTCCGAATGGCCATCGAATATAAACGGTATGACTAACTTAAATCTAGTTAGTCCAGTTATTTAAAGGAAAAGAAAAATTGAAAAACAAGTAATTAATTCATTGGTTTCAAGGAGTGGAGCCGTCCTGAATGTTTCTTCAGTCAAAGACGTTTCAAGAAAAGTCCACCATTTAAGGGCAACTTTGAAGTAGTAATTTCCGGTTGATTTGTTTGAACGAAGACTTTGGATGACGAAAAACTAATGGATCCATCAAAGGAACTTATTCAATATTGAAAACAACAAACTTAGATTAAGGAAAAAAAACGAATTTCCTTGCGATAGCAAAGAAACCACTTTTTTCTCATCAGATAAAATCAAAAATAACTATTTTGAAATGATTTCGACAAAAAAAAAAATATTTTTTCCTCTTATCACGGTGTTTTCTGCAACGCAACAATTTCACATTTCGTCCTCAATCACATTGGTGTCGTGTCGACACTAGATTTTCTGCTTTTTGCCTAATCAAATGGCGAAATGACCAAAAAGGCCAGCGTTCCCTCAAAGCTAATTACTTGGCTAGCGCGAAGGACCCCACGTTTGCCGGTTTTGCCCAACAGTAATATGAATGATTGCCGATCGCAAGTCAAAAGAGCCTTATCTCCTTTGGAATCATTCGCGGCTCCTGTTTGTCGAATTGGAAACTCTCCTAATCGATTATAACATTATGAATATAGAAAAGCATCTTTTACCCGTCATTCCCATCAATATTAAAGAGCCACTAAGATGGTGAAAGCTAATCCAACCCCCGCATCGGCCGTGAGACTGTGATCCCCACTTGCTTGAAAAAACAAAAAAACAAAAACAAAAACACACACATAATGCATCGCGATTTAGGGCATGTATTCGTGATTAGTCGAGCTGCCAAAATGGGTCACAAACCGATATGTCAACCCATATTTATTCAAGTGAATCATATATGGGCCGCTTTAAACTCAAATATGAGCCATAGATGGATTTCGAAAAGTAAAGATAAAAAAAGATGGGGATTAATGGGTTCGTTAGTAGTCTACTTTCAACCCAAATTATATATGGCGCCGCCCATTCTTCAAAGGCAGCAATTTGAGGAGAAAAATTGCCACGGTCAAGTCAGGTATGTGTTGGGTATGAGTCGGGTGTGGGTAATTGAATTTGCATTGTATGTAACAGGAGTCAAAACTGGTTGAATGAGTCAACTTGTGCTGGTCCATTTTTAGACCCATCCGTTTTGACGGGCAATGTTTTATGTTAATGGTACATGGTGTGCTTCACAAGAAGATCATGTCAAACGGTTGAGCTAATTTAGCTCGCCCGAACTCCGACAAGCTAAGGATGAAGCTCTTGTCAAAGGAGCAATCAATAAGGCCGATTCAATGAGCGTGTCGAAAAAATTTAAATGGATCGATCCAGATCATTATCGCTCTAGCGACACCTGACCAATTAGGAATACAATAAATTTACTTTTTCAAGAGGTAGGTTGGCTTTTCTAAGGATGGTCATCCAAAGGAATCGATACCAACAAAAAGAAGTGATTACAAAAGATTCCTATAGCGTACCATATAATTAAAGAATATTGGCTTTGTGGTCACTTCCCAAAGTCAAAATTATATATATATATTTTGGTCGAACAAAATTATATATATTAAATCTTCCTTCTTTTGTAGAGTATAGTAGAGACAAATTGCTTGCCTATCATGTAAGAGAATGTCATGCATGCAAAGGCAAAATACTGTTCAAATTCACATGCATAAAGTGCCAAAAATTACCTAAGTACCCGGAGCTTAAAATCCGGACACCGACTTTGGAATTTAGCAACAAAAAAAAATTGCTTTTTTTTTTAAGGTTGCTGTCTCTTAACATAAGGCTTGGACTGCCACTACATGCATAATTGCAATTTCCTTTCGACTAAATTATTAATTAGTTAATTGTTTTTCTTATCAATTTCTTCTTGGACAACCAGCATATGCTGTGCAATGCAATATTCGCAATATCCCATGAAAATTAGGTCAGATATTATTCTCGTTGACATGTCAAAGTAACTCGAAAGGTACATGAAACATTTTTGGATTGTAATAGAGTTTCTTTCCCTACCCATGCCTGAAAATTTCCTTGCCAAGCTACATGAAACAAATTCCGAAAGTCCACAGAAAAATTATTGCTAATTACCCGAAGTAAGAAGCAAAAATATTCCGATCAAGACGTTCCCTAGTAATGTCATCATGACCCTCAAAGTCATGCGCGGTATCAATATCAAATCAAATCAAATATGATGAGTACTGGTATCATGAGCTTAGCATTGGGTGAACCTTAAAAATCTTAATGCCATAATGCTTTTCAGATCCTCCTAGAGGAACAACCATGGTTGGGGACGTAAATGAGTTAAGCTGCTCGCGAGCTACTTTAGTTTGACTAGGGATTAGTTGAACTCGGTTCAATTATTTTTCTGAGTTTGAGTAGCTTGAATACTTGATCGAGTCGGGCTTGGATTCGGCAATGTTAGGCTCGAGTAACTTGCGAGTCTAACTGCATAAACCAGACCGACCGAGTCGAGATCGTTCAAATCGGACATTTCGTGCGACGTAGAATCCTCACGGTAATTTGCCCAAAGGGGATAGCTGCGCCTGTCGCCCCCACAAGATAAAAGAAAAGGAGGAGAAAAAGATTCACTAGGCATGTCGGCTTCGCTTCCGCGGCCCCGGCGACTCGCAAAGCACTGTCAGACGCCTGGGGGGTCAAATCGGTAAAAACGGCTCGTTTCCGCGTGGTAGCCATTAATGATGGCGACTGCTCTCCTCTAATCTTTTCCCCTGTGGCCCTCAACTTTCACTTAATTCCTTATCGGGGGACTTCTTTTCGGCTATCCACGTTTCGGTCCCAAAACATTCGCGATTTGTTCACATAACTCCCTACACCCCCCCTCCCCCCCGGTGATGAGCGATCATGATTCTATCGACCTTCCCAACTCTTTTTTGAATGGTCTAAACGGCGGGCCCCAAACTCTCGATGTCGAAAGCAGCTTTTTCCGAGACTTTCACACTCATGGTCATTATATTTATTCAGACATAGTTTTTTTTTTTTTTATATTTGTGTATATTGCACGAAAAATGGGCGGGGGGGGGGGGGGGGGGGGGGGGGGGTTGATTTTTAAATTGTAAGATTTGAGTAGACCCATGTTGACTAAGAGGGTGCATGAAACACTTTCTATTTCCTAGATGAATTTCTCAACTAAAAATCGCGTTTGATAACGATATAATTTTTCTATTTTCGAAATAAAAATTCGTTTGATAATAACATAAAATTTCTCTTCCCTAACCCTATTTCCGACGATCGGCAGCGGCGGCGACCAGCGGCGACCGGCGACTTTTTTCTATTTCTCAAATCTATTTCAGAAACAAAAAAGTTACTTTTTTCTATTTCTCAAATCTCATTCAAATCTATTTCTTGGCCAATAATCTTGCCCGGAAATAAAAAAAAATTACATTGCGTTGCCAAACGCATTTCTATTTCAAATCTATTCCTGAAACAAAAAAATAGAAAAACTGATAAATAGAATGTGTTTCATGCACCCCTAACGACCACGTAAGGGGATAAACATATGGTGGGGTTTTCGGCTAGCTTTACATTTGCTGTAAATTAATACGAGCCGGCGTTATAATAGAAAGAAAACGAAATTAAATTAAACTCTTGTTCATAGTTTATTAAGGATATCACCCTTTATTCATAGATGCTTATGGTAGCTAGCGTGACCAAATTAATTTACTACACTGACAACTAATTTTCTTTTTTTTAGGATCATGCCTTTTTCTGTGATTACTGTTTTAATTGAATTTGTTTCGTATGTCTTCATGCATCGTAAGTAAATGCAAAAAAAAAAAGTGATTCTTTTCGGCTTTTGCTTTTGGTCTACCTTTATTTTCACACATTGGATTAGTAGAAACCTCTCATTTTCAAGTCGGCCAAATAATCCTCTCTCATGAGATTATTCTTTTTTCCACAATTACATGTCAATGTCCTATCAATTAATTGCCCATTAAGTCGCTTTGTCATCCTACACCATATGATTGAGACTATAGTCTATACGTGATGGACTAGCGATGAGTTTTGACTCTTGAGTCAATTCGCAATTTGTCTTTGGGCTTGTCAAGAAACTAAAATTATTTATTTTCGTTTTCAACTATCCATACAGAATTCAAGAAATTAAAAAGTAACTCATAATTGAAAATAATTTTAAGTGAATAATAAATATCTATACACACCAATATTTGTGTATTTCTACTTTTATTGATAACTAATTCTAAGTATAAATTAAATTATACGAACGTGTCATTTTGTAATACTCGGAATGGTAAAAAGGCCAAAAAAAAAGTGTTCGAGAATCATAATTAATCATTAGTTTGACCAAATAATTGGGTCAATTTTATCAGGTTGAAAAAAAAAAATGTTGTTTTTGCTCTCCTGCTGTCCATCATCTCTACTAGTCTTCACCCCCGATGAAGTGGGTGGTGAAGTAAAAGAAACTTCTGATTTGCTTTTTGTGGGTCAATCTAGAAAATTATCACTTGTGGACAGGGGGCCATTATGTAAATAGAGAAGCTAGAGGGACCGGGAAGGCAAAAGAAGGCACTGAAATTTCTTTAATTCACTCGTTTGTTCGCTCTTTCTAAAATTTCGGCTTCCTCCCATGTGCCCTCTCTCTCTCCTCTCTCTCTCTGCACCTTCCCTCCTTCCTCTCTCTCTCTCTCTCTCTCTGTGGACGGTGAGAAGATGATGCTGCAACGCTCATGCTGCTGGTAAACGTCGCTGTTTTGATTGCTCTTGTTTCTGAGCTCTGTGTTTGTATGAATGTAGTGCTGGTGCTCAGTTCAGCTGCTTGAACTTTCTTGCCTTTCAATTCGAGTCTTGGGTGGTATTTGTTAGTGCGTAGAGTCTGGATTTATAGGTGTTGCTCTGCTCAGTCATCTTCTCGCTTTGATGGGTTGATTTTGTCACGCTGAAATAAGTGAAAGCGGTTCATGACCCTATGGAAAGTAACAGTTGAGGTTTCATTTATTGTTTTTTTTTTCTTTTATTTCTCTTTTGAGCATGCTTTTGGTTGCCGTGAAAGCTTGAGGAAATCCTTCACACGATAGAAACTCTAGTGTTTTTTGGAATTTTTCAATTTCATGTTACGGCTTCGTGCCTGTTGTTTACACGAATTTTATGAAAGAGGGGGCAAGAGAACTCGGGCTTGAGGTTCTTTGTTGTCTGAATCTGCTGTTATTCTATGTTTATTGGTTTGACTTTTTGCTGCTTGTTTTTTTTTTTTTGGAAATGATCTTCTTTTTTGTATGCTGTATTTGTATTTTTTGGTAAAAGAAGGAAGTTCTTTTAGCTAGTTCTTTGGAGTGTTCTTCTATTGATCTTCTTGGGCTCCTGATCTCTAAAATTCGCGGAGTTCAGCTGCAAATGGTGTGGTTGGTATTACCTCTGAAACGCTGCTATTTGTCAGCTGAAATAGTTCCTTTTATCCTTGTTACTTCACATGCAGTGCACTTTGTGGTCTCTTGGGTATTCGTTCCTTTCTATTAGAACTTGGGGATTTTGACATTTTATTTGTGGATATGATTAATTCTTTTGCTTAATATGGTCTCTCGCTTCATATAACTTTTAGTATGTTCACCGTTCAACGTTGCAGAATGTAGGGATTTGATGGTCAGCTTGCCGTAAAGACTTTTTTGTTAGGCGTAATTTTCGAGGAAGATGGTTGCAGAATCTTGGTTTCGTGGTCTTTGGGGAACACCATGGAAGAATGCAACCGGTTCTCAGAAGGTGGTGATTGGTGTATTAGCGTTTGAGTCTGCTAGCTTGATGTCGAAGGTGGTACATCTCTGGCAGTCTCTGAGTGACAAGAACATTAATCGGCTGAGAGAGGAGATTGCAAATTCAGTTGGTATAAAGAAGCTCATTTCGGATGATGATGAGTTCATTGTGCGGCTGATATGTTCCGAGATGATTGAGAATATGAGAAACATTGCAAAACCTGTGGCCAGGCTGGGGAAGAAATGCACGGACCCTGGTTTGAAGAGTTTTGAGGCCTTTTTTGAGGATTTGATGAGGATAGGTGTCGACCCATGTGCTTGGAAACTCACGCGGAAGAAGATGGAGAGCAAAATCAAAAAGATGGAAAGATTTGTTACGGTTAACGCGAACTTGTATCAAGAGATGGAAGTTCTTGCTGACCTTGAGCAGACTCTGAAAAGAATGAAGAGTAATGATGGCGATCCAGCCAGTTTACTTGAGTACCAGAAAAAGGTCGTGTGGAAGCGGCATGAGGTTAAGACATTGCAGGAGATATCGCTCTGGAACAAAAATTATGACTATGTAGTTCAGCTATTGGCGAGGTCATTATTTACAGTGTTCGGGCGGATAAAACATGTCTTCGGGATTCAACAGCTTGCCGATATCGGTGATATCAAGGACCCAAAGGCGTTGAGTTCAAATCATGTCTCGCGCAGCCAGCCACTGTCTGCACTACTGCAATCTTCTGTTCACCCCTCTGAGAACAGCCATGTAAGGTTCTTTTCAGGTGCCCTTGGGAGGTCAACTGACAAATCAGTTCCTGTTCTGAAGGCAAGTAAAGCCAAGAATTTTTATTCAGGTCCTCTTGGCAGTTCCAACATGGAAGCAAGCACTGCTTCTGAAATAGATAATCCCAAGACCGTGAGCTTCTATTCTGGTCCTATTGGAGGCTCCAGCGCGAAAGCTAGCCCTGCTTCTGGAATGGATAATGCTAACAAGGTCAGCTTCCATTCTGGTCCTCTTGGTAAGTCGACAAAATCTGGCCCATTAGTTAGTGCAAATAAGTTCCGGCAAGGGCTGTGGCGGGGTCTTGGTCATTCTTTTATATTCCTTGGAAGGAAATCAAATTCCAAGCAGAACCATTTGGCTTCTGGACCTCTGAAAGGTTGCATGATAAACGGGAACAACTCACCTGTAACTGATTGTTATGTTGATAAAGATGGTGTTCCTCTCAGAACCCATGACAGCAGCAAAGGCAGTAAGCTTGAAGATGTCAACGGATACAAGGTTGACGGTAATTTATTGAGCTTCAGTTCTAAGTGCAGATTGCTGAATGCCTCGCCAGAGAGTCTCGGTGCTGCCGGTTTAGCACTGCACTATGCAAATGTCATTATTGTAATCCAGAAGCTAGCTGAAGCTCCACATTTGATTGGTCTTGATGCCAGGGATGATCTGTACAATATGTTACCTGCAAGCGTGAGGACCGCTTTAAAATCGAGGCTAAAGCCATGTGCCAAGAGCTTGGCTTCATCGGTTTACGACACAGTTCTTGCAGGCGAGTGGAGCGAGGCAATATCACGGATACTGGACTGGTTGGCCCCTCTCGCGCATAACATGATAAGGTGGCAGTCCGAGCGGAGCTTCGAGCAACAGAACCTGGTCTCGAGGACAAACATGCTCCTCGTACAGACCCTTTATTTCGCAAATCAGGAGAAGACAGAGGCCATCATCACAGAACTACTCGTGGGTCTGAACTACATATGGAGATTCGGTAGGGAACTCAATTCAAAAGCCTTGGTGGAGTGTGCAAGCAGTCGAATATTCGATGAGTACTTGGATTTGAAAGAGTGAGCATTACTGTACTTTCCATCAAACCGGCAATGCTCGAAATCACCCTTTCCGACGGGGGGAACAAAGATTCTATCCCCTGCTGATCGATCAAGTTCCTGTTGTGCCACGTAGGACTCCAATTTAGACTTCTTGGTACTGTAGAGGTAAAAGTCTTACCTCTATCTGCAATACAATACAGATAGTATAATACCCAGAGACCCAGATGCTTACAGTGTGGAGTTTCACCACCCTGCTTTTTTGGCTCGACGGCAGATGTGATATCTCACCAGCCAGAAAACCTTGGCCCTGTCGTCCGCCTTCCTCGTAAGAAGTAATCTTTCCAATTGGGTTTTAGTAGAAGTCTGTGATTTCCCAGGTGTATATTTGTTGGCAAACGTATGGTGGTGACAATTTGTATATGTACCATTTGCATCTCCTGCTCCCAGGTTTTGGCCAAATCAGGCTTGTTGCTAGCTATCAAACTACATGATCATCTGTCTATCTATCCTTTGGTGCGGACATTTTGACCTTTATCTAAAACACATATTCCAACTTTTTCTTTTTGCCAAAGCACCTATACAAAATGAGACCCTCTTTTCTACCGGCATTTTGACATGTTCTTACCTTCGTTTCTGAACCCAACACCTATTCGATCATTATCTATCCATGCATGTACTTGTTTCTTTGTATTCTGTATTTGATGTCTGCTACTACGGGGAAAAAAAAATCGATCTGTCCGAGGGGAAAAAACAATACCGAATGCATAAGGCGAAACCGAAATTAAGGTCGGTTGAGAGACTCGCTTCTGACTCTCGATATGATATTAGCTCATAGATATGTAATCACCCTTTCGCTGTGACTCAAAAGTCATGGATCTAGAGTTACATGAGGACCAGCGTATAAACGCCCGGGGTCTATGGGGTGTCAAAAATAGCCAAATCGAGTCTTTTTGGGTCGGGTTCTATTCGGTTTGGGCAATGAAGAGAAGAATTTGGGGATTTCCATCGATTCAGGTCATATAATTGAACTGACCCGAAATAACCATTTTTGAACCCCTCTTCACCTGTAATCCTCTTCTACTTTGTGCGTTACATGTCAACAAGAGCTCGACAGAGATCGAATTAGAGCACTCACGGTCCTCCGACAGTCAAAAGTGAGTATGTCAATTAGAGCCTGATCTCCATCGAATCCCATTTGAGGGTAGTTTCTCTCAGCTGTGTTCGTCCGACTCCATGCCATGGTCGGCGGTGTCTCCGCCAAATCCATGCTAACACCTCACCATCGACTGTGGTTAAGTTCTAATGGCAGTCTAGATATCTATGCATCCATGGACGTCCATCATATCTCCAGAGCTGCTTCCATGGCTGTCCAGATCTCGACGAGATCGCGCCCGTGGGCCCTCCTTTTTTGTTCACACCAAAATTGATCAAATTTTGGTTATTATCGACATGTGAACAAGGCCAATACAATAAAAAAAGAGACTTTCTTTGTTACTGGACCTTACCCGAAAGAAAGAGGGGCTTACCAAAGCCAAAGAAATGAAATGGCTCGACTAAGACTAAAAGATTTGACCTGCTTTTTAACTTGCTTAAGGGACAAGGACTTACCCTCTATCTCAAAAAAAAAAAAAGTAGTGGAATGAAGTAACCATCAAGTCGATAAAACCGTCGACATACCCATCTAATAAGGGAAAATTGCCAAAAAAATCATAAACTTATTACAATTGTGCCGATTCAGTCCTAAATATTTTTTTTTTGCTAATTCAGTCATAAACCTTTTGAAATTTTGCCATTTTAGTCCATCCAGCGAATTTTGGCCATCCGGCGCTGACGTGGATACCGACATGCGGGCGACCAAATATTTTATTATTTTTCCCCTCACTCCCTCCCCCTCCCCTAAGGCCCTTTTCCCCATTGCCACCCGCCTCCCCACCACTGCCCTCAAGCCCATCTCCATCAGATGCGCCGCCACCACACATCCAAGATCTGAGGCCGCCGCCGCCGCCCCTACCCCCGCCGCAGCCCAGGAGCAGGTCTTCAACTTCGCCGCCAGCCTCACCATCCTTCCGAAGAATGTCCTCCTGAAGGCCTAGTCGGAGCTGTACAATTGGCGCAGATCCGACATGAGCATCATGGAGATGAGCCACCGCGGCAAGGAGTTCTCTTCTATCATCCAGAAGGTCAATTCGGATCTCTAGTCCCTCCGCGAGATCCCCCCCGAGTACGCCGTCCTCTTCCTCTAGGGCGGCGCCACCACCCAGTTCGCCAACGTTCCCCTCAACCTCTGCCGCCCTGACGACCCCGTCGACTACCTTGTCTCCGGCTCTTGGGGCGACAAGGCCTTCAAGGAGGCCCATAAGTTGGCCGGGCGAGGTCGACTCCTGCCATGGCCGGGCGAGGCCTCTCCGACCGTGCCTCTGGCCTGTCGCCGAACTGTGGCGACTAGCCAGAGGTGGTTCTGGTGAGGGAAGGGGGAGGGAGGGAGGGGCAGAAAAAAAAAATAACATAAAAAATTTATAAAAAATTTCATAAAAAAATTTCAAAACAATAATAAAATATTCGGTCACCGGCCGGCCAATGTCCACATTAGCGCTGACCAGCCAAAATTGCCGGATGGACTGAAATGGCACGATTATAAAAGGTTTAAGACTGAATCGGCCAAAAAAAAGTTTAGGATTGAATCGGCACAATTACAATAGGTTTATGACTTTTTGGTAATTTTCCCCATCTAATAATGGTTGAATAGTGGGGAGTCGTAGTAATTGTTTGTAAACTTTGTGTGCGATCTCCATTTCTAATCTTTATTTGAAATCTTCGTTTGTAACCGTCGATCGTAAACTTTAAATAGCCACATCATACTCTTTTGTAGGCCACCCGCTCACAAAACAAACAAAACCTATTATCTTCAATTAATAGTTGTAGTTTCTAGATATTTCGTCAAGGAATAAATTTCGACATTTATCTTAGCTATCGTTTTCACATCCTCAAAGGGGCATTTATTTACATAAAAATGATCGACTTTTGGTTAGACTTAGTGGACGAAAGCATATTTTGTTCATTTATGAATGTAACAGTCGACAACCTGAAGGAATGGCATGTTGTTTGGCTAGACCTAACACCTAGAGGAGGCGAATAGGTGTTTGTAATCAAACTTTTGAAAAATAATGTGAAAATAAGATAATCAAATTGATAGGAGCAAAGGTAGTTAACAGAAGCATGCAACGCTTCTACTAAACAGTTAATAGAGACAGGTAAAGAGTGGAAGACAACGCACAAGAGATTATAGTGGTTCGGCTTTTGGTAAGCCTATATCCACTCTCCCACACTAACATCCTACTAGTTGAATTACACTAAATAATCAAATGAGAGATTACATAAAGATGTGATTGCCACGAGCACTTCCGCAGAAGCGAGTACTGCCTCTACCAAGGCTGTCACACTCTACACACTTGACTTTATATACACCTCTCACAATATTTATATTGAATGCTCAAGTAGACAATTTTGAATAAATAAAGCTCTATTTTGAGGGTGATGGACTTTTGATCTCTCTCACAATTTTTTGAATTTAGTGCTATGTATATACTCCTCGTCTTCCAAGCTTCCCGCTGAACCACTTTGAGAATCAATCTTCCAAAACTAGCCGTTGGTTGATTATTGAATAAAGATCACGAAGCATTGAGATGAGAAGGACCAGAAGTTTGAGAGGATATGTTCGCCCATACAATCAAATCATAAAATCCTTAAATCAAGAAGGAAATTATATACGAATATGGCCAATTAAGAATTCTCATAAGGAAAGTTACGAGAATATCTTTTTCGATTGGAAAAAGAGAAAAATTGAAATCCCAAACCGAACCGAACCATTTTTTCGATTAGGTTATTATGCAATTCAGGCCTCGGCGGGAGTTGCGTAGCACATTTAGGGCATGCATGGTAACCATTCTCATTTTGTGATTCTGATTTTGATCCTCAAAATTGATTCTGGTTAAAACGACTTTTTTTATTCTGTTTCTGGATGAATTTTAGAGAATCAGAATCTGTTTGATAACTGCACAAAATTTATATTTCAAAAATTTGTTTCTTTTCCTATTTTTTTCATTTAAGTCAAATAACTATGTAGTTAATTTGTAAAATATCATCCTAAATTGAAGACTAATTTTCAATGCACATAAAATAATTTAAAATATATTTTTTTAGCAAATCATGAATGAAATATAAAATTTAATATATGATGTTTGAAGTTTGTTGAAGCATGGACATGTTCCCATATTAAGGACTCATTTTTCTTTAAATGTTGCATTATCTAAATACATAGAAAGATATTGGATGCCCTCATCTTCTGTAATATTTTTTTGTAGGAGAGTGAAATCTATGAAGTCTATGAAATTTAGACCCAAATTTATGAAAATAAGGTCAAACTAGTATAATCTAAGCTTTTTCTATTTTTAGAGATTTTTTCTAATTTTTTATTTTTTAAAATTTAAAATTTAAAATTTAAAATTTTATATTTTATTTTATATTTTTATTTTTATTTTTATCAGGTGGAGTGAAAAGTGACGATAAAACTAAAAGGGAAAAGTGAGAGATATGAGATTCATCCTATTTTGTTGTTTTAAAAAATGATTCTTTTTCCAGAACTTACTTTTTTTTTATTCTGGATTTTACTCTAAAACTAATTCTGATTCTGTAAAACTGATTCTGGGAACAGAATCAGAATCAGAATTTTTTATATTACCAAACAACATTATCATTTTTACTATTATGAGATGAAAATCAGAATGGTTTGGTTACCATGCAGGCCCTTATTCTCTTTGTTCGATTCAAATTGAATATTATTGAGACTCGATCAAAATCGAACTGTTGATACATTTAGCTAGATTGAAAATCTGCCCAATTTTTTTTTCCCTCTTTATTCCTCCTCATCCATGGCGATCGTCCCTTGAGATCACCTGCCTTTCGACTTAGACTACACTATTATCTCCACAGCTAAACTGTCTGCACAACTTCGAGATTGCGAAGATCTCCCTGACGTTCTTTGTCTACACGGAGTTGCACAATTTTTGGCTATATTGGTTTTTGGCCAACAATGGAAAAAGTATAAAAAAAATCCTAAACCTATTGCATGTGTACCAATTCAGTTATAACCCTTTTATTTGAATCATTTTAGTCCTAAATATTTTCATATTGGTATCAGTTGAGTCCATTCGGCTGATATAGACCGAGGCTGAGGCTGGCGATTGGCGAAGGGAAATAGGGAAAAAGGAGAAAAGAAGAAAGGAGAGAAAAGAGAAGAAAAAAGAAAAAGGAAAAGGAAAAGGAAAAATTAATAAACAATTTTTAAATTTTAATAAAGATGCTCAAGTCAGCGTCAATCGTGCCATGTGTTGGGGTTATCCCATATCGGTTGTGAAAAAGGGCTGATTGTCGATTTATAAGTATGAGGAAAAACCTCAATCTTTGAGCTAGTTTTTAGGATGAGAGAGGCCTAAAAATACCCAACATCATATAAGACGATCAGCGTTTACATGAGCAATTTTGGGCTTAAGTTAGGCAGATAGACTCGATTGATATCAATGTGAAAAGATTCAAGAAAAAATTGATCATATTGAAAGATTTTATGACTGAATTGATGCTAATTGAATATAACTCTTTCTTTTCCAACTCTCACTTGGCCAACAACCCCCTCCTTTTCCCCAATGCGACTTGCTTGCGGCCATGGACCAGCCACGCAACGGACTGCATGGACAAGCGACATCGATCACGCCCGAGTGCTTTGGCCATTGACAATTAGATCCGGATAGCCAACCAAAAGATTGGATGTGGTAATAGCAGTTGGCCCGGATGCGGTGCTAGTGACTCAATTGATGTCAATCACTTCTTCGTTGATTTACAACGTACTAGTGATCGGGGCTAAGTAGGAAGAAAAATAAATCATTATTCGAAAAGAAATTGAGTGATTTTTTTTTGTCAATAAAAGAAATTGAGTGGTTAGACGATAGGGTGCATATGTAATTATTATCTAACTAAATATGCACGCACCAACCACGATCGATTACGAACGAAAAAAACAAGTAAAAACGCAAGATTACGATTGAGAACGATGAAGCAAACAAAATGGAAGCTTAATTTAAATTAGCATAGATGGTGAAGTTGATGAAAAATGTAAAATAAACACGTTTCACATTGATCTAATCAATTTGTTTGGTTTCAATATGACTAGACATGGCCATTTGGGCCCGTAGACCCGGAATCAGCCTATTGATCGGGCCCGAATCGGAACCGGCCTTCAAGGGCCGATTCCGGTTCCACATTTTTCGAAACTGGCTGGGATTCGAACCCTTAGTCTTTTGGTTAAAGTAAGTGCCCTAAACCACTCAACTACCTTCAATTTGATTGTTCATATTACAAATAAATTATAAAAAAAAAGGTATTGACAAGTTCCTTGAATCGGGCTCGAAACCGCCGATTTCGAACAGGAACCGGCCCTTGAAGGGCCGGTTCCGGTTCCAGTTTTTTTAGGAATCGGAACCGGCCATGTCTAAATATGACAAACAAAATGCGAATTGAGTTGGTTTCTTTCACGAATTTAATATTTATTGAAAATGTTTTTTTGGAAATCATATTATAGGATAATGACAATATTTTCTGACGTTGGCTTGAAATCTCAAAATAAACTGCAATTATTTTTCTAATTATTTTTCATTATAAGAGAATTATTCAATCTTGGCAGTAGCTCGCAAAACAAAGCTATAGTTGACGGGGAAATTCTTGTCCACGTGGCTTAACCGCATGCCCTTTTTTGCAATAAATGAGATTAATTTAATTTAATTATAATTAGGCCACCCTTCTTAAATGTAGTCATGCGGATTAGAGGATACGTCAAGGCCAAGCGACTCCGACGACGTCGCTTCCTCTAATCAAAGCCTGATTAACACACAAAAACAGATAAAAGGAAGATTTGTTTGAACGGTAGGTGTTCTCCTCTCTCTCTCTCTCCCCCGGCTCTGGAAGCACGAAAACGACGATTTGCAGAGGGTGACCGTTTCGCCGCATGCAGCGGTCGTCGAGGGCGACATCGCTCGGAGGAGCTCCCGAGCCGGAGAAGATGGAGGGTGCGGGCAGCTGGGACGTCCTTGAATGGACTAAGATCGACGTCTGTTCTTTTTTTTTTTTTATTGCTGTGATTTTCCAGTTGATATGGTGGTATGTTTGGGATTGAATTGTTTTTTTTTTTCTTTTGGGGGGATTGGTTCGCGTTTTCTTTTGCAGCCAATTTCGAGGTCCGTTTCTCTCGTCAAGTGCGAGTTCTTGCTCGAAGCCGAAGAAGTCGTTGTGGAGGTAGGTCAATTTGTTTTCCGTGACGAAGAACTTGATGATCTTAGGGACTTTTAGCATCATTCTGTATCGAATGGGACTCTGGTTCTGGGCTCCAGGCTAGAGCTTGCTGTGAACTTGTGGGTGCATCCTGCCTAGATCGATAAGAATCGTAAAGATGCTTCACTTGATTGGCACGCTGCTTAAATTCATAAAGAAAAGATTTCGGTGGCTTTTCTCACTGGATTTCACTTGCGAAACCTAGTCGATCAAA
Organism: Rhodomyrtus psidioides; assembly: GCA_021437785.1. Classification (NCBI taxonomy): domain Eukaryota; kingdom Viridiplantae; phylum Streptophyta; class Magnoliopsida; order Myrtales; family Myrtaceae; genus Rhodomyrtus; species Rhodomyrtus psidioides. The sequence goes on from JAILYB010000053.1 coordinate 664,056, forward strand.
ATGCGGCTCTGCTGACGTTTGTAGTTGCTGAGGTCAGCTTTTAATCTCCTATGTGATCGCAGATTAATTGGGTAAGGGTCTTTCTGTCGTTCGTCACATTTTGGTCTAGTAATCTTATTGATTCTCCGCCCCCATTCAACCAAACAACAGCTATGATGGGGTTGGGGGGAGTCAGATGGTTTTGTTTCTCTGCTGCACTATGGAGCACCATAGGTTACTTTCTGTTTGGTTTACTATCATCTATCATTAGTTCATCGATTCGTGAGATGTAGAATAGTATCGTCCTGCTGTGACGGGCTGTCCCCATTTGAATAGCATATCGGATGTGGGAATCAGCACTTCTGCATTGTCGCATTTGAAATAAATTTTCATGTTTTTTTTCTCTCTTCTTTATGTGGGTCACCTCCACTGAAGTGGAGAGAAGACTAACTGCTCACATTAGCTGCTAAAGGAGTTTGTAGTCATTATATTTTTAATAGGACAATTTTTGTTTCTTTTCGTTTGGGGACCCGATGCAGCACCGAATAAAAGAGAATCTTCTCGGCTTTGAAAAGCTGATTTCTGAGAAATTTTTGAGGTTTTTCACTGCCTATGTTTAAGTACCTTCTTGCCACCATTTGGTTGATGAAGTTCTCATTGACATTGTCTAAGATTTCTACTGCGGACCTCTAATGGTGTGGGTGATCCAGATGTTCTGTTCCACTGGTGCGTAGTAGCAAAGGAGGATGAAACATTACAGTGCTATATTGGAGAAAGAGTTATGGATATTACTATTACTTTGAAAATGATGGATCACAAACATTTATTTGAATAAAAGAAGATTATGTAACCACTCACTTGAAATCTCACATATTAGATTATTGTATACTGGGAGTTAGTCTAGTCTTTTTGTAGGTTAATTGACCATATGCTGAGTGGTGGGTGATATTAATTAGGGTGATATTAATTAGTGGTGGTTCCTGATTCTTACACCATGATTTCTTTGAGGTTTATCAACCGCCAACCCCAGTTAGTTTGGGATAAAGGTGTTGTTGATATTGATGTTGATACAGTTCATGTGCGGTTACTATCTTTCAGGGTTATGGTGTAGTCCTCGTTAACATTGATGAAGCGGGTACTGTGCTAGTGACAAATTATCGTATTCTCTTTCTGGTGAGTATGCATCCATAAAAATCTTCTTTGACCAATTGCATTAGGCTTTTACATAGTTATGTATTTTCTTGTTAAAGATTGCTGAATTAGTATTTGGTGAACAAAATCCTGTATGTCTCTTTGCAGAAGCAGTAATGGCTTATAGGAAGTTTTTTTTTTTTGTCTATACCAGATGAACATGCCTTGAGTTGCCTTTTTCTGCATGCCATTTACCTACTACATTTCCACAAAAAGTTTGGAGCTGTTGCTGCTGATTGTAATTAAAGATATCTATGTTATAAAATTTCACATCTAAGATGTTTGAAGCATGAAGTGACACAAGCTCATCTTCTCACAAAATTCAAGCAATTAATCCGCACATCACATATCTATATGTTTCTTTTACATGTTTTGTGATTTACTGAGATTTCTTTTTTCCCAAGAGTGAAGGAACTAGGAATATCATTCCACTGGGTACTATACCACTGGCAACTATTGAGAAGATCGGCAAGATTGTAAGTTCCTCTTATTTTTGCGATTCTGGAATTTTATGATTGCTTAGGCTGCGCTTGCTCTGACATTTGGAGAAAGCCTTTGGGAAATGCAATGGACTTTTGGTTAAAGGGGTTTTTTTTTTAAATGCAAATAGCGTTTGGTAAAGTGCAATTAAAAGGTTGCATTTAGTAAAGTGTAATTAAAAAGACCATTGGTAAGCAACCTGGGTTTAAATGTAGTTTACTTAAGCTATATTTTTCAAATAAAAAAAAATTGAAGTCCAGTAATCGGTAGCGCGATGTCCAGACCTTACATTCATAGGACTTAAGCTATATTTTTCAAATAAAAAAATTGAAATCCACTAATCGGTAGTGCGATATCCAGACGCCGGCGAGCCAGCGCAACCCCAAGCCTACCCCAAGTGGCCCTCGCCTGAGGTTGTCCACCGGCGGTCAGATCTGACCTTGCTGCCGTCTCAGATAGTGAGGGTAAAACCGGAATTCCAGAGTTTAGTGAAGGAAAAGTTGGAAGAAAATAAAAGGGTTAATACTACAAAAACTTCAAACTAGTACACTTGTGCCACATTTACGCCAAACTAATTTTCGTCTCACAAAAACTTGCGAACTGTTACCCCAGTGCCATATTTTCCCCAAACTAATTTGTATGTCACAAAAAATCTCAAACTAGTACACCTTTGTTACATTTTCCCCAAACTAATTTTCGTGTCACAAAAACTCACGAACTGTTGTACCCGTGCCATATTTTCCCCAAACTAATTTGCATGTCAAAAATCTCGAACCGGTACACTCATGCCACATTGATATTTTGGGTAAATGTGGCATGGGGGTACGAGCTTGGGGGTCGTTGTGACACAAAAATTAGTCTATACTAAATGTGGCATTGGTGTACCGGTTTAGGGCTTTTCGTAGTATTAGCACAAAAAAAAAAAATGCATTTGGATTTCGGAAATGCTCAAAGCCGAAAGCTGGTAGGACTTGCATGAAAAAAGGCCTTTGGAGGATTTGGAAATGCAATGCAATGCATCTCCGAAAAGCTGGCCCAAAAATATTTACCAAACGGTTTTTCTTTTCGTCAAACGCACCCTTGGGGTGGTTTGGGAGGACTCCTTTTCAACTTTTTGCTCATGGCTTTTCTTTTAGCATTTGAAAATTGCACTTTATTTAGATCAGAACACTTAAAAAAGTTTATAACATATGACTATTGACGTTCTCAGAATCTTGTTTGCTATTTTGTAAATATAAGCTGTTTTTATTTTTGGCGGGAAAGCAAATTTTGGAAGGAAAACAAATATATACCATTTCAAAAGTTCTCGCATGCTCACCCTTCATGTGTGTGTGTGTGTGTATACTGATGCTAATGTTACTTCAATCATCTTCAACTATGAATTTCTAACTTATTTATGCTGATTACTTTGAGAAATCATAGGCTGTAAAAGGTCAATCGGTGCCACGTCAGCCTGAAAAGAACTCTTCTCAACGGCTGCTTCAAGTCATTGGTAACATTCATTAATGCTGGAACTTAGATTCCTATTTTCGTTTTAAGCATGATTCGCACTAGTCTTTTCCTGGAGTGCTAGTAGGATCTGGTGTAGACTTCTATATTTGAGAAGCGGTACTTCCTTAGTAATGGTAGATTTCTTCTAGTGATTCAGAGGATACTGGGCAGGGGTGTTCACTTCTCTGATTGAAAGAAAAAAGTAATATGTAGATAATTATATTACTCAAACTTTCTCGCTTCACTCTGTGGCGTCAGAGTTTTTGAGAGTTTGCTTCAAAATTCTATGTGAACTGTATAATTGTCTTGCTTAGCGTTGAATGAAGGTGCATGGTTTAAGCTAATGTTGCTTTTGGCCGTTTATGTTTTTCAAGTTTTTTTCTTTCTTTTCCGAGATAGAAATTCATGAAACATTGCTAGTTGGGCTCTGTTACGCAGAGTGCTTTCACTTTTCGCTGTGTTCATTCTGTGGGAAGTATGTGGCATGTCAAAATACTTCTGTAGTCTAGCTGTATTCTCATAATATTTGTGGACTGGTATATTAACCTGAATGATATGCAAAAGACCTAAAGTTTGAAATGTATTTAAAACAGACAACTTCCAAATGACCAAAGTAGTGTAAGTTAGAGTGCAAATATGAATAAGCAAATTACATGTCTTGGCAAAAAAAGAAAATGAATCTTCCAGTGAATATGAGTGATGACCATCCTGTGTCCATTTAGCTAAATGCGATCAATCTGTTACAAAGGTTGAACTCAGAGATGAATTGTCCATCCAGTTTTCTCGAGCAACCTGATAAAATGCATCATGACAGACCCAAGTTTGTTGATTTGAAATGAATTTATCGCTTGTACGCCTCGGATGAAAGGGAACATGAAGTGCATAAAACTATATCTCATTTTGAATTAACTTTGTCATCATTAATGCTAGTTTGTTATTTAGTATAAGTCCAAGTTCATTTGACCAAAAAAAAGAAAGTCCAAGTTCATTAACTCTGTCAATATCCAGTCTTGTATCCAGGATCACTCTGATGCCTTGAAAAGATATCGTGGTCTCTAACAAGGACATGGGAATTCACTCCTATTCTTTTTGAGCTGTGAATCGATTATGGTGGGATCTTCCAGCATATTTACCATTCCTTGAACCTATTTCAGAGTTTTAAATCAATGATCGTCATTATAAACAATCGAAAGATATGAATTAATTGGAGTTCTGAAGAAAGAAAAACTGGTCAAACTGAAAACCATAGTGTTAGATGTACAGAAAGGCAAAATATGAAAAGATACCGATCAATATTGACCTAAGAGAAAGGACATAAAAATAGCCTTTGTGACAAAAAGCAAGGCCATAATTTGGTGCGAATGAAGCATGAAAACTATTAGTAAGTCGAGAACTTTATAGTAATAACCAGTAGTAATAAAATATGTGTTTGTTTTAGTGGAATCGCACAAAGAAGTGGAAAAAGGGAAAAAAGAAAGACCAACTTTAACTTGAATTGAAGCCACTCTTGAGGACAGTTCTTAAACCCACCAATTTGATGCATTTACATTTTTTTTTTTAATTCCAGTTCCTCTGCCTTCTGACAAAGGACACCTCTCATAAATTTAACCACTTAAGTTTTTTGGGAGAGAGGTATTGCCCAGACTTCTCTCAGCCTTTTTGTTGGAGAAGTGTATGATTAGCTTGTTGATAAACCCTTGCCGCCTTAATTGGTGTGATGATCGGTCAATAGTCCAGTTTTATTCTTTGGAGGTTTGATTCTTTTTCAGTTTTTCTTTTTTTTCTTTTAAATGTGATTCGCTTTAGATGGCTAGCATTGTTGATTTTATTGATTTATTGATTCTTTTTATCATTGGGTCCCTCTTTTTCTGATGGAAGACCGAGTTTTCCCCATGGAAAACCTAGTTCATTTTGCTATATTGGTATCAATTTGCTTTGCATTGGTCTGTTTTTTGCCGGTGTAAACTGCTGCCTTGTTACATGATTATGATTGCATTAGCTTGTTCTAGAAGTAATGATTGGCTGATGTACTTTTTGGTTGCATAAAATTGAACATCCTACCTTCACACAGTCATTGATATTTCTTCTGGTATTTTGCTGCTTTCTCAGGTAAAGATATGAGAATAATTGTCTTTGGCTTTCTCCCTCGGACTAAGCAGGTGAGAAACTTGTCTGCACTGTCAGTATACTTTTATTGTGTCTGAAGAGAGCGTGAAATAAATCACTGACCTATATCCCAATCTTTATTAATCTTAGTGGGTTTTTACTTGTCTTAAGATTGAGAGTCTTGCGATGTTTTATCTTGTTATGGAAGGAATCATAAACTTTCTTTCTGAGTGGGTTTGCCATCTCCTTAGTGCGACTGCATTAATCGTGACACTAACCACTGGTGTTAAGTAGTCTGTTCTTTCTAGATGGAGATATTCTGGTAAAACCTTAATGTGACCTTTATTGTGAGGCTTGAAAGAGTTGTACACTTCCTATATCTTTTTGTTCAATTGAATACAGTAGCTTCAAAAGTGAGTGGAGCTTATTGAGGATACTTTCTTTTTGAAGACAGATTCATTTTGAGCTCTTACGATCATTTCATTATCTTCTGTGCCAGGATCTCTCATTGTTTCTACCTTTCCACAACCTCTTTTTGTTCTTACTTTTCCCTCTTAAATGCTCGTTATGGCTTTTCGTTTGTTTCAATTTTCAGAATCAAGATGGACTTTCTTCTCCCTTTGATGTTCATCACCCTGCTAATGAGAGTAAATAGTTAGGATCTACGAATGCAAATGTGTAGCTCGATTTCTTATATGAGTAATTACCTTAACTATTGAAAGAGGGACTGTTTTAGTACATCAGGAACAAGGACAAAAATGACAAGAACAGAGGAACAAAACCAAGCAAAAGCTAGTGTTAAGTGAGACTAGATAAGAATCCCATAAATGCTGCAAACTAACAAAGACTGAAGAGTATGAAGAGTGGCCTTGCTGGAATTATGCATAAGAAAAGACCAATGTCTAATTCTAATGTTCGTGCTAACTTCTGAACTGTTCTTGGGAATAAGTAAACCTGAATAAGAGCTATTTCTCTTTTAACAGGTAACAATTCTTGTAGTTGTAGAATGAAACTCATGAGAAAGCAACTATTTTATAAATTTTTATCATGGAATTCAGTGACTTGTGATCTAAGAGTATGTCAGATGAGTAGTTTCATTAGCAATGCCAAGTCTGTCATTTATTGTTTGATCTGTGGTGGAGATTTAGAAAGCTTCTTTAGAGAAGATAGATGCTTTTTTTATGTGTCAATCACATATACATCGACCATAGTCAGAGTAAATTATCTTGTGAAAACTCTAATATGGCTAAATATCCAAATTTTCCAGAGACGTGCGATATTTGATGCACTGCTGAGATGGACCAAGCCAGCTGGACTATGGGATCTTTATGCTTTTGTCTCAGGACCATCCAAGTTCAGAAACACTAATCCCAAGTTGCGTTTGTTGAATGAGTATTTTCGGCTTATTGGAAGAAGACCTCACCGCGCTTCAATGAGTATAGTAGAAGATTGTTCATTCACAGTGGCTAATGAGTTGTGGAGAATAAGTAGTGTGAATGCAAACTATTCACTGTGCCAGACTTACCCATTTGCCTTGATTGTTCCAAAATCCATTAGGTGCGGTTGAAAATTATATTTGAAATTCTTAGATTCCCTATATCATGGATCGATGTTATAATACGAATGACTTAAGTGTCCATGCATTCTCTTTTAGTGATGAAGAAATTCTTCAGGCTTCAAATTTCCGAGCGAGGGGTCGATTACCTGTAATCACCTGGTGTCATCCAGGTATATACTTTGCATCCTATCTGTGGAAATTTTTTGGTGATCGTCTGAATTGACCCGCTATACTTTTGATTTACAGGGACGGGGGCAGTGCTTGCACGTTCTTCCCAGCCCTTGGTCGGTCTCATGATGAATATGAGGAGGTAATTTTAACTTCTCACGCTAGTGGCTTCCACACCGATATACATTTGAAGACCCCATTAGCATGAATAGATGCATCTGCAACAGCACCTTGGGGCTGAACCTTTTTTCGTTTTTTTTTTTTTTTGGGGATTATTGGTCTGAATGTTGTGATCGCAACCTCAAATTGGTTGTGTTCTGTGCTCTTCAAAACATTCTAAACATCTTCCACCTGATATTTTTGCAGCAACATGGATGAAAAGCTTGTAGCTGCACTTTGCTCAAACCTTTCTGGTGTGAAGGGGACACGGAGGTAGGCACTCTAATTTTCCTTTGCTCAGATGATTTAAGTATTGCCAGCAACTGGTTAATTGCGCCATATATATTGTTTTAAATCAGAGTCTGCAATGGCTGCAGCAGCCCTTAAGAATAACAGCTGCAAGTTCCACTCTGGACTGCTCTTGCTTTGATAGTTAAAATCTCTCTGGTAATGGCTGTTATGACATTATGTAACGACCATTGCAGCTACTTGGCTGTGGCAGGCAATTTCTCTAGTGACTGACCTGTATAGGCGCTGAAATTTTGGGGAAGAAAAGGGCTGGGTTGTTGGTTGGAAATAACCAATTTAGAGTTTGAGAAGAAGGCTGAGAGAAGAGGTAAAGAAGCCTTCGCAGTCGGAGATGAAGAAGATCCTGTGGAAACTAATTGTTAGTTGCTAATCAGACTACTATGTGGACAATATCTCCAAAAAGCATTTGATTGGTTGAGCTTGGCTTGGCCTCAATGATGGCCGACTCCCACCTTCCTTTTCTCGTAAAAAAATGGTGGCAACTAGGCGTGCACTAGTTGTGTATGCAGACTTTCGTTAAATAAAGGTAATACAGGAACTTAGGATCAGGTTATTCTACTTGGGCCCGGGCATATTTCAAGTCCTTACAACTGAGGAGATGATGCTTTGTCGATTGAGGAGCAAGATTTTTTTCTTTTTCTTTTACGTTGAAAGCTAGAATCTTATAAAAATGGAAAAATCTATGGTGCAATAGGGGTGTTTTTCCGGATCGGTCAAATATAGAATATTGGCCATTGGATTTAGCGCCAAAATTTTTTGTCCTTGGATCAATTTTTAAAAAAAGTTTTAACTTATTACCTGTTTTTTTTTTTTGTCAAATAACTTATTAACTGTTAAAGCGGTAAGTTACTTACATTTGAGGAAGTTTACTGAAGTACCGTTGTAGATGTCACAATTCATACAGAAAATTGACGTCGACTAAGGATTATTACTCAGATAGGCTCTATTGACTTGCGAACATGAAAGGAACGTCACAATCCTTCAGGTAAATTTACTAAGGATAGGGAAAGAGAAAGTTACAATAATTTTAGGTTGCTTCATATTTCTAAAGAGAAGTTACAAATCATTAAGACCTTCGAACTTACAAGACTTTAAGGTAATTTAGTATCGCTGAAGGTAGATTAATAATCGTCATTTACCTGAACTTTTGGTAATTTATAATATGGAGGGCAATTACTGATTATAAGTTGTCTCTCGTTTACAAGTTAAGCTACACTAGTGTGCCGTGGGTTGGTCAGTGAGTAATAGGAACTTCTGATAAAAAAAACTATGGCTAAATTACTATGTCTAAAGGAAAAATTATTAGCTTTTGGTTGCAATAGAGATTACAACTACTTCAAGTAAATTACAGTCATTCGAGGTATAATTTACTAAAAAAGAAACTGAGAAAAATTACCATATGTTAGGATAATTACTGTGTGATTTTATCGTCGAGTTACTGAATATAAAGGGAAAGTTGCTATTAACTGTGAAAAAATTACAAACAACCATGTAGTACTAATTATAACTATTTGAGGAAGATTGCCTTATTATTGGATATTTACTGATGACAACAACATCCTCAGGTTGCAAAATGTAAAATGATTGATCTTCTGAGGATAGAGATTTCAAATTTTTTGTTAATTTTGATTCTGGAAGAACTTGATGAAGTAATATCTATTTAAGTGGTAAATTACTTCTATCCATAATTCTCAAAAAGAGTAATTTACCTTCAAGGTAGTAACATTTGTTAAGAAAAAATAATTTACTTTATAGGATAGTAATTTACCTTAGAAGATATTATTTCCTCGCAAATTGTAATTTCCTTTGTAATTAATAAATTGAGTGAGTGCTAATTCTTGATGGTTGTTATTATAGTTATTCTTAGTTGATTGCTACCAAAATTCAATCGTAATAACATACCTTCTTGTAAGTTATATTTTGTCTTGGTAAACAAAGTTTCAGAATCGTAAGTTACCTTTAAGGTCGTAGATATGTGTGCATACAAATATTATCTTACAGGTTGTAAACTTTTTTTTTTGGCTCCCTAAAGCACTTAATGACTTGTTAATTACAAACGATTCACTGTGGCTGGTCAATTTTTGTACGCGGGAAGAGGTCCTTTTTTCTCATATGCGTCCCTAGAAGCACCCTATGAAAAAAATCGAAAACCAGAATTTTGATGAGATAGTCAAGGTCCACATGTATTAGTGGAAAAAATGAATATTGTTGGATTATGCAGATAAGCTGTATTTGAAAACTACAAACAAAATACATTTGTTTATATACAGCATTCGTAAGTTTTTAGATAATACACACTTATGTTCCATGTAACCATTCTGACATATGTGATACCCTTTTTGTGACCCCGTGACATCGCTTTATGTGAATATTGACTGCATTGTCAGATACACGTTGATTATTACGAGCAGTTGCAGCAATTCACTATGGGAATCAAACCATTTCACCTTCTTCACCCAAACTTGACACAGTCCATTAACTTCTTCTGAACATGACTTAGTCCATTTCGGAATTTAATTAAGGAGTTAATTTATTTTTTTCGGTTATTTGAGAATCGGTGGTTAGTTCAGAAGAAATTAATGGACTGTGTCAAGTTTGGGTTATTTCACATAGCCTGTCCCAAACCAGGGTAAAGGTGGACGGTTGCGTCAAGCGTAGCGAGTTAGTTGTAAAAAAGTGCTATTTTTATGAGATGAACCCTTATGATTTGAGAATCAGTGGTCAGTTAGTTGATGCGTATATATTGATGTGTCATCTCTTTAGAAACGGGAATCCTGATATCATGTTATGAACTTGAGTTATTAATATTACGAATGTAAGTTGATATTTGCTGATTTTATCCTCACTTTTTGTTAGGAAGCTCTATATTGCTGACGCTAGACCAAGAAAAAATGCTTTGGCTAATGGTGCCATGGGGGGAGGTTCCGAGTCGTCTTCCCATTATTTCCAGTCTGAGGTCTCTTAAATTTGTCCTTTTCAATATATGATATCTGTGTTACTAGTTTGCTAAGCCAATCTTCCTCTCTGCAAATCAGATAGTTTTCTTTGGGATAGACAACATCCATGCCATGAGAGAAAGTCTAGCTCGGCTCAGGGAGTATCTGGATACTCATGGGGCAAACTCATCAGATGGAATGTCCTCATTCTTGGTTGGTATTTTGATCCCTAATGCTTTATAAATATTTGCTAGTTATATAGATTTAGATCTCTCTAACTGGTTCTGTAAACGCTTTAGTTGCTTTTGATGGCCTGTTCTCCTCATTAGTTGGTCTCTAGTAGTCATTGTTGACGTTCATGAGTAGCTTTGGTGAATCATATCTATGCAGTTTTTTTGTTGAAAAAAATATGCTGAGGAATCTAAAAGGTCTTTCACTACCCACAGTCCTAATTGAAGCTTCTCAATCCAAGAAATGTACAGAAAATGCAACATGCAGTACCTGCGTGTGGCTGTTGAGAGTTTCTTGCTTGTGGTATTATGTTTATGCATAAATACAGCTCTTACAGTTTTATCAGTCTCAAGAAACTGGATTATCTTTTCTTGCTTTATAGAGTAAGGAACATAATTTACTCTCTTCAGGAGTTTAGCAGTGTCATTGCACGAACTAGTGATTGAGAGTTGGTTCCTTCTCTTAATCATTCTCCAGATTGTTTGAAGTCATTTGACTTCATATGATTAATCTGGAGCTGCTCCACTTGTTAACCCACTTCTGACCTCAACAATTCTACTAGAAGGAAAGACTAGAGAAAGATTCCTTATCTCTTTAAATTTTTATTTTAAGCCTTTGAGGTGTGATTTTTGTCTAATAGTGTAGTGAATGCCTCGTACCTTCCGTGATCTAGACGGGAGAACTCAAAAGGTCATTTGACTAACTGGAAAAGTTCACATAATTAATTTAACATAAACTGAATTAAGAAGTTTTCGAACATCAGCCAAACCCACATGCCCTTTGTACTTGCTTGAAGACGCAGAAGTTATTGTGGAGCTATTCTCTGTCAGTCATCATCATTCAGTTATTTTTGTATGGCGTTCACTGTTTACTTATGCAAAAATCAAATGAACAGAGACATGGTGGCTGGACTTGGGGTGGGGGAAATCTTAGTAGTATGTCAGCTTCAGTATCTACACTTGGAGACAGTGGTTGGCTAATACATGTCCAGAGTGTTTTGGCTGGTTCAGCATGGATTGCCGCACGTGTTGCTTTAGAGTCAGCTTCGGTACTTGTCCACTGCAGGTATTAGTTGTTTGCTTAACATTTCAATGAGGTGAACAAGAATGTCGTCCTTTGTTCTTTTATTATGATGAGATGCATAATTGATGGGATTATATATACACATATATAAAGCGGGAGGGAGGGAGGTTCTTTCTGGACATCATATGCCTTATAGTCATTTTTCTTGTGGAAAACTGATATGCATGTTATCATGGGCAAGGGAGAAAGGGAGGGAGGTTTTCTCTTTCAGGATCTCGTATGCCTTGTGATGATAATTTTTCTCGCGGTAATTAATTACGGTATAAATGCTTATGATCTCCCCCTCTATGCCCTGCGGTAATGATTCCTCTCGCATTACGACCTTTGCTACAATGATGCTGTCCATAGATCAAATTATTTCGGGTATTGGATTTCACTTGACTGTCCACGGTTCCATTGTGTGTTATCAGGGTGGAAGTTTTGTATAAATGTATTGCCATGCTATTAATATTAAGTATTTGAATTTAAGTTCTTTTCTTTCTAAAAGGTGTAATAGAATAACCCGGTTGAAGTGTAATTATCATACGCTTGTAAGGTAATGCATTGTATGTCCTAGAATAGGTCCCATTATTCTAACCTTTCCCGGGAGTCGATAACTATTCATAGCTTTTACCTTGACACCAAAGAAGAGTTTGACCCAATGCTTTATTTCTATCTTAGTTGATCCTGATTCAACATTAAAAGTATATTGATTTTTCCTTGTCTGTAAAGACTGTTGTGTGCTGTGTGTGTTTATATAGGGAGGGAGGGAAGGCGAGAGATGCTCTTTGTTGTTTATTGCATTTTCAATTTCTGCCCGAGTAATATCTGTGGGATTGGATTTTTTAATATTACTTTCTAGCTCTTTGTTCATTGAATGCCTTTTTTAGTAGTTAAATGTACCCATTGAGATCGTATGTATTTCTATTCTTTTTTTTGGCAGTGACGGGTGGGATAGAACGACACAGTTGGTTTCACTTGCAAGCTTGTTACTTGATCCATACTATCGAACTTTTGCCGGGTTCCAGGTAATACTGAGACTGCTTAATCTCAAGCATACTGCTCGAGAATGAGATTTTCTTCCTTTTGGCATGGGCAAGAAATGTTTTCCCAATAGTATATTTCATCCATATATCTTAAATGTGGAGCTGACTTCTATCATATGATTGGATCTTTTCTTAGGAAGAGAATAGAGAACCTCACTTTTGATCCAATGACCACGTACATAGCTTGATTTTTGCAAATTCCATTCACTTGCTTGTACAAAAAAGACCCAAATAAATCATCCTCCTTACATACTCATTTTAGCATCTTGCTTTGGATTTAAATGGTTTGGTTTTTTGTTGGTTCTGAGTGTTTTGGGGGATAAGACAATTTAGGATATGGGGATGTGCAATTTTGGGAAGAAAATGGCATTTCATAAGTAGGGACACACATAAACGATGTGAAGTTGTAAAGTGGTCTCCAGAAGGTAGAACTCAATTGTCTATTTGATACTTCCAAAAGGAAGATATGTAACTGGTTATTGGATGAGAGATAGGCTATTTTCTTTTTTGTATTTTCCCTTTTTGTAAGATTATGATGTGCTTGAATCATCAAGCACTTTGCTTGTTGCATCTTTAAGCTTCTGTGCAGTGCTATTGTTCCTTGGATTGGGGGACTTCTTTTGACAATTTTGATCATTTGGTTATAATTTGATTTAGGCACTTGTGGAAAAAGACTGGCTAGCATTTGGCCATCCATTTTCAGATCGTTTTGGGCTTCCAACTATATCTGGAGGCGGCAACACGCCCTTTGAGTTATCTAGGCAGTCTTCAACTGGGAGTTACTCATCATCACCAATGCGCCAGTCATCAGGATCATTTACAACTCAAGCTACCAGCTCCTCTCATAGTCAGGCCTCAAATAATAGTTCTCCCATATTTTTGCAGGTGGTTACTATGATATAATGGGTATACGCAGATTCTTCACTGCTTTTAAAATTAGTCAAAACTTTTGCCTTTTCTGCTTGCTTTTGTTGTTGACGATACTTTCTTGATCATATTATGTCAGGAAAAGTATCTATGCGGTGCCTCATGTGTGTTAAGAGTCCTTCTAACATGTCCAGTATATTAAGTTTGATGATGGTCGGATCGATATTTATTGGGGATCCAGAATGTTTCAGTTTCATCATGCATCCTTTGATCCTGCTACCCAGGGTTGTGCTTTTAGGTTTTCTTGATTCAGAAGTTCATGGCAACTAGGGTATTGACATGAATGTTGAGCTACATATATCAATGTTGAGCTACATATATCAAGATTAAGCATAAGCAAGAAGTGCCTTGTTATTTCCTTTCAAAATATATGATGTTATCAAAGGTTCAAGAAATAGTGAAAAAACAACATGCAAATCCATGTGCCCACATATATTTGTTTTGAAAGTTTAAGGTGTTTCGGAATTAAAAAAAATGTCAAAACTATGTGCGTCGCAAGATTCAGACCAAGCAAAAAAGTAAAATGTATTAATCAATTCAAACACATCTCAAGTGTCGTACTTATTTGTTTCACCAAATGGAGGGATTTTTTTCTTTCGACACTTCATTTAGATTATTGTCGCATGGACTATTTACTTTCTTATTTCCTTAAGTCTTTAACACTAGTTGAGATTGGGCTTGTTATGTAACCAATGACTTAGTATATTCTTTATTATGCAGTGGATTGACTGCATCTCGCAACTATTGAGGATGTATCCATTGGCTTTTGAGTTTTCCTCGGTACATACTTTTCATTTATACAAGGCTCTTGCTATTTGTTTTTTCCTGCAGCTTGACTTTTTCTCCTGATCATAGAGCACCTTTCCTCTATAACGTCCGCTTCACTATTTTGTATTGGTATTTCAGACATTTCTGGTTGACTTCTTGGACTGCGTGCTTTCTTGTCGCTTTGGGAACTTCTTATGCAACAGGTAGACACCCCACTCAACACTGCTAGGTTTAGCTTCATAATTTATAATTAAATCACCGCCAACCTATGTTGAGACTCAATTCTGGTCTAGCTATTAATTTAAAATTTGTAATGAGTAAATGAATTAAACTAAGTAGCTGAAGATATGATGAATCAGCAATTAGATAGAATTATCAATTTTTTTCAGTGGTTGCTTTAAGTTTTGGAATTTTTCGTGAAAAATGGCGGGAGACAAACTTCCACTTCACTTTTATTTTTTTCAGTATGTTGTAGTAATATTGCCTGTGAGATTGTCCACTATGGATTTTAAGAAGTGCTTACTGTCTTCCACCTTATAATTCTTTATGACTAATTCAGTGAGAAGGAGAGGCAGCAGTGCAGCGCCTCTGAAGCTTGCGGATGTTTGTGGGCTTATTTGACAGATTTACGCATTTCAGAGGGGAAATCTCACGTGCACTATAACCTGTTTTATGATCCACTAAAACATAATGGTCCACTGTTGCCTCGAGCTGCTGCTTTAGCTCCAACACTTTGGCCCCAGTTTCACCTTCGATGGGCTTGCCCCTCTGAAGCCCAAGTAGGGGAACTTGAAGCTCAATGCCGTAACATGGCTATGAAATTCTCCGAGTTGCAGAAGGTAATTTGCTTATCGCCTCTGCTGTCAGCATCTGCTTTTATCTCTATAAATGCTTTCTGGCAATTCATTCACGGTGACAAGTTTTCTTCGATGATGCATAACTTTAATTCGCTCATATGTACAATTTTAGCACATATTTTAATGAAGTTGATAATCCGTTAGAAAGTCCAATCTAAAAACTTAAACTGATTGGTCGAGGGAGATTACATGAGTATAAGGTCCGTTTAAACCCCATAGACAAGTGGTGTGGATATTGTAGGAACCCCTCGCGTGCAAACCGAACTGAGAACAACACGTGAAATTGATGAATGGGGAGGCTAACACGCAGAATAAATCCGAGATGAAACCTATCTTTGACATCATATTAGAATATCCAATTCGAAGCGTATTTTCTTGTTGAACGGAGAGTATATGAATGTAAGGCCAACTGAAATCCCATAAACTCGCGATGTGGAAAATTTTGTAGCCATTTATAATTTTAGGGTTAATACTGCAAAAAACCCTAAACTGGTACATCTGCGACAAATTTACCCCAAACTAAAATTTTGGCCTTTAAAAATGCAAAACCCTAAACTGGTACATCTGCAACAAATTTACCCTAAACTAATATTTTGGCCTTTAAAAATGCTAAACTGGTACACCTGTAATAAATTTACTCGTTGTTAGTTTCCGTTAAATTATATGATCAAATTGTTGAGTTAGATGACACGTGGCGGTTGACGAGTATATCAGTTTGGGAGTTTTGCCATTCGTTTGTCACAGGTATACTAGTTTGGGGTTTTTCATAGTATTAATTCAATTTAGCGGAAACTAACAACGAGTAAATTTGGTGATTATTGGTGGTTTAAAAAATTAGTTTAGTATTTGTCACACGTGTACTAGTTTGAAGTTTAAGGTGGTAAAAAAATTAGTTTGGGGGTAAAATGTCATAAGTTAATTGGTTTGAGATTTTTTATGGTATTAACCCTAGTTTTTATTATCAATAGTAGTATTTATCTGTCTTATTTTAGTCACCACAAATCATTAAAAGTAGTGATTTTTGCTCTGCTGCACTGTTGACAATATTTGTTTAGGGCAATCAAAAGGCTATTTGTAAAACAAAATAAGCATTGGACGCAATTATATAACACAACCTAATTCCTTTTTGTATTGATTTTTATATTACTTAGAAGATTGAATAATAAAACATAATATCTCAGCTTTTCTTGGATAATTGATATTAGTGTCATATAGTGTGATGATGTCCTAAGATCTGATTTTTTTTCCTCAATTTTAATTTAATTATGGCTAAAATAAGTAAATAATCAGTGTATTTAGAGTACAATACATTAAAGATTAGACCACAGAATGTATGAATTAGAATGCTACATAAGTACGTCAATGGAGATAAAATTAGGTTAACTCTCTTATGGTCTCACCACGTGGGTGTACAACGCGCCTTTCCTACCTATGTAGAACTTAGCGTGGACATCAGTGATTGGTAACTTGTAACATTATGCATGCATAATGAAACCTCAGACACTGGACAGGAGAACATTAGATTGAGTAATGAATGTGGATACATCATGGCCCGCAATAAATGTCTTTAGGGTTTTCTTTTTTTTTTTTTGGGGGGGGGGGGGGGGGGGGGGTCGAATTGTCTTTAGGGTTTTCATGACATTTAAGTGGACTTAGTTGACTGCATAATCCGGATACGTATGTGGGTTATGCTTCGATGTCCTTCTATAGAAATCACGGCTTCCAGAATGCCTCAGAATTTTGATGTTCAATTTCTGAGGACCATCAGGTCTTGCCTTATGAACTAGAGATTCTGCCTTTGATGCCTATTATTTGTGGGTTATCATATCAAAAAATTGTCTAGTTCTTCTTGTCACCACAATGTCATCTTTATTAGTTATCTTGTGCTGTTTCGCTAACAGGCAAAGGAAGTGGCAGAAAGAAAAGCTAAAGAAGTAGCGACTACAGTGGAATCTTTAACTGTAGATTTACAGAGGGAGAGGCAACTGAATACTTCTGCTGTGAACTTGGCCAAAAAAGCAAGCAAAGAAAATGCCGCTATAAAGCGCGCAATTCAGTCGCTGGGATGTAAGGTCCACTTCTCTGGAAATGGCGATTGCACAGTTGACATTGAAGCTAATCCGGCAGTGAGCCCTCAAGTGTCTATGTATTCTTGTTCACAAAGAGAGTCTGATGATCCCGTCCAACACAATGAGAAATCTGACCTCTCTGTATCAATCACTGTAGTGGGTGATGAAGTTCTTCCCAATAACCCAATCACCCGTGTTTGTGAAAGTTTATGCCCGATGCGCACAAGGGATGGGGGTTGTCGGTGGCCAGATGCCGGTTGTGCGCAGTTTGGCAGCCAGTTTGTTGGATTGAGGGCGAATTTTGATGCTTTTGATCGGCTCTCCATTTATGACAGCTACTTTGACTCAGACAAACTATAGGTAATGAGCGTGAAGGTGGGCGGGTGTATTTAATCAATGGGGAACCATTAGAGAAGCTTCAGTGCTAGGGATTGGATGGAAAAGAGAGACTACTCGCTCCTTCTAAGCTTCTATGAAGCCAACCCTAGTTCTACGGGGATGGGCCATGGTTTGTGGATAGGTTGTGGGTCTCTCTTCAGCTGAAGATGACACCTTTTGCAGCCTCCTCTACGGTACTCGCGATGCCTGGTCGAATCAAGTAGAGGATAATGTATTCAACTGAGGTGAGCTGTCTAATTGCAGTTTAGTTATATTCGCATCCATCAGGATAACATTAGCTTATGTTTTTAGTATTTTTTTTCCTTTTGCTAATAAGATTGGTGTATGTCTAACGGCAGAATAAAGATTAGACTGTGTACAGATCCTAAAGTCATCTTCTTCCTTAGGCAATTGATGTAAGCCCCCGGAGCATACAATTTTGATAGTTCAGAGCTTAATTTTTATGTTTTACTTAGGTGGCTTCATCTGCTTGTGCATTATTACATGCAGTGCATTAAGCTTCATAAAGTCATGTTTTTGTTGAAAACGATGCTGCATTCTTCGTTCCTTTACATGTGGAGAGGGACACTGATTGCCGTACATAGGGGTTAAAAATGTCAGTTTGAGTTTCACTTTTCCATCCTGCATATAAGTTCATTCTTTTTCTTTCCTTTGGGCAGCATTCTTTACCATTGGCCATCTTTACCATGTATTTTGTTCAGCTATTTTACCCTTCCTAGTTTTTACTTTGGAATTGAGGAAAAAGGTTAAAAATGACTTTGACCGCCTCTTTCTTCGCTTTTTTAACCCAGTGAAATTTACAAAGGGTGTGTGTGATGTTGTAACTTCTATAGTCGTCTTATTCTCTCGAATTATTCTCTCGAATTTCGAACGAAAGAGCGCACGCCTCTCGATCGTGATATAATATTTACCAGTCCAGCGGAAAGTTATATTAATGACCGGCATCATTCTCTAATCAGGCAAAATGGAAAATCCACAATTTTCAAAACAGGGACGAGGGCTCTGTTTCTTCATGTCAAAAGTGATGGCGATTCCATGAGGGAATTGGATTGGATAGCAGTAACACCAACATCAAAATGTTGAAACAACATAGATAAGATATCTGTAAGTAACTCCCATATCTATATCTAGATCTTGTTCAAAATAGTGAAACTCTCGAATCTAAACTTTAATCTAAATCGGGAGGAGAAAGCGGCCTAATCTTAGAGTGGTTGTGGAGTCACGTTACGAACATCTTTCTCAATGGTTGTCGACTGGCGAATGGTTGAAGAGAGAGAGAGAGAGAGAGAGAGAGAGAGAGTCTTTTGTAGAGGAGAATCTAAAGATTATTAGTGAAATCGACATATTCCCTTGCTTTTGCCAAATAGATCCTAGTCGTAATCAACAAATACTCGAAACGATCTCCAAAAGCTTTTATATTTTTTGTGACTAATGTTAGGCATCCTAAAACAATTAGTAGGGTCGAGAAAAAGGAATCGCTTGGATTGGATCGGTAATTACTATTTATTATTTTTTAATTTCTATATTTTTATAATAATAATAACAACAACAACATAATTTATGGGTCTATCCCTAATTTGCAGCAAGATGAACGGTGGGATCTTCACACCGCCTAGCCTCCAGTCCAGACGATCAGTTCAGGGCGTCAAGCACGGTCCCCAGCCTCGGCTTCCCTCTACCTCAACAGGTTCATCTCCGCAATCTCCTTCTTGGCATCGACCTTGGCCGACTTCTTCATGATGTTAGCGGTTGGCACGATGTTGTGGGTGCGTGGGCATGACCCTCGTGGCCAGCCTAATGGGTCACACCTTGTCCAAGATCTTGTACATGGGCACAACCAGGACTGCGCCTTGGTATCCCAGAGGGTCTCGAAAATGGAATAGCAGGCAAATCACGCCCCCTAGCTCCCCCCCGTACAAGAAGCGAGCCAGGTCCTCGAACTGAGGGTCATGCTTGATGGAATCGAAGTAGGAGATGGAGTCTGCAACGTGGGGCACCAAGGCCTAGAGGCCCTGGGACATGCAGTGACCTTCGAGGTCGAAGGCGAAGTCGTCGTGAGCGAAGAAGATCAGGGTCATCTGGAAGGTCCAGGAGACGTCATTGCCATA
Organism: Rhodomyrtus psidioides; assembly: GCA_021437785.1. Classification (NCBI taxonomy): domain Eukaryota; kingdom Viridiplantae; phylum Streptophyta; class Magnoliopsida; order Myrtales; family Myrtaceae; genus Rhodomyrtus; species Rhodomyrtus psidioides. The sequence continues at coordinate 683,900 of JAILYB010000053.1, forward strand.
GCCTCGGACCACTAGGACGACACCACGGGGAAGGGAGAACAAGGATTGCCATGACCGTGTGAGGGTGAGGCTTCCCGGGGAGGTGTGGAAGGAAGTGGCACCCCCAGAGGCCTTGCATCTCGAGGCAGTCGTCTTCTTCTTGGAATCTTGGGGGTGTCAGCCCCAGAAGTTCTTCTTGGGGGTGTTGCCCAGGAAGTTCTTGAGGTTCTTCTGGGGACCGATTCCATTGCCCCACTGAGAACCATACTGGTTCCAGTATCTGAGCCAGTTCCCGCTTTCTGGGTAAAAATCGAACCACTCAAGAACCGATCAACCGATCACCCCTAACTGTTAGTCTCCAAATAATGGTACAAAGCACGGCGGTGAGAAACCACAAAATGAGTGTGTGAATAACCGGTGGCCACATTCACATGCCCCAAAGAAACAGACTTTGTAAACTCGTGTTTCCAACACAATTCTTTGTGAAAGCATTCAAACGACCAAATCTTGGCGACGGCTGGGTACCTATGGCAGGCGAAACTCGGGTTTGCCTCAGGAGGGTGTATATACCACTCGAGCCAAGTTTTGAGAAAAGCCTTTCAGATCACTAAACCATCAGGAGGGTTTGTACACTGAACCAAGTTATGAGAGAGGAGTGTATACAAAACCACTATACCACACAACATAGTAAAGAAAAGTCAGTGAACATTATGCTAATGGGGAGTGGAATCATCAGGTGCAGAGTCTTGGGCATCTTCGGTAGCTTGATCATCACTGCCCTTTCTGGCCTTCCTCTCTTGCCATCTTCCCCATACCCACCTCAAGATGAGGAAGCCTCCAATAGCATAAACCTGCAACTCTCATCAATTAAATTTTCCTCCATAAATTGATGCAACATAGCAAGGAGTTCAACAAAAAGTAGGGTTTTAAATCTTTAATAGTTCCGAACCGCGACGAATAAGAACCGCGCACAATGCACCTCTTTTTGCCATTACTATTAGAAGCATGTGCTGAAACAAATGATACCAGAAGACTAGAAAGAAATAGAAATCCTCGTTCTATTTATTTATAATAGAAGAAGCTAGCAAGAATCCGGCATCAAAATGCGACTACTCAAGGGCTAGCCAGACAGCGAAACAAGATAGATCAAGACCTCGCTTTAACATACCACTCTGTTGGATCATAAATTTATCACCAACTGTCCTCTTGAACTGTCCATGTGCTCGAGAAGCATTAATTAACTCCTCCTACCTTCTCAATGCACTTGTCATCAAGATGCTATAAAAGTAGGCCTCCAACCATCTTCATTATGGTACAGTACTTTATACAGCTAGAGTGACCTTACAATCTAAGTGAATTAGCATGATAAAAACACTACCACAAACATCACAACATGCAAGAACCTACAGCCGACAAGTGCATTTGGTATGGTTTCTACAGACGTTTTCAAGTTTCTTTTTCAGTGCAATAAAAAACGAAAGCAATTTTGTAGTGTTTCCATCTTATATTCATGCTTCAAAACATGCAGACTACGTAACAAAGAAAACTTCCTATAAAAATGAAATTTGGGCAAAGTTTAGTGTATTCACAATACATAAAACAGTAGATGTTTTATAAAGAAATAGCAAAGACGTCACTGTATCAATAGCTAAATATCTAAGAAAAATCTCCTATAATAGTATATACTTCCACATGTTTGTTTGACTCCTCCAACACTCCCCCCAACGACAAGTAACGCAAACATAACAGTTATAGTCAGCACAGAATCTGTTTGGAGTTTCGTCCGAAGCTTCAACAAGCCTTGACTGAGTCAAAGCTTCAATAGAACCTTGGGAAGCCTCACCCAGCCACAATTGAAGCTGGACCAAGCTTCGGTCGGCCTGGGAACCATTGTTTGTTCTGATGCTTCATGTGTGCAGTTCATCCTTGAAGAAGACTGCACTTTGTCACTCTAAATCACTAAGAAAAGACGGTTGTTATTACGCATTTGAAAGATTGAAGACACGAAAAACCTGCTTTCCCTTGTAAGCTAATCCACTTATTAGTGTTTTCCTTCAAAAACTGTTTCGGAAATGACAGCGGATGTACCTATAGCCTCCAAGTGCTTCCATTCTCAATGCAAACAAAGAGAGAGAATTTTGAAAATTTTCTGGATGCGAACAGGGCCCTAATCAACTCACTTCCTCAGTTCGTCATGCTCTCAGTCAAGTGTCTCCATGAAAAGAACCTCACCACTATCTACCCTCATGACTAAATACCCGAGTGAATCTCTGACTTCGTGGGATTACCATGAAGGCAACGAGTGGCACACTTATCCCGCCCGGACGTATGATCTGGTTAATTACATCCTCCAATGCAAAAGAACTTTCCAATGACATTTCTCTGCCTCCCATCATTCACAGCCTATGATGGGACACAGTGCATCTTTCATATATCTTCTAACGAACCAAGAAAAGTCAAGTAGTTAGCAATTTGTGTGATATCTCTTCCGTCTTCACATTTCATTATCGCCATCCCCATTGAAGCATTCGCGAAGACCATGTAAATCAGCAATTCCACACAAGCAACAACAATTGTTCCTGACGCGATAATCCGAATGGGAAAAAAGCTCACGATTTGCCTCATAATCGACACGAGTGCTGATAAATTCATGATCATGCGTTTAAAGAGACCACCGGACCCAAACCCCCTTCGCTAAAAACATTGCCAAGCAAGCATGAACACGATAATTACTTCGAAACGTTCCGAGCCACCAAACAACACCCATCAGCCACATACACATACACATACCTGCCATAAAATCACGGGATTCGAAGTCTTCCCGGACTCTTCCTCAACCTCGAGCTTCAACGGAGGCGGAGATTCCAAAGGCTTGTGAGGGAACGTCACAACGTCAGGCTTCTCGCTCCTGCTCTCGCCGTCGCTCTCGCCAGCAGCTAGTTCAGGTTTTTTCGCTGGTTTCGGCTCCTTCTTGGGGAATTGAAATGGGAATTTGAAACCAAAGTTGGGGAAGAAAGGGAAGGGGTTCTTCTGGTCTTTGGGAGCCTCGCCACTCACCAAGATCCCATTTTTGTCAGCCATGTGTGTCCCCCAGATAGAGAGGGAGGGCAAATTTGGTTGATTCGGGTGTAAAACTTTTTGCAGAGGCGGAGAAGAGAGAGAGTAATGGGATTTGAAGAGGGGTTTTGTTGGGGCTGCTTCTTGAAGGCGCTCTTCCTTCCTACTACTTTAGCTTCCTCTAGAAAACTAGGATACTTATAGCCCGCTAACCATAAAATAGATAATGTTGTTAGCTGTTCTTTTCTTTTCCTTTCCCCCTTTTATTCATTTATCTTTCTCTTTTAAGATTGTCGACTTGTTCCAATTAATCCTTCTTCGAAAAGTTGATAGCTATTGAATCGAAAACGAACGGTTGTCAATTTATTAGTTTTTTGTTGTTATTTTATGTGTTATTATACTTTACTACATATGACAAACAAAAAAATTAGTTAATGGAGAAGCTCTAATCAAAATTTATACAGTTACGATATGCGAATCGACCTTTCGATATTTTCATTTCACCTTTTACTATTTGCAATAGTGACATGGGTATTGCCTGATCTATTTTTTAAGTCTAGTTTTGAACTGCCATTATGTAGATATTCAACTTGGTATATTTGTCCAGACAAAACATGGAGAACAAATTCTTTTGCCGCTATTTACTTCCTCATGTTCCTCGTTGTTGCTCGATGCCTCCTCCCACCTTGTCTATCTCCAAATAGCTTCGCATGTTGATGCTCGCTCTCTCTCACATCTAACTTTGAGGAAAGTCACAACAACCTTATATTTAAGGTCTTGTCCTCATGTTCGGATACACATCTAACTTTGAGGAAAGTCGCAACAACCTTATATCTAAGGGTGTGCCCTCATATATGTATATATATGTATGTATATTAGAGAGAGAGAGAGAGAGTCGCTGTATGTAATTAACCGTTCTGTTCGGGGTGGTAGTGACGAGCCTATTATTGCTAGTGGTGGAAGTGGACAACTCAAGAGGAGGTGGCGGTACCGACTATTGACTGTGGCGGCCACTGGCCAAGCAAGGCGGTGGTGTTGATGTTCGAGCGCAGCGGTGTCCTGATGGTAGGAGTGCTTTTTCTGAAAAGGAAAAGAAAATAGGACAAGCCCGAAATTGAGGCCCGGGCCTATTCAGGCCTATTTGGGCTTTCGGGCTGCCGGTCTTTTTTCCTCCCTCTTACGGCCAATGCGGTATGAGGAGGGAAAGTTCCCTCCACCCACAAACTACGATGGATTTAGAAAAAAAATTCCTAGTTTTATGGAAGAACATATTACCTTACAAACAAGTTACCAAGGTACAGGCCACTGAGTTACTACAAAAAAATCTATGAACGAACAATAATCAAGCAGCCAAAATGAGAGAACGTGTATGTGATAATATCGTGTGCAAATAGCAATACATACATTAGGTTTTAGTGAGTAAGAACATAAGGGAGGAGGACCCATCATGCGAGCTAAAGGACGGGTCTCATGTGCGATCAGTAGACCTGTCAAAATGGGTCTAAAACCCATTTATGGACCCATTTTTATGTAAATGGGTCACTCTTTATCTTCAAGCCAGCCCATTTAAAACCAATTTTAAAAGGCCAAAATAAATGGGTCTTAAATGGGCCTGCTCTAAGCCCATTTAAAACCCATTTAACTCATTTGACCTAATGAAATCCCTTCTTCGTCGGTCTTTCTTTCACCCGACAGAGTTTCTCTCTTTGTCTTCTCTCCCCCAAAACCCTAGCACGGTTCGTGTCATTCCATGATCGGGGCAGAGCGGCTCAGGGACGTGGATGACTCGGACGAGTTGGACTTCCAGTCGGCCGAGGTGATGAGGCTCAAGGACGATCTCCTTGGCTTCCTCGACGACTCCGACCCCGACCTGGGGGCTCCGGATCTGGACTCCCTCATGTGGAGCTTCCAGGACGAGATCTCGGCGGCGGTGGAGATGGTCGACCTCACAGAGAGCTTCCATGACGAGGTCGCGGTGGCGTTGTCGTCCTCCTTGCCATCTCTAGCGACTCGAAGTGCTAACGGCAATGAGAAGCTTCGTGTGTCGATATTGTCGAACCACAGACCAGGGACCAAGCACGTGACTTGGTTGGGCTCGTGCTCGTGCATGCATGTGTCTGAATCAACTTGCTGCTGTGAGAGAATGAAGAAGAAGAGGAAGAACGAATGACGAGTTTCGAATGTGGGGTTCGTGCTTGTTTTTTGCGAGTTTCCTGGTAACTACGAGCTCGGTCTCCCGCCCTCGACCATCCCTTCGAGCAGCGAGGCGGCGAACTGCGAAGCCAAGCTGGTTCGGCTCGCATCCGAGGCGTCCAGGATCAGCGAGTTTTGGGAGTTCGAGGATTGGATCCCGAGTTTCGGTGGCTCGTACCAATTCGGAGCGTGGGAGGAGTATGGCTGCCCCTGCCGGGACGAAGATGATGAGTACGTTGGGCTGTTTGACTACTTCGACGCCGGTTTCGATCCGTCCGAGCTGCCGGAGTTTTTGTGACGGCGAGAAAAAAAAGGAAAACATAAAAAAATAGAATCATACAAAAATTAAAATTATAAAAAAAAAATTATTTGTATTTCATGAAAATATTTCAGCAATATAATTTCATTAAAAAATCATAAGCAACAAATCTTCATAGATTAAATTAAATATAGAAGTATTTACTTAAATGGGTTGGGCTGGGTATGGGTTGGGTCGGGTATGGGTCAAAGAATTTGTATTGTACATAAATGGGTTATAAATGGGTTAATGGGTCGATTTGGGTCGGATCATTTATGACCTGACCCAAATCTGACCCAACCCACCCATTTGACACCCCTAGCGATCAGTATACGTGACTCGGTCTTTATCATAAAAGATCAGGAATCCTGAAAATGAGCTCAAATCACTCTTAAATTTGAAGGCAGGCAATCCTTACCGTTATTTCCCCAGTGTGTTCTCGTAAAGATACAAAATACTCTGTTGTGAACTTGAGTCTACCTCAAAAAAAAAAAAAACTTGAGTCTGCCTCAAAACTCCGCACGAACTGATCCAACACGTGTACTTCTGTTCGATCCAGCCTCTACCAATGGCACCAACATAGGTAGAGAAAGCAGAGCAGCCGGATAATCATACAGTGTTATCTGCTGATGTTCAGACATAGAATATGCGAAACATACAGAATGACATGTAACGAGGAAGGAAGATAATGTTTTCGTGACGTAACAATCCTTAAAAAGAGAACAACCTACAAACATTGGCATTCCGGCATATTATTTCATAGCATCTTCAGAGTAACACCCATCTTCAGAAACCTACCCCCGTCTGCTGGAAAAAGGAAAAAAAACAAAGAAACCACGGGAAAGAGATGGAGAAAATTTAAACACAAGTAAGGATCGGAACAGGCAATGGATTGAGATTTTATTGCTGGAGCTAAAATTTGAAAGCCAGAGTCAGGTGCCGCAAATCATTCCTCGCCTTGATAACTTAATTCCCTCTCAAGTGAGTTGAGTGCAACGAATCGACAAAATTTGATCTTTCGATGGGACTCAAGGGGGTTCAATGGTACGTCAATCCCCACATAAACTAGCAAGATCGTCCCAAATCATCCTAAACAATTTAGGAAGTGAAGCCACTGTTTCATAAGATGATGAGGTGTCCGACAGCTAATTAGGGAATTTTCCATGTTATTACAACATAAGTCTCCGCATGTCGCTGAAGCTCAAACGGAGATTTGAAAGAAATGCACCTGCAATCGCAATAACACCAAATGAAGACACCGCAAATTTTCAGCAAAGAAAAAAGAAACTGAAAATTTAGGCAAACATTTGTCTCTATAACTAAGTCCAGAATCATATCTTCTAGACTTCTACTGCCAACAATAGATTGACAATTTTAAAATGTGGATAATGGTACTTCTTGTTGCTCCACCATTGACCATCAGAAATTCCAATGCACGAGGAGAAGATGTAAAAAGAAGAGAAACGAGTGACATCTACTTATGGGTAAAAATCTGCTTTCCATAGACTAATTAGAGTGACAGAAAAAAGGAAGAGCCATACTAATTAACCTGCTACCTATAACTTCTTACTAGACATATATGTGAATTCAGCAGTGTGTAAGCGGCTACAAGAAGTGTAGAAACATGCAGTTCATCCTTGATACAAGGGAGGGTTCATGAATGATATATGCAAGAGTAATTACACTACGATTAGTGAAAATATTGCACTGAATCATTCAGAAAAAGTACCTCCGACTTTGCCATCAAATACCCGGTGATCAGCAGATAATGTCAAGGCCATTTTTGTGACAACCGCAGGACACTCGACCCCTGAGCAGCATGTATGTAAGCTTAGGTGAGTCACCTTAAACATGCACAGCACATAGATAAGTGCACGCAGTCAATAATATCTTACCGTCACTTCCGGTTACTGGTTCAACAAATTTATTTCCTCTCCCAACTGCAAGTATACCAGACTGCATGGAAAGAAGCACGAGTTGTAAGAACTAATAACATCTAATTTTTATCAAACTTCTTGTAAAATTCACAACAGCATGCACATACGAGACCGACGCACACTAAGCTCATATCAAAAGGGAAAAATGAAGGAGAACAAGATTCTACAAAATAAAAAAATCCATGGTACTAGTTTCTCTTACTTCCTCTTTAATAGTTTCATCCTACATGGTTTGAAGGAATAAGCCTTTCATCCAATTGGTGTTTCATTTGTGCAAGACTAGGGGAGTGTCACTGCTCATTGACACTTTAATCTAAGCAACCAGCGATCCTTTAATAGTACACACTCTCATAGTGGGTGTGGTGATGCATGAAATTTTTTCCATCACTTAATCTAGTTGTTCTTACTTCCTGCTCTAACCTATTAATTCATAAATCGTTGGAAGAAAGAAAGCATTTCATCTATTGGGTTTCTTATTATTCTATAGTGTTAGCAAGTTGCGGTTATTATCTTATTGTACAAGGCTTAACCCTGAGCCTATAAATACTTCTTTTGATCTCAATAATAATTATTCTCTCTTTTACCAACAACCTGGAATCAGAGCACAACCTTCCTACGTGAAAGAAGATGTACAACCACGCCGCCACCACTATGGTTCCTTCCATTGCTACGATCGCCGCAAGTAAGAAAGAGTATTTTGGCTCGGTCGTGATTTTGTCTCACATCTCCAATCATGCTGCCTCCCATCGCTGCTACTCTCGTAGCCACGCCCACAGCCTCCAAACGATTTCTCTGGCCTCTGCCATCGTTCCCTTGAGTGTGTTTCTTCAAAGTGTGTTTTGATTGGTGTTGAGTTGTTTGTGGTGATGTGATAATTGGATCACAACGTAGTGGTGGTTTGGGTGAGATTCATTTATGTTCGTGGTGTCTTATCTTGTGATTCCTAACTAGTCGAATATATTCTAGGTAGTCGACTAGACACTTATAGTCGATTAACAATAAGTCTGCAAAACAAAAGTTTCTTTAAATCTCACCCTTTAGTGCTCTTGATGATGTTGTGATAGCTTGTGGTGTTTTATTCTCGGTTTGTGGATATGTCTACTGATCCGGCAAGCTCTTTGTTTGTTGTTTTGGGGGTGATTCCCCCTAATGCTACTTTTTGGTACCTATCATAGTGGTACTTATGGCATGCCAGGCTTACACACTATTTTGGTCAAGTTGGATGGTACCAACTATCCTACTTGGTCAATGGCTCTTTCTACTTTTACTTATGCTAAACACCAGTCTAGATGGCTTGAAGAAGAACCACCTGCAGATCGAGCTAATCTAGAAGAATGGAAGATCACTGATGCAGCCTTGCGTACTCTTTTATGAGCAAGTATGGCTGAATATGTCTGTCATATTTTCATGGATCGTGTGACAGCCCATAAGGTGTGGACAAAATGTGCTTTACTCTATTTCGGACATAATAATATGAGTCTGAGTTTGCGATATGTGGTTTAAAGGGTACATATGTTGTTGGCTAAGATTGGACTGCCTATGACCGATCATCTACTCTCCATTGTGATAACTGATAATCAATCCGCTATTTACATTGCTAGCAATCTAGTGTTTCATGAGCAAACCAAGCATATAAAGGTGGATTGTCATTTTGTTCGGGAAAAGGTGAATTATGGTGATATACGATTTAGTGCGCACACGGTCTCAAGAGCCTCTAGCAGATATTTTCACAAAACATCTTTGACATGGACGAGTTTCATACATTTGTCACAAGTTGGGCCTTTTTTATATGTATGCTCCAACTTGAGGGGAAGTGTTGGGTTTATTACTTATTAGTCTAGTGTTTGCAAGTTGGGGTTATCTATGTGATGGTACAAGGCTTAACCCTAAACCTATAAATACTTCTTTTGACCTCAACATTAATTCTCTTTGTTACCAACATCATCATCCAATTGGAGTTTTCATTGTGCAAAACGGAGTGTGTCACAGCTCATTGCTTCTTTAATTTAAACACTAGCTATCCAAGTATACACTTTCATAGCAGTTGTTCTCGTGCATGAATTTTTTCCCATCATTTATGGAGTGACAATAATCTAATAAATGGAAAAGGAAAAGCATACATTCCTTTTTTTCTTTTTCTACATCTATGAGATATGACAAAGTAAAAGTGCAAAGTTGGACGACCTTGAGTAATAGATGTTCAACAATAGTGTGTAGGGAAATGCTATCACATGTTATTATTTCTCAATAAAATGTTTTTTATTTTTTCAGGCACTCTCTCAAATGACCCACACATATTTGCGATTGGCATCGATTGTGGTTTTTTCAAGTACGTCTTCTCATCTAATGTATGCTCGAGTTGTTCTCAATGGAATTAGAATATGATTCGTTTACCAATTAATATAGGTTTTATTTGGATTCTTAAAAGTCATGTAAGTCTTCTCATCCAATGTACACTCGAGTTGTTCTCAATGGAATTGGAATATGATTCGTTTACCAAATAATATAGGTTTTATTTGGATTCTTAAAAGTCATGTAAGCTATAATGCTTCCACGAAATTTACAAGCTAGTAATGATTAAAGAATTCAACTTGACTACATAATAGATAACAGTAATTGTCATCAAAGATTAATCACCCAGATATTCTGTCTTCAAAAAAAATTTCAAAAAAATTTCTAGAAACCAAACACTTAAGCCTTCCGAGGAAGTGGGGGAAAAAGAGAGTGGCACATGCATGATTTTTGTTTTAAATTTTAAGCCCAAATTTTCTACCAGCACATGCTAGCACATTATGGCAGTACCACGCTTTTGAACTTCTGAGAATGTATAGTGCATACACTCAAATGTGCAAAGGCCAAGAGGAATACCTGTGGGGGGTTAATAATTGCACAAAAGTGGTCCACTGGGAACATTCCCAAGTTTGAAATGCTGCAAGATTAAGACGAAACAGTTGCTCTGTGTGTCAAGCATAAGTTGAAAATGGAAATGGAACTTCGCACAAAATGACATCAATCTATTTACCTGAAAGTTCCTCCTTGGAATTCGTTTGGTTTTAGTTTCCCTGCGCGTGCCTTTTCGGCCAATTCCTTCACCTAAAAGAAGAGACCAGAAACATAATGTGATCTGAACAAGAATCCAGGTCAACATGAAAGAAAATGGGTGTGAAAGAGGAACCTAAACATTCCAACAGTTGATACCAAACCTATCAAGTTCATATTCAATGTCTCTATCTTGATCAACAAGGAAACTCGTAAGCAAAGTGCGAACAACAATACACAAAGATAATGATGAAGTTCCATTATTGATTATCCACAACAATAAATTGAGTATTCAACGCTTAAAAGCAAGATATATGAGTTCATAATAATTTAACAGGCTAATGATCTAGTACACAGGTGTCAATGAAAAAATGACCAAGTACCTCAGAGGATATTGAAGATATGGTCTTCTGGTCTGCATTTCTGACAATTGGAGTCATTAAACCCTGTAAAATGAGCCATACAAGATGAATTCTATGCAGTGGTTTACAATGAAGATACATCAACATCACCTTTATCCCCCTTGCCAAAAAACACCACCTTTATCCCAAACTAGTCGGGGTCGGCGGTCACAGTGGTTTACAATGACGACAGAAAAAAAAAATCACTCAATTACCTTATCAGTCGCAACCGCAACCGATATATCAACAGAATCACAGAGAATCACCTCCCCCTTCTCAGTGTCCCAATAGGCTGCCACAAAGACCAAAAAAAAATAGTAATTGATATACGAGAATTTCCCTTGTTAAGTAAAGAACTTCCAGGTATTTAGACACATTAACTTGATACAAAGCAGCAACATGCCCAGAAACAAAGTTTTGAACCTCAATTTCGGCCAGCGTCCCAGCAAGGAAATAGTCTTCTCTATAATCCGAATATACAGGGCTACTTTGAGAAACCCAGAGGTTTTCACCACTTTTCTCCATAGAAAGCATTTCCACACATGAACACATATCACATTACTTTTATAACCTTTGTCCTTATGCCCATATTAATTTGGCCAATATATAAAATTTGAATTCACAGAATTTCATAAGGCCCATTGACAATGTAAACAGTACTTACACAATCATTGTCAGATGGTAGAGAGGAGTGAGAATTTGACACCAGCAATGGACCTTACAGAAATCCATGAATCCACCAGACAAGACATACAAAAATTGGATATATCTAGAAGTCAATCCAATGGGTACTATGTAACTAAATAAGTGCAAACATAAAATGACACCACAGCCACTAGCGTTGCAAACTTCACTTAAATAAAAAGCCTACGAAAATGGCCGAAAATGGTTGTTTCACAGCCAGTCCAATCTAATGGCGAGTTCATCTTAAAGTCTATAGTAATTCTCTCCCTTTAGTAGTGTACATAATGTGTGACAAAATAACGAATATCAACAAATTACATACTGTTAGAAAGTCCAACCCAAAAGCTTAAGCTATTAGGTGGAGGAGATCACATGAATATAAAGAGCATACAAGACTCATTCACAAGTGATGTGGGACAACAACACAACTTCAACACATACATTTGTTTCCCTTCAAACCCCAGAATTGAAAATCTAGCATGTATTCAAGCTTGAACAAGAGGAATCTAGTGTTGTAAATCGGTGATATGTCATATCCTTCAAGCTTATAGAAACTAATTCCAATCAGCTATCAAAAAAGCCTCACTTTGTAATAGACGACTAGTACTTAATCAATCAACCAAAAGGCTGAGAACAGTACTAGTGGCTGCTTATGTAAGTGCATCAAAAAGTAATTTTCCACTTCTTAAATATATCATTTCTGTGCTGTAAGTGTCTCACCATTTGCTTCTGGTACATTTCTGAGGGCAATGGACACGGCCTTAATGACAATGTCATTCACCGAGACCTTCACATTATGCCGCTCTGGAAAGGTGTAAATGACAAAAATTAGTGACAATGAAAAGACCTGTAAAAGCTTAACGAACAAAATGAAGGTATGCTTCTCAAACCTATCAGCTCTTTTCTAAATGAAAGTAGAGGATCCAGTGCAACATCTGAAATACACAAATTGAATTTCAGTTATATCATAAATGAAAAAAAGACATGTGCAAGGGAAGCAGATAATATCTAACCTATAGACAAGTATAAATGTGGTGTAGTTTGCTTTGACTCCAATAATCTTTTTGCGATAACCTTCAAAAAAACAAAAATTATCAAAGCATGGCTCAAGAAATTATTACAGAAGAACCCCGGGGGGGAAACAGAATGACAACTAAACGAATGAAACCTTCTTATGAGGAATTAAAACTCAAATAGCCAACATCTACCATTATCAGCTAAATGATAATCTTCTCCTCATGAGAACACCCATCTCATATTGTGTCTATTAGTTGAATCACCACTACAATACACAGCTAAACATTAATAATGAGGACACCAGGGGGGGAAGGAAAAAAAAACCACTATGAATATATTTTTCTGCTTGCATGCTGTTAAATCTGAAGAATTGCAAAATGCACCATTCATACGATAATTATACCAAATGAAATGTTTGCCCCTATGTTCCGGTCAATTATAATACCTGTTATTTGATAAGTCTCATCTAGGCAATTAAGCATTCAACGTTCAACAGCATAAGGAGGGTATGATTAATATTACACTCAAACAAGTACCTCCATCTCTTTGCATTTTCTTTTCAAGTCAAAAGTAAACTTGCTCCGACTCCTTTTTAAGTCTAGTCTTACTATTCACCCATGCTCTCAATCCCAACATCACATCCAGAAGTATTTCACATTCCCAAAATCGATAGCGACACCCTAAACAGAACATAGGGAAGTCTCTCTCATCATAATGTTCTCAATGACAATTACTCTATTGCTAATGATGCAATGTCACTTGTTATCAGAAATTAACTGATTGCAGTACAATCTGTAGAGGATAAAAGCCTGCTATTCAGTTTGGATAAGCTAATAAGAAATCACTATTCTCAATGGACATGGAACTCACTCAAGAGTGCTAGAAGAAGAGCTAAGTACTAGATTTTGGTCTTTTTTCCTTCACGCCACAGTAAGTTCATTTAATGGACTCTCAGATTTTCCAAATATGTGTGGACGAAGGCATTTTGTGTGAAAATTTTCCTTCATCTATTCTGAAAACCAGTGAAAAGAAAAAGCTTGTGCAAGTATTAACCAGCCATTTTATTGAAAGCTTACATCATTCTACCGTAATAGCACAATAAAACATGTGATAAGGTCGGCATAAAAAATTATCGTTTTGGCATCACACTTCTCTCGATTTTTTCTGGAGATATGGGCAACTCGTGGGTGCTTTACTAGACAGCACTTTTTCACCGGTCAAAGTATTGTACCAATTCACTTTTAAAAAAAAGTATTACACCAAAGATCAAACACAGGCAATTCGACCAAAAAAAAGCATTTTACCAAAGATGAAACACAGGAACATCAAGTAGACATAAGGCGGCATCTTTTGCAATTCGCTTGTTGAAGCTTTCTTTTCATATGACCATACGAATGCTGAAAGCCAGAGATATTGATTTAACTAGTTATTATCCATTTGTTTATCCAATAACTACTTGTTATCCATTTGAATAATCTAATTATAAGCCGCAGATTAGGGTGTGATTTGATCTTCCATCAACAAATTGGATTATATAGGACTAATCAACTAAAATCGAGGAGTGAAGAAAGGGCTTCAGAGTATCTTCGCCGCTTTCCATTCACACTGAAGAGTTTTTTCTTTTGTGGACATTGTAACATAGAGCAAATTAGCCAACATAATTGATCGGTAGTATAGAGTAAGTATACTTTAGAAAGATAGAGGGGCCAATTTATTCTCTACCTAAACACGCTTGGCAAATCTTGACCCAAATTGAATCACATAAAGACAAAACAAACATGAAAAAGTAGAACATAACTCAATTGCAATAACAGCGATAAAAATCAAACCTTGCGAATTTGACTGTTTGGCAGATCTTCAAAAGAATCTGACTGCTTTACGTGAGGACTAGTATCTGCTATTTTGGCTGTCGACTTGGGGAGAATCTCAGTAGAAGGTTTTCCATCTTCAGGTAATCTTGGAGATACTTGTCCAGACCTAATTGCAGCTAGAACGTCCGCTTTTAGCAAAGTGCCATGGGCACCTGATGCCTTCAATGAAGATAAATCCAATCCATGCTCCGTAATTAGCACTTTTGCAGATGGGCTGATCCTTGAAAAAATAGATTTACCCGGATGAACTTCAGCTCTCGGTTTTTCATGGATGGGCTTCTCTTCCTGTACCAAACCACTGCCAAGAGAATTTTTCACATGCTCAATATCCTCTGGATCTTCAACCTTGAAAAGGATTGTGAGTTAGTATATCATGTTTCTCAGGGAGATAAAGGTTGTAGGTATAAACAGACAAAAGTTCGAGGAACCAACATGAGAAGTATCTATATTACTGGACAATAAAAACATATAATCACTCTTGCAACTATGACTTACTGTTACTGCAATTGGTTGTCCGACAGGCACATCCCTTGAACCTTCTGGTGCTAGTATCTTGGCCAAGTAACTAAGACCAGCATAATTTCAGGAAAAGCATGAGCAAGTGAACCCAAAAGGCACAACAAATTCTGCAGAACTTGCACATTCGTATTAAGCAAGAGACTACAGCATTTAGAAATTATTACAACAGGACATGCAGCTAATCTCTAGATTGAAATGGGAATGAAAACCTCTCAAAAGCTGTGGTTCATAGCAACAAAAAAATTTAACAAAAGACTCAAAATAACACACTCAAACAGTAACTTCCCCATCTGTCATGCGCTCTCGGGTCAAACGTCTAAAGGCACAATAAATAAATGTGCCACAGGCAAGTTATCAACTGATTCTATATTCATCAGAATTAAAACCTCATGCGCAAAAGAATTTTTTGGTTTTCTTCAACTGAAAAGGCTAGGACATAGGTTTTGTATGTTTGTTTCCAGGTTCTTTCTCTTCTTACATTCAACGAGATTTATTTATTAGACATTCCATGCATGCACACACTCTCTCATGAGGGAGACAAACAGAGACCTTATCTCCTCTGAGGGGCAACTGAGCAATACATGACACCTTCATTCTTTCATTGCTTGTGAGTTAAACATTGAATAACTACCTAGAATTACCTTAATCAAGGAGCAAGGTTTTGTAATTGTGAGACTTTGTGAGAACACTGCCAACTGCTCTAAAAGCTTAAGCTGCTAGATGAAGGAAAGTATTTAATTATTCTATTACTCCCCCTTACGCTTAGTCTGGTCTTTTTGCCTATTAATAAGTGTGGACATATTTAATTGGGGAGTCAAATGGGGCATAGAAAGATTTGAACTCAGGACCTCCTGCTCTGATATCATGTGAGATTTTGTGGAACCACTACCAACTATTCTAAAAGCTTAAGCTGTTAGATGGAGGCGTGGTTCAATATTTAATTATTCTATTAGTAAGTTGTGCCAGTCCATTTCAAATTCATGAGATCTCAAGAAATCCAATCTAGCATAGACCCTAAAGGTGCAGGTTACCAGTCTATTGAAAATCAAAATCAAAACCATATTGAGAAATGGTCCCTTTTAACAAACACATTTGGAGAGACACTGACCACTTTCTGTGAGTCATCCAAGTCTTGAAACCAACACTTGTAAACAGCTTGCTTTTGTAATGAGGCCAAATGAATCCAAAGTTTCTAATATGAACCATCTATACGATATGGAGAGAAATTGAATTCTAATATAGGAAGATCCAGCTCACATGAACTCAGCTAACATCCTCAAAACATGCTCTACATGGCTTCATTGTCTGGCTACAAATAGGGATCCAAATTAAGACTACATATTCTTTTCATACTAGAACTAATAAGGATGGTGATTTCCTTATCTCCTCTCCAATTTGAATGTCAATCTGACAGAATCTGATCAACTAGACCAACATATATCATCGGTTTCCTGTCACTCCTCCACTGTATAGAGCATGCGGAGAGACTCGCAAATCTCAATTAACTCATTAAATAACCACCTAGAAGCCACTTCCTGAACTACTAAATATACTTTAACATAAGCATTTGCTCAATCCCTAAGTTGCAGTTACACTTCTCTCCAGTCTTGTCTCTCATTCCAGACCTCCATCTCTATTCGCTCTTTCAATTCATTAATTCTATTGGACTTTATTCAACCAGAGCCATATCATGCAAGTTTGCATATCCATTTTATAGAAGTGGCATAAAAATGTTCTGTAATTTATGTCAAAGACCTATCACAGAATTGGTATGACTTTTGGATATGCGTTTGAATTTTTTTTTCATACTTCCTGACTAAGTAATCTCTCTCCAAGCTCTGCCAAAATCTCCTAGACATCCTTTTTGGCCCCCATACAAGTGTGCAAATAGTCAAAAAGACATTGAGATAAAAGATGGAACAGGAGGAATGAAGAATCAACAACAGCCAATAAATAACCAAACCCAGGCACCACCGTCGCAGAAACATCAGAAGGAGAATAACAGAATATATGATATGCACACTTATTAAGATACAAAATTTTACCCTTCCTCAAGACTTTCAAACTCAAGAGTGGCTTTATCTGTCTCTATCTCACATATCACATCACCCACTTCTATCTGAGAAAAAAACCATACAATAAAAACATTCTTCTTTGACTGATTCGGTTGAACTAGTCAGGAATACAAAATCACAAATTCTTCTAAGTTCATTTAATAAGTTATTCAAAACACTAACCTTTTCCCCTTCCTTTTTTCTCCACTTAGCTATGTTTCCCTGGTTCTGCACATGCACAAGCAAACCAAAAAATGAGCTCCCAAATAACTCAGAAGAATAAGCTGCATTTCATTTACATTTCAAAGCCAACTACCAACCACTCCTTACCATTGTGGGAGATAATGCTGGCATTCCAAGGACAGCATGAGGAGGAAGTTCAGATGTGTCAATATTAACAGAACTTGTCTCCTGCACGCCACCATCTTTTATGTTCTCATCAGAAACTTTTTCAGTTTTAACTTCCGATCTTCCAGTGACAGAATCTGGTATCTTCTGAACATCATCTAATTCCTCCACCTTGTAGAACAAGCAGACAAAAATAAGCTATACAAATAAATGTAACTGCAGAAGTTGTCATTATTTTAAGAAATTAGAATGCTCACAGAGCAAGAATCACAGTACACACTGCAACAGAGAACTGACACCATGATTAGAAATAACTATCAACCCCAGATAAAAAAAAAAATCCAAAAACCTGATAAGCAATATAAACTACCAACTCTAAAGCAACAAGCGGAGAGCCTGGAAAATTAGAAATTTAACAAAGCTGAGGTCAAACTATAATACAGGGGTACAGACAAACAATGACTTCAACAGTGGATTTCTTAATTTGTCTAAAAGTAATCAACTAACAATAAAAGCCCTACCACGCCTCACCTTCCTTCCTCTCACCTCTAAACAAGTCTCACATAGGAAATTAATGTCCTATTGATGTACCAACACAATTTGTTCTCTGAGTAATGTTCTGACAAAACAAGAATAAACTTGAGTTTTTATATGACAATTAGTTTTAAAAAAGAGCTTAAAGTATTTATATAAGTATTTTGAAAGCCATTTTCAGAGAATTCAACATTTTTTGTTTGAAAATTATCGAAAAAGGAAAAAGAGTCAATGACGAGTTCCCCTGGAACACAGCCTGTTTAATTTGGAATGCTTCAACTCAAAGCAATGATTAAACATACCATGAACTCAGTCAGTGTATCGGAAACTGTATAGTTTCCTCAATTAGAAGCTAAAAGTCCCAGAAAAAAAGGACAATTGCAGCCAAAACAGGCATTGCACACTTTATAACAATAAACTGAACTACTGCAAAGCAAGATACCCAAGTCAGAAGATAAATAAACCTAGCAATATTTCAGAAATATTGAAGCCAAGCAATTCTCTAGTGATTAAAATGGAGTAAAGGATTGAAGTGAATCCTACCATTATTGCAATAGGTTGTCCAACAGGAACATCTTTTGAACCATCAGGTACCAAAACTTTAGCCAAAAAGCTGCAGAATAATACTTGCATGTGACATGAGATCCGAAATTATACAAGGAAGGCAAGTAAAGGGGATTCCATATGTACTAGAAGGAAGACTATTAAGGCACAGCAAAGCCTCCACCCTAATGGACTGAGTTTCCATGCACACCACATTCCAGGTAACAGAAATATCAGAGCATTAGAATTACCCTTCTTCAAGACATTCAAACTCCAAAGTTGCTTTGTCTGTCTCTATTTCGCATAATACATCTCCCACTTCTATCTGTTAAAGGAACAGATAAATCAGCATAGTAGCATTCTTCTCCCAACAGAGTACGAAAGAGAAAAATTTCATGTTGTGTTGCTTTTTAAGGGTAACCAGAATATCCTAGAAGTTACCCCTTTGTTCCAACACAGACCTTTTCTCCTTCTTTCTTCCTCCATTTAGCAATGTTGCCTTGGTTCTGTCCAGGCACAATGATCATTATCATAGAG
The DNA here is from genome assembly GCA_021437785.1 of Rhodomyrtus psidioides. Lineage (NCBI taxonomy): Eukaryota > Viridiplantae > Streptophyta > Magnoliopsida > Myrtales > Myrtaceae > Rhodomyrtus > Rhodomyrtus psidioides. The sequence continues at coordinate 702,911 of JAILYB010000053.1, forward strand.
AAAGGAAATGGGATAATACACATAACTAAATAAATAAAAAATCCAGAAATCCCACAGGAATATCTCACCATTGTAGGGGACAAGGCTGGCATCCCAAGAACAGTATGTGGAGGAACATCTGCAGATACAAGCAGTGTCAGGTAAAGAGAAGCAGGCTCCTTTAATGTGAAGAAGGCATGGTTTAATATTTAATTATTCTAACAATAAGTTTAATGGTACGTAAAATATTAGACTCTTCGCTGCTAAAAAAATTGTTAAAAGCAGAAAGACCTAACAAAGAAGCCAATAGAAACTCGAGAAACTGGCGAAGAAAAATCCACTTTCCTCATATTATTCACGTTAGGTTATAATGGTTCCAACTGGGAATTTGTGGTGTCTGGAAGACAAGAAAAATGTTTCAACCAAAATAATTAGGTAAATAAAGCAATTATTACAATCATCAGGCAGTTTCCAGAAATTCCTAGCCAAAAATTGGTGCAGCAAATATCGCCTGTACCTCTAAGAATTCATAACATTGTCGATGGCATAGCCCTTCTTTATTAAGAGAGTCAAAGCATCAACGTTAATAATTAGGTTAGTCCGACCAAGAGAATACGGACTTTTAGGCCATGAGTTGAAATGTCACATTATTACGAAAATTCCAGAAAGTACTACCAATTTTAGAAAGGTTGGCTGTGCTTCCATTTTAAACTGTCCTAAAACTCATTATTGAACCTTATCATTCGTTGACAAAAAAAACCTTATCATTCATGAGTAAATTCTTCCATTTTAAACTGTCCTAAAACTCATTATTGAACCTTATCATTCGTTGACAAAAAAAACCTTATCATTCATGAGTAAATTCTATTGACGATTAAGAAAATGAGCTTTCTTATCTCATTCAAGAGACAATTGCAACCCTAGATACACAGGCTCTAAAGCCACACAATATCTGATGAAATGCAACAAAATACTTATCCAAGAAAGACGGTAACATGAACTCCTCAGCCTCCCATGAAAAAATCTCTCCTAACTCAATGTCATGGAAGCTTTAGTGAGGATCTATTTGCTTGTTCAGCAGCTCTAACAATCGACTCAGTTAAGAAGTAAAAGAACTTCCTTCTAGTACATAAGCTCAATCCTAAACAAACTAGGACCAATACATTATTGGTAGAGGTGTACCTGCGGATGAGAAGCATCGCACGCCAACTTGCAGCTGCAAATCGAGGAAAAGATGAGAACCAGCTTAGAACGAATTCCAGCACATTGATGATTGCATACTTACCTGATGCTTCAAATAAGTATCATGAACACCAGTGGTGGATAAAGAAGAAGACCTGATAATTTTTATTCTCATTGTGAGCAACTCATAGAATAGGTATTGAGATGGTCAAGCATGAAAGATAAAGGAAATAATCTTCAGAAATAAAAGAAATGATTTGATAACCTAGAAGGGTTCTAATCAGAAAGTATGGCATCACTATCAATTGAAATACCACAACATAAAAATGGACCCAAAGAACTTTGGTTTAAATGTCATGTGTGCATGTCTGTCCAAGAAATTGCTCACAGATTCAAGCATGGGATGTATATACATAGATAGAAAAGGAAAGAGCAAAAAGATGAATTGAGACACAATTGGATTGGTTGGACAGTCTCACATGGCTTAGTTTCAACAGACAATACCCAGCTTGAATTGATTACAAGTTAAAACTCACTAACAACGAACAAACCATTATAAAACCAAACAGGACAGTTGTTTAGCAGCTTTCACCACCTTCCCAAAGTAAATACCTTAAGCGCCATTCACTAAGCATACAGTGAAGGAATGCATCGCACATGGACTTATGTCATAGAGCTACATATCGTAGTGAAAGATAATAAAAATCATTTGTGAACAGGCACCAATAGAAATGCAATAAATACAGACCTTAATTTTTCTTCATTTATCACAGAAGAGTTCCTCCTATTGCAAGAGCTGCATAAACAAGTCCAAGTTAGTTAGCACACAATCGTTGCCAAAGAAAGCCACAGAACAAGCTAAACAAATTCATTAGAAATATACCATCCGGGAACTGCCTTATGAGAATATGAAAATATGCAAAAAAAAAAAAAAAAAGACAAATGATAAATTATCCATTTATCACCTGAAAAAGCTTGAACCAGATATTCACGTACATGAGTACATAAACCAGATGAGACATCATAACCATAACACTACCCAGAAACATAAAACTATCCATGTGTAACATATCTCGACTCCTACTAATACCTAGGAACCAATGAAATACAGCCTGAGAGAAAATGGTATGCAATTGACCGATGCATTTTCCTTTCATATCAAATGGATGAAGTGGCATCTTCAGATTCTTCTGATACTATTTCAGCTCTGAGTTACTAGGGAGTATAGTAGAAAAATTATAGAGCAAACCTACACAAATCCTGCAATAAAGGAGCAAAGGCCTTTAAAAAGAAAAATCATTTCCCTAGTGATCAATTTCTCCAACAATTGGTGTTCGAGTACACTAATTTTACATCGACTAAAGTTTAATATATGTAGAGGAGTAACTTTTGTGTGGCGGTAAAGTAAGTTAGAAACAAGATGCAGCAAGCTCTTGTGGACAAAGAAACACATCATCTGTACTTTCTGTCTCACTCTTAAAACACTCACGATGTCTTCCGTGATCCCTCAAATCAAAACACGAAGAAACTGGGCAAATACAATTAGACACAAAGCATTGGCTAGATATAACAACACAAGGAAAAGAATACAATTAGAAATTTCAAATGGAAGGTATTGCCATCATCCAAGGCATAAGCTAGAAATCACCTAACCACCACAATGCTTGATCACTACCAGGCCAAAACAGCACTAAACCAAAACCACTTGATCCGCAGTTTAATCAGCCTTCCACATAACTTAATTATCCTTTCTAGTCTCACCTACACTCAAATGCACCCGGAATCGTCACTCAATTCAAAGAGCACAGACAAAATGAAGAGAAACAGCTCTCTCGCAATTATCCTCAATGCGCAACAGAGGATTCTTCCCCTTTCCCACCCGCACGTCATGATCTCGTTCCGATTCCGAAGCTACCCGGTTTTTCTCTCAGCGACGCAGCATTGCAAACGGAAAATGAATAGAAAAAAATAATAATAACAAATCCGTACGCTCCCCATCTGTAAAACCAGCACTGCATCACATGATCCTTCCGATCAGATAGATCCATGCGGCGACAGAGGAGGAGATTACCGGGAGCCGCATCGAGAGGACGCCACAGCGGCGGCGGCGGCGGAGGAGAGCGGACGAGCTCTGAAGAGAAGAGGCGCTCGCGAGATCACCGGGCTCCGAAGCCGAGAAAGCGCCATGTGCGAGAAACTGCTCTGCTTCCTCCTCCCTCCGAAAGTGTTTTCCGAGATCGAGAGTGTCGAGCTCCGGCAGTAGTCCCAACAACCTTCCGCCCCGTCGATGGAAAATAAATTAATTTAATCACGAGTACTAATTTGACATATTAAATAGTGATATTTTTTAGAAAATCATTAAATAATTAAACAGAAATTATAAAATGAAAGGAAATTACACAAACGAATTAAAAGGAAAAAACATATAATGGTCGAGATTTTGCACTTTATAAAGCATCAGATTTCATTATCTTCCCATATAGATATAATAATATTGAATAATCGCGCATCGTTGCTCTACCAATATAAGAAGTTTGAAATCATGTCAAAACTTATTACAGGTATTTTGAATCGATCAATTATTTGGTCATTTTTATGCTAGCTGATAGCTTCTTATACAACGATTGATATAATATAATCGCCAAATTTTTTTATGTTGTACATTATCAAAGCCTTGAGAAAGTCAACGACGGTAGGCTAAGTACACTTCTCATACTGAATTAACTCTTTATCGCAATTTATAATTTTTAAATTTGTGAAAAAAAAAATTGTGTGATGTTCCTACAAGTAGCTGTTAATATTTTATTTCATTTCATTAGGGCGCGCATGGTAACACTTCAGAAGCAGAATTTTTGCTTCTGAAGTGCTTCTGAAGTTTCGAACAAAAAAAAAAAAGTGCTTCTGAAGCTGAAATCTGTTTGGTAAATACGCTTCATAAGTGCTTCTGAAGTTGAAAGTCGTTTGGTAAAAATATTGATAAATCACTTCCAGAAGTACTTCTAAAAGTGATTTCTATTTCTGGTTGGATTTTTGGCCAACTTTGAGAAGCTAAAAATTGTAGCTTCTCAAAAAGAAATCATTTCTTAAACTACACCGGTCTTTGCCGACCAACGCCTGCCAGCCGACGCCCCCCGACCGCCCGCCGTCCGCCCGCCTGCCGCCACCCGCCGCCGATCGCCGGCCACCGTCCTCCACCGACCGCCGCCAGTCGCCGGCCACTGTCCTCCACCGACCACCACCGCCGGAGATTTTGTTAATAATGTTTAAAAATTAAAAATTTCAGAAGTAAAAATTTTATCAAAGAGAAATCTTGATCAGAAATCAACTTTTGATTGAGAAGTTGAAAAATCAACTTCTGCTTCTGATTGAGAAGTTGAAAAATTAACTTCAGTTTCAGAAATGATTTCTTTTGTAAAAGTGTTGCCATGCGCCCCCTAATGAAATGATTTCAATAAGTCAATTAACTTTCAACGACATGGGAATTAGTAATTATTTTTAACTCGATTAGTAACTTCTAAAATGAAAAAAAAAAGTAAGTACTAACATTCCACGCAATTTAAAATCAAACGAATATTTTTTTTTTTGCCTTTTTCGGTGGTTATAGCGTATTCATATCTAAGTAGTTGAGTATGTTTAAGAAATTGATAGCTTTTTCATGTGAAATACAAGTTTCCATTTTAATTAGTAGTTCAAAAAACTTAGTAATTAATTTGCGCGACATTTTCACAACTATTAATACTTTTTATATTGAAAACCTATTACTAACTACTAATGTCACTATTCTCTTAGTAAGAGTAACTTCGAATCAATTTAGTAACTTTTCATAGGAATATAGCAATTTCTTCGCATAGAAAAGGAAGAATTTTGATGTGGGTCATGACTTATTGATGCTACTAGTGAGGTTTCTTATAAAAAGAAGGTATTTGCTTATTTATGATACATAACAATATTGGCCTTGCCCAATACCCAAAAAAAAAAAAAAACCTCCAAAGTTACCATTTGTAATAATTATGTAAAAAAAATGTTTCATAAAAAACCTCACACTTTTTCTTTTGTCTCAATTCTACCCTCTTTTGTCTCAACTTTATTGGCCTAGCACCAAGAAATCCTCAACTTGAGCATATGTCCCAATTATACCCAAAATATATTTTTTTTGTCTAAAAAAAACCTTTCACTTTTATTTTTGTCCCAATTTTACCATCGTTAGCTTTCCGTCCAAAATCACCTAGTTAATCCTATGTGATATTTTTACGTCGTTAATGAATTACACATCAATAAGCTGACATGAAAAAATCACCGATTTTCTCTTATGTTGTTTGCTTCTCTTACATATTGTCAGGAGATACAGAGTCACTCATGGCGGCCCGTTTCGTATTTTCTTCAACACTCAACAGCCCAAAGAACGGCCAGACATGGAGATATTTGGACAAATGATCTAAAATATTGTGGTCTCTAAAATTACTGTTTTTAAATTTCGAAGATCCATTAGTAAGTTTCACGAGAAAATTCAAGCAACGTAGGATTAACGGTGATTATGGACGGAATGCCGACATTAGTAGAATTGGGATAAAAGTAAAATTTTGAGATTTTTTATGAGACTAAAAAAAAAAGTTTCAGCTATAATTGGAACAAATGCTAAAATTAAGTTTTTTTTTTGTATTAGACCGATAGAATTGGGACTAAAGTAAAAATTTGGGGTTTTTTACGAGACAAAAAAAGTTTTGAATATAATTATCACAAATACTAAAGTTGATATTTTTTTTTTTGGTATTAGGCCTAACAATATTATGTGGTTAATAACTTTTTTATAACATGAACTAACTTAATTTTGGTAATTAGCGATTTTTACACAACCATAGTAACTTTTTCAGTGATTTGCATTGACGATAGAATGAAGCGCGTGTCGCGAATTTCATCCGCTTTTCGGCCCACGGCGTGGCAAAATTACATTAATAATGAAATGTCGCAAATACGAAATGAGATTTTTACAGAAATTAAGGATGAAGAAATTGAGAAAAAGCCTGTAAGAAGAGCTGAGAAATGATAAAATTAATAAAATTATAGGAAGGAGAGAGAAAGAAATAAATAATTTGCAAAGCTTGAGTGCTCTGAGGTGAGCAAGGTTGACTTCTCGTTCTACCACATGAGAATTGGAGACCAAGTTGGACAAGTAAGCGTTAGCAGAGAATTTGTGTTCTTTTTTTTTTCCCAATAAATTGATGGATGAGTGTTATTACAAGTTACAACAAAATAATAAAGAGAACCCCCCCCCCCCCCCCCCCCCCCCCCCCCCCTTAGAATCCCTACAACCATTTTCCATTTTACAAACAAGCTTGAAATTACATCAAATAATTTATAAAAAAAAAAGGCGAAAAAGAAAAAACAGGGGAAAAAAGAAAAAGAAGAAAGAGAGAAAAAGAAAGAAAATTGTTTGCTGCCATAGTACCAGCAGATTTGGGATGGAGATTTTAAGGGGGATACACTGAACACCTAAATTCTGAATCTCCAACTTCGAATTTCGCTTGTCCGCCGTGTAAAAAATTGCTCGGGGGCGGATTGCTTTATGTACCCCCCCCCCCCTTCGTGCCTCTACAGTATCGAAACGTCGGAAAGCGAAGCAGTCTCACCGACTTTGAAGACCCTCGATCGCCTTTTTCCATTGCCACGCTCTCTGTTTCGCATCCTCAAATGACATTACCTTCTTTGGCTGTACCATCAGCAAATCGGATCAGCCGAACGAACAGCTAGCTTATACACACAAGAATCTCATTAAAGAGACGGGAGAGCATCGACTAATCATCATATGCCGGATTGAGAAAAATTATGCACAAATGTGCTACAGCCGAAATTAGTCCCGGGAATAAAGCGAGAAATGTCACCGACAGTCCTAAACATATGTTACGATTCATAGACAATGCCTTAGAGTTTCTAATACACTAAGCATCCCAATCAGAGCTGTCAGACTCACTAATTTCTGTACCACAAGATGACTAAGATGAAACATCGTCAGTTGGCCATTGTTTGAGGTCAAATTAATTGGATGGCTAATGTTGATGAAAGTTAATACTTATATGTGCTATGGTTCTTGAAACCCAAACATATTCTGCAGCTAAATGTTCCCAGGACATTGAAAGTTTATCCGCAAAAAGGGTTTGGATAGAGAATTTGCCTGGGAAAACTCGGCTCCACATATAACAGAGAAAAGATACGTACCGTGCAGATTTTGAAGCTTGAAGGACTTGCAACTTGGATGCTGAGGTCGTTAGGATTGTCGGACCAAATAATATTTCCTTTCACAACTAGTTTTGACGGGTCCACGTATATTAATTTGGGCTTATTAGTAAGGATAAGCTGAACCTTCTTGTTTGTTAGCTTCCTTATTTTCTTCACCGTCGAGATCATCAGGACAGATTCCCCGGGATCCAGGAATTGTTGCCTGTCATGGTAAGGTTGTGAGATTCCCCAAGAAAAACTGAAACCATGCTACCTAAAAGTAGCCCAAAGCCACACAAAAAATGACAAAACAATTTTCTGTCTGAAAAAATTTTAGAAACACAACAAATAAAAAACTTATAGGGAAGCTAAAACCCAAAATATGGTAATACTGTGAGACTGATAAGAAAATGCCATTGGCCGTTAAGTCCAACAGTGTCATATCCTCAGACGGCATCACCTCTAAAGTTGAAATGTGTGTATAGAATGAGTAGACTAATATACAAACAGTCAAGCAAGCATCAGGTAATTTCATCTTTCACACATTAGAGGATACTAAGCACCATATATCCACAAAATTGAGCAACAAGATTAACCTGAATTCTGATAGACCATCTTAATATCAATTTCAAGCGAACAAAAAGTCCTGACACTCTTTAGATAAGGATGGGATGCCATTGGTCAGGTACACCGTACACCCCTAATTGCATATTGAACACACCGTGCATCTTACAGCTTTCCCATATCCCGCGCCAAAGAAACTAGGGAACCAAAACAACTAGCTAATTTTGTTTTTCGTTTGTAACAGACAGAAATATTGCCGAATAGAGACAAATTTCAAGCAGATGAAGTGTTACCATTTGGAATCAAAGGAGTCGATGGAAGCGAGCCTAGTTATATGAGCAGATGATTCGGAAGATGATGCAGGATCACTATTTCCTTCAACTTGCCTCAATGCACCATCCCCCACATGAGAAGGGTTCCATGAAGATTCCTGAGAATCATCAGCATCCCCTGAATGAACCTACAGAAAGGTGTTCCTTTAAATGATATCCCAAATGTTTGGATGTCCATATCCTTCAAAACAGCATAAATTGTACCACTTGCTCCAAAGCTAGTTTTGGTGGTAGTTGCTTTCTTAAATTTTTCCAGTCAGTTCCTGTAAAGAACGGGTGCATTTTTAGTGCGTCGTAACCATCAGGTCCAGCTCCTGGCCTTCGGGTCGGTTCAATGTCCTGTACATGATTACTTGAACATTATTAAACTACACCACGCTCAGCAAAGCAACATGAATGGGGGCAATTGCCTTCACTGAGAAAGATGTTCTCTTTTTTTCACAAAGAGATGTATTGACCTATAGTTTTTTAATCTTTGACCCCATTGAATTACAAAATTCATAATTAAATCAAGATGTTTTATGTGACAGTCCCAAAAGCACAAATTGCAACAAAAATAAGGTTCTGAAATTCAGTCCTCCTACTCTCAACATCAACATCAACATCAACAACAACACCTTTATCCCAAACTAGTTGAGGTCGGCGGTCGATAAACCCCAAAGATACATAAAATAAAAGCAAGACTGATCGAGAGAAAAGAGATACATACACACACACACACACACACACACACACAAACACACACACACACACTAAAAAGGACAGTCAGGAACTGTACCATTAAAAAAAAAAACACTCCTACATTAGTTATTTCAATGATTGTAGTACAATGCTTCATATATTTCTAGCTCCCAATATAAGTAATCAAATCAACTGTATGTGTAATTGCACCCAAGCACACGTAATCACTCATGCTGTCTCAAAATAAACCAGTAGGAAATTCCAGAGTAAAAACTACAAATTGGACTCAAAAACTTGCTCCACGTTATTGACCAAAATATTCATTTTTCTGCATTTGGAATTCCAACATTCAATGTTCTACGGGAGCACCTCTTGGTGCCCATTACTAAGTGCTTCTTATGTTGTTAGAAACAATTTGAACTTCAATTGTTTCATCCCCCAAGTTAAATCTCATTGAAGCTTAACCAAATGATTAGGATGAGGTGCAGGACTACTACTAAACATGTAAATACGACACCACCACCTCCAACCATATCATCATTTTATTCCATGTGTCCTTTCGTTTTGGAAGTTGTCCGTTTACCACGCACTACTAAATGCCCATATTCAAACAGCAGGACAGTTTACATGATATCGTCCCACCTCGACCACCACTAGCCATCTCTTTTTTTCTGCCCCTTAATTTACTTGCTCGTTAAGCATACGTTGTTCCACAGATACTATTTCTTTGCTTGTGTATTCTTTTTAGCAGTGTGCATCTTGTATATGATGAATCCGAGTTGCGAAATACATGCGTCTATATCAGACAACTTGTGGGGAAATCAAATCTCAATACACAAGGAAGCCACTTGCTTCAAATGTACATATCAGTCCATTCAACCTTTCCCAGAAAAAAAAAAAAAAAAAGAGAGAGAGAGAGCACCTCATAGTACTGCTATTCACAGAATTATCAGCATATGATGTGGAAAAATCACTGAAACATTTCATGAATCTGATTTACTTTCAATCATCTTCTAAAGCAAGTGTGAATAGTTGATGAGATTTTGTTAAGGCTTGGTCAGCAACAACCAAAAAATATCTAACAATGGGTTCGTACAAAAATAGGTGAGAACAAGAAGGACCATAGTATTTCTGAACATAACCAGATAATGCGATTAATATGCATGCAGGTCATGTACACATACATGTTGAAGAACTGGAGATACAAAAACAAAAATATAAACTAACCAATACCATAAATCAGCGAGATTAATATGCATATGCAAGATATTAGACAGCCAGAAAAAGACTACTATTGCTCAGAGAGTCATCCCAGTCTCATGTCAATGTAGCTCTATGCATTACACCGTCCATCTGTTCTCGCAAAACCAATAGAGAGAACATGTAAAGAGCTCAAAACTGTACTTCCATCGAACCTCCCACTAGACTCAGTCTTGTTATCTAAACAAGGCATAAGTTCTATCATAGCTGCATTATATACGTTGAAATCCAGTCCCTGAAGTATCTGAAACAAAAGAATGGTCAACCCAGAAAGGTCCCTCTCCATACTTGCTGGGGAAACGGAGGCTCTTTGCATTATAGTCGATAACAAAGTGTTAGAAAGTCCAACCCAAAAGCTTAAGCTAATAGGTGGAGAGAGACCACATGAGTATAAAGAGTATTTAGAACCCGTTGTCAAGCAATGTGGGACATGCTTCAACACCCCCACTCACGTGCTAGCCAGATTAGGCGCGACACATGAAATTTTGACTACGCACATTCACGTGGAGTTTTTGAGGAATTTTTTACCACGCACATTCGCGAAAGGGATAAAACTGGCTCTGATACCATGTTAGAAAGTCCAACCCAAAAGCTTAAGCTAATAGGTGGAGAGAGACCACATGAGTATAAAGAGTATTTAGAACCCGTTGTCAAGCAATGTGGGACATGCTTCAACACAAAGCAACATCATCTTGGCAAAATTATGCCCCCTTCAACCCCTCTCCCCACCTTTCAGCCGCCAAACTACATTAAGGATTTCTAGCAATGGGAGTATGGACTATTTCTCTCACATTGCTTTTCAAATGCATCACAATATAGAGCCCTCCGTATCATAAATCAATGTATCAACTCAAGAAGACTACCACAAATTAACCCAATCAGTAGTTCCATTGCAGATTGTATTCTGATGACAGCATAGGAAATTTAGGCACTTCCAATCAATAAACTAGACAAACCTACGGAATTGTTTTCAATCCTTGTAGAGTGTAAGCATGTTTTACCAAACAGTTTCTTCTGCATCAAGTCAGAAGCTTACCAACAACCTGTCAATGAGGTCCTTAGCTTTATCAGAAAAATGCTCTGGAAACCGTATATCTCTTGCTATAATTCTCTGGAACGTAAGCCATTCACTTGCGTCTTTAAAAGGAGAAGTTCCTGAAAGCATTTGATACAATGTGCAGCCCAACGCCCAGAGATCATTTCTGTTTGAATATATGTTCAGAAGATCAAACTATCATCCTTAAAAGAATGCAAGGTTAGCAACAAAAGTTTCGCTCTAGTGAAAAAGCTATTCCAAAATTGCTAGTACTGAGGTGAAGCATTGAACAGTGGAGGTCCCATACCCAAAAGTGGCTGGAGAGGAGTTGAGGACCTCTGGAGGAACATATGCTGCTGTGCCCACAAAGGTACAGGCCTTGTCATCTGAAATGGAGTTCAACAGAATAAACTTCAAATGCAATGAAAAGGTAAAGATCCATGGAAACGACTCTAAACGAGAACAACTCTCACCTGATGCAGCATTTGGAAGGACAGTTATACTGCTATCTTGCATAGGCTTCACACTCCCAAAATCAGCAATTTTAATATGACCTTCGTTGGTAAGGAGCAAGTTCTCTGGCTGTCATTTAAGTGACCATTAGCCTTTTACAAATTATGAAGCATGAGAAAAGTATATTACAAGATTACCTTAATGTCCCGATGTATCAATCCGAGATTATGTATGTATTCTAGAGCATCAACAACTTCAGCTGCATAAAAACGAGCTTCATCTTCTGATAAGCGACCTTTCTGCAAGAACAAGCTAACTAATATCAAATAATGCAAAACGAAAGCCAGCCGAAACACGGTAGATATTTGAGTTGCAGGAAAAATGATCTTTGGATTTTTTTCTTTGTTCGTATATGATCATGAAGTAGCACAAACTCAGTACTATTCCTAGTTTAAAGTTGTTTAAACCAGAATTCTTGATTGTATTCCAGGAATATATATATATATATATATATATATAGAGAGAGAGAGGGGGGGGGGGAAAGAAAAGGAAAATGTCACAAGATTATGCTTAGTCAGAACAAGATGTCCAAAGACAAATAAAAGAGCACCACTTAGAATCAACGGAAGTTATAAACCCTCACACATTCTTTCGTTAAGTTCTCTCCAAAAGCGCCACATGAGACAGAGTGGTGCAGCACTACAAGACATTGAGATTCCACCGAAAGCATTCCAATGGTCAAAAAGTTTGGTGGCGTGACTTTGCATAACCCATGCCACCTTAGACAAGCTAAGGATATGATTCCAAAGCTCAAGAGCAAACTCACAATGAAGAAAGAGATGATCAAGAGATTCCCCCGAATGCTCACGCATGCAACACCAGTCCATGAAAATGAACTGTTCCTAAGATTCTCAATAGTGTTGGTCCATGTCCAACAAAAGAAGGCAATTCTATAAGGAATAAGAAGCAGCCGGATTGCTCTAGAGAATGAGGGGAGAAGTTCCCTGTGGTCGAATTGGTATTAGCTGGGTGCCATACCATCTTGTCATCCCTGAAGACATCAATTCTGAAAGAAGCCAAAAGGGAGGAAGGCTCCCATTCGTGCTTTAATTGTTCATCTAGATTATGTTTGATTAAAATTTCTGAATGTTTCTCATATCACTATGGCCGTGCCCATGTTGGTTTTTAAGATATTCCTATGTCAACAAGGTCAAAGGCATGGATTCTGCAATCAAAGGGTAAATTGGAATTCGCAGATTACAAATAGAAAACTTAAAGTGATAAAATTATAAACTATTTATAGGGCAATCACGACTAATGTAATAATCAGGATTCAGGTCGACTCTACAAAGAGTAGCATGGACAGCAACCCTAATTTCATGTAAATGGCGAGTGTAGTAATATCAGGGGAACTATAACGGACAAGTATTGAGCAAAAAAGGGATCATTTTACAAGGACTCACCCTGGTAATTTGATCAAAAAGTTCTCCACCTTCACATGATTCAAGTGCCATATCTACAAAATTAAATGGAGCATCGTTAGACGACAAAAAAGTCGAGCCCAGGAGAAGAAGAGAAAAGAAAGCACCACGCAGCAAAATCTAAATGAAAAGTGAAGCACTTGAAGAAGGAATAGAATTCTGAACAGACAGAACAACAGGACCTACATAGTGAAAAGGTGTCCTGGAATGTGAAATATAGCCGCACAATGCCCGGATGGTCCAACTGATCAAGAACAATCCTCTCCAGCTTCACATAAGCTGTTTTATTCTCTTTGGTGATGAATTTCTTGTCCATAATCTTCAATGCATACACCATTCCTGTGTCCTTCTTTTTTGCCCTCACAACCTGGCGATATTGAAAAACATATAATAGTGTGAGATTTGGTGGGACCACTGCCAACTGCTCTAAAAGCTTAAGCTGTTAGAAGAAGGCGTGGTTTAATATGGTTTAATATTTATATATTTCAACACTCCCCATCATGCTTAGTCTGATCTTTTGCCTAGTAATAAGCGTGGACAATTAATTAGGGAGGCAAATAGGGGCCTGAAAAGATTTGAACTCAAGACCTCCTGCTCTGATACCATGTCTGGGACTACTGCCAACTGTTCTAAAAGCTTAGGCTATTAGAAGAAGGCATAGTTTAATATGATTTAATATTTATATATTTCAACAAATAGCAACGTCAGAATAATCTACAAGCTACATCAGAAGATAAAATCTTTTATATCGCGACGTATTTGGAAAAAGATAGCAATGAGTAAAATTTGACAGTAACTAGCCTATTGAAATGAAACAGATTTTACACAGATTGCATGGAAGAGGTGACTCACAGAAAATTTCCTACTAGTTCATCAAACTTTGCCCTCATCACCTCATAGCATAGAAGAGCAATGCATGTACTCTTCTGGACAGCTCCTAGTTCATGATGTTCTAATGACTCTGGAAACAAGCCCACAAGCCCACAAGCTCACAAACAACATATTTGATTTATAATCTTCCGCTATGCAACGTGCATATGCTAACTAACCATACAGGACGAAAAGGAAGAGAGATTCACACAGAATCAACTGCCCCAGAGGCTGAGCTAGCAAGAAAGCTTCCAATTAATAATTCGAGCACTTATTTTCTGTTCATTATTTTTTAAAAAAAATTTGTTGGCTGAGGACGAGCAATATTTTCCAGGTCGAAAGGCAAGCAACACAAAATCACCAATCAAAACTAAAACAAATTGCCGTCAACGGAAAGCACACCAAACAAATCAATAACGACAAACTTACTAGCTCAAGAAAAGGAAAAACATAAGGAAGAAAGAAAAAACGAACCTTTGAATAAGAGCCAACGCCATAGATCTTCCCCAACTCAAAATCCTGAATCGTGAAGCTCTCCTGAGGAGCTCGGAAGGCAAAGCTCTTAGATCTCTGAACATTCCCTCCATTGGACGAATTATTGGAATTATTCCCCTGAATCTTCAGCTTCGAATCAAATTCCTTCTCCATTGCCAACATTTCTCCCTCAAACCAACCAAATAGAAAGAACAAGAATAACTCCTTACCCTACATAACAACCAACTTTTTAACACAACCCCCCCTCTCTCTCTCCCTATCTGGAAAAAAAAAAAAAACAGAGAAAGATTTAAACTTTCACAAACTTTCACCCTCAAGAAATCTGGGGTGGAGAGATTTGACCGTTCAAAGGGAAACCCACATTTGATCAGAGATTTATTCTCTGTGTTGGGGTCTCTTCTTCTTCTTCTTCTTCTCTCTCTCTCTCTTTCGGAGGTTGGTATTTGGGTGGGATTCTCTGATAAAGAAGAAAAGTAGAAGAACTGATTTTGATTCCTTTGTGTTCTATGTGTGGTCTATGACATGAGGTTGTTTTGTTTTTGCATATTTCTTTTGGAGGGGGGATGGGTTGGTCTGAGAGATGATCAGCTTTTGCTTTCGAAGAACACAGAAAGTGAGGGGAAGAGTTGATGATGAGGAGAGGGAATGTGGATTTTGAGGGCGGAAGAGGAAGAGGAAGAGAGAGAGAGAGAGAGAGGTATGGGGATTGAAGAAGAGAAGGGGAACAGCACATGGGATTGAATGATGGGGATCGTTCATTCATTCATTTCCATTAACAAAAAACACACAAAAACACTCTTTCTCTCTCTTACTAGATTAGTTTTTCTTACAAAAAAAGATTATTTTTTTCAGAGAAAAAAAAAGATTAGTTTTCGTTTTAATTATCATTATTCTCTCTCTCTCTCTCTCTCTCCAGATTATTAGGCAAACCTAAAAAAGGAGAGGGGAGGGAAAGAAAAGTGGCCAGTGATGGTGGTGCTGCTGGCTGATGCTGATGCTGTCCATGATTAGGAGGAGGTGCCATGTCAATTTTTGTTTTCTGAGAAAGAGAAATTGGAAAGAGGAAAATGAGAAGAAAGTATAATTTTTCAAGCAAAGTGCAGAAAACAAAATTGATGCAATTTCACTTGAATGAACCAAAATTTCAGATATCTCCAGTTAAAAAAAGTGGAGAGATATTGATGCCCGTTTTCAAAGAATATTGGGAAATTTCAAGTAATGATTTAAAGTGCCGTTGTTTTTTTTTCAAATAAAGGTTTGAAGTGGATATTATTTCAAATAAGAACCTGAATTGCTCTCGTTGTTTCAAAAAAGAGCCCGATCAAGGGCATTTTTATTATTTTTTTCTTTTTATGTTTTCTTTTTTCCCTTTAGTTTTTTTTCCTTTTTTTCCCGTAGCTTATGGTTGATGGCCAACCTCAAGTCATGGTCGGCCACTGTCAAGGGACGGGAGAGGTGAGGGTTGCCCTCGCTGACCTCGCCCAGCCGACAAGGGTCTTACTAGCCCTCATCGATGGTCGAGCACCAGGGAGAAGTTAGGGCAAAAAAAAATGAAAGAAGAAAGGAAAATAAATAAAATAAAATAAAGAAAATGACAAAAATGCCATTAATCAAGTGATTCTTTGAAATAATGAAGTTTATTTAAAATATTCCCAATAATATGTATGGCACGAGAACAAAAGTATAATTCACTAGATTTTTTTTTGTCCTGTTTAGAACTTTTGTCAATGGGTTAATGTCACGAAAAATTCCAAACTGATACACTTATGACGAATTTACCAAAAATTAATTTTTTGACCACGAAAAAATCCAAATTGATACATATATGACAAATGTAACCCAAAATAATTTTTTGACCACCAAAAACTCCAAACCAGCACATATGTGACAAATTTAACCCAAACTAATTTTTATCATAAAAAATCCAAACTGATACACTTGCAATAAATTTACCTCAAGCTAATTTTTTAACCACTAAAAACCTCAAATTGGTATATCTATGACAAATTTTACCCTATGTTACTTGCTGTAAAATTGGGTTAATATTACAAAAATTTCAAACCGGTATACCTATGACGAATTGAGGGTAAAAACTTCAAACCGGTACATCCGGTCAACTGTCACGTGTTATATAACTCAATTTTACGTAAAATTAACGAAAATTAATGAAGGGCAAATTTATCATAAGTGTACCAATTTTGAGTTTTTTGGTGTCAGGAAATTAGTTTCAAGTAAATTTATCACAAGTGTATCGGTTTAAGATTTTTATGGTGAAGAAATTAATTTTTAGTAAATCTATTACAGGTATATTAATTTGGGGATTTTCGTGGTATTAAATCTTTTTTTCAATTTGTGGCCATATATTTTTATAGTTTCATTTACGATAAGAATGGGAGATTCTTATATTAAATATAAAGTGTAAAATAGAGATAAAATTATCAGAATATTTCTAATAAGGGTATGAAATAGAGCCATTTTTAAAAAAGTAAAACCCATAGTGGTCTTTCTCTTGCCATGAAATGAACAATTTAGTCTTCAATAAAACCCCAGGGAATTTTACAAGCAATGGTCAAGGACATTTTCGTCCAAAAATTAATTAATTAATTTTTTTTTGCCCCCTTTTTTTTTTCCTTTTTCTTTTTCCCCTTACTTCTACTCTCCTCCTCCTCCTTCCTTCTTTCTCCACTTCCGGTGCCAATCTTGTTTTACGTGATAAAACTGCCGATGAGGCTCTCTATACCGGAGTCAACTAAAATCGCTCCTTCAGCCAACCGTGTCTTGACGACCCTGATGTCCGTTCTCCCTCTTCTCGCTCGTGGCCACACCTGGCAAATCTCCGAGCTCTTATCGATGGCCATGGCCTCTCTTGCTTCGAGCTCGCGGGTGAGAAGTGTCAAAAAAGTCATAAACTTGTTGTATTAGTGCCAATTCAGTCATAAACTTTTTTTTGTGCTAATTCAGTTTCAAACCTTTTGTATTTGTGTTATCTAAGTCCTAAAAACTTTTGCATTTGTGCATATTCAGTCCTAAATCTTTTATATTTATGCCAATTGAGTTAATCCGATCAATTTTAGCCGAAAATCACTAACATAGACATCATTGTCCTATATGGCACGGTTAGCGCTAACTTGGACTTTTTTTTTGTATTATTGTAATATTTTAAATAATTTTAAAGCATTCTTGGTTTTTAAAAAACATTTAAATTTTTTTTAAAAAAAAATATCCGTGTTAATATCAACTGTGCCACGTAGGATAATGATGTCCATGCTAGTGATTTCCAGTCAAAATTGATCGAATTGACTCAATTGGCATAAATACAAAATTTTTAGGACTAAATTGGCATTAATGCAAAAAGTTTTAGACGAAATTGACACCAATAAAAGATTTAGGATTGAACTGGTGACGTAACGTATAACGAAGAAGAACAAGCAAACCTTGCTTAAGAGGAAAATCACGAATTTCAATATAAAAAAATATATTTGTCTCTCTCAAAACGCTATAAAACACTTTTTATGCGAGGTGTTAAATCTAACTCTACTATGATTCTAAATAAACAAAAAATCCGAAAATTACAAAATTGCTATTAATAATAAAATTTAATCCGAAAAATATTAAAAAATTGAAAAATCCATCTAAACGGTTCGGGATCGCCGAAATCCATCGCAATTCATAGCCAAAGGCAATGAGTATTGATCAGCATGCTGTTTCGCTTAACCGACAGAATTTGAGCCCGTTCCGATGTCATCGATCCAGTTCGCGGTTCTAGGCGCATCATCGTTTCGACTTCCGATTGAAATTTTGCCGGTCCAATTGATCCAGAAACGGACTACTAATAGACTCCGCATCAATTGGCATCAGTGCAAAATGTTTATAACCGAATTGGTAGTAATGCAAAAGGTTTAGGATTGAATTGGTACTAAAAAAGAGTTTATGACTAAATTGACACTAATACATTATGTTTACGACTTTTTTGACACTTTTTCCGAGCTCGCGGCCGTGGTCGCCTTGTTTTCATTTCGCGGTAATCGATGATGTTTAAGCGTGAAGTCGTGCCGGGAAATGTTCTCCAGACCCTGTATAAGAAAATTTTGCGTTCGTGCAATACACGCGGGAGATGTCGATTTTATTCACTTGGTTTGTTAATATGAAGTCACTCTTTTTTGCTAGAACTCAATTTGTAGCCGCTTATGAACTCGATCAACATGATCCAAAGTTTAATTTACTCGATTTTTTTTTGCCATTAATTTATTTGATTAGAGGCCATAAGCATGTGAAAATGCGAGTGCATCCTGCATTTTAGTTTCACCATTAATCATTAAACTCGCTTTCTATAATAGAGGAGAAGAGAGAGAGAGACAGCAGCCATGACTGTGAGCTCGAAGCTAGAATAACGTGGCCACTAGCTTGGAGATCTAGCAGTACTAGCCATGGTTGAGAGCTCGCATATTGAGAAAATTACCAAAAAGGTCTAATTCAGTTTTAAACCTTTTAAGTTTTTCAGTTCATTTTTTTTTTTGGTAAAAGGTAAGAGATGTATTGAACCAAGAAAGTGCTAATTACAGAACAAAACCTTCGCCACTCACCACCGAAGTGTCGCTAAAAGCGTAAGGGCAGCTCGAGTTGGACAATAAATAAAACAAAACAGACTGCCAGAACAAATGGCCATACGCACATAGCCGTGAGGGCCTTTTCTTTGACAAGTTTCTGGAGATGTGCCTTGAGGGCATCCACATTGAGCTGTTTGTTCCTAAAAAGGATATGATTTCGGTCTGTCCAAATTATATGGCAAAGGGCACCGAAAGAAAACCTAGCGATGCGTTGATGAAACAGTTGTCCCCGAAGATGGCTCACCGCCCAACGAATATTATCTTGCCAAGAGACATTGCGCCAAGCTAAGTTACACTTGGCCGACCAAAAAAGAGCAAGGGTATTCGTAATACGACAACCAAAGAATAAATGGTCTATAGAATCTGGTCCATAGAATCCAGTTCATTTATAAAAAAAATTTCACATTTTGCCGATTCAGTCCTATTGGCCGAAAATCACTGACCGTGGATATCGATTGTCCTACATGACACCACCGGCGATGACTTAGATATATATATTTTTTTATATATAATCTCTTTCCTTAATTTTTGGGTTCAGAGGCCGGTGGTCCTGCTAGCTTAGGGCTAGGGGCCGGCGGGGGTAGCCGGCCTCTAAATTCCTCGAATCTTTCGTTGAGAGGTAAAGGATTCGGTTAAGAAGGAGAAACTTATAACATCGTAGACAAAAAGAAGAAAAAAAAACATTAGATTATTTTCATAAAATTTTTAAAAAATTGTCCACGTCAGCGTCGACGGTGCCACGTAGGACGATCGGCGTCCGCTGCAATGATTTCCTGTCACTAGGATTGAATTGATAAAATATGAAAGATTTGTAATTGAATTGACAAATTTAAAAGGTTTAGGACTGAATTGATAAAAATATGAATGGTTTCGAACTTTTTTTTTGATAATTTTTCCCTCGAATATATATATATATATATATATGAAAAGAGAGAGAACGGACATCGATGTTGTCGAGCCGGTGGTCGCTATAGAGGCGGTCATAAGGGACGCTTGCACAGAGGTTCATTGGCTACTTCATGACGTCGAGCGATATGGGGCGTTGAAAGAGAGAGAGAAATAAAATGGCCCCGACAAAAATGGCCCCAGCCATGGCTGGAAAAATACCCTTTTTAACTAAGACAATGAATCAGACCAAAAAAAAAAAACTAAGACAATGAACAATAATTGTGTATAAAAAAATCGACCGGTGAAATAGTAATTCAAAATATGATAAAAAAATATCACGTCATCCAATATATCGACGTAAATTCTAAACTTAAGTAACCTTTGTCATTGTGCATAATCTATTTCCAGACATAAATCAAATCACACTTTCCATCTCCTCTATTACAATTATACACAAGTAAGTTTGCCATTTTTGCTTGGATCCAAATTCCAATACAAAAAAAAAAAACTCCAACTTTAGCATTTGTGACAATTATATCTAAAACTTTTTTTTGTCTCATAAAAAACCTCCAACTTTTACTTTTGTCCAAATTCTACCAAAAACGTTTACTTTTGGGCCAAATACCCAAACAAACTCTAACTTTAGCATTAGTGACAATTATATCCAAAACTTTTATTATCTCATAAAAAATCTCAAACTTTTACTTTTGTCCCAATTCTACAAAAAATTCTTACTTTTGTCTCAATTTTACCGGCCTAATACAAAAAAAAAATCATCAACTTTAGCATATGTCTCGTATTATATTAAAAAAATTATCTCATAAAAAACTTTAAATTTTTACTTTTGTCCCAATTTTACCACCGTCAGTCTTTCGTGGTATTTTCACGTCATTAACGAATTACATCTCAACAAAATTGACATGAAAAAATTTCGAACTTCTCTTCTGTTGTTTGCTATCCATATATATTGCCGAGAGATATATAGTCACTCAAGATGGCGCAAGAATGGCTAGACATGTAGATATTCTGACGAACTTTTTAAAATTTCGTCATCCCTATAACCTATTGTTTCTAAATTTCGAAAATTCATTAGTAAATTCGGCAAGAAAATTTGGATCACGTAGGATCAAATAACGGAGATTATGAACAAAAGGCTAACGGTAGTAGAATTGAGATAAAAGTAAAAGTTGGTGATTTTTTAGATGAAAAAAATTGGATATAAATTGGGATAGATGCTAGAGTTGAGGGTTTTTCGGATGTTAGACCGGTAGAATTGAGACAAAAATAAAAGTTGAGGTTTTTTATAAGACAAATTTTTTTTTGGATATAATTGATATAAATGCTAAAGTTAGAGTTTTTTTTTTTTTAGTATTAGGCCTTTTTGCTAGTATATTTTAATAGCAAGTCAAATCCTACTCGAAAGATACTCTTTAGTATAATTTAAAACGGCGAAGAGGACTGCGTCACCAAAAAAGTCTCACACTTCTTAAATAATGTTAGGTTAAAGTCATTGATTATTTAGTCCATCGGGACCTAATAAGTTCGTCACCACTGCCCCCATCCCAAATGATGTAGCAAATTTCCAAGAAACAGCTGGCCGTTCCACTTGCGACATGACTTGAACTTGTGACCTTACGCAAGGAAGTTCAAGTTTTTACTATAGACTACTATACATGGTGGTCACTATTTAAGGACACTAACATTGTATTTGGTCGAAGGGGCGGACATTCCTATCTAGTTTGACATTATTTTTAGGGAAAATTGCAAATATTGTCATCAACTTTGCTTTTCACATGGAATACCCTCCCCTTCTTACAATTAGCATACTCAACAATTTCAAATTGCTTCTCTCACCCGCACATAATTTAACGAGTTGCCATTCTCTTTTCCAAATTACCCAATTCACGATATTGGATTTTTCGCTTTTAATTGTAGATTGCTGGTGTGCATGAGGATAAATAGGCCTTTTTAAGTCGATGAGACGCAGAAAAAAATACAAATTTTTAAATTTGAATAGGGTATTCGCTATATAGAGCAAAGTTAGGGATGGTTTTTTCATAATCATTCCTTGTATATAGTACATATGATGAGATTCCGCATTCAAAAGTGTCATTTGCATAGGTGAAAGAGTCACGATTCTATACGACTTTCCCACAGAAATTTTCATGTTTGCCCTTCGTGTTGTCTTCTTCATACTCCATTTTAAGGACAAATGTAACATCTTGTCATTACTTTCTTTTATTCTCCGACATTGTTACTTTTTCCATCAATCAAAAGATAAAGGGACTCGAATCTTTATTCCAACCTCATGTCATCCTCCTTCCATACAATTAACTTATTTAATACCAAATGCAATTATTTAGGAAATTTGATCCTTTTCTTGTCACCAAAACTGGGCTTTGTATACTTTCAACCACCTCCGATAATGGAACTTTTTTTAAAAATAATACAAAAAAAAATCATATTTACAAAAATAATACTAAAAAAAAAATATTACAAATTTAGATCTCCCTCGGCGGATGCCGAGGGAGACCTTGGGGCCCACCAGCGGGCCCCCTCCCTCTCCCTCGGAGCTGGGGGCCCGCCGGGGGACCCCCTCCCCTTCCCTCGGCAACTGAGTTGCCGAGGGAAGGAAGGGCCTGCAGCTTTTTGCTGCAGGTGGGGGGCCCCACCCCACCCCTCACGCCCTCCTTTCCCTCCCCTTGATTTTTTTTTGTTTTATTTTTTTAATATATTTTTATTTTCTTTTAATTGTTTTATATTTGATGGAGCCGCAAAGGATCAACATTTACGTAAAAAAAATATTTAGGCGTCTTAATTTCGAGAAAAGTGAACGAACGAACAAGGCGATGACGTTTACTCGCTGGGCCACGGAGTGATCATATTTACGTAAAAAAATATTAACGCTCCTCGTCTCGTAGGAAAACGAACGAATGAGCGAGAAAACTGCGTTCGCTCGCGAGACGATTATATTTACGTAAAAAAATATTTATACGTATCGACTCCAAGAAAAGTGAGCGAGGTGACGCTCGCGGAGCGATCATATTTATGTAAAAAATATATTAACGCACTCGTCTTCGAAGAAAGTGAGGGAATGAGCGATGCGATGACATTCGCTCACGATGCCGCGAAGCGATCATACCTACGTAAAAAAAATATTTAACGCCCCTCAATTCCGAGAAAATATTTTTTTTACATAAATATGATCGCTCCGCAGCAACGTGAGCGAATGTCATGGCCTCGCTCGTTCGCTCGCTTTCTTCGAAGACGAGCGCCTTAATATATTTTTTACATAAATATGATCGCTCCGCGAGCGTCGCCTCGCTCACTTTTCTTGGAGTCGAGACGTATAAATATTTTTTTACGTAAATATAATCGTCTCGCGAGCGAACGCAATTTCCTCGCTCATTCGTTCGCTTTCCTACGAGACGAGGCGCGTTAATATTTTTTTTACGTAAATGTGATCGTTCTGGGGCCTAGCGAGTAAACGTCATCGCCTTGTTCGTTCGTTCACTTTTCTCGAAATTAAGACGCCTAAAATTTTTTTTTACGTAAATGTTGATCCTTTGCGGTTTCATCAAATATAAAACAACTAAAAAAATTATTAAAAAAAAATAAAAATATATTAAAAAATAAAACAAAAAAATAAAAATCAAGGGGAGGGAGAGGGGTGGGGTGGGGGGGTGGGCCTGCAGCAAAAAGCTGCAGGCCCTTCCTTCCCTCGGCAACTGAGTTGCCGAGGGAAGGGGAGGGGTCCCCCGGCGGGCCCCCAGATCCAAGGGAGAGGGAGGGGGCCCGCCGATGGGCCCCAAGGTCTCCCTCGGCGGTTCACCTGACGAGGGAGACCTAAATTTGTAATATTTTTTTTTAGTATTATTTTTGTAAATATGATTTTTTTGTATTATTTAAAAAAAAAAAAGCCCCCAATAATGCTCAGAATCAGTTATGAAAGACATTTCTCTTAATGATACAATAAGAACAACAAAATTTTCGAGAAATCGCAATACTGAATTTCAATTTTTTTTTTTTTTGTGAATCGATTTGTTAATCGGATTGAATGCATCTTTTCTATCCAATCACAGACATGCTATCTTAGTGAGAAGGAAAGATTTGGACAGAAGTACTCGGCCGATGAATCCGATGAAGTGGTAGGCTAGGCTATGTTACCACTTCCTCATAAATTTGCATAGGGAGGACGAAGCTAAAAAAAGACAAAAACCTTTCCATCTTTATTTGGGTCAATTGGGGTTGGTTGTTTTTTGGGCCGGCTCTAACGATCTCTTCTTCTTCGTCGGATAAGATATCAAGTATCATCACTTTCATACAACTTCACTTTAGTGCCATAATTTTTTTTTTTCGTTCATCAAAGTAAAATCGATAATTTGAGTGTCATTTCCAGCAAATCGTGCTAAGTGAATTTTTTAATTGAATTTTCAATATGGACGTTGATTTTTTTTTTTTTGAATTTTTCATTTTTATTTTTCTTTGCTGGCGAAGGTCAGCTGGCCACAAAGGCCCACCCAGATTGGGCGAGGGCCACCTTGCCCGTGGCCAACGGGGCGGCGAAGGCCCTAGGAGAGGCCATTGCCGGCTGCGGGCAAGGATATTCACAGCCCCACCAATGGGCTAGGCGACCCTCGCCCGTGGCCAACGAAGCCAAGAAGGCCCTCTCCCGCAACCGGCTAAAGTCGCTAGTGACCTTCGTCAGCACAAAAAAAATAAAAATAAAAAATAAAAAATTTAGAAAATAATAATAAATAAAATGAAAATAATAATATTGTTCTCGTTAGATTTTCGATGAGGAAAATTGTCAAAATGGCACTTGAACTATTGGTTTTTCAAATTTGTGGCACTTAAATGAGCGGGGAAAAAAAATTATGACCCTTAAGTGAGCGATTTACGGAAGTTATGGTATTCTTGTTGTTCTTATCCCAATGAGAGACATATCTGTTAAAATAGTTAAATATAAACCATGACTTTAATTAACAACTTAAACATTTCAAACTATATAATGATATGAGAACACGAGATCCTGAGTTCAAATCCCCATACCAATATTTGCCTATCTTGTTACATATTTCAAAGCTTGATCTTCGACTAAAGGCCAGGTCCCACAAAACCAAATCAATCTGCTTGAAACATCCTGTATGGAAAAGGTATGGATGGCTCTACTTCTACATACAAGTCTCTACGATTCTGTTGATAAAACTCAACTATTTAGCAATGTGAATTTAAATTGATTTGATGGTTTACACTTGTCTTCAAGTGTTGGAATCCGCTATAAGAAGTCTAGAAAATGTTGTTTGTTATCTCTATCACCTCAAGAGGGTGAATATGTGATTATAATCAAACTTGATAAAATAATGCAGAGATAAAAAGCTCCAAGTTTGACGGGATCAGATAGAGAGAATAAAACTATGCAGTGCTTGCATCATACTATAAATAGATGTGAGTAAGAGAATAGAGAGCAATGCACAATAATTTATAGTGGTTCAGCTTTTACTAAGCTTATGTCCACTCTCACATACTAACAGCTGAATTCCACTAAATAATCAAATGAGAAATTACAGAAAAATATTATGGGCAATACTCAAGCACTTCAACAAATGCGAGTATTGCTTCTACCCAAAGTTTTCTCACTCTACACACCTTTGAACTCTGTAATGATAAGCTTAGAGAAGATAATTTAGAATATGTGTTGTTCTTTCCCGGATCTGATGAACTAGGATGAATTGAGATGGTATTTTGTAAATACGTAATTGTCTTGAATATATTAACTATTTCTTTATTTTTCGATCGCTTGGAAGGGATAAAAGAAACATCTTGTTCTTTCTTCAACAATTTCTTATCTCTAGAGGACCTCTCAGTAGG
This sequence comes from Rhodomyrtus psidioides, assembly GCA_021437785.1. Taxonomy (NCBI): domain Eukaryota; kingdom Viridiplantae; phylum Streptophyta; class Magnoliopsida; order Myrtales; family Myrtaceae; genus Rhodomyrtus; species Rhodomyrtus psidioides. The sequence continues at coordinate 728,823 of JAILYB010000053.1, forward strand.
ATTTGAACCCAGATGAAGTTCTGACCATCCGTCAGAGAAAAAAGAAAGAACGGATGTTGTAGGATTCCCAAGAAATTCTTCGATTTCTTATGGATGTATGAACTTTGGATATCTCCCTCTTGAGTGCGTTGTGCTCTTTATATACTCCTCATCATCCAATCTTCCTATTGGATAGAATCACCTCGAGGATCGATCTCCAAACTAGTCGTTGACAAATTGATGAGAAAGATCACGTAACTGTTGAGCTTGAAAGATCATAGATTTGAGAGGATTTACTAGTCCATCTGATCAAATCCTTGAATCTACGATCGAGCCTCTAAGAAAGGAAATTATCTTTGGGTTGATTGCCAATAAATCAAGATTCCTCATATGAAAAGTCGCAAAGACGATCTTTAAGATTGCTGAACGATCAATGTAGCTTAGGGAAGTGATGCTAACCCCAATCATGAGCTGCTAGAGAGAGATATCTTAACATAAAACAATCAAGATTAAGATTATAAAAATATTGAGGAACGTATGAAAGCTCAGAATATATCTTGCTCTTAACAAGATGAGAGAGACCGCTTCTACCCACGTAATCTGCTTCTATCAAAATAGCCTATTTGTGTGAATAAGACTTGGCAGATACAAAGTTCGCAAAACATGAAGATATATTCTATGGCCTCAAACAACTTGACAAAGTATTTTCAACATATTATAGTAATTTTGTGAACTTCAAAAATCTAATATAGTTTTTCTCAACAGAAAAAACCAGACCCATTATGTAAAAGCAACTCGTAAATCTCGAGACCTATGTACCAGGCTGCCTTGTTGGGCTGCTAGAGCTTGAAGGGTGCAGGCCAAGTTTACTACTGCTGAAACTCTTTCCAATTCTGTTTAATATAAGATTGTAATTATGCACAAAATGTACAATTTCCTATAGCACCAGTGCACACTCCACACACACACACACACACCATTTAGCACTTATTGGCAAAAACAGTCAATTTAATATAAGAATCATCAATTTGCCCCTCTTGATTGCTTGTGCCTAATCCAATTCATCCAACACGACATCGCCCGCTCCGATGGCGACTCGCCCGCTCCGATGGCGACTCGCCTGTGCCAGCACTACTTTGAAAAGGATCATGCTCTTTCGGGTTTCGCGATAGTGTCAGCCCAGACATGGATGAATTATATCCGATGCTCAACAAATGGCATTCACGGCATAATCTTCGGCTAGGTTCTCAGCATCTTATGTCAATTTAAACTTTGCAAGGTGAAAAATCATATCGACTAGTCAACATTACTTCCTGCTGAAGAAAAGGGATGCAAAATTCTAATTCACAGACTGAAAAGGCGCAGCAGTACGTACCTTTTCAGCTAGATGGTACAACTCTATCACAACACTTCAAATTTTTAGTTCATCGGTTTTGAAATGTGACCTGAACTTGCCACCTTTTCCAACATTCCTTTTTTTTTTCTTAGAAAGGAGGGAAAAAAAATCAGTGGTTTTCACGTGATCGTCCAGACTAATTTGCAACTTAGTGAGTTGAGTGAGATATGAAAGGTATTAGGCAAGCGATTTCGAATCCTCAAAAGCTCCTAGGGTCAGTTTAAAGTCAGCTTAATTCGTTAAATTTTACTCATAAGATCTAATTAATAAGTATTTTCGGGATACTCATTAACTTTAGCTTAGAAGAAAATTATCTATTTCCTATTCACTGATTGCACGTAACACGATGGAGAGAAAGCCGAGAGTGCATTGAAGATAATTAACATTTTTCACTTCCGTAAAACAGAATTCTCTAATCAATCTTAGGAATCCTTCCACACAATTAAAAAAGAAGAAGAAGCGATTATTGGAACCTGTCCTGAGTAGAAGCTTCTACGTATATGACTCCTTACAATTTGCAGCAAATCTTCCAATGATCACAACTTGCTTTTATTTAACTCTAAATGCGCGCAGCCTTCTAATATACATGGATTTTGACATCTACTCACAAAATTTTGTAAATTTTCAAATATTATTTTTCATAATCATATTTGAGGAGGAAAATCACAAGTACAAACCAACAAAGTAGTCACTAAACATCACCAAAATGGCAAAGGTGAGCAGAGGGAGCAAACAATTTACATGCACAGAGCGTTCACATCATCAGTTAGACATCTGTTGAAACAATAATAGCATAACGCCGCTTGAAACAATAAGGGACTGCATGACAACTATTATGGTTTTCTGATTCTATTCCTTGGAACAAAAAAAGATGAGAACACTATTTCATAATATAAATAATTATGATTCTGATTCTGTTCTCAGAATCAGTTTTAGAGAATCGAAATCAGTTTTAAAGCAAAATCCAGAAGCAAAAAAAAAGTTAGTTCTAGAAAAAAGAATCACTTTTCTTTTCAATTCTCTCCTTACTTTCCCCTCAATCTAATAAAAATAAAAATAAAAAATTAATTTAAAAAAAAATCAAAAAAAAAATAGAAAATCCCTAAAATTAAAAAAAAAAACTTAGATTAGGCTAGTTTGACATCATTTTCATAAATTTGGGTCTAATTTTTTAAGATTTCATAGATTTCACTCTTTTGCAAAAAATATCACAGAAGATGAGAGCATTCAACATGCGGATGATAACATATGCACTCGTAGCCATGCGTCACAAAATATGACCATATGCACATGGAGGTGCTGGAGTCAAACACCCACTCTGATTTAGGACAGAAGCTGCAAAATGATAGTGAAAGTCTTGTACTTCGTATCAAGAAGGATAATTTGATTTTTTTTTGTCAGTAGATAAGTTGGTTATTCGGCTATTATATTTGTATGTATTTTGGACAACGCAATATTTAAAGAAAAAAAAGAGTTCTTAATATGGGAATTGTCTCATACTTCAACGAATTTCAAATGTCATGAATTAAAATTTGTATTTCACTTGTGGCATGCTAAAAAAATGTATTTTAAATTATTTTAGTGTGCATTGAAAATTAATCTTCAATTTAGGATGAAATTTTATAAAGCAACTACATAATTTGACTTAAATGAAAAAATTAGGAAGAGAAATAGTTTTTCGAAATATAAATTTTGTATAGTTATCAAAAGCGTTTCTATTTCAAGAATAGAAATTTTGAGCAGTTATTAAACACATTCTAATTCTCTAAAACTCGTCCAGAAATAAAATCAGAAAAAAGCCATTTTAATCATAATCAATTTTTGGAAACAGAATGGTTACCATGCACAACTTAATATGCCCGCTATCAAGGCAGGTTCGAAAACGGGTCTCGTCTCATCACACATCTTGTCAACGATGACACTTCTGCATACGTTCTTGTAATATAGACTCGCCAACGTGAGATACACAATCACACTAGTAAAGAAATCACACTACTACGATCTAGTCTAATTTGGTATGTTTGAGCTGGATAATGCAATAACGCTTGCAATGTTGATCTGTTCCAAGTAGAAATAGACGCCGTGTTTTGACCAGCCGGCCCAGGCCGTGAGCTCAAACTGGGTGGCCGGTCCATGATAACAAGGGATGAGCATAAATTGGTTAGATTTTTGGATAAAGTATTGGCCAGATGCATGAAATAGAGCCTTGTGGTACCAACTAGAGAGAGGCCTTAGAAGGGAAGACTAATGAAAAACAAAGAAAGACCAGACTATTGCTCCAGACACCCCTGTAATGGTAAAGAAAACAAAATTTTGAGCTACATGATCAGTAGACATATACCTAAAAATTGGAGGAAAGTTTATCATGTCGCCTTTTTCCGAGCAAATCTCTGCAAGGACTTTGGCAGTTCAGCTTCCTCGCTCGCTTTTTGCTTCTTTCTAGAAAATGCTTCCTCTTCTTTCATCTGCTGTTCCAAGAAAGGCCTCTTGGTTCTCACAATAATATCTTGCTTCTTCTTCGCACTCTTACTCGGTTTGCTCCGCCCCTTTGTTTTCTTCTTCGTTGGAATGTCCTTGACGGCTGCAACGGCGGCTTCCATCTCCAATTCTCTCTCCTGCTTCTTAGGCTTCTGTTTTCTACTTGGCGGCTTCACGGTGCCAATCTTTGATGGATCCAACATGATGGTCTCCGGAGGAAGTTTGTCAAGAAGAGAGCGCACTTCCTTTTCTCTCCTCTGCTTAGATGTTTCAAAAGGATTTGCAACCCAAGAATCGAAGTTAGGTTCTCCTGATCCCGGAATTAGAATAGAAGACCACCCCATAGAGTGAGCTATGCCCAAGACATCTTCATATGGACGAAACAAGAGTTTCTTTATCTGGTAACCTTTCGCCATGGAATGAGTCATGTATCTGCTGTAGCTCTGAGATTCCGAGAAATTTCCTGAGATCTGCACAAATGATCCACTTGCAGCAGCAAGCAGACCCTTGTGACTGAAATCCAGGGTGTTCGCATGGCCAGGCAAAGTTTGAAGAACCTCAAACTTTCTCAAATCCCATATTTTGATTTTCCTTTCCTTGCCAGAAGTTGCCATAATATGGCCGTTAGGATGGAATGCCAATGCTGATACAGGGCCACGATGGCACAGAATCTTGACGAGAGGAGCTGAAGTGGTGGGCTTCCACATGGTTACCGTCCCACCTGAATGGCCTAAAGCAACAACCCCATTGAAGGGATTCACCTGCATTACATCTGTACGACCTAAACCAGTCCGGAAGTTGCCAACCATCACCCCCGTCGTAACATCCTGATAATGAAGCTGGCCGAATTTATTTATGGAGGCCAAGAGGAAATGGTTTTTAAGAAATTGAAGCTTAAGCACTGCTCCATGTTCCTGAAAGATGGAAAAGTTAGAATGTAACTGATTCAGAGTAGTCTTTAGATAATTTCTATAAATTTGCAACAAAAACAAAGATGTGAGTCCTCCAAGAAGCCCCATGGTTTATTTGCTCCTTCACAGTTTTTCATGAAGATATATCCACTGCTCTTTGCATCTATGCATATAAAAGTAGCTTATCATTCGTATAATCTAAGACCATGAAAAATGAAAAACCAGAGTTTTATTCCAAGATCCAAAAATGTCAGCGCTATTAAGATCATTCTGAGATAGTCAAATGTCCAAAGTTACAAAAGAAAATTTTTCATGTGAAAGTAGATATTTCAATTTTGTTGGCACTCAGCAAGAGGAGACGTACTGAAATATAAAGTTGCAGAAGTTTGCCTGTAAAAACAAGAGGAAGCATGCCAGCAGTCAAGTTACTAAGTAATACAGAGGAGTCAACCACTGGGCAACATAACTAATCTAAGCTTCTTTTTCAGGTGAAATTTTCTAGAAATGATCCTGCTTATGAGCGTCCTCAGGAAATTATAATCGAAGAACCAAAAAGTGCATTGGAAATGCATATACTGTTTCCATGTATCACAAGACAATGGAACAAACCAAAAGAAAATCTCCTCTCATTTTCAAAGTGAAATTGACATACTTACCACTTAGCATCTTCCAAAACAGTGATTTAGAGCATTTCTTAACATTTTCCTTAAGGATCTACTGTCAGGGATTCCGTCATAATTATTAATTGCCCCTAAAAAGGAATTTAAATGGAAGTGAATTTCATGAGTACGATTTCTATTATCATTTTATTTTTGTGTGATATTTTTCTAAGTGTGCATATGTGTAAGTTTACCAAAAGTAGACAGGGCCTCTCTTTTTTCTAACAAGCAAAAGTGATATATGTGACCCTATCATAGCGATGTGCTGCCAATACCAGAATAATAGAGCTAGAGCAACACCTACACCGAAATATGATATCTAGAGCTACTCCTGGGCCATAAGAGAAGTAGAGAGAAAAAGAAAAGTGGTAAGCAGTATGATCTGCCTTCAGTTGCTTTACGTATTTGGAGATAATCACGCCACGCAATGTTAGTTAACGAAGTTTGAACTCCAAATTCTTGCTTTCAAGTGCACCAGTTTCATATGACAATAATGTGACTATTTACAGGAAAAAGAACTGGACCAAATGGCAATATCATGTCCAAGTGGAAGCTTGGAGATATACTGGAAGATCTCATGTATTGAAAGGAAAGCTATCGTGATAGAGACACTTGGCAGCCAGAAAATGAAAGTGCCACCTGGATGCTCACAAAACCATTTTCATCTAGTGTCATGGAAGAACCAATTCTATGAATTCCTAGCCTCCCAAATAACAATACACAAGGATAGCGGACAGTCATCCGGAACATGACAAGGGATACATCTATCAAAATACAAACCTTTAGACAGTGCAATTCGATGCCGTCCCTGTTGTAGATATAAGGGTACCTGCCAAGTTTAAGGAAGATACATATGAGGATCAACCATCAAGATGTGTTACTCTTCCAAAAGCTGCAAAATTTGCAAAAAGTTCCTGACTGAAACCAACTAAACAACAGATTACTTCTTTATTTTAATGGGCAAGAGACAAAACATTACTCTGATCATTCTGGAAATTTAGCACTGTAATTCTGGTGAATTGACAACTATAAATCATCCATGAATCATCATCAGCATATCCTCTGCCTCTTTTACAAAGTGATTGTGAGTCTTGAAAGCAGATCATCTTACTCCAAGAAAAGAATTAACCCCGCATTCACCACAATGTCTACTTACCAGTTCAGATGTCCATACACTTAGTATAATTTGCAGTATTAATTCAAGATGTATAAACTACAAAACATTTATGTTCACTTGAATAATGAAGAAACAGGCTCAAACATGTCCTTATTTATTGTAATTAGGTAATTTGTCGTTCGACTACCTGACTGTTTTTTTCTTTTTTTTTGGGTGGGAGCAATCGTATCCCACTTCATCAATCAGCTGTAAGACATATACGTCATTAAGATAGAAGAAGTTACTTCACAGAAGTCCAAATGAGGGCTCAACTACCAGCTTTCTCTTAAACATAGGGAACATGTAGTATTTTGCACCCAAAGTGCGGAGATCAGCAAATTGAAGAATTGAAGATAACCTAATTGTTAATGAATGGACGGGATAACATCCAGTCTTAAACAGTATGCGAGATTATTCCATAAAAGCAAGAAGTTCACGAGGTCAGGTTCCAAATGAGTCAGACTATAATGGGTGCCTAGACATTTTTCTAAAGTAGTTTCAGAACAAGCATCAAATTACTTAAACAATAAGCAGAAACCATCATAACCATGCACACAAAGACAATTGGCATCAAGTGAAGCATGCGAGTTAGCGTGCAAAGTGTTTAGATGATGATTGAAGCTTAATCAAAAGAGAGATGCTTCTCTACATGAGAGAGAGAGAGAGAGAGAGAGAGAGAGAGAGAGAGAGAGAGACTTCTTCTGCGCTGCAGCAAAGAACAGCTCGTTATGCAAGAAGACGACATCACGTACTGTTTCTCTAACCTGAAAAGATATGGTTATACAAGTCAGTCCCACAACAATCCAAACTACGTGTTGTGACAATTAAACTCAAAAGTGTCCCTATCAAATCTTGCGTAACAAGAACAACCAAAATCAGTTTACTTGTCCATCTATGAGGGATTACACATCAAAGCCAAGAAACAAGATACATTCAAATCCCTCGGTATTGTTCACACTTCATAGATATTTCAATGAAGCCCGATTTCAGCTACTTATTTAGAAATTCTGTAAGCAGTAATTTACCCTCAAGATCCTGTTTAAGTTATATAACAATTCTCCCAATTTCAAAAGCTAAGTTTACATAAATGGCAAATAAATAGAGCCCATTACTCCTCAGTTTGGTTGCAAGACTTTGGCCTCAAAGATTGATGGTGTGTTCGAAACTCAAGTGGTGCCCTCCATACTTCTCAGTATCGTTTAAGTGCTCTTGATATTCAAGACATTCAGGATATCCAAAAAGCACAAATACCAAATCAAACAGGTCCAAGCATCCATTATTCAAGAAGGGAATGCTAACTACCTTCTTGGCATCATCAAGCATTTCCAATTCAAAAAGGTTTCTAAATGAAACCTAGAAACATTCAAGATGCCTTTCAAGCTTACTTTCCAGCCAACTAATCTCATTATTATCCTTAATGACATGATATGGAGGGATGACATCTCTCATAACTTCGAATGAAATCCTTCTAGCCACCCAAATTATTGTCTTTATAAATCACCTTATACCTGAATTTCTTTAATCAGACTCAAGTTCTTCATGTCAACAACAGCTAAGTGGCCCTTGCGTCCAGCTGCTGCCATATACCGACCGCTAGAGGTGAAATCCAGAGTGTAAGGACCAAGATCTGCAAATCAATTTATTATTTTAAGTGAAAAATTAAAGAGTAATTTCTTAACATGACTTCAAAATGTAAAAGGGAAAAGGAAATGTAAACTCTTTGCAGTGGAATATTCCCGACCAAGGATTTAGGCATAGAAACACCACCAAATAATTGGAAAATAACGGATAACTATACCTCACAGATCAGATGATCAAAAGAGTGAATACGAAAGACGGTTGTTAGCGTAAAAGGTGAAATTTGCGTATGTGAGAGAAAGAGAGAGAGGGAGGGAGATCTTCATCTTTGGAAATAACCAAGCCAGCGTAAATTCAATACAATACACTATTCCATCTGGATGAATACTGAACATTCAAGATCAGAAAGGTGTCATTAGATTATGTTCGCAGGCAATCCAGGAATGCTGTGTGCATTCTTCCAAGGGTTACAGAAGGTTCCCTTTAGAATGTTCTTTCTAGGCAACAATCTCTCCCAGTATTTATGTCCAGCATCAGCCAATTAAAACCAACCTGGTAAGACGATGTCATACTGATTTCTTGAGCTAGATATATCAACTTCACGAGCAATTGATTCTTGCCTGATTCTCCAAGTTTTTTCTATACCTTCAGCCTCCAGAAAGCCTCCCTCACTAGGCATAAGCCACTGAAAAAGAGAACCATTTAAGTGAAATGCTCAAAGGACACATGGAAAATCAAATCCTCCATTGACACCCAAAAGTACAGTGAAAGAGTCATTCCAGCAAACACTTTGCAGATCAGATAAAGCCAGTAAATCAATCACATCAATCCACACAAAGATGGAAGTCAATCACATCGATCATGTGGTATTTTATAAAGCTTCAATATAGTAGCTACAACTACAAAATAAGGTGTATTAGCTTTTACAACATCTTTGGGAAATATCTCAAACCTCCAACGACATGCAAAAGCAGCACCTTAAAGCTATTTCCAGGAATTTGCTCCAGCCAACTAGTACATCACGACGACACAGCTACATAACAGAATTCCAGCATGGCAATTTTGTTACAACAAACGGCCATGTACCTTCTCACAAGAAACAAACATTGAACTATGATAATCTCTCTTCGAGGGGGAAAAGTCGACGACTCTCAGTTTTACTACAATGGTGAACAACTTGGACCAGCAGATAGACCTTGTTAACAACAATCAGAGGCTGTTTGGTATAACTATATGTATCGTGGAAATGCTCTACTGTTGCTGTGAAATGATGTGATGTAGTTCATAGTTTCCTAGAAGCATCTTTGAGGTCATACAGCTATGAAAGTGCTGCACTGTGAGGTATTTGCTCTACAGCTCACAAAAGCTGCAACAAATTGTCAATCACTTGAAATTGGAAAGTATGTGCACTGCATAGCAGGAACTGCACAAAGATGAAAATAAGGCTGGCTTCAAGCCATACTTGAAGCTCAGGCTGAACCTTTTGACTAAATGTTGAATACAAACTAATGGGATTTTTCCTTTTGTTTTTCTTCTTTTTCTCTTTGAGCAAACTGGGAATTGTCGTCATATCCAAGACCATTTACCTTCTCTGCCTTAGCAGCTGCTTCTGCAGATTTTCCATATAACTTTTCTCTAACTGTAAGTTGGCCCCTCAATTTTTTGTCTTGCAAAGCCTGCGATAAAGAAAATTCTTCAAGACACAGAAAACAGACAGCTTGGTATGAAACTTAGTCTAATCACAACCTAGCATACCTCTAAATTAGCACCATCACCTCTCAGATATTTCTTAATTCGTGTTTCCAATTCGCCAGAGTCCTCCTGCACCGGAAAGTAACAGAGACATGAGCTCCAGATTAAGATAATGTTACACACATCAAAAATATAACAATTGAAGAAAAGATGGTGGGTACGTTAACTCTCACAGGTCATGACATAAACATCACATGCATCCAAGAAAAGGAGTAGGGGTGAGCGGTTCCAGGTTCCGGGTAGGTTCCACCTGGAACCTGGAACCTTACCGCAGGTACAGGTTCCTCATTTTTTGGAACCTAGAACCTACCCGCCACACTGTGGAACCTGGAACCTACCCTGTCACAGGTTCCGGGTCCGGTTCCAAGGTACCCGACAACCTACTTATGAAATTTCTATGTCCGCATTCCACCAGCAGTTCCTAATGTTATTCGTATTATCCTGTTGGAAGGCCAAAAATGCTGATTTAACTTTAGATGGCCACAGAACACTAATTGTTATGATCTCATCACCTTCACTCAAAAACAATAAAAAGTAAAGATTCGGTTCAGAAATCTCTCTATCCTTTCTCAGCAACAACATCCCAACCTCCAACACTCAACAGAAGCACTAGTCAAAATGGAAAAACCTTCTCAATACGCCAACCAAGCTTCCGAGTACCAACGATTCAACAACTCGGACAAAACGTGAATGAATCGAATCAAACGACACCCAGAAAAAGGCAAAATGCATCCGCCACACAGCAAACCAGAAACCCAAGAGCACCCATTATAGAGACAGCATATGTACTCCTCATTCACCACGAAAGATGGAGGAAAGGGAAAATCGGCAGAAAGCTAGGTTGAAGAAGCAACCTTCAAAATCAAAAGGTGCGAGAACATCCAGACGAGATCAAACACACCACACATGCAATTAAAAATCCCAAGCCGTCCAATATTACCTTGCCAGTGTGACCCTGCAAGGTCCGGCAGCACACCAGATCCGTCGGCCCAAAAGTGACCGGAGTCCTCCCCTGAGCCCTCGCATACCCGGCAACTACACACAATTAACCGCGCAAACCAAACAGATCGAAGCACTCAGTCACAAATCGCACAGAAAGCAAAGTCAAACCCTACATAAACAGCTCGAAGGCGTTGGAAAAAGGAATCAATCAACGAAACACCAACCATCGGTGTCAAGCAGCTGGACTCGCTTCTGCTTCAAACGCTCCTGCAGGGAATTGACGGTCTTGGTCGCGGCCTTGTGGCGCTCCTTGAGCTCCGCCACGGACATCGTCTCGCACGCGCAAAGTTCTTCCTAAACAGAAGACATCATCGCTCGGCTCGGCTCATCAGCGAGGACCGCGAGTTAGGTTTCGGCAACGAAGAGGGCGACGGTGATGATGCATCGGAAGAGCGAGCTAAGCAGGTACGGGTTTCGAGAGTGCGGACAGGGGAGCGAGATCGCAAAGAACTGAGCACTGACTGATTGGGATTTGGGCGTCCGAACAACTGAGGAAGTAGCGTGGGACGGAGATGGAGGAGGATCGGCAATGACTGACGTAGCGGCCTTGCACTTGCTGGAGTCGAGAGACAAAAAGAAGAGAACAGAAACTCTACTGAGAAAGGAAAATTAGGGTTGATGGTATATATATACCGGTTCCGGTTCCGGTCCGGTTCTAGGGTGGAACCTGGAACCGGAATCGGAACCGGCGGTTCCTATAAATGAGGAACCGAGAACCGGATCCGCATTTACCAGAACCGGGCCCCATGCTCAGCCCTAGACAAAACATTTAAACAACATTGCGTTGCCAATGATGACAATGTCTATACTGCCTGGGTTTATTACATAATTGAACATTCCAAGACACGCAATAAAGCACCCACAAAAACCCCCCAAAATAAAAACATGCAGAGAGTTCCTATTGCGGGACTAAATAGGTAGCAGATTCTGGGTTATGTCATGAACACGTGAATGAACCAGGGAGCTCCAAAAGCAACACAAAACTTCACAACACCAACCAGTTCAGTAGGAGGCTTAATCTTTTTCGGAGCACCAGTTTCTTGCTTCACCTCTTTCGCTCTTGCTTCACACTTCTTCTGCTTCACGCGTACAGATGAACAGAAACCCAATTAGCAATTGATCCACCCAAAGAGCGCTTGACTTCACCTTTAACGAGTTGATACGATAGTTAGAAGCAGCTGAGGCGAATTCAGCACGCAGGTTCGAGATAGAGCAAGCGCTTCGAAAAACTCCCAATCAATTTTTCGCGCGGTTTGGTTTTTTGCCGGTGGCGAGCGAATCGCAGAAGAAGGTGAACGGGAGGAGATTAGGGATCAGGGTTTTAGCCGAAGGGAACGTTGAGCGGGTTTGGGCTGCAAACGAATCGGGTCATATGACCCGCTTACATTGGACCAGCGCAAGGGTTATCCATGACCCGAAAAGTCGGCCTGGCTCAAATCAAGAAGTGATTGGCTCGGGCAGAGCGAATCCCAGTTCGATCGGGGCCGTTTATTGCTTGAGCCGGTGGGTGTGTTTTTTTTTTTTTGGGTGTGGTTTCAACACAAAAAAAAAAAATCGTAAAAGATGGTGGCAAAGGTTGGTCATTTGTGGACAAGCATAATAGTCTAAAAGATTCTAAACTTTTGATAGCGCCGCCAATTCGATCTTAAAATTTCTAATTGTGTAAATTTAGTTATAAACCTTTTAACGATTTATCAATTTTAACCAAAAATCATCGACGCGGATGCCGACTATCCTACTGACACGACAGAGGCCATAGGCCCTATATCAAAAGAAGAAAAAATAAAGAAAAGAAAAGAATAAAGAAGCTAATAAAAAATCAGAAAACTTAGAAAAAACAATTGCAAAAATTGTACATATAAGTGCTAGTCATGTCGCATAGGACGGGTCTATGTCAGCAATTTCTAAAAAACCATCGACATAATTGAAAGGTCTGAAATTAAATTGATCGCCATATAGTAAGTTTAAGACTTTTTGGACAATATTCCCTTGTCAATGTGGCGGCAATGAGCCATTAGTTTTTTCCCTCCCCGTAGCGGCCACGGGAAAATGCCTTGACCTTGAAGTATTATTTTCTTTTTGGGGTCTGGTTCTATACTTCTATCCTATTTATGTTGTACGTATGTTGTGCGCAACACGTTTGAAGTGTCTGTCTTATGTGCCCCAATGGCCATTGGCCACCCACTTTTCCAAAAGGGAGAGGTGGCGAGTTCGATTCCCCACCTTCTCAAGGAAATGACTAAGAGCCCCGTTCGATATAACTCTTAACTCAGAATTATAACTATACCGCAAGGTATTGCGATTTGTATGTTCGATAATATATGTTTTCAAGTACTATTCGTACATACATTGGTCAAGTATAGTGTAGACCTTTTCTCTCTGTTTAAAGCTCTTTATATTGTCATCAAGTCGACAAATGACAGCTCTACTTTTCTCATAAGGAGCAAACAAGAAGACGAATGAAGCACAAGGAAAACAAGAACAGGCAAAATCCAGATGTCGTCGACACAATTTTCCCATCTTCTTTTTCTTCCCAAAGGAACAAGAATTGGATGTTAACCTTGTGCCCTTGTCCATTTTCCTCCGGGCTTTCCTCAAATTCATCCACAGGAAAAAACGATGATTCTTATGTTCTTGTTGAGCCAACTTCAACACATAAAATTAATCAAGCATATATAGAATTCTTAACAAATTGTTGCGAACCCACCTCTTAGTTAATAATTGATCGCTCACTCCATCGGTTTTGCTTCCGTACCCCCCCGGTAATGGAGGAAGACGGGTCGGGTCGGGGCAAGGTGACGTGCGGGTCGTGGATCCGACGTCCCGAGAAGGCAAACTTGGTAGCGTTGGGCAAGCCGGGGAGCAACGGCCGCCCTTCATCGCCATCGTTGATACAGATTCTCTCTTTTGATCCCAAGACTACTTCTCTTGCCTCTCTCCCTCTGGTATCCCAAGATTTTCTTTTCTTCAATCATCAAAACTTGCTGATTTTATGACTAGTTTTTGTGCATTATCAATTTGTACACTATTACATGTGCTGTTCTTATACTTATGTTTTTGTTCATCAGGCAACTCATGAGCTCGGAGCAAGTGAAGGCCATCCCTTGACCATCGCAGCGCACCCAAGCGGCGATGACATCGTGTTCTCCACAAGTTCCGGCGGATGCAAGTGAGTCGACTTCTCCTCCCTAATGTCCGAAAATTCTTTTGTTTCATCTCTAATTATGTGTTTGAGCTCGTTGGTGTTGTGTTTTAAGGACACCATTTTTCCCCATGGTTTTCCTAGAATCTTGGAACTGTATGGCCGAGAATCGAATCTGAAGCTGATAGCCAGAAAGCCACCTCTTCTCCAGGACATTGGCCCTCAGCAATGCCTTGCCTTCAGTAGCGATGGATCCAGACTCGCAGCCGGTGGATTGGTAACTGATCAATCAATCAATCGTGTTTTTTCTCAAGATTTTGTGAGGTAGCATGTTTGTGCTCCGATGGTTAATATCGCGTGCGAAACTACAGGACGGTCGTCTCAGGATCTTCAAGTGGCCGAGCCTCCAGGTCATGCTGGATGAACCGGCCGAGCACAGCTCCTATCGGGATCTCGATTTCAGGTCTGTTGCGGGTCTATCTTTCCTTTGGAATTTTGGATGGCCCCTGGGGAGACACACTTGGGGCGGCCTCTGCATAAGACTTACAGTGCTTCTCATTTTTTGCAGCCTGGACTCAGAATTGCTGGCCTCAACCTCCGCTGATGGTTCGGCAAGAATACGGAGGGCCGAAGATGGCGTTCTCTTGGCTACCTTGGCTCGTGGTTTGGTAAGGCCAAGTACAACCGAAGCATGCCTGCGTTCTCATTAGTAATTTGAATTTTTATCTCCTGGCAGGATGAAAGATTTGAGCTCTGTCGGTTCTCTAGGGACGGGGCGAGACCGTTCTTGTTCTGCACGGTTCAGAAAGGTTGGTTCATTCTTCGGCGCGCCCCTTCCCTTGAAGCTGCGCGTACTGGCGTAGTTTGATCATCGCATCATCCGGTGCTTTCATATGTCGAATGGCAGGTGATAAGGCCTTGACAGGAGTTTGGAACATAAGCACATGGGACAGAATCGGTCACAAGGCATCGCTCGGGAAGCCGGCTTCGGCTATGTCCATCTGTTCGGACGGAAAATATCTCGCGCTGTAAGAAATTCGAATTGTATCATTTCGGCATCAATTCCATGTTTTTTTCGCCTTTTCCTTCTATGCAAAAAGGGATTAATTGTCTGTACCCCCAAAACAACAAACTAGGGGAGGCAGAGATGGTGATTTCTGTGTGGTCGAGTTGAAGAAGATGGAGATATGCCATTGGAGTAAGGGGCTGCACTCCGGTACCAATTTTTCGTCGCTAGAATTTTGTCCGACCGAGAGGTAACGACCATCTGACAGCCAGACGATCTTTAAACTCCATACCGGTGAAAATTCCACAGACCGGCAATTCGTCCGAATGTTGAGATTCCTCAGAAAGCTCAGTGTTATCCAGTTTGCCAAGAAACGTTGACAGAGTTTTTGATTTGTTTTGCAGGGTCTTGTTGAGTACTTCCAGCGAATGCGGAGCATCGGTGACGAAGCTAAACGTACCGGCCGAGTGGAAAGGTCGCTCTCTAAATCGAGCGCACACGCAGAGAACATTTACGTCAATTATTATCGAAGCCACGATTTCTCACCATTCACCCTTGTATATGCAGATTGGCAACTCTATGGGATACTTCTAGGATTGTTTCTGGCATCAGCGGTTGCATACTATATATTCTACAAGAACTCCGATTCATTTTGGGACTTACCCGAGGAGAGATCGACCCGCTAGGCCGGTGATTGAAGCAGTCATGCCCGATCCGTAGTCGATTGGATCGAAAACAGACACAGGCATGTTGGAAGACTGCTAACTGTGTGGCATCTGCTCGGACTACTCAACTGCGCCAAAGGGGTGGGAAAACTGCGCGAAGAATCAGCATTGCATCGAGACGAGAATGTTCTTTGTCTCCTCGGTTAGGACTAATCGATCTCATTTGCATGAACAAATCTCCAGGGGTGGTCTCTATTTTTCTGCTTTTTTTTTTTTGGGTTTCTACTATTGAAATTAGGGATTTGAGTAACTGACAGTGTGACAGTATAACCGTGCAATCTCAATAGCAAGTGTTGCGAATGACAATATATATAATCATAGTGGGACCCACCTCTAATATTATATTTAGTATTCTAACTTGAAACTGTCATTACGGTCATGCTAGCATGACTCATTGAAATAAATAGTTCTTCAGTTATCAATTTCTTTGCCATTGCGGTGAAACTGAAATCATGGTAATCGAACCCTTTCCCCGAGTACTAGGAATTCGATTGGCTGTCAGATCTTAATTGAGTCTAGGAGGCTAGGACAGGGTTGAGCCCATCTTAATTTGGGCTTAAAAGTGATGTAGGCCCAATCATCTCCTGATCATCTTGTAATTACTGACCTAATATTGCACTTTCTTCCATATAGCTAGGTGAGATTACACATGTTTGCTCTTAAATTTTCCAATAGTCCCCAAAGTCATCACCTAGACAAATCCAAATGGCTAGAATTCCCAGCTCAGCAAATTTCTAAACTTATTCTGGGCAACTTAGTGTAACAGATCTAACTAAAGGAATCAAAAATGGCACTTACTAGATAATAGCAGCGTAAAGGATCGTGTTGTCCTCCAATTACAGTCGAAGGAATCTCCCTCCAATCAATTACTAATTGGCCGGTCGCAAACAAAAAATATCACTAAATCTTCGGTTCAAGTAAAAATTCACTCCGACCAATATCCCGACAGACGAGTTACCGGTATGAACACCACATGTGGATAGCATCCGTATGAATAACCCATCAATAAGAAGTCTGGCGCGAGAAAGTTTTCCATAATTAGGGATGGCGCGACACAGCCTAAAGAAATCCCTACGTATATGCCGAGATTAGCTTAGCTTCAATCAGAGATGGATGTCCACAAGTTGAATTACTACCACAGGAATATGTATGTCCAAATTGATCGAACATGTCACGAAGTTCATCGGATGTTCCAAGAAGAAAGAAACGACCAAAGAAAGGTGGCCGAGACCAGACATCAAAGTGTGCGAAACCCGACCAGCAATGTGTTAGCTGTCTAGGAAACTCCACACAAAATATTATTACTTTTCCAGAGAGAAAAGAATACAATAAAAATAACCCTAAGCTCCCCCAACATGGCCTCAAGAACATGACCTGATCTTTCGCCCTTTACGCAAAGTTCCCTCAAGACACGAATCACGATAACTTGTGACGAAATCTACCTTCCCATCTTTGGATCTGGCAGCTTCCTGCGGTAAATTAATCAATTATTTTATTAATTAATTGATTAACTAATGATTAATGTGACGTCTTACGTTGGAAGATAGTTATTAAAAAAAAATCAATAGTCCAAATGTTTGGACAAAAGGGTTACTGCCTCGACACAAGGAATAAAGTTGCTTGGTTCGATTCGAGATTTGATTGGATTTGGAATGTTGTGTGATTAGCTCACTGCCAAAGGAAGCCGATCACAACCAGATTTTCGTGTCTGCGCTTCTTGCAAATGTTTAGTTTGATCAATATCCTTTCACATAAACAGACTTTGAGATGCAAATACTCATTCATAGATCAAATGAAAGTAATCACTAAAAAGGCCAAAACTTATGTGAATTATAAATTCACTTCACCCGAAAAAACCAAAAACAGTAATAAATACGCTACGTATTTAATGTAGGATCTCATTAAGCAATGCCATAAGGGTACCTGTTAAGAAATTAATTACCAATGTCTTGTTAACGAGTGCCCTCAAGATGTAGGAATTGAGATTCTCGTCCCACGACATGGCTTTTTTCTCTCCTCAGTGCATCACATTAGGTGTTTTCCAACCTCAATATCTTTCAATAGGCAACAAAAATCATATGCTTAATGAAGAGAATATTCGATTTTTCAAGTATCGATTGTACACGTTACGGGGGAGTCGGTGCATCGAAAGCTTGTAATTTTTTCCTTACATTTGACAACGTCTGAAAAAATTTAAAAATTGAGGCTCCACGTGTCGAAAGATGGAGGATCAGCATGATATTCAGTGCAAGTTAACGGCTAAAAGTAAACATTCATTCCGGCAGGAGATGAGGGGAAAGAAGGTGGATAGACAGATAGGGATCGCCACTTTTCTTGTCTCGTGTCGTCGCATGTACCGGCGGTGAAACCCATGCAAAGGTGGCAAGAACCAGACATTTCACGTGCAAAGATTCGTATCTTCCCATTTAATAAATTATTATTATAATAATGATGATGACAATCGGGTTTGGTATTTGGTAAACCCGATCCACACACCCACACCCACTGAAATCTGCCCATTCATATTAATTGATTCCCACCGCACGTTCGGAGGCTCCTACATGGAATCCTATGCTAAAAGTGTTAATCCTCTCTAGAGAGAGAAAGAGAGGGGGAGAGAGAGAGAGAGATCTTGATCTACATTTTTTCCTCATTAATTTGGGTTAAATCCAGTGTTTTCCTACTTCCAAACCTTCGAACGCGAAATAACCGGTGGAATAATTAAGTCATTCCGGCTAAACAAAACTAGTTATGATGTCGAGTCATTGACTGAAACCTTTTTGTTTTTTAACATGAGATACGAGTTTAAGGTGCCGTTTGGAAGATATTTCCTTCAAAATGACCGCTTCTAACGCTTGAGAATAATTAGCCAATAAAAAATGTATCCGTTACCAACAATAATTTATCTCTAAAATATTTTCGTGAAGAATGAAAACATCTCTCGTTTATTTGTTATTGTAAGCAACATAGGCGGATGTCATTTTTAGATAAATACTTTTCAAATCATTCATTTACCGCAAAAAACGCACAAGAGGGCCTGAAGATCACAAATTACATCAAGTGAAAGATTAGCTGATTAACTGAAGAACTCGGTTCGCCCCCTTGTTATCAACTGACATTTCTGTGAGATCGTCTTCCGATGAACTAAAAGATTAAGCAATTACACAGAGGCACGACTTAGTATTCATACAAATTAACTATTAAGATGGTTTTTGGTTGTTGCCTGCATCTAAAACATGTGAAGATATTACTCAGTATACTGTCAGTTGTCACCCTTGTGGGTCTTGTCATACTAGTCTTTAGGAGGAAAATTACCAAAAAAGTCTTAAACCTATAACAATTGTGCCAAATCAGTCATAAACCTATTTTTTCGCCGATTCAGTCCTAAACCGTTTGTAATTGTGCCAATTCAGTCTATCCGATAAATTTTTGCTGAGCGGCGTTGACATGGACGCCGACCGACCGACGACCTAATATTTTTAATATATATTTTTAATTTTTCTTTTTTCTCCTCCCATCTTCTTCCTCTGCTTCAGTTATCTTCTTCATTCGTTTGGCAAAGGGCCAGAGAACGCCCGACGAGGCTCGTCTTGCCAAATCGCTTGAAATTCGAGCTCGACTCAACATCCATGGCAGCTGCTTCTGCTTCCGTTCTCGCTCCGGTCATTCACTTCTTGTCCCCTGTCGCAAGATGAGTTGAACTAATTGGGCATTTTGCAGTTTTAATGTTGCCTCAGCCCAGATTTGGGCGAGATCGAGCCTCGTTAGCCCAGATTTGGGCGAGACCGAGCTTTGCCCGACCATCGCGAGGCTCAAGACAGCCGGCAAGAGAGTGATGTACATATGGACATTGAGCGGGAACCCGTCGGCCTAGTGGTAAATATCAATCGAGGTCCCACTCGCACTTCTCTAAGACAAGGAAACGACCGAATTGCACATGGTCCTCATGACGTTCGTGTCTTACCAAAGGAAATTCTCTAGCTCGCCTCCGTCTTCGCACTTGGTATTCAGCCACCATATGCACCAGGAGGTTCTCTAGCTTCCCACTCTGAAGCACGCTCACTGTGTCAGATCTGGGCAGGCGAGCCTCGCCCGACCTTAGTGAGGCTGAGAGGCTTGCCAACTGTCCTCTGGTCGGTCGCCGAAGCAAAGGAAGAAGATGACTGGACCGGAGGAAGAAGATGGGAGGGACGAAGAAGAGGGGAGGAGGAAAAGAAAAGAAAAAAATGTTTTAAAAACATATTAAAATTTAAAAATATTAAAAATATTAGGTCATCGGTTGGCCAGCGTCCACGTCAGCGCCGGCCAGTCAAAATTCGCCAGATGGATTGAATTTGTACAATTGCAAAAGGTTTAGGATTGAATTGATAAAAAAAAAAAATAAGTTTAGGACTTTTTTAGTAATTTTCCCAATCTTTAGGTATAAAGACTTATGAAGAGAGTAGTTGAGTGGGAACGATTTTTTTTAATTCTTATTCATTGGAGGCCGTACCTACACCGAACACATGATTATTTCCGTCACCTAATCAACTGCCGTTGCATAAACACACTGAGGATTTTCCACCCGAGCTCGTGCGTAGCGTTCGGGCGGTGGATTAATTACCGCAGAGACATACGTTAAATTAATGGGTAGGTTTTCGTTGGTTCTAGCTAGGTTAATAAAGAAGGCATTTACATACGTTTCCTATGTGGACAGGAGCTACGTGCAAAATAATCCGGTAAGTGTAGTTTTTTTTTTTTTTTTTAGGTTTCGTTTGTTTCACGAAAAAATGATCGTTTGTGCCGCTTATATTAAATAATAAGTGGAAAATGTTTTCAATTTTAACAACTTATGTCTAATTATTTTCGTGAAAGATGAAAATACTTTTCTGTCGTTTATTTTTCCAAGCGATATAAACCATCATTTATAGAAAATATTTTTTCAGACCATTCATTTATCTCAAGATAAACGGGGAGTGTAAGGGTCCAATTCGTTTCCAGGAAACAAGATGTATATTTGAGCTTTGAGAATTTTAGGGCGTTCGATAGTTTCAATTCTTTGCTTGTAACGTTTGGTTTATCACATAAGAATTTTAGGGCGTTCGATACTAAAGACATTTTCCCTTATTACAATTGTGCAGGAAATTCATCACATAAGTAATCCCTTGATCAACTTATTACTAAGATGTGTTGATAGTCGAATATATGCTGCCTTTTTAGCAACACAGATAAGCGTGATTAATTATTTAACCTATTGATTAAGTGCCTAATGTGGTAGTAAAAAAATTCTTGTAGCATTTCTTCCTTGCTCGGACCATTTAACCTTTTTTAGCATCATGCCAAGGATATTAAGATCCAACCCACAGCTGCCCAAACCCAATCTTCTCCTTTTGGTTTATATTTTTCCTTAAAAGCTTTTTGAACTAATTCGAATAGTTTACAGGGAATTGAGTATATAATAATATTTGGGTGACTGTTATGCTGATAGTTTGCTTTGGGCCACAAAAAAATTAAATAATAATTAATTAAAAAAATTACTATGGGATCCGCTCTTTTAAAATCTTATGGCTCACAACATACTGTTATTCTCACAATCACCTGAAGACTTTTATGCTGGTAAAGTCTTATTATATATACGATAATGAATGTGCGAGAGAGCTAATTCACCTTGTACCTAAATTTATCTCTCGAAATTTTTACGTGAATTCTCTCTCTCTCTCTGTGTCTAGATTATTAATTTCGATATTTCCTTACAAATCATATATGCTTTGTGTGGATAATGTCATTGGGTAAATGCAAATAAACGAAATTGAAACTTAATACAACACCTTCTATTTTTTTTTTTTTTGAGCTGGTGAGTGGATTCCCAAGTTCCCGAAGCTAAAAAAGGCCATAAAAAACCATGTAACGTCAGATCGCGATCTCGTGATCACGGACGAACCCTAACTGGAAAGAAAATAAAGAAGCTCAAGAAAAAAAAGCTGAAAAAGCTGAGCAGCAAGCAACCTTTTTTATGACAACAAATCCAGGTCATCATCATGTCTCTCTCTCTCTAACCTTGTCCAGCAAGCCTCTCTCTCTTGGAGACTTCTTTTTATACGCTACTTCGGGAGTCAAGATCGCACGGTCTCGACCCATGAAGACGTCTCTCTTCCCTTCTCCCTCCGCCATGCCTCTAGATCTGGAGCTGCCCAAGATCAGGGTACCCTCTTCCTCCGTCGCTGCCGACGAAGAAGCGTCCTCGAACGGTGACGCGGGTGCAATCCAGATCGTCGCGAGCGAGGACGGCGAGTGCTGCCGGACTCCGACCTCGAGCGAGCACAGGATCCAGGCCGCCGCAGCGAGCTGCCCGCCGGCGCCGCGGAAGCCCCGAGCCGTGCCTTCGCGGCGGAAGAGGACGCGCGAGTTCTTCGACGTGGCGAACAGGGACGAGGTGGAGGGCTTCTTCCGGAGCTGCGAGCTGGCTCTGCACTTGAGAGACGGGCCTCGCGGGGCGGTGGTGAAGAGGAGGTACCTGAGTAAGGGCTTTGTGGTCGCAATTCTCTGATCAACTCTTTTTTTCTCCCCTCGTCTCTCTTTTTTATTTTTTATTTTTTTTTCTTCTGTTTTTCTTGGGCAAATTGTCTTTATCACTCGCGAATTCCAATTTGTTTATACCGAATCATCAAACGTGTAATCTCCTTATCAGATGTTGCTGAATGTAAGTACATAGAGATCTCAATATTGTTAAAAAAAAATGTTCTTGTTCTTTGCCTTTTGGTTTGTGCGATCTTGGTTTTTGCTGTGAAGTTCAGCTGCAGAATGAATCTCCATTTCGATCTTTGTTACGCTTTTATGTACGAATTCGCCGTTGGTCATGAGCAAGAAAATCTCACTTTCCCAGCTTTATTCCCGCTGAATAATCCAGCAGAAAACAGACATGTAGATCGACTCGGTGGAAGAACACGCAGACAGTTCTTACGAGGTTGTTTTGTTTGGGTGGTTTTTTTTTTCCGCCCCTTTTTCTCCTTAAATCATTTTTGTCTGAATGAAAAGAAGGTAAATGTAGATGGTGAGCTCGTTAAGACATTGGTGATTGATGCCAGTCCTGACAATAGCATCAACATCAAGTGATGCTGGGGTTTCGCTTAGAACGGCAATTATCCGGGTACCTTGGTATATATTTGCAGTGTCTATTTGCGAACACCCAACAATTATTTTTGAAATATTTTTCTTGCGAATACCGTCTGTTAGATCAAAGTTGAGGGAGTTTGTTTATAAGATTCATGCAAAACCCTAATCTAGTCGACCGCTCAACGTATCAAGAGCCCACGAAATGGCTTTCTGGAAGCTGTCTCACCCAGCTTTGAGATGCTGCAGTTTTCCAAAACATGTGATTTTAAGGTGTTTCGCAGCACGGTTACAACACATGACAGTTATAATGCACCTGCATTTACATCAAAAAGGGACCTACTCCAGCTTGAAAGCTTGATTAGGGACCCAAACACCTACATGTTATTTCTGAAATTAACCTAACTCTCCTCAAACTTTTATGTTTGTGCAATCACGCCTTAAATGTTTATCTGAAAGTGTGACAGCCTATCCTTAACCTCTCAATCGGTGCAATCAGATCCGAAAGACCCTTTTAATTGCAATCAAGCCCTAAATCCATACTAAAAATTGCAATTTGAAGCCACAAGCATTGGAAATTTTACAGTGTCACACGGGCAATTTTTTATGCCATGTATATGTATGAGCATTATTATTAATCGAGAGAACTTGATTTTACTTTTCCAAAGGGTTTAGCAGCTTAAATGCCCCAATTAAAAAAAGGTTATAAGCTCAGTCTTTTAGGGAAACTTTATTAAAAAAAGTTTTAAACATATTGTGTTAGTGTCAATTCAATCATAAACTTTTCAATTTGACCATTTTAATCCTGTATATTTTGACGATTTGCCAATGTAGTCCTTCCAGCCAATTTTGGCCTGAAAACGCTGATGTGGACGTCGAATGTCCTACGTGGCATGGTCGACACCAACGTGGATAATATTTTAAATTTTTAATATTTTCTAGGTATTTTATAAAAAAATCTGAATTTTTTCTTTTCATTTTTTTCCTTCTTCCTTCGGCAATCGCCAGACCTCACTGATGGCCAACAACCGGCCATAGACAAGGGCTGAGGAGGTCCAACCTCGCCAAAAAATATATAAAAGAATTCAGAAAAATACAAAAAAATTGTCTACTGCGCGGGTTGGTATCCACGTCTGGAATGATTACACTAGCAAACTACCGCAAAAGTTTAGGAATTAATTGAACAATTAAAAATACTTTAAAATGAATTGGAATCATACAATAGTTCTCGAGCTTTTTTTGGTAATTCACTCATCTTTTAGATTTCATTTCTTTCGCAAATAATGAATGATTTGAAAAATACTTTTATGAAAATGATCCCTTCTATTACTTACAAAAATACACGAATGAAAATAATTTTCAGTGCTGGCAAAAATATTTGGATATAAATCGTCGTGTATGATGAAAATACCTTTCATAGATTGATTATTTTGAAAAAATATATTTTCTAAATCATTCCGTTTTTTTATTGAAATAAACAGAGCCTTTCAGTGCACCCATTTCGTATTTTGCGAGTGAGAGAAGGGAGGGGATTGAAAGGTTCAGATATCCTGTATCATGAAAAATGTTTCAGCTTGTAAATTCATTAATCCTAAAACCCAAAACAAAAATAGGTTTTCGCATATAACTTGAGGATATACGGATGAACCATGTACGTGTGAAAATGCCATGTGTGGAGACATTACAAAACTTAGGTGTTTGGGCCATTTAGCCCCGACTCATCTCATCGAGCCATTTTCTTTGTTCTTGTATTGATCCCACCTAATGTTAGAGACACTAAAGACTTTTTTACATGTTTACAAAATTGATGACTCCAAATTTCAATTTGTTGTCTGATTGAGTCAATTGTCAAATACACGGGTCCCACTAATTGAAGACACCCAATCAAAGCTTTACACGTCGGTTATCAAGTATGATGTGTAATGAGAAATTTGAGTAAACCTAACATTTATTCACACATAAGAAGATATCTAGTAGAGTTGACCCTCTTTTAAGTTGGACTCACATAATTCAAGTGCTTCTAGAGTGTCCTCTTCAAGGTTGACTGTGGTAGTTTTGTTGGGCAGTAAACAAGAAAATCGGTATCTTTCGATTCTTTCCCGGCGGTGAATTCAAGAAAAGAAAGAGAACAAAATTTCAATACGTCAAAATTTGAAAAGAAAAAAGAAAATGAAACCAAAAAAAAAGGAAAAAGAAATTGAAAAATGGAAGAAGCATGACCGACGATCTCCCTTCCCTTCCTTTACACGGCTCTCTCCATGTCAATTTCCTCCACAGATAAATACAAATCATCATCATCATCATCATAATCATCCCCCTTCCCTCCTATTTCTTCATTCTCTGATCTCTTCTCCCCCCCAAAAGTCATGTCCACCGATCTCCCAGCCCTCAACCACCAAACCCTAAACTTACCCTCGATCCACACCCAAACCCCTGATGAGCAGTTCTCCGATCCGATAGCTCGGCCGAGTCAAAACGGCGAGGATGGCGGCGGCGGCGAATCTTGCCGGACGCCGACGTCCGAGAAGCATAGGATCCCCGCAGTCCTCCGTTGTCCTCCCACGCCGAAGAAGCCGAGATTCTCTCCCTCCTCCTCGTGCAAGCGGAAGCTGTCTGAGCTGGATTTCTTCGATGTCGTGAACCGCCGCGAGGTCGACACTTTCTTAGACCTGGCCGCCGCCGTCGCCGCCGCCGGAGTTTCCAAAAGGAGACGCCCCCTTGTAGAATGAAGGATGGCGGTTCAAAATACCGAAAATTCATTGGTGAAATGTATTTACCACACACTTTGCAATTTACACATACCACATTATTACATAAACATATGCAGCTCCCTCCTATCGCTTGATCCCAGCATGTTCTTTCTTTGTTCATTATATCTTGGAAAGAGGAGAGAGAGAGAGAGAGAGAGAGAGAGAGAGATCAAACATGGTGTCAAATTATTCATTTTTTTTGGGGGGGGTTGGAATAATAGATATGGTAGATGAAGTTGGTGGGAGTAAGATTAAGTGAAGATTAAGAGAGTGGCCGGGGCTGATTGGGGGGAGGATCAATCAAATTATATTTTATTAGAGGTTGGTTAAAGATGGTTGATCTGCATTCCCCTTTGACAATTCAGTGTTGTTGAGTGTTAGACACGGCTTTGGGATTGATTCCCACACATTGTTTTCATAATGTCATTATCATTTTTTTTATTTTCCATGTTATAGAGAGAGAGAGAGAGAGAGAGAGAGAGAGAGAGAGAGAGAGTTTGAATAAGCCCAAAATAGATGGAATGTGCAACATCATGGGTACTGCTGGATGTTGTGGGCACGATTTGTCTTCTTCGACAAATTCTGACTTTTAATTATTGTCGCCATGTGGAACACACACACAAATTAAATTTCTGACACATAAAACCAATTAGGCCTCTCCCCGATCCCCAGACCTTGATCCAATCAAAAATAAGTTTATGAGCCCACCATTCATTTTCAGCCTCCAACTCAATTTGCGGAGTCCTACGTGATAATCACTCCACGTCAACGCTACCAAATAGAAAAATCAGGACAATTGTATATGGCCTCATTCTATAACTTATTCGATGCCACAAGATCTTGAAATATCACATGTTCCCCCACGACTCACAACCACACAGCTGTTCTTACGTTTAAAAAAGAAGCGGAAAAACCTGAATTTCTCTACAATTATAGCATCCCTCCCATACTTATATTCTCCATTCATTTATTGATTTGATTTTTCGAATAAAATCGCAAAAAATCCCATACCGATAAACATATAATAAATTTACCCCAAACTATTTTTTTACCACTAAAAAAACCTCCAAGCTGGCATGCATGTGACAAATTTGGCCCTCATTAATTTCTTTTAAATTTGGTTAATACCATGAAAAACTCCAAACCGGTACACCTATGACAAACGGAGGGTAAAAATCCCAAACTAGTACACCGATCAACTGTCTCGTGTCATTTAACACAACAATTTGACGATAGAATTTAACGGGGTAAATTTATTACATATTTACTAGTTTGGGATTTTTTATAGTAAAAAAATCAGCTTGGAGTAAATTTATCGCAGGTCTACCAGTTTGAGGTTTTTCGTCGTATTAACCCAAAACATAATAAAAAAAACAATTTGCCCTAAACTTCCATAAAACCCAATTTATAATCCTCAGATCGATGTATATATGCATCGATTTCTCCTCCTTGAAGTAGAGAATAACGCGTACTAGCTTTGGCTTCAATTTCACGTATCTCATTCGCTTTTTCAAGCCTTTTAGACCCTAATGAAAAAAAAAAAGGGGTAGAGTAGCGAACAAGGTGGGTTGCAGTAATTAAGCACATTAAAATCATCGTCTAATGATCGATTCAACGCTCACGAAAGAGAAGAATATTGAGACGAGCTTAAGGAGTACTCCTCTTATGCGCATCTTAATTTTGACGGGATAAAGAGTATTCTCATCACCTTCTTCCTCATAAAGCTGTTACTTCCATTACAGTAGAGAGAGAGAGAGAGAATATGATGCTTTTGCCGAGACAGGAGTCATTGTCACGGAAAGCATCCAACATGAAGATCGACGAGATGCGGGTACGAGGAAAACTCCCTTCGTACGCCACAAAAAAAAGGAGATTAGTGTTATCTCTTCTTACGTAAGTTATCTGTGGGAGCTTAATGAACACATCTCATTCAGTTTGTGTTTTTCTTTTCTTTCTCAAAACTCTGTAAAATTTTGCTTTTACATGTTCCGCTCTCAGGACCAGACCCGATCGACCACCGGGCCGAGCTGGCCCTCGCGTCTAACATGGAACCCGAGCTCACCCGTCACGGAGGAATGCCCGTTTTCGGGCTAACCGGGGCTTTTGATCTAGTGCGTTTTATTTCCGAAACCTGCCTTTTCGCCCTTTGTGTGAATGGCTAAGTAGGAATCACTGTATGTCTCTTGATTCAAAAGATCTCTTGTTCAAATTACAACACTGAGGCTTCCATGTGGCCTTGGGGTCCAAATTGCAACGTTTGCTTCGGACTAGTCATCCGGCGAGTGAAGTCTTGCACGGTGCATGCGGACATTACATTTGCATATGTCGTATTATAAAATAGATATGAGATCTCATCCTGAGCTTAGAGAGAGATTTTGTAATTTAAGTAACAGAACACACAACATATTTTTATATCTTAGTTATTGCAAGATACAGGAACATAAGGCCCATCCAAGTTGTAAAGTCGTATGCTATAAAAAAAAAACATTATTGGCTATTTTCTTGATATCTTTAGGCTTCAAGAAAAACGGTTTATCTAATGTGTTAGAGTGTGGTTCATACTCTTCATCGACAGGAAAGCACGTGCGTCCCGCTCTTCGCTGGGCGAGCGAGGATCTCTAGGGGCAACAACATCCCATGGACAGGAGGACTTTTTATAGTTTAAGCCAATATTTTTTCACTGGTAGTTTAAGTTATTGCCATATATATTATTTTTCGCTTGTAATTGAGTGATCTAACGAGAGATCGAGATGCTAATTATATTGGAATTATCTGCTCGACGTAACCTTATTTAAGGATGAACATGGATAAAAATTTGTGTATCGATTTCTCTTTCTTGCTACGTTTTACTTCGTTACGATTGTGCGTGGAATCATAACATAACGTACTACTAAAGCACAGACCAAGAGTTCGATTCCCGACACTATCATTTTCTTTTGCTCGAGATTCTTGTTATTCCGTTGCTCCCTCTGAATTTTCTTTTGCTTGATGTTCCCGTTATCCTCTCTCTCTCTCTCTCAATTTTCTTTGCTCAATATTCCCATTATTCCGTTCCGCCAGTTGTCCCGTCGACAAGATCCTATCCCTAACCCGCCATGCGCGTGTAAAGGATTAGCTTAAATGCGAGAGGGAGTGAAAACATCATCGACCCATTTTCCAGGCAATATTCGATTCTCGAAAAGAAAGAAGGAACCGTTCATCATCTGTGTTGGAATATATAAATATTAAACCACGCATTCTTCTAACAGCTTAAACTTTTAGAAAAGTTGGCAGTGATCCCATCATTTCTCACATGATATCAGAGTAGGAGGTCCTGAGTTCAAATCTTTCCAAACCCCTATTTGTCTCCCCGATGAATATGTCCAAGGCAAAAGACCAGATTAAGCGTGGGGGAAGAGTGTTGGAATATCGCAAGAAAATTGCGAAATCAAAGCCCCCTTTTGCTGCGTTAGCTGAACTGAACAGACGTGTGACTCTCAGCATCTCTTATGGATCCATCCAACCGTCCACCAGTGACGTAGCTGTGCGCTTTACTTGCCGAAAGGAACTGAAGAGAATCGAGAGGGAAAAGTGAAGTTGAAGCCTGTCGTGTCGAATCTGTACTTAGGAGGAATGGATCTCTGCCTTTTGTCTTTGTGAAGGTAAGAAGACTGCAAAAAGGCTTGGTGGTGGGGAGGGATCGAACTTCATGTTTCCGCGCATTATGAAATAAGTGGAAGTGGGCCCCTTTTTCCCCCTTCTTGATGTTTATATGCCTTGGGGAAAAAGCATCTAACACATTTCTGTCAGTCTCGTCACTTGCCTGGGTTTCCATATCTGCAAAGGAATCTTACGATGTTTACTGTTCCACCGGTAAAATGGTTACTTGTCTTGGTTTTCGTTGCTTTCCCGACTTTTTTTTTTTGGTCGGATTTGCTTTCCCGACTTAATCTTCAAAAGAATTACCAAAAGTCAAAAGTCGTAAATCTATAGTAAATTAGTAATTATGTCAATTTGGTCATAATTTTTTTTTACCAATTTAGTCCTAAATCTTTTGCAATTATGTCAATTCAGTTCATCCAGCAATTTTTTTCCGCCGATGATTTTAATGTTTTAATATTATTTTGAACTTTTTTAATGTTTTTATTTTTTATTTTTTGTTATATTTTTATTTTCACTTTCCTTTCCTTTCCTTTCCTTTCCCTTCCCTTCCCTTCCCTCTTCTTTACAGAGATGGCAGGCTGCCAATGTCCGGCGGTCGGGCGAGGCTCGGCCGTTTGTCGCCGGTGAAGGCAAGGTCAAGTCTTGCCCGGCCACTGTGAGGCTCGGCCTTGCCCAGACACGAAGAGCTCGGTGAGGCCGAGGCAATCGACCAGAGAGGCGGCTGTCCTCTGGCCGGTCGCCGAGCTTTAGCGATCGGCTAGAGGAAGAAGAGGGGAGGAAAAGAAAAAAAGAAAACAAAAGAAAACAAAATTCAAAATTCAAATATTAAAATATTAGGCCGCTGGCCAGTGTCTACGTCAATATCGGCTGGTCAAAATTTATCAGATGGACTGAATTGGCACAATTATAAAAAGTTTAGGATTTAATCAGCGACAATTCAATTTAGGACTAAATTTGCACAATTGTATTAGGTTTAGTTTTTTTTTTGTGGGTAATTTTCCCCTTTAATTTTCAAATAAAGGCCTGAATTATCCTCATTTTTCAAATAAAAGCCTGAATAAATATTGATTTAAATAAAGGTCTGAATTGATTATAATTATTTTAAATGCTAAATATTCCGATAGATCAAGTGTATTTTCGTCCAAAGATAATTTTTACCTAAATTTTAGTTAAACTAGATTAAAAATTAAAAAAAAAATACAGGCGAAAGGCTTCCTTCCACTTGTGGTCGCCCCATCAGGATCGCCAGCACCTCGGTGAAGGTCGATGGCCCTCATCAGAATCGAGAGAGGCCGATGACCTTCATCCAGATTGGTATGAAGGTCGCGGCCCTCTCCAAGTTCTAATGAGGGCTGCTGGCCCTCACCTTTGTTTGGCAAGGATCGCTAGCCAATGCGCCACCCCACCGGCAATTGGGTGGCAAGCACAGGTTGAGGGCTTGAGTTTTTGCTTTTCAGTGTGTTTTTTTTTTTCCTCCAAGCTTCTGCCCCTTTTTTTTTTCATTTTTCACTTTGTCTTTTTTATGATTTCCTTATTTTTATCCTAATTTAATTAAGATTTTGGTATAAAAATTAGAATTAAGATCAAAATGGCGTCGTTTTAGAACTTTATTTTATTTGTAAGCTCTCACTAGCCGTTGGGGGAGGTGAGGGTTGCCTCGTACAAGTCCTCGTTGGCTGCGGGCGAGGCGGCTCTCGCTCAGATCTAATAAGAACCGGCCTCGCTTGTGGCCAGCGAGGGTCACGCAGGCGAGGCTGGCCCTCGCTTGTGGCTTTCAAGGGTGCCTCCCCCTTCCCTCTCTGGGCTTTGCCGGTGGCTGACCATTACCTGAGACCAGCCACCGTCCAAATGAAAAGAAAAAAAAATAGAATAAGGAAAAAGAATATAAAAAATAAAAATAAATAAAGGACAAAAATGCCCTTAATCAGTTGGTGAACCCTTATTTGAAATAAAGTCCACTTCAAACCCTTATTTAAAATAATGTTCATTTCACCCCTTATTTGAAAAAAATAATGACATTTCAAGTTTTTATTTGGAGTTTTTCCTCGCTCTTGCATTGTTTTTGAGCTGTGCAATCGAATCCATCGAATAACACGTCGCGTCGCACCTGGCATGAAGATGACTTGACATGGGATGCTCGGGTGGCACTTAGACATCGTCAAATCATGAGTTGCGAGAAATGAAAAAGAAATTTGGGGAGAGAGGGTAGCATCGCAAGTGATCGAAGGTACAACAATTCTTGCTCGACAATCAAATCATTGACGCCGGCCGTGTCACGTAAGATGATCAACATTGACTAGACCGCCGCATCAGTGATTTCTGACTAAATTTGGCTAGAATGACCAAATAGATAAATCGTCAAAAGATTAAGGAATTAACATAACTTCATGATAAAAAAGAATTGACACAATTTTCGGTGGCGATTGAAGTGTGCCGTACAATAAGTTTATGGTTTACAAAATTTAATTACGAAGTGAATCGCCGTAAAGCGATTGGATGCTTAAACTCATCCCACTCGTTTAACATTGGTAAAGTACCGTTCATGTGTCTTCGTGAACCAGCTGTTTCAAACTCGGCACGACTGATCTTTATCAGATTTAGGAAATACACATTCAGCAGCAATGCTTCACCGGATTGAATACATCCTGACCCAGTGCAAAGGATACAAATTTCGACCCCTGAATCTGTTTTTGGACGTCGACGACACCAGCTTTAGTCAAACCATAAAAGAGGGTGGGGGGTTGGGTTTGGTCAGACTTTTCATCCACCTCAACCTCGGCGACAGTGAGGTTTGGTCCGGTGCGAATAATCTTCATCGGCACATTTCGTCCACCGTTGGAGGCAACGTTCACAGCCCTAACACACAGAGCACTTGGAATAAGTAAAATGAGCTTATGTCGTTTCTCTAAATCAATCGCCAAAGCAAAAGGTTTGTAATGGTGAGGGAATTACTAGCCTTCACCGCGTCATAGTTTGCATTACAAACAATTGTACGAGTAAACAACTCGAGATAATCCAGCGGTCTCTGAATGAGTAGTCTGACTGCAGATTCAATGAACGAAGTGGCAATCCCGGCGTATGATTTTACAGTTGGCGATACTGATGAGTGATAACTGAAGAGTCCTGGCAAGGCTGCGATGATAAAGGATCCAAATCGCATTGCTTCGCCCAAACTGAAGGTTGGCCTCTAGATACGACTTTTCCTCTCCAGTTGATTGCAAAACTGAGATGATACCCTCGAGGAAACGAAGTCTCTGACCCATGCGACAGTCTCAAATTTGGATGTCCATGTGCAAGCAGGATTCTTTTGATAGCCAAGATGTCTTGAATGCGAATGCCCGAAAGATGAATTTCCTGTAGTCGACAATGCTATTTTCAGAGTCCTAAAAGATTTGCTAATCCATAGAAAGACGAATTCGCAGGCCCATGACATTGCCTGAAGTATGGCCCTCCACATGAGATCCCGCCATTCCGCCTCCCATTTCTGATATCTCCCAAGCTTGTCATCCCGAGGCAATGGAGATGAAGCTTTAAAAAAAAAAAAAGTTAAAGCACCATATAATATAGCCACAGGCATGAAGTGACAGGAAAAATTCACAGGAAAAACCGAAAAATACTTTCCATCGACCGACCTTGCACAATGAATGATTACCTTTTCAAGTACGAGGAGGATAGAGCTCCCAGAGAGCGACCGTAGTGTTCTCTGATGCAGAGGCCATCAGCTTACAATCAGCTGAGAATGAAACGGCATTACACTGCCAATGCAAGCCATAACTCAGAGAGAGAGAGAGAGAGAGAGAGATTGATTCTGCAAAGAACATCTTCGAATCTCGATCACCATAAAAATGTGTGCATGCTTGGTGATCCAAAAAAGGGAATAAAAATGTAAGTTCTTGAATAAAGGACAAAGGAATCAAATACCGTTGCCTGGTGATACTTCAATATTGCCAATGGACTCCCTTTGCGATAATTATATATTCGAACTCTGCTTATCAAATGAAATACAAGATGTCATATCAAAAGTGGTATAGAAGAAAACAGGTGCCTACTCAATGCTGGTGGTTTTACAAAGAGCAAACGGACTTCTCATGCAAAACTAAAGCAGCATAGCACGTGAGTACATGTTCCCCGTTAATAATGACCACACAAAGAAATGCCATTGCAAGCTTAGATGTCGAACCTGTGATCCCAACCAGCAGTTGCAGCAATTTTGTCATCTGGTCGTATTGATGCACTGGCGATGCCACCTCGCTCCAAATTAATTCCAGTTTTAGCCACACAGCGTCCCTGAACACACAAGAACAAGCAATTATACCGGAAATAGGACAGAACGGAGAAAATTAGTCCACTGCAACACAATAACACAAAATAGTTCACTGTCACACAATAACACACGTGCATAACAAAAACAGAAGAGTAGCTGAAAAAGGGCCTAGTAATAATCTCATTTTCAAACAAAATTTTTCTTTTGAAGAATTTCCGCATATCAGACACCCAATTTTCCATTACATTGTGTCAACAACTTTAAATTCAGCTTGTGCTTAGGAAACTTTAAAATCCCAGAACTAATAGGAAGCGTAAAAAATCCCACAAACCACAGGAAGCCTAAAAAAACCTAACATAATCTTCTCATAGCCTGCAGACGTCAAAATGTCACTGACCAGGTGAATGCAGCTAAAGAAAATTCGGCAGGACACGACATAAGATGAACACATGCTGGTGACAACATCAAGCATTTCAATACGTTTTCTTGTTGCCAAGCCTCAATGAATTAGATCTTACACAATCTATGACAATGAGACAGAAGTATCATCAAATAGAAAACAATACTTAGGTAGAAAGAATTATCTTCGTAAGGGTAGTTACCAGAGAATGGTCCAAACTGTACCATACGATTTTGTCATCTGCAGCACCAGAGATACCCCCACTGTTTGATTGATCTATGCACAGGCTCAGAACTGCACTGTGAACGAAGAATTAAACCAATCTCATTGTAAATGTATTGATGAAATAGAAGCAGAACATACGAACAAAATGCGTATAGGATCGTCACCAGGCTCTGAATGAAACTTTACAGAAGTCATTGGAATCTGAGGATTACGTATGTCCCACCACAGCATTGATCCATCCTCATAACTACAACAAGCATCCTAGAAGCAATGAGGTAAATCGTAGAGGCTTTGGAACCAGAAAAATAAACTTTTTATTTGACAATCAACAGATAATAAGATAGAAACCCAAATTTTCCAATTTCACCCACTCATGGGTAGCTCAGTTGGTTAGGGCGCACTTGGGATTGTGTGGTTAGGCGCACTGGTCCCAAGTTCGATTCCCCAGCTGAGCACTTGTGATTTAAGTGGGGGGCCACAGCGGTGGGTTGCTGTGCTAGTCTCCCCCGAGAAATAGTCGAGGTGTGCGCAAGCTAGCCCGGACACCTCGGTTATTAAAAAAAAACAAAAAATATATATATTTCCAATTTCGTTTCAATGTTTACAGGGATGCCAAGCATCTCCATTCTCTACTGCAATTTATCTTTCACCTCGCTCATCCTGATGAAGGGTATAAAAGCAACATGATAAACATCGGTGCAAAAAGTACAAAAGAGGGCAGTCATCCATCCTATTATACAGCCCACGTTCAAATACAGGAAAGACTTGTTAAAATAAGCTTTTACATTTACAAAACTTGTCAGGATATCCCAAGAGAAAAATTATCATTACCAGATTTCAT
The DNA here is from genome assembly GCA_021437785.1 of Rhodomyrtus psidioides. Taxonomy (NCBI): domain Eukaryota; kingdom Viridiplantae; phylum Streptophyta; class Magnoliopsida; order Myrtales; family Myrtaceae; genus Rhodomyrtus; species Rhodomyrtus psidioides. The sequence goes on from JAILYB010000053.1 coordinate 763,818, forward strand.
AAGCTGTTCATCTCTCAACAAATATGTGTATTAAAAGAATCAGAAAATTGGTCCAGACAATAACATGGTTATTAGGAACAATGAGGACATTACCCAGCCAAAACATTGAGGAAACCCTGTGAGCCAGATGGTATAGAGGCTTGAATTGCCATGCACATACCTGCTAAGAAACAATAAATTGTAACCCAACGATAATTTAAAAAATTAAAATGAATCACATGAAAACAGAAATAACCAAAAATTAGTCTACTTACTCCCAGAGTTATAATGAAATTCATAAGTAGACAAACGAATACTGAATCTAAGAATTCAAGCAACTATATGAACCAGGACCTAACATAGTATTGTTGCGAAAAGGAAGCTCCTGACAACATTGCAGGCTCAATGTTCTGGCCAAAAGTAAAAGGTGCCAGCCGATTGGCCAAGTAGTCAGCATCTTAATATGTAGCAAACATCAAATTTTATGTTCCACAGGAAGTTGGAAAAAACAAAAACGTAGTTCCCTCATGTATGAGAGACTGTGTCAAGTGTCTAGACCAATTTGAGTAGCACACAATTTCCTAAGAGAAGAGGGGCAGAGAGTAAAATCTAAGAAAATCCCCCATGTGCTTTTGACAGTGAGATTAGGCAACAGTCAACTTCCATTTTGTAATAATAATGTCATATAATTAAGACAGTCAACCGATAATTAAGGTTTCCAGCTAATTAGACAAATACTTCCAGTTAGTAATCATTATGTTAACTTATTTCCTCAACAACTGTATGCCTGCTTCAATACTAGACTTGGATGTGGCAGTAGTAACCCAAAAAAAAAAAAAAAGCTTCATGGATGTAAAAGAAATACAAATGTATTAAAATGAATATCGCCAAATAGCATTTTGTGAATATTCAAGTAAATTGAACATACACATAGTTAGAGTAATTAAAATATTAAACCACACCTTCATCTAACAGCTCAAACTTTCAGAACAGTTGGTTGCGGTCCCACAGAATCTAACATGGTATCGAGTAGGAGATCCTGAGTTCAAATCATTTCAGGCCCCTATTTGCCTCCCCAATTAAATATTTCCACGCTTAATACTAGGCAAAAAGACCAAACTAAGCGTGAGGAGAGTGTTAGAATATATAAATCGCCTTCGTCTAACGGTTTAAGCTTTTAAAACAGTTTGCAGTGGTCCCATAAAATCTCACACACATCAATTGCCAACTATTCTAAGGAATTCATAATTTAGACAAACTTGGTCAACAGAAAAATTCAAGAAGCAGTTACACAACAGTACCTCTTTCTTTAGTTGAAATCCCTTGGCAGGCATCAAGATTGTCTGGAGGTAGTTGAACTGACCTGTGATTATTTCTAAGATCCCAAATTTCAACCTTCTCGTTTCGCATGAGTAAAAAACCAATAAGAAGAGTGCAATAGGATTGCAGAAATGTGATATAGTTTTGAAAATCAGCAGAAAAGAACCTGCGAAGTCTGCTCCCCTGCTATAGCTATGTAGATGGGTCCTTTAGCACATAAAACCTTTGTCAGCAACCATCGAGGTAAAAGGTAAATCAACTTCATCCTTATTGTCAATTATGTGAAGCCAAAAAGTTATCTATCCAGAATAACGGCTAAACATCCACAAAAGAAACTAAAGGACAATAAGAAGTGCAACAGACAGAACTACAGGCCCATGCATAGACAACCGTGTGACACTTTGAAAATGACAGTTGCAAGCTCAGCTTATCATGATGCATAGAAAATAAATTGAACTGCATTAACATAATCTCTTTGACTCGGCTTAAATCAGGCACAGGCATGTTTGTAGTAACTCTATGTATTTCCTGGAAATGTAACTGAACAAACCTTCAGAGGCATGGGAACACTCTGCTAGACTTCCCTCAACCCGTCCTCCACTACCATTTCGGGTTTCTGAATCAGAAGTTTCTCCAACTCCCACGTCTTGGAAACTTGCAAACTCTTCAGCTGGCCTTACATAAGCAGAAGCCTTCTTCACCAATGAAAGCTTGCAAAAGTGATAACAGTTTGCGTTGATAGCCAGTAGGGGATTTCTGCCACAAGCAAGAACATGTAACTTTTAACTCTGCATACATTGATGAAGAGAAAAGGAGCATCTGGATTAGTATAAACAAGCATGCTAACTATATGCTAAATCTTGCCAGCTAAATGATGTGCCAGTGCAAGTGATTGATTCCTCGAAGCCTGGGCTCAAAGAAACAGTCTCCATCTAAATGGCTAAAGAATGTTTACTACATCACTTAGCAAGCATTTTAGCATAAATTCTCAGTACGAACGGCATTCATCTACACCATCAACTTTCTGAGGCATAACCATCTCCATAACCATTGCCCCTTCATCCATTTCCAATGTGAGTCAAGTATAATTTGTCTGCCCTCACGGTAACTCTACTCTCGCACACTAGAACGAGGACAACCTCGACTTAGAATCAGTTAATTACAAGACAAGATCAGTAACATTTCCACGATGAAAGCATGCATAATGGCTACCCAATACCTCGATAGGCCACCATCTTCAAGGCCCCAGCACTTAACTGTTCCATCCCTTCCCTGGCTACAGTCTCAACAAGACAATCATAACCCATCAATCACTTCAAACGACAAAGATACAAAGTCGATGCATCTGCAAAAGGAGAAAGGGAAACCTAAGAATTTTATCAGCTCCAAGCACAGGGCTAGTAGCGACGCAGATGATCCCGTGAGCCGCACTGTGCACCCTGCCATCCATTTACAGAAAACAACTATATACGTTTAAAAGAAATTAAAAAGAAAATTGCAACTTTCACGGAAAACTACAAGCAAAGTATTCCCAAAAAAAAAAAAAGGAAAAAAGGGAACTTTGAGGAAGCAACGACCAAGAAGACGAAACGGTCCGTCGCTGAGAGGTGTCCCAAATCCGCAATTCGCCGTCCGAAGCACTGCGATATCAAAAGCCCGTTGGGGTTGTAGAACTCGAAAAGGCATTTTCATGGTGGAGATATGAACAAAGAACCGGGAAAAAAGAAACGGGTTTTGAGAGTTACCCAGTGAAGAGCAAGGGGCGAGAGAAGTGGAAGCAAGCGTCCATAACAGAGGCGCGATGACCGCGAAGCACCGCGACGGGATCGGGCGGAGGTCGTCTGCTCATCGACGGCGGCGGCGGCGGGCTATTGTCAGTGTCGGAAGTAAAATTGACGGCTCTGCTTAGTGAATGATCAGTTTGCTGAGTGAAGAATTGTAGGAAGAAGAACAAGAAAAAACCTCCCCGCCTGATTACTCAAGTACTGATCTTGAACACAAAACAAAGACGGAAAAACAGCTAAAATCGTGACTAAAAATTCCAATCGAATCATTTTAATGTCAAAAATTATAAAAAAAAATCACTTTGATATCTCCCGTCAAAAATTCTGATCAAAATAGCACGTGGCTTTTTTAATTTTAATTGGCATTTAAAAAAAAGTCTACTTTGGCTCGACGTGCACTACAAAATTCAAGAAACAATAAAAATAATAAGATAAAAAGAAAAGAAAAGATAACATAAAATCTTTAAAACAAAAACTTTATTTAAAATAAATTAAAATAAATTGAAAAAAAATGCTAAAAAAAAGGCAGGCGGCGGTGAGGGTTACAACCTCGCCACCTGCCTTCAATTTTTTTAAAAAAAATTTCAACTATTTCTCAAATTATTTTAAATACAAAATTTAAATTTTTAAAAAATTGCCAAGTGGACCGCCGGCAAGCCACATCAACCGGAAATATTAATAAAAAATTATCATGTTAGATTTTCGGCGTAGCAAATTGGACTTGGCACGAAAGTAATCATTTTTTATAACTTTTGACACTAAAGTGATCCGAGATCCCCGTGCATAATTTTTGGCATTAAAAATGTACTTTTGCCCCAGAAAAACTACCAAACCATGACTTAGGCTCTGTTTGTCAAAACTTTTTCTTTTCTCCACGATATTTTTTTAGACATAAATTATCATCGATAATAAAAATATATTTTTTATTAATTATTTGAAAAAAAAAAATCCTGAATCTCCTAAACCACGTTCATTATGAGAAGCAAGATTTAAAGAAAATAAACTAAAATTGTAAAATATATTAAATTTTTCTAAATTTGCTTGAAGAGTCGCAAATATGCTACAATCCTTGATTTTACTTCATTGTTTGTCGGGAAAATACCAAAAAGGGCCCCAAGTGCACATATTTTCTCAATTAAGGGCCCAAAGCGCAACTTGTGTCAAAGAAGGGCCTAGGGTGTTTTTTGTGTTTTAATTAAGGGTTTGGCTTTCGTCTTTTTCTGCCTTTTATTTTCTGTTATTATTTTTTCTCCTCCCCTCCTCCTGTTCATCGTCTCCCTCAACTCTGCTTGGAGGAGGTGCTGCTCTAGCGTCACCGCTCACCAGAACCCCCAACACAAGAAACAAACTTCCTCGCTCTCTCTCTCTCTTTCTTCGTTTCATCAAGCAGGTACGCAGAGGCAATCGCTGCCGCCATCCTCCATCACCACCCCTTCTCTGCGTACACTCTTCACCAAATTCGCAGTACAGGATGCCGCAGGTGGATCTCGAAACACTCGTCTCCGCTTGCGCTGGCGATGGCTCCTACGACTGCAAAATCACCTGCGAGACCATCGCCGACTCCGGCAATCCGGAGGCGACGCCAGCGGTGGAGAAGGAGGAGGATGAGGGGGAGGGGGACCAGGAAGACCAGGGCCACCACTCCGATTGGCCGAAGATCCCTCCTGACTTCCCACCGGAGTCCTTCTGGCTCTCCAAGGACGCTGAGTTCGACTGGTTCGACCGCAACGCCTTCTACGAGCGCAAGGACTCCACCAAAGCCAGCTCCAACTCCGGGAACCTCAACCCCAGCTCCAACTCGCAGCGCTTCTCCCTCAACCGAAAGTCTAAGGTCTCCATCATCGGCCTCCCGAAGCCGCAGAAGTCTTGCTTCGTCGACGCCAAGAACCGAAAGGCCGCCGCCAAGGCAGCGAACACGCGGCTGTTCCCGAAGCGCAACGGATCGTCGGCCGGGAAATCGAATCCTCCGCTGATCGAGCCGTCTTCCCCCAAGGTCTCGTGCATGGGCAGAGTCCGGTCCAAGAAGGACCGCAACCGCAAGTTACGCAACCACAATCGCTCGGTCGAACCGGCCGCGGTGAAGGCCAAGCTGGCCGGCAGGAAGATCACCGATGGTGGCCAATTCGAGCTTGGAGTTGCAAGAATATGGCTGGGAGGAATTGAGGAAGGAGATCCCCGATGGTGGCCTGCAGGCTGCAACCATGAGATGAGGAAGACGATGAACAAGATGAGGGGAGGAGAAAAAAAATAATAACAGAAAATAAAAGGCAGAAAAAGACAAAAGCCAGACCCTTAATTGAAACACAAAAAACACTCTAGGCCCTTTCTTTGACACAAGTTGCACTTTAGGCCCTTAATTGAAAAAATATGTGTACTTGGGGTCCTTTTTTGACATTTTCCCTTGTTTGTCATAAGTATACTAATTTTGGATTGTTTGCGACATGAACAATAATTTAAGATAAATGTGGCACAATTATGCCAAATTGAGATTTCATGTAACACGAAAATTAAATTGAGATAGATGTAAGACGAGTGTATCGATTTACTTTACTACTCTTTCTTTAAACAAACAATTTTTCATTCACGTAGGGACAAAAAAATTACCAAGAATCTTATATTTATTACATTTATACCAAATATGTACTAAAATTTTTAATTTGACCAACTTAATCTTCAACCTTCTAAAGATTTGTTAATTGAGTCATTCCATTCAATTTGGATTGAAAATCGCCAGCGTGCCATCCCACATAGCACAATCGAAGTTGACGTGAATAATTTTTGTAATTTATAATTTTTAGTTGAGTTTTCCTATTTTTTTCTTTTTCTTTCCATCTTCCTCTACCAGATGCAAGGCCTTGGGCGAGGCTTGCCCTCACCAAAGGTTAACAAGGATCAACCTCGTCGAATCCATCGAGATGACCTGACCCTCACATGAGTTTGCGAGGGGGTGAGCCTCGCTTGAGGTTGGCTTAAGATTTAGGACTAAATTTGCCAAATTTTTTTTAAAAAAATTTAGTTACAAATATACTGCATTTAGGATTTTTTTTTTATAAATTTTTTCCTTGCATAGATGTTCCCATCCATCCAATAACCTTTTTGAATGGTGATTTTGAGTTTATATATGCGATAAAAAGGGCCTTTTTCCAAAATAGTTTTTTTTAAAAAAATATTTACCAAAATAATAGGAAAAAAAATAATTACCTAATTGGGTGCCAATTGGCAATGGGCCTGCCGATTGGCACCCAAATCAGCATTTTGGGCCCCAATCGGCAGGCCCAATGCCGATTGGGGCTCCAAGCCAAACTCATTTTTTTTAAAATAATACTTATTTAATTTTAATTTATATTTTTTTATAAAATTTTTAATTAAATAATAAATGATATTGGAATTACGTAAACTTTAAGGAAAAAAAAAGACAAGTACTACATAATTCATATTACATCATTCAAATTTACTTTTAATATATATATATTTTTTTATAAAATTTTAATTAAATAATAAATTATATTAAAATTACGTAAACTTTGAAAAAAAAAGGCCAAGCACTACATAATTCATTTATTATTTAATTAATTTTTTTTATAAATTAAAATTAAATTTGAATATTGTAATATGAATTATGTAGTACTTGGCTTTTTTTTTTCCTCAAAGTTTACGTAATTTCAATATCATTTATTATTTAATTACAACTTTTATAAAAAAAATATAAATTAAAAGTAACTTTGAATGGTGGAATATGAATTATGTAGTGCTTGTCTTTTTTTTTTCCTCAAAGTTTATGTAATTTTAATATAATTTATTATTTAATTAAAACTTTTATAAAAAATATAAATTAAAAGTAAATTTGAATGATGTAATATGAATTATGTAGTGCTTGTCTTTTTTTTTTCCTCAAAGATTACGTAATTCCAATATCATTTATTATTTAATTAACAATTTTATAAAAAAATATAATTTAAAATTAAATAAGTATTATTTTAAAAATCTGAATTGGGCTTGGAGCCCCAATCGGAAATGGGCCTGCCGATTGGGGCCCAAAAGCCTGATTTGGGCCCCAATCAGCAGGCCCAATGCCGATTGGGACCCTTGGAGCCCCAATCGGCAATGGGCCTGCCGATTGGGGCCCAAAATGCTGATTTGGGTGCCAATCGGCAGGCCCATTGCCGATTGGCACCCAATTAGGTAATTATTTTTTTTCCCTATTATTTTGGTAAATATTTTTTTTAAAAAAAACTATTTTGGAAAAAAGCCCCGATAAAAACTTCATCGAGAGCTTTACCAAAAAAAAAAAAAACAACTTCATCGAGAGACGAAAAGAAACAGAAAAACAATAGTAAAATATTCGCGAGTAACAAGTTTTGAGAAATTTTATTGCTGTACTCATAATGATTAGGAGCATTTCACGTCATTATAGCCTCGAAACTTGAGGAAGATGGCCTTATTCCATATTGATTAAATCACCTCGTATTGATTGAGAAATTTTTAACGTTACGATCATATTGAAAATAAAATAAAAATTATTTTAAGAATTGATCGAAATTTCAGAGATAACATTGCCAAGTTAATCAAAGAGTGAGTGATCTCATTGAACCAATTCGAATTTTGGAGACTGAAATTGCACGTTGAACAAAAGTTCGAAAATGATAAGTGTCACTATCGATCGAGATTAAGAGAGAGAGGCTTGTTCAATTGATGGGATGGGCCATCTTCGGACATTGTTGGGCTATTCTAGCCCACATGAAAATTTGGGTTAGATGGGTTAATTGATCTGTGTTGCCACTTGAAGTTAAACCTTTTCCAGCCCATATGAAGGATCGAAGTGCTTCAGCTTCACCACCATTGTCCCCCCTTACAAATCACTCCTCGCATCACGTGCGAGGGAGTGTTGGTGGAAAGCTATGTTGCGGAATTGATGTAGCGTGGATCGGTTAATATATCCCGATTAGCTTTTACTCATTGGTTCAATTCACTCGAACATAAAGCTTGGTTTCGGTAGGACATGTGATTCTATTGCTGTTCATCGGGCTTCTTTTGCGCGATCAGCCTATCATAACAAATGGTATCAGGGCTTCTGTTCATTGTCGGGTTAGCGTGGTCGCCGACATGACAATTGTCTTCATGTTTTTTTTTTCTTTTTGTGGTAGAACAGAGAACACGGCGAAGGTCCCGTGGCATGGCGACGCTGTCCTAGATCGACGTTGACGGTCGTTGCGGAGTGTAGCAACAGAGACATTAATTTTAGATCTGCCCGCGCATGAGGGGGAGCTCATCTAATATAAGAGCCTCAGTGGAGATCGTTGAAATGCACTTGCGAATGGTCCGGCGTTTGTTAAATCCTGAATTCTCCTTGGTGTGAAACGGTCGAGTTTTGTTGGATACAGGCAATGAGCCCAGATCCAAGACTATCTCTCGGTGACCTCACCATACTTACGAAGGTATCAGATATTTGTTGCGTGTGTCCCAACAACATATAACACCAAAAATACGTAAACAACTATGCGAGGGACACCTTTCGGTGTGAACAAACGAGAATTGGACAAAGTGATGTGCTTACGAAGCGGGCCGAAGTACAATGCTTATCTAACATGTGAATTTGAAGTGCTGACTTCTAATTAATCCTCACGAAATAGAAACCCTCTGGAACGAACCCTCATGAACAGCCATTATATTTCCATAACTTTTTATGTTGAATTTGGCCAATGAAGTTATCTTTAGGGTCCGTTTGTTTGGAGGTTAACCGTTTTCAGGAAATTATTTTTCGACTTTATGATGTTTGGATGACGGAAAAGTGATCGATCTATGGAAAGCATTGTCCATGGACGGTAAACAACACGCGTAAATTGGGAGGAAAATGAATTTCTCAAATGAAGAGTACTCACTTTCCCTAAAAATGATTTCTGTAGAAGATATTTTCCTTTACTGTGAAGTTCTTCTCGGCGAAACAAACGTTCTATTACTGGAAACAATTTCTTATCAGAAATGATTTTTTTTTTCTAATTATGTTCCGGAATCAAAGAAGTAGATCTTTTTTTTTCTTTTTCTTTGTTTATATTCCAAACATGTTTCTTGGCCACTAATCTATTCTCCAAAATGGGAAAAAAAAAACATGACGTTACTAAACAGATTTATGTTCTTTTTCTTTTTCCGACAATAAAGGAACAGGAATCAGATAAATATGAGCATCACCAAACAGACCCTAAGTGTCAACTGCATGCTTAATCCACCAACTCAAGTGGGACATATGTGATTAGGTGAGAACTTGTAATGTAATCAATTTGGACGCACACAAGTGGCTTTTTCCATCGTAGAAGTAGGCAATATCTTCATATGCATATATTCCTTTGTGTTTTGACCTTTTGCCTCTTCGTGGCAGGGGAGTTTGGAGGCAAGATCATTGATTAAACTAATACTAGTAGGAAGATCCAAACTCTCTTGTACTCGACCGTTTGGTTTTGATGATGATTGAGTAAAAGCTGGATCCCAACATCTTGGGGATCTAAGACGAACTCGCCACGCGGACGCATCGGAAGCCGGTCAAATGGACAAATCAGCAGAGATTATTTTTTTTGGCTCTTTTGAAACAAAATTAGAATAATTAATCTCGGGTTAGAGAGATTTGAATAAACCAAATTGGAATATGGGTTGATCCAAGAAGGAATTATACCTTTTGGAGGTGACCCGTTGGTTTGCATGAAGACCGGGTAAAAGCTGTAACACCCCAAAATTTCCTTTTCTTCACACCAATCATGTTTAACCTAAGCCGACTTCGAAGCTTCATGACTTAGTAAAAGCTTGGAGATAAGTTGGGATTGGGAATGGGAAGAGGGGGCTTGTCTCCACTTACTTGACCCGTTTCTCATCCTACTTGACGAATACTCGGATGCGGGTCGCCTGACAAGTAAATATGTTCATGCACTGTAGGGATAAACATGGTTTCAGGGTAGAATCGAGAACCGGAGAACCGAACCTGTAGTTTCAATCCGATTTCAGGTTATAGTGAAATAGGGTCCGGTTCCCAATTTCGTATTTTGAAGAACCGCCGGTTCCGGTTCTCAGTTCTCTGTGGAACCGAACTGGAATCGGAGCCGTCATTTTTCGTGTGCTTTGTTTTAATTTGTGTGATGGATCCTTAATCCTTGCCTGTTCAGCAAGAACTTCAAACCAATTCCTATTGTTTGCTTTTCTCTCACGGAATTTCTTCTTGCACCTTTTTGCAATTGTCATTGTAAAGATGTTTTGCACCTTCTAATTACTGCATTAAGTTTGGCTCTCTTACCTGTGGAGAAATCCTAAAGTTTCACAAGCTCTACCAATTTGATGTAGAAAATGAGTACGCGAAATTATGCATATGTCTAATGTTTGTTATTTGAGGACTGCTACATATCTCATCTATTTTGTGCTTCTTCTTCTTTTTTTGGTGTCGGCTATGGTGGGAAGGCAAAGAGAATTTTTCATGGGTTGCCTCTTCACTGTCTGAAGTTTCTAATTGCTTGGAGTTGCAGCATACTTGCTTACATGAGTTTGGTAATGCATTGGCTTTTTTTTTGTTTATCAATTGCTAATCACTCTCTTTGATTAAAAATGATTATATGTGGATATTAGAGCTGCTTTTCTTAAGTGTTCTTAGTAAAATTGAAAGGTTCTCGGGTAGCATGAAATTGGACCATGGAACCTGTGACAGGATAGGTTCCAGGGTACGTAGGGTCGGTTTTAAGTTTCCAAAAATGAGGTACCGTACTAGTGGCTAGGTTCTAGATTCTAGGTAGAATCTACCCGGAACCTGAAACCGTTCACCCCTAATGTATAGTCATTTACCACCCGTGATACACTTACACCTCTGTAGTCACTACTGTCGACCGCCACCTCGACTACCCAACGTTAATCACCACGTGTGTCGGATATCACCACCGTCTCCTTTACCCATCTTTCTCATCCTCTCCGTTCTCTTGCTTCTTTATCTCCTCCCCATCTACGGTTCATCCCAGTCTCTCACTCACATTTACTTCACCTAATTACTCGATTTACGTGGTGGGCATAGGCGCATGGAGACTAGAGCTAATCATTAGGCAGGCATGGATCGATCGGGCTTTAACGTCGGGTCTACATTTTTACCCAAGTCCGCCAGTCGTAGAAATTTTATATACGAATTTTCGACCTAGTTCAGCTTAGCTTAGAGAGAGGATTATCTAGCAGATGCGTTTTGACTCCGATGTACTAGGAATTATATATGCTACTTATGTCGTTGTTGGACGTAGAGAACACGACGAGCGCAAGGAAAGTGGAAAATCTGAACGTGGGAAACAGCTAGCACTCACTTAATCTGTCTTATCTAAAAAGTTTTTTGTATTAACTGTCCTCTTACACTTGCATCATTAATTTGAGCAAATGTGAGCGATACAATCCACAAGTGAGGAGAAATGCTAAACAATATAGTGGATTACATGTATACAATAGGGGATTGAAGCTTATCTCTCTCCATATCAAATTAGAATATACTAAATTAGATATTGAATAGGGGGCGGTTACATGTGTACAATATTGCAATAGATCAAGAAAGGGATGTGCAGTCACTTTTTTTTTCTTTCTCTTTCTTGTTTTTTCTTCCCTTCTTTCTCTAGTCGAACGCTGAACCTTGGTGACCAGTCTAAGGCGAGGGCCAGCGATGGTGAGCCTCAAGAGTGGCTAGTGAAGGCCGACCATTTTAGCTACATGAAGAAGGAAGGAAAAAAAGAAAGAAAAGGGAAAAGAAGAATACATAAATTAATTAAAAATTGATGATATATTTAAAATAATATTACAAATTGTCAACGTTAGCGCCGGACGGTCAGTACCAATGTCAACGATTTTGACCAAAATTGACTAAATTGACTAAATTAGTACAAATGCAAAAAATTTAAGATTTACAATTGGTAAAAAAAAAATGGTTGTGCCTAAATTGACATAATTACAACAAGTTTAGGTTGTTTTTTTTTTTTGGGGTAATTCTCCCCCTTTCTCTTTTTCATCTAGCCATTATCGACCCAGGATCGCAGAGGATATTTTATGTACTTTCTTATGATAGATGACATCAAATAAGCATCCATGAATTGGGAATGAGAAGAGGCGCTTCTCTCCACTTGTTTGATCACCACATCGACTATCGGCAAAGCCACCATTGATCACCACACGTTTCGACTACCACCACCGTCTCTTTTTATCCACCTTTCTCTTCCTCCTCATCCTCTTGCTTCTTTCTACCCCCTCCATCTATGTTCAATCTCATTCTCTCTCGCGCTCACTTCGCCTAATTGCTCCATTCAGGTGATGGGCATAGGAGCATGAAGACTAGAGCTGATCATTAGGTAGGCACGGATCGATCGGGCCTCAAGGTCGGGTCTACATTTTTACTCGAGTCCGCCTCTTTTAGAAATTTTTACATGCAAATCTCCGACCTAGGTTGTCAATGGGGCGTTGGTTGAGTTGGTGAAATCCTGATGTAGGACAACGACGTCATAATTTCACTGATCGGGAAAGTTACCGAATTCTCCAAGTTGCCGAATATCTAACTTCCTGAACTTCTGATTTACCCAATTCGACATCGTTTAGATTTGATTTGCAATATTTCAATATTCGTTTTCTATTTTAGGAAACTTAGCACTAGAGATATATGCGATATTCGTTTTGAATTCTCTTTTGATTAGATAAAATTTGATTTGTTTTAGCGTTATCTTTTGTAATTCTATTTATTTTAGGAGTCCTATCTATATAAAGGGCATCCGCTCTTTGTAATCGACAGACTTTAGACATCTATCAATTGAATACGGTTTATTCAGAGGAATTATTTTCCTGTTTATCGCTACCCTGCCTCATTTGGTATCAGAGCGAGGTTTCTCCTTGTGACGATGACAAAGAACGTAAATCAACAAACCTCCGCAGCTGAGGGCGCTGAGCCTGTTTCGCTTGAGGAATTTACCCAGTACGCTGAGGAAACTCGGCGAGCTCTACACGACCACCAACGGACGATGCAAGAATTGCTTGCCGCCATCCAACGGTTGTCTGCAAACCCAAGCCACACACCTGGCGTTCTTCCAGCCGAGCGAATTCCTGTTGCTCGTGATCCCGAAGTAGCTATGGATCGTGGGGCAAATCACCAACAACACCGACAAAGGCGACAAGCCTATGTCGAGGATTTTCAAGAAGAGGATTTCCCGGACGTGCCTATTCGTGGAGATTGCCGTTATGGAGGATTCTAAGGAGAGCATGTTCGTGGAGGTCGACGATATGTAGGTTACCAACGATATTCCGATCAATATCAATTGAATGATGATCTCTCTACCTTCAGTGGCAATCTGGATTTTGAAGACTTTCTGGATTGGCTCTGGGATATTGAGGAGTTCTTTGAAGCAATGGAGATCGATGAGGAAGACCAAGTAAAATTCGTGGCGAAAAAGTTGAGGCGCAACGCTTTAGTTTGGTGGGAGCAAACGCAAATATCCCGACGCCGACAAGGAAAAGCACCCATCCGAACGTGGAGACAAATGAAACGAATGTTAAAGGTTCGGTTCCTTCCACCTGACTGTGAACAAGATTTGTTAAATTCAAACCACTCGATACGTTCTTTGTGCCATTCTTTCTCCTATTCCCCCGCCAAGACATCCGAAGCTCTTGTCGAGGGCAAGAACCAGCTTTTCAAGAAATTAGAGGAGGAGCCAACGGTGGAAGAAGAGATGGAGCAGAAAGACCCGGAGATCGTTCTCGAAGTCGAGACTTCCATCGAGAAAGTGGGTGAACAAGATGAGGATGATGTCCAGGAAGTGAAGAAAGGCGAAGAGTGTCCAAAAGAAAGTTTATATCCAGCGAAAAATCTAGATTATGATGATCTTGTTGAGGAGGATTCTTTGGGTGATGATGTCACTGTGCTCGATGCTACTGACGAATATGTCATGCTAGGTGGAGTTGATCTGCACACTCATCTTGCTATGGGGAGTCAGACAATAGATTACTTCTTTAGTAGGCTACAGGATTAATAAGTGGAACAGCAATGCACATTGACTTTGTAATACCAGTCCAAGGGAGTTTAATTGCAGACATTGAAACATATGAGATGAACGCAATGCAATCTTGTACGGATTATGACTTTCACATGGCAATCACAAAATGGGATGCCGGCGGAACTGTGATGGGATTTTACCAGCGATGCACTCAAGCAGTCAGGTTCTTTAAAAGAAAGAGGTGGAGGCACTGGAAATATAGGAGGAAGCGGATCCAGACACGACGTTATAACTCGAGGACGAGTTCTTTTGAAGAAGGGGAGACTGATGTAGGACAACGACGTCGTAATTTCACTGATTGGGAAAGTTACCGAATTCTCCAAGTTGCCGAATATCTAACTTCCTGAACTTCCGATTTACCCAATTCGACATCGTTTAAATTTGATTCCAATATTCGTTTTAGGATACCTTTAGATTTGATTTGCAATATTTCAATATTCGTTTTCTATTTTAGGAAACTTAGCACTAGAGATATATGCGATATTCGTTTTGAATTCTCTTTTGATTAGATAAGATTTGATTTGTTTTAGCGTTATCTTTTGTAATTCTATTTCTCTTAGGAGTCCTATCTATATAAAGGACATCCGCTCTTTGTAATCGACAGACTTCAGACATCTATCAATCGAATACGATTTATTCAGAGGAATTATTTTCCTGTTTATCGCTACCCTGCGTCAGATCCCTAAGCTTTAGAAAGTTAAACTGATGAGATCTTGAGCTCGAATCTCCCCGGCCGCATCTTGGGGGACTTAACCAATGGCATTGACGCTCATACTCCCACCATCCAAAGGAATAGTCCATTGCACGTGGGAAACCTCGGTTAAAAAAAAAAAAATCTCCGACCTAGGTGAGCCTAGCTTGGAGAGAGAGACAGAGAGAGGGGGATTATCTAATGCAAGAGTTTTGACTCCACCCAAAAATACATTCGATCTGGATCATAACCCATTTTTAAATAGTGGACTTTCTTCTAATTAAACAACTAGTGACACTCTTACCAAAAAAAAAAAAACAACTAGTGACACAGATACATTTAAGGGGGACGATGTACTAGGAATTATATATGCTACATGTGTTGTTGTTGGACGTAGAGAACGCGACAGGGCGCAAGAAAATTGGAAACAGCTGGGACTCACGTAATCTGTCTTATCTAAAAGAGTTTCTGGTATGAATTGTCCTAAAGAAGGAGTTAGCCTCTCAGGTAATCTCTTTTAATAATAGTGGGCTTAATAACTTTCAATTATCGCAACATCAAGTGACTAAATAAGGACAAGCATTTCGACTAAAATAAATAAATAAAAAAGCACACGCATAACAAAATGAAAAAAAAAAAACACAGTCGGTAAACCAGAAAATATGGTTAATTCATAATTATTTGCTTACAAACCTAGAGTCCCATTGCAAAATTATTTAGTATACTCTAGGTACACTCTCGAGTGGGCAAAAGTACAAAAAGTAAAAAAAAAAAGTCCTGAACATGTTGCACTTGTGTCAACTTTTCAGTCATAAACTTTTCAATTGCACCATTTGAGTTTTAAACTTTTTGAAGACTTGCCAATATAGTCCATCCGACTAATTTTGGCCGGAAATTGCTAACGTAGACGTCAATCATCCTATTTGGCATGACTGGCGCTGACATAAATAAATTCTATAATTTCTTAATATTTTTATTAAATTCTGTTTTTTTTTCCTTCATCGTGGCCGGAGAGGTCGCAGCCCTTGCCCAAGCCATTGCTACGCCAGGGTTGAGCCCCTTGCCAATTGCAATGAAAAATGAGAAAAAAAAGAAATAATTTTTTTTAAAAAAAGTAAAGAATTCGAAAAGGAAATATTAAAAATTATAAACTTTTTTCCAAATCAAGGCCGATCGTGTAACGTAGGACAAGGCGACGTCTATGTCAATAAATTTAGTGCTTTTTGGGTGAGTGAGCGTACATGTCTCTCTCTCTCTCTATATATATATATATATATATATATAGCATACAAGATTAAGAAAATTTGAGAGTAGAATTGTGCATGAAAAAAGGTCAATGAAATGATAGCTCCGCTATAAGCATCTGATCTATGGAGATGACACAGATTTGTTAGCATCTGGGTTTTGAACTTAGTTTGGCCGGCTGAGAGATTTGACCGTCGTAGCAAGATGGACCACCAACTCCTTTTTTTCATCACCATCCTTGGACGGCGTTGAAAACCAATTTAAAAATGTCCTAAACTTGATGCTGACCCCAAAGTTCTCTGGCGGAAAGAAAAATAATAACTGTAAATAATTTCACATGTGATAAATAAATAATTTTTACTCTGTACGTCCAAGCAAAAAAAAATAATAATAACAAAATAGAATCAAGCTGCGACAATAAACATATTATGGATGTAGTAAAGTTAACACATCTTACTAACTTAATGACGAGAACACCTACATTAGATAAACAGAATCGAAAACTATGGAATGTCTTGTTAATTGGATATGTCTGAGTTCTTCTTAACGCGACATTCGATGACGTGCTATTTGTTGACCAGAGTGCTTCCGAACACGATATTTCAAATGCGATGAGCGACCGCCTCGGCACGAATGCGGAGATTCAATACTTTCTGTTTTGCCAACGATGGATGTCACTTGAGTACCGTACTAATCACACTAACTGCGGCAATGCCCGGACGTCATATTCTCGGAGCGGCCGGAGAATAGATCCTCTATGGTGACGGCGAACGGCGGAGATGGACCGACGAACACGTGTAGCACCTGAGCGGTCTATTCGAGCTGATCCTTAGATTCGTTTGCTGAATTTCTATGTTCGGAACACACGTCTTTAGTTGTCTCCATAGCCACGCAAACCATTGGGTGGAGGACACGGGGGCGCTCCATGGCCAATCGATTTGGTCTCTCTTTTCTCTCTATCTGCCTCGTTTTTCAACTGTGTATGCCGAGCTGCTAACGGCCTCTTATTTAAACCGGCATTTGACTTCAAAGTACGAAGGGACACGTGGTGGGACTAGGGTCATCTCAATCTTCGTGCGTAAAAACAAAATACTAGATTAGGGATCCAGATCGTCTAGGGCAGGCGTCTGCCTTTGGAATCCGAGCCGTCCGTAGGTAACTTTTTAGATTTTTTTATTTTATTTTTTATTTTTTTAGTAATAATTTGGGCTGTCCATTCATAACATGGACGACCTGGATTCTAATAGCAAGGCCTGCCATTCTGAGGAAAGGGCAGACGATCCCTTCACCTAGATTCGTCCGGCTATTATTATTATTATTATTATTATTATTATTATTATTTCTTTTGTTGTTTATTTTTGTCAACAACAAAAAAAAAAACTGTGCTTAGCAATCATCTTTACAAAGTAGGTTAGGCTGCGTATGTTAGCGTTTCTGTTCCTAGGAGCATTTTTTTAACAGAAATATTTTTTTGTGTTTCTGTTCAAAATTACGATATTTGGGAAAAAAAACGCGTTTGGTAAGTTAAAAAAAAATACTTTTTTCAGTCACCGACCGGCGGCGGCGGCCGCCAGCGACCGGTGGCGGCGGCGGCGATAGGCGACCGGCGGAGGCGGGGCGGTGACCGGTGGCGGCGGCGGTCAGGAGGCAACCGGCGGCGGCTACCGGCAGCGGTGGCGGCCGGCGGGCGACCGGCGGTGGCGGCGGCAGGCGACTTTTAGCTAGGCGACGGGTGGTAGCTGCATCGGCGACGATGGATGTTGGTTTCAAAAGTATTCCAAAATCTCATAAGCAAGTTTTTTTTTTGTTCCTTCAAAAGTGTTCCCTGGCATAAAAGTGGTCCGCGGAACACTTTCGGAACATTTTTGAACCATACGCGTTTCTGCTCCCGGAACACTTTTGGAACAGAAACAGTTTCCCCAGCCACCATCCATACGCAGCCTTATTGTCTTGACAATACTTCCGACCGTTTAAAATTAATAGTGCCACTTACAATCCTCGGCAAAGTTTTATTAACATAAGTGGAACTGAAGTTGAAGTAGCAACTTCGCCAGCAACCTCCAGAGTCGACCGAGTTGATCCGTTCAATTCGGCCTGGGAATTTTCAACCCAGAAGAGATAGAGATAATCCGTTCGAATCCCGCCTAGCCTAGCGCGGGACATCTGGGTTGCCATTGCCACAATCAAAATCAAAACTACCTTATGAATATGTTGTTGATAGCTAAAATAATCACAAATCGCAACGAGGAGCGGCCGTGCAAAATTCACATAGGTAATCTCATATCGATAAATGATATAACCTATATTATACCTCGACAAAACCGCACCGTATTTTCTTAAATTTCCTGAAGTTTGATTGAATTTGTCCCCATATGATCTTTCTTTCCATCATCATTAAAAGATATGGATGACACTTTAACAAGCAGGAAAAAAAAAAACAAGTAGATCGTGCACCCATTGAAAAGAAAGACAGACTAGGATTAGAAAAAAAAAAATGCACTAATGTATGGATCCGGTCCGATTTGCTCATTTGACCTATGTCTGTATTTGGACAATATTCTTGCCACAAGACAACCTTGGAGCCATTTTTTTTTATTACAGCATATTGAAAAAAAGAATGCTTTCCTTGACTCTATGAAAAAAGAAAAGCAAAAAGCAAAAACGAAAAAAAAAAAGAAGAAAAGAAGAAGCAGAAGTCGTGTCAAACCTTATAGGCCAAAGCCACGTAGTCAATGGGATCATGCAGATGCACCCATAATTTGTCCGGCTGCTCTTTTTGTTGGGTGGTCTTGCGCCTCTTTCAACCCAAAAGTTAGTTAAAAAGTTGAGACTTTCCATCACACTTATAAACCGACCAACAGCCCCTTCCACAATCGATGTGGGACAACCTCTACAATCTCCTCCTCACACATCGGGCCATGAGTCGAAGGGAGTGACAACCCGTATCTCTCCTGTGTGATTATTGAGTCCATACTTGTTGGTAACCTGGGCTCTGATACCAGTATTGGGTGGATTTGGGTCTTTCTCAACCCAAAAGTTAACTCAAAGGTTGAGGCTTTCCCTCACACTTATAAACAGACCATCAGTCCATTTCACAACCGATGTTGGACAACCTCAACACTTCAACTCTCCCCCTTTGCATGAACATGGACAAATCTCGATAGTTTTTTTTTCCCCTTTTTAAAAAGGATGGCTTGTATCTCTTATAAAAATTCATAAACGGAACATATTTTCATCGTGAACGATAATGTCTGGGTGATATATGGTTGTTGATGATGAATTTTTTCATTAATTAATTATTTTACTTGATACAACAGATATTGTAGAAAGGGAAATGCTTCACCGACAGTACTGTCAAAGATGGTATAATCTCAATCGTAGATTCACATATCATCACCGCGTGTTTTGCTGAAGCACTTATTGGCTGAGAGATCGTGTGGTCAGAAATAACTGACGGCACTCTTGTCGGGCTAGCAGCTTTCCACCAACTTTCTTCCCCCCTATATATACACGCACCCTCCTCCGAATCTCCTTCATCGAATCACCCATCTCTCTTTAACTTATCCACCTATTCATTCTCTCGCCAGACATCTCTTTACCCATTTCTAGTCTCTCTTGTTTTTGGCAAAGTATCTGTAAGTACTGTCGGTTGCGGTAATGGGTTTGGCAATGGAGAGTAACCATGGTCATGAAGCCGAAGAGAGCAAGTACCAGAGAGGAGTGAGGGACCTTTGTGAGGGGGGAATAGAAAGAGTTCCCGGGAAGTACGTGTTCCCGATTTCGGAGAGGCCGAGCTTGGACGCGGAGAGAAGCAACTTCTGTTACAGCAGCAACCAAACACTCAAGCTTCCGGTCATCGACTTTGCTCATCTTCAAGGCTCCGACAGATCCCAAGTTCTCAATCGCCTCGCGAATGCTTGCGAAGAATATGGCTTCTTCCAGGTAATATATGTGTCGAGCATGGGTTCTGAACAGTCGAGAAGTGCGCATGGTCGTCGAAGCACAGATTGAGACACTACATATGTATACACATCGATATATAACTGTGTAATTAATGATACGAGGGGTTGGCGCAACCATACATCTTTAGTAGTCAAAAGAAACTAACAAGAACTCATTGTGCGCAAGTCGTGCCTTCGACTGCGTTTCAGATACACCGCAATCAACCAAAATCGATTAACATTCCTTATATCGACGTTAGATCAAACACACATCGACCGGCGAATGTTAAGTGCTTATTCTTTGGATGTGTGGATGCAGCTGGTGAACCATGGGATACCAAGTGAAGTGATCCAGGAAATGGGGAGTGTGGGCAGGAGGTTCTTTGAGCTGCCATATGAGGAGAGGTCCAAGTACATGACCCCAGACATGAGGTCCCCCGTCAGGTGTGGCACCAGCTTCAACCAGAACAGAGACCAGTTCTTCTGCTGGAGAGACTTCCTCAAGCTCAGTTGCCACCCCTTGCCTCAACATCTCCCCTCTTGGCCCTCCAATCCTTCTGACCTAAGGTGATCATCTCTCTCTCTCTCTCTCATGATCTCGATCCCGATCTCAACCTGACCCAAAGAGCTATGCTTCAACTGTATCGATTACGCCGTATGAAGTTGTTTATGCGTCAAACCGTCATAATCTATACTCGTTTTGCTCTACTTTACCCAGATCAATTAGATAGTATTCACAGATGTGCAACAGTTACCATGATAGCACGGAATGAATTTTCATCATCCTATCAGCTGATATATATGTGTTTCTAACCTCTTAATGCGCATGAAACAGGGAAGTAGCTGCTAACTACTCCGTGAAGACCAAGTTGCTGTACTTAAAGCTCATGGATGCCATTCTGGAGAGTCTTGGGGTGAAGGAGACAGCACCAAAATCTAGGGAAGATCACGAAAGTGACCGGATGGCAAGGGATTTAGAGAACGGAAGCCAAATCATCGTGGCGAATTGCTACCCGGCGTGCCCCGAACCCGATCTCACGCTCGGCATGCCGCCACATTCGGACTACGGCATGCTCACGCTCCTCCTTCAGGACGAGTCAGTCCAGGGTCTACAGATTCATCATGGAGGGAGATGGGTGACTGTGGAGCCACTCCCCAACTCGTTTGTTGTCAATGTTGGTGACCATCTTGAGGTTGGTTAGCTGCTTTTTCACTTTGTAAACGAACGAGTTTAGCAACAAATATGTGTTTCGTTGTTGCAGTAGGATTCAGTAAGTCCCTATTGGTTTACTTGACACTTACAGAGGGTTTCTCGCAGATATTCAGCAATGGGAGATTCAAGAGCGTGCTGCATAGGGTTCTTGTGAACCCTTCGTCGACCCGAATCTCTATTGCTTCACTGCACACCCTATCCTTCGACAGCACAGTCCGGCCGTCGCCAAAGCTGATCGACGAAGCCAATCCAAGTCACTACAAGGACACCGACTTCGCCAGTTTTCTTCACTACATTTCATCTGTTGGACACAAGGGCAAAAATTTCTTAGACACAAGGAAGTTGACCTGATTATGCATATTGATCACCTAGGAAATCCTCGGCGATTTTGACAATTTGTAGTTGCAAATCAATTAAATTATTAGCAGAACATGGGAATTGCATTCCCTTTCCACCGTTAGTTGTATCACATGCGATTTTAGGAAAGGTTATTTTCCCAAATCATATGTTGTAAACTTCATGGTTGGCGTTTGGTCGTCGCAAGGTCAATCATCAAGTTGCTGCATGCCTGTCCAAACAAAAGTAGAAAACTTAGGAGATAATTACAGCACAAATCTTGAAACTTGTCACGATAATGCATTGCAAAACGTTTCTTCCAATGCATTTGATATCTTACGATTTGCAACTTCGATGCACTTTAAATTATTCCGTTAACTCCGTCAGTTTTAACTCGATGGAAAATGCCACGTGATAGCTTTTATTATCTTTTCAATCTTGCGTGACTGCTAACAAGAAAATGCCACACAGATTTCCTTGCATACACAAGACAGGCCCATGTAAGTAATGTCGACCCTCTCTCGAAAAATATTCACCAAAACCCTTTCTTCTTTCATACCCTCAATCACTTACTAATACACAGGCTTTCACAAATCATTTTGGAACTTCTCTGTGAACGGGTGGAGGCAACAATGAACCCGTCTCCTTATTAAGATTGTTTGGGTGCCGTTCGAACTCCCCATCTACAGAAAAGCATGATTCGTTGTGGCCATGCGCCTAATCCTAACAAAGGTGCCTTACATTACTCTTATCCTGCCACTTTGTGCCTAGGGAGGGAAGTCCGTGTTTGCTGTCAAGTTTGGGTTGTCAATTCATGCCAGGTTGTGTGTTGAACATGAAAAAGAATCCTATTTTTAGAAATTCATGTCAATTGTCTAGTTCGCCATTTCATAAACTAGTCAAATTTTGTGAAAATACGCCGGCTCTACTCGAGCAAATGCCGAGATACATTAGACAAAAACTGACCATAGTCTTAAATAGATGTTCTTACTTGCCAACGCGTGCATGGCCTCATCTGTAAACTCTGGTCTAGGATATGCACAAATCATGTTTCTTTTCGAAACATGATTAATTTAAGGAGTTAGAAATTGCCAATGAATTTGATGGGATAA
Organism: Rhodomyrtus psidioides; assembly: GCA_021437785.1. Lineage (NCBI taxonomy): Eukaryota > Viridiplantae > Streptophyta > Magnoliopsida > Myrtales > Myrtaceae > Rhodomyrtus > Rhodomyrtus psidioides. The sequence continues at coordinate 786,469 of JAILYB010000053.1, forward strand.
ATCGACTGTGGGGCTCTCAACAAGCACTCTCAAAGGAACTTTGTTCACACACAAGGAAGAGGAGACGGAATGTGGCCTTTCAATATACTGTGTTCACAATCGATTCACCCATACTGAAATAGTTACAAGACACGCATTTATATAGGCATCCACACGACTCTTTACATACACGACTCTTGAGTCTCTCTAGTAAAGTGAAAAGACTAAAACAATAATTACATCGGAATACTAAAAGATTTCTGATACACTCAATTAATTATGACTTTTGAAAAACTATAAAGATAAGTTTCGATTCGTCCACTTGCATGCATCTCGGGAGTCAATAGATCACGCGCCTTGGTATACGAACAGACAAGCACGTGCAAATCACTTTGTCGAAATCCATAGAATTTAGTTTAATTTCTAACACTCCCCCTTAAACCAAATTCTCTTCCGTCGATCATTCCAAGTAAACTTCTGAATTTCTGAAACACTTCGATCTTGAGAGGCTTCGTAAAAATATCTGCGACTTGATCACCGGTCTTCACGTGCATAACTTCGATTTGTTTGTCGCTGACTTGTTCTCGAATAAAATGATATCGAACATCGATATGCTTGCTCCTCTCATGAAAAACTGGATTCTTCGCCAAAGCAATGGTAGAAACATTATCAACAAAAATCTATGTTGCATCCTTTTGCTCCATATGGATTTCTTTGAGCAACTTTCTCAACCATATCACATGACAAACACACGATGATGCAGCAACATACTCCGCTTCACATGTCGACAGAGTAACACTGGATTGCTTCTTTGATGACCATGTAAAAGCAGTTTCACCCAGATAAAATACAAAGCCCGTAGTGCTTTTTCGGTCATCGACATCTCCCGCATAGTCACTATCTGAATAACCTCTGAGTTGAAATAGTTCAGACTGATAATAATACAAGCCAAGAGAGATAGTACCTTTGATGTACCGAAGTATCCTCTTCGCTGCCTTAAGATGAGATATCTTTGGATTCTCCATATATCGACTCACAATTTCGACACTGTACATGATATCTGGTCTGGTACAGGTCAAATACCTTAAGCTTCCAATCAAGCTTCTAAAATATGTCGAATCAACATCGACACCTTCATCGAACTTTGACAGTTTTGCACCACAATCCATCGGAGTATTAACCGAAATGCAATTCTTCATGTTGAATTTCTCAAGGACATTTTCAGCATATCTTTTTTGGGAAATAAAAATCCCATCACTGCTTTGCTTTACTTCGATTCCAAGAAAATAACTCATCAAACCATTATTTGTCATCTCAAATTCTTTCACCATCGACGCTTTAAAAGTGTCGATCAATCCAGAATTATTTCCTGTGAAGACAAGATCATCGACGTATAAACATGCCAATAAAACATCACCTTTCTCGTGCTTCAAGTATAGAGCATGTTCGTACGGACATTGTACGAAGCCATTTGCCTTGAAATAAGCATCGATTCTTGAGTTCCAAGCTCTCGGAGCTTGCTTAAGCCCATACAAAGCTTTCTTCAATCTCAGCACTTTGTCTTCATGACCTTTCACAATAAACCCGAGGGGTTGCTCGGCATAAATTTCTTCTTCAAGAACACCATTCAGGAATGCCGATTTGACATCCATTTGATAGATTGGCCACCGATTTTGAGCTGCAATGAAAATCATTAGTCTGATGGTTTCCATTCGGATGACAGGTGCAAATACCTCGTCATAATCGATCCCAGCTTTCTGTTTGTAGCCCTTTGCGACAAATCTGGCCTTATAACGAGTGACTTCTCCTTTCTCGTTCTTCTTAGTCTTGTATACCCATTTGACACCGATCGCCTTTTTGTCCTTCGGAAGATCAGCGAGTTGCCACGTTTGATTCTTCTCGATGGCTTCTATCTCTTCATCCATGGCTATTCTCCATTTTTCTTCTTTAGCAGCTTCATCGAAAATAAGTGGTTCAAAATCTGCAAGAAGACATATAAGGTGAAGCTCATCGGTAGCTTCATAAATTTCTGAAAGTCTTCTTGATCTCGGTGCTAGCCATTCTTCGACAGTATTTGAAGTTGAAGCTGACGATGATGGAGAGAACATCGAAGAAGGTGAATGAGCTTCAATCTCCATTTCGATAGAATCATCACGAACGGTTTCGACAAATTTATCACGATTAGTTTCAACAAGTTGTCGATTTTCCTCCCACAAACTTTCTTCATCAAATTTCACATCTCTGCTTGCATATACTTTTAAAGTGTCAGGATCAAACAATTTGTAAGCTTTCGATGAGGAATCATACTCGATAAAAATGAGCTTTTTACTCTTGTCTTCCAGCTTCGATCTTTTCTGGTCGGGTATGTGAGCATACGCAACACTCCCAAAAATTCTTAAGTGAGAAACCGTAGGGTTTTCTCCCGGTCCATGCTTCTTCTGGAGTAACACCATCGAGTCCTTGCGTGGGACATCGATTTTGCAGATAAACTGCACATCTGACAGCTTCGCCCCAAAACTCCTTTGACAAATTTTTTCTTTTCAACATACTGTGTACCATGTCGAGAATGGTTCTGTTCTTTCGCTTAGCCACACCATTTTGTTGTGGGGAGTACGGCGCCGTTAAGAAACGTCTAATGTAATGGTAATCACATAATTGATTGAATTCTCCAGAAGTAAATTCTCATCCACGATCAGTTCTTAAAGACTTGATAAAATAACCACTCTCCTTTTCAATCATTTTCTTGAAGTGCTTAAACGTATCAAACACTTCTGATTTTTCTTTCAAGAAAAACACCCAAGTCTTTCGAGTAAAATCATCAATAAACGTAACAAAGTATCGATGATTATCGTACGAATGAGGAGTGATCGGACCACATACATCAGAATGAATCAACTCCAGTGGCTTCTTCGCTCGATAAGTCGACTCCTTCGAAAAACTTGTTCGAGAATGCTTGCCAATTACACATCCTTCACATAATTGATCGGGGTGATCAATATGCGATAAGCCGAACACCATCTTCTTACGAGAAAGCATATTGAGTCCGCCGAAATTGAGATGGCCGAATATCAAATGCCATAGCCACAAAGGATTGTCTACACATGCTTGAAGGCATGTAGACATATCATCTTTGATGTTCAGAGTGAACATCCTATCTTCGACATCATCACATTCGCAATCAACTTATTATTGCGATCTCTCAACATAAGACATAGATTTTTCATCTAGACAGTAAATCCTTTCTCAAGAAGCTGTCCCAAACTCAAAATATTGCTCGACATCTTCGGCACATAATACACGTTAGTAATAAACTAACGTGTTCCTTTCTTCAGACGAATTAGAATCGTACCTTTCCCTTCGACAAGAATTTGAGAATTATCACCGAATGAGACTCGTCCTTTTACTGTCTCATCCATTTCAACGAACATCTTCTTTCGGCCGCACATGTGGTTACTTGCTCCAGTGTCCAAGTACCACGTATCATTCTTTTCATCAGCATTTTCTTTAAATGCCAGCATAAGAACTTGATCACCATCATTCACCAAGTTCGCATTTTCATCTGCCACTGCACTTTCTTTCTGCCAACACTCATAAGCATAATGGCCACATTTATTACAACGATAACAGCGAACCTTTGATTTATCATACCGGCCATTCGTGTTTCTTCCTCTTCCACGAGCAATTCTTTGATTCTGAAAGCACTCATTGCTTTGGGCAAAATCTCCTCTGCTTCGTCCACGACCTCTTCCTTGGAAACGGCCTCTATCGCGTCCTCGTTCACGATCTTGATTGACCCATCGAGTTTGCACAGGGTCACTTCTTTGGCCTTTGTCATCTTGGATAGTCAATCAAGATTGGAGTACTTCCTCCACCGGCTCAGACTTGTTTCTTTTCAGTCTTTCTTCATGGGTTTGCAACGAACCCATGAGCTCATTGACCGTCATAGAATCGACATCTTTCAATTCCTCGATAGTGACGACGATGTGGTCGAACTTCTTATCCAACGATCGTAGGATTTTTTCGACAACACGAACATCAGGAACATCTTCGCCATTCCTTTTCATCTGATTCACAATAGCTAAAACTCTTGTGAAATAATCAGAAATCGACTCAGATTCTTTCATACGGATTACCTCGAACTCGCCTCTCAAAGTTTGAAGGCGAATCTTCTTTACTTTCTCAACACCTTGGTGCGTGGTTTGAAGAATCTCCCATGCCTCCTTGGATGTAGTAGTATTCGAGACTTTCTCGAATATAGAATCATCTAAGGCTTGAAAGATGATTGACAACGCGAGTTGATCTTTCGAACGAGTCTTCGCCAACGCATTCCTCTGAGCCTAAGTCAACGCGACATATTCATCTGGTTCATCATAGCCATTGTTGACAAGATCCCACACACTATGGGCGCCGAGTATGGCTTTCATTCTGGAAGCCCACTTGCCATAGTTTTCTTTGGTGAGGACTGGATACTGAAAATGAAGGTTGCTTGTTGACGCCATAATCACGAAACCGTGAAGCTCTTATACCAATTTGATGGGATAAATCAACTGTGGGGGCTCTCAATAAGCACTCTCAAAGGAACTTTGTTCACACACAAGGAAGAGGAGACGGAAGGTGATTTTTCAATATACTGTGTTCACAATCGATTCATCCATACTGAAATAGTTACAAGACACGCCTTTATATAGGCATCCACACGACTCTTCACAAACACGACTCTTGAGTCTCTCTAAGAAAGTGAAAAGACTAAAACAATAATTACATCGGAATACTAAAAGATTTCTGATACACTCAATTAATTATGACTTTTGAAAAACTATAAAGATAAGTTTCGGTTCGTCCACTTGCATGCATCTCGGGAGTCAATAGATCACACGCCTTGGTATACGAACAGACAAGCACGTGTAAATCACTTTGTCGAAATCCAAAGAATTTGGTTTAATTTCTAACAGAATTCACCTAGACATTGTCATATACTGTGTGCACCTAGCAAAAAGAAGTTGTTTCAAGATCATTTTTTGTCGGGTATTCGAGTTGAAAAAGTAGAGTGATCTGCAGAATTTGGTGGATCCTTTTCATTTCTCAGTACAGGGAAACATCAGTTGATTACTCCAATAAGTTGAAAACCTCGTGGAGGCAATCCTGGAGAGCCCAGGAGTGAAGGCAACCCCACCAGGAAAAGTAACCTGACGAAGATGAGGACGACAGTTCGATGGAAGATTTAGAAAACGGGGATTCAACTCTCGTGGTGAACTGCCATCCGGTGCGCCAAGAGCCCAACCTCGCGCTCGGCATGCCGCCTCACTCGGACTACAGGTTTCTCATGCTTCTTTATCAGGACGAATCCATCTTAGGTCTTCCGATTCAGCATGAAGAGAGATGGATAACTGTGGAACTACCTCCCAATACCTCTCGGTCGACGTTGGTGACCATGTGTATCGTCACAATACACTTGTAATTGCTTTATGCAATGTTTTAATGATCAGCCAAGAGAAACTTTAGTCCTAACATATCAACAAGGACTCGATTCATGCCGCTTCTTCAACTACTATCCACGTTCGATAAGAGGGAGATTCAACTTCAGAGGGTTCTGTGAATCCTTCAATGATCTGCATCTCGATTGCTTCTTTCCGTGCTTTGTCATTCGATTGCGTGGATCTCCCATCTCCGCAGCTCATAAACGAAGCGAATCCAAGGCGCTACAAGGACACCGATCGAGGCAGTTTCCTTCGCTAATAATGTTTCGTCCGGCGAATACAGGGGGCAAGAATTTCCTGGACTTGATTGCACCGAATCTAAGAATCTGAAAACCCGGTTAATGTTTGATACACAGAATTCAGGACTTTTTTCAGTACACTATTCTTTCACGTCTCGTTGCTCCAGATCCCAACCTGGACGGCTGCGATCTTTTTGCTTCTTGAATCCAACGGTGAAAATCTGTGGAGGCACGATGCAGAGGAGAAACAATAGAATCCCATCCCCACTGTCACCAAATATTGCCTTGGGTATAGCTCTTTCCTCTGCTTTAATTTGAAACTAGTGCATCATTCATCCTACGTTTGTGTTCTTGGTCCAATTTGCATTAGCAATTACTCCAAGCCGCTCAATGGGCCGCCTTTGACTATTAAAATTGTGGAATGAGATCGGGAAAAAGTACTAAAAAAGTCTTAAACATGCTGCGTTGATACCAATTTAGTCCTAAACCTTTCATTTGGACCGATTTAGTCCTAAACTTTTCATTTGGACCAATTTCGTCCTAAACATTTTCATATCAGTATCAAATTGCGTCCATTCGATTTTAGGTTAGAAATTATTGACGTGGACATGGACGTGGACGTCGACCGTCCTATGTGACACAGCTGGCATTGATGTGGGTTTTTTTAATTTCTAATTTTTTTCATTCTTTTTTTTTCAATGACCTGTACCGCCGAGAGTCGCCCTCGCTACCACAGGCAAGGATCAGCCTTGGCCCAGGCCAGGGGGCATCGCCTAGGTGAGGATTGGCCTTGCCGAGCCTCGTCCTCGCCCAGGGGACATCTGGCATGGGCTTTGAGTATGGCCATGCAAGAAAAAAGAAAGAAATAAAACTATTAAAAATCAATTGAAAAAGAAGTGTCCATAGCAGCGCTAGTCGGGTCATGTAGGATGGCCGGCATCTACATCAGTAATTTCTATACTAAATTGGCCGAATTGATTAAACCGGCACCGATTTGAAAAACACTGGCTAATACCAGAGGTTCAGATCTTTTTCGTACTTCTCATCAAGAAGTTGAAAACCACACAAGACGGGGCACTTAAGTTCGAGAGAGGTTGCTGTCGGGTCGACAACTTTCGGCCATGTTGAGGTCCCTAGGCTGTTTCATCGTGTCCTCTTCGGCATTTACAGAGGACACGAAGCGCGCTCAGAATTTGATCCGACCACACTTTCATTCTCAGCTTTGTTGGTGTTAGACATACTTGTATAGCCTTGTAGTCTTATAGCTTTCTCTTACACTCCTTCTTTCTCTTTAGTCCCACATAGGAAGAGCACTAAGCTCTTTACCTCTTCTAAGCCTATATAAGGGCTTCTCATGTACATTGTTTGACACACCATTATTAGAGAACAATACCATTCTCTCTTAATCATTCTTTCTTATCATGGTATCAGAGCTAAGATCATTGTCTTGAAAAGTATGCTCTGCGGTTGCCACAAATTGGATCTTCCGCATCAGAAATTAAGATAATGAGCTCATTATTTTTAAAAGTATGCTCTGCGGTTGCCATAAATTGGATCTTCCGCATCAGAAATTAAGATAATGAGTTTTGGGCTATTGAGCCGTCACCCAGCTTTGCTAGCGTCTCTAATTTGTGTCTCTCGATCCTTTTGATCAGCTTTCCCACCTCAACCCACTTTTCTAGCTTCGCTAGTGATTTTTCTGTTGTCATGGGCGATTCTAGTGACCGCATAGACGTCAAGCTATGTCTGAGGAACTCAGGGCATTGGAAAGTACTGGTACTTGGGAGCTTGTGTCTCTCCCTCCAGGCCGCTCCTTGGTATCATGCCGATGGATATATAAGATTAAAACCCGTTCTGATGGCAGTATTGAACGTTACAAAGCACGTCTGGTTGCCAGAGGTTTCTCGCAGGAGTATGGCATTGATTATGAGGAGACGTTTGCTCCCGTAGCAAAGATGACATCTGTCCGAGCTTTACTAGCTGTTGCTTCAATTCGTAATTGGCCACTCTTTCAGCTTGATGTCAAGAATGCTTTTCTTCATGGGGATCTTCAAGAGGATATCTTCATGCAACCTCCACCTGGTCTTGGTCATATTTCTGGACAGGTTTGCCGCTTGCGACGGGCTATTTATGGTCTTAAACAGGCTCCTCGTGCTTGGTTTGAGAAGTTCAGTGATGCTATTCGATCTGCTGGTTTTACTCAAAGCGAGGCTGATCATGCTATGTTTGTTCATACCTCTTCTGCTGGTTGCACTATTCTTCTTCTTTACGTTGATGATATGGTTATCACTGGAGATGATCGCGACCATATTGAACATACCAAGCGGCACCTTCAGCAACATTTTGCCATGAAGGATCTTGGACCACTGCGCTACTTTCTTGGGCTTGAAATTGCTCGCAGTTCACGTGGTATCCTTATTTCTCAACAAAAATATACTGCTGATATTCTCTCTAGGGCTGCTCTCTCGGATGCACGCACTGCTGCTACTCCTATTGAGCTGAATCAGAAGCTCTGCTCGGATGATGGGGAGCCTCTTTCTGATGTGACCCACTATCGAACTTTGGTTGGCAGCCTTGTATATCTTACTATCTCCCGACCCGACATTGCTTATGCTGTTCATGTTGTCAGTCAGTTTGTTGCTGCTCCTCGCACAGTTCATTATGCTGCTGTTCTGAGGATCTTGCGATATCTCTGAGGCACTTTATCGCGTTCCTTATTTCTGCCATCTTCTTCTGCTCTCAAGTTGCGTGCCTATTCTGATGCTGATTGGGCTTCCAATGTGTCTGATCGCAAATCTATCACTGGCTATTGCATTTTTCTTGGCGATTCTCTCATTTCTTGGCGTGCCAAGAAACAACAAATTGTCTCACGCTCCTCTACAGAGTCCGAGTATCGTGCTATGGCTGACACTACCGTTGAGATTGTTTGGCTTCGCCGCTTACTTGCTGACATGGGTGTTTCACTTCCGGATCCCACTCCTCTACACTGTGACAACAAGAGTGCCATCCATATTGGTGCAAATCCAGTCTTTCATGAGCGTACAAAACATATTGAGATCGATTGTCATCTGACTCGTCATCATCTTCAAGCTCGCACTATTTCTCTTCCTTTTGTTGGAACTGAGAATCAACTTGCAGATTGTTTTACGAAGGCTCTTACATCACAACGCTTTAAATTTCTTCTTTGCAAACTCTCGTTGTTTGATCCACCTTGAGTTTGAGGGGGGGTGTTAGACATACTTGTATAGCCTTGTAGTCTTATAGCTTTCTCTTACACTCCTTCTTTCTCTTTAGTCCCACATAGGAAGAGCACTAAGCTATTTACCTCTTCTAAGCCTATATAAGGGCTTCTCATGTACATTGTTTGACACACCATTATTAGAGAACAATACCATTCTCTCTTAATCATTCTTTCTTATCAGTTGGCTGGTGGCTGATTAATAGCAATTTCCTTTCTCTGTGGTCCTGAATAAGAGGCTCTTCTCCGGAGAAATCTCTCATTTTCCAGCCTCTTGCTATTGGAACATGCACAGGAAGGCACAAATTTCATCGGCAGCAGACAAATGAGTTGAATATGTTTCACTCGTAGATTCTTTGTTTTTCCCTCCCTTCCTTCTTTTGGTGAAAAATTAATCTGGGTTTGTAAAGGAGCCTCTCTCACCTCGTTTATCCATGCATATAGCAAGCCTAGTGACTGCCAATTATATCTAGAGTTATTGGTTGCAATTGCATGCTGCACTAGAGTTTTCTTCTTCTTTCGCTTTCTTCTCCCGACGTATGAAGAAGGTACTTTGTGCGTCGGCCACGTCGTCGGACTGATAGATTGAGAAGCAAGTCGATCGAAAGGGAAAGATACGGGAACCTACTATAGTGTTGGTACATAGTGCGTACGGTGTGATTGAGCGATTATATATTACGCCTCTTGTAAGTAAAGGCTTTTACGCCCTGATCTCATAATTTTTGCGAGTACTCCCAAATCCCGATATGTACTAGTTGTTCTTTCTTTGTAAGTCTTGAACTTTTTGCGCATTCGGTTTCTTTCTAGGCTATGAAACATAACGATATGTACCATCAGGATGGACATACCAATTCAAAAGTGATTATTAATTGTTTACTTGATCAACATATGTGCAAGTGTATTAGGTCAAATTCTAGCTACACGAGTACAAAACAGATGGACACATGGGCCCATATCAGGCTGGAGGATTTACTGGTGAGGGGAAGTGGACTTGGAGAAGTACAGCTGAGAAGTCTGATCAACCGACGTTCTCTTGAAGCCCCCTCCTCGGACCAACAAGAGTTTTCGGTCCCGGACTAGAACTTCTCACCGTCGAAAGGTTCGTTCATTAGATGCAAGAAGGAAACTTGTGCAGCACAATCTGCAGAGTTAAGGGGGAAAGAAAAAAGAGAATGGAGGCTGATATCTGTAGAAGACTACTTCAAACGTTAGTAGTAAGGTATTATATGGTGAGAGAGGATCTTATTTTGTGATCAGATGTTGTCTCGATCAAATCTCGGGAAAAAAAAAAATAATGGGTAAGGAAGAATAAATGAAGGGAAATTAGAGCATACTGCTATTTTTTTCTCGATTGCAATCGGAGCATTGAATGCAATTCGATTTACATATTCCGGAAAAGGGATTAAAAAATGTGTTGGGGGTGGCCATTACTTTTAGCCTTCATGGTAAAATTTTCTCTTAAGAATTGGTTGCAATCCGTATAATATTATGACAACCATTTCAGGTCCTTATTTTAAGTAAAATCCATTTTAGATCTTTGGTTGATAAAACGAAAGCATTTTGTGTCCTTATTTTGATTTTTCCTAAAACGAATTACCATTTTTGTTTCCTTTGACACTGCGAATTCTGTTAGGACCAATTGTCATCTGCCTAAACGAGACAAGGTCACACAATAGTTAATAAAGCACAGGCATCAACCAGAAAAGGAGCGGTTGTGGGCTAACTGCAAGTCCCATCTTTGGACCAAGGGCAGGGTGATCCCCACCCTTCATTGGGTGGACCCCAATGAAGGGTGGGGATCACCCTGCCCAGGAAAAACATAGGCAGGGGATCCACGCCAACAAGGTTCACCCGCACCGAAGAGCAAAGCCCCAAGAAGGAGCACAGCAGGAAACGGCAGCCTCTGATTTCCAAAGAAGATTTAATGACTCGTGTAGTGATGACAAGTGTCGCGTCTCCTGGCCTTATACCGTCCCTTCAAAGATCATCCTTTCCCACCTCTTCTTTCTCTTCCCCTTCTCACTTCCAACTTCTATCTCTCCTCCTCTCTCTCGCGCTGAACACCCTCGATCACCCATTAAAGGGCATCGTTCTCTCCGCAAAGTCTCATCCCTTTTTTGAGTAGTCTCTGTTTTCTTGAACTCTGCTGCCATGGCGGTGGCAGAGCTGACCACACCCACGTGCACAAAACAGGGCCTTCGCTCTTCGGAGGCCTTCTGCTTATCTGCTCGCACTTCCAGTTTCCGTCGCCTGTCTTTCAGACCTCTCCGGCGTACCCACAGTTCAAGAATCTCTTGCTCTGTCAAGTAAGTTTTATTAGTACTTGCTTCATTAAGTTGCTTCCTTTAACTGCTAACATGTCTTAATTAGCCTCTGTTTTCTCTTTTTTGGGGGGTTTTTTGTACCGAGTTTATGGTGGTTTAATTGTTTTCAGTCAAACTGCTCAAGCTCCAGTAGCAGTGCAAACCGAAGATCCGAAGAGCAATAAGCCTGAATGCTTCGGTGTCTTTTGCCTCACTTACGATCTCAAAGCTGTATGTTTTTTGACAGTTTTGTGTAGCTTTCTGTACTTACATAGTGTATGTGTCATATTTTCTTGACTTTGATTCAGTGTTTGCTCCTCCGTGATGAACAAGTCATTGGTTTTTCTGTGCTCTATATTGTTTGCTGACAAGCTTGAATGGGAAGGTGATATAGCATTGGAATTGCTTGTTGAAATGTTCGACCGAGGAAATGGAATGCCCTTGGCCCTTATGGCCGTGTCTGTCACAACAGTCTTTGTTTTGGCTGTCATGCATTTAATGTTTTTGGTTTTCACTTTGGTCGATCAGTCACTAGATTCTCAATGCTTGATCTCCTTCTCACCCAACTATGATGGTGTCCATGTCTAATGGTATGTTTCCTGGACGTGCGGAAATGCCAAGTAAATATGTTCATGTGAGAAAATGGATCCTGTTAAAAACAAAAATAAACACGAGTCAACTTATTCGAGCATTTCTTGTTTGATACCTCCACAGTGAATGGATATGTATATGTGTTTAGTTTGTATTATTATTCTTCTGACTGGTTCACGTACAGTTTCGACTTAATCTATTACTATGTCTCTTGATGCTGGCTCCATCAAATGCCTGTATGGATGCATAGAATCTGCATATAAACTATTTGACTTAGAAGTGAAATAAGGGCTAATCCTAGATTTATGGTTAAGAAGTTCTTGAGATTGGGTTTATGACAAGGATTGGCAGCATGTCGAGCCTCTATTTATTATTCTATCAAATGACAAAAATAGTTTTTGTAATTGAGCTGGTTTAATGTCATCTGATTTTCAGTTTGAACTTCCAGGGGACATTTTTTTTCCTTCAATAATGTGTTTCATGTTGTTGAATATGGTCACAGGAAGAAGAGACAAAATCTTGGAAGAAACTAATAAATGTTGCAGTATCTGGTGCTGCTGGAATGATTTCTAATCATCTGCTTTTCAAAGTAAGGATCTGTGGCAGTCTCTTGGTAGATATTTTTCCCTGTCTTGTCTCGTGATTGATTCTGGTCTGCAGTTGGACCATTTTACAGAGTTCTTATTGATGCTGGCATCAAAGGTCCTTTTCTGAAAGTGGGAGAATTGCTGTTTTATTAACTGCATGAGTTTTGCAACATTTTTCCAATTGAAATACAAATTTGGAACTATCATATGTGTTCCTTAGTTATTATCAGCAGCAGCTTCTTGGGTCAGTATTTCAGTGCAGGCCCATCTTTGTTTTTTTTTTTTTTCCCCTTTTGCAGTAATAGTTGGGGACAAATTACATGGTACAAGTTTGTAAAGTTGTAATCAGAGAAGCAACACCAACCGAATCTCCCACTATAAGTGTGCTTGTCTATGCCAGCGAAGTGGCACCTTTATTTGTTTTTCTAATAGCAGTTCTGATTCCGTGTACCGTTGACCCTACTTGTTTCTCCAGTTGATCGAATTGTGTTTGAGGGTTGAATAAAGTATACAAAGAGAAATAGTCATTTGATCTTTGGCGGAGAAAGTTCATGAGTTTGTTTGTTTTCTGCTGATTAACTCTGCTGCTACATCTTTTTCCACAATTTTTTAATACACAAGATTTCTCTAAATCTATTTCGTAACTTTGGAAAATTGACCCAACTTTCCTTCTTTTCCAGCTTGCATCAGGTCAGGTTTTTGGTCCTGATCAACCTATTGCTTTAAAACTTTTGGGTTCAGAAAGGTCATTCCAAGCTCTAGAAGGTATGTGCTCTCAAGTTTCTGGAAAATATCACCATTTTAACAAATAATGCATGGATGTAAATCCAGTAGTATAAGTTTTTGATGCATAATTGGAATCTCCTGAGGATATCTTATGAATATGGGATCAGCATACTTTAACTGGGTGCCTTTGTCCATCTCACGAATTGAATATCAAGATAGTCCTTAGTAAGTGTTCTTCCATTTGACGCTTGTCTTGATTGCACCATTAAACATATTAAACATTTGTCAGCAAATTGGTGCCATGCTACATCCATTGTCCAATGAATCCCTGCTTTTACGCATATAATACAAACATAAGTTTTTCAGAGGAAATTTCATTCGTTTGCGACACTGCCACGGGCATATAGTTTTGTCTATGTTGAACGCATTCGTTTTACATATTACACAAACATCAGTTTTTGAGAGGAAATTTATGTTTGTTTGCGACACTTCCACACACATATTGTGTTGTCTATGTTGAACGCAGTCATTTTGGTACTCGTGGCGATACTTTACAAGAACTGTATGCATGTGTGCACATTTGTTTGGTCTATTCTAGATGCATATATATCAAGGTAGTACAAAATCGCACAACTCACACCGTAGCAACTAGAGGAAGATGACTACATGGGGGTTACCTTTTGATAGGATCCCCTTCAGCATCCTTTCTGATTGGCAAGTATAATATGATATAATCCTAGTGTAAGAAAGGCATCATTTCCATATATATATTACACAATTCTTGGTGTCCAGGCTCACAGTCAGACACAAGTAGCTGTTCTCTCATCATACTGAGATAATACGTTAATGTATGCAGGAGTGGCTATGGAATTGGAGGATTCCTTGTTCCCATTGTTGAGGGAAGTGCAGATCAGCATCGACCCTTATGAGGTGTTCCAAGATGTAGAATGGGCTCTCCTAATTGGAGCAAAGCCTCGAGGGCCTGGAATGGAACGAGCTGGCTTACTAGACATAAATGGGCAGATTTTTGCTGAGCAGGTAGCGTAGCAGTATCATTTGCAGACTGCATATAACGGCTCATGAACGTCTCAAGAAACAATTGTTGGTGCTAATTCTATCTCCTTCACTTATTGTTCAGGGAAAGGCTCTAAATGATGTTGCCTCGCGTAATGTCAAAGTAATTGTTGTAGGAAACCCCTGTAACACCAAGTAAGATACGTTTTGGTCAAACTTCGATTTTGCTCTATGTTTCTGGACACAAGATAAGGAGTGCAGCTCTATCATAGCTCCTAATGGAAGGTTCTGCCTCATTCTTTTGGCAGTGCGTTAATTTGCTTGAAAAATGCTCCTAATATTCCTGCAAAGAACTTCCATGCTTTAACACGTTTGGATGAGAACCGTGCGAAATGCCAGGCAAGATATGCTCGTTGAAGTGAAGAATTTATACATTTTATTATGTCCTGAAAATAGGGTCGATTGAAACGAAATATTGGCTCTAATATTGTGCAGCTGGCACTCAAGGCAGGTGTATTCTATGATAAGGTGTCAAATGTGACCATCTGGGGCAACCACTCGACAACTCAGGTTATTACTCAGATTTTGCTCTAGGAAAGCGGAAGTAAAAACACTTCTGTTTCATCTTTGATTGAGAAGAAAAATCCATTGGAATATCCAGGTGCCGGACTTTTTAAATGCTAGAATCAATGGGCTTCCAGTTAAGGAGGTGATCACAGATCACAAGTGGCTGGAAGAGGAGTTCACTGAAATAGTCCAGAAGGTAAGATCCAAGAAACAGATGAGTTTTATGCATTATATTGGACAAGTATAATTAGATTTCGACTCTTTTGAGAATTTTGTATCTCACCTTTGATTTCTAAAGAGAAGTAGGGATTTGATCTGTAGAGAGGTGGGGTGCTGATTAAGAAGTGGGGAAGATCTTCAGCTGCATCAACTGCGGTGTCGATTGCTGATGCCATAAAGTCTCTCATCACTCCCACGCCCGAGGGTGATTGGTTCTCTACAGGGGTGAGTATCTCTGTACTTAACGTTCATTTCTTTCTCTCTGAATTCTTTTAAAATTCTTTGGTTTGAATGTATGCAGTTTGGCTTTTCTATTTAATTTTGCTTGGCTTACGGAAGCTGTTGATTTATTCAGAGAGTAGCACTTGACAATGCATGACAAGAGAGAGTAATAGTTCATCCCTATGCCCATAGATATGGCTTTTTAGTCTTACACAACCATAAATTTTATCGATCCCCCTGCAATGCACCTACTAAGATTTAATCAGTAAGAAGTGACCGCCAAACCCAGTTCTGCGTTTCAGTTATTTGTGTCTTGTTGTGTGCAGGTGTATACTGATGGAAATCCTTACGGCATTGCCGAGGGCATTGTATTCAGCATGCCATGCAGATCTAAGGTTAGTAGATGGTTTACTTTCTTGTTCAGTGGTTTCTAAATGCCCATATCGCGTTGCAATCCTTGATATAATAATCCTCATTATCTTAGGGAGATGGTGATTATGAGCTTGTGAAGGATGTAATCTTCGACAACTACCTCCTCAAGCGATTAACCAAGGTACTCTTTTCTCCATAGCAGTTGGCCTTCTATGTTGCTTGTTGAACGACACGGAAGTTCTTCAGTGAATAGAGGTGCACAAATCTCTGCAGAAAATACGATAAAATATACATAGGACTGACATTTTTTATGTGACGAAAATGAAATCTGGAAACTCTAATTCTTCAAAAAGTATGAATGTCTTCCCTTGTTTTCCTTGAAACAATATCTCATCAATGAGGGGCTGTGAATATTCTTCCGGATGCCGATCCCTCAAACATAGAGTTTTTGCATGATCCTTAAAATGTAATCAATAGTTGCTGAGAAAAACTCTTAATTTTCATTTTACCAACACGGGTTTGCTACTTTTCATCTAACTCAAACCGTTATTCTGCAGACTGAAGCCGAGTTGCTGGCAGAGAGGCGATGTGTAGCTCACCTGATTGGAGGGGTAGGCATCGGATAGCTAAATTTTCTTTCAAAAACCCTTCTTATGGCTTATAATTTACAAATCTCAATCCGTTCTTTCAGGGTGTTGCTTATTGTGATCTGCCGGAGGACACTATGCTTCCTGGAGAAATGTAATTCTATTCATTCATACATGGCCTTTTCTTTTCCCTGGAGAATCTGCGAAGAGCTGGTCGTTATCAATAACAAGCTGCTGGGTTCGTTATCAGAATATGTAATTAGATATAGATTAGTATTCATGCGAAGGATGGAGGAAAGAAGAATAAGCTAATTAGGTGGATAGTGTGGCTTCATATTCAAGATTTGCAGTAAAAAATTTTGGCGGACAGTTGTGTATTACAGTGTAAGTTAACGCTTGTGCTTTCGATATTATTCTCAGATGGCCATGGCTGTGGAATCTTTATGCCTATTGACTCCATATACTCAGTTGTATCATTGTACCAATCTGTTGTGATAAGCTCGTTGAACTCGAAATGGCACGTTTAGCCAAAGTGTTGCTTTGCTTCTGCGATTATATCGTGCTGTTCTTTTCCTTTGTTTTAATTTCCGACATCGGCGGCTGTTGCTTGATGGAGATTATCATTGTCTGGTAGAATCACTGACGAGTTACTTGCGGAAGTATTCTGTTTGTTCTAGCGGACTCGGTACCTTTCAGTAGTTGGCGTGCTCATATGTCGCAAAATCATTCGTTGGAATGCGGATTGACTCTTTGGTGCCATCTCTCTGTTTCTCTCTTTTCTGTCACTTTGCACAAGCACTTGGAACTCCTGAAAACAAATCATGGATTTGCTGAAACTCCAGAAGTTTTTGTTTGGAAAGAGCATTGGATTTGCAACACTAATGTCTAAAGAAGAAGAAAAGAGGAGAATGATATGAATGAATCGTCTAACTCTCTAGGTTAGCATGTTCTCATATTTATAATAACAAAGAGGGTACATAGTAATACGGTGGGTATTTCCACACATGATAATGAATAATAAAATAACTCATAACACCCTCCCTCAAGCTGAGGCATAGATATCGACCATGCCCAGCTTGTTACATATAAAGCGAACCCGTTGCCCAACTAAAGGTTTAGTAAACACATCTGCTAGCTGATCTCCAGTGCGAATGTGTGAGAGAGTGAGACTACCACGTGTAAGCTCTTGTCGAACAAAATGACAATCAATCTCGATATGCCTTGTTCTTTCATGAAAGACGGGATTTGAAGCAATGTGAATTACTGAACTACTATCACACCATAACGAAGTGGAACCACTCTATCCATATCCAATCTCATTCAGAAGATGTCTAGTCCACATAATCTCTGCAGTAGTTGTAGCAATGGCTCGATACTCTGCTTCAGCACTACTCCTCGCTACAATATCCTGTTTCTTACTCTTCTAGGAAACTAAATTACTCCCAACATACAAAGCATATCCAGAGGTAGACCGCCTATCAATAAGGCAACCAGCCCAATCAGCATTAGTATAACACTCCATGCGAGCATGACCATGAGCAGCAAAAATAATTCCATTGTCAGGACTACCTCGAAGATATCTTAGAATCCTCAAAACAGCATCCCAATGCGGTTGTCTAGGTGCTGCCATAAACTGACTAACCACACTAACCGAATATGCAAGATCAGGCCTAGTCATCGTAGTGAGATAGTTTAGTTTACCAACAATACGCCGGTATCTTTCAGGATGTCCAAACAAGTTACCCTGATCAGGAAGAAGCTTTAATCCTGGTTCCATAGGCGACTCTGCAGGCCGAGATTGCTGCATGTCAAATTCAGTTAAGATATCCATAACATACTTACGCTGTGACAAAGAGATACTTTCTTTCTTCCGGGCCACCTCGATCCCAAGAAAGTATCTCAAATCGTCGAGGTCCTTCGTCTCAAAATTAGTATACAAATATCTTTTCAATTCAGCAATACCATGCTCGTCATCCCCTGTCAAGACAATATCATCCACATATAAAACTAGAGAGATACACCCAGTAGTAGGACGTCGATAGAATACTGCATGATCCTTTTGAGACTGAAGCAAACCAAAACTCCGAACAGCTGAGCTGAATTTATCAAACCATGCTCGAGGAGATTGCTTCAAACCATACAAAGAGCGACGAAGCTTACAGACTTTCCCTCCCTGAGTAGCAAACCCTGGGGGCTGCTCCATGTAAACATCCTCGACAAGATCACCGTGAAGGAAAGCATTCTTGATATCCAACTGATGGAGAGACCAAGAATGCATAGCTGCAAGGGATAAGAAGAGGCGAATGGAGGCCATTTTTGTAACCGGAGAAAATGTCTCAAAGTAATCAAGACCATGAGTTTGAGCATAACCCTTAGCAACCAACCGAACTTTCAAACAAGCAACAGTTCCATCAGGATTGACCTTCACGGCAAACACCCAACGACAACCAATAACCTGAGCACCAGAAGGAAGATTAACCAAGGACCAAGTCTGATTGCGTTGGAGGGCGCTCATTTTCTCCTCCATGGCTAAGCGCCAACCTGCATGCTGAAGAGTCTCGGAAACCGAAGAAGGTAGAGAAATAGCATCGATATTGGCCACAAAAGTCGACAAACTTACTGATAAACCTTTATAGGAATGTGTATAAAGAGGGCGATCCCTGCAAGCACGGTAACTCTTGCGAAGAGCAATAGGTTGCTCAGTAGTATCAGTCTCAAATGGGTCAGCAACAGGAGAGACCATCTCAGCAGGAGAATCCTCCACGGGAGAGACTGGCACAGAAAGAGAATTGTCAATGGGGGCATTGTCTAATGAAGATGCTGGAGAGATAATTGGATGAGAGACCGTTGGTGGAAAATAAACAAGGACAGGGTCAGAAGATGTGGATTCAGACAATTGCAGGATTGGATAAGATGAACTAGAGCCACATGCAGAAAAGAAAGGCTGAGACTCTATAAAGGTAACATGACGAGAGGTGAGCATTCTTCCTAAGGTAAGAGAATAGCAACGATAACCCTTTGACACTCGTGAGTAATCAAGGAAAACACATTTGAGTGCACGAGGATCTAGTTTTGATACACTTGGATGATCATCATGGACAAAACAAGTACACCCAAACACTTTAGGAGAAAGAGGAAATGGATTGCGTTCAAGAAAGAGGAGCCCATGAGGTGTATTGCCCCCAAGAGAAGAAAGAGGCATGCGATTAATGAGATAGCATGTTGTAAGGGCAGCATCCCCCCAAAATTTCTGTGGAACATACATATGTATAAGAAGAGCACGAGTAGTATCCATAAGATAGCGGTTCTTCCGCTCAGCAACACCATTCTGTTGAGGTGTGCGAGCACATGAAAGACGATGGTGAATGCCATGAGAATGAAGAAATTGATGGAGTTGATCCGACATATATTCCCTTTCACGATCAGATTGTAAAGTTTGGATATTATGATGGAATTGAGTAGAGACAGAAGAATAAAACTCACGAAACGCAGAAAATAACTCAGAACGTTCTTTTATTAAGTAAATAAATGACATTCTTGTGAAATCATCGACAAAAAGAACGTAGTAACGATAACCAAAAGCTGACACAATAGGACTAGGTCCCCACACATCAGAATAGACCAAGGCAAATGGAGCAGTTGCTCGTTGAGATACACTTAGTGGTAAAGAAACACGACTATACTTTGCAAGCTGACATGACTCACAATTTATTGTAGACACCGAACGAAAACGAGGAAATAATGACTGCAACATAGACAAAGAGGGATGGCCTAGACGATAGTGAATGTCTAAAACATCAGTCTCTTTCACTAGTGCAGCTGGAAAGAAAGTACTATCCAGCTGGTAGATCCCACCATTGACGCTTCCCTTACTGATAATCTTCCGCGTCGAGAGATCCTGCAGAACACAATAATCAGGATAGAAAGTAACGGAGCAATTCAAATCCCTTGTGATACGACCAACAGACAACAAATTAAATGGCATGCCTGGAGTATATAAAACAGAAGATAAGGAGATCTCGTTGGAAGATCGTGCAGCTCCGTGTCCCTGAACGGTCACGGATGACCCATTCGCAATAGTAATATGGCGTAACGAAGACGAGGACTTACATGCAGTAAGAATATCTCTATTACCCGTCATGTGAGCACCTGCACCAGAATCAATAATCCAATCAGCGGAAGGAAGAGCTGCACATGCTGAGGTAGAGGAATAATCAGATGATTGATGTAGTTTCGCAATAGAGGCAGATGTAGTTCCACTCCCTGAGGTCTGAAACTCCAAGTAGCGAGTATACTCCTCTGGACTCACTGTGATAACTTTCTGGTCCATAGGCACAATCTCAGATGCAACATGAGCAGGTGTGGTCCATGAACCAGAAGTTGCCTGTACAGCTTGTAACTTCTGGCAATAGCTGCGAAGATGTCCAATAATACCGCAGTAATTGCAAGTACGAGTCTCCCGACCACGACCAGCAATGCTACCACGACCTCCCCCTCGGTCACGGCCTCCGCCACCACGGCCACCTCCTCTATTCATATATAGAGCAGCAGCCTGTTCACCAACTTCTGAAGGGCCAGATCTAACTTCCTCACGACTTTTGGTACTAAGAACACGGCGATGAACTTCTCCAAGAGAAGGTACTCGAGCATCTGAAAGAATTTGTGATCGAGCAGTATCAAACTGAGCTCCCAGTCCATTAAGGGTGCGCATGAAATCTTGCCAACTTCTCAATTTCCCTGCCAGAAGCCGATCTGGCAGGGAAATTCGTTTGATAAAAATACTGCCGAAGTAGAAATTCGTTTGGTAAAAAAATTGACTTCTGGCAAGATTTTCTACTTCTGGCAAGATTTCTAACTTTTTGAGTGATTTTGAGAAGTAAAAAATTTTCACTTCTCCCCTTGAGAAGTCATTCTCTCGGGAGCCGCCGGCTGCGGCTTGCCAACGGTCGAAACATTTTTTTCATAATGTTTCGAACATCGTCTTTTTTAATTGTTATCAAACGCATTTTTCTACCAGAAATCAACTTCTGAAGCAGAAACTGAAAATTCAACTTCCACTTCAAAGCAAAAGCTGAAAAAATGACTTCCTTGCCAGAAGTCATTCTTGACTCCGGCAAGATTTCATGCGCACCCTAAGATAGCAGGTGACCAGAAACTGATTTCGTTGTTCTTGAAAAGTAGCCCGATTAGATGTAAACGGGACTAACCGATCAAACTCATCAGCAAAGGATTTAAATTCCTCGTAATATCTGTTCAGAGGCCGATTAGCAGGAGCCGACTTCAATAACCCACAAACGACATCATAAAGTCGTGAAAAATCATTCAGAGAGGAGTATAAATCTGCCAAAGCATCCCATAACTCCTTAACAGTATCAGTATTACTAACAACAGTTTGAACAGAAATATCCATAGCATTCAACAATTGACTATAAATACGACAATCAACAGTGTATCATTCATCATAAGTTGGATCATCCTCGCTCGGAGGAAGCTGGGTAAGATGATGAGATAGCCGCTATCCATGCAAATTCTTGAAGACATTCTTCTTCCAAAGTGTGTACGTAGATTGTCCCGTCAAAACACGTTCGACGAGCTTAGATGAAGTAGATATAAAGGTTAGAGCTGGTGATCGCATCACATCAGCTTCAGTCACAACAGATCTATTCATGATTAATCTAGTCTCATCGGATTTGACAGCATCTATTTGAGTGTCTATATTACTCATGACGAATACTTAATCTAGAAACTAGATTAATCAGAAAATCACAAGCTCCACCGTTTCATGAATCTGATTAGATCTAATCAGATCTCGACATGTAAATCAAATCCGAACGGCTTAGGACATATCCGGCCAAGCTGGCCGAGAGCTCTGGGCCATGGCCGGCCAAGTTGGCCGCTAGCCTTGGGACGTGGCCGGCCAATCTGGCCGAGAGACCTAGGACGTGGCCGGTTAAGATGGTCGAGAGACCTGGGACGTGACCGGCCAATTTGGCCGAGAGCCTAGGACGTGGCCGAGAGAGAGAGAAGCAATTGCTAGATGATGGTGATGGTGATAGCGCTGATGGTGGGTGTTGGATAGGGTTTAGGTTGGAGCGGCTAGGGTTGACTCTGATACCATGTCTGAAGAAGAAGAAAAGAGGAAAATGATATGAATGAATCGTCTAACCCTCTAGGTTAGCATGCTCTTATATTTATAATAATAAAGAGGGTACATAGTAATACGGTGGGTATTTACACACATGATAATAAATAATAAAATAACTAATAAAATAACTCATAACAACTAATTTCCGAGGAATTCAAGTTCTTGCTCGGCCTCTTTAAATTCTTTGTGCCGAAAAACATGGAACCAGCCTTTACTGGGACCTTGTAATCAGATCCAACAATTCGTGCCCGTTGTTTTCCTTCTGTGTAAAACTAGTGAAGTAGAATGTACTTCATACTTTCAGAAAGAGGGTGGACGTAAAATCTATTTGCCCAATCCAAAGTTGTCAGAGCCTTATTCAAGGCCAACGATGTAAATTGTTGAGGAGCGATTACTAACAATTTCATTGCGAACAATTTCTTGTACAGAATATATCAGATAGATTGGGATATTTTGGCAACACTTTTCTTTTCAGTCTTAATTCCACCGGTGCGACCAAGCGAACGGATGGTCACGCTTTTCTGTCCTTCCATCGGTGTGTAGCAAGCATGCCATTAGAAAAGAGATCCGCAGCCAGCCAATTCTTCCGATTTCAAACTCATCTGGCTACTCACGACTTGCTTGTACGACAAATGCAAACTACTTCGTACCTCGAAGAACAGGGCATGTTCCATCTCTCGCCCAGTTTCCGCATTTGCCCCAATAAGCAAAATTGTCCGAAGCTGACACTACGAAAAAAGCAACAATGCATGCAGAACATTATGCATTCACCTCCTAAAGGCAAATCAATGATATTATAGACTTTATAGAAGGTGAGGCGATCCTTATGCATCAAACAGCAGGCGGAACGAATTAATGGAGTTGACATTCAAATTGATCTGATGATTCCAATCCTATCCATGGGCAGTAGCAATACAACAAACGCCACAACAGATACCCTTGACATTGGGTTCAACATTGTCGGTACAGATAAAAAACAACAGAGCAATAGCAATAGCTTTGCACTTGACATATAATGACTTGAGCAAAATATGTCAAGAGTCCTACATAAAGATGACTGAATAGTATGTTCCTATGTGAGTTTATCCGCTACCTCCATTCCAGTGGCCGAGATTGCCACCTTATCCAGTACCCTACGACCTTGAATAGATAGAGGTGCCGACTTTAACGCTGACCGAGAGAAGTATAATCCAAAAGAACAAAAAGAAGCACCACGCCCATGAAACCACTGATGGTGCCTTGCGAGAGAGCAGGCCAGAATTGGTAGGGCTGACATCAGCTTGAGACATCCCAAAAGAGAGAACGATGTTTAGTTGTCCATTCTTACCGACTGACCAGTCCATTCCACTGCCAACCAAATTCATGTCTCTTATTCTTATCATGCCAGCAGTAACATGAACAGAACTTGAAGGCTGTCCAGCTGAATTGAGATGGAGTGCCGCATCTTTCACCGGGAACTCTGCAGCAAAAGCAGGAGGAGCAGGGAAGCTGCCTAACATTTGACTGGCTGCTTTCATGAATGGATACTTAATACCTGCAGGAATAAATCCAGACTATGCTCAGGCAAACGTGAAAAACAATTCTTACAGAAATTAACAGAAAATAAAAGAGACAAAAAGGGGACATTTCAGATGGTGCCGGGTCATAATAAAGGTCAACTCTTACTTGATTCAGGATCTTTTGAATCCAAATGTGGCTTCGAAGTTGATGCATAGTCCTTACTGCAAGATTCTGAATGAAGATTTTTGCCTGCCAGAGGAACTTCCGCATTTCCTCCATTAATATGCTGCAAGACAAACGATTCAATACAGCGGCAACTAGTAATGCCACAAAAGTGGTACTTCTCCAAAATATGAAGCAGACTTACCTCGGCATGAAGTGTGTGATCAGAAAGTGCATTGTCAGATGGAAGTTGAGAGGATTCATATGGCAAGACATTCTCATCATCTGCATCAAAGAATGTCAGGTAATCTTCGACAGCAAAATCTGCTGCATCCTCCCCAAGGAGATTAGAAAGGTCATTCGTCTGGAGGTAGAACTCATCTCCTGGAAGGTGATTATCAGCTGCATCTAAGTATGGCCCATCAAGTAAGTAATTGGCATCCACAGGATTGTCATTGTCATCTGACTGGCCAATGTATCCCTTCTCAATGGCTTTCATCTCCATCTGGTAATGCTCTGGTAAAACAAAGAACTGCTCATCCAGCTGTTGCGAACCAGCTTGAACTGCATTGGTATCAATCAGAGGCTTTTGCTCATCTTCATTGAAGTTATTTGAGTGCTCAGTGCCCAGGCTTGTCTCACCATGATGGAAGTTCAGAGGAACTGGAGCATCTCCAGATTCAATTCCAACATCAATACTCTGAAACACAAAAATGGTGCAAGAATCAAGGTAATGCAAGTGGACACTCGAATAAAAGCTCCAAGTAAACAAGGACAAAGAAAGAAGCCAAAATAGTAGTTCTACGTATATTATCTCATAAAATGACAAGATAATACTCGAAAGTAACTAAAACATGAGAACATACAATGATCGGGACCACCCTTCCAGGCCCCAAAAAGAAGAGAAAAGGAGAGAACAAAAGATGCAAAAGCAACGACTTAATAATCTCGTGATGCGAGGAGACTTAACAAAGACTAAGCGGATTTTAGAGAACTTCATATTGCCCCGACAGGACCAATTGCCTGGGAAGAATGCAAGATACATGTAACTTCTGATTTTCAACCCTCTAATTCTACTTTCTAGCTATTCCAATCCTGATTGACACTTGACAGTGCATGAACTTCATTAAAATTGCCCAGGTCAAGTTCTGATCTTGATCCTCTGTTTCTCCAGCAAAGAATGATGCATAGCTGCTGTATTGCCCTGACTAAGCGGATTTTAGAGAACTTCATATTGCCCTGACAGGAAGCCAATTGCCTGGGAAGAATGCAAGATACATGTAACTTCTGATTTTCAACCCTCTAATTCTACTTTCTAGCTATTCCAATCCTGATTGACACTTGACAGTGCATGAACTTCATTAAAATTGCACAGGTCAAGTTCTGATCTTGATCCTCTGTTTCTCCAGCAAAGAATGATGCATAGCTGCTGTACAATTAGGTTGTACTGCACAGGACAAAATAAATCCTTTCCACCCAGCAAATGAAATGAACTGCATATGGTATCCAACAACTGCCTAGATGAAATTATCATGTAAGTTATTTTCTTTGGGTCCTGTAAAAGTTGATCACCTAGTATTCCTTAAAACAATCAAATAGTCAAGAGAGTTTCCAAAAAGTGCCTCAACTTACATAGCCAACTCTTGATGTAGATAGGGCATCTCACTTGTAGAATCTTAAGCTTTCCGTATTTCTTTGAGATATTGGGTGGTGGTATCCTATGTTACATGGAAACGGGACACGACACGCGACACGACACGACAACACACGAATTCTAAAAAATAAAAAATTCCGACACGCTAGGACACGTTTATTAAATATATAGTTTTATATATACATGATAAATTATTATTTTCTAGAAGTCACAAATAATAAATAATAATAAAAAGCCCTAGAATGAATTTACAAAATAATTCTCTTAAACATTTTTTAGTTTCATGACCAGGAACTCTTCCTATGAGGGAGGGATGACCTACTAAGAGACTTAAATAATAATGCTGTATGAAGGAATTATGTCTGCCTGTGCACTTCCTTGTCCCACATTGGCCATGTAACAGAGAAAGTAAGAGAAAGCTTCTTATAAAAAGGGGGCTCAGTCACGTAAAGTGTCACGTTTTGGTTTGATGGGCCATCAAGAAGGGTTAGCGTGTCCCCTTCGTGAAAGCTTGGGTCGATGGGCCAAAGGCCCATGGGGACTAGGGCAGATTATGAGTTTGATTGTAAGATTTGCGGGAATTAATTTAGGATTGCTGTTGAATCGTGTCTATCTCTGAGAGCGTGTCCATGTAACATAGGTGGTATCTAGAGACCCAGGCATTACATGAGGTCATGTGAGCGCAATAATTTTGAATAGTTGGCTCTTGTTCAGAATGCCCACAATGACTAGTAAAGCAACTTTATCAGGAGTTCTTCACCTAGAGGGTAGTCCAATTGCTCGTGGGGCTCATCGCCATTTCCAAAAGAAGAGGGTAGGTCCAGGTCATTCGACACTGCCTACACGAAATTTACTTATGTTTTACTATCCCTCGAATGACCAGATCTCCTGACTTTCCGGTCACCTAATTTAAGGAGAACTAGCAAATGAGATGACCCCCTGCCTAGGCAAGAAAAGATAATGGTACACCCTCCTGCTCTTCAACCTTTTCTAAATAAATTAACATAAACTTGCACAAAATAGAAGGCCCAATTCAAACCACTCTCTGTAAAGAAAATAATATGAACCTGTACAAAATAGGAGATCCAATTCCAACCTACCATCAACCCAACCGCCCTCAGTCATTCATGAGAAGGATCATTCATTAGGACTCTGATTTTTTTGTAACAAGAATGTACTATAACTCATTAAAGGAGTGGCACCCCATTGTGAAATCTTTTAAGTCTTGCTCACTATTACACTTGCAACACCCGGGCCGCTAAATAATACACAGCATTTGCCAAAAAAACAAAGAGGTAAAAATACAAGGTGCTTCTGCAAATATGAAGGATTTTCTCTAGCATCAAAGGGAAAAGGAAAATTTCCCTTGACTTCATGTTAGGTCTCCAAAATTCTCAAGGTTTTAATTATCACCAACCAACTGATCATCTGAGTACAGCACGAAACAGTACAATCTTGTTACCCTCGGGATGCAGAAGATATCTCCGCATTACCACACTTTATAAGTTCTTTTGGCGCCAGTACACTATTTCAAGGTTAAAATCCTGGAGAACTTTTAACATCTGCGTTCGCATAACAGCTTTAACTACAGATAGCAGATAATCACCAAGGGTAAGATCACGGAGACACCTTTAACTGGAGGCCCATTGTGAATTGATCAAGTCCATGGAAGTCGGTAGCATCTTTTCATAGGTCTATACTTCCTCTCTGATGTTTCATGAAAATTTGTTCATTTCCCACTTCAACATTGTGATTACAAAAAATATTCCCTTTAAGACTAAATCTGGACATCCACTAAATTAATTCCTTCTATAGGAGTGTCATTCATTGCAACACTATGGTCACCAAATTACTGAAAGAAGTAACACGAGAAAACCGAACCTGATCCAAGTCATCTGCCTCAACATATTCATCATCAACAACCACCATTGGCTCCTGATCAGGAAACAGGACCACATCATCATCCTCCCACTCCTCCTCAATGAACGGGGCACCATATTGCTCCCCGTTCTTTGGGCCAGGACCACTTTTCTGAAAGATCCTGCACAGCACAAACGCATCCTTCCAAACCCAAACAACCCCACAAACAGCCAAAAAGAAAAAAGTAAGTGTCAATAGTGATTGGATGCCAATAAATAAAACAAAATGTCATCTATTCTTGACAATTTTATAGCATAAACTCACTTGTGGAATTCCAGCCTTCTCCAATTCTTCATCGGTAAGCCGATATTCATGCATAACCCAATTTGTGCGCTTTCCACGTGGAGCTCGCCCAATATGATAAACCAAAGTTTTCTTCATTCCAACTGTTCGAGAGTAATGAAAGATTGCCCTGTCCTTCCCTGTTGTCTTCCAGTAACCATTCTCTGTGGCACGATTTGTCTTTGCCCCGTTTCCATACTTCTTATCCAACGCACTAAAGAAGTACCACTCGAGGTCTCTAGTTTTCAATTTCGACTTATCTGGAACCTCAGAAAGGAAATTAAGATAAGTTCGCTTCAACTGAATACATTAAGAAAATGAATTGGAATAGAAGAGAAGAAACGACTGTTTCAAGTTCATGTCCTACCAACTCAGAATTCAAGGCCTAGATGGACTTATTTCCATCTTAATTTCAGACCCTGGACTTGATAGTAGTCAATCCAATGCGGCTTCGCCACGTGGAAAAAAAAAAACATTTGTTCACAAGTGATATCATCCAGTGTAACGTTCAACAAACAATATGGAATATCGATAGCTGCAGCTAACTTGTCTCCTCCATCAAATTTCAGACCTACCTTGCCTCTTGGTGCTTGTTCCAGCAAAGCTGGAAGGTGCCACCATAGACATAGCTCCTTACTCTCACTCCTCACCTCCAAGTCAATACATAATAATTTCAGGGCAAAGAATTGATCATGCATCCCTGCCAAGAACGCATTAGCTTCCACGCTGGCCTGGGATGTAGAGGATGATGGTCCTCACTATCCATGTAACCAGGGTGGGACACACCAAAAAAGGCTGACACCACTAGCTAGACTGGTTTCATCTCAGTCATCTTTGCCAGGATAAGAAGAATGACACATACCTAAGATCATTTCACACACACAGTCAAAATTGAAGGCGTGGAACAAATTTCTCTGTTGGATTTGGGGATCATAAACACTTGTCAGAGGAAGCAGATTTTTGGCTTCCCTGCCCATCAAGGAGCACTTACGGATCAAAACATGGCTCCTCCATTTCCAGTGACAGCGTATTTATCGTAATCATTCGCTTAACAATGCAAATTCCAGTCACACAAATTCTCAAGAACCTAAATTCTCAACTTGACCTAGCTGAAAGGCAAAAAAGCCTCCGCAACTCTTCATAGTCAACCCACAGCAAGTCAATTCACAACATCGTGGATGAAATACGTGCACTCTTCAACGACGAGACGAACAAAATCACAAACCACGGACACAAGATCTGCAAAAGAAACCGAGCAGAGGAAGCGAGAATTACCGGGGAGATCCCAGGGCTCGCATTTGTAGACGTCGACCTCGCAGATCGCGTCGATGCGGAGAGGCTTGCCGGAGACCTTGCGCTTCAGGTAGAACCGGATCAGCTCCTCGTCGGTGGGTTTGAACCGGAACCCCGGAGCGAGCGACTGGGCCGAATCGCGTCCCATGAAGAATCGAATCGTCGGGTCTTCCGAACTAGGGTTTGTAGATAGAGAGAGAGAGAGAGGGGTTTTGGATGGAAAAGATCTCACCTTGGTGTTTTGCTTTGTGAGGGGCGAAGGGAAGAGACGAAGCAATTCAAGAAACTATCCTGAAAAAAAGGCGATCTTTTTATTTAATTATATTTTAATTTAATGATTAATTGATAAAGTTTAGATAAGAAAGAGGGAACTGGGAAATTGCGTGAAGGGAGACGAGAGAGGGGAGGTGCTACAGTCACCCGCGGGTGGGTCACGGTGCTCGGTGACGTCACGTGTCGGTGGTAGGAAGAAGGTTCTGGAACCGGAGTTTGACGTGGGGGCTTACGAGCTTCGAGTGGTGTTGACCGCTGACTTCCGGAGATCCAACTTGGTTGGACTAATTCTTTCCTTTTTTTCTTTTTTTTCTCCCCTTTGTTGTTAAATTCTATTTTGATTTTCTGTAGCTTATGTTATTTGCGACTTCTAGCAGAAAAAAATCGACATGCCTCGTGTAATTTGAAATTTTAATTTTGAAATATCTGAAGGAAAAAAAAAAGAGAGAACAGAGGAAGGGAGAGGAGAGTGACCATACGGGGGTAGCAACTCGTGTTCGGGGCTTTCACAAATCTATTGTGGAGTATTGACGAGATCAGCAGCAGTCGATTGATTTTCTTTCGCTACGATATGGTATATAGTAATGATTTGACATATCCACATTTCTCTTGAGTGAGGTTTACCACCATCGGCTCATGTGCTATTATCGGAGTTGAGAGACAATTTAGCTCTTGATCCTCATTTGAGGATCGAGGTACCATGCGAGGCATGACCTTCACTTCAGGTGGTGGCTAGAGCAAGCATGCTTGTTCCATTTCACTTCAGCATGGGACGTGACCCTGTCCTTAGGGTTGTTAAAATGGCTTGGGAATTAATATTTTAGTTCACATTTACGAAATTAATTCATGTATAGATCACCTTAAAATAAATATATGGGTCATAAATGAATTTTAAAAATAAAAGTCCAAACAAGATGAATTTTATATTCAAACCCATTTTTATGACCCTTGCTTTCAAAGCCACTGGCACCGTCACATCTTTATGCTCTGTTCAAGCAGTTAGCAATGAAGACTTAACCGCAATAAAATTGGTTATGGTGACAATTGACATTTGAAGCTGTCATGCATGCGTCATGAACTGGGAGTTTTTCAAGCATCTCTACGATCCATGCGGCCTTAGGAAGCAATTCTATTGCGGTTAAGTCTTCATTGCTAATTACTTGAATAGAGCATAAGATGTGGAGTATTGACGAGATTGGCAGCGGTCAGTCGATTACCACCATCGACTCATGTGCCATTATTGGAGTCGAGAGACAGTTTAGCTCTTGATCCTCATTTGAAGATCGAGGTACCATGCAAGGCATGACCTTCACTTCAGATGGTGACTACAGCAAGCATGCTTGTTCCATTTCACTTCAGCATGGGACGTGACCCTGTCCTTAGGGCTGTTAAAATGGCTTGGGAATTAATATTTTAGTTCACATTTACGAAATTAATTCATGTATAGATCACCTTAAAAAAAATATATGGGTCATAAATGAATTTTAAAAATAAAAAACCAAAACAAGATGGATTTTATATTTAAACCCATTTTTATGACCCTTGCTTTCAAACCCACCGGCACCGTCACATCTTTATGCTCTGTTAAAGCAGTTAGCAATGAAGACTTAACCGCAATAAAATTGGCTATGGCGACAATTGACATTTGAAGCTGTCATGCATGAGTCACGAACCGGGAGTTTTTCACGCGTCTCTACGATCCATGCGGCCTTAGGAAGCGATTCTTAAATCAGCCTATACACACTCAACACTCACTTGAGGGTCAAATGAACTGAACCGAGTCAAACACGTTGACACAAGACAGTGGAGGGAATATGAGTTTGTATTGATGTTCAAATGATTTACAAGTGAAGGGAGGTTCACTATTTATACACCCAGAGGGGCAATTTGTGGGCGACTCTTGGTCTGCCTGTGCTCATCCTACTCTATTTGTCTGTAGCACTTCGACTTGCACTAGACTTTTCAGGCATCATGATTTTCATGGCACCTTCTCCCATGGACGAATCTGGACATCTCACCAGCTCAGGGGTTGCGCCCTTTTGTCTGTCTGACTGTCTTGGATTATGCTCGATCGGGTCGAATTGCCCATTATCATTTCGCTCAGCCCGTGGATCGATCCGCTTGGCGTGTCATGGCACATCCCGGTTGAAGGATTTGTTGGGCCGTGAAACATGCACCACCCATCGAACCTCCATAGCCATCTTGAGAGACCTCCTATACCTCTTCTCCGTATTCCTTGCCTCTTTGGCTGCGTTTGGTGATCCGGATTTGGACCCGAATAGGATAGGAAAAGGTTAGATTAGAAATCCTCCGGATTATTTTTGGATTTTGTAAAATCCCATCACATGTTTGGTAGATGTCGGATAGGATATGATATCATGTCGACTCTCCTCTCTCTTCGAGAGAGTTCATGAGAGCTTGTCGGACACACCGAGGGACTTTCACGAGACACCTTCTTTGGCATAAAACGTCTCGCCGCCATTACTGGTGGCGACGGCCACGAAAGCAAGGGTCGCGAAGCTCCTGGCTCGACTGTGGTGAGACAGATCAGCCAAAGTGGCAGCGATTGGCGAGAAGAGGAAGAAAAAAACGGACGGAAGAGAAAGGATCGCGAAAGGTTGAATTGAGCGAGAAGCTGGTGAGGCGGTGAGAGCTTGTGGAAATGGAGGATTGAGGCAGAGCGATGGAGAAACATTTGATTGGCTGCGTCTGGCAACTAAAGATGAAGGATTGAATTTGCGAGGGATGATTGGACTTTCTAGGGTTTAAGCATAAACCCTGTCTGTGCGCGAACTGATCGTCGTTGGAGTCGTCGTCGGAGTCATCCATCTTATCGTCGGAATCGTCATCGGATCGTCGCCGGCCCCTCCGCCGTTGGCAGAGATGCTCTCGAGGTCGTCGTTGGAGGTCAGGGCGCCCGGGTGTCGGCGAAGATGGACGAGGGAGAAAAAGGTGAGACGTGGTCGTCGAGGTTTTGTGATTTTTTTATCCAATCCGGGTGTATCCTACCCCCCTCCCTCGGATTTCTTATACGGTGTTTTATCCGGGTATATCCGGTCCGGACAACATCGTCAAACATCGGATAGGATAATTTGTTATCCTATTCGGGCTCAAATCCGGACCACCAAACGCAGCCTTTGTGTTTTGACAGGCCTCTTGCTCTCCATATGCTCTTTACTAAACCCTTGAAGCGAAGTGAAAGCCCCAACTCGACTTCGCCACATCTAGTTGACCCCACCATTACTCCATCAAGTGGCGGCGGAAGCGCAAGGGCACCGTCATCGGGGCTAAGGTAGCAGCACTAGGGTCCCAAGCCGTAGCCTTCTCAAGCGTGAATTTTTATGGCTAGGGTTATCATTTTATTCTGGGAAAATTTCAATTGAGGGCCTGAAGTGCCTTGATTTTTTCAAATAAGGGCTCAAAGTGGACTTTGTTTCAAATAAGGGCATGAAGTGCCATTATTGTTTCAAAAAAGGGCTTGGCTGAAGGGTATTTCTGTCTTTTATTATTTTTTTGTAATTTTTTTATGTTTTCCTTTTCTTTTCATTTTTCCCTTTCATTTTTTTTTTTAATTTCCCCTCCCCTCCGATCCCCCAACGGCGTCCACCGTCGACATCTGAACGCACAGCTCAATCCTGCCAAAAAGAAGAGCATGGCTCGAGACAACACCCTATCGCACGCAACGATCACCTTCGACCTTCGCCCTCCCATGTGTACGTAGTCCTCTTGCTCCCCCTGCTCCTCCTGGTTCGGCGCCTTGAGCAGTGTACAGGCCCTGCAGATCAGGTGGTACACCACCAGTATTGCCAGCGCCGCAACCATGTGCAAGGGCACGAACGTGGCCATAGCGGCGCCTAACTTCTCCAGCGACGGGAGCTCGCTGCTGCCCATGCTGCCGTAGGCATCGCAGCGGACGTACGCGGCGAACCGCTTCTCGAGCTCGACCAGATTCTCCAGCATAATCGCGGAGGCCTCGGCCTCTGGCTCCGACTTGAGGAGAAGGCGGTCGTTCTTGTCGGCGGGGGCGGGGGGGCGGAGGGGGGGCTGTGGGGGAGAGTTCTTTGGGTTCGCTTTCCATGGCGGAGGGGGATATTTTGCTAATGCGGCGGTCGCGTCTGCTTAAATCATCCTCGCAACCTTCTGCTTCTTCTTTTTCGTTCGTTGATGGACTTCGACATGTGACGCTTCGACCTCTCTGCTTCCTCTAGGAGCCATCGATCCGCTCGCAAGTCTCCACACGGTAAAAAAGGATCGCCTCTCTTTGACCTTCGTTTGGTTTTCTTCTCTCTCTCTTTGTTCTCGTTAGTCGGCGGGTGGAGATTTTTTGAGTTTTTTTTTTCTTGATCTTCGGTGGTGGAATCAGATGCGGCTATCGTTGTCGACGAGTTCGACTTGGAAGTGTGCTACCCGTGCCCTTACTGCTCGGGCGATTATGATTTGCTCGAGTTGTGCCTGCATATAGATGAGGAACACCCCGTGGAAGCTGATTCTGGGGATTGAGCTGTGCAGGTCAGACGTCAATGGTGGATGTGGCTGGGGGAGGGGAGGGGAAATAGAAAAGAAAAAAAAAAGAAAGAAAGCGAAAATGAAAGCAGAAAAAGACAAAATTGTAAAAAAGAGTAAAACAAAAAACACACTTCGATGAGGCTCTTCTTTGAAACAAAAATGGCACTTCATGCCCTTATTTGAAACACAGTTTACTTCGGACACTTATTTGAAAAAATCAGGACGCTTGAGGCCCTTAATTAAAATTTTCCCTTTTATTCTGGATACTCTTTTTTAGTTTTTGTTTATTCAATTTTGAAGAATTGTTGAGCCCTTTTTCATTTGTTTTCTCTAATGTGTTATATCAATGGGTTTGGGTTTAGGCCCGCTCTCGATTGGATTTTGTATGGATTTGACGTGGGTCATTTAAATTATACAATAAATAAAATGGGTCAGTGTGAGTTAAATGGGTAGATTTCGATCTAGTCTTTTTTATGACCTATCCAATCTATCCATTTGCGACCTCTACTCGTCCCTCATGATTTCTCTAGATTTCATCTTTCGCTCCCCCAGATTTATCCTGTTTTCCAAATTTCTTCTTTTCATGTTCTCTTTCTTTTTAAGATTATTTAAACTTGTTATGTTAACTATTATGTAGCGCGTGATTAAGTAGGCCAACACTAAAAAGACTCGATAAGGCAAGATTATATAAGTTAAAGGACTAGATTTGACATTTCAAGAATCAAAACACAAACTCCAAGACCAAAAATGAAAGGGCGGTATTGACACATAATTTTGTGGGTCCCGGGAATCGCCTTCTTCTTTCGAATATCAAAATAGGAAAATATAAAAGCACAACAAAATAGATTAATAACAAAATAAAAAACAGAGCCTTCGGATGGAAATGGATCGCTTAATCTTTCCTCATAAGGTTAGGTCATGCCCTTGAAATTCGGACCGTCCGTGTTACGAATGAATGGCCCAGATTATTACTAACAATATATATATATATATATATATATATATAATATTCAAAAAATTGCCCCATAAAAATAGGAGATTTGGGTTGTCTGTCCAAAAACGGACGGCCCGGATCCCAAGGGCATGCGTTTAACCTTCTTAGGAAATGTTAGACAATCCGGATCCCCTTCGGATCGACCCGCTCGAGTAACTCACGAACTGGCCCGCACTGACTGACCCTTAGGTCGACCCTCACGCGACCTACTTCCTCGTCCTTTATCCGTTTTCATCAACTTGGCTTAGATGGAAGTCTAGTTTTCTCTGAGTGGAGGGGAAAAAAAGGATAAATTCACTAAATTTTTTATAATTTATCACGAAAATGCAATTGAGTCTTAAAGTTTGTAAAAAGTGCAATTAAGTTTTTCGCTAATTTCGTCCAACTTGGCTAACGAAAAAAGCTGAAGTGATTTCTTTTTTCATATTTTTCTCTTCTACGCAACCATGATATGGATAAAACGACATCGTTTTGGTCCGAATATGATATTTAATTATTTTTATTATTATATTAATTTAATAAATAAGCTAAAACTTATCGTTCGTTTTGCAAGTTTTAATATTAAGAGCCTGCATGGTAACCATTCTGATTTTCTGATTTTCATCCTAGGAATAGTAAAAAATGAGAATGCTGTTTGGTAACGTAAATAATTCTGATTCTGATTGTGTTCCTAGAATCAGTTTTGGAGAATCAGAATCAGTAAAAAAAATTATTTATGAAAAAAGAATCATTTTTGAAAATAACAAAATAGAATGAAGTTCCACATTTCTCACTTTTTCCTTATAGTTCTCTCGTCATTTTCCCCTATACTTAATACAAATAAATAAATAAATAATTAGAAAATATTTTTAAAAAATAACAAAAAATTTAGAAAATCCCCCAAAATAGAAAAAGCTTAGATTAGGCTAGTGTGACCTTATTTTCATGAAGTTGGGCTTAAATTTCATAGATTTCACTCTCATACAAAGAATAATGCAGAAGTTGAGAGCATCCACCGTGCATACTTGCAGCCGTGCATCGCAAGATGTTCCTATGTGTTTAGACGACGTAACAATTAAAGAAAAAATGAGTCCTTAAATATGGGAACATGTCCCATGCTTCATCGAACTTTAAACGTTATATATTAAAATTTGTATTTCATTCATGACATGCTAAAAATAATATATTTTAAATTATTTTGGTATGCATTGAAAATTAATTTTCAATTTACGATGAAATTTTATAAATTAACTACATAGTTATTTGACTTAAATGAAAAAAAAAGAGGAAAAGAAGCATTTTTTTTAAATAGAAATTATGTGCAGTTATCAAATACGTTTTGATTCTCTAAAATTCATCCATGAATAGAAAAAAAAATTCATTTTAATCAGAATTTATTTTCGAAATCAGAATAGTTACCGTGCACAGCCAAAATTACACTTTCCATTACATTGCGCTTGTGAAAATAATAATAATAATAATAATCAACGTGTCTCGAAAAATCGTTTTATTTTCCACAAAGACTCAAAGAGAGCCCCACGCACTCCTCCATCGGTTCCGCCTGACTAGCTGCCTCCAGCGCCGCCGTCCGACTATCCTTCATTCCGCCAACGACCTTCTCGTGGCTCCTCGCTTTGCAGCCATCATCTCCGGTGAGTTCATTTTTTGAATCGAGCCACTTCTTCCCGATAATCTCGGTTTGGAGACACTGCGAGACGGTAGGCCATAGCTCGACTCGTCTCGAGCTCGCCCTCCAATCGCCCTTCCCCAGCCGGCTAGGTACTGCCACGCTCGATACCCCACTTACTGCCCCTGTTCATGTTTGAGCCGGAAGTTAAGGCTCGGTTTCTTTTTCTTTCGTGGTTGTCGGCGTCGTCGACTCTGATGATTTCTTCTATCACACCTATTGCCTGTTATTTGTTGAGTATCATCCTGGATCCGAGTTCCAAGGAGACGGACGATATCACCACGACGCACCGCACCGTACCCACCACCTATTCGACGAAATGCCAACGACAACCCAAAGCAAGGCAGTCTTGTTTTTGTTTAAACTGGGTGCTTTTTTGGACTGGGATTAGATTGATTTTTGTTTTCTGTAATAATCAAACACACTTTTTCTGCATCAATATGCTCCTCCTCTTGCTGGATTTATTTTTGCCGTGATTGGGTCTACGGCCGTATACGGCGCAAATGTTTTTGTTCCATTTTCTGGGTCTATTCGGCTCAGGTCAGTTGTGCTGTGGTGGCCGAAGGGAATGGTCCGGGTTTGTGGTTTGACGGTGTCGCCGTCGGAGAAGGTTGAATATCGCCGGAGGTAGGGGCTGTTCGGTCGAGTGTTAGATGAGATGGGCTAAAATTTGGCTTTGGCTATAGGCATGGGGGCTTTAGTTCATTTTGGGCTGGAAAGGGCGTGTGGGCTTTTTAGATTGTTTCGGGCTGAATAAATCGGGTGGGTCGCGACAGGCGAGAAATTGGGAGACGACCCGATTTCGAGGCCCAAAGCCTAAAATGTGGAAATAAACTACATTTAAAATTGCTCCGATTTTCCGACCAAAAAAAAAAAAAAGCTCCAATTCTTTGTTATTTTTTTTCCCTCTTCTATGTAATTTTGTATAAAAAGTTAAAATTTTCTTTTGTTGTGCCCTATCTTTAACTTTATTTTCTTTAACTTTTGTTCTATCTTTTGAGTGCGAGAGTTATAATTCTACACTTAGTGATATTAGCGTCTTCACTCCCAATCCCTTTATGGGATCGCATGACTGTTGGCCAAAATTAGATTTTATAAGCAAGAAATTAAGTTTGTTATTGGGCCAATTAAATAATATACATGACCACAAATAAGCTTTCTCCTATATTCCTTCTTTTTCTATTTAAATTAACTGGATTTCTCCGGATAATAAAAAATAATTTGTCTGATTTTCGTATTTTACTTTACATGCTGTTTTTTTATTTTCCCTGGAGCCAAAGAAAGAACCCTATTTCCCAGCTTAAACCCCAGTCCCCTAAAAGTTGCACCGAGCCATTTCTCTATAAACCGACGCATGGTTTGTGTTCTGCGGTAATCTCCGACTTTGTTTGCATCAGATTTGGAAGCCATTTCTGTTCGAAATTGATTCGGAGCACGCACCGTCACTACCCAAATCGCGACGTCCTCTTCGGCTGCTGGGTTTGCTTGCTTTCTCCACTTCTTTATTTATTTATTTATTTTTTGTTTTTTTTTGGGGCTTTCTCGATTCTGGGTTTGGAATCTCTAGTGTTTCCCGGCGTCATTTCTCGATAAATTTGCTAACTTTAGTCCGTTTCATTCTCCTGTGATGTTTTTTGAGCTTAATTTTTTCTCTTTTAAGTTTCTGAGTATTGAGTCGGACTTACGCCATCTTATACCTTAATTTGTCAGTAATTTGTTGTCTTTCTAGCATTGGAAGGTGTTTCGCGATTCTCATTACGTTGAATTACTTTATCAGCACAAGCATTGTAAAGGATTTGCATTTCTCGGTTTGTAATTTGCTCAAGTTTGTAGGATCTTACGGTGATTCAGTCTTACAAGACTCCAAAAGCCGACTTTAACGTCCTTGCACGGAAGATTCTGGTGTTAGAAGGAGAGATGACGCTTTCTCGGGCTGTCATGCGATCCTTGAATAATGGCTTACTGCGACAATTCCATCGTTCTCATTTAGCTAGACCCCTCTCGGGGAATGCAGCATCAGGTACTTCTGGGTTTTCACTGTCCGGGTGCTGTTCTGAGCTGTTGGAATGGTCCAAGCATTCTTGGGAATGCTCTTTTGTCCGGTTTTCTTTTGAAATTAGAATGTTGTTTGTCGGATTGGTTTGCAGTTCTTCTTTCTTAAGCTTCCTTGTTTTTAAGGGAAATAAGCTTATGCAAAGTTCATACCTTTTACCGTAAATGGTGAGGTGTAAAATTGAAGCTTAGTCTTGTGGGTTAGTCATTTCATTACTTGGTGGGAAGTTTCCTTGTTATAATAAAGTTCTCTTTGTTTTCTCCTTTCTGCAGCGGCCTTTGTTTGTAAACATTGTTGACAAATGCTTTTCTAGGGCTGACTTATAATCAACCATCGATATAATGTGTGTTTCAAAATACTCATCATAAGAAAACTATATGAACAAATTTGTGAAGTAGGTTTGGTTTCCTTTGCAATTCTCTAACATGGGCAATCTCGAGAAAACTTCGTATCATGCCCTGTTCCTTTTATGATACTGGCAACCTGTTGATGTATTGTTCTGCAGGTCATAACAGTGATGGCAAACAACGTTCTAATTCGTCCGAGTCTGCTGAAGAATTTGAGCGGCGGATGTTTGGTAGCTTTTCTGGAAATGATTCAAAAACTGATTCATTTTTCCAGAAGTTTGACAAGGCCAGATCAGGTTCAAGACTGAATAGTGAAGATAGCTCCCGGATGTTTGGTATCCTTTGCAATTCTTTAACATGGGCAATCTTGAGAAAACTTCATATCATGCGCTGTTCATAATGATACTGCCAACATGTTCATGTATTGTTCTGCAGGTCATAACAGTAATGACAAACAACGTTCTGCTGATGAATTTGAGGGGCGGATATTTGGTGGCTTTTCTGGAAATGATTCAAAAACTGATTCATTTTTCCCGAAGCTTGACAGAATTGACAAGGCCAGATCAGGTTCAAGACTGAATGGTGAAGATAGCTCCTGGATGTTTGATGGCCTAAACGATAATTTTAGTACATTATCAGATGGTATGGATGAGAGATTGAAGAAAGAAGCCGAATACTTTCAGCACGATTGGAATGAAGTAGACGATGAAAATTATTCATTTAGACCCGATATCAAATTTCCTCCGGGAACGACATATAATATACGGGTACCATATTGCGATTCTATGCAGTCCAATAAAGCACTTTAAACTCATAAGGCAGTTGTGCTATGTATTTACCTTTTTCTTATGCTCTCTAATAGGTCAAATTGCAATTTTTGTTGTAAATAACTTTAATTTTTCAGGGTTACCCTCTGTGGAGGGTTTTCCTATGTGAATCTTCTACATTTATCTGCTTGTGCTGCCCACACCATCCAAACACATGATTTGGGAGGGAAACCTATTGCTACTTATGAATTATGTACTTTGTCGGTGTTTGGCATGAAACTAATTGGCCTATAGGGATTGGGTCATGGTTTTAGCTACTATACTTGTTATCATCGCAATCATACTGTTATGCTGTTGTCCTTTATGTAATGTTGCTAACTCTCTCCTGCAATGTTTTTCTTTTCACGTT
Organism: Rhodomyrtus psidioides; assembly: GCA_021437785.1. NCBI lineage: Eukaryota > Viridiplantae > Streptophyta > Magnoliopsida > Myrtales > Myrtaceae > Rhodomyrtus > Rhodomyrtus psidioides. Next base: position 826,561 of record JAILYB010000053.1, read on the forward strand.
AGTGTCCTTACGTTCTCTGTGCTTTATCTATCCTTCTTTCAGGATCTCGATCTTACGAAACCAGGCGTGCGCAAGTTTGCCAAAAGACGACAATTTGAAGTTACTACAGAGGAGGTGCTGAGAAAAGCTGATTTCAGGGTGAGCATCAGGTCGATCATATTATTTTGTTTAGAATTGTCAAATAATATTCAGTAAATGCTGGACTGACAAATGCTTCTTATGGGCAAGAGGTTCTTTGATCACCGTTAATCATTCATACCCTTCTGATTGAACCTCTTTCAAGCGTATTTCCTTCTTCATGTGATATTGTTAATACCTTCAGCACGCTGAAGCTGTTAAATTTGTTGATATTTCTGTGGAGATTGTGCGTCTCTAGTGGCCATTGACGCCATAACCATTGAATTAGCAAGTGAGTAACTCTTATTACAGGTAATACGTATGTATGGTTATATGTGCTCTACTGACATTTCTCTTCCATTTTTCTTTGCTTGGTTCTGTTGCCCGATCTACCAATGTAAAGAACGGACATTTTCCCCAGAGCAAAGGCAGGCCATTATATACCCTATGAGTTAATGTTGTCATCCTATCCTGCTCTATACTAGGACCTCACCCACTCATTACTGCGAGATAAAAGAATTCATCAGTGAAGAACGTTAGGTGTCAAAATAATTCTTAGAATTATGATGCGATTATGTGATAAGGAAAAGAAAAGGAATGATGTGGAGAGTTATTGAGAGGATGACAGATGGCCCCTCAAGAGATCTCTTTTCAACTTACAGCTTAAGATTATTTTGAGGACAATTCTGACACTCTCTTTTGGAAAACCTGATTACTTTCCCTTTTGCATATTATTACAACGTCAGAAAATGTTGAATAACCATTCCACTTCTTTCTTCCTTCTGATCCATCACTGAAGTTTAGTTCCCTCGGGTCATTCCACTAACGCTCCTGTAATGTAACCCAGTGTATTTATAGGAACAAACCTCCTATTCAGATCAATGAGTCAATGACATAAGTTTAGGTTTTGCCAGAGGTTATCTCGGTGTCAGCATGAGTTCTCTCGAAGTGCTGTAGTTTGCCAACTGATATAGGGACGACATGGCTTGGGTGAAACTTTTGCATGTTCGGATGGTTTAACATGTTCGGTTGGTATCTTTTTGCTTTGAGGTTCACTTTCTCAATGTTCACTTTTCTGCAGAATGTGAGATTCCTTGCAAATTTCATAACTGAGGCCGGAATAATTATCAAGAGGAGCTCGGTAAAGTTGGAACATCAATTATGGAAATTAATTGTGCTGCAAATTGATTTTCTTGCTTATTTGCCGTTGGTCCCTTTTCGTAGACTCGCATCCGTGCCAAGGCGCAGAGGAAGGTTGCGAGGGAGATCAAAACTGCTCGAGCTTTCGGCCTCATGCCTTTCACGACGATGGGAACGAAATCCTTCGTCTTTGGAAAAACAATGGAGAATCTTGACGAGGATTACGGGTACGAGACCTATGAGGGAATGGGTGGTGACATGAATGAGTGACTATCCCGATGCCACCAGGGTTTTTGTGAGGATTGTTCATTCTGTTTTTCCATCTCATCCGGGCATGCTCCTTTGACTTCTCTTTCTTCCTGTACTGTCCAATTTTGGGCAAGGTCATAGCATTGGATCAGATTCGACCAAAAAGAAAAAAAATAGCATTGAATCAGAGCCGAGTAGAGCCATGTAGAGATTTCTGATTGTTGGATAACAAGCTGTGTTGGTTTCGGGACTCTTTTTTTGGCCCTGATGAGTGATGAACTAGTGAACACAAAGAACCAGAGTTACTGGTGTGGGTACACTCATTGTGCTTGTACTGGGACTTCAGTCGTGTTCTGCTTGTTAAAGATGCATTGTCGTAATGTCTTATCTCATTCTGGAACGAGAATGGGACATCGGTGGACCTGGCTTTTTTTACATTTGCCGGACAATCGCCCCGGGCTTCCGGCGGCCCGCCTCCCCTGCAAAGCAGCTTTGTTAAATCGAGTCTGGGTTCCTTCTTGTGACAAAGGACACTTGGAATTCATTTACGTTCATGTAACTGCCTCGGTATGGTGATGTAGTGCAGCTAGTTGACATTTTTTTTTTTTTCCGGGGAACTATCAAAAACTGCTCTGTGAAAGACTCTCAACTTTAAACTCAGTACCAATTTTGTCCAGAACTTTTTTTGCATAAAAAAAGAGATTCTCTCTGATCCTAAATTTGCCCTTGTCAAATTCTTCATTCAAAAATCGTCATTACTTTTTTCAAAATTACCATTATAAAAAAGCTGCCAATTTCGCCAATTCAATCCTAAGCACTTTGCATTTGTGCTAATTTCGTCCAAAGCCTTTTTTTTTTTTTATGTTGATTCAGCTCTAAATCTTTTACATTTGTGCCAATTTAGTCCAATCCCCAATTTTGGTCGACGCTGAAGTGAACAATTTGTAATAATATTTTCAATATTTTTTTAAATATTTTTATATTTCCTTTTTCTTTTCCTTTCTTCTTCCTCCAACCGATCACTACTAGTGAATGGCCAAAGGCTAGGACGGGCGTGGTCGACCACGCCGGCCTCAAGAGAAGCTCGCCCCTGTCGGCCATCGACGAGGCGTGACCTCACCCAAATCTAGCTTGGGCAAGCAGCGCCACCGAGCTTGTCCCCTCCAGTGGCTGACGAGGGCGAGCTTCCCTCGAGGCCGGTGTGGTCGATCTTGCCATCCCTAGGGAGGAAGAAGAAAGGAAAAGAAAAATAAAAAATAAAAAAATAATTTGGAAAAAATTAAATATCATTAAAAATTATCCATGTCAGTGTTGGCCGATATCCACGTTAACGTCAGTCGGCCAATGTTGGCCGGATGGACTGAATTAAGGTTTATGATTGAATTGGTACAAAAAGGATTTAGGAGTGAATTGACATGCATACAAAATGTTTATGATTGAAATGGTAATATTAAAAGTTTAGAATTGAATTGACAAAAATGCAATAGATTTAGAACAATTTTGACAAATTTCCTAATTTCAATTAAAAACAATGGGGGAAGAGTTCTATTTTGGCAGAACATATCCGGACCTTTCTTCTTGTTTTTTCTTTTCTTTTTATCCATTTATCATTTAATTCATTCCATTTCATTTTAGGTTTTTGCAAAATTTTAAAAATGAAGGAGTTTTCATGTTGTACTATGGAAGGCCTTGTTTAAAGACGAGTAGGTAATTGGATCCACTTCGTCATCACATGCTCATAAAAATCTAAACACATCAGCTTTCTTGGGTCTAATACCTTAAAAAATATCTAACTTTAACTTTTATTTCAATTATGCTTTTTATTTCATAAAAAATCTCCAACTTTGACTCATGTCTCAATTCTACCCTAATTATTATTGTCCCATAAAAAAAACATCCACTGATCATATCCTAATTCTATATTAATTTTTTTTATCTCATGGAGACCCTCAACTTTAGATCATATTTCAATTCTACCATAATTTTTTGTTGCTCTATGAAAAACTCACAACTTTAGGTCATATCCCAATTCTATGTAGAAAAGAAAAGCTCTCCTCTTTATTCAATGAATATCATTTCTGTACATTTACAATATTTAATCCTGTCATATATATAGGACAACAGACAACCCTAATTATGAGATACACAATAGGAAGGATTCTATACTAGGAAGAAATACATACAATAAAACTTTATAACAAAATAGCTCACGACCACACTCCCCCTCAAGTTGGTACCCAACTTGATAAGTGAGCTATGAAACTCTCTACTTGACACAGCCTTTGTCAATATATCAGCTAACTGGTCTTCAGACTTCACAAATGGTAATTGGATCATTTTTGCATCCAAATTCTCTTTGATGAAATGCCTGTCAATCTCCACATGTTTGGTTCTATCATGCTGAACTGGATTATAAGCAATGTTTACAACTGCTTTATTATCGCAAAACAATTTGATTTCTAAACCTGGTGGATACCCGAGCTCGGTTAGCAGCTTTCGAAGCCATAGAAGTTTGCATAACCAATTTGTTACACCTCTAAATTCAGCTTCTGCACTAGAACTAGCTACAACCTTTTGTTTCTTACTTCTCCATGTAACAATGTTACCTCCTACAAATGTAAGATACTCTGATGTAGACCTCTTGTCTGTCATACTTCCAGCCCAATCTGCATCTGTGTAACCCTCTACTTCAAGGTGGCCATTTTTTGCAAATAGCAGTCCCTTTCCTGGGGCTGACTTCAAATATCGAATGATGTGCAACACAGCACTCATATGATCCTCACTAGGTGCATGCATGAACTGACTCACCACACTTACAGCATGAGCAACATCAGGACGTGTATGTGATAAGTAAATCAAATGGCCTACTAACCTTTGGTATTTTTCTTTATTAGTAGGTGTCTGATCAGAGTACTCTCCAAGCTTACAGTTTTGTACCATAGGAGTGTCTGTAAGCTTGCAATCTAGCATACCAACTTCAGTCAAAAGATCAAGAACATACTTCCGCTGAGACAAGTAAATCCCTTCCTTCAACCTAGCAACCTCGATTCCTAAGAAATATTTTAAACCTCCCAAGTTCTTCATCTCAAACTCCCTAGATAATAACTTCTGCAGTCTCATAATCTCGGCACTATCATTGCCTGTAATAATCATGTCGTCTATATATATAATAAGAGCTATTATTCTTCCTTGAGTACATTTCAAGAACAAAGTATGGTCTGAATTACTTTGTGAGTATCTATACCTTTTCATAGCTGAGCTAAAGCGACCAAACCATGCACGAGAGGACTGTTTCAACCCATACAATGATCTTTCCAGCTTACAAACCATGTTCGTCTGATCTGCGCATCTGTATCCATGTGGAAGCTCTATATAGATCTCCTCCTCTAAATCTCCATGAAGAAATGTATTCTTCATATCAAATTGATGTAAAGGTCAGTCCAAGTTTGCAGCCATAGATAACAATACTCTTATCGTGTCTAACTTTGCAACTGGAGAGAATGTTTCATGATAATCCACACTATAAGTCTGTGTATACCCTTTAGCTACCAGTCGTGCTTTATACCTCTCAATAGTGCCGTCTGCTTTATGCTTGACTGTAAACACCCACCTACATCTAACCGGCTTCTTATCCTCTGGTAGTTCCAAAAGTTTCCAGGTTCGATTTTTCTCCAATGCCTCCATCTCTGCCTCTATCGCTTGAAGCCATTTCGGATCCTTCATGGCTTCTTCAACCCTGTTTGGAACTTGAACTGAGGAAACCGTGGACACGAAGGCTTGTAGTGGTGTAGATAACCTCTTGGCAGACACATAGTCTGCAATAGGATATCGAGACCGGCGGTCCTCTACATTTGGAGAATATCGATTCGGTGGTTTACCCCTATTATACCTATTAGGCAGCTTATAACCAATATGCACATTAGTATCTTCAAACGAATCAAGTACAGTAGAAGTACTTACCTCAGGTACATTTTCAGGAGCTTGGAGTGGTATTGAAGAGGGCGAAGACAAGGAGGGCTGTTGCTGCTGTGCATCTGTTGACACCTGCTCGGTTGCTATTGCTTCTATGCCGCCCGGCTATGCGCTTATCTCACGGCCGTGAGACAGTAGCTCAAAATCTTTAGCCTCAGAATCGCGCGGCCGTGCACACCTATCCATCACTCCTACAGTCCCAACCTCCCACCAATGTCTGGTTCTACATTTAGTTTCCCTCTGAACAGGACACTGGAGGGAAGGAAAATAGGATTCCGTCTCGGTAAATGTTACATCCATGGTGACATACATGCGCTTCCGGCAAGATCATAGCACCGATACCCTTTCTGAGAAGGGCCATAGCCAAGAAACACACACTTGATTGCACAAGGATCAAGTCTGGTCTGCTGATTTTTGTGAAGATGGACATAAGCGACACACCCAAACACCTTAGGAGGTAATGTAAGAATCGAAGGAAGAGACACATGGGCGGCAAGTGCTTGCATTGGCGTTCGATAGTGTAGAATGCGGGAATGCATGCGATTCGACAAATAAGCAGCCGTAACTACAGCAGAATCCCAAAAACGATGGGGAACATGGCCACCCCCAACAGCGCTCGAGTGGTTTCAAGTAGATGGCGATTCTTGCGCTCAGCAACACCGTTCTGCTGAGGAGTCTGAGGGCAAGAAGTTTCATGTATCAAACCATGTTCCTGAAAATAAGCTGCAAGAGGTTTACTTAAGTATTCGCCACCATTATCAGACCGAAGAACCTGAAGTTTGGCCCCAAATTGAGTCAGAATCATACGGTGGAAAGTCCGAAAGATAGCTTGAGCCTAATTCTTACATTTCATCAAATATAGCCAAGTCATACGTGTGCAATCGTCAACAAAGACGATAAACCATCGAAACCCAGATACAGTAGTAATAAGAGACGCACCCTATATATCGGAATGAATTAAGGAAAAAAGAGTAGAACTGATATTCAAACTGGGAGGAAAACAGGTGCGATGGCTCTTTGCAAAAATTCAAGTATCACACTGAAAACTAGAGTTCGATAGACCATGAAATAAATTGGGAAATAAATGCCGTAAATACCCAAAGGATGGGTGACCTAAACGAAGGTGCCATAACCAAAGCTCATTCTCTTGAGCTAACTGTCCACGAGAATGATAGGTCCGTCCAGAAGTAATGTCATCCACGAAATACAGCCCATCCCTCTTAGTACCACACCTAATAATCTCCTTGGTGAGAATGTCTTGAAACTGGAAAAAATCAGGGTACATAAGTACAACACAGTTTAACTCGCTGGTAAGCTGTCCAAATGATAACAAATGATTAGACAATGTAGTAACAAGTAAAGTATGAGATAGAGATAGAGAAGGCGTGATAGACACATGCCCCGTAGCCGTCACAGGAAAGCTATGCTCATTGGCATTGTAAATATGATCTCGACGTGGTGTAGTAGATGTAAGAAGGTCACTAGATTCCGGAGTCATATGATCAGTAACGCCAGAATCGATTATCCACCCATGATGACCATCACCATATCCATTAGCAAAGACAAACCCACAATTACCTTCAAGAGATTCAACATTAGCAGATTCAGGCGCCATAGGAATTAATGACATGCCACTAGTCACTAAGGAGGTTTGCCCTCAATTTCACCTCTTCTGTGGACCCGGTTTCTTCTTCTTGGTCTGAAAATCATCCTACCAATCCGGATAACCGTGTAGTTTAAAACAAGATTCTACTGTATGTTTAGGATTTCCACAGTGAGAGCATTCCTAAGATTGAATTGGCATACCAGGTCTAGGGCGAGCTCCCGGGACAAAAGGCACTAATTGGAGGTGCGAATCACCCTTGCCCTGCTGTGACATCATGGCGGAACCAGAGGTGATCCCGACAAAAGTGGAGAGCATGACAGATTGGGGCATATCTTCTTGCCTGACTCGGGCATAAGCTTGCTCAATAGTGGAGAATGGATCCATCTTCAGAACATCAGCACGAACATTGTCTAGGCGGTCATCGAGACCGTCCAAAAAGTATAAACTCGATCTTCATGGAAAATAGCATTGTACCTTTGAATATCGACCGAAAATTGCATAGGATTAGGACGTCGGAAATCAATCTCACGCCAGAGCCATTGAAGATCATTGTAATATTTCTCGATGGGTCCACCTCTTTGCTTCAATCGAGAAACCTATCTCTTAAGATCATAGATTTGGGAGGTGTCAGATCCATAAAAAAAGTCGTTGCCACAGCATCTCATACGGCTTTGGCAGTAGGAAACCGAATAAAGTTTGGTATCAAGGCTGGGTCTATTGAATTGATAAGCCAACCATTCACCATCGAATCATCGGTCTTCCATTGTCGAAAAAACGGATCAGTCGGAAGGGGCTCAGGAGAACCACCGTTCAAATAGCCTAGTTTGTCTTTGCCCGAGATATACATCTCAACAACCTGGGACCATATGCCATAATTTTTGCCATCAAGCTTGACAGCAATCGGTGCAGCAGGAGGTTCAACGCGTGGCGGCGCGGCCTGTTGGGTCAAGAGCTGCTTCATCGCAGTGGTTAGGTCTGCCAGAATGGCAGTAGCAGAGGCACTAGCATCCGCTTGGTCAGTTGCAACAATTGACTGATCGTCAGCCATGAGATCAGGTCCGCAGAATGAATCGCTCGGACAGGACGAAGTCGACCGGCGTGAGATGACGACGTTGTGACGAAAGCGGGACCGCCGTAGTCGATGATTGACGTACAGTACCCTAAGGATCAAACCCTAAGGCTCTGATACCATGTAGAAAAGAAAAGCTCTCCTCTTTATTCAATGAATATCTTTTCTGTATATTTACAATACTCAATCCTGTCATATATAGAGGACAACAGACAACCCTAATTATGATATACACAATAGGAATGATTCTATACTAGGAAGAAATATATACAATAAAACTTCCTAACAAAATAGCTCACGACCACATTCTATCCTAATTTTTTTTGTAACCCCTATCCTAAAATTTTTAGTCTCATAAAAAATAAAATTTTTTACTTAAGTCACAAATCTGCACCAAATAACTCATGTACAAAGTTTCTCATTGACAATCAAGAAATAAAAAACTCGCAAGCATGAGTTGTTCGGGCATTCCGAGTGTGATAAACGAAACATTCTCAAGTATAAGAGATCAAAGATCGATCGCAAAATCACTAGTGATTTTGACGGAGGTTTAATGGAGGGAGATTTATGACTCGAGTAAAAGTTGACGATCTTTTATGAGACAAAAAAATTAGAGCAAAATTGAAATAGACATAAAGCTATGATTTTTTATGAGACAAAAAATTAGGGTTGAATTGGTAGTAGACTTAAGTTGATGGTTTTTTATGAGAGAAAAAAGTTTAGGGTAGAATTGAGACTGGATCTAAAGTTTGAAGTTTTTATAGGGAAAAAATAATTTTAGGATAGAATTAAGACTGCATCTAGAGTTTGGAGTTTTTTACGAGACAAAAGGTAGAATTTGATAAAGTTAATAATATTAGTGAACATTGGAAGGATCAATTATCAGCAATTAAAGAAGATGGTTTGGTTTCTCACAAATAAAGAGCAATATGGAGAGAAGATGGAATCATGGGTAAATCGTGAGTTATATGTGGAGAGAACAATTTTGCAAATGAAGAGGAAATCGTGGAAGGTATTTATGTAGGGAGATGATTTTGAAAATCAGGAGGAAATTGTGAAAAATTGGTGAGTGATATGTGGTTAGTATAAATAAGAGTATGGATTGTAGAAGAAATCAAGTGTGTATTATGCCTTTCAGTGAAGAACATTCTTCTCATGGGAAATTTATCTTTGAATCGTTATCTTCTTAATTTCTCTGATTTTCTTCATGGTATCGGAGCTTGATACTGAGAGCCGATTTTATTATTTGATTTCATCATTTTCCTTGAGTTGATCTCTTCTTCATCTACACAGCCATATCGAAAAACCCGAATCCGAGATACCTATACCCTATACACATAAACCTCTCAAACTTTGTGACTATCAAACTTTTCGAAGGAAATTTCCTTCTATGGCAGACACAATTTATTCGCTTCATTAGAAGTCAGGATTTGTTGGGTTTCATCAATAGTCAAATTCGACCACCTCCACTTAGAATTCCACGCAAAGAATTGAAAAATTCTGAAGATGTCCTTAATCCAGAGTATCAACAATAGTATCGTACAAACAAACTTGTGTCATCGTGGATTAGTGGATTCGTGTCTGAAGATGTGCTGGGACTCATAATCGGTCTTGAATCGGCTTATGAGGTATGGAATACATTGTGTAATCATTTTACTCAGAGATATGTGGCCAAAGAATTTTAATTAAGGGGTAAGCTTCAATCTTGTCAAAAGCATAATAGGCCCTTAACTGAGTATTTGCGTGAGTTCAAATTAATTTGTGACCAGTTAAACACGATCGGAAAATCGGTTGATGAAATTGTAAAGGTATTTGGTGTTTTAGAGGGTCTCGAAAGTGATTATGAGAAGTTTAAGACAACTATGTATTGCCTTAAACCCCAACTGAGCTACGAAGATGTTATTGCTCAGCTTGAGAGATATGAAGTGCGACATCAAAATTATTTGTCAAATCAAATAAATCCTAATTTGGTATTTACTGGTGAAAAGATTGATCAGACTAAATTGAGGAGTGAGGATGATTTGGGTTCATTTGATTCAACATTTGTTTTTGCTGGCCAAAGAAATTTTAACAGAGGTTTTGAAGGAATGAATAACGATTTGACAATAGAGGAAGAGGCTATGGTTTTCGTGGAAGGAGGCTTGGAAATTATCCTAGATTTCAAAACTATGGAGCTTCTGGAACTTCTGCCGATTCATCTAGTAGTTATAAGTCAGGTGGAAATTATAGATCAAATCCACTTTCTCAGAATCAAGGCTTCCGACCCTATACAAATACTCTAGCTAAGGTTGCTGACTCAAAGGAATATCCGCCTATGGGAGGTAATTCTGCTTTGAACTGACAATTTTATGTGGATAATACGAGGCTTCAATGTCAAATATGCAAGAGGTCGGGACATGATGCTTTACGTTGCTGGTACTGCTTTGATAATTCTTATCAAAGCGAATTAATACCAAATGCCTTAACTGCTCTTCACTTGGAGGATGATCAAGGAGGAGATTGGTTCCCGGATTCTGAAGCAACAAATCATATCACATCATCAACTGGTAACCTCAATTATTTCTCTCCTTACTATGGTTCAGACACGATAATGGTGGGAAATGGAGTTTGTTTACCTATTACCTATATTGGCTCAACATCTTTAATTACTAAATTGCATTCATTTCCTTTAAATGAGGTTTTGGTTGTCCAAGATATTAAGAAAAACTTGATTTCGGTGTCTAAATTAACTGACGATTACCCTTACTCACTAATCTTTGATAAACTTGGTGTATCTATTAAGGATCATCTGACGGATTCAGTAATCAATCTGGGAAAGAAATGTGGGAGTCTTTACAAAGGAAATCAGGCACAAACAAAGGCGTGGTACTCTCAAAGACAACGGACCGCCAGCAGTGAAATTTGGCATCTTTGGTTTGGGCACTCAAACTTTGAAATAATAAAGTTTATGGAGAACAACAATAAGATCAAATCTACAAAGGTGACAAAGAAAATATGTGGAATTTGTTAGCTTGGAAAAAGCAACAAGTTGCCCTTCAATATCTCGGAATCCTTGGTTAGTAAACCACTTGAAAAAAATCTGTTGTGATGTGTGGGGGCCTACCCCGGTAGAATCTTTTTAACGTTTTAAATTCTATGTGGTCTTCATAGACAATTTTTCACGGTTTTCATGGGTGTATCCAATGAAGAGAAAATATGAGTTCTTTTCCGTATTTGTCATGTTCCAAAATCTTGTCGAGAACCAATTTGACAGTCAGATTAAATCTTTCCAATGCGACGGTGGAGGAGAATTCAATAGTAGCCGGTTTATAAATCATTTGAATGAGAAAAGAATTCAAATGTTGGTCTCATGTCCATATACGCCAGAACAAAATGGAATTGCCGAAAGGAAACATTGGCATATCGTTGAGTTGGGTCTTTCTATGCTTTACCATGAACGAGTGCCGTTGATTTATTGGATCAATGCATTTCTAACTATCGCATTTCTCATCAATCTGCTGCCATCACCAGTGTTGAGAATGAATAGTCCATTTGGTAAACTCTTTGGTAAAGAGCCTGACTATGAGTTTCTTCGAGTATTCGGGTGTGAGTGCTATCCACACCTTAGACCGTATGGTGCAACAAAGTTCGATCCACGCTCATTACCTTGTGTTTTTTTTTTTGGTACAGTCAAAGACATAAAGGTTATCGATGTCTTTATCCGCCTACATGATGTGTGTATGTAAGTCGTCATGTGATATTTGATGAGATGAAATTCCCATTTTCTAATAAATGAGGAACTATTTTTCCTGGGCATTCACAGTTGTATCAGACTTGGTTACAAGGGATGAAATTCTTTACTAGACCACAATGAGTGAAGGACAAACATCACAAAACACGAGCGTGAGATTTCTATTTGATGATGACAGTTCTGGACAACAAAATTATGAGGTGCTAAATGAGACAAATGTGCAACAATGAACAGATTGTACAACACATGAAGAAGCAGCAGTCTCTACCTCAAGTGATTTACCAATTTCATCCACTCAACAACAATCTACTCACCCAATGCAAACAAGGTTAAAATCAAGAATAAGGAAGCCCAATCTGAAGTATGTTCTCTCTACAGCCCGTGAGATCCCAAAAGAGCCGAAAACAATTAAAGGAGCACTAAGTCATCCAGGTTGGAGGAAAGCTATGATAGAAGAATTGGAGGCTCTTGAATTAAATCAAACATGGGAGCTAGTACCAAGATCTTTAGAAATGAATATCGTCGGATGTAAGTGGGTATTCAAAGCCAAGTTAGATGCGAAAGGAAATCTTGATAAACTAAAAGCACGGTTAGTGGCAAAAGGGTATCATCAAGAGGAAGGCATTGATTTCATCGAAACTTTCAGTCTTATGGTTAAACAGGTGTTGACACCTAAATTTTGATCAACCTTTTTTTCTTTTTTTAAAAAATTCATAGAAAATCTATAAAAATTTCAAAAATTGAAAAATCAATTTTGGTGACCTTGGCCAAGCTAAATGAACCATTTTGACCAAAAAAATTATTTTCATAATTTTCATTTTTTTAATATTTTCGAAAAAAAAAGAAAAAAAAATAAAAGAAGAAAATCAAGAAAAATAATATTTGAGGTCACAAAGATATATAAAAATAGTCGGTATTTTTATTTTTATTTTATCTATTTTCTAACCTCATAAATAGTAAAATTCAGGTTTGATTTTAGGTGTTCTCTGATCACCATAAAATTGAATTTGACAAAAATATTAGTAATGATTAAAAGGAAAAGGAGGGAAACATCATCATTTAAAAGGAAAAGGGGACTAATGATTTTGTCTTCTCTTTTTGTTATTTTATTTTATTTTTACTTTTATTATTTTATTATTTTATTATTTTTATTATTTTATTATTATTATATTTTTTTTTCTCTCTCTCTCCCCCACTCCCTCTCTCCTTCCCGCTGCCTATTTATCTCCTCCCCCTCATCATCTCCCGACTCTTCTTCTCCCTCAACTCTCTCTCTTTCATTTTTCGTTTTTTCCTCTCGCTCAGCTCGCCGCCCAGATCAAAAACCGTCCGGTTTTTCGACCATAACTCTTTCGTTAGACATCGTATGCGAACGAGCCATATACCATTGGAAAGCTTATTCTCTTTCCGTTCTAATGACATATCGTGAGCCCAATTTGGACCAGCCGTTTGTCCCGTAGAGTTGTTTGAAGGAGCAAAGGTCAGACTGATCAGACTTGAGTCCGCGGGTGCCAAATTGGATTTTCGGGTTTGTTTTGGGTTCAATCTTGGTAAGACCACCTCTCACTCCTTGTTAAGACATATATTGTTGTGTTTTATGGTTTGAAGATGGATTATATTTGGATTTAAGGGCTGATCCCTTATTGTTTTGTTCGAAAAATCTGAACCGGTTCTGTCAAGGTGGTGCCGTGAACATTGTGAGTGATTCAAGGGCTTGCCTTGCTTCCAATATTCGATAAAATGTCTCTAGCACCTAAATTAGGAATCTAGCAAGCTGAGATTGTAGTCTAGTTGAGTTTTGGATGGGTTTTAATGGTTGAATTGAAGGAGTTTTCTGGGACAGATTCTGGTCATTGGGCGATTGAAAACCGTCCGATTGTTCGACCATAACTCTTTCGTTAGGAATCGTATGGGAACGAGCCATATACTGTTAGAAAGCTTATTCTCTTTCCGTTCTAATGACATATCGTGAGTCCAATTTGGCCAAGCCATTTGTCCCGTAGAGCTGTTTGAAGTAGCAAAGGTCAGACTGATCAGACTTGAGTCCGCGAGTGCCAAATTGGATTTCCGAGCTTGTTTTGGGTTCAATCTTGGTAAGACCACCTTTCACTCCTTACATTTTACCTATTAGACCCAGAATCGGAAGGCCGAGCCTCCTGTTGGTGTCTAAATATTTGCTGTGTATTTACTTTATGTCTTAGCATTTCTATATTTCGCATAAAAGACCCAGAATCGGAAGGCCGAGCCTCCTGTTGGTGTCTAAATATTTGCTGTGTATTTACTTTATGTCATAGCATTTCTATATTTCGCATAAAAGACCCAGAATCGGAAGGCCGAGCCTCCTGTTGGTGTCTAAATATTTGCTGTGTATTTACTTTATGTCATAGCATTTCTATATTTCGCATAAAAGACCCAGAATCGGAAGGCTAAGCCTCCTATTGGTGTCCAAGGTGTTTTATTTATTTATTTTCTGTAAATTGTATTGTGCTACCCCAGAATCGGAAGGCCGAGCCTCCTGCTGGTGGTATATACCCCCCACACATTGTTGCACGAGCACCGACGGACTCCGACGTCGTAAAATTCACCGGATCCCATCTCCATTGCTTATTTTTATGTTGTATAATGACTTAATATCTTCTTTATTTTTTGCATTGTGTTGCGTCCTATAAAAACAAAAACAAAAAATGCTAGATCGGACGTCTGCAGATGAGCCACGTGTCGTGATTAGGTGATTTTCAGAAAAAAAAATATATATATTTTTAACATTAAAAGAAATGAATTTCGAATTTTACAAAAATTGAAATAATTCGATTGTAACCGAGATGCCACGTGGTGAGTTAGGGACTGTCAGTTGGGATTTATTCTCAGAAATTTATAAAAAATAATCAAATAAAAAAAATTCCAAAAAAATGAATTATTAAGGAAAAATTCAAAAAACAAAATTGAGAAAAATTGCAGAAAATTCCTAAAAACTTCTAAAAAATTTTGAAGGCTGAAAATGACAAAAAAATTGATTTGTTTCCATTTTTTGGATTTTCTCCCATTTAATCCAAAATGACGATTTTACCCCTCAAAGGGTAAATCGTCTTTGATATTCCGATGATTTGTGGAAATTGCTTAGAATTTGGTGATGGGCCAGATAGGTGGCTAAACCTTATGTCTAAGATTTTCACATTTCATTCCCATTTTTAGAAAATGACGATTTTACCCCTTCGAATGGTAAATCGGTTTCTAAAATTCCAGAAAATCATGAAAATTGCAAAAAAAAAATAGGAAATGGGTCAATTGAGTGACCAAACCTATTTTTGACATTGTTTTACTCCGGATTCATTCCGAAATAACGATTTTTCCCTTTTTAGGCAAATCATCCCTTTTGTCTCAAAATTACGACTTTACCCCTGATGGGTAAAATCATGTCTAAATCATTCCTAAGCTTGATTGATACTTATTTAGGCTAATAGAGCCTTATTAGGAGTGTCATGTTGATTTGGTGTGATTATTTTACATATTTGGATTCATTAATTTGCGCATTTTATTACTGATTGTGATTGCTAGGATAGTCATTCCTATTTGCATGAATTCCTAGATTTAGGATTCGTACTCCACTCATCTGCATGAAATCTTAGGTCAGAAAATTCAGTCAACTTAGGTACCGAAAGGGCGTCAACTCTGACAGTTGACGTAACTAAGTCCCCGAACCCATTTCTCTGGTTATCGCAGAATTGAATAGAAACTCCCGACTATTCAATAGGGTGGTCCAATCATACCCTCTAAAAAATGATTGGTGGCGACTCCATGGCATGCACACTTAGCACATGTCACCAGACCACACTGAAGGTCGACTACGCATACCTCCGTTGCGATTTGGGTAACGGGCCTTGGGAGAGGCCCGCGTCCGACTAGACTGGACGGCCCATTAGCCCTCGAGAGCCCACATGCAACCTCGAGAGGGTCGCGACAGACTGGCGACTCCACTGGGGACTTAGAGAACTTGAGCCGATTAAAAAGTTGATTGGTTTTTCTGACATGTTTTATGCAGATGCTCTTCAAGTTGAGGTACGTACTTTAACCCTTGAGGTGTTAAATGTTTTTGCAGATTGGAGAAATAAGGGGTGAAGTGTTCGTTAACTCTGTCTTATGCAGGTAGGAGTTTATGATGTATGATTGTGTAGATGTTTATATTGAAGCGGTGTTTGCTAAATGAAATGCATGTTTATTGCTTTAGCACGACACAATGAACACACACAGCCGCGCCTAAAACCTCGGGCGCACTCTTTAGGAAAATAATAGAAGGAATTGAAATTGGAATCTCCGTGAGGAAAAACACGGGGTAATCCATTTTTAATTCTGCTCATTTCGAACAATGGATTGGGTCCCAATGCAACGATAGTTGTGCAATGGAATCTACCCTTTCTAGAACTCGAAGTGGGAGCCTTGGCCTTAGGTTCCAAACCCTATTTTGATTCTTAGAAGTCAAACCTCACTGGTCTCATGCGCATGTATGTGAATGATTGGTACACCTCGAAACCAAAAGGTCATTCAGCGCCGCTTATGAATCAAAATCCAAAGACTTGTGTGAAGAATCAGTCGTGAGTTTAAACGAACTAGGATGGCATGGAAAAGCGCTGGACCACCCTGGAGAGTCAACTGATGAGGGCAAATGCCTTTTGACCGGGGCAGCCGGGTCAAGTGTAAAGACGTGTCGTTCCTAATTGATTTTCAATCAGATACCGGCATAATATTTCCTATCTTTTCCTCTCAGGTGAAAAACAGGTACAGAAGGAAAATCCATTTGTGGATAGACACGAGGGACGTGTTTTACATGGCATACATTTGTCAAAAATGTCCTCATCCGATCACATGCAAGATGATCATGGAACGATGGTGAAACTGTAATAGTTCCAATAAGCCCTTCGAATATTATACCTGACGGGGACCTTTATGTCTTTTGTCCACAGGATATGGTCAAAGACAAACGAAAGAAAATTTGTCTTCCCTATAAGACAGAAAGAAATGTGCCTTCAGCAGATGTCACCCATTGGGATTGCAATGACAAATTAAATCAAATTATGAAGAAGGAGCATCCTAATTAGGATTGGCTCTCCCTAAGTCGAAAAAGTTGTATCCGTTCCAAATCAGATTGACTGGTTCACGAGTTGTAATGGTTTTTCATTCTTGCAGGTGATGACGAGAATGAATGGGACCACTGAAGAATTTCCACCGTCTTGGATGCCAGAAGTGACCAGAGCGGGGATAGTAAATCCGTAATCGTTTCAATTAAAGCTCCTTACACGGTGATTGACTCTTTCACTCCTTTCATCGCGCAGGTTGTTGAAGTACTCAATCACGAGTAAACCGAAGCTTACTGATGTCAAATAGCCTGAATGCGTCAATGCGGCAGGATCAAATTGCCTACGACTAAATCAGCCAGCCCCAGACAAAGCATCCAGTGGCTGGGGACAAATCGCTCCGCTACCCGGAAAAGAAAAACATCAAATACTTCAAATGGCGACGATGATCGAGAGAATCACAAAATCGCCACACGAAAAATCCCAAGACCGTCAAGCCATCTAGAGATGGATAAAAATAATTGAAGATTCTGACAATTGAGATAGAAGATCAGAATCGGCGAAACCCATGGGAGTGAGTTCTCCCATTTTCTTTGAAGAGGCCAAACCGGGGGCAAACTCTCATGATCCCCCATAAAGACGCATCGGACCAGGGTTATTAAATCCAGAGATAACAAACATCAAGACAAGCCTTACCAAGGCAAAATACTTGAAGAACACCGTCCCTTCAAATGTTGGAAACCCCGAAGGGAGTATCTCTTTCCTGAAATTTCAAATGAAGTCAAAACCTACACCTGTTTCTTCATGTGCAGGTGTATGGACGTTGTCAAAATTGAATTGAAAATTGCCAACAAACACAGAAAGTGCTAAGGCATGTTGCCAGGACAAACGTCGCCCAACTGGGGCAGAACGGCCGTTAATCTCACGAACAACACCCATAAATACAGACGAGAGAAGACATTCCCAAAGTGGATGATGATTGCAGCAAAATGCAGGAATGAATTTAGTTGGGGCAGGCATGAAAAACCATGCCTAACTGGGGCAAGTGAATCATTTGTACGCCGGACGTTTCTTCTCTGGCAAAATCTAGGGACGCAATGACATAGTCGTCCGCATCAGAAGTAAACCCCAAGATACAAATTTGGGTGAACGGTAACTTTGTATCGTTCCAATTTGATCTCCAAAGATCCCACATGTAACATGAGTTTTTCCTCATTTAGCAGGAAGGCGTTGGCGCCGAAAGCCACAAAAGAAAAGAACTCACTAATTGGGGAGCGAACAAAATTATCGGCCTTGGAAGTCATGCACTCCAAGAAATGGTCTTTGATTATAAGATCGAGTGGAGGGTAAAAAGTATCGCTTCCACACATCATGCTTTGACATGCATTCCGATAACAATTTTCTTTTTCCTTGAATAAAAGGAACTTTGAAGAATGGCGCTGGAATGCGCCCAAAAACACAAATGGATCTCCTCTGGGGCAAATCCTTGAGAATGATTCATCGCCAACCAAACGGAGGGATCGTGGCCACAATATAGTTGGCCAATTTCTGCAAGCCGCGCGTTTGTGTTCAAATGAAAACGCCAAGCAAGAACAAGGCGGTATCGTTCCAATTTGTCTTGAATTTTGGAACGCAAACTGACACTTATTGTTTGTTTTTTACAGGGGCTCGCCATCAAGGCAAAACGGGTTTTCACATCCTATGTATTACCCGTTGGAATACATGACCAAGGGTAAATTGTATCGTTCTAATTTTTTGAAAAATTCGTGAACGTACAATAACATGTTTCTTCCGCATTTTCAGGGATCTCCAGTCGCGGGGGACAGGTAAGTATCCCTTTCCCCAATCCATTGAAGATGTTAAATAAAAAACAGAGAGAAAAAGAAAAGCTTTCAGAATCAAATGTCTAGAAAATACATAGAATTCAAACTTCATTGGCATTCATATTTTAAAACAGGAGGTTGTCTGAACATGAATAAGAACATGCATGGTGCATCATAAAATCCCCTTGACGGGTAAAATTTTTGGAGAAAATGAAAGAGATTTTTTCCAATCAAAAGTTCAAAACTTTCAAAAGGACGTTTTCTCAAAAGACGAAAGGCAAAGCCTAATCCAAACACGTCCTATACACACTTGAGAGAGAAGTGGAGCGGATCAGATAGCAAAATCTGGACCTACGGAAGTAGGGACCATTCGCAGCGATTACATGGAATGGGACGACGGAGGCATTCGTTTCTTATCCCCAAACACTACAGGTGACCATTGACAACCCCTTCGAACGGCGTTTTTCATTCTCAACCCTGTCAAGAACCACCCCACATTGGGGCAAAATGGAGGTGAGTCCAGCAACATCAGGAGAAAATGGTTAGAAATTTTCTTGCTCGGACTAACATCAATCTTTGTGTATTGTTTATATGGTAATCCAAATGTCATAGGATGATGAGAAGCATTCATTTCTCTATCCCACACACCATATCCTTTGCATAGCCAAGTTGAGCCTGCAAATTCATTTCATAAACCCATTGGTGATCATTGCAAGTTCCAAAGCAAAGACAAATCACTTCAGGAACGGAGAAGTTCAAGACTTAGGGTTTACGAAGAAAACTACTAAGTTGATACTCAAGCGTGCTAAGAGCCAAGTCATATATCTAGCACAATTGCCAAGCATCCCACTTTCGACAAGAGATTAAAGAAATCCCCAGCATCAAGAAAAAGCAAAGTGCATGGTAAAAGCGAGGCCGATTCTCGGGTGAACAATTTGATCGATCCCTAAAGAAACCTGGTAGGGAAAAGAAGAGGGAAAAACCCCTAATGGAGTCAGATCAAGAAGACTGCTCCCCAAATGATGTCAGCCGTGGAGCAAAAACACAGAAAGAGTTGTCAACCTCTTAATACCACAAGAGATGCTCTCTAAAGAGCTGGTGCACACCTCAAAATCGGTTGCGCACCTCAAAGACTAAAGATGCAGAAAGGAAATGACAGGAGGCAAATCAGCAATGATCACCAATGTCAAACCCGTCACGAATTCTGGGCCAAAAACAAGCCTTTTTCGGTCCCCAATCCTACCAATGTCACAACCCTGAAACAGTCTTCTCTGACTAAGATACTTGGGTTAACATATTGCTTAGCTCGAAGAAGTACGAGCAAGACTATTTCTTTCTCATTTTGCAGGGTTCTTGACTTGTAAACCCGGAGCAGATGGTGAAGACTTTCATTCAATGGCCCCGACTCAAAAGTGAGTCCCCCCTTTGAAAACCAATATCCAAGCCCAACATTACGGTCCCGTGGAAGACCTCCCGACCGATCAAAATGTATGCGCTGCGAATGAGCCTAAAACCTAGGCACAGGTCAGTAGGGAATTGAGTACATCCCCTATAAAAATCATTACCTCAAAACAGATGAGATGGCCTCCTTGTCGAGAAATATTCCAATTGATGTTTTGAACAAACTCTTTTTGGAATTTTCAAACTGTTGATCCGAATTTTCCATGCAAGAAATTTGTGATCACATTTGCATGTTGTAAGAATGCTTTGGATAACCTCCAGCATCAAAATGCACATTTCATGACTAAAACTTAAGTCATAAAATTTTGTCAATTGGACAATTATTGTCTTCCCAAAGATTATTAACATTTTCTTGGTGAAGAAAAATCTTTCGGGTTTGAACTTTCTGCAGGAGACCTGGAGAACCCAGCTCTCAGAATGTCGGCTCAGCAGACTCAAGTGAAGTTTTGTCAAAATAAAATCTTTCACTCCTTCAAAACTGAATTCCCGACAAACTTCGGGATCTCTAAAAAAAAGGGGAAGAAAAACCCTTTTAAAAGAAACAGTCTCATCGGACGTGGAGAACCCTCGTCATGAGACCCATTTTCAAAAATCAGGCAGTCTCATCGGACGTGGAGAACCCTCGTCATGAGACCCCTTTTCAAAAACCAGGCAGTCTCATCGGACGTCGAGAACCCTCGTCATGAGACCCCTTTTCCAAAATATCAAACAGTCTCATCGGACGTGGAGAACCCTCGTCATGAGACCCATTTTAAAAAATCAGGCAGTCTCATCGGACGTGGAGAACCCTCGTCATGAGAACCATTTTCAAAAATATCAAACAGTCTCATCGGACGTGGAGAACCCTCGTCATGAGACCCATTTTCAAAAACCAGGCAGTCTCATTGGACGTGGAGAACCCTCGTCATGAGACCCCTTTTCAAAGAAAAACCAAGGTAGATACCGCCTGAAGGGTCAACACAAGGTAGAAACCGCCTGAAGGGTCGATTCAAGGTAGATACCGCCTGAAGGGTCAACTAAAGGTAGAAACCGCCTGAAGGGTCAAACCAATGGTAGAAACCGCCTAAAGGGTCAAATTAATGGTAGAAACCGCCTGAAGGGTCAGTCAAAGGTAGAAACCGCCTGAAGGGTCAACTCATGGAAGAAACCGTCATAATGGTCAACTCAATGGTCCGATCCACCATACGGATCAAAATCCTTGGCAAATCCCAAATGGGACGCGTCTTCCTTAGATTCCTATCAGTTAGGAATCCCATTATGGTTTGACCTACCTGTTGACACCTGATTTTTTGACCATCTGTTATTGCGATTTTTATTTTTTATTTTTTATTTTTTTATTTTTATTTTTATTTTTTTATTTTTTTTAAAAATCAATTAAAAATATCAAAAAAGGTCATAAAATCACAAAATCAACTTTGGAAGCCTTGGCCTAGCCTCGGGGACCAATTTTGAACAAAAAATATTTTTTGGTATTTTATAATATTTTTCGAATTTATTTAATTATAAAAATACCCAAAAAATCAGAAAAATACCATTCGTGGTCAGAAAAATACACAAAAATATTAAATAATTTTGTTTTAATTTTCTATTCAAGTTTGTCACTTTAAATCTTGAAAATTTGGCTTGGGTCACTATGTTCCTTCACAAACATAAACCCGAATCGGGCATGAAAAATCCTTTTCGAGTATTTTAATTTTCAATTCTTGTTTTCTATAAGCTATGACATTGGATTCTAAAGTCTCGAAGTGCAATTAGGTCAATTTGCCCTCCAATTTGATCAATTTTAACCAAAAGGGCTTAATTGCATAAAAATCTTTTAACTTAGTCCCCGGTTTCTCAAATGTTGAAATTAAATTTCATACAGGCATACCCACCAAAATTAAACACCTCTACCCAATAGTTTTCATCATGAGGAATCCGTTGGTGGCGTCAATTTTGACAAATGGGTTTGTTTGGACCTTCAATTAAGCAAAAATCAATTTCGGATCCTAAGGGCAATTTGGGGTTTTCACTAAATTTCAATCAATTGATTCACAAAAATACCCATATTTGATAGAAAACATGTCAAGGAGTCCGATTTTGCCTTCAATTTCATGAAAAAGGGTCGATTTGGGACCTAATTGGGCAAAATTGGTCGAACCGGGCCGGTCGGGTCATACCCGACCCGACCCGGTCCGACCGGGTCTGCACTTGCAGACCCACCGCGTCGACAGAGCAGGAAACAGGGGAAGTTGGGGGAGGCCCGCCGCGGCGTTGTTTGGCAAAAAGAAATCGTCGTGGTAGAGCGTCGGTCGATTGTGGATGTTCCACGAACGAAAGGCGGTCGGCCATAGGAAAAAAGAAGAAAAAAAAAAGGGGAGATGGGGGCGGGAGAGAACGATTCGGCCGAGAGAGGGATGGGGGAAATTGAGAGATGAGAGAGTGGCGATAGAGAGTGAAGTGGATAGATGAAGGAGCAGGGGAACGGAGTCGAACCGCCGCCACATCGACAAGCCACCGTCATAGCCCCGGCGAACCAGGTCAGTCCTCATACTCTGTTTTTGCCCTGTTTTGCTCCGGCGGGCAGAGCGCGTCCGTCCGACTTGATTCTGATCGAGTCGGACCAAACTCGATAGTACCCGTTTATCCTGGCGATGTGTCGAAGATGATTCAATAATTGGTTCGGCTCGGTATCCCCCGTCTTGCGTCGACGAAGTCATTTTAGCAACTTTCTGTACATACACGCCACATGTTCGACGAATTGCCGCCGGAGCTCTCTTGGTCTCCGAGCTCGGTTTGTATCGTTGTCCATTCCTTCGCTCGAGTTTTCACTTCAAATAAGTTTAAGAGTGTTCCTTACGCCTGGCTATACCATTTTGTTGCATGAATTGAGCCGTAAATGGCTAAACCGAACCCATCGCCGACCTCGCCGGAGCTCCGAGCTAGGGACTGCCGGACGCTAATCATTTGAAGCTCATGGACCTCAGGTAAGGCTTCTGAACCTTCATAGATGTCGGTCGTATCCATAAATCGCAAGTAGAAGGGTTTACCGTACCAAAATAGCGCCCGCCGGAGTTGGAAATTTTCGCCGGAAAATCTAAAAGTTGAGTTGTCTTTCATGTGATTCTGCTGCGTTATTCTTTGGATATGTTGTAGATCTCGAAGAAAGGAGTCCAATGCCGTTGATTTCAAGTTTTTTGGACGTCGGGGGACCAAGTTATGGCCCTCCGACGAGGCGCCGGCGACTTAGCGCCGGCGCCGGTCGTCTTCCCCGGTGAGCCACGCCCCAGTTGACCGGTCAACGCTGACGTGGCATGCCACGTGGGCAGCCACGTCAGCGGTGGGGCCGCGCCCTAAAAAATATATATATATATATAAATAAAAAAAATCCGACGGTCGAGGTGTTGCCACGTGTCTCGATCTGGGGCGTCCGTTCTTAATAAGGTAAACGGCGCCGTTTTGGTCCTAGAAGAGGCGGGCCGGGTTTGGGTTGCGGGTCTGGATCGTGGGCCGGGTCACCCGACCCGGTCCGGACTATTTTTATTATAATTATTATTTTTAAATAATAATAATAATAATAATAATAATAAATTCAAAAATCAATAAAAAAAACAGAAAATCATAAAAAATTCAAAAAATTCGGAAAATTCAGAAAAATTCTAAAAAATTCTAGAAAATAGGAAATGGCCACATTCAACTGGTCATGACCTGTTTTGGGTCTTTCGGACCTCGGTCTTTTCCGAAATGACGGTTTTGCCCTTCCGGCAAACCGTCTTCAAAAAGAATTCTAAAAAAATTCAGGAAAATCCCAAAAAAATAGAAAATGATCACAAACAACTGGCCAAGACTCATTCCGGGTGTTTTGAACCCCGAACCTTCTTAAAATGACGATTTCGCCCTTTGGGCGAATCGTCTTCCAAAAATTAAAGGAAAATCAAGAAATTCCAAAAAATTCTCAAAAATGGGAAATGGTCACAATCAAGTGGCCATGGAGTATTTTGGGTAATTTGGTATCCAAACCTTCCAAAAAGGACGATTTTACCCTTCGGGCCAATCGTCTCCAAATCTTCCCATTTTTCCCTGGTCCGAAATCACATCTTCTCTAAGCCTTTATGGTTACATTAGGAAGTCATTGATCTGAATTGATGCGCATTGAAGTGGTTTATTTATGTACTTGATTGCGTTTTCAGTTAAATTGATTGTGATTGATAGGAATAGTCGTCCAATCTGCATGAAAACCCTGAATCATACCTACCTCACCCAAACTTGCGCCCGCATGAACTCCTAGCTAGGAAAACCACTCGCGTTAGGTACCGAAAGGGCGTTGGTAATGACACCGACGTAACCAAGTCCCCGAACCCAAAAATCTCTGGTTCCGCAGAACTGATCGACCTCTCCCAATTGGTCAGTAAGGTTTCCGGTCTACCCTCCAATAAAGACCGGTGGCGACTCCAAATGCATGCACAAGTTGCACATGCCACCACGACCACACTGAAGGTCGAAAGCGATCGACTCTTATCGTCGAATCCTTCTATAATACTCCCGCCGCGATTTGGTATGGGCCTGGGAGGGCCCGCGCCGATCCAAGACCTGCGATCGGTAATCCATTAGCCGCGTCCGCTTTCGGACGGGTCGCGACAGCTGGCGACTCCGCTGGGGACTTTGTTCTAGAACCTATGGTTCTAGACCTCAAGTGGACTTAGGCCGTAATTAAAACGCTGAGTGATTTTTCTAACCATGCAGACGCTTTCAAAGGTGAGGTAAGTCCGCTTACGATAGGTGTTATATGTTTTTGCAGATTGGAGAAATAAGGGGTGTAGTCCGTGATTAACATTGTCTTATGCAGGTTGGGCGTAGGAATGTATGTTGTGTGGATGATTTGAAGTGCTGATTGATAAACTGCTATGCATGAATTGCATTGTGATGATCACAACACGTGGACACACACAACCGCGCCTAAAACCCCGGGCGTCGCCTATAGGAACACAATAGAAGGAATTGAAAATGGAATCTCCGTGAGGAAAAACGCGGGGTAATCCACTTTTCAATTCCGCTCGCTTCGAACTATGGATCGAGTCCCAATGCAATGATAGCTGTGCAATGGAATCGGCTCTTTCTAGAACTCGAAGTGGGAACCTTAACCTTAGGTGCCAAACCCTCTGATTTTTAGAAGTTCACCATAACTTGTCTCATGCGCATGTCTTTGGGCGGTTGGTACACCTAAAACCGCACATAAGTCGACGAGTTTGGTTGGTAAGACTCTCTATACCTCGAATCTATTACAGTTCATATAAATATAGGCATTTCATTCATTGCATTCTGGTGATTAGATTAAATGCCATTTCAAGGATAGATGTGTGTGTTTTTCCCAAACGTCCTTGATAGAAGACGAAGATGATGATATCCCATGACAAGCACCGAGTGAGCAACAAAGGAGCCTACTATGGACATTATTGAGATATCGTCCAATGAAGATGACGAGTTGGGGCAAGTGATCCGGAAGTCACAGATCGAACTTGGGGCATCCTTAAACGTTAGGATCACATTCCTTTGTTTCATTTTCCATTGCTAGTCCTCTTGTATAGGGTTTACTTTTATCGAGGCTTTCTCTATCTCACCCCTTAGAGTGATTGTATTAGGGATCTATTGGTGTATACATTTAGATGGAACTTGGTTGTATTTCTTTTGACAGGTCATGGGAATGTGATAGTGGCATTTTCTCTAATCATCCGAATACTCCCAAGTCAAGTTTATAATTCCTTTAGAGGAAATTAAAATTGGAAATCTTGCACGACCTTTTTGGTCATATAGGGTAATCCAACCCCAATTTCGCTAGAAGGAATTATACACTTGAATTGGTCCATGCATGTTTTACGTCGCTGGTAATCCACGATAATTGATCGAGAATATCGGCGTTGTTTTGAATTTAATGACGAGATAGATGTCCAAATTACTCTCGTTCTTAACAAAACGGCCTTGATTTGGATGCCGTATCTTCAATTAAATTTAAAACACGTTATTATGCCTCCCACTTTTGAGTAATTCGTTCCTCTCGAAATTGATCAAAAGCGATTATTGTGAATTACATTTCTTTCAATAGTATGCTTTCTTTCGAGGAATATTGATAAAAACTTTTCGCGCAAGATTAAAACCCTTGTAAAAGTTCTTGTCCTTATTAATCATGGGCAAGCATAGGATTGAAAGGGGTTTTTGATTTCTTTTTCAAATTATTTCTTCTGATTCTGTCTTTTTATTTGCAGGTAAAAATAAAAAATAAAAATAGGTAATAGAGAGAAATCTTTTCCTGGACAAGTCTAAGGCTATTATCTCATCTGATCATGAGCGAGTTATAAAATCAGGACATATTTGCTCGGCTTACTGATATTATGGTTCGGCTCACCCAAGTTGAAGATGTTCGGATGCTCGAAGAAATGAACCATACAGAAGTTAAAACACACACACACACAAGAGTTCTCATTTATTTTGCTCAGTGGAGGGTTTTCAAAAGCAGGTCATACAATTCGGGGTAGAAAAGTAAAGCCGAAGTGAGCCCTAATTAACGACACGAAGGAGCCCAACTGACCCTCCATGTTATTAATGCTCTGCTCATACTCCCAACTCCGCATGTCATGGTCGGCAAGCCTGAGGAGAAGACTTTTGCATTCTCCCTTAACTTCGGCGACCTTGGCCTCATGTTCTTCGGCGATTGTTTCCAGGTCTCGAACCAGTCCATTCCCGCGAGCTATGTCCGCGGTTATTTTGTCGAGCCGTTCTTCCTGCCAGTCGCTCTGAAGCCTCAACAGGACATTGCGGCGGTCATGCTCGCCGGTGGTCAGGGATAGGGCCAATTGCTCCACCAGATTTCTCCTCTCGCGAAGCAACGTCGCGACCCGCTCATTAGCAAACTCGACGGCCTTTTTGTAACTATCGGCCAGATAGTTGGTCAGCACCAAATGATCAGATCGATCCTCATAACGAGCTCGCAAGACGCGAGCCACGAGAACCTCCCGATTAGCAGCACGGTAGGCCTCTAAGGAGTGTGCAAAGAGAGTCGGGAAAATTCTATATTCCCTCCCCAGTGTAGTACCTTCGAGAGAAGTGGTATCAAGGTCCTCGAGCAGGACACGGATTTCATCCTCGGTCGCAGAATGATCGGTTATGTGTGCGTAACCGCGACCCAGTAGGTTATAAAGCTTTTCCCACTGGGCCAAGACATCAGTTGAAAAAGTGCGTACGGGAGAGGAGGCCATTTGCGTTGGGTTGGCTTGAGAATAAGACGAGTTTGACGGAGAGATTAGAAGGAAGAAGCTGATTATGCGAGAACGTTAACCTTCCATACATTAATTCCTCATTTTATAGCAACTCGAGGATGATGAAGGGTCTCAGTAATAATGCTGGTGGAGCCCAGTTAGGGGGTAAAGCAGGAGGTCCCCTCACGAGAACCATTGGATTCGTTTCGGTCCGCGATTTCCAGCTCATCAATTAAAAGATGTAAAAGATTTGTCGGGATCACCATTATTAGAGTTAGGTGGGAGGTAAGCGCAACTATCGAAGAGAGCCCTAACAGGATTTGGCAGTCCCATCACGATTGAAAAGCTAAGCGAGAAATTCAAAGTCTTGAGGGGGAACGTTTGCCTAATGATGCTTGAAGAGCGTCTCCTGAACATACGAAGTCACTCGAAGAAAACTTTATAGGGAGTGAGCATACATGAGAGAGTGGAGAACTCTGAGTGGGCAAGAACCAATCAAACATTTCTCAATCCAACATATTTAAGAGGTTATTGTCAGCTGCTAGAGGCGACTGACTCAAAAATCTCAGAAATTGAACTACAGAGGGATCTCGAAGATTCCAAGATCAAGTCTAACGCCAAAACCATGGAGCCCAACACTTCTGGCAACGGAAATCAAGATCACGGCGACGACGACAACGACATCCACGATGTTCAACTCGGGAAAAGAAGACGTCCTCACCAATACTCTCAGGAGGAAACCCAAATGCTGGAAACCCTTTTCAGTAAAAGCCATTACATGAAAAAGAAGTGGAGAATTGAATTGAGCCGGGAGTTGGGGATTAATCAGTCGAGGATCCAGTTTTGGTTTCAAAATAGAAGATCCAAATCGAAGGCTCAACGCAAACGTCAGGTGGTCGAGATTTTAAAGGAAGAAAACCAAAAGCTGCGAACAGAAAACATGAGGTATGAAAAAGCTCTCAATATTACCGTTTGCCCTCATTGCGATAACCTCGTCGCCCTCGGTAAGATATTCCCCGATAAGCCTCACGCGATGATTGAAGACGTTCATTTACCACCCTATTCCCTCGGGGCATCTCCTGCTCAACCAGATTTTGCCGGAGTCACGCATGAGCAGGATGATCCTACGAAGATGATACAAATGCCTCCTGGGGGATGGGATTTGCATCGCTTTGATTGGAGTTACAGTTTCAAGGAGCTGGATGTTACCGCCGACCAGCTCAAAGCATATCAGTCTCATGCACAACAATTTTCGATAGGGTCGGGTCCTGCTGGAGATGAGTTAATCAGTCGTCAAGCCATCGATGCAATTTTGGGCCACGATAAGAGGAGGTTCGCTTGGCCCCCTGAATTGCATTCCAGATTCCTAGACGTGGTTCACCAAATGGGGATCGACTCAGCAACTCCGACGCGCATATTTAAGGCCATGAATGTACCGGGGCTTAGTAAGGAGCTGGTCAGGAATCACCTTGCTGCCTACAGAAAGCTATTAAAACAACGTCGAGCGGAGCTAAACCGGGAGGAATCCGTCTCGAGCTCAAAAGCTAGGGGCGACCGCCATTGTAATGCTCAGGCATCAAGAGATACCCGGCCAAATCTAAGCATCAATCAAGCTAGCAATCCGACCACCGGCAAACTGAAAGCTGATCAGAATGTCCTCCCGGGCCATTTCAACATTTCTCAAGAGCGCGTGTCACAAGTACAGCGAGTGCAAACTCCTCCATTCGAGCAGCAGTCGGCTGGTGCTCTGCCTGCCGCTGGTCAACCCACGACAGACGATTTCTTCGATGAGGGGCTCGATGCCTTGTTCAATCAGTGGGAAGCTGGCATGCTTGGACAGCCATGATCTAGCACCTGACTCGGGGCACGATGGGTCGGTCACTACGAACACCCATAGAAAGAAGAACATGTTCACGAGTAGATCACTCATTTTATCGTTGTAAAGTTCCTACGGGAACATTTTTCTTTAATGACTATAGTTAAACCAACGCTATCGACGAACATCGTCATGCTCAGTTGTGATGATCCCTTGTTAGATTAAGTCTGAAACCAGAGACGGTCTTTAAAATTTTGAGTGGCCACGAACTCATTCCTCACCAAGCGCCCGGGATGCTGAAATGAAGAGTAACAGCATGCACAGGGAAAATGCCACTTTCGTTTGAACGATGAAAAGGGGTTGAGAGAAGATCATAGCGTTAATTCCCATGGAGCTAAATGAATTAAACGGAGTCATTAATTGCGGGTCCATCGCTGCTCCCCACGTTCTCGGGCCTAGCAAATCATAAAAGGCGCCGAAAGATTGTAGACCCACCACTTTGAAGACTGGACTAGGGGACGAGCGCATTACTCGATGAAATCGAATCAATGCAAGTGAGTTTGTGATCCTATCACGAGGAAAAAGAAAGGGGAATACAGACGATGAGTAATTGCAGGATCTCGGGAGGAGCGCTTGCTTGCTGGTCTTCATATGCAGCCTGAAGGACGGTTCCAGGACACGCACAATCACTTGAGAAAATTTCTAGAGTGAGCAAACACGTAAGAGCGAATTGAGAAAGCTGAGTGAACTAGATCAGCCCGAGATACCCCGATCCATCATGTTTAAAAGTTATTCCCATCTGCTAGAAACACCCGACCTGGACATTTCTGAGCACGAACTGCTGGGAGACTTTGAAGATCCTGGAGCTGAATCCTGCCCGAAGGCCATAGAGACTGACTCCTCCAGCGATGAAATTCTAGGTTTCAGCTACGAAGAAGGAGTATACAATGATGACCAGAGTCGGAAAAGGAAGCAACTACAACGCCACACTCCAGGCCAAATCCGAGAGCTCGAGGCTTTCTTCAATGAATGCCCCACTCCAAGCAGACAACAGAAAATGGAGTTGAGCCGAAAGATAGGATTGGAGCTTTCGAAGGTCAAGTTTTGGTTCGCCAACAAACGAACCCGGGTGAAACAGCAATACGCAGACCATGAGTTACTGGTCCTGAAGGAGGAAAATGAGAAGCTTCAAGCTGAAAGTGCGAGATATAAGGAAGCTCTGACCAAGGCCACCTGCCTTAATTGTGGTAATCCTGTTGTCCTCGGCGAGGTGTTCCTCGATGAACCATCCCTGTTGACGAATAACGCTCAGCTGTTACCGTATTCTCCACAACATTTTCTGACACAACCAGATACCGCCGGAGATCTGCATGAGCAAGTCAACACCATAGGATCAACACCAACATCCTCTGAGAAATGGGATATGAATCATCACAGGGGGAATTCTCTCAATGACGAACTCGCTGTCGCAGCCAGCCAATCCAAAGTCGGTGAGTCCCTCCCTGGACAACTTTTGAAACGACTAGATCCCGTAGAGAATAGCTACCGAAGTATTGACGATATTTTGGGTGATAAGAGAACAAGGTTTTACTGGACCTATGAACTTCACACCAAATTTGTTGATGCAATTCGAGAGCTGGGAGTTGATTCGGCTAGCCCACTACGCATACTCGAGATTATGAATGTGCCGGGGCTCTCTAGAATTAACGTCGAGTCTCACCTCAAGTACTATAGGAGATTGCTAAGGGATGGAAGGATAGCGTTAAACCATCATAAAGCCAGTTGGAGCTCAAGTGCCGGGCAGAGTTACAACCACGACGATTGGAGGGCCGAGAGCACCCAACCGCATTTCAGCAATGACGGGACCAGCAGTCGTGTCAGCGACTCCTCTAACCCAAATCAGAATGCTCCACCGAGCTATCTCAATACTCCTCAAGAGTATATACCACAGTTCCAGCACATAGGGATTCCTCAGTTTGAGCGCGATTCGGTCATTAATGCTGTCCCTGAAGCGGATCTGGCATTGGTAGAGAGTGCACATATAAACCTGCCGGTCATTGGAGGAAGTTCCAATTTGAGGGGTCAAATTGCTCACGGCGAGAGCAAAGAGAGGAATCCCTCGCCTGCAGTCGACGACACCCAATCTGGGCACCAAGGGCTAGAAAGAACATGTGATTTCCTTGATGAGGAGCTGGACACTTGGATCAATACTCTTCAGGAATGTATGTCTCAACCCCAACATGGCAATGATGAAGGTTCCAGCTCAAAAACTCCAATCCCTCACAACGAAGGCAATGAAAGAAATCTGCCTCCAACAATCGTTGATACCCAACTTGAACATCAATGGCTCAAAGACCCGAGCAATTTCCTTGGCGATGAGTTCAATCTTTGGCTCGATCAATTTGGAGCCGGAGGACCATCGCAGTGATGACGCGAGGCCGGTGATCAAACGTCTGCTGCAAGGCATGGCTACTCGATGAAAAATGCTTCGAGAAAAGGGGTTGAATACTCCTATTGCATATGTTGTTGATCGCACTGTAAGGTTCCCACGGGAACATCTTTCATTAATATCTAGAACTAATTGCGCGTGAGTGTCAACATCACCCTTTGAGCATCTTCAAGCCGAAGGCCGTGGATTAACCACTTAATCCGTGGAGCAAGTTCCATGAACCATAATTATCACCCGCTGAGCATAATGGGATCTACCCCTTCAACACGAAATACGTTTGGCCGCGAAGCCACCTATTTGGTGATAAACGCGGGTAAATCACTTAAGGAGCCATCTGTTCAAATAACAAAACAGACGTTGCCCAACTGGGGGCAGTCGAACCATTGATATTGCAAATATTCCAAGCATGGATAAGCGGATTTGATAGACGTGGTTCATATCAATACGCGGCGTCAGAACGGGATGAGAACCAAGAGTAAAGTTGTATCGTCCCAATTTGTCTTCAATTTGGGAATATGAGTTAACACTTGTTATTTATCCTTGATAGGGACTCACCATCAAGGAGGACAGATTGTCACAACCTGTGTGCACTCGCAGGGGCACACGACCAAGGGTAAGATGTATCGTTCTAATTTTTTGAAAAATTCGCGAACATACAATAACATGTTTCTTCCGCATTTTCAGGGATTTTCGGCCACGGGGGACATGTAAGTATCCTTTTCCCCCAATCCATTGAAGGTGTTAAATAAAAAGAAAAGCTTTCAGAATCTAATGTCTAGAAAAGACATAGAAATCGAAATTCATTGGCATTCATGTTTTGAAACAGGAGGTTGTCTGAACATAAATGAAATATGCATGTGCATCATAAAATCCCCTTGACGGGTAAAATTTTTGGGAAAACGAAAGAGATTTTTCCAATCAAAAGTTGTTCAAAACTCTCAAAAGGATGTTTCCTCAAAAGAGAGGCAAGCTCAAATCAGAACACATCCTACATACACTTGAGAGATGAGTGGAGCGAATCAAATAGTAAAATCTGGACCTACGGAGGTAGGGACCATTCGCAGCGATTACATGGATTGGGGCGACGGAGGCGTTCGTTTCATATCATAAACACTACAGGTGACCGTTGACAACCCACTTGAACGGCGGTTTTCATTCTTAACCCTGTCAAGAACCACCCCACACCGGGGCAAAAAGGAAGTAAGTCCAGCAGCATCAGGAGAAAATGGTTAGAAATTTTCTTGCTCGGACTAACATTAATCTTTGTGTGTTGTTTATATGGTAATCCAAGTGCCATAGGATGACGAGAAGCAATCATTCTTTATCCCACACACCATATCCTTTGCACAGCCAAGTTGAGCCTGCGAATTCATTTCATAAACCCCTGTTGGTGATCATGGGATGTTTCAAGATAGAAACTGTATCACTCCAAGAACGGAAGAAATCAAGATATGGGATTTATAGAAAAATCTCATATCGGTGTTTAAGTGTGCTATGATTCAAGTTGTATATCTAGCACAATTTTCTGAACATCGTAGTTCCAAAGGAAAAGAAAAGGCGGGATTTCAACAAAAAATCCCCAGCATCAAGAAAAAGCAAAGTGCCTGGTAAAAGCAAGGCCGATGCTCGTAAAAACTGTTTGATTGAGCCCCAATAAAGCCTAGTTGGGAAGAGAGAAAAACCCATAAAGGAGTCAGATCAAGAAGACTGCTCCCCAAACGATGTTAGCCGTGGTGCAAAAACACGGACAGAATTGTCAATCTCTTAATACCACAAGAGACGTTCTCTAAAGGATTTGTGCACACCTCAAAAGCGGTTGCACACCTCAAAAATGGAAGATGCAGAATGGAAAAGACATGTGACAAATTTGCAATGATCACCAATGTCGAATCCTTCGTGATTTCTGGGCCAAAAACAAGCCTTTGTCGGTCCCCAATCCTACCAACATCATAACCCTGAAACAGTCTTCTCTGACTAAGACACTTGGGTTAACATATAGCTTAGATCGAAGAAGTACGAGCAAGACTATTTCTTTCTCATTTTGCAGGGTTCTTGACTTGTAAACCCGAAGCAGATGGTGAAAACTTTCATTCAATGACCTTGACTCAAAAGTGAGTCCCCCTTGAAAACCAATATCCAAGCCCAACATTACGGTCCCGTGGAAGACCTCCCGACCGATCAAAATGTATGCGCTGCGAATGAGCCTAAAACCTAGGCACAGGTTAGTAGGGAATTGAGTGCATCCCCTATAAAAACCACTATCTCAAAATAGGTGAGAAGACCTCATTGTCGAGAAATATTCCAGTTGGTGTTTTGAACAAACTCTTTTTGGAATTTTCAAACTGTTGGTCCAGATTTTCCGTGCAAGGGATTTGTGATCACATTTGCATGTTGCAAGAAGGCTTTGGATAACCTCCAGCATCAAAATGCACATTTCACGATTAAAACTTAAGTCATACGGTTTTTGTCGAATGGACAGCCGTGGTCTTCCCAAAGATTACTAACGTTTTCTGGGTGAAGAAAAATCTTTCAGGTTTGAGCTTTCTGCAGGATACCTGGAGAACCCAGCTCCCAGAATGTCGTCTCAACAGAATCAAATGAAGCTTTGTCAAAATAAAATCTTTCTCTGCTTCAAAACTGAATTCCCGGCAAATTTCGGGATCTTTAAAAAAAAAGGTGTGAGGATAGAACCCTTTTTCAAAAGAAGTCAACAAACTGCCTCAACGGACGTGGAGAACCCTCGTCATGAGACCCCTTTTCAAAGCAAAACAAAGGTAGATACCGCCTGAAGGGTCAACCAATGGTAGAAACCGCCTGAAGGGTCAACCAATGGTAGAAACCGCCTGAAGGGTCAACTCAATGGCAGACACCACCTGAAGGGTCAAATCAAGGTAGATACCGCCTGAAGGGTCAAACCAAGGTAGATACCGCCTGAAGGGTCAACTCGAAGGTAGATACCGCCATAAGGATCAACCCAATGGTCCGATCCCCCATATGGATCAAAACTTTGACTAATTCCAAATGTTGAAGAAGTTCTTTTCCTAGGTAAGCCTTATTGTAGGCGAACCGCTTATGGTCTAATCCACCATACGGATCAAAATCCTTTGCAAAATCCCAAAGTGTGGGATGCGCCCTTCTCAGGTTCCTGTCAGTTAGGAACCCATTAATGGTATGACCTACCATACATGTCAGAGCTTAATTTCCCTAGGATATTCTCAATGACGAGTCCTAGGTATCTTCTTGAAAGTTATCGCAGCCAGCGGCATCCGACAGGTGAGCTTCAGGTAAGCCTCTCTCACTCCGGCCCATGTTCAAATTATTAGAGTAAACCGGGGATTAATTTGAGCTTTTATCAAGAGCCTTAAGGATCCGATGTCATAGCATTTCTTCTTTCATTTTCCCTGTTGAGTCGTTTAAGCATCAGGTGCCATCTTGTCTTTGAAAGCAACCTCTACGAGCTCACTCTCAAAGAGGGGCAGCTGTTGACACCTGATTTTTTGACCATCTGTTATTGCGATTTTTATTTTTTATTTTTTATTTTTTTATTTTTATTTTTATTTTTTTTATTTTTTTAAAAATCAATTAAAAATATCAAAAAAGGTCATAAAATCACAAAATCAACTTTGGAAGCCTTGGCCTAGCCTCGGGGACCAATTTTGAACAAAAAATATTTTTTGGTATTTTATAATATTTTTCGAATTTATTTAATTATAAAAATACCCAAAAAATCAGAAAAATACCATTCGTGGTCAGAAAAATACACACAAATATTCAATAATTTTGTTTTAATTTTCTCTTCAAGTTTGTCACTTTAAATCTTGAAAATTTGGCTTGGGTCACTATGTTCCTTCACAAACATAAACCCGAATCGGGCATGAAAAATCCTTTTCGAGTATTTTAATTTTCAATTCTTGTTTTCTATAAGCTATGACATTGGATTCTAAAGTCTCGAAGTGCAATTAGGTCAATTTGCCCTCCAATTTGATCAATTTTAACCAAAAGGGCTTAATTGCATAAAAATCTTTTAACTTAGTCCCCGGTTTCTCAAATGTTGAAATTAAATTTCATACAGGCATACCCACCAAAATTAAACACCTCTACCCAATAGTTTTCATCATGAGGAATCCGTTGGTGGCGTCAATTTTGACAAATGGGTTTGTTTGGACCTTCAATTAAGCAAAAATCAATTTCGGATCCTAAGGGCAATTTGGGGTTTTCACTAAATTTCAATCAATTGATTCACAAAAATACCCATATTTGATAGAAAACATGTCAAGGAGTCCGATTTTGCCTTCAATTTCATGAAAAAGGGTCGATTTGGGACCTAATTGGGCAAAATTGGTCGAACCGGGCCGGTCGGGTCATACCCGACCCGACCCGGTCCGACCGGGTCTGCACTTGCAGACCCACCGCGTCGACAGAGCAGGAAACAGGGGAAGTTGGGGGAGGCCCGCCGCGGCGTTGTTTGGCAAAAAGAAATCGTCGTGGTAGAGCGTCGGTCGATTGTGGATGTTCCACGAACGAAAGGCGGTCGGCCATAGGAAAAAAGAAGAAAAAAAAAAGGGGAGATGGGGGCGGGAGAGAACGATTCGGCCGAGAGAGGGATGGGGGAAATTGAGAGATGAGAGAGTGGCGATAGAGAGTGAAGTGGATAGATGAAGGAGCAGGGGAACGGAGTCGAACCGCCGCCACATCGACAAGCCACCGTCATAGCCCCGGCGAACCAGGTCAGTCCTCATACTCTGTTTTTGCCCTGTTTTGCTCCGGCGGGCAGAGCGCGTCCGTCCGACTTGATTCTGATCGAGTCGGACCAAACTCGATAGTACCCGTTTATCCTGGCGATGTGTCGAAGATGATTCAATAATTGGTTCGGCTCGGTATCCCCCGTCTTGCGTCGACGAAGTCATTTTAGCAACTTTCTGTACATACACGCCACATGTTCGACGAATTGCCGCCGGAGCTCTCTTGGTCTCCGAGCTCGGTTTGTATCGTTGTCCATTCCTTCGCTCGAGTTTTCACTTCAAATAAGTTTAAGAGTGTTCCTTACGCCTGGCTATACCATTTTGTTGCATGAATTGAGCCGTAAATGGCTAAACCGAACCCATCGCCGACCTCGCCGGAGCTCCGAGCTAGGGACTGCCGGACGCTAATCATTTGAAGCTCATGGACCTCAGGTAAGGCTTCTGAACCTTCATAGATGTCGGTCGTATCCATAAATCGCAAGTAGAAGGGTTTACCGTACCAAAATAGCGCCCGCCGGAGTTGGAAATTTTCGCCGGAAAATCTAAAAGTTGAGTTGTCTTTCATGTGATTCTGCTGCGTTATTCTTTGGATATGTTGTAGATCTCGAAGAAAGGAGTCCAATGCCGTTGATTTCAAGTTTTTTGGACGTCGGGGGACCAAGTTATGGCCCTCCGACGAGGCGCCGGCGACTTAGCGCCGGCGCCGGTCGTCTTCCCCGGTGAGCCACGCCCCAGTTGACCGGTCAACGCTGACGTGGCATGCCACGTGGGCAGCCACGTCAGCGGTGGGGCCGCGCCCTAAAAAATATATATATATATATAAATAAAAAAAATCCGACGGTCGAGGTGTTGCCACGTGTCTCGATCTGGGGCGTCCGTTCTTAATAAGGTAAACGGCGCCGTTTTGGTCCTAGAAGAGGCGGGCCGGGTTTGGGTTGCGGGTCTGGATCGTGGGCCGGGTCACCCGACCCGGTCCGGACTATTTTTA
This sequence comes from Rhodomyrtus psidioides, assembly GCA_021437785.1. NCBI lineage: Eukaryota > Viridiplantae > Streptophyta > Magnoliopsida > Myrtales > Myrtaceae > Rhodomyrtus > Rhodomyrtus psidioides. Next base: position 864,021 of record JAILYB010000053.1, read on the forward strand.
TTATAATTATTATTTTTAAATAATAATAATAATAATAATAATAATAAATTCAAAAATCAATAAAAAAAACAGAAAATCATAAAAAATTCAAAAAATTCGGAAAATTCAGAAAAATTCTAAAAAATTCTAGAAAATAGGAAATGGCCACATTCAACTGGTCATGACCTGTTTTGGGTCTTTCGGACCTCGGTCTTTTCCGAAATGACGGTTTTGCCCTTCCGGCAAACCGTCTTCAAAAAGAATTCTAAAAAAATTCAGGAAAATCCCAAAAAAATAGAAAATGATCACAAACAACTGGCCAAGACTCATTCCGGGTGTTTTGAACCCCGAACCTTCTTAAAATGACGATTTCGCCCTTTGGGCGAATCGTCTTCCAAAAATTAAAGGAAAATCAAGAAATTCCAAAAAATTCTCAAAAATGGGAAATGGTCACAATCAAGTGGCCATGGAGTATTTTGGGTAATTTGGTATCCAAACCTTCCAAAAAGGACGATTTTACCCTTCGGGCCAATCGTCTCCAAATCTTCCCATTTTTCCCTGGTCCGAAATCACATCTTCTCTAAGCCTTTATGGTTACATTAGGAAGTCATTGATCTGAATTGATGCGCATTGAAGTGGTTTATTTATGTACTTGATTGCGTTTTCAGTTAAATTGATTGTGATTGATAGGAATAGTCGTCCAATCTGCATGAAAACCCTGAATCATACCTACCTCACCCAAACTTGCGCCCGCATGAACTCCTAGCTAGGAAAACCACTCGCGTTAGGTACCGAAAGGGCGTTGGTAATGACACCGACGTAACCAAGTCCCCGAACCCAAAAATCTCTGGTTCCGCAGAACTGATCGACCTCTCCCAATTGGTCAGTAAGGTTTCCGGTCTACCCTCCAATAAAGACCGGTGGCGACTCCAAATGCATGCACAAGTTGCACATGCCACCACGACCACACTGAAGGTCGAAAGCGATCGACTCTTATCGTCGAATCCTTCTATAATACTCCCGCCGCGATTTGGTATGGGCCTGGGAGGGCCCGCGCCGATCCAAGACCTGCGATCGGTAATCCATTAGCCGCGTCCGCTTTCGGACGGGTCGCGACACTACCATACGGGTCAGAGCTTAACCTCTCTAGGATACTCTAGTAACGAGTTCCTAGAATTTCTCTTGAATCCATCAGACATCGCGAAAATCGCACAAACATCGAACAGGTAAGTGGCAGGTATGTCTCTCTACTATCTCACTCTCTCATGTCAAATGAATGTTCCCCCTTCAAGAAAGAGCATACATGGACAAGCATGAAGATTGGATGTCATAACTCCTTTTCCTTTAGTTTTCCGAGTCGAGTCGATCAGGACTCAGGTGTCACCTCATCTTTGAGAGAAACCTCTAACGAGATTCCTCTCAAAGAGGGGCAGCTGTTGACACCTAAATTTTGATCAACCTTTTTTTCTTTTTTTAAACAATTCATAGAAAATATATAAAAATTTCAAAAATTGAAAAATCAATTTTGGTGACCTTGACCAAGCTAAATGAACCATTTTGACCAAAAAAATTATTTTCATAATTTTCATTTTTTTAATATTTTCGAAAAAAAAAAGAAAAAAAAATAAAAGAAGAAAATCAAGAAAAATAATATTTGAGGTCACAAAGATATATAAAAATAGTCGGTATTTTTATTTTTATTTTATCTATTTTCTAACCTCATAAATAGTAAAATTCAGGTTTGATTTTAGGTGTTCTCTGATCACCATAAAATTGAATTTGACAAAAATATTAGTAATGATTAAAAGGAAAAGGAGGGAAACATCATCATTTAAAAGGAAAAGGGGACTAATGATTTTGTCTTCTCTTTTTGTTATTTTATTTTATTTTTACTTTTATTATTTTATTATTTTATTATTTTTATTATTTTATTATTATTATATTTTTTTTTTCTCTCTCTCCCCCACTCCCTCTCTCCTTCCCGCTGCCTATTTATCTCCTCCCCCTCATCATCTCCCGACTCTTCTTCTCCCTCAACTCTCTCTCTTTCATTTTTCGTTTTTTCCTCTCGCTCAGCTCGCCGCCCAGATCAAAAACCGTCCGGTTTTTCGGCCATAACTCTTTCTTTAGACATCGTATGCGAACGAGCCATATACCATTGGAAAGCTTATTCTCTTTCCGTTCTAATGACATATCGTGAGCCCAATTTGGACCAGCCGTTTGTCCCGTAGAGCTGTTTGAAGGAGCAAAGGTCAGACTGATCAGACTTGAGTCCGCGGGTGCCAAATTGGATTTTCGGGTTTGTTTTGGGTTCAATCTTGGTAAGACCACCTCTCACTCCTTGTTAAGACATATATTATTGTGTTTTATGGTTTGAAGATGGATTATATTTGGATTTAAGGGCTGATCCCTTATTGTTTTGTTCGAAAAATCTGAACCGGTTCTGTCAAGGTGGTGCCGTGAACATTGTGAGTGATTCAAGGGCTTGCCTTGCTTCCAATATTCGATAAAATGTCTCTAGCACCTAAATTAGGAATCTAGCAAGCTGAGATTGTAGTCTAGTTGAGTTTTGGATGGGTTTTAATGGTTGAATTGAAGGAGTTTTCTGGGACAGATTCTGGTCATTGGGCGATTGAAAACCGTCCGATTTTTCGACCATAACTCTTTCGTTAGGAATCGTATGGGAACGAGCCATATACTGTTAGAAAGCTTATTCTCTTGCCGTTCTAATGACATATCGTGAGTCCAATTTGGCCAAGCCATTTGTCCCGTAGAGCTATTTGAAGTAGCAAAGGTCAGACTGATCAGACTTGAGTCCGCGAGTGCCAAATTGGATTTCCGAGCTTGTTTTGGGTTCAATCTTGGTAAGACCACCTTTCACTCCTTACATTTTACCTATTAGACCCAGAATCGGAAGGCCGAGCCTCCTGTTGGTGTCTAAATATTTGCTGTGTATTTACTTTATGTCATAGCATTTCTATATTTCGCATAAAAGACCCAGAATCGGAAGGCCGAGCCTCCTGTTGGTGTCTAAATATTTGCTGTGTATTTACTTTATGTCATAGCATTTCTATATTTCGCATAAAAGACCCAGAATCGGAAGGCCGAGCCTCCTGTTGGTGTCTAAATATTTGCTGTGTATTTACTTTATGTCATAGCATTTCTATATTTCGCATAAAAGACCCAGAATCGGAAGGCTAAGCCTCCTATTGGTGTCCAAGGTGTTTTATTTATTTATTTTCTGTAAATTGTATTGTGCTACCCCAGAATCGGAAGGCCGAGCCTCCTGCTGGTGGTATATACCCCCCACACATTGTTGCACGAGCACCGACGGACTCCGACGTCGTAAAATTCACCGGATTCCATCTCCATTGCTTATTTTTATGTTGTATAATGACTTAATATCTTCTTTATTTTTTGCATTGTGTTGCGTCCTATAAAAACAAAAACAAAAAATGCTAGATCGGACGTCTGCAGATGAGCCACGTGTCGTGATTAGGTGATTTTCAGAAAAAAAATATATATATATTTTTAACATTAAAAGAAATGAATTTCGAATTTTACAAAAATTGAAATAATTCGATTGTAACCGAGACGCCACGTGGTGAGTTAGGGACTGTCAGTTGGGATTTATTCTCAGAAATTTATAAAAAAAAATCAAATAAAAAAAATTCCAAAAAAATGAATTATTAAGGAAAAATTCAAAAAAAATTGAGAAAAATTGCAGAAAATTCCTAAAAACTTCTAAAAAATTTTGAAGGCTGAAAATGACAAAAAAATTGATTTTTTTCCATTTTTTGGATTTTCTCCCATTTAATCCAAAATGATGATTTTACCCCTCAAAGGGTAAATCGTCTTTGATATTCCGATGAATTGTGGAAATTGCTTAGAATTTGGTGATGGGCCAGATAGGTGGCTAAACCTTATGTCTAAGATTTTCACATTTCATTCACATTTTTAGAAAATGACGATTTTACCCCTTCGAATGGTAAATCGGTTTCTAAAATTCCAGAAAATCATGAAAATTGCAAAAAAAAAATAGGAAATGGGTCAATTGAGTGACCAAACCTATTTTTGACATTGTTTTACTCCGGATTCATTCCGAAATAACGATTTTTCCCTTTTTAGGCAAATCATCCCTTTTGTCTCAAAATTACGACTTTACCCCTGATGGGTAAAATCATGTCTAAATCATTCCTAAGCTTGATTGATACTTATTTAGGCTAATAGAGCCTTATTAGGAGTGTCATGTTGATTTGGTGTGATTATTTTACATATTTGGATTCATTAATTTGCGCATTTTATTACTGATTGTGATTGCTAGGATAGTCATTCCTATTTGCATGAATTCCTAGATTTAGGATTCGTACTCCACTCATCTGCATGAAATCTTAGGTCAGAAAATTCAGTCAACTTAGGTACCGAAAGGGCGTCAACTCTGACAGTTGACGTAACTAAGTCCCCGAACCCATTTCTCTGGTTATCGCAGAATTGAATAGAAACTCCCGACTATTCAATAGGGTGGTCCAATCATACCCTCCAAAAAATGATTGGTGGCGACTCCATGGCATGCACACTTAGCACATGTCACCAGACCACACTGAAGGTCGACTACGCATACCTCCGTTGCAATTTGGGTAACGGGCCTTGGGAGAGGCCCGCGTCCGACTAGACTGGACGGCCCATTAGCCCTCGAGAGCCCACATGCAACCTCGAGAGGGTCGCGACAACAGGCAACCGTGAGAATTGTCCTCTCCGTAGCAATTGTTAAAAGATGGTTTATCCATCGGCTGGATGTGGAGAACGCGTTTCTTCACAGGTCATTGAATGAGATGGTGTTTATGGAACAACCGCCGATTTTTGAAAATCAGGAGGAAATTGTGGGAAATTGGTAAGTGATATGTGGCTAGTATAAATAGGAGTATGGATTGTAGAAGAAATCAAGTGTGTATTATGGCTTTCAGTGAAGAACATTCATCTCCTGGAAACTTTATCTTTGAATTGATATCTTCTTAATTCCTCTGATTTTCTTCAGAATTTAGATAAAAGTTGAAGTTTGACATTTTTTAGGTTATTAGGCCATTTTTCTTGGAATAATTTGCAAGATTGATATCCCCAGATTCGCTAATAGTAACTTTGAAGATTGGTCAATCCTTCTGTTCTATTTTTTCCCATTCTATTTCATACATTTTTATTTTTTTTTTAATTTGCACAACATGATCAACTTTTTCTTGAGTGCGTTTGTTTGGCAAAAAAAAAATGAATGGTTTGAAAAACGTTTGTTTGGCAAAAAAATGAATGATTGAGAAAACTTATTCGTAAAAGTGATCGCTTGTATCACTTGAAATAATTAGTTAATGAAAAATATTTCCAATAAGCTTTCAGATATAAATGTCTTCAAATTTCTATGTTTACTTTTTTAAATTGGATTTATCAATTTATCAGGTCTTTCTGCTAGTTTCTGCCATTCGTCTGTTTATTGTCTATTGATATATCTGCAATTTCTATATTGTCTCAGTTGATCTATTTTATCTTTCCATCTATTTCACATAATATTTCAAAAGCAGCTTTCAGGTAATATCAATTTTTAATAAAATTGTTTGACATATGAAACCGGGAAAATAACTTAGCCTTTGTAAAATCATAGAGATTTAGACCAAAAGAAAAGTCATAGAGATTATTAATGTAAGTTATACAACCGCATGAAGATGTTATAAGAGTCTTGGTTATTGGACGTGTATTTGAGCCTGTATTGGATGTACATTCACATTGGTGCATGTGATCAATATATTCGCTCTATCAAATTTTTTTCATTTTATGTTTGAATCAATTGCCTGATAGTTTGTCTCAAAAGTAAATCAGAACATTGTACAGTAGAATTATCAATTCCGAAAGTCGGAGACTTTGATGAAAATTAGGTTGAAATAACTTTATTTCATGTACCATATTTTCCTTTTGAGTCCATTTTTTTTTTTATTCTCTCACATGTTCTATAACGTAATTTAGTTGAGAAATTTTAGCTTATAATTTATGGGGTACTTTGAAAATTGGCAACGAGAGGAGAAGATCACTGGGGGATTTTGATTTCAGAGGACGTATCCAATCTGATTTAGAATTTGCGCCCTTACTTCTCTTTCCAAACTATCTTTTGTGGAATCCCTTATCTCATAAGATCATATCTTTTTTAATTCTTTATACAAGTTTTATATTATGTTGTCTCGCATTAATATTAGTTACTGCATATCTCAAAAGTATGAGATTATCATATACTTTACGTATGGAAATTAATACAACATTTGTACAGTGGCTTCTTTATAGGAACCTTGGCAATGCACGTGTTTGAAAACAAGTATAAATTAGTATAGGCAACTTTTGATGGTTGAGTACATTCAACACGATCAAATGTTGACCGTTTTCTTATCCAAACAAACATGGAATAAGAAATTTAAATATACATTAGTAGGCAATTCCACGATACCTATGAAACTAATCACAGCTTTGACTCCACTGGTTATAATGTGTCATGTGGTCCGATTTCAAGTTGTTACTCCACAAAATTAACGCAAAAACAAAAATTTATTTCTCAACATGTAACTTTCTATAACCACGAAAGTAAGTTCCGACATCAACAATTTGAAACCATATAAATACATTAAATATATTGGTAAAACTATTTTTACAACTTAAAAGTACTTCATGAAACACCCCGACTCTCTCTAGGTCACTAGATAGTGAAATATGGCACCCGCGAAAATATATAGACACACATGTAATTTATATAAATGCATAGTTGATGCTTGCATATCATCAAATCAAATTATATGAAGATTTTGCTATAGTATTTCTCTACGGGAAAAAAGTGTAAAAAAGTTTTAAACATTTCAATTGTACTAATTTAATCCTAAACATTTTGTATTTGTGCGAAATGAGTCTAATCCAATCAATTTTAATTGAAAATCGTTGACATGGATGGTGGTCGTCTTATGTGGCACGACCGGCATTGACATAGATATTATTTTAGATAATTGTTTGATTTTTTTTGGGCTTTTTCTTCTCCTTTTTCCTTTAATGCTTTTTAATTGACGGCCGATGAGGGTCGATGATTGACCCATGTTGACCTACGCAAGGGCCAACGACCCTCACCGGCACTATGTGAGGTGTTGCGGAGCATGCTATGGATGGCAAGGATCGTGACGCGCTTGCCAGATTTAAGACTGGTGAGAGCGCCGCAGCCCTCGCCGACCCTAAGCGAGGGCACTGCAGCCCTCATGAGGTCTAGGCAAGGGAGGTAATGCCATTGTCTGGGGCTCTTGGCAAGGTCTTTGCGCTCTCGCTAGATTTGGGACGAGTGAGGGCGCTGCGGCCCTAGGTAAGGGAATTGCAGCCCTAGCAAGATCTAGGTGAGGGAGATGATGCCCTTGTTTGGGGCTCTTAGCAATGTCACGATGCTCAGATCTTGCGAGAGCCGTGACGCCCTCATCCAATGCTGGGGAGGCTTGCCGGCCCTTCCTGTGGCCGACGACCCTATTGTAGCCCTCACGATGTTTGGGCAAGGGAGGTGATGGCCTTGTCTGGGGCTCTTGGTAAGGTCGTTATGCCCTCGCTAGATTTGGGACTAGCGAGGGTACCATGGCTCTTGCTAGCCTTAGGCGAGGGAGTTGCGGCCCTCGCAGGGTCTAGATGAGGGAGGCGTTGTCCTTATTTGGGGCTCCTAGTAATGTCGTGATGCCTAGATCTTGTGAGGGCCATGACGCCCTCATCTGGTGTTGGCGAGGGTTGCCGACCCTCCTTGTGGCTAGCAGGGGTTCGTCGGCGACCCTTGCCTGCCCTCAATAAAATAAAATGTAAAGAAAAGAAAAAGAAAGAGAATACAATTTTTTTTAAAGAGTCCACGTCGACGATGATCATACCATTTAGGACGGCCAACACCCACATAAACGATATTAAAATGCCATGTCACTTAAAATTTTTAATTACAAATGCTACGCACTTTCATTGATATTTTAGGGAGTAGATACTGAATTAAATAACTCGGCACACATTAACAATCATCTGTACGTCTTCTCTGCAAAGAGCTTTGCGGGTCAAGACACCCTTGACAAAGGATCACCAAGGAATACAAATACAATATCGTAAAACCCTAAACAGAAGCGTCTCTCCAAATTTTACATTGTTCTTAACTTTCAGAAGGTTTTACCGTCATGAACAATGGAGGGGAAAAATTACCAAAGAAGTCCTAAACTTATTGCAACTGTGCCTATTCAGTCCTAATTTTTTTTTATACCAATTGAGTTCTAAAACTTTTGCATTTTTGTCAATTCAGTCTATCTGGCCAAATTTGACCGATCAGCGCTGACGTGGCAATTTTTAAGAGTATTTTAATAATTCTTTCAAATTACTTATTTATTTATTTATTCTTTTCTCTTTCTTTTTCCTTTTTTTTTCTTCTTCTCATTCTTCCTCTAGTAGGTCGTTAATTCGGAGATCGGCCAGAGGCGAGGCCAAGCCTCGCTAGTGGCCTGCAAGATCTATCTCGCCAGGTAGAGGAAGGAGATGAAAAAAGTAATAAAATAATAAAAATTGAAAAAAATTGAACTATTTTTTTTTTAGATTGCACTCATAAAAGTACTTGACCTTTCGATTGCGCTTGTGCATAAGGCTTAGGAGTTTTTAAGAATTTCTCTCTTGTCTCTACCATTTCATTCTAGCGGACAAGACTATATAAGAGTCAAATTAAGCCTATGGAAATTTTAAGGAAATGGGTTATTGAACAATGTGGTGTTGTCTTTCTATTTTTTTAGGATCGATCAATTGTTCACCCTCTCATTGGTTTTTTCCTCAATTGAACTCCATTATACAGTTGCATGCCACGTTGGAGCCAACTCATTCGACCTTTCCCTAGTCCTAGAAAATCTCGCTTGAAATAGTCCAAAGCAACTAAAGAGTTCGTGTAAGAGTCAAACTCTTCTAAAAAGAGATGAGGCAGTTACAAGTGAATATCCGTATCTTGTACGATGAGATAAGTCCCCGTACCGTCTCATGCAAACTTAAGAGTTCTTTTCACTCAAGCAAACTTTGTTCCTTTGTAGAGAGCATCATCACTTCTCAAACCCTAATAGCCACATCCAAGACACCCTTATATAAGATCTCCCTTTTCTGGGAAGGTCAGCTCGACCGGCCTCGCGCGCATCATCGGAGGCTAGGAAAACCCCGTTCGGCATTACACGACCCGGTGCGACAATGGTGGCTTCCACCACCCTTTGTGGGCGGAGCATCTTGTGGTTCATCGTTTGTGCTATTTTCGTGACGAGGGCCGTGCGCTGCGCCGATCACTTCTATGATTGGAACGTCGAATTCTACCCGAGCTCCGCCTTCTCGTCTCAAGAACAACCGGTGCGTTATTAGCAACCACGTATTGCTTCACGTATTGCTTCACATATTGTATTAGGGTTTTGTTTCTTTGAAGAGGATGATGTTTGAGAGTTCAAATTGTGGATGCAGGTTATCACCATCAATGGAATGTTTCCAGGGCCTCTCATAAACATGTCGACGAACGACGTCGCTTACGTGAACGTGTTCAACAATCTGGACGAGCCTTTGCTTTTCACATGGTACATATCTTTAAAAAAAAAAAATCCATCTTTGCCTATGACATGCCCAACCCACTTGCACATTCCTCTCAAATTTCTTATTTTTGGACGTTTTAATTCGTTCAACTAGATCAAAACATGACAAAAAAAGATCATATTTTTAATGGGTTTTCTCCTGTGAATTCCTTCGTTTTCGTCAATAGTAGTTGTATCACCGAAGTATAGCAAAGCTAGGGGAAGAACATGACATACCTAACATAATATTCTGAGACTTTGATGTAGATTTCTAAGAGAATTTTCTTTGCAGTCGCTGTCTCCATTCAATTTCCTAATTAAAGATACTCACTATTTAGGGGTAAATAAAAAAAGAGCTGCTACGTTGATAGTACTGTCATTATTTCTGATCATGTTATTTTTTAATTAATGAGTGTTTTATGCAAGACACCTCCTGATCATGTTATTTTTCAATTAATGAGTGCTTTATGCAAGACAAGCGGTGATGTAATATTGATTTACGGTAAAAATTAACTGTGACATGACTATCATACTTCAAGCAGCTCCCAAATAAAAAAGTGTTAGCCTTTTTTTTTCCTTTAATTTTCACATGATATTTCCTTAATAACACAACTTAGCAAAATTATTTGTGCTTGCCCTTTTTTTTTTTTTTTTCGTGTGTTTTTGGGGGGTTCGGGGTGAAGGAATGGCCTACAACAGAGGCTGAACTCATGGGAAGATGGAGTCTCGGGCACGAATTGCCCCATCCGACCCGGCACCAATTGGACCTACGTGTTCCAGGCCAAGGACCAGATCGGCACCTTCTTCTACTTCCCCTCCCTCAACTTCCATAAAGCCGCCGGTGGCTTCGGCCCTATCCGCGTCAACAACCGCAAGGTCATCGCCGTCCCGTTCCCGACGCCCAAGGCCGAGTACGACCTTCTGATCGGAGATTGGTACAATCAAAGCTACAAGGTACGGGAATAAGTCCGACATCCCTCTAAATAGTTCTTTTCGCCGTCAATTTCTCGGAGAAAAATGAACCAATTCGAACTCCTTAACGGGGGGATCTACTTACAAATAAGTCCTTGACTAACTAAATGCATTTCGATCTCGTATAACCACACTGAAAAACTGTTCGATTTCCATCTTTCGGACAATTCCACGAGGCTAATAACTTCATTTCGTTGGAATTTCTTGCATGGATCGTCGTGAAAGACGATTAGATCGTCGTTGAGCGACAAGCAGAACGCTTATGGTGGCAATCCTGACGCGCTATTGATGAACGGCAAACTCCCGTATGGATTTGCCGATGATCCTGAGACATTCAACGTCACCAAAGGTAAAGAGCAAGGAATCAACCAAACCTTTAGTAACATTTTTAGAATTTGGATTCAATTTGGACCGTCCTTCTCATTTTTCCCCCCGCGTCAAATTGTGTTTATTCTGCAGGTAAGACTTACAGGATCAGGGTATCAAACGTGGGCAATGCGCTGAGCTTCAACTTCAGGATCCAAGGGCACAAGATGGAGGCGGTCGAGGCGGAAGGGTCGTACACTGCCCAGATCACCGTCGACTCGCTTGACATCCACGTCGGGCAGTCGTACTCGGTCCTCGTGACGGCAGACCGAGCGGAGGCCGATTACTTCATCGTGGCGACTCCGAAGCTGGTCCATGCGGAGGAGTCCGGCAAGCTAACCGCCTTGGGAGTCCTCCATTACGAGAACTCCACCGCACCCCCAAGTTACCCCATTCCTTCCGGGCCTAATGCATATGACATTGATTTCTCCATCCACCAAGCCAAGTCTATCAGGTAATGTAAAGCAAATTCCTAAACTCGATTAGTCCGGCTAATTGCCTGATTAATAAAATGAAGCGGTTTGAATTTTGAATAACTGTAGGTAAGAAATTTAAATAATTCAGGATGAGTAAGTTTTAAACTCATAGTTCGTGAAAAATCATTTTGGATAATCTCTCACATTTCAAATTTCGGGTAATGAAATTGAATAATTTGAAACTTCGATTTTTTTGAATTACATTGATAGATAACGCGAACGGGGATTTAATTTCTTTTTATCTAGGAGCATGTTGAACTCATTTCTCCAATTTATAATTTAATCAATTCAAAAGTTTTAGTTCTCTCTCTAATGTTTTTCTCCCGGGGGTCTTCCGCCCTTGAAGGTGGAACATGACCGCGGGGGCCGCGAGGCCCAACCCTCAAGGGACGTTCAACGTCTCCCACGTGACGCCGAATCAGACGTTTGTCCTCCACGGGTCGACCGCCGAGATCGACGGAGCGCCTCGCTACACGGTGAACAACGTGTCGTACCGCACCCCGGAGACCCCACTCAAGCTGGCGGACTTCTTGGTGAACGGGTCGGGCGTGTACCAGCTCGACTCGTACCCGGTCGAGTCCGTGAACCTGGTGGCGGAATCGGGCGTCTTCGTGGCGACCGGCCTTCACAAGGGTTGGATAGAGCTCGTCTTCGTGAACGGCCTGCATGTCATGGACTCTTGGCACTTGGACGGGTTTGGGTTTTATGTGGTCGGGTATGATGTTTTGTCTTTTTAGAATTTTCTCCATCGATGATTATAGCAGGATTATGCGCAAACACAAGCAGAAATTTACTATTTGACTTCAGCCGGACCTAGAATCAAGCCTTGATGCATAACCTAACGTAATTGCGGAGGCGTACACTACATGCATCATCACCATTAGACGATGCTAAAACCTGATTAATCACGTTATATCAAAATCTATGGAGAAAATGGAACAGAAACAGGTTGATGCATTGGATTACTCCGTCAATTTACAGGTTTGGAGATGGAGGCTGGACGCCCAGTTCGCGATCGACGTACAACAGACATGATCCGGTCGTCCGGTCTACGGTTCAGGTTCTCCTTGACTCTCTCTTCCAATTTATATAATCATATGTTTAAACACATTCTTGTACTATGGTAACATGCTTCATTCCTATACAAGGTTTATCCTGGGAAATGGACGGCGGTCTATGCTTACCTTGACAACCCGGGAATGTGGAACTTGAGATCCCAACTCTCGAAGCATTGGTATCTTGGACAAGAGCTCTACGTTAGGGTTTATGATGCCGACCCCAATCCTGCCAAGGAGAGACCGCCCCCAGAAAATCTCCTCCTATGTGGTTAGTGAGTAATTTCGTTGTTATCTGCCTCTTGGGAATTATTTTGAGTATGTATATTAAGGCCGATCCATAAAATTGAGTCATAAAATTGACTTTACAAGGGTGAGGTTATATGCTATTGCAAGTGGGTATTTCCAGAAAGTCGACTACATTTACTACCGGATAAAAACCCGATACGTAGTAAAACTCTGTAAATTAATCAACATCGTGGATCGCTTTGTGTATCTCTAGCATTTTCTTTAAGGTTCCATTTATTTCGTGAAAAATGAGCGATTTGAAGAACAGTTTCCTAAAAGTTAATAGCTCGTGTCGTTTACAAAAAAAACGAATGGACGGAAAGTATTTACATCACCCACAATAATGTTTGGACATAAATTACTTTTCACAATAAAAACATGTTTCATTCACTTAATTATTTCAAACGACCATTCTTAAGAAAATGTTTATCAAATCATTCATTTTTTTTTTGCAAAGTAAAAAAAGAATTTTCAATACCTCCTGAATTGATTATTGATTTTCCATTATTTGTTCAACTAAGGGAAATTTCAACCCCCATCTCCATCTCCATCTCCATTTCCAGCACCTACGCCCACAGCCTCACCCCCTAAGGCCGACAGTGCACCCCTTCTTCGCCATACTTGGTAAGTCGAGAACCAAAAAAAAAAAAAAAAACAGGAGTTAATCTCTGATTTAGTTTGTGCTTATTAAATTTCTCATTCAAGTGAGTTTAATTTTCATTCTCTCTCTCTCTCACAGGTTCCATGTCATCATGATTCTTATCGCGACAATCATGTAAGAATTTCCGATTGGCGGTGGACATTCTTTCAATGATCGAGATGTGAATTATGTACATGAAACATGGAAGAAACCACAGGATACTGCACTGACATTAATCTCTCTCATCTTTCTTTTAGTATGCTTAGGTTCATTTGGGGTGCAATATATCTATAATGCATCTCTCCTCTTTCGTAGTTGCGAGAAGAACTATTAAACATCATGTGATGTGGATTCCGATATTCATATAAATGGCTTGCTTGAAAGTTAGTTTGTGCGCGTTTTTTCATGACTGTTTTTACTCAGGCACTTTTGACACCGGTCGACGAGATCGACATACTAGTTAATTCAGAACGAAGATTATTTAAACTAAGATGGTGAAGGAGGTTATTTTTCTTCTCGCGATTTTGGTTCAAGCTTCATTGAGAGCGTTGCCAGAGTAAATTTCCGAATGTGCACCGATACGTGAGAATACGTCGTCAATCGTCAAGGGAGGTAGACCGGCGGACGATCCGGTCACCACCTGAATAACTATTCGACAGAAAAACTATATAGCATAGGCCAGCTGAAAAGGGAAAAAAAAAGACACTTTGATATTTTTTTTGGTAAGATAGAGAGAGATGTTGGCCTGGTGGAGAGCACGAAAGGGGAGGAGAGGAGAGAGAATAAGATACCAAGTTATGTGAGGATACATGGGCCATGGGCCTCATAAATTGCTGGAGGAAGATGAGTTTGGGCCGAAGGGAACATCCATTATGGGCTTTCTACTTTTGAACTTTTGGGGCGTGCACGGAGGCCCTATATAGTATATGCTTAAGAAATTGACTGATCATTGCATGCATGTAAAGGTAAGCAGAGGATGGTGGTACCAATTTTGGGTAGAGGCGGCAAAACCCGAACTGACCCGAAAACCCGATTGGGCCTTGCCCGAATCCCGACCTAACCAACGCGATGAGAATAAGACAATCAACAAGTTAGTACGCAACTTGAACCGTAGCTAGAATAATCTGAACTCGAACAATTTAGGTATTCGAATCCGATTGACCTGAAAAAAAGAAAAAGAAAAAAAGAAACTGAGTGGAAGAGCGTCGAGATCGAGAAATTACCAATGACAGTGGCTGAGTCGAGCGGAATGGCTGAGAGGGTGGCGGAAAACGGAGGGGGAGGGGGAGGGTTGGGATTTCTAAAGTTCTAGTTTTTTTTTTTTTTTTTAGGAGAAGAGGTGAAGAGAGTGACGAGTGCAAAATCTGAGAAAGAAAATGGTAGTTTGATCAATAAGTGGATAAGATGTTAGAATATTCTATTTTAATATTTAATTGTGGGCTTTATTAATTGTTACTGTAATTATTATTTGGTCTAATAAGAAAGAGATATATTATTTCCTAATTCAAGTAGGATATGGTGCTGGATAATATGGGCCGAGATATCCTTGTCCTTGATGAAGGGGTAGGGTTCATTCTCTATAAATAGTGCTTAAGTCCCTCCTCTAAGCTCTAATGTCCACATAACCTCACATATAGAAATCGTCAGAAACGACAGTGAGGGGCCGTCTCATTGGAGCCAGTGATCAAGGGGTTCATAGAGGAGAAGCTCTTAAGCGTTGGATTCTCGCAATTCCGCATCAAGAACGATGAATCCAAAACAAGGTGTGTTAATTCTTTAACTCTATGGAACAAGGATTTGTGTATCTGTACGTGTGTATTTTGGGTTGCTGCATACGGATCAAATACGCAGCCTACATGTGGTATCAGAGCCTGCGCGTATTAGGTCACGAATCGCGTTCCCGGTGTATTTTCGAAATTTTATTTTTTATCGAAATTCAAAGAAAATTATATATTCGGAAAGAGATCGTCGAGACGAGAAAAACCGTCCAAGAATCATCGCCGGCGATCGCCGGATGCGCGGCTACGCGCGGACCCAGGCCCGCACGTGCGTGACACGGGCGGGATGACGTCATCCGACGTCGTTCAGCTGGGTGCAGACCCGACCCGACCCGGAACCCGACCCGATCCGTTGTCCCGACCCGGAATGGTTGATCGTTGACTCGGACCTTCCGGTCGGACCGGTCGTTGACCAGTTCGACCGGATCGCCTCGACCGGGTTCGCCAAATCGGTTCATGGTAGCGGTAGGACCGGTCGAGCCGGTCGAACCGGTTTCAGAACCGGCTGGACATACAGAACACGTGCGCGGCACGTGTCTGCGCGTGAGCCTCACGCGCCGAAGCTTCAAGCGGCGCGTGAGGGCGCGTGTGAGCTCCGATGGAGGTGATCCAGGTACCGGCGTGCCCGTATGCTCATGCTCTACATGATGGTACATTTATTTTTCATGTTTGGTATTTTCATGGATGGAAATACGTACGGAACGCCAAATACGAGGGTATTTTGGGGTATTTTCTGGTATTACTGTAAGGATTTGTGAAATACAGGTACTGGCTTACATGAAAGTATCACGTGGAATTATGTGGAAATTTTTATCAATTTCATGTTTGTGGTTTGACATGAATTATTGAGGTATCGATGAAAATTAGCAAATCGTGTAATTTTAAAACTGATTGCCCCAATTTCTGAATTGCATGCATACAGTGGATGTGAAATATGAAGTTATATCCCAATTTCAGGTAAATTCAGTTGGGTTGTGACCGCCAAAGCGGCACGCTTGGTTGAGTTTAATAAAAAATATGTTAAATAATATTGGGATGTCTCCTGTTTTAATGCGTAGTTATATTCCCAAAGAAGTAATTGCGTATTCTTGTATGGAGGGTTACATGTACAGCATATAGTTGAGGATTGATTAGTCTGAGTGCCGTCATACACCCAAAGGTGGTGATTAACAAAGATTGAAATAAATTCTCATGGCCGTTGTAATGTAGGGAGTATACAACTGCATGTCATGTTTTCTGCTCAAAGGTGATTATATGATGATGTATGTAGCTCTCAAGGTGAAATTTCACATTGTGCTAATTAAAAATATTGGTTATTTTTCAGTCACATTTTCTGTGAACGGCAACTCCATAACTATTGAGATTCTTACTGGTAGCAATTTTAAGAAGTGGAAAGAGGATTTTCTGTTTGGTATGGAACTGGCAGATGTTCATGCTGCTCTTAGTGGGGATAGACCCGCAGCTCTTACTGCAACTAGTACAGATGCTCAAAAGGCACAGTTTGCTGCTTGGGAAAAGAGCAATAGGATTTGCTTGCTGTCAATGAAGCGATTCATACAGGAATATCTTAGGAGTGATTTTGCTGCTGACATCACTGCTAGACAAATGATGGATGCCTTGGTGGCTAGAAATCGTGAATCCCCTAATGCTGAAGTTGGGACACATATGTCAGGATTATTTAGTTTGAAGTATGATGGTTCTGCTGGTGTTAGGGACTATGTCATGAGGATGGTAGATATGCAATCAAAGCTCAAGGAGCTTAATGTTCCCATTCCTGATGCTTGTATCATACATTTTGTGTTGAATTCTCTTCCACCTGCGTTTGGTATTATCCAAACACAATATAACACTGCTGATCGGGCATGGACAATCAACGACTTGATTGCGAGGGTGGTGTCAGAAGAGTCCAAGCTGAAGAAAAGTAACGTGCATATGGCTATGTATGCTGCTTCAAGTTTTGGTGTCAAGAAGGGCAATGGCAACAAGAATCGTAAAGGAACTCATTCATCTGCTGGTCATCATGACAACTTGGGACCAAAGAAACCGACCTTTAAAAAGGACGGTAATGCTGGTAAGGATGGTCTTTGCTTTTTCTGTAAAAAGGGAGGACACGTAAAGAAAGACTGCGCTAAGTATAAGATCTGGTTATCTAAGCGTGGGCCTAAAGGTAATGGTTCTTTGGCGTTGGTTTGTGAATCTAATCTGTCTGAAGCCCCATCTTGTTCGTGGTGGCGAGATAGCGGTGCAACTAACCATGTTGCGTTCACCATACATGGATTCATAAACCGGAGGAAGCCAAATAAGGATGAATCAAAGCTCACCGTATGAAACAACAATAAAGCTGATGTTGAGTTCGTGGGAGATGTTATTTTAATTCTAGATTCTAGTTTTAATTTAATGTTAAGAAATACATCTTATGTACCTTCTTTTAGACGGAATTTAATTTCCGTATCAAGTTTGGACATGTGTGGTTATTCTTTTGAGATTTCAAACTCTACAATTTCTATTTCTTTTAATTCAAATAAAATTGGGTATTGCACTATGCCCAATGGATTATACAGATTATGTTTGTCTCCCAACGAAATATTCGTCGCTTATACAGCTGAAAAGATTGTTTCCAAAAGACCTCTACCTAAGGAACAGTCATACGCAATATGGCACAAACGTTTTGGTCACATCTCTAAAGAAAGAGTGGAAAGACTGATAAAGGCTAGCATTCTACCTACTCTTATAAGTGACCTAGACACATGCGTAGACTGCTGTAGAGGTAATATAACCAAAATAAAGAAGAAAACTGCAGTCCGTAGTTCTCACTTGTTAGAGATCATCTACACAGATATAAGTGGACCCTATACAGCAACATTGTGTAGAAATTTTTATTTCATCACATTTATAGATGACTATTCCCGATATGGTTATCCGTACTTGATTAAGGGAAAGTCTGAATCTCTTGACAAGTTCAAGATTTTCCGGACTGAAGTTGAGAAACAGCTTGGGAAAGTCATAAAAATTGTCAGATCTGACCGCGGTGGTGAGTACTATGGTCGACATGGCGTTGCTGGACAGCTTAAAGGGCCATTCGCCAAGTACTTAGAGGATTTTGGGATTGTGGCTCAGTTTACCATGCCCGGTAGTCCTGAACAGAATGGTGTAGCTAAAAGGCATAATCGTACTCTCATGGATATGGTAAGAAGCAGGATTAGCAGAACTAATTTACTTGGTTTTTTTATGGGGTGAGGCTTTGAAAAAGGCGCTTTACATATTAAATCGTGTTCCTACTAAATCTGCGCCGCTTACCCCTTTTGAATTGTGGACTGGACGGAAGCCTAGCTTGAATCATCTAAAGGTTTGGGGATGTCCTACAGAAGTAAAATTGTATAATCCAACTTTGAGCAAGTTGGATCCCAAAACCACTCGATGTTATTTTGTCTCTTATCCAGATTATTCAAAGAGATATCGATTTTATAATCTCAATGGAGGAATGAGAATTGTGGATTCACAGACAGCAAAGTTCCTGGAGCTTGATGTAGCAGAAAAGGGTGATTGTTCGCAGACCATTGAGGATAACAGCACGGTGAGTACTCCTATGTCGTTTTCTATACCTATACAGACAGTTCAGGAAGTTCCTGTACCACAGATTGAACCTGTTGAGGCTCAAGAACCTGTTATTGAGGCAATTCCTGATGAAGTTCCTCAAGCTTATCAGGAACAGAATGAAGTAGAAGATGCTCCACTAAGGAGATCTGTTAGACAGAAACGATCAGCTATACCACAAGAATATATAGTTTATATGAGAGAACA
This sequence comes from Rhodomyrtus psidioides, assembly GCA_021437785.1. NCBI lineage: Eukaryota > Viridiplantae > Streptophyta > Magnoliopsida > Myrtales > Myrtaceae > Rhodomyrtus > Rhodomyrtus psidioides. The sequence goes on from JAILYB010000053.1 coordinate 882,981, forward strand.
GGATTATGATATTGGTTGTGTTGTTGATCTAGTGACTTATACAGAAGCAATTTCTTGTCCTCAATCTGATTTATGGTTAGATGCAATGAAGGATGAGATGTTGTCTATGAAACATAATGATGTCTGGGAGCTTGTTGAATTACCTGAATGTTACAAACCTGTTGGTTGTAAATGGGTCTTTAAGACCAAAAGAGACTCCACAGGAAAGATTGAAAAATTTAAAGCTAGACTAGTAGCTAAGGGATTTACTCAGAGGGAAGGAATTGATTATGAATCAACTTTTTCTCCAGTTTCTTCTAAAGACTCTTTTAGAGTAATTATGGCTTTAGTAGCTCATTTTGATATGGAGCTTCACCAGATGGATGTTAAAACTGCTTTTCTGAATGGAAATCTTGATGAACAAGTTTATATGGCACAACCGGAAGGTTTTACAACAGATGATACAGGTAATCTGGTTTGTAGATTGAAAAAGTCTATCTATGGTTTGAAGCAAGCCTCTAAACAGTGGTATTTGAAATTTCATAGTGTTGTTACTCCTTTTGGTTTTGTTGAGAACAAGCTAGATCAATGTATATACTGCAAGGTCAGTGGGAGAAAGTTTATTTTTCTCGTTCTTTATGTTGATGACATCTTGCTTGCTAGTAGCAACATTGGGTTAATGCATGAGACCAAAAGAATGTTGTCGCAAAATTTTGACATGAAGGATCTAGGTGAAGCATCTTTTGTTCTTGGCATTGAGATCCACAGGGATCGTTCTCGCCGCATATTGGGCTTATCTCAGAGGGCTTATATTGATCGTGTTCTAAAGAGATTCAATATGCAAGAGTGCAAACCTGGGAATGCTCCAGTTTGCAAAGGTGATAAATTGAGTCTTTCATAATGTCCTCATTCAGAAATTGAGAAAGCACAGATGAAGAATGTACCTTATGCTAGTGCACTTGGTAGTATCATGTATGCTCAAGTTTGTACTAGGCCAGACATTACTTGCAATAGGACTTCTAGGCAGGTATCAGTCAAATCCAGGACATGATCACTAGATCGCTGCCAAGAAGGTTTTGAGGTACTTAAAAAGAACTAGAGACTACATGCTGATTTACAGATGTGTTCAGAACTTGCAGCTAGTGGGATATTCAGATTCAGATTATGCTGGTTGTGAGGATGACAAAAAGTCGACAACAGTGTATGTCTTTATGCTAGCAGGTGGTGTAGTATCATGGAAAAGTGAGAAACAGAAAACAGTATCATCCTCTACTATGCAAGCGGAGTTTATAGCATGCTTTACAGCTGCTACTCAGGCTATTTGGCTCCGGAATCTCATTAAGGAGTTGACCGTGTTTGACTTTATTGATAGACCCATACAGTTGTATTGTGACAATAACTCTGCCGTGTTGTTCATTAACAACAATAGAGGTCTCAAGGGGTCTAAGCATATGGAGGTCAAGTTTTTGACCATAAAGGAGTCCGTGCAGAATGGTGACGTTGCAGTAGAGCATATAACTACAGATGCTATGATTGCTGATCCACTGACGAAAGGTCTACGCCCTTGTGTATTTGAACGACATGTCATTAATATGGGCTTAGAAGCATCATGGGATGCCATTGTTTAGTGGGAACTTTCTAGTTTTTGCTCTAATAAAGTTTACAATGTTATATTACTTTTAGTAATGATTTTGATATGTATTGAACTTTTACATTCTTTGAAGTTTTTTGAATGTGATATTGAATGCATATCTGTTGAAAATCTCAAGGAATTATGTAAACCTTGAGTGATGGCTAGGGCATTTATTTCTAGTTTTTGCTCTAATAAAGTTTACAATGTTATATTACTTTTAGTAATGATTTTGATATGTATTGAACTTTTACATTCTTTGAAGTTTTTTGAATGTGATATTGAATGCATATCTGTTGAAAATCTCAAGGAATTGTGTAAACCTTGAGTGATGGCTAGGGCATTTATTTTAGCCAAAAGGCATATGTCTTGTTACACGTAAATCATAGTTAACTATAAAGGTGAGACATATGTTGGTTCGTTGGAACCGTAAAGATGTTCTCTCGTGACACATCTGGTTTCGTGACACATAAAGTGAGAGAATGGTGACTGGCAAGGAGGATAACATATAAGGTGTCTCTGTTATTTGAGATATTATCCGATTGCCATACTACCATATCAAATCAATATCAGTAAAGTTAAGAGTATTTGTGATTGTGGATGGCTCTGTGTCTTCTGATGCAGTTACTGGCATGGTCCGGCACTTAAGACTTTATGGGTTCGGATTGACTGTTGGGAATTATCTCTAGACCAATATAAAGATGCGCATATACAGTACAGTTTCAATTAATTTAGCCCAAGTGGGAGAATGTTAGAATATTCTGTTTTAATATTCAATTGTAGGCTTTATTAATTGTTACTGTAATTATTATTTGGTTTAATAAGAAAGAGATATATTATTTCCTAATTCAAGTAGGATATGGTGCTGGATAGTATGAGCCGAGATATCCTTATTCTTGATGATGGGGTAGGGTTCATTCTCTATAAATAGTGTTTAAGTCCATCCTCTAAACCCTAATGTCCACATAACCTTACATATAGAAATCGTCAGAAACGACAGTGAGGGGCCGTCTCATTGAAGCCAGTGATCAAGGGGTTCATAGAGGAGAAGCTCTTAAGCGTTGGATTCTCGCAATTCCGCATCAAGAACGATGAATCCAAAACAAGGTGTGTTAATTCTTTAACTCTATGGAACATGAATTTGTGTATCTGTACGTGTGTATTTTGGATTGCTGCATACAGATTAAATACGCAGCCTACATAAGAATCATGGGTAAGAGATGCTAGTTGAAAACTTACAACAAAATAGAAGATATTCCAAAGTATGGATGCGGATCGATGTATGGAGACAAAAAGTGAAGATGATAATTGAAAATCTTCTTCCCCGAATCAACGCCTCAAGAAATAGTACTTAGGAAATAAACAGTTGACTCAAAACTTGGCATGAAGGAACATCTTCAAAGAACAACAACTAGCTTAATTGTTGATTAACGTAGCTGCGTTGACCCAGATTAAAGTTCGGTTAAAGTAGTCACCCTGGCCAGCATGTCTGTAGCTTTAATTTTTCACAGTTAAGCAATAGTAATTCCATCTTAGCTTACATCGTAAGTTCTCGTGGTTTGAGTTATCTAAGTTGATGGATTAGGGGTTAGAACGTAAAATTCACTCGCCCTTGAGGCTCGAGCCATTGGATTGGCAGCCAAGGGATGGGAAGGAAGATGGAGAAGAACCAAAACTAGGGTATTTAATATTTATTAAACATCCGATGGGGTTTTGCTTGCTGCAGAGAAAACGGACAGGAGGACGTGGATTCATAGGTTGAGTACGTTACCTGAGTCCTGTAATAACTTTAGTATTTTATAGAGAGAGAGAGAGAGAGAGAGAGAGAGAGAGAGAGAATCGAAATTAATGAACTTGTTGCTTCGCTTGTCACCGCCACCACAAACCTAAAGTCGTGGCATAGTTTGCAATTTGTCTTCCAGTCTTTTACGTTCACAAGAAAGCTCTCTCTCTCTCTCTCTCTCTCTCTCTAAACAAGGCCTTGCCCATGACGTCCCACTGGAAAAGCAATAGAGGGAAGAACATGAGGGCTTGCTTGAGCTACATGCAATTCACATGAATTCAAGGCTTTACAGATCATGGTCTAATCGTTTTGTCAAAGAGGAGAGGAAGAAGAAGAAGCAAAAGAATTCTTCATGTAAACTTGAAATAATCAGTATGCCACTGTACCCGAAAAGGAAAAGAATTGAAAGAATCTGTAATTCCAGAAGAAACTGTGAAGATCGCATTGAATTTCAAGTTTTGATTTTGAATGCGGAAGGTCTGAAAAAGAATTTATAAGATAGGGGAAAAAGGGAAGATGGGATTGTTGAACCTTCCTAGTAGTGACAATCCACCAAAGCCGGGACCGAAAACACGAGCCTCGATTGGTTTTCTTGCTGTTCTTGCTGCTGCTTTTGTTTCTTCGAGCTCAAGGAAAGCCGCGTCTCCTTATGATCATTGTGGTCACCTTCGTCTGGTGCTGGTAGGTTGAGATCCAAATCCAAGGACACGACGTTGCTCCTAGCCCTCGCTGGTGGCTCCTCGGACTCGGAGGCCATGGGGTTTAGGGGCAGCCCTATGTTCGTCCCTGCCGGAGTTCGGTGCCGCCTCATGTGACCACCTAGGGCTTGGCCAGACGCGAACTCGGCCCCGCAAATCGCGCACTCATGGACCTTTGGGTGCTTATTGCCGAAGCTGCTCCCAAACAACACGTTCCGACTGCTCAATTGAAGAGAGAGAGCCGATGACACGACGTTGTGGCCCTTGAATTGTGCCGACTCCTCGTCGTCGGACGACAACGTCCCGAATTGATGGTGATGCTTATTGTCTTCGGGGGTGGCCTTGATAGGCTTCTTGTGGCTGGCGCGGTGGCCTCCGAGGGCTTGGAAGGAAGGGAAAGTGCGGCTACAAGTCTTGCACTCATACACATAATACCCAATCTTGTTCCCTGTGCCTGTCGACGCTTCCATGTACCTCTTGCTATTGAATTTGAGGTCACCAACATCCTGCTCCAACATCGCTTTCTTTTGGGGCAATTTAGAATGGCCTTGGGCCAGGAGGATTAGGCAATTGGCCATGTCCTCCTCCTCCTCCTCCTCCTCCAAGGTGCTCGTCCCTTCTGCTTCGGCCGAGGATGCCAGAGAGGAATTGTGATTGCTGGTGCCGACGGCGGGATGGTGGTCGAGGCTGCTGTCGTCGTCGTTGTCGTTGTCGTTGTCGTCACCGGGCGAGCCGGTGATCCCGAAGCGGTAAGGGGACTGCACTCTCTGCCTCATGGTCCGCTTGCGCTTGGCGATGCGGCCGGCGTAGTCCCGGCCACCCGAGAAAGCGTCATCGGCGGCGACTTCCATTGTTGATAGAGAGAGAGAGAGGGAGAGGGGCAAAAGGAGGAGGCTTTGAGAAGGGGGAGTAAAGAAAGAAGACAAAACCCAAAATGGATGGAAAACAACACAACACAACGCACACAGACACACTCGTTAGTGGAATGCCAATCTTTCTTGATTTCCCAACACTTTGCAAGTTATATATAGAACGAGTTTAATAATGATTAATAGAGAGAGAGAGAGAGAGACTGGTGTAACTGAAAATATGCAAAACGAGAGAGAAGAGTAAAAATAGTTTGGGGGAGGGAGGGGATGGGGAACGTAAAGTCCGTTTCACACTCTCTTTCTCACACTTTGCCAACGCACTTGATGCAAAAACGACTCCCACCAGGCCCTTTTTTTTTTTTTTAAATTTATTTTATTTTATTTGGCTTCTTCTTTCCACCACCACCACCACCACCACCTCATCACAACCACTAACCTCTGCAACTTACCCTTTGCATGTCACTTCAGCTGTCCTAAATTTAGCCCCTCGTACTAAGGGACACCCCCTCAACAGATCGAGGTTACCGGCCACCAACTCATTCACAATTGTCCCCAATTCATCTGGGCCTCCGTTGTCTCTGCTTTGTTAGTTAAAACATTTCGTTTTCTTCTTCTTCTTCTTTTCGTTTGCTGCAAAACTCGCCACGAGCTAACGACCAAAGTAGGAAGAGTCTTAGCTGTGTGGGGGAACAGTTTGTGAGTGTAATTGGCGTTGCGGTTAAACACATCATGCATGAATTGTCAACGTTTGGGCCTAGAAAAGCCAAAGCTAAGCCAAACCTTCCTCTTTGGAGAGAGAGAGAGAGAGAGAGTGTGTTCCCCTCGTGACTGTTGGTAACAATGCTACGCGCTGGCCATTTTCCATGTTGCTGTCCACAGTTGCTCACACGTCTTCATCAACCCAACATCCTAAAAAAAAAAAACCAAAATGGCACCCCAAAAACAAAGAGAAAGAGAGAGAGAGAGAGAGAGTACACTGAAAAAACATGTCCCAACAATCACACTCGCTAAAAGGGTTACCGGAACTCTTGAAATGAGACGAACGGGTCATTCGTTCTGAATCACGGGCACAATGCGAGCGTTAAATTTCCATATTTGATGATCGAGGATTTGAGATTAGTGGGTAATCAAGAGAAGTGAAAAGTTTTTATTTAGTACCATAAGTATGAACCGTACATGGTTTCTATGTCATGATTAACTAGGACTGTACAATTAATGAAATGGGATCTACAATGAATATTTTTAGAGAGAGAGAGAGAGAGAGAGAGAGAGAGGGGAAAGTGCATGACTTCGCCTCAACGATTGTGTGCGTGAGAGAGAGAGAGGGGGGGGGGGGGGGGGGGGGGGGGGGGGGGGGGAGGAATGATTGGAGTGCAAGCCTGGAAGCACGGAATCCGCGGGGCACCTCCGATTTGTGCTGCTGCCGCCATGCTTTCCATGAACTTTCCAAGTCTTTTCAGAATGTTTTCTTTTTTCCCCTTCTCTTTCTTTAAGCACCCACTCAACCTTTTCCCTTTTCATGACGCCATCATGGGGTTGTGGACAATTGCTTAAAAGAATTATAAAAAGAAGAAGAAGTTACATGTTGAAGGTTGAAGAGATAATTATTGAAATGTTACCCATAAGATATTAATCTAGTTTCTTCCTATTTTTCCAAACGTGCACGTACATTATTTAGATAGCTTAGTGAAACAACTACATTTCTATTTCCATGTACACTAGCATCCGATATACTTATTGCGGGCATATAACATCATGAAAGTATGCCAAGCGCAGCTACGTGAGCTTGTAACCCAAGTGGGGGCGCTACTATGGTGAGGGAAAACTACCAAAAACCTTTCTAAACCTATTACGTTGGTACTAATTATGTTCTAGACCTATCAAAAACCCTTCTATACCTATTACATTGGATCAATTTAATCCTAAATCTTTTGAATTTGTGCCGATGTACTCCGACTGTCCTACGCAGCACTAGCGTGGCAAAATGTTACAATATTTAAATATTTTTTTCTTTGGAATTTTTAATGTTGAATCTTTCACTTTTTTTTTGTTAAACTTTGGTAGGTGAGGGTTGCGACATGCCCTCGACTGACACGTGCGAGGGCCTCAACGCCGTCGTTAAGATCTAGATGACGGTGTCGGGCACTCCCCCAGAGCAAGTGAGAGTGTCACGGCCCTTGCTGGCCAACAAGTGAAGGGGTCAGCCCTCTCTTGTGGTCGGTGAGGGCCAGCGACCCTTGCCTGTGTCCAGGCGAGTGTAGCTGGCCTTCGTCGACCAAAATTGTAAAAAAAATAGAAAAAGAAAAAAATACATAAAGAATACTTAAAACAATAGTAACACTTGCCCGCGTTAGTGCAAATTGTGCCACGTAGGACAATCAGTGTCCATCCAGCGATTTCCAACTAAAATGAGTCAGATGGACTATATTGGCACAATGCAAAAGGTTTAAGGCTAAATTGATCCAATTGAAAAGTTTATGATGTCTTGAATTGGCATCAATATAATACATTTATGAAGGTGTAACGCCCAATTTACAAATCAATCAATGTTTAGTCTATATTGCTTCAAGGGATGAAATTGTCAAGCGCACATAAACTTCAATTAAACACGCAAATTAAAATCGACTATCGCTTGAATTACTATATAAGACGAAGTGACATTTCGACGTGAAATTAAAACCAAGAAATTGAATTTAACTGTAGGAACGTTGGTAGAGATATGGGCAGCCTTCCATCATTGACTCAAACTCCTCCATACGAATAAGACATCCTGACTTTCGGTGTAGTTTTCCTATATTGCCAATATGCCACGGATTGAGAACCTATAAATTTATGGGCTAATTTTATATCTTTTAGAGGTGGCAAATGGGTGGGTCGGGTCGAATATGGTCCGACCCATATTGACCCATATGACCCATATTTAATGACCCAAACCCGACCCGACCCGCGACTGACCCATACCCGACCCAACCCGTTTTGACCTATATTACCAAAACACAACAATTTTTTTAAAAAAATAATATTACTAAAATAGTTCCCGACCTCGGTCCCGGTCCCGCGACCATTTATAACTTGTGGAAGGATGTTGTCCTTATGAGTGGAAAGTGGGTCAATATGGGTCGAAAGTGGGTCAATGTGGGTCGAAAGTGGGTCAATGTGGGTCGAAAATTGATTTAAGTGTGACCCATTATTAACCCATTTTTAGCGAACATTTTAAAAGTTAATGACCCATATTGCCACCTCTACTTAAACGTATTACTCATGAGAGATCCGTTGGACGGCCGAGATTTATTCCTTATTTTTCTTTTCTTCTCTTTCATTTTTTTGCTCCCGAGTTCCGTTTATTTCGCGAAAAAATGAATGATTTGAAAAATATTTTTACTAAAAATGATCGCTTGTGTCGCTTAAATTATTTCGTTTTATTCATGTTTGTAAGTGACATAAGCGATAATTTTTAGTCCAAATCATTTTTCGCAAAACAAACTGAGCATACATCTTGGATTCTTCTGCTACGCCTATTACTCGTATTCTGGACGTGAAAGCTCCACGGTCCTTTTAGCCTTCGATGGGGAAGATTTTCTTTGTGGGAGGGTACTGGGAACAAGTATTTCTTTGTTTAATTCAGTGCGCAAGGTGATCGATGCGGTAGACAATGAAGAACTTGACAATATATTCTCTGTTATTTAGAAGTGGAAGAGACCCTCAATGTTTTAGAATTTTCCTCTTGCTAGTGTTCATAAGCGACTATTGACTAATAAAGGAAGACACCTTGCAACTCGGGAGGAAACCCACATTGTGCTTGAGATGTGAGTCTCTTGTTGAAACAATATCGCATGTTTCATGAGATTATCCAATTGTCCGTAAGAAATAACTTGAGTTTGTCCCACAACAAAAATTTTGGAAGAATTCTTCTCGACGAGTTTGTATTAATGGTTGAATTCAATGGTAATGGGTGATCGAATTTTCATTATGGCTGTAGCATAACTTTTGGCATGACAATGGCTTTTTTGGCAATGGAGAAACATGTCAGATTTTAAGGACAATTTGTTTTCCCTTCGAATTTGGTACAAGTATTTTGGCCACAAATGAAGGAAATCATTAAGCGTCTGTGAATGACTTAACTTTAAGTGGATCATGCATTTATCCGATTTTGGTTGGTTGGGATCTTCCATCTTCATGGTATATTACACAATACGAATGAGGCTTCTAAAGGTAATCCATAACTTGCATGTGCAGGAGGATTATTCATAAATGAACGAGCTTGTTGATTTCATCGGGGTGTGATTCATACTCACTATCGATATGAAAATATGGGGATCTCGCTCATATTTTTGTCATTGGTGGTTTGAGGTTGTAATTGAGTGATGTAACGAGAGATACGATATGCTAATTACAGTAGAATCCTCTGCTAGACGTAACCCTAGCTTAAGAGTGAACCACAATAAACTTTATATCGATTTCTCATTCTCGCTTTATGCTTTACTTCGTTGTGGTTTCGCAGAATCCTAACACTGATATCAGAGCCTAGGTTATCAATAAGTTTGGACCCAATAGTCACATATGAGAGATACAGATTGTTGCCGCTCCGACCTAGGGTCCAATGTGTGAAGGAGAGATTGTTGGGGTTATCCCACATCGATTATGGAAGAGGCTCGTGGTCGGTTTGCAAGTGTGAAAGAAAGTTTCATCCTTTTAATTAGCTTTTAGGATGAGAGAGACCAAAGCCTACCCAGTACTGATATCAGAGCAAGTCGCTCGTGAACATGTTGCTTCTGCAAAAGTGGCCATACAACCTTTGGATGAGTACATGCGATTCTTTTTCTGCACACTTAAACGAGTTTAATACTATATGTGGGGAGCTTGCATCTATTTGTATTAATCTGAACGAGGACAATAAAGCGTGCAACTTGCTGTGTTCACTACCTAATTCATGGAAACATATAATTATTTCGATCAGTAGTGATATAAGTTTGTCGTTCTTAGAGAATGTTGTATCTGCTTTATTGTCTGAGGAGAAGAGGAGAGCATGTTTTGATGATGCAACGAATGAGGCTCTTTCCATAAGAGGAAGGAACATGGAACTATCCAAAGCTAGATTTAATGACAAGAATAAATTTAGAGGAAGATCTTAAAGTTGAGACCGATCCAAAATAAAATGTTGGAAGTGCGAAAAAGTTGGACACTTGAAAAAGGATTGCCGAAGCAGAAGTGTGAGTCCAGAGAAGCGAGATGAGGCATCATCCTTTAGTACAAAGAAGGATGATGACAACAGAACAGGAGACATGTATTTCGTCTATGGCTCAGGTTGACCGTAGTGGATAGATAATTGATACTAGAGCATTCTTTCCACATGACGCCTTGTAGAGATTGGTTCCACTGTTATGAGGCACATCAAGGAGGTACAATGCGGATGTGAGATGACACAGTGTTTGGTATTATTGCCGGTCGCGGAAAGGTGAAGTCGAAGATGAAAGATGGGACAATCAAGAATCTTTCGGATGTCATGCATATTTCTGATCTTATCAGGAATCTTATTTCTATGGGAACAATGCTAGAGATTGGCCTTACGTTCGCTAGTGACAAGTATTTATGCAAGTTAACCCATGGATCAATGGTGATTGCTAGATGCGAACAATATGGAAAATAGTGAAAGTTATTGGGAAGCACGGTGATCAGTGGTGAGACTACATCATGGGGCAGTGGAAGAAGATCCCACGATGCTATGGCAAGAGAGATTGGGTCATATAGGTGATAAATGGCCGATGACCCTAACTTGAAAGAAGATGATGGATGGAATCCCAAGCTGTTCTATGGATTTCGAATTTTGTGAACATTATATTCATGAAAAATAGAATCGGGTATCTTTGAATTCGTAGGAGGAAGAGCGAAAGGAATTTTGGGTCTGATCCACAATGACATCTTCGGTCCTACACTTGTAGTATTGTTTGAAAAATCACGGTATTATGTTTCTTTTACTGATGATTTTTTTTTCCAGATATATGTGAATATATTTCGTGCAAAGGAAAGGTGAAATGCTTGAAAATTTGTGAGTTCAAAGATTCAGTGGAAAATTAGTTTGATAGAAAATTCAAAATTTCGTGGACTCACAATGGAATAAAATTATGTTTAATGAAATTTAATCAATTCTATGCGACTAGTGGCATTACAAGGGAAAAAAAAACAACGCCCTGTTCACCTCAACAATATGGGATGGCAGAGAGGCTTAATCAATATCTTTTGGAGACGGCAAGAATTATGCTAAGCGGTGCAGACTTAGCAGTTGAATTTTGGCTAGAAACAGTGGCTATAGCATGCTATCTAAAGAACATGTCTCCCACATCAGCTTTGAAGGATCAAACACTGTTTGAGGCACTATTCAGGAAGAAGTCAGACATCCCATATTAGTGTTTGGTTACGAAGCATATGTGCATGTCCCAAGGAAAACTAGGAACAAGATTGAGAATAAGTCAGAGAAATGCATCTTCATTGGGTACAAGAATGGTATTAAAATGTATAAGCTGTAGAATCTTGATACTAAATGTATTATCTATAGTAAGGATGTGGTGTTTAGAGAATCTTTTGATGAATTAGAATGTTTCAAAGGCTCTTGAAGAACGACAAGCGGTTGAGTTAGATGTTGATTTGAAGGAAGAGACAAAGGATACACAAATTGAAAGAGAAAATTCAAATTCTGAAGATGATGAGCTCGATGTTGATGATAATATAATAGACTCTGACACTAAGTTTGAAGTTGAAGCACCACTTGAATTGATCTTAAGAAGGTCCAGATGGCTAACAAGGCCATCTAAGAGGTATACCTTAGGGGTGTGGAACCAGACTGGATTGATCCGGAATCTGAATCGACATACCCGAAAAACAAGGTCGAGAACCGGTTTCCGCTCAAATCAGTACAGGTACCGGTTCTAAATTTTGAGAACCGATTTAAACCGGTTCGTTTTCGGTTCTAGGTGTAGGCCCACCCGAACCGATTTTTATAATCGGGTTTTAGTTGCTATTAAAAAAAAGAAACCCTAGGTCTCTACTCCCTAGTGCGTTGCTGCCCTTGTTGCTCATGCTCATTGCTCACAACCTCTCGGCTCTTCACCTCATCTCATTTAATTTTTATTTGTTGGATTATTCCTTTCGGTGGATTATAATTTTTGTTGCTCATTTTATTGATACTCATATTATTTTGATGAAAAAAGGAAAATAGGTTTTCGGGTAGACCTTAGAACCGGACCAAAAAACAGGATCAGTTCCAAAACAGGTTCTGAGACAAACATGGTCGGTTATCAGTTCCAAAAATTGGGAACCGGTTATAACATGGTCGGTTTCAGAGTCTAGGTCTGGAACCGGTCCACCCGGCCCATGCTTACCCCTAGTATACCTTGTTTGCTAGTGATGAATATTGTGTTATGACTGTTACAGGTGATGATCCAAATACTTTAAAGGAATAAAAAAAGTCATGAGAGATGAGATTGACTCATTGGATAAAAATAAAACATGGAGTTTGGTAAAATTACCGGTAGATTGAAAGGTAATTGGTTGCAAGAAGAAGATATCTGTAGATGAAAATATATAACAATATAAAACTCGCTTGTTTGCGAAGGGGTACTCGCAAATAGAGGGAGTCGATTATGGTGAGATTTTTTTTCTCTTGTTGCTAAATTAAATGCCATATAACTTGTCTTATCTAGCAGGTACATATAATCTAGCGAAAGAGTAGCTTGATGTGAAGACAACATATGAAGGAGGAAGGTATTTACATGAAGCAACCAAAAGGATTTGAAGTAAGAGGGAAAGAAGATTTTGTTTGCAAACTAAATAAGTCTTTGTATGGATTGAAGTAATCTCCAAGAATGTGATACTAGAAGTTTGATTCATATATCTTGAAGTTTAGCTCTGTTCGTTGTGTCGCGACCTAAAATCGAATTTTTAGGCTAATGGATTATCAGGTTAATTTTAATGACTAACCTAATGCGGACTCTCCCAAGCCCTACCAATTCGCAACTTAAATCAATCAGAATGATTTAGAGTTTGAAGTCGCCACTAATCATTTTTGGTAGGTTGATTAGAAACCTAAGTAAAATAGTGGGAGGACCATTTTACTTCTACAAACCAGAGATTATGGATTCGGGGACTTGGTTACACTAGTTAATTAAAACTAATGCCCTTTCGGTACCTTAATTCCATATGAGATGTCCTAAATTGACGACTCGGACTGAATCGATTTAAAGCTCAAATGAGGTGTCTCTTTTGAAATTTTTACTTTTTTAAATGCAATGCATGAAACTATCTAAATGATATGGGTGATATGCAAAACATGCGAAATCAAAGTCATCTTACCTTATATGCAAAATTAACTAATTAATTAAGACATGCAAAATTACATGACATTAGGGCACAATGCAAGACCATTAGTCTAAACATGCGAAGATCTTAAGTGAAAACACAATCCGTGATGCCATTGATTAATTATCATGTAGACTATCATGAATTTGATTAAATTGAACGTGCAAACTACATGCACACAAGAACCCATGCAGCACGTGATTTTTACCTAAATAATTTAATCATGCAGTCGAGCTAACCTAGTATGAAAACCCTAAATATGGTACTAGAGACATGACAAAACAGAATAAAACACATGCATATAAATATTGGACATGCGAATGTATGACATATTATGCATGATTTTCGAAAATGATAATGATGCATGAATAAGCAATTGTCAAAAAAATGTATGATAATATAATGAGTAATTTTCTATCTTTTTATTTTTTTTATACTTTATGATGCTGATGCAACCTAACTACATGACATGTGACGTGGCAAGATGACGTGACAAAATGACATGGCCAAAATGACATGGCATGATGACGTGGCAAAATGACATGGCAAGATGACATGACTAAATGACGTGGCAAAATGACATGGTAAGATGACGTGACAAGATGACATGCAATTATTTTTTATTTATTCTCAGATTTTTTTTTGAAGAGAAGGAAATTGTCCTATTCCCGGCAACCGAACTTCTAGATATAAAAATCAATCAATCAGTCAATCGATCAATCAAGTAATTAAACAATCAATCAAGCCGTTAGTCATCAATCAAACAATCAATCAATCAATTAATTGGACAATCAATCAAACAGTCTGTCAATCAATCATTCAATCAGAATCACGACTATCAACGTCCCGAACTACTGTATTTTCGAATTTTTCTAAAAAAATCATATATCAAATTTTGAATTAAGGAATGATTTTTTTATTCAGAGACAGCAAATCAGACCTAAACGGTGATAGGTCATATTAGCTATATCTGAAATTGTCTTGACAAAATCCATGGATACAATTGAGGTTCAGATTATTTCAAGTTCAAATCACAAGACATGTCAAATATATCCAATGCCGGAAAATATGTACAGAATTTTATGCATTTGTCTCATCCTCAAAATCAATAATAACCATGTATGAACATAACCGAAAATCAATGTCACCAATTAATCACCCAAATTATGCAGACAAATTTTTTGGGAAAATAAGGACTCAACCTCAAAAAAATTGACTTTCCAAAGCAATCAGACCGAATAGCCAGGGGCCTCCATGAAAGATCCAAAAGGTGAAGATGAAGCAGGGTTCGATATGAACTTGGACACAAAAAATAAGCTCGATCCAACGGTCCAATCGGCTGGAAACGCAGGAAGTGCCGGCGGGTGAACAGAGTCCGCGCCTGGAATGGTTTCTGATCGACCTGTTATTAAATCACCAGGAGAGCTCCTGTCAAAGTTCCGAACGGTGGGGATCAATAAGGGATTAAAATGACCTTGGACACAAATATTCAGCTTGATCCAACGGTCCAATCTACCGGAAACGCAAGAACATCCGGCGGATGAACAGTGCCCGCGGCTAGGAACAGCTGCTGATTGAGTTGTTGTTCGACCACTAGCAGAACTCTTTTCAAAGATCTGAACGGTCAAGCTGAAGAAGGGATCAAGTTAGCCTTGGACACAAAAATCAGCTCGATCCAACGGTCCAATCTTCCGGAATCGCAAGAAC
Organism: Rhodomyrtus psidioides; assembly: GCA_021437785.1. Classification (NCBI taxonomy): domain Eukaryota; kingdom Viridiplantae; phylum Streptophyta; class Magnoliopsida; order Myrtales; family Myrtaceae; genus Rhodomyrtus; species Rhodomyrtus psidioides. The sequence continues at coordinate 897,999 of JAILYB010000053.1, forward strand.
AGCCGGCGGATGAACAATACCCGCGGCCAGGAACAGCTACTGATTGAACTATTGTTCGACCACCAGGAGAACTCGGTTCAAAGATCCGAACGGTCGAGCTTAAAAAGGGATCGAGTTAGCCTTGGACACCAAAAATCAGCTCGATCCAACGGTCCAATCGACCGGAAACGCCAGAAGAACCAGCGACCAGCGATTGAAAAATGAGAATAGCTCCTGCTTCTTCTTCTTCTTCTTCTCTCTCTCTCTCTCTCTCTCTCTCTCTCTCTCTCTCTCTCTCTCTCCTTTTCTCAATGTCTCTGGTCGTATCCTTTTTTTTTTTGGACGTGAACTGTGAAAAAATGAATCCCCCCCTTTTCACTTTGGTATAAAGGAATATATATAGAGAAAACTAGGGCAGAACGTAAGATTCGATCCTGGCCGTCTGGTAAAGAAAGTTTTGATAGGATAATAGCCGTGGGATTAAAAATCTGAACATCAAGGGCTTCATCATCAAAAACATTCGGCCATTCAAGGGAAACATAAAGGCTTGGCCGAAAATCACCAATTTATGGGCTCACCTAAGCGAATTTAGAGCTTATTTGGGCTTTAATTAATTAATCGGATAATTAATTAAAAGCCTTCAATTTAAAAGCCCTAAATTGGACTGAATTAAATTCAAATGAAGCCCGAATCCATAAAAATTTGGCCATCTTCTCTTGTGGTCGAAAATTAAATTATGCTCAATTGGCTCGCCTTTGATCCTAATTCAACGTGACCGACAGAAATAAATATGTAATGCATGAGAAATTTTTTTTTTTTGCGAGAGTTATGAATAACCCTCATTTTATGTTATAAATGAATTTTCTAGAAAATTAAAATTTAGGTGTCAACACGTTGTGATGCTGATCAGTGTATCTATGTGAAGAGGTTAGATGATGATTTTGTTGTTTTAACTTTATATGTTGGTGATATACTACTAGAATATGAGAATGATTAACACTGTGAGAGAACTGTTAGCAAAACAGTTTGAGACGTAAAATTTAGGCCCATCAAATTTTATCTCGAGCATGTAGATAGAAATGGAGTGTGAAAGTTGTGGCTAAGTTGGAAGAAATATGTTGAAAGTGACTTGAAAAAGTTCAACATGACAGACTACAGATCAATATGAAGACCCCCATGTCCACAAATTTCAAGTTATCAACACTCCAATGTCCCAAGATTGAAGAGGAAGCTGAAGAGATAGTAGCACTTCCATATGCTAGTGTAGTTGGGAGTTTAATATATGCCATGGTGTGTACTCATCCAAATATTGCTAAAGCAGGGTGAGTATTAAGAAAATATACGTCCAATCCGGGAAAAGAGCATTGGATGACAACAAAGAGGGTTATTCGTTATCTTCGCGATACATCTGACTTTGAGTTACGCTATGAAAGCAAGAGAAAATCAAAGGGACTACAAGCATTAGAATTGAAGTGTTTTGTGGATGCTGATTGGGGATGTGACATTTATAGCAGGAGGTCGACTAGCGAATATGTTATTCCCTTATTCGGCGGAGTTATGAGTTGTATGAATAAGAGACAGAGCATAATTGCTTTATTTAGTATTGAGACAGAATATGGCTCTTAGTCATGAGGCTAAGGAAGTAATCTAAATATGCAGATTATGTAAAGAGCTTGATTTTACTCAATGAGGAGTGAAGATTGGGTGTGATAGCTAGAATGCTATATTCTTGGCCGAGAATCCTGGATTTCATGCAAGAACAAAACACATCGACGTATAATATCATTTTATTTGAGAGAAAGTAGAATAAAAAGTTGTAGTTCTGAAGAAAGTTGATACACTAATGAATAGTGCATATTTTTTTACCAAGGCAGTGAGTGCAGAAAAGTTTGAATAGTATGGCGGGGGTCTTAAGGAGGTAGTACTCTTTGAACACCAAAGGATTTTTATAGTTGGAGCCCGTATTTTTTTATTGATAGTTTGGGCTTAGACTCATGAATAACTATCGTTATATATACTCTTTTTCGCTTGTAAGTAAGTAATATAACGAGAGGTGCGATGTGCTAATTATAGTGGAATCCTCTGCTGGACGTAGCTATAGTTTAAGGATGAACCGTAATAAACCTTATGTTGATTTCTCTTTCTCGCTTTACCCTTTAATTCATTATGATTGCGTGCCGAATTCTAATAGGTTTTGCCACCTTCTTTGGAATCAATTATGCGAAACAACTTGATTTTCACAAAGATATCGCCTCTAAAGCCATCACCAATCTTGTTACTTTAGATTTCATGGTTGATCATGTTGGCCCCCCCTTTATTAATAATATTAGAAGACTATGAAGCTCTCACTTTGAGTTCATAGTGAAACATAACTTTCTGGTCAAAAATCATCTCGCTAAGTGGTTTGCTAACATCGGAATCGACAAACGTTTGGATACGAGGCTCCTTTCGCTGCCAGGTGGTATATTAAGGATTATAAATTCAAAACGTCAATTTTTTGTGTTCGGCTTTTGCCCTGTTTCATCCCTGAAAGGAAAAGAAAAGACGGGGATTTTTTTTTTCTTTTAAGAACATGCCCTTTCTTCCTCTGTTAAGTTGTACAAATTAAGCTAAGTAAACCATATGACTCCATGTGTTTATGCATGTGTGAAACCCTAGCTCCTTCCGATTGCGTCAACCAGTCAATTTGCTTCGCTAGCGAATAGGATTGCAATGGCAGCTACCCTTCCAATGACAACATTCCTTGACTAATCAGAAGTTTCTGGGAACATATTACTCCAGTTATAATATCCAATAAAGACAATTAACATGTACTAGCATATCATGTTCACTCTTTTCTCTTGTCCCGATCTGTAACAGGTTTGCCTACGTAATTTCGGAAGACTAGGCTAATAATTTCACGTTCTTGTGTGATTCCGACCGAAGTCTGCGATTAGAGAATCCCTAATTTGCGAGTTGTTCTTCCCAACAAAACGGTTATTTTCTATAGATAAGGGAACAAGATGGCTCCAAGAATCTAACACGAGGGTACGGTGCTTATACCGATCATGGTAATAGTTAGACGAACATAATTTCTAAACAGTGCAACATTCATGACAAAAAAAAAAGAAAAAAAAATAGGGATCATAAGAAATATTTCAAAAATTTAACTTTCTCTAAATCTTTGAACTGTGAAATGTTTTTTTTACAAAAGATATGTGGTGCTTCATACCTTGGGCCCAGCATGATGCATGCAAAATCGATAATTGTTGCTTCACTTTATGTAAATATGAATATGTATGTTGATGGAAGTTGTTAACCTGACAATCTGACAGTATTGTCAGTTATTTCTAACCATTTGATCTCTCAATCAATGAACTTTTTATGCAGAACACGCGGCGATGGTGTGTGGATCCAGGATTGAGATTGTACCGTCCCTAAAAGTACTGTTAAGGAAGCATTTCCCTACATATATTGTGTACCTCAACATAATTGATTACAAAAATATGAAGGAAGTCTACGGATGACGAGTTCTTGGCGTGAAGAAGAGAAATTGAAAGGGGATGGTGGGAGGCACGTAATGCGGCTCGAGAAGGAAACGCCACTTTGTTGAAGCTGCTTATTTTGGGGGAAGCAAAGCATCTTTTTCTTGCTCAACATCATGGAAACCTCTACTACACCATTATCTCAGCCACAATACATGGAAGATCACATACCTTTCTATTTATTTATGTGCTTGTTCACCATTTTATAACATTAAGTGCGCGAACTCTTTGGCTTTTCAAGATGTACGTGCACAAGTCGCTTAGACCACTTGCATCAGGCGACGCTCGCTCACTAGATAGCTGGCATCACCCCCGAATTCATATCAAGTAGAAGATGATGCCGTATACCTGCTTACTATTCGAAGGCGCTGTCCATAAAGCTCATAATTTGTGACTTAAATTAGATCGATTATGTCGAAAAGAAAAAAAAGTGGGCCGGAGTTATTAAGCACAGATTCAGAAGAATGAGCGCTCATAATTCGCGGCTTCATGTGCTTATTTGCTTGCTCATATGTTTTCTTAAGTACTTGCTCCTTTGGATTTGCCAAGTGACCTAGAAGTGTGATGAGAAGAGCAAGGGCTACAGAGTTTCAAGAAAGCTGCTGGCAACTTACAAGATACATACTTTCGTATACTTTAAGCTCCCCATTATACTATTTCTACTTCACAAGTCATCCATGAGAGAGAGAGAGAGAGAGAGAGAGAGAGAGAGAGAGAGAGAGAGGAGTAGCTTCGGTGCCACTCGAGAACATGGTCAGTGCAAGGAGTAAGCCCCCCCAATATAATAATCCACAAGCCAGAATGGACTAAATGATTCATCGACTTACATCACGTTAGCTCCGACCCCCCCTTCAAGTCAACCACTCCACACAATTTTGCTCTATACGCTGCCGGTAACGGGATTAGAAAAACTCATACAGCACGCGACGAGGACGTATATCGCTAGGGATGCTACGCGTCTGCCGGTAGATTCGCCAGTATTGGCATGAAGTTAATGCGTAAACAATACTGTGATAAATAGCGTTGGAACTGAGTGAATGACACACATGCCTAAAGTTTCACAGATCCAAGAGACCCACTTCACTGGAATTTCTTGGGCGGACCTAAAGAAAAGATAGGATGAAGTTCCTCGTAAGATTTATCTAGCGAGGGCGAATCTTTTTCTCGTGACCTAGTGAGAAACCCTGAAACGATCCGACAATCTCGGAACCTGTACATGACCCCCTTCAATGGATCTTGTTCGCGCATGATTGCATGAGTGCCAAGCCACGAAATTCGATAGGAGATTAGTGAAAAAGAAGAAGAAGTTATCTAATCATCGGGATTGGTTAGGAGTCAAACGTGCAGAAGTCTTTCTTTGTTATATGTGTATATATATATATGGCAGTGGCTGATCATTTGACAAGATCCTTGCATCTACTAAATCACTTGTGTTGACTTCTTAATAAATCGAGAGAATGATAAAAAAAAAAATTTATTATAATTATTTCAATTTTTTTGCCAATTGACTTGTAAATTTTTTTTGCATTCGTATCAATTCAGTCCATCTGGCTAATTTTGATCCCAAATCACTGTCGTGGTATAGTCGGCATTGACGTGGATAATTTTTAAATTTAATTTTTTGAATTTTGTAGATTCTTTTTCCTTTTCTTTTTCTTCTTTTTTTTTTTCCCTTCCTTCTTCATCTAGTCAGTCGTCGAGTCTGACAACCAGCCAGAGTCAAGAGCCGGTGCCGGCCGCGTCACGCCGCCAACCGCTCAACATCAACGATTTATATATATATATATTGTGTGCGCTTTGACGTAGTAAGCAACAATGTTGTTACGAAGTGACATCCAATCTCGATTTGACATGGGTTCTGGCATCATCGTATGGATCCATAATCAATCTATACAAAAGCCCAGAAATAGAATGTTCTTACTACCAAAGGCCCAAAGGATCGCCACCACATTCATTCCTCGTTAAGCCTTTGCAATTTCTCCTGCCTTTTATATTTGTTTTTTTGTGATAGAATCCTTTTATATTTGTTTGGCGTGCTGGGCTCTGCAATAGGTTTTCTCTTCCTCTTACGTCGTCCTAAGTAATGGGAAGGAAAATTATGACCATCTTAACACCTCTTAGAGCACCTTACTAAATCAATTTCTTCGCCATTTTGCCAAGAAATCAGAATTCTCGCGGAAAGCATCTCACCGGGATAAAATGGTCCTCGGTCTCGCGACACCGTACACTTACCGAGTAGTGCTGCCTATGTACGACATGTTCATACTTCCTTCGTTTCCTCTACAGCCCAATCAATTTTCTTTACTCCGACGAATACTTTGTTTCGCCATTTACATGTCTAAAAATTCTAATCACAATTGGAGGAACGCGATCGAAAGTATTCCTTCCAATTTTACAGGAACGTGCCCCCGCGGCCCACCGCCGTTCTTGTTGTCTCCGGCTCATGAACAAGGTAAAACGCTGGCGAAATTTCGAACGAGTCTAACTTCAAATGCTTTGTTAGTTTTTCGATTGTGTTTTGTCGTGTATGATAGTTTCTTCTTCGCCAGTCCGACATTTGGTGCGCTTCTGGCCAACCGCGACAACAGATTGCGGATATTATTATGAATGAAACGGGAAAAAATAAAAAATACTATAAGAAGCATAGGGTGCTATTACTAATTACGAGAATGTGATGTCCTTATCCAAAAGTATTTGGAAATTACGGATGTTGACATATAATATAATCTTATGAGCATGTGCTCATGTCACACAAAGATATATGGTCGCCAAGAAATTTATCTTCTCTATGACTTTGGCCTATGTTATTTTATTTAAAGAAAGTAAGAACTTATTTAGGCTCCATTTGGTTCGCGAAGAATAACTTCTCGAAAAGCGTTTTTCGAACTTCTCGGTGTTTGGTTCGTAAAAAATAAGCTAGTCCCGAAAAATATTTTTTCCCATGGAAAAAAACTTCTTTAAAAGTGGGGAAAATATTTTTCTCTTTTTGAGAAGAGGAAACATTTTCCTCATCTTTTTCATCCTCTCTTTCACATATTCTTTCTCTTTAATTTCTTTTTACTTAATTTTCATTTTTAATAATTTTTCAAATTCGAATTTTTTTGAATAAAAATTTACTTTTTAGTTTTTAATTATTTTTTCTTGTTTAATTTCCTGTACAGCTGGTCTCCGATGATCGGCCACAGGGGAGGCTCAACCTCACTCCGGCCTCGCCGGAGGCCGATGAGCTCAAGTCGAGCCTTGCTAGACTTGGCGAGGCCAGCCTCGCTCATTCAAGGCCGAGCATTGCCGAGCTAGATCCTGCAAGGCTTGGCCTCGCTTGTGGCCGGTCGCTGGCCTTCACTGTGGTCGGCGACTGGCCTAAACAAGAAATTAAACAAGGCAAAAAAAAGGAGAGAAAAAAAATTTAAAAGTAAATTTTTATTCTAAAAAATAAAAATAATTAAAGATTTTAATTATATAATAATTTTTCTAGGAAAATCAATTCCTTGCCAAACAATAGAAATTATTTTCCAATTCATTTCCAAGTCTCAGCCAAATACAGAAGAATATGGTCATTTTCCTAGAAAATAACTTTTCGGGAAACATTTTTTGAAATCATCATATTTTTCTCGAAATAAACGTAGCCTTAGAATAAAAGAAAGAAAAGAAAAGAAAGAAAGTCCTGACGACATTCGTTGCGCTTCATATCTTGTGCCCAGTATGGTGCATGCAAAATCGCCGCGTTGGGGTCGCCGGGGTTTGTATACTCCGGTGACAAAACTACAGGGAAAACGGCTTTTATGTACTTTACAAATAGGAGGAACAAAACTGCCCTTCCTTTCATTATGATGCAAAAACTTAGCACTAGGAGCCCTCAGCTCTTAAGGGAAAGTCGCTTCGGTCTCATGGGAAGTGACTTATCAGTGCATCGAGAAGTGGTACCCCACTTCCACTTTGGTGTAGTTTTTGTTTGTATGGTACTAAATTGAACATAAGCCTTCCATGGGCAAAAAGCCTTTTCCGAGTAGAAATTCATTTTCAAAGAATTACAGTTTCGAAAAAATATAATGCTACAACGAGGGCATTGGAGTGGGATAAACTAGATCAATGGATATATATAGGAAGAAAAGTCTACGGATAGCGAGTTTTTTGGCGTGAAGAGAAGCAACAGTTGCGTGAGCAACGTTATTTCGCGAAGCTGCTCATTTTGAGGGAAGCAAAGAAGCATTTATCGATTGCGATTATTGAGAACTTCGGCTAAAGATGCATTTTCCAATTTATAATGTGACTCGGTGTTCTTTTTTCGAAGGTTTACGTCAACTTTTGGACGGAGCGTTATGTGAATTCAAATGAAACATAATTATATTCCTAGTTTTCGATTTTTTTCCGAAGTCGGAATTTTGTGAGCTGTTTGGATCTTCGCTAAAATTTTCTTTCTGTTGACACTTGAATTTTTGCTGGCAAGCCGAACATGCATTTTTTTTTTTTGCAAAAGAAATATTAAAAGCAATCAATAATAACAAATGAAGCTGCAGCCTATCCATTTAGTTCGCCTTCTTTAGTCTTCACCCTCCAGCCCGGTCCGACCACCTCGCTCCTGTCCAGTCCGCTAGGCCCACTCAGCTCGATTGTAAAATGATAGCTTAGTGTATTCCTTTGAGATGGTAGTATAATTATGGAACGACTATTGATTCGTACATTGCAATTGTACGGAACGATTTAATTCAGTTCAAAGGCTGCGTTTGGTGGTCCGGATTTGAGCCCGGATATGATAACTATTATCCTATCCGATGTTTGGCGATGCCATCCGGACCGGATAAATCCGGATATACCTGGATAAAACATCGGATAAGAAATCCGAGGGGAGGGGGTAGGATACACCCGGATAGGATAAAAAAAATAGCAAACCCTCTCTCTCTCTCTCTCTCTCTCTCTCTCTCTCTCTAACTTTCTGCAACGATATTTCACAAACCAGAGCACCAGCCATTTCCGTTCTCGTAATTCCTCTCTTCCTTCCCGCAGAATCGGTCCAGCCTAAGCCTTGGCAAAAATGGCGATTCGCAGAGAACAAACGAGGGCTGATGAAGACGACTAGCCCCGCATCCCTGTGTTCACCGTCGTCAAGAACGGCGCGGTTCTCAAGAACAGCTTCGTCGTCAACAATCCTCCCAGTCGCCGGGCCTCGCCGGTCCGGAAACGGCCGAGCACGACGCGGATGCGGGGATTGCAGAAGGCCGAGACGAAATGCTGATCGTCGGTCGACACCCCGACTGCCACATCATGTTGACTCACCCCAGGATCAGCAGATTTCACCTCCAGATTCATTCGGATCCGTCACGGCGCAAGCTCTATGTCGTGGACTTGTCTTCAGGTATTATCCGACGAGGATTCGTAAGGGGTAGAAATGGGATTCGTAAGGGGTAGAATTGCATCCGGCGAGGGTTCCGATTCTCCGACGAGGATTTCTCGGCGGCATTGGCCGCCCGATTCCTTGGCGGCCCGTGGTGGGGGGGGCCGGAGGTAGCATTATCGGAGTGGAGGAAACCCTATCCTATCCTGTCCGGATGTCTACCAAACATATAATGGGATTTTACAAATCCAAAAGACAATCCGGAGGATTTCTAATCCAACATTATCCTATCATATCCAGGTTTAAATCCGGACCACCAAACGCAAAGTGTAAACAATATGTATCAATTAGGTGAATCTTGAAAAGTATTTGGGAAAATTTCAAATAAGGACCTATAGTGAGGATGTTTTTTCAAATAAAAATCCAAAGTGGCTAAACTAGTATCAAATAAGGACCTACGGTGAGGTTGTTTTTCCAAATAAGGATCCGAAGTGGCTAAACTAGTATCAAATAAGGATCTCAGCTCGTCGGCTAGCCAAATGTTCACCGGCGATGAGCGTGTGACATTTTTGTGCCCGGTATATGGGCAATTTTTCCCGAGAAAAAATCTCGGTGAAAACAAGGGAGCCCTAAAAAAAAAGAAAAAAAAGAAACCCAACTTCTTTACGTTCTTCTTCTTCTTCTAGGTTCGTCTTCCCTCTCGCATGGAGCACCCATTCTCTATCTCTACAAAGTTGGAGAACAAATTTCTCTGTTCATGGAGCACGATCCTTGACACCCAGAGTTTCAAATGTACATGCTCTCTCTCTCTCTCTCTCTCTCTCTCTCTCTCTCTCTCTCTCTCTCTCTCGCTTGGATCCCAAAAGTTGATTCGAGTTGTGCTCGAGATGGGTACTCGAGGTCGATAATTCGGGATCGATGAACATGCTACTTGCTTTGGACTACTGGAATCTGATACATGATGTGAATATCAGGCTTTGTAGACTATTCGAGGTTAGATGCTGATTGTAAGCCTCAGATATTGGATAACAGGAGTGCTTTTTGTGACGTTGAGAACCCTGGCAACAATTTGAATGTAACGGGGACTGTCCCTCAGATCACGAAGAGGGAACCGAAAGAGCATTTCCCGAGCGCGGAAAAAGTGTACGTACCCAAGTTGAATCTCGATATGTGTTCTGTAAAACTCTTTTCCTGCTTGTTTATTGATGGGGTGCATCTTGTGGTTGAACCATGGACAGACAAATCTTGTGGTTTTGGGTTTGTTACTATGTCAAACATTTGCGTCAAAGTATTTAGGTCGATCTATGCTTGAAGGTCGTGTAATCACTGTTAAAAAAGGTTATGCCCTAGGTCTCTCTTTTCTTTCTGCCTATTGAATTTAGATATCTTGCTTGTGTCATTTAGTTATTGCTACATCATGAACGCGTGACTATGTTTATTACTTTCTTGACTTTGTTTCCTTGTTTGTTTGGGTAACTGACAGTTTAGATTTGTGATGACAGGCAGGAGGAGGAGGAGGAGGAGGAGGAGGAGGACATGAACTTCTACTCCGGGAAGGTATCTGCGATCACGACTATAGATGTGCATTATTTCTTTAGCATACAGATAAGTTGTCACGTCCCAAACGCGGCACGCTCTCTTAGGAATGCTTGCTAACCTCTCTACATCTCTTTAATACTTTTTATTACTTATACAGAGTATAGTTGATGCATGCCGAAGGAAGACTTGATCATAAATGATTGGGACGTCCATACAAATTACAAGTGTATATCCCTTCATATTAACTGGCAGACACACTTAACAAAGTATGGCCTTATAGGTTATCCGTTTATGACATAACAGTAGTCGAACTTTTTAAAACAACTCATGTATCACATAGCCATATATACATTGATACTTACAACCATACTAGTTTGCACATCTGGGAGGAAACCAAAAGTAAACGCAACCAAACTACGTCAAACTTCCAGATATCTTACATGGTTACAAAATGGCTATCTTCAAAAAGCTTTAAGCATGTTTTAAAGTTTTGATCCACTTGTTATAATATTGAATTTATAATCGATATTAATTACTTTCTTCATAACATGAGTTTTTTTTTCCTTTTTTTGGTCAAATCATAGCATGAGTTGAATCGCAAGAAATTTCACATTATTTTTTATGTGTTTATTCTTTGTTAATATTTAGATATGATATAAATATAAATATTTTTAACAAATTACGATTTTTCATATTTTAATCAGTTTTTTTCGAATATGGATTCATTCACACTATCGAAAAAGGCAATTAATTGTGTGTTCATAAGCTGTCATAAATAGAAATTTATTGTGAATAATAATATGAGACCATAAATTAAAATTGACCACGTCAAATGGTATAAAGAAGCAATTATATTGTGGCATTAATGAGAGGGATGACAAAAATAAAAGCAGTTTTATGGATTAACCTTAAAAAAAAAAGAAGCAATAAATTGAAGAGGAAGAGGAGGGTATTTTAGTAAGTTAACTAGAAAAAAGGAGTGTCTTAGCCAAAATTGGGTGAAATAGCGTTGCCCTATCTAAAATGTACCATTTCTAACGGATCCCATCTTTCTAAATGAACGACTACCTATGAGATACGATTTCTAGAAAATCTCATCTAACTAGGAAAGTTGAATTTTAAAGATAAGGGTTCTAACAAACATTGCCTTTCTAATTTTAAGGAACTTCTTGACAGATATGCAATTAAAGATATGCTTGAGATTTAAAAATTACCGGTTCAAATTTGATGACAGTTTGAATCAAAGAATCATATCTATGTCATTATAGATTAGATTTCCTGATTCCAGTGCAATCAAGACAAATCTCATCTTCCAGATTAGTCCAATTTTACACATTATCGTTAGGGAAATCATCCTAATTTGAACCGGTTTTCTAAACTAAGAAATATGCATAGGATATGAAATTATTGAAAATAGGCAACTACGATGTGTCAGAATATTTGCGGATAAAAACATATTTAAATTGCATATTGCACAAGGATCACACTGATTCAAAATTAGAAACAATATTAGCAAATCAAATTTAGACGAGACAACTTACCTGATTTGAAATATTATTCCCGATTTGAACGTAATGGATCGGAATGGGACCGGCTTGGGAAGGCTGCCGTGGTGCTTGAGGACTCATAAGTCATAGCAAGGCTTCTCGTTGGTGTGGTTATAAAAAAAAATAATGCTCTCGGCCGAAAAGTATAGATCAATCAAAGGACCACCGGGTTTGACTATCTGGTGTAGTAACGCTTTTTCCTTTCACGTCCCACCTTCTGTTCTTGGACTTGAAAGAAAATTCTTGATCTTCGTGCAGATTTTTATTTGAGCTTTATATGGAGGATTGGGAATAGTCGGTCTGTATCATTCTGGTTCGATGTATGGCACTCTCGAGGCCCGCTTTACAAGTTATTCGTAGATCGTGATATCTACCACTCTCGCATCCTCGTGACATCTCAGTTCGTGCATTTTTCTCCTCGGTATGGCAACCTTTGGCCGTGCTGACTGCTTTTACTACTTGGCAAGATGTGTTGTTGTTTGTTTGAAAAACAAAACAAAATAATGCATTTTTTGTATGCCACGTAGGATAGAAGGAAGAGAGAAAGTTTCTTTATTAATTAGAAGGCTGCTATAGTTTTTCAGATAAAAAAATGGGTAAGTAGGCTACACCCCACTATACCCGCGGCCATAAATAATTCTTATTTATTATTTTATTATTTTTTAAATATATTATTTTATAATTATATTATATTATTTTAATTGCGACTGTTCGGACATGAACAGTTGCGTCCGAACGGCGTTTGTCACTTACGAACAGTTGTGTCCGAATGACTGTTATCACCACGAACGGTCTTGTCAGAATTGTAATTTTTCGACATGAATTGGTGTGATGTTTCGGACATGAATTGGTGCGATGTTCCAAACATGAATTGGTGCGATGTTTCGAACGTGAATAGGTGCGTTCGTACATGGACAATTTAGACACCAAGAGGTGTGTTTATTAGTTTTATATATAGACAATTCTGTTCAGTTTTATTATCAACTTTCATTCTAAATTTTCTTTCAAAAAAAGATACAGCCATCTTTCATTATTTCGCAGAGAGTTTTAGGAGATTTAATGGAATTGCTATCCAGTATTCTCGCCGTGACTTTGTTGTATCCTGAAGGGAATTTGTCAGAAACATATAGCAACTTCGTGGGGCAAATTGATCCTAAAAGAGAGTGATTACACGCCTCAAAGTCCAACTACATTGTTACTTCATTTTATTATATTTTCCAACAACTTTTAAGATCAATTTTGTGCAATGATGGAGTCGGAGACCATCAAAGTGATGAATTAGAATATGGTCAAGCTGGATCGGTTTGACGGCAACAACTTCTCGCGTTGGAAGGACAAAGTGATGTTTCTGCTTACAGCTTTGAAGATATCTTACATTCTGGACCCGATTATGAGGCCTATTGAAGATCATGTTCCTACCGCTGAAGGAGAAGAACCAAATGTCGAATAGATTGAGAGGGTGAATAAAGCAAAGAAGCAACGTGAAGAAGATGAACTACTCTGTCGTGGACACATTCTGAATACGTTGTCCGATCGTCTGTATGACTTGTTCACGGAAATGAAATCTACTCGGGAAATCTGGAATGCACTGGAGTTCAAATACAAAGCAGAGGAACAAGGTACGATCAAATATCTGATTGAGAAGTATTTCGACTACAAATTTATCGATACTAAACCCCTTCTAGAGCAAGTCCATGAACCACAAGTTCTAGTGAACAAAATACGTGCTCCAAAAATCAACATTCCAGAAGCGTTTCAAGTTGGAGCAATTATTGCCAAATTACCTTCAAGTTGGAAGGACTATGGGAAAAGGCTGATGCACAAGACAGAAGACATTACTTTGGTTCAACTCCAGAAACATCTTCGCATTGAGGAAGAGTCAGGCTTGCGTGAAAATTCTGGATTATATGTGACAAAAGTGAATGTCTTGTCGGGTAATGGATTTCAGTCTAAAAAAAACTCAAACTTGAAACTCAAGAGGGTGCATAACTTTAAGAAGGCACAAAAGAAAAAGAAAGGAGGCTGTTTTGTTTGCGGCAAAGAGGGACATTTTGCAAGGGACTGTAAGCACCGCAAGAACAACACTTCCAAGGAGAAGAGTACACCAATGCCAATTGTGAAGGCAGATACCAATGCTGTTCAAGAAAACTATGTGGCAATGGTCACGCATAAGTTTTCAGATTTGAAAATCTCTGCAAGAGTTGATGGTATTGTGGCCACGATTATTGAAATTAATGCTACTTTTGTTCAATCGGGTTGGTGGTTGGATTCTGGTGCAACAGTTCACGTGTGCAAGGATAATTCCATGATCAAGAACTTTCAAGAGGTTGTTGATATTAACTATCGAGAGGTCCAAATGGCCAGCAACAGTTTTGCAAAAATAGAAGGTCAAGGCTCCATGGAGTTAGACTTCACTTCTGGAAAGAAAGTAACCCTTCTGAATGTCTTGTACGTACCCGAGATTAGGAAGAATTTAATTTCTGTTAACTTGCTATGTAAAAGGGGGTTTCGGGTATTGTTTGAATCCGACAAGGTTATCTTGTCGAAGAATGGAATATTTGTAGGAAATGGTTATGTCAATGAAGGCATGTATCAACTGAGTATCAATAATAAGATTGAATCTTCTATTTATACCATTGACTCTTCTTTTTTATGGCATAGTAGATTAGCGCATTTAAATTTTCGATATTTAAAAAATATGAAAAAATTAGATTTGATCGATTTTAATGGACAATTAGAAAAATGTGAAATTTGTGCTAAGTCTAAATTAAAAGAGACCTTTTCCGAGTACAAATAGGAATTCAAATTTGTTAGATTTGATGCATAGCGATATATGTGAATTCAATGGAATGTTAACTCGTGGTGGTAAAAGGTATTTTATTACCTTTGTGGATGATTGCAGTAGGTATTTGTATGTTTATCTCCTAAGATCGAAAGATGAAGCATTTACCATGTTTAAGAAATATAAGGCTGAAGTAGAAAATCAATTGGAAAGGAAAATTAAAGTTCTACGTTCAGATAGAGGTGATGAATATTACTTAAATGAATTTTCATCATTTTGTGAAGAACATGGTATTATTCATCAAACTTCAGCACCATACACTCCACAACAAAATGGTTTGGCTGAAAGGAAAAATAGATCTCTTGGAGAAATGATTAATTGTATGCTTTCAAATTCAAAGCTACCAATTAATTTATGGGGTGAAGCATTACTTACTGCATGTCATATTCATAACAGAATACCATCCAAGAAGACTAAAATAAGTCCATCTGAATTGTGGAAAGGAAGAAAGCCAAACTTATCATATTTTAAAGTGTGGGGTGTTTGGCTTATTATAGAGTACCAGACCCTAAGAGAACAAAGCTTGGTCCTAGAGCAATCAAAAGTATTTTCCTTGGATATGCTGAAAATAGTAAAGCTCATAGGCTTCTTGATTTAGAGTCAAATGTCATAGTGGAATCAAGAGATGTTGAATTCTTTGAGAATAAGTATTCTGCGGATTTTGAAATTATAGAGAATAATAATTCAAGACCTATAGAAATACAAGTAGATTCTCATGAAAAGGAAACAAAGGATTCGAAAATTATGACTGAACCAAGGAGAAGCACTAAAGCTAGAAAATTAAAAGATTTATGTCCTGATTTTATTACTCATGTTTTTCTTGTTGAAGGAGACAGAGAAAATAATGTGGTAAATAAATACCCTTTAGTATTAAACTTAGAAGACGATCCTAAATGTTTCAGTGATGCTATGTCTTCAAGAGATGCTTCTTTTTGGAAAGAAGCTATAGATGATGAAATGGAGTCAATTATGTCCAATAATACTTGGGTATTAGCAGATTTACCAAAAGGATCTAAACCTATTGGAAGTAAATGGGTTTTCAGGAGAAAATATAACTCTGATGGTACAGTCCAAACTTTTAAGGCTAGGTTAGTGGCCATAGGATATAGACAAAAAGAAGGAATAGATTATTTTGATACTTATGCCCCTGTAGCACGTATAACATCTATTCGGATTCATTTTGCTCTCGCATCCTTTTATGATCTTTGTGTTCATCAAATGGATGTTAAAACTGCTTTCTTAAATGGAGATTTAAATGAAGAAATTTACATGGAACAACCAGAAGGTTTTATACTTCCTAGGAATGAAAAGAAAGTGTGTAAATTAATTAAATCTCTTTATGGACTTAAGCAAGCTCCAAAATAGTGGCATGATAAATTTGATTTAGTCATATTATCCAATGGTTTTAAACATAATAATGATGATAAGTGTATTTACTCTAAGTTCACTAAAGACTATGGGGTCTTGGTTTGCTTATGCGTTGATGATATGCTTATTTTTGAAACTAATATGACTGGAGTAAATGAGACTAAAAAGTATCTAATTTCGAATTTTAAAATGAAAGATTTAGGTGAAGTAGATACTATTTTGGGTATCAAAGTTAAAAAACATAGTGGAGGTTACTCTTTAAGCCAAGGAAATTACATTGAAAAAATGTTAAATAAATTCCAGCATCTTGGTTACAAAGTGGCGAATAATCCATTTGATCCCAATGTGAAGTTAAATTATAATTCTGGTAGAGCTATAGCACAGCTTGAATATGCGAGCGCTATAGGGTCTTTAATGTATGCAATGTATTGTACTAGACCTGATATTGCATTTTCCGTGTGTAAGTTGAGTAGATATACTAGTAATCCAAGTATAGAACAATGGAATGCTATTACACGAATTTTTGGCTATCTTAAGAGAACAAAAAGTTTAGGATTGTTCTATAATAATTATCCGGCTGTACTAGAAGGATACACAGATGCTAGTTGGATTACAAGCGTAGGAGTTAAACATTCCACCTCTGGATGCATTTTCACATTAGGAGGATGTGATGTATCTTGGGCGAGCAAAAAATAAACTTGCATATCTCACTCAAGATGGAATCAAAATTTATTGCTTTAGCAGCAGTTGAGAAAGAGGCCGAGTGGATTACGAATTTATTGTTGGACAGTTTAGACACCAAGAGGTGTGTTTATTAGTTTTATATATAGACAATTCTGTTCAGTTTTATTATCAACTTTCATTCTAAATTTTCTTTCAAAAAGAGAGACATCCATTTTTCATTGTTTCACAGAGAGTTTTAGGAGATTTACTGAAATTGTTATCCAGTATTATCGCCGTGATTTTGTTGTATCCTGAAGGGAATTTGTCAGAAACCTATAGCAACTTCGTGGGGCAAATTGATCCTAAAAGAAAGTGATTACACGCATCAGAGTCCGATTATATTGTTACTTCATTTAATTATATTTTCCAACAAGATGTTCCCCTGGTCTTTGTGGAAGAGAGGGAAGATCAACTAATTTGGCAAGGGCATTCCTCTGGCTCTTTCTCGTTGACTTCGGCTTGGGACTTCACCAGACCTAAGGGGTGGTGTGTCGCTTGGCACACCTTTATTTGGGACCGAGCGTTTGCTCCTAGACATGGTTTCTTTCTATGGCTCGCCACACTCAACCGTCTCCCTACTCAGGTGTTGCTTCTTACTTATGGCAGAATTTTAGATGGTACTTGTGCTTTTTGTCATTGTAGACCTGATTCCATAGATCACTTATTTTTTGGATGTTCTATCATGGCTCTTTAGCACTTTTTTGGGCTACCAAGTGCAACTTGCCTTGGCAGAAGAGATCTTGGCAGGATACTATTTGTTGGGCTATACATCTTTTTGGTGGCCAGTCATTTCCTCATCGGTTAGCTTGATTCTCTTTTGGGGCCCTTTGCCATATGATTTGGATTGAGAGGAACCATATCCTCTTCAGAAACAAGACGTTGTGTGTGTCGGCTCTCATCCAACATCTTCTCAAGGTTGTTAGGGACAAAGGCCTCACCTTTCATCATATTAAAGATAGTCCCCACAATAGGCGGTTGCAAAAGAATTGGGGTATCTCCCCTTTCATCTTTGAGGATCGGCCTGGTGCTGCCTAGATTTTCTTGTTTTTTTTTTTTTAGTTCGTGATTCTTATTTCCTTAGCCGCCTTTTTGGCTTGTTGTCTTTTATGTTTTCCGTGTGGCCTTTCCACTGTCTCTTGGCTAGTGTTATGGCCGTGGATGGGCCGCTGTTTGCCCCGTTTGGATATCGCTTTGGCCTTGATGTATCTTGCAGACCGCTACACCTTTGCACCCTTTTGGACACGTCAAGTGTCGTGATGGGTACGAGGTTTTTGTGTTCGGTCTTTTTTGTGTAGTTGGCGCCTTGGAAAGTTATATACATATTTACTTAAAAAAAAGGGTTTTTCCTTTCACAGGACGTAAGTACACTTTGAATTTCTTGATTCGATGAGGTAATTAGTTCAAGAAGAAACTTGATTGCATTATGCACGTATTCTTTGGGAATGAGTCTTTTGTGTTTATTGTGTAATTCACCCGTCTGGCTCAGGCCAAACTTTCAACTCCATTACCTGATTCCCTGGCTCCCTCACTAACTCGATCAGTTGGTCCATAGAGCCATCCATTCTTCATATATAGAGAAAGCTTACTAAAATATGGATCTCGAGCCGGGACAGGTCGGGGTAGGTATAGGTCACTTAATTTGTATTCTGCATAAATGATTGCATCATTTTCGACCCGACCCGTTTGAAGGGTCTAGATATCACATACCCATTTCTTGTTTAGTAATTTGTTAACTTAATACGAAATATTCAAATCTTTCATTTCTTATGGATATGAACAAATAGAGCCAGTTGAGTTGATGAGATTCTTAGATCTTAGGCAATTAAATTGATGAGGTCTCATGTTCGAATATCCTCGACCATGTCTTGGGGGCCACTAAATTGATGAGATCTCAGGTTTGAAGCTCATCGGCCACGTCTTGGGGGCCACGTCTTGGGGGACTTAACTGGTTTCGAGGAATAGTCCACTGCACGTGGAAATCTCGATTATTCTCCTTTCGAAAATATTGTTATGTACTTTTTCATGTCGCGGTTTAAATAAATTGATTTAGGAGATTATTTATACATCTGTCAAGGAAAACAACACCGGATTGTCCATTCTATTTATTTATTTATATCATATCTCGCTTCCATTCCACGGCAACTGCGACCCGACCCGAGACAACGACCCAGTTTCTTGACCACCTTTGTTTACTTGAGAAATTAAAATCCCCTCTTCCCTTCTTTTCTTGTTTTGTCTTTTTTACTCGAAGTGCCACCCATTTTCAATTTTTCTCCTTCTTTCCCGGAATTGCGCGAGGCTTCTTGAAGAAGCATTCCTTTTCTCCTTGATAATCTGATTATGGGCTCAAACTTATGAATTAATGTGATTGGGGATAGTTATCAAAAAGGTTTTTAACCAACCGCGCGGATGTCAATTTGTACGGATCCTAATTCAGCCATAAATATTTCAATTTTGGCCAATTAAGTCATAAGCATTCTGACGATTTTCTTACGTAATCCTTCCGACTTGTTTTGGCCAGAAACCGCTGGCGTCGTCGGAAACCATCCTACGTGGCATGGCCAGCGATTATGGGCACAATTTCTATAATTTTTAAAAAGAATCGGATTTTTATTTATTTTTAGTTTCGTTTTTTTTTTCATTGTGGCAAGCAAGGGTCGCCCAAAAGAAAAACAAATAAATAAATTTTAACACATGTCAGCATTGGTTGTGCCACGTAGGACGGTCAATATCAACCCATGCGGTTTTTGGTTAAAACTGATTGAAATGACTACATTGACAAATTATCAAAAAAGTTTAAGATTGAATTAGCCAAATTGATAGATTTATGACTAAACTGGCATCCATGCACTAGGTCTAGGACTATTTAAAAAAGTTATCCTTGTACTTGAGTGACAGCAAAACATATAAATTTTACAAGCATGTTCGAGATTTAATTCAAGCACCCATGTAAATCCATCCCTTATGTAATTAAATGGGAAATTCAATTTGTTGAGAAGCTAATGTAAATGGACCATGTGTGATATAGTCTCAATTTAAACCAAGTTTTTTGGAGAAATATCAAGCAGAAATTTCTTATTGAGATGACCAGAGTTCTAAAAGTTGCCATTGGAGCTTGTTTTGAGACTGAACTACATGGAATAATATCGTTAAGAACCACTTTGTTGAGGATTAATTCAATCGCGAATTCAATTTTTTTTTACTTGAATAATTTGTTTTACATTCAGAAAGTTCAAATCGAAAGCACAGTCAAAATCTAGCAACTCAATTATATATGTACTTGTAATCTCATGCAAACAATAAGTAATTTTATTTAGATGAATTGTAATTAAGTACATCAGGCAATGGACAAAATCGTAAATCGAAAGGTATCGATATAATAATGAAGTGATTCCTAACATGTCTAGTACTTTCTTAACATAAATTAGAGATGTCTTATATTACGGTACTTTAAAGCTTTTTATTTTTTTAATCTAATAGACCAAATCTTTGTTAGTTTTCTAGAAATGCTAGTGTTTGTCGGGCATGATGAGTTGTTCTTTGCGAGGGTGACGGTTTTGTAGTACTCCATTTTTTGGCCGACCGCGACAATTGTTGATGCAATCGAGCAGGGTCTTATGTTATTATATTAATGATGTTTTGCTCTTGTTCCCCGTGGCAATCTGCAAGAAAAATAAAAAATACAGGGTGCCAAATGGCAATTACAAGAACCTCATATCCTTATTACAAAGCTTCGGTGAAATTAACGTTTAAACAACTATTTAATCCTATGAGCATATGTTCTGTCACATTCACACATGGTCAAAAACAAGGGTAATTCGCCTGTAAACATCTAGGCCCCACGGAATAAATCCAGTTCATGTGATAATGGCTTTTTTTTTTGTTTTTTTCATGTTAATTATATATTGTTATTCTTTTAGATCATTATCAATATTTATCACCTTGGAGAATCAGTGCTAGTTCTTTGCTTTCTTTTAGGCTCCATTTGTTTCTAGAAGAAAAATTAATATGAAAAGCATATTCCTTATAATGACAAAATTTCTATCGCTTAGGAAAACGATCCAATGGAAAATTTATTAATTATAAAATATGTATGTCTAAGTATTTTTTTTTACGCGAAAAGCATAATTTGTTTCCAAACTGATGTTTAAGATCTCTTAATCAAAAAGTGGTGACTGTCGAATTCACCAAAAATAATTCCTACTCTCAAAATGACAAATAAATTGTACTTAGTGTGAGCAGGGTCGAATCCACAGAGACTGACAAATTGTTAATTCTTTGAAAACCAAGTAAACAATAGAAATGAAATTAACAAGGGAGGTTTGTGCAGAATATACTTAAACAAAATAAGTAAACGAAATTAAAAAAAAAATCAGATTATGCAATATCTAGCAAATGTAATATCATTCAATTTCGGAAGTTGATCATTGAGTCAAACGAATAATCTCAAATGCTGCATTAGATTGGTTATGGTTGTTGAAACGCTTCTAACAACCTAATCTTTCCTTAATATGGACACACACCTATGATTAATTCCTTATTAACGAATAACCCCGACACGTGCCAAGGATTCAATTCCTTAATAGCATGAAAAGCAAGAAAAACCCAACCCTAGCCAATAAATCACACACATAACTTATTCAAGCTAGATCATATATTCTCATAATACAACCTGAAAATCTAGTTTTAATCAAGTTATATTATCTGCCACTATCATTAAAACACCTAAACAATTACGGGTTTGGGTATTTCGATTGGAAAACTATCACCCTATCAATTGCACAACGAGCTCTTATTGTAACAATCAACAAATCAATGATAAACAATAAAATAGAGAATATATAAATACTGCAGAAATTAAGAATGAGAGTTAAGTTTAGATCTCACAACTTGAATGAACTTGAACCTTGATAAACCTTTGCTAGATTTAAAAGGAGTTAGCCACACATGGTTACAAAATGCGCAAAAGAGAAGAATAAAAATGCTTCTGAATTTTCTGGAATCAACGTCTGTTTTCTCTTCTTGAGTTCAACCTCTTAAATGGAAAAAAAAGAAAGTCTAGAAAAAAGAAATTCTATCCAACATGGAAAAAGAAAAAGTAGGCAAAATCTTCTCTCTGATATCCCTAATTAAGAGTCATATTTAAGTACAAAAAATTAGGGGTAAGCGGTTCCAGGTTCCGGGTAGGTTCCATCTAGAACCTGGAACCTACCCTCGGGTATAGGTTCCTCATTTTTCGAAACCTGGAACCTACCATGAGTTCCCTGGAACCTAGAACCTACCCTGCCACAGGTTCCAGATCCGGTTCCAGGGTACCCTAGAACCTGCCGAGCCGCGAGAAAAGATTTTTTTTAATATGAATATACAAGCTCAAATGTGAAGTAATATGTTTTTATACTATAACACCATTTATTATCTGTCGTCTTCATATGTCGGTGTTGCTCGCATCCTATGAACTTGAAAGATCCCCACTATCGCGACCCTCTCCTCGAGGAGCGAGGGGGCTAATGGGCCGCCCGATGTTGCCTGATCGGACGCGGGGCTCTCCCAAGGTTCATTCCCCAAATCGCAACGGCTGGATATACGTGGTCGACCTTCGATGCGATCTGGTGACATGTTATATGTGTACATGCCAAGGAGTCTCCACCAATCGTTTCGTGGAGGGTACGATCGGGAACCTTATCGAATAGTTGGGAGCGATCTATTCGATTCTGCGGAAACCAGAGAAACGGGATCGGGGACTTTGTTACTCCAACTACTAGAGTTGACGCCCTTTCGGCACCTAAGTTGAATGATTTATCTAACCCTATGATTTCATATAGATGAGTGGGGTACGGATCATAATTCTAAGAGTTCATGCAGACAGGAATGGTTACCCTATCACTCACAGTCAGTAAAAGTAAATGCGCAAATCAAGGATCCAATACATGCTGATAAAACACATGAAAGCAGCATGGCATCCCTAATGAGGCCCTATTGGCCTAAAGAAGTATCAATCAAGGCTTAGGAGTGATTTAGACATGATTCGCCTATAAGGGGTAGAATCGTAATTTTGAGAAATTTAGGGACAATTTTCCTCAGAAGGGAAAAATTGTCATTTCAGATGGAATACACAGTCAAAAGATGGTAGAAATGGGATTGGCGATCAAATCCTCCCATTTCCTATTTTTCGGGAATTTCTAGGATTTTTTTGGAATTTAAAAGTGATTTTACCCTTGGAGGGGTAAAGTCATCATTTTGGACAAAGATGGAAACTGAAAATCTCAAATATTAGGGTTGGTCACCCACCTGACCCAAACCCTAACTTTAAGCAATTTTCATAACTCGATTGGAACAAGAAAGACGGTTTTCCCATTGAGGGGCAAAATCATCATTTTGAGAAAAGGGACGAGACTCGAAAACCCAAGCCCAAGAATTGGTCGCCTCACCGACCCTAATTCTTGCATTGACATTATCGAATTTATCTCGCTTACACAACAGAAGCGACTTACCCCTAAAGGGTAATATCGTCAATTCTCGGAAGAACGGATAAGAAACCCCAAAAATAGGGTTGACCAGTTGTCTGTAGTCAATCCTTGATTTTTGGGGATTTCTAGAGTGTCTAGGATTTTCTCACAATTTTCCTACATTTTTTTGGGATTTTCTAGAATTTTCTAGCATTTTTTTTGGATTTTCTAGGATTTTTCTTATTTTTTTTATTTTTAAAATCATTTTCTGATGATTTTATTTAAAAAATATTATTCGGACCGGGTTGGGTGACCCGGCCCACGACCCACGGGCGACCGACCCGACCCGCACAAAAACGGCACCGTTTCAATCTCTCCCGCTCGAATTTTCAAATTCCCGCCCAAATCGAACCGACGCTCCTGATTGTGCCACGTGGTAGACGCGCGGACAGTCTGATCTTAACAAGGAACCAACGGCCCAGATTGAAACACTAGATTAAATCATGACCGTCCGATCTAAAGAAGATTTTTTATTTCTAAAAAAGGAGATCGCGACGCGTGGCGCTCCTACCATCGTCGGATCAACTTTCTTTCGGTTATAACAACCGGCACTGACGTGGCTGCCACGTGGGCGCCACGTCAGCGCCACATCATCGTTGACCCGATCAACTTTTGTTGACCGGTCAATAGGTCTGCCGGGGAAGATAATCGGCGCCGGCGCTCCCTCGCCGGCGCCTCGTGGGAGGGCCATATCTCGGCCTTCCGACTTCCAAACTCGACGAAATCAGCATCATTCGACTCAGCCCGAGGAGTTCTACATCATATATCACAATCAACATAGCAGAATCAAATTTGATTAACCTGCAAACCTAGGCCGGAGCTAATATTCGGCGAGAGTCCGCCCTAGCCTTTTATAACGTCGAACGTGCATTTCAGATCATCAAACATCATCTATGGAGTTAGAGAGAACTTACCTGATAATCACGAGGCGTCGATTTCACTCGGATCGAGCTCTCAAGCTCTCGACAGGTTGGGATGGTCGGAGGTCAGACCCGGCGTTTCACACAAGGAAAATGCAAGAAACCAATTGGAAAAGGATCAGTGATGCACAAGGAGTAAATCGCGACTCCTAAAATACAAAATGGTCTAGAGGAACGCAAGTTGCCATTAGAGGCCGAAGCCAAGCTCGGGGAGGAGTCTCACCTTTTTCAAGAGCGTCGGCGAGCATGGGTCGGTCCGACGAGTTCTCCGGGTTGAGACGAAGCTAATGGGAGTGGCGGCGTAGAACGACGTCGTCTGGATCGCCGGGAACGCGAGCTCGAATTTCTTGAGTTCGGAGCTCCCTTGGTCGCCGATCTCTCTCTCTCTCTCTCTCTCTCTCTCTCTCTCTCTCTCTCTCTCTCTCTCTCTCTCTCTCTCTCTCTCTCTCTGCGAGCTCTCCGTATCCTCTCTCACTCTCAGGTCGTTCGTCCTCTCTGTCGTCCTCCTTTTGTCATCCCCGTTCTTGAACCTCTTCTAACCGACCCCCTCAACTGAATCTGTTCTCCGCAACCCCCCTCCTCCGTCGGCCGTCCAAATTCGGTTCTAGACCTACCAGCCTTGTCTTGCACGCGCGACGCCAGTTCTTGCCAGTTGGAGGCCGGACGTATGTGGATGAATCACTGGCGCCGGATCGTGGCTTGGGCACGTGCATTTGCAATTTCAGCTTCGCCTCCTTCGGGTTCCTGTGCGTGCGCGAACAAGCATAAGGAGATGACGTTGTCTTCTTTCTACTTGTGACCAACTTTGGTCAATGGGTAGACTGGGTTGGGTCAACCCGACCCAGTTGACCCGATTTGGCATTTGTTTTACAAATTAGCTGTCCTAATGTGCAAATATAATAAAATTGACACTAAAATTAGACTCCATGGCACAGACTTCATCTAAAAATATGATTTTCGTGACCATAACGCATATAGTCGTGTGAAAACCCAAATGTTGAGTAGGATCCGAAATTGATTTTTTGCCAAATTGGACTTCTTAACGAATGGATTGGAGTCAATTGAGCCCACCGTAAGATTTAGGAGGTCAAACCTATAAGGAGGAAGCCTTGGGGTTCTATGGGTGTCCCTCAGAAAAGTTTAATTTCAGAATTGCCACCATAGGGACTAAAATGAATAGAATCTTTATGCAATTAGGTCCCTAAAGCAAAAATTGATCAAATTAGCACACAATTGAACCAAATTGAAACGTAGGGCAATCAAGTTGAATGTCAAGACTCGGAAGATGGAAAAGATTGCAAATAAAAAGATTCAAAACATATTTTTTGACAAATTCAACCATGTTCGTTACAAAGAAACACACAAAATTAAACTTTAATTTCGACTTTTGATGAGGTCAAAATGACAAGAAAATTAAAATATAAATATAAATATTTTTTTTATATTTTTGTGACCTCGAATGCTATTTTTGCTGATTTTTCATTTATTTTCCTATTTTCTAAAAATACTAAAAAATGCGAAAAATATGAAAAATTATTTTTTGGTCAAAAATGGTTCCTTAGACTTGGCCAAGGCCACCAAAGTTGATTTTGTAATTTTTTGACTTTTTATATATTTTTTGTGATTTTTCAAAATAAGACTGAAAAAAACTTGGTCAAAAATCAAGTGTTAACAGCTGCCCCTCTTTGAGAGGAATCTCGTGAGAGGTTTCACTTAAAGACAAGTGACACCCGAGTCTAGACCGATTCGACTGGGGAAAATAAAAACGAACCCTTACATTCAATCTTTCTTGTCTTCCTAGTAGACGCTCTACTCGTCCTATCTTAGTTGACGTGAGAGAAAGTAGAGAGACCCACCTGCTATTTACATGTTGCTCACCTGCCTGACGCTCGTGTGGCATGCGCGGTGTATGGCGGATTCAAGTGAATACCTAGGGACTCGTCTCTTGAGTATCCTAGGGCGGTTAAACTCTAGCCCGTATGGTAGGCCAAACCAGAGCGGGATTCCTATTTTTGATAGGAGCCTATGAATGACGCACCCATTCTTTTAGGGATTTTCAAAAGTTTTGATCCGTATGGTGGATCAGACCATGAATAGGACCCTATCTATTAGGAACCTATGGATGACGCACCCGTTCTTTAGGGATTGTCGAACAGTTTGATCCGTCATGGGGATCAGGCCGTGAATAGGACTCCTTTCTACTAGGAACCTATGGATGACGCACCCGTTCTATAGGGATTGTTGGACAGTTTGATCCGTCAGGGGGATCATGCCGTGAATAGGACTTCTTTCTGCTAGGAACCTATGGATGAGGCACTCGTTTTGTAGGGATTGTCGAACATTTTGATCCGTCAGGGGGATCAGGCCGTGAATAGGACTCCTTTCTGCTAGGAACCTATAGATGACGCACCCGTTATGTAGGGATTGTCGGATATTTTGATCCGTCAGGGGATCAGGCCATGAATATGACTCCTTTCTGCTAGGAACCTATGGATGACGCACCCGTTCTGTAGGGATTGTCGAACATTTAAGCTGATCCTACACTTTGAGAAATCAACTAGGGCCTATACAAGTGAGATGTGCTTAACTTTTAGGCACACCAAATGAGCTATTCTGGGCCTAGGGATTACCTAGAACCTTACAGAAAGGCAATTCTGAATATTATCCTTTCGACATGTTAGGTGACATTCTGGGATCTAGGGACTCCAAATATCCTGCAGAAAGCTCAAACCTACAAAAACTTTGATAAGATTTTTCTGGGATTTAGGGATTACCTGAAATCTCGCAGAAAGTCGATTCTGAATATCATCCTTTTGGCATGGAAGGTGACATTCTGGGATCTGGGAACTCCAAGCATCCTGCAGAAAGCTCAAACCTACCAAAACTTTCATAATTTTTTTCTGGGATTTAGGGGTTACCTGAAATCTTGCAGAAAGACGATTTTGAATATCGTCCTTTCGACATGGAAGGTGACATTCTGGGATCTGGGGACTCCAAGCATCCTGTATAAAGCTCAAATCTGAAATCTCGCAGAAAGACGATTCTGAATATCGTCCTTTCGACATGGGAGGTTTAAACCAAGAGAGATAGCATTCTGGGATTTGGGATTACCAGGAATCCATCAGAAGCTTAGTCATACAAATTCTTCTTCATAGAGAAATGTGTCATTCTGGGACTTGGGGTTGCCACGAGTCCTGCAGAAATTTAAACCAAGAAAGATAGCTGTCTGGGATCTGGGGTTACCAAGAATCCGCCAGAAACTTAGTCATATAAACTCTTCTTCTCAGAGAGAGGTGTCCTTCTGGGACCTGGGGTTACCACAAGTCATGTAGAAGTTTGAACCAAGAAAGATAGCTGTCTGGGATCTAGGGTTACCAAGAATCCGTTTGAAACTTAATCCTATAAACTCTTCTTCTCAAAGAAAGGCGTCCTTCTGGGGTCTGGGGTTACCATAAGTCCTGCAGAAGTTTAAACGACAAAAGATAGCATTCTGGGATTTGGGGTTACCAAGAACCCAGCGGAAGCTTTGACTAAGGAAGGTTATGTCCTTTTAAGATTTGGGGTCATCAAAGATCCAAGAAAGCTTGTGTTCTTTTGAGATTTGGGATCGCTAGGAATCCTTCAAAAGCTTAAACAAGCAAATTTTCTTTACCAAGAAATATGTCCTTCTAAGATCTGGGGTCATCAGAGATTCAAGGGAGCTTGTGTTCTTTTGAGATCTGGGATCGCCTGGAATCCTGCAGAAGCTTAAACAAGCATTACCAAGAAATATGCCCTTCTGGGATCTAAGGTTGCAAGAAATCCAGCAGAAGCTCAAACTTGAAAGTTATTCTTCATAAAAGAAGTAGCATTCTGAGGTCTGGGGATATCAAGGATCCTACAGAAGCTTGAACTTGTAAATTCTTTCTTACCAAGAGAGGTTGTATTCTTCTGAGATATAGGATTACCAGGAATTCTACAGAAGCAAGAGAGGTAGTGTTCTTCTGGGATTTGGGGTTGTCAGAAATCCTGCAGAAGTTTAGACATGTAAATCGTTTCTTACCAAGAGAGCTACAAGCCATTCTAGGAGCCGAAGTCATCAAGAATCTTGCAGAAGCTCCAATCTGAAAATTTTCTTACCAATGGCACATCAATGGTCTTTAAGTGATATCTAATGTCAAACTGTCATCACTTTATGAATTATATCGTAGTCATGAAAAATTTCAATAAATGCATTATGATGCTGGAGGTTATCCAAAACACCATGCAACATACGGAAGTGATCAAAAATTCCTTGTGGGGAAAGTTTGAATCAAACAATCTGAAATTACCAAAAGAGTTTGGTTAAAACGTCCATTGGAGTATTCTCATCAAAAAGGACTTCTCACCGTTTTTGAGATAATGGTCTTTTATCAAGAATACACTCGAATTTCCTATCAAACGTATGCCTAGGGTTCAGGATCATTCGTAGTGAATACACCTCGATCGATCAGGAGGACTTCCAAGGGACCGTAATGTTGGGCTTGGTCAACGGTTTTCAAGGGGGGACTTGCAAGCAAGTCAAGGCTTTTGAAGAGAAGTCTTCAACGTCTGCTCCAGGTTTACAAGTCAAGAAACCTGCAAAATGTGAAAGAAATAATCTTGCTCGGACTTTTTCGAGCTAAGCTTATACATTAAACCCTATGTCAATCCAAGTGCCTTAATCAGAAAAGGCTTTTCAGGGTTGTAACGTAGGTAGGATTGGGGACCAAAAAGGCTTGTTTTTGGCTCAGAATACACGAAGGGTTTAACATTGGTGATCACTGCAGGTTTGCCGCCGATCTTGTCCCTTTCGGTTCAAAGAGCGTCTTCAGTTTTCGAAGTGCATTGATAGTCTTTGGAGAGCATCGTCAGTCTTTTGAGGATACTTTTTGTGTTTGGAGAGCATTACTGATCTTCGGAGAGCATCATCAGTCTTCGAGGCGCACATTTATCTTTAGAGAACATCTCTCTCATGTTAAGACGGCGTCAATATCTTGTCTATGTTTTTGTCATCTGAATGTGACATAATTTGGGAGTATCTTTCACAGTCCAGTTCCCATGGGATTTTCTTTTACAACCAGATCTCACTAGTGACCTATACAAAGGTATCATGCCATCTTTTGGCATTTACAAGATCAAACACATGATTCACAAGTGTACAAGCACTTGGATGGGCATTGGCCTTGCTTTTACCAGGCACTTTGCTTTTTCTTGACGCCCATAATTGAATTTTTCTCTCTTTTTTCTTTTCATCATCTTTTGTTGAAATCTCATCTTTTCCTTTCTTTTGGGAACCAGGATGCTAGATATACAACTTGAATCTCAGCACTCAAACATTAGTCTAGGAATTTTTACAAATCCTATCTTTCGAACTTATCCGTTCTTGAAGTGACGTCGCTTTAGTCTTGAAATATGCAATGATCACCAACGGGTTTATGAAACGAATGTATAGGCTCAACTGGTCTGTGCAAAGAGTAAAAGTTTATAGGATAGAGAAACGAATGCTTTTTGTCATCTTAAAGCATTTGAGTTACCATAGAAGTTAAAATGACAAGCAACACACGAAGATTGATGCAAGTATGAGCAAGAGAATTTCTAACCATTTACCTCCTGATACTGCTAGACTTACCTCTAGTTGGCCCCAATGTGGGGTGGTTCTTGACAGGGGCAAAAAATGAAACCGTCGTTCAAGGGGTTATCAATGGTCACCTGTAGTGTTTATGATAGAGAAACGAATACCTCCGTCGTTCCAATACGTGTAATCACTGCGAATAACCCCTACTTCCGTAGGTCAATGTCTCGCTATCCTTACCACTCCACTCATCTCTCAAGTGTGTATAGGACGTGTTTGGATCAGGCTTGCCTCTTATCTAAGGAAACATCCTTTTGAACAATTTAAACAACTCTTGTTGGAAAAGTTCATTTCACTTTCTCCAAAACTTACCCTCCAAGGGGATTTATGATGCACAATGCATATTTCAATCATGTTCAAATAACCTCCAAGTTTAAACATGAACGTCAATGATGTGACTGTGAAAATTTGGTGTCTTTCTAGACATGAGAATTGAATGCACGCTAGATTCCAAGAAGTCTTCAAATTCTAGTAATAAGGATTCTGAAAGTTTTAAAACCTAAGAGATAGGGAAATAAGTACTTACCTGCCCAGCGTGGCTAGGGATCCCTGAAAATATAAAAGGAATATGTTAGTGTGTGCTCTCGAATTTCAAAAAATTAGAACGATACACCTTACCCTTGATCATGTACTCCATTGGAAGTGCATCGGTTCATGAAAATCTGCGTTTTTCCTAACAACACAGGATGGTTAAGTGTTCTAAAATTTCTTAAAATTCTCAGTCTTTGGAGAAGAAGGCATGTACCTGGCCACCACGATAGTACGCCCTCTTAATCATGTGTTCTAATCTAAATGCTGATGCGCGGATTACAGAAGTCCGCCATTTTGACCTACGGCGATGATCCCTTTGTCTGATTGGGCAATGAATCCTGCTCGATGACTCCATTCATCCTTTTGGGTTTGTTCCATGCCACTCTTCGAAGTTCTTTATTTAAGGAAAAATGAATTCTTATCAAAATGTATGCTAAAGCATGTGGTGTGGAGGCGATACTTTTTACCCTCCACTCGATCTTATAGCCAAAGATCATTTCTTGAATGCTTGACTTCCGAAGCTGTTATCCTCCAATGATCATTTCGCCTTGAATTTGCGTCGGCGAGTTCTTTCCTTCTGAGTCCTTTTGAATGCCAATAATTTTCTGTTGAAATTAGGGAAAATTCAAATTAGGAGAAAGATCATTGGAGATCAAATTAGAACGACACAAAGTTACCCTTCACTCGAGTTTGTATCTTGAGGTTTGACTCTGATGTGAACGACTCTTCCATCACGTTCATTGATCTTGCTGGGAATGAAATGCCACTTTTTCATCCAGTCGGGTAGATGATTTGCTTGCCCTAGTTAGGCGTGACTTGTCATGGCTAGGTAATGATTGCCCCAGCTAAATGGCTCTATTCATTTTTGTATTTTCCCGCAATACCCTGTCCAATTTGGGATATCTCTTACTTGGATCTTCACTTTACTTTTCACCTTTGAGGTGTCATCCTTCCAATGTTTGAAAAGATCGTTTGCTTCAAGCGTCTTGTCACTTGTGACCATCTTTGTGATGTTCTCCTCTTATTTGACCCATGATAATGTCCTATCGGCGTATTCTGCCATAGAAAGAAATGGTTTTGCATTAGTAAATGCGAGAAAAAGAGGTAAATTGGATACGACACCAAACTACCATTCTCTTGTCAATTGTCGACATTTCTCTTTTGATTGAGTCCATTCCAATATTGTATACTGATATGGACAACATTTATCGAATCCCTCCATCCACGCTTGAAGGCGTTGGTAACATCAATAATCCATTTGCCCCAGTTGGGTGACGTCTACCTTGGCCAAATGCCTTAGCATTTTTCATATCCTTTGACAATTTTCAATCACATTTGAAGAGGTCTTTGTACCTGTACAGGAAATCATGAGTATTCATCCTTGTTTGACTTTTTTTGAATCACTTAAGAACATGATACTCCCTTTGAGGTATCGCATTTCCGTTGATCAAGGAAATCGTCTCTTTTGGTTGTTTTGCCTCAATAGGGCATGTCTTGATGCTTGTCGTCTTTGGGCTTGATAACTTGCTCCAATATGCTATCTTGGTGGCACATGAGAATCTTGCCCCCAACTTGGGTCCTTGACAAGAAAAGAGGGGTTTGCCCCGATGAATTTCCTTTGTTGACTTTACTCATCTATCTTGACCACCAGAATCTTCGGTTGTTTTCGTTTGTCTCTTGGTAGCTTGACAACTTTGAAATTTTTCACATAGCAACTTGGCGGCTCTCTCAATCACAGTCGCCCTCGATGTGTCAGATGTTTTCCTATCAAAGGAAATAAGGGTCTTGTTTAAATTGCATATAAAATGGACCATTGGAGTTGATACAATTTACCCTTCACATTCGTCTTTTGGATCTTGGCATTTTCCTTTCATTTGGATTCTTTCCCCCTGACCTGTCAACATCTTTCAAGGAAGAATATGCATATAAATGATGTACGCATGATATGCATGATGCAAGTGGTCTAAGATGATTCGCGTTTGCAACGAAAAATGAATTTGTGCCTTACATTCTATTCACAGAAAGCATCTCTTATCAAGTATGCCAATATGTAAAGTTTGAATTCTTTCTTTTCGAATACTCTTTTCAAATAGACTTCTAATTGTTAAGAAAATTTTTCAAGTTTTCTCGAGAATTTTATTCACAAATTGAGCCATTATGACGCTCTTGAAATCATCTATGCATGTATGAGATGATAGGAAAAATGGGTACTCCCTGTTCTATCATTTGAAGTCGTTGCTTCTTGGGTGTCTTGACTCTGTTCATCACCTGAGAGGAAAAAGATAGGAAATATTATTCTCACATCTAATTGAAACTTATTTAGGAACGATACGTCCTTTTCTACCAAGAGGGATGGCTCGGTATCGTTCTTCTCGGAAGCGCTGTTGCTATGGCGAAACGCTTTTTGTACTCAATGAATGGATTTCATTCCATTACGTTCCATGAGTGATAACCATCGTTTCGGGGACTCGCCCCACGTATCACCATGATAAATCTAATGTCTTTGGCTTCGGCATGTTTTCTGGATAGGGAAATGATTTGCCCCCAGCAACTGAGTATTCCACCTTGAGTTAGCTGATTTAGCCATATGAAGCTCCATTGTATCATGCTAACGCCTTCCCCGTCGGTTGAGTCAATCACTTCCATGTCATGTGATTTTGGCGTTTGACATCCTTCAATCTATTCCGACACCTGTCTAATATTCTCTGTATATGAAAGAGAAACTCTTAGTCATTTATATGGAATGAAATCAGAATAAGGGACGATTTACTCCCTTTTGTGACATCAGAGGATAAAACTTAATCGTAATTATCCGAATGTCTCGGCATTTGATGTTCCACGATGTTCGACATTACTTGGGTTCTGTCACTCTCCTTCTTGAGGTTGGGTGATCTTTCGCCACTTTTTCTCTATTGATGCATTTCAATCTGTTTAGGGAGAAAGAAAAATATTTGACATTTGATTGTGAAAATCAATTACTAAAACAAGTGCTCCCTCTTGATTCAAAGATGGGCAACGATCATCTCTTCATGGTCTTTTCGATTTGTCATGACTTCGTGACACTTCTCAAGCACCCTACTAGTCGAGATCCACAAGTGTAGATTTATCTCTATTTGTGTACATTTACACCTTGAAGTGTTGCTTCGCAAATAAGCGTTCAGTTTTCTTCATCCCCTTTTGTGGTTGAGTGATCATCAATCTCATGGTGAGAAACACGATTATTTGTACTCCTTGAGACGTGCTTCAATTGGTGATCGTGCCATGTCACGTTGGCCTCCAGTTTTGAGGGCCCACAATTGAGTCTTTTTTAAAAAAGACGTATGTCGACTTCACACAATCCTTTTATTTCACCTACATGACAGAAGGGATGAATAAGTCAATTATTGCACAAATAGCTCTAATTGAAACGATCACAGATTCATTATCCCCAGAGTATATTTCCTCAGCTCTCATCATTTTGATCATCATAAATGAAGGAATGTTCCTCAACGATCCCATTGATCTTTTTACAATCACCTGCAAGTGTGAGTAACCATGTTATCCTATAAACAAATCAATTTAATTTGGAACGAATACATCCTTTTCGACTTAGAGAGAGAGTCGATCCAAACTGGGTTGCCCCTTTTTTCATGTTGTCTTGTTTTGGGGTTATCATAGCCGATTCATCTTATTTTGGAAACCCAATAGGTGGCGCTTGATGAAGGCACATTTCCTTTCATGTTATAGGGAAAACAAGTCTCACATCATTGGCCTTCAGCCATTTTGACCTGTTGGCAAAAGAAATAACCAAGCAAGTCAAGTATAACACTTGAAGTTTTTATTGAAACGATTACAGTTTTACCACCGTTCGATCACATCTCGCATGCGATTAGATGAAGAAATCTTCCATAAATGTCTGTCATGTATAACCTATCAGAAAGGAGGCGCACTTAGCATTTTACATAGCAAAGACATCTCTCAATGAGGTCGCCTCTTATAATGAAAGCAAGGCGACAATACGCATTCCATAATCCCTATTTACGGGCTTCTGATGTCCGCCAAGATTTCAAGATAAGAAGAGACGTCATTAAAAGATCTATCCACGGTCATCAATCAAACGCCCATTTAATTCCTAAACGTTTAATACGCAAATGGGGGCATTTATCTTGAAAGATTGCTTTGTAACATTTTTCTTGTAAAAATCATGTGATCCTTGTTTTTAGGAAATCACTACACAAAATGTGATTGCAAACATGGCTTTAACTTTGTGC
Organism: Rhodomyrtus psidioides; assembly: GCA_021437785.1. Lineage (NCBI taxonomy): Eukaryota > Viridiplantae > Streptophyta > Magnoliopsida > Myrtales > Myrtaceae > Rhodomyrtus > Rhodomyrtus psidioides. Next base: position 932,692 of record JAILYB010000053.1, read on the forward strand.
CGCAAAATCTGTAATTGGAAGAATTTTAGACATAAAAAAAATCATCTTAATCCATTATTGAAAATTTGGATGAACCATCTATTCCGTAGGGACGGCTTAGAAGTGTTCCAACTTTGTATCTAAAATTCATTGTCAAAAATTTTTATTTGTAAACTCAAACACCCAGGGCATTCGGTTGATTTCCATGAATTTCCTATCATGAAATTTCACTAGGAAATGAACAAGTAGATGGAGAAATCATAGTTACAGTGATCCGCGGGATTTTTTTTTTTAGGTATACCAACCTTCCATAGACATGCGCATGAGACTAGTGTGGGGTATACTCTAAAAATTGAAAATCAAGTGAGGAACCTATGGCTCAAGCTCACACGATCAAAATATGGCAGATTCCTCCCCAAGAGTACCCACCCAAGAGGGCTAGATATCGCCAATTTGGATAGTGAGAGGAAACGAATACGAAAGTCTCAAGTGCCATCAAACACGAGATCCTTTCGTACCATTTCCCTGTCTAAGGTAACCTAGAGGTGGTTGAAGTCGAGGTTTGACCGCTAGTGTGTGCGATGTGTCATGATCATCACAATGCAAGTCATGCACAGCAGTTTGTATCAAACACCGCTTCAATATGTGCGTAAGATAAACATACATTCTTAACTCCAACCTGCAGGAAAAATGTCAACAATCACTACACCCCTGATTTCTCCAATCTGCAAGAACATCTAACACAATGGTTAGCGTACGTACCTCACATTCGAGAGCATATGTAGAAAATAAGGTCAGATAAACCAATCAACTTTTCAATCGGCTCAAGTCCTTTGGAATTCTTAACCAGAGATTCTAGTTTAGAATATTCCCCAGCGGAGTCGCCAGTCTGTCGCGACCCTCTCCTCGAGGAGCGAGGGGGCTAATGGGCCTCCCGATGTTGCCTGATCAGACGCGGACCTCTCCCAAGGTCCATTACCCAAATCGCAGCGGCTGGATATACGTGGTCGACCGTCAGTGTGGTCTGGTGACATGTGATATGTGTACATTCCAAGGAGTGGCCACCAATCGTTTCGTGGAGGGTACGATCGGGAACCCTATCGAATAGTTGGGAGCGATCTATTCGATTCTGTAGAAACTAGAGAAACGGGATCGGAGACTTTGTTACGCCAACTGCCATAGTTGACGCCCTTTCGACACCTAAGTTGAATGATTTATGTAACCCTAGGATTTCATACAGATGAGTGGGGTACGGATCCTAATTCTAAGAGTTCATGCAGACAGGAATGGCTACCCTATCACTCACAGTTAGTAAAAGTAAATGCGCAAATCAAGGATCTAATACATGCGGATAAAACACATGAAAGCAGCATGGCATCCCTAATGAGGCCCTATTGGCCTAGAGAAGTATCAATCAAGGCTTAGGAGTGATTTAGACATGATCGCCCATAAGGGGCAGAATCGTAATTTTGAGAAATTTGGGCACAATTTGCCTCAGAAGGGAAAAATTATCATTTCAGATGGAATACACAGTCAAAAGATGGTAGAAATGAGATTGGCGATCAAATCCTCCCATTTCCTATTTTTCGGGAATTTCCAGGATTTTTCTGGAATTTAAATGTGATTTTACCCTTGGAAGAGTAAAGTCGTCATTTTGGACAAAGATGAGAACTGAAAATCTCAAATATTAGGGTTGATCACCCACCTGACCCAAACCCTAACTTTAAGCAATTTTCAGGACTCGATTAGAACAAGAAAAACGGTTTTCCCATTGAGGGGCAAAATCGTCATTTTGAGAAAAGAGACGAGACTCGAAAACCCAAGCCCAAGAATTGGTCGCCTAACCGACCCTAATTCTTGCCTTGGCATTATCGACTTTATCTCGCTTACACAACAGAGGCAACTTACCCCTAAAGGGTAATATCGTCAATTCTCGGAAGAACGGATAAGAAACCCCAAAAATAGGGTTGACCAGTTGTCTGTGGTCAATCCTCGATTTTTGGCGATTTCTGGAGTGTCTAGGATTTTCCCATAATTTTTTTTACATTTTTTTAGGATTTTCAAGAATTTTCTAGCATTTTTTTTGGATTTTCTAGGATTTTTCTGATTTTTTTTTATTTTTAAATCATTTGCTGATGATTTTATTTAAAAAATATTATTTGGACTCGGTCGGGTGACCCGGCCCACGACCCAAGGGCGACCGACCCGACCTGCTCGGAACCGACCCGCACTGAAACGGCACCGTTTCAATCTCTCCCACTCGAATTTTCAAATTCCTGCCCAAATTGAACCGATGCTCCTGATTGCGCCACGTGGTGGACGCGCGGACGGTCTGATCTTACCAAGGAACCAACGGCCCAGATTGAAACACTAGATTAAATCATGACCGTCCGATCTAAGAAGATTTTTTATTTCTAAAAAAGGAGATCGCGACGCATGGCGCTCCTACCATCGTCGGATCAACTTTCTTTCGGTTATAACAACTAGTGCTGAAGTGGCTGCCACGTGGGATCCACGTCAGCGCCACATCCGCGTTGACCCGGTCAACTTTCGTTGACCGCTCAACTGGTCTGCCGGGAAGATAATCGGCGCCGGCACCTCGTCGGAGGGCCATATCTCGCCCTTTCGACGTCCAAACTCGACGAAATCAGCGTCATTCGACTCAGCCCGAGGAGCTCTACATCATATATCACAATCAACATAGCAGAATCAAATTTGATTAACCTGCAAACCTAGGCCGGAGCTAATATCCGGCGAGAGTCCGCCCTAACCGTTTCTAACGTCGAACGTGCATTTCAGATCATCAAACAGCATCTATGGAGTTAGAGAGAACTTACCTGATAATCACGAGGCGTCGGTTTCGCTCGGATCGAGCTCTCAAGCTCTCGACAGGTTGGGATGGTCGGAGGTCAGACCCGACGTTTCACACAAGGAAAATGCAAGAAACCAGACAGAAAAGGATTAGTGACGCACAAGGAGTAAATCGTGACTCCTAAAATACAAAATGGTCTAGAGGAACGCAAGTTGCCATTAGAGGCCGAAGCCAAGCTCAGGGAGGAGTCTCACCTTTTTCAAGAGCGTCGGCGAGCATGGGTCGGTCCGACACATTCTCTGGGTTGAGACAAAGCTAATGGGAGTGGCGGCGTAGAACGACGTCGTCTGGATCGCCGGGAACTCGAGCTCGAATTTCTTGAGTTCGGAGCTCCCATGGTCTCTCTCTCTCTCTCTCTCTCTCTCTCTCTCTCTCTCTCTCTCTCTCTCTCTCTCTCTCCTCTCTCTCTCTCTCTCTCTGCGAGCTCTCCGTACCCTCTCTCACTCTCAGGTCGTTCGTCCTCTCTGTCGTCCCCGTTCTTGAACCTCTTCTAACCGACCCCCTCAACTGAATCTGTTCTCCTCAACCCCCATCCTCCGTCGGCCGTCCAGATTCGGTTCTAGACCTACCAGCCTTGTCTTGCACGCGCGACGCCAGTTCTTGCCAATTGGAGGCCAGACATATGTGGATGAATCACTGGTGCCGGATCGTGGCTTGGGCACGTGCATTTGCAATTTTGGCTTCGCCTCCTTCGGGTTTTTGTGCGTGCGCAAACAAGCAGAAGGAGATGACGTTGTCTTCTTTCTACTTGTGACCAACTTTGGTCAATGGGTTGACTGGGTTGGGTCAACCCGACCTAGTTGACCCGATTTAGTATTTGTTTTACAAATTAGGTGTCCTAATGTGCAAATATCACAAAATTGACACTAAAATTAGACTCCATGGCACAGACTTCATCTAAAAATGTGATTTTCGTGATCATAACGCATATAGTCCTGTGAAAACCCCAAATATTGAGTAGGATCGAAAATTGATTTTTGCCAAATTGGACTTCTTAACAAATGGATTGGAGTCAATAGAGCCCACTGTAAGATTTAAGAGGTTAAAACCTATAGGGAGGAAGCCTTGGGGTTCTATGGGTGTCCCTCAGAAAAGTTTAATTTTAGAATTGCCACCATAGGGACTAAAATGAATAGAATCTTTATGCAATTAGGTCCCTAAAGCCAAAATTGATCAAATCAGCGCACAATTGAACCAAATTGAAACGTAGGGCAATCAAGTTGAATGTCAAGACTCGGAAGATACAAAAGATTGCAAATAAAAAGACTCAAAACATATTTTTTGACAAATTCAACCATGTGCGTTACAAAGAAACACACAAAATTAAACTTGGATTTCGACTTTTGATGAGGTCAAAATGACAAGAAAATTAAAATAAAAATATAGAATATTTTTTTTATATTTTGTGACCTCGAATGCTATTTTTGCTGATTTTTTATTTATTTTCATATTTTCTAAAAATAATAAAAAAAAATACGAAAAATATGAAAGAACAATTGGTCAAAAATGGTTCCTTAGGCTTGTCCAAGGCCACCAAAGTTTATTTTGTAATTTTTTTACTTTTTATGGATTTTTTGTGATTTTTCAAATTAAGATTGAAAAAGACTTGGTCAAAAATCAGGTGTCAACACCCACTAAGATTGTCTCCCACAGAGAAGTCCTTTTCTTGCAGGTTACTGGAATCTAGTGGTTTACATAAACCAAAATCTGATAGTTTCATATGACCATTTCTGTCAAGCAGCAAGTTGTCAGGCTTGATATCTCTGCAACATAAGATGGCAAGATGCATCATTAGTCATTTCAATGAATCATAAGGGAAACAACTATAGGAAATAGAAGTAGATAATTAACTATTAACAATGTACAATTGAGGAAAGTTCAAACACTGATATAGGAAATTAGGATTTTTGTTTTATAACATATACGGTTCCGGTTCCTGGTAGGTTCCATAGGGGAACCGGACCCGGACACATCGGAACCGGGAACCGAACCGGAACTGGCGGTTCGGTTCTCCGGTTCTCGGTTCCACCCGGGAACCATGCTCACCCCTACAAAAAAATCTTCCACAATTTGATATGAAAAATATGGAAGTTAATGGCCAAATCATGTCCCCAAATTCCGCACTAGCTCTGCATTTGCGTGACCCTAAACCGTGGGCACGACTCTCTGCACAAAATCTGGAAAATGGATCTTTTATATGCAGAATTCCAACCAACAGCTCAAAAACACATCAACAGCGTCCATAATCTTCACGATTGCATAATTCACCATCACCTAACCACAATGCATAAAAACAAATAAGTTCCACTCTATTTATTCGAATATTTGCCCAAATTACCATCAAATATAATCAAAATATAAGTCAAATATATACATCATCAAAATCCCCCACACTTATCCGATGATTGTCCTCAAGCATAACCCAAATCTGTCAACCAACAACATCCAGCCATCACTCGCACAAATCCCTCATTAATCCATGATTCAACATACTAAAGAGACATAATAGACTCACCATAACCAACAAGTCTCATTTTCTCAAGCAATAAATAACTGATTTTAATAATCCTTATCATCATAAAACATAAGGCTCGGGCATTTTTAGAATATTCACACAAATGAGTTCCATATAAGTTAAGTCAATGCATATAGAATCATCCATCAACCTGTCAAGTCACAATTTCAAGCAATAAACAAGAAGTTGAGGTGCTTTTAAATTATTGCAACACTTTTAGGCTTGCCTAGGGTGTCATAGACCTTTTGACGTGAAAGTAGACCAGTTATGGTGGTTACCTCCGTTTACTCAGCCCATCACAACCCTAAATAGCTACTAACGCTACTCATATTCTGCTAGTTTTTTTTTTTTTGCCTGAGTGTCAACATGGGGCGCATGAAGACCCTTGGTTACTTAACTAGAGCAGAACAGCGGAGCAAACATAATTAAACATAAAACTTTTCTCCATTTTTTTCTTCGAACTTTTGCAGCAATCTCATTTCCATCACACATTCACATATGAATAATTATGTGACTAGACAAGTTTTGTGAAAATTCCATATGCATATGACGTAGATTTAAATCATGCAAGTTAAGCATATTTCACCTCATTAATTCAAGCCTCATATTTTATGATAAGAAGAACGACCAAAATCAACCATTTATTCCACGAAAAATTGGGAATAAATCTGGTTATATAGAGTTTATTATATAATCTACAATATTTTATCAATTCAAGACAAGAAGAGTTGCACAAATTTAGACTAGAAGTTAATGATTTAACTAGATAAAAGTGATGGTCAAGGACAAACAAAGCATGAAAATCTAAATATTTCTACAAAACCAATCAAGATAAATCATCTTCTTCATCAAACCTCCCCCACACTTAATACACACATTGTCCTCAATGTGCAGGGAAAAGAAAAGCACAAATGGAAAAGAAAGAAGTGTCTAACTTCCATGAATGGTGGAAGATATGGAATCGCGGCAGTCTAAGATGGGCAGTGGAGGTGGACGGGGAAATTGTGCCCGCGTCGGAAACTCGAGTAGCACGATGTTCCTTGAAGCGCTTATGTTTCTTGAGACGGGTGTCGCGACCTAAAAAAAAATTAATTCTAGGCTAATGGATTATCAGGTTAATTTGAAAGACTAACCTAATACGGACTCTCCCAAGCCTTACCAAATCGTAACTTAAATTAATTAGAAATGATTTAGGATTTGGAGCCGCCACTAATCATTTTTGGTTGGTTGATTAGAAACCTAAGTAAAGCGGCGGGAGAACCATTTTACTTCTACGAACCAGAGATTGGGGATTCGGGGACTTGGTTACACTAGTTAATTAAAACTAATGCCCTTTCGGTACCTTAATTCCAGATAAGATGTCCTAAATTGACGACTTGGATTGAATCAATTTAAAGCTCAGATAAAGTAGAGTTCCTTTCTTTTTTGGATTTTCTCTTTTTAGATGCAATGTTAATGCAAACTAACTATATAACATGTGACGTGCAATGACGTAAAAAGATGACATGGCAACTATGCATGGATAACGTGATAAATATGAATGACCTGGAAAGTATCACATGGCAAATATGACGTGGCAAAGTGCATGACATGGCATGACGACGTGGAAAATATGACTTGTGACTATGCAATATGTAATGCGAATGATATTTTTTTTTGTATTTTCGGATTTATTTTTGGCAATGCATGAAATGTGATTTAAAGATATGCCAGGGGATTTCGAAAATATGGAATATATGAGGTGATATTCGAAAATATGAGATAGAATAAAGATATGCATGATGTTAGGGATATGCTATCCTAAATTACATGAAATATGCAAGATATGCATTGGATGTGATTTTTGCCTTTTTCGTTTTGAAAATTTCAGCCATCATGAATAACTTGAAGGCTTTGTTATCTTGATTTGCAAGTTTAGGGTTTAATGAGATGAGGTTTCTAGGAAACCTTATCTTCCTAAAAAATTCAATTAGACATGGTTTCTAAGAAACCATATCTTACTAAAATTTTCAGAAATTTTCAGAATATGACAAATCACGTCAAGATAACAATCCATCAACACAAATAAGGAAACACAATTGAGATCACATCCCTTCGAAAAATTGAGTATCCAAATTCTTAGAATTTTAGCTTTCCGAAAATAGCGAATCAGACCTAAGTGGCGATTGGTTAGATTGGCTAAATCCAAAATTTCTTGACAAAAATTAGGTTTTGAAGTTTAGATCAAAAAAGTCATTCTTGGATTTCCAGAAAAAGGGATTGCATTTTTACTTAATATCGGTATCAAAACATGTAGAAATAGCTTTACTTCGAATAAAAATCAGCATGCCAATTATGCGAAAATAGCTAGCAAAACAGCAACCAATCACTTCACGAACATACTCGAATTAATCCTCAAAGTGTTGATATGTTACCTTAATCCGCAGGATTGCTTTCCTTTTCTGAATTTGGGCGAAACTTATGCACAACGCTTCAAGGAACAAGTGACCAGTTTGGCTTGAGCTTACGGAGGACAGTCACGGCTTGTGTCATCGCAGAATCAATCGATGAAACTGCGACGATGACGTACTCCGAACGATCGAGAAGCATCACGAACTGCATAAAGATCAAAATTGCCCCCGCTTTGTTGAAGGATGCACTAAACCACTTGACTCTCGGGTGCTAACCAGGAGACTCGTGGACATGCTGGAGGGATCATGAGGTGCCTGCAAAAGAAATAAAAATCGAGAGGAAGGTTCCTCTAATGTGATCAATATTCGCCCTTTATATTCTTTTGTTCTTTCACATTCCTTTTACATAGTGGCTAGACACCAATGATTTCATGGAATCTACTTCACGGGGCTTGAGGGACTCCATGTCAGAAAGCAACAATCGTGATTGGCGAGGAGCAACTTCAACTCAATATGAAGTGAACGCCGGCCATGAGGAGTCAACACCACAAAAGGATTGACCACCGAATCTTCTCACGCTCCTTTCTCAGAATTTTTTTGTGTTTCGTGCTCTCCAAAATTTTACCGTGTATCAATTATCTCTCGGCCCCCTCTCGTGTGTTTCTTGGCCATGTATTATGATAGTGTGACCCTGCACATGAGATCAAAAATAAAAATAATAAAAGATGATGAGAAGATGAAATTTTTATGAAGACAGGGAACCCCTTCTCTTTCTCAATCGGTGGTTTTGGACTTCATGGGACATAGCTCCAGTGTCGCCTCCCCTCCATCCAATGTAAGTAATGGATGGCCGTGTATTGCAATCTGTGACCTCCTCTTCTCAATGCCGTATAAGAATTTTTTGGTGCCGTATGTGAATTATGTGTGGCCTCCTCCAAAATCTGCCCACGATGTTTGTATATATAGGCGCGAGGTTAGGGTTTCTTGCCCATATCTCTTTTCCTATTTTAATTCAAAGCACATATTCTGATATTCTCGGTAATCTTTGATATTATCATATCAATTTGCTCATATCCTTTAACATTGGAGATATGATAATATCGAGATTAATCGCCCACAAACTAATATTTTAAATTTAAATAAAGTTAATTACTTCCTCCGTCGGTCCCAAAAAATGTAATGCATGCTAAAATAAACGTAAAAAAAATGATTTAATTATTTTTTGTAAGAACCAAAATCAATTCCTGATTTTTTATGAAAAATTAAATGACTAAAAATGGTTGTCAAAATTTAGGTATCAACAAATGCCCCTCTTTGAGTGGAGGCTCGCAGAGGTTTCGCTTAAAGACTAAAATTGAAACCTAAATTTTGAAAATGCAAATGATGATAATGAAATTTTGGCGGGAGTTTTAAATCCCATTTTCTGATGCAAATAAAGGTGATGCATGAAATGCAATGTTATAAATAACATGTTCTCAAACTTCTCCTATCCCACATCAAAGAAATTCGTACATGGGTCACATATGAAAATACATGTTTTACCAAATACCTCATAAGCTAATGATTCCCTCAACTTCCAAACCTCCAGTGGATGCCAGGATGCTAAGGTACTGGCCCATCTGTTGCCAGAAATTTCCTTCTGACGCGAAACGGCGCAAGATCTGTGTAGAGTTTGAAAATGTGCTCGAGTTATGATTCGAGCTGGCCATTTGTCTCTCGAGAAGTGACCCTCGTGCACTATCAACCGTGAGTTGGTAATATGTCTCTTGGGAAGTCACCCTCGTGGACTTCGACCATGAGTCAGTAAGTTGTCTCTCAGGAAGTCACCCTCGTGGACTTCGACTATGAGTCGGTAATCTGTCTCTTGGGAAGTTGCCCTCGTCGACTTCAACCATAAGTCAGTAGGTTGTATCTTAGGAAGTCACCCTCGTGGACTTCAACTATGAGTCGGTAAATTGTCTCTTGGGAAGTCGCCCTCATGGACTTCAACCATGAGTCGGTAAGTTGTCTCTTAGGAAGTTACCCTCGTGGACTTCAACTATGAGTCGGTAAACTGGGAAGTCACCCTCATGGACTTCAACCATAAAATTGGCTCTCAGGAGATCACCCTCGTGGATCTCAACATGAGATAGTAAACTAGGAAGTCACCCTCGTGGACTTCAACTAGGGATAGACAAGTTTGCTATTGGGAAATCACCTTCGTGGACTTCAACCAAGTTCGTAGGTTGTCTCTTGCGACATTCTTCGTATTAGTAGGTCTCTCTATATCAAGGCAAGAGATGTATCGTCTGAATTGGATCAGTATGAATACAAAATGGTGTGACGCCTGAAAAATTGTCAATGCGACCACAATAGGAATTACGACTAAGGTCGATTTAAAAAGGTTCGGAAAACTTACCTGAATTTTCTGAACAATGAGTAAGTGATGGGTAGGCTGACTGCACCATACCTGTTCATTCTCTTAAAAGGATGATGATATGCATAAAATTAATGCAATTGCAACATTATATGCTAAAAATATTTGTGAGCTTTTGCTTGTATTAAAAGCTTCACTGGAGAATTTGCCAACAGGGAAACCTGCCTGACCTTTCTGACAATTCTTATCGGCATTTGCCAGCAAGGCTCATTGATTTAAAGACCTCGAATGAATTCAGAGATCTCAAGAGGTAATTCGAAAAACGGGATTGTGCTACCTACTAGACCATGTCAAAGGCAGCAAACATACATGCTGAAACATGTTCAACAATTTGATGCAAAATTATACTACAAATGAAATAACGTTTCAAAACATGGTTCATGCATAAATATTCTGTCAAATTTGCATTACCAATTCTGCTCAGGGAGGTTATCACATTATGAATACCTTGAATGGGGACTTCAGTCTGAAAGGGATTTCTCTCACCCTCAAGAAAAGCTGTATATCCTGACTGCAGGATTCAAAAGAAATCACTCAATCTTACCATCATCGCATTCAACAAGGGTCCGAGTAATCTCACAATTAGTACGACCGAGCCGATCTGGAGGTCTTAATCTGGACCGTAATATGGGCTTGGTCAATGGTTTTCAAATGGGACTCTAGTCGAGTCAAGGCTTATGAAATGTAATTCTTTCATCAGCTTCGGGTTTACAAGTCAAGAACCCTGCAAAAATGAGAAAGAAATAATCTTGCTCGAACTTCTTCAAGCGATGCTTAAAATCATTTAACTCTACGTTAACTCAAGTGCCCTAATCAGAAGAGACTTTGAAGGGTTGTAACGTAGGTTAGGATAAGGGACTGAGGAATGAAAGGCTCGTTTTGGCTCAGAATATATGTATGAGAAGAGTTTGATGTTGGTGATCATTGTTGCTTTGCCATAGATCTTAGCCTTCTGAAAATGTCTTCAAAGAATACCATCGTTGGTTAAGAGATGGTAGCCTTCTGCTGGGAATTGCACTTTGCAGATTGACTGGAGATTGTCCTTTATAATTGGACTCCGTTGAGGATTTGCAAACACATGAAATTTACAAAATGACACTGAAAATTTAGAAGTACTGTACAATGATTCGAATGGGCATTGGCCTTGCTTTTGATAAGCACTTTGCTTTTTCCATGCCCCAAATTTTCTTTGAGTTCATCCTTTGCTTTTCTTACTCCCAACTCTCATTTTCCTTCTTTTTCTAAGAGAAAGCTTGTGTTGTTTTTTTTTCTTTCGATTTCGAGAGAATGCTTGTTTTTTTCGAAGAGAGCTTTTTGACATCTCTCTTCTTTCTTTTTTTTCCCTTTTTTTTTGGGAGTGGGCCCTTTTTTTCAAGCTGAATTTGTTTGTTTTTTTTTACAATCCCATGATCTCGAACAAGAATAAGCATCACCAAAAGATGAGTTTATTTAGGAGTTCTCCATGATGTATCTAGCAATATCTCCTAGAGGGGGGTGAATAGGAGATTCTGAACAAAATTGAAATTTCTTGCGGAATGAATAAAGTTCAGTGTACGATTAGAAACAAGAACCGTATAACAGTGTGCAGAAAATCTAAACGCAAGGGAAAGAGTTTAGAGAATATTGCACACGATATTTATAGTGGTTCGGCTTAGATCAAGCCTACGTCCACTCTCCCACGATGACAGCCGATCGGCTGGATTTCACTATGAAGAATCAAGAGGATTACAACCACTCTAGTATTTTGTTTCTCTCTCACACAGATTTTCACAGTGAAGGATTTTGGGTACACAGAATACTCTTTGGATGAAACTCAAATTATGCTTGCACTTTGGATTGTTGTTCTCTCTCCTTCCTTAGTCCATCATGATTCTTCTTTTATACTTCCCTGCCTCCGAACTAGTCGTTGGATTTCAGCCAAGGGATCGCTCTTCAATCCTTGATTGGACGCCATCAATCGTGATTGAACGAGACTGTATTTTCAGAAGATATGTAGACCGTTGGGTAAGACATTGAACCCTTCTGATTCAGTCGCCCATACAACTGAATCTCCAGCTTCCATAAGTGTGATAAGTTTGAGTTGATTCCCAAGGATATATTCCTTAGAAGATGATATCTCATTATAGAAAGTCCCTTACTTGATCGGAAACCTGCCATACGTGGGTTAGATCAATTGGCACGGAATGGTAATACGGAGATTTGATTTGATCCATCCGTCACTGTTTAGATCGTCAGGAGCACTTCCATCTAACCCTTGGTCAGAAGCACTTCCATCTGACCCTTCGTCAGAAGCACTTCCATCTGACCCTACATCAGAGGCACTTCCATCTGACCCTTCGTCAGAAGCGCTTCCATCTGACCCTTGGTCAGCGCGACAGAATTGGAAACACCCAACCTGCTGCTTACACATTCTTCCTGCATCACATTTCATTAAACAATTTCTATTGAAGGTTTTGTCAGAATCAAAATATAGGAGAATTTCTACAACAATCTCCCCCTTTTTGATGGTGACAAAACTTCTCCAGGTGCAAATTACAAATGAGTGATTAAAGGAAAATTTAACCAGTGATAAAATAATAAAAGTAAGTAACTATCACATTTGCTCCTGCAGGTAATCAACATTAGAGATCCTGTAATGAAAGTGTTCTCATAGTAGAGCATGATCAGAGTAAGATTATCATGCAAAAGGTAAGTTAGGTCTTTTCCCCATTTCTTCTAAATTGAAATATAATTAGAGGTAATCTAATGAGACTGCATAAAAGTAAATTCAACTTCTCCCCCTTTTTGTCAACATCAGAAAGAAATTTGTATAAAAAGTTCCTTAAAATAATAACGCGTCCTATAAGAATAGAAAATGAAATAAGAGTTTTTAAGAAGAGGGATGATCTTCAGGCTCATTATCAGCCTCCACTCGGGAAGGTCCTTCATAGCTTCTTCCCATCATCTGAGAATGGTCTCTTACAGCTTGAGAAGAGGGCAGGTTTGAAGCTGTTCTGTCTGTTCTGACCAGTGTGTATGTAGGCATGTTGGCGATCTCAGCACAAAACATTCTCCCATAGAGATCAATTTACTTTTCCAGCTTAGTCACCTGACTAGTCAAACCCTGCAGCTTCCTATCTATCTTCTATTCAAAAGCCTTCATTTTCTGATCAAATCTTGTTTCCATTACAGCCATCGTCTGAAGAAGAGTATTTTGAAGATTTCAAAATGCGCTTGAAGTTCCATTTGTGGTTCTGAAAGTGCAGGTTCTTGAGTCTCCCTCTCAGTTTGTGCCTTGGTGAAAGCTTGAGAAGCTAGGACTTCAGTGAGAAAAATATCTGATGTAACAGGCACAGGCTCTTTCTCCCCCTGATTTATAGCTCTTTTCCCTTTTACCTTTGAGCTTGGCACGGAGACTATTTCCTTATCAATATCCATTGGAATGGACTGTGCACTGGACAATTGATCTTCTCGGGCAATTGCTGAAGCTAGACTTGCAGCATCTTTGTGAATTGTTCCCCTGGTGGAAGAGACAGAGTAAGCTCCAATGTCATCTTGTTCTTCCTCATGTTCTTTTGACGCCAACGTTGCTAGAACTTGTGCTAGCAATTGCTCATGATCACATCTGACAAATGTGATGTCATACTATGTGTCATCTTCAATTCGTGCAGCTTGCTTCTCATCCCACATTGTGAGGAATTCTTCCTCAGTCAGATCACAGGGATACACAACTTTTTCTTGTGGTTGTATTCCTGTTTCATCTCCTTCTTCCTCATCTCCTTCAGCACTATGATTTTCAGACTCACCATCTTCATCTGATCCACCTCGAGATTGACTAGCTTCAGAATCATAATCCCATGTTTCTTCCTCACTTACGTTTGAGTCCTTATCAGTAGGATTGTCTGTTTGTTGCCCCTTAACAGCCATGACTTTTCTCTTCTTTGGAGATTTCTGCTTTGACTCTTCCTCGAAGTCCACAATGACTGGTTCATTATTCTTTGTTCTCCATCCAGCAGGAGTCATCTTGTACCCCATCTTTGTTACCATAGTCTCTCCAGCAGTCATCAGAGGAGTTTCCTGCTTGATAAAGGCACCGAGGCCATCAATCTTAAAATAATTGATTATTTTGAAGATCAAGGCGGCATAAGGAAGTTGGCCCTTTGGCTTGAGAGCTGATCTGTACATGTGCAATAGTACTGTATGAGCAAAAGAAATCCTCTGTCCTGTCAAGATTCCCCATAACAGCTTTGCCTCGTACTTTGATATATCTGTCTTTGATGCTGCCTTGGGTCTGAGACATTCGATGATCACCTTGTGCATCATGATATGTTTCAAGGGAAAGTCTGTGTAGGCAATATGTGACTTTGATTCCCTTGAGAAACTCGATTTGCCAGTCAGGAAGTAGAAAGCTTTACCTGCAGTGACATCTAAGGGTTTGAAATCTCCCTTTCTGGTTCCCATGATTGCAGCCAATTCATCAACAGTCAGAAAATACTGCTTTCTTTTGACTGTGAAAGCCAGAGAGTTGAAGTTGACAAACTAAAGATTTGAATAGAAGTAAGCTACCAAATCAGGAAAAGTGTAGCCTCTCTTAGTTATAAACTGATCTATCTTCACATTTTCTAGATGCTTCCTCAGATAGATGCCATTGCTGTCAAAGTACTTTAACTCAAATACCCTTTGAGGTATAATACCTCTCTGTTTCATTGCTTCAAACCTTTCTTTGTGAGCCTGATTCTGGAACAAGGGATCAGGAAAACTTTTATCCAAAATAAAACCTATATTTTTCACAAAGTCATTGAACAGAATGTCATCATCATCTTCCACCTTTGCCTTCGTTCCACCAGGTCTAATTGGGGATGGTTTTCGTTTCGAGCTTGTCTCTGCCACTTTCTCATTTCCTTTTCTAGAGACTGATGCAGGTTTTTCTACAGCAATTGGTTCAACGATTTTCCCAGGCAAGCTAAGAAACTCCAATAGTTCGCCCTCACTATCGAAATAGTGAGTGTTCAGCAGTTTTCTAAGTTCGTTACCAAAATCTCCTGCAACCTTAATCCTATCATACATTGGCTTAATAGAATGAGCCATAGATTCTTTTCCTTCAAAGGCAGACAGAAACAGACCTTTTGCCAGGCGAAGTGCTTCTCGCTGTTCGTTGATTTGGGTTTCTGTGAGTTCCGCCCCACTTGCAGTTGAGGCGGAGAACTTTCTCTTCGACTGAGGCGTCTTCTTCGAGTCAGAGGCTGATTTTGGAGCCATTGATGCGTAGAAAGTTTAAAACTTTGAGTGAAAGAGTGTCGTTTTGAGGAGGAAATCGAGAGCGAGAGATTTCGAACACGGTTTTAGGGTTTTGATTTGAGAGAATTTGAAAGTGAGAGAACAGAGGTGATGGTTCAGCGTTTTTATAAAAGATGCGGTTATTTTTGGAAACAAAAGAGTGAATTTTGATTTTCTAAAGGAAGAAAAAAAAATCTTTTAATAGAACAAATATTCACCGTCAATCAGATATTCGGAGATATCTATTTATATGAGGAACTTACCTAAAAAAAACTTTTAGAGATAACTGACCTTTTTAAAAGAAAGTGTGAATTTCTTCTTACGCGCCTTTTTGACGTTCCTTCTGATGCTCCTTCTGATGCTCCTTTTGACGCTCCTTCTGACGTTCCTTCTGATGCTCCTTCTGACGCTCCTTCTGACGTTCCTTCTAACTCTCCTTCTGACGTTCCTTCTGATGTTCCCTGTTCTAAGGTATACTTAAGAGGGAAGGTTAATGATGGATAATTCATTTCTGATAAAATTAAAACTCTATTTATCAAGAGGTTTAGTAAAAATATCTGCAAGTTGATTTTTCGTATCAATGTATTGAATGTTAACATCACCGTTCTGAACATGATCACGTATGAAGTGATGCTTGATCTCAATATACTTTGTTCTTGAGTGAAGTACAGGATTCTTTGTGAGATTTATGGCACTTGTGTTGTCACATAGGATTTCCACAGTTGATTCTTCAACACCATAGTCTTTGAGCTGCTGTTTTAGCCAAAGTATTTGAGTGCAGCAACTTCCAAGAGATACGTATTCTGCTTCAGCTGTACTGAGTGCTACTGTATTTTGCTTCTTTGAATACCATGAGACAAGCATGTTTCCCATGAGCTGACAAGTTCCAGATGTACTTTTTCTATCAACTTTGCAACCTGCAAGATCTGCATCTGAATATCCCCTTCGTATAAAATCAGAGGATTTAGAATACCACAAACCATAGTTGGGATAAGTCCCTATGTATTTGATTATTCTCTTGACTGCTGATAGGTGTGATTCTCTTGGGCTTGACTGAAATCTTGCACATAGGTAGACACTATATAGAATGTCTGGTCTTGAAGTTGTGAGATAGAGTAATGATCCAATCATACTCCGATATAGTTTGGGATCAACTTCCTTTCCATCTTCATTTTTATCTAATTTGGAGGAGTGAGACATAGGAGTTTCTGTCTTCTTGCCATTCTCCAGACCAAACTTCTTCACTATTTCCAATGCATACTTCTCTTGAAATATGAAGGTTCCTTTCTGAGATTTGATGAATTTGAAGACCAAGAAAGAACCGTAATTCTCCCATCATACTCATCTCGAATTCATCCTGCATTGCTTTAGAAAATTTCTTGCAGAGAAGTTCATTAGAGGAGCCGAATATAATATCATCAACATAAATTTGAACTAAAATGATATCTTTACCTTTTCTTTGAATAAAAAGAGTGGTGTCTACATTACCTTTAGTGAAGCTGTGTTGAGATAAAAAGTTACTTAACCTTTCATACCAGGCTTGGGGTACTTGTTTCAATCCATAGAGTGCCTTTTTTAAGACATATACCAGATCCTTTTCTTTAGGTTCTTCGAAGCCAGGAGGTTGTTCAACATATACCTCTTCTTTGATGTAGCCGTTTAGGAAGGCACTTTTCACGTCCATCTGAAAAAGTTTGAAGTCATTGTAACAAGCATAAGCAAGAAGTAGCCTAGTGGCTTCTAACCTGGCAACCGGTGCATAGGTTTCATCGTAATCTATCCCTTCTTCTTGAGAGTATCCTTTTGCTACAAGTCTTGCTTTGTTTCTTACAACTTTTTCTTTGTCATCAGGTTTGTTTCTGAATATCCATTTTGTTCCAATTACTGGACGATTTTTGGGACGATTGACCAGTTCCCAAACATTGTTGACCTTGAACTGATGTAGTTCTTCCTGCATTGCATTTATCCAGTTTTCATCTGCTAATGCATCTTTAATCCTTTTTGGCTCCAATTCAGATACCAAGGCGATGTTGCTCATTGCTTGCTTGAATTTGGATCTTGTCTTTACGCCATCACTTATGCTGCCTATGATAAGTTTCTTTGGATGACTTGACTTATGCTTCCAGTTTTTGTCAAGGCCATCATTTGAGGATATTGTGGATTCATTCTGTTCATCTTATGGTCTTTCTTCAACTGAGGAAGTTTCCTTCTGAACATTCTCTGAATCCGTATTCACATCTGAGTCTGCTCGTGAGTTCATGACTTGATGAAGTGTATGCATTTGAATGGATTCAGTTTCATCATCCTGGTAGCTTTCATCGAACTTGATGTTTACTGATTCCTCAACAGCACGAGTGTATTTGTTGTAGACTCTGTAGGCTTTGCTAGTTGTTGAATATCCCAAGAAAATTCCTTCATCTGATCTCTTATCAAACTTTCCAACTCGATCATTAGCATTCTTTCTAATAAAGCATTTGCAACCGAATACATGAAAGTATGCAACATCAGGCTTTCTTTCTTTGAAAAATTCATAGGGAGTTTTCTCAGAAAAAGGTCTGAGGGAAATTCGATTTAAGATATAACATGCTGTTGAAACGGCCTCAGCCCAAAAGTTAGAGGCAATTTTACTCTCAATGAGAAGAGTTCAGGCCATTTCTTGCAAAGATCTATTTTTCCTTTCTATTACCCCCATTTTGTTGAGGAGTATAAGGTGCAGAGAAGTTATGCTGAATTCCGAACTTAGTGCAAAAATCTGAGAAACTTTGATTTTCAAACTCTCCCCCATGATCCGTTCTCAAACTGGAAATAGTGTAACCCTTTTCATTTTGAATTCTTTTAGCAAATTTTGAGAAGGATATGAAAGCTTCACTTTTGTGAGCAAGAAATGAAACCCATGTAAATCTAGAGAAGTCATCAACTATGACAAGGCAATATCTCTTACCTCCAATGCTTAGAGTTCTATTTGGTCCGAAGATGTCCATATGAAGTAGCTGCAGACAATGCTTAGTGGAAACTTGATTTAAGGACTTAAAAGAACTTCTTACCTGCTTACCCAGTGTGCATGCAGGACATAGTCCACTTTTCTCAAATTTAGTTTGAGGTAGTCCTCGAACAAGTCCCTTCTTGGAAAGCTTTGAAATATGTTTTACACTAATATGACCTAACTTTCTGTGCCAAAGTTCAGATTCATCCTTAACAGAAATAAGACATTTAGCAAGTTCGCAATCAGCATTAATATCTAAAAGATAAATGTTCCCATGCCTTCGTCCCGTAGGATTGCTTCTTATCCTTGCTCATACCTGTGCATTTTAGATCTTGGAACCAAATATCATATCCAGTGTCACAGAGTTGACTTACAGAAATCAAGTTGTAGTTCAATCATTTGACTGGAGAGACATCTTTAACTGTCAGATTCCCAATCTTTACATTTCCTTTCCCAATGACGTTTCCCTTGTTCTTTCCTCCAAACGACACGCTTCTTCCATCAAAATCTGAGAAAGATATAAATACATCTGGATTTCCAGTCATGTGACTTAAACAACCACTATCCAGAAACCACTTGTTCTTCCTTCTCTTTGGTACCTGCAATAAATAACCAACTTACTGTTTCTTTGGTACCCATGTTTTCTTGGGTCCTTCTGTGTTAGTATATTTTGACCTTTTAATAGGTCTCCAAATTTTCTTGCAGTAATCCTTAGTATGGCTAGGATCACCACAATTCACACAAGGTTGTCGAATGTAGGATCTAGTAAAATGCTTATGAAAATGATGCTTGTAATCGGAAAACGTTGGTTTTCGAAATTCAGTTTTAAAGATATTTCTTTGGCTACTTTCCCTTTTAAAACCTAACCCAGATCGGTCATTGAAGGGTATTTGTTTTGAAATAATGCTATTCAGAGTTACTGAGCTTTGTGAAAACCTTTTTGATATATCAGAACCTTTTTCTTTCAAGGAAGCATTTTCTTTTGAAACTAAATCATGATTTTCTTTCATCTGGTGAAACTCTTGTTGTAGAAAATCAATTTTTTCTTTTTGGGACAAATTCTGTTGTTTTAAAGAAGCATTTTCCTTTTTTAAACAAGAAACTTTCTCAAGAGCTTCTTTGTAGTTTCTACACAATTCATCAATATATTCAATAACTTCATCATGGAGTTTAGATGAACATACCTCAGTTTCTGAATCTGAACTTGAATCTGATTCGGCCATGAGACAGATGTTTGCATAATCATTTTCGCTTTCATCAGAATCACTTAAAGTTTCTGCCTTTAGAGCCTTCTTGTACTTCTCATACTTGAGTTTGTCCTTCTTCAAAATTGGGCAGTTCGGTTTGATATGTCCTGCCTTCTTACAATGGAAGCAGATCACGTCTTTGCTATCTTGTGAGTCGTTGCTTGATATTTTTACATCACTCTTCTTCCAAGGTTTCTTTCCTTTGATGTTTCTGCCTTTCCGAGCCATCTTCCTAAATTTCTTAACCATGAGGGCTAATTCTTCATCATCCTCATCTTCATCATATGTATCAGAAAAACATTGATTAATTTCAGTTTTTAAGGCAATAGATTTTTTACCTTTCTGTTCTCCCTTTTTGTTTGCTCGCTCTGTTTCATAGGATTGCAAAGTTCCGACTAGCTCATCCACCGAGAGTGGTCTGATTGTTTGGCATTCTTGAATTGATGGCTTGATGTAATTCCAATCATCTGTGAGTCCACGTAGTATCTTCCTGACTTGCATTGGTTCAACGATAGGTGCGCCTTGTCTTGCAAGTCCACTTGCCAGAGTCTGAAACCTGTCTATCATATCTGCAATAGATTCATCAGGCTTCATTTCAAATGCTTCATAGTCACTTAGTAAAATACTGAGCTTTGTTTCTTTCACACGATTTTTTCCTTGAAAAGTAACATGAAGTCTATCCCATATTGCCTTAGATGATTCTTCCTCTGAGACACGATTATAAAGAGGAGTAGATAAGGCACAAAAGAGAGCATTGACAGCTTTAGAATCAAGGCCTTTTCTTTTAGCCCTTTCAGCATCAGTCATTGTTGTGATAGTATTTACTCCGTCAGCAGAGATTGGATTTGTAGCATTTGCAGGAACTATTCCATTTGTAACGACATCCCACATCAGATCATCATAGGCTTTGAAGAACCACTTCATCTTGTTGCTCCACATATTGTAATCATTTCCATCAAAGTATGGTGGCTTGTTGGCAAAGTGCGAATCGCTTGTTCCTGAAGAGTGATTGCTAGACATAGTAGATCGTTAACTCTGAAGTCAATAAACACTTCATAAAATGAGCAACCTGCTCTGATACCAATTGATGTATCTAGCAATATCTCCTAGAGGGGGGGTAAATAGGAGATTCTGAATAAAATTGAAATTTCTTGCGGAATGAATAAAGTTCAGTGTACGATTAGAAACAAGAACCGTATAACAGTGTGCAGAAAATCTAAACGCAAGGGTAAGAGTTTAGAGAATATTGCACACGATATTTATAGTGGTTCTTCTTAGATCAAGCCTACGTCCACTCTCCCATGATGACAGCCGATCGGCTGGATTTCACTATGAAGAATCAAGAGGATTACAACCACTCTAGTATTTTGTTTCTCTCTCACACAGATTTTCACAGTGAAGGATTTTGGGTACACAGAATACTCTTTGGATGAAACTCAAATTATGCTTGCACTTTGGATTGTTGTTCGCTCTCCTTCCTTAGTCCATCATGATTCTTCTTTTATACTCCCCTGCCTCCGAACTAGCCGTTGGATTTCAGCCAAGGGATCGCTCTTCAATCCTTGATTGGACGTCATCAATCGTGATTGAACGAGACTGTATCTTCAGAAGATATGTAGACCGTTGGGTAAGACATTGAACCCTTCTGATTCAGTCACCCATACAACTGAATCTCCAGCTTCCATAAGTGTGATAAGTTTGAGTTGATTCCCAAGGATATATTCCTTAGAAGATGATATCACATTATAGAAAGTCACTTAATTGATTAGAGGGGATATCAGGATAATCGAATATCACTTGCCTTGATCGGAAACCTGCCATACGTGGGTTAGATCAGTTGGCACGGAATGGTAATACGGAGATTTGATGTGATCCATCCGTCACTGTTTAGATCGTTAGGAGCACTTCCATCTGACCCTTGGTCAGAAGCACTTCCATCTGACTCTTCGTCAGAAGCACTTCTATCTGACCCTACGTCAGAGGCACTTCCATCTGACCCTTTGTCAGAAGCGCTTCCATCTGACCCTTCGTCAGAAGCACTTCCATCTGACCCTTGGTCAGCGCGACAGAATTGGAAACACTCAACCTGCTGCTTACACATTCTTCCTACATCACATTTCATTAAACAATTTCTATTGAAGGTTTTGTCAGAATCAAAATATAGGAGAATTTCCACAACACTCCGTTGACCCGATTCTTCTTCGATTCTGCTCCTTGGAAAAATGCCATCATCTCCATTGGAATGAGAAAAATGATCACCAATCGGGGTTTAAGAAATCAATTTGCAGGCTCAAGTGGGCTATGCAAAGGATATAGTGTGTATGATAGAGAAATGAATGCTCTTTGTCATCCTAAGGCACTTGAATTAAAGTTCGAGCATAAATGCAAAGAAACACCCGAAGATTGATGTTAGTCTGAGCAAAAGAATTTCTAACCATTTACCTTGTGCTGCTGCTGGAATTTCCTCGTTCTGCCCAATATGTGATGGTTCTTGATAGGGATAAGAAGTGGAACCGCCACTCAAAAGGGTTAACAATGGTCGGATAGAGAAGTGAATGCCTCTGTCATTTCGGCTATCGTACCTTTTGCGAGAAAACCATTTGCTTTGTGAATGCGGAATAATACCATTCAACTCACTGGGGGTCAAAAATATGGGACATGTATGGAAATGGTTTGCCTTTCATCATCCTGTGATGCCCCATTCTATACATTCGATGCATCATATATAGCTTATGCTCCCTGCTCAGAGTTGGTAAATTAAAAATGAAAAACAATTATGCATGAATCAGGCAATGTGGAGCAATTTTCAAGTATGTGAACGTGGCAACTTCAAGCATTATATCATATTTCATGAAAATCTCTTGCATTTGCTAAAAAATCAGACATTGCAAGAACATGTGAATTGCCCGAGAACATGTAAGTGGATCAAATCAAGCCGGGGAGTCTAATACTAGGGTAAAGGATTGGCTCATTTTTTGTCTTTGCCCTAGAGCGAGGAACACATGCATGAAGGAGTCGAGCAAAACTTGAGATGCTTTGGTTGGCCCTGTTCAAAAATGATGACCGTCATGATCGGTCGTATGTTCCTGCAAAAAGAAAGTGTCACCCTTAAAAAAATGTGATACAGAGATATATACTCCATTTTCCAAGTCGGGGTCTGCTTGCCCCCATTTTCAGTCAGGATGGGTACAAGTATAGCTTTCGCCAAGATATGAGATTGCCCTAAACATGGCCAGTGCTGGGAATTCGATTTCGATTAATGGCATATGACTTGTTTCCACATTTAATCCTGCATGGAAAAGCATTCATGAGTAAGAACCTCAAGAGAATGAAATGAACAAATGCTCGGGATGTTCTTGATTGTCGATTTGCTTCAGGACATGTTTCCTAGCTTGGCACCTGCAAGAAGGAAAATAAACAGTCATTTCCAATAATGATCAGGCGAGGTGAGAGAAACTCCCTTTTGAAATCAAGTGACTTTGGTCTTGCCCCATCTTTTGACATGGCATGATTAATGGATCAGTCAAGGTTGAGGCATGGATCGACCTCGCTTGATTGATGGAATAATGTTTGAGCTAGCTGATGTGATGCGATTGATGAATCGATCAAGGGATTTGCGAAGGATTGCCCCAAGGATTTTCATTGGGCTGATGCATGGTCAGAGTTAAGAATCCGCTCCTTGCCCCTGAATTAACTTCTGAACCCTCCAATGGATCATCAACCATGGCTTCAACAAACAGCTCCGGGGATTCAAGTGCCATGCTAGGCTCCTCCTCTGGTACGGGATCCTCAGATATAGCTGCAATAATAAATTCATCGAACCAACCAGAGAGATCCAAAAACCCATGATCAACTCCATCTTCGTCCAGAAGTTCATTGATTCTTTCACTTGTAATGACTGCAACCTCAGCTTGATCAGTCATTCTCCTTGCTCCAAATCGAATATTATGGGAGTGTGAAGAATTCATGATATATCACCTTAAAGGAATGATTACATGAAAATTAGTATAATGGGCTAGAATAGTGAGCCGGTCCATGACAACCCTCTAGACTTGACGAACAAAACAAGTATGAGCAGAGAACTGAATCAGGAAAATTTTCAATTTCGTCGACCTTTACGGTAAAATTTGTTATAATTCACACGTTGATCGAATAATTCCCAAATTTTACCAGCTGATACAGGACACAATGATAAAAAAAAACTTTTGTGTTTGGACTTTAGGTCGAAAATGGACCAATAAATACAGTTTATTACATCTTTGGGAAATTTTTATTCAAAAAACTGTTTCAACTGGTCTTTGTTAAATGAACGAAGGACGTCCTTAAAATATGAATTAAAATCTGGAATTTTTCAGGTTATTAGATAAAACCTTAAATTACAAGTTTCGTGTTCGGTGGTTCACCAGAGGAGGTCATTTAAAAATAGTAATCCGCAGGACAAAGTGAGCATTTAGAAACTGCAGTAATTCCAGCTTACACTGTCCTCAATGAAAATTTGTCATTAAATGAGAAATACTATGGATCATTCTCAAAATTTTACAGATGATAGCTCAAGATGTTCTGAACATTTTCCATTTAGACATTAGAGTTCAAGAATGATTGGAAGAAGCTCTAAAAAATCAAACCGTAGAAAGTGTTCGCCTAAAAACAGTCATGGACCGACCCAAAAATATAAGTAAACAGGAGGAAAAGGGTTGAGGAGAATACCGCGTTTGGACGTCTGAAATGAACAATCACATAGACATGCGGATGAAATGCGACATGAGGTTCAAATTCTATCTATCAATGCTTGACAAAGGTGGAGCCCCAAGGATACCCGGATTGAATCACTTTGGCTTGCGATTGAATCGAGATCCCCCATAGACATCCGGCTCAGCCAAGTAACGACCCGCATCACATGGCGAATGACGGGGGTGATAACTCTTGGCACCGATTTAGAAAAGTTCGGGACTCGATAAGGGTGACTCGGGCCAGATGGCGATGGCCGAAGTGTCCCTAATCAAGTACCATCCTAAGCCTAGCCATTCAGGTCCAATGGCGGGTTGTGTGTGCTAAGTGTGGATGCAAAAGCTGTAAAGACATGCACAAGAGTTTATATCAAAACAACGCTTCAATATAACCCTCAAACATACATTCCTACTCCAATCTGAAGAAAAAGGGTTAGCAAACACTTCTCCCCTTATCACTCCAAATCTGAAAAAATATTTAACACCTTAAAATGTGAGATTCAATCAAAATCGCCAAAGGCGAGACATCCATGGAATTTTCATTAGGCCTAAATCCACTAAAGATTATAATTTTTCGAAAAAATTCAAGTGACCTAGTTAAGTTTTAATTTTTTTCAAAAAATTAAAAACATCCCCAGTGGAGTCGCCAAGCTGTCGCGACCTAAAAAAAATTAATTCTAGGCTAATGGATTATCAGGTTAATTTTAATGACTAACCTAATACGAACTCTCCCAAGTCCTACCAAATCACAACTTAAATTAATTAGAAATGATTTAGGATTTGGAGTCGCCACTGATAATTTTTGGTTGGTTGATTAGAAACCTAAGTAAAACGGCAGGAGAACCATTTACTTCTACGAACCAGAGATTGGGGATTCAGGGACTTGATTACACTAGTTAATTAAAACTAATGCCATTTCGGTACGTTAATTCCAGATAAGATGTCCTAAATTGACGACTTGGATTGAATCAATTTAAAGCTCAGATAAAGTAGAGTTCCTTTTTTTTTTGGATTTTCTCTTTTTAGATGCAATGCTAATGCAAACTAACTATATGACATTTGACGTGCAATGACGTAAAAAGATGACATGGCAACTATGCATGGATGACGTGATAAATATGAATGACCTGGAAAGTATGACATGGAAAATATGACTTGGCAAAGTGCATGACATGGCATGACGACGTGGAAAATATGGCATGCGACTATGCAATATGTAATGCGAATGATATTTTTTTATATTTTCGGATTTATTTTTGGCAATGCATGAAATGTGATTTAAAGATATGCCAGGGGATTTCGAAAATATGGAATATATGAGGTGATATTCGAAAATATGAGATAGAATAAAGATATGCATGATGTTAGGGATATGCTATCCTAAATTACATGAAATATGCAAGATATGCATTGGATGTGATTTTTGCCTTTTTCCTTTTGAAAATTTCGGCCATCATGAATAACTTGAAGGTTTTGTTATCTTGATTTGCAAGTTTAGGGTTTAATGAGATGAGGTTTCTAGGAAACCTTATCTTCCTAAAAATTCAATTAGACATGGTTTCTAAGAAACCATATCTTACTAAAATTTTCAGAAATTTTCAGAATATGACAAATCACGTCAAGATAACAATCCATCAACACAAATAAGGAAACACAATTGAGATCACATCCCTTCGAAAAATTGAGTATTCAGATTCTTAGAATTTTAGCTTTCCGAAAATAGCGAATCAGACCTAAGTGGCGATAGGTCAGATTGGCTAAATCCAAAATTTCTTGACAAAAATTAGGTTTTGAAGTTTAGATCAAAAAAATCATTCTTGGATTTCCAGAAAAAGGGTTTGCATTTTTACTTAATATCGGCATCAAAACATGCAGAAATGGCTTTACTTCGAATAAAAATCAGCATGCCAATTATGCAAAAATAGCGAGCAAAACAGCAACCAATCACTTTACGAACATACTCGAATTAATCCTCAAATTGTTGATATGTTACCTTAATCCGCACGATTGCTTTCCTTTTCTGAATTTGGGCGAAACTTACGCACAACGCTTTAAGGAACAAGTGACCAGTTTGGCTTGAGCTTACGGAGGACAGTGCACGGCTTGTGTCATCGCAGAATCAATCGATGAAACTGCGACGATGACGTACTCCGAACGATCGAGAAGAATCGCGAACTGCATAAAGATCAAAACTGCCCCCGCTTTGTTGAAGGATGCACTAAACCACTTGACTCTCGGGTGCTAACCAGGAGACTCGTGGACATGCTGGAGGGATCATGAGGTGCCTGCAAAAGAAATAAAAATCGAGAGGAAGGTTCCTCTAATGTGATCAATATTCTCCCTTTATATTCTTTTGTTCTTTCACTTTCCTTTTACACAGTGGCTAGACACCAATGATTTCATGGAATCTACTTCACGGGGCTTGAGGGACTCCATGTCAGAAAGCAACAATCGTGATTGGCGAGGAGCAACTTCAACGCAATATGAAGTGAACGCCGGCCATGAGGAGTCAACACCACAAAAGGATTGACCACCGAATCTTCTCACGCTCCTTTCTCAGAATTTTTTTGTGTTTCGTGCTCTCCAAAATTTCACCGTGTATCAATTATCTCTCGGCCCCCTCTCGTGTGTTTATTGGCCATGTATTATGATAGTGTGACCCTGCACATGAGATCAAGGAATAAAAATAATAAAAGATGATGAGAAGATGAAATTTTTATGAAGACAGGGAACCCCTTCTCTTTCTCAATCGGTGGTTTTGGACTTCATGGGACATAGCTCCAGTGTCGCCTCCCCTCCATCCAATGTAAGTAATGGATGGCCGTGTATTGCAATCTGTGACCTCCTCTTCTCAATGCCGTATAAGAATTTTTTGGTGCCGTATGTGAATTATGTGTGGCCTCCTCCAAAATCTGCCCACGATGTTTGTATATATAGGCGCGAGGTTAGGGTTTCTTGCCCATATCTCTTTTCCTATTTTAATTCAAAGCACATATTCTGATATTCTCGATAATCTTTGATATTATCATATCAATTTGCTCATATCCTTTAACATTGGAGATATGATAATATCAAGATTAATCGCCCACAAACTAATATTTTAAATTTAAATAAAGTTAATTGCTTCCGCCGCCGGTCCCAAAAAATGTAATGCATGCTAAAATAAACGTAAAAAATGATTTAATTATTTTTTGTAGGAACCAAAATCAATTCCTGATTTTTTATGAAAAATTAATGACTAAAAACGGTAGTCAAAATTTAGGTCTCAACAACGGGCTCTGGTTTTGCGTTGGGGGGGGGGGGGGGGGGGCGCTAGGTGGTCCTGATGGAGAAGCATAAGTTGACATGTATGAGGATAAATAAAAGAACAGAAAATTATGGTAAATTATTGGAGATGATATCAATAAATAAAATAAAAATGAACTGAAAATGAACTAGAAATAAGGCGTGGGCACACCTTAAACTTGGGTTGCCTCCCTAAAGCGCCCTTGTTCAACGTCCTAGGCTAGGCGACATGTATTTTCATTCTCCTTCGTTAACCCTGTCCAGGGTTATTTCCCCTTTCCTATGTGCCTAAAACCATTCATAAAATGGCTTGAGACAATGTCCATTCACTTTAAAAATTTTATTTGTCTCTAGGCTCTGTATCTCCACAAAAACAAGACGATATGGAGACATGCCTGAAGGGGTCTTGTAAGCTGTACAATAAGCCCAGAGTGCGTCATCCAACCATAAGCTCCATTCTTTTCTATTTGGATTGACTGTCTATTTAAGTATGGACTTAATTTCTCTGTTCGACACTTCGGCTTGTCCACTTGTCTATGGATGGTAGGCAGTGGAGGTGCGATGAGTTACGGCATATTTGGTGAAGAGTGCTTCCATGATGCGATTGCAGAAATGAGTCCCTCTATCATTGATAATTGCCCTTGGTGTTCCGAACCTAGCAAAGATGTGAGTTTTGACAAAATCCGCAACCGTCTTAGCATTGTCAGTTCATGTGGCACTGGCTTCCACCCATTTAGAAACATAATCTAAGCAATCATAATATAAGTATGACCAAATGAAAGTGGAAAGGGACCCATAAAATCAATACCCCATACATCAAATATTTCACAGACAAGTATATGAGTGAGTGGCATTTGATCTCTATGCCCTAAATTACCAATTCTTTGACAATTAGTACAGGACTTACATAACACATAAGCATCACGAAATAAAGAAGGCTAATACAGTCCACACTCTAATACTTTGTGTGCTGTTCTCTTGGGTCCAAAATGACATCCACAAGCATAAGAATGATAAAATTTCAGAATTGACTCAACCTCTACCTTAGAAACACATCGCCTAATAACTTGGTCAGAACAGTGTTTCCACAAATAAGGATCATCACATACATAATACTTAGCATCCCTCTTTATCTTATCTTTTTCAGAACTAATTAATTCATTAGGGAAGGTACTTGCTATTAGGTAATTTACAATATCAACATACCAGGGAGCTATACTTATTACAGAAAATAAATACTCATCGAGAAAGTCATCTTGCAAAGGTTGCTTCTTCAGTGATAGGTAATCGACTAAGATGGTCAGCAGCTAGATTTTCGGACCCCTTTTTGTCTCTTATCTCTAAATCGAATTCTTGTATTAAGAGAATCCATCTAATCACCCTCAGTTTTGCCTCCTTATTAGTGCACAATTCTTTAAGAAATTTTGCGTACCTGAGTATTTGCTTATTTACATCAAGCGAGGGTAAATTTACCTCTACCCTTCGGAATGTTTCGAGAATTTCTTCCTTCACATTTTCCTTCTTTGATTTGGCTAATCTTTCTGGAAAAGGGGGTTTGGTCTCCAAAATTTTGGGCTTCTCAGGTATAGATTTCTCAGGCTGCTCTGTCTGTTTTTTAACTACCACCTCTGTTTCTTTATCTGATTCCAAGTCGTGCCCACGTCTTTTTCCAGCAATAGGTTCCAGCTCTTTTTCACTTTTCAAGGTAATTGCGCTTGCGTTTTCTTTCGGGTTCATTATTGTTTGTGAAGGTAATTTTCCTTGAGACTCTAGCTTGCTTAGAGACATTGCCAATTGGCTAACTTGATTCTCCAAATTTTTTATGCTCGCCCTTGTGTCCTGTTGAAATCGTTGAGTGTTAGTTGCAAAAGACTTGACTATATCTTCAAGAGACATACCTAGTGCTGAAGAACTTTGCTACGGTGGGGCTGATGGTCTTTGCTGAAATTGTTGAAACTTCTGCACTCTAGATCCATAACTAAAGTTAGGGTGATCTCTCCATCCCAGGTTGTATATATTTGAGTATGGATCATACTTCCTTTGTGGTAGGCCAGGAAAATTCCCAACGGCATTTGCTTGTTCAGGGGTATCATCTTGCAAAGTGAGGCAGATGTCCGTAGGATTCCCACACACTTGGCTTGTTGTGCATTCCCTACAACAAAATTTTGAACCACAGAGGTCAAATGATTGATTTTGCTCTCAAGGGAAGATGCATTTACCTCATTAACCCTTCTTGAGGGTTCTTGGCGAGACCCAAATTGCTGGGAATTGGCAGCCATGGTAGAAATTAAATCACGGGCAGCTTGGGGTGTCTTATTGACAATGGCTCCTCCACTTGCGGCATCCATCATGTTCCTCTCCATGGATAATAATCCTTCATAAAAATACTGAATAAGGACCTGTTGTGAAATTCCATGTTGGGGACAGCTTGCACACAATCTTTTAAATCTCTCCCAATATTCATGGAGAGTTTCCGTGTCCCGTTACTTAATCCTGCATATTCCTCTTCTAATTCCAGCGGCTCGGGAGGCAGGAAAGAATTTGTCAAGAAAAACATTTACCATCCATGTCCATGAAGTAATAGTCCGAGGAGGTAGATAAAATAGCAATTCCTTGGCTGCATCAGCTAGAGAAAATGGAAAGGCCCTCAACTTAATTTGCTCTTCCGTTACTCCTTGTGGTTTCATGGTGGAACAAACTATATGAAATTCTTTGAGATGTTAATGAGGATTCTCTAATCCATGAAAAGTGGGCAACAAGTGGATTAAACCCGATTTCAACTCAAATGGAGCCTCCAAATTTGGGTAAGTGATGCACAAAGGCGGTTGATTGACTGGAGGGGCTGCTAATTCTCTCAAAGTCCTATTTTCTTTGGCCATCTTTTCTTCGCTAGAATAATAGGGCGGTTCAGGGGGTGCTTCGTCCTTAGGCGCTGAAATTGTAGATGAAGACGCTTGTTTTCGTAATTTCGCTTCTTTTCTTAGCCTCTTAGCTGTCTTCTCTATCTCGGTATCTTAATGGAGTTCACCTGTACGATCAAACCTGGTCATCAGAGAATAAAATCAATTAAAATCAGTCCCCGGCAACGGCGCCAAAATTTGGTGACTGTCGAATACACCAAAAATAATTCCTACTCTCAAAATGACAAATAAATTGTACTTAGGGTGAGTAGGGTCAAATCCACAGAGACTGACAAATTGTTAATTCTTTGAAAATCAAGTAAACAATATAAACAAAATTAACAAGGGAGGTTTGTGCAGAATATACTTAAACAAAATAAGTAAATGAAATTAAAAAAAATCAAATTATGCAATATCTAGCAAAGGTAATCTCATTCAAGTTCAGAAGTTGATCATTGAGTCAAACGAATAATCTCAAATGCTGCAATAGACTGGTTATGGTTGTTGAAACGCTTCTAACAACCTAATATTTCCTTAATATTAGATTAACCGGACACGCACCTATGATTAATCCCTTATTAACGAATAACCCCGACACGTGTCAAGGATTCAATTCCTTAATAGCATGAAAAGCAAGAAAAACCCAACCCTAGCCAATAAATCACACGCATAAATTATTCAAGTTAGATCATATATTCTCATAATACAACCTGAAAATCTGATTTTAATCAAGTTATATTATCTTCCATTATCATTAAAATACCTAAACAATTATGGGTTTGGGTATTTCAATTGGCAAACTATCACCCTATCAATTGCACAACGAGCTCTTATTGTAACAATCAACAAAGCAATGGTAAACAATAAAACAGAGAATATATAAATACTGCAGAAATTAAGAAGAAGAGTTAAGTTTAGATCTTACAACTTGAATGAACTTGAACCTTGATAAACCTTTGCTAGATTTAAAAGGATTAGCCACGCATGGCTACAAAATGTGCAAAAGAGAAGAATAAAAATGCTTCTGAATTTTCTGGAATCAACGTCTGTTTTCTCTTCTTGCATTCAACCTCTTAAATAGAAAAAAAGAAAGTCTTAAAAAAAGAAATTCTATCCAACATGGAAAGAGAAAAAGTAGGCAAAATCTTCTCTCTGATATCTCTAATTAAGAGTCCTATTTAAGTACAAAAAATCCTCAACAATCTGATATAGAAAATATGGAAGTTAATGGCCAAATCACGTCCCCAAATTCCGCACCAACTCTGCATCTGCGCGACCCTAAACCGTGGGCACGGCTCTTTGCTCAGAATCTGGAAAATAGATCTTTTATATACAGAATCTCAACCAACAGCTCAAAAACACATCAATAGCGTCCAGAATCTTCACGATTGCATCATTCACCATCACCTAACCACAATGCATAAAAACAAATAAGCTCACTCTATTTATTCGAATATTTTCCCAAAGTACCATCAAATATAATCAAAATATAAGTCTAATATACCCATCATCAAAAAGTTCAAGAAAGAAAGATCATTTGAATATTGTGTCGTTCTCAGAAAAATATCTCCAAGAAAAAAAAAACGGATCGATCCTCACAAGGCCTTTGATTAACTTCATTAAATCATAGCATGCCTCGTCTACAATACATCAGTATGAGAATTTCAGGCACCTGCTAAAAATGAGGGAAAAATTTTACGTAATTAGCTATTGATGGTTGCAAGTGACTAAGGTACCTGTAATTCTGTATCGTTGCCTGGTTATGTCTAGGAAAATTTTGCAGAAAATAAACTCACTAGATCATGTTCATCATCGTATAATTGCGATTCTGATCGCGTTGGTCCGATTTCTCGACTTAAATTCTTGTCATTTCAATTAATCTTGACCGGGACAAGATTAATCAAATCACTTTGGGTCGTTTACCAATGTCAATAATTAACGATTATACAATTCGAACAATTTCGTATTCGTAATAAGAAAATAAAAAAAAATGTTAAACCCCTTTGATTAAAAAGGAATCTCCATCAATTAGTAAGGTTCAATTTGATCTAATCTACACGAATATTATTTTTTTTGTCAATAACTATAAATTCCAATTAACTGTTGATTAGTTGCATGTATCCTGAACTTATGTATTACTTCTTTCGTATGAAATGAAGTTGCTCGTTTCGACCAAAAATAATAATCTTAACCGGGACAAGGTAGAGATACTCAGAGACAATATAGTTAAAGCTTGCAAAGAGAAGCCATTGCGTTTTATTGATACAGATGAAGATGACACTGAAAACTCCTGTAACATAACAAGGATGGCGCTAAAGAAAGAGCACTTTCAAATGCTTTAGTTAACCCTGCTAGAGCTACAACTAAAAGGTAAGTGTGATTCTGATGTGAAGCGGCAGTGAGAATAATTTCATTCTCTCTTCTCCTTTTTTTTCTTTTTCTTTTTTTTTTTTGGGGTATCTTGAGGCGGACAAAGAATAATTAGCTGTTAAAAAAAATCGGAAGGTGTCGGCGAGTAAAAGAATACCATCAGGCGGTGGTCGCGATCGGCAATCATGTTCCGGTTCAGTGTAAAACTCAGTGAAGCACAGAGAAGCCATGGAGGAGAGGATCCCAGGAGGCACTGGCAGCACCCGGGAAGTTGTTTTCATAGTGAAGCATCTGCTGCACGGTGGGCCAAGCACATTCCATGCCCGTTTGATGATCATTTTGAGACATTGGCATGCTCATGGAGCTCGCTTTCCAGATCCTACTCGCCGACAATTCCGCAGAGCATTGATCCGTGTAGGGCGTGCTGATGCTTGTCCCGGCAGCCTCGGAAATCGGCCACGCCTGTGGCGTGAAGATGGTGTCGCTCACGGTGCCGTGATCAAATACGCCGTTTTCCAGGACTGGGTTCATGTTGGTGTCCCAGGGCACTTCGAAGGGTGGCTCGCCAGACCACATAGCAGTGCTCGTGATCGTCGCGCTTTGGCTGGGGTACTGAAATTGGATTTGCTGGGCATGAACTGGCGCGACCTCATGCCGCTCTTGATGGTCGTAGCTAGTGACGCCTCCTGGATTTTGTCGCTCGGTCTGGAGGGACGCCGAGTTGCTGGAATTACCCTGTGCAGGACTAGCAACCCTATGAGAGGCAGAAGCGCTCGCAGCGAACGAGACTCCGGGCTTGTTCGTACTGGTCCTCCGAGATGAGTCCGCCACGACTCTTGGCTGGGCAGGGCAATTGCTCAGGGGCGGAAGAATGTTCGGTGACTTCCCGTCAAACAGCCTCGCTTTTAACGCGCCTACAAGCCCTTCCGCCTCATTCCCATTCCCACACATCTCGTCAAATGAGAACGGCACCAAGTTATCAGTGATGCAGCTGCCTCCGCTGCCGGTCCCGCCACTTGAGTTTGGCTCGGACTCGGGCAGCTCGAAGTTGGTCCGAGCGTTGGCCCCACGCAACGCCCTGGCAGCCTCATCATAGGCCCGTGCCGCATCCTCAGCCGTGTCAAAAGTCCCTAGCCAAAGCCTAACCTTTTGCAACGAGTCTTTGATCTCCGCCACCCACCTCCCCGATGGCCTCTGCCTCACTCCGACGAACTTATGGTGGCCTCGGGATGAGGACTTCTTCCGACCCCGGAAACTTTCTCCCGGCATGACCTTTTTTACACGGTCAATCGGAAACGGCCCCCTTTTTTTTTTTGTCAAAATCGAACTAGCCCAATTTTCAGGGTGGTTGATTTTTATAAGAGGCCTTCAAGAATCTAGCATCTGCAGGACTTGAGAAATGGACAAGGAGGAACTGGCCAAGCTCTATGCATAGGATTGATTGTGACATTACCATTGCAGGCTAACGTTGTTCATATCGACCCAAAAACTAGAATTCAATAAAGTATGGCGACTGGTTATAATCACAACGTAAGCACTTAGGAACTTCTATACATAAGCAGACAGAATTGGCTATTCTTTAATAATAATTTGTACGTGTGGACTGGGCACTTAGGCAGTATATCCAAATGGTGAGACAGATATCTCTTTGAGGATTACCAATTCAGAGGCAACTATTTCCCTAACTATCAAACCGAGACAACCTACGTGATGAATTTTTTTTGCATTGACAATACCAGCGCTGCAAGGTGACAAACAGATTTGCACATACATGTCAGGTTTTATTTCCGTAATACGCACGGCACGTTATGATGGTTATAACTTGGATTAGAGCCCCTTCGGAGTGAAATTTCTGCTTATAAACCTCAATTAGCTGAATCTGCCGGGACTAAGTGAAATCAACAGATAACGGTAAGATAACAGAGAGAATTCAACAACTCAAGATGTTAGCCTTCATTTGGGGCAAGCGCATACTTTGGTAATTCACGGATCAAACACGAACTTGGCTGAGGTAAGAAGATTGGGTCTCGAATTCAGCCATGAAGACATCAGTTTGTCTAATCTCTCCACTTTGCCACAAGTTCGAATTTGTTAGCATTTATCGAATTGAATTATCATATCATTCCGATTCATGTTAAAAATTTCAGGAACAAGTATTTCCAGGATGGGTTTGCTAGGACCACCAATTTTAGACTATCATAATTTAACATCTGCATTAGGTATAGAATCCTAGTGATAACCCGAATTCGGGATTTCGGATGAGAGCAGATCAAGCAGAGAAAATACCTAGGACGCTGCCCGTCCTTTAGTCATTTGACAAATTTGGTTAAATCTTAAAGGACAATGTCGCATTGTGCGAGGAACTGTTTTCAATTTGCAGAAAACTACAACACAGCAAGAGAATATGGTTGATAGATACTCAAGTATAATAGCAATTACCACTTCATTTTTTTTCCCACAAAAGGCTCTTTTCCATGAAAATCTAAGCCGCATTTTGTTCAGAGCGACAAAGGGCTTAGTTCGTCTCTCTTTGGAACCACACAGCTATTTTCTTGTTCGTCACAGTCGGTCCTTTTGAACTGGGCATCTTAAACCACAGAATTACCCTCCATAACTCGGGTCCACTAAAAGAAATTTCCAGGATATACTCAAATAATAATATAACCTAAGAAGAGATCTTCTCCTCAACACTCAAAATTTCTATACAGGACGACCTGATAATTTCAGAAGCAAAGTAAACTAACGATTGAATACCTAGCCGCCATATAGATGAGAAACAAAAAGTAGACGACCACCGAACCTACTTAAAGAATATTCAAAGCACCGATCAAAACAATAATTTTCACAGAATAAGAAATTCCTTCACATAGAGAGGTGGAAGGGTGACTAGCATTGGTAATTCCCTAAGCATTATTATAGGGGTTCTATCCAATTTGAGCGATGAGTACTGCCTAGAAAAACGTGCCCATGCAGCCCACCGCAGTGCGCATCAACTGTGGTATGGCCATTTGCATAACTCAAGTTCATGTCTACTTTAGCAATTTGCAGGTTCGTAGAAAACAAGATATTTTGGCACAACAGCAATATAGGGAGTGGACACAGTTAGGGCATCATCGTTATCGCGAACAACTCATGCCCACAAATAGAAAAACAAAATATCGACAGATTAACCAAGCAATTGGTATTTGAACATAGGACCAAGGCTTCTTCATACTAATTGGGTATGAACAATGCACGTTGTACACTTGGCCAACTACCTGAGTAACAAGTCTCGTAAACTACACATAAAATTGGGTAAATTTCATCCTATGTCACTTAAATATTGCGAAGGTTGCAATTAAATCACTGAACTTTGATTTTAATCACTCAATGCACTAGAGTTTCAGTTGAGAACCCAAGCAAGCAGCACATTCAATTGAGCAGCAGATATGACAGAAGGCTAACAACAGAAACAACATAACATTTCAAACATTTCCACTGTTCCCATAACGTAATATTTTCTAGACATTTGTCCACCTTCGCTAGAAATAGCATTCCATGCAAAGTAGTACTTACCAAAATATTAACAAAGGCTGGCAAGTTACGCGTCCCAAAAGGTTTAGGAAGTCCCACACTTAAGAACATCAGCCATTCCATCCTGAAGACTGACCACGATTAGATTATCTTCCGCCAGCAAATTGATCTCAATTACCACCTTGGCTGCCTCTCCCACCCCCCCCCCCCCTCCCCCTTCTTCCTTCCTTCTCCTGATCATCCTTGGCCCACATCATATGGTCTCGCCCTCTCCCAAATACCCCCACCTGCATCATCCATATTTTCTCACCATTCTTTCTTCCAACCACCGGAACCCTCTCCTCCACCGGAACTCTCAGTTTTCTTCCAACCATCAGTACCGGTTCCACTTCCCTGCCCAGCCCAGGAGGACCCACCACCTTGTTTCCCCCATGAAGAATCTCCACTTTCTTTATTTGAAGAGCCTTCATTTTTGTTCCAAGACCCACCATCAACATCATCTCTTTTTCCGGACCAACTCTTGTTCCAACCACCAGATCCTTCTCCACCAGAACTCCCAGTTTTCTTCCAACCATCACCATTGCTTCCACTTCCCTGCCCAGTCCAGGAGGATCCACCGCCTTGTTTCTGCAATGAAGAATCTCCACTTTCTTTATTTGAAGAGCCTCCATTTTTGTTCCAAGACCCACCATCAGCATCATCTCTTTTTCCAGACCAACTCTTATTCCAACCACCAGATCCTTCTCCACCGGAACTCTCAGATTTCTTCCAACCATCACCATTGCTTCCACTTCCCTTTCCAGCCCAGGACTGACCACCTTGTTTGCCCCCTGAAGAATCTCCACTTTCTTTCTTCCAAGAGCCAGTGTCATCTTTGTTTCCCGACCATCCCTTCTTCCAGCCACCACACCCTTCTCCACCGGAATTCTCAGATTTCTTCCAACCATCACCATTGTTTCCACTTCCCTGCCCAGCCCAGGAGGACACACCACCTTGTTTGCCCCATCCCGATTCTCCACTTTCTTTCCCAAAAGAGCCAACATTTTTATTCCATGACCCACCATCAGAATAATATTTGTTTCCAGAGCATCCCTTGTTCCAACCACCAGACCCTTCTCCCCCAACAGAACAGTCAGTTCTCTTCCAACCATCAACATCTTTCCCACTTCCCAAACCACTCCAAGAAGAGCCTCCATCTCGCTTACCATAGGAAGAATCTTTATCTTGTCCATTCCAAGAGCCTCCGCTTTTATTCCATGACCCTCCGGCGGCATCGGAAGCCTTTGGCTTGCTCCACTGGTCCATCTCCTGGCCAGTAGGTCCATCTTTATTCAATGCATCTGCACCAGAATCTGCATTTCCAGTGTCACAAGATTCCTCAGAGTTCTTCCTGCTGCTCTCAGCATCACTTGTGAATTTGTTCTTTCCCCATGGTGCGGCACAGGAAGAAGATTTATTGAGGTTTCCAGTCTTATCATCCCACTTGTCATCCCCAGCTCTTGAAGAATCTCCTGCTTGTTCATTCTCTGAAAAGTGTTCACCTTGTTTGTTCCATGAAGACCCTCTAGAGGAAATATTTGGCTTGTTCCAGCTGTCAGTTTGATCGTTGCCACCAAACTTACCTTTGCTCCATCCACCAACTCCTGAATCCTCGTTCTCTTTCTCCCAGGAGTCCTTGGGTTTAGCCCAGTCACTCTTTGAACTTTCGCTGTTCCCCCCGGAAGATGCAAAATGAGCTTTCGGGTCCAGATCACCAGAGTTACCTCCAGCATCATTCCAAGATCCTCTAACCGGTTTACTCCAGGAAGATCCTTCATCTTGTCTATTCCAAGATCCTCCATCAGCACCGAAAGATTTGGGCTTGTTCCAACTGCCTCTTTGATCACGGCTCTCATATCCACCTTGACCCCAAACACCAGAAGAATCCATTTTTCCTTTGCCCCCGGATCCCTCTGAGCTTCCCCAACCCCTGCCTGAACCTTTTTCTTTAAACCAAGATGCAGCACCATCACCTGTAGAGCAAATATTACAAACTTCCCGAGCAATACCTAACCAACTGATTACTGACATAAAAAATGACAGGAGGAAAGTTTATAGCAAAAAGAAACCAGATGAAGGCATATTGAAAATAAGCAGAGGTTCACCTAACATTAGAAACTAGTAAAGATTCAAGGTGAAAAGATCTTCAATCTCTACAATAAATTACGATTACTAAAGAAATGTAAATGTTCTTGAGTGTATCTATTCTCATTGTTCCCAAATTTATTACAAAATGTTCATCCATGAAGTTTGCTCTTTACTTATCCAATGAAAATTTAAGGATGTGTATCAAACAAAATAACATTGCATAATATAATATGTATAATAACTTTGTTATAACTAACCTATTTGAGTATACAAAGAGACATGGTAATATACCGCAGTGAAAGTAATGACATGTGGCGCACATAAATGATGACAATTTACGAGACAGGATAATCTTGCAAAATATGATCAAGCCACTAAATATACAGGTAGAAAGATATCCCCTAAAAACTAACTTTGATTTAACCAAGAAAAATTAATCAATAGTACTTACGCGTCCAGATTTCAAGAAAAATAAGAAATCAATTTTAAAAGTTTCGGCAGCTTATTGCATCTATGATTTCTTCAACTTCAATACACTTGACCAAACTTCAGTTGTTCTATGCAATCCTTGACTAAACTTTCTTCTCTCTCTTTAATTTCACAGTATCATTAGTAAAGTAGTGTCCGGTGTTTTGGCTGTTCACAGAATTAAACTCATGATTCTCCATACCTACGTACTGTAAAAAGTCACCCATCAAGGTTCTATAACCTGTAACAGAAAGTACTACAATTAGCAGTACATGGACCATCTACAGAGGCTAAGAGTACTTGCAGCAGACCTTCATCTTTCCATCCAGATGACGACTCCTGACCATATGATCTTCCCCTTCCATAACGACCACCACCTCGTTGACCACCTCTTCCTCTTCTCCCACCTGATCCACGACCTCCGTCAAATGTTTTCTGCCTCTCCCATGAGTCTTGATAATTCGAATCATCTTTCTTTTCCTTCCCCCAATCTCTGCGCCCTTGATCTACACCAACAGTTTGAGGTGTACTCCATCTGTCACTTCGGTCCTCACTTCCTTGGTTGTCCCATGAAGACCCTCCAGTTTGCTTACCCCAAGAAGAACTTCCATCTCCTTTTCCCCAAGAACCTCCATCATCTTTATGTGCATCAGCTTGCTTACTCCATGATGAAACCACCTCTGCTTTGTTGCAAGAGATTCCAACATCCTTGGTCCAAGAAGAACCTCTAAGCTGTTTATGCTCATCAGCTAACCCATCCAATGAAGAACCACCATCTTGTACACCCCAAGAAGAATTCTTGCTCTCTCTCTCCCAAAAACCTCCATCTCTTTTGGACTCACCTTGTGATTCAGTCCAAGAAAGTCCTTTACTTGTTTTATCCCAAGAACTGTCAGTTTGTTTGCCCCATGTAGAAGAGCCATCTTTCTCATTACCAGCATCTAATTTGCTCCATGAAGAAACTCCATCTTGTTTCTTCCAAGAAGAAACCCCTTCATCTCTCTGTAGTGATGAGCCCTCACCAGCTGCATTCCAAGAATTTCCATCTGTTCTCTTCCGAGAACCTCCGGCTTGTTTGCTCCAACCATCACTTGAATCCTTATTCTCTTCTCCAAAATCTGCAGCGTCACTAGAGGAATCAAGACGACTTTTCGTCTTAAGATTGGCACCACCCCAACTTTGAGAATCTTTTGAAGGGTCTTCTGCTTTTCCCAATGATGAACTGGCATCTTGATTATTCCAAGAAGAACCTCCATCAGTGCTGGAAGCATTTGGTTTCTTCCAACCGCCTTCATCCCAACCAACAGCATTATCCTCCTTCCCCCTGGCCCAGGATTCATCTGAGTCCTTCCATGCACTTTTGTTGGCAACATCCCCATCGTTTTCATGCCCAGCTCCAAGTGTTACTTTGCCCCAATTGCCTGCATCATTTTTAGAAGATTCTGCAGCATCTCCAGTTTGTTGCGCTCCTTTACCCCAGCTCCCTGATGAACTGCCACCAAAACTACCTTTTGTGCTAGCTTTGTTCCACATGTCATCACTTTTTCCCCACCCACCTATTTGATCATTGTTAGAGGCCACTTTATTATCAGATGCAGCTTTACCCCAGGTGGAGTGCTGTTCTGGAGCCACCTTTCTCTCCCATCCATTGTCCTCTACATCTACATAATTGCACACAAAGGGATATAAGATGGTTCAAACATGACGACAAATAGATAAAACAAAGATTAATCGCATGAAAACACTTCTGACCCTTTTTGGAATCAAAACCTGCAGAGCTGGATGGATCTGCAGAATTATGTTCTGTTGGAACCTGGATAGCCAGAACAATTTTTTCACGGTACTTCAGATATTTGCATTAAGAAAAAGGAATGGAAAAGAGTAAATATAAAGTAACAAGAGCCAGTTTACTAACCGAAAATCCTGAGGCAGAAAAACTAGGCCAGGAACTCCTAGAATAAAGAAGAGGCAATTAAGGGTTGTCACTACTACCATTATGTGATTAAAGCAAGAAAGGATCTCAATCTTTGCATAGAAATAGAGCATGTAAGACATGAACAACTAATAGAAAAACTTCCACTGGTAAAATAGTCATGCAACCACATGCAATGCCTCCAGTAACAACCTCATACTGGATTAAGACCTGAACTTAGGCATTTGATACAACAAAACTTGCTCCTATTCTTTGAGATCACTTAGGCAACTAAACTTTGGTCTGA
Organism: Rhodomyrtus psidioides; assembly: GCA_021437785.1. Lineage (NCBI taxonomy): Eukaryota > Viridiplantae > Streptophyta > Magnoliopsida > Myrtales > Myrtaceae > Rhodomyrtus > Rhodomyrtus psidioides. Next base: position 973,959 of record JAILYB010000053.1, read on the forward strand.
GCTCTAAATTTCCTATGATGGATAGCAAAGTTACAAATATTGCACTCAGATCGAGAGGTTCAGAATCCAATAAACTAATAATATAGCTTATGTTCTGCAACCAAAGAACATTAAGGAGAGTACTAATAGCACAAAAAACCAAGAACTGAGTGAAAGATTCCAAGCAAAATCATATCAAAGGCATGCAGTCACAATGTCATGATTATATTACCACTGACAAACTAGTGAACGAGTAAAGTAGATCTTAGAGGCCACCCTTTGGCTATATGACCAGGCATATGACTATAGTTTACTTGGTCCACAGAAACATAAAAGTCCATGCTTAAGACAATTTCAAGCACAAGAGAAAGCAACGGAAGTTCTAAATTGCAAGGCATATTTCGTGCAAATGGTGGTTTATCTATCTTCATTTTTAGTTCAAATATACACCAAATAATTAGCAACATAAACCATGGGAGTACCCCGTAGCAGATGACCCTCCAGTGTTCCAGCCATCGCCACCTGCTGAGACTCCAGCTCCACCTATCCAATCTACATATATCAAGAACACGACATCTTTTATGACACCTCATTTCAATCATTAGGAGCATCTCTTTTATCAGTTGTCCAAAAAACTAACCAATAAAAAATTGAGAAAGGAAACACATCAAAGCTATCTGTTCAAAGCAGAGCACTAGCGAACAAAGACCAGAGAAAGTTTTCAAACAAAATGAATCAGGAGACGCAAATAGAACCCCCTAACACAATGATTCAAAGATGTGATTTGGCAAAACAATACCAGAAAAACAAACATTTGTTATATGAACAGTACCAATTGGGCAATCTAAGACATTCACCTGTAGAACATCCCTCACTTCCAAAAAGATCAAATGGTTTTGAAGTACTGGAGTCAAGGTCCACCCTATATAAACCCGCAGAAGTTACATAAGAGCAAAGTATAGGTGCATCTCAGATTTCGGGAATTACTCACAGATCCTAGAATAAATAAGAAGTACCCGTTAGATATAGCAGTGCTCCTTCCACGAAGCTCAGCAAGATGCTCTGATTTAACTGCAGCGATAAGAGGGTATGTGAAAGTGTCACCATGCTGACTGACCTAATCAGAAGAACAAGTTCAAAATGATAAACAAACCTGTAAGAACTTTTTGTTGAGAGTCAAGCTTTACTGTGATGTCAGAACGCCTTATAGCTATGACACGGCAAAGATATCCCTTCAAAGGGCCAACCCTGATTCTCAATGTTTGCCCAACCGAGAATGGTCCTTCTTTATCACCTCGAGTAACTTCACATAGATGTCAATCACCCGACCACATGAAATGTACGGACAGTTACACTAAGTAGTTCATTACTTACAGTCGTTGTTTTCCCTTGCTTGCCAGGACTTCTTAGGTGACAAAGGGGATTTGGGAGAAGATGGTGAATCATCAAATCCAAAAAAACCTGATTCAGCACCCTGAACGTGGGAGAGTTTAGAACAGAGAAAAGGAAGGAGAAAACCTCATGTATCAGAAAGGAGATAAACAAAGACACTCAGAACCTTCAAATTTTCAAGAGATTGCAGAAAAAGAGAACCTTTTCAGAGCATGCATTAACTGGAACTTTTATTTTCTCACAACATTGAGCTTTGCAACAGGTATAACCCCCATTTTCCTCCTCATTCTCATTGTATAGAAAGACAATCCCTCGGTAGATTTGCTTGACAATCCCTTCCTTATCCTGCAACAGGATGTATCAGAATGCCAAGGTTGAAGTCTCTGCACAAATTAATCAAGAGTATAATTAGTTAGCCTGCAACTGTGTAGCAACTGCCACCAACCTTTGATGGACCTTCGAGCACCCGAACTGAGTCGTTAACTGAAATGGCATTCTTGTGCTGATCAAATGCTGTAAATTTTCCCTCAAAAGGTCCAAATTTTATATCATGAACACCCACATTCAATACTTCATTTCCCTTTGAGCCCTCTTGAAGGATCTGGAACAATGATAAATAAGTAACAGGGAAATAAGAAATAACAACTCTACTTACAAGATTTAAAAGGTGCATCTATAAAATGAGACGATGAAAAAAAAAAAAAAAGAGTTTACCTTGTAACTATCGTCTTTGTCAAAGCCAACAATAAGACCAAAGTCTTTTCGCCTATAAGCGCATTGGATCCAAGTATTCAAATTACATTTGGAAAAAAGGAGCAGTAGGTGCAAGGCAAAGTAAATCCAAGTGATATGCATAATGACCAATTAACGCAAAGACTCACCCACAACTGACAAGTTCATATAGTTCGTACTTCTTTGCAGAATTGGAGCTCGCTGAGCCATCTCCTTTTTCACCCCCTTTATCACACTCTACCGTTCGCTTTCTCTTTTTATCGCCATAAAGCTGTGAAAGCCATTCTACATCTCTAGATTCATTATTCTCAGAAGGCTGAAACTTCAGTGATTCTTCTTCTGAAGGCATGACACTCCAAAAGCTCAATGCTTCTAATGACATTCTTTTGTATAAATATCCATCGTTAAGCATCAATCCATCAAGAACCTCAAAATATTTGCCAGTATCACGATCGCGCCGATACTGGATCATAGGACGAAACTCTCTATACATGAGATGGAAAGATATGTGTCATGAACCAGAGCTGATAAACTCTATTCACTAAGATATCTATCTTATACTTACTCAAGTTCACTTGAGCTGATTAATCTGGGCGCTGGTACAGCTGTTCTCTTAATAGAAACGCCCCCACCCTGGGAAAACGAAAATATGGTGATCACAAATCATGATTACAAACTCATGAGATAAATCATAATGCCATGAAACTTCACAAAGCAGTGGATACTTTGTGCTTCAAACAGCCTCCACTAAAAGTTTCACGTAAAGCCAGCTATTAGTGGCCAGAATTCTTATAATCAGAAACAAGAAAAAGCATAATGTCTATAGGAATAAAATGAAGAACTTATAAAAATGCTTATTCACGTATGATGAGGACAAAAGAACTAGAGATGTCATGCTGTTCTGAAATAAGGCAACTGAGTACAAAAAAAAAAAAAACAAAAAAACAACAACAACAACAAAACAAAACAAAGAAGTAGCACAACACCATCACAAAGCTACGTCAAGTTACACAATTCAGGATCCAATAGCTGATTGTGAATTAACAGAGAAAGAGATATCTATAGGAGCAATGTCAGAACTAAGTTAAGTAATTACAAATTTCTCAGCCATCGCCTGTAAGTCAATTCTGGGGATCAACTTCACTGTTGCCCTTCTTCGCTCATCATTTACCGCAACAACCTAAAAAAAATCAGTTCTGAAGAATAAACAATAGGTAAATTCGATTACTAAGACCAACCTAACCCCTGAAATCATACCTGTGCAAGGTCCCCCTTGTATTTACCATTCTTCACACGGGCCCACATGCCCACCGAGACTTCACTGCGCTTGCTTCTCACAGAAAGCAAGTGGGAAACTTCGTTTCTTGGAACCGGAGCTGTTCGACTAGTATAGATACTACAGAGGCCCCTACATGACTGGTATAGGAATGAAACAACCATATCATTACCATAAGTAAACCTTCGAAAATGAAATAAAATAAGTACCAATGACTTCTTCTAAATAGGTCCATTGATCATAAAAGTATACAAAGATCCATTTATCAAAAAAAAGTACACAAAGATTATATGCACGTCCATAAACAAATCAGTTACCTCAATAACATCAGACTGACGGTCTGCTTCGACGTAAATGTAACCTTTCACATGGTCAATAGCAAATGCAGATATAATCTGAATCTTGTTACCCAGTTCCTTTAAGTCAACATACTTCTGCATAAGACAAAAGGCTGAATTTCTCTCTCGACCAACCTAAACATTTAGTCAATGGGAGAAAACCTATTAGGCAGGAAGAAGACGAAAAGAAACCGAAACCAGAGAAGATTGAAAATTTTGGCTTTATGTCACAGAATAAAAGAAAATAAAAATCTACCGTGCATTTAACTTTCCAGACCATTGGATCCTTAACAGAAGGCATACTAGAACCTCCATGAACTGAGTCCTTGGCATCATATTCATCAGCAAATCTAACTAGGACCGAACCATCTCTGTAACGTGCTTCCATGATTTTATCAAATTCCTCCTCAAACTGCTCTTCTTTGGGGAAAACTGGAAGGTTAGGCGCTTTAAATGCATCATTCTTGAGATTTTGCACAGCATCAACTTCTTCCATAAAACCTGTTACCAATTAACAAACGGCATAATGGAAAAAAATAAAGATTGTCGTTTTATAACTCAGCATTACACCTCAAGAGGCTCTAAGCTTGCAAACTGTACATGCACAATTCAACAATCAGTCATGCTTACAACTTAACATAAAATCGTCACTACTTCCTAAGGACCACAACTAGTCTTCACTGTTCAATACCACGAGATTATCCAGAGACTAGTCAGTTCTCTGGAATGCAGAGTCACAAACATTAACCACTAGAACTGACCATGAACCTTTAACAAAATAATATGATCAATCCAACCAAAAGTTTTGAAATCTACATCCCCATAGCATATTACCTAGGAAAGAGAATATGGAAATTGATTGCACCATGTAAATATGATATTCTGCAACACGAAGTTAAACTTGACGATAGATGCTTTGTCTGGGAAGGGGTGGAGGTGAAGAAAATAGACAGTCGGTGAGAACAATTATAAAGATTTCGTGAGAAAAAGAGGGGGGGAATTTTGAAATCTTATTCTCCATCCCCCATTTTCTCTTCTCAAACCTAGCACAAGGGAGAGGAAAAAATCTACTACTCCACAAGCAACTCCAAGTCATGCAATTCTTTGTAATTGTAAGTGCAGATGGTAGGAGAGGGCATGAGATGCACACTTATCTTCTCCGACACATGATCAAGCCAAATCTAGGTCAAACAACCGACACAACTGCATTCTAAGCAAAGATAGGCCATTATCTGAATGAGAGGCACACCATACAAACATACAAGTGTAAACAAAGGAGGAGCTAATGGACTAATCAAATTAAAGCTAAATAGAAAAAGATCAAGCAAAGTCTCCACACCGCAGGACTCTAAACAACATGCATTTTAGCTTGCACTCCAAATGTTTCTAGTATGTCAAAGGTAAGTGTTCCTTCTCCAGCTTCCTATCAACTTTAGAGCAACTAAATTATCTTACTGAGAAAGGTAAATGGCTCCACCAACTTTAAGATGATGGTAGTTCTTTGTACAAAGCTTGTAAGCCATTAACAACCCTCATCGCCCTTCTTCCATCACCTTACATCACAAAACACCCGGCAAAACTACACAATCGCAACAACGCCACACTCACAAGCGTTACCAAAGATGATGCAATTCAACTCTGAGCCATTGGAAAAGAATATAATGAAGAAAGAAACTTCCGTCCCCAAAACCTCTGACTGGGTGACTAAAAACCGGCATGCAAACACTGGTCATGATTCCCAGTTGCAAGTGATTCAAACAGAACTTGCATTAAGCATCAACAACCAGCAAACCACGCGTCCTCCAAAAAAAGTTGAAAGAAATCAAAATTGGAAAACCTCAAAGCCCTCCCCATTCCCTGAAACCCTAGATCTTGACCATTCCAGCATATTCAACCTCGTAACCTCAAGTCTCCAGAAATTACTGGACACAAGCTCAACATTATTAGCCATCGCCACATTTTAGAACTAGGAATCCGCGACATTTTCTGGCGCACACACACGAAACCCCGCGGACGGAAGAAAAAAAAAGTGAGAAAGGAAAAAAAAAAAAAAAAACCCCATCTATTCACCACAATTTCCCCCAAACCCTCCCAGAAACTCGACCACGCCGAAACATGGAAAGGCAAAACCGAAATGCAGACCCAAATGTGGGCGTCGCAGACCGAGAGAGCCACGAACCTTCATCGTCGAAAATGCTGTCATCGCTCGAGTCGTCACCGCCGACCTCGTCGGCGGCGTCCTCGAAGAACTGGAGGACGCTGCGGTTCCTCCGCTTACGGCCACCGCCGGTCTTGTCGTCGTCGACCTTCCGTTTGCCGGACGATCCTTTCCCGGCGACTTCCTTGCCCTTCCTCGCCATTTTCCCAGGAACACACTAGCGGACGCACTCAGACTGACATGGAGAGGGAGAAGAAGACGGAGAGGGCCTTTTTGATTTTGTGAGGGAGCTCGAAGGACTTCTGAAGAGAGAGAGAGAGAGAGAGAGAGAGAAGGAGTGTGGCACGTGGCACGCTAAAAGAGAAACGGGTCGGGTTTAGATCGGACGTCTGGGAAAATTCACCAAATTGTATGAGAAAAAATAAACCAAATTTACCGAATTGAAAGCCAAATCTAACTAATTCCGTTAGTTTGGATCAATAGAATGATAACGTATGGATGTAGTCAGGGAAAGTGTTTCTGTTCTAAAAATGTCTCTAGAACACTTTTGAAACAGAAACGTGTATGGTACAAAAATGTTACACGGAATACTTTTGTGCCACGGAACACTTTTGAAGAAACAAAAAAAACTTACTTCTAAGTTTTAGAACACTTTTGAAACCACTATCTATCGCCCCCGACGCGGCCACCACACCCGGTTGCCAGCCGCCTATCGCCACCGCCTGCCGCCGCCTCCTGTTGCTCGCCGGCCCGCCCGCCCGCCGCCGTCGCCGCTCGCCTGCCGCCCGCCTGCCGTCACCCGCCGCCGCCGGTCGGCGGCCTTCGCCAATCGTCATCGCCGACGGCGGAAAAAAATATTTTTTTTAACTTACCAAACGCGTTTTTGCAACAAAAATCATAGCCGGGAATAGAAATACAAAAAAATGTTTTTGTTCAAAAAATGCTCCCAAAAATAGAAACGTTACCATACGCAACCTAAACATAATCAAATAGTGCGGGAACTAAATTCGGAGGCAACATTTCTTGTTAGCCGAAAATTCAGGAACTATATATTGGAAAATTTTAGAAGTTGAGGAGTAATATTACACTAATCGAAATTTGAAGGATCATTAATCAAAAGTTCAGAAACTATTGATATAATTATCCCCTTTTATGATAATCGTACTTAGTTACGAAAACGCTCGCTCTCGACCGCAAAAAATATCGTTACATTTACGGTCTGTATAGTAACACTCCATAAAAAGTGTTTCTGCTCCCAAAATGTGAACAGAAACACGTATGGTGAAAAAGTGTTCCCAAAGTGTTCTAAAAATACTTTTGAGAAACAGAAACACTTTTGGAGCAGAAACAAAAAACAAAAAAAATTTATTTATGTGTTTTTAAAACACTTTTTAGAAACATATTTTGAACATTAAAAAAAAACAATTGGGAACAATTTTATTTTTGAACACACTCTCTTCTCTTTTGTTCTATTGACACGTAATTTTTCCTCATTTTATTTTTAAAAATTAATTAAAAATATCAAAATAAATCGTAAAATTACAAAATCAATCATGAAAGCTTTAGGAACCAATTTTAAATAAAAAAATACTTTTCGCAATTTTTGACATTTTTTGGATTTAATTTAATTATAAAAATAGCCGAAAATAAGCAAAAATAGTATCTATTGTCAGAAAAATGTAGCAAAAATAGTCCATATTTTTATTTCAATTATCTTTTCATTTTTGCTTGTTAAAGTTTTAAAAATTCAGTTTGGGACCACATGCCTCTTCATCGAGCATAATCCTAAATTGACTAAAAAATTTTATTTTAAATCATTTTAGCCAAAAAAAAAATCTTTTTAAATTCATGACATGAGACTTTGATACCCTGCATTTGATTTTAGTCCTTATGTTAAAAAAATTGCACATTTGGATTAAAATGACCAAAAGACACAAATATTTTTCATTTTAGTCCTCAGTTTCACTCAAAGTGCAATTAATATTTTTATAGGGATTCTTATTTAAAGGTAATCATATTTTTAGTTACTTGAAAACATTTACGTGTGACTCATAGCTGTAATTTTTCCTATCTATAGAAAATATATTTGGTGTTCTCGTTGTCTAATTCCAGTTTGTCTTCTCTTTGAGTTTTTTTTTATATAGTTGGATCTCGTCGATATTGTAATTTGATGAATTGTGCGTAAATTACTTATACATATATTGATCTAATTTGATTTAATAAATTTAATAAATGAGATTTAATTTGATTTAGTAAGTTAAAAAGATAAAGACATATTAATTTTAATATATATATAGTCCCCTTAGTTATTAAAAAGTCAAGAATAATTTTTTTGCAGTTATCAAGCACGTTTCTTTCTCTCTCTTTTTTGTTTCGGAAACAGAATATTTTTGCAGTTACCAAATGCGTTTTTGTTTCCAAAAATCGTTACTGGGAATAAAAATACAAAAAAAAATATTTCTGTTCCAAAAGTATTCTCAGAATGACAGAAACAGAAACTTACCATAGAGGCCTTCCTCGCCATTTTCCTAGGAACACACTAGCGGACGCTCTCAGACTCACATGGACGGGGAGAAGAAAACGGAGAGAACTTGAAGGACTTCTGAAGAGAGAGAGAGAGAGAGAGAGAGAGAGAGAGAGAGAGAGAGAGAGAGAGAGAGGAGTGTGGCACGTGGCACCGCAAAAGGGAAACGGGTCGGGTTTTAGATCGGACGTCTGGGAAAATTCAACAAATTGTATGAGAAAAAATAAACCAAATTTACCGAATTGAAAGCCAAATCTAACGAATTCCGTTAGCTTGGATCAATAGAATGATAACATTAAACATAATCAAATAGTCCGGGAACTAAAGTCGGAGGCGACATTTCTCGTTAGCCAAAAATTCGGGAACTATATTGGAAAATTTTAAAAGTTGAGGAGTAATATTAACACTAATCGAAATTTGAAGGGCCATTTATCAAAAGTTAAAAAATTATTTATATAATTATCCCCTTTTACGATAATCGTACTTAATTACGAAAACGCTCGCTCGCGACCGCAAAAAAGGGAAGAGGCAAGATGGGCAAGGTAAGGAATCGCTTGCACCCTCGCTCGTTACATGTCATTCTAGTCCATCCCCCGTCGACGATCAAAGTCTACCTACAAAGTACAAAGACAATTTTCAGTTGATTTGACGGGTCGAAATTGTCGTTTGTGTAAATTCGAATTTGACACTCAAGAACATAGATTAAATTGGGTGAACGCTCGGAAAGGCCTGAATCTATTTTACATGGCTGCCAACTTAATCATAAACTTTTCAATCTTGCATTTAATCCTAAATCTTTGAACAAATTTAGTCAATCCGATCAATTTTGAGGGGAAACAGCTAATGTGGATGCCCATTCGAGATGGGCATTGCCTTGGACAATTTTTAAAATTTTTTAAATCCTTCATTTATTTCTTATGTTTTTCTTTTTTTTCTCATTGCGGCCGGTGAGGGTCTGCAAGGCCTCGCCGATGGCCAGCGAAGCAACCCTCAAATCTAGGCGAGATTGATCCTCATCGGCGATCAACGAGGGTTTGCAAGCACTATGGCCATAGTGGGGAAAGAATAAACTAGAAAAACATACAAGATTCATATTTTTTTATAAAAAAAATGCAAAAATTGTCAACGTTGCATCTGCCGTCAGCCATGCCATATAGGACAATCGGCTTCTACGTCAACGATTTCCAATCAAAATTGGTGGAAGGGGCTATATTGCTAAAATTTCAGAAGGTTTAATACTAAATTGTCCAATTGAAATGTCAATGACGAAGACCCTGTTTGGTTCAGCATTTGAGATGAGCATTGGGGCTCTAAAGTCCCTCGGCCAAATACAAATGCTGTTTGGTTCATTTTTTGGCTCACTTTGGGCAGATGCAATTGCATCTCCAAAGACCTTTAAGCCAAAGTACCTCTGAGGTACTTTGAGAAGTTGCATATCAAATACAACTAATTCTTTTTTATCTTTGTCACATTCACCTGCTGCCTCCCGCCCGACCGCCACCAGTCACCGGTCTCCGTAACCCGCCGCCGTCGCCGCCGATCGCCTCTCGTCGCCACCATAGCCGGTCGCTGTCGCTGCCACCTGTTGCTAGTCGCCGCCGCCGCCGGCAATCACCCGCCACCACTTTTTTTTAATAAAAAAAGTAAAAATATTTTTCTCCAAATGGCATTTACGTCAAAGTTACTTTCAAATGCGTTTGTAAAAAATACTTTTCCAAATACTACTTGCATTTTGAAAAAAGCCTTTAGCCCAAAGGTATTTGCATTTACTCAAAGCCCCTTGGCCAAATGCTGAATCAAACATGCCCTAAATTGATATTCATACAATAGGTTTATGATTTTTTTTTGGGTAATTTTTATCAGATAAATTTGATATTAAACAAAAAAAAAAAGGAAAGAGACAACATAAGCTCTAGATCATAAAAATGTTGGGTGATGCCGCATGAGATTGCTTTATAAGACTAATGTGCAAAATCGAACTTAATGCAGCTTATGTTAGTAAAACCAATCGCATCCTATCGTGTACTCCGCTCGTACCTTACTATCGGGCCATTAGTAACTCGTACTTTATTATATGCATAGGATATCAGGTGCTTTTAGTTCAGCTTTGGAAATCCGCTTTAGGGAGCAAATGCTTTTAGCCTTAGAGGTTTTGGGGGAATGCAATAGCATTTGGTAATAAATCATTCGGAAAGCAACTTTAGGCCAAGTAGTGTTTGGCAATAATATATATATATATTGCAAAGGGCTTTCCAGCATTATTTCTTAAAAAAAAAAAAAATCAAACCCTAAGGTTTAGGCCGCTGGCGAGCCAAATTTGGCGTCGGTGGTTGTCAGCCAAGGCTGCCCGGGGTCTCACAACCCAAGCGACTGTCGCCTGGGAAGCACAACCTCTGTGATGCCCCGGGATGTCACGCGTTATACATGTCATTTCCATTTATATCTATTACTTATTAACATACAGAAGCGTAATAAAATTTTCCACATCATCCCTGACAGGCTGACACCCATAGCATGAGTTTACTTACATATGCCCCATAACACAGTTTTTATATTACATACATTGGTTGACAAACACCATACAAAATACATAACGGGTTAGGGTCACCCATCTCCTCCACTTCCAAAAGCATGCCTACGCAACCGTCGGTCAAAACAACTAAGGATCGATAACTTCGCCTATCGGTGGACCATCGTCGCCAAAACCTGGAGGGTCGTTAGATCCCCTAAGCGGTCCAACTAACTAGTCCTCAGTATGGAAATACGATGCAACATAATGGTGAGGGATCCATTTGGCGAGTCCAACATCGACCCATACGAAAGATGTACATTTAGTATACTCTGTAGTTTGCTCGGAAACAAAACAAAACAAAAAAAATCTTCTTAAGTATATTCTACGTGTACTGCGGCTCCAAAAAGTGGCGGTCGTTGATCCATCATACACATCTGCAAAAACAAAGGGATGAGCCGAGGCACGGTAAATGGAACCTCTAAGTCTAGTGTTGGTGATCATCTTACCGCTCTACCTGGTACTCATAACCACAAGCATTCAAAGTCTTTCAAAACGCATGAGCATACGCGCGATTTTCTTCCATAATGATGTATATCGTGCATATAATGTAGGCGGATGGCGTATAAGTTCACAATGCACCAATATCACTTAATGTCTTACTCACGAAAGTAAATTTATGTACATGAGCATGCATCATATTCATTACTTCATCTTTCTTCCCGGACACTCTCGAGGCTTCCTGACACACGGGGCATCCCGACACATCGGGGCATCGCAACTCCATGGCATCTTGCAATATCCGCTCACTGGGCATCCCGATACATGGGGCATCGCCACTACTCGACATCCCGAAATACTCCTAGGGACATCTCAACACACAAGGCATTGCCATTCCACGTCATCATCGCCACCATCTTTCTTGGTGGCTTGCTTGCCAGCCCAAGCTAGAGCCTCGCTGGCCATCGCCTGGTGCCCAGATTTGGGCACCAACCCAAATTTCCTCAATCATCTGATGTTGACGACTCGTTCTTAGGTGAGGTCGAGAATACTCTCCGCTAGGAGTGAGCATGGTTTCAGGGTAGAAATGAGAACCGAAGAATCGAACCCTCGGTTCCGGTCCGGTTCCCGGTTCTGATGTGCCTAGGTCCGGTTCTCGGTTCTGGATTTTGAAGAACCACCGGTTCCGGTTCCCGATTCCATATGGAACCTACCCGGAACCGGATTTTTCTAAAACCCTAATTTTCTACTTTCTTTTCTCACTTCTTCTTCTCTCGTCTTTCTTCCTCAACAGAGCACACCTGATGGTCTCCTCCTCTCTCGCGTGACGGCCATCTGAGAAGTTGCTCTGAGACCTCCCAATGCAGGCACAGCACGCCCGACGGTCGTGCCTCACCGTCCACCGGGCTTTGCTCCCTCTCCAGCCCTTCATCGACGGCCTTTCCTTCGCATCCATCGCCCCGTCGGATGGCCATCCCTCAAAGACTCCCGACGGCCATCCCTCGACGACATCGGATGGCCATCCCACAAGCGCCCGAGGTTCGTTGATTTTGTGGGTCGATTTTGATTTTTCAGCAATCAATTTGACGGCTTTTTTTCTGTTCTTACAACTCACCAATTTTGCTCCTATCTGGTACTAGCAGAGAAGCGTGTTACCTGTTACTGTAAATGAGCGACTCTTTTTCTTCCTCAAAACTCCAGGAGTCCGTCATTAAGTTGCTTGCTATGGTTCTTTTCAATTGGAGGTTCCCAAACGAATTGAGAGGAGCTTATTCATCTGATACTAGTATCATATAGGAGTAGTAGTGGGTTTGTTCCCCATTACTTTGTTTCGTTTGGTGAGCTTATACACGCATCTCCCCATTACAATAACAGGTAATTCCCAAACAAATTTCTCTGTAATTCCGATGAATAAGGTAATTCGAATGGAACATGTAAAAGCATGGATAGAGTGGGTTTGTTCCACATGCATTTTTTTATTGTTCTGCTTATTACCTTAATTATAGTGGTGTTATACTATCTCAAAGTCTAAACCGGTGGGCATGGCATGATGGATAAGAACGTAAGCTTCCTAATAGTTTAACTGCAGGCAAGATACTTGTCTCCTGATGAGTTTAAGGTGAAAGAACTTGTCAATGTGCTTAAGGAGAAGAAAATTGGTGTTGTTGCAAGACCCTGAAGTTCAAGGCATCTTAACTGTTGCACGTCTTCTTTATACATCGTCTATGTGAAAATGTTGTTTAGGCTTCCTAGTTTCTAATTTTTTATTTCCCTTTCTAAATTTATTACACTATTTGGTTGTAGGTGTGAAGTCAAAAACCAATGCTGATGGTATGTTTATGAGGTTTTACTGGAATTGGCTAGAAACAAGAGCAAGATTCATTACCAAAGGCAATATCAGGTCCTAGAATTCCACTTCCTCCAGAATAGGACATGCTGGTCAGCCCAATTTACTAACTTGCAATCCCGAGGAGGCAATCTGCTTAGGCAATGGAAGAAACAGAAGAAGATGAAAGAAGTGATGCAAATCCATAGTACGCCGCAGAGGGTTTCATTTCCCCTTTCTAAACATCCCAAAATGATGGATCTTATTCGCAGGTATGGTGTGCATGTGAAAACGATTGGAGAAATTATCAGTCTGTATGTTGACATGCGATAGTTCATACTGGATCATTCTATGTATAGGAATATCATGCAAATATTCAGAATTTCTTCTATTTTGGTGCAAATGGAGTTTTATTAACAGGTTCTAGGGTACCCCGGAACCAAATCTGAAACCTGTGATAGGGTAGGTTTCAGATTCCAGGGTATAGCGAATAGGTTTTAAGTTCCAGGTTCTAAAAAATGAGGAACATGTACCAGCGGGTAGGTTTCAAGTTCCAAGTGGAACCTACCCGGAACTTAGAACCGCTCACCCCTACTCTCCGCAAATGAAAAGCTGGGCGCGAGTGAAATTGAGGTCGTTGATAAGAGGGGAGGTGTCGCAGGGGAGAGGCAAAGAGAGGTGCTGGGTGTGGTTGGATATCGGGTTGAGGTCCAGCATAGACAGCGAGCTGGTGAAGAAGATGCATACGACAAGGATGTTGACGACGATTACGTGGGCCCCCATGAACACATTGAACTTCCTAGACTGTCGATTCTAACTCGCCTGTTTCTTGGTGTAGTCTTCATCGCTTGCCATGCCTCATCAATCTCACCTGTTATAGAAGGCCACTTCCGCTCCTCCGAAGAGACAGACATGAGTGTCTGGCTGGACAAGGCAGATCTGGTCTGGGCAGGCCTCTCCGGCCCCTCCGGCGGTGAGGAGCTACAACGGCGACATCCACGAGCCCCTCGCGTTCTCCTTTTTTCTTTCTCCCAGATTTATTAAAAGAGAAGATAATGAAAAATGCCACTTAAGAAAAGAAAATGATTTTTAAAAAGCCATCTAGAAGAGAGAAAATAATTTAAAAATGTCACATCCGTTGGGTAAGTTGACAGCGTGATTGTACCAATTTAATGAATTTTAGGACTTAATTGCACTTTTGTGACAAGTTTCAAGACTTATAATGAACATATCCCAAAAACTTACTTTGGCATTTCATACTTCTCTTATTTAGTTTAAATCTCCTGAAACTTTTAGAAATCTAGGCATTTGAAATGTGATTTAGAATTACTCCTAACATCATATAATTCCAGATGTTAACATTACGCATTTCTAAGGGTGGTCGGAACTTACCTTGTTAGCCATGACTTTCTGTTTTTCGGTTCACAAGCCAACCGACGGTGCACAGAGAAAGGGAGGGGTCTATTGTTGCGCATGCAATTATCAAACACCAAGCACATCAGGGTCATCATAATCTATATATAGAAGCAGCACTTACATGAGAGCAGAGACCTTAGTTTTCATAGAACACGCTAGTTGGTACGAAGATGAACAGACAGAGAATAGATGAAAAGCAAATGAAATATAATAGGTCCACAAAACATGCTAAGTTGTCGCAGCTGGAACATCCTACACGACGATAAGCGGGACATAGAGCCTAAACAAGATTGAAAGCATGACAGCCGGAGCGCACTCCCGAGTGTTCAATAGCGCTCGAATGAAGATGGGCGCCCTCCTCCCCGGCTTGGACGGTCATAAGGACCTGCCCTACTTCGGTAGCTCCGATCCTCGTTACGTGCCGGCCCTCCACTTCCGTACCTGTCACCACCTCCTCGTGGACCAGCATCCCTGTCATAGCCTCTATCTTTGTTGAAACCGTTCTGAGGATAGCGATCTGAACCACCATATCTGTCGCTGGCAAAGCGATCACCAGATGGGTACCTGAATGATTAGCAGAACACAGCTCAGCTACAAGTGCTGGAACCGCATCTTGTCTTATTTGAATCGTTATCCACTTATCTTTGGTAACAAGTAGGAACTTTGTACTTTGGCTCTATAACAATTCTGTACAAGTGTGATCAACATGACAAAATAAGTAGAGCTTAAGACCGACTTTTGTTCCAAAAACCAGACAGGAAGCACGAAATACGCCTCTCGGTTTGAACTCCACCCTTTACATATAAACTGAATGAAAAAGAAAGAAGATTCAAGTACCTGTCGCTAACATAGCGATCACGGCCAGCATATTTCACATCTCTGCTCTCAAAGCGGTCCCTATCCCCATAGCGGCCTCCATCATAGCGGTCGTCAATGAAACGATCACGTTCTCCTCCAAAGCGATCTCCACCACCACCAGCCCCTCCGTAACGAGAATGTGGAGGTGGAGGACCACCCCCACCTCGTCCACCACCTGCCGAAGGGCAATCACGAGCCCAATGACCGAGGCGACCACATTTGAAGCATTCATCTTGTGTAGCAGGCCTGTCTCCTCCATAATTTCCCCGGCCCCCCGATGAGTAGCCTCCACGGTAGGCATGGTCTACATCATCTGCCATTTTGGGTTGAGCTTTGTTCACTGAAATAATACGGTCACCAAATTCACGTCCATGCATCTCTCTGATGGCATCCTCCATACCACGACGATCAGCATAGGTTATAAACCCAAATCCGCGAGGACGGCCTGTGTCTCTATCCAGCATAATCTACATAAGAACAATGTTAGAGAAACTGTGCAAATGAAGCATTTGACAAAAGTGCAGTCATTTTTAAACTGGACGGAAATTAAAGCACAAGAAGAACTAGAGCAAAAGCCAGCATCATCATATGCAAAATTTGGACACAGAATTCATATGCAACAAAAAGCTGCTGTGAGATATTTATTCAATCGATTTGGCAGTCACTCATGCTTATATATTACCACAACCATTTAGTACTCTCTGAAAAAAAATATAGCCCAATGTAAACACAAGATAATATATCAATCTCAAAAAAGGGAGGGAAAGAAGATGGATTAAAGCCCTTATGAAGGCCAAAATCACGAAAACAACGAGAGGGAAAAAAAATCATAATCTAGTGAACTGGTAGGAGAAACATATACTCTCTTTTACAAGTAATAAATCCACAAAAACGTGAAAGTCCTTCAGATTCATGAATGGCCAACTTCAACTACTCTGACAAAAAGGAACAGCCAAAATGCAACAGCCCTGAGATTAGATACCAAAAAAAGGGGCGCAACTTTCCTCATCCACTGCATCATTTTCACAGATAATGAGCCATAATGCTGAACATTGCAAGAATCCAGATAAAAACTCAAATCTGGTATCATTGTGAAGGGCCAAACAGACGCAGCATTTTCACCAAGCTAATATTAAGAAGACACGATGGTTAAATGACAGAGGAACAATGTTCACAAGCTAGTCAAACGAAAATGTCAGAAGGAAAGTGGACAAGTTGAACACGCTCTATTCATGGTTTCATGGATACCACATTCAAGGATCCTACCTCTTCTGCACTTTCATAAAAATAACCGAAGTTAGTGATTAACTTCTCATTTAATTAAGCTCCGTGGTTACATAGGCAGTAAGAAGAGAGCTAATCAGTAATAAAGAAGCCGAACTTACTCGTTTTGTATAACAAGAAAGGCATGGCAAGGAGTCAAACAAATGCAATGTAAACACAAGACAATCTGCCATTGCACAGTCCGAAATTAGTAGAAACGGAATCTCGTTCAGTACCCCCAAAAGATTGAGAAAGCAATTCTGGCATCAACCAATCGCATAATAGACCACACAACTGACAACTTGCGAATGAACTAGAACCACTAAATCTGATTTTCTTCATTTTCCCTACAAGATGATGTTGCTGCCAAGAGACTTAAACTGAAACAGCTCATACCAGCAATGAACACTGTAAAGATCAGACTCACGTCAAGTGTTCTGACATCAGGTTCCCTCAACAGTTAGTGAATAAGCATTACCCAGAAGAGAAAACTCTACGGCGATCCAATATTTTTGTCACTGTAATACTGTAATCATTCAATACGAATGCCACATCACGGTAAGTTTCCTCAAATTTGCGTCGGAAAATTTGGTTCATAATTCTGCTGCATTCTTGGCACTACAACATTCGGATAGGAAAGCCAACAATAGCACAGTGAAATATCTTGCTCCCAGAAAAAGATACGGGGAAAGAAATAGAACAGAGACAGCACTCAGAGGAAAACCTACAATCTCTCAGAATTAGTACACGGATACAACTGTAGGTGTCCACGCTCCGCATAGCCCTTGTTATATGAAACTCACTGATCCGCCATCAGAAGATCATACATCATACCACCAATCTCTTTGGTGGGGTATTTCCAAGTTATACTACGAGGACAGAAGATCTCAAGAGAGGACAGGAACGAAAGGTTTTTTCAGGCCAATCAGCACTTGAAACTGCCAAACGCTGACCCAACTGAACAAACTCAAATACTAAATCACAAATGGAACCACTCAGACTGATGACATAAAATGAGAGCTGATCCCTGAGGCAGAGCTGATTCTCCTCCCGGATGGAAAAAACAGATCTGATGAGTCTCAATATGGCTATCAAGCAGCTGGATGTAAACCAGCAGTTGATGAACATATAATGGGTTGCTATAGTAGCCTTGTATGCCAGCCCATGCAGGAAGATTTCTTATTAGATCCATTGCCTCTAATTGAGCAACCAAATCATCGGGGTCTAATTTTAAGTTTCCTTATCCATTAAAAGTTTGGTATCAAAAAGTCATACGTAAATCTCAAACAATATCAGCATTAGCAATCAATCTTTGATCTCGATGGAGCTTAAAATGAATCTTCTCACCATCCCTCCCCGAGGCTGGCCAAACAGAGCCATTTGACTCTGCCTACAACATATTTTCCACGGACTAACAGGTCAAGGAACTCCTCCTGCTTTACACTGAATACTGAACAGGCAACGTACTGATTCTTTAGATTCTCGGGACACTAAAAAAAAGCAAATGACTTTCTCAAGATTGGCAAGGAAACTGTTGATTTACTCTTAATCGAACTGAATTTCCTGCATCTTTTAGTTCTGTACCGTTGCTTATTAATGGAAAAAGGTAACAAGGAGCAAATTTGGCCAAAAAGGAAGCAGTTGATATCATAAGCCAATCACTCTGGCAGATATCTCAAGCTAGCCCCAAACATATTCCCCTAGCAACTGGGGATGTCATCAACATTTCCTCACCAAAAGGAATGGTTAAAGTTGGTGTATTCCTTCCAGCTGCAAAGTTACAGTTGATAAAATCATACATCCTCTGCTTGCCTGACATCTCTTGTGAAAACTTGAAACAGAGATCGGAAGCCCTGAACCACTAAAAGGAGGCAAAACACATCCCATTTCCACGAAAGATGATACAGAGAGGCATGGACTCTGAGCCTCTTCTACCACGTCACTTCTAGGAACAATGGCACGTTTCTTCATCTCAAAGAAAAAAACCGCACTTCCATTGTGCAAAGGCAACTTCGCACCGTCTTTATGCAGAGACTGGGAAAGCAAGATACCAAGAAACCTCTTCTTCTGCTAAAACGGAACCTTCTATTCACTTTTCAAGTTATTTCCCAATTCTACATGCTACTCTCATTTCATCATTAACCACTGTGCCCATGTATGGACCCTTTCATGAAGATTCTTTCATGCTTAGTCAAAATATAGAGATACCTTCCGCAAAGTCACAAACCATCCACTGAGATCTAGAGAAGATTGGATTACATACATCAGCCATGTCTTAATTGATTGAAATAGCCTTCTGATATACTCTACTAAATGAGTCTCCAGAAGATTCTGCAATTAAACTGAGCAATAGCTTCTCTAAACCCATCTACAGCATCTCAAAAAACCAAGCCAGCATCCAGCAGCACAAGAAATGAACCAAGATTAATATAATACTAAAGTATTTGAATATAGACATAACCAACAGCCAAATCAACATGTCGAAATAACATCAATATCATGATTCAAACAGAAAAATAAACTTTATCTGCCAAGATTTTGACCAATTTTCCTTTACTTGTGTCGTGCACTACACTTTTCCCCGACATAGTCATCATTCTGTAGAACCATCAGTACAAATGCAATACCCGTATCATGGAACAAAATGAGAGAACATCTCACTATAGGCAATGCTCCTGAACCCTTTCATTAATATTTCATATCTATACTCAAAATGGCTTTTTTCCAGTTCATCATAAAATTTTCGCTATTAACTGGCCACGTGAATGCACATCTACAACGGGAAGAACTAAGGACCAACAGAGACTACTCTCGGTAACATAGACAGCAAACAGCAGCATTTCTCCCTTGAGAAACGAACCCATTTGGATCGGCATTCCATATTAACAAAAGTAAAATTCCAAATGCTGCCAATATTACAAGATTTACCAATAACAAGTAGAAAAAAACTTAAATTTGGAACCTGCGGTATCATCTCCTCCAACAAAATCAGAAAGCAATAAAAATAACGGATAAACTTTCTAACATACCTTATGCTAGGCAACTATAAAGCCTTACCAGTCCTTGAGAAATAGAACACTTTCTTACGCGAATTGTCCATTACTTTAAAGAGTTTTAGCATACAAAAACCTATTTACACCCAAGTAGGCCAGGCAAGCTTTCGCACACCCAGTCTTCATGAAAATTTTACCCAGGGCAGAGCTCAAGTGCTTAAGACTACACGTAAAGAAACCCAACAAATATCAGTACCCACGTGCCTCACTGATTTACAGTGTCAAACCTAGCTTTCTTCTCCAACAGGAAAACTAGTCCTAATGTTGTTCACATGAACACAAAAAACAGAATATCATCGAGTGCCCAATTTGCAGTCCCAGATGCGTGATTACTCAGACACAAATCCCGAACATGAGAGAGAAAACACCTTAGCACGTCCAATTTCCTCTCGGAAAGCAAAACAGGGGTTTCGAAGCCCAAAGAATGATTTTACCTGAGACTCGATAACCTTGCCAAAACGGCTGAAACCTCTTTCGAGCTGACGCTCGGTAATGTCCCAGGACAAACCGCCCACGAATATGCGATACTCCTCCTTCACCATCTCCGAGTCCTCGCTCAATCGCCTGAAGCCAAAACCGCACGAAATAACGAAGAGCCCTAAAAAAGACTGTGCCCTGATTTGGCAAATACGGCAAACGGGAATGAGTAGAGGCGAGGCGAGGAGAGGAGAGTGCGAAGTCGCTTCATACCTAGCTTCCGCTTCTTCTTCTTCTTTTGGGTGTTTCACTCGATCGACGGAAACTGCGCAAAGGGAGAACTTTTGAAAAACCCTAGCAGATAGATTTCCGAAGAAAGGAAAGCGATTCGTCCGTTTCCAGCGAGGGTTATAAATATCTATCTTTCCATCCCGTGAGTCCCGACTCAGTGACTCGTTCCTTCGTGAGCGTCCCACGTCGGAGGAACCGAACCGTCCTGACCTTTGCAAAAGGCTCTCGTGTCGTGGTCACGTGTAAGTTTTCAATACTATACATAACCTTGGTTTCACGTTTATATCATTTTTTTTGACCTTTTCACGTTTGTATCATTTGAGTGTCGGACGGGGTGATCGGATCTCGATTCGATCCGTTTTCATTTAGGAATAGTCTGATTATCGGGTTATCCAAAGAAAATGGTAGATGGATTTTAATTTTATTATATTAGGCTTGCATTTATAAAATAACCAATGAATTATTAAGTTTACATTCAAAAATAAATAAATAAATAAATAATCAGTCCTACTCGAGCGATCCGATTCCCTTTAGAATTGAGAACCGAACCGAAAATGATTGATTCCAATTTTATAAAATCGAGAACGAACCGACACCCACGAGAACCGGATCGAATTGGGTGGTTTTAGGTTCTATTGATTTGTCTTGCTCACTCCTAACTAAGAACCCGACAATTGGATCGGGCAGAACCAACCCTAGTTCCAAAAAATTGGAACATTTTATAATCAAGAATAACTGTTCTGTGTTTCGATTTTCGGTTCCACATAAAGAACCGGACTAGATTGACGTGCCGGTCAAGGTTTCTTAATTGTTTTACTTCTTATTATAAGGTAAACCCTATTTAGCATATTATTTTTCCTTTTAGGGTCCCTTGGTTTCGAGAAAAAATGTAGTGTTTTTAAGAAATATTTTTCAGGAAACATGAAAACAATTTTCGTTATTCAACTGAAACCCGAAAATGAACTGAAAAATATTTTTGTCGCTCAGTAAGAAAAATCAGTTTCCTCCGTGCAATACCTTTAATAATTTTCTATTATTAGTTTTCTTTCTTTATAAAAAAATTGAATTTTTAATTATTTTTCTTTTAATTATTTTATTTTTTATTTTCCTTTCTTCTTCGACAGGTTGCCGGACACAGCAAAGGCTAACAAGGCTTGAGCTCTCCAGATATCGATGAGGCGAGGGCAGCCAGCGATTGGCACATGAAGAAAAAAAAAAGAAAAGAGAATAAATTATGACAAAATAAAATAAAAAATAAAAGAATTTTGAAAATGAAAAAAGTAAACAAAAGAAAAATAAAAATAATTAAAAACTAAAGGAATATGAAGGAGTGGAGGGAGAAAGTATGAGGAAAAAGAAGTAAACTAAAGGAATATGAAAAGGCTAATGAAAAAGACACAGTTCACGGTCTCCGACCCATGAAAAGGCTAATGAAAAAGGCACAGTTCATGATCTCTGATCCATGAAAAGGCTAATGAAAAAGTCTCAGTTCACGGTATCCAACCCGTGAACCCGTGAAAAGGCTAATGAAAAAGACATAGTTCACGGTCTCCGACCCATGAAAAGGCTAATGAAAAAGGCACAGTTCATGATCTCTGATCCATGAAAAGGCTAATGAAAAAGGCACAGTTCATGATCTCTGATCCATGAAAAGGCTAATGAAAAAGTCTCAGTTCACGGTATCCAACCCGTGAAAAGGCTAATGAAAAAGACACAGTTCACGGTCTCCGACCCATGAAAAGGCTAATGAAAAAGTCACAGTTCACGGTATCCAACCCGTGAAAAGGCTAATGAAAAGGCACAATTCATGATCTCCAATCCATGAAAAAGCTAACGAAAAAGTCACAGTTCATGATCTCCGATCCATGAAAAGGCTATTGAAAAAGTCACAGTTCACGGTATCCGACCCGTGAAAAGGCTAAATAAAAGACACAGTTCACGGTCTCCGACCCGTGAAAAGGCTAATGAAAAAGGTCACAGTTCACGGTATCTGACCCGTGAAAAGGCTACGAAAAAGCACAGTTCATGATCTCCGATCCATGAAAAGGCTAAATAAAAAGTCTCAGTTCACGGTATCCGACCCGTGAAAAGGCTAATGAAAAGTCACAGTTCACGGTATCTGACCCGTGAAAAGGCTACGAAAAAGCACAGTTCATGATCTCCGATCCATGAAAAGGCTAAATAAAAAGTCTCAGTTCACGGTATCCGACCCGTGAAAAGGCTATGGAAAAGTCACAATTCATGATCTCTGATCCATGAAAAGGATAATGAAAAAGTCACAATTCATGATCTCTGATCCATGAAAAGGCTATTGAAAAAGTCACAGTTCATGGTCTCTGACCCATGAAAAGGCTATGAAAAAGTCACAATTCATGATCTCCGATCCATGAAAAGGCTATAAAAAAGCACTCAATTCACAGTGTTTTGACTCATGAAAAGGTGATTAAAAAGACATGATCCGTGCTATTTTTTAAAACCACGAAAAATGACAGTGCGCTATAGCTGCTCACTAGAATGGGGAAACTTACCTACGGGATGGTTCTCGAGAAACGAAAGTTCACCTTACCTGCCCAAAGAAGGTTAGCTCCAAAAATAGTAATTTCAATGGGAAAGAGAGTGCTGTTTCGAGACTGAACTTACACTTCGGCTTTCTGGAATATACTCTCTAGATTCGATGGGACAAGCTCTCGACCTTTGCACTTGCATGTGATCGAAGCTTGCTGAATGAAGTGAAAATGTCATCTGCGAGCTCTGCCACTGCGATTCGCACTCGCGTGACTTGGCTTTTGACAAACACTTGGCGTCATCTCTGTTCTAGGTTGTTAGACTTGCCAAACTGAGGAAGCTTATTGTGGAACTGGTTTAGGGACATTAAAGCTCGCCCTTCCTGTTCAAACAAGGTTAGCTCAAGCAAATACTAACACCAATGAACATCTATGATGTGTTCTTTCACAATCGAAACTTGCCACAAATAACCGAACTGCTCATGCCTGGTCCTTATAGACTCTGGACTTATGAAACAAATTCAGAATGATGGGCAAATAAAATTAAATGCATGGGCACATGAAGCAAGTCTCCTTGCTGAGGAAGCTACTTGGCACGACATGATGCTGAAAGCTTCTCATTCAGTTAGAGGACAGTGTCAACCATTAGACTCCATGGGAAAAATCAAATGATGAGAGAATTCTCGCTCTCGAAAATGGTTTTTTTTTTTGAGTACTTGCAGTTCATGAAGGATGACAATTTTGCTTCATGAAAAGGGTTATTGAGCATGCCAAGTTAAGATCCTTAATCTGAAAGGGCTTCTCACGCACTCTTGCTGGGGATATCTGTTGATCCCAATTGCTCGCTTGAGGATTTAGGATAAAATCATCTCGGTACCTCGCACTCTTCTCGTGTCTAAGGCTTCAGACATATTCGCAATGCATACATTCTTGGTCAATCTGAAAGGTCTTTCAGGACTGTAATGTTGGCTTGGTCATGGGCTTACACAATGGGTTTTTCCTGCTTTGAGGCCACACTAGGGGAAACATTTGAAATTATTACCTTCATCGGGTCTACAAGTCAAGAACCTGGAAGATAAGATGAGAAATGATTGGCTCCACTCCTTCAAGCGGTAGCTTCTTTGCGAAGTCTTCATGTCGCGCGAAACATCCCAATCGGAAGAGTCTTCGAATGGGTTGTAATGCCGGTTTAGGGGAGGCTTATAAAGCTCTGAATTTTTCTTTTGGGGTTTATGAGTTGGTGACCATCTTGGCATCTTCAACAACTTCGCTCCGCTTAGGGAAAGCATTTAACTCTGGGGATCACAATATGTCTCGAGAATCCAACAAGCTACCGGTTTTCCTTTTTTGCAACCAAAGAGTTCCACTCTATTTTCTGCATTTTTTTTTGTCAAGCTAAGCTCAATGCTTTCTTTGCATTTGACTTCTTTTTTTCTCTTTGGGCTTCGGCCTTGCTTTTACTAGGCACTTTGCTTTTTTAGCCCTCTATTTTTTATTCTCTTTTTTTCTCTTCTTTGCTATTTCATGAGCTCTCTGGACTCTCAAGGCATTCCACAATGACACCGGTTTTTTGATAAATCATACATCTTGCCCCAATTTGGGGAGATGATCACCACTCGGGTTCTAGAAATGAATGATTTCAGGCTCAACTTGGCTAGCAAAGGGTATTCAGTGTTTGGGTAGAGAAAGAAATGCTCTTCTTCATTTCGAGATATTTCGAGCTTCCATGGAGATTCACCTGAAGCTGCCACACAAAGGTTAATGCAAGTGAAGGCAATTAAATCTTTCTTACCTCTTTCACCATTGATTTTCGACTGTAATCTCCTATATTTGCCCCAATGTGGGGTGGTTCTTGACAGGGTAATTTTGAATGTTCTTCTTATTCAAGCTCAACATGGCTAACAAGGGATATATTGTGTGTATGGAGAAAAGAAAGAAACGCCTTTCGTCACTTCGACCCATGTACACATTGCGAATAAATCATCTGCCCTAAAACATGAATGCCCTTTTTTCCACTCACTCTCAGAGTGTGTTAGGGACGTGTTTAGACAGGGCTCGCCTTTCATCTTAATCACTCACGGTTGGCATACTCAATACCTCCGTTTCACTTAGCAAAATCATCCTATCAAATGAACCTGCTGGAGACTTCAATGCAGGATGCATGTACACATGAATGGATGCACCAGTTTAGTGAACATGTATGCTTTCTTAGGACAAGCTGAAATGTTTACTCCAAATGCACTGAGGGATGAGATGTTTTAGCAATGCTTTATGGACAGATGTCATGATCCGACTGGGGGTGAACCATTTGAACAGTCATGCTCCCTACAGAAGTTTTAGGAGGGGGATACTTACCTGGACTGCAGTGGCCAGTAGACGCTTTGTGTCTACTCCTCTGAGGATATATGCTAACAGTGCCACTTTCAAGATAAATGGGAGAACAAATCCTCACTGACCCACTGTTGGGGAAATGACCTTCTACGTCTTTCTTCAAGAACCCCGATTGGGGAATATTTGCATGATGATCTTGCTAGGAATCGAATAACATGATAATTTTTTTTTGAGCAACGATCACTGCAATTTTAAGAATCACCTCCCGTCAGGAAACATGTCAGTCTTATCAGCAAAGTCAAAATCTATATTTAAGACTTGCATAAACTAAGATAAAGAAAACTTTTGGGGAATGGTAAGATTCATGTGCGTGCTCTGACTCCCCGTCTGAGATTTGTACAAATTGGAAATTGCCGACTTCGTTTCTCCGACTGTCGGCTACTCTACAATGGCTTCATGCTCATATTGGATGCTGGATTTGATAACTTCTCATTCCAGAATGTCATTTAAAACAAGACGCCTAGGCTCTTTGCTAGGTCTTGAGGAACCTTTTTTCTAAAAGGGTTTTAAGGAAGATGATACTTACCTGATCCACACTGGACGGTTGCTCCTGCAATTATGTAAAGGAGAGCACGTTAGTGGGTGCCCTTTCCTAGAAATGATAACTTGGAACGATACAACGTTACCCTCGTCTACGCTTCTGGAAATTGATGGTTTCCTGCTTGTTTGGTTCATCTCACTATTCTTCTGGCATGCCTCATTTTATCCTTCAGCTTGTAACTTTCTTCTCGTAAGAGAGTTTCTCTTTTGATTTTTGCTTTCCTCTAAGGATTTACGTGCGGCAAAGCAATCTGGCAATCCTATCATGAACAATAGCAAAATGTCATTACCTGAATTTTCAGGAATTGAAGACTGGAAACGATACAACGTTACCCTCCATCTGGGTCGATTCATATAGCTGGAGCTGCATCCTAGCTTGACCTGAAAGGTCACAAATAATGCATTAGTGGCTTAAACAAGAAGTGTGGAGCTGCTAATACCGTCTTGCAACTTTATCATTCTAGGAGAAGACTTTGAGGAATTTCAGCTCGTCATGACTACGTGGTGTCTTTGATACATCCTCTCCTTTGCTGAGATGCTCGATCATCTACTTGGGAACTAACTTCATCCCTCAATACATGATAGTGAGTGGATCTGGTTGTTCCAATCTTCTCCGCATGTACATCAAGATAGAAGTCCTAATTGCAAGGGTGGCGAGCTTCGTTGTCTAGTCCAATAGACCGGAGATCGCCTCTGTTTAGGAGGGTTGACAAGCTTTGCTGCGATGGTCTAATTCAGTGCTTAAAACCTGCACGAGCTGGGACTCCCTGACTTTGTCTCTTCGAGTCGACTGACAGTTACTGCTCATTCACCTTAATCGACTAGCCAATCCAGACTTCTTTTCTCCTGCCATATTCGGTGACGGGAGCCTGCAATGCTGGTTACGAGTAGAGAGGCCTACACTGGCCCACTTCTCTATCTTAGTTTGCCCAATCAATTTGTCTTTTGTTGAAGTTTCATCCTTTATTGTGGAGAGAGGAGTCATCATAGGGAGATTGGATATTGATCCGCCTTGGGCCTGGCTAGACCGAACACTGATCCGCGTCGTCCGACTGATTCTCCATACTTGCCCCTTTTGGCTTCGTTTGAGCTCGTCAGGCAATTCCTCGGGTAGCTTGAGGAATGGAAAACAATCTGCAATCGCGTGATTCTCCCTTTTTTCTGCGCTGAAGTATTATCTGAGACCTGAGTGGAGGTGTCGGGATAAATCTATGCACTTTGAGTGTCAACCTTTTCCCTGCTAATCGTAGGCTCATTTTTCAAACATCTGCATCTTCTGCCAGAGATGGAGAAACACGTCAGATGTGTAATTAAAAGGGATAAATTGGAATCGATACCGCGCTACTCTTCACTTCGATTTCATCTTTTAAGGTGCTTTGCGCATTTCCTTTTCTGTCAACTTCGCCATTTGGGTGTTTTGCACTATTCTTTTACCGACTTCGTCACTTGGCGGCAATGGTTGAATGGATCAATAGCACTCAAGGTTCAAGTATTGCCCGAGATTCCCTGCCTTTCTAGGTTAACTCATTTAAACTTGATTGAAAACTGGACTGTTGATGCCAGTATTGCGAGGGAATGTTGATTTGGGTGGTATTCTCACCATTTTCTGCAAAATAAAGGGAGTGCAAAAAGTTTTTTTTATTAATATTTACACATATATACATTGATGCCGACCGCGAGATTTGAACCCGGGTCGTGTTCGGACCACTGTCACTCCCCCTGGCACTACGCTGCAGCGCGGTTAGCGTCCACGGGGTGCCTTGCTTTTTATTTATGTGCTAACTCCCGAACGGCACGCCTCTCAATGCTGCCTCGGATGGCCACACCTTGTACCAATCTCGAGTCGTTCGACAATTCTCTATCAAGAATAAAATAAACTTATGTTAGAATTGAAATAATTAAGGGTAAATTGGAAATGATACAGATTTACCCTTCTTCAGGCTCGCTGAGCTTTGTCGTTCCCAACCTGAAGCTACTCAAAATCCCTTTGGCAGCACTCGGAAGGGGGGTGCCACCTCTAATTTGATTTGCCTTACATCAATTTGACGAGGCATGCATGCACTCAAAGAACGGATGCGGAGAAAACTACTCTCATGTCTGAGGGTTCGTCAGGCATTTTGCTCCACTATGACATGACTTTTTTTATCGCCGTTACCACGGATTGAATGACTTCAAGACACGTTTCTGATAGCAATGACCGTGACAGATGGCCCACAGTCTTTTCTTGTCGATCAGATTCAGATGTTCATATCTTTGTTGAATCCATTCGGCTTTTGATAATTTCAATTGAGACAGAATCCTCAACGATGGAATCCCTGTTTCCACTGGCAGCACCGCTTCCATCCCATACACCAAAGAGAAAGGAGTTGCCCCGGCTGAGGTACAGATCGACGTCCGGTATGCCACTAGTGCATAGGGGAGCCTCTCATGCCAATCACGATAATTCTGCGTTGTCCTGGGCATGATATTCCTGATATTATTGTTCGCCACTTTTTACTGTACCATTCATCTGTGGGCGATAAGGCGAAGAGTTCGAGTGGCGAACGCGAAAGTCGCCAAGGGCCTTGTCAACAAATTTGCTATTAAGGTTTGAGCCATTGTCGATGACTATAGCCTCTGGTGCCCCGTATCTGGTGAAAATATCTCGAAGCAAAAACCTAGCCACATTGTTAGCCGTGACGCTGGTGTATGAGTTGGCTGCAATCCACTTCGAGAAGTAATCGATGGCCACAAGTATAAAATGATGCCCATTCTAAGCTTTGGGATTAATCGGTCCTATGACATCGACCCCCCACATGGAGAAAGGCCATGCCTCAGACATCTGGTGCAACTCGCTTGGTGGAGCAGTAATTCTATCTCCGTAAACTTGACATTGTTGGCAGGAACGAACATGCTGAACATAGTCGGCTTCCAAGGTGAGCCAAAAGTACCCCAACCTCATGATCTTCTTGCTTAGCAGGTGGCCGATCATATGGGGGTCACATTCACCTTCATGGATTTCACTCATCAATTGATTGGCCTCTCTGGTATCGACGCATCTCAGTAGAACTGAGTCATATGACCTTTTATATAACGTATGGTCTCTGAGAAAGAACTTTGAAGACAGTTTCACCAAATACTTTCCATCCACTGCCTCACTCCCCTCAAGGAACTCTCTTTTTTGCAAGTAGGCCTTAATGACATGGTACCATAGCCTGTCGTCTGCCTCCTCCTCTACTAACATAGAGTAGGCTGATCGTTCCAAGATCTCGATTCTCAATGGCTCGATATCTGAACCTGCTGTCACTCGGAACATTGAGGATAGGGTGGCCAAGGCATCTGCAAATTGATTTTGGGATCTGGGGTTGCGAGTCTTCCAAATCTCCAGGGTTCTCTGCTATGCAGCTCCGTCATTCATTAGGCTGAAGGGTATTATCTTGAGATGAAAGTTTCCCCACGGGCTCATGAATGGAGTCTTGCTCCTATTCTCCTCCTTCATGCGATTATGGATACGGCCAGAAAAATCATCCATGAAAGGGAACAACTCGAATTCCGCTTTACCATTGAGTAGAACATCAATGTATGGGAGTAGAAATTTTTCCTTAAGAGTATCCCGATTGAGATCTCAATAATCAGCTCATGTCCTAATTCTACTGTGCTACCTCACCATGAGACGATAATTTCTATCCACCCAAAATGGTAAGCAATCTTAAAGAAATAAACCACTTAGAAGCTTGATCGCTTCCCGTTCGATTTTCTTGGGCATCCTTCCCAAAAGCCGCCTCTTTAGTGGTACATTTGGATTGGTTGGCAAAGCATCACACAGTGCCCGAGCTTAACCTTGACGTGTGTGTGTTGGACCAGGTGATCGAATGCTGAAACTCTTGGAAAAGATTGACCAGTCTGGAGGCTTTTGCTTTCCGCAACCCTGCCCCATTTTTGACCTCTACGACACTATCTGGATCACCTAGACTTACTGCCACTGTCAGTTTTGCTGGTAGCGTCTTCGATTTCCCTTGGCGGTTCCATTTGAACTCTATCACACTCGGGTCTTCGCGATCATTTGTCTGAATTAGAATAATTCCTCCTTGAGAAACTGAGTCATAGGTGATCTCATCTTGAACCAACAGAAAACCCTGCTTGATTTCATGTACTCATCGCTTAGGCCATTCTTCATTTTCACCTGCATGAGCAGAAATAACGCGTTAGCTTGCATTACAGATGAATTCAATTTTAGGAACTAAATACTCCATTTTATCTTGACTGGACGGCTCAGCTTGATCGTTCTTCCCTCGTAGGATGCATTGTCACTACGGTTGAGCACACTCATTTACCTACAAAATAAGATATAAAACAAATCATTTCTATTCTCAATCGAGCTAAAGTTAGGAACGATACACTTTGCTACCAAAATCGAATGATTCTTTCCGCTCCATATGTGTTGGCGAGAGCCATCGGATCCATAATAGGCAGTGATCCCTTGGAGAAACCTGCCCCATTAAAGACTTTGCACTTCTCTTTCCAGTGCTGCTTTCTATTGCAAGAACTTGGCTTGCCTCTCTACTTTCAAAAAATGTCGTCCGGCAACGCTCCTCATTCTGAAATTCTCTGTAGGCATCGTGACACATAGGATGGGCTTCTCGATCTCGGCTGCTTAGGATTACGATTTCGTCGAGATCGTTGTCGAGATCCTTGTTCATAAGGGCATCAATGCCAGATCATTTTCGCCAATGGACTGTGGTTTGCAGCATGATGATTGCGTCATCGGTCTTGGCGTTGTAAACCAAAGGGAATTTGAAAGGGACGATGACGTCAGTCAGCTCATCTTTGAATAACAAGATTCCGTTGATGGAAAATTCTCGAACATAGGTGGAGGGCTTCGTCCGCATCACGTTCTTACTTTGAGGTTTGGTTGGAAAAGAAAGTGATGGTGTTGAAGGTCCCGTGGATGACCTACTTTAGCTTCTTCAAAACTTTTCTCTTGAGACCAGAAAGATGATCGGCCTTATCACTATTCCCTTTGAATGACGCGAAGGATGGAGAAAAGGGAAACCTCAACGGCTCCAGCTTCTTGATGGCGTCAACAGGGACGATAACATCCTCGTGGTTTGTGTCGATTTCTCGAGTAGCTCGGACTCTACTATTGTGGTTGTCTTCATGCTTTTCATTTATCGTCTGCAAAAAGAGGATAAAAATGATACTCCAGGAATAAATTCGGATGATACTTTAGAACGATACGTCCTCTTATTTCGGATTGAATAATCTCATCATGTTTTGACGCTAGAGGCTGCCCCAGTAATTAGATCGGCTACCACACTTGTTTTTTGAGACTGGTGTAGACTACTGCATCCTGTCAGGCTTTTCTTAGCATGGGCATTGTCCACATGAATGGACGCGCGTCATGCTGCCCATCAAATCGTCTGGTTTATGTTAAACCATTCTTCATTCGAGTTGGTTGACCATGACATCTCATGCCCCCGGGTTATTTTGTGATTTCTTCCAACTAAATGCTTTCTGCATATTGAAGAAGAAATTGATCAGTTGCCTCTAATGATTTGGATTAAGAACAATAATGAGATGTGTCGTTTTCATCCTCCTATGTCTTTCGTCTTGGTGGTCTTGACGCCAGGTGTTCCATTGAGCCGTTCAATGATCCCTTTTGATTTAAAACGATTGCTGTTTTTTCGACTCGAACATGATGATGACACTTTTCCTCGATGGGAAGGCTAGCCGTGACGTTTAAATCCTCAATCCATCACCTTCAAGCAGGTGATTATCTGGCATCTCTATATTGTCCCTCATTGATTCATTTTACTGCATATGGAAAAAAGGAACAATATCCAACATATAACTCAAAATGAAAGAAATCAAGAACGACTTCCCTTTCATTCACACAGGGGTGTGATTGCTACTGCACGGTGGCTATCCTCTATTATCATTAGAATAAGTCATCGCCCTTCGAGAAGCTGCCCCAGTTGGCTCTTCTTGTTCATTTTCGCATTTTTGCTAATCGACTCTAGCTTGAAAAACGACAAGGAATGGGAGTTTGCCATTCTGCGAAATGAGTGATAGGTCACCGATTCATTTGGAAGTGTGGCCTTCATTCTTTTCGTCCAACACAGGTTTAGCATTTTCAAGGCTCACTTTCCGATGCAGTCTTTGCATGGTCAATCAGGAGAATCTCAAAGAGTGACCATCATACATGTCCTGCGATAAGAAGACATCAATGTCAGTATGCGGATGAAAACTGATCTTGTAATGAGGTCGTCTCTTACATGAAAATGAGGCGATGACACTTGCCCCCACAATCTAAATCTAGAGGCATCGATATTTCGCTGCAATTTCATTGTAAGAGGATGTGCCATTAAAAGACTGTTCGTGTTTATCAATAGGACGTCCATTTAATTTCAAAAGTTTAATGCACACAAAACGTCGTCAATTTTGAAAAATTGTTTTTGGATATTGCTTTTGCAAAAATGACATGAAAATTATGGCAAAATGATTTATTCATTTGAAATTTATTCTCCAAGTTCACTGCAAAAAATGCTCACAAAATTTTCAACTACGAGCTTAGGCCACGAAAGGCGTCCAATTGATATTCATGAACTGTCGAAAATAAAACTCGGAGTGGACAAATAAATGAAAAGATCCTACTCACAGTGGTTGACGAACAATGCCTGTCAATGGCATAGACATGCGCATGCTAACAGTGAGGTTCGACACATAAAGGGTAGGATAGACTAATGGTTAAAGGCTCCCACCGCAACGAAATGATATACCGCCCCCAAAAATGCTGACAGCACAATATTTCGAGGCGGTGAGCGGGATCAGAAATGATCGTGCCATTTGCAGACCTGCGTATAGCCCAATCAATTTCTGATACCTCATAATGGTTTCCTAAGGTCGCAGTCGGGGTTTGACCGCTGGATATGTGTGCAAGAGTGCAGTGTATGAGAGGCATGCAAAGCAGGGTATATCAAATTATCGCTTCAATATATATATATATATATATATAAAACATACACTTCCACGACTCCCTGCAAAACAGACAGGTCAACAATCACTACACCCCTTATAACTCCCAACTTGCAATAACACAAAGTTAGCACATTAACCATATTTTTCTCGCGGCATTGCAAAAAAGGAGATCAAATTAGGGAACAATCAACTGGTTATTATGGCCTAAGTCTACACTGGTTCCTGTTCAAAAGTATTCCCCAGTGGAGTTGCCAAGCTGTCGCGACCTGTCTGAAATTTCCCTCGAGGGGTCAAGCGGGTTTAGAGATATTGCCATCGGCCAATGGCGTGAACTCTCCCAAGTCCTACCTCGCGTGATGTTGGATTTCGTTTTACGGATTAGCAAACTAAAATGCTATTAAGAGTCGCCACTAGCCTATTGGGGTCGGCTAGAAACGAATCGAGACATGGGATTATTATCTCAATTCCTACGCAACCAGAGATTCTAGGTTCGGGGACTTGTTTACGCTAATTAGATAATTAGCGCCCTTTCGGTACCTAACCAATTAATGTTCCCTAAGGTGACCACACATTCTGCATATCATTTTAAGCCTACAAGGTATTTAACCAGTGCTAGATGAACATGCATAATGTTTTTCTGTCATTTCGTGCAATTACCTATTTATCCTTAACCTAGCATCTAGGAAAAGTAATTAACAGGCAATTTGTCAAAAGACAGTGTTATAAACACTCAATCAGGTAAATATGCCAAATAAAGACTGAAATAAGCACATGCAATTCAAATCTATAATGGCGATATTTAAAGAAAGTAACTCCGACACGTGGATCGGATATACAAAAATGGACCGGATTGGACGTCGGTCTTCAATCATCAAGCCTCGATAGGCTTCCATCGCCATGGGCATCATCGTCAATCGCTACATTGGAATGTCAAAATGGTGCATCAAGCCTTTGGAACATGCACTCACTCAAAGTAGATAGTCAGCAAAGTTCAGCCAATTAAAGGATAAAATGAGTATCTCGAATTAAACTCTAATTATCATGCTAATTTTACCTACTGAGATATGCATAATATTTAGTCATTCACATGCGAAGTTAAAACCAAGTCATGCGAATTAAACATAGCAAACAGTCGATAATCAAGCATATAAAAGCCTAATTAGACAAAATAAACAAATAGAAGCATTTCCTATCTATTTATTATTTTTTGGCATTTTGTGAAATTTTTTGATTTTTAATTATTATTAATTATTAGTTATATTCAATTAATTAATAATAATAATAAATTATTATTAAAAGGGGACCGGGTCCGGGTCGGTTCCGGGTAAGATGACCCGAATTGGGGCCCAAACGGCACAATAGAAAACCAGGCCTGCTTGTCCTTTCCCTGTCCGAATTGGGCCTCTACTCATCCTCTGGCCCAACTCCCTCACGCCCAGCCCTTGGATCAGCCCAGACCGAAGCCCAACTTCGCCTCTTCCTTCTCTCATATGGGCTTAACCGAGCAGCCCAAGCAGCCAAAGGAGAGGACGGGAAGGCCATGGTCGCGCTACTGTTCATCATCCTCTTCGTCGCGACGTCCCTGCATGACGAAGCACCGCGGCCAAAAGAAAGGATGCCGCCGGTCAGAACGTCGGCATCGACGTCGGCTTCGTCGGTCGTCTGGCCTCCACGCCGGTCCGACCCGGCCTCCTCTATTCAACCACGTCTCTTCGATCGTCGTCGTGCGCCACCGTTCAGAACCGGCTCTTCCAAGAGGCCAGCCTATTCCACCCAGCTCGCCCTACTGACATCCTCGGCCGTCGCTCGTCACCTTCGCCGCTAGGGTTCGCTCGCTTGGACCCGCTCACATCGTCAGGACTCGCTTGTCTGCACCACCGCAAGCTGACCGGTTCTGCTCGGTCGCCAGATTGCACCCCACCACTGGACTGTTGATGTCGGGGTTTGCTAACGGTTCTGTCGTCTCGTGCGACCAACGCCGCTCACACTCGAGTCACTCCCAAACCTGTCGAGTCGCTCGTCGCACTACCACCAGGCCGTATCCCAACGGATTCATGACCACTCGAAGGATCGTCGACCACCAGTGACGGACTCGAGGAACGACTACCAACGACAGACTCGACCGAGGCTCAAACCTTCGCCAACTCGTCCTCTCGCAACATG
This sequence comes from Rhodomyrtus psidioides, assembly GCA_021437785.1. NCBI lineage: Eukaryota > Viridiplantae > Streptophyta > Magnoliopsida > Myrtales > Myrtaceae > Rhodomyrtus > Rhodomyrtus psidioides. The sequence continues at coordinate 1,009,046 of JAILYB010000053.1, forward strand.
AAGCTTCACTAAACGGTTCATCACTCAAAAATACCACCCATAGTTCAAAACCAAGCAAAGGCAGTAAGCTAAAACAAAACAAGCGAGCATGAACAAACGACGAGCCAAGAACGAAGGGCCAAAACTTAGCGGCCGGGGATGGCTATCACATGAATGCACGTCAACAGCTCCATAGAAGGATCCACAGTGACTAAAATATCATAAGAACCTGCCCGAGACTCGCCCGCGTCAGTTCAAATCACCGTCGATCGCCATCGCGAGATCGTCCCCTTGGGTTGCGATGGCGAGGATGACCTCCACAAGGCGGCTCAGTTGTCTAGAGCGTCCCCCTCCCTCGAACCTCTCACTGTTTTTTTCGAGTGTACGCCAGCCGAACAACATCGTCACTTCCGGGATCCACTTGCGTGCCGCCACTCTGCTTCCCGTGCTGGTCAGATCGGGTGCAACTCGAGGTCCTCGAGACGTTGCTGAGATACCGCCTTCCGCTGGCCTCATCGCGCCTGGACTAACTCCATCTCTATGCTCGCCAAAGCCCGCCACCGGTCCGTCTCCATATGCCGTCATCGGGTCTGTTCGGGCGCCGCTACTGGTCCGCTTCACTTCGTCGCTGAACGCCGGACGCGAGATGGCCACCGCCACACGGGGCTCGGTCTGCGCGCTCCTCTGTCAGGCTCTCTCTCTCTCTCTCTCTCTCTCTCTGTTTTTCCTCTCGGTCTCTCTACTTTTTTTTTTCATTTTGGCGACCAGAGAAGAACCGCCCGGCCGCCTGTCGTCACGAACTATCAACTATCTCCCTTTGCGCGAATCCGAGCTCCGCTGCTCCGCTACTACCACGTCGACATCGCCGCCTGTCGCGAGGAACTCAAAACCATCGGCCGGCTCCCTTCGCGAAACCGAGCTGTGTTGCTCGGCTACTGCCATGTCGATGTCGCCGCCTGTCGCGAGGCTGGCCGCGACGACGACAACCGATGCTGGCCTGGTCGCCGGCACCTTTAGTCCGCGATATCCTCTTCTCCGCTCCCCCTCTTCCGTGACTCCAGCTCTCCTTTTTGGACCGGAGTCCATAACTCCTCATCAAGACGTCCGTCCCCTCCAACCCACGTGAAGTGTACCCTATCATAAATGAATGATGTCCCCGTGTAATTAAGAGTGAAGTGAGTTTTGTGCAGATGATGATGAACGTCAGTGTGGGGATGAGAGATCGTGCGTGTGGGAGTCGGCAGCCAAGACAAAGAAAAAGAGGGTGAGATGGGCTGGTGGGGAAATAAAAAAGGCAAATGGGCTTGGGCGTGTTGATCCAAAGATGGGGAATATAAGTAAAAATGGGCTCAAGTAGAAAGGGAAAAGGAATGAGGGGTGGCCCGCGAGCGGGAAAGGCCTAGCTGGGCTCGCGTGTGGGCTGGTCCCGCGCGATTAAACCTGCGTGCCTGGCCCGCGCGGCTTCGGACCTAGCAGGCCCGATCCAACCTCTTTTCTTCTCTTTTTTTATATAAAAATAAAAATAAAAATAAAAATAAAAATAATAATAATAATAATAATAATAATAATAATAATAATAATAATAATAATAATAATAATAATAATAGTAATAATACGGAATCGCCAAAATTAGGTGTCAACAATCGCATGCTGGCATAGGCAAGGAATTTTGGGCTGAAGCAGTGAACATGGCATGTTACCTGATTAATCGATCTCCATCATCTGCTATTGAGTGGAAGACTCTAAAGGAAATATGGTCGAGGAAAACTATTGATTACTCTGGATTACGAGTATTCGGATGTCCTACGTATGCTTATGCTAGTGATGGTAAGCTTGAGTCGAGGTCAAAGAAGTGCATATTTCTGGGTTATGCACATAGGGTGAAAGGCTACCGGCTGTGGTGCACCGATCCCAGATCACCCGGTTTTCTAATCAGTAGAGACGTGATCTTCGACGAGATTGCAATGCTTCGACAGAGGAGTCCTGAGACACTACCAGCAGAGCAGACAGATCATGGTGTCAGTAGTGAGGTGGAGCTTTAAGTGGAGACTCCGGAGACCTTGGAGGTAACAAATGTAGAGATTACAGATGAGGCCGCAGTTCCTGAAGTCGGTGATAGTCAACAACCAGTACAGCCGCAGCATACTCTAGTTGAGGGTAGACAGCGAAGGCAAATAAAATCATTGGTACGTTATGGTTACACAGATATTGCTTATGTTTTGACTATAGGTGATGAGGTGGAGACAGATGAGCCTTCGTCTTACTCTGAGGTGATGGCTAGTTTTGAGTCGTCACAATTGCTAGGGGCTATAAGTGAAGAGATGGAATCACTCCATCGGAATCAGACATGGGAGCTAGTTAAAGTACCTAAGAGCCAGAAGATTGTTGGAAGCAAATGGGTCTACAAACGGAAAGAGGGCATTCCTGGTGTCGAGGCAGCGAGGTATAAGGCGAGACTCATGGCGAAGGGGTTTACACAGCGGGAGGGCATTGACTACAATGAAGTGTTTTCTCCTGTGGTAAGGCATACTTCTATTCATACTTTACTTGCCTCAGTTGCTGCACAGGATCTCGAGTTGGAGCAGCTTGATGTAAAGACGGCGTTTCTTCATGGTGAGTTGGAGGAGTAAATTTACATGAGGCAGCCAAACGGATTTGCTATTCCGGGTAAGGAAGACCATGTTTGCTTATTAAAGAAATCTTTATATGAGCTGAAACAATCTCCTAGGCAATGGTATAAGCACTTTGGTGCTTTCAGGGTTAGTCAGGACTATTCTAAGAGTCAAATGGATAGCTTTGTTTATTTTAGGAGACTGGATGATGGGTCTTTGATATATATGCTGTTATATATTGATGATATGCTTATAGTAGCTAAGAATATGTCTGATATTGATGTACTGAAGAGGCAGTTGAGTGCTGAGTTTGAGATGAAAGATTTAGGTGCTGCAAAGAAAATATTGGGTATGGAGATTTTGCGTGATAGGACTGCAGGGTTATTACCTGTGTAGCACGGACATTCCGGCAGACACAATTTTTGCATGTCGGACACAGCGGCGTGTCCGGATGGGGAAAAATGAAAAACAGCCGTGTCCGAGGGAAAATGGGCTGTTCCGTGGCTTCAGGGCTGTCGAAGAGGCAGTGCGAGGCTCTGAAGCTGACGGAAGAGAAGGACGTGGTGGCTGGTGATGGTTGAAGGGCATCGGGCTGCTGTAAACCGAAGCTGGGCATGGGTTGCAGCGAAACAGAGTAGGGAGGGGGAAGCGGGGGCTGGTTCGGGCTCGGTGGTGGCGCGCGGCGGTCGTGCAGGGACGGCGTGGTAGGGAAGTGACGGTGACGGAGTGAGGTGGTGGTCGCCAGTCGGTGGTGGTGCTGCGCAAAAACAAGGGAGGAGGAGGATGTTCGGGTGGAAGCCTGGAAGGCGTGAGAGAGGTGGGGGGAGGGGGGCGGAGTCCACGCAGAATAGAGAAATGGAGAGAGAGGAGAGAGGAGAGAGAGAGAGAGAGATGTTGACAGGGGAGTGGTTGAGTCAAGAAGACCAGAAGTGATAGGGAGGGCCTAGGGCGGATTTTAACTTGTGGGGCCCACTCGGTCAACTCACCATTCAAATTTATTTCGTCTTTTATGTATGATTGAGGGGCAAATAAGACTTTTGGTAATTTAGGACTGATTGAGTATTTGGCGTACTGAACGGACGTGCCGGCTAAGATTTTCACAACCTAATCTAATATGACCGATGTCTCAAGAATTGTCCAATAATCGTCACTTAATTCCTTATGATATATATATATATATATATATATCAGCCGTGTCCCGCCGTGTCGGAATTCTCTATTTTTTGAAGACTGTCGTGTCGGCGTGTCATATCGTATCGTGCCCCCGTGTCCGTGTCGTATCGGTGTTACATAGCTTATTACGTCTGTCTCAAAAGAAATATATTGAGAAGATTGTAGCACGTTTTAATATGCAGTCAGCGAAGTCTGTGAATACGCCATTAGCGAAGCACTTTAAATTTTCAATTAAGTTATCACCGCAGACTGAGGAGGAGGAGGAGCATATGTCTCGTGTTCCATCTTCTAGTGCAGTGGGTAGCATTATGTATGCTATGGTATGCACTAGGCCTGATATTTCACAAGTTGTCAATTTAGTTAGTCGTTTTATGAAGCGTCTTGGTAAAACTCATTGGGAAGCTGTGAAATGGATCCTCAGATATTTGAAGAGGACATCAGATGTTGGTATAGTGTACCGGAGGAGCAGTAATGGTAGTGAAACCACAGGTTATGTGGATTTTGATCATGCAGGTGACTTGGATGAGTGCAGATCATTAGCAGGGTATTTGTTTAAGCTTGCAGGTGGTGCAGTTAGTTGGACGGCGTCCTTACAGGATCACGTGGCTGTGTCGTCGACTGAGGTGGAGTACATAGCACTGACCTTTGTAGCGAAAGAGGCGATATGGTTACAGGGTTTGCTCTTGGACTTTGGGTTAGATTAGAAAAGTGTTGACATACATTATGATAACCAAGGTGCGATATTTCTGGCGTATAATTCGGTTTATCACGAGCGGACGAAACATATCAATATCAGGTATCACTTTATTCGAGATATCTTAGCGAAGGGTAATGTTGTTGTGAAAAAGATAGCGACAGCGGAGAACCCTGCGGATATGATGACTAAGCCTGTTCCTTTGGCAAAGCTCAAGCTTTGCTTGAGCACTATTGGCGTCTGTCGAGAGTGATCGCCTTTCGGGGCGATGGGAGAGCAGCATGGATAATGAATACTATGAGTTGGCTTCAAACATCGAGCCAAGGTGGGGAATTGTTGAATTGTCTCGTGTTTTTTAAGCCACTGGTGGGACCCATGTAGCATTTAAAGAATAAAAGTCAAGGGTTGGGTTCCCTTCTTTGTTGCGCCTGCAGACCTAGTGAATTAGGTGGGGCCCAAAATAAATAAATAATAAAAGAAATAAAAAGATTGGATTTCCCTTCCTGCACAAAGTGTACACGACAAAAGGAGGGGATGACTTTTTTGTGGTTTTTTTTTCTCTTCTGTACCGTGAGACCGAGCCGCTCCACGAGAACAGAAGCCGCTTCTGTGAACTTCATGAAAAGGGTCAGAGGGTTCTTTTGTGTGCAGAAAAAGAACCGCACACCCAGCCGCTCAAGGAGTCCGAAAGCGAAGTCAAGGAGTCCGAACGCGAAGCTATTCAGACAGACGAAGTGGCTGCCGTACCTACGGTGATTTATGCGTGAGTTTTATTTTATATATCCAATTGAGAGTTGTTTATTTGCAAATACTGGGTTTGAGTATAATCTAAGTGCGGGAAACACGATAGTATTGAGTGATTGTAAATCCGATTATCCGATTATAGTGGACTATTCTTGCTGACTCTCCCCGTGGATGTAGGTATCGACATTCGGACCGAACCACGTTATATCTGGTGTCCTTTCTCGTTCCTCGTTATTTTCTCTAGGCTTGCGCATTGACGTATTTGCAAGATCCTGATTAATTTTCGCATTATATTACAACAATTGATATCAGAGCTTAGGATCAGATTCATGAATTGTGATTTGGGGCTTTTGCTTGTCTGGTTATTATCTGAAATTCTGTTGCTGCAATTATGTCTGGGGTGAAAGCTGAAATTGAGAAGTTTAACGGGAGGAACAACTTTGGGTTATGGAGCGTCAAGATGGAAGCATTATTGACAACTCAAGGTTTGGCAGAAGTGTTGGAGGGCAACGCTATGGCCCCGTTTGGTTCAGCATTCCAAATGAGCATTTGAGCTCTAAAGTCCCTTGGCCAAATGCAAATGTTGTTTGGTTCAATTTTTTTCTCACTTTGGCAAGATGCACTTGCATCTGAAATACTCCCTCAATGGCCTTTTGCCTAAAGTCCCTCACAAGCTACTTTGAGAACTTGCATTCTCAGGATGCAACTTGTACAGTTAAATGAAAATATCAAAACTTCAGTTTTTACCCTCGGTCGCCAAAATAACTCCCGTTTTGTCCCTTATGAAAAAGAAAACCTAGCCTTCGTCAATCTAAAAGGATGAGAGGCTTCCAGTTTGCTCTCGACAGAAGGTGAGCTCCCTTGCGACACCTCTCGGTTCTCTCTCTGTCGACGCATCTCTTTCCTCACGGCGGTCGCTCCATCTTTTCCCTGCACGCCCGCCGTCGAATTATCTTTCCTCACACCCTCCTTCACGCTGGCCGTCAGGATCTCTTTTCTCACGCCTCGCGCCCTCCCTCACGCCCGCCGTCGGGTCTCTTCCCTCACGCCCTCCCTCACGCCTGCTGTCAGATCTCTTGCCTCACGCCCTCCCTCACGCCCAAAGCTCCCCCTTTTCCCAGGTTAGATCTCTTCGTTCATGTTGAGCATCAATGTTGTTAGTAGAAGTTTGTGTTGGTAATTGTAGATCTGGCTTATTTAAGCTAAATTGACACTCTTCGTTTTTAATTTGCATTTTATGTTAACAATTTGGGAATTTATATAACAAAATCAGAAGTGAAAGCGTTAGGTGGGTTTTCTCAAAAGAGGGTTTTTTGCGTTGTGTTACCTATGCGAAGAGGATGGGCTTGCAATTACCGCAAGCTGTTCTGGATGATCTGTTCATACCTTCTTATTCTGTTACGGGGGATACCTTGTTTGATTTTGATACTCTACAACGGATCATGATGAACTACTTAGAGTATGAAATGGATGGGAGACGTTTCGGATCTAATGTGGATGAAGAGTATATGTTTCTCCTCCTCCTAGTGATACGGAGTGGGTCGGGAAGCTTATGGTGGTTACAATGCTCTGTATTGTTAGGTGCAACTAAAGTTGTGCATGCTTTGTTCTACACATCATGTCGGCTAGAATTCGGTGTGCGTTTGCTATTGTTTTCCGCAGAACCACCTTGCAGTTTGCTTGTTATTAGTGTTTATCTTCCCCCTTTGGTCTTTATATTTCTTGAATAAGGCTGGGATGATTTCATTTGACCTCTGATTTTCAAATTTCCCTTTTAAGATAGATGTACGGAGCAATTTGTTTTTCTGCTCCCTGTTAATATATGTTCGAGCTGTGATAAAATGTCCTTGATAGTCTTCGTATTGCAACCTCTCCGTTCTGTAATAGGTGTTGTTGTTTACTTACTAAATATGCGTTGTATTGCAGCCTCTTTGTTCTGTAATTGGTGGGCCGTCTTGTTGTTATATCTTATTTGTTTTGCTGGTTTCATATATTTTCTTTTGTGCCTCTCAATTGTTTTTATGTTCACGACATTACAAGATGGCGAGTTCATCAAAGGAAAAAGCAATTTGGACTGCTAAAGATGTGAACATATTTTGTAAATTGTGCATTGAGGAAATTGAAAATGGCAACCGTCCTGCAACCAACAAGAAAGATGGATGGGCAGTCATAATTAACAAGTTCGAAGAACTAACGGGTAAAAAGTATAACAAAATTCAAATGAAGAGCAAGTGGGATAATCTCAAGGAAGAATGGAAAAGATGGAGGACACTGATTTACAACGAAACAGGACTAGGATGGGATGACAAGAAGAAAACCATTGCTGCACCTGATAAGTGGTGGGACGATAAAATTAAGGTTCGTGTCGCTTCCTTTTTTATTTTTTTTTTGGCTAAATTGAAGGTCATTGACACAACTTATTGAAATACTCTTATCATTATAACAGACTGATAATAGGTTTAAGCCTTTTAGGACGAAAGGCATACATCCTGATCTTGATATGATGTTAGCTAGAATGTTCAGTAGTACAGTTGCTACCGGGGGGGGGGGGGGGGTCACTTGGAATCCTGGTCAAGGTTTACGTATTGAGGAGGATGTTGATGCCACACAACCTAATATCGCTGATGTTGATGTATCTGCTGATGATATTTTGGAGACTGAAGGTTGTGATATTGTTATTGAACAAAATGCAACTCAAACCCGTAAAAGAGTGACGCGGACTTCAATGAGGCAAGCTCAGGGAAAGAAAGAAAAGAGAATGATGCCACAACAAGAGATTGGAAACCAAATTGAAAGGATGATTTTGGCTGTTGAAAGTAGAAGCATTGCCACATATCAACCAGATTACGGATTAGGTCCTTACAAGGACCTCATGCAATTGGTGGATTCCATTCCTGAGATTGTGCAAGATGAAAAGTTGTACTTTTTCGCAATAAAATATTTCCAGGAAAAGAAAGATAATTGGCAAGTCTTCATGAGCTTGAATAGTGATGCACTACGAGTCAAGTATCTCAAGTTTCAAATGGACGAGTTCAATCATATCTAGGATGTTGTAGCATCTTATTTGTACTCTTGACTTCTGCTATTTTATTTTGTTGTGAGATTTTTATTTGGCTTATGTGTGAACCCAATGTGTATTGTTTGTTTTTATGTGAGAACTGTTTCCAGTTTATATGTCACCGGTACTGGACGAGTGAACCTGGAAATTTATGTGCGTCACCATTTCTTTGGATGGTATATAAGACGATGCCTTTAGCCAATGTTTCTTTGATTTTATTTGCAGCCAAGGATTTACTGTTCTGCAGAAGAAAATGATTTGTATATGTTTTTCATAATGCATGAGAACTTAAAGATTGAATCGTGAATTCGTGCAGATGGAAGGAAATGTTGCGCAAGGCACTGCATGCTGTTGAAGTTATCACCTTTGACTATCCATGTATGTAAAGCTGACATAGATATTTGTATATGTTTTTCATAATGCTTGAGAATTAATGATCTAATGCAGTTTTTTTTTTCCTTTTTTCCCCCTTTTTTCCTTTTAATCTCTTGTGGTTGTTTTTCATAATGCAGATTTGTATACATAAAGATCTGCTGTATGTGGCTTTTTATACTGAGAATTCTTTGCCTTTCTTTGCAGTCATTGCTAAAAAGTATACTAGAGAAAAGAGCTTACTAGTGCAAATCTATTTTGGTTTTCCTTAGTGACATGCAAATCAATGATGCGAGGAAGGGCGCCAAAAGGCACTTCGTCATCTTGCAGCCGAGCTTCTTGGGGTTCTATTCGAAATGGAGAACACTGCCCTATAATTGATTGACTTTGTCCTGACTGTAGAAGAGCATTAAAGATGAGTCAGGTTCAACGAAAAGCAGCAGAAACTCGGCAGTTGAAGATGTCATAAATAGCGGTGCTTCCTCTTTTGTCCCTTTTATTCTTTGGGAATGTTGCAAAATCTTCTGTTTGCTGAAGATCTTTTCTTTTGGTACAACTACTATGTTTGATAAACAGATGTATGTTTCCCAGAGTAATAAATAACTGGAAGAGTTGTTGCTATGTGATCTCATCTGCATTTAAAGTTGTGTTAAATATCAGGTTTGATAGTTATCAACTCACGACCGTGGTGAAGCATTAGTAGCGTTTATTATCACACTGCTCAAAGCCAAGCTACCCCCTTAATCTCCTCTCCCCCTCACCCTCTCTTTCTCTCTCCCATTGCATTTGCTCACTGGCCCTTTCACGTGTTCTGATCACCAGAAACGAGGAAACTGAAAGAGAAAATTTTTTGTGAAGAAGACGACGCGGGGTAAGTCGGAAACGCCTCTGATTGATTTGCGTTCAGTTGCAACCATTTTTCTTCATTTTTTTTGCGGATACCCATTTGATCTTTGTTTTGTTTTCATGCCATTTAGAATTGGTTGGTTGTTCACTTGCGTGTGTGTTGGTTGTTCTTAAAGTGGTTGATCAGGGTCTTGGCATTTTGATATGGTTTATCGGATGATGCCCTGAATTGGGTTGTTCTTTTTCCTTTCCTAAGGAGTGGTACTCAACGTACCAACGTAGTAATTTCATCAACTTGTCCTGCTTAAGGATTGGCTCATTGATTATAACATGTTTTTTTCATTTCTTTGTCGCTTCCCTATCCGTTATGAGAACTGGGAAAATTTGTCTAATTTCGCAGTTATGGATTCTCCTGAAAGGCAAAAACGTAAAGAGGAGGAAGACAATTACTTGGATCTTCTCGTAATCACTCAAGCTGCTATTGCTTGTCAAGCGATGTATCTTTGCAAACAACCTTGCATGACTTCATCATATACATGTTATGCATGGTTAAAAGAGTTTATGGCAGAAGATACTAATCCGATTAGGTGCTATAATATGTTTCGAATGGATAGGGCCGTATTTAGTAATTTGACGCATGACTTAGCGACACGCTATGGCTTGAAAGGATCTAGGAATACTGTTGTTGCAGAAATGGTTGGAATGTTTCTTTATATATTGGGACACGGTGTGGGTAATAGGTTAGCACGAGAGCGCTTTCAACGCTCGGGAGAAACCATTAGTAGGCACTTTAGCTTAGTTTTAGATAAAGTATGTGATATGGCAAAAGATTTGATCCAACCAACCGATTGACAATTCCGAGAAGTTCCAGAGAGATCAAGAAAGATCGAAGATTTTATCCATATTTTAAGGTAATTTTTATATTTTACAATTAAAAAATCAAATCTTAATGTAAATCAAGTAATTTATACTCCCTTCGGCTCCATTTGAAGCGCACACGGCTTCACTGCATAGTCTTTCACCTTTTTTCACCATTTTGTCTAATTTAAATGTTGCATTTTGCCTTTCCCGTATACCTTGTGAAGGCACCCAAAGATCCATTTTGTCTAATTTATAATGAGCTTGCTCCATTTATATGTGTGTGTGTGTGTGTGTGTGTGTGTGTGTGTGTGTGTGTGTGTGTGTGTGTGTGTGTTCTTTGTTCTAGGATTGCATTAGAGCTATAGATGGTACTCATATCCCAGCGGTGATACCTACGTACGATCAAATTCGTTTTATTGGGCGAAAAGGAACGACAACGCAAAACGTGTTGGCCGTATGTAATTTTAACATGTAATTTATCTATGTTTTTGCCGGTTGGAAAGGACAAGCTCATGATACCCGTGTCTTCTAGGAAGCCGTTGGAAGACGTGATGCACGCTTTCCCCATCCTCCTCCAGGTTCATTAGTCAATGGTTTATCAACTTTATGCAGCGTTAACTTATTATCTATGCGACATGTTAATTAAATCTACATTACATTTGTGTAGGTAAATATTATTTAGTGGATGCTGGTTATCCAAATCCCATGGGTTATTTGGGGCCATAAAGGCAAGTGAGATATCATTTGCCAGAGTTTCGACAAGGTCCTTCACCTACAGGTTATCAAGAAGTGTTCAACCATGCCCATTCATCGTTATGGTCAGAAATTGAGAGAGCCTTTGGCGTATTAAAGATGAAGTGGCATATTCTAAAAAAATGCCAAGTTATCCGTATGAAAAGCAAGTGCAAATTGTCATAGCGACAATGGCTTTGCACAATTATATACGAAGAAATGCTTTAAGGGATATGGATTTTGAAGATGCAGATTTGGATCTCGAGTATGGATATTCAGTTGATTGTGATACTGTAGATGATGGGGCTAGTGCTTCAAATACTAATGCATCCTCTGACATGGCACGTTTATGTGATGAAATAGCGATGAGTTTAGTTAATAATTAAGCAGGTTTGTAATTTTTGGAGGAAACCTTTTATTTATATCCTCAATGACTTATGTAATCATATTTATTATAATGATCTTTTGATTGCACACAATATATTTTGACTTTTTAACTTATAAATTTTCTAACGTGTCTTTATGTTAATGTGAATGAAAAAATATATAAATTGCAGTCTTTTTTTCCTAATTTTAAAAAAAATAAAGTTAAAAAAATTAAATTAGGACACCAAAGGACTTTCCAGATTTAAAAGTTTACCAAACAGCATTTTCTCTAAAGTTACATCCAAATGCATTTTTCAATTACAGTTTACCAAACAGTATTTGCATCTCACAAAACCCCTTTAGGTCAAAGGTATTTGCATTTTGCCAAACCCCTTTTCAAGTTGCTTGAATCAATGAAAGATGCTGATAAGGATGTGTTGATGAAGAAAGTTAGGAGTCAAATCCTATTGAATTTATCGGATGAAGTGCTAATAGAGGTAGGCGAGGAGAAGGATACCGCAGCATTGTGGGCAAAACTTCAGTCGCTCTATGTAAAAAAGGGTTTGAACAATCGCTTATACATGTCGAAGAGGATGATCCAATTCAAATATACTGAAGGTACGTCTATCAGAACCCACCTAGATGAATTTAATAAACTCATGATGGATTTGAAGAACGTCGGTAAGACTCTTGAAGATGAAGAACATGGCATGACGTTGTTGGCTTCTTTACCAGAGTCACGGGGGCACTTTACTGATTCTCTATTGTAGGGGCCTACTACGATTACCTCAGAAGAGGTAAAGTCCGCCTTGTTTTCTAAAGAGTGGCAGAGAAAACGATTGCGAGCTATGACGATAGAAGGGTACCGTCGATGAAGTCGACCACGAGCCGACAACAGAGTAAGACAGAGCCACCCATAGCGACACCGACGGCCATTAACGGTCAGATCTGGAGAATCACCAGATCCGGATTTGAGGCTTCGCGAGGAGGAATTAGGGTCGACTCAGAGAAGATATGAGGGAGCTTCATGGGCTAGCTGTTGCACCGCCAGTGGTTGTGGTGCTAGCCACCGACTTGCAGGGGAGGATTGCGATTGGTGGCGACATTGGAAGAGACGCTGGAGGCGGAGAGGATGTGCGAGAGCTTGGAGTTGGCAATGATCGAGGACAACTGCGGAGGAGGCGATGGGGGATGAGGCTTAGGGACAGAGGGGGAGGCGGGCACGGTGCAACGAGGGTTGAGCGGCGGAGTAAGAGGAGGAGCCAAAGATGGAGGAGGGGGAGCGGCGGCGAGGGAGGACGAAGGAGGAGGGGAACAAAGAAAAAAAATAGAAAAGTTAAAAGGACAAAAATACCCATCAGTCAAACCCTTTTTTGAAACAAAAAAAAAAAACCAATCTAGGCCCTCTTTTGACACAAGTTGAACTTAGGGCCCTTAATTGAGACAACAACTGAAGTTGAGGCCATCTTTTGGCATTTTCTCAAAAGATAGATAGGGATGGTCGTGTGTTTTGTTTGAATTCGGCCTAATGAGGGAAGAATAGAAAGAAAATTGGGTCTTGTTTAGATTGGAATCATATTGGGTTTTGAATAAAAGTGGGTCTTTCTTGTTTTAAACTTCATGTGGGCTTTGTGTCTCTTCCTAACCCGCGACTTTAGAAGGGTTGGGCCTAAAAGCCCAATCCAGATCACTATTTTTGTATTAAATAATAATAATAATAATAGAAAATTGAAAATTCATTAAATAATAAAAAATTATTAAAAATTAAAAAAAATTTGGAAAAAATTCAAAAAATTTCCAAAAATCATAGAAAATAGGAAATAATCACAAGCAACTGGCCATGACTTGCTTTGGGTCTTTCCACTCCCAATCTTTTCAAAAATGACGACTTTGCCCTTCTGGCAAGTCGCCTCCTGAAAAATCCCAAAAAGGAGCAGTTGAGAATGGAATCCAATTTTTTCCATTATTTTCGTATCGGTAATAGTGCGAAATGAAGGCCCGGCTCCAAGTTGTTCAAGAATAGTGGAATAGTGGCGTTGAGTTTCTCGACCCTTTGTCTTAGAAAAATTCTAAAAAATAGGAAATAGCCACAATCAACTGGCTAAGACCTGTTTTAGGTGTTTTGAACCCCGATCTTTTCAAAAATGACAATTTTGCCCTTATGGCAAATCGTTGCCCGAAAAATCCAGAAAAATTTCAAAAATAGAAAATGACCACGATCAACTGGCCATGGACTATCTTGGTGTAATTCGACTTCCGAACCTTAAAAAATGAAGATTTCGCCCTTCTGACAGATCGTCCCCATATTTTCTCAAATTACCCCTAGCTCTTAATCGCACATTCTATAAGCCCTTAGGGCTATATTAGGAGACCCTTGAATTGATGTGCATTGACGTGGTTCATGTATGCACTTGATTGCGCTTTCATTATATTGATTGTGATTGATAGGACTAGTCTCCCAATCTGCATGAAACCCTAAATCAAACTTACCTCACCCAAAATTACGCCTACATGAAATCTTAGTTGGGAAAATCACTCACGTTAGGTATCGGAAGGGCGTTGGTAATGGCACCAACATAACCAAGTCTCCGAGCCCACAATCTTTGGTTCCGTAGAACTAATCGATCTCTCTCAATCGGTTAGTGAGGTTTCCAATTCACCTTCCAAGAAGGACCAATGGTGACTCCAAATGCATGCACACAAAGCACATGCCATCATGACCACACTAAGGTCGAACCCGATTGACTCTTATCGTCGAAAGCTCTAAAATTTACTCTCGCCACGATTTGGTATGGGCTTGAGAGGGCCCGCACCGAGAAGGCCTGCGATCCACATTTCAGAGTAGGGGCCCGATTGGTAATCCATTAGCCCTTCCGAAAAAACGGGTTGCGACAGAACCGACCCAACTTGAAACTAATAGCCATTACGTATCACGACACATTGTCGTAAAACATCATATTTTATAAAAAATTATAGTTGAAACATCGCAGGTTTAGAAAATTTTATAGTTAATTATAAAAGAAACTATAAGAGTGCGCATGGTAACACTTTTGAAAGTGGATTTATGCTCCAAACGTGTTTTTGGAGCAGAAATCTATTTGGTAATGTAACTTCTGAAACAGAATTTCATTTGATAAATTTTTTTATTTCTGAAAGAAATTTTTACTTCTAAAGTGAATTTTCACTTCAGAAATTATTTTTTCCCCAATTTGAGAAGTTACAAAAAATTGTTTCTCAATTCAAGAAGTACTTCGATGGGAAAAAAACTCAAAAAGTATATTGGACAAAAAAAAAAATATTCACAAAACACTTACCGCCACACCTTCTTTTCATTACTCCATCGCCCTCTTTTCGAGCACGCCCGCACCTGCCGACCTCCGCCGCCACCCACTGCTGATCATCGATACCCACTGTTGACACCGACAACCACCGACCACCGCCATCATAACCAATGCGCATCACCGCTCACGATCACTGCCAGCCATCGACCATCGTCCACCGTCGGCCATGACCGCCGTCCCCTGCCGGCCGTGACTGCCCACCATCACCACTGCCGACCATTGCTCATCGCCGCTCGCGACCACCGCCAACAATCGACCATTGCCCACCGTCGGCCGTGATTGCCAACCGCCGACTACTGCCCTCCGACAAACGTTGGAGTAAAAAATAAATAATATGTTTAATAATAAAAATTATTTTAAAAGAAATTTAAAAAGTTTAAAAATGAAGTAGAAATTTTTCGGCCGCTAACAATAATTTTTCATTGAAGATATTGTGTTAATAATATTTTAGAAATAGAAATGAGGCGTAGGACTTTTTCATGAACCTAGCGTAAGAAGACTTTAGAGTCAATTGGGCGGCAAATACAGCATCTGACACGAAGCTAGGGTAAGAAAACCCTGCGAACTCTCTCTCCATAAAGATTAGGCAGAAATAAAAAGCGCTTGATCGGTTAGGACGACTATGGCTCGCATCTTCAAGTAAACATAATTAAAACGCAGATCGTCTATCGCCTTTCGCGAGAGATGAGGACCAGAAACGACAGATTAGTTGCCTCTAATTAGGTGGTTAATTATGCAAGGAAGGTCACCTTCATGTAGAGGCTCTTTATTTCCAACTGAGTCTCTTGATCTGAGACTCATCATTCCAAAAGAATTGATGGTTATTAACGTTTTAGCCTTCCCTTGTAGCCAAACAATCAGACCAACCAGGATACAACAATATACATTACTGTACAAGACATGGCACATACCCATATAACTGCTGCCATATTTATGGTCAGAGACGATGGTCGGGTTACTCGGGTAAAAGAGGCAGCTTGTTTACACTTGTGCCTCCGCCGCCACCATTAGCCAGTGATTTAGAGCTCGTTTCTTTTCGGCCACTCAAACCGGACTTCGAGAGCTTAGAAGTTTTCCTGTTTATCTTGAGTGGAAGAATCTGCAATCGGGGATTCTGCTCGGTGCCAGAATTTTCTGCAGCTAGCTGATAGCTTTCCACTAGCTCGAGTTGTCGAGCAACTATCTCGGAGCGTCTAGGGAGAAGTTCTACTGGCTCTCCACCTGGAATGACGATGTACTCGATTGCAAGACGGACCTCCTATCATACAATCAAGAAAGTTAACAGCAAAGATCATGCGAAACAGACAGTATTTTCTTCTGCCGCTTAGTAGCAGAAATAAAGATGCATAGATATGAGACACAATGTCTTTTCATGGTGCAGCAAATAATTGACCATTCAATGCAAATCTAAGCTAACAAAGGTGACCAGATGATGGGTGAGCTAAGCTAATGGCGCAAGAGACAGACAAGAATGCAATATCAAGTCACTTTGTGGAGACTTCTGTCCATGAAGTTAGGTTATCGTGAGTAGACCATTCTGCCAGGAACAGCAGATATTTGGCCAAGAGCATAATTCTCCAAAGGAATAATTCTTTTCTAACAAGTCAAGACATGTTAATGAATCGCATCTTTTTTACTTTCTTGGATCTCCTAAAGAATAAGCCATATTGCAGAGAACACATAATACATATTCCCTGCTGTGAAAGCACGAGCCTGTCTTGGCTTTTGCCTAATCTAAAGGTAGATGTGTAAGAGGCCAGAGACCTCAAGTTCTGCAAAGAACAGTGCATGATGAACAAAAATTGACCAGAAATTTCTACGTCTCTGTTAAAGTAATGCGCAAGCGTATGTTCAAGGTGTCCATGCAGGTCAAGTTTTTTTCTCGATTAATACAACACATGAATGACAGGATCTTTCTTTCTTCTTTCAAATAGCAGATGGGATGTTTCTGAATCAAGGCTTCAACTAAGCGCTTTATCCTTATTTCCCTATCTGAGGAAGAATAAAATTTACCTCCAGTGCATCGATCTCCTCAAGGGACGGTTTTCTTGTTGGCGCATCATCTTCAATTTCGATGTCCACATAGTTTTTGACATGCTGCTTCCATGAAGAGCCACATGACTCCATTCCGAGGATCATACGGACCGCCTTGACCATCTGTGCCATGGTATTTGACTGCAATACCAGAGAAATAACATTTTATTTAGAAGAATGCAACAAAAATGTTACTGGAGAGGAGAATGGGTTATTATATACCTTGATAACAAATACCGGCAACTGGTGAAATTTAGCTACATTACGGATCCAAGGGTTCTCCTTCATTTCAGCACTGCAGGCAAGAATTGCATCTGCCATTCCAATGTCATCGGTTACATCTATCTCATCTTCAAGCCCCATCACCATGGCCACTTGTAGTAGATCAGCTTCAAGAATCTGGATCACGAGTAAAGTCAGTATAAATGTTCCAATATCACGCGCCATAGAAAGTTCATATGACTAACTCAAGATCGAAAAGGAGAAAAACAGAGATATGGTATTTGACAGAAGTGCCCTGGTGCAATGGGGTAGAAATGATAAAAATTGTGTTAGACCGGAACGATCAGTCAGAATATTTACCTTGTAAATGTAAACAGAGACTGGCGAGCTTCTCTTCCTTGCAGACAGATTAGTGCTACCACTTTTGGCCTTACTGGAATGATGATCTACATCCTCCTCATCAGACTCTATATTGTTACTTAAGCCTCTATTATCAGCCGAACCGTGATTTTCTCTGCTTTCCTCATCAAATGCCAGATTAGATTTCAGAGTATCATTGGCCTCAAATTGCATACGACGGATTTCAAACAGGGGAGATTTTCCTATAACACAAAAAATTTTCCTATGAGAAACTGATGTTTGGAAAATCATATTGAGAGAGTGTCCTCAGACATGTTGAAGGGTAAATATAATGACAAGCTCCCACCTTCAATCTTCAAATTGAGTCATAAATACCTGCCAGTATAGCATCAACACTAGCATCCAGTCGGTGATGAACGCGACACTCTGTTTTAGATATCATCTCAATAGCACAAGTAAACGTGGGGGGGCCTTTCCTCTCAAGAATCGTCTTCTGCACTTTCCTTTTCCTTGCTTCCTCATCACCGAGTGTCACACTCTGTTTGAAATGTAAATTTTCAGGCTTAATCCACCATAGAATCCCAAGGACTATGACTTTAGATGGATCACTTTTCAACTCTCAAGCAAACTAGGAAAATTTCAAATATACTTTTGCATATATCCTTGAAACACTACGTGATATTAGAATAAAGAAACCTCGAGATACATGGACACCAACCCACGTCAGCAGCCAATGGTACCAAAAACCACCTTCTCTCTCCACTATCTGTCTGATTGCGGGTGGGGATTATGCACGTTTATATCTGTCTGATTGCGGGTGTATTCGCCAAGATGAAATGAAGGAACAGGAAAAGAAATTGGTAGCAGTATATCACTACAAATAAATTGATAACTGCATCGCACCTCTACGCCGCCGACAAGGATCTGCAAAGAAGGGTTTTTTATTATGTTATCTATTGTCATTCCATGTGCTGTGCCGACAAGTTGAACTCCTCTTTGCGCAATAGTACTGGCAGCTAGTGCCTCAAGTTCAGTTCCAATTTCATCAATTATGATTGTCTCAGGCATGTGATTTTCAACAGCTTCTATCATAACCTGTATAGAAGACACATGGTTTATAGCACGTCTGAGCAGAAACTATAAGAGCTTATATAGCATATTCAGAGTCAAAGCAGGGGTGAAAAACTATAATAAAATCAAAACTTACATTATGTTGCAGATGGACATTGGGCACTTGCATTCTCCTTGCCCGGCCTATTCCTGAATGAGGGACATCTCCATCACCTCCGATCTCATTAGACGTGTCTACTATGATGACGCGCTTCATGTGCTCATCTGCCAACATTCTTGCAATTTCTCTGTCAAAACAGACCTGTTTTAGATAAACCAGCCATGCTAGCACTGAGAAAAACCAGAAATTATAATGAGCAAAATAGCAACAGAAAATGCCTGAACATGACTTTAAGCTAAACAATCTCAGTCGGAAGCTATCCTCGAGGAGAGAAGTACCTAATTAAGGTAGTTTTTCCAACTCCGGGTGGACCAATGACCAAGATTGAGCCTCCTCCCTCAATCAAGTCACGAATTGTCTCAGCACTACCAGATAGAGCTCTCCCGACTCGGCAAGTTAGGCCAATAATTTGCATCTTACGGTTCCGGATGGCACTTATACGATGCAATGAACTATCAATGCCCGATCTGTTGTCATCTGAAAACTCTCCAACCTAAAGAGAGAGAAGGCAACATGATGTAAAGCCAACTAATTTCCATGTCATCCCAAATTTCCTTTCTTATGTCCACGATCAGAATTATCAGAGGACCAGGCAAAATTGCTCAACTATCAAATATACACTGTAAGGAATGTGGTGTGAACATCATATCCTAACAATAGGAATCATGAAGGTCTTCATAAAAAGAGGAACTGATACAATGCCCGACTTCTAGTAGCTCAACAGTCAAATAGAAAGGATTATCAAGCATCACAATCACATCATGTGTCCTATTCATCAATCATGATACCCATGTAACTGCAATATGCATTTTGATTATCACAATGGAAAGCTGTTACTGCAAAATACAATTCAGCAACAGATTACAAACTTTGCATCACCGTTTTTCACCGTATATGTAAGGGATTAGGCTTGGACATGTAAAACGATAATCCAGTAGGTTGATCTCAGAGACTTGTCCCTCAAACCAAGCAAGTATAGCTATTTGGAATATGTAGCTACCACAATCCACTTGAGAAGATTACCTTAGATATAGCATGCCTCAAATCATCCGACTTAATCGGCTGGTCTGATATGACCCAATCACCCGCTGGGAACCTGGCGAGCGGCTTTCTACCCAAGTCCATCACCACCTCAATCAACGCCCCGATCTCCTCATGTTTGTCCAGCTCCCTTCTCATCCTCAATGGCACTAACTCAAGAAACATCTCCATCTCCGAGTCCGCCACGGACTGCGACGTCGAAGCCGTGCTCGACGACGGATTTGATGCCGACCCATTTCCTCCGAAGAGCCGGTCCGACGGCCGCCGGATTTCCGGGGACCGAACCGACGGGGCCTGTGATTTCGACGAGGCGAACCCTCTTCGCCCACGACCCGTTCGACGGAATGACGACGAGACCGCGGAGATCAAACTGGAGCCCCGGAGGTACGTGAGGGTGGAGGTGGGGATCTGGTTAGCCGAGTTCCACGAGGTCTTGAGATCAATGAGCAGAAAATCCGAACGCAGCGCTCTCATCCTTGCTCAAGGACTAAACTTTGCTGTGTTCTGCGATCTGGGTCTCACTTGTTAGTGCTTTTATGCGGAGTTTGTGAGGGAGAGAGGGATAGATGGGGAAGAGATATTGGAGACGAAGGAGGAAGAGTGACGGAACGAGAAGGAGGAGGAGAAGATTCGAAGGGATCTCCTCTTGGATCGGAGAAGAAGTGGGGAGCCACCACAAGGTGACGGAAGGAGACAAAGTGTTAACAACCATGGAAGCTCCAAAGGGGGGTCGTCGTCGAACCACGTGGGGGCTGCTCGCTGGGGAAGAGAGGGCGATGCAAGTGGGATTGGATTGTCCATGTTGGCACGACAAAACTTGGAACGGGATTCTTCAAAGTCTTCACAGAAGAAGAAGAAGACCAGAAGAGTCTCACTGGCCATCTTGAGTTTTGATTACCCGAGAACAAGACAAAATCAAGAAAAAAAAAGGACTTTTAATTTCGAATAAATTAGACTAGAATGCTTGTAAAGTCTTCAATTGCTTTTCTTTATCCATCGTATGATATCGCGAGTTAATAGTTACTGTTGCCTAGAAAATGATTTCCGGAAAATTACACCCGAATAAAAACATGAATATAAAATTATCGCATGCTCCTTTTGTTTGGGGAAAAATGATAATTTGAAACCTATTTATCAAGAACTGATTATCGTTTGAAAGTAATTGGTCGACGAAAAATGATTTCATTGCCAAATAATAATTTATGTCTAAATATTTTTGTGGATGATTGAATTATGTTTTTACAACACAACTTTCTCGATCATTTCTAGGAAAATATTTTCCAAAATTCTTTTTTTTCTCCCGAAATAAACGCACGGGCGATTTTAAACTACTTCCCTCGGGAAAGAAAGTTTGATTTTAGCTCAAGAAAGACGAGCGTAAATATTCATTACATAATTATTTTAAAGGGAAAATATATTGTTTTTCTTCAAGTTCAAATCGACAAAAAAAAGACTTTAAAAAATCCGAACAAAAAAAACCTTTAAGGAAAAAAAAATAAAAACAAGGTAAGTCATTAAAATGAGTTTTCAAGTAGAAAAAGAAACTCTATCGAATAATTAAAATCAAAATTCTGATTTGCTTTCTCGACCATTCCTCCCTCCTCGTCCTCCTTTCTCTCTAAATTTTGCATGTGCTTCCTTTTCACAAGAGAAACATTAAATAGATCTTCAAAAGAAACAAACGTAAGGACAACGTGAAAGAAAATCAAGGCATATGAAAAGAAAAACCATCATGCCACACCAAGCGCTCCGTCTTTGACCGCCGTTTATCTTCCGGTCCCGGGCCACCGGCCTAGCCCGGCCGCCATCTCAAACGATTCTTTTCAATTTCTCCAGATGCCTTAGCCGGTTCCATCATCCCCGATTGCATTACTATCGCCTTCGCTGCCCCAAAAAAAAAAACCCACCACTTGCACGCGCCCTTTGCCTCCAGCTCCGCCATCAACTCCCTCTTTTGATCTATGGACAGATCTATGTCTCCACCCGCCACCACCACTCGTCACCCCCTCGTTCTCATTCTCTCCGATTCCTTCAGTCTATTCCATGCTGTCGGCGGCCGTGGCTGGCAACGCCGGCTCCCACGTCACGTCCGTCACTTTCACTGGCGGGCCGGGTTGCTGAACAGCCTCGCTTCCGACTCGGTCCTTTTTTACCAGCCCTCTGATCAACGATGGCTCGAGATCGGCATTGGCAGTGCAAGCGTGCAAGCCTGCATGGCATGCAATGTTCCAGCCAGCACTAGTGCCCATCGAGAAGCACCGCGAGAAGTCAACGTGCTGGCGAAGCCAATCCACCTCGGCAGTCCTGACCCAGCGGAGGGCCTCCACGGCATCATCATAGGCCGCAGCCCCGGAGCGATGCGGTAGCTAGGGTAGAAGACGATGGCGGAGAGCTTCCCTGCTATGTGGGAGCAGAAACGGTGGGTCTTCGTGGAGGATGGAGAGAAGTGACCGAATCTGCCGACGTGTTAATACGCGATAAGCAGCAGTTTTTGGTCGAACGTTGGTGGTGGTCGAGGCATGTAGATTCGGGTCCAAGTGTTGTGGGTTGGGTTCAGTGGGACCGTCATCGGGGCGGACGGCGAAGGGCTGTGATGAGATAAATCGATTGTGGGGCTCTCAACAAGCACTCACAAAGGAACTTTGTTCACACACAAGGAAGAAGAGACGGAATGTGGCTTTTCAATATACTGTATTCACCATCGATTAACCTATACTGAAATAGTTACAAGACACGCCTTTATATAGGCATCCACACGACTCTTCACATACACGACTCTTGAGTCTCTCTAGGAAAGTGAAAAGACTAAAGCAATAATTACATCAGAATACTAAAAGATTTCTGATACACTCAACTAATTATGACTCTTGAAATACTCAACTAATAATGACTCTTCAAACTACACAATAATGACACGTCTTGATTTGTGCATGCGCCATGAGAGTCGAACGGTCACTGATAATACTTAATGAATTTGGTTTAATTTCCAACAAAACTCCCCCTTAAGCCAAATTCTCTTCCATCGATCATTCCAAGTAAACTTCTGAATTTTCGAAACACTTCGATCTTGAGAGGTTTCGTAAAAATATCTGCGATTTGATCACCGGTCTTCACGTGCACAACTTCTATTTGTTTGTCGCTGACTTGTTCTCGAATAAAATGATATCAAACATCGATATGCTTGCTCCTCTCATGAAAAACTGGATTCTTCGCCAAAGCAATGGCAGAAACATTATCAACAAAAATCTCCGTTGCACCCTTTTGCTCCATATGGATTTATTTGAGCAACTTTCTCAACCATATCGCATGACAACCATACGATGATGCAGCAATATACTCCGCTTCACATGTCGATAGAGTAACACTGGATTGCTTCTTTGATGACCATGTAAAAGTAGTTTCACCCATATAAAATACAAAGCTCGTAGTGCTTTTTCGATCATCGACATCTCTCCCATAGTCACTATCTGAATAACCTCTGAGTTGAAATAGTTTAGATTGATAATAATACAAGCTAAGAGAGATAGTACCTTTGATGTACTGAAGTATCGTCTTTGCTGCCTTAAGATGAGATGTCTTTGGATTCTCCATATATCGACTCACAATTCCGACACTGTACATGATATCTGGTATGGTACAGGTCAAATGCCTTAAGCTTTCAATCAAGCTTCTAAAATATGTCGAATCAACATCGACACCTTCATCGAACTTCGACAGTTTTGCACCACAATCCATCGGAGTATTAACCGAAGTGCAATTCTTCATGTTGAATTTCTCAAGGATATTTTCAGCATATCTTTTTTTGGGAAATAAAAATCCCATCTTCATTTTGCTTCACTTCGATACCCAGAAAATAACTCATCAAACCATTATCTGTCATTTCAAATTCTTTCACCATCGATGCTTTAAAAGTGTCGATCAATCCAGAATTATTTCCTGTGAAGACAAGATCATCGACGTATAAACATGCCAATAAAACATCACCTTTCTCATGCTTCAAGTAGAGAGCATGTTCGTACGGACATTGTACGAAGCCATTTGCCTTGAAATAAGCATCGATTCTGGAGTTCCAAGCTCTCGGAGCTTGCTTAAGCCCATACAAAGCTTTCTTCAATCTCAGCACTTTGTCTTCATGACCTTTCACAACAAACCCAGTGGGTTGTTGTTCGACATAAATTTCTTCTTCAAGAACGTCATTCAGGAATGTCGATTTGACATCCATTTGATAGATTGGCCATCGATTTTGAGCTGCAATGGAAATCATTAGTCTGATGGTTTCCATTCGGATGATAGGTGCAAATACCTCGTCATAGTCGATCCCAGCTTTCTGTTTGTAGCCCTTTGCGACAAGTCTGGCCTTATAACGAGTGACTTCTCTTTTCTCGTTCTTCTTGACCTTGTATACCCATTTGACACCGATCGCCTTTTTGTCCTTCGGAAGATCAGCGAGTTGCCACGTTTGATTCTTCTCGATGGCTTCTATCTCTTCATCCATGGTTTTCCTCCATTTTTCTTCTTTAGCAGCTTCATCGAAAATACGTGGTTCACAATCTGCAAGAAGATATATAAGGTGAAGCTCATCGGTAGCTTCATAAATTTCAGAAAGTCTTCTTGATCTCGGTGCTAACGGTTCTTCGACAGTAGTTGAAGTTGAAGCTGACGATGATGGAGAGAACAACGAAGAAGGTGAATGAGCTTCAATCTCCATTTCAATAGAATCATCACGAACGGTTTCGCCAAATTTATCATGACTGGTTTCGACAAGTTGTCGATTTTCCTCCCACAAACTTTCTTCATCAAATTTCACATCTTTGCTTACATATACTTTTAAAGTGTCAGGATCAAATAATTTGTAAGCTTTCGATGAGGAATCATACTCGATAAAAATGAGTTTTTTACTCTTGTTTTCCAGCTTCGATCTTTTCTGGTCGGGTATGTGAGCATACACAACACTCCCAAAAATTCTTAAATGAGAAACCGTAGGTTTTCTCCCGGTCCATACTTCTTCTGGAGTAACACCATCGAGTCCTTGCGTGGGACATTGATTTTGCAGATAAACTGCACATCTGACAGCTTCACCCCAAAGCTCATTTGACAAATTTTTGCTTTTCAACATACTGCGAACCATGTCGAGAATGGTTATGCTCTTTCGCTCAGCCACACCATTTTGTTGTGGGGAATACGGCGCCGTTAAGAAACGTCGAATGCCATGGTAATCACAAAATTGATTGAATTCTCCAGAAGTAAATTCTCCTCCACGATCAGTTCTTAAAGACTTGATAAAATAACCACTCTCCTTTTCAACCATTTTCTTGAAGTGCTTAAACGTATCAAACACTTCCGATTTTTATTTCAAGAAAAACACCCAAGTCTTTCGAGTGAAATCATCAATAAACGTAACAAAGTAGCGATGATTACCGTACGACTGAGGAGTGATCGGACCACATACATCAGAATGAATCAACTCTAGTGGCTTCTTCGCTCGATAAGTCGACTCCTTCGGAAAACTTGTTCGAGAATGCTTGCCAATTACACATCCTTCACATAATTGATTGGGGTGATCAATATGCGGTAAGCCATACACCATCTTCTTGCGAGAAAGCATATTGAGTCCGCCGAAATTGAGATGACCAAACTTCAAATGCCATAGCCACGAAGGATTGTCTACACATGCTTGAAGGCATGTAGACATATCATCTTTGATGTTCAGAGTGAACATCCTATTCTTCGATATCTTCACATTCGCAATCAACTTATTATTGCGATCTCTCAACATAAGACATAAATTTTTCATCTGGACAGTAAATCCTTTCTCAAGAAGCTGTCCCAAACTCAAAATATTGCTCGACATCTTCGGCACATAATACACGTTAGTAATAAACTAACGTGTTCCGTTCTTCAGACGAATTAAAATCATACCTTTCCCTTCGACAAGAATTTGAGAATTATCACCGAACGAGACTTTTCCTTTTACTGTCTCATCCATTTCAACGAACATCTCCTTTCGGCCGCACATGTGGTTACTTGCTCCAGTGTCCAAGTGTTGACACCTGATTTTTGACCAAGTCTTTTTCAGCTTTATTTTGAAAAATCACAAAAAGTTCATAAAAAGTCAAAAAATTACAAAATCAACTTTGGTGGCCTTGGCCAAGCCCAAGGAACCATTCTTGACCAAAAAAATAATTTTTCATATTTTTCATATTTTTTAGTATTTTTAGAAAATAGGAAAATACTAAAAAAAATCACAAAAATAGTATTTGAGGTCACAAAAATATAGGAGAATAGTCAATGTTTTTCTTTTAATTTTCTTATCATTTTGACCTCATCAAGAGTTGAAATTCAAGTTTAATTTTGTGTGTTTCTTTGTAACGCACATGGTTAAATTTATCAAAAAATATGTTCTGAGTCTTTTTATTTGCAATATTTTGCATTTCCCGAATCTTGACATTTGACTTGATTGCCCCACATTTCAATTTGGTTCAATTATGCACTGATTTGATCAATTTTGGCATTAGGGACCTAATTGCACAAAAATCTTTTCATTTTAGTCCCTATAGTGCCAATTCTGAAATTAAACTTTTCTGAGGGACACCCATAGGGAAAAGGATTTGGTGCCATAAATATAGGGGTGACATTAAATCTGGGCCGTTCAATTCAAAATGAATGGTCCAGATCAATCCACAGTTTTTTTAATGGGAAATGATGTGGACTGATCTGGACTGTTCATTTTAAATTGGACGGTTCAGATCGATCAATGGTAGGGAATGGTAGGGATTTCCAATGGTAGGAAATCCAGATCCCACCCATAGAGCCCCAATGCTTCCACCATATAGTGTTCGACCCCCTGAATCTAATGGTAGGCCCAATTAGGGTCGATTCGTCCATTAAGAACATCAATTTGGCAAAAATCGATTTCGGATCATGTCTTAAATTTGGGGCTTTCGTACAAATTAAAATCAATTTAGCCCAAATTTACATCTTTCAGATGAAATTTGTGTCATAGAGTTTGATTTCATGATCAATTTTGTGATTTATGCTCCTTCTGGCACTGAATTTGGGGAAAATATCGAACTGGGTCAATTGGGTCGGGTCAAACCCAACCCAGTCGACCTATTTGACTAAGTTAGAACAGAACGCTCTGTTCTTGTTTACTCGCACGCAATAAGCCCGCAGAGAAAGCGAGGGCAAAGCAAACCTCAAATCCGCACGCCCAAAACGACGGCCTTCCAAAGATCACTCGTCCGCACGATTTCGACGATCTTCAGCGGGCCAGAACCTACGACGCGCGTGCGAGTTCGGCTGGGAACTCCCAAAACAGAGCCGGCGATGAGGATTAAAAGGAGCAGAGTTAAAGTCAGTAAAAAAAAAATTCGGTTATAGGGATTTCATAATAGACGCCGAGAGCGAACGGGGAGCTCGCGAAGAGAGGTGAAGAAGAGAGAGAGAGAGAGAGAGAGAGAGAGAGAGAGAGGGAGCTCGTCCGCCATCGAAGGAGCTCACGGCCGAAAGCTTCAAAGGCTCGGCCAGTGCATTCCAAGCTTCATCAAGCCACGCCGTCGCCATCTTTGACTTCGTCTCGACCTAGCGAACGCTACGAGCCAGCTCGCTCATCAGTTTATCACAGGAAAAGGTGAGTCGAGTCCCTAAGCTCGAGCTCGGCCTTTAATGGAAACTCAAGCTAGAGCCATTCATTGGCTCCGATTTTGATTGTAATTTGTTTGTCTCGATTCCCTGAGCAACTTTACCTTTGATTGCATGTGATTTCGTCGTGCGAAAACCCGAGTCGGCCTTTAACTCTCTTGGATTGGTCGCGACCCCCATGGCTCGTGTTACACCAAACCGAAGCTCCGCAACCCCAAGGTAAGTTTGCTCTGGCTCCATAGATGCTGTATGATAGTTAAAAATGCTTGTTCAACGTTAGAAATGGCTAGGGCGGAATCCTGCCGGAGATTAGCTTCGGCCGGAGATGGCATGTTTGTGAGTTGTGATTCTGCTATGTCAAGGCTTTGATATGTTGTAGAGGAGATCGAAACGAGTCTAATGGCGTTGGTTTCGCGAGATTTGGGTATCGAAAGGCCGAGATATGGCCTTCCGACGAGACGCCGGCGAGAGGCTGCCAGCGCCGGTCGTCTTCTCCGGTGGGTCGTTGACCGGTCAACGGCGGTTGACCAAGTCAACTCCCACGTGTCGCTGACGTAGTGCCCACGTGGCAGCCACGTCAGCTGTTCGGTTAATAACCGAATAAAAAGAATTGATCCAACGGTGAGAAATGTGACACGTATCACGATCTTGGAATTTCGGAAATAAAAAAATGATTTTCAAAAATAAAAAATGCTTTAGATTGGACGGTTACGATTCAACCTAGCTCCTTAATCTGGACCGTTAGTTCCATACATAGATCTGGCCGTCTGCGCGTCGACACGTGGCGCAATCTAAGCCTTAGGTTTAAATTTGAGCGGGAATTAAAAATTTGAGCGGGAGAAGTAATGCGGCGCCGTTTTAGCGCGGGCCCGGATCCGGGCTGGGCCGGTCGCCGCGGGTCATGGCCCGGGTCACCCGACCCGGCCCGAATAACATTTTTTAATAAAAATTCAGAAAATGATTTTAAAAATAAAAAAAAAATCATAAAAATCCTAGAAAATCCAAAAAATGCTAGAAAATTCCAGAAAAAATGTGGAAAAAATGTGGAAAAATCCTAGATACTCTAGAAATCCCCAAAAATCGAGGATTGACCACAGACAACTGGTCAACCCTATTTTTGGGGTTTCTTATCCGTTCTTCCGAGACTGGACGATATTTCCCTTTAGGGGTAAGTCGCCTCTGCTGTATATGCGAGATAAGACCGATAATGCCAAGGTAAGAATTAGGATCGAGTAGGCGACCAATTCTTAGGTTTGGGTTTTCGAGTCCCGCCTCTTTTCTCAAAATGACGATTTTGCCCCTCATTGGGAAAATTGTTTTTCTTGTTCCAATCGAGTTCTGAAAATTGCTTAAAGTTAGGGTTTGGGTCAGGTGGACGACCAACCCTAATATTTAAGATTTTCAGTTCTCATCTTTATCCAAAATGACGACTTTACCCCTCCGATGGTAAAATCACTATTAAATTCCAGAACAATCCTGGAAATTCCCGAAAAATAGGAAATGGATTGGATTGATGGCCAATCCTATTTCCCCTGTCTTTTGACTTCCCAATTCATCTAAAATGACAGATTTACCCTTTCGAGGTGAATTATCCCTGAATTGTTCAAAATTACGATTCTGCCCCTCATGGGCGAATCATGTCCAAATCACTCGTAATCCTTGATTGATATTTCTCTAGGCTAATAGGGCCTCATTAGGGATGCCATGCTGCTTTCAAGTGTTTTATCCGCATGTACTAGATCCTTGATTTGCGCATTTACCTTTAATTATTGTGAGTGATAGGGTAGCCATTCCCATCTGCATGAACTCCTAGATTTAGGATTTGTACCCCACTCATCTGTATGAAATCCTAGGATCAGATAAACCATTCAGCTTAGGTACCGAAAGGGCGTCAACTCTGACAGTTGGCGTAACTAAGTCCCCGAACCTACTTCTCTGGTTTCCGCAGAATCGAATAGACCACTCCCAACTATTCGATAGGGTTTCCGATCCTACCCTCCACGAAACGATTGGTGGCGACTCCTTGGCATGTACACTTATCACATGTCACTAGACCACACTGAAGGTCGACCACGTATATCCAGCCGTTGCTATTTGGGTAATGGACCTTGGGAGAGGCCCGCGTCCGATCATGCAACATCGGATGGCCCATTAACCCTCGCTAGCCAGATATGACCCGCTCTAGAGGGTCGCGACAGACTGGCGACTCCACTAGGGACTTGTTCTAAACCAGAATCTCTGGTTACGAATTTCAGAGGACTTGAGCCGATTAAAAAGTTGTTTGGTTTATCTGACATTATTTTCTGCAGATGCTCTCGAAGGTGAGGTATGTACACTAACCATTGTGTTAGATGTTTTTGCAGATTGGAGAAATAAGGGGTGGAGTGATTGTTGACATTTTTTTCCTGCAGGTTGGAGTTGGGAATGTATGTTTATTTTTATGCACATAATGAAGCGGTGTTTTGATACAAACTGCTGTGCATGACCTTGCATTGTGATGATCAAGACACATCGCACACACTGGCGGTCAAACCCCGACTGCAAACCACCCCTAGGTTATCTTAGATAGGGAAAGGATGTGAAAGGATCTCGTGTTTGATGGCACTTGAGACTTTCATGTTCGTTCCCGCTCACAATCCAAATTGGCGATATCTAGCCCTCTTGGGTAGGTACTCTTGAGGAGGAATCTGCCATATTTGGATCGTGGGAGTCTGAGCCATAGGCTCCTCACTTGATTTTTTATTTTTAGAGTATACCCCCCACTTGTCTCATGCGCATGTCCATGAGAGGTTGGTATACCTAAAACCAAAAAAAAAAAAATCGCGGATCACTGTAAGTATGATTTCTCCCTCTACTTGTTCATTTCATAGTGAAATTTCATGATAGAAAATTCATGGAAATCAACCGAATGCCCTGGGTGTTTGAGTTTACAAATGAAAATTTTGACAATGAATTTTAGACGCAAAATTGGAACACTTCTAAACCGTCCCTACGGAATAAATGGTTCATCCAAATTTTCAATCATGAATTAAGATGACATTTTTTATGTCTAAAATTCTTCCAATTCAAGATTTTGGGGCATAAAGTTAAGGCCATATTTGTAATCACATTTTGTGTAAGTGATTTCTTAAAAACAAGGATCACATGATTTTTACAAGAAAAATGTCACAAAGCAATCTTTCAAGATTAACGCTCCCATTTGCGTATTAAATGTTTGGAATTAAATGGGTGATTGATTGATGACCATGGATCTATCTTTTAATGACGTCTCCTCTTATCTTGAAATCTTGGCGGACATCAGATGCCCGTAAATAGGGATTATGGGATATGTATTGTCGCATTGCTTTCATTATAAAAGGCGACTTCATTAAGAGATGTCTTTGCTATGTAAAATGCTAAGTTTGTCTCCTTTCTGACAGGTTATACATGACAGACATTTATTGAGGATTTCTTCATCTAATCACATGCAAGATATGACCGAACAACGGTAAAACTATAGTCGTTCCAAATAAAACTTCGAGTGTTATACTTGACTTGCTCGGTTATTTCTTTTGCTAACAAGTCAAAATGGGTGAAGGCCAATGATGCGAGACTTATTTTCCCTGTAACATGAAAGGAAATGCGCCTTCATCAGGCACCACCCATTGGGTTTCCAAAATAAGATGAATCGACTATGATAAGCCCGGAACAAGACAACATGAAAAAGGGGCAACCTGATTTGGATCGACCTCTCTAAGTCAAAAAGGGTGTAGTCGTTCCAAATTAAATTGATTTGTTTAAACAATGACATGGTCACTCACACTTGCAGGTGATTATAAAAGATGAAGGAGGATCGTTAAGGAACATTCATTCGTCTCTGATGCTCAAAGTGATGGGAGCTGAGGAAATATACTCTGGGGATAGTAAATCTGTGATCGTTTCAATTAGAGCTTTTTGTGCAACAATTGACGTATTCCTTCCTCATGTCATGTAGGTGAAATAAAATGATTGTGTGAGGTCGACACTTGTCCCTTTAAAGAAGACTCAATTGTAGACCCTCAAAACTGGAGGCCAATGTGACATGGCATGATCGCCAGTTGAAGCACGTCTCAAGGAGTACAAATACTCGTGTTTCTCACCATGAAATTGATGATCACTCAACCACAAAAGGGTGTATATCGTTCCTCATTTCAATCCTCTCAAGCTATGAAATGATCATCTCCTTTTCTATATGTAGGGATGAAGAAAACTGAATGCTTATTTGCGAAGTAACACTTCAAGGTGTAAATGTACACAAATAGAGATAAATCTACACTTGTGGATCTCGAGTAGTAGGGTGCTTGAGGAGCGTCATGAAGTCATGACAAATCAAAAAGACCATGAAGAGATAATCATTGCCCATCTTTGAATCAAGAGGGAGTACTTGTTTTAGTAATTGATTTTCATAATCAAAAGTCAAACATTTTTCTTTCTCTCTAAACAGATTGAAATGCATCAATAGAGCGAAAGTGGCGAAAGATCACATAACCTCAAGGAGAGTGACAGAACCCAAAAAGTATCGAGCATCGTGCAACATCAAATGCCGAGACCTCCGGATAATTACGATGAAGTTTCATCCTCTCTTGTCACAAAAGGGAGTAAATTGTCCCTTATTCTGATTTCATTCCATACGAATGACTGAGATGCTTCTCTTTCGTGTACAGAGAATGTTAGTTTAAGACAGGTGTCAGAATACATTGAAAGGCGCGAAACGCCAAAATCACTTGACATGGAAGTGATTAACTCAACCAACAAAGAAGGCATTAGCCTGATACAATGGAGCTTCATATGGCTAAATCAGCTAACTCAAGGTGGAGTACTCAGTTGCTGGAGGCAAATCATTTCCCTATCCAGAAAGCATGCCGAAGTCGAAGACATCAGATTTGCCATGGTGATACGTGGGGCAAGTCCCCGAAACGATGGTTATCACTCATGGAACGTAATGGAATGAAATCCATCCATTGAGTACAAAAAGCGTTTCGCCATAGCAACAATGCTTCCAAGAAGAACGATGCCGAGCCATCCCTCTTGATAGAAAAGGACGTATCGTTCCTAAATAAATTTCAATCAGATGCGTGAATAATATTTCCTATCTTTTTCCTCTCAGGTGATGAACAGAGTCAAGACACCCAAGAAGCAACGACTTCAAATGACAGAACAGGGAGTACCCACTTTTCATATCATCTCACACATGCATTTAGGATAGATGATTTCGAGAGCGTCATAATGGCTCAATCTGCGAACAAAATTCTCGAGAAAACTTGAAAAAGTTTCTTAACAATTAGAAGTTTCATTGAAAAGAGCATTAAAAAAGAAAGAATTCAAACTTTACATATTGGCATACTTGATAAAGAGATACTTTCTGTGAACAAGAATGAAAGGCACGAATCCACTTTTCGTTGCAAACAAGAATCATCTTAGATCACTTACATCATACATATCATGCTTGCATCATTTATATGCACATTATTCCTTGAAAGATGTCGACAGGTCAAGGCAAAAGAATCCAAATAAAAGGGAAATGCCAAGACCCAAGGAACGAAGGGTAAATTGTATCAATTCCAATTGCCCATTTTGTATGCTGTTCAGACACGAACCTTCTTTCCTTTGATAGGGAAATATCAAATAGTTCAATGGCAACTATGATGGCTGATATTAAGGCAATGCCGGAAGCCTCCCAAGCTAGACAAACAGTAGTTCCTAACAACTCAAGTCCATCACTTGCACCCAATATAGCTGATAAAGAAACGACGAGAAATACTCAACGTACGGAGGAGGATATTCGTGAGCCGAATACCCCGTCGCAACAAAAAGCGTCCCCTGTTGTTATCAACCTCGAGAAGGAGGAAAAGTGAAGCAGACTGTAAAAACTGAAGTGGAGGCAAATGGAGTTCGTAAGAAAGTATGACGGGACAGGCTATCCCCGTGCCCACCTCAAGTATTATCTGCGCAAGATGGCACACTATTCGGATTACATTCCACTATTAATAAACACGTTCCAAGAGAGTTTGGCTGGCGCCGCTCTGGCTTGGTTCATTGAGCTAGACCTAGAAGATTATGACGGATGGGAGGATCTTGCAGAAGACTTCCTCAGACAATACAAGTTCAACACGGCTATAGCCCCAACAAGAGAAGACCTTCTACGAACTTCAAAGTGTTGACACCTGATTTTTGACCCAGCCTTTTTCATTTTTATTTTTTGAAAAATCATAAAAAATTCATAAAAAGTCAAAAAATTACAAAATCAACTTTGGTGGCCTTGGCCAAGCCCAAGGAACCATTCTTGACCAAAAAAATAATTTTTCATATTTTTCATATTTTTTAGTATTTTTGGAAAATAGAAAAACACTTAAAAAATCAAGAAAAATAGTATTTGAGGTCACAAAAATATGGAAAAATATCCAATATTTTTCCTTTTAATCCCTTGTATTTTCGACCTCACAAAAAAATCAAAATCAGATTCAATTTTAGGTGTTCCTTTGTAACCCGTACTATTGAATTTGAAGAAAAAATAATAATTGAGTCTTTTAATTTGCAATTTTGGCATTTTATAGGATCTTGACATTCAATCTAATTGTCCCCCATTTCAATTTGACCTAATTGCTCGGACAAGCTGTTCAATTGCAAACATAATTGCATTTTAGTCCTTGAAATTGAGCATAATCGAAATTACTTTCAATTCAAGGACTATAATTACAAATTGAACATGTTACCCAATGGATTTCACCATTTTAAATCGATTGGAACAGGTGGTTTGACTCAATTTGATCATTTGCACCCTCAATTACACGATCCCCAATTTCCAATTAAATGAAAATTTGGGGGTTTTGTAGAAATTGATGAAAACTTTTGGGCAAAACCACATTTCTAGATAGAATTCATGCTCTAGATTCGATTTTGAGGTTTAATTGCAAAATTTTCCCATTAATTTGGGATTAATTTGAAAAATCCCGTTCGGAACCGGTTCAGACCGGTCAGACCGCCGGTCAGACCGGTCAAACCGGTCCGCTACAGTGTCGTCTTCCCCAAAGAGCTCGAGCAGATGAATGGTGAATCGACTGAGTTTTGAAGACAAAATTGAAGGTCAATTCGCGACCAATTGAAAGAAGAAGTGTGGGCATTTTGTTCCTCCCATCTTCCCCCGTCGATCGACACCAACAGCACCATCTAACGCCGCCGGAGCAGGGAGCAATCGGCCAGTCAAACCTTCGGACCTGCAAAAGTCAACAAAGGCAAAAACAGCTCAAATCTTTGCCAAATTCGTGCGAAATGGAGCTCACCGCGGAACCAAAAGGAACTGAGCGAAATGCCCATCTTCCCCGACTTCGTTTTGACCCAATTGCACGTGACTACACGTGCCAAACCGAGTCAGTTGGAGGTCCACCGTTCGGCATCGAAAATCGAAGAGCTATAAAAGCCTGCGTTCGTTTTCTGTTTAAGGGAGGAAGAGATTCAGTTAGAGAAGAGAGAACAGAATCGCGCGAGAGAGAGAGAACGCAACAGAGAGCTCGTTCTCCGACCCCTGTCGTCGAGAACTTGAGCTCGACTGCAAGGCGTCGGTTGGGCCATCTCCGGCCAAACCAAAGCCAGGGAAGACCATCTAAAGTTCGCCCAGAGCGTCAGGAAGCGATCGCCACCGGCCACGCCTCGCGAAATCGCAAGAACAGGTAAATCATAGCTTCGAGTTCTTCATTGAGCTTCAATGGCAGACCTTGCATTCCTTGCTCAATCATGCA
This sequence comes from Rhodomyrtus psidioides, assembly GCA_021437785.1. Lineage (NCBI taxonomy): Eukaryota > Viridiplantae > Streptophyta > Magnoliopsida > Myrtales > Myrtaceae > Rhodomyrtus > Rhodomyrtus psidioides. The sequence goes on from JAILYB010000053.1 coordinate 1,044,107, forward strand.
ATTACTGTGTGCGTTTCATTCCCCGAACATCACTGACCACGCTCGCATCTCCATTTTGCATCGACTTTGCTCGCATACCCTGAATCGAGTCCTCCGATTTAGCCTCCATAGCCGATCCTTGCCCAGCCAAATCTGGGCCGAGCGAGCTCAATCGGAGCTCGAGGTAAGTCTTCTGAACCTCCATTGGTGCTATTCTGTGACTGAATTTCTCTAATTTTGAGTAAATCGAATGATCGAGCTTCCATGGCCGTATCCGGCAACTCGTACGATGTTCTTGATTCTGTGAATTATATGTCCCAATCCTTAGATATGTTAGGATAGAGTTGATTGCGAGCCGATTAGCGCTGGTCTCGCACGATTTCATCAAGGTTCAACCGTTAGATCACCGCCGGAGAGGCACAGCCGTCCGTCCTGTCGGAGTCGCGAGGTTGAAGACGAAGCTGACGTGGCGCGGTCAACGGGTCAAAGTATGAGGTGTCAGTTCGCCATAGGTCCACGTGTCAGTCCAGTCAGCTGGCCGTTGGAGGTTGTTATTCGAATGGGTAGATCCAACGGCTGAGGATAATCGAGTCCAATAAACAGTGACCGTCCGATCAGTAATTAGGAATTATCTGAAAATAGTTTTAAATCAAAACGAGCTGAAACGGTGTCGTTTAGGATAGTAACAGTGCGGCGTCGTTTTAAGTTAGAGAGGGTGAACGGTCCAGATCGAGTCTTGCGTTCTAATCTTGACCGTAGATTTTGGTAGGTCGATCAGACGGCTCTGGTCAGGTCTTTGCTCAATCTAGGCCGTAGATTTCAGTCAGCCCATCCAACTGCCGTGGATTAGCCACGTGGTCTATTAGGGACCGTCAGATCAGTGCCAAATAATCTGAAAATCAGAAGAGCATCAGACGGCGTCGTTTCGATCAAGGTTTTTCGCGGGTCCGGGTCTGGGCCGGGTTCCGGCCCGAGTGGGTCGGGTTGACCCGGTCCGAATCATTTTTTTTAAATAAAAAAAATCAGAAAATGATTTTAAAAAATAAAAAAATCGGAAAAATTTCAAAAAAATCTAAAAAAATGCTAGAAAATGCCAGAAAATTCCAAAAAAATTGTGGAAAAATTGTGGAAAAATCCTAGACACTCCAGAAACCCCAAAAAATTGAGGGTTGACCACAGACAACTGGTCAACCCTATTTTTGGGTTTTCTTATCCAATTTCTCAAGATATGACGACGTTACCCTTTAGGGGTAGGTCGCCTCTGCTGTGCATGATAGAAAAGGCCGATAATGTCAAGGTGAGAATTAGGGTCGATTAGACGACCAATTCTTAGGTTTGGGTTTTCGAGTCCCGCCTCTTTTCTCAAAATGACGATTTTGCCCTTTAAAGGGAAAATCGTCTTTCTTATCTCAATCGAGTTCTGAAAATTGCTTGAAGTTAGGGTTTGGGTCAGGTGGACGACCGACCCTAATATTTGAGACTTTTAGTTCTCATCTTTGTCCAAAATGACGACTTTACCCCTCCAAGGGTAAAATCACTTTTAAATTCCAGAAAAATCCTGGAAATTCCAGAAAAATAGGAAATGGATTGGATTGATGGCCAATCCTATTTCCCCTGTCTTCTGATTTCCCAATTCGTCTAAAATGACAGATTTACCCTTTTGAGGATAAATTTTCTCCGAATTATTCAAAATTACGATTCTGCCCCTCATGGGCGAATCATGTCCAAATTACTCCTAAACCTTGATTGATACTTCTCTAGGCTAATAGGGCCTCATTAGGGATGCCATGTTGATTTCATGTGTTTTATCCGCATGTATTGGATCCCTGATTTGCGCACTTATTTTTAATGATTGTGAGTGATAGGGTAGATATTCCCATCTGCATGAACTCCTAGATTTAAGATCTGTACCCCACTCGTTTGTATGAAATCCTAAGATCAGATAAACCATTCAGCTTAGGTACCGAAAGGGCGTCAACTCTGACAGTTGACGTAACTAAGTCCCCGAACCCACTTCTCTGGTTTCCGCAGGATCGAATAGACCACTCCCAACTATTCGATAGGGTTTCCGATCGTACCCTCCACGAAACGATTGGTGGCGACTCCTTGGCATGTACACTTTTTCACATGTCACTAGACCGCACTGAAGGTCGACCACGTACATCCAGCAGTTGCGACTTGGGAAACGAGCCTTGGGAGAGGCCCGCGTCCGATCCAGCCAGCGATCGGGCGGCCCATTAACCCTCCGCGCTCGCGAGAGGGTCGCGACAGACTGGCGACTCCGCTGGGGAAGTCATTCTAAACCAGAATATCTGGTTACGAATTCCAGAGGACTGGAGCCAATTAAAAAGTTGTTTGGTTTATCTGACATTGTTTTCTGCAGATGCTCTCGAAGGTGAGGTACGTATGCTAACTATTGTGTTAGATGTTTTTGCAGATTGGAGAAATAAGGGGTGGCGTGATTGTTGACATCTTTCCTGCAGGTTGGAGTTGGGAATGTATGTTTATTTTTATGCACATACTGAAGCGGTGTTTTGATACAAACTGCTGTGCATGACTTTGCATTGTGATGATCACGACACATCGCACACACTGGCGGTCAAACCCCGACTGCAACCACCCTTAGGTTACCTTAGATAGGGAAAGGATGCGAAAAGGATCTTGTGTTTGATGGCACTTGAGACTTTCGTATTCGTTCCCGCCTACCATCTGCATTGGCGATATCTAACCCTCTTGGGTAGGTACCCTTGGGGAGGAATCTGCCTCGTGTGGATCGTGGGAGCCTGAGCCGTAGGTTCCTCACCTGATTTTCGATTTTCTTTAGAGTATACCCACTTGTCTCATGCGCATGTCCATGGATGGTTGGTATACCTAAAACCACCCATTGATACAGGGGGCATTCCACATCCCCCAAAGTGTGGTTGGTAAGACATTTATCTCTAAACGTACCTTATTTCCTGCTCCATGATATGACTCATACATTGCATACATCCATGTGCATTCACATCATGAAGATTACTCGGGTGACTAATGAGAACAACAATGATTATGGGGTAGGATGTCGCTGTTCCCTAAGAGCTCGACGGAGTTGGTGACCTTCGAGTACTTGAGAAAAGTTACTCGCCCCGGACCAAACACGAGGCTACACTTTACTAGATTCGTGTATGGTCGGGAACTGACTGGACGTAAGCTGGGGTATGCTGAAGACTGTCAAACCCGCTACTACGCTGATAATCTCAGATTCAAGCGACAATCAGACGAAATGATGAAGGATTATCTGGAGATAAAGAGACAACGTCGCAACCAGCTAGCTAGGGAAGCGTACGCTCGCAAGAAGGCTGAATTGCTGGCCAAAGAGAACATACCCATGATTACTTTTTGGGGTAGGAAGAGACGCCCTGCAATCAAGACCAAGTCAAGGCATATCACAATCAAGAAAATAGAACCCGAGAAGGCTTCCGAAGTCATCGTACCCTGGACTAGAAAGTGGCCAGAGGAACTACAACCTCTCGACCAAACCACTGAAGATAACTCCCCTACCCTAGATTAAAGGAGAATTCCTGACCGACTGTCATTTGGGTAGACTTCTGAAGAAAGAGTGATCTAGACCCTCACGTTCCATTGTCTTTTATAGCTTTCTTGTTTGAAAAACCTTTCTTTACCGTTCTTCTATTAGACATCTTGACTGTAATAAAAGTACATCCCACTTTGTTCCTTTGATATGTTGACCAATGGAACGTGACATTGCTATTCCCTTTAGTCACTGAGTAAACCTGACTAAATTGCATAATTCACTTCCCTGAAAATGCAAATTAGGCTTTGAGTCAAGCTTTCAAGACCTGAAAAAGGGTCCTAATCTCCATTTCTTCAAATTGAACTATGCAATCAAGTTAGCTCATGCATGCTTCATGACTGTTGACACCTGATTTTTGACCATATTTTATTTTAGTTTTTATTTCTAAAATTAATTAAAAATAGCAAAAAAGGTCAAAAAATTGCAAAATCAACTTTGGGAGCCTTAGCCTAGCTTTAGGAACCAATTTTGAACAAAAAATATTTTTTGAATTTTTTAATATTTTTTGGAATTTATTTAATTATAAAAAAACCCAAAAAAAATCAGAAAAATACCATCCTTGGTCAGAAAATTACAAAAAAATATTCAATAATTTTATTTTAATTTCCCCTTTAATATTTTCACTTTTTATTAGGGAAATTTGGCTCGATTCATTGGGTTCCTTCACAAACCTAATCCCGAACCGGGCCTAAAAAATCCTTTTCGAGTCTTTTAATTTTCAATTATTGGTTTTTATAAGCTATGACATTGGACTCTAAAGTATTGAAATGCAATTGGGTCAATTTGCCCTCCAATTTGATCAATTTTAGCCAAAAGGGCTTAATTGCATAAAAATCTTTCAATTTAGTCCTCGGTTTTACAATTTGTGAAATTAAATTTCACACGGGCACACCCATTAAAATTAAACACCTCTACCCAACAGTTTTCATCATGCTGAATCCATTGGTGGGCTCAATTTTGGCTAATTTGATCGTTCAGGCCTTCGATTTGGCGAAATTAAATTTCGGATCCTAGGGACAATTTGGGGTTTTCACAGAATTTCAATAAATGGATTCACGAAAATACCCATATTTGATGGAAAACATGTCAAGGAATCCGATTTTGCCATCAATTTCATGAAAAGAGGTCATTTAGGGGGTCAATTTGGCGATTTGGCCGAACCGGGCCGGTCGGGTCCGACCCGACCCGACCCGGCCCGACCCGGGTCTGGTGGACAGCATGCACAGAATGTGCAGCAGCGTGGACAGAACAGGGGGGGAGCGGCGAACAAGCGTGGGCGAGCGATTTTTTTTAAGAAAATGGACACCACGCGTGAGGGGACATTGGCAGAGGTGGTGGACGTGCCGAGGCGGGCTGTCGGCCACCGTGAGGGGAGGGGGAGATTCGGTTAAAACCGAACTCGGCCGAGAGAGAGAGAGGAGAGAATTTTGGGGAGAGTTCGAGCGAGTAGGAAGCGAGGGCGAGGCATGACGGAGATCCCCAACCTTCAGCATGCCGCACTGAGGATCGCCGGAGCCTCAACCGCCGCCGACGTGCCGAAGACAGGTCGGTAGCTCCCCCGACATCCATTTTTTTCTCTATGCATACCAAGTGTTCGACGAAATGCTTCAATGAGCATTTCGTTTTGTAACGCTCGGTCATGCCTCTCCCGAGCCCCATTCGTGTACTAGGGACCCTAAACCCTCATTATATTCATCTCTAAGCTTGTGTTGACCTTTGTTTTGCATTAAACCGCGGCGAAAACACGGCTCGGAGCTTCGCCGGCAACGGTTCGGACCGGGAGCTCAACGGGGAACTTCCGGCGGTCTTCAAGCTCGAAATGAGCTTAGGTAAGCCTCTAGACCCTCCTTGGGTGTTGTTTGATGGTTTAGAATCGAGTTTTGATAAGAAAAAAATTCGGAAAATACCTCGCCGGAGCCGGGTTCGGGGAGGTCCGGTTTTGCCTATTTGGGACGCGTTCATGGCCTTCATTTCTGTGGTATGATGATGTTGAAATGTTAGGGAGTCTAATGGTGTAAAAATCTCCAAAAAATTCTGAGTTTTGGTCAATTTTGGGCATTTTCCGGCGACCTCGCCGGAATTTTTACTATTCCCGCCGGATTTTTCACTGTTCATCATCTTCTCCGGCGACCCTCCGGCCGGTCAACGGTCAACGGCCGACGTGGCGTGCCACGTAGGCAGCCACGTCAGCCGGGTGGGGTCCGGTCCGCTTATTTTCAAATAAAACAAACGGACGGCCACGATCGCGACACGTGTCGCGATCCTGGATTTTTGGAAAATTAAATAAATGATTTTCGAATAATCGATCCGGCGGACGAGAATGTGCCACGTGGCTCGCTGAGGGACGTCCGATCTTGTACAAGATCGGACGCACCAGAGGAGGCCACGTGGCACGTTCTAGAGCGTTCGATCCGAAGGTTTTTCTAAAAAAGGAAAATAATTGATTTTTGATCCGATGGCTACGATTTGGCCACGTGGCTCACTGAGGGACGTCCGATCTAGTGGAAGATCGGACGCACAGGATGAGGCCACGTGGCGCGATGAGAACCGTCGGATCCGGGGAATTTTCGGATAATTAAATAAAATACATAAAAAATCAAAAAAATTGTAAAAAATAGAAAAATGTTTAAAAAATAAAACGGTGTCGTTTTAGGCCGGTGTCGACCCCTAGGCGCAGGCCGGGTTTGACCCGGCCCGAAAAATATTTTTAAATATTTTAAAAAAATTTTAAAAAAATAATAAATAATAATAAAATAATCAAAAAATCAATAAACAATAAAAAATCATAAAATATTCAAAAAAATTCGGAAAATTCAGAAAAATTCTAAAAAATTCCAGAAAATAGGAAATGGCCACATTCAACTGGCCATGACCTGTTCCGGGTCTTTCGACCCCCGATCTTTCCAAAAATGACGGTTTTGCCCTTCCGGCAAACCGTCTTCCAAAAAAATCTAAAAAAATCCAGGAAAATCCCAAAAAATAGGAAATGGCCACAAACTACTGGCCAAGGCTCATTCCGAGTGTTTTGAACCCCGGCCCTTCTTAAAATGACGATTTCGCCCTTTGGGCGAATAGTCTTCCAAAAAATTGAAGAAAAATCAAGAAATTCCAAAAAAATTCTCAAAAAGGGGAAATGGCCACAATCAACTGGTCATGGAATATTTTGGGTAATTCGATATCCAAACCTTCCAAAATTGACGATTTTGCCCTTCGGGCTAATTGTCCCCGAATCTTCCCATTTTACCCCTAACCCTAAATCACACATTCCCTAAGCCCTTATGGCTATACTAGGAGGCCCATGATTGAAATTGATGTGCATTGACATGATCTATTTATGCACTTGATTGCGCCTTCATTTAAATTAATTGCGATTGATAGGAATAGTCTTCCAATCTGCATGAAACCCTGAATCAAACCTATCTCACCCAAAATTGCGCCTGCATGAACTCTTAGTTAGGAAAATCACTCACGTTAGGTACCGAAAGGGCGTTGGTGATGACACCGACGTAACCAAGTCCCCGAACTCAAAATCTCTGGTTCCGCAGAACTGATCGATCTCTCCCAATCGGTCAGTAAGGTTTCCGGTCTACCCTCCAAGAAAGACCGGGTGGCGACTCCAAATGCATGCACAAGTTGCACATGCCACCACGACCACACTAAGGTCGAAAGCGATCGACTCTTATCGTCGAATCCCTCAAAGAAAACTCCCGTCGTGATTTGGTATGGGCCTGGGAGGGCCCGCGCCGATCTAAGGCCCGCGATCCACATTTCAGAGTGGGGGCCCGCGATCGGTAATCCATTAGCCGCGTCCGTTTATTTCGGACGGGTCGCGACAGCTGGCGACTCCGCTGGGGACTTGTTCTAGAACTTATGGTTCTAGACCTCAAGTGGACTTAGGCCGTAATTAAAATGTTGAGTGATTTTTCTAACCCTGCAGGCGCTCTTGAAGGTGAGGTAAGTCCGCTCACGATAGGTGTTATATGTTTTTGCAGATTGGAGTGATAAGGGGTGTAGTCTGTGATTAACATTGTCTTATGCAGGATGGGCGTAGGAATGTATGTTATATGGATGATTTGAAGCGCTGATTGATATATAAATTGTTGCGCGTGATTCACTGCATATTTGAGGATCACGACACTTTGCACAAAGCGCCCAAACCCAGGCCGCGAAATCACCTTTTTAGGTAGCCATAGATCAGGGATCGATATGCAACGCTCTAGCGTGGTTTGCGCTGGGGTCGACCATATTCGATCCCACTCACTATCTGAGTCGAGACTTTTATCCATTTGTTGTGGATTGCGCTCATGGACGAATTTGTCGACTCGGATAGAGGGAAGCCTCTAGGTTCCTCACCTAAGCCATTTTGATTTCTAGAGTCAAGCCTCACTTGTCTCATGCGCGTGTATGTGGATGGTTAGTATACCTAAAACCAAAAAAATCATTGGGTACTACTTATGGTAAGGTCCTGCCATTTCTATTTAAATTCATTTGCAGCCTTTCATTTTGCACAACATGTTGCATTCACCAAGTCCAATGGTTGAGTCCAATTCCATGTTAGAGTAGGGATGGAAGAGATGATCTCTCCAAGTCGGTCCCACATCCCGGACGTATTCAAGTATGAGCGACGCGTCATCCGCCATCGGACTGTCGGAACATTCAACGGAGTTTACCCTCTTCGAGCTGTCCGAGGAATGATCCAATAACCATACCGATAGTTGAAGGACGTGCGATGACGGAAAGTCCGAGACACCTGCCGCACATTATCAAAAAGGTGGCCAGACCGAAGACATCAAGCGTCGTCCCCCGAAGACCCGACTTGGGGCATCTCTTTCGGTTATTAAGGGTCATGTTCCAGTCGTCCATTTTCTTTTATCAGGATCATCGAGTCTGTAAGGAGCACCCGCCTGTGGGTCTCCCATCTATCTTCTGCACCTCGATTTCTAATTCTTGTCTAAGTGTCTTCACGTTGGAGCGCGACATTGGAATTCCTCTCAACCATTCGGATTTTTCGATTCAATTCCATGTCTTACCCAGATGAAATTTTCGTTAGAACTCACACTTGGCATGTTTAACCCAAGTACGAGAATCTAACATTCATTTCATGGTGCGCCGGACATGGAATTGAACCGGCCCATATCATGCATCATTGGTAATCTATGGTGATTAACTAAAGTCATCCGTGTCTTCTGAATTCAAGAGGAGATTAGATATTCGAATTATTTTTGGTAAACAATCCCAATTTGGATGTCCTATCTCCCACCGAATTTAGGACACATTGGAATTGCATTTTTATCTTCTTGGACATTCCACAGATTTTCTGGGAATTCGCCAAAAGTAATGACCATGGATTACACTCCTTTTAGTTTTATGTTTTCTCTTGAAAAACATCGATAAGAATTTTTCACACGAGGCTAAGGCTTGTGTAAAAGTTTTTATCCTCGTTAATCACAAGAAAGTATAAAATTGAAAGGATTTATGCTTTACTCCCCTTTCTAACATAGTCTTGTCATTCGAAACAGGTGTTTTCCGGAATCAAAAGCCAAGAACTTGTGTGAAGCTTCAGTCACAGGTTAAAATGGATCAGATTGGCCTGGAGAAGCGCTTGGCCGCACTGGAGAGTCAGATGACTCAGATATTGGCAATGATGAAGACATTCCTCCTCACTACACAAGAGGCGTCCCCGACGACCTTCAATCCTGATCTGACCACCCGACCAGGTTCAACCGGCGTGCCAGATGTTGATCGAGCCCTGGAAGTAGAAGACTTCTCCGAAGGCACACCCATGATGAGTAACCTGGAAGAACAGCATAAAGAAAAGTATGGTGCTATGGAGGAAAATGAGATGACTGGAGAGGATCTGTTCGTCACACACCTGATTCGGGAGAAAAACTATAGTCACCAGCAGGATGTTGGAGGTCGTGCGAACCCGATCCCCGCTGAAACCCGTCCATACAATGTCTCTTCTACATGCCCCAAAGGGAAGACGCTTGAGATTCCCCAATGGCCGGGACTTGCTAGGAGATATGGTGGTATCGGTTGCCCAAGAACTCATATCCAATACTATTTGGAGGCGATGATCGATTTCGATCGTGACGATTTGCTTCTTGTCCAAAATTTTCGGCATAGCCTGGTCGGTCCCCGCGTTAGAATGGTTCACGAGGCTTGATGTCGAGGGCATCCGAGAATGGAGTGATTTGGCTAATCAGTTTCTCCAGCAATACGATTTCAACAGGAATGCCACCCCTACCAGAATGGATCTGATGCACATGAAGCAAAGGAGAAATGAAAGCTTTAGATCATTCACACAAAGGTGGAGAGTAAAAGCAGCCCAAGTCCAACCTCCGCTGGACGAAGATGAGTTAATAGAGCACTGTCTGAAAGCTCTTCCCTATGATTCCTTTAATCGATTGGGTACGGCTCATTACCAATCATTTTCACAACTTGTGCATGCCGGTGAAAGGATGGAATGGGCTAAGCGCGATAGCATGATCAGAAACAAAGAAAGCCGCGGAGAGCTTTCTCAAAGGAGTAAAGAACCGGTCAGGGAAACGACGACCGACTATCGAAGAATGACGTTCACGAGTCAAAATTCTGTACACGTGGCAAGACATCAGCCGCCTGATTTCATTCCTCACCAGAGACAACCAGCACCTAAGATAGAGAAATCTGGCCAGTCAAGCAAGAGAAGTCCCCCATTATTCACACCGCTCCCACTTCCTATGTCAGAACTGCTCCATCGGCTTTTGGAGGAAAGGTTGGTAGCCAAGAGGCCACCGAGGGTGAAACCGCCAAGATTCCAGGGGTTCGACCTGAATCAGACCTGTGCATACCATATGGGGGAGAAGGGACATAATGTCGACAATTGCCGAACTCTACAATATGATGTGCAGGCTCTCATCGACTGTGATATACTAGTGTTCGATAGGACAGGACTCAACGTCCGGCCTGACCTTTTGTCGGATCGCAAAATCAGTGACGTATCCGAGGTTGGACCGGAAAGCGATCTAAGGCTTATCACCAACATACCCGAATCACGTGAGGTACCGACTACATCTTCTCAAAATCCGGAGAAGCATACCACCTCGATGGGGCGGAAAGAGCCATGCTTAACCGAGATGGGTAGTATGGGCATCATCGGTAGGGTTGAAGACCTCGCTTTTACAACTTCCTTCGCAAAGTTGAGCTTAACCTCTGAAGGATATGCGATAGAGGCTATGAGGGAAGAGTCATGGGAGAACATGCGGCAAAACCAACAAGCGGACAGGGTGTACGAAGACAACCCCATCAATGACCGCGCCGACCCGGCTGATCGGACAATTGATGATGGCAAACTACATGGATGAGGGAGTCACTTCCTCCTTTCCATCATCACTTTTTAGTCTATTTGCATTTTAGTCCATATATAGTCTCGAGTGCAGTCTCCCTAAAAAAAAAAAAAAATCAAAAAATCAAAAATCAAAAATCAAAAATCAAAAAATGGGGACATGGGGGAGCACCACAAATCGGTCAATGACGACAAAAAAAAACAAAAAACAAAAAAAAAACAAAAAAAAAACAACAAGAAAAACAACAAAAAAAGAGAAAAATTCCTGAGACCTGATTTCCCACATGTCTCCTGGTTTTCAAAACCTTTCGGGGTAGCGAAGATATCCGATGATAAGAGGATTAGCCCCCGTTCCCCACCTTCTAATCAAATCTTTCAAAATGTGTTTCTAAGAAAAATTCGTCATGTATGGACTCTCTTTTCCATATTTGGGCTAACTGGCTTCATGGCATCTCAGGTGTGCCGCCCAAAGCATGGAACGCCCAAGAGAAACGGAGTGGTGCTTCAAGAAGATTGAAGCTGGTCGATAACTCGAGCCACCGGGATGGACATTTGAAGGCAGACAAATGAGTCGACTTCTCACAAAAAAGCATACCAGAGCAAAGGCCCATCGAGACGAAAAGGGGGACGAGAAACTACAAATGGCATATATCCCCAAATTAAAAAAGAACTGCAAAAATAATGAAGGAGGTCAAAGCAGTCAACTGGGGCAAACGCCACTTAGCCAGGGCAAACGCCACCTGACCGGGGCAATCGGATCGATGATAAGGACGTGTCGTTCCTAATTGATTTTCAATCAGATATTGGCGTAATATTTCCTATCTCTTCCTCTCAGGTGAAAAACAGGTCGAGAAGAAAAATCCATCTGCGGATAGACAGGAGGGACATGTTTTACATGGCAGACATTTGCCGAAAATGCCCTCATCTGACTACATGCAAGATGATGGTGGAACGATGGATAAGATGGTTGAAGACCAACAAATAGAAACTTGCATTCCTTACAAGAGGAAGAGGAAGGTGCCTTCATCAGATGTCACCCCCATTGGGTTGGTAAAAACAAGATGGATCAAATCAGGTGATGATAAAAGTGAATGGGACCACCGAAGAATCTCCATCGTCTTGGATGCCCGAAGATGAAATAAAAGACTATTAAAGCGTAAGGCGAATGCGACAGGACACAATGAAGGAAACCATGGCCTGTGAAGTAACACTTCAAGATGTTAAAGTATTCAACCACATGTACACCCGTGCTTGCTGATGTCAAATAGCAAGAAGCTCGAGGGATGTCATGAAACGATGACAAGGCAGAAGGTGCATGAAGAAATCAAAACGCACTGATGAGACTAAGAAGTGTCGGAACATCAAATGCTGAAATCTTCGAAGGATTGTATGAGCATATCATCTGGTATCCCAAAAGAGAATACAGAGTAGATACCAGGCGTCAGAGAATTTGAAAGGTGCGGGATGCCAAAATCACCTGACACGGAGTGGATCGGCTCCGACTAAGTGGGAATGCATCGACACGGCATGATCAAACTACCCATAAATAAATCAGTCAGCCCCAGACAACGCATCCAGTTGCTGGGGACAAATCACTCTCTACCCAAAAAGGGTACCGAATGTAGGATATGCCGAATTCACCATGGGGGTACGTAGGGGAAGTCCCCGAAGCAGTTATCACCCATGAATCATGATGAAGTGGAATAATCAATCAAAGACAAAACACATCAAACCCTTCTAAATGAGAAGGAGAACAATACGGAGCCATCGATTCTGGTAAAAGGACGTATCGTTCCAAAATGATTATTTTCTTGATATGAGAATAATGTTTCATTTCTTTTTCCTTTCAGGTTGGGAACAGAAGCAGAGGGCCCAAGAAGCAATGCCTTCAAATGACAAACAGGGAGTACCCCTTTTCATGGCATCTCAAACATGCACTTTGGCTAAATATTTTTAAGAGCATTCTAATAGCTCAATTTGTGAACAAAACCTTTGAGAAAACTTGAAGAAGTTTATCATCATTTATAAATCTCTGTGAAAAGAGCGCTTGAAAAGAAAATTTCAAGTTTTCCAGATTGACATATCTGATAAAAATGCTTTCTCTGAATAGAGTGAAAAGCACGAACTCATGTTTCGTTGCTGGCACACCTAACATGCATCATGCATATCATGCACATATCCTGCATACAGAGAACCCAAAGGGAGAAATGCCGGTTCCCGCAAGATAAATTTCAAGGGTAAATTGTATCGACTCCAACAGTCAATTATACATGCCCTTTACTCATGAGATTTCTTCTTTTCAATAGGGGAACATCGAACATCTCAAATGGCGGCTGTGATCGAGAGAATCACCAAACCGCCACATGACAAATCCCCAGATTGTCAGGCTGTCTAGGGACAAAAAAATAATAATAATCGAAGAGTCTGGCAATCGAGATAGATGACCAGCATCGACAAAAATTCACGAGAGCGGGCTCCCCCACCTGCTTCGAGGAGCCAAGCCGGGGGCAAATTCTCACGATCCCCCATGAAAGTGCATCGAACCAGGGTTATCAAACCCAGAGATGACGAACACCGAGACAAGCCTCACTGGGGCAAAATACTTGGAAAACACGGCTCCTTCAAATGTTGGAAGGACGAAGTCTCGAAGGGAGTACCTCCTTCCTGAAATTTCAAATGAAGCCAGATAAATCCCCACACCTGTCTCTTCATATGCAGGTGCATGAATGTCTTCAAATCGGATTGAAAATCGTCCAGGAGCATGGGAATGCCAAGGCATGCTGCCAAGATGAACACCGCCCAACTGGGGCAAAGTAGTTGTCGACGTGATTGAGGATCGTCTCACGAACAACACCCACAAATACAGACGAGATGAAGCAGCATCCATCACCCACATCAAATGAGAAGCGTCAATAATCAACGAAGGAAAGGAATACGTCAGTAAGGCGTCATCAGGAATCCCAAGAGGGAAGACATCCCCAAAGAGGATGGAGATTATAGCAAAACGCAGGAATGAATTTAGCTGGGGCAGGCATCACCTAGCCATGATGAACCACGTCTAACCGGGGCAAGTGAATCATTTGTGTGCCGGACAAAGGAAGGACATTTCTTCTCTGGCAAAATCCATGGACGCAATGACAGAGTCGTCCTCATCGGAAGTAAACCCCAGGATACAAACCTGGGTGAACGGTAACTTTGTATCGTTCCAAATTGGTCTCCCAAAGATCCCATGCTTAACATGAGTTTGTTCTCATTTGGCAGAAAATTGGTGGCACCAAAAAGCCACAAAAGAAAGGATCTCGCCCAACGTGGAAGCGAAAAGAAATATCCGTTGTAGGGGGCAAGCTGCCAGGAAATGGAACCCCGCAAAATGGCGTTAGAATACGTCCAAAAGCAGAAATTGATCTCATCCAGTGCAAATCCTAGAGAAGGATTTCGTGGCCAAACAGATGGGTAGATCATGGTCGCGAGCTAGATGGCCGACTTCAACAAGCCTTACATTTGCGTTCAAAAGGAGGCGCGAAGCGAGAGTAAAGCAGTATCGTTTCGATTTATCTTGAATTTCGAAACACGAACTGACACTTGATGTTTATTGTTGACAGGGATTCGCCGTCAAGATGGACAGAAAATTGTTGGCGCCAAAAAGCCGCAAAAGAAAGGAATTCGCCGACAAGGAGGCGAATAGATTTATCAACTTTGGAAGCCATGACTCCAAGAAGTGATCTTTGATTGAACTTTGAAGATTGGCGTGGGAATGCATCCAAAAGCGTGAATGAATATCCTATAGTGCAAATCCTAGAGAAGGTTCCATTGCCAACCAGATGGAGAGATCATGGCCACAAGATAGAGGGCCAAATTCTGCAAGCCGCGCGTTTGTGTTCAAACGGAAACACAAAGCAAGAACAAGGCGGTATCGTTCCAATTTGTCTTGAATTTTGGAACGCAAACTGACACATAATTCCCGTCTTTGACAGGGGATCGCCATCAAGGCGAAACAGGTTTTCACATCCCATGTATTACCCATGGGAACACATGACCAAGGGTGAGATGTATCGTTCTAATTCTTTGAAAAATTCATGAACATACAATAACATGTTTCTTCCGCATTTTCAGGGATCTCCAGCCGCGAGGGAAAGGTAAGTATCCCTCTCCCCAATCCATTGAAGATGTTAAACAAAAAAGAGAAAAAAGAGAAAAAGAAAAGTTTTCAGAATCTAATGTCTAGAAAAGACATAGAGTTCTAACTCCATTAACAATCATGTTTTGAAAACAGGAGGTTGTCTAAACATGATTAGAACATGCATGGTGCATCATAAAATCCTCTTTGATGGGTAAAATTTTTGGAGAAAATGAAAGAGATTTTTCCAATCAAAGGTTGTTCAAAACCTTCAAAAGGACGTTTTCTCAAAAGACGAGAGGCAAAGCCTAATCTAAACACGTCCTACACACACTTGAGAGAAGAGTGGAGCGAATCAGGTAGCAAAATCTGGACCTACGGAAGTAGGGATCATTCGCAGCAATTACATGGATCGGGACGGCGGAGGCATTCGTTTCATATCCCCAAACACAACAGGTGACTATTGACAACCCCTTTGAACGGCGGTTTCCATTCTCAACCCTGTCAAGAAACACCCCACATCGGGGCAAGAACGAAAGTGAGTCCAGCAGCATCAGGAGAAAATGGTTAGAGATTTTCTTGCTCGGACTAACATTAATCTTTGTGTGTTGTTTATATGGTAATCCAAGTGCCATAGGATGACGAGAAGCATTCATTTCTCTATCCCACACACCATATCCTTTGCACAGCCAAGTTGAGCCTGCAAATTCATTTCAAGAACCCGTTGGTGGTCATTGCAAGTCCCAAGACGGATGCATCATCACTTCAGAAACGGAAGAGTTCAAGACTTAGGGTTTGCAAAGAAATCCCTAAGATAATGCTTAAAGTTGTTAGACCTTTGGTCACATGTCTAACACGATCTCCCGAAGTTGAGAAAAAGCGGGATTTCAAAAAAAAAAAGGAAAAGGAAAAGATGAGGAAAAAGCCCACAGCATCAAGAAAAAGCAAAGTGCCTGGTAAAAGCAAGGCCGATGCTTGGGTGAACAATTTGTATCAATCCCCCAGTGAAACCTGTTTGAAAAGGGGAGGGAAAAATCTAAAAGGAGTCAGATTCAAAAGACTACTCCTCAAACAGTGTCAAGCGCGGAGCAAAGACGCAAACAGAGTTGTCAGCCTCTTAATGCAGCCAGAGACGCTCTCATAGGAATTTGTGCACACCTCAAAAGTGGTCGTGCACCTCGAAAATTGAAGATGCAGAATGGAAAAGACAGGTGGCAAATTTGCAATGATCACCAATGTCAATCCCTTCACAAATTCTGGGCCAAAAACAAGCCTTTTCTCGGTCCCCAATCCCACCAAAGTTACAACCCTGAAACAGTCTTCTCTGATTAAGACACTTGGGTTAACATATAGCTTAGCTCGAAGAGGTACGAGCAAGACTATTTCTTTCTCATTTTGCAGGGTTCTTGACTTGTAAATCCGGAGCAGATGATGAAAGCTTTCGTTCAATGGCCTTGACTCAAAAAAAGAGTCCCCCTTGCAGACCAATATCCAAGCCCAACATTACGGTCCCGTGGAAGACCTCCCGACCGATCAAAATGTATGCGCTGCGAATGAGCCTAAAACCTAGGCACAGGTTAGTAGGGAATTGAGTGCGTCCCCTATAAAAACCACTATCTCAAAACAGGTGAGAAGACCTCCAGCATCAAAATGCACATTTCATGATTAAACTAAAGTCATGCGGCTTCGGCAGGTGGCCAGCCATCGTCTTCCCAAAGATTACTAACATTTTCTTGGTGAAGAAAAATATTTCAGGCTCAAACTTCTGCAGGATACCTGGAGAACCCAGCTCCCAGAATGTCGCCTCAACCAACTCAAAGGTAGAAACCGCCTGAAGGGTCAACTCAATGGTAGATACCGCCTGAAGGGTCAAATTATGGTAGAAACCGCCTGAAGGGTCATATGATGGTAGAAACCGCCTGAAGGGTCAAATCATGGTAGATACCGCCTGAAGGGTCAAACCAAGGTAGATACCGCCTGAAGGGTCAACCGATGGTAGAAACCGCATGAAGGGTCAATTCGAAGGTAGAAACCGCCTGAAGGGTCAACTCAAAGGTCGAAACCGCCTGAAGGGTCAACTCAAAGGTAGATACCGCCTGAAGGGTCAAATTATGGTAGAAACCGCCTGAAGGGTCAAATCATGGTAGAAACCAAGTAATCCCATCGGACGTGGAAAACCTCCGTTTTGGGAACCTTTTCAAAAATCAAACAGTCTTAGCATGACGTGGAGAACCCTCGTCCTAGGACCCCTTTTCAAAAATCAGGCAGTCTTAGCATGACGTGGAGAACCCTCGTCCTAGGACCCCCTTTTCAAAAATCAGGCAGTCTTAGCATGACGTGGAGAACCCTCGTCCTAGGACCCCTTTTCAAAAATCAGGCAGTCTTAGCATGACGTGGAGAACCCTCGTCCTAGGACCCCCTTTTCAAAAATCAGGCAGTCTTAGCATGACGTGGAGAACCCTCGTCCTAGGACCCCTTTTCAAAAATCAGGCAGCCTTAGCATGACGTGGAGAACCCTCGTCCTAGGACCCCTTTTCAAAAATCAAACAGTCTTAGCATGACGTGGAGAACCCTCGTCCTAGGACCCCCTTTCAAAAATCAGGCAGTCTTAGCATGACGTGGAGAACCCTCGTCCTAGGACCCCTTTTCAAAAATTAGGCAGTCTTAGCATGACGTGGAGAACCCTCGTCCTAGGACCCCTTTTCAAAAATCAAACAGTCTTAGCATGACGTGGAGAACCCTCGTCCTAGGACCCCCTTTCAAAAATCAGGCAGTCTTAGCATGACGTGGAGAACCCTCGTCCTAGGACCCCTTTTCAAAATTTAGGCAGTCTCATCGGACGTGGAGAAACCTCGTCATGGGACCCCTTTTCAAAATTCAGGTAATCTCATCAGGCGTGGAGAAACCTCGTCATGAGACCCCTTCCCAGAAAAACAGGCAATCTCATCAGGCGTGGAGAAACCTCGTCATGAGACCCCTTCCCAGAAAAACAGGTAATCCCATTGGACGTGGAAAACCTCCAATTCGGGAACCCATTTCAAAAATTAGGAAATCCCATCGGACGTAGAAAACCTCCGACTTGGGAACTTTTTGAAGAACCAAACATTCCCATCGGACGTAGAAAACCTCCGACTTGGGAACCTTTTGAAGAACCAAACATTCCCATCGGACGTAGAAAACCTCCGACTTGGGAACCTTTTGAAGAACCAGACAATCCCATCGGACGTAGAAAACCTCCGACTCGGGAACCTTTTGAAGAACTAGACATTCCCATTGGACGTAGAAAACCTCCAACTTGGGAACTTTTTGAAGAACCAAACATTCCCATCGGACGTAGAAAACCTCCGACTTGGGAACCTTTTCAAGGAAATCAAACAATCCCGTCGGACGTGGAAAACCTCCGCCTTGGGAATCTTTTTCCAGAATAGGCAATCCCATTGGACGTGGAAAACCTCCAATTCGGGAACCCATTTCAAAAACCGGGAAATCCCAGCGGACGTGGAAAACCTCCGACTTGGGACCCCTTTTAATGAAAACCAAACCATCCCGTCGGACGTGGAAAACCTCCGTCTTGGGAATCCTTTTCAAAAATAGGCAATCCCATTGGACGTGGAAAACCTCCAATTCGGGAACCCATTTCAAAAATCAGGAAACCCCACCGGACGTAGAAAACCTCCGTCTTGGGAATCTTTTTCAAAAAATAGGCAATCCCATTGGACGTGGAAAACCTCCAATTCGGGAACCCATTTCAAAAATCAGGAAATCCCACCGGACGTAGAAAACCTCTGACTTGGGAACCATTCGAAGAACCGAGCAATCCCATCGGACGTAGAAAACCTCCGTGTTGGGAACTCCTTTTGAAGAACCAAACATTCCCATCGGACGTAGAAAACCTCCGACTTGGGAACCTTTTCAAGAAAATCAAACAATCCCGTCGGACGTGGAAAACCTCCGCCTTGGGAATCCTTTTCAAAAACAAACAATCCCGTCGGACGTGGAAAACCTCCGTCTTGGGAATCTTTTTCAAAAAATAGGCAATCCCATTGGACGTGGAAAACCTCCAATTCGGGAACCCATTTCAAAAATCAGGAAATCCCACCGGACGTAGAAAACCTCCGACTTGGGAACCATTCGAAGAACCGAGCAATCCCATCGGACGTAGAAAACCTCCGTGTTGGGAACTCCTTTTGAAGAACCAAACATTCCCATCGGACGTAGAAAACCTCCGACTTGGGAACCTTTTCAAGAAAATCAAACAATCCCGTCGGACGTGGAAAACCTCCGCCTTGGGAATCCTTTTCAAAAATAGGCAATCCCATTGGACGTGGAAAACCTCCAATTCGGGAACCCATTTCAAAAATCAGGAAACCCCACCGGACGTAGAAAACCTCCGACTTGGGAACCATTCGAAGAACCGAGCAATCCCATCGGACGTAGAAAACCTCCGTGTTGGGAACTCCTTTTGAGAAACAAACAATCCCATTGGACGTGGAAAACCTCCAATTCAGGAACCCCTTTCAAAAATCAGGAAATCTCACCGGACGTAGAAAACCTCCGACTTGGGAACCATTTGAAGAACCGAGCAATCCCATCGGACGTAGAAAACCTCCGTGTTGGGATCTCCTTTTGAGAAACAGACCATCCCAGCGGACGTGGAAAACCTCCGACTTGGGACCCCTTTTCAAAAACAAACAATCCAGTCGGACGTGGAAAACCTCCGTATTGGGAACCCTCTTCAAAACTTGAAAAATCCCCTCTGGCCCCGCTAGTCAGCGTCATGGGATCCTCTAAAGCAAATAGGTGCCTAGAAGTCGACCCAAGACTGGAGCTCAAAAGGCTCGCTTGCCGTTTCGAAAGCACGATGACCTAAATAAATCTCTCTGTAAGTGTTCACAGGTTGGTAGCCGCGGATCTGTCATCTTCCGGACCGGATCGTCAATTTTCAGCTACAGAAGATTTCTTCCACCCCAAATCCCACCAGACAGGGATCTACGACAGAGGTGTCTCAAAGCACAGTTCAAGATCGGAGCCCATAACGCTCGCGACTTGCCGCCTAGAGATACGGTGACCGCCTTTTCCACGAAGCACGCGCCGGATAGCCACGCCTCGAAGCTCTCACCCTTCGGAATGGATTGCAGCCGGTAGCCGCGGGAAAGACATTTATTCTACCCAAAGTCCCACGACACAGGGATTCACGACAGAGGTGTCTCAAAGCACAGTTCAAGATCGGAGCCCATAACGCTCGCGACTTGCCGCCTAGAGATACGGTGACCGCCTTTTCCACGAAGCACGCGCCGGATAGCCACGCCTCGAAGCTCTCACCCTTCGGAATGGATTGCAGCCGGTAGCCGCGGGAAAGACATTTATTCCACCCAAAGTCCCACTACACAGGGATTCACGACAGAGGTGTCTCAAAGCACGGTTCAAGATCAGAGCCCATAACGCTCACGACTTGCCGCCTAGAGATACGGTGACCGCCTTTTCCACGAAGCACGCGCCGGATAGCCACGCCTCGAAGCTCTCACCTTTCGGAATGGATTGCAACCGGTAGCCGTGGAAAAGAATTTCAAGACCCCAAAGTGGCAAATCAGGAGCCATGAAGGGAGTAATAAAAACCCAGCATGGCGAACTAGACGCCACAAAGGGTAAAAAAAAAAAAAAAAAAAAAAAAAAAAAAAAACCTCCTCAGACTCCGCGTGCGCAGCATTCAACAGGCAGGTAAACGTCAGGTAAGCCCCCCTCGCTCCGACCCGTGTTCTAATTGTCAGAGTAAATCGGTGATGAATTTGAGCATTCATCAAAGGACTTAAGAGTTCGATGTCATAGCCTTTCTTTTCCCCAGTCGAGTCGGTTAAGATTCAGGTGTCATTTTGTCTTTGAGAGCAACCTCTGACGAGCTCACTCTCAAAGAGGGGCAGCTGTTGACACCTGATTTTTGACCATATTTTATTTTAGTTTTTATTTCTAAAATTAATTAAAAATAGCAAAAAAGGTCAAAAAATTGCAAAATCAACTTTGGGAGCCTTAGCCTAGCTTTAGGAACCAATTTTGAACAAAAAATATTTTTTGAATTTTTTAATATTTTTTGGAATTTATTTAATTATAAAAAAACCCAAAAAAAATCAGAAAAATACCATCCTTGGTCAGAAAATTACAAAAAAATATTCAATAATTTTATTTTAATTTTCCCTTTAATATTTTCACTTTTTATTAGGGAAATTTGGCTCGATTCATTGGGTTCCTTCACAAACCTAATCCCGAACCGGGCCTAAAAAATCCTTTTCGAGTCTTTTAATTTTCAATTATTGGTTTTTATAAGCTATGACATTGGACTCTAAAGTATTGAAATGCAATTGGGTCAATTTGCCCTCCAATTTGATCAATTTTAGCCAAAAGGGCTTAATTGCATAAAAATCTTTCAATTTAGTCCTCGGTTTTACAATTTGTGAAATTAAATTTCACACGGGCACACCCATTAAAATTAAACACCTCTACCCAACAGTTTTCATCATGCTGAATCCATTGGTGGGCTCAATTTTGGCTAATTTGATCGTTCAGGCCTTCGATTTGGCGAAATTAAATTTCGGATCCTAGGGACAATTTGGGGTTTTCACAGAATTTCAATAAATTGATTCACGAAAATACCCATATTTGATGGAAAACATGTCAAGGAATCCGATTTTGCCATCAATTTCATGAAAAGAGGTCATTTAGGGGGTCAATTTGGCGATTTGGCCGAACCGGGCCGGTCGGGTCCGACCCGACCCGACCCGGCCCGACCCGGGTCTGGTGGACAGCATGCACAGAATGTGCAGCAGCGTGGACAGAACAGGGGGGAGCGGCGAACAAGCGTGGGCGAGCGATTTTTTTTAAGAAAAAGGACACCACGCGTGAGGGGACATTGGCAGAGGTGGTGGACGTGCCGAGGCGGGCTGTCGGCCACCGTGAGGGGAGGGGGAGATTCGGTTAAAACCGAACTCGGCCGAGAGAGAGAGAGGAGAGAATTTTGGGGAGAGTTCGAGCGAGTAGGAAGCGAGGGCGAGGCATGACGGAGATCCCCAACCTTCAGCATGCCGCACTGAGGATCGCCGGAGCCTCAACCGCCGCCGACGTGCCGAAGACAGGTCGGTAGCTCCCCCGACATCCATTTTTTTCTCTATGCATACCAAGTGTTCGACGAAATGCTTCAATGAGCATTTCGTTTTGTAACGCTCGGTCATGCCTCTCCCGAGCCCCATTCGTGTACTAGGGACCCTAAACCCTCATTATATTCATCTCTAAGCTTGTGTTGACCTTTGTTTTGCATTAAACCGCGGCGAAAACACGGCTCGGAGCTTCGCCGGCAACGGTTCGGACCGGGAGCTCAACGGGGAACTTCCGGCGGTCTTCAAGCTCGAAATGAGCTTAGGTAAGCCTCTAGACCTTCCTTGGGTGTTGTTTGATGGTTTAGAATCGAGTTTTGATAAGAAAAAAATTCGGAAAATACCTCGCCGGAGCCGGGTTCGGGGAGGTCCGGTTTTGCCTATTTGGGACGCGTTCATGGCCTTCATTTCTGTGGTATGATGATGTTGAAATGTTAGGGAGTCTAATGGTGTAAAAATCTCCAAAAAATTCTGAGTTTTGGTCAATTTTGGGCATTTTCCGGCGACCTCGCCGGAATTTTTACTATTCCCGCCGGATTTTTCACTGTTCATCATCTTCTCCGGCGACCCTCCGGCCGGTCAACGGTCAACGGCCGACGTGGCGTGCCACGTAGGCAGCCACGTCAGCCGGGTGGGGTCCGGTCCGCTTATTTTCAAATAAAACAAACGGACGGCCACGATCGCGACACGTGTCGCGATCCTGGATTTTTGGAAAATTAAATAAATGATTTTCGAATAATCGATCCGGCGGACGAGAATGTGCCACGTGGCTCGCTGAGGGACGTCCGATCTTGTACAAGATCGGACGCACCAGAGGAGGCCACGTGGCACGTTCTAGAGCGTTCGATCCGAAGGTTTTTCTAAAAAAGGAAAATAATTGATTTTTGATCCGATGGCTACGATTTGGCCACGTGGCTCACTGAGGGACGTCCGATCTAGTGGAAGATCGGACGCACAGGATGAGGCCACGTGGCGCGATGAGAACCGTCGGATCCGGGGAATTTTCGGATAATTAAATAAAATACATAAAAAATCAAAAAATTGTAAAAAATAGAAAAATGTTTAAAAAATAAAACGGTGTCGTTTTAGGCCGGTGTCGACCCCTAGGGTCGGGCCGGGCGCCCGAGAGGCGCGGGCCGGGTTTGACCCGGCCCGAAAAATTTTTTTAAATATTTTAAAAAAATTTAAAAAAATAATAAATAATAATAAAATAATCAAAAAATCAATAAACAATAAAAAATCATAAAATATTCAAAAAAATTCGGAAAATTCAGAAAAATTCTAAAAAATTCCAGAAAATAGGAAATGGCCACATTCAACTGGCCATGACCTGTTCCGGGTCTTTCGACCCCCGATCTTTCCAAAAATGACGGTTTTGCCCTTCCGGCAAACCGTCTTCCAAAAAAATCTAAAAAAATCCAGAAAAATCCCAAAAAATAGGAAATGACCACAAACAACTGGCCAAGGCTCATTCCGGGTGTTTTGAACCCCGACCCTTCTTAAAATGACGATTTCGCCCTTTGGGCGAATAGTCTTCCAAAAAATTGAAGAAAAATCAAGAAATTCCAAAAAAATTCTCAAAAAGGGGAAATGGCCACAATCAACTGGCCATGGAATATTTTGGGTAATTCGATATCCAAACCTTCCAAAATTGACGATTTTTCCCTTCGGGCTAATTGTCCCCGAATCTTCCCATTTTACCCCTAACCCTAAATCACACATTCCCTAAGCCCTTATGGCTATACTAGGAGGCCCATGATTGAAATTGATGTGCATTGACATGATCTATTTATGCACTTGATTGCGCCTTCATTTAAATTGATTGCGATTGATAGGAATAGTCTTCCAATCTGCATGAAACCCTGAATCAAACCTATCTCACCCAAAATTGCGCCTGCATGAACTCTTAGTTAGGAAAATCACTCACGTTAGGTACCGAAAGGGCGTTGGTGATGACACCGACGTAACCAAGTCCCCGAACTCAAAATCTCTGGTTCCGCAGAACTGATCGATCTCTCCCAATCGGTCAGTAAGGTTTCCGGTCTACCCTCCAAGAAAGACCGGTGGCGACTCCAAATGCATGCACAAGTTGCACATGCCACCACGACCACACTAAGGTCGAAAGCGATCGACTCTTATCGTCGAATCCCTCAAAGAAAACTCCCGTCGCGATTTGGTATGGGCCTGGGAGGGCCCGCGCCGATCTAAGGCCCGCGATCCACATTTCAGAGTGGGGGCCCGCGATCGGTAATCCATTAGCCGCGTCCGTTTATTTCGGACGGGTCGCGACAATGACATCTGCATATTCATACATTTAAAGTAATTTCTGGCGATTGACCTTTTAAAATCATTTGCATATTTTAGACTTGATGGGAAAGAATGATATTCAAGTGTTCAAGATCCCCCGAGCTGAACTCCAATCATGGTGGGATGGCATGGGCGAAGCCAGCCAGAAGTATGCGGAGTCACGACTAGGATACCTACTGGACCTACTGAATATTGAGTGCCCACCTGCCTTTATTCAAGCCATGGCGCTCTACTGGGATCTTACCACCGCTACATTTTGCATGGAAGGATTAGAGATCACTCCCACTATCGAGGAATACAGCGCTGTCATCGGAGTTGAATTCACCCCTACGCTCGTCCGACCCCCTATAGGACTTGAACCCCTAAGTCAGGTAGCTGAGTTCCTTGATTCAAACCTAAATGAAGTCAAAGTAGATGCGAAAAGCAATTCTGGAAGAGTTTCCCTATCCTTCCTTATAGACCGATTTTCCCGCCTTCCTGCTTCTAAAGGAACCAAATCTGGTAGAGCCTTTATCTTGGCATTCTTTAGCTTTGTGCTATTCCCAATCTCAACTGTCACCTTCGACCCTATCATGGCTATAGTAGCTAGGCAAGTCTGTTGTGGGTGGGATTACTCAAACATCCTCCTTGCCGAAACCTTCCTCTCCCTAAATCGTTTCAAGAAAAGCAAAAAGGGAATCTTTAGAGCTTCTAGTGATCTGCTGTATCTGTGGTTCACATCCCATATCAGACAATTCCACATCCGCATGGGTTTCACTGAAATCAGCCCCAATGCACACCCTCTTAAAACATTTGCTAGGACCCATACACGTGTTCCTAAGTTCAACTTCATAGAATGGAAGAACTTCCTCAAAGTCCTAAGACCCGAACAACTCCGATGGCGGCTAAGGTTACCGACGCTAAGCAAAGTCAGATTGACCTGCGATGACGAGAATCCAGTTCCCTTGCTAGGATTCACAGGCGCTACTGCATACTACCCAAGGAGGGTGATTCGGCAGTTTGGGGCACTACAAGAGATTCCTTCTTCACCACGACCTTGTGTCTTTTCCTTTGACTTACCAAACCAGACCCTCACAGAGGAGGAGAAGAAACAACTTGAAGCCAAGGTGGCATCCATCATACTCTCCTTGAAGAATTCCCAGGCTGAAGAAATAAGTTGGCCAGAAGACATGACTCGAGAAGAAAACACTCATAGAGCCACCACAGACTACATTCAACATTTCAAAGCGATCCGACGAAGCCTTGTCGAGCCCTACATACCTGAATACATCGTGCCATACGTACCTGGAATAGAGCCCTACATACCCGAAGACATGGGGCCACTGTCGTGTTCAGAAGACGAGGAGCCCCAAGCTGAAGAGGGAAATCTATACTGGGATGATGAGGATACCTTAGGCTTCAAACGTCCTAGACTTGAATAGACTATTCTGTCAAGTGTAAAATAAGCAAGCATTGTGATGCCTTCTCATACATTCTCATTTCTGTGGAATACTATCTTAAACACATGAGCATGAATGTGAACATGTTTTTACAAATGCATAAAAACTATCGTCAGAAATTACGCTTCTTTCAATTCCATGAGTTCTTGTCGAGAAATGATTAAAAGAACTACTTACATGAGGCTAAGGCTCACAAGGTAGCCCTTTTTCTCATCTACTGGCAAGAAGCATGCAACTGAAAGAATTAGCTGCTTCTTTTTGCTAAATAAGCGAAGCACTCACAGAGATCTTTTGAAACAGGTACACTCTCATCACGGAATTGCCAACGCATCGTTTCCATACCCGCCTAAAGACGAGAATGGAACAGCAGGAATTGACTCCGCGCGTAGGCATGTTGGAATCTCAGATGACTGCCCTGGCAACTATGATGGCTGACATTAAGGCCATGCTGGAGACCAACCAAGCTAGACAGACAACCGCCCACAATCAGAACAACTCAGGCCCTTCCATGGTACCTGATGTAACAGATAAAGAAGCAACCAGGGATACCCAACATACAGAGGAAAACGTTCATGAACCAAATAGTCGGGCACAACAAAAAGCCTCGCCTGTTGTCATCAACCTTGAAAAAGAGGAGAAGGGAAAACAAACTGTGAAGACAGAGGCAGAGGCTAAGAGATTGGCCAAGATCGAAGAATGCCTGAGCAGTCAAGGCTATGAGCTGGCCCGCTTCGACAAAATATCTCATTTCGCTAAAATAGAGACTCATCCTGACTATAGGGAGCCAGAGTTCGTGAGAAAATACAATGGGACAGGCTGTCCCCGTGCCCACCTCAAGTACTACCTGCGCAAGATGGCGCACTACTCGGATTACATTCCGTTGTTAATGAACACATTCCAAGAGAGTTTGGCTGGCGCCGCTCTGGCTTGGTTTATTGAGCTAGACTTAGAGGATTATGACGGATGGGAGGACCTTGCAGAAGACTTCCTCAGGCAGTACAAATTTAACACGGCTACAGCCCCAACAAGAGAAGACCTCCTACGAACTTCAAAAACGAGGGGCGAATCGATCAGGACATATGCTCAGAGGTGGCGAGCCTTGGCTACCCAAGTAAAGCCTTCAATCCCAGAAGAGGAGCTAATCGACTTATTCCTAAAAGCACTCCCCTACGAGTACTTTGACAGACTGAACACTTCTGGATGTCAGACATTCGCACACCTGATTAAGGTTGCTGAGAGGCTGGAATGGGCCTTGAAAGAAAGAAGGCCTCAGGAAGCTCATATTAGGAAGCAGTATCCTTTGAGGAAGGAAAGAGAAGCCGGACTGGACATAGCATTTATACCAGATCCCCACAAGTTAAAGTCATTTGGCAATTCTAAT
Source organism: Rhodomyrtus psidioides (assembly GCA_021437785.1). Taxonomy (NCBI): domain Eukaryota; kingdom Viridiplantae; phylum Streptophyta; class Magnoliopsida; order Myrtales; family Myrtaceae; genus Rhodomyrtus; species Rhodomyrtus psidioides. The sequence goes on from JAILYB010000053.1 coordinate 1,071,370, forward strand.
CAGGCCAAAGGCGGATCATCCTGATCAGCGCCAAAAGTACAAGAGCCTAGAAGAAAGCAACCCCAGAGGCAATTCTCTCAGCTCCCGAGACCTTTATCCAAGCTACTCCCGATGCTGCTGGAGCAACACTTGGTGGCAAAAGAACCACCTAGGGCAAACCCCGCAAGATATCCTGGCTTTGATGAGAGCCAGACCTGTGCCTACCATATGGGCGAAAGAGGGCATAATGTGGATAACTGCTATGTCCTGAAGCTGAAAGTGCAAGCCCTAATTGATAGTCAGATTTTGAAATTTGATAATGCAGCCCCAAATGTGCAAGAAAATCCGTTGCCAGATCACCAAACAGTAGGGGCAATATTCACTGAAGAAGAAGAGGACTACCTTAAACTGAAGATAGATGTGCCTAAGCTGGACACCCTGCTAACAATCGCTTCATCATACCCAAAAGAAGGGGAGATATCAACCAACCAAAAGAAGTTGTGTATTGACAAGATGAAGAGCTTGGGGATAGTGTCCGATATTACTGATGAAGAATTTGAAGGGATCGAAGCATCTCTATCTTTGAAAAGAAACCATTTCTTGATCACAGCTGGGCAGAGTAACACCTGTGGTACCTCACATGAGAACTTGGTAAGCAGCCTGGGGCCAGCTACTCAGTCAGAGGAAGAATTTGAAGAAGACGAAATAGAAGCCAGAAGGAGAAGTCTAGCAGACCTCAAGTTTATGGTTGACGCACTTGAGAAGAGCGAAATTATAGACAACCTGGGTCAAGATTCCGGAGGATACAATTTCAAGGTGAAATATTCGGCCCCTCCCAGCTTTTATCAAAAAATTGAAGACATCATACCGGACGGATGGGGAGGTATGGATGATCTCTCTCAACCAGAAACCTCAAAAGGTATGGAAGAACTCGACAACGCCATATTGATGATCGAAGTAGCCACGGCCGTGGTGATCAGATTGCATGAGCTGGATAGCCTGAGCAAGGTGGAAGATTGCCCAGTGAGGCCTGTCGTAATTCAATTGCCTCAGGAGGAAGAAAGCAACACGTCAGGGCCAGAGATACCTCATCAGACAACTGTAACGATAAAAGTCCCCCCAGTAGAAGAGTATGATCCCAAAGCTGTTCATTGGGACTATGGGACCACACAAGTAGATGCAATAATGAGGTCTGGAAGATTTTATGCCCCCAGAGAGGGAGAATCCGAAAAAAAAGATGTCTCAAAGGAAGATGCCGAAAAGCTCGTATCGATCATCAAAACCAGTGAGTTTGAAGTGATAGAGCAGCTGAGGAAGATGCCCGCTCAGATATCCCTGCTAGACCTATTCATCAATTCAGAGAAGCACAAGAACGCACTATTGAAGGTACTCAATGAAGTACATGTCCCTGAAACAATCAATGAGGTACAACTAGGGGACTTTGTAGGAGCAATTCTCTTAAAAGATCAGTTGAGCTTCTCTGACGAGGACTTCCCTATGGAAGGAAGAGGGCACAACAAAGCCTTATACATCTCTGCCCAATGTAACGGCAAAAGAGTGGCACACGTATTGATCGATAATGGATCAGCCTTTAACATCTGTCCTTTGGCTACCATAAGGAGGCTGGGAATCAAGGAAGAGATGATCAAGACATCCAAGACAGCTGTGAGAGCATTCGACGGCATGAGGAAGACTGTAGAAGGAGAGATCGAGCTTGACGTATTCATCGGCCCGACAAAGTTCTCTATAAACTTTCAAGTAATGGATCTGCCCAGTGCATTTGGATTCTTGCTAGGAAGACCTTGGATCCATACAGCAGGAGCTGTCCCTTCGAGCCTGCACCAAAAAGTACGTTTCGTTGTAGATGGGAAGGTGATTACCGTACATGGGGAAGTCGACCTCCAGGCATACCAGAACAGTGCCATTCCCTATATTGAGCCTGAAGAGAAAACTGAAGCGAGCTATCACTCCTTAGAGTTGGTAGCAACAGTTCATACCCCAGTAGGGTCGAAGTTGAAAACTCCCTACATCTCAGAAGCCAGTCTTCTACCAGCTAAGATGCTGCTGGCATACGGGTTCAATCCTGAAAAAGGCCTAGGCAAACATAATCAGGGTATAAATGCCCCGCTACAGTTGAAGGCTAATCCACACAAAATGGGCTTGGGGTACCATAAGTATCCCATGAATGATTTTGTCCCGAAAACAACAGGCCGAGGCCGAAGCAAAAGCCTGGGACGCCGTGGAGGCGAAAACAGCCCGAATAGCTCATTCATCGGTTCTCCAACCTGGAAGGGAAGGTCTCGAATGTTCAAGAATCCCTTAAATACCTACTTCGACCAGAACTCCAAATGGCTATCTGAAGAGGATATCCCTTCGCCGATGGAACCAGATCTCACAAATCCTTTTCTTGAAGATGACTTTGTGAATGTCATCATGGAGTGGTTGGACAGTGAAGCCACTTCTTCTGAGTAAATAGACTCTTCCTTCATCTTTAAATACTGCGTTTAGAACTTTATGCATTTCATTGTATTTTCTTTCCTTATTGTACGCATAGGAAAACGCCTTTGGATCTCCGGCCGTTGGTCCAAATAGCACATCTTGTAACGCGGCCCATTTCGCATTCAATAAAACCACGCATGTTTTGTTAAGGACATATGGAACCACGAATCAGCCCGATGATGATAATGGTCTTCCATATAGAAGCTTGAGGCCTGATTTGCCATATGATTCCTAATCTTCAAAAGATTTTCAAGGGGCCGGGATATCCAATGACATGAGGATTGGTCCCATCTGTACCTACATCTATTTCGAAAAACTTTTTCAAAAAGACTTTACATAAGCATGCATGCCATCTTTACTGAGCACAAACTAACCATACTCATGACATTTCAGGCATATCATCTCAAACATGCATACCAGGTTGTTACAAAATTCGGATCCCTCCATTAACCACTCCTATAACATTGAGGAAGATGAAGACGAGGATTACGCGTCTATCCGTAGGGATTGGAACACCTTTGAAGAATCAAAGCCTCCTACCTCAGAAGAACCAATTGTCATTAATTTGGGAGACACCATGAACGTCAAAGAGGTCAAGATCGGCGGACACCTGTCCCGTGATGAAAGGCTCGAGTTCACCAAGCTACTAAAAGAATATCAAGACATCTTCGCATGGTCTTACGCGGATATGCCAGGCCTTGATCCTAAGATTGTGGAACATGCATTGCCCACGGATCCTGGCATCAAACCTGTCAAACAAGGCAGTAGGCGGATGAAAGCCGAGTTAGAAGACAAGATTAAGGAAGAAGTCATGAAACTCCTTAGGGTAGGCTTCATTGAAGCTATCCCATATTCAGACTGGGTTGCAAATATAGTCCCCGTCATGAAGAAAGACGGAAAAGTTCGGATCTGCGTAGATTACCGAGATCTGAATAGAGCAAGCCCAAAAGATGATTTTCCACTCCCCCACATTGATGTATTGGTGGATAGTACGGCGGGTTATGAATTATTCTCATTCATGGATGGATTCTCGGGATACAACCAAATCTCCATGAAACAAGAAGACAAACCCAAGACTGCATTTACCACACCATGGGGGAATTTTTGCTACAAAGTCATGCCCTTTGGATTGAAAAACGCCGGGGCTACCTACCAGAAGGCTATGGTCACGTTATTCCATGATATGATCCACAAAGAGATTGAAGTATATGTTGATGACATGATCGCTAAATCCAAGAAAGGACAAGATCACATACAGGTATTAAGAAAATTATTTGAGCGCCTGCGCAAATACAAGTTAAAGCTGAACCCTTGCCCTTGCGCCTGTACGACGCTCAACCCCGGAAAAGAAAAAGTCGCCAGCGCTACGCTCGGAAAGAAATCCAGGAGCTTGAAGCTTTCTTCGATGAATGCCCTTGCCCAAACGAGGAACAAAAGATTGAATTGGGCCAGAAGCTGGGAATGAATCCTATGAGAATCCATTTTTGGTTTCAGAATAGACGTTTCAGACTAGGTGTCCAACACAGGCGTAAGGAGATCACGGCCCTAAAAGAGCAGAACCAAAACCTTCAAATGGAAAACATGTGGTATGAGAAAATTCTCAGCACTATTACCTGCCCTGACTGCGGTGGCCCTACCACCCTCAGTAAATTGTTCCCCAGTAAGCCTTCTACGAAGATGGAAGGTGCTCATTTATCCCCCTGCTCCCTTGAGCCATCTCCGGTACAATCAGATCCTGCTAATGGCGCGCATGAGCAGATCGATCCTACAGAAATTATACCAGTGTCTTCGGAGGAAGAAGATACGTGTCGTTATGATCGGAGTCACCTCATCGAAGCCCATGAATCTCCTCCACAACAGCTTCCGGTAAGATCAGATACGGTTCAAGAGGAGTTAGAGGTTAGTCGGCAGGCTATCTACGCCACTCTGGACGACGAGAAGAAGAAATTCACTTGGCCCCCGGAGCTTCATCTCAAGTTCTTGGACGCAGTTCGACAGATAGGACTCGACTTCATAGGTCCGACAAGCATACTTAGGGTCATGAACGTACCGGGACTTACCAAGCAATTAGTCGCGAATCACCTTGGTTGCTACAGAAGGGCGTTAGGACAGCGTTATGCAGAACTGAATCCGAGCAATAGACTCGACTGCGAACCCAGCACCCTTATGACAAATGAGGCCCGGTCGAATCTGGACGACTATTGGGGATTTGATCAGGATATCCTCGCGAGTCATTTCAATATTCCTCAAGAACACGCATCACAAGTGCAACGAGTAAGCACTCCTCCGTCCGAGCAGCAGCTAGTCAGTGTTCATCCTGTCGCAGATCAGCCCACCACACCCAGTGCTCAAGGGTTTGCCCAATCAGAGCATATGGCTTCAGATGATCTAATGGGAGAAAGCTTGGAGCACTCTTATTTCCCTAATCCCCAAGTGGGAGATGCTTGTGGTAGTCAATCGATCAAATCTCCTCTTATAATCCCAGACAAAGATGGAGGTTCCAGTTCGAAGAACCCGTCGGGCGATGCAGCTCAACCTACACATCAATCGTTCGAGGGGTCGGGTGATTTCTTCGATGAAGGACTTGATACCTGGTTCGATCAGTTGGAAGCTATTAAAGGTTGGCAACCATGATCTGCACTTGGTAATGGCACACCTAAGCTGAGGCCAGACTGGTTAGTCATTGGACATGCCCCAAGAAAGAAGGGGATGTACGCGAGAAGGATGTATCTCCTATTGTAAAGTTCTCATCGGTGCATGCGTTTGTTTCTTCAATAGCTAGAGTTGATTCTGCATAATGTTTTTCGCAAACGTCATCTCGTGTGTATACGGTAATTCCTTGTTATTAAGTTCAAGGTAAAATCAGCCCCGACGCGTGAAGGCAGAATTGATAGCATGAGTTACTAGCAGAATGTGATCGAGCTCGAAAGTGAAAGATTACTAGCGGCCCCAAACGCAATGACCGCAAAATCAGGGGCAATCTTTAAGTTTCGAGCAACTACAAATCTATTTCTCACGAGGCATTCAGGTCAATCAAATATAAAGCGTCGGGCTGTGAGAATGATGCATAGTCAATCTGTTGACACATGCGAAAAAGGAGTCGCGTAGATCCGAAAGCAAAAACCTTTCTTGGCTAGTCAACAATGCAGAATGAAAGAGCATATATAAACAAACTCGCATTTATTTCATTCAGCAGGAAAGTTTACAAGTGGATCACTGAGGGGGAGCAGTAAACCCAAAATGAATTCTGACAAGCATCACAAAAAAGCTTAACTGACTCTCCATGCTATCCATGCCTTGCTTACAACCCACACTCCGGGAATCGAGGTCTACAAGCTTGAAGAAAAGGAGACGACATTTCTCCTTAAGTTCGTTCACCTTGGTGTCATAGTACTCGAACTCAAGCTCTAAGTCATGAGCCAGCACCCTCCCGCGAGCTATATCCATGCTCAGGTCTTCAAGCCTTTCCTCCAACCAGGCACACTGGAACCTCAGCACGAAGTTGTGCTGGTCTTGCTCAAAGGCGGTGTCAAAAAGAGCCAGACGCTCCACCAAGTTGTCCCTCTCACGGACCAGCATCGAAACCTGGGCGTGGGCGTATTCAACAGCCCTTTTATGGTTATCGGCCGTCAGCATGGCCAACATCAGGGACTCAGTTCGGTCCTGATAACGGGCTCGCACGATACCAGCCAAAGTGACCTCCCGGCTAGCAACTTCGTAAGCCTGCATGAAATTGTTAAAGAGAGTTGGGAAGATCACAAACTCCCTTTGCAGTTTCGTACCTTCAATACACGCAGTATCCAGGGCCGGAATCAGAGTACGAACTTCAACCTCAGCTTCAGGATGATTGTTTATGTAGCCATAACCCCTACCCAAGAGGTGGTAAAATCTCTCCCATTGGGTCGAAGCTTCAGGTAAGGAAACAGGCATAGAGGAGGAATCCATATGCGATGGAATGACGGAGAAGAGAGTGAGAATGTGAAGAGTGTTTGAGAGGCTGAGTCTGATAAGGCTAAAGTGTTAATCTTCTTGACATCAATCTATCACCTTATAAATGCTCGAGTACAGGGAGAAGTGGTAATAATATTTTATGTGCAGTAGAGCCAAGAGGGTTTCGTTAATGCATCCCCGATGAGTCACGAATCCACCACCGTCCTGTGATCTCGGGTTTTACGAAACATAATGGCGCCGAAAGGTGGGCAGGCTTGTTACTCTAGAGACTGGGCCAGGGGGACAAGCGTAGTGCTCGACAAAGCAAAATCAACGCAAGAGATCTTCAGGCTCCGTTCACGTAGAAAAGAGCAAAAAAGGACAAAGTGGGAATTACGAAGCCTTGAGAAAAACGCTCGTCAAGTAGCCATCACAAAAGGACGAAGTGGGAATCTCGAAACATTGAGAAGAGCGCTCGTCGGGTAGCCATCACCTTTGATCGAAGAACGGTGATCCGGCTCCTTTAACCTCTCAGAATTTGCAGAGAAAGTGAAGATCCAAGGAGGAACAAAGAAAGCTGAGTTAACGGAAAATCAAACAGTGATATCCCGGTCAAAATGTTCAAGGGATTCTGTCATTTACTGGAAGCGCCAGACTTGGAGGTCTCCGAGCTTGAGCTGCTGGAAGAGTTTGAAGATCTCAGGACCGAACCTGACACGAGGGCCATGGAGACCGATCCTTCTAATGATGAAACCCGCGGCTTGGTTAACGAGAACAGTACCCGCGACGGTTATCAGCGTCAGAAAGGGGAATATCTCAAACGCAACACTTCAGGTCAAGTCCATAAACTCGAATTGTTTTTCAGGGAATACCCCTATCCGGACATGGAACAGAAAATCAAAATGGGCCAGGAGATAGGGTGGGAGCCTCGGAAGGTCAAGTGCTGGTTTGAAAACAAACGAACCCGGCTGAAGCAGCAACGCGATCGGCACGAGTTAGCGGTTGTAAGGGAGGAAAATGAAAAGCTTCGAATAAAAAACACTCAGTACAAAAAAGCTCTAAGCATCGCTATTTGCCTGGAGTGCGGTAACCCTGTTCCCACGGACGGAGTATTCACTGAAGAGCCAGATCTGGGGGTTTATAATGCTCATTTGTTGCAATGCCCTTCGCAACATCTTTCGGAACAGGCGGGTACCGCCGAGGATCTACAAGAGGAAACTAGTGCTATAAGGTCAAAGTCGACGCCCATTGTGGAAGGGAACATGCGTCATGACAAGTCGGGTCCGCTCGATGATAAACTCACCATCATGACCAGCCGATCTGAGACCACTAAATCCCCTCCAGAGCAACCTCCAACACGACCAGATTCCGAGAAGAGTAACCGCCAAGTTGCTGACACCACTTCGGCTAGCAAGAAAATAAGATTTCGTTGGACCCCGGAGTTTCATAGCAAATTTGTTGATGCAGTTCAACAGTTAGGGATCAGTTTTGCTTGCCCATTGCGCATACTCGAAATCATGAACGTGCCGGGACTGACTAAAAATATGGTCAAGAATCACCTTTGGCGCTACAAGAAACTACTGAGAGATGGACGAGCGTCGCTAGACCAAGATAGAGGCGGTTCAACACGACCAGATTCCACGAAGAGTAGCCGCCGAGTTGCCAACCCTACTTCGGCTAGCAAGAAAACAAGGTTTTATTGGACCTCGGAGCTTCATAGCAAATTTGTTGATGCAGTTCAACAGTTAGGGATCAGTTTGGCTCGCCCATCGCGCATACTCAAGATCATGAACATGCCGGAATTGGATAGAAATAAAGTCAGGAACCACCTTTGGTGCTACAAAAGACTACTGAGAGATGGACGAGTGGCGCTAGACCAAGAGAGAGGCAGTTCAAGTTTAAATGATGAGCATGGCTGTGATCGCAATCCTCATGAAGCAGGAAGCATCCAATCACCTCTTAACACCGATGGGACTGACAATTACACGGTCGATTGTTCAGGCATCAATCAGAGTACTCCCATGGGTTATCCCAGTACTCCTCAGGAGTATGTACCGCAATTTCAGCAAATCGGGACTCCCCAGTCTGAGCACCGACTGGCCGTTAATACTAGTCCTACAGCGGATCTAACACTGGCAGGAGATGCACATACAATCTTGCGAGACGATTACGGAGATTCCGGCTCGAAGAATCAGGTGGTCCATGACGAAAATGGCAAAAAGATTCCTTCTCCAGTAGTCGACAATACTCAACCTGAGTGTCAATCGCTCGATGGTTCAGACGATATCCTTGAAAACATCTATTCTTGGTTCGATCGGCTGAATTCCCCCCTGAGTTACCCTGGTACTCCCCAAGAGTATGTACAACAATTTCAGCAGGTATGGACTCCCCAATTTGAGCACCAACCGATCGTTAGTGTTATTCCTACGGCGAATCCAGCATCGGGTACAAACCTACTGGACAACGATGAAAATACCAACTCGAGAAGTGAGGTTGTTCATGTCGAAAGTAGTGTGAGGAACCCATCGCCAACGGTTGAGGATGCCCGACTTGGGCGTCAATGGCTTGATCAGTGAGCAACTCGGCGTGTGGATCACGCATAAACCGAGAAACCAGGTTGTTCATGCCGAAAATGGGAGAAGTCCGTCACCAGCAATTAAGGATGCTCAACTTGGACGACCCGAGCGGTCGGACGATCTCCTGAATGAGCAACTCAGCCTATGGGTCAAGCATTTTGGAACAAGTGCATCTTCGCAGTCGTGACCGGTACCGGCGACCGGACATCTGGTTCGAAGCTCGTGTGCTAAATCATTAGAAGGCTCAGGAGAGTGAGAGGTGAATACATCGAATGAATGTGTTACGGATTTCGTTGTAAAGTTCCCGCGGGAACATTGTAATTAACGCTGAAAACTAACCGCTCTGAGTGTCAACATTACCCTTTGAACGTCTTCGAGCCAAGGGCCATGGATTAATCACTTAATCCGTGGAGCAAATTCCATGAACGATGACTATCACCCGCGGAGCATAATGGGATCTACCCCCATTCAGCACGAAATACGTTTGGTCACGAAGCCTCCCATTTGGTAAAACGATGTATCGTTCCTAAACGATCTTCAACCGAATACCAAAGTAATGTCTCATTTCTTTCCCTTCTCAGGTGTTAAACGTGGATAAATCACCCAAGGAGCCATCTGTTCAAATAACAAAGCAGACGTTGCCCAACCGGGGGCAGCTGAACCATTGATATTGCAAATATTCCAAGCATGGATAAGCGGATTTGATAGACGTGGTTCATATCAATACGCGACGTCAGAACGGGATGAGAACCAAGAGTAAAGTTGTATTGTCCCAATTTGTCTTCAATTTGGGAATATGAGTTAACACTTGCTATTTATCCTTGATAGGGACTCACCATCAAGGAGGACAAATTTTGACAACATGTGTGCACTCGCAGGGGCACACGACCGAGGGTAAGATGTATCGTTCTAATTTTTTGAAAAATTCATGAACGAACAATAACATGTTTCTTCCGCATTTTCAGGGATCTCCAGCCGCGGGGGACAGGTAAGTATCCCTTTCCCCAATCCATTGAAAATGTTGAATAAAAAATAGAGAAGAAAAGAAAAGCTTTTAGAATCTGATGTCTAGAAAAGACATAGGATTCTAACTTCATTGGCATTCATGTTTTGAAACATGAGGTTATCTGAACATGCATTGGGCATCATAAAATCCCATTGACGGGTAAAATTTTTGGAGAAAACGAAAGAGATTTTTCCAATCAAAAGTTGTTCAAAACTTTCAAAGGACGTTTTCTCAAAAGACGAGAGGCAAAGCCTAGTCCAAACACGTCCTATACACACTTAAGAGAGAAATGGAGCGGATAAGACAGCAGAATCTGGACCTACGGAAGTAGGGACCATTCGCAGCGATTACATGGGTTGGGACGACGGAGGCATTCGTTTCATATCCCCCAAACACTACAGGTGACCGTTGATAACCCCTTTGAACGGCGGTTTTCATTCTTAACCCTGTCAAGAACCACCCCACATCGGGGCAAAATGGAGGTGAGTCCAGCAGCATCAGGAGAAAATGGTTAGAAATTTTCTTGCTCGGACTAACATTAATCTTTGTGTGTTGTTTATATGGTAATCCAAGTGCCATAGGATGATGAGAAGCATTCATTTCTCTATCCCACACACCGAATCCTTTGCATAGCCAAGTTGAGCCTGCAGAATCATTTCATAAACCCGTTGGTGATCATTGCACATTCCAAGACGGATGCAGCATCACTTCAGAAACGAAGAAGTTCAAGACTTAGGGTTTGCAAAAGAATTCCTAAGTTAATGTTTAACCTTGTTAGACCTTTGATCATAGGTCTAACGCGATCCTATGAAGATGAGAAAAAGTGGGATTTCAAAATTGAATGAGAAAAATCCACGGCATCGAGAAAAAGCAAAGTGCCTGGTAAAAGCAAGGCCGATGCTCATGAAAGCTGTTTGCTTGATCCCCAGTGAAACTTGGATGAAAAAAAAAAATCTTAAAGGAGTCAAATAAAAAAAGCTGCTCCCCAAATGCTGCCAAGCACAGAACAAAGACATGGAGAGAGTCGGTCTCTGAATGCAACAAGGGACGCTCTCTAAAGAGCTGGTGCACACCTCAAAATCGGTTGTACACCTCAAAAACTAAAGATGCAGAAAGGAAAAGACAGGAGGTAAATCAGCAATGATCACCAATGTCAAACTCGTCATGAATTCTGGGCCAAAAACAAGCCTTTTTCGGTCCCCAATCCTACCAACATCATAACCCTGAAACAGTCTTCTCTGACTAAGACACTTGGGTTAACATACAGCTCAGCTCGAAGAAGTACGAGCAAGACTATTTCTTTCTCATTTTGCAGGGTTCTTGACTTGTAAACCCGGAGCAGATGGTGAAAACTTTCATTCAATGACCTTGACTCAAAAGTGAGTCCCCCTTGAAGACCAATATCCAAGCCCAACATTACGGTCCCGTGGAAGACCTCCCGACCGACCAAAATGTATGCGCTGCGAATGAGCCTAAAACCTAGGCACGGGTTAGTAGGGAATCGAGTGTATCCCCTATAAAAAAAACACGATCGCAAAACAGGTGAGAAGACCTCATTGTCGAGAAATATTCCAATTGATGTTTTGAACAAACTCTTTTTGGAATTTTCAAACTGTTGATCCAGATTTTCCGTGTAAGGGATTTGTGATCACATTTGCATGTTGCAAGAATGCTTTGGATAACCCCCAGCATCAAAATGCACATTTCATGATTAAAACTTAAATCATACGGTTTTGTCAAAATGGACAGCCGTGGTCTTCCCAAAGATTACTAACGTTTTCTTGGTGAAGAAAAATCTTTCAGGCTCAAACTTATGCAGGATACTTGGAGAACCCAACTCCCAGAATGTCGCCTCAACAGACTCAAGTGAAGTTTTGTCAAAATAAAATCTTTCACTGCTTCAAAAAACTGAATTCCCGACAAACTTCGGGGTCTCAAAAAAAGGGGAAGAAAAATCCTTTTAAAAGAAAAAGTCCTATCAGACGTGGAGAACCCTCGTCCCAGGACCCATTTTCAAAATATCAAACAGTCTCATCGGACGTGGAGAACCCTCGTCATGAGACCCCTTTTCAAACATGGTAGATACCGCCTGAAGGGTCAACACAAGGTAGAAACCGCCTGAAGGGTCAACTCATGGTAGATACCGCCTGAAGGGTCAAATCAAAGGTAGATACCGCCTGAATGGTCAAAATCAAAGGTAGATACCGCTTGAAGGGTCAACACAAGGTAGATACCGCCTGAAGGGTCAACACATGGTAGATACCGCCTGAAGGGTCAACACAAGGTAGAAACCGCCTGAAGGGTCAAATCAAAGGTAGAAACCGCCTGAAGGGTCAACTCAAGGTAGAAACCGCCTGAATGGTCAAACCAAGGTAGAAACCGCCTGAGGGATCACATTAATGGTAGAAACCGCCTGAAGGGTCACATATGGTAGAAACCGCATAAGGGTCCACTCATTGATAAATATCGCAGTAAGGATCAACACAAAGGTCTGATCCACCATACGGATCAAAATTCTTGGCAAATCCCAAAGCGTGGGATACGCCTTCCTTAGGTTCCTACAAGTTAGGAATCCCATCATGGTATGACCTACCATACAGGTCAGAGCTTAATCTCCCTGGGATATTCTGAATGACGAGTCCTAGGCATCTTCTTGAAAGTCGTCGCAACCGGCAGCATCCGACAGGTGAGCTTCAGGTAAGCCTCTCTCACTTCGGCCCATGTTCAAATTGTTAGAGCAAACCGGAGATTGATTTGAGCTTTTATCAATAGGCATAAGGATCCGATGTCATAACATTTCTTCTCTTATTTTCCCAGTTGAGTCGGTTAGGAATCAGGTGCCACCTTATCTTTGAGAGAAACCTCTAACGAGATTCCTTTCAAAGAGGGGCAGCTGTTGACACCTGATTTTTTTTACCATTTATTATTGTGATTTTTATTCTTTAAAATTAATTAAAAATATCAAAAAAGGTCATAAAATCACAAAATCAACTTTGGAAGCCTTGGTTTAACCTTAGGAACCAATTTTGAACAAAAAATATTTTTCGGTATTTTTAATATTTTTCGAGTTTATTTAATTATAAAAATACCCAAAAAAATCAGAAAAATACCATTCGTGGTCAGAAAAATACCCAAAAATATTCGATAATTTTGTTTTAATTTCCTCTTCAAGTGTGTCACTTTAAATCTCAAAAATTCGGCTCGGGTCACTATGTTCCTTCACAAACATAAACCCGAACCGAGCCTAAAAAAAAAAATCATTTTCGAGTCTTTTAGTTTTCAATTCTCACTTTTTATAAGCTATGACATTGGATTCTAAAGTCTTAAAGTGCAATTAGGTCAATTTGCCCTCCAATTTAATCAATTTTTACCAAAAGGGCTTAATTGCACATTTTTCTTTCAATTAGTCCCCGGTTTCACGGATGTATACGTATGCTCTACGTATTTATACATCATACGTATTTATACGTTATGCATATTTGTATTGTTTGGTAACCTCTTTAACTCTTGTAATAATAATAATGGTTATTATTTTTAACACCTTTGTTAGTGCCTTTTTTTAGCATTTTTGTATTGTGAGTGCTATTTTTAAATAGCATTTTTTGTATTATAAATTGTGAGTGCTATTGTTAGTGCTATTTTTAAATGACATTTATTTATCATAAATTGTGAGTGCTATTGTTAGTGCTATTTTTAAATGGCATTTATTTATCATAAATTGTGAGTGCTATTATTAGATAGAATTTATAATTGTTAGTGCTATTTTTAAATAGAATTTTTGTATTATAAATTGTGAGTGCTATTGTTAGTGCTATTTTTAAATAGCATTTTTGTATTATAAATTGTGAGTGCTATTGTTAGTGCTATTTTTAAATGTCATTTATTTGTGAGTGCTATTATTAGATAGAATTTATAATTGTTAGTGCTATTTTTAAATAGAATTTTTGTATTATAAATTATGAGTGCTATTGTTAGTGCTATATTTAAATAGCATTTTTGTATTATAAATTGTGAGTGCTATTGTTAGTGCTATTTTTAAATGTCATTTATTTGTGAGTGCTATTTTTAGATAGAATTTATAATTGTTAGTGCTATTTTTAAATACAATTTATTGGAAGGTATTTTTGGCTATAAAAGGATGGCAAGAGTTTTGAGGTTGAAGGGGAGAGACATTTTGTAGAGTGTGCAAATTTTTGAGAGCTTAGAGAGAAGAACACAAACACTCTCTATATTCTCATAATCTTGAGCGAGCAAAATATACTAAGTTCGGAATATTGATTCCGCATATTGCTAGCACAATTGTTGTGGAGTTATTAGTCGTCTCCCCGTTCGTCAATTGGTGGTGCGTCCGAACTAGATGCCTAACACTTGTGGAGGCTGAGATCGAAGAACATCGAACCGACACCTCCGTTCAAGCACGCTACGAGAGGTAATCTATTTACTCCCTTTGAGACTTTGTGATTTTTTTCGATTGAAATGCACGAAGTACGCCTCTGGAGATACATGTGTGGGTTGTTATTTATTTCCGCTACGTGTTACGTGGATCCCAACAGTGGTATCAGAGCCAATCCTTAGGTGTTTTCGTGCATTTAATTGATTTTTTGCAATTTTTGCAATACTATGGCCAATATGTATTAACGAATTGTTCGTCTTACATGGCTAATGGAGATTGATTATTTTATATGATAAATTAATCAACGTAGCAAAAATTGAGACTAAATCAATTTTGAATCGAAAATTTATGGCTATCTTATTTTACGTAAAAATTCTGAATATGATTCAACGTAGAATTTTTATTGTGCCTTCCTAAGTTTTAAATTGTGAATTTATTACTTACGTGAAAGGGTGGTGATCATGGAAAAATCCCTAATCAATGTGATTGATGTATATATGAATGTATGATGATTATTTATATATTTGGGGTTGTAATTATTAAATGGAGGCTGCGTACTCCTTTTATTTTTCATGTAATCTTTATTTTTAGCATAGTCAATTGTTGATGTAAATGCTACGAGGATTACGTGGAGGAGCCTTTTAAGTCGGCGAGCTCTTTGGGGCCCAATTCTTGAAGAGTTCAAGAAACCAAGAAGAAGCGAAGAGCGGTTCTCCGTTATTAAAATATTAAAATGATTAAATGTGGTCTCATTGGCTCGAGACCCATTAAATCATAATTCCATGATCACCACGTAGGATAGATGTTTATGTGATTGACATCTATTTATTTATTATGATTACGTGAGCATGTTAAACTGGTTAATGTGCAAAGTCAGACTTACCTCACCCAAAATTGCGCCTGCATGAAATCCTAGTTAGGAAAATCACTCGCGTTAGGTACCGAAAGGGCGTTGGTAACGACACCAGCGTAACCAAGTCCCCGAACCCAAAATCTCTGGTTCCGTAGAACTGATCGATCTCTCCCAATCGATCAGTAAGGTTTCCGGTCTACCCTCCAAGAAAGACCGGTGGCGACTCCAAATGCATGCACAAGTTGCACATGCCACCACGACCACACTAAGGTCGAAAGCGATCGACTCTTATCGTCGAATCCTCCTGAAAAATACTCCCGCCGCGATTTGGTATGGGCCTGGGAGGGCTCGCGCCGATCCAAGACCCGCGATCGGTAATCCATTAGCCGCGTCCGCTTCCGGACGGGTCGCGACAGCTGGCGACTCCGCTGGGGACTTGTTCTAGAAACTATGGTTCTAGACCTCAAGTGGACTTAGGCCGTAATAAAAATTGAGTGATTTTTCTAACCCTACAGGCGCTCTTGAAGGTGAGGTAAGTCCGCTCACGATAGGTGTTATATGTTTTTGCAGATTGGAGTAATAAGGGGTGTAGTCTGTGATTAACTTTATTTTACGCAGGTGTGGCGTAGGAATGTATGTTGTGTGGATGATTTGAAGTGCTGATTGATAAATTGTTGTGCATGACTTGCATTGTGATGATCACTACACATGGACACACACAACCGCGCCTAAAACCCCAGGCGCCGCCTTTAGGAACACAATAGAAGGAATTGAAAATGGAATCTCCGTGAGGAAAAACAAGGGGTAATCCACTTCTCAATTCCGCTCGCTTCGAACTATGGATTGAGTCCCAATGCAACGATAGTTGTGCAATGGAATCGGCTCTTTCTAGAACTCGAGGTGGGAACCTTAACCTTAGGTGCCAAACCCTCTGATTTTTAGAAGTTCACCATCACTTGTCTCATGCGCATGTCTTTGGGCGGTTGGTACACCTAAAATCGCACATAAGCCGACGAGTTGGGTTGGTAAGACTCTCTATCCCTCAAAACTATTACAGTTCATATAAATATAGGCATTTCATTCATTGCATTCTGGTGATTAGATTAAATGCCATTTCAAGGATAGATGCATGTGTTTTTCCCAAACGTCCTTGATAGAAGACGAGGAGGATGATATCCCATGGCGAACACCGAGTGAGCAACAAAGGAGCCTACTATGGACATTATTGAGATATCGTCCAATGAAGATGACGAGTTGGGGCAAGTGATCCGGAAGTCACAGATCGAACTTGGGGCATCCTTAAACGTTAGGATCACATTCCTTGGTTTCATTTTCCATTACTAGTCCTCTTGTATAGGGTTTATTTTTATCGAGGCTTTCTCTATCTCACCCCTTAGAGTGATTGTATTAGGGATCTATTGGTGTATACATTCAGATGGAACTCGGTTGTATTTCTTTTGACGGGTCATGGGAATGTGATAGTGGCATTTTCTCTAATCATCCGAATACTCCCAAGTCAAGTTTATAATTCCTTTAGAGGAAACTAAAGTTGAAAATCTTACACGACCTTTTTGGTCGTACAAGGTAATCCAACCCCAATTTCGCTAGAAGGAATTATACACTTGAATTGGTCCATGCATGTCATACGTCACTAAGTAATCCATGATAATTGATCAAGAGTATTGACGTTATTTCGAATTTAATGACGAGATAGATGTCCAAATTGCTCTCGTTCTTAACAAAATGGCCTTGATTTGGATGCCGTATCTTCAATTAAATTTAAAAACACGTCGTTATGCCTTGCATTTTTTACTAATTCGCTCTTCTGAATATTGGTCAAAAGCAATTATCGTGAATTACATTCCTTTCAATAGTATGCTTTCTTTCGAGGAATATTGATAAAAACTTTTCGCACAAGATTAAAACCCTTGTAAAAGTTCTTGTCATTATTAATTACGAGCAAGCATAAGATTGAAAGGGGTCTATGCTTTCTTTTTCAGATTATTCCTTTTGACTCGGTCTTTTCATTTGCAGGTGAAAAACAAGTAGCATAAAGAAATCTTTTCTTGGATAAGTCTGAGGCTATTCTTTCATCTGACCATGAGTGAGTTAGAAAATCAGAACACATCTACTCGACTTATTATGGATCGGCTCATCCAAGTCTAAGATGTCCGGATGCTCGAAGAAATGGATCATATAAAAGCTAAAACAAACACAGGGGCTTTCATTCATTCTTGCCCAAACCAGATCATACAATTCATTGGGGTGGAAAAGTAAAGCAGAAGTGAGCCCTAATCAACGACACAAAGGAGCCCAGCTGGCCCTCCAGGTTATGGATGCTTTGTTTATACGCACCACTCCGCGTATCATGGTCCGCAAGCCTGAGGTGGAGGCGTTTGCGTTCATCATTGACTGCAACAACCTGAGTCTCGTGATCTTCGGCGACTGCTTCCAAGTCCCGAACAAGTCCATTCTCACGAGTTATATCCTCGTTTATGCCGTTGAGCCTTTCTTCCAGCCACTCGCTCCGATTCCTTAGTAGGGCATTACGTCGATCGCGCTCATAGGTAGCCAGAGATAGAGCTAAGTCCTCCACCAGATTCCTCCTCTCGCGTAGCAATGTCGAAACCCGCTCTTTGGCGAACTCAACAGCCTTTTTGTGACTATCGGCCAGGTAGTCAGCCAACGCTAGGAGGTCGGACTGATCCTCATAACGGGCTCGCAAGACACGAGCCACGGTAACTCCCCGATGAGCAGCGCGGTAGACCTCCAAGGAGTTCGTAAAGAGCGTTGGAAAAATATTGTATTCCCTCCCCAACGCGGTACCCTCGAGGGAGGTGATGTCCAGGTCCCCGAACATGACTCTGATCTCATCCTCGGTTTCGGGATGATCGGCTATGTGAGCGTAGCCTCGACCCAAGAGGTTATAGAACTCTTTCCATCGAGTCAAAGCTTCGGCTGAGAAAGTGTGAACTTGGGAAGAAGCCATTTTCGACGGAGATGTGTGTAGTGGAGCGATTAGAGGATGGAAGCAAATTATATGAGAGCGTTAATCTCCCAAACACCAACTCCGCATTTTATAGCGTCTCGAGAGTGGAGAAAAGTTGCAGCAATAATGCTTGTGGAGCCGGGTTAATTAATGTAAAGCGAGGGCTGCTCCTCCCGTGAATCATCAGACATGTCCTGATCCGCAATTTCAGGCCTGACAAATTCGGTCTCGCCATTATTAAAGCTGGGAGGGAGGCGAGCGCAACTATCGAAGAAGCCGCGAAAGGATTGTGTTGTTCCATCACGCATGAAGCTGGGCGGCGAGTGAACAGCTCTGCCACTTAAAAAGAGAAGACAGTGCTGAACAGGCATGACTATTGAGGAAAAGTGAAAGGCGAGCGCAACTATCGAAGAAGCCGCGAAAGGATTGTGTTGTTCCATCACGCATGAAGCTGGGCGGCGAGTGAACAGCTCTGCCACTTAAAAAGAGAAGACAGTGCTGAACAGGCATGACTATTGAGGAAAAGTGAAAGGCGAGCGCAACTATCGAAAAAGCCGCGAAAGGATTGTGTTGTTCCATCACGCATAAAGCTGGGCGGCGAGTGAACAGCTCTGCCACTTAAAAAGAGAAGACAGTGCTGAACAGGCATGACTATCGAGGAAAAGTGAAAGGCGAGCGCTACTATCGAAGAAGCCGCGGAAGGATTTGGTTACCCCTTCGTGTCGGAAAGCTGAGCAGGAGGTAAACAGTTCCGTCGTTTCAAAAACAGAACGCTGAACAGACCTAGCTTTCGAGGAAAAGGAGGCAACAAATCGAAAGAGCGAGTATACAAAAGAGAACAGAGAACCCCGAGTGACGAGTTCGTTGAAAGACCTCAAATTCTCTAGAATCAGATTCGACATCGAAGCCATGGAACTCAACATCGCCGGTGACGAACATCAAGATCGCAGTGGTGACGACGGCAGTGGCCACGACGCTCAACCCCGGAAAAGAAAAAGTCGCCAGCGCTACGCTCGGAAAGAAATCCAGGAGCTTGAAGCTTTCTTCGATGAATGCCCTTGCCCAAACGAGGAACAAAAGATTGAATTGGGCCAGAAGCTGGGAATGAATCCTATGAGAATCCATTTTTGGTTTCAGAATAGACGTTTCAGACTAGGTGTCCAACACAGGCGTAAGGAGATCACGGCCCTAAAAGAGCAGAACCAAAACCTTCAAATGGAAAACATGTGGTATGAGAAAATTCTCAGCACTATTACCTGCCCTGACTGCGGTGGCCCTACCACCCTCAGTAAATTGTTCCCCAGTAAGCCTTCTACGAAGATGGAAGGTGCTCATTTATCCCCCTGCTCCCTTGAGCCATCTCCGGTACAATCAGATCCTGCTAATGGCGCGCATGAGCAGATCGATCCTACAGAAATTATACCAGTGTCTTCGGAGGAAGAAGATACGTGTCGTTATGATCGGAGTCACCTCATCGAAGCCCATGAATCTCCTCCACAACAGCTTCCGGTAAGATCAGATACGGTTCAAGAGGAGTTAGAGGTTAGTCGGCAGGCTATCTACGCCACTCTGGACGACGAGAAGAAGAAATTCACTTGGCCCCCGGAGCTTCATCTCAAGTTCTTGGACGCAGTTCGACAGATAGGACTCGACTTCATAGGTCCGACAAGCATACTTAGGGTCATGAACGTACCGGGACTTACCAAGCAATTAGTCGCGAATCACCTTGGTTGCTACAGAAGGGCGTTAGGACAGCGTTATGCAGAACTGAATCCGAGCAATAGACTCGGCTACGAACCCAGCACCCTTATGACAAATGAGGCCCGGTCGAATCTGGACGACTATTGGGGATTTGATCAGGATATCCTCGCGAGTCATTTCAATATTCCTCAAGAACACGCATCACAAGTGCAACGAGTAAGCACTCCTCCGTCCGAGCAGCAGCTAGTCAGTGTTCATCCTGTCGCAGATCAGCCCACCACGCCCAGTGCTCAAGGGTTTGCCCAATCAGAGCATATGGCTTCAGATGATCTAATGGGAGAAAGCTTGGAGCACTCTTATTTCCCTAATCCCCAAGTGGGAGATGCTTGTGGTAGTCAATCGATCAAATCTCCTCTTATAATCCCAGACAAAGATGGAGGTTCCAGTTCGAAGAACCCGTCGGGCGATGCAGCTCAACCTACACATCAATCGTTCGAGGGGTCGGGTGATTTCTTCGATGAAGGACTTGATACCTGGTTCGATCAGTTGGAAGCTATTAAAGGTTGGCAACCATGATCTGCACTTGGTAATGGCACACCTAAGCTGAGGCCAGACTGGTTAGTCATTGGACATGCCCCAAGAAAGAAGGGGATGTACGCGAGAAGGATGTATCTCCTATTGTAAAGTTCTCATCGGTGCATGCGTTTGTTTCTTCAATAGCTAGAGTTGATTCTGCATAATGTTTTTCGCAAACGTCATCTCGTGTGTATACGGTAATTCCTTGTTATTAAGTTCAAGGTAAAATCAGCCCCGACGCGTGAAGGCAGAATTGATAGCATGAGTTACTAGCAGAATGTGATCGAGCTCGAAAGTGAAAGATTACTAGCGGCCCCAAACGCAATGACCGCAAAATCAGGGGCAATCTTTAAGTTTCGAGCAACTACAAATCTATTTCTCACGAGGCATTCAGGTCAATCAAATATAAAGCGTCGGGCTGTGAGAATGATGCGTAGTCAATCTGTTGACACATGCGAAAAAGGAGTCGCGTAGATCCGAAAGCAAAAACCTTTCTTGGCTAGTCAACAATGCAGAATGAAAGAGCATATATAAACAAACTCGCATTTATTTCATTCAGCAGGAAAGTTTACAAGTGGATCACTGAGGGGGAGCAGTAAACCCAAAATGAATTCTGACAAGCATCACAAAAAAGCTTAACTAACTCTCCATGCTATCCATGCCTTGCTTACAACCCACACTCCGGGAATCGAGGTCTACAAGCTTGAAGAAAAGGAGACGACATTTCTCCTTAAGTTCGTTCACCTTGGTGTCATAGTACTCGAACTCAAGCTCTAAGTCATGAGCCAGCACCCTCCCGCGAGCTATATCCATGCTCAGGTCTTCAAGCCTTTCCTCCAACCAGGCACACTGGAACCTCAGCACGAAGTTGTGCTAGTCTTGCTCAAAGGCGGTGTCAAAAAGAGCCAGACGCTCCACCAAGTTGTCCCTCTCACGGACCAGCATCGAAACCTGGGCGTGGGCGTATTCAACAGCCCTTTTATGGTTATCGGCCGTCAGCATGGCCAACATCAGGGACTCAGTTCGGTCCTGATAACGGGCTCGCACGATACCAGCCAAAGTGACCTCCCGGCTAGCAACTTCGTAAGCCTGCATGAAATTGTTAAAGAGAGTTGGGAAGATCACAAACTCCCTTTGCAGTTTCGTACCTTCAATACACGCAGTATCCAGGGCCGGAATCAGAGTACGAACTTCAACCTCAGCTTCAGGATGATTGTTTATGTAGCCATAACCCCTACCCAAGAGGTGGTAAAATCTCTCCCATTGGGTCGAAGCTTCAGGTAAGGAAACAGGCATAGAGGAGGAATCCATATGCGATGGAATGACGGAGAAGAGAGTGAGAATGTGAAGAGTGTTTGAGAGGCTGAGTCTGATAAGGCTAAAGTGTTAATCTTCTTGACATCAATCTATCACCTTATAAATGCTCGAGTACAGGGAGAAGTGGTAATAATATTTTATGTGCAGTAGAGCCAAGAGGGTTTCGTTAATGCATCCCCGATGAGTCACGAATCCACCACCGTCCTGTGATCTCGGGTTTTACGAAACATAATGGCGCCGAAAGGTGGGCAGGCTTGTTACTCTAGAGACTGGGCCAGGGGGACAAGCGTAGTGCTCGACAAAGCGAAATCAACGCAAGAGATCTTCAGGCTCCGTTCACGTAGAAAAGAGCAAAAAAGGACAAAGTGGGAATTACGAAGCCTTGAGAAAAACGCTCGTCAAGTAGCCATCACAAAAGGACGAAGTGGGAATCTCGAAACATTGAGAAGAGCGCTCGTCGGGTAGCCATCACCTTTGATCGAAGAACGGTGATCCGGCTCCTTTAACCTCTCAGAATTTGCAGAGAAAGTGAAGATCCAAGGAGGAACAAAGAAAGCTGAGTTAACGGAAAATCAAACAGTGATATCCCGGTCAAAATGTTCAAGGGATTCTGTCATTTACTGGAAGCGCCAGACTTGGAGGTCTCCGAGCTTGAGCTGCTGGAAGAGTTTGAAGATCTCAGGACCGAACCTGACACGAGGGCCATGGAGACCGATCCTTCTAATGATGAAACCCGCGGCTTGGTTAACGAGAACAGTACCCGCGACGGTTATCAGCGTCAGAAAGGGGAATATCTCAAACGCAACACTTCAGGTCAAGTCCATAAACTCGAATTGTTTTTCAGGGAATACCCCTATCCGGACATGGAACAGAAAATCAAAATGGGCCAGGAGATAGGGTGGGAGCCTCGGAAGGTCAAGTGCTGGTTTGAAAACAAACGAACCCGGCTGAAGCAGCAACGCGATCGGCACGAGTTAGCGGTTGTAAGGGAGGAAAATGAAAAGCTTCGAATAAAAAACACTCAGTACAAAAAAGCTCTAAGCATCGCTATTTGCCTGGAGTGCGGTAACCCTGTTCCCACGGACGGAGTATTCACTGAAGAGCCAGATCTGGGGGTTTATAATGCTCATTTGTTGCAATGCCCTTCGCAACATCTTTCGGAACAGGCGGGTACCGCCGAGGATCTACAAGAGGAAACTAGTGCTATAAGGTCAAAGTCGACGCCCATTGTGGAAGGGAACATGCGTCATGACAAGTCGGGTCCGCTCGATGATAAACTCACCATCATGACCAGCCGATCTGAGACCACTAAATCCCCTCCAGAGCAACCTCCAACACGACCAGATTCCGAGAAGAGTAACCGCCAAGTTGCTGACACCACTTCGGCTAGCAAGAAAATAAGATTTCGTTGGACCCCGGAGTTTCATAGCAAATTTGTTGATGCAGTTCAACAGTTAGGGATCAGTTTTGCTTGCCCATTGCGCATACTCGAAATCATGAACGTGCCGGGACTGACTAAAAATATGGTCAAGAATCACCTTTGGCGCTACAAGAAACTACTGAGAGATGGACGAGCGTCGCTAGACCAAGATAGAGGCGGTTCAACACGACCAGATTCCACGAAGAGTAGCCGCCGAGTTGCCAACCCTACTTCGGCTAGCAAGAAAACAAGGTTTTATTGGACCTCGGAGCTTCATAGCAAATTTGTTGATGCAGTTCAACAGTTAGGGATCAGTTTGGCTCGCCCATCGCGCATACTCAAGATCATGAACATGCCGGAATTGGATAGAAATAAAGTCAGGAACCACCTTTGGTGCTACAAAAGACTACTGAGAGATGGACGAGTGGCGCTAGACCAAGAGAGAGGCAGTTCAAGTTTAAATGATGAGCATGGCTGTGATCGCAATCCTCATGAAGCAGGAAGCATCCAATCACCTCTTAACACCGATGGGACTGACAATTACACGGTCGATTGTTCAGGCATCAATCAGAGTACTCCCATGGGTTATCCCAGTACTCCTCAGGAGTATGTACCGCAATTTCAGCAAATCGGGACTCCCCAGTCTGAGCACCGACTGGCCGTTAATACTAGTCCTACAGCGGATCTAACACTGGCAGGAGATGCACATACAATCTTGCGAGACGATTACGGAGATTCCGGCTCGAAGAATCAGGTGGTCCATGACGAAAATGGCAAAAAGATTCCTTCTCCAGTAGTCGACAATACTCAACCTGAGTGTCAATCGCTCGATGGTTCAGACGATATCCTTGAAAACATCTATTCTTGGTTCGATCGGCTGAATTCCCCCCTGAGTTACCCTGGTACTCCCCAAGAGTATGTACAACAATTTCAGCAGGTATGGACTCCCCAATTTGAGCACCAACCGATCGTTAGTGTTATTCCTACGGCGAATCCAGCATCGGGTACAAACCTACTGGACAACGATGAAAATACCAACTCGAGAAGTGAGGTTGTTCATGTCGAAAGTAGTGTGAGGAACCCATCGCCAACGGTTGAGGATGCCCGACTTGGGCGTCAATGGCTTGAAATTTCAAGCGAGTCCCTCAGTGAGCAACTCGGCGTGTGGATCACGCATAAACCGAGAAACCAGGTTGTTCATGCCGAAAATGGGAGAAGTCCGTCACCAGCAATTAAGGATGCTCAACTTGGACGACCCGAGCGGTCGGACGATCTCCTGAATGAGCAACTCAGCCTATGGGTCAAGCATTTTGGAACAAGTGCATCTTCGCAGTCGTGACCGGTACCGGCGACCGGACATCTGGTTCGAAGCTCGTGTGCTAAATCATTAGAAGGCTCAGGAGAGTGAGAGGTGAATACATCGAATGAATGTGTTACGGATTTCGTTGTAAAGTTCCCGCGGGAACATTGTAATTAACGCTGAAAACTAACCGCTCTGAGTGTCAACATTACCCTTTGAACGTCTTCGAGCCAAGGGCCATGGATTAATCACTTAATCCGTGGAGCAAATTCCATGAACGATGACTATCACCCGCGGAGCATAATGGGATCTACCCCCATTCAGCACGAAATACGTTTGGTCACGAAGCCTCCCATTTGGTAAAACGATGTATCGTTCCTAAACGATCTTCAACCGAATACCAAAGTAATGTCTCATTTCTTTCCCTTCTCAGGTGTTAAACGTGGATAAATCACCCAAGGAGCCATCTGTTCAAATAACAAAGCAGACGTTGCCCAACCGGGGGCAGCTGAACCATTGATATTGCAAATATTCCAAGCATGGATAAGCGGATTTGATAGACGTGGTTCATATCAATACGCGACGTCAGAACGGGATGAGAACCAAGAGTAAAGTTGTATTGTCCCAATTTGTCTTCAATTTGGGAATATGAGTTAACACTTGCTATTTATCCTTGATAGGGACTCACCATCAAGGAGGACAAATTTTGACAACATGTGTGCACTCGCAGGGGCACACGACCGAGGGTAAGATGTATCGTTCTAATTTTTTGAAAAATTCATGAACGAACAATAACATGTTTCTTCCGCATTTTCAGGGATCTCCAGCCGCGGGGGACAGGTAAGTATCCCTTTCCCCAATCCATTGAAAATGTTGAATAAAAAATAGAGAAGAAAAGAAAAGCTTTTAGAATCTGATGTCTAGAAAAGACATAGGATTCTAACTTCATTGGCATTCATGTTTTGAAACATGAGGTTATCTGAACATGCATTGGGCATCATAAAATCCCATTGACGGGTAAAATTTTTGGAGAAAACGAAAGAGATTTTTCCAATCAAAAGTTGTTCAAAACTTTCAAAGGACGTTTTCTCAAAAGACGAGAGGCAAAGCCTAGTCCAAACACGTCCTATACACACTTAAGAGAGAAATGGAGCGGATAAGACAGCAGAATCTGGACCTACGGAAGTAGGGACCATTCGCAGCGATTACATGGGTTGGGACGACGGAGGCATTCGTTTCATATCCCCCAAACACTACAGGTGACCGTTGATAACCCCTTTGAACGGCGGTTTTCATTCTTAACCCTGTCAAGAACCACCCCACATCGGGGCAAAATGGAGGTGAGTCCAGCAGCATCAGGAGAAAATGGTTAGAAATTTTCTTGCTCGGACTAACATTAATCTTTGTGTGTTGTTTATATGGTAATCCAAGTGCCATAGGATGATGAGAAGCATTCATTTCTCTATCCCACACACCGAATCCTTTGCATAGCCAAGTTGAGCCTGCAGAATCATTTCATAAACCCGTTGGTGATCATTGCACATTCCAAGACGGATGCAGCATCACTTCAGAAACGAAGAAGTTCAAGACTTAGGGTTTGCAAAAGAATTCCTAAGTTAATGTTTAACCTTGTTAGACCTTTGATCATAGGTCTAACGCGATCCTATGAAGATGAGAAAAAGTGGGATTTCAAAAATGAATGAGAAAAATCCACGGCATCGAGAAAAAGCAAAGTGCCTGGTAAAAGCAAGGCCGATGCTCATGAAAGCTGTTTGCTTGATCCCCAGTGAAACTTGGATGAAAAAAAAAAATTCTTAAAGGAGTCAAATAAAAAAAGCTGCTCCCCAAATGCTGCCAAGCACAGAACAAAGACATGGAGAGAGTCGGTCTCTGAATGCAACAAGGGACGCTCTCTAAAGAGCTGGTGCACACCTCAAAATCGGTTGTACACCTCAAAAACTAAAGATGCAGAAAGGAAAAGACAGGAGGTAAATCAGCAATGATCACCAATGTCAAACTCGTCATGAATTCTGGGCCAAAAACAAGCCTTTTTCGGTCCCCAATCCTACCAACATCATAACCCTGAAACAGTCTTCTCTGACTAAGACACTTGGGTTAACATACAGCTCAGCTCGAAGAAGTACGAGCAAGACTATTTCTTTCTCATTTTGCAGGGTTCTTGACTTGTAAACCCGGAGCAGATGGTGAAAACTTTCATTCAATGACCTTGACTCAAAAGTGAGTCCCCCTTGAAGACCAATATCCAAGCCCAACATTACGGTCCCGTGGAAGACCTCCCGACCGACCAAAATGTATGCGCTGCGAATGAGCCTAAAACCTAGGCACGGGTTAGTAGGGAATCGAGTGTATCCCCTATAAAAAAAAACACGATCGCAAAACAGGTGAGAAGACCTCATTGTCGAGAAATATTCCAATTGATGTTTTGAACAAACTCTTTTTGGAATTTTCAAACTGTTGATCCAGATTTTCCGTGTAAGGGATTTGTGATCACATTTGCATGTTGCAAGAATGCTTTGGATAACCCCCAGCATCAAAATGCACATTTCATGATTAAAACTTAAATCATACGGTTTTGTCAAAATGGACAGCCGTGGTCTTCCCAAAGATTACTAACGTTTTCTTGGTGAAGAAAAATCTTTCAGGCTCAAACTTATGCAGGATACTTGGAGAACCCAACTCCCAGAATGTCGCCTCAACAGACTCAAGTGAAGTTTTGTCAAAATAAAATCTTTCACTGCTTCAAAAAACTGAATTCCCGACAAACTTCGGGGTCTCAAAAAAAGGGGAAGAAAAATCCTTTTAAAAGAAAAAGTCCTATCAGACGTGGAGAACCCTCGTCCCAGGACCCATTTTCAAAATATCAAACAGTCTCATCGGACGTGGAGAACCCTCGTCATGAGACCCCTTTTCAAACATGGTAGATACCGCCTGAAGGGTCAACACAAGGTAGAAACCGCCTGAAGGGTCAACTCATGGTAGATACCGCCTGAAGGGTCAAATCAAAGGTAGATACCGCCTGAATGGTCAAAATCAAAGGTAGATACCGCTTGAAGGGTCAACACAAGGTAGATACCGCCTGAAGGGTCAACACATGGTAGATACCGCCTGAAGGGTCAACACAAGGTAGAAACCGCCTGAAGGGTCAAATCAAAGGTAGAAACCGCCTGAAGGGTCAACTCAAGGTAGAAACCGCCTGAATGGTCAAACCAAGGTAGAAACCGCCTGAGGGATCACATTAATGGTAGAAACCGCCTGAAGGGTCACATATGGTAGAAACCGCATAAGGGTCCACTCATTGATAAATATCGCAGTAAGGATCAACACAAAGGTCTGATCCACCATACGGATCAAAATTCTTGGCAAATCCCAAAGCGTGGGATACGCCTTCCTTAGGTTCCTACAAGTTAGGAATCCCATCATGGTATGACCTACCATACAGGTCAGAGCTTAATCTCCCTGGGATATTCTGAATGACGAGTCCTAGGCATCTTCTTGAAAGTCGTCGCAACCGGCAGCATCCGACAGGTGAGCTTCAGGTAAGCCTCTCTCACTTCGGCCCATGTTCAAATTGTTAGAGCAAACCGGAGATTGATTTGAGCTTTTATCAATAGGCATAAGGATCCGATGTCATAACATTTCTTCTCTTATTTTCCCAGTTGAGTCGGTTAGGAATCAGGTGCCACCTTATCTTTGAGAGAAACCTCTAACGAGATTCCTTTCAAAGAGGGGCAGCTGTTGACACCTGATTTTTTTTACCATTTATTATTGTGATTTTTATTCTTTAAAATTAATTAAAAATATCAAAAAAGGTCATAAAATCACAAAATCAACTTTGGAAGCCTTGGTTTAACCTTAGGAACCAATTTTGAACAAAAAATATTTTTCGGTATTTTTAATATTTTTCGAGTTTATTTAATTATAAAAATACCCAAAAAAATCAGAAAAATACCATTCGTGGTCAGAAAAATACCCAAAAATATTCGATAATTTTGTTTTAATTTCCTCTTCAAGTGTGTCACTTTAAATCTCAAAAATTCGGCTCGGGTCACTATGTTCCTTCACAAACATAAACCCGAACCGAGCCTAAAAAAAAAAATCATTTTCGAGTCTTTTAGTTTTCAATTCTCACTTTTTATAAGCTATGACATTGGATTCTAAAGTCTTAAAGTGCAATTAGGTCAATTTGCCCTCCAATTTAATCAATTTTTACCAAAAGGGCTTAATTGCACATTTTTCTTTCAATTAGTCCCCGGTTTCACGGATGTATACGTATGCTCTACGTATTTATACATCATACGTATTTATACGTTATGCATATTTGTATTGTTTGGTAACCTCTTTAACTCTTGTAATAATAATAATGGTTATTATTTTTAACACCTTTGTTAGTGCCTTTTTTTAGCATTTTTGTATTGTGAGTGCTATTTTTAAATAGCATTTTTTGTATTATAAATTGTGAGTGCTATTGTTAGTGCTATTTTTAAATGACATTTATTTATCATAAATTGTGAGTGCTATTGTTAGTGCTATTTTTAAATGGCATTTATTTATCATAAATTGTGAGTGCTATTATTAGATAGAATTTATAATTGTTAGTGCTATTTTTAAATAGAATTTTTGTATTATAAATTGTGAGTGCTATTGTTAGTGCTATTTTTAAATAGCATTTTTGTATTATAAATTGTGAGTGCTATTGTTAGTGCTATTTTTAAATGTCATTTATTTGTGAGTGCTATTATTAGATAGAATTTATAATTGTTAGTGCTATTTTTAAATAGAATTTTTGTATTATAAATTATGAGTGCTATTGTTAGTGCTATTTTTAAATAGCATTTTTGTATTATAAATTGTGAGTGCTATTGTTAGTGCTATTTTTAAATGTCATTTATTTGTGAGTGCTATTTTTAGATAGAATTTATAATTGTTAGTGCTATTTTTAAATACAATTTATTGGAAGGTATTTTTGGCTATAAAAGGATGGCAAGAGTTTTGAGGTTGAAGGGGAGAGACATTTTGTAGAGTGTGCAAATTTTTGAGAGCTTAGAGAGAAGAATACAAACACTCTCTATATTCTCATAATCTTGAGCGAGCAAAATATACTAAGTTCGGAATATTGATTCCGCATATTGCTAGCACAATTGTTGTGGAGTTATTAGTCGTCTCCCCGTTCGTCAATTGGTGGTGCGTCCGAACTAGATGCCTAACACTTGTGGAGGCTGAGATCGAAGAACATCGAACCGACACCTCCGTTCAAGCACGCTACGAGAGGTAATCTATTTACTCCCTTTGAGACTTTGTGATTTTTTTCGATTGAAATGCACGAAGTACGCCTCTGGAGATACATGTGTGGGTTGTTATTTATTTCCGCTACGTGTTACGTGGATCCCAACAGTGGTATCAGAGCCAATCCTTAGGTGTTTTCGTGCATTTAATTGATTTTTTGCAATTTTTGCAATACTATGGCCAATATGTATTAACGAATTGTTCGTCTTACATGGCTAATGGAGATTGATTATTTTATATGATAAATTAATCAACGTAGCAAAAATTGAGACTAAATCAATTTTGAATCGAAAATTTATGGCTATCTTATTTTACGTAAAAATTCTGAATATGATTCAACGTAGAATTTTTATTGTGCCTTCCTAAGTTTTAAATTGTGAATTTATTACTTACGTGAAAGGGTGGTGATCATGGAAAAATCCCTAATCAATGTGATTGATGTATATATGAATGTATGATGATTATTTATATATTTGGGGTTGTAATTATTAAATGGAGGCTGCGTACTCCTTTTATTTTTCATGTAATCTTTATTTTTAGCATAGTCAATTGTTGATGTAAATGCTACGAGGATTACGTGGAGGAGCCTTTTAAGTCGGCGAGCTCTTTGGGGCCCAATTCTTGAAGAGTTCAAGAAACCAAGAAGAAGCGAAGAGCGGTTCTCCGTTATTAAAATATTAAAATGATTAAATGTGGTCTCATTGGCTCGAGACCCATTAAATCATAATTCCATGATCACCACGTAGGATAGATGTTTATGTGATTGACATCTATTTATTTATTATGATTACGTGAGCATGTTAAACTGGTTAATGTGCAAAGTCAGACTTACCTCACCCAAAATTGCGCCTGCATGAAATCCTAGTTAGGAAAATCACTCGCGTTAGGTACCGAAAGGGCGTTGGTAACGACACCAGCGTAACCAAGTCCCCGAACCCAAAATCTCTGGTTCCGTAGAACTGATCGATCTCTCCCAATCGATCAGTAAGGTTTCCGGTCTACCCTCCAAGAAAGACCGGTGGCGACTCCAAATGCATGCACAAGTTGCACATGCCACCACGACCACACTAAGGTCGAAAGCGATCGACTCTTATCGTCGAATCCTCCTGAAAAATACTCCCGCCGCGATTTGGTATGGGCCTGGGAGGGCTCGCGCCGATCCAAGACCCGCGATCGGTAATCCATTAGCCGCGTCCGCTTCCGGACGGGTCGCGACAATATCTCCAAAAAAATCCGATTGTATCGAAGATGGTTCGAGGGAGTGGGGTGGTGAATGAGCATTTTCAATCCTCATATAAGGCTTATCAAGGAACATTTCGCCGAGAGTGATAGGGCCACCGCAATTAAGGCAAGCGATAGTGCTGGGAGCTTTCTTATACCTCATGTTCTCCGCTCGAAGCTTTTCGTTTTCCTCCTTTAGAATCGCAAGTTCTTGACGTCTGTGTTGAGCCCTCAATTTGGCTCGCTTATTTTGAAACCAAAACTTGACCCTCAAAGGTTTCATCCCTAGCTTCTGGCCCAATTCATTTCTTTGTTTCATGTTCGGGAGAGGGCATTCACTAAAGAAAGCTTCAAGCTCTTGGATTTCATTCTGAGTGTGGCACTGGCGACGTTTCCTTTTCCGGGATTGACCATCGCTGCTGCTGTTGTCGTCGCTGCTGAGATCCTGAACTTCGTTGCCGAAAGGGTTGGGTTCTGTGGTTCTGGTACCAGACGCCATCCTAGAATCTTCGAGATCTCTCAGTAGTTCATTTTCTGAGATTTTTGGATCAGTCACCTCTAGCAACTGATGGTAACTCTCAAACATGTTAGATCGAAAAATGTTCGATCAATTTTTGCTCACTCAGGGTTCTCTACTCTCTCATGTATGCTCACTCTCTCTAAATTTTCTTTTGAGTGGTTCTGTATGCCCATGAAACGTTCTTTAAACATGGATGAAGATCATCAAGCAAGCGTTGCTCCCAAGATTTCGTATTTCCCGCTTTGTCGTCTTCTTTCTTCTTTTCAACGTGGAGGGACACCAAATCGATTTCCTTTTCTCGATATCCATGTCTGTCTCCCACTTATTTTCAAAAAGGTGGAACTACGCTCGCCTCCCGCTCAGTTTTTTAATATGATGAGACCGCCAAATCCTTTCGCAACTTTTTTCGATAGTTGCGCTTAACTCCCGTTCAATTTTAATATGGTGACACCGACATATCTTTTTACAACTTTTTTAGGTTTATCAAGCCTGAAATCGCGGACTGGGACAAATCTGATGGTTCACCGAAAGAGCCACCATTGCTTTACCCAATTAACTTGGCTCCACGAGCATTATTGTTGTGCCTTTCTTCATTCTCGAGTTGCTATAAAAGGAAGAGTTAATGCAGAGAAGATTAACACTCTTACATAATTACCTTTTCGTATTTTAATCACTCTACCACACTCATCTTCTTCTCCCTCACTCCAACGAAAATGACCTCCTCTCCTATTCGCGCTTTCTCGTCCGAAATTTTGGCCCAGTGGGAAAAACTCTATAACCTCCTCGGTCGAGGCTATGCTCATATAGCCGATCACCCAGAAACTGAAGATGAAATCCGTATTTTGCTCGTGGAAATAGACACCACCTCCATCGAGGGCACTAATTTAGAGAGGGAATATAGAATCTTCCCAACCCTCTTTATAAACTTTTTAGAGACTTACCGTGTCGCTCATCGAAAAGCTACCGTGGCTCACGTTTTGCGAGCTCGCTATGAGGATCGGTCCAACTGCTTGGTGTTGGCCAACCTTGTGGCCGATAGTCACAGAAAGGCTGTTGAGTTCGCCAACAAGCGAGTCTCGATGTTGCTTCGCGAGAGGGGAAATTTGGTGGAGCGCTTGGCCTTATCCCTGACCACCTATGAGCACGACCGTCGTAATGTCGTGTTGAAGTTTCAATGTGAGTGGCAGGAAGAAAGGCTTGACAGCATTACCGCGGATATAGCCCATGGGAGAGGACTAGTTCGGGACCTGGAAATAGCCGCCGAAGATCACGGGACCAAGGTTGCCGATCTTAAAGGGGAATGTAAACGCCTTCTTCTTAAGCTTGCAGATCTCGAGTCTCGAGGTGGTGAGTATAAGCAAAGCATCAATAATATGGAGGGCCAACTAGGTTCCTTTGTGATGCTAATTAGGGCTCATTGCGGTTTTATGTTTCCACCCCGATGATTTGTATGATCTGCTTTTAAGGTCCCTCGATTGAGCGAAATGAATGAAAGCTCTAATGTGTGTGTCTCAACTTCTGTATGGATGACTTTCTCGAACACCTGACCACTCTCAACCTAGGCAAGCTGCGCTTTGACATTGATGATTCGAGCGTGTACATCTTGATTTTTTAATCTTGCTTATGATCGGATAAAGGAACCTCCCACCGCGATTATCCACAAAAAGACTTCTCTTCTCTACTTGTTTTTAACCTGTTTCAAATGAAAAGGCAGAATCAGAAGAAAGAATTTGAAAAATAAAGCATAAATCCTTTCAATTATATGCTTACTTGTGATTAATAGGGATAAGAGCTTTTACAAGGGTTTTGGCCTTGTGCAAAAGCTTTTATCAATATTCCTTAAAGGAAAGCATATCATTGAAAGGAATGTAATTCACGATAATCGCCTTTGATCAATTCCAAGAAAATCAATGGAATGTTCAAAAGTACACAATTACGATGTGTTTTAAATTCAATTGAAGATACGGTATCCAAATTAAAGCTGTTTGCTAAGAACGAGAGTAATTTGGATATCTATCTTTTCATTAAATTTGAAAAACACGAGTACTCTTGATCAATTATTGTGGATTACCAATGATGCAAAACATGCATGAACCAATTCAAGTTTATAGTTCCTTCTGGCGAAATTGGGATTGTATTGCCCTATACGGCCAAAAGGTTGTATAAGACTTTCAATTTCAATTTCATCCAAAGGAATTATAAAATTGATTTTGGAGTATTCGAGTGATTAGAAGAAATGCCACTATCACATTCCAATGACAAGTCAATAGAAATACAACAAATTTCAATCTGAATGTATATAAACACAAATAGATCCCTAATACAATCAATCTAAGGGATCAGATAGAGAAGATCTCAACAAAATAAATCATATACAAGAAGGCTAGAAATGAAAAATAAAACAAAGGAATGTGATCTTAATACTTAGAGATGCCCCAGTTACGATCTTTGAGACGTGACTTCAGGATCACCTATTCCAAATTGTCATCTTCATTAGAAGATACCTCAATGATGTCCATAGTAGGCTCTTCTTGTCCACTTGGCGCTCGTAATGGGATGACACCATCTTCATCTTCCATCAAGAACATTGGGAGGAAAACACACATATCTATCCTCAAAATGGCATTTAATCCAATCACCGGAATTATGCAATGAATATAATGATTAAGAGCTGTAACAAGTTCGAGGGATAGAAAAGTCTTACCAACCAAACTTAAGAGAAAATCAAGCTTCTCTGTATTTTTTGCAGTGTTAGGTATACTAACCTTCCATAGACAAACGCATGAGACAAGTGAGGGAAAACTCCTAAAAATCAAAAGATAGGGCTTGGTACCTAAAGCCAAGGTTCTCACCTCGAATTCTGGGAAGAGCCGATTCCATTGCACAACTATCGTTGCATTGGGACTCAATCCATAGTTCGAAGTGAGCGGAATTGAAAAGTGGATTACCCCATGTTTTTCCTCACGGAGATTCCATTTTCAATTCCTTCTATTGTGTTCCTAAAGAGGGCGCCTGGGGTTTTAGGCGCAATTGTGTGTATTCATTGTGTCGTGCTAAAGCAATAGACATGCATTTTATTTAACAATCACCGCTTCAATATAAACATCCACACAATCATACATCCAAAACTCCTGCCTGCATAAAACAAAGTTAACAAGCACTTCACCCCTTATTTCTCCCGTCTACAAAAACATCCAACACATTCGTTAGCATATATACCTCACTTTCGAGAGCATCTGCATAAAATTAGGTTAGAAGAATCAATCAACTTTTTAATCGGCTCAAGTCCACTAAATGGTTAAGAACCAGTCCCCAGCAGAGTCGCCAGTCTGTCGCGACCCTCTTGAGGTTGTTGGGCTCTCGAGGGCTAATGGGCCGTCCTGTCTGGTCGGACGCGGGCCTCCCAAGGCCCATTACCCAAATCGCAACGGAGGTATGCGTGATCGACTTTTAGTGTGGTCTAGTGACATGTGCTAAGTGTGCATGCCATGGAGTCGCCACCAGTCATTTTTTTAGGGTGTGATTGGACCACCCAATCGAATAGTTGGGAGTTTCTATTCAATTCTGCGAGAACCAGAGAAATGGTTTCGGGGACTTAGTTACACCAACTGTCAGAGTTGACGCCCTTTCGGTACCTAAGTTGACTGAATTTTCTAGCCTGAGATTCATGCGGATGAGTAAGGTATGAACCCTAAATCTAGAAATTCATGCAGATATGAGTGATTATCCTAGCAATCACAATCAGTAATAAAATGCGCAACTCAAGGAATCTAGATATGCAAATAAATCACATGGCATTCCTAGTAAGGCCCTATTTATCAATCACAGCTCAAGAATGATTTAGCTGTCCTAGCCATTCTACACATGATCTAACCTAAGAAAAGCATTAGGAAGCATCGAAGGAGTTCGAGAGTACTCACATGGGGTTCGCCGTGCCCTGGTTTGGTCTTGGACGAGCTATCGAGCTCATGCCGACCCGATTATATTTGGGGATCCACTCGGCGTTTTACACCATAAAATCATGTGAAACAAAAACGAAAATATTCAGCAAGGGGAATTTATTGTAGATGGTGGTCGATCTAATTGGACGTCAAGACTAAAAAAATATGCAGAAATTTACAAATTAAAATACTCGAATGACATTTTTTTGCCAAATTCAACTCTATGCGTCGTGAAGAAACACATGCAATTGAACTTGAATTTTGACTATTTATGAGTTCAAAATGAAAAGGAAATTAAAATAAAAATATTGACTATTTTTCTATATTTTTACGACATCGAACGCTATTTTTCTTCATTTTTCATGTATTTTTCTATTTTTGGAAAATATTAAAAAATATTAAAAAATATGACAAATTATTTTTTATCAAAAATGGTTCCTTTAGCTTGGTCAAGGCTACCAAAGATGATTTTTTAATTTTTTTTAACTTTTTATAGATTTTTTATGAATTTTTTAAAAATAAATTATGAAAGACTGATCAAAAATCAGGTGTCAACAGTGGTTGGATAATGAAGCCACTTCCTCTGAGTAACGAGACTCTTCCCTTGTCTTTAAATACTGCATTTAGAACTTTCTGCATTTTGTCGCAATTTTTTCCTTATTATACGTATAGGGAAACGCCTTTGGATCTCCGGCCGTTGGTCCAAATAGCACATCTTGTAATGCGGCCCATCTTGCATTCAATAAAACCATACATATTTTGTTAAGAACATATGGAACCACGAATCAGCCCAATGATGATACTAGTCTTTTGCACAGAAGCTTGAGGCCTGATTTGCCGTATGATTCCTGATTTCCAAAGAGATTTCCTTGGGGCTAGGATATCCAATGACATGAGGATTAGTCCCGTTTATACCTGTACCTATTTCAAAAACTCTTTCGAAAACACTTTCCATGATCATGCATGTCATTCTTATGGAGTACGAACTAACCATACTCATGACATTTCAGGCATATCATCTCAAACATGCATACCAGGTTGTTACGAGATTCAGATTTCTCCAGTAACCATTCTTATAGCATTGAGGAAGATGAAGACGAGAGTTATGCGTCTATCCGCAGAGATTGGAATGCATTTGAGGAATCGACGCCTCCTACTTCAGAAGAACCAATCATTGTTAATCTAGGAGACTCCGTGAATATCAAAGAGGTCAAGATCGACGGGCATTTATCCCGAAATGAAAGGCTTGAGTTCATAGAGTTATTAAAAGAATATCAAAACATTTTTGCATGGTCTTACGCTGATATGCCAGGCCTAGATCCTAAGATTGTAGAGCATGCCTTACCCACAGATCCAGTATCAAACCTGTCAATCAAGGCGGCAGACGGATGAAGGCCGAGTTGGAAGACAAAATTAAGGAAGAAGTCATGAAACTTCTTAGGGTAGGCTTTATTGAAGCTATCTCATACTCAGACTGGATTGCAAATATAGTCCTTGTCATGAAGAAGGATGGTGGAGTTCAGATCTGCGTGGATTACCGAGATCTGAATAGAGTAAGCCCAAAAGATGATTTTCCACTTCCTCACATTGATGTGTTGGTGGATAGCACAGCATGTTATGAATTGTTCTCGTTTATGGATGGATTCTCGGGATACAACCAAATCTTCATGAAACAAGAAGACAAACCAAATATTGCTTTTACCACACCCTGGGGGAACTTTTGCTACAAAGTCATGTCCTTTGGATTAAAAAACGCCGGGGCTACCTATCAGAAGGCCATGGTCGCATTATTCCATGATATGATCCACAAAGAAATTGAAGTGTACGTTGATGATATGATCGCCAAATCCAAGAAAGGGCAGGATCACGTACAGGTGTTAAGAAAATTATTTGAGCGCCTGCGCAAATATAAGTTGAAGTTGAACCCTAACAAATGTGTGTTTGGGGCAAGATCTGGGAAACTTCTCGGATTCATAGTCAGTAACAGGGGCATTGAGATTGATCCTTCAAAAATTCAAGCTATCCACGATCTATCAACTCCCTCCACAGTAAAAGAAGTGAGAAGCCTTTTGGGGAGACTGAACTATATTGCCAGATTTATCAATCAACTGTCTGATGTGGCTAAGCCAATCTTCAAATTGCTTAAGAAAGGCGCGAAAGTAACATGGGATGCTGAATGCAGCAAGGCATTCCAAATGATCAAGAACTATCTGATCACACCGCCGGTACTTGTGCCACCAATTCCTGGTCACCCATTGACCTTATATCTGACTATACAGCAGGAATCCTTGGGAGCCTTACTTGCCCAAACAAGCCCGATAGATGGTAAAGAAAGGGCAATCTATTACCCGAGCAAGAAATTCACGCCGTCTGAAGCAAAATATGTACCAGTTGAAAGGGCCTGTGTAGCAACAGTATGGGTACTTCATAGATTGAGGCAATATACCCTACACCACCACATCTAGCTCATAACAGAAAACGATCCTGTCAAA
Organism: Rhodomyrtus psidioides; assembly: GCA_021437785.1. Lineage (NCBI taxonomy): Eukaryota > Viridiplantae > Streptophyta > Magnoliopsida > Myrtales > Myrtaceae > Rhodomyrtus > Rhodomyrtus psidioides. The sequence goes on from JAILYB010000053.1 coordinate 1,109,387, forward strand.
TACCTCTTGGAGAAACCCGCTTTGATTGGGAAATTAGCAAAATGGCAAGTGATGCTGTCTGAATTTGACATCAAGTGTTCTCTACAGAAGTCAGTAAAAGGAAGAGCTATAGTTGATATGCTAGCAGAAAACCAGTCAAGCGGTGAGTCTCTTGAAGTAACAAGCACAGAAGGTCAAATTCTGAACTTAGCAGAGGACAAGTGGGTCATGCATTTCGATGGTGTTGTTAATCTATCAAGGGCAGGCACTGGGGCAGTACTGATATCCCCTGATGATCAACATTACCCTGTGGCGGCAAAAATAACTTTCCCTTGCACCAACAACATCTCAGAATATGAGGCGTGCATTCTAGGCATACGATTGGCTATTTCCTTGAAGATACCTAGGTTGCAAGTTTTTGGAGATTCCATGCTCATCATTCTACAGAAACAGGGAGAGTGGAAGACGAAAGATGCAAAGCTCATCCCTTATCACGAATACCTTGAAAAATTAACACTCGAATTTGAAGAAGTGTCATTCGAGTACCTATCGAGATCTCATAATCAATTTGCAGATGCGTTAGCCACCCTTGCCTCAATGTTGCAAACAACTGGAGGGTTGGATATAGAACCCCTAAGGATCAATATAGTTGAAAGACCAGCTTATTGTATGCTAATCGAAGAGGAATTTGATGGGGAACCATGGTATTACGACATCAAGAATTATCTTTCAAAATGGGAGTTTCCTGAAGGATGCCAGCCAAGAGATCGGAGATACATAACCAAGATGGCCAGCAAGTTCTTCCTCAGCGGACAAATTCTATACAAAAGGTCGTTTGACTCTACTCTGTTGAGGTGCGTAGATTCCAAGGAAGCAAATATTCTCATGAAAGAGATCCATGAAGGTATATGTGGGCTCCACATGAACGGCCACCTCCTCGCCAGGAAGATCATGCGGCTTGGCTATTTTTGGATGACCATCGAATCAGACTGCTGCTAGCATGTCCGGTCATGCCACCAATGCCAAATATATGGTGATAAGATCAATGCACCCCTAAACGAACTACACCAAATGTCTGAAGTTTGGCCTTTCTCTATGTGGGGGATAGACATGATAGGGCCTATTAATCCTGTGGCTTCAAATGGTCATCGCTTCATCCTAGTAGCGATTGATTATTTCACGAAATGGGTAGAAGCCAGTTCTTACAATAACGTCACTGTAAGAAATGTGGCAAGATTCGTCAAAAGAGACATCATCTCCCGGTATGGTACCCCTCAAGCGATCATCACAGATAATGGGTCTAACCTGAACAATAAGATTGTCAATGATCTATTGGATCACTTTGGTATTCGACATCTAAATTCATCCCCCTACCGCCCACAGATGAATGGGGCAGTGGAAGCAGCCAACAAAAACATCAAAAGAATCTTGGCTAAAACAGCAGAAAACTACAGGGATTGGCATGAAAGGCTGCCCTTCGCCTTAATGGCTTACCGAACGTCAATCAGGACTTCTACAGGGGCAACTCCCTACAGTCTGGTGTATGGGACGGAAGCAGTTTTACCCATGGAAGTTAAGATTCCCTCTTTGAGAATCTTGTCAGAGGGTAAACTCTCCGAGCCAGAGTATTCCAAACACAGATACGAACAGTTGAATTTAATAGACGAGAAGCGTCTTAAAGCCATTTGTCATGGACAAACTTACCAGAAGAGGGTAGCCAGGACGTTTAACCGAAAGGTCAAGACCAGAAATTTCGAAGTAAATGACTTGGTAATTAGGAAGACTTTGCCGAGTAATATCCATCCGGGAGGTAAATTCACCCCGAATTACGAAGGCCCCTACATTATCAAGAAGATTCTCACTGGAGGAGCATTGATTCTTGTAAACTCCGAAGGAGAAGAACTGGGGCACCTTGTAAACTCAGATGCTGTGAAGAAGTATTACCCTTGAAATAAAATTAGATTTCGATTATATGACTCATCCCGGATTGAGCCGAGTCATCATAATAGTCATTGCATAAGCATATCATGCATCCATGCATACATTAGCATGTGTTCAATATTGCAGGACCCAAGGAAGCAAGGTCCTCTATGGCAAATACCAGGAATGTCTGATGAAGACAGCAGACAGCAAAACGAAGAGCAGGAAACTGCAAAGGATGGCACATGGGCACGCTCCAAAATGAATGAAGCCATTGAACATGATTCATTGCCCCAATCAGACGAAGGCATCATCGCCATAGGTCAAAATGGCTGATTTATATAATCTACGCATTGGCATTCAGATGAGAATGCATGATCAAGGAGACCTAACGGCATGGTGGTCAGATTTGCATGAATTTATGGATTCCCATTGGAACGCATGATCAAGGGTAAGGTGTATCGTTCTAATTTTCTGAAATTCGAGAGCGTACACCGACATATTCCTTTTATATTTTTCAGGGATCCCTAGCCACGCTGAGCAGGTAAGTATTCATTTCCCAATCTCTTAGGTTTTAAGACTGTCAGGATCCCTATCGCTAGAACTTGAAGGCTTCTTGGAATATAGCATGCATTCAATTCTCATGACTAGAAAGATGCAGAATTCTCACAGTCACGACATTGGAATTCATGTCTAGACTTGGAGGTTATCTGAACATGATTGAAATATGCATTGTGCATCATAAATCCCCTTTGAGGGTAAGTTTTGGAAGAAGCAAAATGAACTTTTCCAACAAGAGTTGTTTAAATTGTTCAAAAGGATGTTTCCTCAGACAAGAGGCCAGCCTGATCTAAACATGTCATATACACACTTGAGAGATGAGTGGAATGGTAAGGATAGCGGGACCTTGACCTATGGGCGTAAGGGTTATTCGCAGTGATTACATGGATTGAGACGACGGAGGCATTCGTTTCTCTATCATAAACACTACAAGCAACCGTTGATTACCCTTTGAACGACGGTTTCATTCTTTACCCCTGTCAAGAACCACCCCACAGTGGGGCAAACTGGAGGTACGTCCAGCGGTATCATGAGGTAAATGGTTAGAAGTTTTCTTGCTCTGACTTGCATCAATCTTCGTGTGTTGCTTGTCATTTTAACTTCTATGGTAATTCAGGCGCTTTAGGATGATGAAAAGCATTCGTTTCTCTATCCTATACACTTTTACCCTTTGCACAGCCCAGTTGAGCCTGTACTTCGTTTCGCAAACTCGTTGGTGATCATTGCATATTCCAAGACGAAAGCAACGTCACTTCAAGAGCAGTCACTTCAAGAGCAGAAAAAGTTCGAAAGATATGATTTGTAAAAATTCATGGACTAATGTTTGAGTGCTGAGATTCAAGTTGTACACCTAGCACACTCATTTGAAAATTCTGGTCCCCAAAAGAAAAGAAAATGAGGGATTTCGACAAAAGATGAAAAAAAAAAAGGAGAGAAAAATTCGATTATGGGCATTAAGAAAAAGCAAAGTGCCTGGTAAAAGCAAGGCCAATGCCCGTCCAAATACTTGTACACTTGTGAACCATGTGTTTGATCTTGTAACTGCCAAAAGATGGCATGATACCTTTGTATAGGTCACTAGTGAGATCTTGTTGTAAAAGAAAATTTCAAAGGAGTTGGATTGCAAAAGATACTCCCAGATTATGTCACATTCAGATGATGAAAGCATAAACAAGATGTTGACACCGTCTCAACATGAAAGAGATGTTCTCTAAAGATAAATGCGCGCCTCGAAGACGGACGATGCTCTCCAAAGACTATTAATGCACTTCGAAGACTGAAGACGCTCTTTGAACCAAAAGGGACAAGATCAACGGCAGACCTGCAGTGATCACCAATGTTATACCCTTCGCGTATTCTGGGCCAAAAACAAGCCTTTTTCGGTCTCCAATCCTACCTATGTTACAACCCTGAAAAGCCTTTTCCGATTAAGGCACTTGAATTGACATAAGGTTTAATGTCTAAGCTTAGCTCGAAGAAGTTCGAGCAAGATTATTTCTTTCTCATTTTGCAGGTTTCTTGACTTGTAAACCTGGAGCAAACATTGAAGACTTCTCTTCGAAAGCCTTGACTTGCACGCAAGTCCCCCTTTGAAAACCGTTGACCAAGCCCAACATTACGGTCCCCCGGAAGTCCTCCTGATCGATCGAGGTGTATTCATTGCGAATGATCCTAAACCCTAGGCGCGGGTTTGATAGGAAATTCGAGTGCATTCTTGGTAAAAGACCATTATCTCAAAACGGTGAGAAGTCATCTTTGATGAGAATACTCCAATGGACATTTTAACCAAACTTTTTTTGGGTAATTTCAGATTGTTTGATTCAAACTTTCCTCACAAGGAATTTTTGATCACTTCCGTATGTTGCAAGGTGTTTTGGATAACCTCCAGCATCGTAATGCATTCATTGAAATTTTTTCATGACTATGATATAAGTCATAAAGTGCTGTCAGTTTGACAATAGATATCACTTAAAGACCATTGATGTGCCTTTGATGAGAAAATTTTCAGATTGGAGCTTCTGTAAGATTCTTGATAACTTCGGTTCCTAAAATGGCTTGTATCACTCTTGGTGAGAAACCATTCACATGACTAAGCTTCTGCAGAATTCCTGGCAAGCCCAGATCTCAGAAGAACACAACCTCTTTTGGTAAGAAAGAGTTTACATGTTCAAGCTTCTGTAGGACCCCCGGTATCCCCAGACCTCAGAATGCTACTTCATTTGAGAAGAATAACTTTCAAGTTGGAGCTTCTGCTGGATTTCTTGCAACTTTAGATCCCAGAAGAGCATATTTCTTGGTAATGATTGTTTAAACTTCTACAGGACTTGTGGTAACCCTAGGTCCCAGAAGGACACATTTCCCTGAGAAGAAGAGTTTATATGCCTGAGCTTCTGACGGATTCCTGGTAACCCCAAATCCCAGAAAGCTATCTTTCTTGGTTTAAACATCTGCAGGACTCGTAGCAACCCCAGGACTCGTGGCAGCCCCAAGTCCCAAAATGACTCCTTTCTCTAAGAAGAAGTTTATATGATTAAGCTTCTGACGGATTCCTGGTAACCCCAGATCTCAGAATGCTATCTTTTTTGGTTAAACTTCTACATAACCCATGGTAGCCCCAGATTCTAGAAGGATACCTTGCTCTGTGAAGAAGAGCTTTCAAGTTTATTTTCCTGCAAGATCCTTGGTAATTCCATATATCAGGAAATCACATTCTTATGAACAGTTTTGTAGGTTTGATCTTTCTGCAGGATGCCTGGAGTACCCAGATCCCAGAATGTCACCTCCAATGACAAAAGGACAATCTTCGAAATCATCCCTCTGTGAGATTTCAAATTTACAGGTTTGATCTTTCTGCAGGATGCCTGGAGTACCTAGATCCCAGAATGTCACCTCCAATGTCAAAAGGGCAATATTCGAAATCATCCCTCTGTGAGATTTCAAATTTACAAGTTTGATCTTTCTGCAGGATGCCTGGAGTACCCAGATCCCAGAATGTCACCTCCCATGTCAAAAGGACAATATTTGAAATTATCTCCCTATATGAGATTCTAGTATTACAGGTTTGATCTTTCTACAGGATGCTTGGAGTACCCAGATCCCAGAATGTCACATCCAATGTCAAAAGGACAATCTTCGAAATCATCCTTCTGTGAGATTTCAAATTTACAGGTTTGATCTTTCTGCAGGATGTCTGGAGTACCCAGATCCCAGAATGTCACCTCCCATGTCAAGAGGACAATCTTTAGAAATCATCTCTCAGTGAGATCCCAGTGTTACAGGTTGGAACTTTCTGCAGGATACCTGGAGCTCCCAGATCCCAGAATGTCACCTTCAATGTCAAAAGGACAATATTCAAGATAGTCTTTCTGTGAGATCTCAAGTAGCCCTTAGATCCCAGAAGAATCTCATCAAAGTTTTTGCAGGTTTAAGTTTTCTGCAAGATACTTGGCATCCCCAAATCCCAGAATAACGCCTTGCATGTCGAAAGGACAATTTTCAGAATCAACTTTCTGTGAGGTTCTAGGTAACCCCTAAACCCAGAATAGCCCATTTGGTGAAGCCTAAAGATTAGAAACACCTCACTTGTATGAATCCTAGTTAATTCCTTAGAATATATGATCAAAAACTATTGACAAAGTCTGCTTTCTGTGAGGTTCTAGGTAACCCATAAACTCAGAATAGCCCATTTGGTGAAGCCTAAGGGTTAGGCACACCTCATTTGTATAAATCCTAGTTAATTCTTTAGAATATAGGATCAAAATGTTCGACAATCCCTAAGAGACTAGGTGCGTCATCCATAGGTTCTTGGCAGAAAGGAGTCCTATTCTCGGCCTGATCTCCCTGAAGGATGAAAATGTTCGACAATCCCTAAGAGACTGGGTGCGTCATCCATAGGTTCCTAGCAGAAAGGAGTCCTATTCATGGTGTGATCCACCATACGGATCAAAACTTCTGACAATCCCTAAGAGACTGGGTGCGTCATTCACAGGTTCCTGTCAAGAATAGGAATCACATTCTGGTACAGCCTACCATACAGGCTAGAGTTTAACCGCCCTAGGATACTCAAAAGACGAGTCCCTAGGTATTCACTTGAACCCGCCATACACCGCGCATGCCACATGAGCATCAGGCAAGTGATCAAAAGGTAAATAGCAGGTGGATCTCTATACTTTCTCTCTCACGTCGGCAAAAGAATAAGGAGCAGAGCGTTCACCAGCGTGACAAGAAAGATTGAGTGTCAAGATTCGTTTTTCTTTCTCCCAGTCGAGTCGGTCCAGACTCAGGTGTCACCTGTCTTTGAGCGAAACCTCTCACGAGATTCCTCTCAAAGAGGGGCAGCTGTTGAGACCTGATTTTTGACAAAGTCTTTTTCAGCTTTATTTTGAAAAATCACAAAAAATTCATAAAAAGTCAAAAAATTACAAAATCAACTTTGGTGGCCTTGGCCAATCCCAAGGAACCATTCTTGACCAAAAAAATAATTTTTCATATTTTTCATATTTTTTAGTGTTTTTAGAAAATAGGAAAATACTAAAAATATCACAAAAATAGTATTTGAGGTCACAAAAATATAGGAGAATAGTCAATATTTTTCTTTTAATTTTCTTATCATTTTGACCTCATCAAGAGTTGAAATTCAAGTTTAATTTTGTGTGTTTCTTTGTAACGCACATGGTTAAATTTATCAAAAAATATGTTCTGAGTCTTTTTATTTGCAATATTTTGCATTTCCCAAATCTTGACATTCGACTTGATTGCCCCACATTTCAATTTGGTTCAATTATGCACTGATTTGATCAATTTTGGCCTTAGGGACCTAATTGCATAAAAATCTTTTCATTTTAGTCCCTATAGTGCCAATTCTGAAATTAAACTTTTCTGAAGGACACCCATAGAGCCCCAATGCTTCCTCCCTGTAGTATTCGACCCCCTGAATCTAATAGTAGGCCCAATTAGGGTCGATTCGTCCATTAAGAACATCAATTTGGAAAAAATTGATTTCGGATCATGTCTTAAATTTGGGGCTTTCGCACAAATTAAAACCAATTTAGCCCAAATTTACATCTTTCAGATGAAATTTGTGTCATAGAGTTTGATTTCATGATCAATTTTGTGATTTATGCTCATTATGGCACTGAATTTGGGGAAAATATCGAACTGGGTCAATTGGGTCGGGTCAAACCCAACCCAGTCAACCCAGTTGACTAAGTTAGAACAGAACGCTCTGTTCTTGTTTGCTCGCACGCAATAAGCCCGCAGAGAAAGCGAGGGCAAAGCAAACCTCAAATCCGCACGCCCAAAACTACGACCTTCCAAAGATCACTCGTCCGCACGATTTCGACGATCTTCAGAGGGCCAGAACCTACGACGCGCGTGCGAGTTCGACTGGGAACTCCCAAAACAGAACCGGCGATGAGGATTAAAAGGAGCAGAGTTAAAGTCAGTAAAAAAAAAATTCGGTTATGGGGATTTCATAACAGACGACGAGAGCGAACGGGGAGCTCGCGAAGAGAGGTGAAGAAGAGAGAGAGAGAGAGAGAGAGAGAGAGAGAGAGAGAGAGAGAGAGAGAGGAGCTCGTCCGCCATCGAAGGAGCTCACGGCTGAAAGCTTCAAAGGCTCGGCCAGTGCATTCCAAGCTTCATCAAGCCACGCTGTCGCCATCTTCGACTTCGTCTCGACCTAGCGAACGCTACGAGCCAGCTCGCTCATCAGTTTATCATAGGAAAATGTGAGTCGAGTCCCTAAGCTCGAGCTCGGCCTTTAATGGCAACTCAAGCTAGAGCCATTCATTGGCTCCGATTTTGATTGTAATCTGTTTGTCTCGATTCCCTGAGCAACTTTACCTTTGATTGCATGTGATTTCGTCGTGTGAAAACCCGAGTCGGCCTTCAACTCTCTTGGATTGGTCGTGACCCCCATGGCTCGTGTTAGACCAAACCGAAGCTCCGCAACCCCAAGGTAAGTTTGCTCTGGCTCCATAGATGCTGTATGATAGTTAAAAATGCTTGTTCAACGTTAGAAATGGCTAGGGCGGAATCCCGTCGGAGATTAGCTTCGGCCGGAGATGGCATGTTTGTGAGTTGTGATTCTGCTATGTCAAGGCTTTGATATGTTGTAGAGGAGATCGAAACGAGTCTAATGGCGTTGGTTTCGCGAGATTTGGGTATCGGAAGGCCGAGATATGGCTTTCCGACGAGACGCCGGTGAGAGGCTGCCGGCGCCGGTCGTCTTCTCCGGTGGGTCATTGACTGGTCAACGGCGGTTGACCAAGTCAACTCCCACGTGTCGCTGACGTGGTGCCCACGTGGCAACCACGTCAGCTGTTCGGTTAATAACCGAATAAAAAGAATTGATCCAACGGTGAGAAATGTGACACGTGTCACGATCTTGGAATTTCGGAAATAAAAAAATGATTTTCAAAAATAAAAAATGCTTTAGATCGGACGGTTACGATTCAACCTAGCTCCTTAATCTGGACCGTTAGTTCCATACATAGATCTGGTCGTCTGCGCGTCGACACGTGGCGCAATCTAAGCGTTAGGTTTAAATTTGAGCGGGAATTAAAAATTTGAGCGGGAGAAGTAATGCGGCGCCGTTTTAGCGCGGGCCCGGATCCGGGCTGGGCCGGTCGCCGCGGGTCATGGGTCGGGTCACCCGACCCGGCTCGAATAACCTTTTTTAATAAAAAAAATCAGAAAATGATTTTAAAAATAAAAAAATTCAGAAAAATCCTAGAAAATCCAAAAAATGCTAGAAAATTCCAGAAAATTCCAAAAAAATGTGGAAAATTGTGGAAAAATCCTAGACACTCCTGAAATCCCCAAAAATTGAGGATTGACCACAGACAACTGGTCAACCCTATTTTTGGGGTTTCTTATCCATTCTTCCGAGACTGGACGATATTACCCTTTAGGGGGTAAGTCGCCTCTGCTTTATATGCGAGATAAGGCCGATAATGCCAATGTAAGAATTAGGGTCGAGTAGGCGACCAATTCTTAGGTTTGGGTTTTCGAGTCCCGCCTCTTTTCTCAAAATGACGATTTTGCCCCTCATTGGGAAAATCGTCTTTCTTGTTCCAATCGAGTTCTGAAAATTGCTTAAAGTTAGGGTTTGGGTCAGGTGGACGACCAACCCTAATATTTAAGATTTTTAGATCTCATCTTTATCCAAAATGACGACTTTACCCCTCCGATGGTAAAATCACTATTAAATTCCAGAACAATCCTGGAAATTCCCGAAAAATAGGAAATGGATTGGATTAATGGCCAATCCCATTTCCCATGTCTTTTGACTTCCCAATTAATCTAAAATGACAAATTTACCCTTTCGAGGTGAATTATCCCTGAATTTTTTAAAATTACGATTCTGCCCCTTATGGGCGAATCATGTCCAAATCACTCGTAATCCTTGATTGATATTTCTCTAGGCTAATAGGGCCTCATTAGGGATGCCATCCTGCTTTCATGTGTTTTATCCGCATGTACTGGATCCTTGATTTGCGCATTTACCTTTAATGATTGTGAGTGATAGGGTAGTCATTCCCATCTGCATGAACTCCTAGATTTAGGATCTATACCCCACTCATCTGTATGAAATCCTAGGATCAGATAAACCATTCAGCTTAGGTACCGAAAGGGCGTCAACTCTGACAGTTGGCGTAACTAAGTCCCCGAACCCACTTCTCTGGTTTCCGCAGAATCGAATAGACCACTCCCAATTATTCGATAGGGTTTCCGATTGTACCCTCCACGAAACGATTGGTGCCGACTCCTTGGCATGTACACTTATCACATGTCACTAGACCACACTGAAGGTCGACCACGTATATCCAGCCGTTACGATTTGGGTAATGGACCTTGGGAGAGGCCCGCGTCCGATCATGCAACATCGGACGGCCCATTAACTCTCGCTAGCCAGATATGACCGGCTCGAGAGGGTCACGACAGACTGGAGACTCCACTGGGGACTTGCACTAAACCAGAATCTCTGGTTACGAATTTCAGAGGACTTGAGCCGATTAAAAAGTTGTTTGGTTTATCTGACATTATTTTCTGCAGATGCTCTAGAAGGTGAGGTACGTACACTAACCATTGTGTTAGATGTTTTTGCAGATTGGAGAAATAAGGGGTGGAGTGATTGTTGACATTTTTTCCTGCAGGTTGGAGTTGGGAATGTATGTTTATTTTTATGCACATAATGAAGCGGTGTTTTGATACAAACTGCTGTGCATGACCTTGCATTGTGATGATCAAGACACATCGCACACACTGGCGGTCAAACCCCGACTGCAAACCACCCCTAGGTTATCTTAGATAGGGAAAGGATGTGAAAGGATCTCGTGTTTGATGGCACTTGAGACTTTCATGTTCGTTCCCGCTCACAATCCAAATTGGCGATATCTAGCCCTCTTGGGTAGGTACTCTTGGGGAGGAATCTGCCATATTTGGATCGTGGGAGCCTGAGCCATAGGCTCATCACCTGATTTTTTATTTTTAGAGTATACCCCCCACTTGTCTCATGCGCATGTCTATGAGAGGTTGGTATACCTAAAACCAAAAAAAAAAAATCGCGGATCACTGTAAGTATGATTTCTCCCTCTACTTGTTCATTTCATAGTGAAATTTCATGATAGAAAATTCATGGAAATCAACCGAATGCCCTGGGTGTTTGAGTTTACAAATGAAAATTTTGACAATGAATTTTAGACGCAAAATTGGAACACTTCTAAACCGTCCCTACGGAATAAATGGTTCATCCAAATTTTCAATCATGGATTAAGATGACATTTTTTATGTCTAAAATTCTTCCAATTCAAGATTTTGGGGCATAAAGTTAAGGCCATGTTTGTAATCACATTTTGTGTAAGTGATTTCTTAAAAACAAGGATCACATGATTTTTACAAGAAAAATGTCACAAAGCAATCTTTCAAGATTAAAGCTCCCATTTGCGTATTAAACGTTTGGAATTAAATGGGTGATTGATTGATGACCATGGATCTATCTTTTAATGACGTCTCCTCTTATCTTGTAATCTTGGCGGACATCAGATGCCCGTAAATAGGGATTATGGGATATGTATTGTCGCCTTGCTTTCATTATAAAATGCGACTTTATTAAGAGATGTCTTTGCTATGTAAAATGCTAAGTGTGTCTTCTTTCTGACAGGTTATACATGACAGACATTTATTGAGGATTTCTTCATCTAATCACATGCAAGATATGACCGAACAACGGTAAAACTGTAGTCATTTCAATAAAAACTTCGAGTGTTATACTTGACTTGCTCGGTTATTTCTTTTGCTAACAGGTCAAAATGGGTGAAGGCCAATGATGCGAGACTTATTTTCCCTGTAACATGAAAGGAAATGCGCCTTCACCAGGCACCGCCCATTGGGTTTCCAAAATAAGATGAATCGACTATGATAAGCCTGGAACAAGACAACATGAAAAAGGGGAAACCTGATTTGGATCGACCTCTCTAAGTCAAAAAGGGTGTAGTCGTTCCAAATTAAATTGATTTGTTTAAACAATGACATGGTCACTCACACTTGCAGGTGATTATAAAAGATGAATGAGGATCGTTAAGGAACATTCCTTCGTCTTTGATGCTCAAAGTGATGGGAGCTGAGGAAAAATACTCTGGGGATAGTAAATCTGTGATCGTTTCAATTAGAGCTTTTTGTGCAACAATTGACGTATTCCTTCCCCATGTCATGTAGGTGAAATAAAAGGATTGTGTGAGGTCGACACTTGTCCCTTTAAAGAAGACTCAATTGTAGACCCTCAAAACTGGAGGCCAATGTGACATGGCATGATCGCCAGTTGAAGCACGTCTCAAGGAGTACAAATACTCGTGTTTCTCACCATGAAATTGATGATCACTCAACCACAAAAGGGTGTATATCGTTCCTCATTTCAATCCTCTCAAGCTATGAAATGATCATCTCCTTTTCTATATGTAGGGATGAAGAAAACTGAATGCTTATTTGCGAAGTAACACTTCAAGGTGTAAATGTACACAAATAGAGATAAATCTACACTTGTAGATCTCAAGTAGTAGGGTGCTTGAGGAGCGTCATGAAGTCATGACAAATCAAAAAGACCATGAAGAGATAATCGTTGCCCATCTTTGAATCAAGAGGGAGTACTTGTTTTAGTAATTGATTTTCATAATCAAAAGTCAAACATTTTTCTTTCTCTCTAAACAGATTGAAATGCATCAATAGAGCGAAAGTGGCGAAAGATCACCCAACCTCAAGGAGAGTGACAGAACGCAAAAAGTGTCGAGCATCGTGCAACATCAAATGCCGAGACCTCCGGATAATTACGATGAAGTTTCATCCTCTCTTGTCACAAAAGGGAGTAAATTGTCCCTTATTCTGATTTCATTCCATACGAATGACTAAGATGCTTCTCTTTCATGTACAGAGAATGTTAGTTTAAGACAGGTGTCAGAATACATTGAAAGGCGCGAAACGCCAAAATTACTTGACATGGAAGTGATTAACTCAACCAACAAAGAAGGCATTAGCCTGATACAATGGAGCTTCATATGGCTAAATCAGCTAACTCAAGGTGGAGTACTCAGTTGCTGGAGGCAAATCATTTCCCTATCCAGAAAGTATGCCGAAGTCGAAGACATCAGATTTGCCATGGTGATACGTGGGGCAAGTCCCCGAAACGATGGTTATCACTCATGGAACGTAAAGGAATGAAATCCATCCATTGAGTACAAAAAGCGTTTTGCCATAGCAACAATGCTTCCAAGAAGAACGATGCCGAGCCATCCCTCTTGATAGAAAAGGACGTATCGTTCCTAAATAAATTTCAATCAGATGCGGGAATAATATTTCCTATCTTTTTCCTCTCAGGTGATGAACAGAGTCAAGACACCCAAGAAGCAACGACTTCAAATGACAGAACAGGGAGTACCCACTTTTCATATCATCTCACACATGCATTTAGGATAGATGATTTCGAGAGCATCATAATGGCTCATTCTGCGAACAAAATTCTCGAGAAACCTTGAAAAAGTTTCTTAACAATTAGAAGTTTCATTGAAAAGAGCATTCAAAAAGAAAGAATTCAAAATTTACATATTGGCATACTTGATAAAGAGATACTTTCTGTGAACAAGAATGAAAGGCACGAATCCACTTTTCGTTGCAAACAAGAATCATCTTAGATCACTTGCATCATACATATCATGCATGCATCATTTATATGCAAATTATTCCTTGAAAGATGTCGACAGGTCAAGGCAAAAGAATCCAAATAAAAGGGAAATGCCAAGACCCAAGGAACGATGGGTAAATTGTATCAATTCCAATTGCCCATTTTGTATGCTGTTCAGACATGAACCTTCTTTCCTTTGATAGGGAAATATCAAATAGTTCAATGGCAACTATGATGGCTGATATTAAGGCAATGCCGGAAGCCTCCCAAGCCAGACAGACAGTAGTTCCTAACAACTCAAGTCCATCACTTGCACCCGATATAGCTGATAATGAAACGACGGGAAATACTCAACGTACGGAGGAGGATATTCGTGAGCCGAATACCCCGTCGCAACAAAAAGCGTCCCCTGGTGTTATCAACCTCGAGAAGGAGGAAAAGTGAAGCAAACTGTAAAAACTGAAGTGGAGGCAAAGGGAGTTCGTAAGAAAGTATAACGGGACAGGCTGTCCCCGTGCCCACCTCAAGTATTATCTGCGCAAGATGGCACACTATTCGGATTACATTCCACTGTTAATGAACACGTTCCAAGAGAGTTTGGCTGGCGCCGCTCTGGCTTGGTTCATTGAGCTAGACCTAAATGATTATGACGGATGGGAGGATCTTGCAGAAGACTTCCTCAGACAGTACAAGTTCAACACGGCTACAGCCCCAACAAGAGAAGACCTTCTACGAACTTCAAAGGCGAGAGGCGAATTAATCAGGACATATGCCCAGAGGTGGCGAGCCTTGGCTACCCAAGTAAAGCCGTCAATCCCAAAGGAGGAGCTGATTGATTTATTCCTAAAGGCACTCCCCTACGAGTACTTTGACAAGCTTACTTGGCTGCGGTAGTTGATACGACGGTCGAAGAGCCAAAATTGGAAAATATAGCCGTGGTACGTGAATTTCCTGATGTTTTTCCTCAAGAACTGCCGGGATTGCCACCCGAGTGTGAGATCGAGTTTGTGATTGAGTTAGTTCCTGGGACGGAGCCTATTTCGAAGGCACGTTACAGAATGGCATTATCGGAGTTGAAAGAGTTAAAGGTGCAGTTGCAAGAATTGCTTGACAAGTGATTCATTAGGCCTAGTGCTTCGCTATGGGGAGCACCAGTGTTATTTGTGAGGAAAAAGGATGAATCTTTGCGTCTGTGTATAGATTACAGACAGTTGAACCAGGTGACTGTTAAGAATAAGTATCCGTTGCTGAGGATTGATGATTTGTTTGATCAGCTGCAGGGATCTTCAGTTTTCTCTAAAATAGACTTGAGAACTGGATACCATCAGTTGAAGATCAAGCAGGAGGATATTCCGAAAACGGCTTTCAGAACGAGATATGGACACTATGAATTTACGGTGATGCCTTTTGGTTTGACGAATGCTCCAGCTGCATTCATGGATATGATGCATCGAGTGTTTAAGGAATACCTCGATCGCTTCGTGATAGTGTTTATTGATGACATTCTAATTTACTCGAGGAGTAACGAGGAACATGAAAGGCACTTAAGAATTGTTTTACAGACCTTGAGGGAACACTCGCTTTACGCCAAATTCAGTAAGTGCGAGTTTTGGTTGAACAAAGTGGCATTTCTTGGACATATAATATCTGGAGAGGGTATTTCGGTAGACCCTGCAAAGATATAAGCGGTGATAAATTGGCCTAGACCAACGACAGTCACTGAGGTTCGGAGTTTTCTAGGATTGGCTGGTTATTATAGACGCTTCGTGGAAAAGTTTTCGTCTATAGCTATGCCATTGACGTAGTTAACTAAGAAGTCTACTAAGTTTGAATGGACGGATAAGTGTGAAAGGAGTTTCCATGAGCTTAAGCATCGCTTGACAACCGCGCCAGTTCTTACGATACCTTCTGGACCTGGAGGCTTTGAAATTTATAGCGACGCATCATTAAAAGGATTGGGGTGTGTACTGATGCAACACGGAATGGTAGTGGCGTATGCTTCAAGGCAATTGAGACCCCATGAGTTAAACTATCCGACGCATGACTTGGAATTAGCTGCGATTATTTTCGCCCTGAAAATCTGGAGACACTATTTATGCGGCGAAAGGTTCCAAATTTACACGGACCACCAGAGTTTGAAATATCTGTTTTCTCAGAAGGAGTTAAATATGAGGCAACGTCGGTGGATGGACTACTTAAGGATTACGACTGCGACATTTTGTACCATCCTGGGAAGGCGAATAGAGTTGCCGATGCGCTCAGTCGGAAGTCTAGTATTGCGCACTTAATGGTTAAAGGATGGTCTGTGCTTGAAGGATTGAGGGACTCAGAATTCAAATTGGAAGTGAGCCAAATGACGAGCTTAATGGCGACGTTGAGAATTGAACCTGAAATTCAAGAAAGGATAAAAGTTTTACAGACCACAGATCCTGAAATCCTGAAAATCCTTAATTTGGATGTGACGAAGAGGAAAGACGATTTCCAGGTAACTGAGGAAGGAATTTTAAAATTTCGCGGACGTCTTTGCGTGCCTAATGATGCAGAGCTTAAAGAAAGAATCTTGTCCGAAGCTCATCGGAGTAATTACAATATTCACCCAGGTAGTACGAAGATGTATCAGAATTTGCGTCAACACTATTGGTGGAACGGTATGAAAGTGGATGTAGCTAGGCATGTAGCAAAGTGTTTGACGTGCCAGCAGGTGAAAGCGCAGCACTGTAAGCCTGGTGGATTATTGCAACCTTTGGAGATTCCGAAGTGGAAATGGGAGCACGTAACGATGGATTTTGTTATGGGATTACCACGGAGTCAGAAAGGACATGATTCGATTTGGGTAGTCGTAGACAGGCTGACTAAGTCTGCGCACTTCATCCCTGTGAAAAAGGACTTTGCAATGGACAAGTACGCTGAATTGTATATGCGGCAGATCGTACGTTTACATGGAGTACCTATAACGATTACGTCGGATCGAGATCCTAAGTTTACGGCGAATTTTTGGAAGAGTCTTCAAGACGCCTTGGGAACTAGATTGCAATTTAGCACGGCGTATCATCCACAAACGGACGGACAATCGGAAAGGACGATTCAAACGCTTGAGGACATGTTGCGAGCGTGCGTTATAGACTTTAAAGGCGGGTGGGCAGATCATTTGCATTTAGTGGAGTTCGCGTACAATAACAGTTATCAGCAAAGTATTGGAATGGCACCATTTGAGGCACTTTATGGAAGAGCGTGCAGAACTCCCTTGTGTTGGGACGAAGTGGGAGAAAGAAGTATCACGGGACCAGAATTGGTAGAACAGTCGGTTGAAGCGGTAAAAGTAATCAGAGATAGGTTGAGAACTGCACAAAGTCGCCAGAAGAGTTATGCCGATAAGCGACGCAAGCCCTTGGAATTTCAAGTTGGCAATCATGTGTTTCTCAAGGTATCACCTATGTGAGGCATATCCCGATTCGGAAAGAAAGGGAAGTTGAGTCCGAGATATATAGGCCCTTTTGAAATCTTCGAACGGATTGGAACTTTGACTTATCGACTTGCTTTGCCACCAAGTTTGTCCCAAGTACACAATGTCTTTCATGTGTCGATGCTAAGGAAGTACGAGCCAGATCCGACACATGTTTTGGATTACGAGACTATAGAATTGGATGACAGAGTTTCGTATGTGGAAAGGCCTATCAAGATTGAAGAATATAAGGAGCATGTTTTGAGGAACAAGACGGTATCGTTAGTCAAAGTAGTGTGGGAACATCACGGAACTGAAGGCACTACGTGGGAAAATGAAGAGGCAATGAGGCGTCAGTACCCCCATTTGTTTGAATAGTGGATTGCAACAAATTTCGAGGACGAAATTTTTGTAAGGGGGAAAGAGTTGTGACAGTCTGATTTTTCTGTCATTTCGAGACCTTTGACTGTAAGATATCTATCGAAGTATTTCAGTTATATCTCGCTCTGACCTGATCAGTCTTGAGTTAACTAACCGAAGGGGAAAGGCTAACGCGCGACGAGGTACGTGGACCTGGGAAATTCGATTTGAACACGTCATTTTGACCATAAGGATCGTCGAGGGATATTTAGAACCGAGGTCGATCCGAGAACGATTAAGGAATCCATTGCTAGTGTTATACGAGTGGAACGCGGGTGATGCCGCTTAACCAACGTATGATTTGCGAATTTTTCCTAGATCGATTTATGACGATCGCGGCCGTCGGAGCTAGTAATAGACCCTTGCGATTACATGACAGCCAAGATTGCCGTAGTTTGGATTTTCCTGAGTGTGATGAGAATCACAGAGTCGATATGCGTAACGTCCGCAAAAGCGCCCGTTAGTTCGAGATAAATTGAAATTACGGACGATGAGAAATCGATCACGATTTGGGGTCTCCAAAATGAAAAATGGAAATGAAGGATTGGTAATAATGAGTTTGGATTGGACAACGCCTAATTGAGAAAGAATATTAGCGGAAAAACGATTTTTCGGACGAAGGGTGTGAAAAGACGATTTTGCCCCTAGACCGTCGACTCGATTTTTATTAATTGGACAAGGGCATTTTTGTCAATTGGATATACCCAAATGTTTCAGCTAAAAATGTGAGGGCAATCTTGGAAGAAATTTCAGATTTTATGAAGAAAGTGCCAAATGTCATCAAACCATGGAGTCTCATTAATTAATCCACACACCTAAGCAAGCTTCTAGGATATTCTTGGAGATGAGAACAAGCCATTTTCCTTCTCCCTTCTGCCATTTCTCACGACCAGAACCAGCAGCACCATCATCTTCTCCAATTTTCTTCTTCTTCCTCACGTTCAGAACCAGACCTGCACGATCAGAATTTTTCGTCCACTTCATCAGTGCCTAACTTTTCAACCGCTGACAACCAGCTCGCGATATATCATCGCGAAGATCTCCCTGTTGCCGAACTTTTCCAACTGGAAGCATGTCGATTGGCCACCTGAGGAACTCCGGCCGGCCAATCTCCCGTAAGTCGACGGAAACTGACAGAACTGGAGGTAGGCTCCGGTTTGCTTTTCATTGAACCCCTTAATGGACTAATTTTGAGCTCAATTTATGTGGAGGCCTAGTAGAAACATATACTGAGTTGCTGTAAAAATTTGGGCGAAAAAGAACAACATCTTGACCTTGATCCATTGTGATGTTTGAAGGACAGATTCTGTCCATTTGCAGACTCGGAGAAATTGGCGCCTTTCGAAGGTCATCCGGCGTCGCCTTGAGCCAAAATTTTCGGTGAGGCCTCTTGACATGTAGAACTTTGTGTTAGCAAAGGTATTTGTGGAAAAATCGAGGAGTTGAGTGAGGTTTGGGGCTGATTGGGCAGAATTGAAACCGAACAGGGGAGTGCCCTGTTTCGGTTCTGTTTTGGCTGTATTGTTGAGGGATGTTCATGTTGGAATTGAGTTTAAATTTCGTTGTTGAGACGTACTAGGATGTCTATTGATGTGTTATTGAGGTTTATGTCTCGTGGTTTAATGATCGGACGAAGGAATTGACGGATTGAAGTAGATTGAGCGAAACCGGTTCTGCTCGGTTGGATTTTGTGCAAACTGGTTCTGTTTTGATTTGGTCTTGGGGGAAATGAGTTCATTATCTGCTGATTGGGGGCATGTCAAAAGGATGAGGGTGTTGCCATTGAGATGGACTAGTAGCGGGGTTGAAATTAGAATGAAAAATTGATCGAATTGTTGGATCGCCGCTCATTATTTGCTGCCCTATTTTTGGACAGCTTTGTGTCGTGCCGGAACCACGCTTGTCGGGAAGCTTGTGTTGTTAAATTGCTAATAGGAATCAAGGTAAGTGGTTCCTAAACCCTTACTCAATTCCTAGGACGCGACTGGACGATTGAAATACGAGGTGTTGTGATGTGACAAAAGTATTGTGGTTGGTGGCGTGTGACTTGTGTGGCTTGTATGCCTTGTGATGTTGATTGGTTTGTATACCCTTGCGATGTTGATTGGCTTGTATGCTCTTATGTTGTTGAATGGGTCGTGCGTCCCGTAACGAAGGAAGGATTTGAGAAAATGACATTGCGGCCGTGGGCCCTGACGATGCTTAGGTGTACTTGTAAATACATCGAGGCCGTGGGCCTTCGGCGATGACTGAATGTATTGAGGTGACATCGCGGCCGTGGGCCCTGGCGATGAATTGGCTATGAGCCCTGGCGATACATCCTGGCCGTGGGCCTGGTAATGGTAGAACGATTGGTCACACTGATGCTTTAGGAGAGTGACACGTTTATTTGGAGCGAACGTGCGAAGCTTGGGTCACAAGAGGTGACATGTGCTTGATAATTGTTTATTTACGCCAAGTACTTTGACATTTGCTGATAAATTGCTATATGCCTTTGCTTCTCTAGTCCCTGCATTTTGTGCATTGTCGTGTGGTCTAGTGGGACTAGGAGTTTAGCTTGGGTTGGGTTTCACTTGCTGAGACGTAAGTCTCACCCCTTCGTGGGACCATTTTTTTTTTCAAATCGCAGGGCTTGAAGATGCTACCTACTCGCTTGGGAAACCTAGAAGAAGACAAGGACGTCACCGGGGACAGAAGCTCGACTTAGCAAACTTAGAGGACCATAGGGTCTTGAAATGTCTTTTGGGGGTGGTAGCTTTTTGCTGGACTAGGGGTTGTTTTATTTTTGGTAGTCCCCTTTTCCGTAATGTTGGTGGGTTGTTAGTATCCCTACTTCCTTCTTGGAATGACTGATCTTTGGTCTATGTATGTAATGTTTCCCTTCGTTTCTCATTCTATTTAAAAAAGAATTTTGAGGTTCGAAGTTTTCTTGAGTCTTCCGCATGCGAGTCTCATTTGCATTAGACCTTGAGAGTTGATCCTGGGTAAGAATGTTTAAAGTAGGATGTGTTGCGCACGCTGTGAGGAGCAGGGCGTGACATTAATGGTAGGGGTGCCTTGATTGATCTGGGCCGTCCAACTGAAAATGTACGGCCAAGATCATTCCACATTATTTTCTACTAAAAAACTGTGAATTGATATGGACCGTCCATTTTGAATTGGGCGGCCCAGATCTCAGGGTACCCCTACCATTAAGGTAGGGGATCCAAATCCAGAACGAAACTCCGAAATGAAGAGCTAAATCTTGCAATGGAGAAAGACAAAATCACTCATTTTGTCTCCAAGCACCGAGCTCTCTTTCCCTGCGCTAATAAAAAAAATACTTTTTATTAAAAAAGCCACCTAGGACTTTGGGCCAAAATTAATCAATTTTAGCACTTAAGTAATCATTTTTTTCTCCAATTTGCTGGAGGGGTCAATAGAGGTCATCGATCCTAGGAGAGAGAAATGAGGCCTCGCTCGGGGCTGGCGAGGGCTAGCCACCCTCGCCCAAGGCTAGCAGAGATTGCCGGGCCCTCCGGCAATGGGCGGCAGCGGCCGCGCCTCATCGGTGAGGCCCTTCCTGCCTTATTATTATTATTATTATTATTATTATTATTATTATTATTATTATATAGATTTATAGATTTAATATTTTGTCTTTTTTTAGTTTTCTAATTTGATTTAAGAAAGATTTAAAAAAATAAAAAATACCATGTAGGATATATAAATTAATTTTAAAATGTCACGTTATCATTTTTCGTTAGATAAATTGACAGTGTTAACGAAAGGACTCAGTTACACCAATTTGATAAATTTTAGGACTTAATTGCACTTTTTTGATAGTTTTAGGACTTGATTGCACTTTCGCAGTAAGTTTTAGGAATAATTGAGTCATGAAATATTAAAAAATTGTCAAATTGATATAACTAAAGTTCTTCCATTAACTCTATCTAATATGGCTACTTACAAAAGATAATGTAGCCTTTCTTCAATTAATTTCATAACATATTTTCCGCTAGTGAAGCCTCACATTAGAAAAAAAAATTAAAAAAATGATAAAATATAAAAAAGGATAAAAGAAAAAAAATGATAAGAATTTAAAAGAAAAGGCTAAAGAAAAAGAAAGCCATTTTCTCTCGGTGCAAGAAAAAAAAACAAAAGAGTATCATCTTGGTCGCTACGTCCCAAAAGGCTTTGACCAAAGCCAACTACAAAGCAATAATGAGGCTGCCTAAGAGAGCACAAAGTAACACTTTTGAAAATGGATTTCTACTCTAGAAATGATTTTGAAACAGAAATTCATTTGGTGATTCAACTTCTGATACACAAATATGCTTGATTACGCAACATTATATTTATACGTCTGAAGATAATTTTTACTTTTGAAGTTGTTTTTGAGTCAATTCTCTTTCAGAAGTAAAAATATCTCAACATCAATATTTCTCTCACTTTGGCCTCTTTTCACTTTTAGCGTCTCTCTCCCAAATACGCCTATGTGGTCATCGCCCACCGTCGCTACTTGCCGCCAACCACTGCCCGTCGTTGACCATCGGCTGTTACCACCCGCCACCCATCGATGCACCGTCGCCACGCCCATTGTTGACCTCTGCCGACCGATGCCACCGCCCACCGCCAATTGTCGCCACCAGCCACAGACTACCACCACACCACCGTCGTGACCATCATCGGCCTCTACTTCCCATTGATCACTAACGTCGAGTCACCGTTTCTGGCCGTTAGAGTAAAAAATAAATAATAATTTTAATAATAAGATTAATTTTTTTAAAGAAATTTAAAATAAAAATGAAGTAGAAGTTTTTCAGCGGTCGACAATAATTTTACGTAGAATTTTTGTGTTAGTAATGTTTCAAAAGTTCTCATTTCCAACTATTATCAAATGAATTTTTCTGATCATAAATCAATTTCTGAAGCAAAAGTAAAAAAAAATCAACTTCTGCTTCTGAGTAGAAGTAGAAAAATTAATTTTTGATCAAAAGTTAATTTCTGTAGCTACCATGTGCGCCCTAAAATTAAGGGGGAATAGTTCCCCCAAAAAGAAAACCCTAGTCGTGGGCCTCCTCTCTCTCTCTCTCGTCTTCACACAACCCTCTTCTTTTATCGGTTTGAGCTAGATCTCTTCCTCCCTTTCCCTCTTCGTTAGTTGATTTAATTTTCTATTTTTTTTTCTTGCTTTCCTCCCATATGTATAGCTTTTTTTTCTTTTGATCTAGTCTAAATCTAGAAATTTCTCTCTCCCATTTCGGAGATTTTTTTCAGTGTATGTTTTCTGCACTTTGTTTCCCTCGAATTTTGTTAACTTACAAGTTCAGTTTCAAAGGAGATCGGAAGAGGAATATTTCACTGTCACTCTCAAATATGTGCTTGTTCAATTTTATTTTATTTTTGTTCTGCATGGCGATGGTGTTGGGGACGCCGAACGCGCATCGCGCTCATTGATCGGCCACCAATTTTGATTTGAAGTAGTCATAGATTTGTTTTTTTAAGTGTGTGATCTCTATCTTTGTTCTGATGACTTGTTGTTGAAACTTGTCTTGTTTTGAAATTGTAGCAGTTGGATTGCATTATTTTACTCGGATATGAATGAAATTTTACTTCGACAAAAAAAAAAGAATGGGGGAACTCCGACCCAAAAAATAATTTAGGGGGAAAAAATCCAACAATTTCACCATTTTTTTTTTTGGGTAACCAAAAATAGACTCGAACGGCCATGAAAATCTAAACAATTTCTCCTATCTTAGCATGAGCTTGGAGGGAGTGATTCGGAGCTTGAGGCTATGAGAGCTGAAGCTTCTTTGAGCTCGCGGCCGTGGCCGCTTGAGCTTGGCCGAGCTCGATAAACCCCGAATCAAACTTCCATCTCTAGAGCTTCCAATTGGTGTCTCAAGCTTCCATCTTTAGTACTCAATTCAGAGAAACCATGAAAAGTTCTAACCATGAGTCGCCAACTGATCGAGCAAGCAAGATTTCTTCTCCCAGTTCTTCTTGTCCCTTTCCCTTTTTCTTTTTTAAGCTTTTTGTTTTCCTTTCCTTTTTTTTAGTATTTGCTATTTTTTGCAAAATTTTCAAAATTTTCGGACTATTTTCTGATTTGGGGTCGTTGTTTTCCATCATAAATTTAGATGTGGTTCCCCCAAGGAATTTGATTGTATCAACTCGACAAGTTCTAGGACCCAATTTCACTTTTTGAAAGTTTTAGGATTCAATTGCAGTTTCGCTATAAGTTTTAGAGTTTTCTGCGCACTTATTCCTATTATTTAATGGTGATTCTAAAAAAATCTTTAATCTACGATTTCTACAGACATGTGGTGTTATCAAGAGAGATTTTTGCGATAAACTATCAATTAGAAGAAAGATGAAAGTGGAGGGAGAGAGACAGAGTGATTATTATGATTTTGGGTCTGCAGATGATCTCAACACAAATAGACTGAAACTAAGGATGATTTTTTTGCATATGTTTTATTTTCTTGTGAAAAACAGGCAATCGAATAAAAAAAATAGAACGAGAAAAGGGATCGGATTATGTGATTCGATCATAGCACGAGGTTTCACTATAGATCAAGTAATAGAGAGAAATTACATGCACACTCGAGTCACTCAGATTTTTCTAGTGTCTTCCATCTCCCAATTACAAGTAATATTACTCACACATTAGCCTTTACAATTTCTCATGAGACAATTACTTAATCTGAAAAAGGAAATCATAAATCCACCACCAGATCTATTGACTTCAAAAAAGCATGCAATTTCTTCATAATGTAGTTCACGAGCATCCCACGCAATTGGTTGTTATGGCCAAAAGCTCATCGCCAGTCTAGTGTGCTATCAACACACATAACATCCAAGTCCATAATAGGAAACCTTTTTAGCTGACTCAATGAGTCTTAAATTGGATTCCTTTCACGGATTCAAACTCGAGACATGTTCTCAACTGTCTTATGTAGCCAACCAAATTCCAGATATAGAGATGAAAAAGCAAGAATCAAGCAAGATGAGCAAAAATCTCATGGGATAAGTGAGGATATGGTCACTAGAAGAAATCACAGCGAGTTCAGCCCGGCGAAACAAGAAGGGAGAAAAAGATCATCGCAAGAGTTGTGTAGATTGGATTTTGGGAATTTGAAGTCGTTTAGTCAATAATAGAATCAAAGTGGCATGTCTCGAGCAATCTTCCACGGCTCAACCACCATATGATTTGCGCGACACGTAGCGATTCATAAATGTTCTAAGACTTAAACTTAAGGACTATCTTGCCAACCAAAGCTCGGTCCGAGGATAAATCAAGCAATGCAAAGTTCGGGTTGGAGACTCCGGGTTTAGGACCCGGATTGGCCCTCCCATCGATGATTGGAAAGGAAGGAAGAGAGAGCGCAAACGAAGAGCTTATGTGTATCATATTTCATGTTTATTGGATAAGGATGATGTATGAAAACATTTATGCTACGCATCTTCACTTTCTTACAAGAAATAAGGTTGTTTTTTATTCAATAGGTAGCATCCGTCCTTGACCGCCGTTTATCTTCCCATCCCGGGCCGCCGGCATCGCGGAGCCGCTGACTCAAACGGCTCCTTTCAATT
This sequence comes from Rhodomyrtus psidioides, assembly GCA_021437785.1. NCBI lineage: Eukaryota > Viridiplantae > Streptophyta > Magnoliopsida > Myrtales > Myrtaceae > Rhodomyrtus > Rhodomyrtus psidioides. The sequence goes on from JAILYB010000053.1 coordinate 1,134,463, forward strand.
TCTCGAGAAACAACTCTGCCTTAGCCGGTTCCCAAAGCTCCACTGCGTGATAATCGCCTTCGCCGCCGAAAAAGCCCACCACTTCCACGCCCTTCGCCTCCAGCTTCTCCATCAGCTCCCTCTGCCGATCTATCAGCGGATCTCCGCCGCCGCCAGCCACCACCACACTCCAACCCTGCGTTCCCATCCTCCCCCACTCCTCCGATCTCTCCCCACCCATGGGATTGCAATACTCGTGGTCCCGGTCGGCGCCTGCCGGCAGCGCGAGCTCCCACATGAGGTCCGCCCCATTCATCGGCATGACCGGGTTATTGAATAGCCTCACTTCCGACTCCGTCCTCTTAGACCCACCAAAGAAGGGGTGGTGCAAGATCAGGCCTCTGATCACCAAAGGCTCCAAATCGACCGCGGTGGCGCACGCGCGCAGGCCCACTTGGTATGCGATGTTCCCGCCCGCGCTCGTGCCCATCAGGAAGCACCGCGAGAAGTCAACGCGCTCGCGAAGCCACTCCTCCTCGGCGGTCCTGACCCAGCGGAGGGCCTCCATGGCGTCGTTGTAGGCCGCGGGGAGGCGGTGCTCCGGAGCGAGGCGGTAGCTGGCGGAGACGACGACGGCGTTGAGCTTCGCCGCCATGAGAGAGCAGAGATTGTGGTTCATCGCGGAGGAAGGGGAGCGGTTCACGAATCCGCCGGCGTGGTAATACACGATGAGGGATAGTTTCTGGTCGGACGGTGGTGATAAGCGAGGCGCGTAGATGCGGGCCCAAGTGTTGCGGGTCGGGTCGAGCGGGACGTCCTTGGAGCGGACGGCGAAGGGGTGGTCGGGATCGGGCATGGCGGGGAGAGTTGGATCGTCGAGGCCGCGCGCGGCGGTGCCGTCTGGGCTGAGGACAATTTTGAGGTAGTCAAAGGCATCGAAGGCCGGAGCTGGATCAAGATCCGGATGTTGACTGGCCATGTTTGCTTTGCTCGAGGCCGGGGGACTGAGGAAAGAAGCAGGAATCTGTTCTTTGTAGCCGTCGGAGTAATCTGAAAGTCAAAAAGTCAAAATGCAGTGAATACGACAGCAAATGGCGAGAAAATATTGTGCAGGTAGAGCTTACGTGGTATAGCTCACCAGTCAGTGCGTGACACGTGGCATCGGCCCAACTTGTCAATATTTTTTAAAACCTCACTTGTCAATTTTTTTTTAAAACCCGCGGCAAAATTTCTTGCTGGACAAGACAAGAGGAAGATTTTTCTCTCTCCTATCTAGCGAAGATTTCTCCAGACGCCTTCGGCTCTCCCTTGCAAATCGACGACGTGAAGAACGCCTCCGCCTTTGTCTCCGCCATCGCCTCATCCCTCCTAAGCTATGTTAACTAGGTATTCATTGATTTTTTTTTTTTAAGAGTTAGGCTCTGTCCCTTGACGTGAAATGGAGAGGGTAAGGTGCGGAGCTTGGTTGACCATATCAATTCTGTAAAATAGGGGCGTAGCGTCTTTACTAGATACTTCTTGTTGAACATCTTCAGAAGTTCTTTGATGCACACTGGTTTGCCAAGGGCTTGCGTTTTTCTCTGCTTTGCCTTCACTAGTTAATGGTATTGACGGTACAATAGCTTCCGATTTAATAGTTGTTCCTTCGAAAAAAAAAAAAAAACTTCCTATTATGGATATGTAAAGACACGGTGGTCTCTCCAAGTTCCAACACCCTAATGTCGAGGTCCGACGAATGCCTCTGCCTCCGCTATACGCGATGAACGCCTCCATTTCTGTCTCCGTCATCGCCTCTGCCTTTGCGAACGCGACGAACACATTCGTTTCTATCTCCGCCATCGCCTCATCCCTCCTACGACACGGTGGTCTCTCCGATAGCAAAGAGGTCCGTCGCCCTAGCGTCGAGGTCCGACGAATGCCTCTGCCTCCGCGCTCGCCTCATCCCTCATACGATGCTGCAGGACGACGCCCCTTGCAAAGAGCTCTTGTCCGCCTCTGCCTCCGACTCCGTCGTCGCCTCATCCCTCATTAACCTCTCTCTCGCAAAGGTTAGTTTCTCCAATTTACTCCAAAATGTGGTTTGGGATATATTAGGTTGACTATATTTGTTTTGAGGACGAGTGTTATTCTCCTTTTCTTGCTTTTGTTTCTTGTACGCCTTAAATTTGGGAATATATTTTGTTGTGTAGTCGGGTACGATATGTCGTAGTACACTGTGGTATCTGTGCTTAGTTTCTCCTTTTCCTGCGGAGCTTCGTGTTTGCGTCAGGGCAATGATTCTATGATTAACAGAGAAGAGATAGAGAGTACAATGAAGAAAAAGTCTGGTTCTTTTGTTCTTTTACGGCTGGCGAGGTTCTTTTGGAGCATTGTTCATACTTGCAAGCCAACTTGGCTGTGCAATATGGAAACACTGATCACGAGTCTGCTGTTGGCGCTTGCTCTATCGGGAACCTGTTGTTGCCGATCTTCGGCTCTTTGCTGCTGAATGATTGATTTTTGTTTGTGCAACTGAGTTGGGCCACTTTGTTTCAAAAGATATCTTTCATTAGTGTATTGTCTTTGCTTGCACATAGAGGACTTAATTGCTCAAATCTATATAAAAAAAAAAATTGCTTATATTGTAGGGGATTTAATCAAAACGTATTGCACAACCAATTTTGTCGAGATTATTTTTGTTTCTCTACTTTAAAGACATCGGATGGCTGAATCAGAGGTAATTCCTCACTCACATGTGATGTAGTCAACTGATGTTATTTTGTTTTTTAAAGCACTACATTAATTAATTTTTGTTCTTTTAATTGCAGCATGAAACTTCCTATCTTGCACATGTAATGCGTGATATGGACAAAGATTTTAAGTTTGCACTAAGGACGATTTTTTGAAATGAAGTCGAAGCATATCATAAGTATGTGGCCTATGCAATTGGCAAAGGATTTGGAATGAGGAAGGAAAATGTGTCTAGAAATAGTAAAGGAGAAATCACCTGACATACTTTTGTGTGTAATTGTGAAGGGTATTATGTCGGCTCATCTGATCAAGAAAAGAAATTTAAGAGATATGAAGTTAGATGTGGTTGTCTTGCTCGTATCAAATTTAATGTTGACACTGGTGTGTATGAAGTTATGGAATATGTTTCGGACCATAATTATGCATTTGTTCCGAATGATCAAAAGCATTTGATTAGATGCGGAATAATGATATCTGATCCTTACAAAGGTGCTTTAGTTGACATGATTACAGTTGGGGGAACCACGGCATACAAGGTTTTAGCAAATAGAGCTGGATGAAGCAAAAATTTGGGTTTCATCTTGCGTGATGGTCAAAATATGATACAGACGATTAGATCCAATGCTATAAGTGAGGGAGATTGTCAAAGTCTTCTTACTCATTTTCATTGTATACAAATGCAAAACCCAATGTTTTCTTATGCAGTTCAGGTAGATCAAGATGGTAGATTAACCAACTTATTTTGGAGAGATAACTTGTCCAGATTTGGTTATGACTGTTTTGGTGATGTGCGCAGTTCAGGTAGATCAAGATGGTAGATTAACCAACTTATTTTGGAGAGATAACTTGTCCAGATTTGGTTATGACTGTTTTGGTGATGTGCGGGTGTTTGATACCATTTATTGTACCAGCAAATATAACATGATATGTGCACCTTTTGTTGGGGTTAATCATCATTGGAAGAATATTCTATTCGGTTGTGCATTTTTGTTGGACGAGAATGCATAATCATTTATTTGGTTATTTGAGGTGTTTTTGAAGTCTATGGGAAATAAGGTATCGAAAACAATGTTCACCAATCAAGACCAAGCCATGGCAAAAGCCATTAGAATTGTGTTTCTGAATACACAACACCGTTTATGCACTTGGCACATTATGAAAAATGCCAATGAAAACATTCCAAAACTTTACCACGAGTCAGATTTTAAGGATAAATACTTCTTGGCGCTTATGTATCGATGTAGACCGGAGGATGAATTTGAATGCTCTTGGAGGAAAATGGAAGAAGAGTGGGGTTCTGAGAATAATAGTTGGCTTAAGAGATTATACGTTTTTAGACATAAATGGAGTTTAGCTTTTAGTCATGATAATTTTTCACGTGGTATAAGATCAAGCCAAAAGAACGAGAGCACCAATAATGTCTTTCAACATATGTCAACGAAGACATTGACCATTCTAGAATTTGTTCACCACTACGAAGAACGAGTGAAACACATGAGAGAAAAAGAAAATCAAGATGATTACAGTTCTCGTGGAAAGCCCAAATTGCAGGTTACGAATAATGGGATATTGACGCATGCTGCTTCATTGTATACTCGTACCAATTTTAAAAGGTTCAACGAAGAATTCTTGCAAAGTCTCTTCGAATTTATTTCTAGTACCACGTTCGATGGATCAGCTCATTTGTATACTCTCAGGTGTTTGGGGATTCAACGTGAACATGTTGTTAGATTTTACCCGGCAGACTTGTCAGTTTCTTGTGAATGTAAATTATTCGAATCAAAAGGGTAGTTGTGTTGCCATGCCTTAAAAGCGTAGGGTGAGAACATCTCGATTACGGGTATTCCATCTTCGTGTATTTTGAAAAGATTGACTAAAGGTGCCAAACAAGGGATTGTGAATGATGAATCTCATCATATGTTACCGGGTACATCTAAGTTTAGTCGGTTTTCCACATTAATGCAACAATCTTTGGAATTGATGAGTTTGGGAGCGAAGATGCAAATACTATGAAAATATTGACGAAGAACATGGAAAAAGAAAATGCTGAAATTTCATCGTATAAATCAAATGTGGTTGTTACTGACGAGGCTAGCGATGATGATGATGAGGATAATGAGGCTTTTTTGTGCAAGATTTTGGTATTGGACCCCTTTCAACGGAAAGGAAAGGGAATGGGTTATGGAAGCTCGAGTGAGAAAAAGAAGAAAAAATCTTAGAAATGAACACCCTCAATGCAAAAAGAAAGTCGAGGTGAGTGACATACTATTCTAGTTATTATTCGTTAAATTTTTCACTTATGTTATGTACTTGGTAATGTAGTGTTGATTGTCCAGGCAACACATGGTGAAACTCATTTCCCAGATTATTTGACTAATTCAAATACGTTTTGAAGCGCCTTTTATCCCAACAACCTTGGTGGTCCTATAGTGAATCTAAATTTTCGTAATCAGGTTTGTCTCTCTTAGTCCTCCATTTATAATTACGTTTTACTTATTTTGATCATTTTTCTATATAGAAGCAGCAGCCACCATATGTCATGCCATCGGGGAACATGAATGGATTTTGCCCATTCCCTAGTCAAGTAGTTAATAGTTTTGTGTATTAATTTAGTTATAATGGACTGTGCCTATTCACTACAAAAAAACAGGCTATTAGCGACGAAATTTGCGACGGAAATTTCGCCAAAATCCGTCGCAAAATGGTTTTGCGACGAATGATAATTTCGTCGTAAATTTGGCGTCGCAAATTTTGCGACGCAATTTCGGCAAATCATCGCAAATTTGTGACGAATAAAATTCGTAGCAAATTTGCGACGAAACACTATTCATCGCAAATTTGCGATGAAATTGTAATTCGTCGCAAATTTGCTATGAATTTCGTTCGTCGCAAAATTCATCGCAAATTTGCTACGCACTTCATTCGTCGCAAATTTGCTATGAATTTAGTTCGTCGCAAAATTCGTCGCAAATTTGCTACGAATTTGTTTCGTCGCAAATTTGCGATGAAAAGTCAAATTTCCGTCGCAAAATATGCGACGCCTTATTAGCGATGAATTTATTTTTCGTCGCAAAATTCGTCGCAAGACCCTCATTTGCGACGAAATTTATTAAAATTTTTATTCTTCTCTAGCGATAAATTTGTGATTGTTCAATAAAATAATTTATTTTATTTTTCAATTTTAAATCTAATTAAAAGAAAAATTAATTTCTAAATTTTATAGTTACCATTGTTTAAGCAAGTAATAAGATCTAAATATTATAATATTTATGTACATACAATAGCTCGTATTACATAATTAGTTCCTCGTATTACAGTAGTTCCTCCATAAATGTGACATTCACTTGTTGACATATAATGCCATACTAAATCAGACCATCGTCATATCAATACACAACTCAATGTACTAAACACAATCCTCTCAAGGGTATTTTGCCATGCTCGGGATCTCTTCGGGGTAATAAATTCATGAAATTCTTGCATTGCCCTTGCTTCTGCTCAACATTTATCAACTCTGCATCCACACACAAACATTGTCAGCAAAATGACTGCAGCGAAAATGATAACTATTCTCTTATTGTAACTATACTAAATATGAGCTTAATTTGGGTCAGTTCAAGAAATAGACTAAAAATGGTGTCATATCTCAATGACAAGGAAAGCCAAAGTTCAAACAACAAGATCTAAATCATGGTGGTGCAAGGATATACTTGATGAAGCCAAAGTTCAAACAACCTGAATAGTGCAAAAAAATCTACGTGGAGAGTAAGCGTGACAGTCTAGTTTCTATCACTCATATGCCTACTTTTTTTTTTTGGTAAGTATCATATGCCTACTTTGATATAGCAAGAAAACCAAAAAGGCTTACTTCGTAGGCATGTTTAATCTCTTGTTTCCCGGTCAAATCTTACACATAATCTTTAAAGCACTCGCACACATTCAAAGGAACCTGCACAATAATGACAAATAAAAATGAAATGGAATGGCTTCCAACTATAAGATTACTCGCTATGGTCATATAAGTTATTACCTTGAGAACTTTTTTCTCAAATATATCAAACTTGTTTAGAAACAACATGAAAGGCTATGGTGATATAAATATTAATGTGCATAAAAATTTTACTCACACCAATACAAAATTAGCATCTTCAAGTCATTTATTTCAGTCAATTCACCAGCAGATATATGCTTCGAGATTTAGTATACACGTCATTGAAAAACCAAAAGGGGAAAGAAAGAGTTTAGTAGGAACATGCATCTGTCAAAGGTGACTGAACTATATCCAAAACATCACAGGGGAAAAACTGAGAAACGGACATGCAAAAGCCAAGGAAAGTAAATGCAACTACTGATACAGAGGTTCAGCATCAACAATTGTCTTTGGTATTGAACTTTCTCATAGAAATGCCAATGGCAAACCACGCTCTACACCTTATCCACTCCAATCAGGCTCACTTGCGCAAGATTAAGAAAATGCTAAGCAATAACCAAAATGTTTCAAGAAAAGATCACACCACTTAGAGGACTCTGAAAAAAGGGCAAACTTTTTTCCCCACGACATTGCATTGGTGCACGTCCATTTGGCAAAGTTGCAGAACCACTTGAAATATAGAAAACTAGTCATTTTAAGTAGCTGCTAGTGGTCACACACCCACTTGCTATTACCAGCCCTTTTTGCAAGCTTTAAAGCTTTTAAGTCAAAAGGCCAAATTAAGCCATTCTAGGATGACCATAATGCTTTCCAAATTGGGTACTAGAAGAATCAACTTCCACTTTCCTAGGACATGACAATCAATTACATAAGGGTTCTAATTATTGATTTAATGAAAAACTCATGAAAAGAGCCTTAGGATTTGAGAGAATTTAGAGAAATAGATTCAACAACAGAGTATATGAAATGCAGTCTTCGTAGAGGAAAAGGTATGAATTAAGCAGTAGCAAAGATAAAAGAGGGGAAGGACAAAAAAAAAATGTAAATCTGACAACATGCAAGGAGATCTCACTCACAGAATGCAAGGAAGACAAGATTAGAAGGTGAGGTGCATCGCAAATCTTATGCGAACATGTCGCAACAACACGCTAATAATCAAGCTTGAGAGAAACTTCTGTCAGATGAGACTTCTATTGCTGAATCCATCAAAATGCAAAAGCTACCAAGCACCCAATGTACATTTCAAACGAAACAGAAGTGCAAACTGACAGGTCAATCTCCCAATGTACATTGACCATAATGTTTGAGTGCATGAGCATTTTGGTTGAATGAAATCTCAGATTGTCATGCCAATCTCCCCAAAGAAACTGACAGTTAATAATCACCCATTAAATGCTAAACTGACAGGTCAAACGTCATTGTCAGAGAAGGAAATGAGGGGATAAAGAAAGAAAAGCAGAAGCACTTAACGCCAACTTTTCCCAAATTCAATCACCACAAGCAGAAGTGCAAACCCGCCCTCCCCAGATCCCATCCAGATAAACAGCACAATGAATCAATCTCTGATTCAACCCAATGGAAAACAAGAAAAGAGGAAAGACTCTGCCCTGCACTTGCTGTCTCCAAACTTTTCAATACCCTTTGTTGCTCCAGCAAGTGGTACCTTAATCGGATTTCACGAAACAGAAGTGGATACACCTATCACTAGGTCCAGTCCACAGCAAGATATTCATTTAAGTTCAATCGCAATAGGTCGAGTCGGAATCGAACCCAACATGAGGCAATGCAACTATCTAGTGGGGTTCACACGATCGGTCTAGCTCTCACCACCCACAAATCTAGCTAATTCGAACAAAGTATAATCTTAACTATACTGAGGACCAAACAATTCAAGCAAAATAGATATGATAAGCGATGACCCCACCTGCAGCGAGCCGCAATGGCCGCAAGACCATTGGTACTGAACCCATCACAGCTCATGATCTGTGAACACCGCGAGCCAAGACCGGATATCGGCGCCCCAATTCTGGGGCACGAGGTTGAAGTCGGAGAACCTGGGCGAGCGTGACGCTGCGGATTTTCGGGAACCGGCGGGCGACGATCTCCGGTGTCACCGAGTAGCAGTTCCCGATGAAGACGTGGGTCCTGGACCACCGCTCGGCGTGGTACCAGGCCTTGGAGACGAGGGACACGGCGCTCCTGTCCTTGTGCGAGTCCAGGAGCTTGGGTGGGCGTCGGGTTCACGAGCAGGGAGCTCAGATCGTCGTCACGGCGGGCTCGGCCTCAGATCTGTGGGTCTCGGTCAGCTCAGGTGGCCAGAGGTGGCTGGGTGGCGTCGGGTTCACGAGCAAGGAGCTCAGATGGTCGTCACGGCGGGCTCGGCCTCAGATCTGTGGGTCTCGGTCAGCTCAGGCGGCCAGAGGTGGCTGGGTGGCGTTGCTCGGTGGCGGCGGAGCCCAGGTGGAGGAGGGTCTTGGGGCGAAGCGATTCAGATGGTTGTGGCTCGCGAGGCCGGCAGGCAGTGAGGCGTGGTCGTCGACGGGGGTGGACGAACACGAGAGGAGGAGGCGGAGAAGAAGAAGCGGAAGCGGTAGCAGAGAGAGATAGAGAGAGTGGCGATTGGAAGGGAAGAGGGAGATGCGAAGCGCCGCGCGAGAGGAAAAGGAAAAGGAGAGAGGGAAAAGGAAAAAAAGGAACGCGGCAAATGGCTTGTGTCTAGGGATTTTTGCGACGGAAACATACCTTCCTCGCTAATTTAAATAATTTTTTTTTATTTTTATTCCATTAGCGACGATAACTCCTTCGTCGCAAATTTGAATACTTTCTTTTTTTATTTTATTCATGTTCTATTTTCGTATATTTTCAATTTCTTAATTTATTATATTTTTATTTATTCTATTTATTATTAAATATTTTATTTCTATTTTATTTTAAAAAATGGAATTGAAAGAATTTAGATTTGGAATTCTATCCGAGCTATTGGAAATTTTGTTGCTAAATTAGCAACAAAAAATGAAAACAATCTGAATCTTCTTAAAATTAGCAATGAATTTTATCATGTATAACATTAATAATGATAATAATTAATGGTCATCTTGATTTATTAGAAATTGACAGGTAATGAATCATTGAGTTACGCATTTATGTAAAAACAAATAAGCTTCAATTCCAATAAATTATATCTTTTGTTAAAGCATTCACTGAGGAAGCAAAAGCCCTTTTGAAAGAAACTATCCAGGAATATAAGGAATGCTTTCTAATTCATGAACAAAGACAATAGAAATAAATAAATCGATCGCTCTTCATTTATGCTTATTAATGTAATCTTTACTTAATTAATAATATTTTGATTTTTAAATTTAAAGAATATTCGCTCTATTTTCATTTTTCTATTAAAAAGAATTAATGTGAATTAACATAAAATATAATATAAGAAAAACATATTAAGCTTATCCTTCTAAAGAATCGATCTTCCTTTTAGTCATTTCTTATTTAAGTCGTTCGTCGTTTAAAGAAAGCAAGGATCCCAAAGAATCTATCTTTCTCTTAGTTATTGAATCTCTCTTTAATTGATTAGTGTGTGGAGATTAAATTCCACATTACTAATATTGAACGAAATTAGACCTTATAGAATCACATTGAATAGTTGATGATACATTCCGTACATTGCTAAAAAGAAAGAATTTTATTTTCCTGAATAACACAATTACAATAAACCACGACACCTATCGTGAGAAAGGAAAAAACTAAAAACATATAGATAAATAATAATAATCAACGATAACAATATTAATAAAAGTAATTATGATAAAAAGGAAAAAAAAATATTAAGAGAATAGAATTTTGGAAGGCTATAGGCTATAGTCGACGTCGATTCATCATTTTTAACGTCTGTAATTCAAAATCGAACATGAAACTTTGGTTTCATTCATCTTCTTTTATGGAAGATGGATCAATTCTCACATCTATTTTCGTCACTATAAAAAAATTACATATCTAAATATAAGTATGTCCAGAGCTTTTTTGTCTAATATGTTGATTTGTTATCATTTGCTAGATATGTAAGTTTTTTCTTATCGATTATATCAAAAGTTGAATACCAAGAAATTTCATGCATTTCCTCTATTTATTAATTCTTTGTAAATAATTGTATAAATATAAGTATGTTCAACATGTTAATGTGCTTTTAACAAATTAGTCTTTGCCATTTTGTGTCAATTTTTACATTATATTAGCGATAAAATACTTTTGTGACAAATTTCAACTTTAAGCATATTTTAAATTTTTTATCCACTTGCTATGAAATTGAATCTACTATCGATATTAATTCATTTCCTCATATCAAGAGCTTTTTTGTCGAATATATCAAGAGTTGTACATCAAGAAATTTCATGTGTGCTTATTAAATAAATTGATAGCTCTTTATTTATACTTATTAATGTAATCTTTACTTAATTAATAATATATTCGATTTTTTAATTTAAAAAATATTCGTTCTATTTTCATTTTCTATAAAAAAAATAATTAGTGTAAATAATATAAAATAGAATATAAGAAAGAACAATTTGCGACGAATATAAAATTTCGTCGCAAATTTGCGACGAACTTATTAATTCGTCGCACATTTTTTTAATTTTATTTTTTATTAATATATCAATTTGCGACGAACATCCAATTTCGTCGCAAATGGTTTTAATTTTATTTTTTATTTATATCAATTTGCGACGAAATTATTAATTCGTCGCAAATGTCTTTAATTTTATTTTTTATTAATATATCAATTTGCGATGAATATAGAATTTCGTTGCAAATTTGCGACGAAATTATTAATTCGTCTCAAATTTGCGACGAAATTATTAATTCGTCTCAAATTTGCGACGAAATTATTAATTCGTCGCAAATGTTTTTAATTTGATTTTTTTTATTAATATATCAATTTGCGACGAAGATAAAATTGCATCGCAAATTTGAGACGAAATTCTTAATTCGTCTCAAATGTTTTTTATTTTATTTTTTATTAATATATCAATTTGCGACGAAATTTTATATTCGTCGCAAATGTTTTTAATTTGATTTTTTTTGTTAATATATCAATTTGCGATGAAGATAAAATTTCGTCGCAAATTTCCGACGCAATTCTTAATTCGTCGCAAATGTTTTTAATTTTATTTTTTATTAATATCAATTTGCGACGAATATACAATTTCGTCGCAAATTTGCGACGAAATTTTATCTTCGTCACAAATTTGCTCATATAAATTTATTAACAAATTTTTTTTATTTTTATTTTTGTCTTTTTAGCTACGAAAATGATTTTTCATCGCTAATTTCGTCACAAATTAGCGACTAATAGAAAATTCGTCGCTAAGTGCGTCGCTAATTAGTGACGAATAAATTTGCGTCGCTAATTTCGTCGCAAATAGAGACAAATTTTGTTTTTCGTCGCGAATTTCGTCGCAAATTTGCGACGAATTTATTTCGTCACAAATTTTCGTCGCTAAATCCGTGTTTTTTTTGTAGTGATTTATCTATAACTACAGAAAATATCCTTCTCAAAAGTTGCAATCTTTGGGATAATTTAGTTACATTATGTTAATGGGGTCATTTATTTTATGTAGATGCAGTCACCATATATCACGCCACAAGGGATTAAGAGTAAATTTTCCCCGTTCACTAGTCAGGTACTTATTTTGAAATCATTTTGGATCCCACTTATGTCATCTTTTTGTTAGTACTGTATTATTTATTATTGATGGTTTCTTCTAGAAATTCGCTATTCTTTATATAGGGGTCATCAAACTCTAAGCAATAGGTAAGTACAATTATTGGAGAGATGTTATGAAAATATCAAGCATTTTAGAAATTGACGTGTGTCCATCTTCCTTGATTTTAGCATTTGAGTCTGATAGTTGTTGAGAAATATTGGGTGAGTTTAACATGCCACAGTGGCAAAATATGACTCCATTCATTAGCCGCCACATGTCCAAGTGGGACCCATTACTTCTGCCCTCCGTTACCTCAGTCACCCACGCCCTCCTCTGTTAATTTTTCTCTCTCCTCTCTCTGTTTATTTTTTTGGTCAAAATCTCCTCTCTCTCTCTCTCTCTCTCTCTCTCTCTCAAAGTTTTACTGTTCACCCTTCTTCAACCTCAACGAGCCCACCAGGACGCCATGGGTTTTGAAGCTCGCGTGCACAGAGTGAAAATTGACGTCGAATTTCTCGTCCCATTTCAGTCACGGCATGCTCTCCCTCTCTCGCACGGTCCATCGCTCTCTGTAACATCTCGTTGGAGAAGGAATCGGCAACGGCGAAGCCATGGCTGGCGAGGTTCGGCCTGGCCAGATTTGGGTGAGGCCGAGCTTGCTCAGCCATGGAATCGCCGTTGCCGTCGCTGGGCGAGGCTGGCAACGGCAAGGCCATGGCTGGGCAAGGCTGAGCTAGCCCAAATCTGGCCAGGCCGAGCCTCGCCTGGCCATGGCGTGGCTCGGCCACGGCCAGCGGCGCCGACGCCCACCTCGCCTAGCGGTGCCGGTGCCGGTGCCGATGCCGGCCTTGCCCCCGCACGGACCCAGTGACGTCGCCGGCCCTCTCCTCCCGTCATCGATTCAATAAAGCTCCAGGGGTTTCGCTCGTGATTTTTTCCTGTAAATTCGGTCATGGTTTTTGGCACATCTTTCTTTGGAGCTTTAATGGAGTTCAAGCAGTTCCTTTCCTGATTCGTGGGTGGTATCGGGCAGAAGAAAGTAGTAACGGAGGGGAGAAGGAGATAGACGGACGGGGAAGAGAGAGGCAAAAGAGAAAGGTGGGGGAGAAAAAGATATGAAATGTGGGCCCAATTTTGACACATGGCAATTAATGAATGGAGTAATATTTTGCCACTGTGGCATGTTAAACTCACCCAATATTTTCTCGATAGTTGTTAGTCCTTGCTGTCACTTGGTGACGCAGTGAACAGTTTGGTGAGCCGAAGGCCAATTCATAATGCCTTTCTCAAGGTGCTATTATGTTTTTTTTTTATTATTATATATATATATACAAAAGGTACAAAAGCCAATTCATAAGGCTTGAGAAGAGCCCTTAGGAAAGCAACAGAGGCAAAGGAAAGCACAATAGTGAGGAATCTAGGAGAGAAGTCTTCTGTATAGGTACAATGAAGTTGAGCTTTTGGTTTTAGCTGTGCTGTCATCATCTTTAGGTCTCCACACCTTATTTTCCATATTAACGTCATTGTATTTCTGCCCCTATGCAGATGTAATTATCGGACGGTTGAATCAGAGGAACTAGTCACTCAATGTCAGTACAATTTAAAGATTGGAGGATAGATTGAAGGAGATGTCTGATATGAGTATGTTTTTGGCTCTCTGATTTAGCAGGATTTGCGATATGAGAATTTTAGTATAATTTAACAGAAATAATGCTTACTGTAACTTGTTTGTTTCTCCTATATCTTAGCTACAAAAAAGGACTAGAAATTGCACACGAGGTAAAGGATCTATCTGAGAAATTAGAGGGATGGTCCTTGATGAAACAAATAATTGCAGTATCGCGATTTCTTATGCTTCCAGTTTCTATGTGTGTTGTATTCTTTCTGAAGTCTTCGCGTTGCTTGTCGCAGTCATGAAGAAACCACTAAACGTAGCACATAAATTAAAAAGAAACCAAAATTTTGGGAATTTACAACTTAGGCTCCGTTTGTTTCGCAGAAAATATTCTTCCGAAAAAGATAAATAAGAATTCGAAATATTAAAAAAATTAAAAAATAAAATAAAGAAAAAAGGTAAAGGAGTTCACGAGAGAAAATCAAATTCAATTTTCCACACCAAGCGGCGGAAAATATATTCCAGGTCATTTTCAAATTTCAGTCAAACATTGGAAAATAATGTCATTTTCCTGAAAAATGACTTCTTGGAAAATATTTTCTGGAAATGTCATATTTTCCGCGAAACAAACGGAGCCTAAGTTGTAAATTCTTAGTATACAAAGGATTTGCAACGCTACGTAATAAGTGCAGGTACGTTATAATATTGTGAATCTTTTATTTAGATCATCACTACGTACGGTTTGTCGTAATTAAGCGTGTGCCATAATTTTCTTTTTTCGTTTTGTGAGGTGTTAACATTTTGACATTTACTAAGGGTTAAACATCGTAGAGTACGAATATTTTTATGCGATGAGCATTACTGAGTTTTCCGACGTAATGCAAAATTGAGCAAAAAGATTAAAAGAAGATTCTTCTACAAAATCGTTCACAGAGGAAAGATGGAGATAATTGTCCAAAAAATTCTAAGCCTATTGCACCACGGATAATTCAGTTCTAAACTTTTCAATTGCATCAATTTAATCCTTAAACCTTTGACAACTTGCTGATTTAATCCTAATATTTAAATTATGTCAATTCAATCCTAAACTTTTAACGATAGTCATTGGCCAATTTTGATACCGATGTTGATGCAAACAATTTTTTGTATTATTTTTTTTTCAAAGAAAAGAATCCTTTATTTTCCCTTCAGCCTGTGGTCGATACTTGGCAATGGCCAGCAATCGGCCATAGATGATGGTCGCCCTCGCGAACTTGGCGAGGGCTTGACCATTGCAATATGGGTGAGGGGCGCCTCCGACAACGACTGTCGTCACCCGACCGCGATGGTGGAGCCTTCGCCGGATCCGACGAGTATAACCCTCGCTTATGGTCCGCCACGGGCCATGGCTAAGTACAGGCCATAGGCCAAAGGAAAAAATTATAAAAAAAAATCGAAAAAATTGTCCGCATCAAAGCCGGCCGTGTCAGGTAAGATGACCAACATCCACGTCAGTAATTTCCGGCCATAATTAGCCGATATAACTAAATTATCAAATCATTAAAATATTTAGGACTATATTGACAACTCATCAAAAGGTTTAGTGACTAAATTAACACAATTGAAAGATTGATGACTAAATTGATAAATTATCAAAAGATTTATGACTGAATTAACACAATCAAACGGTTTATGGTTGCATTAATAGCGATACAATACGTTTAGAATATTTTGGACAATTTTTCCTCGACGTGAATAATTTTATTCTCAGGGAATTGTTTCATTCCCTTCAAAATAAATTTCGAGCCCCAGACATTTTTGTCACTCAATTTACTCAATTGCCCGTGGCTTTTGAAGTGGTACTGACGGCTCAAATGTACCGTTTGGTTGGATGAAGCTATGACGGCACCATTGTCCTACTCCTAGCATTGCTCTAAACGTTATGCCTTTACGGAGGAACACGTGTACGCGACTCATCTCCACTTTCTTACAAGATAGAAGGTTGTTTTCATTCGATTGATCATTTATAATTTGATAAATCTCAAAAGGAAACCAATACATAAAGACAACGAGAAAGAAAACGAAGGCAAATGACAAACCACCACCCCCACCGTGCACTCCGCCTTTGACCGCAGTTAATCTTCCCTCCCCCGGCCACCGGCCTAGCTAGCTGTGCCGCCGGCTCAAACTATGCCTTTCAGTTTCTCGAGAAACAACTCTGCCTTAGCCGGCTCCATCATCTCCACCGCATGACAATCGCCTTCCCCGCCGAAAAAGCCCACCACTTGTACTCCCTTCGCCTCCAGCTCCGCCATCAGCTCCATCTGCCGATCTATCAACGGGTCTCCGCCGCCGCCCGCCACCACTACTTGCCACCCCAACGTTCTCATCCTCCCCCACTCCTCCAGTCTAACCCCAGCCATTGGATTGCAATACTCGTGGTCCCGGTCTGCACCGGCCGGCAGTGCCAGCTCCCACATCAGGTCCGTCCCGTTCACGGGCAGGACAGGGTTGTTGAACAACCTCGTTTCCGACTCGGTCCTCTGGGACCCACCGAAGAAGGGGTGGTGCAAGATCAGCCCTCTGATCACCAACGGCTCTAGATCAACCGTGGCGGCGCTCGCCCGCAGGCCCGCGTGGTACGCGATGTTCCCACCAGCGCTCGTGCCCATCAGGAAGCACCGCGAGAAGTCGACGCGCTCGCACAGCCACTCCTCCTTGGCTGTTCGGACCCAGCAAAGAGCCTCCACGGCATCGTCGTATGCTGCAGGGAGGCGGTTCTCTGGAGCGAGGCGGTAGCTGGAGGAGACGACTACAGCGGAGAGCTTTGCTGCTATGAGGGAGCAGAAGTTGTGGATTCTCGTGGAAGACGGCGAGAAGTATACGAATCCGCCGCCGTGGTAATACACGATGAGCGGCAGTTTCTGGTCGGGCGGTAATGGTGGGGGAGGCAAGTAGATTCGGGCCCAAGTGTCGTGGGTCGGGTTGAGTGGGATGTCCTTGGTTCGCACGGCGAAGGGCTGGTTGGGATCGGGCACAGCTGGGCTCTTTGGATCGTCAAGGCGGCGCGGGAACGTGCCGTCTGGATCGAGGACGACTCTCGGGTGGTCATAGGCATTGGAGGCCGGATCTGGATGTTGGCCGGCCATGTCTGCTTTGCTCAAGGTGGGACTGAAGAGAGAAATGGGAGACTGTTATTTGTTGCCAGTTGATGGAGCCGCTCCAGGCAAAACCGTTTTTTATTGTTGAAATATTATAATAAATTTAATAATTCGCCAACCACATAAACCATTTTTGTAATGATAACTGAATGCTTTCGTACCTGATAAATATGAGAAAATATTAGGTGCTCCCGGAGTAGACACCTCATCTCTATATCGCACCATACAAAATTTGACACGTGTCATATGGGACCCGCTTTTCAGATTTTCCAGAATATTGCTTTTCAACTCTCCTTTTTTTCCCTAAATACCCCTCACTTTCCGTAGCCTTCTCCCTTGCTTCTTCTCCTTCTCTCTCTTGTTCTCCGTTTCTCTCTCTTATCTCCTCTCGAAGAAACCAGCAGAAAAAATAGGAAGAAGGAAAAATCAGGCCTCCGATAAAAAAAGCACAGCGCCGCCATCTGAAACTCTAACGGCCTTAAGGAAATCCGCTGCCGGGGGCGTCCGGAAGAGGCCCTGGATGAGCCCTACCCCCGCCACCGAGATCCGCCGAGCTAATTTCCTCTGCCCGCAGCCCCAGCCAGAGCAGCTCCCTCAATGAGCCTTCCCCCCGCCGCCGAGGCCCTAGCGCTGCCCCTCGACATCGGCCTCGACCACCACCAAGTGGCCGCCGGGCCCGGAGCTTAGTTCCGTGGCACGGCCGCAATGTGCTTCCCGACTGTGCCCATGGCGCCGCGGCCTGTGTTCTTCTTCGACGCTTTCGCGCGCGTGGAGCAGGCGGGCGGCGCTCGCCTGGAGGCGTGCAGGATCGACCATCCTGTTGGCCGATTTACGCCTGGTGATTGGAGTCGGGGTCAAGACCGGGCCTGGTTTTTCGGCGCCCGCGGTGGCGGAGTACGACAGGCCGGTGCGCGGCAAATCGCTATCCACCCCCCTCATGGATCTTGACCACTGCCTCCACCTCCTCATCGCCGCCGCCGCGTCTTCGCCGCTCGCGATCTCGGCGTCCCAGCCTGCGGCTCCCTCGCCGTCCGCTGCAAACGGGCGCGACGCCGCCTCATCCCGACTCTGTTACGTTGATTTTGTTGAAGACGTGAAAGGGACATTTTTTTTCCTTTCGAAATCGAAAGGGAGGAGGGCAGGGAAGGGTGTTTAGGGAAAAGAAAAATGCAATGAAAAGAGGGATTCTGGAAAATCTAAAAAGCAGACCCACATTATACGTGTCAAGTTTTGTATGGTCCGGCATAGAGATGAGGTGTCTACTCCGGGAGCACCTAATATTTTCTCGATAAATATAGGAAAACAGCACTTGTAGAAAAAATAAAGGTAATATAAGTCAAGTCTTCACATAAAAAAAAATCTCGATAATGAAATCACTTTTCTCTTAATCTAAAATAGAACAAGAGGTCTTTTAAATAATAATAATAATAAAATAAAAAAAATTAGAAAATCCTGAAAAATAAAAGAAGCTTTGATTAGGCTAATTTGACCTCATTTTCATATATTTGGGCATAAATTTCCTAGATTTCATAGATTTTGTTTTCTTATAGAAAAATCATACGCACCTTTGAAATTAAACCTAAACCACATTTTTCTAATCCCTTAGAGTTTCCTTAGGGTTTTATGATGTGATTCATCAACGTCATGATTCCTTGATTGTGCACTTGATTTCATTGATTGTGATTTGCACAGGTTTATGTACTTTAGACTTAGTCTAGTTTAAGAAAATTCTAGAAATAGATAAAACAACCGGCGTGAACACTTAATAAGATCTAGTTCTTAAGTTTTGAATGAATTAAGACTAAAATTTATTTTCTTGAACAAAAACCGCACACCAGTGCATGATAGTGCAGTGTATTTTCCATGGAGAAACGAGAGTATCGCTCATGTTAGTTATCGCTCACTCAAAAGAGTTGGACGAAACCTCATAATAAATGACGAAAATGACGTGTGATGATTCTTGATATTTATTTTTACATTTCAACATGCAATATATTATATAAGAGAATCAATATGAATTAGTATTCGATTAATTCGAAATGTAGGATGAAATTTCACAAAGTAACTACGTAATTATTTGATTTAAATGATAAAAATTGAAAAGAACAATTGTTCCCGTGAACAGAAATTATATGCACTTACCAAACACATTTCTGTTTCAGGAACAAAAATTTTATGTAGTTACCAAACGCGTTCTGATTCTCTAAAACTCATATAGGGAACAAAATAAAAAAAAATCATTTTAAACAGGATCACTTTTTCGGATCGGAATGGTTGCCATGCAGGCCTTAGACTTCCATGAAATTCCTAAGAATCCACTAAGAAAAATTTAAAAATGAAAGGATAATTTATGATGGAATGGAAGAGTTTCAAAAGAATGATCTAGAGTTCATGCCGAGTGGAATGATTAGGGGTGTCCATGCTGAACAAGATACCCGACCCAAAACAAGACCCGATCCGACCCGACCTGAAATTTACACATATTCTTGTTCGGGTCTCAACATGTTTCGGGTACCACTTGCTATTATTGTTTTCGTGTTCGAGTATTGTTTACTATCCTTGTTTTCGTGTTCGGGCTAGGGCTTGGGCCCAAAATAGGGAAACAAGCCCAAACACCTCAGACGTCAAAAAGACTGATACATCTAAACCCTAAGCTCGATGTTGTTCTCTCGTTCTCGCCTCCCTCTCGCGCTTGATGGTCTCGCCTCCCTCTATATCTTGAGAGCCTCTTGGTCCTCTCCGTTCTCGAGCTTCTGCTACAAAGCTCTCGCCGATTGCTCCTTTTCAACAATTGCCGGAGGAGAATCAGCTCTCACCGTAGATTTCTCGCTGCTAAAGATGAAGGAAACCGCGGCTCTGGCGAGGAGGGCGGCTCCGGCGCAGTTTTGGAGCTTTTTGAGAATTGGGTTCTTCGGGGGATTGCATTATCAACACGGGTTCAATCGATTAACCTAGATCTTCGCCCCGTCTCGCTCTCGTTTCTTAGTTACATTGTCAACACGGATTCCGAACCCCCATCTCTCTCTCCCTCTCTATTGTAGCTGCATCTGAAGTCTGACCCTGTTTTGGGAATCAATCTTTTTGCTTGCTGCTGCCCTTCTACTTCAATCGAGTGCGCTTCTTGATGTCCCTGCTGGATTTTTTGAGCTCCGACCGTATGTGTCTTGGTTTGCCTGAAAGAGTTGACTGTGTCTTGGTTTGCCTGCCTTCTTTAGGAAAAGGGTGCATTGTCTTCCTCTAGCAAAGTTGAGGATTAATTTGTTTTCGATTGTTTTATTCGATTTCTTTCTTAGAAAAAGCTTGTGGTAGACTTGACTTGTTGTCAGTAGTGTGCTTCATCTCGGAATGCAGAGAAGGAGCATTTCAATATCAGACTGTATGTTTTTCCCTTCGAAGCAAGAATTTCGCGCTAATTCTATTTTTTTGGCAAAGTAATTTGGGCAAGATTGGAAAAGTTAAAAGAGCATCGAAGGTTACAAATTGTTACATTTCTTCCTAAAATTTGCTTAAGTCAAGTCTTCCAGGAAAAAAACAAAAAAATTAAATATCTCCATTCGTCTGTTATAACTTAAATATGGAATTCTTGGCAGCTTTTAACTTGTGCTCATTGCTGGTTCTAGAGGTGCTGATAAATGCTACAATAGTCTAGGATGGGAAAAAAATGGTCTCTTTAAGATGCTGTTTCACAGTTTTTGTGACTTTTTGCTGATTTTAGTGTTCTGCGTTTTTATGATATTTGACCTAGTGCTCTCTATGTCAATTGTGCAGGCGACTAATTACACAAGCCTCTTCTAGCTGAGCTGTTTGGCCATGCTCTTTTAACTCGTAAGTCTTGGATTTATTTGCTAAAGATAGATTGCTAGATGTCTTCATCGATGGATCCTAAAGCCATAAGTAGAAAGAGGAGATCCTCTATGTGGGATCACTTTAAAAGGATTCCATGTGAAGACAAGAGCCTAGAAAAGGCTGAATGTTTATACTGTGAGGCCCAAATTGGTTGTTCTGGTGTTCAAGGTACTAGTTCGATGCATCATCATTTGGCTAGATGTAAGGAATACCCGTATGCGGGTGTCAAGAAGAGGCAAAAAAGTGCCTCAGGTCAACCCGTTGGGATTGGTAGTTCATCTGGTCCATGAAAATTTGACCAAGATGCTAGTATGAAAGAACTCGCAACCATGTTTATTCTTGCTGAATTGCCTTTTAAGCTTGTAGAACATGATAGTTTTCAACGGTTTGTGAATAGAATCCAGCCAAAGTTCTCAATCCCTTCGCGTAACACCTTAAGGCGTGATTGTTATGATTTATACGTGGAGGAAAGAAGTAAATTGATCAAATATTTTGCCAACACATGCCCTAGAGTTTGTTTGACAACCGATACATGGACCTCTTGTCAAAACATGAATTACATGTGTCTCACTGCACATTTTGTAGATGTTGATTGGAAGTTGCAGAAAAAGATCTTAAGTTTTTGTCTAATCCCGGGTCATTCCGGTGAGATAATAGGAAAGGCAATTGAAGAATGCTTGAGTGGTTAGGGGATTCAAAGCATTTTTTCTATCACTGTAGATAATGCAAGCTCAAATGATTTAGGGATTCAGTACTTGAAAAGGAGATTTAACATACAGAACTCTCTGGTATTGAGGGGTGAGCTACTCCACATGAGGTGTTGTGCTCTTATATTGAGCTTGATCGTGAGAGAAGGGTTGAAAGACATTGAAGATTCCGTTGTTAGAATACATTCAGCTGTACGTTATGTTAGATCTTCTCCTGCGAGGTTAAGTCGGTTTAAGACTTGTATTGAACGAGAAAATATTGAGTCCAAGAGTCTTGTATGTTTGGATGTGGAGACTCATTGGAACTCAACGTATATGATGTTGGAGTCAGCTTTGAAGTTTGAAAAAGCTTTTTGCTCATTGGATATTCGAGATAACAAATTTGGTGAAGAACTGTCCAAGGGGAAAGAGGTGCCTACTAGTGATGATTGGGAGTATGCCCGTCAGGTTCTTCCTTTCTTGAAGTTGTTCTATGATATGACTTTAAAAGTTTCAGGCTCTTCTTATGTCACAAGTAATGATTTGGCGAATGATGTCTTTGGGATTTCTGGGATGATTAATGAATATCTTGAGAATAAGGATAAAAGTTTGCAGGAAATGGCCAGAAAAATGAAGATAAAATTCGATAAGTACTTTGGCAATGTGAACAACATCAATCTTACTTTGTTCATTGCTGTTGACACATGATTTTTGACCATTTATTATTGTGATTTTTCTTCTTCTTTAAAATTAAATTAAAAATATCAAAAAAAAAATCATTTGAGTCTTTTAGTTTGAAAGTTTTTCATTCGGAGCCTTGACGTGCAATTCTAGCGTCCCTTTTAGTTATTACTAATGCTTGACCTAAAAAAAAATGGAAGTATCGGACAGTTCATTCATTGAAGGA
Organism: Rhodomyrtus psidioides; assembly: GCA_021437785.1. Lineage (NCBI taxonomy): Eukaryota > Viridiplantae > Streptophyta > Magnoliopsida > Myrtales > Myrtaceae > Rhodomyrtus > Rhodomyrtus psidioides. Next base: position 1,157,002 of record JAILYB010000053.1, read on the forward strand.
CAATGGATCGAATCCAAAATAAAGGGGAGTTGGATCCTTAAAGGCTCGAATGGAACGGAGTATCACCGAAAGGGAGAAGTGGCGCCATTATTTTCAAGAGAGGACATTGGAAGGGGACAAAAGAGAATGGGATTGTAAAAGAGGGAGAGAAGCTAGAGCTGGCATAGAGGAATCTTCATCCGCACGAGGGACTGAATGAGCTTTTGGGGAACATCCGACGCTAGCTTTAAGAAAGGGAGAGGCGACCATAGCAGTAGAGGATGGTCTGACTCCGTCCTCCTGCCATTTTATTTTATTTTTTATTTTTTATTTTTCTTTATTTTTCTTTTCTTTTGAGTCATTGGGAGTTTAAAAAAGAAAAATGGGCGATCGTCTTCCTCGGGAGCCGGATGAAGAGCCCATGCGACTCCTGTTCCCTCTCCCTCCTCCCTGCATGGATTTTGCCTGCAACCGTCCTATTTTCATCGATTCCTTTAGCTCTCTCTTCCGCCCTCTTCCACTTCTAACCTCTCGCCGGCTGTCTCGCTATCCTCAAGCGGACCGACCCTTTCTTTTACACTGTCTTCGTCGACTGCCGACAGCCCCGGAGCTCGGTTCATCCATCCAGCGCTCGATCCCACCATAGCCGACTATCTCACCCCTACATACGTCCCGGAGGTTGTTCTGTCCTTCTTCGACCGCAGCCGGGCGATCAACCACGATGACCTCTTCTGGTCCCGGCTGTCCGTTCAGGTCATTGAGCTCGTCGACGGCGTCTTCATTGGTCCCTCCAACCATGCCCTCGGCGACGGCACCTTCTTCTGGTTCTCCTTCAACTCGTGGTCTGAGATCTTCCGAGAGCAAGAGAGAGGCGCCGTTAATGTCGTTCAGCTATCGCGTCCACCGACCCTGATCATTTGTTTCTCACGACCCTGACCCCGTAAGCTTGTCTTACATGGACGACCCTTCCTCATTCCTCGTCCGCCTCGAAGCCCCAGAGTTAAGAGAACGAGTCTTCCAATCCTCCGTCGACACCATCGTTGGGCTCAAGGCGGAGGCGAGCCGGCAATGTGGCATCACCAAGATCTCGTCCTTCTGGTCCTCGACTGCCCTTGTGGCAGTGCATCATGTGCGCTCGCCGCTTCCCGTCAGACCAGGTCGGATGCCGAATGTCTACGAACAGTCGATGGGGGGTCGACCCATACTGCCACCTGAGTATCTCGGAAACTCGGTCGGGCTATGGATGGTGGCAGCGATGAGGAAGCTTCTGGACAGTGGCATCAGGTCGGTGGCATAGCTCCCATACGGCGGTCGCGGAGTACAACGACTCGAAGTTGCGTGAATCAGAAGTGGATAAAGAGGCCACAGGTATACCACCTGGACAAGACGTTCGATCCATGCTGCATCTTGATTGGAAGCTCTCCATGGTTCGATATTTACAATAATAAGTTCGGACTGGGGAAGGCTGTGGCTGTGCGTAGTGGATATGGGAACAAACTCGACAGTAAAGTCATAACCTATCCGGGCCGCAAAGGAGGCGGGAGTGTTGACTTCGAAATCTGCATTTCGCCGGCGATAATGGTAGTCCTCGAAGCTGACCCGGAGTTCATGGCCGCCGTGACGGTTCCGTAGGTTGGGGGTCAACATCAATACGGGACGGTCATATGTCAAGGTTTGATGATCGAAGATCGGCGTCCAACCAGATTCGGTGGTTTCGGCTTTATGTTCCCCAAAGCTCTCAAGCTGCAACTTCTCCGAGGCCATTTGGGAGCTTCCAGAGACCTGCGAAATGAAAAGGTTAGAGAATAAGTGGTTCCCGTCCGAGTGTACGATGAGGAACTTCACCGAAGAGAAGCCGAGGTTGGGCCTCAACAGCTTCTGGGCGCTCTACGTGTTCATCATCGGCGCTTCCACTGTCTGTTTGCTCCTTGCCTGTCCCTGCATGCGGAGGAGGAGTCGCATTAGTCGAGCGTGACAGGAGTGCATTGAAGACGATGAATAGTGGGTAAGACCTATTTTCACGTTGGGCTGGTTTTGTGGTTTATTTGGTCTTGTGGGCTTCTTTTCTTTTTAGAGCTGGGTTAGTGCTGGCAAGAGAGGATTGGGCTTGGGCAATTGGGTTCGGCAGGTTTAAAGCAACGAAGTAGGCCTGGGCTCCTTGTTCAAACCAGGCCTGGTTCAGGTCCTCCCTCTCGGATTGGATCAGGCCCGATGGCCTGATCCGGGTCTGGATCCGAAAACCCAATCTAAGCCCGACCTTTATTTATTTACTTATAAAAAATAAAAAAATAAAAAATTCAAGAAATTCCAAAAAAAAATTCTCAAAAATGGGAAATGGCCACAATCAACTGGCCATGGAATATTTTGGGTAATTCGGTATCCAAAACTTTCAAAATTGACGATTTTGCCCTTCGGGCTAATCGTCCCCAAATCTTCCCATTTTACCCCTGGTCCGAAATCACATCTTCCCTAAACCCTTATGGCTATATTAGGAAGCCATTGATTTGAATTGATGTGCATTGATGTGATTTATTTATGTACTTGATTGCGCTTTCATTTAAATTGATTGTGATTGATAGGAACAGCCTTCCAATCTGCATGAAACCCTGAATCAAACCTACCCCACCCAAAATTGCGCCTGCGTGAATTCTTAGCTAGGAAATCACTCGCGTTAGGTACCGAAAGGGCGTTGGTAATGACACCAGCGTAACCAAGTCCCCGAACCCAAAATCTCTGGTTCCGCAGAATTGATCGATCTCTCCCAATCGGTCAATAAGGTTTCCGGTCTACCCTCCAAGAAAGACCGGTGGCGACTCCAAATGCATGCACAAGTTGCACATGCCACCACGACCACACTGAAGGTCGAAAGCGGTCGACTCTTTTCGTCAAACCCATTAAATGAAAACTCCCGCCGCGATTTGGTATGGGCCTGGGAGGGCTCGCGCCGATCCAAGACCCGCGATCGGTAATCCATTAGCCGCGTCCGCCTTTCGGACGGGTCGCGACAGCTGGCGACTCCGCTGGGGACTTTGCTCTAGAACATATGGTTCTAGACCTCAAGTGGACTTAGGCCGTAATTAAAATGCTGAGTGATTTTTCTAACCATGCAGGCGCTCTTGAAGGTGAGGTAAGTCCGCTTACGATAGGTGTTATATGTTTTTGCAGATTGGAGAGATAAGGGGTGTAGTCCGTGATTAACATTGTCTTATGCAAGTTGGAGTAGGAATGTATGTTATGTGGATGATTTGAAGTGCTGATTGATAAACTGTTGCGCATGACTTGCATTGTGATACTCACAACACATGAACACATACAATCGCGCCTAAAACCCCGGGCGCCGCCTATAGGAAAACAATAGAAGGGATTGAAAATGGAACCTCCGTGAGGAAAAACACGGGGTAATCCACTTTTCAATTCCGCTCATTTTGAACTATAGATCGAGCCCCAATGCAACGATAGCTGTGCAATGGAATCGGCCCTTTCTAGAACTCGAGGTGAGAACCATAACCTTAGGCGCCAAACCCTCTGATTTTTTTTTAGAAGTTTGCCATCACTTGTCTCATGCGCATGTCTTTGGGCGGTTGGTACACCTAAAACCGCACATAAGTCAACGAGTTGGGTTGGTAAGACTCTCTATTCCCCCCAAATCTATCACTGTTCATATAAATATAGGCATTTCATTCATTGCATTCGGGTGATTAGATTAAATGCCATTTCTAGGATAGATATGTGTGTTTGTCCCCAACGTCCTTGATAGAAGACGAGGAAGGTGATATCCCACGACGAACACCGAGTGTGCGATAAAGGAGCCTACTATGAACATTTATTGAGGTATCACCCAATGAAGATGACAAGTTGGGGCAGGTGATCCTGAAGTCCCGTCTCAAAGATCGAAGCTGGGGCATCCTTAAACGTTAGGATCACATTCCTTTGATTTGTTTTTCACCTCAAGCCTTTTTTGTATAGGATTCATTTTGCTGAGATCCTCTCTATCTTATCCCTTAGATTTATTGTATTAGGGATCTATTTGTGTTATGTATATCCGAGTTGAAATTTGCTGTATTTCTTTTGGTTTATCATTGGAATGTGGTAGTGGCATTTATACTAATCACTCGAATTCGCCAAAATCAATTTTATAATTCCACGGGAGGAAATTGAAATTGGAGGTCTGACACGACCTTTTTAGCCGTATAGGGCAATCCAATCCCAATTTCGCCAGAAGGAACTATAAACTTGAAATTGGCTCATGCGTGTTTTGCATCATTGGTAATCCATGATAATTGATCAGGATTATATCTTGTACTTTTGAACATTCCATTGATTTTCTTGGAATTGATCAAAAGCGATTATCGTGAATTACATTCCTTTCAATAGCATGCTTTCCTTCGAGGAATACTGATAAAAACTTTTCGCACAAGATTAAAACCCTTGTAAAGTTTTTGTCCTTATTAATCACGAGCAAGCATAAGATTGAAAGGGGTCTATGCTTTCTTTTTCAAATTATTCCTTCTGACTCGGTCTTTTCATTCGCAGGTGAAAAACAAGTAGTATAGAGAAATCTTTTCTTGGACAAATTTGCGACTATTCTTTCATCTGATCATAAACGAGTTAGAAAATCAAGACATATTCGCTCGATTTATTGACTCAGCTCGCCCAAGTTGAAAGTATTCGGACGTTCGAAGAAATGAACTGTACAAAAGTAAAAGCACACACACGGGAGCTTTCATTCATTTCGCTCAATCGAAAGAATTCCAAAGCGGGTTAATACAGATTAGCGAGGCGGAAAAGTAAAGCCAAAGTGAGCCCTAATCAGCAACACGAATGAGCTCAACTGGCCCTCCATGTTACTGATCCTCTGCCTGCACTCACTGCTCCGCATATCAAAATTCGCCAGCTGGAGAAGAAGGCGCTTGCACTCATTCTTAAGATCAGCAACCTTGGCTCTGTGATCTTCAGCAGCAGATTCCAGGTCCCGGACCAATTCCCTCCCACGGGATACATCCGCCGTAACGGTATCAAGTCGCTCTTCCAGCCACTCACTCTGAAACTTCAACATGATGTTACGACGATCGTGCTCATAGGTGGTCAGGCACAAGGCCAAACGCTCCACCAAATTTCCCCGTTCACGAAGCATCGTTGAGACTCGCTCGTTGGCAGTTTCCATAACCTTATTGTGGCTGTCAGCTACGAAGTTAGTCAACGTCAGGCAGTCACAGCGGTCTTCGTAGCGGGCTCGTAAGACACGAGCCACGAGAACTTCCCGGTGAGCAACACGGTAAGCCTCCAGAAAGTTTGCAAAGAGGGCCGGGAAGGTTTTATACTCCTTCTCCAACTCAGTACCCTCGATGGAAGTAGCGTCTGTGGCCTCGAATAGAACGCGGATTTCAGCCTCGATCTCCAGATGATCGGCTATATAAGCATAGCCCCGACCCAAGAGATTATAGAGTTTTTCCCATCGGGCTGGGACTGCGATTGAAAAGACGCAAGCATGGGAAGAGTCAGAGGAAGAAGCAGAAGATGAAGCCATTTCTCGTTGGAAGATGGAGGGGAAGACGAGTGCGATGGAATGAATGAAGGTGAAAGCTGGGCAAAGGAGAGCACTAACCTTCTCCCCGTTTCATAGTAGCTCAAAGATGGAGAAAAGTTACAGCAATAATGCTTGTGGAGCCGGGGTAATCAAGTAAAGCAGAGGCCGCTCCTCCCGTGAATCACGACGCCCGCCTCGATCCGCGATTTCAGGCCTGTCGGACAAAAGTTGTAAATAAAAAAAAATTAATAATAAAATAATAATAAAAAAATAAAAATCATCGATTTCATCATATTAAGTCTAAGCGGGAGACGCGCGTAGTTACGCTTCCTTGAAAGCGAAGTGGGAGACAGACGTAGACATCGAGAAATGAAATCGATTCGGCGCCTTTCCGTGCTGAAAAGAGAAAAGAGGACGACAAAGCAGGAAACACGGAATCTTGGGAGAGACGTTCACTTGATGATCTTCGTCCATATTTCGAGAACGTTCCCTGGGCAGGTAGAATCACTCAAAAGAAAGTTTGGAGAGAGTAAGCATACCAGAGAAATTACAAAACCCAGAATAAGTAAAAAAAAGATATCGAGCGACCTCTCCCTGATCCGATATGTTTGGGAGCTGCCGTCAGTTGTTAGAAGTGATCGGCCCAAACATCTTAGATATCGTCCAATTCAAAGACCTCGAAGGTTATGGGATCCAACTTGATACCGAAGTCAGGGAATCCTACCCTTTCGGCAGCAAAGCGCGGAAACCCGATGGTGACGACAGTGGTAAGAGGTGTTTCTCACGTTACACCCCAGATCAAGTTCGAGAGCTTGAAGCGGCCTTCAGCGAGAACCCTCTCCCGAGCAGGGAACATAGAGGGAAGCTAAGCCAGAAAGTGGGACTGAAACCCCAGAAGATTAAAGCTTGGTTTGAATATAGGCGAGTCAAATTGAGGGCCCGAAACAGACAACAAGAAATTGCCATTCTAAAGGAGGAAAACGAAAAGCTTCGAGTGGAGAACATAAGGTATAAAGAAGCTCTCGACACTATTCTTCGTCCTAACCGTGACGGTCCTATCGCCCTTGGTGAAATATCCCTAGACGAGTCATGTTCAGGGACCGATAACGCTCCTTCATCGTCTCGCCCCCCTGCACAACTTTCGAGACAATCAGATCTTGTTCCCGACCGTGAAAGGATAAGCCGGCGTTGGATGCCTGAAATTGAAGATAAATTTATTGACGCGGTTCGGCGGTTAGGGATCGACGCAGCGCGTCCACGACAAATACTCAAGATCATGAATGTACCTAGGCTAGCTAATACAAGCGTTAGGAACCGCCTTAGGTACCATAGGAAGTTGCTGAAAGAAGGCAAGGTAACACTAAAGCTGAAAAGGGCCGGTCTGAATGTAGACGACTGGTATGCCTACAACTGCGACACTTCTCCACTCGAACAGCAGCCGGTCACCAGTGTTCTTCCCATTAGCGATCAACCTATTGCGTCCAGTACTCAGATACCTGCCCAACTCAAAGAACCTGGCGACTTCCTTGATGAAGACCTTCATCCATTGGTCGATCAGCTGAATCCCCCTTTGAGTCGTCTCAGTACCCTACAAGATTATTTGCCACAATCCCCGCGAATAAGAACTCCCCAATTTGAGTACCAACCTGTTGCTAGTGCTCTTCCCATGGCAAATCCAACATTTACATGGGACATGTCTACATATTTGCCGGTCAACAAGGGAGGTTCCAGCTCGAGGAATCAAATCATCCAAGGCGAGAGTGATCTATCGCCAGCGGTCGGTGATACTCGACTTGAGCAGCAATGGCTCGGAGATTCGAGCGATTTCCTTGGAGAGGAACTCAATTTCTGGCTCGATCAGTCTGAAGCTGGCGGACTCTTGCAATAGTGATACAAAGCCGTCGATCAGGTGTTTGATTCAAGGCGCGATTGTAAAAAAAAATGTTCGGAGAAAAGAGGTTGAATAGCCTGAATGAATGTATTGGCAATCCCATTGTAAGGCTCCCATGGGAGCATTTCTCATTTACGCTTAAAACTAGTCGTACGAGGATCCGCCTTACCTTTTGAGCATCTTTAAGCTCAGTGGCGAGCTCCCCAAGCAACGATCATCGTTCGCAGAGCATAATGGAATCCATCCCTTCAATGCAAAATGCATCTGGCCGCAAAGCCACCCATTTGGTAAAACGATGTATCGTTCCTAAACGATCTCCAATCGGATACCGTAATAATGTCTTCTTTCTTTTCCTTCTTAGATAACAAACATGGATAAATCACTTAAGGAGTCATGCGTTCAAATAGCAGAACAGACGCTGCCCAGCTGGGGGCAGATGAACCATTGATGTTACAAACACTCCAAGCATGGATGGGCGGATTTGATAGATGTTGTTCATATCAATACGCAACATCAGAATGGGATGAAAATCAAGAGTAAAGTTGTATCGTCCCAATTTGTCTTGAATTTGGGAATATGAATTGACACTTATTGTTTATCCTTGACAGGGGAGCCGCCTTGCAGACGAACAGGTTTTTACATCCCATGTACTACTCGTTAGAGTACATGACTAAGGGTAGGATGTATCGTTTCGATTTTTGGAAAATTCGTGAACATACAATGATATACTTCTTTTACAATTTGTAGGGATCCGCAGCCGCGGGGGACAGGTAAGCATCCCTTTCCCCAATCCATTGAAGATGTTAAATAAAAAAGAAAAGCTTTCAGAATCTAATGTCTAGAAAAGACATAGAATTCAAACTTCATTGGCATTCATGTTTTAAAACAGGAGGTTGTCTGAACATGAATAAGAACATGCATGGTGCATCATAAAATCCCATTGACGGGTAAAATTTTTGGAGAAAATGAAAGAGATTTTTTCCAATCAAAAGTTCAAAACTTTCAAAAGGACGTTTTCTCAAAAGACGAGAGGCAAAGCCTAGTCCAAGCATGTCCTATACACACTTAAGAGAGAAGTAGAGCGAATCAGACAGCAAAATCTGGACCTACGGAGATAGGGACCATTCGCAGCGATTACATGGGTTGGGACGACGGAGGCATTCGTTTCATATCCCCCAAACACTACAGGTGACCGTTGATAACCCCTTTGAACGGCGGTTTTCATTCTTAACCCTGTCAAGAACCACCCCACACTGGGGCAAAATGGAGGTGAGTCCAGCAGCATCAGGAGAAAATGGTTAGAAATTTTCTTGCTCGGACTAACATTAATCTTTGTGTGTTGTTTATATGGTAATCCAAGTGCCGTTGGATGACGAGAAGCATTCATTCTCTATCCCACACACCGAATCCTTTGCACAGCCAAGTTGAGCCTGCAAATTCGTTTCATAAACCGGTTGGTGATCATTGCACATTTCAAGATGGACGCAGCATCACTTCAGAAACGAAGGAGTTCAAGACTTAGGGTTGGCAAAAAATTCCTAAGTTAATGCTTAACCTTGTTAGACCTTTGATCATAGGTCTAACACGATCCCATGAAGATGAGAAAAAGTGGGATTTTAAAAAATGAATGAGAAAAATCCACGGCATCGAGAAAAAGCAAAGTGCCTGGTAAAAGCAAGGCCGATGCTCGTGTAAGTTGTTTGATTGATCCGCAATGAAGCGGGATGGGAAAAGAGGAAATCCCTGAAGGAGCCAAATCCAAAAGGGCTGCTCCCCAAATGGTGCCGAGCGCAGAACAAAGACATAGAGAGAGTCGGTCTCTGAACGCAACAGGAGACGTTCTCTAAAGGATTTGTACACACCTTAAAAGCGGGCGCACACCTCAAAGACTGAAGATGCATAAAGGCAGGGACAGGTGGCCGATCTGCAATGATCACCAATGTCAAACACCTCATGAATTCTGGGCCAAAAACAAGCCTTTTTCGGTCCCCAATCCTACCAATATCATAACCCTGAAACAGTCTTCTCTGACTAAGACACTTGGGTTAACATATAGCTTAGCTCGAAGAAGTACGAGCAAGACTATTTCTTTCTCATTTTGCAGGGTTCTTGACTTGTAAACCCGGAGCAGATGGTGAAGACTTTCATACAATGGCCTCGACTCCAAAGCGGGTCCCCCTTGAAAACCAATATCCAAGCCCAACATTACGGTCCCGTGGAAGACCTCCCGACCGATCAAAATGTATGCGCTGCGAATGAGCCTAAAACCTAGGCACAGGTCAGTAGGGAATCAAGTGCATCCCCTATAAAAAACCACTATCGCAAAACAGGTGAGAAGACCTCATTGTCGAGAAATATCCCAATTGATGTTTTGAACAAACTCTTTTTGAAATTTTCAAACTGTTGATCCGGATTTTCCATGCAAGGAATTTGTGATCACATTTGCATGTTGCAAGAATGCTTTGGATAACCTCCAGCATCAAAATGCACATTTCATAATTAAAACTTAAGTCATACGGTTTTGTCAAATGGACAGCCGTGGTCTTTCCAAAGATTACTAACGTTTTCTTGGTGAAGAAAATTCTTTCAGGCTCAAACTTCTGCAGGATACCTGGAGAACCCAGCTCCCAGAATGTCGCCTCAACAGACTCAAGCAGTCTCATCGGACGTGGAGAACCCTCGTCATGAGACCCCTTTTCAAAGCAAATTAATGGTAGAAACCGCCTGAAGGGTCAAATTAAAGGTAGAAACCGCCTGAAGGGTCAACCAAAGGTAGAAACCGCCTGAAGGGTCAACACAAAGGTAGAAACCGCCTGAAGGGTCGACCAAAGGTAGAAACCGCCTGAAGGGTCCACACAAAGGTAGAAACCGCCTGAAGGGTCGACCAAAGGTAGAAACCGCATGAAGGGTCAAATATGGTAGAAACCGCCATAAGGATCAACCCAACGGTCCGATCCACCATACGGATCAAAACTTTGACTAATCGCAAATGTTGAAGAAGTTGTTTTCCTAGGTAAGCCTTACTGTAGGCGAACCGCTTATGGTCCGATCCCCCATACGGATCAGAATACTTAGCGAATCCCCAAAGCGTGGGATACGTCTTCCTTAGGTTCCTACCAGTTAGGAATCCTATAATGGTATGACCTACCATACAGGCCAAAGCTAAATCTCCCTAGGAATTTATGTGACGAGTCCTAGGCATCTTCTTGAAAGTGGTCGCAACCGGCAGCATCCGACAGGTGAGCTTCAGGTAAACCTCTCTCACTCCGGCCCATGTTCAAGTTGTTAGAGCAAACCGGGGATTAATTTGAGCTTTCATCAAAGGTCCTTAAGAATTCAATGTCGTAGCATTTCTTCCCTCATTTTCCCAGTTGAGTCGGTTAGGAATCAGGTGTCACCTTATCTTTGAGAAAAACCTCTAACGAGATTCATCTCAAAAAGGGGCAGCTGTTGACACATGATTTTTGACCATTTATTATTGTGATTTTTCTTCTTCTTTAAAATTAAATTAAAAATATCAAAAAAAAAATCATTTGAGTCTTTTAGTTTGAAAGTTTTTCATTCGGAGCCTTGACGTGCAATTCTAGCGTCCCTTTTAGTTATTACTAATGCTTGACCCAAAAAAAAATGGAAGTATCGGACAGTTCATTCATTGAAGGACAATGGATCGAATCCAAAATAAAGGGGAGTTGGATCCTTAAAGGCTCGAATGGAACGGAGTATCACCGAAAGGGAGAAGTGGCGCCATTATTTTCAAGAGAGGACATTGGAAGGGGACAAAAGAGAATGGGATTGTAAAAGAGGGAGAGAAGCTAGAGCTGGCATAGAGGAATCTTCATCCGCACGAGGGACTGAATGAGCTTTTGGGGAACATCCGACGCTAGCTTTAAGAAAGGGAGAGGCGACCATAGCAGTAGAGGATGGTCTGACTCCGTCCTCCTGCCATTTTATTTTATTTTTTATTTTTTATTTTTCTTTATTTTTCTTTTCTTTTGAGTCATTGGGAGTTTAAAAAAGAAAAATGGGCGATCGTCTTCCTCGGGAGCCGGATGAAGAGCCCATGCGACTCCTGTTCCCTCTCCCTCCTCCCTGCATGGATTTTGCCTGCAACCGTCCTATTTTCATCGATTCCTTTAGCTCTCTCTTCCGCCCTCTTCCACTTCTAACCTCTCGCCGGCTGTCTCGCTATCCTCAAGCGGACCGACCCTTTCTTTTACACTGTCTTCGTCGACTGCCGACAGCCCCGGAGCTCGGTTCATCCATCCAGCGCTCGATCCCACCATAGCCGACTATCTCACCCCTACATACGTCCCGGAGGTTGTTCTGTCCTTCTTCGACCGCAGCCGGGCGATCAACCACGATGACCTCTTCTGGTCCCGGCTGTCCGTTCAGGTCATTGAGCTCGTCGACGGCGTCTTCATTGGTCCCTCCAACCATGCCCTCGGCGACGGCACCTTCTTCTAGTTCTCCTTCAACTCGTGGTCTGAGATCTTCCGAGAGCAAGAGAGAGGCGCCGTTAATGTCGTTCAGCTATCGCGTCCACCGACCCTGATCATTTGTTTCTCACGACCCTGACCCCGTAAGCTTGTCTTACATGGACGACCCTTCCTCATTCCTCGTCCGCCTCGAAGCCCCAGAGTTAAGAGAACGAGTCTTCCAATCCTCCGTCGACACCATCGTTGGGCTCAAGGCGGAGGCGAGCCGGCAATGTGGCATCACCAAGATCTCGTCCTTCTGGTCCTCGACTGCCCTTGTGGCAGTGCATCATGTGCGCTCGCCGCTTCCCGTCAGACCAGGTCGGATGCCGAATGTCTACGAATAGTCGATGGGGGGTCGACCCATACTGCCACCTGAGTATCTCGGAAACTCGGTCGGGCTATGGATGGTGGCAACGATGAGGAAGCTTCTGGACAGTGGCATCGGGTCGGTGGCACAGCTCCCATACGGCGGTCGCGGAGTACAACGACTCGAAGTTGCGTGAATCAGAAGTGGATAAAGAGGCCACATGTATACCACCTGGACAAGACGTTCGATCCATGCTGCATCTTGATTGGAAGCTCTCCACGGTTCGACATTTACAATAATAAGTTCGGACTGGGGAAGGCTGTGGCTGTGCGTAGTGGATATGGGAACAAACTCGACAGTAAAGTCATAACCTATCCGGGCCGCAAAGGAGGCGGGAGTGTTGACTTCGAAATCTGCATTTCGCCGGCGATAATGGTAGTCCTCGAAGCTGACCCGGAGTTCATGGCCGCCGTGACGGTTCCGTAGGTTGGGGGTCAACATCAATACGGGACGGTCATATGTCAAGGTTTGATGATCGAAGATCGGCGTCCAACCAGATTCGGTGGTTTCGGCTTTATGTTCCCCAAAGCTCTCAAGCTGCAACTTCTCCGAGGCCATTCGGGAGCTTCCAGAGACCTGCGAAATGAAAAGGTTAGAGAATAAGTGGTTCCCGTCCGAGTGTACGATGAGGAACTTCACCGAAGAGAAGCCGAGGTTGGGCCTCAACAGCTTCTGGGCGCTCTACGTGTTCATCATCGGCGCTTCCACTGTCTGTTTGCTCCTTGCCTGTCCCTGCATGCGGAGGAGGAGTCGCATTAGTCGAGCGTGACAGGAGTGCATTGAAGACGATGAATAGTGGGTAAGACCTATTTTCACGTTGGGCTGGTTTTGTGGTTTATTTGGTCTTGTGGGCTTCTTTTCTTTTTAGAGCTGGGTTAGTGCTGGCAAGAGAGGATTGGGCTTGGGCAATTGGGTTCGGTAGGTTCAAAGCAACGAAGTAGGCCTGGGCTCCTTGTTCAAACCAGGCCTGGTTCAGGTCCTCCCTCTCGGATTGGATCAGGCCCGATGGCCTGATCCGGGTCTGGATCCGAAAACCCAATCTAAGCCCGACCTTTATTTATTTACTTATAAAAAATAAAAAAAATAAAAAAATTCAAGAAATTCCAAAAAAAAATTCTCAAAAATGGGAAATGGCCACAATCAACTGGCCATGGAATATTTTGGGTAATTCGGTATCCAAAACTTTCAAAATTGACGATTTTGCCCTTCAGGCTAATGGTCCCCAAATCTTCCCATTTTACCCCTGGTCCGAAATCACATCTTCCCTAAACCCTTATGGCTATATTAGGAAGCCATTGATTTGAATTGATGTGCATTTATGTGATTTATTTATGTACTTGATTGCGCTTTCATTTAAATTGATTGTGATTGATAGGAACAGCCTTCCAATCTGCATGAAACCCTGAATCAAACCTACCCTACCCAAAATTGCGCCTGCGTGAATTCTTAGCTAGGAAATCACTCGCGTTAGGTACCGAAAGGGCGTTGGTAATGACACCAGCGTAACCAAGTCCCCGAACCCAAAATCTCTGGTTCCGCAGAATTGATCGATCTCTCCCAATCGGTCAATAAGGTTTCCGGTCTACCCTCCAAGAAAGACCGGTGGCGACTCCAAATGCATGCACAAGTTGCACATGCCACCACGACCACACTGAAGGTCGAAAGCGGTCGACTCTTTTCGTCAAACCCATTAAATGAAAACTCCCGCCGCGATTTGGTATGGGCCTGGGAGGGCTCGCGCCGATCCAAGACCCGCGATCGGTAATCCATTAGCCGCGTCCGCCTTTCGGACGGGTCGCGACAATTGCCTGCATACTTGACCCTCGACATAAGTGGGAATATGTGAAATGATTGATCAGTGATGTTTACGAAAGCAAGGGGGCGAAAATTTTACATGATAAAGTAACATCATCTCTGGCATCATTGTACGAGAAATACCGCACCGGTAAATGCCCCCAAGGCAACTTGAAATTAAAGGGTACAAGGACGGTAAGCGTGTCAAAGTCTCCTGTGATTGGTGCTAACTTTATGACAGCAAAATATCTTCGCAAAACGGGACAACAAATTTTGGAAGAGAAATCTGAATTGGATAAGTACTTGGAGGAAGCATGTGAGCGCTATAAACCTGACTTTGATATTTTAACATGGTGGAAAGTAAACTCATCGAGATATCCTATCCTCTCTTCCATTGCTCGAGATATTTTGGCCGTACCCATCTCGACTGTAGCATCAGAGGCTGCATTCAGCACAAGAGGTTGTGTACTTGATGCTATTCGTAGTTCCTTGAGCCCAAGCATGGTGGAGGCTCTTGTATGTGGTCAGGATTGGCTACGATCCACACCACTTCCATTTTCGATTGAGGAGGACTTAGAAGAATTTGAAAATTTTGATTTGGGTGAGAAAATTTAATATGTATACTCTTGCCAGTTAGAATGAATACTTAAGTTTTCATTTGGATCATGAATTTAATGCAGAGTCTTCAAATTCGACCATGGAGCCGAATGTGGTACCTCTCGAAGATTAAAGTACTTGAGATAGTGGAGGTGAGCCATCTGCTTTCTACATATGGCTTCATAAGACTTCAAATATGTTTCTCTTTTGCTAATTATATGCCAAGAAAAGTATATTTATATTTAAAATAGCAATAATTTTTTGGTATGAATATTATTGCTTCCATGATACTTGCAGTATGCTTCAGCTCCAGCAAGCGCCAGAGCACCCGCAAGCTCCAACCCTACTCAGTAGATTAATCCAGCTCATATAGCTTATCATACTTAGTGATGTCACTTCTTATGGCCAAATAAAAGGAGGTTTCATTTCTTGCATTTGAGTCAATGACCACTTTCCAGTCAATACTAGCTCTTTGAGATCAGTGATGTTTTCACTATTTCCTACCAGTACTTAATTTCAGACTATTCAAATATATATTTCTTCCACCAAAAAAGGAATATTGGATCTTTGGTGAATTGGAAAGATAATATGTTCTCGAGATGATTCTTGTGTCATATTTATTGTAAGGATATTGCTCATATGCACTGTGCATTAGTCATTTGCTGCCTCATTCTTATTTTTGTATGGTGATCATGTTCAACTGGAGCGAATCGTCGGTTCCACTGCTGCAAAGAGGATGATAACATCGGAGAAGAGTAACCAGATTCTCGAGATGATTCTTGTTTGTTTTGATGTCATAAGTTTTAGAAATAATTGTCCTCTTGAAATTTAGCACTGTCGTTCCGATTAAAAAAAAAGACATACGCACTGTCGCGCAATAGCCCGTAAACTTTCAAAAGTTAGAAACTATCTCCGCTTTAGCATGTACGGCAAGGAAGGCTATCATTTTTTCCTGATGGGTATTTGGGTTTTTACAGTTTTTGATGATTGATTATGTTGACTTGTCAAATGTAGGGAATGGGAAACGTTGAAGCTCTCTGCTTTGATTTCACTGCTAGGGATTTTCAGAGCATGCCAAAAATAAGGTTTCTCAAGTTGGATAATGCCAAACTTTCCGGATATTTTGAAGGCGCGTTTCTAAGTTTGAGGGGGCTTTGGTGGCAAAGGTGTCCTCTGGAATTTGATGCAGAAAACGTTGTTTTAGGAGAGTTGGCCCATCTTAATCTCTCTTGGAGCAAGATAACGGAAGACTGGGGAGGTTGGAAGAAAATCAAGGTGATTTTTTAGTATTTGGTTGTTTTCTATTTGCCTTCTTGAATTATGTATCTATCTGCAAATTGACTGACCATGTGTGTGTTCTGTTCTCTGTTTCGACTTTGCAGATGGAGAAATTGGAAGTTTTGAATCTTTCTGGGTGTTCCGACTTACTGTTCACTCCCGACTTATCTCATTCTTATTTTTGTGTGGTGGTCATATCGAGCCATTCTTGTGAAATAGAGGGAAGAGAACAAAATCAAGATCCTGAGATGGATCAGCAGGGTTGCCTTGGAGTTTTCATGTCTTTCTTGTGGAGGAGCCCTCACTTGTATCGATTGTTATTTCAATTCTATGTTCTGTTTTTTTTTTTCCATTTAGCTTCTGCCATACTGTGCAAAGAAGCACCGGTTGCGCTGGTGTTATGTTGTGCTCAACCAGTTACATGTACAATAGACAAAATGTACAGTTTAATTCTCTACGTTTGAGTTTAGTTCAAATTAGCAAAATATTGACTGCATGTCATGGTTATCTGACAGTGGAGATTGTCATGTCTCCTTGGTGGATGAATATTCGATATGGTGCGACTGGAGAGCTTTCGGTATCTGCTGGGGATGACATTGTTGGGATTTTGTTGTGAAATCCCTTAAGAAGTGAATGAGCAAAGAAGGATGGAGAGTCCCACATAGGATAAAGAGTAGATAGTGGATGTGTTTAAATATTAGAACCTCACAAATGGGTTTAGGCCCCAAGGGGCACCGTACTTTTGTGGACGGGGGAGGACTTACGCAAAGCTAGGTCGGCCCACACGCGCGCTCCTCCGCCTGCCGGCCGGCTCGGTTCGGGCCCGGGTCCGCGCGTTTAATTATTTTTTTACACCATTTTTTTTATTATTACACTTTTCAAATTGAATGGACACAATTTGAATAGACATGTCCGGAAATTTCCGAACATTCTTTTTCGTCCGAACAGATGTGTTTGCTCGACGTTGAGCGAACATGAAAGTTCAACCGGTTCAGATTAAATCGAACGAACATGATTGTTCGAACAAGTTCGAACATACATATCCGTTCGGAATAAAGCGAACAAACATGTTTGTTCGAACAGAACTCCTTTGGTTCGCATTCCTTCGTCAACAGAATTGTTCGGCTTCGCGACTCTTCACTTCATTGTCTATAAATACGAACTCCGGCCGTCATTTTTCTATTACTGAAATTTTCTACAACCATTCATTATTCATTTCATTGTTTGTGCGATTGTTCTACGAAGTTACGTTCGCCGGTGTCCTTTGAAGAAGTACCGCTTCAGAGGAACGCAATCCGTTCTATCTTGGGAGACAATTGTCCAAGGTCCTCGGGTACTGATTGTGTGACATTCTGAATTCTGACCATATCTCGAAACTTATCAGTGAATGAATGTCTATCGATGTATTCCAGTTAATCTCGCTCAGAACTGATCACTCTCGAGTCGACTAACCAAGGGGGAATGGCCGCATAGGATTTAAAGTACGTGGACCAAAGAGCGTAACCACGAGTCGGTGCTTTGACCATAAGGATCGTCGAGGGAATATTCTGAACCGCTATAGGTCGATCTAAGAATGGTTTTAGAACAATTTGCTAGTGTCATGCGATTGGTTCGCGGGTGAATCCGTATGACTATGGCGTGATTTGCGAATTAACCTAACTCAATCTCTGACGGTCGTAACCTGCGGAACTAATGATTGACTCTCGCGATTACATGGCAACCAAAGCCGCCGTGGCTTAAGTAACTCTTAAACGTGACATAAGTCGCGGGTCGATACGCGTAACTCCTAAGAGCCGCCCGTTAGTCTGAGACGCACTGGAATGACAATTGACTGAATTTAGCCATAGATTGGACTTCGAGATTGGAGGCCGGACATTCGGAGATCGCATTGGAGTAAATTTGGACGTCGCTTCATCGAGGGGTTATTAAGGTTAGAAATTGTCCCGTATAGGTTAGAAAAGCGAAATTCGGATCGCCAAGTACCGTAGGACCCTTTTACCCTTAGTTTAGTGCACTCTTTCCTTAAACCAAGCAAGGGCAAAATTGTCATTTGCCTCCCCTAGCCTTTGGCCGAAAATCTAGGGGCATTAGGGTCATTTTGGGAGTTGAATTATTTGACTTAGAAGAGACTTGAGTGACAAGACCAACCCCATGAACAACTCTCTTCCAATATGTCATTCCATGCCTACTATTCATGTACCTCACCCCATCAACCACCCCACTATCTAGTTTTTCCCCCCAAATTCCTTCTTTCACCATTGAATAACACTCTTCCTCTTCTCTCCCTCACCCATTCGGCGACCAACACCAGAACTCTATCTCCCTCTTTTCTTTTTTTTCTCTCACGCCATCTCCCTCTCTCACTCGTTCTCTCATCTCGTCGCTCTCCCTCTCTCTCGGTCCCAAGGGGGAAAACCGACCGGCCACCACAACCCACCGCCCCTTGCCATCACCAGCCCACTTCCCTCTTCACCTTAGGGCCGTGGAAGGGCCGCTGTTCGGCTTGGAGGCGCACGTTCATCCCCGGACCAGAATACAAACCGGGTAGGATCTTGGAGGAAGTCTTGAGGTAGGTGACCTTAGAAGCTTAGATAAGCATGTTAGGGTGTTAGAGGCATGAGTTAAGAGTGGTATTGAAGTTTGTTCTTGTTTGTTTCGTGCGAAACCACTAGGAGCGCAATCTGTTCGCCGGGGACCGAATCTGTCCTTGCCGCCCAAACAGCCACTCCAACCGGTTTTCTCAAGCTCTTGGACTTGGTAAGCTTCCCCTAACCTTATACTAAGACCATGGTGATGGAAGGATCAAGTGAGAGTTGGTTTTGAAGTGTTTAAGGGGCTGTTTTGGCTTGGTGCATAGGAAACCCGAAATTGGGTTTTAGAGGGCTGATTGTGCTAGATGGAAATTAATGTTTGGAATGTGAAAATCATGGTTTAAATAGGTTAGTAGATGCCCTTACATGCTGACCTAGTGTCCTATGATACCCTTGGAAGTGTTAGGACTTGAATTTAGCTCATTTGGACTAGTGAAATCCTAATTGGTACCTAGGTGTGTTCGGCCATTTAGAAAATTTCATGATGCGTCGTTGAAAATGGTCAAGTGGCCCTTGTAGCATTCTGGTTATGAACAATGTGATGTGATTTAATGGGTGAAAGGGGACAATGATTGTGCATTAGGCTTTATGTGGTGAATTGATGCATTTTGTGGTGTATGGCGTGATTGGCTTTATGAAATTGTGATGGCCGAATGGCATAGGGGTGGGAAGTAGCTTATTTAAGAGGAAATGAGACTTATGGTGGAATATGGCATTGGCCCGATTGAGTGAGATTATGACATAATTGCCTTGTAATGAATTGGTGCTTAAAATTGGCCTTAACGCTTGAAATGAAGCATTGCGATTTTAAATGCGAGCAATTATGACATGTGACCATGGTTTTGCTTGATTACGACGTGTTGAATTGCTATGATACGGTTGCTAGCTCAATTGGGTAATTGGTACTCATGGTGGAATTATGCACCTATGATTGATTTATGCCATGATTGTTGTACTATGAGCCTATGTGCATATTGTAACCCTGATGCGTTAAACGCGGGGTGGACCTGAGGCGTTATTACGCGGGTCATGTGAATGGCAAAGGATAACCTGAGGCGTTAAACGCGGGTTCCTCGATATTATAAGCCTGATGCGTTGTTACGCGGGCTCTGCCATGCGAAGTGCAACCATATTGTGATTATAAGCTATCCCTATACTACATACTGTTAAGTGCCACGTTACAAAGTACGAAGCCAAGCCAATCTATAAAATGTTAATTGGATGCCCTATTATACTCTATTTGAACTGTTGAGTGCCATTTGCCTACCTTTGCATGTTTGGTCATTGTATGTGTTGGGAGTGTCTGGAAGTCCCTTGTGCCTGGTCTAGGGTTAGGGTTAGTTTACTGAGTTTATCTCACCCCGTCGTGGGACCCACATTTTCAGACCCCAAACCCTGATCATGCCACCACCGCCGATTTTTGGGGTGCCCGTCTGAATAGAGCAGTATTCCACGGAGTACCCGGTGGGAGAGGGGAAGGCTTACATTAGGAAGTATGGCACCATCTGGATGGATATAGGATTAGCCGATTGGAGGGCGGACAAGTTTGCAGCATGGTTCTACTGTGATGGAGACCTCGAGGTTGGGCCGCTGAGGACTTTTGACGTGCCGGGGGATGTCATTGGCGAGCAGGATCCTTCGATTGTACACCCTGCTGATGGGGAGCTCACTGACTCCGAGACCGCACCCGATCCAGACCTTCCGTCGGCACCGTCTCAAAACCCCGAGATTGATGGCGACATCGTGGGGCCCTCCGACGCCGAAGATCCCATGGAGACGGACGAGTCCGAGCCCGAGGAGGATGAGGCAGAGTTAGACGATCCCGAGGACGAGCCTTTGGAGGAGGAATACAACCCCGACGGAGAGGCCATCTACCAGGATCAGTCCGAGCCCGAGGATGAGGCAGATCCAGAGCCAGAGTTTGAAGAAGAAGAAGAAGAGGGAGAGGAAGAAGAGGAAGACCTGGAGGAGTACGACCCCGTGCACCGCGAGGATTCCGACGATGACCGCGAGCTCGACCCTTAGGTAGCCTAGGCATCCATGACTTTTTGGAGTTCTACTTTTGAGTAGTGCCTGACCCTTAGCCCGTCGTCTCTTTTGATTAGGCTAACCACCTCCCCTGATTCCTAGTGTTGTATTTCCTATCTATGTTTATGTTGTAAAACTGATGTTGTGTTATGTTATGATTAACTGCTCTGTTTTCCTCAAGTCATCATGTTATACATTTGCATAGGAGTTCTGAGTGTCGCTTCCGCATGTGCATATAAGTTTCGTTGTCTAGTGCGCGTCGTTGGATCCTGGATATCATTCTAAGAAAGAACTGTTTGTAAGGCGATGATGTGCGCCTTAGAGGATTCGGGGCGTTACATCTCCGTTTAATTGGTATCAGAGCAAGGTCAGCTCGATCAAGTCGATTGAGGATTGGAGTAATAAGGTGTACTGATTCAAGGAGTTTTGGGTAGCAAGACCTTATGAAATTCGCTAGAGTTAGGCATAGAATGCATGGCATGTGAAATGGCGCTTGTGATTGGCATATTGACTGGCGTCGTCTTTGGTAGACTTAAAGCTATAAGGCTTCGTACTTGGCACTAAGTGTGGACTGTTGATTGCTGGATTGGTTAGCTGATTGTGATTTGGAGAAGTTGCTGGAGCAACTGATTGTGTGACACGATTGTGAATTCCTGCTTATGATGCTTCGTATGATTGCATGGGTAGTGATTGGCTTAAATTGTGATTGCTACTGTGAGAGTAGCTTAGCCTTGCTAGACTCAAGTAGATGGCTTAGGTCTCTAATTGCTGGATGGAATTATAGTGACTCAGGTGTTGTGAAACTTAGCAAGATGAGCAATCGAACCAGAGGTACTGGAGGAGCGTCTAGCTCTAGGCCGCAAGCGGTAGAAGATCCTAGGTATGACGGAGTCATGAGGATCCTAGAAGAAATTGGGAACTTGATGGGCAGGCAAGCCCAGGAGAGGGCTGCTGCCGTTGCCCAGGCTGCTGAAGCTGCAGTCGCTGCCGCCAACTTAGCAAACGGGAATAACGGGAACAACGGTTATGGTAATGATGGTGGCAACGCCCATGGACAAGGAAATCGAGGGATGGGCCAGCTGATGGAACACTTTATGAAGCTAAAGCCACCAAAGTTCGATGGTATAGGGGACCCTGGAACTGCCCCTGCTTGGATTGAAGAACTGGAAAAGGCCTTTGAGGCATTGGGATGTACTGAGGCCGAGAAGGTAGTCCTGGCTGTGTACCAGCTACGAGGTACGGCGAATGATTGGTGGAAGACCACCAAGGGAAGAATTTTCCCAGAAGGCATAGAACCCAACTGGACTGTCTTCTCAGAAGTGTTTACTGCCAAGTATTTCTCCAGAGCGGCTCGGGAACAGAAGATAGTTGAGTTTCAGAATCTCCGCCAGAACCAGATGACCATAGACCAATATGAGGCTGAGTTTGCGAGGCTGTCCAAGTATGCCCCGAGAATGGTCAAAAACCCTGAGGATAGGGCGAGAAGGTTCAGAGATGGACTGAGACCTGACCTTCGCAGCCAGTTGGTGCTGTTGGACTTACAGGGCTATGACGCCATCTATGAAAGAGGTCAGTTGGTGGAAAGGGACATGAGAGAAAGAGGAGTAGCATCTGGATCGCGGTTTACTCCCGTGAGGGATAACCGCCAGTTCGGCAAAAGGCCGATGGTGAACAATCGGCGTTTCGTCCCTCCGATCAGAAGGAGCATTAGCAAGCCTGCTCCCCGGCCAAATTGGAACTGCCGTTTGTGTGGACGGAAGCATGGGAACGGACCTTGCCCGAGCAGGACGGGCGCTTGCTTCAAGTGTGGCCAGCTGGGCCATCAGATAAGGAATTGCCCGAGTCAGGCACCAGGAGCTCAGACTCAAGGGAACCGGCCGCCAGCAGGACCGCAGACGGGAGCTCCGCAGAACAATGCCAATAGGCCGCCAGCTCAAGGAAGGGTTTATGCTGTGGCGCGTAGGGAGGTGGAGAACGCGCCTGGCGTGGTCACAGGTACGATTACTTTATGTGATCATGCTGCCTATGCCTTGTTTGACCCTGGAGCATCGCATTCGTTTATATCTGCTCAGTTTGCTGATTTGGTCGGAATTGAATTGAAACCACTGGAAGTGATATTGCATGTTACCACCCCTTTAAAGGATAAAGTGCTGGTTTCTTTAGGTTGTTTAGATTGTAAGATAGTCATTGGGGGTAGTGAGGAACGAATAGATTTAGCCGTGCTGCCTATGTTTGACTTTGACGTGATTATCGGAATGGATTGGTTGAGTAGACAGAGAGCTGTCGTTGATTGTAGTAGCAGGGTGATTCATTTCCATCCTAATGATCGCCCTAGATTCGAGTTTGTGGGAAGTCGAGGAGGAACCACAATCCCTTTGATTTCGTCACTTGAGGTGACTAGGCTATTGGACGAAGGATGTCAAGCTTACTTAGCTGCCGTAGTGGATCCGACCATAGAGGAACCAAAGCTAGAGGACATAGCTGTAGTACGTGATTACCCTGATGTCTTTGCTCGAGAGTTACCAGGGTTGCCTCCAGAAAGGGAAATAGAGTTCGTAATCGAATTAGCACCTGGGACAGAGCCGATCTCGAAGGCACCCTATAGGATGTCCTTGTCCGAGTTGAAGGAATTGAAGGTTCAGATGCAAGAATTGCTGGACAAAGGATTTATTCATCCAAGCGCTTCGCCTTGGGGAGCGCCAGTCTTGTTTGTAAGGAAGAAGGATGGGTCGTTGCGGTTATGCATTGATTACCGGCAGTTGAACCAGGTGACTATCAAGAATAAGTACCCGTTGCCAAGAATTGACGACTTGTTTGATCAACTTCAAGGAGCTTCTGTGTTCTCCAAGATAGACCTAAGGACGGGTTATCACCAGTTGAGGATTAAGAAGGAAGATGTACCGAAGACCGCCTTTCGGACAAGATATGGGCATTACGAGTTCACAGTCATGCCGTTTGGATTGACTAATGCCTCAGCTGCTTTCATGGATTTGATGCATAGAGTGTTTAAGGAATACTTGGATCAGTTCGACATTGTTTTCATCGACGACATTTTGATTTACTCAAAGAGTCCTGAGGAGCACGAGGAGCAGTTGAGTAGAGTTCTACGGACGCTGAGAGAACACTCGATGTACGCCAAGTTCAGTAAATGCGAGTTTTGGCTTAACAAAGTTGCATTCCTTGGACATGTCATCTCTGGAAATGGAATTTCTGTGGACCCAGCAAAGATTGAAGCAGTAACGAATTGGCCTAGACATACGTCAGTGACGGAGATTCGAAGCTTCCTAGGATTGGCAGCATATTACCGCAGGTTCGTAGAAAAGTTTTCCTCGATAGCTACTCCTTTGACAAGGCAGACTAAGAAGGATACGAGGTTTGAATGGACGGATAAGTGTGAGAGGAGTTTTCAGGAACTGAAGCATCGTTTGACGACTGCACCAGTGTTGACCATCCCTTCTGGACCTGGAGGTTATGAGATTTATAGCGATGCGTCGCTGAAGGGACTGGGATGCGTCTTGATGCAACATGGAAGGGTCGTAGCTTATGCATCGAGACAGTTAAGACCTCACGAGATGAACTACCCGACACATGATTTGGAACTAGCAGCTATCATCTTCGCCTTGAAGATTTGGAGGCACTACTTGTGCGGAGAAAGGTTTCAGATTTACACAGACCACCAGAGTTTGAAGTACTTGTTTTCCCAAAAGGAGTTAAACATGAGACAACGTCGCTGGATGGAACTGCTCAAGGACTATGATTGTGATATTCTTTATCACCCCGGAAAGGCAAATAAGGTTGCGGATGCGCTGAGTCGGAAGTCAAGCATCGCACATTTGTTGGTTAAGGAATGGACCTTGTTGGAAAAGGTAAGGGATTCGGAGTTTAGGCTCGAAGTTTGCCAGCTGTCTTGTCTTCTAGCGACATTGAGAATTGAGCCAGAGATTCATGAGAAGGTGAAAGCATTGCAATCTATGGACCCCGACATCCAAAAGATCTTGGAAACGGATGCTGGAAAAAGGAAACCCGACTTTCAAGTGTCCGAAGATGGGATTCTGAAGTTTCGTGGACGCTTGTGCGTACCCAGTGACGAGGAGCTGAGAGAAAGGATCTTGTCGGAAGCACATAGGAGCAACTATAGTATTCATCCGGGTAGCACGAAGATGTATCAGAACTTGCGTCAACACTACTGGTGGAATGGAATGAAAGTAGATGTAGCTAAGCATGTGGCGAAGTGTTTGACGTGCCAGCAAGTTAAGGCTCATCATTGTAAGCCTGGCGGGATGTTACAGCCCTTGGAAATCCCCGAGTGGAAGTGGGAACACATCACCATGGACTTCGTCATGGGTTTGCCGAGGAGTCAGAGAGGACATGATTCGATTTGGGTGATCGTGGATAGACTGACTAAGTCCGCACACTTCTTGGCAGTAAGGAAAGATTTCGCGATGGATAGATACGCAGAGTTGTACATGAGGTACGTAGTTCGCCTTCATGGAGTTCCAGTGACGATTACTTCAGACAGAGACCCCAAGTTTACCGCTTCATTTTGGAAAAGCCCACAAGAGGCTTTAGGAACGAAACTACAGTACAGCACCGCTTACCACCCCCAGACGGACGGACAATCCGAAAGGACAATTCAGACGCTTGAGGACATGCTGAGAGCTTGCGTATTGGACTTTAAAGGAGGTTGGGAAGATCAGTTACACTTAGTGGAGTTTGCCTATAACAACAGTTACCAACAGAGCATCAGAATGGCACCGTTCGAAGCATTATACGGTAGAGCCTGCAGGACGCCTTTGTGCTGGGACGAGGTTGGTGAACGAAGCATAACAGGCCCGGAACTAGTGGAACAGTCAGTGGAGGCAGTGAAAATCATAAGAGAAAGATTGAAAACCGCGCAGAGTCGCCAGAAGAGTTACGCCGACAAGCGGCGCAGGCCTTTGGAGTTTCAAGTAGGAGACCACGTTTTTCTGAAAGTGTCACCAATGCGAGGTCTATCTCGGTTTGGGAAGAAGGGAAAGTTGAGTCCGAGGTACGTAGGCCCTTTTGAAATTCTGGAACGGATTGGAACTCTGGCCTACAGACTCGCCCTGCCGCCAAGCTTATCACAAGTTCACAACGTATTCCACGTGTCGATGCTGAGGAAGTATGAACCGGACGCAACTCATGTGCTGGACCACGAAGTGATAGAAGTGGACGATCGGGTAACCTATGTGGAGAGACCAATCAGGATCGAGGACAAGAAGGAGCAAGTCCTAAGGAAAAAGACGATCCCGTTAGTAAAGGTGATCTGGGAGCACCATGGAACTGAAGGAGCCACTTGGGAAAGCGAGGAAGCGATGAGGCGTCAGCACCCCCATTTGTTTGAGTAGGTGGTTGTAATGTAAATTTCGAGGACGAAATTTTTTGTAAGGGGGGGAGAGTTGTGACATTCTGAATTCTGACCCTATCTCGAAACTTATCAGTGAATGAATGTCTATCGATGTATTCCAGTTAATCTCGCTCAGAACTGATCACTCTCGAGTCGACTAACCAAGGGGGAATGGCCGCATAGGATTTAAAGTACGTGGACCAAATAGCGTAACCACGAGTCGGTGCTTTGACCATAAGGATCGTCGAGGGAATATTCTGAACCGCTATAGGTCGATCTAAGAATGGTTTTAGAACAATTTGCTAGTGTCATGCGATTGGTTCGCGGGTGAATCCGTATGACCATGGCGTGATTTGCGAATTAACCTAACTCAATCTCTGACGGTCGTAACCTGCGGAACTAATGATTGACTCTCGCGATTACATGGCAACCAAAGCCGCCGTGGCTTAAGTAACTCTTAAACGTGACATAAGTCGCGGGTCGATACGCGTAACTCCTAAGAGCCGCCCGTTAGTCTGAGACGCACTGGAATGACAATTGACTGAATTTAGCCATAGATTGGACTTCGAGATTGGAGGCCGGACATTCGGAGATCGCATTGGAGTAAATTTGGACGTCGCTTCATCGAGGGGTTATTAAGGTTAGAAATTGTCCCGTATAGGTTAGAAAAGCGAAATTCGGATCGCCAAGTACCGTAGGACCCTTTTACCCTTAGTTTAGTGCACTCTTTCCTTAAACCAAGCAAGGGCAAAATTGTCATTTGCCTCCCCTAGCCTTTGGCCGAAAATCTAGGGGCATTAGGGTCATTTTGGGAGTTGAATTATTTGACTTAGAAGAGACTTGAGTGACAAGACCAACCCCATGAACAACTCTCTTCCAATATGTCATTCCATGCCTACTATTCATGTACCTCACCCCATCAACCACCCCACTATCTAGTTTTTCCCCCCAAATTCCTTCTTTCACCATTGAATAACACTCTTCCTCTTCTCTACCTCACCCATTCGGCGACCACCACCAGAACTCTCTCTCCCTCTTTTCTTTTTTTTCTCTCACGCCATCTCCCTCTCTCACTCGTTCTCTCATCTCGTCGCTCTCCCTCTCTCTCGGTCCCAAGGGGGAAAACCGACCGGCCACCATAACCCACCGCCCCTTGCCATCACCAGCCCACTTCCCTCTTCACCTTAGGGCCGTGGAAGGGCCGCTATTCGGCTTGGAGGCGCGCGTTCATCCCCGGACCAGAATACAAACCGGGTAGGATCTTGGAGGAAGTCTTGAGGTAGGTGACCTTAGAAGCTTAGATAAGCATGTTAGGGTGTTAGAGGCATGAGTTAAGAGTGGTATTGAAGTTTGTTCTTGTTTGTTTCGTGCGAAACCACTAGGAGCGCAATCTGTTCGCCGGGGACCGAATCTGTCCTTGCCGCCCAAACAGCCACTCCAACCGGTTTTCTCAAGCTCTTGGACTTGGTAAGCTTCCCCTAACCTTATACTAGGACCATGGTGATGGAAGGATCAAGTGAGAGTTGGTTTTGAAGTGTTTAAGGGGCTGTTTTGGCTTGGTGCATAGGAAACCCGAAATTGGGTTTTAGAGGGCTGATTGTGCTAGATGGAAGTTAATGTTTGGAATGTGAAAATCATGGTTTAAATAGGTTAGTAGATGCCCTTACATGCTGACCTAGTGTCCTATGATACCCTTGGAAGTGTTAGGACTTGAATTTAGCTCATTTGGACTAGTGAAATCCTAATTGGTACCTAGGTGTGTTCGGCCATTTAGAAAATTTCATGATGCGTCGTTGAAAATGGTCAAGTGGCCCTTGTAGCATTCTGGTTATGAACAATGTGATGTGATTTAATGGGTGAAAGGGGACAATGATTGTGCATTAGGCTTTATGTGGTGAATTGATGCATTTTGTGGTGTATGGCGTGATTGGCTTTATGAAATTGTGATGGCCGAATGGCATAGGGGTGGGAAGTAGCTTATTTAAGTGGAAATGAGACTTATGGTGGAATATGGCATTGGCCCCGATTGAGTGAGATTATGACATAATTGCCTTGTAATGAATTGGTGCTTAAAATTGGCCTTAACGCTTGAAATGAAGCATTGCGATTTTAAATGCGAGCAATTATGACATGCGACCATGGTTTTGCTTGATTACGACGTGATGAATTGCTATGATACGGTTGCTAGCTCAATTGGGTAATTGGTACTCATGGTGGAATTATGCACCTATGATTGATTTATGCCATGATTGTTGTACTATGAGTCTATGTGCATATTGTAACCCTGATGCGTTAAACGCGGGGTGAACCTGAGGCGTTATTACGCGGGTCATGTGAATGGCAAAGGATAACCTGAGGCGTTAAACGCGGGTTCCTCGATATTATAAGCCTGATGCGTTGTTACGCGGGCTCTGCCATGCGAAGTGCAACCATATTGTGATTATAAGCTATCCCTATACTACATACTGTTAAGTGCCACGTTACAAAGTACGAAGCCAAGCCAATCTATAAAATGTTAATTGGATGCCCTATTATACTCTATTTGAACTGTTGAGTGCCATTTGCCTACCTTTGCATGTTTGGTCATTGTATGTGTTGGGAGTGTCTGGAAGTCCCTTGTGCCTGGTCTAGGGTTAGGGTTAGTTTACTGAGTTTATCTCACCCCGTCGTGGGACCCACATTTTCAGACCCCAAACCCTGATCATGCCACCGCCGCCGATTTTTGGGGTGCCCGTCTGGATAGAGCAGTATTCCACGGAGTACCCGGTGGGAGAGGGGAAGGCTTACATTAGGAAGTATGGCACCATCTGGATGGATATAGGATTAGCCGATTGGAGGGCGGACAAGTTTGCAGCATGGTTCTATCGTGATGGAGACCTCGAGGTTGGGCCGCTGAGGACTTTTGACGTGCCAGGGGATGTCATTGGCGAGCAGGATCCTTCGATTGTACACCCTGCTGATGGGGAGCTCACTGACTCCGAGACCGCACCCGATCCAGACCTTCCGTCGGCACCGTCTCAGAACCCCGAGATTGATGGCGACATCGTGGGGCCCTCCGACGCCGAAGATCCCATGGAGACGGACGAGTCCGAGCCCGAGGAGGATGAGGCAGAGTTAGACGATCCCGAGGATGAGCCTTTGGAGGAGGAATACAACCCCGACGGAGAGGCCATTTACCAGGATCAGTCCGACCCCGAGGATGAGGCAGATCCAGAGCCAGAGTTTGAAGAAGAAGAAGAAGAGGGAGAGGAAGATGAGGAAGACCTGGAGGAGTACGACCCCGTGCACCGCGAGGATTCCGACGATGACCGCGAGCTCGACCCTTAGGTAGCCTAGGCATCCATGACTTTTTGGAGTTCCACTTTTGAGTAGTGCCTGACCCTTAGCCCGTCGTCTCTTTTGATTAGGCTAACCACCTCCCCTGATTCCTAGTGTTGTATTTCCTATCTATGTTTATGTTGTAAAACTGATGTTGTGTTATGTTATGATTAACTGCTCTGTTTTCCTCAAGTCATCATGTTATACATTTGCATAGGAGTTCTGAGTGTCGCTTCCGCATGTGCATATAAGTTTCGTTGTCTAGTGCGCGTCGTTGGATCCTGGATATCATTCTAAGAAAGAACTGTTTGTAAGGCGATGATGTGCGCCTTAGAGGATTCGGGGCGTTACAGATTGAGAGGGCAAATTTATCTTAAGGACACAGCGATTTTTCGTTGGGCTCGGATCAACATTCTGCTACTCGTTTGCGTTGGTTACAGGTTAGTCTTTATCTTACAACACTGTTTACACGAACTTAGGAGATAACAATCTTAAGACAAATTTTCTTCTTTTTGATCGTTTGACGATCCTCGTACTTAGTTCGTGTGGTTTTATCGTAGTAAGTATTCTATACCATTGCAACAGAATTGACGCAGTCATTTGAAGTTCCATAATATTCTGTTTCACATATCACGTCTTGCCTACTCTGATAATTTTTGTGTGGTAATTTATTTCTATAAAATATACGTTACTGCACCATGTATAGTTGATTGTGCGTCATTACAAGTATTTGGTTTTACTTGTACGTTATTACTAGTATTCCGTTTATAGTCTTGTTAATTGTTAAAATTCTGATTTTGCAATAAAAATGGCTTCAACTTCAACTCTGATTACTCCGATTAATCATATTCCGAATCATGGAGAAATGCCAGAAAAGTTCAATGGGTCTGATTTCAAGAGATGGCAACAGAAGATGTTGTTCTATCTCACGACCTTGAACTTGGCAAGGTTCCTCAATGAGGATGGTCCTAAGTTGGACGTTGGAGAGACAAACAAAGAAAAAGTTGCTGCTGTTGATGCATGGAAGCATTCTGACTTCCTGTGTCGCAACTATGTCCTCAACGGTCTGGACAATACCCTTTATAACGTCTATAGTCCGCTGAAAACGGCTAAAGAATTATGGGATAGTTTAGACAAGAAGTACAAAACAGAAGATGCCGGATTGAAGAAATTCATTGTCGGCAAATTTCTGGATTTTAAGATGGTCGATTCTAAAACTGTCTTAAGTCAAATTCAAGAGCTTCAAGTGATCCTGCATGATATTCATGCTGAAGGAATGACACTGAGTGAGTCATTTCAAGTGGATGCCTTCATTGAAAAACTGACACCGTCTTGGAGAGATTTTAAAAATTATCTCAAACACAAGAGAAAGGAGCTGTCACTTGAAGACTTGATTGTTCGATTGAGGATTGAGGAAGATAATAGGCTTTCTGAGAAGAAAGTTGCCAAAAATCTAGAAGTCTCAAAGGCAAATGTTGTTGAAGAAGGGACGAAACCCAACAAGAAGAGGAAAATGCCTAGCAAGTCTGGAGAGAGATTCACCCAAGGCCAGAAGAAGTTCGTTGGCAAATGCTTCAACTGTGGAAAGTCTGGACATCGAGCCAAAGACTGCAGAGCTAAGAAAAGACAGAAAACTCAGGCCAACATGGTTGAACGAATTTCCAATGGTGTTGAGGATATCAATCTTACTGCCATGATATCTGAGTGCAACATGGTGGGAAACCCCAAGGAGTGGTGGATTGATACTGGAGCAACTCGTCATATCTGTACAAACAGATCGATGTTCTCATCCTACACTACTGTGGGGGGTGATGAAAAACTCTATATGGGTAATTCATCAATCTCTAAAGTTGAAAGTGTTGGAAAGATTGCTCTGAAGATGACATCTGGCAAAATCGTGACACTAAATAATGTTCTGCATGTGCCAGATGTTCGCAAGAATTTAGTGTCCTGATCTCTCCTGAGCAAGAATGGCTTCAAGTTGGTTTTTGTATATGATAAGTTTGTACTCTCAAAGAATGAGATGTATGTAGGAAAGGGTTATCTGAGTGATGGTTTGTTCAAAATGAATGTAATGACTGTTGTAACCAAAGATGATATGAATAAAGTTGCTTCTACTTATGTGCTTGAGTCTCCTGATATTTGGCATGCTAGACTAGGACATGTTAATTATAAGTCAATAAAAAAATTGGTGAGCATGGGATTTTTGCCAAAGTTTGACTGTCCAAGTGAAAAATGCCAAGTGTGTGTTGAATCTAAATTTTCTAAGCCCCATTTTCATTCTGTAGATAAGAGAAACACAGAACCTTAAGATTTAATACACACAGACATATGTGATTTGAAAACAATACCGTCAAGGGGTGGTAAAAAGTATTTCATTACGTTTATAGACGACTCTTCGAGGTATTGTTATATTTATTTGCTTAATAGCAAAGATGAGGTTGTGAATGCTTTTAGAACTTATAAATCTGAAGTTGAAAATCAGTTAAATAAGAAAATAAAAATAATAAGAAGTGATAGAGGAGGTGAATATGAATTTCCTTTTGAGGAAATTTATTCTGAGTTTGGTATTATTCACCAAATCACTGCTCCTTATACGCCACAATCAAATGGTGTGGTGAAAAGAAAAAATCGGTCTTTAAAGGAAACAATGAATGCATTGTTGAATAGTTCTGGTTTGCCACAGAATTTGTGGGGGGAAGCTGTCTTAACAGCAAATTTCATTTTAAATAGAGTACCCCACAAAAAGACACAACAAACGCCCTATGAGAAGTGGAAAGGCAGAATGCCTAACTTGACTTATCTCAAAGTGTGGGGGTGTTTAGCAAAGGTTGCTGTTCCTAAACCTAAAAAGGTTAAGATAGGACCAAAAACTGTTGATTGTGTTTTTATTGGATATGCTTTGAATAGCAATGCTTATCGTTTTCTTGTTCACAAGTCTGAGATCCCAGATATATATATTAATACGATTATTGAATCAAGGGATGCTTCGTTCTTTGAAAATATATTTCCGTATAACATAGTATATAAGTCAATTGATAACGATAAGAGGCCTTGAGATACTAAATCTAGAAGTGATCCAATGGAGGATGAACCTAGACGTAGTAAAAGACAAAGGACTTCTACGTCTTTTGGACCTGATTTTCTAACATATTTGTTAGAGAATGAGCCTCAGATATTTAAAGAAGCTGTGACATCTCCAGAAACCCCGCTTTGGAAAGAAGCTATCAATAGTGAAGTTGAATCCATCCAGTCTAACCATACTTGGGAATTGGTTGATCTTCCTCTTGGTAATAAGCCACTACAATGTAAGTGGATATTTAATAGGAAAATGAAAGCAGATGGTACTATTGATAAGTATAAGGCTAGGCTTGTAGTAGAAGGTTACAGGCAATGAGAATGTCTTGATTATTTTGACACGTATTCACCTGTCACGAGAATTACATCTATATGGATGTTAATTGCTATAGCAGTGTTGTATGGACTTGAAATCCATCAAATGGATGTCAAAACAGCATTCCTAAATGGGGATTTGGAAGAAGAAATATATTTAGAGCAACCCGAAGGATTCATTATTCCAGGACAAGAGAAGAAAGTATGTCGGCTTATCAAGTCACTCTACGGCTTGAAACAAGCACCAAAACAATGGCATGCTAAATTCGATCAAGTCATGTTATCGAATGGTTTCAAGATTAATGAGTGTGACAAATGTGTATATGTTAAGAACACTCATAATAGCTTTGCCATTTTATGCTTGTATGTAGATGATATGCTTATATTGGGCAGCAATAGTGAGGTTGTCAAAGCAACCAAACGCATGCTCGCAAGCAAATTTGATATGAAAGACATGGGGGTCGCAGATGTTATTTTAGGAATTAAAATCCGTAAAACATCCGAATGATTGTCTCTATCTCAATCCCATTACATTGAGAAGATTCTTGAAAAATGCAAGAATCTAGGTATCACACCAGTAAATACCCCGATAGATGTTAATTTACATCTCTCTAAGAATACTGGTGAAAGCAAGTCTCAAAATGAGTATGCTAGTATACTAGGCAGTTTAATGTACATCATGAACTGTACTAGGCCGGACATAACTTGTGCGGTAAGCAAGTTAAGTCGTTTTACAATAAGTCCAAATGAAAATCATTGGAAAGCTATGAAACGTGTATTGGGCTACTTGAAGCATACTCAAGATTATGCTTTGCATTACACAGAATATCCAGCAGTACTTGAAGGGTACTGTGATGCAAATTGGATAACCGGCACAAAAGATGCAAAATCGACAAGTGGATATGTGTTCACACTTGGTGGGGGAGCAGTGTCTTGGAAATCATCCAAACAGACTTGCATAGCAAGATCTACTATGGAATCAGAATTTATTGCTCTGGATAAAGCCGGTGAAGAAGCAGAGTGGCTTCGAAATTTCTTAGAAGATATTCCTAATTGGCCTAAACCAGTGCCAACTGTATGTATTCATTGTGATAGTCAAGCAGCAATAGGAAGGGCAAGGAATGTCATGTATAACGGTAAATCTCGACATATACGTAGAAGACATGATACCGTAAGACAACTTCTCTCTAGTGGAATTATCACAATTGACTATGTGAAGTCAAAGGATAATGTTGCGGATCCATTAACAAAATGACTAACTAAAGAGATGGTTGTGACAACATCAAGGGGAATGGGTTTAAGGCCTATAAATAAGTCATCATAGCGGAAACCCTACCTAGTTGACTGGAGATCCCAAGATCTAGGTTCAAAGGGACAACTAAGTTATGAAGACAGTATAGAGTACTGTAAATTCTTACTCATTCCCGGGTGAAAACAATACTGACATGTGAAGGTTAAGCAAAAGCTTTTAATGATTCTGAATTAAGTATGTATGTATGTATATATATATATATATCACATTCAGAAATCACCTATGTGAGTGTGAAGTGAGGGCCGCTTTCGTGAGAATTGAAAAGGCCAAATTCTCTAGAACACTCATGAGACTAGGCGCTGTTCACGGCCAAAACAAACACAACAGTGAGAACTAACTTTGTTCGAGAGATAGTTGTGTGATTTCTATTATCTAGGCTTACACCAAAGGTTGACAGTTCAAAGATATCAAGTCTACTGATTGACCGAGTAAGTCCGATAGGTCTCACTAGGGAAAGTTCAAAGTCTCAGACTACTTATCCTGATGAAACATTCTCTCAAGGAATAATCGCACATTGCATCATATGCATACACGAAGAGTCGTGATATCTGAACGTCTCATTCATGTGGGGGATTGTTGGGATTTTGTTGTGAAATCCCTTAAGAAGTGAATGAGCAAAGAAGGATTGAGAGTCCCACATAGGATAAAGAGTAGATAGTGGATGGATTTAAATATTGGAACCTCACAAATGGGTTTGGGCCCCAAGGGGCACCGCACTTTTGTGAATGGGGGAGGACTTACGCAAAGCTAGGTCGGGCCACAAGCGCGCGCCGCCGCTGCCTGCGTGCCGGCCGGCTCGGCTGGGTTCTGGCCCGGTTCCGCATGTTTAATTATTTTTTTACACTATTTTTTATTATTACTCTTTTTAAATTGAAGGGACACAATTTGAACAGACATGTCCGGAAATTTCTGAACATTCTTTTTTGTCCGAACAGATGTGTTTGCTCGACGTTAAGCGAACATGAAAGTTCAACCGGTTCAGATTAAATCGAACGAACATGATTGTTCGAACAAGTTCGAACATACATATCCGTTCGGAATAAAGCGAACAAACATGTTTGTTCGAACATAACTCCTTTGATTCGCATTCCTTCGCCAACAGAATTGTTCGGCTTCGCGACTCTTCACTTCATTGTCTATAAATACAAACTTCGGCCGTCATTTTTCTATTACTGAAATTTTCTATAACCATTCATTATTCATTTCATTGTTTGTGCGATTGTTCTACGAAGTTCTGTTCGCCGGTGTCCTTTGAAGAAGTACCGTTTCAAAGGAACGCGATCCATTCTATCTTGGGAGACAATTGTCCAAGGTCCTCGGGTACTGATTGAGGGGGCAAATTTGTCTTAAGGACACAGCGACTTTTCGTTGGGCTCGGATCAACATTCTGCTACTCGTTTGCGTTGGCTACAGGTTAGTCTTTATCTTACAACACTGTTTACACAAACTTAGGAGATAACAAACAAATTAGTCAAGATATGGTCCACGGATTCTTGGCTTTGCTTCAGCTCTATGTTTATCGATATGGTGTGACTGGAGTGCTTATATGTCACATAGCAATAGAGAGACCCATCCTTTTAGACCCTTTCTCGTCAACTGAATGTGTAGATCACGGACTATCAAACTATAATCTGCAATAGTTTGCAAATTATAAATGCAATCAGCCTTCGAACTCAAAAAAAAAAGGGGCTGAAAACAATATGAAACATGAAACCCGACCCGAAGACCCGAACAAGAGACCCGACTCGATATGTTCGGGTCATGTCCAGGTCTATTCGGGTCTTGGTCAGGTAATCACCCAAATATTATGTTTCGGGTCGGGTTGGTATCATTGATACCCGACCCGACCCATTGACACCCCTAGGAATGATGCCTTATCGAGATAGATCTACCACAGAACAAAGCGTTTTTCCAATTAGCCAATTCATTTGGGTCGCTGCCGATTCACTCTCTTTCTTATTCAAAGATCTGTCGAAGTCTCCTTTGATCTCAATTTCAATATGTCTCTCATGCCTCGTTAGCCCGTATTATTATCATTGAAAGAATATTTATAATTAAAAAGACAAGTCTGAGATTGATAATGCGATGACTTCACCAATTTAATTATTGGACTACTTTGTGCTTGAAAGAATGGGTCACTCAAGGTGCGCGCATGATAACTATTCTATTTTTTTTTTCCAAACCTACTTTTAGAACAAATTTGGAACACAAATTTGTTTGATAATGCAATTCAATTTTTCCGTTTTTGGAATAAATTTTTGTTCTAGAAATAGATTTGAAAGAGAAATGAGAAGCTACAAATTGTAGCTTCTCTGTTCCAAAAATAGAAATGAGAAATAACTTACCAAAACCTTCAGTTTTTTCTCAAGTCCTTATCGCACTCTCTATCGCCCTTCCTTTGTCGGTCCTTGCCTACCACCGACCCCCGCCAGCTACTCCCGCCCACCGTCGGTTATCGCCGACCCCCGCCGACCCCCACCAACCCCCGCCGCAACCACCGTCGTTGCCAGCATCGTGGGCCGTCACAAACCGCTAACCCCGCTGCCGCCAACCTCCGCTGCCAATCACCGCCCACTGCTGACCTCCGCCGCCCCCCACCACCAACCACTACCCTCCGCCAACTCCGCCGCTGCCCATCACCAATCGCCGACCCCGTCGCCGCCGACCACCTCTGCTGCCTACTGCTACCCTCCGTTGGCCGGCCGACACAACCATCGTTACCCTCCATCGGCCGCCAAAACCACAGCTGGTCGCCGCCGAACACTGCTGACTTCCATCTGTCGTTGTCACCCACCACCACCATGCGTTGCCGTCGCCGCCGGAGTAAAAAATGAATAGTAATTTTTTTATTTTTTTAAATTACAACTAATATTTTCTAACATTAGCAATTATTTTTAAAAAAAATTAAAATGAAGTAGAAATTTTTCATAGAATAATTTGTGTTAATGATATTCTAGAAGTAGAAAACTTCAGCCGTTATCAAACGAACTTCTGTTCCAGGAGCATAAATTTTATGTCGTTATCAAACGCATTTTTTTCCCTCAAAAACTCATTCAGAAACTAGAAATTGATTTCAGAAATAAAATGATTATCATACGCGCCCTCAATCGCCTGACAGTTCGACCCAAAAAAAAAAAAGTCACTTAAGAGAAAAAGAAAGTTGACTACTAGTTTCTGTTGAAAATGAATAGAGGGAGAGACACACGCACCGCCTCACCCAGTAGGGCTCTGATAGAATCAAATAAAAAGTCGCAAGTGCATCATATCTAGGAGCCCAAATTACATAATCAAATAAGTCCTACCCTATCTGTTGCGGGTTGAGAATAAATAGAGAAATTCATGCTACTGCAAGCCATCAGGGGAGCTATCGACAGTCACATGGCCACTTCGTAAATGGAGGAAACAACTACCCAAGAGCCGTGATTCAGCAATTCCTAAAGAATAGCGGACGTGCAAGCAGTTGATGCAGATTATTTTAGTGCTGCAACCGTCCAGGAGCAGTTGTCATTCAACCTTTATAAAATGCCACCGAGCATTCGCTTTAAAAAGCCGCCCCGACAAATCGAACAAATTTATCTTATATCTTTATCCTCGGTGTTTTGTCGTCGAGTCAAACTCCACCATAATACCAAATCGTATCCAGGCTCTGTCGTCGAATCAAACTCCGCCAAAGTTTGTTTAGGTTGGTTCGTTTATAAAATTGTACTTTTTTGAATCTCTCCGTCGAGTCAGACTCCGGCTTGGTCCACTTTTGTATAATTCTAGTGAAGTTTTATCCATGGATTTCCTGATTTTTTGGATGGCTCCTGTCTGAAATCACCATGACCATTTTTCCACATTTTTAAAAAATCAAAAAATTATTTTCGGTGAGAGGTATTTCGTCGCGTGATAAATCCGGTGGAACAAGCTCAAAACTAAAATTTATATGGTCAAAATTGTTTGCGCCAGTATATTACCGGAGTCGAAATTACAATGCCAAAACTCTACGTGCTTCATAGTTTTCATTTTGAGCTGAATTTTAAATAAATTATGTACACATATCTTGATTGAAGAATCATTATAGCTATCTGCAAAATAATAATAATAATAATAATAATAATACCAGTGATCAATTACATATGCTTTCGTATAATGAATTTCTTATTAGTTAACGATTCACCTTGCTAATTATCTTCAAGTGCGTTTCATATGACATTCATTGGGGTACAAGATACAAGGTTGCTTTTATTGGATAGATGCCCTCCGTCTTTGACCACCGTTGATCTTCCCGTCTCCGGCCACCGGCCTAGCCGAGCCGCCAGCTCAGACGATTTCTTTCAGTTTCTCCATGAACAACTCCGCCTTATCCGGTTCCATCATCTCCACTACATGACAATCGCCTTCGCCGCCGAAAAGGCCCACCACTTGCACGCCCTTCGCCTCCAGCTTCGCCATCAACTTTCTCTGCCGATCTATCAACGGATCTCCACCGTCGCCTGCCACCACCACTCGCCAACCCTTTGTTCTCATCCTCTCCCACTCCTCCGATCTCTCCACAGCCATCGGATTGCAATACTCATGGTCTCGGTCGGCGCTGGCAGGCAGCGCCAGCTCCCACATCACGTCCGTCGCATTCACCGGCAGGATCGGGTTGTTGAACAGCCTGACTTCCGACTCCGTCCTCTGGGACCCACCGAAGAATGGGTGGTGCAAGATCAGCCCTCTGATCACCAATGGCTGGAGATCTGCCGCGGCGGCGCACGCGCTCATGCCTGCGTGGTACGCAATGTTCCCGCCCGAGCTCGAGCCCATCAGGAAGCACCGCGAGAAGTCAACACGCTGACGAAGCCACTCCTCCTCGGTAGTGCTGACCCAGCGGAGGGCCTCCACGGCATCGTCATAGGCCGCGGGGAGGCGATGCTCCGGAGCAAGGCGGTAGCTGGCGGAGACAACGACGGCAGAGAGCTTCGTGGCCATGAGCGCACAGAAATCATGGGTGATCATGGAGGACGGACTGAAGTATATGAATCCGCCGCCGTGGTAATACACGATGAGAGGCAGTTTTAGGTCAGGCGGTGGCGGTGGGCAAGGCAAGTAGATTCTAGCCCAAGTGTTACGCGTCGGGTTGAGTAGTACGTCCTTGGAGCGGACGGCGAAGGGCTGGTCGGGATCGGGCACGGCGGGTGTGTGTAGATAGTTGAAGCGGCGCGTGATGGTGCCGTCTGGGTTGCGGACAACTTTGAGGTAGTCATAAGCATCGACGGTCGGAGCCGGGTCAGTGTCCGGATGTTGACCGGCCATGTGTTGCTCGAGATGTGACTGGAGAACGAAACGGGAATCCGGTTCCGTGATTTGTAGGGCCACTCAAGTTCTCTGAAAAGTCAGATGCATGCGAGTAAGACAATGGTAGAGTAGGCGGAGCTCGAAACAATTGAAATAAAAAAATTCCATCCATTCCTTTCAACACTCCCTGTCCAATTGGCTACTTGCAGTAGTTTGTACTTTGTAGTATCACGTGATCGCGGACGTGGCATCACGTGCCTACGACGTAACGAGCAAGAAATTCATTCTCCATCCATCCAAGGCCACCTTCTTCGCGAATGGATCGTCTGCCCTTCCCTTAGAATGACAGATCATGCCTTTTGAATCCGGACTATCGGTGTTATGCATGGATGGCCCAAATTATTACTAAAAAAAAAAAAACACACCCAAAAAATTACTCCCTAAAAATAGGAGATCTAGGCCGTTCGTTTAAAAACGGATGGCCCAGATCGCAAGGGTAGGTGCTTGCCCTTCTAAGAGAAGGGCAGACAATTCGGATTTGTCCATTTGCTGCACCAGAACAGGCCAAAAAGGAAGGAAGGTTGTTCCCACACTTCCAGAAACTCTTGGGACTAAAGAGGAAAAGCCCATCAACCACAAAGCCATGACCGGGAGTTCGTCCAATCCACCGCTGACCACCACGGCGAGCAACGACGCCCAAATCTGGTCGACCGAATCTCTAATCATGCGGCAACTCAGGACGTGGTGTAAAGACGATTTTCGGTGCTTGTTATCCAGTTGCAGAAGCGACCCTATAGGCTTTCGCTTTCGCGTCTCTCTAAAATTACAGTCATGATAAAATCTTGGTTTATTTAATCATCAGGGGGGGGGGGGGGGGGACTCGAGCAACGATGGATGAACATGGCAGCGAGGGACGACAAAGGGAGTGGCTCGACCATAGACGATGCGGAGCGGTGGCGGGCTTTATACGCAATGCCGGCGATTATGCCCATAACTGGATGGAGGAGCTGGCCACGGACAGAGGCGGAAGATGAAGCGTCAATTCCTGATTGAATTTAAAACAAGAATACATGTAACCTATGACATGGTGCCAGCTAACCTAATCGCTTAATTGTGAAATTACAATCGGATCTCGAAACTTTCAAAACTTACAATTAAATTTCAAAACATGTGAAATTCATGTAATTAAAATACTTCCGACAATTCTATTTAATATGACTAATGAAAATTATTAACATTATTTTTTGTTAATTTGTTGACATATATGTCGCTTATCGAGCCTCGAATCAGAGAAAAAAAAATGAATACAATTTAAATGAAGTGGCTTTAAGAAAAAGCCATTTTCACCGTGTGCAAGAAACCTCATATACGAGAAGAAAGAAAAAGGACATACTCATAAGAATCGCCAGATTATCGGGCTGGAGACTAAAAAAGGTTACTGGAGATGGAGCATGCAAGATTTCTTCCCCCGGTTATCCGTATCCCCTTTTTTTTTTCTCTTTCTTTCTAATTTTTTTGTTTTCTTTTTTATTTTGGGCTATTTTTTTCGATTTGTTTTATTTTCTGTCATCACTTTAGATGGGCGTTCACATATTTGATTGC
The DNA here is from genome assembly GCA_021437785.1 of Rhodomyrtus psidioides. Taxonomy (NCBI): domain Eukaryota; kingdom Viridiplantae; phylum Streptophyta; class Magnoliopsida; order Myrtales; family Myrtaceae; genus Rhodomyrtus; species Rhodomyrtus psidioides. The sequence goes on from JAILYB010000053.1 coordinate 1,197,787, forward strand.
GTCAACTTGATAAGTTTTAGGATTTTTTGTACGCTTATCCCTATTGTTTATTAACAATTCTCAAGAAATATCCTGTCTACAATTGTTGAACACGTGTCGCGTTATCGACATAGATTTTTGTGACAAAGTATACATTAGGAGACACAATAAAGTGGAGGGATCAAGGAGAGAGCCCCCCTCGTGATTACTATGATTATGGCTCGAAATAAATCTTAACTGAAATAGTCTGCAACTATATATGACTTTTGCATATGTTTAATTTTCTTGTGGAAAAGAGCGAACCAATGAAAAATAGAACAAGAAATGGAATCAGATTACAAGCACGTTCGCCACCACCCGATTAGTTGTTATGGCCAAGAGCTCGTCGCATCTCTAGTGTGCTAAAATTAAAACCCACTTTTTACGTGTTGTGTCTACATACGTGCATACGTACGTACGTACGTATGCATCTGGGTTCGACCGAGCCGAAGACACTGAAGGAAATAAAAGGGTTGCTCACATACATGAACAGGGGGCTTCGTCGGCATCGACGGCCCTATGAGAGAGTGCAAAAAAAGGCTTGTCTTGAGCAATCTTCTGTATAACTCGACTACAATATGGTTTGTTCGACACGGATCGATTCAGAAACATGCCAAGACGTGCCTATCAATGGTTAAACTTAAAGGACCGTCCTGCCAACCAAAGCTCCTCTCCGAGAATTAATCACCAATGCGAAATCCGGGGTTTAGGAGATCCGGATTGGCCCTACCATCAGTGATTGGAAAGGAAGTGAGAAAGACTTAAGTGCGCCAGAAAGAAAAGCTTACGTGCATAACATCACTTTCATGGCGGTTGGAAGTTAAAAAGCCTTTTCATGTGGCGAAGATAATGATGATGCGTGTATGATAACATTCATGATACTCATCTTCACTTTCTTACGAGAAATAAGGTTGTTTTTATTCTAACGATGTCATCCGTCTTTGACCGCCGTTTCTCTCCCATGCGGCCTCCACCGGCATAGCCGAGCCGCCGGCTCAAATGATGCTCTTCAGTTTCTCGACAAACAACTCTCCCTTAGCCGGTTCCAGCACCTCCACTCCATGATAATCGCCTTCCCCGCCGAAAATGCCCACCACTTCCACGCCCTTCGCCTCCATCTCTGCCGTCAACTCCCTCTGCCGATCTATCAGCGGGTCTCCGCCGCCGCCCGCCACCACCACTCGCCACCCCTGCGCTCTCATCCTCTCCCACTCCTCCGATCTCTCCCCAGCCAGGGGATTGCAATACTCGTGGTCCCGGTCGGCGCCGGCCGGCAGCGCCAGCTCCCACATCAGGTCCGCCACGTTCACCGGCAGGACCGGGTTGTTGAACAGCCTCACTTCCGACTCTGTCCTCTGGGACCCTCCGAAGAAAGGGTGGTGCAAGATCAGCCCTCTGATCACCAACGGCGCCAGATCGACCGCGGCGGCGCAAGCACGGAGGCCCGCGTGGTATGCGACGTTCCCACCAGCGCTCGATCCCATCAGGAAGCACCGCGAGAAGTCAACGCGCTCGCGAAGCCACTCCTCCTCGGCCGTCCTTACCCAGCGGAGGGCCTCCAAGGCGTCGTCGTAGGCCGCGGGTAGGCGGTGCGCCGGAGCGAGGCGGTAGCCGGGGGAGATGACGACGGCGCCGAGCTTCGCGGCCATGAGGGAGCAGAGATTTTGGTTTATCGCGGAGGACGGGGAGAACAATATGAAACCGCCGCCGTGGTAATACACGATGAGCGGCAGTTTTTGGTCAGGCGGTGGCGATGCGCGAGGCACATAGATCCGGGCCCAAGTGTTGAGGGTCGGGTCGAGAGGGACGTCCTTGGTGCGGACGGCGACAGGGGGGTCGGGATCAGGCACGGCGGGGATGGTTGGATCGTCGAGGCCGCGCGTGATGGTGCCGTCTGGGTTGAGGACGATTTTGAGGTAGTCGTAGGCATCGAAGGCCGGAGCTGGATCAATATCCGAATGTTGACCGGCCATGTTTGCTTTCCTCGAGGGGGCGGACTGAATAAAGAAGAGCTGGAAACTGTTCTTTGTGGCCGTCCCGAGTTCTCTGCAAGTCAAAAGCAGTTGAATTTTGACCCCAAAAAAAAAAAAAAAAACACTTAGTCGGGTGTGACAGGCTGACAGCGATGACAAGGATTTATATATTCTTTCTTTCTTCAGTCCCGCCTCTTGAAAAGCAAACATGGCCGGTCAACGTCCAAATCTAGATCTAGATCTAGACCGACATACCGTTGCGATCTATGTAGCACCGACACGATACGGGATACACGACGCGACGCGATGCGACACGCCGACACATATTTTTTAAAAATAAAAAATAAAAAATTCCGACACCTTAAGACACGTTATAATATAATCATTTTTATGATTTAATAAATAAAATAATTTTTCGTACATTGAGGTTGGTTCTAGCATGTTATCAAAAATGATTATTTTGATCTTAAAGTTGCACGTTTAGTAAGCAAAAATCTCCAATAATTTTTTTTGTAAGGTAATCTTCAATAATTATTCCCCTCTTATCAAAATAAAAATTTAAGTTGTTCTCCTTTTTCTCTCACTTTTCACCGTCAGTCACTCACGCTTACTTAAAAAGAATTTTTTCTCTCCCCCAATCTTTTTAGGGTGTGTATGGCAACAAAAAAAAAAAACACTCCAGGGAGAGTGTTTCTGTTCCCAAAGTGTTCTTGGAACACTTTGAGAACAGAAACACGTATGCTTCAAAAATATTTCAAAAGTGTTTCGCGAAACACTTTTGGGCTAGGGAACACTTTTGAAGAAACGAAAAAAAAATTACTTCTAGGTTTTGGAACACTTTTTGGACATACTTTTGGAATCATCACCTACTACCGCCAACGCGGCCACCACCCACCAGCCACCGCCATCGTCGGTCGCCGCCGGTAATAAAAAAATATTTATTTTTTTTAACTTCCCAAACGTGTTTCTATTCCCAAAAAACGTAGCCGGGAACAGAAACACAAAAAAATATTTCTGTTAAAAAATAATGCTTAGAAACATAAACGTTTTCATACGCACCCTTATCCTCAATCTCCGTTGCATCTTCTACCCTTCCCCTCTCTTCCCTTTCCTTTTTCAAGCAACAACTCTGCACACCTCTCTCTCTCTCTCTCTCTCTCTCTCTCTCTCTCTCTCTCTCTCTCTCTCTCTCTCTCTCTCTCTCTCTCTCTCTCTCTCTCTCTTTGTGTGCAAGTTTCCATTTCCATGATTGGACAAAAGACAACGTTTTTCCCCGCGACAAAAGCCTCGCATGAACCCTAAGAAGGCCTCCGTCAAAGACCCATCTCCAGGCTTTTTTTCCTAAACATGCTAAAAAATGAAAATATTTGCCAAATCAAGTTTAAAAAAATAATAATTACCAAACCAAGTCCCGCTCGGCAGTCATATTGTCAAGCCGGTGACGCCGGTGACGGAACAGTGCCATTCGGCAGTCAAAGTGCCGAGCGGCACTGTTCCATTTCTCGCTCGGCAGTTATACTGCCGAGCAGCACTGTTCCTTTTTTTTGGGGGGGGGGGGGAACGAGCCTGGAGCTGTCTGAATTATGGCTGGACTTTCTCTTTGTGTATTCTCTCCATGCGTCCCTGATTCTCTAGAATTCACAAGGAGACAATCCCTAGAGAGGACAAGTCCACCACTTCCTTTCTCTATTTCTTTGGCCGAGTGTGGACAATTGCGTTGCGTCCTCTCTGAGCAAGAGAAAAACAAAACAAGGAAGAGCAAAGATGGAGAAAAATAATAATTAACAGTGGAAGTGACTATGATAAAGGAAAAAAGGAAATTGGTCTTGAAGTCACCATGGTCTCCGACGATTCGCTGCCTCTCACTATTCCCATTTTTTTCCTCTAGCTGCAATTCAAGCTCGAAACAAGCCGACGAATATCAATATCAGAACCAACCGTAGGAGTAGATTGAAAATAACCAGTCTAGGAAGCAGAGGAAACAAATCATTCAAAAGAATTTTGTCTAGACCTACCTCGAAAAGAAACGCTCTTCGTCAATCGTTGTTTTTCCATTTCATCAATTGTCGTTTTTACACTCGTTTTCTTTAATTTCATACTTATCAATATTTAATTACTTAATATATGTAATTATAATATTACAATAAAATCACATATGTAATATAGACGTCGAATAGAAGAACTGAAGAAATATCATGCAATAGAGATATTATAATATTACAAAAAATTCACACATGTAATATAAAAATCATGAAAAAAACGAACTTAATAAATATGATTGTTGAGCGATATTATAAAATTACCAAAGTTTCATCAAACTAATATACATAACTGACATGACTGTGATCTATTCTCGCTTCGATCTGTGTATACACGTTTTTCTGTTATGCCTTGATTTCCCACAGTTGCTGCAATGGTAATGCGAATCGCTACCACTGGGTGTTTTCCAATCCATCTCGTTATGTATCTGGGACGCACGAGGCCCTCCCTTTTTCCTAATACGCCTCGGATTCGGCAATAATGGCAACTCATTAAGCTCATCCCAGTAATCAGGATGCCCTGCCGGATTAAATATGTACGGATAGCATTGAAGAGTTTTGTCCAACCTATAGCATTCATCTACGAATGCATTGTGATCAATCACATGTAATTGACATGCTGCAAGAACGTGGGAACAAGGAATTTTCAACTGTTGAAATTTTTCACATGTGCACATTCGGATGTCTAGGCGCACTTTGTATTTGTTGCCCCTAGATCCTCTACTCTTATCATATCCACTTTTCATTTCTTAAACCCCTCTTTGAGAGTCGAAACATCTCACATGATGTTTATTTGCTTTTTCACTGTTTTTTATGAGCGTTTCACCCGCGAACTGCATATATACCCATCCGTTAGCCTTCTGCATTGTATACGTCGTTCTCCTGGTGTCGAAATAGGTGGACAACTAGTAAAATATCTTCTCGATCATGGCTGTTATTGGCAGACCACGAATGTGTTTCAGCATCCCGTTGACCGATTCAACCAAATTTGTGGTCACTGATCCATATCTCTTTCCTCCATCATAAGCCTTTGTCCATTTCTCTCTTTTAATCCGATCACACCATTGAGCTGTGGGTGGATCGAACTCCCTAATTCGGCTCATGATGAAATCGAACTTTCGCCGTTGACTCGCGTATGCTGTCCATTATAATAAAAATTAGCACAACGCAACAAAATTAAGAACACATATTTTATTCAAATTTACGAATTTCAATGTTTACCTGCCATCTCAAGATGCTTTTTGCCATCGTCATTTTTGAAAAGCTTTTTGTAGTTGCTGACTATGTGACGAATGCAATACCTATGGTGGGCATGTGGAGGACGCCATTGTGCTGTCTCTATTGCTTGTCGAATCCTGTGATGCCTGTCCGATATCATACAAATATCAACCCTTGTGGTGACATATCTCCACAACATATTCATAAACCACTGCCAATTGTCACTATTTTCCCGATCGACCACAGCAAATGCCAACGGGAAATTATGATTGTTGCCATCGAGTGAGGCCGCACAAAGGAGCGTTCCTCGATATTTCCCGTACAAGAAAGTACCATCAATAAATATCACTGGATGACAAGCTTTGAAACCTTCAATCGTCCGCGCGAATGTCCAAAACATCCGTTCGAAAATCTTGCAGCTCTGATCGTCCTTAATGCGATCCTCGATCACTAAATGAGAACCTAGATTCTCTTTCTCAATTGCGTTCATGTACTTCTTCAACCTACCGTATGACTCCTTCCACCCTCCAAATTCTTTGGCAATCGCAATTTGTTTGGCCTTCCAGGTTTTGCGATAAGTAAGTTGAAAGTTCAGCTTGACTTGAATTTTCGCCATCATTGTCTTGATTTTGATATCTGGTTGGGTAGAGGCCATTTGTTGTATAAAGCTGCATATGTACCTTTGATCAAGGTGCGGATGATCTGAAGACAATTGCAGATTCTTGCATGTATGGGGCCCATTGTACTTACTTATTTTTCAAGACATGCCACCCACTTTAGTAATCGCGCGTAGCCTCTAATTGCACAGGCTATTTGGATTACCACACTTGATGACATATTTTGTGGCTCTTGTCGTATCATAGCAAAATGTATGATTTCTTCTCATTGAGTACTCTTTAGCAGCCAGCTGCATCGCGTCTCGTGTTAGAAATATCTGGCCAACAGCAAATTCTTTTGATGGATCAAATACCGTATCGCCCGATTTGGCCCTTGTATCGTCTTGCATCATATTAAAATCGATATCCAAATAGGGCGGTGGATGAACCAATGGTCGAATGGGATTACTACAATGGGCGTTGTAGTAATCCTCCATACTGTCACCTCCAACATCTTGTTCATCACTATCATCAGTGTCTATGAAAGTAGCATCTTTTCAATCACTAACCTCTTCATCACTATCCTCTTCATCAACATTATCATCGGACTCTACATACCAATGATGCACAACATTTTCTTCTTCACCAGCATTAGAACCTTCCCTCGCATGGTAATCATTCATCATTTGGTGCTCAGCTACAGTTACGTAAAACACTACAAACCCTGTTCCACCAGTCTGAAGTGCAAACTCCTAGATCATCCGCATTGTAGCATCATCACGCACATCCATGGTATCATATACGACAAAACCTTGTGTTACATTTGGGCATCTATACATCAGCCTATGAATGTACATGTTTCCTGTAATATTCAATGCGCTTTCAATTGTAGCATGTAATGCGCTAAATGTCCACATGTTTGCAAAATCAACAGGTAGATTGTCCGCCTTCGTAATTTGCTCCATATTCTTTTTGCACAATTCTACCTCCCCAGTGCACAATCGCAAAAAAGTGTCGACGACATTTTGCTCAACCGATTATAAATTATTTCGCACATATATTTTAGTAAACATCATAACAATCAATATATCAAATTCAATGAACGTCAACGCTATATTAGGACGTGTGATTTTGCGCGAAAATTATCGGGAGCCTCGCCATCAATATATGGGACAACGAAGGGCAACCATTGACTTAGCTCATCAATACGATGCAAAAAATTCAATAAACAAGTGAAAGGCATCGCAAGTCAGAGGAGGAAAGATCACATTGGAAATCGAACGCGATAAGCCAAGAGTTGCCCTTCGTTATCCCATATATAGATGTTGCTCTCCCAATAATTTTTAAATAATATAAAGTGTAAATAACAACTAAATAAATTAATCTACACTTATGAAACTGTAAATAATAACTACAACGAAACTAACCTCAAATTATCGAGGGAGAGCACGCTCCGAATGAAAATCTCTAACTTCCAAGAGAATGCACCGAGCGATAAGACCGGCTTCATCATTATCAAAATATTATAAAAAAGTTAAAAATTAATTATTAACAACTAAATAAATAAATCTATACGTACAAAATTGAAAAAAAATATTATAACGAAATTAACCTTAAGCTTTTGAAAGCGCAAGAGTGATATGAGAGAGTGAGTGATATCAAAGCGCGAGAATAAGAGAAGTTTGAGTACACGGCTTCACTATGATTTCGGCTCTACTCTATAGCAGAGCTGAAGGAATGGGGAGACCCCCTCGCCAAAAAGGAGGGGGGTCCCCCTTCCCTCCCCTCCCCTCCCCTCCCCTCTCCTCAATTCGGTAGATTATCTGTCGAATTGAGGGGAGAGGGTCCCCCCTCCCTTTGACAGATTATTAATCTGTCGAATGGATGGGAGGGGGACCCCTGGGGGCTCAGTGCCCCCTCGCTCGGTGAGTTTTTTTTTTCAAAATGGGTATTTAAAAAAATTGCTTTACGAAAATAAGTTACTTTTTATTTTATTTACCAAAAGAAGGCCTGTGCGGAAGTCATAATTCCGAACGGGTCACGTGCGGAAGTACAACTTCCACGCTACACAAGTGTAACTTCCGCAAGGGTGCCGATGAATTTTTTTAAAAAAAATTGTTTAATCATTTAATTAATTCATTTTTTCTTGTTTTCTTCTTCCTTTTCAAATATTTATTTATTTAATTAATTGCTCTGTATTATTCGTGAGCGAACGAATGATCGATGAAGGAAACTGAACAAATGAGCGATTGAGGCCGTCGAGCGAATGAATGAACAATCAAGACAGATAGAATTGAGAAGAAATTACACAAAATTTCATGTGGATGTCGAAGCTTGATTGCATTGAACATTCAAGTGCCAATAATTTTATCGTAATACAACAATTATTAGTCAACGTATGGTCAAGAAATGGACAATAATTTCGTCTTTCTTCCATTCTTCACCCTCGTCCACTTCCAATTCTTAGTCCTCCTCCTCTTTTTCTTCTTCTCTATGTGAGTACAACCTTCCTTATTCGTATAACTAGTGAAAATCTCAGGTTGACAATCATCGCAGCACCAAAGAACATTGTCTTGAAAATTTACGATTTGTATGCAATAGCTAAAAAATAACAAAAAAGCCGTCGTTTAAATTTTTAACAGTAAGTACACACTTGCATGTATCATTATGTTACATAATCGTGGAGGGTGCGATAGCGAACTTACCGGTGAATAGTATATTCCTTACACTTGTTACAATAAATCAAAGTCTCGTCAAAGCCACGATCTCCGCATTGTACGCAAATCGATGACAACGGAAGTTCATGTATCATTTTCTTTTCTGAATTTCCTCCAACAAAAACTCTCTTATCCATCCGTGGAATTAACTTATAGGTAATCAATGCATGTGGAGGGTGGTGCCCCAACCTAAACAAACTTCCTCTCATTTTAAAGAGAGGAGGGTTGCGTTCTCCCTGCACGGGGCCCCTGGCTCTCGAGGCAGGCTACAGCGTCTGCCAGGAAGGAGGAGCCCCCCTCCCCTTTTCGGCAGGATTCCTGCCGAAATTTTCTGGAGGAATCTTGCCGCGAATTCGCAGAAGGGGAAAGGGGAGGGAGGCCCTTTCTGCATCGCATAAGGGGATTGGAGGCAGAAGGGAAAATGGGGTGGGTCCCCCTATTGCAGAAGGGGATGGGGGGCCTCCCCCCTTTCTGTTTCGCGAAGGGGGAGCCCCCCTCCCTCCCGGGCAGAATCTATCTTCTGCCGAAGGGACCCCCTTCGAATGATTTTGCTAAATGAGGGGGCCTTCAACGCCTTCACAGGTACTGAATAGAGCATAACACCTCTTCTTTTTAAAGCAATGCGAAAAGTTTACATCCCTCACTCCTTAACTCTCCTCCCCCACCCTTAAGTTTTCTATATTCGCTCTCCATCGGTCACTCACTCAAGTCACGAAATTTTTTCTCACGTCACAATTGTGTTGATATGGCACAAATGACTCACATTCAGCCAGGCCTTGAGGATGGTTTACTATTGACGAGTCAGCCCCGACATAGGTCACAACACCTATGGGATGCTATTAAGGTAACTGAGGAATCCAGCGGTTGATATGTTATTTGTAAGCATGATGCCAATTTTCACTAACAGTTCATGTTACAGATACATCCATCTGCAACCCTTAGATGTTAGCGAGTGGCGCCACAAGTAGGTGAAGTTGATCCGTGCATTATCCCTTATCTGCAGAATTCGGGATTCTACGGCATTTACAAGATTGGATTTGTCCAGCTTGATTGGCATTTGATTACTGCATTGATCGAGAGGTGGAGGCCCGAGACCCACACCTTCCATATGCTGGAAGGTGAATGTGTTGGGTTTCCTAGATTCAAAAACGCTGCGGAACGAAACCCAAATACAGGATCTATGTGAATATCGAAATCATAATAGATTCGAGATGTACCTTTTTCGATCGGCAACAAATTGACAATCGGTTGTGTCTGGATTAGCGCCCCAAGTGTTGCGCCTCTACCGGTATCCACACACACGAACAGCAATCCCCAATGATCCAAGTGCTAGTTATCTGATCTTGGAGTTTCTCTGATGGCCGTCTTTTCTTTCTCTGAGACTCTCTCACGAAAGAACAACTCAAAAGTGTCTTTTTGTTTTCACCCTTCTTGGAGCTATTTATATATCCCAAATATACGTTCGGTAACTTTACCGATCAGAGAACAACTTTCTCAATTCGGTAACTTTCACCGACCAGTGAACAATTTCCTGAATTGATTCTGTAACTCTTATCGACTTGAATCGGGAACTTTTCACTAGATTGAATCGGGAACTTTTTCCGAATGGAATCAGGAACCTTTCCCGATCAATTCAATCATGCGTTTAATCGTTATCTTATAACTCGTATGTTCGATATAAGGAGAATAGATCAAATCTACTTCTTAAGTAGATTGAGGGCCAGAGAAAATAAGAGCTCAGTTCATGATTGTGTGCGACCCTGTAGGTTCACTAGACATTAGCAGTGTGCTCAAAACTCTTTTGGCCCACAAGTCATAAGCGGTCTTTAGCAAGACATTATAACTACCTAAGTATAGTGAAGGTCGGTTTCCCAACACAACCTGATCCACAACCAATTTTAGAGTATCAACCTTGATCGGTTCCTAAGGCAGACCACTAACAGAATGCACGATCACGCTGGAGGATATTGCAATGGTCACAGGGCTTCCCACCGATGGTTTTGCAATTGCTGGCCATACTAATTGGAATTGGGGCGCTCTCCATGACCGCATGCTTGGTGCTAGCCCAGCCAACTTGCGCTGCACGCAGATAAATTTAAGTTGGTTGAGTCAAAATTTTCATCATCTTACAGACGATGACGTCACCGTAGTTCAGTTTGCTAGAGCATTCGCTCTCCACCTCCTTAGGGGATCTATTTTCATGGACAAATCAGGTGCTCGAGTTAGTTTAATATTTCTACCTTTATTAGAGAACATCGAGGCCCCTACGCAGTACAGTTGGGGTTCAGCAGCACTAGCATGGTTATATCGGGAGCTATGCCGCCGTGCAACCGACCCAATAGCCAAGAAAATAGGTGGTGCCCTACAAGTACTACAGATTTGGGCATGGGAGCGCTTCAAATGCATCTTTCCTAGTCTGACTTACGGTAATCCTTTCCCAGATGCACCTTATGGTAGTTGGTACGTCATATATTTCCTTTTCAGTGCATGCGTCATTTATACTTTTCACTGCGTATCATACATGAAAATGTAATGTTTCTCCGTTTTAGCAGCTGGAGCCGGGGACGAACTACAACTAACGTCCCCACACTACAACACATGCGCTACCAACTTGATATAATGACAACCGAATATGTAAGTAATGTGAGCAACAAACAGGGTTTACAATAATGTTACTTTTGTAAATTAATTTTTCGTTTAATTTGATTTTTTTCATTACGATAATAGATTACTTGGATGTCCTACAAGGACATTAAAGAAGAGGACCTATCGGAATACTGCCTACAGGGACAAAACTATTGGAGGGCGAGAGTCCCACTCATCTATCACTGGATAGTTGAGTAGTACTATCCAGACCGAGTACTTCGACAGTTTGGTATGAAGCAGCCAATACCTATACATCAATACGATCATACTATCTTCCATCATTTTGATAACACACCGCCCAGGACGAATTGGGTTAAAGAGCATGAAGAATGGATCAATTTATGGAATGAACGGGACATACATATAGTCAGAGGCAAAAGAACAGCGCTATCACTCTACTTCCATTCAAGATATATGGAGTGGTTCCGTCGTCATACACGAAAGTGGATTTCTGTTCCGGGAGCCGCAATGGGTTCAACAGTTTGTACAAACTCTTTCAATTTAATTCATTACTTATTTTTTAGTATCATAAATTATTGCCATTTTATAACTTTCGTTAATTTTCATTTTATTACCAGGGTGATGGCGTCGAACAAATCGTGCATATCATGGATTCGGTTGGTCCGTCTCCTGAGGTTTGGCAAGAAGTGAAGAGGATAGCTAAGGCAATGCTATACACCCATAAGGAGGAGATGCGGCTAACAATGACGCCAGCACCCCAACCGGCAACTACCGCGGCACCCGTTCGGTCGGACGAGGATGATGACCCCCCTTAGACTGGTCAGTCGACCTAAAGGACCCATAGGACTCAAAGGACTAATCGGCCGACCCGGAGAACCCCTCGAGCTCATCCACCTGATGATGCCGTCCCCTATTCCATGGAATATCATACGGAGGATATCGCTCCCAACTTCACTCCGGAGTTCAGTCATCATTTCGATGCAAGGTTCACCCAGTTTGCCAGATCATTTGGCGAGGGATCGGCTTATGCATTTCCTTACGATTCACATCCCCAGACTCCAGCTAGTTCTCCTGCGGAATATGGATCCGATTTCTCTCAATTATATCCAGTCCCCCTATAGTAGGGTCTGACACATTTTCAGAAGATATGCCTTCGTCATCGACACGTCCTGCTCAATCGGATCTTCACTCTCGTAGGTACAACACTAGACCTCCTGATCAACGGAGACAACCTCGTTGCGGAACATGAGGTAATGTAGCAAGAAAACGTCATTAGTAAATGTAATTAATGTGCCGAGCAGGTGGTTGCCTCTTTTTTTTTATGATTTCACTTTATGCAGACAAAGAAATCTATGGTTCGTCTCCGACATCAAAGCTTCGAGTGGTTCCCGATCCAGTAACGTTACTACGTTAAAAGATATGGAGGCACAAAATACATGAAGAGCGATTGGAGGATGGAATAAGGACGCCCGCAAGAAGTCCTCAGTTGAGGGAAGATTCACACCACAATAGTCATGTGCTTAAAGTAAATTTGGGTGTAGATTAGTCCATCCTCTCCACAAGGATTCTACTTTCACGAAACAGGGAGTGGAAAAAGATTTCGAGAGTACATGAGTTCTTTTGTTACTGTGGTTGATTTTTGCTTGCTCTTAGATCTATCTATCCTTGTTTTGTCGCAAAAAGCTCTATACCCCTCCAAGACTGGTTAGTCTATACGATTGCATCGCTGTTGTTATTCTTCCCCCAACCTTACTGAAGAACAATTTTCAAGGCTAACCATCGTCTGAAAATTTCGTGAGCCTCACCAAGTAACCTTGATCCGCCGAGAACCTTTGCCGATCAGTCCATCCTCGAGTTTAGTGCGCAAAGTTCGAATTAGGAAATTGCAATTCGCAAGATAAGGCAACGTTTATATTAAATTGGATATATTTTATCTGTCGCCATTTGGGTATGATCTCTGGTTTAGCGAAAACGGGAAGTTAGCTAGTCTGATCTATTACCATTTGGATCCGATTCGCTATCTTCAAAGGCTGCATATAGAATACACGGCAGAATTCGAAGGCCAAAAATCATCGGGATACACGACCATGGAGAGTGAGAGGCGGAAGGCGAATCGTCGGAGACCATGGTGACTTCAAGGCCAATTTCCTTTTTTCCTTTATCATAGTCACTTCCACTGTTAATTATTATTTTTTCTCCATCTTTGCTCTTCCTTGTTTTGTTTTTCTCTTGCTCAGAGAGGACGCAACACAATTGTCCACACTCGGCCAAAGAAATAGAGAAAAGAAGTGGTGGACTTGTCCTCTTCTGGGGATTGTCTCCTTGTGAATTCTAGAGAATCAGGGACGCATGTAGAGAATACACAGAGAGAAAGTCCAGCCATAATTCAGACAGCTCCAGGCTCTTTCCCCAAAAAAAGGGAACAGTGCACTGCCAAGCGGGAAATGGAACAGTGCCGCTCGGCACTTTGACTGCCGGGCGGCACTGTTCCGTCATCGGCTCGACAGTATGACTGCCGAGCGGGACCTGATTTGGTAATTATTATTATTTTTAAACTTGATTTGGTAAATATTTTCGTTTTTTAGCATGTTTAGGAAAAAAAATACCCCCCATCTCCGTTTTCCCTCACTTTACTGCCAGTTTCCCACGAGGTGTCTAGGGGAGGGAAGGCTAGTCTCAACAGAGCCGAGAGCAGCCCGCGAGAGAGAAAGAGAGTCGTAAAGTTGTAACAGAGCCGAGAGAGGACGAGATAGATGGAGGTGAGTAGGTCAGGATTTTTTTTTTTTTTCAAATTGACTCACCTTACACAGGACACGTGTTCGATTGGTTGACCAAGTGTCGGATCTCGGACAAGCGTTGACCGGGTGTCCGGACGTGTCCACGCGTATCGGACACGTGTTGGTATTCGACATGCGAAAATCTAGCCAAAAGACGAGTTCGTGTTACATAGGCTGCGACCAATGATCCCCCGTGACTTACCTCAAAGTTTGTCCTTGGCACGATCCCGCGTCGGCTCGACGATCCAAGTATCCTATGTGGTCGTGAGCTATTTTAGCCTATTTGTCAGGAAGTTTTATTGTATATATTTCTTCTTATTGTGTATCTTCTAATTAGAGTTGTCTGTTGTCCTATATATATGACATGATCGAGTATTGTACATATACAAAAAAAAATATTTATTGAATAAAAAAGGAGAGTTTTTCTTTCTCTTCATGATATCAGAGCCCTAGGGTTTGATCCTTAGAGTACTGTACATCAATCATCGGCTATGGCGGTCCCGCGTCTGTCGACTTCATCCTATCCGAGCGATTCATTATGCGGACCTGATCTCATGTCCGACGATCAGCCAATTGTTGTAACTGACCAAGTGGATGCTAGTGCCTCTATTATTGCCATTATGGCAGACCTGACTGCTGCAATGAAGTAGCTCTTGACCCAGTAGGCCGCGTCGTCGCACGTTGAACCTCTTGTTGCACCGATTGCTGTCAAGCTTGATGGAAAAAATTATGACGCATGGTCCCAGGTTGTTGAGATGTGTGTCTCGGGCAAAGACAAACTGGGCTATTTGAACGGTGGTTCTCCTGAGTCCCTTCCGCATGATCCGTTTTTTCGACAATGGAAGACCGATGATTCGATGGTGAAATGTTGACTTATCAATTCTATGGGCCCAGCCTTGATACCAAACTTTATACGGTTTCCTACTGCTAAAGCCGTATGGGATGCTGTGGCAACGATCTTTTTTTATGGATCTGACACCTCCTAAATCTATGATCTTAAGAGGCAGGTTTCTCGATTGAAGTAAGGCAGTGGACCTATCGAGAAATATTACAATGATCTTCAAGGGCTTTGGCGTGAGATTGATTTCTGACGTCCTAATCCTATGCAATTTCCGATCGATATTCAGAGGTACAATGCTATTGTCCATGAAGATCAAGTTTATACCTTTTTGGATGGTCTCGATGACCGCCTGGACAATGTTCGTGTTGATGTTCTGAAGATGGATCCATTCCCCACTATTGAGCAAGCTTATGCTCGGGTCAGGCGAGAGGATATGCGCCAATCTGTCATGCTCTCTACTCCCGTCGGGGTCACCTCTAGTTCCGCCATGATGTCACAGCGGGGAAAGGGTGATTCGCACCTCCAGTTAGTGCCTTCTACCCCGGGAGCTCGCCCTAGACCTGGTATGCAAATTCAATCTGAGGGGTGCCCTCACTGTGGGAATCCTAAACATACAGCTATATCTTGTTTTAAACTACACGGTTATCCGGATTGGTGGGATGATTTTCAGATCAAGAAGAAGAAATCGGGCTCATAGAAGGGGCGGAATGGAGGGCAAGCCTCCTTAGTGACTAGCGGCTTGTCATTAATTCCTATGGAGCCTGAATCTACTAATGCCGAATCTCCTGAAGGTAAGTGTGGGTTTATCTTTGCTAATGGACATGGTGATGGTCATCATGGGTGGATAATCGATTCTAGCGCTACTTATCATATGACTCCGGAATCTGGTGACCTTTTTACATCTACTACACCACGTCGAGATCATATTTACAATGCCAACGGGTGTAGCTTTCTTGTGACGGCTGCGGGGCGTGTATCTATCACGCATTCTCTCTCTCTATCTCATACTTTACTTGTTCCTACATTGTCTAATCGTTTGTTATCAGTTGGACAGCTTACTAGCGAGTTAAACTGTGTTGTACTTATGTACCCTGATTTTTGCCTATTTCAGGACATTCTCACTAAGGAGATTATTGGGCGTGTTACTAAGAGGGATGTGTTGTATTTCGTGGATGACATTACTTCTGGACGGACCTATCATTCTCATGGACAGTTAGCTCAAGAGAAGGAACTTTGGTTTTGGCACCGTCGTTTTGGTCACCCATCATTTGTGTATTTACGACATTTGTTTTCCAAGTTATTTCATGGTCTATCGAACTCTAGTTTTCAGTATGATACTTGTATTTTGGCAAAGAGCCATCGCACCTGTTTTCCTCCCAGCTTGAATATCTGCTCTACTCCTTTCTCCTTAATTCATTCTGATGTATGGGGTGCGTCTCATATTACTACTGTATCTGGGTTTCGATGGTTTATCGTCTTTGTTGACGATTGCACACGTATGACTTGGCTATATTTGATGAAACATAAGAATGGGGCTCAAGCTATCTTTCGGACTTTCCACCGTGTGATTTAGACTCAGTTTGGGGCTGAACTTCAGGTTCTCCGGTCTGATAATGGTGGCGAATACTTAAGTAAACCTCTTGCAGCTTATTTTCAGGAACATGGTTTGATACACGAAACTTCTTGCCCTCAGACTCCTCGGTAGAATGGTGTTGCTGAGTGCAAGAATCGCCATCTACTTGAAACCACTCGAGCACTATTAGAGGGTGGCCATGTTCCCCATCGTTTTTGGGATTCTGCCGTAGTTACAGCTGCTTATTTGTTAAATCGCATGCCTTCCCGCATTCTGCGTTTTCGGACGCCAATGCAAGCACTTGTCGCCCATGTGTCTCTTCCTTCGGTTCTTACATTACCTTCTAAGGTGTTTGGATATGTCGCTTATATCCTTCTTCACAAAAATCAGCGGACCAAACTTGACCCTTGTGCAGTCAAGTTTGTGTTTCTTGGCTATGGCTCTTCTCAGAAAGGGTATCGGTGCTATGATCTTGCCGAAAAGCGCACGTATGTCACCATGGATGTAACATTTACCGAGGCGGAATCCTTTTTTCCTTCCCCTCAGTGTCCTATACATGAGGTAAGTACTTCTACTATACTTGATTCGTTTGAAGATACTGATGTGCTTGCTGGTTATAAGCTGCCTGATAGGCATAATAGGGGTAAACCACCGAATCAATATTCTCCAGATGTAGAGGACCGCCGGTCTTGATATCCTGTTGCAGATTATGAGTCTGCCAAGAGGTTGTCCACACCACTACAAGCCTTCGTGTCTACAGTTTCCTCAGTTCAAGTTCTAAACAGGGTTGAAGAAGCTATGAAGGATCCAAAATGGCTTTAAGCGATAGAGGCAGAGATGGAGGCATTGGAGAAAAATCGAACTGGAAACTTGTGGAACTACCAAAGGATAAGAAGCCGGTTGGATGTAGGTGGGTGTTTACAGTCAAATATAAAGCAGACGTCACTATTGAGAGGAATAAGGCACGACTAGTAGTTAAAGGGTATACACAGACTTATGGGGTGGATTATCAAGAAACATTCTCTCCAGTTGCAAAGTTAGACAAGATAAGAGTATTGTTATCTTGGACTGGCCTTTACATCAATTTGATGTGAAGAATGCATTTCTTCATAGAGATTTAGAGGAGGAGATCTATACGGAGCTTCCATCTGGATACAGATGCGCAGATCAGCCGAACATGGTTTGTAAGCTGGAAAGATCATTGTATGGGTTGAAGCAGTCCCCTCATGCATGATTTGGTCGCTTTAGCTCATCTATGAAAATGTATGATACTCCCAAAGTAATTCAGATCATACTTTGTTCTTAAAAGGTACTCAAGGAAGAATAACAGCTCTTATCATATATGTAGACGACATAATTATTACAGGCAATGATAGTGCCGAGATTATGAGATTGTAAGAACTATTATTTAGCGAGTTTGAGATGAAGAACTTGGGAGGTTTGAAATATTTCTTAGGAATCGAGGTTGCTAGGTCGAAGGAAGGGACTTACTTGTCTCAGCGGAAGTATGTTCTTGATCTTTTGACCAAAGTTGGCATGCTAGATTGCAAGCCTACAGACACTCCTATGGTACAAAACTATAAGCTTGGAGAGTACCCTGACCAGACGCCTACTAATTTAAAAAAATACCAAAGGTTAGTAGGCCGATTGATTTACTTATCACATACACGTCCTGATATTACTCATGCAGTAAGTGTGGTGAGTCAGTTCATGCATGCACCTAGTGAGGATCATATGAGTGCTGTGTTGCGCATCATTCGATATTTGAAGTCAGCCCTATGAAAGGGACTGCTATTTACAAAAAAATGGCCACCTTGAAGTAGAGGGTTACACAGATGCAGATTGTCTGGAAGTGCGACAAACAAGAGGTCTACATCAGGGTATCTTACATTTGTTGGAGGCAACCTTGTTACATGGAGAAGTAAGAAACAAAAGGTTGTAGCTAGGTCTAGTGTAGAAGCTGACTTTAGAGGTGTAGCAAATGGGTTATGCAAACTTTTATGACTTCGAAAGCTGCTAACCGAGTTCGGGTATCCACCAAGTTTAGAAATCAAATTGTTTTGTGATAATAAACCAACCATAAACATTGCTCATAATCCAGTTCAACATGATAGAACCAAACATGTGGAGATTGACAGACATTTCATCAAAGAGAATTTGGATGCAAAAGTGATCCAGTTACCATTTGTGAAGTTTGAAGACAAGTTAGCTGATATATTGACAAAGGCTGTGTTAAGTAGAGAGTTTCATAGCTCACTTATCAAGTTGGGTATCAAATACATCTTTGCACCCACTTGAGGGGGAGTGTGGTCGTGAGCTATTTTAGCCTATTTGTTAGGAAGTTTTATTCCTATTGTGTATCTCCTAATTATGGTTGTCTGTTGTCCTATATATATATAACAGGATCAAGTATTGTAAATATACAAAAAAATATTCATGGAATAAAAAAAAGGAGAGTTTTTCTTTCTCTTCATCTCGCCATGCCCGATCCCGGCCGTCCCTTTGCCGTGCTGGCCAAGGATGGTCGGAGTAGCCGTCTTGGACCATGATAAGGGAACTTTAACGAGAATCTGAGAGAAGCGATGTCGTATATCGATATGAAACTTACGTCTTTTGGTTTCAGTGTTTCCACAATTTAACCCTATGGCTTTTACTTTGTGCAAGCGGATCCTCCAACCTCTCTAGAGTTGTGCAATCAAGCGATTTGTTCACTTATTGCGATCGATACCGCCGAATTATGATTTATTTTTCTCTTATTTTTTCCCATCTTTTTTACCATCATTCGTCGCCGAATTCGTATTTCGTGGCCAGGCCGTTTCAAGTCACTCCAAGTTTTTTTTTTCTCTTCTTTTAATATTCATTAGAGAAGAGAATTGATTATGTAATAATTTTTTGGTGACCGTAAGATTAACAGTTTATTTTGGACTAGATAAAAATGAATAACAATTTATTAAAAAATTAATGTGAAGTTTATTTTTTTAAGAATTTATAGCTCTCAAAATAACTTTGTTTTCACATTCACTGATATGCTAGCAAAGTTCATTATTTTTTAATAAAAAAAAAAAAAAGCAACGACCCGAACGAATCACACGTGGCAACACTTGATTGGAGGGAGGAGGACGAGGAGGACCGTCGGGGGCGCATCGTTCGGGATCCGAATCGTCTGCCCTGGTGGAATTAGGGTAGGAGTGCCCTTCTTTTAATTCCAATCGTCCGTTCACATCGGACGACTGGAATTTCACTCTGGGCAAAACTTGATTTTTTTTTTAAAAAGGGATTTGAATTTCAAAAAAGAAAAGAAAAGAAAAGGATTCCCCTATTTTCGCTCTCTTGCCGTTTCCCTCTACGATTCGGTTCCTGTCCATCGATTTCTATGCTTTCACCTTCGTGCTCGGAATTGCTCGACGCTCCTCTGTCCGTGTCCGTCGGCTTCCTCTCTCGCTCGCGCGCCTCTGCGACTATGCCTCTGCTACGTTGAGGACGTAGGCAAGAGTTCGCGGGACCAAATCGGCTTGCTACGACGACAGGGATCGTGGTGGCGACGTCGAAGGCCCGGCGGAATCGGCTAATTTCGATAGCAACGGGAAGGATTTGGATGACGAGGCTGGGAAAGGGAAAAGGCTGATCCTAGCCGTCCGATGCGAACGGACAGCTGAGATTAAAATAAGTGCACGCCTGCCCTGATTCCACCAGGGCAGACGACCCCGATTCCGTCGTTCGGTGATCCACTTCTCAACCAAATTTCTCGTCCACCTCCAATTTATCACGACGAATGATGTCGCGTGAGATTGAGACATTGCGAAATCTGTCCTTCCTACCTGTTTGGCCGGCGACGAGGTACGTTGAGGACGGACATTGCAATGCAACTCCTTCTGCAGATAGACAATATTAAATGACGAAATAGATGACATCATCAGTAATTTAAGTGCATTAAGCTATATTACGGAAAAGAATATGACCATCAATAGAAGAATAAACCAAGGCATCTTTAAATTTTTCAGATTATCTTGATAAATGTTTATCCCGATTTAATATAGTATTAGAGTCACTCGTAAATTTTGTATATGTGGATTTGTTTTTATCATAAGGTGGATCCAAAAAAAATTCTCACCGTGTTTGGTAACGTTTTTGATTCCTTATTTTTCTACCTTTTTTGTTTCCCAAAATAGAAATAAAAATAGAAAGTAGTTTGAAAATGTAAATTGATTTTTTTTTTGTTCCTGAGTATGGATACAAAAAGTGAAAAAAAAAGTTTCTTTTTTTTCCAAGAATAAAAAGAAAACCAGTATTATTTCAGAGAAACAAGCTCAATGTAACTTAATACTCGTCTTTACAACTACGAGTTCACCGTCGCCACCGCCGATTGCCATGGCCGGCCACTAATCACCAGTTTCATTGACATTTTTATAATTAAATAAAAAATTGAGAATAGAAATTTTTAGGGTCGTAACAAACGCATTTATATATTTTTATTTTATTTTGGAAATACAATTTTGTATTATTACCAAACATGTTCTTTTGTTCAGAAACTGTTCCCGGAAACAGAATTAGAATAAATAATTTCTGTTTCAATAAATGTTTTCGGAAATAGAAACGTTGTCAAATGCACCCTTATCGATAAATTCCAAGAAAAGAAATATAAATTGTTAAAACAAATCAAGATTGCAAAGTATTAAATGAAGGATAAAATCGCAATTTGTCTACAATAAATATAGTATTTCTTAAATTTGAACGAATTTTCAGTTCTTGACATATGATTTTTATATATGCTAAATTACCGAACATGTTTTCTTTTCTCTTAATCTTATTTTCATCTACTGTCCTTGGCACATGCGACAAGTTTGTGGTATTACAATAATTTGAAGTATAATATGGTGAAAAACATTTCAACTATCAGACTTCGATAAATTATCTTTGACCAGACTGGAAAGGTAAATTTAATTTGTCGGGGCAATCCCGTACCAAGGAAAAAGAAGTCAAGATCGTCATCCAATTATATAAACTAATCCACTGATAATCATTGTTAATTATTTACTTTATCCTATTACATAAGCTAATCCATTGATAATCATCGTTAATTATTTGCTTTATCTGATCTATCAAAGCAAAACCACATAAATGACATAAAGGGAATAAGCCCAAGTTTTGCGCATGATTGATCAATCAGTGACAATATCCTAGAGTACAACATTAATCTTTGGTAAATAAATGTAGATTTATGTTGTTACCATGTACCTTTTGCAGGATTTACACCTTGAAATGACAGCCCAGAAATCTAGATGTATCTATTGCCCAAGAAGGAAGGAAAAAAGAGACATAAAATCAGAGTGGGCCCTCTCTAGTAGGTGCGTGGTTAGTGGACATACCAAGCGAAAATTGATGGGCTTGTAACGACCCGATCTCACGAGAATGGAGAGTGGTCTCTGAGACGAGAGGGCCTGGATAAGAAGTAGCTCCCGATAAGTTTCTAAGATGGCGAATGAGACATGAATGAACCGAACTATGCACCAAATGTTAGGATCGGCACACAATCACATCAAAATAAAATGAGCGAGAAAGGGAAAATTAAGGCACAATACTTTTATTCTGATTTATCCTTAAATTAAGGCTACATCCAGCAGATGATTCCACTATAATTAGCATATTGCACTACTCGTTACATCAATCAATTACAAGTAAAAAAGAATATATATTGCAGTAACTATTCATGAGTCAAAATCTAAATTATTAATAAAAAATTACGGGCTTAAATCGTAAAAACGATTTGGTGTCTAGAGGCGCTCCCCCCTTGAAAACCCACCAGGGCTACTCCCCCGGACTCCCGCCTACTCAGCGTAGAGCGAGACCCACATGTTTTCCTCTTGCAGAAAAGTATGAACCACACCCCAATATCGAATAGAGGGAGAGCAACTCCGGAATATGTGTTTGTGTGTGTGTGAAAAATAGAATTAATTCATAAAGGCGTCTTTTGACATTGCACAACACTTAGCTTTGGAACTTCAAAAGTTAAACTTGCTCAGGTGAGAGCACTCCCGGGATGGGTGACCTCCTGGGAAGGTGCCCACCTGTACGTCAAAAGACAAAATCATGAGACTCGGTATGAGACGGGTCAAAACGGACAATACCTCAATGAGTTAAATCGAGGGTGTTTTTGTGAGAACCTAAATTCCACAGAGTAATTTAACGAGCGGAATTATCAATGACCGGCGTGGATTATTAGACACTATGAATTGGGAGATGTAATTTGTGGTACGGTGAATTATTAGATTTCGATTTAAGCGACGGGCGCATTAGAAATTAGAATTGATGGACCGTTACTTGTCGGTAATCGTTTTTATCTTCGAAAGAGTAGTTCACATCGGAGTCGGCTTGCGATTTGAGCGCGAAGATCTTAAACCACCTCACTACCTTGGGCCCTGTATCAGGGTCATATCTCTCTCTCTCTCTCTCTCATTTGTGAACTCCCCTCAAGAAGATCTCTCTCTCTCTCTCCCGCTCAGCTCTCGTTCTCTCCTGTGCACCCAGCCTGATGATGCCGGCGACTTCATGGCTCGTCGACAGTGATTCTTGGAGTTCCTTATTCTACTCAAGCTCTCGATGCCGCTCAATTCTCCCCCTCTCCGATGGTGCCTCTTGTGTGCACAAGCAAGGAGAAAACGTCGGTTTGAGCTTGTTTCGTCGGCGAATCTGGTCTTGTTTTCTTCGTGCACTGATCCAAGGAAAGTATACCTCGAATCTTACTACTAAACGGTCTGTTGATTGTTCGATTGGGCATGAATCGCCAACTTTGGTCGTGCGTATTCTGAATGGAATTTGAGCTTCCATGATATTTGAACTTTTAATTTGACCAATATTGTCTCTGAATTTTAGTCTAATGTACAATGTGATTCATGCACTTTCAATTTATTCAATTGTGATAAAAAAAAATTGTGATCGAACTTTTGGAACTTATTCAACTTAGTTCCTAGACCATAAGAAAATGTCAAATGTTGCCTTAAATTAAATTAACGGAAGGACCACATTGAGCACTTTCCTATAGATTAGGGATTAAGCTGGGCATGTTCCAAACGTTCAAAGGTTACATTACAAATTGAATTAAAGTTCGGGATCAAATTGATTATATTAAAAGTTTAAGGATCACATTGCACAATGGTCAAAGTTTAAGGACTATATGTGTCATAATCCATAAATTATGTATGATTTTCTTGTCAGGAAAGAAAGGGAATAAAAGAAAAGGGGGTTGCCCCAAATCGACACTTCTTAGCAAACAAGCAAATTTCCTCTCCACAAGTCACAATTGACCAGCTTTTACTTTTCTTTAGTCAGCAAAACTTAAAAGCATCCTGCGATCATAGATCAACCAGTTCAGTTTGCTTGTCATTGGTAAGAAAGTGGAGAAAAGGAGGAAAAAAAGCAGAAGCAAAGATTGCTTGCCACTTCTGACGCAAAAGCTAGTGGGTACAAGTCAAAGATGGAATTCCCCCCACATGATTTATGAATTGCAGTCACTCATGTTGTTCTAAATCTAACAGAGTAATTGGAAAAAAAAGTTGCATGATTTGAAAATTCTTATTGCTTTTACATGTATAGCTTGTGAGAATTGTGCAATTGAGTCCTTTAAGTTTTTAATTTGAAAGCCCTTAATTTATGTGATTTTGTGCAATCAAGTGTTTATAACTTGTGAGAATTGTGCAATTGAGTCATTTAAGTTTTGATGTGCTCAATGAAGTCCCTTGATTTATGTGATTTGTGCAATCGAGTGTGTTTTTTTTTTTTCATGCTGACTGGTTATTGACGTAACAAGTATAGATAGAGAAAAATGAAAATGAAATTAATTCGGTTTAAAAATCGAAATAAGAGTTAAAAGCTTATCGCAGCCGCCACAGTCGGCTTGATTAAGTATGTTAATAATAAAATGACTCGATTGCACAAATCATACAGATTAATGGACTCGATTGAGCACATTAAAGGATAAAGGACTCCGATCGCACAATTAACATAAGTTGTGGTACCCAAATGGAATTATCCCTTTTGTTCCTAAGATGCTCTCCACATAAATCAAACACTCCAAACACAATTCTGAAAGATTCCTGCATCTTGGTGCAAATAAAGCAGCCCAAAGAATCAACCTTGCCCAAAAAAAGAAAAAAGAAAAAACTTCGGTGACTGCCTCAAGACTTCGCTGCATACATTATCAATTAAATCAAATCTTGGCTTCATGAGATATTAATCTCGTTAAACTCTCCATATCAAGCACTAACAGCAACAATTAATATGGCAATGACGAGAGCTTGAAAATGCAACCGAGCGAGAGAGAGAGAGAGAGAGAAGAGAGAGAGAAGGGAAGCAGAGGCCCGCGTTTGTCTGATCTCTTCCCCTTGCGGAATCTCCAACTCATTTCGACTCATCCCTCTTTCCTTTTTCTCTTGCTTGCCCGGTCGAATCCGCTATCTCCTAAATGAAACTTCCGAAGATAAAACAAGGCGTAATCCTTCATTGCCCATCTGCTTCTTTTTATGATGTTCTTGCCTTATCCCCTTTGAGCTCGGACACCAGAAGAAACAGAGCAAGAGATTAACAGAGTCAAACAGAGAGGGACAATGGGGATCTTGCATGCGTATGAGGATGCTGTTCAGATCAGTGAGTCGGAGGAGGCAAAGGACACGACCGTGATCACCGTTAGCTGTCCCGACAAAACTGGATTGGGATGTGATTTGTGCAGGATCATCTTGCTCTTTGGGTTGAGCATTACCAAAGGAGGTGAGCTGTGTTCTGGCTTCTTGTGGTTTCCGTGTTCCCTGCAGAGTGTTGTTTTGTGGGGGACAGATCTGTGTGTTCATGAGTCATGGGTTGTGCTTCATTTGCGCTTCTCCTATTTAATTCGATATTAGGAAAAATGGGTCATTCAGAGATTTCATGATTCTCTCTCCAAGATTTGATTTTTCTGATAGATTGGATTTGAGGGTTGAAGTCGAATAAATGCATGCCATTTCGAAATTTTGTGGAGACCTCTTGTAAATCAAGGACGAGAAGGATAAGAACTCTTACTTTTGAATGAGTTTTCACATTTCCATTTGAGTGACTCAGACGCAGAGGCAAATGGAGCAACATGTCGCTGCGAGAACAAGATCCGATTTTTGCAGCACAAGGAGTGACTTTGTTGTTCTTTAATCTCTTTTTCTCTTGCATGTTCTTGTTTACAGATATGTCGACGGATGGGAAGTGGTGCTACGTTGTGCTTTGGGTGTTGGGGAAACCTACAACGAGGTGGGGTTTGTTGAAGAAGAGACTGTTGGAGGTTTGCCCTTCTTATTTTTCCATGTCAGGAATCGATTACTACAGACCAGAGATGGATAAGCCCGAACCCAATGGTGTGTTCCTCTTGAAGTTCTGGTGCTCTTGTGACCGAAAAGGTTTTTTACATGGTGAGATTTCTCCTCCCCTAGGTCCCCTTTTGCTTGATGTAAACTGTATTTCAGATCTAATTAGTCACACACTTTTCTAGTTAATTATCAGATTTTGTTTCTACTGGAAAGTATGCTTGGTTTTAAAGTGCACTGCTATTTCCACGTGGGTACGTTAATTTACATTTTAGATTGAGAGTTTCTTTCCATTAGTTCAACAAAGCATATTATATTATGATCTATGTCCTGTGTGTGGTGCGCACAAATAAGAATCTTAGTGTATATCCGGCCATAAATCGGGCCTGAAATTTTAGTTCAGATGCCGAAGTCTGATCGGGAAACTAAATGCTCAGTGGTTTGAGATTTGAGTTTGTTGAATTTGTTTCACACCATTTGGCTCCTGCCCTACAATGAAGCAAATGCTTCTTGTTCTTGCCATCGTCACATTCCTAGCGGGTTGACATATTTACATTGGTGAATTCTAATTCGTGAATTTTGTGATTTGCTTCTCCATTTCAACCGCCTAGAGAAATTGCTATATCAACTTCTGACATCACAAAATTAGCACTCTGCACAAATGTGTCCTCTCCAAAACATTTGTTGATTAATCTTCAACTGCACCATTGCGTATGACGACTTCCCTTTCCTTCCTATATTCGCCGACAAATGATTCTGTTTCTGCATTTTCTGTTTCCAATTTTAGATGTAACAAGGGTCCTCTGTGAGTTGGAGCTTACGATAAAGAGAGTGAAGGTGTCCACTGCTCCAGACGGGAGGGTGATGGATCTCTTCTTTGTGACAGACTCCAGGTTTGATTTTTTTGTTCTTTGATCTTTTGTTGTTCTTGACATCTTGTTCTTGTCCTGTTTATGGGGAAGCCCTTCATCTTCATTTCCAGTGTTGCTTGCTTTTGCTTATTCACTTTATGAAAGACGTCAAACGCCTATTAATATTTGAAGATCATGTAAAGAATTTTGAATCTATTAACGGGAAGCGGGAATTCCCATACCATAAAAGCTTGAGTCATTCGAACTACTTGCTGAAAATAGTCAAGAATCCTTTCTCTGATCTAAGTTTAACTTAAATGGTTGGTTGATTAAGTTTGGCTGTTGTTGACGAGCGCAGGGATAAGCCACCCTACCTGTAGAATTGTTGGTTGATTAAGCTTGGCTGTCCTAAGGTCTTCTTAATTTTATCCAATTGATGTATACAATCAGCTACATTGCCAAATATAAACGACTTCCTATGTCTAAGTTCTGGCCATTACCATTGTCTAAGTTTGCTGTTGCATCACTTACATGCTAAGTTTCATTGTAAACTATGCGTGGTCATAATGCTCCATTTAGCGACGGGTTTGCTTATTATTGGTTTTAAACTTAGCACTATATGCAACTCGACGTGATAGCATAGTTTTTGGTAGAGCTCTTCTTCTGGGTACTCTATGATCTGGATATAATCAATAATGGTGAGACCTCTTGTGACTGAAAACACTAAAGAGATGAACACGCTTATATCACTAAATTAAGGACACTGAACCACTGAGCTCGATTGATTCATTTTGTGTTTCTCTCTTGTCTGAGTTTATATACAAAGCTTTGAAATGCTTTCCGCATCATATGTGCCAGGTGGGCTTCAAATGGGATGACCTTAATTTGACAGTAGTAATCTGATGCAAGATCAAGTTGCCTTTTCCCTTCTATACTAATGAATTGGTTGTCTACTTCCTTGGGCAGAGCACTTCTTCATACTCAGCAGAGACAGGAGGAAACCATGCGTCGTCTCAAAGATGTACTAGGGGACTCCATCCTTAGTTGTGAGATTGAAATGGCTGGCCCTCAAGTCACTGCCTGTTCACAGGGATCGTTGTTTCTGCCGTCTGTGGTTACTGAAGACATGTTCAGCTTAGAACTATCGAGCGAAAACCCAACCGGCTCTCTTTTCTCTAGCCCCCTTTCTATTAGCATGGACAACTCCCTTAGCCGGTCGCACACGCTCATTCAGGTCCTTTGTCAGGACCATAAAGGTCTGATATATGATATTATGGGGACGTTGAAGGATTATAACATCCAGGTAGACATATATACGTTTCCAGATAGAAACTGTGCATTTTGGAATCGATATTTAAAAGACTTGAGAGTTTGTAGACGCAATTCCACACTAGTCCTTGTGCCTGCAGGTTTCTTATGGACGGTTCTGTGCGAAAGCGAAAGGGAACTGCGAGGTGGAGTTGTTCATCATGCAAGCGGATGGCAATAAGATAGTAGATCCGGACAAAAAGGATGCGTTATGTTCTCGTCTTAGAATGGAGCTCTGGCGCCCTCTGAGAGTGGCTGTTGTGAACCGTGGTCCAGACACCGAGCTGCTAGTCGCTAATCCCGTCGCATTGTCTGGAAGAGGTCGACCGCTCGTGTTCCACGACATTGCTCTCGCTCTAGAGACTCTCAACACTCGGATCTTTTCGGTACGTTCCAATTCCCTTTTCCAGCGGCTCTCGAGGACTGACTTGCGGTAATCATCGGTATAAACCCATACACATTTCCTTTTCCAGGTTGAAATCGGGAGACACATGGTACACAACCGGGAGTGGGAAGTGTACAGAATCTTGATCGACGACGCCGATAGCTTGCGTGTGCCAAGGAAGAAGATCGAGGAAGGCGTGAGAAACAAATTGATGGGGTGGGAGTAGGTTGAGATGTTGATGTGAGTTTAAGTTTGTCAGTCTCTTGTCGCCGTTAGTGTATAGCAAATTGCTAGTATACAAATCACATCTAGATCAATCTAACAGAGGCACTCACTGTATATCACGAGATGCTGGGGGTACAGATCATGGCTAGGTGCTTCCCAATCCCAACTAAGTCGACACTTTCCATCAGAATACCAGCATTCGCATGTCATTGTTGTATATACATTTGACTACAGCAGTGTCAATGAATTTCTGTTGGTACTCTGATCCACATTCTTGTTAAGGATTTCAAGGTCGTCCGTCCAGTCGTTTCATATTGCCTCGAGCGGATTGCAGAATTGCTGAAAGGTCTATCTCCGGTTCGTGCTCTGCTGCAGAAGAGTCGAGCTCGGAAGCAGGATCTTTGGGTTCAATTCTCGGCTCCCTCTAACGAGGGTCAATTCAGATTTTCGCTTGGCAAGTTACCGGGCAGCGAACAGGGTCAGACTGACGGTGGTACCAAAGGAGAGAAAATGGAGTTGTACCTTTGCTGAAGGTCACTGCCCTCGTGCATGGATGTGTCCTCGTCCCCGGTGGCTGCCCTCATGCAACGCCAGTGGTGCTGTGACCTTGCTTGCCCTTCGCCGGCCAGATTTGAAGGCCGCCCTAGCATAAAGAAGATGAACAATAATGAGGGGGTAAAACCAGAAAACTAAAGAATCGGTGATAGTATATTTGAAAGAATTTTTTATTAAAACCTAGTTTCAACATTTCGCTAAAGCTGAGAGCTCAAAGTCATGTCCTTACCTGCCTTGCGTTTTCAGCCTTCTCAAATGTTAGCTTTTACCTTAAAGCTCCTTGGGAATGAGGCTTTCAAAATGCTAAAGCACACGCACTCAATTCTTCATGATAGGAACAATTTCAATTAAAATAATGAGCACATGAATTCAATGTGAAATCCTCGTTTCACCTAGTAATTATCATTAGATATTTTGTAATGAGACGTAAAATTATGAGGGTTAGCGATTTCAGGATCGGGCAAGTTACCCATGACACCTACTCATCCGAACCTATTCTATCATATGTGCCCGAATTTGTTCCAAGGTCTACTAGGTTCTTCCTATATTTTTAATTGGACGAGAGTCATCATCTTTAATGATTATCATTTGATATTATAGTCCACCGACCACAACTCGCATTAGACACACGAAGATTATGAAAGATTCATATAGTAAAAGTCCCAATCTGGATATCCCTGGAAATGGAAGCTTAGACTAGTGTTTCCATGTTACGCACTTATCTTCGGATGCCATAAAATACTGTAGGACCACGCGAATGTATAAAATAAGATAACATACAAAGACTTGATATCTAATCTCCTCGTTGGACTTGATTCCCACTCTAAAACTTGAAAATAGACAAATTTCTATTGATCCGATTCGCCGGTTCGTGATTTCACCCTGAAATCATGCCCCACCTAATGTTAACAGAAGTAAGAGTCGGGATCAATCTTATGTTACGATACGGTCGAATCTACCTCGCCTAAGATTAAGGGAGGATTGCGGAATTGGAGAGCAAGTCGTGTGTTACTGTTTAGCCACATTCTATCCACACTACCAGAATTTTCCCCCCTCTGACTCGCTTCACTCCTTAGGAAAACGTCAAAGCCTTGAACCGCCCCACCCACCAGGGCCACCACCTAGATTCGTGGAGCAACAGCAGCTCAAGCACGTAGGCTTTGCTGGAGCCACTCCCCTCGTGCATGGTCACCACGTGTCCTCGCCGCCGCATCTGCTTGGGGCCTCCTCATTCCGAAGAGCGCGACTCAGGAACTTTCTACTCGGTAATGGGAAGAGTTCCCGATTGGAATTTGAGTGTAAACTGATCAGCAACAACCATGCCGCTGCCCAAATCCAACCCACCTCCATCTCGCGCCGTCGCCTTCGTCGCGCTGGCCCTCTCCTTCACCCTCTGCTCTTCGTCGCCGTCGGCCATCCTCCAAGTCACGGAGCACAACCCTCTCCTCGCCACCGAGCGCAGGTTCCAGATCTTCATGCGCAAGTACGACAGGAGCTACTCCACCAGGGAGGAGTACTCCCGCCGCCTCGGCATCTTCGCCGCCAACCTGGCGCGGGCCGCGGAGCACCAGGCCCTCGACCCCTCCGCCGTCCACGGCGTCACCCCCTTCTCGGACCTCTCCCCGGAGGAGTTCGAGAGGCTCTACACCGGCGTCAGGGGCGGCGGAGGTGGCCTAGGCTCCCTGAACGGCGTCGCCCCCGCGACGGAGGAGGAGGTGGACGGATTGCCGGAGAGCTTCGACTGGCGAGAGAAGGGAGCTATCACTGAGGTCAAGAAGCAAGTGAGTGTTTTTCCTGTTGATGTAAATCTGGAAAGCTGGAGTTGCTGTGGTGTAGTGGTTATCACGTTAGTCTTACACACTAAAGGTCCCCAGTTCGATCCTGGGCAGCAACATCAGAATGCACAAAATTTCATTTTTAATAATGTCTTTTTTCCTTCCACCCCTCCGTCGTATTCATTCTTTTCATTTTTTTTTTGTCGTTTTTACATCGTATTCCAATCTTGAACATATCTAATGTGGGAATTTGCAGGGTTCATGTGGTTCTTGCTGGGCTTTTAGCACTACAGGAGCTGTCGAAGGAGCCAACTTCATCGCCACCGGGAAGCTTCTCAATCTCAGCGAGCAGCAGCTCGTCGACTGCGATAGCACGGTTAGCTCCTAACTCCGATTGAAACATCCAAATGCTGTTGAAGAGAAGTTCTGTGAAATCAATCGATTGGTGTCATCAATTGTACGCGGAATTTAGTTGTCGAAATCCTTACTTCGACTTGTATTTTTTGGGGGGTTCAAAGTGTGATTTGTCGGACAAGACGGCATGCGACAGCGGCTGCGGCGGCGGTCTTATGACAAACGCGTACAGATACTTGATAGAAGCGGGCGGGTTGGAAGAGGAGAGCTCGTACCCATACACGGGGAAGCGCGGGGAGTGCAAGTTCAAATCCGATAAGGTAGCCGTCCGGGTGGTGAATTTCACGACCATACCCGTCGACGAGGACCAGATAGCGGCGCATCTGGTTAAGCACGGTCCCCTCGCAGGTTCGGAGTTCCGGTTCAAGAATCTGTCTTTCCTCTTCTTCCTTCGTTTTGTCATTATTCATTTACGTTCGAGCTCAAACCTTCCGGCCCTGTCCGGTGAGGGATGCTAGGGCTCCGGATCGCATAAGCTTATTTAAAGGCAAAACTATAGTTCGGGCCATGCCGGTTGGGGGTATTGGTAGATTTTTCAGTGGCTAGCGCGGCTCATGTCGATCACAATCTGATTAGAATTTCTTGGAAGGTACTTCAAATTTACTAGGATAATCTTCCTGGTATGGGTTAGGAATGGTCTGTGTTCTACGTCTCTTTCGGATTGTTTCAATGGTTAACTTGATGAATGAACCCACCTCGGCTACTGACTCGGAAGTATGCTCTCGAGATGATCATTGCGAAAACCCCGCTACTAATCCACTTCGTGGCCTTATTGACGAGTTCTTGGTTGTGATCGCAGTGGGGTTGAACGCGGTCTTCATGCAAACCTACATCGGGGGAGTCTCGTGCCCGCTCATTTGCGGCAAGAGGTGGGTCAATCACGGGGTGCTCCTCGTCGGCTACGGGGCGAAGGGTTTCTCCATCATCAGGCTTGGCGACAGGCCGTATTGGGTCATGAAGAACTCGTGGGGGAAGCGCTGGGGCGAGCACGGCTATTACCGGCTTTGCCGGGGGCACGGGATGTGCGGGATGAACACCATGGTTTCCGCGGTTGTGACCCAGGCAACGGGCTGAGCTTTGTGGTCATTTCTCTTCTTTTGGCACTTGTTACCAAACTCCTTTGTTTTCACATCTCGCATGTGCACTTTAACATTGTCCTCGTCGTACGTGAGTTTCCATTAGGTACGCTCCATCCTGTTGGACTGTTATATCTTGAACTTCATTGCTAGAAATTGCTGCTTTCGTCAACGGCCAACTTCCCCGCGCTTTCAAAAAATTTCACCCGCTTATTTAAGTGTCAAATCAAAATAGTAAGTTTTTTCCATAATTAAATGTATAATCTGACATTTTTTATACTAAAAATGAGTTTCACGTGGACTTCTAAGGTTACTATTTACCGGCTTAAGTACACTATAAGTGCAAAAATTCGTGTACGACGCTCATTTTAGTGTCAAAACTTTCAAAACGGTTTAAAAACTTTCGAAACGATCATTTCAGTGCCATTTTTTTTGTTTGAAAAATGATCACCTAAGTGTCAATTTTTTTTAAAACGATCATCTTAATTTTTTTTTAGAAACACTTACTTTAATATCAACTCCGGTAGGTTATGTCAGCTCAAATATTAATAAAAAAAGTCACGTCAGATTTTCGGCGAGCCGTAAGCTCAAATCAGAGTTATTGATTTTTTTTTTAAAATATTGGTACTTAAGTGATTATTAAAAAAAAGTCAGTACTTAAATGATCGCTTTAGAAAGTTTTGGTACTAAAGTGAACGTTGTATATAAGTTTTGGTACTTGTAGTATACTTTAGCCTGGTTTGCCTAATCGACATCGCACGATGGTTCATTCTTTTGTGACGTGTTTTGTTCTACCCATCCTATAAACACTTTTAACATAATATTACCGACTAACCTCGTTTTCCTCGCAACTTTGACATGCGCTATAAAAATGTTAATCAAGTTAGGAAACAACCAATCAATTATTAAAGGTTAAGTCGACGTCCCAGCAGCGCAGGTTATGAAAAACTTATCCTACTTTGTACTAGGAAATATAGCTAGTTATGTTCGCATAAATTGAAACATCTACCGCTCGATTATTTACGTTGGAGCGTTGATTAAAAATGAGAAACTAGAATCTAACTTAGGAACATTAAACGTGTTCTGAATGGAAGAAATAAGACCTTAATATGCAAAACATCAAATGCTTTTTGACTCTTAATTTTCCTCTTTAGAGTTAGGAAACAATGATGGATTGGCATGTGAAAACGATGCGTAACCCAGCTAATTGTGGAGAAAGAGTCTACCAATCATGAAGTTTTTTCATTTTCAAGTGTTAGAAATATTGTTTCGTATCGTTTGATAACTTCTAAGTGCTCTTTTCAATTATGTGGTCTTCCTTCACTTAGGGGTGCATGAAACCCTTTCTATTTCGTGGCTCTATTTTTGGCAAGAAATAGATTTTTCCATTTCTATTTCCTAGACGAGTTTCTCAACTAAAAATCGCGTTTGATAACGAATTTTTTTTTCTATTTTCGAAACAGAAATTCGTTTGATAATAGCACAACATTTATCTTCCCTAACCCTATTTCCGACGGCGGCGGCGGCCAGCTACCGGTGGTCGGTGACCGGCGGCCGGCGACTTTTTTCTATTTCTCAAATCTGTTTAAGAAACAAAAAAGCCACTTTTTTCTATTTCTCATATCTCATTCGAATCTATTTCTTGGCCAAAAATCTTGCCCGGAAATAAAAAAAAATTACATTGCGTTGCCAAACGCATTTCCATTTCAAATCTATTTCCTGGAACAAAAAAACGGAAAAACTGAGAAATAGAAAGGGTTTCATGCACCCCCTTATCAGCTTAAATTTTTGGATTGATGTTTTTAACATAGTATCAGTCTATCAGAGTAAATGCTATCCCTTTCGCGATGATGCATACAAAAAATAACTAGCAACTATAATCGACGATATTGTATTATTAATACGGTCCTAAACTTTTGCGCGGAACACCGCCACATCAGCTATTTTCGCCCGAAATTGGCCGAAACTATATACAAAGGGACCTTTAGTTCAATTGTCGAGGTTGGAGTCTTAAAATCAACATTAGCTGTGGTGAACCGCTTTGGTTGGAGGCTTCGTTAATTGGATGCCAAACATGCACTTCAAAGTTGGCAAAAAAAAAAAAACTTGAGAAATCATGATAATTTTCATTAAGGGCGCATTTATTTCGCGAAAAATGAGCGATTTAAAAAAATATTTTTCAAAAATGATTGCTCATATTGTTTAGAAAGATTAGTCAATAGAAAATATTTTCATCATCGATAACAATATTTAACTAACTATTTTTGTAGGCGATGAAATTCTTTTCATTCATTGATTTTTGTAAGCGATATAAGCAATTTTTTTAGTAAAATAATATTCTCCAAATCACTTATTTTCTCCAAATGAATGCATTCTAAGGCTCCATTTATTTCGCGAAAAATAAAACGATTTTGGAAAATGCTTTCCAAGAAGTAGTTTTCTAGGAAAATAGTTTTATTTTTCAGTGTTTGGCTCAAATTTGAAAACGAATTGAAAATATTTTCTGCCGTTTGGTAAGGAAAATATTTTCCGCCATACATATTTGTGTTATTTTTAAATAATTTTTTAGAAAGGTACTCGTGCTTCATGGACAGGTCCATGGCACGATTGATCAGTTGGTTTCTTGCGTCCACAACCTCCCTCGGCAGCCGATTAAGCGCCTCCTTCACGTCGAGGTCATAGTACCCATCGTATAGATCATCATACGTTAGCCCTGCATTTTCCAATCGTTCAGCCAATCAAAAGATCATCTAAACGCAAAAGTATTCAGTCCGCTCACTCACCCCAAGCAAACGAACGAGTTCCAAATCGAACGAACAGTCGAAGCTCTGCTCAATCCCAACGCTGGCCTAAGCGACTGCCGTGCCACCAGATCCGAGCCACTCGACCCTTGGCCAGACCACCCACAGCCGTTGCCACCTCCTCGTCTGCTGTCAGCCAGCTGAGAACCCTTGGTCCCGAGACCCTTACCACGCCAACGTCGGCTCCCCTTCGCACAGTCACCACACCATTGTCACCCCTGATGCTGAGCTGCGCCATTCTCTGTCATGCCGTCCGCTTGAGCTCATCCCGCGTCGCGTTAGCCAGCCGAGATCCAGTCGAGTTCCGCCATCCCAGCAGCTGTCCAACCCTCTCCATCTCAACTCGACGTCGCCCGAACCTCCCTTTTGACCAAAATCGAATGTCACGGCCACCGTCGCCCTTGTTCAGTCTTCCCGGCGCCTCTGATTGTTGTCCCGACGTCGGCCTGCAACTAGCCCTGTCGCCGCCTGAAATCGACGACTCGAGACCCATAGCCCACCGTCCAGACCACCTCGGCCCTGTCGCGAACCTCTCCATCCTCTACCGTGACCTTTGCTCCACTAACGCCTAACCTGAGATCCACAGCTCACAACTCTACCACCTCCGGCCTCTATAACGCCTCGCCGTTACAAACCCAAGAGCCCCCAGCTTTACGACCTCGGCCTGAGCTTTCTCCTCCGTCGCTGTTTCGCCGATAGCCGAAGCCTAGATCCGAGCCCGACGTCCCCTGAATCACGAGCCCAGCCGTGCTCTGTTCTCTGTTTAGATCGGGGAGGGCAGGCGGAGGAGGAGACCAAGGGTGGGACGAGCGGATGCGGATGCCGGTGGGGAGAGAGAGACGGTGCAAACGGCTGGAGAGAGAGAGAGAGAGAGAGAGAGAGAGAAACATGGAAGGGGATAGAGAGAGACACAAGATGGGAGGGATTTCAATAGGAAGAAGGAGAGAGCTGAGAGGAAAATGATCTCCGCTTTTTAAAAATGGAAATCAATTTCCTCAACTTTAAGAGGTTTTTTCCAATTGACCGAAATATCTTTTCCGTTGATTATCTATTTTCTGCCCTCCAAACGCCGGAAATTAAGAAAAATATTTTCCGAAATAATATTTTCCGTGAAATAAATGGAGCCTAAGTTTGTAAATTCAGTATCATGAATATTTACGTACTTTTGAAGCAAGGTTAGACTACTGCTAGCATGCGGCACCTCACTCTCCATGCAAAGCTTTCATCGGTGTACCAAAAAAACACATAGGTCGCTGAAAAACCCCCAGCGATGGCCCATCCAATCTCTCTCGCCACCTCTACCTTATGATTAGTCTTCAATGCCTCTCTGTCGTTCTCACCTGGCCGTCGCAACCACCGAACAACTTCTGCTGATGCAAGCCAAATGATGTCGGCAACGACGTTATCAGATTCTGAAATGTCACCGCCACGTCATTGCTGGGATGCCAACCTCGATCGCCACGTCATTGTTTGGCTGTCCTGTTAGCACTAGTCGATACGTCATCAAGATAATGTCGGCAGCACTAATTGATACGTCATGGAGATAATATCTGCAAATACTTACACACACCTGCCATTGATGGGAACCGATCCCGTTTACATACAACGAAATTACTCTAGATTAACAGCCCTAGGATCATCTTGAATCACTGATCGTAAACGAGTACATCACACGAGGAACGTAACGTAATTTCCACAGATTAAGAGTCACAGTGCATCGAGAGATTTGTGTTGATTTGACGTTTTGAAGAAGGGAGAATCGGCGTCGTCTCGTTTTTCATCACTTTGTTCTTCGTTGGAAGAACATCGTTGAAAACGACAACCGAAGAAACGTGATTCTCATTCACGTTTAAAAGTAGTAACTGCCTTTGGCAGTTATCTGAGATGACAAAGGGCTGGGATAGCACGCATGGGCGGACCATGATAAATCCCATGCACCCTCATTTTCCAATATCTGCCACTCGCCCATGAAGGGCTATCCATAACTCTCACTTGTCCACTAAGGATCACAACTCCCACTCAACCGTGAAGGGTTAAATATAACTCTCTCTTTTCTGCAAAGTTCATATCAACAAATAATCCGTGCGACCAGCATACTGCGAGAGCTCGTTGCCATACATCCGTTGGGAGTATATAGCAGCTTTATAATGGCATGTTAACTCAGAGTAGATTCAGTATACAGTACCCTAGATCAATCGGTCACATTTACATCATATCTCCCTTGATCTCTTCGATCTCATTGAGCGCTCAAATGCAATACATTGTATTCACAATCATGATTAACTCAAATAATCATAATTGGTCGACCTGTAAACACAAAGATTGAATGTGACATCCAAACAAATTTGATCTTCCTCTTCTCTTAAACCTCTCAATCTCAGTCCAGCTCGCTTTTCTAGAAATGTCCCATTAGGTCGAATCAATCTCATTACCATTGGTAACATCCTAAGATAGTGAACACCAAAAAGAAATCTTGAGAATAAGTAAGAATAGCGAGGGGACTTAATTTGAGGAACTTTTATCCTCAAGAGTCTCACACGGCTATAGAGTTGAGATCAAAACTCTTGCCAACTCTACTTGGCCGATTCATGCATACGTAATATGAAGTACGTATTACGGTATTCTCTCATTTCCCATGGAGCGTATGTCTTTTCACTTTTAATACCGTGCAGATGATAGCTCAGACATACTCAATGTCTAGCTTGAGTTCACAAATCTACTCTCTATAATAGAAACTTTCAAAACTCACATCTGGCATTAAGACAGATAAAGTGAAACGTGTGGGCTATACCATTTCGATATTTCACTTTCGGACATAATAAAAATTATGACCTCATCTTAACACTTTTGTTAAGGCGACATAAAAAAATTTCAAGCTTCAACTCTCAATTATCACCTAGATAATTAGCTTGAAATCGTCTCATCTCTATTTAACACGTAGTAAATAGAGGCGATTACCTGTGTGAGTAGGCTAATCTCATCTGTCCGACATACATTCTCAACATAATGCACCAAGCATTAATATGCATAAATGTCATACAATCTCATAGGCATCAATAATGATAACAAATACCATTAACTGTGAACATTGGGAAATATAAATGTCCAGTACTCTCACTTTTACGCACTTCTAGAGATTTCAATATATATGGAACCGATCCTTTTGCTAACACATGACTGAGGAGAAATATCTCTAGGTATTCACTTCACAGAAGAGCTGCTATCATTCTGTGCATGTATGTGTACTGTATGTTCACATCTTTTCTTGCATCAATGTTTTTCAAAAAATATATCACATGTCTATTTGCTTGGTCTGCAATGGATCCTTAGTGTAAGCTTTTTGTTGCTTGGCTGTCACAATGAACTAATAATTGTATTTGCAGCACCCTTAGCAACACCTCACTGATCCAAACTTCTCTAAAGCCAAACATTCTCTTATACTGCTGTTGATAACACCACGAGATCAATTTTCATCGTGGATAAGGCTATACATCTTTGCTTCTTACTATTCTAACATAAGGCGTCATTTCTAAGTAAGAACGCAAAGTTAAATATTTTCCTCAGTCAACATCAGCATAGCCTTCAAGGTGTAAATCTCTACCTTGATAACTCAATAAAAAATTAGCAGTACTTTTCAAATATCTCAGAATTTTCTTGACGGCAATTCAAAGCACTTGACCTGTAGTGAATTGGTATCTACACACCATTCCAGCTACATAATTAATATCAGGTCTTTTACACATATAGTGTACATTAAGCTTCGAACAACACTAGAACATGGAACACTTTTCATTTCTTTATTTTGCTTATGGAGTCTTAGGACACATCTTCGGCTCAGACCTTAACCTCTTACAATAGGAGTATCTTTTATTTTACAATCTTGCATACGAAATCTCTCAAGGACTTTATTCAAATAAGTCTCTTGTGAAAGAGATCATAATCTCTTTAAACGTATGCAGATTCATCCATATATCAAAAATTGGAACATAACCAATTCTGACTGTATCAATTAACTCCATACTGCTCCAAGCAGTTAACATATCATCAATATATAATGATAAGATCACAAACTGATCTTTGGATCTTTTGATATATACACAATGATCCTAATCAATCATTAGAAAAACATATGCCACAGTGGCATTACGAAAAAGCATATATTATTATCATGAAGACTGCTTAAGGCCATATATCGATCTCAAAAGTCAATATACCTTTTGTTCTTGGACTTCTATAACAAACCCAATAGGTTCTTTCATGCAAAAATTTTTCTTTTAATTCTCCATTGAGAATCGCAGTCTTTACATCCATTTGATGTAATCCAAGATCCATACCAATCACTTTCAGAATAAGGTGAACTGATCATACTAATTCACCATAA
The DNA here is from genome assembly GCA_021437785.1 of Rhodomyrtus psidioides. NCBI lineage: Eukaryota > Viridiplantae > Streptophyta > Magnoliopsida > Myrtales > Myrtaceae > Rhodomyrtus > Rhodomyrtus psidioides. The sequence goes on from JAILYB010000053.1 coordinate 1,237,237, forward strand.
GGCAAGCTTTATATTTCTTAATCGAGCCATCAGCTTTACGCTTTATTTTTTAGAACACACTTGCTCCCAATGGCTTTGCGTCCATTCGAAAGATCAATCAGTTCTCATATTTGATTTGATCTCATTGACTCAATCTCTTTTTTTTTTTTGGTAAGGAGACTCAATCTCTTTTTCCATTGCTCATATCCATTGTTTTTTTTTTAACCAGGGCAAGTCCGAGCCTCATTTACATTTCTTGGTTCATTCTCTTATTTTTCAAATTGGAGATTGCACACTTAGTACATCATTCTCTATTACGCTCCCACTCGGATCAGACAACGACGACATCTTCTTCACATCAAGTGGTTGCAATTGAGACTAATTCGAAACAAATTCCCACTTCTCACATTGCTTCCACTTGGATAAGATGTCCCAATAAAATCATTATCACTATCCAAGATTCAAACAAAGTATAATTTTCACTTATCTCGCCCTTTTCGGAAGTACATTCACTAAGAATGTGACATATTATGATTCAAATTCAGTTACTCTTCCCACTTTCTTGCTCACCTATAGCACTTGCCCTTTCGAATGCTCTTAGTATTTCACGAAAATACTCTTTTTGCCTCTAGGGCCCAATTTCCCATACCTATGGGAGGACTCATGTGTATAGGAAGCATATTAAGATTTGAGCAAACTCAAATCTCATATTCGACCTGTCCACAACTCATATGGAGTAGGAGTAACTGATTTACAAGGCACACAGTTAAGAATGTAGACAACCATCAATAAAATATCACCACAAAAGGTAATACTCACAATAGGATGTGCCATCAAAGACTTAACCATATCTATTGGAATCTATTTTCTTTGCAACTCCAATTCTATTAAGGAATCGCCGAAATAGAAAACTATTTTTCTATTCCTTTTTTATCACATAAATATATGAACTAATCAGATATATTTTCTTGACTTCGATTGGTGTGATGAAATAAACAATCTCATGCCTTGCTCTCACATTTATTGAACCACATATGTCTGAATGGATTAATAGAAAAGGAAACTCAGCTCTTGTTCATTTTCTAAATGGTTTCTTCATTGTTATTCCCACTAGGCAATGCTTACAAATGGGCAAATTGGCACTCTTAATACTGTCAAATAAGCCCTCTTTAGCTTACTTTACCTAGCCTAGCATGCCACATATTCATATCATCACAAAATATGAAAATAGGGAATAGCTATCATTCACATAATTGTACTCAACAATCTGTACATTGAAACCATCTAGAATTCTAATAACTTGTTCCTAACGACAAGTCATCACCATTATTATGAAAGTCCAAATTGAAACCAAGTTTAACCAGAACTAATACGGAAGCCCAATTCCGTTGTGTTTTGGAGTACATAAACATTGGTGAGAACAATGTGTGACCATCATACATATTCAATTGGCAGGTGCCAATTACTTTGATTTTCACTCAGAAAATATTTCTCACATTTATTAAATTTGCTCATTGTGAAACTTATTAAAATTTCACTACTACATGGTCTGTGGCCCTTTAGATCTATAATCCACAAAGGATAAAATTCAGTTACCAAAACTGAACTACAGACATATGTACACTCTTAAGTGTACAAAGGGATTCTAACTTCTTTAACCCATCATAATTGTGAGTAAAGTGACCCTTTTTGCCACAGTTAAAACACTTTACTTTTGAAATATTTTTTTAAAGGACATTTTCATTTTCCATGTCGGTTAAACTTTGATTTCTTTTCTGAAGATCTGTTCCTTTACTTTTTCACTTCTCAAACCCACATTGACGCTATTGCCAGCAGCACGAAGCCCCAATTAAGTTAGAACCAGTACTCTAGTTCAAGACGGCACATAACATCCTCAAGAGTCTTTACTCTTTATTGTGGATTTTCATAAACACATAACTATGAGGTAAAGAACATATTACTACTTGCATTTACTACTCATCAAGTCAAAATGTGGTCTGCATCTAACAGTTCACTTATCATGTTTGACACAAGCCACAAAATGTTGTTTCATATTATGCCCATAAGGCATCATATATACGTCAAACCTTAAAGTGATCTGTCCCAAGTTGGTGAACAATATCTAACCAAACTTACTTTTTACTGCTTCCCACTTGACTATGACATTTTATAAATGCCTGAACTCATGTATAAAAGTATTTTTCATGCTACTCAACAACATAATGCGAGTAATAGAGTTTATCTTTCTGTTCAATACAACAAATGCAGTATTTCCATCTTCATGTACTTTCATAATTAAGTTAAGAGATTCTAGTGCTTTTAACTTTTCTAGCCGATACTGGATTCTCACATTCTAGTTTCATAATTTTCGCCGTCTAATTTCTATTCTAATCAGGCTTAGATACGATATTCCAAAAAGCTAAAGCCATAATATTTGAGCACAAAGTTCTATAGACATGTAATCATGATATTTTGATGCCTAACATTTATGCATCTATTTTACACTAACTAATTATGTTAATAAATAATTTCACATAAGGTTTCAAAGTCGAAAGTTCACTATGTTCCCAATCATCGTCTGAGAATCCTCGCTTGAAATTATCATTAACATAATTATTTATGTAAAATCGAGTTCATTGAAATTACTAAAATTTTCTAGAACCCCCCACTCAAATAAAGATCATAATTCATACTATGATCTCGATATCTTGTAATCATAGCAAAATGACATGGCATGATTTGAACTAAAGCACCAATAACATATGCATCAAATCATACTATAATTTCATATACAAGATATGGATTATGCTATCATCAATCATTATAAGCATGTAAATCATCCTCTATATTAGAAACAATACGAATGAAAAATACTCGAAAAACAAGCAAAATACGTATATTAAGAGGGTTCATACGTATTTTATAATTTTTTTTACATTCGTCAAACATGCTCATATAGCATATCAAATCGAAGATAGTTTCGATACGAACGTAATGGTACCTCGCATGCCCCAATCGGAGCTCAAACGAGCCCGTACGAGCCGATCAAAGTTTCAGCTCATTCGGTCAACGCGTGGTCAACAGCCAAAGTTGACTTGAAGGGCCAAATTGCAATTTCCAAAAAACTTCGAGGACCAAATCGCAATTTTGACAAAGATCAAGGACTAAATTGTAATTTCAAAAAAAAAAATTGAGGACCGAATTGAAATTTTTTAAAAAATTCGGGGACCAAATTACAATTTTAAAATAGATCAGGGGCAAAATTGCAATTTTCAAAAGATGAGTAGACCGGTCAACGAAGACCAGTCAACGGTCAACGCAGACCGAGTCAACGGCCGACGAACGATTGGGTCGGAATCTCGGGTCTTGGGCCGGGCCGGCTTCTTGGGTTGCGGAATGGGACGAAAGTCCCAATATTATCATTAATATAATAGAAGTTCCACATTACAACAGATGCACGTGAGCTGGCCCAGTGGATAAAAGGGGTGGACTTGAAACGTCACCTTGCGAGCGTGGGTTCAAGTCCCACGAACGCGCCTCCTACGCCCACACGCGTGCAGTGGTCCGTAACTGTTCCAGCGTGAATTTTTTTTTTTTCGGTCTTCTTCCTCACGCGAAGACCTCCACACGAACAGAACCTCTTCGCTTGATTTCACCGCCATTTCACCCAACGATTCTCCTCCAATATTCCACCATAAACCAAAATTGATAGTGGGTTTTGAGAATCCCGTCGGCACGACCACGTAGGTGCAAGAATCAACGGAAACGGTGAAGTATTTTTCTCGGAATTGAGCGAAAACCATTCGGACGCGGAACCTTAATCCGCAAATTTCCTTCGCGAAATTCGTCTCCGGCGAGCAAGCAAATGCCGAGACACTTTAGGGCTTTTGTTCCCCATGTCGAGGCGACCTTGCTGTTCCGAAGACAGCCCATGATTCATAGAAATTTGGCCGGAATCGGCGAAAACACTTCCCGGCCAGAAAACCCCGAAAAATGAAAAAAAATGATTTGCCCATAAAAAGAAACACGAAATTCACTAATATCATTATATGATCAGGAAACAAGAAATTTTGGCTCTGATACCAATGATGGGAACCGATCCCGTTTACATACAACGGAATTACTCTAGATTAACAGCCCTAGGATCATCTTGAATCACTGATCGTAAACGAGTACATCACACGAGGAACGTACCGTAATTTCCACAGATTAAGAGTCACAGTGCATCGAGAGATTTGTGTTGATTTGACGTTTTGAAGAAGGGAGAATCGGCATCGTCTCGTTTTTCATCACTTTGTTCTTCGTTGGAAGAACGTCGTTGAAAACGACAACCGAAGAAACGTGATTCTCATTCATGTTTAAAAGCAGTAACTGCCTTTGGCAGTTACCTGAGATGACAAAGGGCTGGGATAGCACGCATGGGCGGACCATGATAAATCCCATGCACCCTCATTTTCCAACAGCCACGCTAACGATGTTTTGACATGTCATTGCTGACTGTCTCATCAGTGTTCTATGCGCGGTACGTGGTACCGCGTTAGCTTCAGGTCGAGTCATCCGCCACCTCACCTAGCTTCTCCGCCAGTGCAGAGCAAGGGTGGCCATGGGCCGATTTGGGCCCGAAACCAACCCATTGACGAACCATAACCGGCCCGTTGATCGGTCTCGCTGGTTCCGAATCGGAACCGGCTTGGCCCATACGAACCGATTACGGTTCGTAAAAATATGGAATCGGCAGTTCTGGGCCAGTTTCAAACTGCCATATAAAAAAAATAATTTTGGAAAAGAGTCGCTCTTTCCTCTTGCAACAATCAAATTTTTGACCGTTGCAAGCAACGGCTCCCCCCTTTTATTTTTTTTCTTAATTTATTAAAACTATCATAAATCTTCATAAAAACCCCTTTTCAATTTTCATTTTTTCTCACAATTTCTTTCAAATTCTCTTAATTCTCTCAATCAGCTCAAATCTCTCAATTCTCTCAATCCCGGCTCAATTCTTTCAATTTTTTGAATCCGCTTTCCGTTCAATTCTCTGAAAAATAGCAAGTGGAAGCAGAGCTGTGACAAGGGAAAGAGCACAATGCCACCGATGGGATGGGGGAATTCGATTCCCTCATCAATATGATCCTCATGAGTTTGCATGTTGGGTAGATGATGATAATAATATTAACTCTATTCCCAACGTCGAACATGTCCCAATGCAAGAAAGTCTTTATCTTCTTACCAGTATCGAAGAAATGTTAATAACAAAGGAGCCGGAACGAGATGATACATCCGATATATGGCAACTCTTTATGAAGGAATATTTAGGCGGAAACAACTATGAGGTAAAATGTAAATATTGTGAGAAAAATACAAATTTACAGGTGGAGGTAGCTATGGAATATTTAACCAGCATCTAGGTAGTGACATTTTGATATTTATAAAAGAGAAAAAGAAGATATGAAAAACTTTTTTATAAATTTCAATGGATGTGTGCATATAGGTAGTGACATTTGGAGTGATCCTTGGCAAATACATTCTTATATGGGTATTACATGTCGTTGGATATACGACGATTGAATGATTAAAAAAAGAGTTAATGCATTTCGAATTTTTGATGACAGGCATATGACACATAATATTTATAGAATAATTAGACAAGTTTTAGAAGAATATTTTTTGGTTAATATATATTTTTCAGTTGATTTTGATAATGTCGTGCCAAATACCGCTTTCATTCCCGAGTTAGAAAATATTTATAAACACTCTTTGATGGACACTTTTTTCATATTAGATGTACTTACCATGCTTTAAATTATGTGTACAAGATGGTCTACAAACTCTTAATATTTTTCTCAGCCCAATAAATACAACAATTCTATTTTTATGGAGTCATCTCCAAATTATGAAAAAATGAGGCAAATTTTGTAAGGCAAATTTTGTAAACCAAATAGAAGAACTTCGAAAAAAAAAATTCCAGAAAATGTTCCACCTCGTTGGAATTCTACGTAGTAGTTGCTTAGTCAATCTTTCGCATATAAAGATTTATTATGAATATTTATATAAGTCAATTGCAATGCACCCGCAACTATACACCGCAATCGACCAACATCAACTGCTAAATTGGGATTGCATCACCCATGGTCTCCATCTTGCATCTCAGACCAACTGTCCATGGTCTTTTCTTGCCAAGACTCGAGTTATCCGATCAACTGTCCATGGTCACTTCTCGCTAGACCAACTATGATGGCAATTTCCACTCGAAACAAGCGCCGATCATGAGATTTCTTTCTTGAGATATCCACTAAACACCATAACAGATTGGATGCCCACCAATTAACCATCGGCTCTGATACAATTTATTGGAATCGCGCAATGGAAGTTCGATACTTTCACCTGGGGAGATCGCCAAGAGGGACTCCAAGTCCGAACTCGTCAACATATCCAGTTGAACCCACATTCACTCAAAAGCTTAAGTCAATGAGTTATGGGCCAACTTGGATATATTAACTACTCCATATCACATTAATTCTCCAATGTGAGACTTTTTTAACACAACTTACACATGCATCTTAAAAAGTTCCATGGACTCACTCGATCTTGGACCAGCAGTCCGGTTCTCGGGTGGATCCATGGAATCAACCGACGATTTCCGATTTTATTTTTTTTGGAACATGTCCTTAGTGGGTAGTTCCCGATTCTAAGGCGAGAACCGGCCACCGGGACCATGTTCGCCCTTAGTTCGATTCTTGGACCAAACCTTAACCACAACATTAGGGTGAGCATCACATCGCTTAAAAAATTGGAAAGTGCTCTCATCTGCCAACATAATTCCTAAATAAGTCCACAGTTGTCATGTATTTGGCATCGATTTCCTCGAACGGTCGGTTCAAGGATCATTTCCCCCACAGTGAAGTAAGAAATCGAAAAAAAAAAAAAACAACCATTTTTCATGTGGGTGCTATCCCTGAGCCCACATATTTAGATGTACTAATTTATTTTGACTTGGAGCCACTTCGGACGATTAATAAAAACTAACGTTGTTGTCTCTCAAAGGTGGAAAAGAGTTTGAACGCACAATGTCATTTTCTAATTAGTACATCTGGACAAATAGCATTGGATGTTTGCCCACATTATTCACGTTTGAGTTGGAGGTGAGACAAACCGTCATCTTCCTTAAAACGACTTTTTGCTCGCCTGAGAATAATTAATGTCATCGTTTTTCTTCTTCGGAAAAGAAGAGATAAACTGGCTTTTGCTAATTACTACACGCGGCCTAAGAGCATTGGAAGTTTCTATCCACATTATTCACGTTTCATACGATCATTCTTTTAAATAGATACCCTTTTGTCCATATACATTATAAGAAACTTGCGATGGGATGACGGGTATGGTTCTTGAGATTAATCTGAGTAGGCAATGCTCGAATTTGAAGACGTAATTTGTCCAAGCCCTAAATTTCTCGACCAATCCTTTCTGGATGAAGCATTGATCTGTCATTGGAAGATTGCATCTGATAGCTACGAGCGAATTTTTGAAATGTGTATCATTTATGTCGCTAGACGGCCTGTATCCACATTAGTGTCGATAGGGCAAAATTAGTCAGATGGATTGAACTGGCATAATTGGAAAAAAATTATGACTAAATCGGTAAAAAAAAATTATGACTAAACTAGCACAATTGCAATAGGTGCAAGATCTTTTTTTGATAATTTTCCCTTGACATTGCTGTAAGCTGCGTATTTAATCCTGTATGCAGCGACCCAAGATACACACGTACAGATACACAAATCCCTGTTCCATCCATAGAGTCAAAGAATTAACACACCTTGTTTTGGATTCATCGTTCTTGATGCGGAATTGCGAGAATCCAACGCTTAAGAGCTTCTCCTCTATGAACCCCCTTGATCACTGGCTTCAATGAGACGGCCCCTCACTGTCGTTTCTGACGATTTCTATATGTGAGGTTATATGGACATTAGGGTTTAGAGGAGGGACTTAAGCACTATTTATAGAGAATGAACCATACCCCCTCATCAAGGATAAGGATATCTCGGCCCATACTATCCAGCACCATATCCTACTTGAATTAGGAAATAATATATCTCTTTCTTATTAGACCAAATAATAATTACAGTAACAATTAATAAAGCCCACAATTGAATATTAAAACAGAATATTCTAACATTCTCCCACTTGGGCTAAATTAATTGAAACTGTACTATATATGCGCATCTTTATATTGGTCTAGAGATAATTCCCAACAGTCAATCTGATCCCATAAAGTCTTAAGTACCGGACCATGCCAGTAACTGTATCAGAAGACACAGAGCCATCCACAATCACAAATACTCTTAACTTTACTGATATGGATTTGATATGGTAGTATGACAATCGGATAACATCTCAAATAATAGAGACGCCTTATATGTTATCCTCATTGTCAGTCACCATTCTCTCACTTTATGTGTCACAAAACCGGATGTGTCACGAGAGAACATCTTTACGGTTCCAACGAACCAACATATGTCTCACCTTTATAGTTAACTATGCTTTACGTGTTACAAGACATATGCCTTTTGGCTAAAATAAATGCCCCAACCATCACTCAAGGTTTACACAATTCCTTGAGATTTTTAACAGATATGCATTCAATATCACATTCAAAAAACTTCAAAGAATGTAGAAGTTCAATACATATCAAAATCATTACTAAAAGTAATATAACATTGTAAACTTTATTAGAGCAAATATCGAATGCAGCTCCCACTGAACAACAGCATCTCATGATGCTTACTCAACCCATCAATTAACACGTCATATCAGCATCCCACGATGCTTTTATATTTGCGACATGTCATCTAAATGTGTATGGGAAGAGACCTTAAGTTAGTGAGTCTGCAGTCTTATCATCTGTGTAATAAGCTCTACTGTAGTGTCACCCTTTCATCTGTTACCTTTATGGTCAAAAACTTGACCGCTAGATGTTTAGACCCCTTGCGACTCATGCTGTTGTTAATGAACAGCACTGCAGAATTATAGTCACAATACAACTGTATGGGTCTATCCACAAAGTAAATACGGTCAACTCTTTAATGAGATTCCGGAGCCAAATAACCTGAATAGCAGCTGACAAGCATACTACAAACTCCGCTTTCTTGATTGAGGATTACATAGATTTATGTTTACGCTTTTCTGTAATACTGCACTTTTCTTTTGACATATAAATGTTTGTAGTTGTCAACTTCACATTATCCTGACAGCTAACAAAGCCTGAATCTGAATACTTTACTAATGCAGGTCCTGAATATGTCTGTAAATTAGCATATAGTCTTTTGTCCTCTTTAAGTACCTCAAAACTTTCTTAGTAATCACCTAGTGAACGTGTCCTGGATTTAACCAATACATTACAAGAATGATCTATACGAATCTCAATGCCTAGGACAAAACACTCTATATCAAGATCAATCACGTAAAAAATGCTTCGACAATATCTGCTTCATCTTATGCAATAATTCAAGAAAATTCCTTTCAAGCAAGATATCGTCTGCATAGAACACAAGGAAAATAAATTCCTCCCACTGATCTTGTAGTATATATATACTAATTTACTTTGTTCTTGACAAAACATGATAAAGCTACAATACTATGAAACTTCAAGCCACAATTGTCTAAAAGCTTACTTGATCCCATAAAATAGACTTTTCAGTCTAGAATCTCCATAAATATGATCAAACTTTATTCCATGATATTTATATGATATTCCTCTCTCTTTACGCACAAGTTTATCTGAATCATCTGCTGTATAACCTTCAGGTTACATAAAAAAAACTTTTACATTAAGAACTCCAATAAAAAAGAAGTTTTAATATCTGTATGATAAAGCTCCTTACAATATGAGCTATTAATTCCTTAATCACTCTGAAAAACTCTTTATGAGAGACTGAATAAAAATTATTTTAAGTCTGCTAATTCTTTATGAGTGAAAAATTTCGCTACCAATCTGTCTTTAAACTTCTTAAATAAAAACATTGATCAAAATATAATTTGATATAATAAAGTAGACAAAAAACTTTCATCTGGAGTCCCTTAAGTTATGCACACCCAATTGCAGCAGATGGACTTGTGACCTTGAGGCATACTAATAAGCTTTCAAACACCGCATGTTTTATAGTCTATATCTCATCTACCATGCACCCAATCACAATTATAATTAAAAAAACAAGAAATATCAACTGTATAAATTACTAGATTATTTACATAGTCGATTTTGTAGTCATGCTCTTCCGGATAGACTATACAATGTGATTTGATACAACTGATCGTCTCTGCCTGATAAATCTTTTAGGTAGAGCTACTTTAACCTTTATTCTGCGCTTGTAGGGTTTGATAAACTTCATCAGGTATTATCTTAATAACAAGAACCTGAACCCCAACATAATCATACTATAATGTAGAATGCTCCATGATCATCTGTATAGACAGAGAAAAATGATACAATTGTCCCTACCATACTGTTACCTTTAATAGTCTGTGAGCAACTACCATTATTCGACTATATCAAGCTCCAGCAATTTAGCTATATGTAATTCCACAATTCTTGTTCCTATTTTGGGATGATAAATCAATACCCCTTTAGATAATATGGGTAAGGCACGAAGTAAAACCGAGTGGTTCTAGAGTCCAATTTATCTAATGTTGGATTATGTAACTTTATTTATGCATGAACACCTCAAACTTTAATATGGTTCAAACTATATTAACGTCCAATCCATGACTCAAAAGAAGTCAATGAAATATTTTGATAAAAACATAATGGGTTATTTTAAAGTTTTACCCCACAGAAAAAAAAATATATATAAATTGATTTTACATATCATACTCGTCATCATATCCGTATGGTGTGATCTTGCCTTTCAGTCACACCTTTCTATTGAGGAGTATCGGGCACAAAATCACAACCCAGAATCCTCTCAAATATTTGGCAAATGGCTCTTTAAGCTATGCAACATTGCCATGTCAACCATGATACTCACCACCTTAGTCAAAAATGACATTTTTTTATAATAAATTTATCGACTATAGTCAAAAATATGTTGAACTTGTCACGGAAATAAACATTTTCTTCAACCAAGTATGAAAAAAATATAGAGAAAAATCATCATTTAAATGTGATAAAAACTCTACACAATATTACCATATAAGATCCACTTATACTAGTATAAATGACCTTCAATAGGTCATAACTATCGACTACAGTTTCACTATTTATCTTAGTTATTTTATATCTGCTTCAATCTACGCATGTGTCTAGGTCACTTTTAAGAGTGAGCAGAATGCTTGCCTTTATCTGTCTTTTCACTTTTTCTTTACTGATGTGACCAAGAAATTGATTCCATAATGCGCATGATTGTTCCTTAGGCAGATAAATTTTGTAAGTAACTTTTCAGCTGTATAAATGACGTATAATTCATTGGGAGATAAACATAATCTGTACAATTCATTGGACATAGAGTAGTAACCAACTTTATTTTAAAAAAAATAGTAATTATTTTATTTGAAATCACAAAAAGGAGTAACTACACATGTCCATACTTGATACGGAAAATAAATTCCATCTTTAAGAAGAGTACATAAAATATGTTTCATAATGTCACAATAAAACCAGAATCCGGAATGACATTCCCATCAATTTAACGTCAACTTTATAAGTGTTTCCATAATGAGCTTGATTCAACCTGATTTGGTACCTTTCAGTTTATGAATTCCTATATGGTAAACGCAACACAATATGTCGCACCACTATCTAGCCATCACATAACCAGATGAGGCCTAAGACAGAATGAATTCTCAACCAATACCAAAAAATCATTACTTTATGCTCATACTTAGATAACCAAGTCTTTGTATTAACTGTAGTCTTTCTTTATGTGATCTTTCTTTTTGTAAAAGAAGTAGCAATCAACATCCTTTTCAAAGGATACTTTTCATGGATTTTAATCATCAGAATGACCGGTGGTTTAATATAATACTTTATGAGTATGATTTTAGAACTGTTCAAAATACAATTTCATCAACTTTAAGACGTAATCATTAATCTTAATAGAACCATTACACTTGATGTTGATGAGTCATTGCAGATATTTACCACTCTTAATAATAAATGAGATATAATTCCAAACCCTCCAAGGCTTCCTTTACTTACTTAGCAGTGCAGTTAACTGGCAGAAAACACTTTTCAAGTGTTCTTTAATGGACCGCTTCATATCAAATAAGCAAATCCGATCACTCTTTACCCAATAAGCACATAATGCTCTTGAAAGTTCTCACTAATGAAAGTGAGAACTACGGGGTCTTTCTTAACAAGAGTAATACAAGTATTTATCAGTTCTTCGTAAACAGAAAATCCTCATTCAATTCTCAATAAGTCTTAATTCTAACAGAATTGCCGTTCACAGAAACAGTGACAAAATAAAAATAATCAATGTTTTCAATCGGCACGATGTGAAATTTCACTTTGAGAGATACATACATCATCACATAATCACCTTTGGGCAGAAAACATGACATGTAGTTGTATACTCCCTACATTACAGCGGCCATGAGAACTTATTTCAATCTTCGTTAATCACCACCTTTGGGTGTATGACATGACTTAGACTAATCAATCCCCAACCATATGCTGTACATGTAACCCTCCATGCAAAAACACGCAACTACCTCCTTTGGGAGTATAACTACGCATTAGAACAAGAGACATCCCAATACTTGTAAATTGATCTTTATTAAACTCAACTAAGTGTGCCGCTTTGGCGGTCACAACCCAACTGAATTTATCTGAAATTAGGATATAACTTTATATTTCACATCTACCGTATGTATGTAATTTCAAAAATTAGGGGCAATCATCCACAAAATTACACGCCGCTAATTTACATCGATACCTCAACAATTCATGTCAAACCATAAACATGAAATTGATCAAAAAATTTCCACATAATTCCATGTGATACTTTCATGTAAGCTTGTACCTGTACTTCACAAATCCTTACAGAAATACCAGAAATACCTCAAAAATACCCCAAAATACCCTCGTATTTGGCGTTCCGTACGTATTTCCATCCATGAAAATACAAAACATGAAAAATAAATGTACCATCCTGTAGAGCATGAGCATACGAGTACGCCGGTACCTGGAACACTTCAATCGGAGCTCTCACGCGCCCTCACGCGCCGCCTAAAGCTTCGGCGCGTGAGCTTCACGCGCTGACACGTGCATCGCACGTGTTCAGTGCCTCAGCCGGTCTTCGAACCGGTCCGACCAGTCTAACCATCATGGTCGGGTCTGTGGGTCGGGTCGGGTTAACGAGTCGGGTCGGGTCTGCCCGGCTAAGGTGACGTCAGCTGACGTCAGCCCCCACGTGCCGCGCACGTGTGGGGCCCGAGTCAGCGCGTGATGCGCGTGGGGCGCGTGGCCGCCACGCGCCCGATAGCCACCGGCGAGTGGCGGCGCGTGGAGGCGCGTCCGACGGCTTCTGGCGGCGATCTTTATATGGTTTTGCTCGTCTCGTCGAGCCCTTTCCGAATATATAATTTTCTTTGAATTTCGATAAAAATAAAATTTCGAAAATACACCGGGAACGCGATTCGTGACCTAATACGTGCAGGCTCTGATACCACATGTAAGCTGCGTATTTAATCCTGTATGCAGCGACCCAAGATACACACGTACAGATACACAAATCCCTGTTCCATCCATAGAGTCAAAGAATTAACACACCTTGTTTTGGATTCATCGTTCTTGATGCGGAATTGCGAGAATCCAACGCTTAAGAGCTTCTCCTCTATGAACCCCCTTGATCACTGGCTTCAATGAGACGGCCCCTCACTGTCGTTTCTGACGATTTCTATATGTGAGGTTATATGGACATTAGGGTTTAGAGGAGGGACTTAAGCACTATTTATAGAGAATGAACCATACCCCCTCATCAAGGATAAGGATATCTCGGCCCATACTATCCAGCACCATATCCTACTTGAATTAGGAAATAATATATCTCTTTCTTATTAGACCAAATAATAATTACAGTAACAATTAATAAAGCCCACAATTGAATATTAAAACAGAATATTCTAACAATTGCTACTTGCTACGTACGAATTTTTCTGGTTATGTTTGTGTAATTCACAGTATGTGCCTTGGAGTTGATCAACTATGGAGGGCAACAATGTTGCAGAAAAAAATTAAATCTACCACGAAAAGAATGTCGATTTTGTGTGACTTTATGTATTCTAGTTAACTAAGATATACAATAATTACTTTCATATCACCTCCTTTCTATCACATTGATGTCCTTTGCGACAATACGCCAAATATTATAGTCAACAATGGCTACTTACAAGGTTATTTAACTACAGAGTCATTTATAGAGCGCTATATATAATTCTAGGAAGATGGGATATCGGTCCATTTCTAGGAAATGCAATCTTGGACCTGTAGGGTTGCACATATCTAATCAAGCTGAAAAAGAAAAAAAAATGAAAAAGTATCTCAAGGCAGCGCATTTGTCTTTATGTTCTTTCAAGGAATATAAAAAATTTGAATTTGTTGAAAAGATTGTGCCACTTCATTTAAATTTGATGACCGGTCATTGTCACGGACCTAAAAAATAAATTTCTAGGCTAACGGATTATCGGGTTAATTAAGTTAACTAACTTAATTCAAACTCTCCCAAGTTGTACCGAATCGCAACTTTGGTTAAATTAAAATGATCTAGAATTCGGAGTTGCCACTAACCATTTTAGGTAGGTTGATTAGAAACCTAAATAAATAGCGGGAGAACTATTTTATTTCTACGAACCAGAGATTGTGGATTCGGGGACTTGTTTACACTAGTTAATTAAAACTAATGCCCTTTCGATATCTTAAATTTCATGAAGTCCTAAATTTGGCAACTCAAATTGAATCATTCAAAGTTCAGATGATGTAGCTTTTTTTTTTGGGTTTTCGCTTTTAGATGAATGCAATTCATGATATGCAAAGACCAACCTATATGATATGCAAAAATGCAAAGGCAAACATGCAAGACATGTAGACTAAATCATACACGCTAGACAACATGACGACAACACTGAATAAATGCTAACCATCAATTAAACATGCAAGCTATGGAAATGAACATGCAAAATATATAACACGCGAAAATTATGTCTAACCTAGGTAGCATGTGAGTTTTAACTTGAGCAATTTAATCATGCCATTAGACCAACCTAACATGAATATCCTAAAGGTGATACTAATGACGTGCAAAATAACATGGAAAAATAAAATGCAACATAGACATACAAATATGGGACATACTAATGCTATGACATATTATGCATGGCATCCCCAATGTTGCGTAAAAACGTCAAGAGATGCGCAAATTCAAGTGCGTAATAGCAAGGATGAAAGCAAAATAAAACACGAGGCACGATATACGTGGAAAACCCAAAACGGGAAAAACCACGGGGAGAGAGAGGGGTTTCACTATCTTCAATAACAAGTACAAGCGTACAATCAAAGATTTAATAAGAAGAAAGTGAAAACAAAAGGGTTTCGGGACAGAAGCTAAAGTAAGCCTCCCATGAGATATCCAAGATATTTTTTTTTATAGCCCCCATCTAAGAAACCCTAAAACAAAGTGAATGGTCCAAAATAACCTTATCACAAATTTGGAAGTCAGAATATAACAAATCTCCACATTGACTTCAAATTTCCAGAAGAGCATTTTGCCAAACGCCACAAGACCTTTCTCCCTCACATTCAAGAGTGACCACATAAGACCACCCGCCAAACGGCAGAATTAACAATGCACACCCCTAAGCCTACGTGAGCATACTCGATGTAGGAAACAAGGGATGAACCGCCATCAACACCGCCTAAGCAATTCAAATGGTGAGAACACCAACCAAATCCAAACAAAGCTTGAACTTGGTCAAAGGAATTGGTTTAGTCAACATATCTGTTGGATTATCCGCTGTAGGTACTTTCTTCACTGTTACTGTACCTTTAGCAACCTCATCACGCACAAAGTGATAACGAATATCGATGTGTTTCGTTCTCTAGTGATACATCGCGTTCTTGATTAACTGAATTGCACTTTGGTTATCGCAAAAGATAACGGAGGCTCCCTCCTGCTTCACCCCAAGTTCTGTAACCAAACGCTTCAACCAAATAGGTTTGTTTGCTGCCATATATTCTGCTTCGGTGGTAGATAAAACAACTGTATCTTGTAAAGTTGCTCTCCAACTAACTACGGAACCACCAAGTATAAAAACATAACCTGTCAAAGATCTCCTTTTATCGAGATCACCTACATAGTCAGAATCAACGAAGCCAATAACTGAATGCCCTGTATCACAACCTCTATCAAAGACCAAACCAATATCTGAGGTACCCAGATATATCGAAGAATCCACTTCACTACTTGCCAGTGAGTTTTACCTGGATTTGCCATATACCTGCTCACAACATTAATTTCCTGGGATATGTTTGGACGAGTGCATACCATAGCATACATAAGACTACCCACAACACTAGAATATGGAATTCGAGACATCTCATCTTCCTCTTCTTTGGTTTTCGGTGACAAAGAAGCAGAAAGTCTAAAGTGAGATGCCAAAAGAGTACTTACCGGTTTAGCATTCTTCATTCCGAAACGTTCAAGCACTTTCTCAATAAACCCCTTTTGTGAAAGGTATAACTTCCCAACCTGTCTATCTCTACGAATTTCCATACCTAGAATTTCTTGGCAGCTCCAAGATCCTTCATCTCAAATTCCTTGCTAAGTTGCTTCTTTAATAACTGTATCTCTGACATGTCCTTCGCTGCAATAAGCATGTCATCCACATACAATAGCAGATAAATAAAAGAACCATCATGCAATTTTTTATAGTACACACAACTGTCATGCGTACTTCGCGAGTATCCATGACTTAACATAAAGCTATCAAACCTTTTGTACCATTGTCGTGGAGATTGCTTGAGACCATACAAAGAGCGTTTCAACTTGCAAACATGATCTTCTTTACCCTCAACAATGAATCCCTCTGGTTGAGACATATAAATTGTCTCATCAAGCTCGCCATGCAGAAAAGCGGTCTTGACATTAAGTTGCTCAAGTTCTAGATCATAAAGGGCTACCAAAGCGAGCAACAGATGAATGGAACTATGTTTCACAACTGGAGAGAACACTTCATTGAAGTCGATTCCTTCCTTCTGGCTAAAGCCATTCGCTACCAAACGTGCCTTGAATCTTTCATCTTCAACCCTTGGAATTCCCTCTTTTCTTTTGAAAATTCACTTGCATCCAACTGCTCCTTTGCCCTTAGGCAATTTCACAAGATCCCAAGTTCGATTTTTATGAAGAGACTCTATCTCTTCATTCATCGCAACAAGCCACTTCTCAGATTTAGAATAAATAGTAGCTTTATGAAATGTAGAAGGTTCTTCAATACCAAGCTCTTCAGCAACTGTAAGAGCATATGCTACCAAGTCAGCAAAATCATACATTTGAGGATGCTTAATTTGTCTTTTAACTCTCCCTGCAGCTAAACTCTGAAGTTGTTCAACTTCTTCTACTTCTTTAATCGAATCTGAGTCTTGTTGCTCACTGTCACTTTCTGGCTGAATAAGAATATCTTCAGAGGTTCTTTGTGGATATTTTACACTAAACTCTACCTCTTTCGCTCTATTCTCTTCCTGAATATCTGAAAACTCAACAACTTTTCTTTGATCAAGCATAGAATTTTCATGAAAAGTAACATCCCTACTGATTATAAATTTTGGTGACTGAGGATCAGAATACCACAATCTATATCCCTTAACTCCATCTGCATAACCAACAAAAATACCTTTCTTGGCTCTAGGTTCATGCTTACCATCTTTTATATGATAATAAGTGGGATATCCAAATACTTTCAATACAGAATAATCAAAAGGTTTACCAGACCATACCTCGTTTGGAGTATTACATTCAATAGCAGTAGAAGGAGAACGATTCACCAAATAACATGCCGTGTTCACGGCTTCAGCCCAAAAATCTTTATCAAGCCCAGCATTAGAAAACATACATCTAGCTCTTTCTAAAAGTGTTCGGTCCATGCGCTCTGCCACCCCATTCTGTTGAGGCGTATACCTGACTGTTCGATGTCGAACAATCCCTGAATTTTCACAATACTTATTAAAATTACATCTGCAAAACTCAATACCATTGTCTGTTCTGAGACGCTTTATCTTCTTACCAGTTTATTTTTCAATCAATATCTTCCACCTCTTGAGCATATCAAAGACGCCACTTTTACACTTCAAGAAATAAACCCAGACTTTCCTACAAAAGTCATCAATAAATGTCAGAAGATAAACTGCACCACCTTTAGATGTAACATGTGCAGGTCCCCACAAATCGGAGCGAATATAATCAATTGTGCCCTTCGTCGAGTGCACCTCAGTACTGAAACTAACTCTGCGCTGTTTCCCGTAAACACAATGCTCACAAAAATCAAGTGGAACTGTATGCTCCCCACAGAGTAAACCACGCTTACTCAAGATAGTCATTCTTCTTTCGCTCATGTGACCCAACCGCATGTACCACAACCTTGATTTATCAGAATCTAAAGAGGATGATATATTTAAAGAACCCACAACGGTACTTCCCTGCAGAAGATAAAAACTATTCTTCTTGTTACCTCTCATCACAATCAAGGAGCCCTTTGAAATTTTCAAAACTCTACCTCCACCAATATACATGCATCCGTTGGAGTCCAAACTGCTCAAAGAAATAAGGTTCTTCTTCAAATCTAGGATGTGCCTAACATCTGTCAAAGTTCTTACTACATTGTCATGACATTTGATCCGCACTGTATCAATACCCACAATCCTACAAACTGCATTGTCACCCATCAAAACTGAACCACTAGTGACTTTCTCATATGTATGGAACCAATCTCTATTTGGGCACATATGGTATGAACAAGCCGAATCCAAAATCCATTCATCGTCTATACGACAATTCAAAGACAAAACAGTAAGAACATTATCTGCATTAGCAGACTCATTATCCTTTACCAGACTAGCCGAATCAAAGCTGTCCATCGACCTTTTCCCCTTAGCTTTAAGCAAATGACACTCGATTTTATAGTATCCGAACTTGTGACAATAGTAACATTCAACCTTTTTCTTATTCTGGCCTGATCTAGATTTTGAATGCCCTTTAGAATTACTGCATCTATCCCGATGATTCGACCTTCCCATAACAACTAAGCCATCTGCTTTATCTGCACTACTACTCACATTCAACTTTGTACGCATCTCCGCGGAATTCAGGGAGGCCTTCATATCCTCAAGAGTTATGGATTCTCTTCCATACAACATAGAATTCACAAAATTCTCATACAAGCTCGGTAGCAAGCATAACACAATTAGGGCTTGATCCTCATCATCTAATTTCAAATTTAGATTTTTCATATCCATAACAATTTTATTAAATTCATCTAGATGTTCTTGAATATGAGTACCTTCTTGCATCTTTAATGTATAAAGACGCTGCTTCAAGAACAACCTCGTGGTAAGAGATTTCTTCATATAGAGACTCTCTAATTTTTACCATAATCCCGATGCCGTTTCTTCTTCAGCAACTTCACGAAGCACTTTGTCTGACAACGACAATTGGATGGTGCTATGAGCCCCCTCTTCCATCTCCTCGATCTCTGCCGTAGTCATGTCGTCAGGATATTTCCCTTCCAAGGCTCTAACCGAACCTTCCCGACGCAGCAAACCTTTCATCTTTATCCTCCATAACCCGAAATTATTTTGGCCATCGAAGGGTGCCACTTCAAACTTGATAGATGCCATCTTGAACAAAAGACCGAAATTAGTTCGCTCTGATACCAATTTGTTGCGTAAAAACGCCAAGAGATGTGCAAATTCAAGCGCGTAATAGCAATGATGAAAGCAAAATAAAACACGAGGCACGATATACGTGGAAAACCCAAAACGGGAAAAACCACGGGGAGAGAGAAGGGTTTCACTATCTTAAATAACAAGTACAAGCGTACAATCAAAGATCTAACAAGAAGAAAGTGAAAACAAAGGGTTTCGGAGCAGAAGCTAAAGTAAGCCTCCCATGAGATATCCAATATATCTTTTTTATAGCCCCTATCTAAGAAACCCCAAAACAAAGTGAATGGTCCAAAATAACGTTATCACAAATTTGGAAGTCAGAATATAACACCCAAGATATGGTCTGGAGTCAAATTATATTTCAAATCAAACCACAAGATGTATCCAAAGATATGCCAATATCCTAAAGTGGAATTCAGTGATATTCAAGATATTCACAGCATAACTTTCGATTCAGGTTTTAAAAAAAAAAACTAGGTAACGATCTCATCATGTCCGGAAATTCCATTCTTCTAAATATCTAAATTATGCAATCGATTTTTAGAATATCTTGATATCGAGATGTTACCTAATTTAAGCTTGAGCTGAAGACTTGAGCAAGGCTACTTGGACCGACCGGTGGAATTCACATACGCCTAGAGAGATCAGCTCACTCCAATTTGAGGCTCGATGGAACAAAAAATTCAGCGAAAAAATTAAGCTTTGATAAAAAAAAAAAAAGAGAGAGGGAATCGTCCAAAAAATCTGCACTGAACCCGCAACAAAAATTGCCCGAAACCTGCACTTTAAAGTTAGTTTAAATGTCCAAAACAAGGTTGATTTTGACCTCAAACAGAACAACAGCTAACTTGGCTCCTAAACAGCAGCGGATTTGGACTAGACAGTAGCTTGATTCGTCGCGGAACAGTGGCAAAAACGACGGCCTCAGATTGGTACGGTTAGCGCGATGAAGGAGACTAGGCAGTAGCAAAAAAAGAAAAAGAAAAAGAAAACACACGTCCCGAACGGTATCCAAATTGGCTCTAAACACAGAGGTTTTCATGATGACAACTGGATTTGTTATCGCCTAAGTTCGTATAAAGAGACATGCGATTTGAAAGAACTAACCTGTAACCAATGTAAACGAGTGAACAGAATAAGCATGATGTTGATCCGAGCCCAACGAAATGTCGCTGTGTCCTTAAGACAAATTTGCCCCCTCAATCAATACTCGAGGGCGTTGGACAATTGTCTCCTAGGGTAGAACGAATCGCGTTCCTCCGAAGCGGTATTTCCTCAAAGGACTCCGGCGAACGTAACTTTGCAGAATTATCGCACAGAATGAATGAGAGGAAAAAACGAGAATGCAAGTTATAAAATCGTGAGGGATGGTTTCGGTAAAAACAACAGTCACGATCGATGACTATTTATGTTAGGAAAAAACAGAGGCCACGAAGAGTCACGAAGCTTCAATTCGGACGGTGGTTTTCCAAACCGAACGACTCCTTACGAATAATTATATTTGTTCGTTATTCCTTGAACATTCATAATTGTTCAAGTGCAACTGTTCAAGAGTTTCCAGACGAACCTGTTCGACCATGTGTCTGTTCGTTATAAACTAGAAACCAAGTGTATGTTCGGCAAAAATAAAAGATTGATGGGCAAAAAAATAATATAATAAAAAATGGAACACCAAGAAGCCCAAGCCCAAGCCCGGGCCCGAACCGAACCGAGCCGGCCGGCGGGCAGGCTAATAAACCCATCTCCCATCTATCTCTTATCCTATGTGGGACTCCCACAACCCCACACTTTCATTCACCTTTAAAGGGATAAAATCCCCAACAATCCCCCACATGAATGAGATATCATGACTCATCGTGTATGCATGAAATGCAATGTGCAATTATTCCATGAGAGAACGTTGTATCAGGATAAGTAGTCTTGAGACTTTGAACTTTCCCTAGTGAGACCTATCGGACTTACTCGGTCAATCAATAGACTTGATGTCTTTGAACTGTCGACCTTTAGTGTAAGCCTCGACAATAGAAAACACACAACTAACTCTCGAACAAAGTTAGTTCTCACTGTTGTGTTCGTTTTGGTCGTGAACACCGCCTGGTCTCATGAGTGCTCTTGAGAATTCGGCCTTTTCAATTCTCACGGAAGCGGCTCTCACTTCACACTCACATAGGTGATTTCTGAATGTGCTATATATTACATTCTTAATTCAAAATCATTAAAAGCTTTCGCTTAACCTTCACATATCAGTACTGTTTTCCATATGGGAATGAGTAAAAATTTACAGTACTTTTCACCGTCTTCATAACTTGGTTGTCCCTTTGATCCTAGATCTTGGGATCTCCAGTCAACTTGGTAAGGTTTCCGCTATGACGACTTACTTATCGACCTTAAACCCATTCCCCTTGATGTTGTCATAACCATCTCTCTAGTGAGGCCTTTTGTTAATGGATCCGCAACATTATCCTTTGACTTCACATAGTCAATTGTGATAATTCCACTAGAGAGAAGTTATCTTACGGTATCGTGTCTTCAACTTATATGTCGAGATTTACCGTTATACATGACATTCATTACCCTTCCTATTGCCGCTTGACTAACACAATGAATACATATAGCTGGCACTGGTTTAGGCCAATTAGGAATATCTTCCAAGAAATTTCGAAGCCACTCTGCTTCTTCACCGGCTTTATCCAGAGCAATAAATTCAGATTCCATAGTAGATCTTGCTATACAAGTCTGTTTGGATGATTTCCAAGACACCGCTCCCCCACCAAGTGTGAACACATATCCATTTGTCGATTTTGTGTCTTTTGTGCCGGTTATCCAATTTGCATCACAGTATCCTTCAAGTACCGCTGGATATTCTATGTAATACAAAGCATAGTCTTGAGTATGCTTCAAGTAGCCTAATACACGTTTCATAGCTTTCCAATTATTTTCATTTGGACTAATTGTAAAACGACTTAACTTGCTTACCGCACAAGCTATGTCTGGCCTAGTACAGTTCATGACATACATTAAACTGCCTAGTATACTAGCATACTCATTTTGAGCCTTGCTTTCACCAGTATTCTTTGAGAGATGCAAATTAACATATATCGGGGTATTTACTAGTGCGATGCCTAGATTCTTGCATTTTTCAAGAATCTTCTCAATATAATGGGATTGAGATAGAGACAACCCTTCAGATGTTTTACCGATTTTAATTCCTAAAATAATATCTACGACCCCCATGTATTTCATATCAAATTTGCTTGTGAGCATGCGTTTGGCTGCTTTGACAACCTCACTATTGCTGCCCAATATAAGCATATCATCTACATACAAGCATAAAATGGCAAAGCTATTATGAGTGTTCTTAACATATACACATTTATCGCAATCATTAATCTTGAAACCATTTGACAACATGACTTGATCGAATTTAGCATGCCATTGTTTTGGTGCTTGTTTCAAGCTGTAAAGTGACTTGATAAGCCGACATACTTTCTTCTCTTATCTTGGAACAATGAATCCTTCATGTTGCTCTAAATATATTTCTTCTTCCAAATCCCCATTTATGGAGGCTGTTTTGACATCCATTTGATGGATTTCAAGTCCATACAATGCTGGTATAGCAATTAACATCCGTATAGATGTAATTCTCGTGACAGGTGAATAAGTGTCAAAATAATCAAGACATTCTCGTTGCCTGTAACCTTTTACTACAAGCCGAGCCTTATACTTATCAATAGTACCATCTGCTTTCATTTTCCTCTTAAATATCCACTTACATTGTAGCGGCTTATTGCTGGGAGGAAGATCTACCAATTCCCAAGTATGGTTAGACAGGATGGATTCAACTTCATTATTGATAGCTTCTTTCCATAACAGAGCTTCTAGGGATGTTACAGCTTCCTTAAATGTCCGAGGCTCATTCTCTAACAAATATGTAAAAAATCAGCTCCAAAAGATGTAGAAGTCATTTGTCTTTTACCACATCTAGGTTCATCCTCCATTGGATCACTTCTAGGTGTAATATCTCGAGGCCTCTTATCGTTATCAATTAGCTTATATACTATGTTATACGGAAATATATTTTCAAAGAACGAAGCGTTCCTTGATTCAATAATCATATTAATATGTATATCTGGGATCTCAGACTTGTGAACAAGAAATCGATATGCATTACTATTTAGAGCATATCCAATAAAAACACAATCAACGATTTTTGGTCTTATCTTAACCTTATTAGGTTTAGGAACAGCAACCTTAGCTAAACACCCCCACACTTTGAGATAATTCAAGTTAGGCATTCTGCCTTTCCACTTCTCATAGGGAGTTTGTTGTGTCTTTTTGTGGGGTACTCTATCTCCAATGAAATTTGCTGTTAAGACAGCTTCCCCCCATAAATTTTGTGCCAAACCAGAACTATTCAACAATGCATTCATTCTTTCCTTTTTCGCCACATCATTTGATTGTGGCGTATAAGGAGCAGTGATTTGGTGAATAATACCAAACTCAGAACAAATTTCCTCAAAAGGAAATTCATATTCACCTTCTCTATCACTTCTTATCATTTTGATTTTCTTATTCAACTGATTTTCAACTTCAGATTTATAGGTTCTAAAAGCATTCAAAGCCTCATCTTTATTGCTAAGCAAATAGATATAGCAATACCTCGAACAATCGTCTATAAATGTGATGAAATACTTTTTACCACCCATTGACGGTATTGTTTCAAATCACATATATCTGTGTGTATTAAATCTAAAGGTTCTGTGTTTCTCTTATCTACAAAATGAAAAGGAGGCTTAGAAAATTTAGATTCAACACACACTTGGCATTTTTCACTTGGACATTCAAACTTTGGCAATAATCCCATATTCATCAATTTCTTTATTGACTTGTAATTGACATGTCCTAGTCTAGCATGCCAAATATCAGGAGATTCAAGCGCATAAGTAGAAGCAGCTTTATTCATATCATCCTTGGTTACAATAGTCATTACATTTAGCTTGAACAACCATCACTCAGATAACCCTTTCCGACATACATCTCATTCTTTGAAAGTACAAACTTATCAAATACAAAAACCAACTTGAAGCCATTCTTGCTCAGGAGAGATCCGAACACTAAATTCTTGCGAACATATAGCACATGCAGAACATTATTTAGTGTCACGATTTTGCCAGATGTCATCTTTAGAGCAATTTTTCCAACACCTTCAACCTTAGAGGTCGATGAATTACCCATATAAAGTTTTTCATCACCCCCCACAATAGTGTAGGACGACAACATCGTTCTGTTTGCACAAATATGACGAGTTGCTCCAGTATCAATCCACCACTCCTTGGAGTTTCCCACCATGTTGCACTCGGATGTCATAGCAGTGAGATTGATATCATCAACACCATTGGAAATATGTTCCACCATATTTGCCTGAGTTTTCTGTCTTTTCTTGGCTCTATAGTCTTTGGCTCGATGTCCAGACTTCCACAGTCGAAACATTTGCCAACGAACTTCTTCAGGCTTTGGTGAATCCCTCTCCAGACTTGCTAGACATTTTTCTCTTCTTGTTGGGTTTTGATCCTTCTTCAACAACATTGGCCCTTTAGACCTCCAGATTCTTGCCAACTTTCTTCTCAGAAAACCTGTTGTCTTCCTCTATCCTCAACCGAACAATCAAATCTTCAAGTGACAATTCCTTTATCTTGTGTTTGAGACAATTCTTGAAATCTCTCCAAGAGGGTGGCAATTTTTCAATGAAAGCAGCCACTTGAAATGACTCACTTAGAGTCATTCCTTCAACATGAATATCATGTATAATCACTTGAAGTTCTTGAACCTGACTTAAGACGGTTTTTGAATCAACCATATTGAAATCCAGAAATTTACCGACAATGAATTTCTTCAATCCGGCATCTTCAGTTTTGTATTTCTTGTCTAGACTATCCCATAACTCCTTAGCCGTTTTCAGCGGACTATAGACGTTACAAAGAGTATTGTCCAGACCGTTGAGGACATAGTTGCGATACAGGAAGTCAGAATGCTTCCACGCATCCACAGCGGCAACCTTTTCCTTGTTTGTCTCTCCAACATCCATTTTAGGACCATCCTCATTGAGAAATCTTGCCAAGTTCAAGGTCGTGAGATAGAACAACATCTTTTGTTGCCATCTCTTGAAATCAGAACCATTTAACTTTTCTTGCTTCTCTCCATGATTCGGAATAGGAGTAATCGGAGTTGAAGTCGAAGCCATTTCTCTTGCAAAATCAGAATTTTTTAACAATTAACACGACAATAAACGTAATACTAGTAATATCGTACAAGTAAACCGAATACTTGTAATGACGCACAAGTAACTATACGTGGTGCAGTAACGTATATTATATAGAAATAAATTACCACACGTTTTCTTTTTAAAAAAAATTATCAGAATAGCCAAGACGTGATAGGCGAAACAGAATATTGTGGAACTTCAAATGAATGCGTCAATTCTGTTTCAATGCTACAGAATACTTACAACGAAATACCACACGAACTAAGCATGAGGAACATCAACAGTAGGAAAATTTGTCTTAAGATTGTTATCGCCTAAGTTCGTATAAAGAGATATGCAATTTGAAAGAACTAACCTGTAACCAATGCAAACGAGTGAATAGAATAAGCATAATGTTGATCCGAGCCTAACGAAATGTCGCTGTGTCCTTAAGACAAATTTGCCCCCTCAATTAGTACCCGGGGACGTTGGACAATTGTCTCCCAAGACAGAACGGACCGCGTTCCTCCGAAGCGGTACTTCTTCAAAGGACTCCGGCGAACGTAACTTTGCAGAATTATCGCACAGAATGAATGAGAGGAAAAAATGAGAATGCAATTTATAAAACCGCGAGGGATGGTTTCGGTAAAAACAATAGTCACGATCGATGACTATTTATGTTAGGAAAAAACAGAGGCCACAAAGAGTCATGAAGCTTCAATTCGGACGGTGGTTTTCCAAATTGAACGACTCCTTACGAACAATTATATTTCTTCGTTATTCCTTGAACATTCATAATTTTTCAAGGGCAACTGTTCAAGAGTTTCCAGACGAACCTGTTCGACCATGTGTCTGTTCGTTATAAATTAGAAACCAAGTGTCTATTCGGCAAAAATAAAAGATTGATGGGCAAAAAAATAATATAATAAAAAATGAAACACCAAGAAGCCCAAGCCCAGGCCCGGGTCCGAACCTAACCGAGCCGGCGGGCGGGCGGGCTAATAAACCCATCTCCCATCTATCTCTTATCTTATGTGGGACTCCCACAACCCCACACTCTCATTCACCTTTAAGATAAAATCCCCAACAGATCTCACGTGGCTGAATTTCTTG
This sequence comes from Rhodomyrtus psidioides, assembly GCA_021437785.1. Classification (NCBI taxonomy): domain Eukaryota; kingdom Viridiplantae; phylum Streptophyta; class Magnoliopsida; order Myrtales; family Myrtaceae; genus Rhodomyrtus; species Rhodomyrtus psidioides. Next base: position 1,264,494 of record JAILYB010000053.1, read on the forward strand.
CAATGAAGAATGTAGACTCCTGTTTCAAAGCTCACCACTTTCTGCTGTTTCCTTTCTCCTCCTTTTTTTTTTGGTCTTGTTCCGTGGCCACTATGAGGGTGCATGATTGTCATTCTCTTTCAGGACTATGTTTCTAGCAAGAAATAGATTTTTCGATTTCTATTTCCTAGACGAATTTCTCAACCAAAAATCGCGTTTGACAACAATATAATTTTTCTATTTCCCAAAAAGAAATTCGTTTGATAATAGCATAAAATTTCTATTTTCGGTGACCGGCGGTGGCGGCCGGCGCCCGGCGGCGACCGGCTGCGGCGGCGGCGACCGGCGGCGACCGGCTGCGGCGGCGGCGACCGGCGGCGGCGGCGGCGGCCAGCGGCGGCGACTGACGGCGGCGGCGGAGGCGACCGGCGGCGACCGGCGGCGGGCGATTGCGGTGGCGGGCGGCAATTTTTTTTTTATTTCTCAAATCTGTTTCAGAAACAAAAAAGCTACTTTTTTCTATTTCTCAAATCTCAGCCAAATCTATTTCTCGGCCAAAAAACTAGCCCGGAAATAAAAAAATTACTTTGCGCTGTCAAACGCATTTCTGTTCTAAAGCTATTCCCTGGAACAAAAAAACTAAAAAATAGAGAAATAGAAAGACAATCATGCACCCCCTATGTGTTGTCTGCCGTCTCCTTATTGTCGTGAAGGGAAGCCCGAGGCACAACGTCCGAGACTGGGATTTAGAAACGACGGATAACGAGGGTCACCTTCGTTGATGGAGGAAACTCGGCCGAATGAGAAATCGACCAACGCTCCCCGTTCTCTATTAATTTTTCTGAGTTACGATCGCCGATCCCCCTTTCTCTCCCGAACAGAATTTTTTTCTCTCAATCGTGGCCGTATATGAATTTAAGTGGGCTGTCTCAAACCCTAGGCATAAGCTTGTATTTACAGATAAAATTATTGCAAGCTTATTTGGGCCTAAAGTTTCTTAATTTCGCAAAATAAACCATGGGATCGGAATATGATTTGAATTAAGTCTCAAAGGGCTAAATTGCACAAATTAAGCATTAAAATAACTAGATGATTCAGCCAAGTGCAATTAGGCAGATCGAACTTCTCAAGTCAATCATGGGATACTGCACATTTTTTGCTCAATAAGGCTTTTTCGTAAATAATAAATATTTAATTAAAGCCTTTTTTTATTAAGCATGAATGGGCTGAATTAAGCCAAAAATGGCTCCTCAAATTTCGGCACACTCCCTTCTTCTTGATTGAAATGATCGAGTCTGGTCTAGTCGCCTACTTAAATTAAATTCAATTGACTCACTTAGATGTGATGATTGACGGAAAATAAATATGCAATGCAAGCGAATTTAATTTTTTGTGAGAATTATGACTAATTCTCATTTTATGCTATAATAAATAAAAATCAAAATTTATGTGTCAATAATCTTAATCAAATGATATAGTCCATTTTAGTGTTCGATACGTGAACTTAAAATAAGATGCCACTGCACAACCCATGTGCTCTTCCCATCGTGTGTGTGTGTGTGTGTGTTTTTTTTTTTTTTTTCTACAAGTTCTTTAAATTTTTATAACAACTTTTTGATCATAATTCCCCCCACAAGGTGCAACATCAGCATCTAGTGGGGACATCACATCACGAATTAGAAGAATGCTAAAAAATAAAATAAAAAAGAAAGTAAGAGAATTCTTTATTCCAAAGGAAAACTAAAGTCTTTATGGTCTCCCGGGAGTCTTTAAAAATTTCTAAACTTGTTTTTAGTGCTTGGCGTTAGGTGGGGGTGTAGACGATTAAATATGATTTTAAAGTGAGCCTTTATGAGGGCAAATAAATAAATAAATAAATAAATAAAATAAATTACTTGACCAACGACAACAAATATGTCATGCAAGTCAACATTTATCAATCATCTTGAATTCCTTATAAGCACCAACACTCTCATTGGATTCTCCGATAACAGACCATCGGAAAATCCCTCTCCAACCTCAAGCTAGTTCTTACTCATGGCTGACAGGTATTACTCTCTCTCTCTCTCTCTCTCTCTCTCTCTCTCTCTCTCTCTCTCTCTCTCTCTCTCTCTCATTTTCTGATCTCATTCTCATTTTCTGAGCTCATTCTCTGCAATTATTCCTTCTTCTCTTGCTTGCCCACGGCAAGAACAGCAAACGATTTACAGTTGAAGAGCATGTGGACGAGAAGAAGTACTTCCAGAAGGTGCTTGACGACATCGTGAGCCTCAACTCCCTCTTCACTATCGCAGTCTTCATCGGCCTCTCTTTTGCCCAGCCGGGCGAAGTTCAGAGCCTCAACGATGACCCCGCTTGCCACTCGGGCACCAATTTACGGAAGCGGCTGGTAGCCTTTGAGATCGCCTCCTTCAGCTGCTTCATCTTTTCCGGCGTCCTCGCTAAGACCGTCAAGATCTTCCTCTACACATCCGAGAAGCAGGATGCCCTGGACAGAGAAGAGAAGGGAAAGGTGGAACCCCACGACTGGGAAGAAGAGAAGGGAAAGGTGGAACCCCCCCACGACTCGGAAGAAGAGGAGGGAAAGGTGGAACCCCACGACTCGGAAGAAGAGAAGCAGAAGGGTTACCGCAAGGGGCCGAGCCTCATTGGGTTCTATTTGTCAATCTATGGGACCATGCTCGGGTGCTTGCTGCTTCTCCTGGCCATGGTCGACGTTGTCCAGATCAAGCTAGGCCGGCTCTCGTGCCACAGCAAGTCCTCACTGACCACTGTCTGCGTCATGGTTGTCATCATCGGCCTTAGCCTCCTAATCTTCTTCTTTGCAGTGACCAACGGCCTGAGAATCGCCGCCGTGCGAATGAAAAAGGCCAAAAAAAATAAACAGGGCGCCGAGAAAAATGAAAAAATAATAGGGAACCGTCCCGCAGGTGCCTTGCGAATGTGAGACGGCAAGAGGTGAGAAGTCAATCAATCGGCCATCTAAAATATGCAAAAACTATCGTGTCACATAAACCCAGTGATCACGTGTTTTATTGTGCGTAGGTTTGTGTTGTGCTCAATATGTTGCAGGTCCGTGTATGCCATGTTTTAAGTGAAGGTGTTATCCTTACCGTGCATTACATGTTTCTTGTGAGACTTTGAGTGATTTGTATCGAAAAGTGACTTGTCACTCCATTGTCAATTTGTGATGAAATTTCGATTACACTTTACAAGTGAGATTTGAATTCATCCATTGAGTCAAAATTCATCGAGAAAAATTCTCCTAAAAATATTGTGTGACAAATTCAAGCCATACCTATGAACAATTGTCCCAATCCCTTAGAGCATATAAAGTTGTTTCCACATTGAACTCATATATCAAGCAATATAGATTTCTTCCCAAGTTGTGACGGCTTTAACTAATTAGAAAATAGCCACTTGTGAGATGCTAACCAGAAGAACGTTCCAATATGTTGAGGTCCACTTCCAAATTGTGGCCCATATACTATCCGACTCTTTGATTGTTTACTCCGTTGATTATCTCACACGTTAACTCAGCAGATAGAAAATCGCTTCTGCCATCTCCCACGAAAGAGTATCTTCCCCATCAAAGGCTACAGGAGGTTTGGCAACCCAACTGCGGAAGATTACATCTTTAAATTAGTCAATTCAACCAATCTAAAACCAAGGCCACCGCATTTCTTAGGCTTATAGATGGACTCTCAATTAAGAAGGTGAATTTGACGTTTATCGCTTGGATTTCACCATTGACACCTAAATTTTGATTTTTTTTTTAAAATTATTCATTTAAGTATAAAATGAAAATTAGTCATAGTTCTTATCAAAAAAATAAATTGGTCAAGCATTGCACATTTATTTTCTGTTAGTCATGCATATCATTACATTCAGGCCAGAGAAAGCAATTGAATTCAATTTGGCAGGCAGCTAGACAAGACTTAGTTAGGAATTTTCGACAAAGGCAACAGGAGATTGCTGAAAATCATTAAGCCATTTGGACCTATTCCAGAGCTCAAATTAGGCCATTCAAGCTTAATATAATTAAGTTCTTAAATTAAATGTCTATTATTCGAAGAAGCCTTAATTTGAGCTGGAAAATAGGTGGCGAGCCCATAAATTGGATTGAAAAAATCGGCCAAGGCATGACATGGAGTGTGCCAAATTTTATGTGGTGATATGGACCTAGTTTCAATTTCAAACTAGCCCAACATTGTCATTAAATTGAGTGAGGCCCTTAGTTAATTATTCATTTAATTAATTAGAACTCAATTAGGCCCTAAATGGCATTCTAAGCCCACAAAAGAGGCCAATTTTGGCCATCACTTTCATCATCATCCGTTGGCCAAAATTCATAGAGATCAGACTCCTCAAATTTCAAATAAATTCAGAATTTCATCTAATTGGGAGTCCTATCTTAGTTAGGCTTAGAGTTTCATTTGATTTGAACATTTCCAAATTCAAATTAAGAGTTTAATTGAATTAGGACTCCTATCTCGACTCGAGTTTAATTAGATTAAGACTCTAATGATCTAATGGACAACAATTAATCATACTCTAGCTAGGATAGTTAATCCTATGGTTACAGTTAATTCCTATTCTTGCTATGATTGTTGAGTTGAGCTCTATTTAAGCAAGCCATCACATTCAACCTTCTCAATCGGCCATATTAAAATTTTCGGCACTCAGAGAAGAGTAACTTGAAGGGTAGAAAATTGAGAGCTAAGGGTTTGATTGTCTCCCCCAACCGGTTGAGACAATCTCCTCCCAGACCGTGCGATTTCCTCATCCTTGTGTGTCGCTTGAGCTCACCATGCACCACCTTTCCGAGCAACGTCAACTCTTTGTGTACCACCATGGCAGCCCCGTCACCCTATAGCACAGCCCAGATGAGCCCGCCGACGCCCAACCTCGTTGTCGCTCAATCAATTCACTATCCGTTCAAGTTATCCCACTGGTGTAGTTGCTGTCCAGCCATTGTTCAACGCTTTTTTGAGGTTAATTAGCCCCTATCTTGTTGTAATATAACACGCGGAAATTAATCAGGATTTTGCAAATACGTCAAGGCGAAAGCTCATAGATAATAACGAGGAACGATAAAGGACACCAGATATAATGTGGTTCGGTCCGAATGTCGGTACTAACAACCATGGGAGAGTCAGCAAGCACAATCCACTATAATCGGAGAATCGGATTTACAATCACTCAATACTCTCGTGTTTCCCGCACCTAAAATTATACCTAAATTCCTAGATGGTTACAAATCAAACAACTAAATTGGATATAAAACTCACAGAAGCATAGAACCTTTCGTGTGTCGGCTGCTCGTCCTTTTTTTTTTTCTTCTTTTCGTTTGCAACGCGACCCTGTACCATGCAGCTTTAGCCCTTCGATTCTCGGCTGTTTTTGGAGTCCACTATGCGCGGCTTCTGAAGGCATCAGAAAAGAAATCAAAACCTAAGTTTTTATGTTTCTTTCTTTTCTATTTTACTCTAGGCCCACAAGTCAATATAATATAATATATAAGCCCATCTCTTTTGTCTTTTAGTGGCTCTCTTCCTTTCTGAAGAAGAATGTCTTCCTCCTGTACGTAATATCAAGAACCGGTCAGAGAAAAGATTTGACCTACTTTGCCCATATTATCCAGTTATATGCGCTCCAGATTTTGAACAAATCAAAATCTTCCAATTGGTTGGATTCCGTAAACGATCAAACTCGAGACATAAATAGCAATTCTCCACATTGGCTCGATGTTTGAAGCCAAACTAATAGTGCTCATCATCTATGCTGCTCTCCCATTGGTTTGAAAGGCGATCACTCTCCACAGACGCCAATATTGTTCAAGCAGAGCTTGAGCTTCGCCAAAGGAACATGCTTAGTCATCATGTCCACCGGGTTCTCCGTTGTTGCTATCTTCTTCACAACAACCTTACCTTTCGTTAAGACATCTCGGATGAAGTGGTACTTGATATTGATAAGTTTCGTCCGCTCATGATAAACTGGATTATACGCCAGAAATATCGTACCTTGGTTGTCATAGTGTATATCAACACTTTTCTGATCCAACCTAAAGTCCAAGAGCAAACCCTGTAACCATATCGCCTCTTTCGCTTCAAAGGTCAGTGCCATGTACTCCGCCTCAGTCGACGACAAGGCCACATGGTCCTGTAGGGTCGCCTTCCAATTAACTGCACCACCTGCAAGCTTAAACAAGTATCTTGCTAAAGGCCTGCACTCATCCAAGTCACCTGCATGATCAGAACCCACATAACCTATGGTTTCACTGCCATTACTGTTCCTCATATATACTATACAAACGTCTGTTGTCCCCTTCAAATATCTAAGGATCCATTTCATAGCTTCCTAATGAGTTTTACCAAGACACTTCATAAAACGACTAACTACACTGACAGCTTGTGAAATATCAGGCATAGTGCATACCATACCATACATAATACTACCCACTGCACTAGAATAAGGAACACGGGACTTATGCTCCTCCTCCTCATCAGTCTGCGGTGATAACTTCACTGAAAGTTTAAAACGATTCGCTAACGATGTACTCACAGATTTCGCTGACTACATATTAAAATATGCTTCAATCTTCTCAATATATTTCTTTTGAGACAGACGTAATAATCCAGCAGTCCTGTCACGCAAAATCTCCATACCCAAAATTTTCTTTGCAGCACCTAAATTTTTCATCTCAAATTCAGCACTCAACTGCCTCTTCAACACATCAATATCAGACATATTTTTTCGCTGCTATCAACATATCATTAACGTATAACAGCAGATATATCAAAGACCCATCATCCAGTCTCCAAAAATAAACACAACTATCCATCTGACTCTTAGAATAGTCCTAACTAGCCATGAAAGCATCAAAGCGCTTATACCATTGCCTAAGAGACTGTTTCAGCCCATATAAAGATTTATGTAACAAGCAAACATGGTCTTCCTTACCCGGAATAGCAAATCCCTCTGGTTGCCTCATGTAAATATGCTCCTCCAACTCATCGTGAAGAAACGCTGTTTTCACATCAAGCTGCTCCAACTTGAGATCCTGTGCAGCAACTAAGGCAAGTAAAATACAAATAAAAGTATGCATTACCACAGGAGAAAATACTTCATTGTAGTCAATGCTCTCCCGCTGTGTAAACCCCTTCACCATAAGTCTTGCCTTATACCTCATTGCCTCGACACCGGGAATACCCTTTTTCCGTTTGTAGACCCATTTACTTGGGTACTTTAACTAGCTCCCATGTCTGATTTCGATGGAGTGATTCTATCTCTTCACTCATAGCCTCTAGCCACTGTGATGACTCATAACTAGCCATTGCCTCAGAGTAAGACGAAGGCTCATCTGTCTCCACATCGTCACCTATAGTCAAAGCATAAGCAATATCTGTATAACCATAACGTACCGGTGGTTTTATTTGCCTTCGTTGTCTGCCCACAGCTAGAGTGTGCTGCGGCTGTACTGGTTGCTCACTATCACCGACTTTAGGAACTGCGGCCTCATCTGCATTCTCAACCTATGTTACCTCCGAGGTCTCCGAAGTCTCCACTTGAAGCTCCACCTCACTTCTGACACCATGTTTGTCTGCTCTGCTGATAGTGTCTCAAGACTCCTTTATCGAAGCATTGCAGTCTCGTCGAAGATCACGTCTCTACTGACTAGAAAACCAGGTGATCTGGGATCAGTGCACCACAGCCGGTAGCCTTTCACCCCATGTGCATAACCCAGAAATATGCACTTCTTCGACCTCGGCTCCAGCTTACCATCACTAGTATAAGCATACGTATGACATCCGAATACTCGTAATCCGAAGTAACCAATAGTTTTCCCTGACCATACTTCCTCTGGAGTCTTCCACTCGATAGAAGACGATGGAGATCTATTAATCAGGTAACATGCCATATTCACTACTTCGGCCCAAAATTCCTTGCCTAAACCAGCATGCGATAACATGCTTCGAGCCCGCTCAAGTAAAGTTCTGTTCTTCCGTTCTGCCACGCCATTCTGCTGTGGTGTCCCAAGTACTGTGCGGTGTCTAACGATACATTCTCTCTCGCAGAATTTGGTAAAGTCTTTACCACAGAACTCCATGCCGTTATCGGTTCTCAGGCACTTGATTTGTTTATCTGACTGCTTCTCAATCAATGCCTTAAATTTCTTGAATCGATCAAACATATCAGATTTGTGCTTCAGAAAGTATACCCATACCTTCTTGGAATAGTCGTCGATAAATGTCAGCATATAACGGGTACCTCCTTTCGAAGGAACCGGAGACGGGCCCCAGACGTCTAAATGAATATACTCAACTGATTGTTTAGTTGAATGAATACCAGTAATAAACTTAATCCCGCGCTGCTTCCCAAAGATACAGTGCTCACATAAGTCTAACTTACTTGTCTTCTGGCCCTTTAACAACCCCCTATCACTCAACATCGTCATACATTCCTCACTCATGTGCCCTAAACGCATATGCCATAAACGAGTCAAGTCAGAATCTGACTCACCTGATGAAACTGCAGCAGCTCTTGTCACGGTCTCTCCCAGTAGATGATAGAGAGAATTCACTTTCTTCCCTTTCATCACTGTCATGGCACCGCGAGAGATCTTCAGCACTCCACCTTCAGTGGTGTACTTACACCCAATATCATCGAGTGTCCCCAGAGAAATAAGGTTCTTCTTGAGCTCCGGTACATGCCTCACATCTGTCAATGTGCAAACCACACCATCGTGCATCTGAATCTGAACTGTCCATATCCCCACAACCATGCAAGCTGCGTTATTCCCCAACAGAACTCTACCACCATCTGTAGCCTGGTAAGTAGTAAACCAGTTCCTATGAGACGTCATATGATAAGAACACCCAGAATCTAGCATCCATTCGTCTCCTGACGAACCTGTAGTCACACATAAAACAACCTCTGCATCACTAATACTCTCCTCAGCAATATTCGCCACACTGCTTGTGGCTTTCTGCTTATCACCTCTGTTTCTTAGCTTAGGACAGTCTCTCCTGATGTGCCCCTCCTCAAGACATTTAAAGCATTTCACGCGTCCCTTGGATTTTTTATGGCGTGATTTAGATCTGCTTTTACCTCAGCTGCTGCTGGACCCCCGCTGTTGCTCTCTGCCACAAATCACTAGTCCTCGCGCTACATCCTACGCTAGACTGTCATCTCACAACTTTCTCTGCCACTCTTTAGAAAACAAGGCGGACTTTACCTTTTCTGAGGTAATTGTAGTACACCCATGCGATAGAGAATCAGTAAAGTGCTCCTATGACTCTGGTAGAGAAGCCAACAACATCATGCCCTGCTCTTCATCTTCAAGTATCTTACCGACATTCTTTAAATACATCATGAGTTTATTAAATTCATCTAGGTGGATTCTGATGGATGTACCTTCAGTATATTTGAATTGGAACATCCTCTTCAGCATGTACAAGCGATTGTTCAATCCCTTCGTTAGATAGAGCGCCTGGAGTTTTGCCCACAACGCTGCGGCATCCTTCTCCTCGCCTACCTCTATTAACACTTCATCCGATAAATTCAACATGATTAGACTCCTAGCTTTCCTCATTAACACATCTTTATTAGCATCTTTCATTGATTCGGGTAACTTAGCCTTGCCCTCCAACGCTTCTACCAAACCCTGAGTTATCAATAATGCCTCCATCTTGAGGCTCCTTAACCCAAAGTTGTTCCTCCCGTTAAACTTCTCAATTTCAGCTTTCATCCCAAACGTAATTGCAGCAACAGAATTCCAGATAATAACCAGACAAGCAAAAGCCCCAAATCACAATCCAGAAATCTGATCCTAAGCTCTGATACCAATTGTTGTAATATAACGCACGAAAATTAACCAGGATCTTGCAAATACGTCAATGCGAAAGCCTAGAGAAAATAACGAGGAATGATAAAGGACACCAGATACAACGTGGTTCGGTCCGAATGTCGGTACCTACATCCACGTGGAGAGCCAGCAAAAACAATCCACTATAATCGGAGAATCGGATTTACAATCACTCAATACTCTCGTGTTTCCCGTACCTAAAATTATACCCAAATCCCTAGCTGTTTATAAATCAAACAACTAAATTGGATATAAAACTCACAGAAGCATAGAACCTTTCGTGTGTCCGCTCCTCGTCCTTTTTCTTCTTCTTTTCATTTGCGACGCGACCTTGTACCGTGCAGCTTTAGCCCTTCGGTTCTCAACTGTTTTTGGAGTCCACTGTGCGCGGCTTCTGAAGGCATCAGAAAAGAAAACAAAACCTAAGTTTTTTTGTTTCTTTCTTTTCTATTTTACTCTGGGCCCACAAGTCAATATAATATAATATAATATATAAGCCCATCTCTTTTGTCTTTTAGTGGCTCTCTTCCTTTCTGAAGAAGAATGTCTTCCTCCTGTACATAATATCAAGAACCGGTCAAAGAGAAAAGATTTGACCTTCTTTACCCATATAATCCAGTTATATGCGCTCCAGATTTTGAAGAAATCAAAATCTTCCAATTGGTTGGATTCCGTATCAAACTCGAGACATAAATAACATGTCTTATCATTATTTAAATGTCTAATCTTGTACGTAATTATGTTAGATCAATTGGAAGTGGTCTCTATTGAATCAAGCTCAAAAAATGCGATTTTGGGCAAATTTCCTGAAAGCGCAAGTGCAGAATTTTACTTAGGAAAGATAACAATTCCCAACTTTTTTGCAATTAAAGCTGAAAATTCAAGCTTTTCTATGTTAAAATCGAAAGTTGACTATTGTAGTACCTTAGTAAGACTAATTTGGTCATAAAATTGGTTGAATTTTATGCACACCCTTGAGAATTGATTAAATTGATTGAAAAAAAAATCTTTTCTCGAATTTTGTTTAGCAATTTTTTGGATCAAATTGGATGAACTGAAAAAGAGAAAAATCTTTGTGGAACAAGAATTAATTTTCGGCATTCTCACTCTCGAGGGTCAATTGCTCAGGTGGATAGATGATGCTTGCTTTGAATTTCATCACTTAGTTGGTTGAGTTGCCCTATCTTGCGATTTCCAGATGCTATCTCTATATGTTGTGGATGAAGTTTAATAAATTGAACTTTATCTAATCTTTGAGAAAATTCAGATTGGATAATATCAGACTTGTTGCCGTTAGTCTTTTGCTTTAAATCTTTATCTCTTACATGTGAGTTGGTTGGATGGTTTATCTCATGATTATCTTGTGTTATCGGTAAAAGAACACTAGAAGTGCCAATATTTGTGTACAACGCTCACTTTGGTGCCAATTTTTTTCGCCGGCTCACTCAAGTGCCAATATTTGTGTTCGGTGATTACTTTAGTGCCAATTCCGGGCAAAAACAATTAGTTAAGTGTCAATTTCGGCCAACCAATACACATGTCATTTTTTATTAATTTCTTTGTACAGATGGCATCCACGAGGCAATTTTCTTTTTGAAATTCAGTACACCAAAAAGCCACCTGGATTTTTAAACTAACAATTAAATTAATTTTTTTAAAATAAAAAATAACCAAAAAATAACTTTTTTTTTAAAAAAATAAAACTTTGCAGCAGCGAGGGCTGCCCTCGCCGCCGCCCCTATCGTCGGCCGCTGATGGGTGGGTGGGTGGGTGCCCAGGGGGTCGCCGAGGCACGGCGACCCCCGTCGGGGCCTCGCCAGGGGTCGAGAGGCCCGGTCATGGCTGGCCGAGGCCTCGCAGACCCCATGGCGAGGCTGACCTCGCCCAAATCTGGGCGAGGTTGAGCGTCGCCATGGTCGGACGTGGCCGGAATCGCCCAGTCACGACCACGACGAGCGGTGGTCTGGCAATTCCGGCCCTTCCCACTTGCCTTCGTCTCCTCGAATTTTTCCAGATTCCCGACACCGCGGGGCTTGGGCGAGGCCGGAATATGATGGGGGAGAGCAGACGAGGTCGAAGAAGAGAAAGACGAGGTGAGTGAAGATGGGGACGAAGGAGAGGAAGACGAGGGTGAGCAGGAACGCGATCCCGAGGTCCGGGAGCTTCCAAACTTGACTCGGATCTAATCAAACAAGCATCGGAGGTCACATCGATCTGGGGAACAAAGATGTTTTGGCACCCTTCTCGGTTCCACCACACTTCAACCATCCTCATAGTTGCGACCACCCAGCCATCGTTAGCTCTCGAGCCATCAACCTCACACCACTCCTCTCAACCATCGTCATCCCGCACGGCCGGGAAGACCCACGACCTCAAGCCCCGATTCCGACTCTCTCTCTCTCTCTCTCTCTCTCTCTCTCTCTCTCTCTCTCTCTCTCTCTCTCTCCTTCTTAGTTCCACCACACTGTAACCATCGTCATCGCCGCCCCCCAACACAAAGCCACCGTCAGCCTTCGAGCCTGTCGTCACCTCAACAAGGTCGGGTGATCCCCGCCTCGCTCAGATCTAGGCCATGCCGGCCGTGCCCCGCCACGACGAGGCTTGACCTCGCCCAAATCTTATTTCACTATGTTCGACTTCCTCGAACATAGTGAAATAAGAAAGCAAAAAAAAAAAAAACGTACATTTTTCATGTGGGCGACATGATTATTACAGGCAATGATAGTGCCGAGATTATGAGACTGCAGGAATTATTATCTAGGGAGTTTGAGATGAAGAACTTGGGAGGTTTGAAATATTTCTTAGGAACCGAGGTTGCTAGGTCGAAGGAAGGGATTTACTTGTCTCAGCGAAAGTATGTTCTTGATCTTTTGACCGAAGTTGGCATGCTAGATTGCAAGCCTGCAGACACTCCTATGGTACAAAACTGTAAGTTTAGAGAGTACCCTAATCAGACGCCTACTAATAAAGAAAAATACCAAAGGTTAGTAGGCCGATTGATTTACTTATCACATACACGTCCTGATATTGCTCATGCAGTAAGTGTGGTGAGTCAGTTCATGCATGCACCTAGTGAGGATCATATGAGTGTTGTGTTGCGCATAATTCGATATTTGAAGTCAGCCCCAGGAAAGGGACTGCTATTTGCAAAAAATGGCCACCTTGAAGTAGAGGGTTACACAGATGCAGATTGGGCTGGAAGTGTGACAGACAGGAGGTCTACATCAGGGTATCTTACATTTGTGAGAGGCAACCTTGTTACATGGAGAAGTAAGAAATAAAAGATTGTAGCTATGTCTAGTGTAGAAGTTGAATTTAGAGGTGTAGCAAATGGGTTATGCGAAATCAAATTGTTTTGTGATAATAAAGCAGTCGTAAACATTGCTCATAATCCAGTTCAGCATGACAGAACCAAACATGTGGAGATTGACAGACATTTCATCAAAGAGAATTTGGATGCAAAAGAGATCTAGTTACCATTTGTGAAGTCCGAACACTAATTAGCTGATATATTGATAAAGGATGTGTCAAGTAGAGAGTTTCATAGCTCACTTATCAAGTTGGGTATCAAAGACATCCTTGCACCCACTTGAGGGGGAGTGTGGCTGTGAGCTATTTTAGCCTATTTGTTAGGAAGTTTTATTGTATATATTTCTTCCTAGTATAGAATCCTTCCTATTGTGTATCTCATAATTAGGGTTGTTTGTTGTCCTATATATATGACAGGATTTAGTATTGTAAATATACAGAAAAAATATTCATTGAATAAAAACAGAGAGTTTTCTTTCTCTTCAATACTAATGACGTGCAAAATAACATGGAAAAATAAAATGCAACATAGACATACAAATATGGGACATACTAATGCTATGACATATTATGCATGGCATCCCCAAGAAATGGTATGGACTCAAATTATATTTCAAATCAAACCACAAGATGTATCCATAGATATGCCAATATCCTAAAGTGGAATTCTGTGATATTCAAGATATTCACAATATAACTTCCGATTCAGATTTTTTTTTAAAAAAAAACTAGGTTACGATTGTCGCGACCCGTCCGAAGCGGACGCGGCTAATGGATTACCGATCGCGGGCCTTCCCCCGCACAAGGGTGCGGATCGCGGGCTTTGTATCGGCGCGGGCCCTCCCAGGCCCATACCAAATCGCGGCGGTAGTATTTTTTTGGGGGATTCGGCGATAAGAGCCGATCGATTTCGACCTTAGTGTGGTCGTGGTGGCAAGTGCAACTTGTGCATGCATTTGGAGTCGCCACCGGTCTTTCTTGGAGGGTAGACCAGAAACCTTATTGACCGATTGGGAGGGATCGATCAATTCTGCAGAACTAGAGATTTTGGGTTCGGGGACTTGGTTACGCTGGTGTCATTACCAACTCCCTTTCGGTACCTAACGCTAATGATTTTCCTAGCTAAGAGTTCATGCAGGTGCAATTTTAGGTGAGGTAGGCTTGATTCAGGGTTTCATGCAGATTGGAAGACTGTTACTATCAATCACCATTAATTTAAATGAAAGCGCAATCAAATATGTAAATAAATCACATCAATACACATCAATTCAAATCGTCATTTTTGGAAGGTTTGGATACCGATTTACCCAAAATACTCCATAGCCAGTTGATTGTGGCCATTTCCTATTTCTGGAATTTTTCTTCATTTTTCGAATTTTTTTTTGAATTTTTTTTATGATTTTCTATTTTTTTTATTTTCTGAATTTTTTTAATTATTTAAAAATATTTTCCGGGCCGGGTTAGACCCGGCCCACGACCCGAACCCGGGTCCAGACTCGCACGCCCACAGCCAAAACGACGCCGTTTTGGTATTTCTTTTATTATTTTTTATCCATTTTTTTATATTATCTGAAAATCCCGCCATCGGACGGTCGAGGAAGCGCCACGTGGCCGCCTATGGCGCGTCCGATCTAACCACAGATCAGACGTCCCGCGGAGTGCCACGCGGCTCCCTCTGGCGCGTCCGATCCTGGATCAGATCGGACGCTCCTCAGGGTGCCATTTGGCACAATGCCGACCGTCAGATCAAAATATTTTTTATATTTTCGAAAATCGTTTATTAATTTTGAAAATCTTTTTTATTTCCCAAAAATCCCAGATCGTGACACATGGCGGAGCCACGGCCGTCCGATCTGGGTTTTGTTGTACACGGACGTGCCCCCCCCAATGCTGACGTGGCTGCCGACGTGGCAAGCCACGTCAGCCGTTGACTGGTTGACCACCGGCGATAGTCGCCGGAGAAGACGGTGAACAGTAACTATTCCGGCGACGAATCCTCGCCGGACGACCCATAACCACGTAAAAACGATGGTTTCAAATCCCGATTTCTTTACCAAACAAACCCTTATCAGATCTCGACCAATCTAAACTCAATTCATGGCCAAAATAACGCCGGGAACCGCCTCAAAAGCCCGGCGACCAAACCGGTTCCGGCGAAGCATTTGCCAATTTTTTTTTTTTTTGCCTTCAAACTCGGTTTCGATCGTTCAGCGAGTATCTAAAGAAAGTCTAGGGACTTACCTGAGCTCATTTCAAGCTTGCCGTCCGCCGTGTTCGCCGGGGTGAGCTCTCGGCCAAACAATGTACGGTGGGGCTCCGGCCATCGTTCCCAACATGGTTTCGATGCAAAATAAAGATGAACCCAGGCTCAGACTAAGTTCTAATGAAGCTTAAGGGCGAGTTTAACACGAATAGAGCTCGGGGATGGCTCGGGCGAGACTCGAGAATTCGAACGCTCACTTTGGCATTTTGTCAAACAGATTCTGTGCAGGTAAGAAAAGAGGAGTCGGGGAGTAAAACCGACCTGCTCGGGATGTTGACGGCAACGACGACCTCGGTGGTGATGAGCAAAGTCCGCTGGAGGTCCGGGGTCGCCACTTTTCCATGGTTTTTCGCTCGAAAAATCATCCGTCCCCCCTCACCGTTCAGCTCGGTCCAAAACCGAGAACCCCCCTCTCCGTGGCCAAAAACCGGCGCTCCTTTGCGCCTTTCTCCCCACCAAATATTGTTCCTCAACCACCTCTCTTTGTCCCTCACTTCAACCTTCCTTTCCTTAAAAAAAATCTGCCCACCATGCCCAATTTTTCCCTTTTCGGTCGCGGTGGGTCTGCAACTAAGTTGCAGACCCGGTTGGACCAGGTCGGGTCGGGTCTGACCCAACCGGCCCGGTTCGACCAATTCGCCCAAATTGGGGCCCAAATTGACCTCCTTTCATGAAATTGAGGACACAATTGGACTCCTTGACATATTTTCTATCAAATATGTGTGTTTTCGCGAATCAATTGATTGAAATTTAGTGAAAACCCCAAATTGCCCTTAGGATCCGAAATTGATTTTTGCTTAATTGACGATCCAAACGACCAAATTAGTCTTAATTGAGGCCACCAATGGATTCAGCATGATGAAAAATATAGGGTAGAGGTGTTTAATTTGAATGGGAATGCCCGTATGAAATTTAATTTCGAAAATTGCGAAACCGGGGACTAAATTGAAAGAAAATTATGCAATTAAGCCCTTTTGTTTAAAATTGATCAAATTGGAGGGCAAATTGACTCAATTGCACTTCGAGACTTTAGAATCCAATGTCATAGCTTATAAAAAGTGAGAATTGAAAATTAAAAGACTCGAAAATGATTTTTTTAGGCTCTGTTCGGGTTTATATTTATGAAGGAACATAGTGACCCGAGCCGAATTTTTGAGATTTAACGTGACACACTTGAAGAGGAAATTAAAAAAAAATTATTGAACATTTTTTTTGTATTTTTCTGACCATGAATGGTATTGTTCTGATTTTTTGGGTATTTTTAATAATTAAATAAATTCAAAAAATTATTAAAAATTACGAAAAATATTTTTTGTTCAAAATTGACTCTTGAGGCTAGGCCAAGGCCTCCAAAGTTGATTTTGTAATTTTATGATTTTTTTTGGCTATTTTTAATTAATTTTTAAAAATAAGAGTCAAAGTAAAAAGAAATTAAAAATCAGGTGTCAACAGCTGCCCCTCTTTGAGAGTGAGCTCGTCAGAGGTTTCTTTCAAAGACAAAATGACACCTGAATCTTGACCGACTTGACTGGGGAAAAGAAATGCTATGACATTGGACCCTTAAGCCTTTTGATGAATGTTCAAATTAATCCCCGGTTTGTTCTTGCAATTTGAACCTGGGCTGAGGGGAGGGTAGTTTACCTGAAGCTCACCTGGCGGATGATGCCCGCTGCGACAACTTTCAAGAAGATACCTAGGATTCGTCATTCAGAATATCCTATGGAGATTAAGCTCTGACATGTATGGTAGGTCATACCATTATGGGATTCCTAACTGGTAGGAACCTAAGGAAGGCGCATCCCACGCTTTGGGATTTGCCAGGGATTTTGATCCGTATGGTAGATCGAGCCTTTGTGTCGATCCTTATGGCGGTATCTACCAATGAGTTGACCCTTCAGACGGTATCTACCTTGGTTTGACCATTTAGGCGGTTTCTACCTTGGTTTGACCCTTTAGGCGATTTCTACCTTGAGTTGACCCTTCAGGCGGTTTCTACCTTGAGTTGACCCTTCAGGCGGTTTCTACCTTGTGTTGACCCTTCAGGCGGTTTCTACCTTGAGTTTGATTTGAAAATGGGTCTCATGACGAGGGTTCTCCATGTCCGATGAGACTGCCTAAATTTTGAAAAGGGGTCTCATAACGAGGGTTCTCCACGTCCGATGAGACTGCCTGATTTTTGAAAAGGGGTCTCATGACGAGGGTTCTCCACGTCTACTAGGATTGCTTGATTTTTTGAAAAGGGATCCTGGGACGAGGGTTCTCCACGTCATGCGAGGACCGCTTGATTTTTGAAAAGGGGTCCTGAGACGAGGGTTCTTCACGTCATGCTAGGACTATTTGATATTTTTGAAAAAGGGTCCTAGGACGAGGGTTCTCCACGTCAAGCTAGGACTGCTTGATTTTTTTGAAAAAGGGTCCCGGGACGAGGGTTCTCTACGTATGATAGGACTTTTTCTTTTAAAAGGGTTTTTCTTCCCCCCCCCCTTTTTTTTAGAGATCCCGAAATTCGTCGAGAATTTAGTTTTGACGCAGTAAAAGATTTTATTTTGACAAAGCCTCACTTGAGTCTGTTGAGGCGACATTCTGGGAGCTGGGTTCTCCAGGTATCCTGCAGAAGTTTGAGCCTGAAAGATTTTTCTACACCAAGAAAACGTTAGTAATCTTTAGGAAGACCACGGCTGTCCATTTGACAAAAACCGTATGACTTAAGTTTTAATCGTGAAATGTGCATTTTGATGCTGGAGGTTATCCAAAGCATTCTTGCAACATGTAAATGTGATCACAAATTCCTTGCATGGAAAATCTGGATCAACAGTTTGAAAATTCCAAAAAGAGTTTGTTCAAAACATCAATTGGAATATTTCTCGACAAGGAGGTCTTCTTACCTGTTTTGAGATAGTGGTTTTTTTATAGGGGATGCACTCAATTCCCTACTAACCTATGTCTAGGTTTCAGGCTCATTCGCAACGCATACATTTTGATCGGTCGGGAGGTCTTCCACGGGACCGTAATGTTGGGCTTGGTATTGGTCTTCAAGGGGGACTCATTTTTGAGTCAAGGCCATTGAACGAAAGTTTTCATCATCTGCTCCGGGTTTACAAGTCAAGAACCCTGCAAAATGAGAAAGAAATAGTCTTTCTCGTACTTCTTCGAGCTAAGCTATATGTTAACCCAAGTGTCTTAGTCAGAGAAGACTGTTTCAGGGTTATGATGTTGGTAGGATTGGGGACCGAAAAAGGCTTGTTTTTGGCCCAGAAATTACGAAGAGTTTGACATTGGTGATCATTGCAAATTTTCCACCTGCCCTTTCCTCTCTACACCTTCCGTTTTTGAGGTGTGCAACCGTTCTCGAGGTGTGCACAAATTCTTTAGCGGGTGTCTCTTGTTGCGTTCAGAGAGCGACTCTCTCTATGTCTTTGTTCGGCGCTTGGCACCATTTGGGGAGCAGCCCTTTTGGATTTGGCTCCTTCAGGGATTTCCTCTTTTCCCATCCGGCTTCATTGTGGATCAATCAAACAACTTACACGAGCATCGGCCTTGCTTTTACCAGGCACTTTGCTTTTTTCTTAATGCCGTGGATTTTCCTCATTCATTTTTGAAATCCCACTTTTTCTCATCTTCATGGGATCATGTTAGACATATAGTCTAAACATGCTTTAAATATCAGTCCGGGAATTCTCTTCGTAATCCCTGAGTCTTAAACTCTTCAATTTTTGAAGTGGTGCGGCATCCGTCTTGGAATGATCACCAATGGGTTCATGAAATGAATTTGCAGGCTCAAGTTGGCTGTGCAAAGGATTCAGTGTGTGGGATAAAGAAATGAATGCTTCACGTCATCCTATGGCATTTGAATTACCATATAAACAACACACAAAGATTAATGTTAGTCCGAGCAAGGAAATTTCTAACCATTTTCTCCCGATGCCGCTGGACTTGCTCCCTTTTTGCCCCGATGTGGGGTGGTTCTTGACAGGGTTGAGAATGAAAATCGACGTTCGAATGGGTTGTCAATGGTCACCTGTAGTATTTGGGGATATGAAACGAATGCCTCCGTCGTCCCAATCCATGTAATTGCTGCGAATGGTCCCTACTTCCGTAGGTTCAGATTTTGCTATCTGATCCGCTTCACTTCTCTCTCAAGTGTGTATAGGACGTGTTTGGATTAGGCTTTGCCTCTCGTCTTTTGAGAAAACGTCCTTGTTGACACCTAATTTTTGACCATCTATTATTGTGATTTGCATATTAAAAATTAATTAAAAATAGAAACAAAAAATCATAAAATTGTAAAATCAACTTTGGAAGCCTTGGCCTAGCCTCAAGGACCAATTTTGAACAAAAAATATTTTTTGGTATTTTTTTAAATATTTTTCGAATTTATTTAATTATTAAAAATACCCAAAAAATCAAAAAATACCATTCGTGGTTAGAAAAATACACAAAAATATTCAATAATTTTGTTTTAATTTCCTTTTCAAGTGTGTCACTTTAAATCTTGAAAATTCGGCTCGGGCCAATATGTTCCTTCACAGACATAAACCCGAGCCGAGCCAAAAAAATCCTTTTTGATTCTTTTAATTTTCAATTTTTACTTTTTATAAGTTATGACATTGGATTCTAAAGTCTTGAAGTGCAATCGGGTCAATTTGCCCTCCAATTTGATCAATTTTAGCCAAAATGGCTTAATTGCACAAAAATCTTTCAATTTAATCCCCGGTTTCACGATTTTTGAAATTAAATTTCATACGGGCATACCCACCAAAATTAAACACCTCTACCCAATATTTTTCATCATGAGGAATCCATTGGTGGCGTCAATTTTGACAAATTGGTTTGTTTGGACCATCAATTAAGCAAAAATCAATTTCGGATCCTAAGGGCAATTTGGGGTTTTCACTAAATTTCAATCAATTGATTCACGAAAATACCCATATTTGATAGAAATCGTGTCAGGGAGTCCGATTTTGGTGTCAATTTCATGAAAAGGGGTTGACTTGAGGCCCAATTTGACGAAATTGACCGAACCGGGCCGGTCGGGTCAGGCCCGACCCGACCCGGTCCGGACCGGGTCTGCAACTCAGTGTTGCAGACCCACCGCGCCGAACGTAAAAAAAAAAAATAAGAGGAAGGTGGGGGCGTGTTTTTGGCGAAAAGGCCGCGGACAATGGATCATGGGGACAAAAAGCAAGCGGCGGAGTGGCGGAGACGACCACAAAGGCCGATCGGCCACAGAAAAGCGAGGGTGGAGCTCGGTTAAGGGAAAAAGTTTTGGCCGAGAGAAAGGGGAAGCTTTTTTTAGGCAACCGGCATCGAAGGAGCTTCCTCGAGACTTTAGTAGCCCGGACCGATCATCACGAAGACATTCTTGGGCGTCGCCGAGCCCATGACAGGTCTGTTTTACTCCCCGACTACCCTTTTCTTATCCGCACGGAATCTGTTTGACAAAATGCCTAAATGGGCATTCGAATTCCCGAGCCTCGGCCGAGCCTCTTACGCGCTCTATTTGTGCTAAACTCACCCTTAAGCTTAATTAGAGCTTGTTCTAAGCTGGTGTTCATCTTCTTTTTGCATTGAAATGTGCCGAGGGACCGTGGCCGAAGCTCACCGAGGTTTATCCGAGCATGGAGCTCGGTCTGGCGCGAACGGAGGTCGGCAAGCTTCAAATAAACTCAGGCAAGCTTCTTGACATCCCTTTGATGCCATTTGAACGTCCAAAATCGGGTTTAAAGCAAAAAAAAATTTCTGCAAACACCTCGCCGGCGCCGGTTCGGACGACGTCCGTTTGGTCGGTTCCAGGCGTTGCTTTCGCCATGTTTTCGTCGGATATGGATGTGGGGTTCGAGGGAGTTCGATAGGTGTCAAAATCGCGGCTCCAAACGTGGGTTTTTACGTCAGTTTTGGTTTTTCCGGCGAGATTTCCGGTGACCTCGCCGGAAATTCTACTGTTCATCATCTTCTCCGGCGAGGTCGCCGGTGGGTCAACGGTCAAACTGCCGACGTGGCACGCCACGTCGGCAGCCACGTCAGCGTTGGCGGGCCCGGGCCGATTAAATCAAAGCCCAGATCGGACGGCCGTGGCTTTGCCACGTGTCGCGATCTGGGAATTTCGGAAAATAAAAAAAATATTTTCAAAATTAATAAATGATTTTCGAAAATAATATTAATAATAATCCGACGGTCTAGAAGTTGCCGCGTGGCTCGATCTGAGCCGTTCGTTCCCAATATATGAAACGACGCCGTTTTGATCGTGGAGGAGGCGGGCCAGGTCTGGGTCGCGGATCGGGTCGTGGGCCGGGTCATCCGACCCGGTCCGGATAATTTTTTTATATTATTATTTTTAATAATAAAAAAATCAAAAATCAATAATAAAAAAATAGAAAATCATAAAAAATTCAAAAAAATTCGGAAAATTCAGAAAAATTCTAAAAAATTCCAGAAAATAGGAAATGGCCACATTCAACTGGCCACGACCTGTTTTGGGTCTTTTGACCCCCGATCTTTCCAAAAATGACGGTTTTGCCCTTCCGGCAAATCGTCTTAAAAAAAAATTCTAAAAAATCCAGGAAAATCCCAAAAAATAGGAAATGGCCACAATCAACTGCCCAAGACTCATTTCGGGTGTTTTGAACCCCGACCCTTCTTAAAATGATGATTTCGCCCTTTGGGCGAATCGTCTTCCAAAAATTGAAGAAAAATCAAGAAATTCCAAAAAAATTCTCAAAAATGGGAAATGGCCACAATCAACTGGCCATGGAATATTTTGGGTAATTCGGTATCCAAACCTTCCAAAAATGACGATTTTGCCCTTCGGGCCAATCGTCCCCAAATCTTCCCATTTTACCCCTGGTCCGAAGTCACACCTTCCTTAAGCCTTTATGGTTATACTAGGAAGCCATTGATCTGAATTGATGTGCATTGAAGTGATTTATTTATTTACTTGATTGCGCTTTCATTTAAATTGATTGTGATTGATAGGAACAGTCTTCCAATCTGCATGAACTCTTAGTCAGGAAAATCACTCGCGTTAGGTACCGAAAGGGCGTTGGTAATGACACCAGCGTAACCAAGTCTCCGAACCCAAAATCTCTGGTTCCGCAGAACTGATCGATCTCTCCCAATCGGTAAGTAAGGTTTCCGGTCTACCCTCCAAGAAAGACCGGTGGCGACTCCAAATACATGCACAATTTGCACATGCCACCACGACCACACTGAAGGTCGAAAGCGATCGACTCTTATCGTCGAAGAATACTCCCGCCGCGATTTGGTATGGGCCTAGGAGGGCCCGTGCCGATCCAAGACCCGCGATCGGTAATCCATTAGCCGCGTCCGCTTCCGGACGGGTCGCGACAGCTGGCGACTCCACTGGGGACTTTGTTCTAGAACCTATGGTTCTAGACCTCAAGTGGACTTAGGCCGTAATTAAAACGCTGAGTGATTTTTCTAACCCTGCAGGCGCTCTTGAAGGTGAGGTAAGTCCGCTCACGATAGGTGTTATATGTTTTTGCAGATTGGAGTAATAAGGGGGGTTGTCTGTGATTAACTTTATTTTATGCAGGTTGGGCGTAGGAATATATGTTGTGTGGATGATTTGAAGTACTGATTGATAAACTGTTGTGCATGAATTGCATTATGATGATCACGACACATGGACACACACAATCGCGCCTAAAACCCCAGGCGCCGCCTTTAGGAACACAACAAAAGGAATTGAAAATGGAATCTCCGTGGGGAAAAACACGGGGTAATCCACTTTTCAATTCCGCTCGCTTCGAACTATGGATCGAGTCCCAATGCAACGATAGCTGTGCAATGGAATCGGCTCTTTCTAGAACTCGAGGTGGGAACCTTAACCTTAGGTGCCAAACCCTCTGATTTTTAGAAGTTCACCATCACTTGTCTCATGCGCATGTCTTTGGGCGGTTGGTACACCTAAAACCGGACATAAGTCGACGAGTTTGGTTGGTAAGACTCTCTATCCCTCAAATCTATTACAGTTCATATAAATATAGGCATTTCATTCATTGCATTCTGGTGATTAGATTAAATGCCATTTCAAGGATAGATGTGTGTGTTTTTCCCAAACGTCCTTGATAGAAGACGAGGAGGATGATATCCCATGGCGAACACCGAGTGAGCAACAAAAGAGCCTACTATGGACATTATTGAGATATCGTCCAATGAAGATGACGAGTTGGGGCAAGTGATCCGGAAGTCACAGATCGAACTTGGGGCATCCTTAAACGTTAGGATCACATTCCTTTGTTTCATTTTCCATTACTAGTCCTCTTATATTGGGTTTATTTTTATCGAGGCTTTCTCTATCTCACCCCTTAGAGTGATTGTATTAGGGATCTATTGGTGTATACATTCAGATGGAACTTGGTTGTATTTCTTTTGACGGGTCATGGGAATGTGATAGTGGCATTTTCTCTAATCATCCGAATACTCCCAAGTCAAGTTTATAATTCCTTTAGAGGAAATTAAAATTGGAAATCTTGCACTACCTTTTTGGTCGTATAGGGTAATCTAACCCCAATTTCGCTAGAAGGAATTATACACTTGAATTGGTCCATGCATGTCATACGTCACTGGTAATCCACGATAATTGATCAAGAGTATCGGCGTTGTTTCGAATTTAATGACGAGATAGATGTCCAAATTGCTCTCGTTCTTAACAAAACGGCCTTGATTTGGATGCCGTATTTTCAATTAAATTTAAAACACGTCATTATGCCTTGCGCTTTTGACTAATTCGTTCTCCTCGAAATTGATCAAAAGCGATTATCGTGAATTACATTCCTTTCAATAGTATGCTTTCCTTCGAGGAATACTGATAAAAAAACTTTTTGCACAAGATTAAAACCCTTGTAAAAGTTTTTGTCCTTATTAATCACGAGCAAGCATAAGATTGAAAGGGGTTTATGCTTTCCTTTTTCAAATTATTCCTTCTGATTCTGTCTTTTCATTTGCAGGTAAAAAATAGGTAATAGAGAGAAATCTTTTCCTGGATAAGTCTGAGGCTATTCTTTCATCTGATCATGAGCAAGTTAGAAAATCAGGACATATTTGCTCAACTTATTGATATTATGGTTCAGCTCACCCAAGTTGAAGATGTTCGGATGCTCGAAGAAATGGACCATATAAAAGCTAAAACACACACACAGGAGCTTTCATTCATTCTTGCTCAATTGAAGGATTCCAGAAACAGATCATATAGTTCATCGGGGTGGAAAAGTAAAGCCGAAGTGAGCCCTAATTAGTGACACAAAAGAGCCCAGCTGACCCTCCATATTATTGATTCTCTGCCTGCACTCGCTGCTCCGCATATCAAGGTCCGCAAGCTGGAGAAGAAGACGCTTGCACTCATTCTTAAGCTCAGCAACCTTGGCTCCGTGATCTTCAGCAGCGAGTTCCAGATCCCAAACTAGTTCCCTTCCACGGGATACGTCCTCGGTAACACGATCGAGCCTCTCTTCCAGCCACTCACTTTGAAACTTCAGCATGATATTACGACGGTCATGTTCATAGGTGGTCAAGCACATAGCCAGTCGCTCCACCAAATTTCCTCGCTCACGTAGCAACGTTGAGACCCGCTCGTTGGCGGACTCTATAAGTTTATTGTGGCTATCAGCCACGAAGTTAGTCAGCACCAAATGGTCGCATCGGTCCTCATAGCGGGCTCGCAAGACACGAGCCACGGTAACTTCCCGATGAGCGGTGCGGTAGACCTCCAAGGAGTTTGTAAATAGGGCTGGAAAAGCTCTATATTCCCTCCCCAACATAGTACCCTCGAGGGAAGTGATATCCAGGTCCCCAAACATGACTCGGATTTCATCCTCTGTTTCAGGATGATCAGCCATGTGAGCATAACCTCGACCCATGAGATTATAGAATTTTTCCCATTGAGCCAAAGTTTCAGCTGAAAAGGTGTGAATGGAAGAGGAGGCCATTTTGGAAGGAGAGATGCGTAGTAGAGCGACTAGAAGATGAAAGCAGGTTATATGGGAACGTTAATCTCCCAAACACTAACTCCGTGCTTTTGTAGCGTCTCGAGAATGAAGAAAAGCAGCAGCAATAATGCTTGTGGAGCCGGGGTAAGTAGTAAAGCAGGGGCCGCTCCTCCCGTGAATCACGACACCCGCCTCGATCCGCGATTTCAGGTCTGACGAGTCTGAAAAGTTGTAAAAGCATTGTCTATGTCACCATTATTGAATGGGAGCGGGAGTCGAGCGCAAATATCGAAGAAGCCGCGATAGGGTTGATAGTCTTGGCATGATGAAAAGCTGAGCGAGTGGTAAACATAGTTCAGTCTTTTGGGAAACGTGGTGGGGACAAGTTTGGCTACCGAGGAAAGGAAAGCGATCCGAGGTCCCTCCACAATAGAAAAGCAAGGAAAAGGACAAGGCGAGGAATCCAAAGTCTTTAAAGGAGTGCTCGCCTGGTGATCGTCTTCCATACTCGAAGGGAGTCTCCTGAATAGGCAAAGTCACTCAAAGGAAAGTTTAGAGAGAGTGAACGTACGAAGAAGATTACAAGACCCTGAGTGAATAAAAAAGGACGAACAAACCTCTTCTTGATCCAGTATGTTTAACAGTCATAGTCATTTGTTGGAGATGACTGACCCAAATGTCCTAGGTAATGTGCAGTTGGGAGACCTCGAAGTCTTTGGGATCGAGCCAGATGTCGAAACCATGCTACCCAACCCTGCTGGCAACGAGGTTCAGGATCAGGGCAGCGACGATGACAGTGGTGGCGACGACGACAGTAGCAGCAACAACAACGACAGCGGCGATGTCCCACCTCACGGAAGAAGACGTCGCCGGCCCTATACTGAGAAGGAAATCCAGATACTTGAAGCCGCCTTCAATAAGTGCCGTTACCCGAATACGAGACGAAGAAGAAAATTAGCCCGGAAATTAGAGATGGAACCCTTAAGGGTCAAGCACTGGTTTCAAAACAGACGGGCTAGATCAGTGGTTCGGGGAAAGTGTCAAGAGCTCGAAACTCTAAAAGAAGAACACGCCAAGCTTCGAGCAGAAAACATGTGGTATAAGGAAGTCCTCATCAACACCGCTTGCCTTAACTGCGGTGGTTCTATCGACACTCGCGAAATGTTCCGTGATAAGTTTTCTATGAGAATCGCAGGTGGTCGTCCACCACCCCACTCCCTCAAACCATCTTTTGAAAGAGGGGAGGCGCGTCACTACAATTTCCCTGACAATGGGCTTACTATCACCACAGACCAGTTCGAAGTCAACCAGCTTCCCCTGCAACAACCTCTGGCACAACCAGACCCTGCCGAGAGTAAATCGGGGAATGATCACCGAGTCATGGATGCTATCCTGAGTCGCCAAAAGAAGTTCATATGGTCTCCAGAGCTTCACAGAAAATTCCTTGATGCGGTTCACCAAATAGGGAATGACTCATTATGTCCAACACGCGTACATGAGGTCATGAATGAACCGGGGCTCGCTAGAAGGTTAGTCGTAAACCACCTTAATGGTTACCGAAGGACACTAAGACGGCGTCATGCCGCACGGCGCCTAGAAGAGTCCGACTCGAACTTGAACATTAGGTACGGCCACAAACACAATAGCCATGCCTCAAGAAGAGCCATGCCGAGTCTCGACACCAACCAAGCTGGTAGCTCTACCACCAACTGTTGGAGAATTGGTCAAGGTAGCCCTATCAGTCATCTTAATGTTCCTCAAGAATACGTGCCACCGGTGCAACAAATATACACTTCTCTGCTCGAGCAGCAGCCGTCCACCGGCGCTCTTCCTGCTGCTGATCCACCCACGACGTCTAATGTTCAGGAGTTCGCCCAACTAGGGCGTATGTTTTCAGATGATCCAATGGGGGGATACTTCGAACAATTTTGCTTCCTTGATCCCTGAGTGAGACATGCTTTGGTAAGAAAAAGGTCGACCCTGCTCTTTTCTTCTCAAACAAAGATGGTGGTCACAGTTCGAAGAATCCATCAGGAGGAGGCTAGCAAACCTTCACGGCCATGATCTGGAGTCGATGACCACGCACCTGAACCCAGACGTGATGGGTTGGTGACCGAACATACCCAAAGAAAGGGGGGCTTGTACACAAGTAGAATTTATTTCTTATCTGCGCATTGTAAAGTTTCAATCGGAGCAGTTCTTTTCTTCTTTAAGGCCTAAGGTTGATTTCACACAATGATGCCTGCTAACATCATCATGTTTAGCTACAACAATCTTTTGTCATAATGGGTTCGAGGTAAATCGACCAAACGCAAGAAGGCAAATGTGACAACATAGGTTACGAACAGAACGTGAGCGGGCTCGAAAGCGGAAAGATCGCCAGTTGCCTCAAACACTATGATTGCGAAACCAAGGGCAATATTGAATCTTGCGAAGGATAAGGGAAAATGTACATACACTCTCATTTATTGCACTTAACAGGAGACTTTACAAACAGACTACTGAGGTGGAACCGTAAATCCAAAGTGAGTTCTAATGAGCGTCACAAATGAGCTCAACTGATTCTCCATGTTGTCCATGCTCTGCCTACAACCAGCGCTTCGAGGATCAAAATCTGCGAGTTTGAAGAAAAGGAGACGACATTTCTCCTTAAGCTCATTCACCTTGGCCTCATAGTGCCCCGATTCATGCTCCAAATCCTAGGCAAGCGCTCTCCCACGGGCTATATCCACTGTCAGATCGTCAAGCGTTTCCTCCAACCATGTGCACTAGAGCCTCAGCATGAGATTGTGCTGGTCTTGCTCAAGAACGGTTTGACAGAGAGCCAGACGCTCTATCAAGTTGTCCCTCTCACGGGCCAACAATGAGACCTGGGCGTTGGCATATTCAGCAACTCTCTTTTGGTTATCAGTCGTCAGCATGGCCAACACCAAGGAATGAGCTCTGTCTTGATAGCGGGCTCGCACGATGCTAGCCAAAGTGACATCCCGGCTAGCGACGTGGTATGCCTCCAAGAAATTGTTGAAGAGAGTTGGGAAGATCACAAACTTCCTTTGCAGTTTCGTACCTTCGATACACACGGTGTCCAAGGCCGGGATCAGAGTACGTACTTCAACCTCGGCTTCAGGATGATTATTTATAAAACCATAACCTCTACCCAGGAGATGATAAAATCTCTCCCATTGGGTTGAAGCTTCGGTCGAGACAGCAGGAACAGGAGAGGAAGCCATCTACGATTCAACGGCAGAGAGGAGAAGGAATGATGGGGGAGTGTTTGAGAGGTTAGATCGAAGTGTTAATCTTCTCGATATCAACCTCTCGCCCTTTAGCGCTCGAACGAGAAAGGAAAAGTTGCAATAATTTCTTTATACGCGGCCGGGCTAATCAAGCCTCATTAATGCATCCCTGGTGAGTCACTGGTCCACCTCTGTCCCGTGATTTCGGGCTTAGAAAAGGTAATAGCGCCGAAAGGTTGGCAGACCTATCGCTTTGGAGACCGAGCTAGGGGGACAGGCGTAATGCTCGATAAAGCAAAAGTCGACACGGGAAATCTGCACGCTCCACTCAGGCAAGAGAGAGTAAGAACAGACGGGGGGAATCACGAAGTCTCGAAAGGAACGCCCGTCAGACACTTGTTACTCGATTTCAAAGGGACGCTTCTTGGAACACGCCTAATCTCTGATAATTACGGAGAGGGCGAACATCTGAGAAAGGGTGGAGAAAATTGAGCGAACGAAGACCAGGAAAAGACATTTCGACCCAAAATGTTCAAGGGGTACCGTCATTTGTTGGAAACGCCTGACCTAAATGTTTCCGAACTTGAACGGCTAGAGGAATTTGAAGACCTTGGAAACGAATTCGTCACGAAGGATATGGAAATCGACTCGGCCATCCAGGAGACTCAAGCCCTCAGCGACCAAAACGCCAGCGACAATGATCCGCGCCAGAAAGGAAAGTGTCGCCAGTTCCACACTCCGGATGAGGTCCAGGTACTTGAAGCTGTCTTCAGTGGATGCCCTTTCCCGGACACAGAACAGAGGAAGAAGTTGAGCCAAAAACTAGGGACGAGCCCTTTGAGGATCTTGAATTGGTTTCAAAATAAGCGAACCAAGCAGAGTAAGCAGTACAAACGATGGGAGACCGCGTTTCTAAAGGAACAGAACGAGAAGTTTCGAACAAAGAACATGAGGTATGAAGAAGTTCTTAGCACTATTGCCTGCCCTAACTGCGGTGGCCCTACCACTCTCAGTAGATTGTTTCCCGTTAAGCCTTCTACTAGGATCGAAAATACTGGTGATGTGCATGAACAAATCAACCCCACAAAGATAGTGCCAGTGCCTTCTGAAGGAGGGAATATATGTCACTATGATGAGAGTCACCACGTCAGAGCCCAAGAGTCTCCTCCACAACGACTTCTGGCAAGATCAAATCCTGCTCGAGAAGGGTTAAAGATCAGCCGTCAAGCTGTCGACGCTATTCTGAACCAAGAGAAGAAGAGTTTCACTTGGCCCCTTGAGCTTCACCGCAAGTTCTTAGACGTGGTTCGGCGAATAGGGCTCGACTCAGCACGCCCGAAGAAAGTAATGGAGGCCCTGAATGCACCAGAACTTACCAAGGCTATGGTCTCAAATCACCTCGGTTGTTACAGAAGAGCGCTAAGACAGCGTCATACTAACCTCGGTTACAAATCCAACACTTATTGGGGAATTGATCAGAATATCCATCTGAGTCATCCCAATTTTCTTCAAGAGTGTGTGCCACGGATGCAGCAGGTGCAGCACCCATCCGTCGCTATTTTTCCGCTTACTAATGAGCTTTCTGCGCTTAGTGCTCAAGGACTTGCCGAACTAGGGCATGTGGTTTCAAAGGATCTAGCAGGGGAATGCGTTGAGCATTTTTGTTTCCCTAATTCCCAAGTAGGAGATGCTTATGGGGGTCAATCGGTCAACTTCCCTCTCATATTCTCGAGAAGGGATGGAGGTTCCAGTTCGAAGAACCAGTCGGGCGATACTACCCAACTCACACATCAATATTTCGAAGGATCAGATGATTTCTTCGATGATCAGTCAGTGATATTTCGATCCAAAATGTTCCAAGGATACCGTCATTTGTTGGAAACGCCCAACTTAGAAGTCTCCGAGCTTGAACTGCTGGAAGAATTTGAAGATCACGGGACCAAATCCGGCACGATGGTCATGGAGATTGACACTTCCAACGATGAAACCCAAGGTTGTGGTAATGAAAACAATGTCCATAGCAGTGATCAGCGTCAGAAAGGAAAACATCCCCTTCATCGTACTTCAAGTCGAGACTGGGAGCTTGATTTTTTCTTTGAGGAATGCTCCCATCCAGATGAGAAGCAGAGGGCTGAGCTAGGTCGAGAGTTAGGGTGGGAGCCTTGGAAGGTCAATAATTGGTTTTATAACAAACGAGCCCGGCTGAGGAATCTACGTAAACAGCAAGAGTTAGCGATTCTGAAGGAAGAAAATGAAAAGCTTCGAACAGAAAGCGCTAGGTATGAGGAAGCGCTGAGCAATGCCACTTGCCTTGATTGCAGTAACCATATTCTCATCAGTGAAATATTCTCCGAAGAGCCACTTCTAGATATTTGTAGTACTCATATGTTACAATGCCTTTCGCAATGTCTTCCGGTGCAGTCAGATACCATCGAAGGCTTACAAGAGCAGTTTCCAACACAATCAGATCTCATAGAGATTAGTTGGCAAGCTGTTCTTGTTGGCAAGAAAGCTCGATTTTCTTGGACTGCTGAACTCCATCACAAATTTGTTGATACAGTTCGACAGTTGGGGATCGACACGGCACGATCAACGCGCATACACGAAATCATGAACGTGCCGGGACTCTCTAAAGTTAACGTCGCGAGCCACCTGGGATATTTCAAGAGGTTGCTAAAAGAGGGACGGGTGACACTAAGCTCGGATGGAGCTGGTTCGAACTTAAATGTTGGTCATGACTGCAACCACGATGATTGTAGAGCCAGGAACACCCAATCGTGTTTCAGTATTGACGAGACCAGCAATCGTGTCGCCGACTCCTCTAACCCAAATCAGAACGCTCCACCAAGTAGTCTCAATACCCCTCAAGAGTATATACCGCAGTTCCCGCAAATAGGAACTCCCCAATTTGAGTACCAACCTGTTGCTAGTGCTCTTCCCACGGCGAATCCAACATTTACATGGGACATGTCTACAGATTTGCCGGTCAACAAGGGAGGTTCCAGCTCGAGGAATCAGATCATCCAAGGCGAAAGTGATTTATCGCCAGCGGTCAGTGATACTCGACTTGAGCATCAATGGCTCGGAGATTCGAGCGATTTCCTTGGGGAGGAACTCAATTTCTGGCTCGATCAGTCTGAAGCTAGCGGACTCTTGCAATAGTGATACAAAGCCGACGATCAGGTGTTTGATTCAAGGCGAGATTGTAAAAAAAATGCTCGGAGAAAAGAGGTTGAATAGCCTGAATGAATGTATTGGCAATCCCATTGTAAAGCTCCCATGGGAGCATTTCTCATTTACGCTTGAAACTAGTCGTACGAGGATCCGCCTTACCTTTCGAGCATCTTTAAGCTCAGGGGCGAGCTCCCCAAGCGATGATCATCGTTCACAAAACATAATGGAATCCATCCCTTCAATGCAAAATGCATCTGGCCGCGAAGCCACCCATTTGGTAAAACGATGTATCGTTCCTAAACGATCTCCAATCGGATACCGAAGTAATGTCTTCTTTCTTTTCCTTCTCAGATGATAAACATGGATAAATCACTCAAGGAGTATGCGTTCAAATAACAGAACAGACGCTGCCCAGCTGGGGGCAAAGGAACCATCGATGTTGCAAACACTCCAAGCATAGATAGAAGGATTAGATAGATATTGTTCAGGAGGGAATGCATACCAAGAGTAAAGTCGTATTGTCCCAATTTGTCGGACACTTGGAAGTACGAATTGACACTTATTTTCTAATCCTTGATAGGAACTCGTCATCAATGTGGACAGGTTTCCACAACCCTAGTGCACTCACTGAAGCACAAAACCAAGGGTAAGGTGTATCGTTCCAATTCTTGTGAAATTGGCGAACATACAATGACATGTGTCTTTCATATCTCCAGGGATCTCCAACCACGACGGACAGGCAAGTATCCCTTTTTCCCAATTCGTTGAAGATAAAAAAGGTGTTAGGATTCTTTCAATCGTTATGTCTGAAAAGAGGCATCGAATTTTCAAACTCATAGACACCCACAATGGAAGCTGGGAGGTTGTCTAAACACGAATGAAGCATGCATGGTACACCATAAAATTCCCTTGAAGGAAAATTTTTTGAGAAAACAAAAGAAATTCCCCAACAAGATGTTGTTCAAAACATTCAAAAGGACGTTTTCTCAAAAGACGAGAGGCGAAGCCAAATCCAAACACGTCCAACACACACTTGAGAGATGAGTGAACCAGATCAGATAGTAAAATCTGGACCTACGGAAGTAGGGATCATTCGCAGCGATTACATGGGTTGGGACGACGGAGGCATTCGTTTCTTATCCCCAAACACTACAGGTGACCGTTGACAACCCCCTTTGAACGGCGGTTTTCATTCTTAACCCTGTCAAGAACCACCCCACACCGGGGCAAAATGGAGGTGAGTCCAGCAGCATCAGGAGAAAATGGTTAGAAATTTTCTTGCTCGGACTAACATTAATCTTTGTGTGTTGTTTATATGGTAATCCAAGTGCCATAGGATGATGAGAAGCATTCATTTCTCTATCCCACACACCGAATCCTTTGCATAGCCAAGTTGAGCCTGCAAAATCATTTCATAAACCCGTTGGTGATCATTGCACATTCCAAGACGGATGCAGCATCACTTCAGAAACGAAGGAGTTCAAGACTTAGTGTTTGCAAAAAAATTCCTAAGTTAATGCTTAACCTTGTTAGACATTTGATCATAGGTCTAACACGATCCCATGAAGATGAGAAAAAGTGGGATTTCAAAAATGAATGAGAAAAATCCACGACATCGAGAAAAAGCAAAGTGCCTGGTAAAAGCAAGGCCGATACTGGTGTAAGTTGTTTGATTGACCCACAATAAAGCCTAGATGGGAAAAGAGGAAATCCCCGAAGGAGCCAAATTCCAAAAAGGCTGCTCGCCAAATGGTGTCAAGCGCGGAATAAAGGCGCAAAAGAGAAAGGACAGGTAGCAAATCTGCAATGATCACCAATGTCAAACTTTCCAAGAATTTTGGGCCAAAAACGAGCCTTTTTCTGTCCCCAATCCTACCAATGTTACGACCCCGAAGGAGTCTTCTCTGACTAAGACACTTGGGTTAACATATAGCTTAGCTCGAAGAAGTACGAGCAAGACTATTTCTTTCTCATTTTGCAGGGTTCTTGACTTGTAAACCCGGAGCAGATGGTGAAGATTTTCATTCAATGGCCTCGACTCCAAAGCGGGTCCCCTTTGAAAGCCGATATCCAAGCCTAACATTACGGTCCCGTGGAAGACCTCCCGATCGATCAGAATGTATGCGCTGCGAATGATCCTAAAACCTAGGCACAGGTTAGTAGGAAGTTGAACACATTCCTTACAAAAGACCGTTATCACAGAGCGGTGAGGAGCCCTCTTGGATGAGAAATTCTCCAATAGATGTTTTGAACAAACTCTTTTTGGAAATTTCAAATTGTTTGATCCAGATTTTTCGTGCAAGGGATTTGTGATCACATTTGCATGTTGCAAGAATGCTTTGGATAACCTCCAGCATCAAAACGCACATTTCATGATTAAGACTTAAATCATACGGTTTTGTCAGATGGACAACCGTCGTCTTCCCTAAGGTTGCTAATGTTTTCTTGGTGAAGAAAAATTTTTCGGGCTCGAACTTCTGCAGGATCCGTTGGAAACACCAATCTCCCAGAATGTCGCCTCAACAGACTCAAGCAGTCTCATCGGACGTGGAAAACCCTCGCCATGAGACCCCTTTTCAAAGCAACTCAATGGTAGATACCGCCTAAAGGGTCAACTCAAGGTAGAAACCGCCTGAAGGGTCAAATCAATGGTAGATACCGCCTGAAGGGTCAAAATAATGGTAGAAACCGCCTGAAGGGTCAATCAAAGGTAGAAACCGCATGAAGGGTCAATCCAATAGTGAAAATCACTTAAATGGTCAACTCAATGGTCTGATCCACCATACGGATCAAAATCCTTAGCAAATCCCAAATGGGATGCGCCTTCCTTAGGTTCCTACCAGTTAGGAATCCCATAATGGTATGATCTACCATACAGGTCAGAGCTTAACCTCCATAGGATAAAATGATGAGTCATAGGTATTTTCTTGAAACTCGTCGCCACCGGCAGCATCCGACAGGTGAGCTTCAGGTAAGCCGCTCCCACTCCGGCCCATGTTAAAATCGTTAGAGTGAACAGAGGATTGATTTGAGCTTTCAACAAAGAGTCTTAAGGATCCGGTGTCATAGCATTTCCTCTTTCATTGTCCCAGTTGAGTTGGTTAGGAATCAGGTGTCATCTTGTCTTTGAGAGAAACCTCTAACGAAATTCCTCTCAAAGAGGGGCAGCTGTTGACACCTAATTTTTGACCATCTATTATTGTGATTTGCATCTTAAAAATTAATTAAAAATAGAAACAAAAAATCATAAAATTGTAAAATCAACTTTGGAAGCCTTGGCCTAGCCTCAAGGACCAATTTTGAACAAAAAATATTTTTTGGTATTTTTTTAATATTTTTCGAATTTATTTAATTATTAAAAATACCCAAAAAAATCAAAAAATACCATTCGTGGTTAGAAAAATACACAAAAATATTCAATAATTTTGTTTTAATTTCCTTTTCAAGTGTGTCACTTTAAATCTTGAAAATTCGGCTCGGGCCAATATGTTCCTTCACAGACATAAACCCGAGCCGAGCCAAAAAAAATCCTTTTTGATTCTTTTAATTTTCAATTTTCACTTTTTATAAGTTATGACATTGGATTCTAAAGTCTTGAAGTGCAATCGGGTCAATTTGCCCTCCAATTTGATCAATTTTAGCCAAAATGGCTTAATTGCACAAAAATCTTTCAATTTAATCCCCGGTTTCACGATTTTTGAAATTAAATTTCATACGGGCATACCCACCAAAATTAAACACCTCTACCCAATATTTTTCATCATGAGGAATCCATTGGTGGCGTCAATTTTGACAAATTGGTTTGTTTGGACCTTCAATTAAGCAAAAATCAATTTCGGATCCTAAGGGCAATTTGGGGTTTTCACTAAATTTCAATCAATTGATTCACGAAAATACCCATATTTGATAGAAAACATGTCAGGGAGTCCGATTTTGGTGTCAATTTCATGAAAATGGGTTGACTTGAGGACCAATTTGACGAAATTGACCGAACCGGGCCGGTCGGGTCAGGCCCGACCCGACCCGGTCCGGACCGGGTCTGCAACTCAGTGTTGCAGACCCACCGCGCCGAACGTAAAAAAAAAATAAGAGGAAGGTGGGGGCGTGTTTTTGGTGAAAAGGCCGCGGACAATGGATCATGGGGACAAAAAGCAAGCGGCGGAGTGGCGGGGACGACCACAAAGGCCGGTCGGCCACGGAAAAGCGAGGGTGGAGCTCGGTTAAGGGAAAAAGTTTTGGCCGAGAGAAAGGGGAAGCTTTTTTTAGGCAACCGGCATCGAAGGAGCTTCCTCGAGACTTCAGTAGCCCGGACCGATCATCACGAAGACATTCTTGGGCGTCGCCGAGCCCATGACAGGTCGGTTTTACTCCCCGACTACCCTTTTCTTATCTGCACGGAATCTGTTTGACAAAATGCCTAAATGGGCATTCGAATTCCCGAGCCTCGGCCGAGCCTCTTACGCTCTCTATTTGTGCTAAACTCACCCTTAAGCTTCATTAGAGCTTGTTCTAAGCCGGTGTTCATCTTCTTTTTGCATTGAAATGTGCCGAGGGACCGTGGCCGAAGCTCACCGAGGTTTATCCGAGCATGGAGCTCGGTCTGGCGCGAACGGCGGTCGGCGAGCTTCAAATAAACTCAGGCAAGCTTCTTGACATCCCTTTGATGCCATTTGAACGTCCAAAATCGAGTTTAAAGCAAAAAAAAATTTCTGCAAACACCTCGCCGGCGCCGGTTCGGACGACGTCCGTTTGGTCGGTTCCCGGCGTTGCTTTCGCCATGTTTTCGTCAGATATGGATGTGGGGTTCGAGGGAGTTCGATAGGTGTCAAAATCGCGGCTCTAAACGTGGGGTTTTACGTCAGTTTTGGTTTTTCCGGCGAGATTTCCGGCGACCTCGCCGGAAATTCTACTGTTCATCATCTTCTCCGGCGAGGTCGCCGGTGGGTCAACGGTCAAACTGCTGACGTGGCACGCCACGTCGGCAGCCACGTCAGCGTTGGCGGGCCCGGGCCGATTAAATCAAAGCCCAGATCGGACGGCCGTGGCTTTGCCACGTGTCGCGATCTGGGAATTTCGGAAAATAAAAAAAAAGATTTTCAAAATTAATAAATGATTTTCGAAAATAATATTAATAATAATCCGACGGTCTAGAAGGTGCCGCGTGGCTCGATCTGAGCCGTTCGTTCCCAATATATGAAACGACGCCGTTTTGATCGTGGAGGAGGCGGGCCGGGTCTGGGTCGCGGATCGGGGCGTGGGCCGGGTCATCCGACCCGGTCCGGATAATTTTTTTATATTATTATTTTTAATAATAAAAAAATAATAAAAAATTCAAAAATCAATAAAAAAAAAAATAGAAAATCATAAAAAAATTCAAAAAAATTCGGAAAATTCAGAAAAATTCTAAAAAATTTCAGAAAATAGGAAATGGCCACATTCAACAGGCCACGACCTGTTTTGGGTCTTTTGACCCCCGATCTTTCCAAAAATGACGGTTTTGCCCTTCTGGCAAATCGTCTTCAAAACAAAATTCTAAAAAATCCAGGAAAATCCCAAAAAATAGGAAATGGCCACAATCAACTGGTCAAGACTCATTTCGGGTGTTTTGAACCCCGACCCTTCTTAAAATGACGATTTCGCCCTTTGGGCGAATCGTCTTCCAAAAATTGAAGAAAAATCAAAAAATTCCAAAAACATTCTC
This sequence comes from Rhodomyrtus psidioides, assembly GCA_021437785.1. Taxonomy (NCBI): domain Eukaryota; kingdom Viridiplantae; phylum Streptophyta; class Magnoliopsida; order Myrtales; family Myrtaceae; genus Rhodomyrtus; species Rhodomyrtus psidioides. Next base: position 1,301,971 of record JAILYB010000053.1, read on the forward strand.
AAATATGGGAAATGGCCACAATCAACTGGCCATGGAATATTTTGGGTAATTTGGTATCCAAACCTTCCAAAAATGACGATTTTGCCCTTCGGGCCAATCGTCCCCAAATCTTCACATTTTACCCCTGGTCCGAAGTCACACCTTCCTTAAGCCTTTATGGTTATACTAGGAAGCCATTGATCTGAATTGATGTGCATTGAAGTGATTTATTTATTTACTTGATTGCGCTTTCATTTAAATTGATTGTGATTGATAGGAACGACTTCCAATCTGCATGAACTCTTAGTCAGGAAAATCACTCGCGTTAGGTACCGAAAGGGCGTTGGTAATGACACCAGCGTAACCAAGTCTCCGAACCCAAAATCTCTGGTTCCGCAGAACTGATCGATCTCTCCCAATCGGTAAGTAAGGTTTCCGGTCTACCCTCCAAGAAAGTTCGGTGGCGACTCCAAATACATGCACAATTTGCACATGCCACCACGACCACACTGAAGGTCGAAAGCGATCGACTCTTATCGTCGAAGAATACTCCCGCCGCGATTTGGTATGGGCCTGGGAGGGCCCGCGCCGATCCAAGACCCGCGATCGGTAATCCATTAGACGCGTCCGCTTCCGGACGGGTCGCGACAGTCCTTTTGAAAGTTTTGAACAACTTTTGATTGGAAAAATCTCTTTCGTTCTCTTCAAAAATTGTACCCGTCAAGGGGATTTTATGATGTACCATGCATGTTCTTATTCATGTTCAGACAACCTCCTGTTTCAAAACATGAATGCCAATGAAATTTGAATTCTATGTCTTTTCTAGACCTTAGATTCTGAAAGCTTTTCTTTTTCTCTCTGTTTTTTATTTAACACCTTCAATGGATTGGGAAAAGGGATACTTACCTATCCACCGTGACTGGAGATCCCTGAAAATGCAAGAGAATCATGTCATTGTATGTTCACAAGTTTTTCAAAAAACTTGGAACGATACATCTTACCCTTGGTCATGTATTCCAACGGGTAATACATGGGATGTGAAAATCTGTTTCGCCTTGATGGCGAGCCCCTGTCAAAGACGGGAATTAGGTGTCAGTTTGCGTTCCAAAATTCAAGGCAAATTGGAACGATACAGCCTTGTTCTTGCTTTGTGTTTCCATTTGAACACAAATGCGCGGCTTGCAGAATCTGGCCCTCTATCTTATGGCCTTGATCCCTCCGTTTGGTTGGCGATGAATCATTCTCAAGGATTTGCCCCAGAGGAGATCCATTTGTGTTTTTGGACGCATTCCAGCGCCACTCTTCAGACTTCCTTTTATTCAAGGAAAAATGAAATTATTATCGGAATGCATGTCAAAGCATGAAGTGTGGAAGCGATACTTTTTACCCTCCACTCGATCTTATAATCAAAGACCATTTCTTGGAGTGCTGACTCCCAAGGTCAATAATTTTATTTGCCTCCTCGTTGGCGAGTTCTTTTCTTTTGAGGCTTTCGGTGCCAACGACTTCCTGTTAAATGAGTAAAAACTCATGTTAGGCATGTGGTCTTCAAAGACCAAATTGGAACGATACAAGGTTACCGTTCACCCAAATTCGTATCTTGGGGTTTGATTCTGATGCGGACGACTCTGTTATCGCGTCCATTGACTTTGCCCGAGGAGAAACGTCATTCTTTGTCCGGCGCACAAATGATTCACTTACCCTAGTTGGGTGTGATTTGTCGTAGCTAGGTGACGCTTGCCCCAGCTAACTTCATTTTTGCATTTTGCAGCAATCCCCATCCTCTTTGGGGATGTCTTCTCTCCTAGGATCCATGGTGTTGTTCGTGAGATGATCCTCGATCCCATTAATAGTTGTTCTGCCCTAGTTGGGCGACGTCTGTCTGGGTACCGTGCCTTAGCACTTTCCGTGTTTGTTGGCGATTTTCAATCCAATTTGAAGACGTCCACGCACCTGCACGTGAAGCAATAGGCGTGGGGTTTTTATCTGACTTCACTTGGAATTTCGGGAAAGAGATACTCCCTTCGAGGTTTGGTCCTTCCAACTTTTGAAGGAACGGTGTTTTTTCGAGCATTTTGCCCCAGTGAGGTTGGTCTTGCTGTTTGTCATCTCTGGATTTGATAACCCTGGTCCGATGCGTCTTTATGGGGGATCATGAGAGTTTGCCCCCGGTTTGGCCTCTTCGAAGAAAATGGGAGAACTCACTCCCATGGATTTCGTCGATTATGATCTTCTATCTCAATTGTCAGAATCTTCAATTATTTTTATCCGTCTCTAGATGACTTGACGGTCTTGAGATTTGTCGTGTAGCGGTTTTGTGATTCTCTCGATCATCGTCGCCATTTGAAGTATTTGATGTTTCTCTTTTCCGGGTAGTGGAGCGATTTGTCCCCAGCCACTGGATGCTTTGTCTGGGGCTGGCTGATTTAGTCGTAGGCCATTTGATCCTGCCGCATTGACGCATTCAGGCTATTTGACATCCGCAAGAATGAGTTTACTCGTGATTGAGTACTTCAACAACCTGCGCGATGAAAGGAGTGAAAGATTCAATCACCGCGTAAGGAGCTTTAATTGAAACGATTACGGATTTACTATCCCAGCTCCAGTCACTTCGGGCATCCAAGACGATGGAAATTCTTCAGTGGTCCCATTCATTTTTGTCATCACCTGCAAGAATGGAAAACCATATCAGCTTGTGAATAAATCAATTTAATTTGGAACGAATATACCCTTCTCAACTTCAAGAGAGTCGATCCAAATTAGGCTGCCCCAGCTTCACGTTGTCTACTTAAGGCTCATCACAATAAATCCATCTTGTTTTTGCAAACCCAATGGGTGATGCCCGATGAAGGTGCACTCCTTTCCATCTTGTAGGGAAGGCAAGCTCCCCTTTGTTGGTCTTTAACCGTCTTATCCTGAGAGGAAGAGATATAAAATATTATGCCATTATCTGATTGAAAATCAATTAGGAATGACACGTCCTTATCCTTGATTCGGTTGCCTCGGTCAAGAGGCATTTACCCTCATCAGTTGACTCTCCAGGGTGGTCCGGCGCTTTTCCATGCCATCCTGGTTCGTTTAAACTCGCGACTGATTCTTCACACAAGTCCTCGAATTTTGATTCTGGAAATTACCTGTTCGAATGACAGGAATATGTCAGAAAAGGAAGTAAAGCATGAATCCTTTCAATTTTATGCTTTCTTGCGATTAACGAGGATAAGGACTTTTACACAAGCCTTAACCTCATGTGAAAAATTCTTATCAATGTTTTTCAAGAGAAAACATAAAACTAAAAGGAGTGTAATCCATGGTTATCACTTTTAGCAAATCCCCAGAAAATCTGTGGAATTTCCAAAAAGATAAAAATGCAATTCCATTGTGTCCTAAATTCGATGGGAAATAGGACATCCAAATTGAAATGATTTCCCGAAGGTAATTTGGATATCATGTCTCCTCTTGAATTCAGGAAACATGGACGACTTTAGTTAATTACCAAGGATTACCAAGGATGCATGCTATAAACCGGTTCAATTCCATGTCCGGCGCACCATGAAATGAATGTTAGATTCTCGTACTTGGGTTAAACATGCCAAGTGTGAGTTCTAACGAAAATTTCATCTGGGTAAGACATGCAATTGAACCGAAAAATCCGAATGGTTGAGAGAAATTCCAGTGTCGCGCTCCAATGTGAAGACACTTAAACAAGAATTAGAAATCGAGGTGCAGAAGATAGATGGGAGACCCACAGGCGGGTGCTCCTTACAGACTCGATGATCCTGATAAAAGAAAAGGGACGACTGGAACGTGGCCCTTAATAACCTAAAGAGATGCCCCAAGTCGGGTCTTTGTGGGACGACGCTTGATGTCTTCGGTCCGGCTATTTCGGGTCTTCGTTTTCATCAGATGCCCTTTTGATAATGTCCGGCAGGTGTCTCGGATTTGCTGTTATCGCATGTCCTTCAATTGCCAGTAAAGTTACTGGATCATTCCTCGGACAGCTCGAAAAGGGTAGACTCCGTTGAATGTCCGGGCAGTCTGATGGCGGATGATGCGTCGCTCATATTTGAATACGTCCGGGATGTGGGACTGACTTGGAGAGATCATCTCTTTTATCCGTACTCTAAAGTGGAATTAAACTCAACCATCGGACTTGATGAATGCAGCATGTCGTGCAAAAATCAAAAGGGTATACCAACCATTGGAAGTGAATTTAAATAGAAACGGCAAGATCTTACCATGAGAAGTACCCAATGATTTTTTTTTTGTTTTAGGTATACCAACCATCCATATACATGCGCATGAGACAAGTGAGGCTTGACTCTAAAAATCAAAAGGGTTTGGAACCTAAGGCCGAGGCTCCCATCTCGAGTTCTAGAAAGAGCAGATTCCATTGCACAACTATCGTTGCATTGGGGCTCGATCCATAGTTCAAAATGAGCGGAACTAAAAATGGATTACCCCGTGTTTTTCCTCACGGAGATTCCATTTTCAATCCATTCTATTGTTTTTCTATAGGCGGCGCCCAGGGTTTTAGGCGCGGTTGTGTGTGTTTTCGGTGTCGTGCTAAAGCGATAAACATGCATCTCATTTAACAATCATCGCTTCAATAAAAACATCCACACAATCATTCATTCCTACGCCCAACCTGCATAAGACAATGTTAATCACGGACTACACCCCTTATTTCTCCAATCTGCAAAAACATATAACACCTATTATAAGCGGACTTACCTCACCTTCAAGAGCGCCTGCAGGGTTAGAAAAATCACTCAGCGTTTTAATTACGGCCTAAGTCCACTTGAGGTCTAGAACCATAGGTTCTAGAACAAAGTCCCCAACGGAGTCGCCAGCTGTCGCAACCCGTCTGAAGTGGACGCGGCTAATGGATTACCGATCGCGGGCCTTCCCCCGCACAAGGGTGCGGATCACGGGCTTTGGATCGGCGCGGGCCCTCCCAAGCCCATACCAAATCGCGGCGGGAGTATTTTTTTGGGGGATTCGGCGATAAGAGCCGATCGATTTCGACCTTAGTGTGGTCGTGGTGGCATGTGCAACTTGTACATGCATTTGGAGTCGCCACCGGTCTTTCTTGGAGGGTAGACCGGAAACCTTATTGACCGATTGTGAGAGATCGATCAATTCTGCGGAACTAGAGATTTTGGGTTCGGGGACTTGGTTACGCTGGTGTCATTACCAACGCCCTTTCGGTACCTAACGCGAGTGATTTTCCTAGCTAAGAGTTCATGCAGGTGCAATTTTAGGTGAGGTAGGCTTGATTCAGGGTTTCATGCAGATTGGAAGACTGTTACTATCAATCACCATCAATTTAAATGAAAGCGCAATCAAATATGTAAATAAATCACATCAATACACATCAATTCAAATCGTCATTTTTGGAAGGTTTGGATACCGATTTACCCAAAATACTCCATAGCCAGTTGATTGTGGCCATTTCCTATTTTTGGGATTTTCTGGAATTTTTCTTAATTTTTCAAAATTTTTTTGAATTTTTTTATGATTTTCTATTTTTTTTTTCTGAATTTTTTTTTATTTAAAAATATTTTCCGGGCCGGGTTAGACCCGGCCCACGACCCGAACCCGAGTCCAGACTCGCACGCCCACAGCCAAAACGACGCCGTTTTGGTATTTCTTTTATTATTTTATTATTTTTTTATCCATTTTTTTTATATTATCTGAAAATCCCGCCATCGGACGGTCGAGGAAGCACCACGTGGCCGCCTATGGCGCGTCCAATCTAACCACAGATCAGACGTCCCGCGGAGTGCCACGCGGCTCCCTCTGGCGCGTCCGATCCTGGATCAGATCGGACGCTCCTCAGGGTGCCATTTCGCACAATGCCGACCGTCAGATCAAAATATTTTTTATATTTTCGAAAATCGTTTATTAATTTTGAAAATCTTTTTTATTTCCCAAAAATCCCAGATCGTGACACGTGGCGGAGCCACGGCCGTCCGATCTGGGTTTTGTTGTACACGGACGTGGCCCCCCCGACGCTGACGTGGCTGCCGACGTGGCAAGCCACGTTAGCCGTTGACCGGTTGACCACCGACGATAGTCGCCGGAGAAGACGGTGAACAGTAACTATTCCGGCGACTATCGCCGGAATCCTTGCCGGACGACCCATAACCACGTAAAAACGATGGTTTCAAATCCCGATTTCTTTACCAAACAAACCCTTATCAGATCCCGACCAATCTAAACTCAATTCATGGCCAAAATAACGCCGGGAACCGCCTCAAAAGCCCGGCGACCGAACTGGTTCCGGCGAAGCATTTGCCAAAATTTTTTTTTTGCCTTCAAACTCGGTTTCGATCGTTCATGGAGTATCTAAAGAAAGTCTAGGGACTTACCTGTGCTCGTTTCGAGCTTGCCGTCCGCCGTGTTCGCCGGGGTGAGCTCTCGGCCAAACTATGTACGGTGGGGCTCCGGCCATCGTTCCCAACATGGTTTCGATGCAAAATAAAGATGAACCCAGGCTCAGACTAAGTTCTAATGAAGCTTAAGGGCGAGTTTAACACGAATAGAGCTCGGGGATGGCTCGGGCGAGACTCGAGAATTCGAACGCTCACTTTGGTATTTTGTCAAACAGATTCTGTGCAGGTAAGAAAAGAGGAGTCGGGGAGTAAAACTGACCTGCTCGGGATGTTGACGGCAACGACGACCTCGGTGGTGATGAGCAAAGTCCGCTGGAGGTCCGGGGTCGCCACTTTTCCGTGGTTTTTCGCTCGAAAAATCATTCGTCCCCCCTCACCGTTCAACTCGGTCCAAAATCGAGAACCCCCCTCTCCGTGGCCAAAAACCGGTGCTCCTTTGCGCCTTTCTCCCCACCAAATATTGTTCCTCAACCACCTCTCTTTGTCCCCCACTTCAAACTTCCTTTCCTTAAAAAAAATCTGCCCACCATGCCCTGTTTTTCCCTTTTCGGTCGCGGTGGGTCTGCAACTAAGTTGCAGACCCGGTCGGACCAGGTCGGGTCGGGTCTGACCCGACCGGCCCGGTTCGACCAATTTGCCCAAATTGGGGCCCAAATTGACATCTTTTCATGAAATTGAGGGCACAATCGGACTCCTTGATATATTTTCTATCAAATATGGGTGTTTTCGCGAATCAATTGATTGAAATTTAGTGAAAACCCCAAATTGCCCTTAGGATCCGAAATTGATTTCTGCTTAATTGACGATCCAAACGACCAAATTAGTCTTAATTGAGGCCACCAATGGATTCAGCATGATGAAAACTATAGGGTAGAGGTGTTTAATTTGAATGGGAATGCCCGTATGAAATTTAATTTCGAAAATTACGAAACCGGGGACTAAATTAAAAGAAAATTATGCAATTAAGCCCTTTTGTTTAAAATTGATCAAATTGGAGGGCAAATTGACTCAATTACACTTCGAGACTTTAGAATCCAATGTCATAGCTTATAAAAAGTGAGAATTGAAAATTAAAAGACTCGAAAATGATTTTTTTAGGCTCGGTTCGGGTTTGTGAAGGAACATAGTGACCCGAGCCGAATTTTTGAGATTTAATGTGACGCACTTGAAGAGGAAATTAAAACAAAATTATTGAACATTTTTGTGTATTTTTCTGACAATGAATGGTATTTTTCTGATTTTTTTGGGTATTTTTAATAATTAAATAAATTCAAAAAATTATTAAAAATTACGAAAAATATTTTTTGTTCAAAATTGACTCTTGAGGCTAGGCCAAGGCCTCCAAAGTTGATTTTGTAATTTTATGATTTGTTTTGGCTATTTTTAATTAATTTTTAAAAATAAGAGTCAAAGTAAAAAGAAATTAAAAATCAGGTGTCAACAACGATCTCATCATGTCCGGAAATTCCATTCTTTTAAATATCTAAATTATGCAATCGATTTTTAGAATATCTTGATATCGAGATGTTACCTAATTTAAGCTTGAACTGAAGACTTGAAGAATGAGCAAGGCTACTTGGACCGATCGGTGGGATTCACGTACGCCTAGAGCGATCAGCTCACTCCAATTTGAGGCTCGATGGAACAAAAATTTCAGCGAAAAAATGAAGCTTTGATCAGCAAAAAAAAAAAGCGAGGGAATCGTCCAAAAAATCTGCACTGAACCCGCAACAAAAGTATTGCCAAGAAAAGTACACTGCAAGTGCCTTAACTTTTGTACTGTGTGCTTTTAAGTGCCTTAACTTTCAAAGTGTTTACTTGAGTACCTAAACTTTTAAAAAGCGTTCACTTGAGTACCAACTCCTTTTAAAATCGTTCAGTTCAGTGCCAAATCTGACGTGGCTCACCGAAAATCGAACACGTGGCATTTTTAATTATTATTTGTGCTGACGTGGCTCATCGGAGTTGGCATTAAAATGAACGATTTTAAAAGAAGTTGGTACTCCAGTGAACGCTTTTTAAAAGTTTAGGCACTCAAGTGAACATTTTGCAAGTTAAGGCAGTTGAAGAAAAGTTAACACTCAAGTGAACACTTTGAAAATTAAGACACTTAAGTGCACGCCGTACGAAAGTTAAGGCACTTGCAATGTACTTTTCCCAAAAGTTGCCCAAAACGTGCACTTTAAAGTTAGTTTAAATGTCCAAAAGAAGGTTGATGTGGACCTCAAACAGTAGCGAATTTGGCATCGGAACAGCAGCTAACTTGGCTCCTAAACAGCAGCGGATTTGGACTAGACAACAGCTTGATTCGTCGCGGAACAGTGGCAAAAATGGCGGCCTCAGATCGGCCTGGTCAGCGGGATGAAGGAGACTAGGAAGCAGAAAAAAGAAAAAAGAAAAAAGAAAAAAAAAAGGAGGGTCCCGACCGGTATCCAAATTGGCTCTAAACACAATGGCGGCCTCATGATGACAACTGGATCTCACGTGGCTGAATTTCTTGCAACGAAGAATGTAGACTCTTGTTTCAAAGCTCGCCACTTTATGCTGTTTCCTTTTCTCTCCTCCTTTTTTTTTTGGGTCTTGTTCCGTGGCCACTATGTGTTGTTTGCCGTCTCCTTGTTGTCGTAAAAGGGAAGCCCGAGACACAACGTCCGAGACTGGAATTTAGAGACGACGGATAATGGGGGTCACCTTCGTTGATGGAGGAAACTCGGCCGCATGAGAAATCGACCAACGCTCCCCGTTCTCTATTAATTTTTCTGAGTTACGATCGCCGATCCCCCTTTCTCTCCCGAACAGAATTTTTTTCTCTCAATCGTGGCCGTATATGAATTTCAGTGGCCTCTCTCAAACCCTAGGCATAATCTTGTATTTATAGATAAAATTATTGCAAGCTTAGGGCCTAAAGTTTCTTAATTTCGCAAAATAAACCCTCGGATCAGAATATGATTTGAATTAAGTCCCAAAGGGCTAAATTGCACAAATTAATCATTAAAATAACTAGATGATTCAGCCAAGTGCAATTAGGCTGATCGAATTTCTCAAGTCAATCATGGGCTACTGCACATTTTTTGCTCAATAAGGCTTTTCGTAAATAATAAATATTTAATTAAATCTTTTTTTATTAAGCATGAATGGGCTGAATTAAGCCAAAAATGGCGCCTCAAATTTCGGCACACTCCCTTCCTCTTGATTGAAATGATTGAGTTTGGTCTAGTCGCCTACTTAAATTAAATTCAATTGACTCATTTAGATGTGATGACTGGCGAAAAATAAATATGCAATGCATGCGAATTTATTTTTTGTGAGAATTATGACTAATTCTCATTTTATGCTATAATAAATAAAAATCAAAATTTAGGTGTCAACAGTCTTAATCAAATGATATAGTCCATTTTAGTGTTCGATACGTGAACTTAAAATAAGATGCCACTGCACAACCCATGTGCTCTGTCTATTGTGTGTGTGTGTGTTTTTTTTTTTTTTTTGGTACAAGTTCTTTAAATATTTATAACAACTTTTTGATATAATTCCCCCCATAAGGTGCAACATCAGCATCTAGTGGGGACATCACATCACGAAATAGAAGAATGCTAAAACAAAAAATAAAAAAGAAAGTAAGAGAATTCTTTATTCCAGAGGAAAACTAAAGTCTTTATGGTCTCCCAGGAGTCTTTAAAAATTTCTAAACTTGTTTTTAGTGCTAGGCGTTAGGTGGGGTGTAGACGATTAAATACTTAAAAGTATCGTGGGATGCTGTTATGACATGTGAATTGATGGGCTGAGTTAGCATTATGTGATACTGTTGTTCAGTGGGAGCTGTATTTGGTATTTGCTGTAATAAAGTTTACATATGTGTTTGTTACATTTTGTAACATCTAGATATGTATCAATTCCATTGCATGTAATAAAGCTTTAATGATTAAGAGGAGTTGAATACATATATCAGTTGAAAATCTCAAGACATCGTGTAATCTTGAGGGATGGCTAGGGCATTTATTTTAGCCAAAAGTACATGTCTTGTTACACATAAAGTATAGTTAACTATAAAGGTAAGACATATGTCGGTTCGTTGGAACCGTAAAGATGTTCTCTTGTGACACATCCGGTTTCGTGACACATAAGGTGAGAGAATGGTGACTGACAAGGAGGATAACATATAAGGTTTCTCTGTTATTTGAGATGTTATCCGTTTGTCATACTACCATATCATATACGTATCAATAAAGTTAAAAACATTCGTGATCTTGGATGGCTTCGTGTCTTCTGATGCAATTACTGGCATGGTTCGGTGCTTAAGACTTTATGGGATTGGATTGACTATTAAGAAATATCTCTAGACCAATATAAAGATGTGTATATACTGTCACGCCCCGACCCCGGCGGGCATGCCAACATCCCACATAGCCGTCAATCTTAATAAGATAACCCAGGATCCAACGGCCTAACTCTCGGAGCGCGATATGGAAAGCACATGCGGAAGCGGAAACAAAACCCCAGACATAAAATAAACACAAGGTGACATAGGATTAAAACGAACATGCATTGTCTTACCAATAAAAAAGGTTTATTACAGCAAAAGGAAGTACGATTCGGAGGAAGGCACTATAAGACCAAAAAGAAGAACTTCAAAAAGAAATCCACAAACTAGGCAGACTCGTCTTCATCTTCCTCATTTTTCCTTCTAATCATCATCTTCGAGGCATTCTTCAAGGCTTGGGGTTTGAAAATGTTGGTCCCACGACGGGGTGAGATAATAATCTCAGTAAGTTAACCCTAACCCTAAGCTAGACTATTGGTACCTCCAAGCACGTTTGAAAATACGCAAGTTTTGGCAAAAAGCTTTTCACACATGATATTCAAGCGATTGGCATAATAAAACAACTCAGGCATATCAGGCAATCAAGTTCCTGTCTTTCACACGTTCTCTTTCCAATCTGGACTTCACAGGCCATATAGGCATAACAGAGATCCCATGCACTCCAGGCATTCCAGACATTCCATCCAATTCAAGCATACAGACCCGAAAACATATCAAAGCCATGTTTTAGTCTTTTATCTTCTTTACGCCTACCAAGGGCCGCCCTACTTGGGCCGCGAGATGATTTGGTCAATCACATGACTCTCGACGTTTTATCGAGATGATTCGGTCATCATGACTCTCGCTGCGAGATGATTCAGTCTCGGTCGACTATAGGACTCTCACGTCTGGGCCTAGAGATGATTCGGTCACTACTTGACTCTCGATTCTTACAGTCTTCGAGATGATTCGGTCAAGGTAGGACTCTCTAACCGTAAGACTTCGTCAGGTCATTGGGAGTAACTCTCTCCCCAGCTCATTGCATTGGCCATAAAACATCATTGTGAACCATCTCGTTAGTCCCAATTTCACAATCACAAGCAAATTCATGCCATCGCCACTTAAGGCACGCATTCAAGCACATCAGGTTCATCATTTAAAACAAGCCATTCGGTCATCATACACATGCACATCCTCACACCATGCATCATTCGACACCAATTGCGACACCGAGCATTAAAGCCCTCGATTGAATCCCAATTAATCATCACATTCCCATTTTCTCACATAGCATTTCATCATTAAACAACCACAACATCAATTCTATACTCCATTGGCATGTTAAAGGGACATTCAATCAAGAAAAGTCATCAATGACCCCAATCCACAGAACTGCCCACCCACGACCAGGTTCGTTCTCAAGAAAACTGCAATTTTTTTACTGATTTTTTGAGAATTTTTTTTAGAATCTTATTCTTCAAGATCTTACGGTCATGTGGATGAAAACGATACTCAATTTGGATATCGGATGAATTAGAACGGGCCATTTTAAAAACGGTGTGCGCTGAAAACAGATTTGAGTACCTCTCGGGTCTCTCACATTTTGCTCACCAAAACAACATTTAAAATCCTTTCAATTTCACCAAAGATCCACCCTTTAGTAACTCAACATCCTAGGGAAGGGTTAGAATCAACTTACCAAGCTAATTTAAGCAACGAACTCTTCCAAGAATCGTAACAATCTTCAGATCCTAATCTGTTCGGTACAGGGAAGATTCTGTTCCCAGGAAAATCCATGCAAACCGGCCATCAAAACTTCAATCTAACCCACCTATCCTTTGCTAACATGTAGTATCATGTATTAGGGTGTCTTACCAACAAGTTTCGGGGCAAGACGACACCTCGGCGGACCTCAAAAGCTCACAGATTCTCTACCGGTTGGAGAAGGCAGAATCTGTTCGGTAAAGACCACCTCAAATCAGCCATGAAAACACCTTAAATCTCCAATAAAACCATAATTTCTGCTCAGTGGACTTGAGTTCTAGATGTTATAAAGATCCCACAAAAAGAACGGAGTCATTTGAAATTTCTAAGAGGGTGTACGGTGGTCTTATCCCAGCTCGCGCGGATTCCGTCCGGTTTTGGTCTCGGGCTCACGCCGGTAAAAATACTTAACCAAATGACAAAATTCCAATTGGAGCTTGTCAAGGACACATAGATCTTACTTCTGGTGGTCGGTGCTCGTCAAATCGACGTCGGATGAGGCCGGTCGAGCACACCGAACATGGAGGACAGAATCTATCTTTTGATGCAGTTTTGCTAGAGAGGAAAATGGAGATGATTTTGAAGGAAATGGAGGAGGGAAAGGGGGTGCACGATTTTTGCAACTGCTAGGGGATATTTCCATCAAATAATTGAGACAATTTTGACAAGATTGCATTTAATGGTGATTAAGGCATGGTTTCATCCTAGAGTGACACTTGGCAATGGCTCCAATAATTGGTCCACAATCTTTGACTTCCGCTGACTTGTTTCTCACCATTTTCAGCAGCTTCTATGGGAGGGTAGAATGAGGATTTTGCCCTTCCAACTTTCTTAAGGCAAAGGTACAAGGTTGAGGGGCAAAACGGTAAATTGTCACTTTTCGTCTGAAACTTCGTTTTTCTCATTTTGAGTGTCCATTGGCGAGGCGACGTCAAATCCTTTTTCAATTTTGAAATTCTTCATTTCCAATTGCCAATTTGAACATCCATTTCATGATCGTTCATTCGTCGATCGCATCTTCAGTTTATCTCGAACTAACGGGCGACTTTTGCAGACGTTACGCGTATCGACTCTGTGACTCCCGTCACACTTAGGACGCCTCAAGATAAGACCACTTTGGTTGTTATGTAATTGCGAGGGTTCATTACTAGTTCCGACGGTCTCGATTGTCATTGTTCGATTTAGGAAAACTTCACAAATTATACATTGGTTATACGACATCACCCGCGTTCCAATCATATAACGCTAGTAATGAATTCCTTAATCGTTATCAGATCGGCCTTTATTGGCTCTAAATGTTCCTCAGCAATCCTTATGGTCAAAGCGTCATTTTCATTTCGAGTTTCCTAAGTCCACGTTCCTTGTCATGCGTTAGCCTTTCCCTTTCTGGTCAGTTAACTCAATTGATCAGGTCCGAGCGAGATAAAATTGAAATACATCGATTGATACTTCTCATTCCATAGTCTCAAAATGACAGAAATTCAGAATGTCACATATACAGTACAATTTCAATTAATCTAGCCCAAGTGGGAGAATGTTAGAATATGTTTTAATATTCATTTTGGACTTTATTAATTGTTATTGTAAATATTAATTGGTCTAATAAAGAAATATATATGCAGTTTCCTAATTGTAGTCGGATATGAGACTAGATAGTATGGGCCGAGATATACCGTATTTTTAATGAGGGGATATGTTTCATTCTCTATAAATAGAGCTCAGGTCCCTCTTCTAAACCCTAATGTCCCATAACCTTACATAAGGAGCTGTCAGACATAACATGTGAGGATGTCGTCTCATTGAAGCCAGCGATTAAAAAAAGGGTTCATAGGGATTCTCGCAAGTTATATATCAAGATCGATGGATTCAAAACAGATGCGTCAATTTTTCTAATCAGAAAGTGCTCTAATCTGCCAGCTTAATTTCCTAAATAAGTCCACAACTGCCATATATTTGGCATCGACTTCCTCGAACATAGTGAAATAAGAAAGCGAAAAAAAAAACGTACATTTTTCATGTGAGTGGTATCCGTGAGCCCACATGGTTAGATGTACTAATTTGTCTTGCCTTGTAACAACTTTCACGATTAACAAAAGTTAACGTTGTCTTCTCTCAAAGGTGGAAAAGAGTTTGAACACACAATATCATTTTTTAATTCGTACATTTGGCCAAATATCATTGGAAGTTTGTCCACAATTTTCACGTGGGACATCGGTCCATTTCTACGAAATGCAACCTTCGGTCGGTGGGGTTGCACATATCTAATCAAGCCCAAAAAGAAAAAAAAATTGAAAAATTACCTAAAGGCAGCAGATTTGTCTTTATGTTCTTCCAAGAAATATAAAAAAAAATACTCGAATTTGTTGAAAAGTTTGGGCCACTTCATTTAAATTGACCATCTGTCTTAGTCAAATGGTATAGTCCAAATGAGCGTTCGGTACGTGAACTTAAAATAAGATGACAAGAGCACAATTCAGTTTGCTGCACACTTCATTGTGTGTGTGTGTTTTTTTTTACAAGTTCTTTAAACTTTTATGACAGCTTTTTTTTTTTTTATCATAATTCCCCCCATAAGGTGCAACATCAGCATCTAGTGGGGACATCACATTTCAAATTGGAAGAATGTAATAAAAAAAAACAAATGTGAGAGACTTCTTTATTCCAAAGGAAAATTAAAGTCTTTATGGTCTCCCAAGAGTCTTTAAAAATTTCTGAACATGTTTTTAGTGCCGGGCGTTATGTGGGATGCAGACGATTAAATATGATTTTAAAGTGAGCCTTTATGAGAGAAAAATAAATAAATAAATAAATAAAATAAAATAAAGAAATTGCTTGACCAACGACAACAAATATGTCAAGTAAGTAAACATTTATCAATCATCTTGAATTCCTTATAACCACCAACACTCTCATTGGATTCTCCGATAACAAACCATCGGAAAATCCCTCTCCAACCTCAAGCTAGTTCTTACTCATGGCTGACAGGTATAACTCTCTCTCTCTCTCTCTCTCTCTCTCTCTCACATTTTTTCTGAGCTCATTCTCTGCAAATATTCCTTCTCTTGCTGGCTCACAGCAAGAACAGCAATGAAGAGCAAATGGACGAGAAGAAGTACTTCCGGAAGGTGCTTGACGACATCGTGAGCCTCAACTCCCTCTTCACTATCGCAGTCTTCATCGGCCTCTCTTTCGCCCAGCCGGGCCAAGTTCAGAGCCTCAACGACGACCCCAGTTGCAACTCGGGTGCCAATTTACGGAAGCGCCTCGTAGCCTTTGAGATCGCCTCCTTCAGCTGCTTCATCTTTTCCGGCGTCCTCGCCAAGACCGTCAAGATCTTCCTCTACACATCCGAGACCCAGGATGCCCTAGACAGAGAAAAGGGACAAGAGGGATCCCACATCTCGCAGAAGGGTTACCAAAAGGTGCCGAGCCTCATTGGGTTCTATTTGTCAATCTATGGGACCATGTTAGGGTGCTTGCTGCTTCTCCTGGCCATGGTTGACGTTGTCCAGATCAAGCTAGGCCGGCTCTCGTGCCACAGCAAGTCCTCATGGACCACTGTCTGCATCATGGTTGGCATCATCGGCCTTAGCCTCCTAATCTTCTTCTTTGCAGTGACCAAAAGCCTGAGGACCACCGCCATGCGAATCAGAATGGACGCAGTAAATTCAGTCTAGAATATGCAAAAACCATCGTGTTACATAAACCCAGTGATCACGTGTTTTATTGTACGTAGGTTTGTGTTGGGCTCAATATGTTGCAGGTCCGTGTATGCCATGTTTTAAGTGAAGGTGTTATCCTTACCGTGCATTACATGTTTCTTGTGAGTCTTCGAGTGATTTGTATCGAAAAGTGACTTGTCACTCCATTGTCAATTTGTGATGAAATTTCGATTACACTTTACAAGTGAGATTTGAATTCATCCATTGAGTCAAAATTCATCGAGAAAAATTCTCCTAAAAATATTGTGTGACAAATTCAAGCCATACCTATGAACAATTGTCCCAATCCCTTAGAGCATATAAAGTTGTTTCCACATTGAACTCATATATCAAGCAATATAGATTTCTTCCCAAGTTGTGACGGCTTTAACTAATTAGAAAATAGCCACTTGTGAGATGCTAACCAGAAGAACGTTCCAATATGTTGAGGTCCACTTCCAAATTGTGGCCCATATACTATCCGACTCTTTGATTGTTTACTCCGTTGATTATCTCACACGTTAACTGAGCAGATAGAAAATCGCTTCTGCCATCTCCCACGAAAGAGTATCTTCCCCATCAAAGGCTACAGGAGGTTTGGCAACCCAACTGCGGAAGATTACATCTTTAAATTAGTCAATTCAAGCAATCTAAAACCAAGGCCACCGCATTTCTTAGGCTTATAGATGGACTCCCAATTGAGAAGGTGAATTTGACGTTTATCGCTTGGATTTCACCATTGTTGACACCTTAATTTTGATTTTTCTTAAATCATTCATTTAAGCATAAAACGAGAATTAGTCATAGTTCTTATCAAAAAAATAAATTGGTCAAGCATTGCACATTTATCTTCTGTCAGTCATGCATATCATTACATTCAGGCCAGAGAAAGCAATTGAATTCAATTTGGCAGGCAGCTAGACAAGACTTAGTTAGGAATTTTCGACAAAGGCAACTGGAGAATGCTGAAAATCATTAAGCCATTTGGACCTATTCCAGAGCTCAAATTAGGCCATTCAAGCTTAATATGATTAAGTTCTTAAATTAAATGTCTATTATTCGAAGAAGCCTTAATTTGAGCTGGAAAATAGGTGGCGAGCCCATAAATTGGATTGAAAAAATCGGCCAAGGCATGACATGGAGTGTGCCAAATTTTATGTGGTGATATGGACCTAGTTTCAATTTCAAACTAGCCCAACATTGTCATTAAATTGAGTGAGGCCCTTAGTTAATTATTCATTTAATTAATTAGAACTCAATTAGGCCCTAAATGGCATTCTAAGCCCACAAAAGAGGCCAATTTTGGCCATCACTTTCATCATCATCCGTTGGCCAAAATTCATAGAGATCAGACTCCTCAAATTTCAAATAAATTCAGAATTTCATCTAATTGGGAGTCCTATCTTAGTTAGGCTTAGAGTTTCATTTGATTTGAACTTTTCCAAATTCAAATTAAGAGTTTAATTGAATTAGGACTCCTATCTCGACTCGAGTTTAATTAGATTAAGACTCTAATGATCTAATGGACAACAATTAATCATACTCTAGCTAGGATAGTTAATCCTACGGTCACAGTTAATTCCTATTCTTGCTATGATTGTTGAGTTGAGCTCTATTTAAGCAAGCCATCACATTCAACCTTCTCAATCGGCCATATTAAAATTTTCGGCACTCAGAGAAGAGTAACTTGAAGGGTAGAAAATTGAGAGCTAAGGGTTTGATTGTCTCCCCCAACCGGTTGAGACAATCTCCTCCCAGACCGTGCGATTTCCTCATCCTTGTGTGTCGCTTGAGCTCACCATGCACCACCTTTCCGAGCAACGTCAGCTCATTGTGTACCACCACGGCAGCCCCGTCACCCTATAGCACAGCCCAGATGAACCCGCCGACGCCCAACCTCGTTGTCGCTCAATCAATTCACTATCCGTTCAAGTTATCCCACTGGTGTAGTTGCTGTCCAGCCATTGTTCAACGCTTTTTTGAGGTTAATTAGCCCCTATCTTGTTGTAATATAACACGCGGAAATTAATCAGGATATTGCAAATACGTCAAGGCGAAAGCCCAGAGATAATAACGAGGAACGATAAAGGACACCAGATATAATGTGGTTCGGTCCGAATGTCGGTACTAACAACCATGGGGAGAGTCAGCAAGCACAATCAACTATAATCGGAGAATCGGATTTACAATCACTCAATACTCTCGTGTTTCCCGCACCTAAAATTATACCTAAATTCCTAGCTGTTTACAAATCAAACAACTAAATTGGATATAAAACTCACAGAAGCATAGAACCTTTCGTGTGTCGACTGCTCGTCCTTTTTTTTTTCTTCTTTTCGTTTGCAACGCGACCCTGTACCATGCAGCTTTAGCCCTTCGATTCTCGGCTGTTTTTGGAGTCCACTATGCGCGGCTTCTGAAGGCATCAGAAAAGAAATCAAAACCTAAGTTTTTATGTTTCTTTCTTTTCTATTTTACTCTAGGCCCACAAGTCAATATAATATAATATATAAGCCCATCTCTTTTGTCTTTTAGTGGCTCTCTTCCTTTCTGAAGAAGAATGTCTTCCTCCTGTATGTAATATCAAGAACCAGTCAGAGAAAAGAGTTGACCTTCTTTGCCCATATTATCTAGTTATATGCGCTCCAGATTTTGAACAAATCAAAATCTTTCAATTGGTTGGATTCCGTAAACGATCAAACTCGAGACCTAAATAGCAATTCTCCACATTGGCTCGATGTTTGAAGCCAAACTAATAGTGCTCATCATCTATGCTACTCTCCCATTGGTTCGAAAGGCGATCACTCTCCACAGACGCCAATATTGTTCAAGCAAAGCTTGAGCTTCGCCAAAGGAACATGCTTAGTCATCATGTCCGCCGGGTTCTCCGCTGTTGCTATCTTCTTCACAACAACCTTACCTTTCGTTAAGACATCTCGGATGAAGTGGTACTTGATATTGATAAGTTTCGTCCGCTCATGATAAACTGGATTATACGCCAGAAATATCGTACCTTGGTTGTCATAGTGTATATCAACACTTTTCTGATCCAACCTAAAGTCCAAGAGCAAACCCTGTAACCATATCGCCTCTTTCGCTACAAAGGTCAGTGCCATGTACTCCGCCTCAGTCGACGACAAGGCCACATGGTCCTGTAGGGTCGCCTTCCAATTAACTGCACCACCTGCAAGCTTAAACAAGTATCTTGCTAAAGGCCTGCACTCATCCAAGTCACCTGCATGATCAAAACCCACATAACCTATGGTTTCACTGCCATTACTGTTCCTCATATATACTATACAAACGTCTGTTGTCCCCTTCAAATATCTAAGGATCCATTTCATAGCTTCCTAATGAGTTTTACCAAGACACTTCATAAAACGACTAACTACACTGACAGCTTGTGAAATATCAGGCCTAGTGCATACCATACCATACATAATACTACCCACTGCACTAGAATAAGGAACACGGGACTTATGCTCCTCCTCCTCATCAGTCTGCGGTGATAACTTCACTGAAAGTTTAAAACGATTCGCTAACGGTGTACTCACATATTTCGCTGACTACATATTAAAACATGCTTCAATCTTCTCAATATATTTCTTTTGAGACAGACGTAATAATCCAGCAGTCTTGTCACGCAAAATCTCCATACCCAAAATTTTCTTTGCAGCACCTAAATTTTTCATCTCAAATTCAGCACTCAACTGCCTCTTCAGCACATCAATATCAGACATATTTTTCGCTGCTATCAACATATCATTAACGTATAACAGCAGATATATCAAAGACCCATCATCCAGTCTCCAAAAATAAACACAGCTATCCATCTGACTCTTAGAATAGTCCTAACTAGCCATGAAAGCATCAAAGCGCTTATACCATTGCCTAAGAGACTGTTTCAGCCCATATAAAGATTTCTGTAACAAGCAAACATGGTCTTCCTTACCCGGAATAGCAAATCCCTCTGGTTGCCTCATGTAAATATGCTCCTCCAACTCATCGTGAAGAAACGCCGTTTTCACATCAAGCTGCTCCAACTCGAGATCCTGTGCAGCAACTAAGGCAAGTAAAATACAAATAGAAGTATGCATTACCACAGGAGAAAATACTTCATTGTAGTCAATGCCCTCCCGCTGTGTAAACCCCTTCACCATAAGTCTTGCCTTATACCTCATTGCCTCGACACCGGGAATACCCTTTTTCCGTTTGTAGACCCATTTACTTGGGTACTTTAACTAGCTCCCATGTCTGATTTCGATGGAGTGATTCTATCTCTTCACTCATAGCCTCTACCCACTGTGATGACTCAGAACTAGCCATTGCCTCAGAGTAAGACGAAGGCTCATCTATCTCCACATCGTCACCTATAGTCAAAGCATAAGCAATATCTGTATAACCATAACGTACCGGTGGTTTTATTTACCTTCGTTGTCTGCCCTCAGCTAGAGTGTGCTGCGGCTGTACTGGTTGTTCACTATCACCGACTTCAGGAACTGCGGCCTCATCTGCAGTCTCAACCTATGTTACCTCCGAGGTCTCCGAAGTCTCCACTTGAAGCTCCACCTCACTTCTGACACCATGATTTGTCTGCTCTGCTGGTAGTGTCTCAAGGCTCCTTTATCGAAGAATTGCAATCTCGTCGAAGATCACGTCTCTACTGACTAGAAAACCAGGTGATCTGGGATCAGTGCACCACAGCCGGTAGCCTTTCACCCCATGGGCATAACCCAGAAATATGCACTTCTTCGACCTCGGCTCAAGCTTACCATCACTAGTATAAGCATACGCAGGACATCCGAATACTCGTAATCCGAAGTAACCAACAGTTTTCCCTGACCATACTTCCTCTGGAGTCTTCCACTCGATAGAAGACGATGGAGATCTATTAATCAGGTAACATGCCATATTCACTGCTTCGGCCCAAAATTCCTTGCCTAAACCAGCATGCGATAACATGCTTCGAGCCCGCTCAAGTAAAGTTCTGTTCTTCCGTTCTGCCACGCCATTCTGCTGTGGTGTCCCAAGTACTGTGCGGTGTCTAACGATACATTCACTCTCGCAGAATTTGGTAAAGTCTTTACCACAGAACTCCATGCCGTTATCGGTTCTCAGGCACTTGATTTGTTTATCTGACTACTTCTCAATCAATGCCTTAAATTTCTTGAATCGATCAAACATATCAGATTTGCGCTTCAGAAAGTATACCCATACCTTCTTGGAATAGTCGTCGATAAATGTCAGCATATAACGGGTACCTCCTTTCGAAGGAACCGGAGACGGGCCCCAGACGTCTAAATGAATATACTCAACTGATTGTTTAGTTGAATGAATACCAGTAATAAACTTAATCCCGCGCTGCTTCCCAAAGATACAGTGCTCACATAAGTCTAACTTACTTGTCTTCTGGCCCTTTAACAACCCCCTATCACTCAGCATCGTCATACATGCCTCACTCATGTATCCTAAACACATATGCCATAAACGAGTCAAGTCAGAATCTGACTCACCTGATGAAACTGCAGCAGCTCTTGTCACGGTCTCTCCTAGTAGATGATAGAGAGAATTCACTTTCTTCCCTTTCATCACTGTCATGGCACCGCGAGAGATCGTCAGTACTCCACCTTCAGTGGTGTACTTACACCCAATATCATCGAGTGTCCCCAGAGAAATAAGGTTCTTCTTGAGCTCCGGTACATGCCTCACATCTGTCAATGTGCAAACCACATCATCGTGCATCTGAATCTGAACTGTCCCTATCCCCACAACCATGCAAGCTACGTTATTCCCCAATGTTGACACCTGATTTTTTACTATCTTTTATTATAGTTTTAATTTCTAAAATTAATTAAAAATAGCAAAAAAGGTCGAAAAATTACAAAATCAACTTTGGAAGCCTTAGCCTAGCCTTAGGAACCAATTTTGAACAAAAAATATTTTTTGAATTTTTTAATATTTTTTGGAATTTATTTAATTATAAAAATGCCCAAAAAATCATAAAAATACCATTTGTGGTCAGAAAAATACAAACAAATATTCAGAAATTTTATTTTAATTCCCTCTTTAATATTTTCAATTTTTATCATGGAAATTTGGGTCGATTCATGGGGTTCCTTCACAAACCTAAAACCGAAACGAGCTTAAAAAATCCTTTTCGAGTCTTTTAATTTTCAATTCTCGGTTTTTATAAGCTATGACATTGGACTCTAAAGTATTGAAATGCAATTGAATCAATTTGCCCTCCAATTTGATCAATTTTATCCAAAAGGGCTTAATTGCATAAAAATCTTTCAATTTAGTCCCCGGTTTTACAATATGTGAAATTAAATTTCACACGGGCACACCCATTAAAATTAAACACCTCTACCCAATATTTTTCATCATGCTGAATCCATTGGTGGGCTCAATTTTGACTAATTCGATCGTTTAGGCCTTCGATTTGGCGAAATTCATTTTCGGATCCTAGGGACAATTTGGGGTTTTCACTAAATTTCAATCAATTGGTTCACGAAAATACCCATATTTAATAGAAAACATGCCAAGGAATCCGAATTTGCCATCAATTTCATGAAAAGAGGTCATTTAGGGGGTCAATTTGACTATTTGGTCGAACCGGGTCGGTCGGGTCCGACCCATGCGCGGACAGAACGTGGGCAGAAAAAAGGGCATTAAAAAATGGGCATGGGCGTGCGTTTTTTTTTTCTAAATAAAAGGGGACAACCAAACGTGGGGGACACCACCAACTGGATATTCGCATTTTGGCAGAGGGAGCGGGCGCCGAGGCGCGCTGGTCGGCCACGAAACCGGCGAGATTCTCAGTTAAAACCGAGCTTGGCCGAGAGAGAGAGGAGGAGGATTTTTTGCGAAAACAGGAGCGAGGCCGGGGGTGAAGAGGCTTCCCCGCACACTGCGGAACCTCGTAGGAGCTTCGGTAGTCACCGGTGGTCATCAGACAGGTTGGTATTTGCTCCCGAGCTTCATTTTTCTTTATGCACGCCGGGTGTTCGTCGAAATGCTTCGGTGAGCATTTTACTTCGGGGCTCTCGGCCGGACCTCCCCCGATCCCCTTTCGTGTAAGTCTCGCTTTAAAAATCATCTAGATCCAACGCTAAGCTCGACTTGCTATTCATTTTGCATTAAAACTCGGTGAAAACCGGACCCCGACCTTCGCCGGCCACGATTCGGAATAGGAACTCGGCGGGGAACTTCCGGCGGTTGCCGAACTCGAAACGAGCTCAGGTAAGCCTCTAGACCCTCTTTGGATTCTGTTTGATAGTTTAGAATCGAGTTTTGATAAGAAAAAAATTTGGAAATTGCCTCGCCGGAGCCGGGTTCGGGGAGGTCCGGTTCGCCGGTTTTTTAGCGTGTTCATGGTTATTATTTGTGTTGTGTGTTGATGTTGGTGATCCAAAAAGTCGAATGCCGAAAAAAGGAACGAAAAACACCAAGTTTGGGACCGGTTCGCGATTTTCCGGCGAGGGTTGCCGGAATTTTCACTGTTCATCGTCTTCTCCAGCGACCCTCCGGCCGGTCAACGGTCAACGGCCGACGTGGCATGCCACGTAGGCGCCACGTCAGCGTGTGGGACCGGGCCGGGCTTAATAAAAACGGACGGTCCGGATCGCAACACGTGTCGCGATCCTGGAGTTTTGCAAAATTAAATAAATGATTTTCGGATAATTAATTAAAAATCGATCCGACGGTCGAGAATGTGCCAAGTGGCTTTTTGTGGATCGTCCGATCTTGTCCAAGATCGGACGCACCAGGAGTAGCCATGTGGCACAATCTGGAGCGTCCGATTTGAGTGGTTTTCTAAAAAAAGAAAAGAAATTAATTTTTGATCCGATGGTTTTGGTTGAGCCACGTGGCTCTCTGTGGATCGTCCGATCTAGCGGAAGATTGGACGCACAGGATGAGGCCACGTGGCTCAATGAGAGCCTCCGGATCCGGAGAATTTTCGGATAATTAAGGAAAATACATAAAAAATACCAAAAAAATAGGAAAATGATTAAAAATATAAAACGGTGTCGTTTTAGGCCGGTGTCGACCCCTAGGGTCGGGCCGGGCGCCCGAGAGGAGCGGGCCGGGTTTGACCCGGCCCGGAAAATATTTTTTAATATTAAAAAAAAATTCAGAAAATAATAAAAAAAATAATAAAAAAAAATCAAAAATTCAATAAAAAATGGAAAATCATAAAAAATTCAAAGAAAATTCGGAAAATTCAGAAAAATTCTAAAAAATTCCAAAAAATAGGAAATGACCACATTCAACTGGCCACGACCTGTTTCGGGTCTTTCGACCCCCGATCTTTTCAGAAATGACGGTTTTGCCCTTCCGGTAAATCGTCCTCCAAACAAATTCTAAAAAAATCCAGGAAAATCCCAAAAAATAGGAAATGGCCACAAACAACTGGCCAAGGCTCATCCCGGGTGTTTTGAACCCGGTCCTTCTTAAAAAATGACGATTTCGCCCTTCGGACGAATCGTCTTCCAAAAATTGAAGAAAATCAAAAAATTCCAAAAAATTCTCAAAAATGGGAAATGGCCACAATCAACTGGCCATGGAATATTTTGGGTAATTCGGTATCCAAACCTTCCAAAAAATGACAATTTTGCCCTTCGGGCTAATTGTCCCCGAATCTTCTCATTTTACCCCCTAGCCCTAAATCACGTCTTCCCTAAGCCCTTATGGCTATACTAGGAGGCCAATGATTGAAATTGATGTGCATTGACATGATTTATTTATGCACTTGACTTGCGCTTTCATTTAAATTGATTGTGATTGATAGGACTAGTATTCCAATCTGCATGAAACCTGAACCATACCTATCTCACTCAAAATCGCGTCTGCATGAACTCTTAGTCAAGAAAATCACTCGCGTTAGGTACCGAAAGGGCGTTGGTAATGACACCGACGTAACCAAGTTCCCGAACCCAAAATCTCTGGTTCCGCAGAACTGATCGATCTCTCCCAATCGGTCAGTAAGGTTTCCGGTCTACCTTTCAAGAAAGACCGGTGGCGACTCCAAATGCATGCACAAGTTGCACATGCCACCACGACCACACTAAGGTCGAAAGCGATCGACTCTTATCGTCGAATCCCTCAAAAGACACTCCCGCCGCTGTTGACACCTGATTTTTGACTATCTTTTATTTCAGTTTTTATTTATAAAATTAATTAAAAATATCAAAAAAAAGTCAAAAATTGCAAAATCAACTTTGGGAGCCTTAGCCTAGCCTTAGGAACCAATTTTGAACAAAAAATATTTTTTGAATTTTTTAATATTTTTTGGAATTTATTTAATTATAAAAATACCCAAAAAATCAGAAAAATACCATCCGTGGTCAGAAAATTACACAAAAATATTCAGAAATTTTATTTTAATTCTCTCTTTCATAAAAACAAAAATATTTTTATTAGGGAAATTTGGCTTGGTTCATGGGGTTCCTTCACAAACCTAATCCCGAACCGGGCCTAAAAAATCCTTTTCGGGTCTTTTAATTTTCAATTCTTAGTTTTTATAAGCTATGA
Organism: Rhodomyrtus psidioides; assembly: GCA_021437785.1. Lineage (NCBI taxonomy): Eukaryota > Viridiplantae > Streptophyta > Magnoliopsida > Myrtales > Myrtaceae > Rhodomyrtus > Rhodomyrtus psidioides. The sequence goes on from JAILYB010000053.1 coordinate 1,327,644, forward strand.
CATTGGACTCTAAAGTATTGAAATGCAATTTGGTCAATTTGCCCTCCAATTTGATCAATTTTAGCCAAAATGGCTTAATTGCATAAAAATCTTTCAATTTAGTCCCCGGTTTTACAATTGTTGAAATTAAATTTCACACGGGCACACCCATTAAAATTAAACACCTCTACCCAACAGTTTTCATCATGCTGAATCCATTGGTGGGCTCAATTTTGGCTAATTCGATCGTCTAGGCCTTCGATTTGGCGAAATTGAATTTCGGATCCTAGGGACAATTTGGGGTTTTCACAGAATTTCAATCAATTGGTTCACGAAAATACCCATATTTGATGGAAAACATGTCAAGGAATCCGATTTTGCCATCAATTTCATGAAAAGAGGTCATTTAGGGGGTCAATTTGGCGATTTGGGCGATTTGGCCGAACCGGGCCGGTCGGGTCCGTCCCGACCCGACCCGGCCCGACCCGGGTCTGCAAATGCACAGAATGTGCAGCAACGTGGGCAGTGAGGCAGGGGCAGAAACAGAGCACGTTGAGGCATGCGTTTGTCGGGAAAAAAAAGAACGGGCGTGGGGGACACTTCTGGCATAGACCCATCTTGGTTCTGGCAAGGGCATTGGCGTCGAGGCGGGCGGTCGGCCACGCCAAAACGGGCGAGATTCTCGGTTAAAACCGAGCTCGGCCATGGGAGAGAGGGGGATTTTTTTTGCGCGAGTTTGGGAGAAACCGGAGGTCGACGAAGCTTCCCCGGATACCACGGGACCTCACCAGAGCTTCAGCCATCGCCGTCGAGCCCGGAGCAGGTCGGTATTCTCTCCCGACCTCCATTTCTCGCGTGTCTATAACGTGTTCGACGAAATGCCCAAACGGGCTTTGCATTTTTTTGAGTCTCGACCGAGGCTCCCCGAGCCTTATATGTTGCGCATTTGGTTCCTAAACTCCTCTAACACCATCCCTCCGCCTACCTTGCTATTTATTTTGCATTGAAATGTGCCGGGAAACCATGGCCGGAGCTCCCCGACGCACACCCGAGCCGAGAGCTCGGTCCGGCGAAGCCCACGGCAACCGACCATCAAAGGACCATAGGTAAGCTTCTAAATCTCCCTTGGATGCTATGTGAATGAAAGAAAACGAGTTTGAGCAACAAAAATTTTCTGCAAATCGGTTCGCCGGAGCCGGTTCGGTCGCCGGATTTTTGGGGCGGTTACCGACGTGATTTTTGTCCCTTTTTGGTTGAATATTGATGTTGAGTGTTTAAGGAGTCGAATGCCGCAAGAACGGGCGAAAAATACCAAGTTTCGGGTCCGTTTCGCAATTTTCCGGCGACCTCGCCGGAATTTTTACTATTCCCGCCGGATTTTCACTGTTCATCGTCTTCTCCGGCGACCCTCCGGCCGGTCAACGGTCAACGGCCGACGTGGCGTGCCACGTAGGCAGCCACGTCAGCCGGGTGTGGTCCGGTCCGCTTATTTTCAAATAAAACAAACGGACGGCCACGATCGCGACACGTGTCGCGATCCTGGAATTTTTGGAAAATTAAATAAATGATTTTCGAATAATCGATCCGGCGGACGAGGATGTGCCACGTGGCTCACTGAGGGACATCCGATCTTGTACAAGATCGGACGCACCAGAGGAGGCCACGTGGCACGTTCTAGAGCGCCCGATTTGTAGGTTTTATAAAAAATGAAAATAAATTAAATTTTGATCCGACGGCTATTATTGAGCCACGTGGCTCTCTGTGGGTCGCTTGATCTAGTGGAAGATCGGACGCACGAAACGAAGCCACGTGGCACGACGTGGACCGTCCGATCCGGGGAATTTTCGGATAATTAAATAAAATACATAAAAAATCAAAAAAATTGTAAAAAAATAGAAAAATGTTTAAAAAAATAAAACGGTGTCGTTTTAGGCCGGTGTCGACCCCTAGGGTCGGGCCGGGCGCCCGAGAGGCGCGGGCCGGGTTTGACCCGGCCCGGAAAATATTTTTGAATATTTTAAAAAAAATTCAGAAAATAATCAAAAAATCAATAAAAAATAAAAAATCATGAAATATTCAAAAAATTCGAAAAATTCAGAAAAATTCTAAAAAATTCCAGAAAATAGGAAATGGCCATATTCAACTGGCCACGACCCGTTTCGGGTCTTTCGACCCCCAGTCTTTTCAGAAATGACGGTTTTGCCCTTCCGGCAAACCGTCTTCCGAAAAATTTCTAAAAATCCAGGAAAATCCCAAAAAAATAGGAAATGGCCACAATCAACGGGCCAAGGCTCATCCCGGGTGTTTTGAACCCCGAACCTTCTTAAAAATGACGATTTCGCCCTTTGGGCGAATCGTCTTCCAAAAATTGAAGAAAAATCAAGAAATTCCAAAAAATTCTCAAAAATGGGAAATGGCCACAATCAACTGGCCATGGAATATTTTGGGTAATTAGGTATCCAAACCTTCCAAAAATGACAATTTTGCCATTCGGGCTAATTGTCCCCGAATCTTCCCATTTTACCCCTAGCCCTAAATCACATCTTCCCTAAGCCCTTATGGCTATACTAGGAGGCCAATGATTGAAATTGATGTGCATTGACATGATTTATTTATGCACTTGACTTGCGCTTTCATTTAAATTGATTGTGATTGATAGGACTAGTATTCCAATCTGCATAAAACCCGAACCATACCTATCTCACCCAAAATCGCGCCTGCATGAACTCTTAATCAAGAAAATCACTCGCGTTAGGTACCGAAAGGGCGTTGGTAATGACACCGACGTAACCAAGTTCCCGAACCCAAAATCTCTGGTTCCGCAGAACTGATCGATCTCTCCCAATCGGTCAGTAAGGTTTCCGGTCTACCCTCCAAGAAAGACCGGGTGGCGACTCCAAATGCATGCACAAGTTGCACATGCCACCACGACCACACTAAGGTCGAAAGCGATCGACTCTTATCGTCGAATCCCTCAAAAGACACTCCCGCCGCGATTTGGTATGGGCCTGGGAGGGCCCGCGCCGATCAAAGGCCCGCGATCCACATTTCAGAGTGGGGGCCGCAATCGGTAATCCATTCGCCCGTCATACTAACGAAATTCAATCCCCTAGCACCGTCGGATCGGGGGAAAATTTCGGACGGGTCGCGACAGCTGGCGACTCCGCTGGGGACTTTGTTCTAGAACACTTGGTTCTAGACCTCAAGTGGACTTAGGCCGTAATTAAAACGTTGAGTGATTTTTCTAACCTGCAGGCGCTCTTGAAGGTGAGGTAAATCCGCTCACGATAGGTGTTATATGTTTTTGCAGATTGGAGTGATAAGGGGTGTAGTCTGTGATTAACATTGTCTTATGCAGGATGGGCGTAGGAATGTATGTTATATGGATGATTTGAAGCGCTGATTGATATATAAATTGTTGCGCATGATTCACTGCATATTTGAGGATCACGACACTTTGCACAAAGCGCCCAAACCCAGGCCGCGAAATCACCTTTTCAGGTAGCCGTAGATCAGGGATCGATATGCAACGCTCTAGCGTGGATTGCGCTGGGGTCGACCATATTCGATCCCACTCACTATCCAAGTCGAGACTTTTATCCATTTGTTGTGGATTGCGCTCATGGACGAATTTATCGACTCGGATAGAGGGAAGCCTCTAGGTTCCTCACCTAAGCCATTTTGATTGCTAGAGTCAAGCCTCACTTGTCTCATGCGCATGTGTATGGATGGTTGGTATACCTAAAACCAAAAAATCATTGGGTACCTCTCATGGTAAGATCCTGCCATTTCTATTTAAATTCACTTGCAGCTTTTTATTTTTGCACGACATGCTGCATTCATCAAGTCCGATGGTTGAGTTTAATTCCACTTTAGAGTACGGATAGAAGAGATGATCTCTCCAAGTCGGTCCCACATCCCGGACGTATTCAAGTATGAGCGACGCTTCATCCGCCATAAGACTGTCGGGACATTCAACGGAGCTTACCCTCTCCGAGCTGTCCAAGGAATGATCCAGTGACCATACCGATAGTTGAAGGACATGCAATAACAGCAAATCCGAGACACCTGCCGGGCGTCATCAAAAGGGCATCTGACGAAAATAAAGATCCGAAGGGCCGAACCGAAGACACCAAGCGTCGTCCTTTGAAGACCCGACTTGGGGCATCTCTTTAGGTTCTTAAGGGCTACATTCCAATTGCCCATTTTCTTTTATCAGGATCATCGAGTCTGTAAGGAACACCCGTCTGTGGGTCTCCCATCTATCTTTTACACCTCGATTCCTAAGTCTTGTCTAAGTGTCTTGACATTGGAATGTGACACTGGAATTTCTCTCAACCATTCAGATTTTCCGGTTCAATTGCGTGTCTTACCCAGATGAAATTTTCGTTAGAACTCACACTTGGTATGTTTAACCCAAGTACGAGAATCTAACATTCATTTCATGGTACGCCGGACATGAAATTGAACCGGTCTATAGCATGCATCATTGGTAATCCTTGGTAATTAACTAAAGTCGTCCATATCTCCTGAATTCAAGAGGAGACCTGATATCCAAATTACCTTCGGGAAATCATTTCAATTTGGATGTCCTATCTCTCGCCGAATTTAGGACACATTGGAATTGCATTTTTATCTTTTTGGAGATTCCACAGATTTTCTGGGGATTTGTCAAAAGTGATAACCATGGATTACGCTCCTTTTAGTTTTATGTTTTCTCTTGAAAAACATCGATAAGAATTTTTCACATGAGGTTAAGGCTTGTGTAAAAGTCCTTATCTTCGTTAATCACAAGAAAGCATAAAATTGAAAGGATTTATGATTTACTTCCCTTTCTGACATATTCCTGTCATTTCGGACAGACAATTTCTAGAGTCAAAATCCGAAGACTTGTGTGAAATCAGTCGCAAGTTAAAAGCGCTGGACCACCCTAGAGAGTCAACTGATGAGGGGAGACCAGGGAATCCTCAAGAAAAATAGTCAACTGATGAGGGCATTTTTCCATCTTTCAAGACGTGGAACAGCATGCAATCGAAGAAGCCACATGCGGAAAAGAATTAGCTATAATCTAATCTCTTTGAATTTGAAAATTTGTTGATTGTGTTTTATTGATCCTTAGGAGTGGTCCTTCAAGAATATCGAAGCTAGTCGACAACTCGAGCCACTAGGATGGATGTTTGAAGACAGACAAAGGAGTCAACTTCTCACTAAGACGACATACTGGGGCAAAGCCCGCCAAGATGAAAAGAGACAGGAAGCTCCGAACGGCAGATATCCCCTAATTGAAAAGGGAACCGTAAGAATTGTGAAAGGATCAAAGCAGTCGACTGGGGCATATCCCACTCAACTAGGGAAGACGCCACCTGACCGGGGCAGCCGGATCAAGTGTAAAGACGTGTCGTTCCTAATTGATTTTCAATCAGATACCGACATAATATTTCCTATATTTTCCTCTCAGGTGAAAAACAGGATAAGATGGTCGAAGACCAACGAAGGGGAACTTGCATTCCCTGCAAGATGAAGAGGAAGGTGCCTTCATCAGACGTCACCCATTGGGTTTGTAAAGACAAGATGGACCAAATCGGGTTGAACCCCAAACAGGCAGCATGAAGAAAGAGCAACCTAATTAGGATCGACCCTCCTAAGCCGAAAAAGGGTGTATCTGTTCCAGATCAAACTAATTTATTCATAAGTTGATATGGTTTCCCATTCTTGCAAGTGATGATAAAAATGAATGGGACCACTGAAGAATTTCCATCGTCTCGGATGCCCGAAGTGACTAAGAGCGGGGATAGTGAATCCGTAGTCGTTTCAATTAAAGCTCCTTGTGCAGCAATCGACTCATTCATTCCTTTCATCGCGTAGGTGGAATAGAAGATTGTTAAAGCGTTGGGTGAATGCGGCAGGACACGATGAAAGAAACTGTCGCCTGTGAAGTATCACTTTAGGCTGTTGAAGTACTCGGTCACGAGTAAACCCACGCTGGCGGATGCCAAATAGCAGAACGCTCGAGGGACATCATGAAATGATAACAAGGCAAAAGATGCATGAAGAAATCGAAACGTATCGGCGAAGCTGAAAAGTGTCAAACATGGCGGCATATCAAACGCTGAGATCTTCGAAAGATCGTAGGATCATATCATCTGGAAGCATATCATCTGCTGAGATCTTTGAAAGGTGCGAAGCGCCAAAATCACCTGACACGGAGTGGATCGACTTCAACTAAGTAGGAATGCACCAATACGGCAGGATCAAATTGCCTACGACTAAATCAGTCAGCCCCAGACAACGCATCCAGTTGCTGGGGGCAAATCACTCTCTGCCTAGAAAGGGTACCGAATGTAGGATATGCCGAATTCACCATGGGGATACGTAGGGGAAGTCCCTGAAGCAGTTATCACCCATGAATCATGATGAAGTGGAATAATCAATCAAAGACAAAACACATCAAACCCTTCTAAATGAGAAGGAGAACGATACGGAGCCATCGATTCTGGTAAAAGGACGTATCGTTCCAAAATGATTATTTTCTTGGTATAAGAATAATGTTTCATTTCTTTTTCCTTTCAGGTTGGGAACAGAAGCAAAGGGCCCAAGTAGCAATGCCTTCAAATGACAAGCAGGGAGTACCCCTTTTCATGGCATCTCAGACATGCACTTTGGCTAAATATTTTTAAGAGCATTCTAATAGCTCAATTTGTGAACAAAACCTTTGAGAAAACTTGAAGAAGTTTATCATCATTCAGAAATCTCCGTGAAAAGAGCGCTTGAAAAGAAAATTTCAAGTTTTCCAGATTGACATATCTGATAAAAATGCTTTCTCTGAATAGAGTGAAAAGCACGAACTCATGTTTCGTTGCTGGCACACATAACATGCATCATGCATATCATGCACATATCCTGCATACAGAGAACCCAAAGGGAGAAATGCCGGTTCCCGCAGGATAAATTTCAAGGGTAAATTGTATCGACTCCAATAGTCAATTATACATGCCCTTTACTCATGAGATTTTTTCTTTTCAATAGGGGAACATCGAACACCTCAAATGGCGACTGTGATCGAGAGAATCACCAAACAGCCACATGACAAATCCCCAGATTGTCAGGCTGTCTAGGGACAGAGAAAAAATTATCGAAGAATCTGGCAATCGAGATAGATGACCAGAATCGACAAAAATTCATGAGAGCGAGCTCCCCCACCTGCTTCGAGGAGCCAAGCCGGGGGCAAATTCTCACGATCCCCCATGAAAGTGCATCGAACCAGGGTTATCAAACCCAGAGATGACAAACATCAAGACAAGCCTCACTGGGGCAAAACACTTGGAAAACACCGCTCCTTCAAATGTTGGAAGGACGAAGTCTCGAAGGGAGTACCTCCTTCCTGAAATTTCAAATGAAGCCAGATAAATCCCCACACTTGTCTCTTCATATGCAGGTGCATGAATGTCTTCAAATCGGATTGAAAATCGTCCAGGAGCATGCCAAGGCACGCTGCCAAGATGAACACCGCCCAACTGGGGCAAAGCAGTTGTCGACGTGATTGAGGATCGTCTCGTGAACAACACCCACAAATACAGACGAGATGAAGCAGCATCTATCATCCACATCAAATGAGAAGCGTCAATAATCGACGAAGGAAAGGAATACGTCAGTAAGGTGTCATCAGGAATCCCAAGAGGGAAGACATCCCCAAAGAGGATGGAGATTATAGCAAAACGCAGGAATGAATTTAGCTGGGGCAGGCATCACCTAGCCATGATGAACCACGTCTAACCGGGGCAAGTGAATCATTTGTGCGCCGGACAAAGGAAGGACATTTCTTCTCTGGCAAAATCCATGGACGCAATGACAGAGTCGTCCTCATCGGAAGTAAACCCCAGGATACAAACCTGGGTGAACGGTAACTTTGTATCGTTCCAAATTGATCTCCCAAAGATCCCATGCTTAACATGAGTTTGTTCTCATTTGGCAGAAAATTGGTGGCACCAAAAAGCCACAAAAGAAAGGATCTCGCCCAACATGGAAGCGAAAAGAAATATCCGTTGTAGGGGGCAAGCTGCCAGGAAATGGAACCTCGCAAAATGGCGTTAGAATACGTCCAAAAGCACAAATTGATCTCATCCGGTTCAAATCCTAAAGAAGGATTCGTTGCCAACCAGACGGGTAGATCATGGCCACGAGCTAGATGGCCGACTTCAACAAGCCTTACATTTGCGTTCAAATGGAGGGGCGAAGCGAGAGTAAAGCAGTATCGTTTCGATTTGTCTTGAATTTCGAAACACGAACTGACACTTGATGTTTATCGTTGACAGGGATTCGCCGTCAAGATGGACAGAAAATTGTTGGCGCCAAAAAGCCGCAAAAGAAAGGAATTCGCCGACAAGGAGGCGAATAGAATTATCAACTTTGGAAGCCATGACTTCAAGAAGCGGTCTTTGATTGAACTTTGAAGATTGGTGTGGGAATGCATCCAAAAGCATGAATGAATCTCCTCCAGTGCAAATCCTAGAGAAGGATTCATTGCCAACCAGAGTGAGGGATCATGGCCACAAGATAGATGGCCAACTTCTGTAAGCCGCACGTTTGTGTTCAAACGGAAACACAAAATAAAATAAGACGGTATCGTTCCAATTTATCTTGAATTTTGGAATACAAACTGACACATAATTCCCGTCTTTGACAGGGGCTCGCCATCTAGGCGAAACAGGTTTTCACATCCCATGTATTACCCGTTGGAACCCATGACCAAGGGTAGGATGTATCGTTCCATTTTTTTGAAAAATTCATGAACGTACAATAACATGTTTCTTCCGCATTTTCAAGGATCTCCAGCCGCGGGGGACATGTAAGTATCTCTCTCCCCAACCCACTGAAGATGTTGAATAAAAAAAATAACAGAGAAGAAAAGAAAAGCTTTCAGAATCTAATGTCTAGAAAAGACATAGAGTTCTAACTCCATTAACAATCATGTTTTGAAAACAGGAGGTTGTCTAAACATGATTAGAACATGCATGGTGCAGCATAAAATCCCCTTGACGGGTAAAATTTTTGGAGAATATGAAAGAGATTTTTTCCAATCAAAAGTTGTTCAAAACTTTCAAAATGACGTTTTCTCAAAAGACGAGAGGCAAAACCTAATCCAAACACGTCCTATATACACTTGAGAGAGAAGTGGAGCGGATCAGATAGCATAATCTGGACCTACGGAGATAGGGACCATTCGCAGCGATTACATGGATTGGGACGACGGAGGCATTTGTTTCATATCCCCAAACACTACAGGTGACTATTGACAACCCCTTTGAACGGCGGTTTTCATTCTCAACCTTGTCAAGAACCACCCCACATCGGGGCAAGAACGAAAGTAAGTCCAGCAGCATCAGGAGAAAATGGTTAGAAATTTTCTTGCTCGGACTAACATCAATCTTTGTGTGTTGTTTATATGGTAATCCAAGTGCCATAGGATGATGAGAAGCATTCATTTCTCTATCCCACACACCGAATCCTTTGCATAGCCAAGTTGAGCCTGCAAAATCATTTCATAAACCCGTTGGTGATCATTGCACATTCCAAGACGGATGCATCATCACTTCAGAAACGGAAGAGTTCAAACTTAGGGTTTGCGAAGAAATCCCTAAGTTAATGCTGAAGCTTGTTAGACCTTTGGTCACATGTCTAACAGATCTCCCGAAGATGAGAAAAAGCGAGATCTCAAAAGAAAAATGGGAAGAAAATGATGATGAAAAATCCCCAGCATCAAGAAAAAGCGAAGTGCCTGGTAAAAGCAAGGCCGATGCTTGAATGAACAATCTGCATTGATCACCAATGAAACACGTCTGAAAAGGGGAGGGAAAAATCCAAAAGGAGTCAGATTCAAAAGACTACTCCTCAAAAGGTGTCAAGCGCAGAGCAAAGACGCAGACAGAGTTGTCAGTCTCTTAATGCGGCCAAAGACGCTCTCTAAAAATTTGTGCATACCTCAGAAGTGGTCGTGCACCTCAAAAATTGAAGATGCGGAATGGAAAAGACAGGTGGCAAATTCGCAATGATCACCAATGTCAATCCCTTCACAAATTCTGGGCCAAAAATAAGCCTTTTTCGGTCCCTAATCCTACCAATGTTACAGCCCTGAAACAGTCTTCTCTGATTAAGACACTTGGGTTAACATATAGCTTAGCTCGAAGAGGTACGAGCAAGACTATTTCTTTCTCATTTTGCAGGGCTCTTGACTTGTAAACCCGGAGCATATGATGAAAACTTTCATTGAATGGCCTCGACTCCAAAGCGGGTCCCCCTTGAAAACCATTATCCAAGCCCAACATTACGGTCCCGTGTGTTGACACCTGATTTTTGACCATCCGTTATTATAGTTTTAATTTCTAAAATTAATTAAAAATAGAAAAAAAGGTCAAAAAATTGCAAAATCAACTTTGGAAGCCTTAGCCTAGCCTTAGGAACCAATTTTGAACAAAAAATATTTTTTTTTAATATTTTTTGGAATTTATTTAATTTAAAAATACCCTAAAAAATAGAAAAAATACCATCCGTGGTCAGAAAATTACACAAAAATATTCGTAAATTTTATTTTAATTCCCTCTTTAATATTTTCACTTTTTATTAGGGAAATTCGGTTTGGTTCATGGGGTTCCTTCACAAAGGTAAACCCGAACCGAGCCTAAAAAAATCCTTTTCGAGTCTTTTAATTTTCAATTCTTGGTTTTTATAAGCTATGACGTTGGATTCTAGAGTCTTGAAGTGCAATTGGGCCAATTTGCCCTCCAATTTGATCAATTTTAACCAAAAGGGCTTAATTGCACAAATTTTATTCAATTTAATCCCCGGTTTTACAATTTTCGAAATTAAATTTCACATGGGCACACCCATTAAAATTAAACACCTCTACCCAATAGTTTTCATCATGATGAATCCATTGGTGGGCTCAATTTTGACTAATTCGATCGTTTAGATCTTCGATTAGCCAAAATTCATTTTCGGATCCTAGGGACAATTTGGGGTTTTCATAAAATTTCAATCAATTGATTCACGAAAATACCCATATTTGATAGAAAACATGTCAAGGAATTCGATTTTTCCATCAATTTCATAAAAAGAGGTCAATTTGGGGCCCAATTTGGGCGATTTGGTCGAACCGGGCCGGTCGGGTCAGACCCGACCAGACCCGGTCCGACCGGGTCTGCAACATTGTTGCAGACCACTCGGCCGAGCATGGGCAAAAACAGGGGGGCAGCGAGGCGTGCGTTTTTTTAAAAGGAAAATGGGGCAGTCGAGCGTGGGAGGCAAATGGGTAGAGAATATTCGCATTTTGGCAGAGGGAGCGGGCGTCGAGGCAGGCGATCGGCCACGAAAACCGGCGAGATTCTCGGTTAAAACCGAGCTCGGCCATGGGAGCATGGGGGATTTTTTTTTGCGAACACCGGACTGGAAGAGTTTCCCCAGACCTTCAGCGACCGTCACTGATCATCACCGGAGGCACAGTGGCCGTCGGCAAGCTCCAAGCAGGTCGGTATTCTCTCCCGACCTCCATTTCTCGCGTGCCTATAACGTGTTCGACGAAATACCCGAAAGGGCTGTATTTTTTTGGCTCTCGGCCGTGCCTCCCCAGGCCTTATTCTGTACGAGTCTTGCCTTAGATGTCCTCTAGAGCTTGTTCTAAGCCTCGTTTGCCCTTTATTTTGCATCGAACGCCACCGAAAAACGAGGGCCGGAGGTCGCCGAGCCATACCCGGACCGAGAGCTCACGCCGGCGAAGCCGGAGGTCGCCGACCATCGAGGGACCTCAGGTAAGTCCCTAAACCTCCCTTAGATGCCGTGTGAATGCCCAGAACCGAGTTTAAACAAGGAAAATTTTTCAGCGAATTCCTTCGCCGGCGCCGGTCGGGGGAGGTCCGGTTTGGCCATTTTCCGACGTTGTGTATGCCATGTTTTGGTCGTGTAATGATGCTGGGCGTGTAGGGAGTCGAATGCCGCAAGAACCATCGAAAAATACTAGGTTTGGGGGCTGTTTGCGTTTTTCCGGCTAGATGTCCGGGGAACTCGCCGGAATTTTCATTGTTCCGGCGAGTCGCCAGTCGTCTTCTCCGGCTGTCTGGGCCGGTCAATCGGTCAACGGCTGACGTGGCGTGCCACGTGGGCAGCCACGTCAGCTGTGTGGGGCCGGCCCGTTTTTTTAAATAAAACAAAATGAACGGCCTCGATCGCGACACGTGTCGCGATCCTGCATTTTTGGAATAAAATAAATGATTTCCGGTTTATTTAATTAGAAATTGATCCGGCGGACGAGATCGTGCCAAGTGGCACTCTGCGGGACGCCCGATCTAGTGCTGGATCGGACGAACCGAAGGTGGCCACGTGGCTGTCGCGACCCGTCCGAAATAAACGGACGCGGCTAATGGATTACCGATCGCGGGCTTTGGATCGGCGCGGGCCCTCCCAGGCCCATACCAAATCGCGGCGGGAGTTTTCTTTTGAGGGGTTCGACGATAAGAGTCGATCGCTTTTGACCTTAGTGCGGTCGGGGTGGCATGTGCAACTTGTGCATGCATTTGGAGTCGCCACCGGTCTTTCTTGGAGGGTAGACCGGAAACCTTACTGACCGATTGGGAGAGATTGATCAGTTCTGCGGAACCAGAGATTTTGGGTTCGGGGACTTGGTTACGTCGGTGTCATTACCAACGCCCTTTCGGTACCTAACGCGAGTGATTTTCCTGACTAAGAGTTCATGCAGACGCAATTTCGGGTGAGGTAGTTTTGGTTCAGGGTTTCATGCAGATTGGAAGACTGGTCCTATCAAATCACAGTCAATATAATGAAAGCGCAAATCAAGTGCATAAATAGATCATGTCAATGCACATCAATTTCAATCACTGGCCTCCTAGTATAGCCATAAGGGCTTAGGGAAGATGTGATTTAGGACTAGGGGTAAAATGGGAAGATTTGGGGACAATTAGCCCGAAGGGCAAAATTGTCATTTTTGGAAGGTTTGGATACCGAATTACCCAAAATATTCCATGGCCCGTTGATTGTGACCATTTCCCATTTTTGAGAATTTTTTGGAATTTCTTGATTTTTCTTCAATTTTTGGAAGACGATTCGCCCAAAGGGCGAAATCGTCATTTTCAAGAAGGTTCGGGGTTCAAAACACCCGGGATGAGCCTTGACCAGTTGTTTGTGGCCATTTCCTATTTTTTAGGATTTTCCTGGATTTTTTAGAATTTTTTTGGAAGGCGGTTTGCCGGAAGGGCAAAACCGTCATTTTGGAAAAGATCGGAGGTCGAAAGACCCGGAACAAGCTGTGACCAGTTGAATGTGGCCATTTCCTATTTTCTGGATATTTTTTAGAATTTTTCTGAATTTTCCTAATTTTTTGAATTTTTTATGATTTTTCATTTTTTATTGATTTTTTGATTATTTTATTATTTTCTGAATTTTTTATAATTTTTAAAAATATTTTCCGGGCCGGATCAAACCCGGCCCGCGCCTCTCGGGCGCCCGGCCCGACCCTAGGGGTCGGCACCGGTCTAAGACGACACCGTTTTATTTTTTAAATATTTTTTCCTATTTTTTAAACAATTTTTTGATTTTTTATGTATTTTATTTAATTATCCGAAAATTCCCCGGATCGGGCGGCTCTCATTGCGCCACGTGGCCTGTTCTCGTGCGTCCGATCTCTCGCTCGATCGGAAGACCCACAGAGAGCCACGTGGCTCAATTATAGCCGTCGGATCAAAATCAATTTATTTTCGTTTTAAAAAAAACCACTGAAACGGACTCTCCGGATCGTGCCACGTGGCGACTCTCGGTGCGTCCGATCTTGGAACAGATCAGACGCTCCCAGGAATGCCACTTGGCACAACATCGACCGTCGGATTGAATTTAATTAATATTCCGAAAATAAATTTATTAATTCCGAAAATCATTTTAATATTTTCCAAAAAATAGGATCGCGACACGTGTCGCGATCCGGACCGTCCACCCTCATTAAACCCGGCCGTGGCCCCCGCCTGCTGACGTGGCCGCCTACGTGGCGCGCCACGTCAGCCTTTGACCATTGACCCGCCGGTGAAGTCGCCTGAGAAGACGATGAATAGTACAAATTCCGGCGACTTCGCCGGAATCTCGCCGGAGAACCGCTAAACCGAGGCAAACCTCGGTGTTTTTTCACCCTTTTGACACCATTTGACTCTCTAGGACTTCAGCAACACGATTCAGCCAAAAACAAAGCCATGACGACGTGGAAAAGAGGCGAACCGAGCCTTCCCCGACCGGCGCCGGCGAAGATTTTTCAAAAAAAATTTTGTAACTAAACCCGATTTTGATCGATCACACAGCATCCAAACGAAGTCTAGGGACTTACCTGAGGCCGCCTGAGGCTCGGCGGCCGCCGAAATCCCCTTGCCAAGCTCCCGGTTTGGACCGCGGCCAGCGAAGCTCGGACCGCCGCTCTCGGCGGTTTCCGATGCAAAACGAATGTCACACAAGGCTTAGAGTTGGATCTAAATGAGTCTTGAGATGAGACTTGCACACAAAGAAGCCGTGAAGGGCTTGGCCGAGAGCCCCAAAATGAAATGCTCATTGAAGCATTACGTCGAACACATGGTGTGCACCGAGGAAAATGAGTTCGGGGGGGGAGATACCAACCTATTTAGAGCTCGTCGACGACCACAAGTGCTTGCCTGAGGATCCGTGAAGGTCGCTGAAGCTCCGGGGAAGTTTCTTCAGTCCGGTCTTTGCCAAAAAAAAAAAGTCCCCCCTCTCTCGGCCGAACTCGGTTTTTATCCGAGAATCTCGCCGGTTCTCGTGACCGACCGCCCGCCTCGGCACGTCCACCACCTCTGCCAAAGCCGAATATGCTCTGCCAAGCTGCTTCCCATGCTCGGCTGCCTCGTTTCCCTCCCGAAAAGCCGCCCCCCACGTTGCTCTGTTTTTCCACGTTCGGTGTGCATGGGTCTGCAACTTTGTTGCAGACCCGGTCGGACCGGGCCGGGTCGGTTCTGACCCGACCGGCCCGGTTCGACCAAATCACTCTAATTGGGCCCCAAATTGACCTATTTTCATGAAATTGATGGCATAATCGGATTCCTTGACATATTTTCTATCAAATAAGGGTATTTTCGTGAATCAATTGATTGAATGTTTGCGAAAACCCCAAATTGTCCCTAGGATCCGAAAATGAATTTCGCCAAATTGAGGGGCCAAACGATCGAATTAATCAAAAATGAGCCCACCAATGGATTCCTCATGATGAAAACTATAGGTTAGAGGTGTTTAATTTTAATGGGTGTGCCCGTGTGAAATTTAATTTCCATAATTGTAAAACCGGGGACTAAATTGGATAAAATTTGTGCAATTAAGCCCTTTTGGTTAAAATTGATCAAATTGGAGGGAAAATTGACCCAATTGCATTTCAATACTTTAGATTCCAATGTCATAGCTTATAGAAACCGAGAATTGAAAATTAAATGACTCGAAAAGGATTTTTTAGGCCCGGTTCGGGATTAGGTTTGTGAAGGAACCCCATGAACCAGGCCAAATTTCCCTAATAAAAATTGAAAATATTAAAGAGAGAATTAAAATACAATTTCTGAATATTTTTGTGTAATTTTCTGACCACGAATGGTATTTTTCCTGATTTTTTGGGTATTTTAATAATTAAATGAATTCCAAAAAATATTAAAAAATTCAAAAAATATTTTTTGTTCAAAATTGGTTCCTAAGGCTAGGCTAAGGCTTCCAAAGTTGATTTTGCAATTTTTTGACCTTTTTTGCTATTTTTAATTAATTTTAGAGATAAAAAACTATAATAACGGATGGTCAAAAATCAGGTGTCAACAGTGGTGTACTCTGAACCGTCCGATTTGAGTTTTGTTTTAAAAAAGGAGAATAAATTAATTTTTGCTCTAACGGCCAAGATCACGCCAAGTGGCACCCCTAAGGCCGTCTGATCTAGCCCAAGATCGGACGTGCCAGGGGATGCCACGTGTCGCTCTCTGGACCGTTAGATCCGAGGGATTTTCGGATAATTAAATAAAATAGATAAAAAATCAAAAAAATTGTTAAAAAAAAGGAAACAATATTTAAAAATATAAAACGGTGTCGTTTTAGGCCGTTGTCGACCCCTAGGGTAGGGCCGGGCGCCCGAGAGGCGCGAGCCGGGTTTGACCCGGCCCGTAAAATATTTTTAAATATTAAAAAATTCAAAAAATAATAATAAGACAATAAAAAAATCAATAAAAATTCATGAAAAATTCAAAAAATTCGGAAAATTCTAAAAAATTCTAAAAAATTCCAGAAAATAGGAAATAGCCACATTCAACTGGCCATGACCTGTTCCGGGTCTTTCGGCCCCCCGATCTTTTCCGAAATGACGGTTTTGCCCTTCCGGCAAACCGTCTTCCAAAAAATTCTAAAAAAATTCAGGAAAATCCCAAAAAATAAGAAATGGCCACGAACAACTGGCCAAGACTCATTTCGGGTGTTTTGAACCCCGACCCTTCTTAAAAATGACGATTTCGCCCTTTTGGCGAATCGTCTTCCAAAAATTGAAGAAAAATCAAGAAATTCAAAAAAAATCTCAAAAATGGGAAATGGCCACGAACAACTGGCCATAGAATATTTTGGGTAATTCGGTATCCAAACCTTCCAAAAATGATAATTTTTCCCTTCGGGCTAATTGTCCCCGAATCTTCCCATTTTACCCCTAGCCCTAAATCACATCTTCCCTAAGCCCTTATGGCTATACTAGGAGGCCGAATGATTGAAATTAATGTGCATTGACATGATTTATCTGCATGAAACCCGAACCATACCTATCTCACCCAAAATCGCGTCTGCATGAACTCTTAGTTAGGAAAATCACTCGCGTTAGGTACCGAAACGGCGTTGGTAATGACACCGACGTAACCAAGTCTCCGAACCCAAAATCTCTGGTTCCGCAGAACTGATCGATCTCTCCCAATCGGTCAGTAAGGTTTCCGGTCTACCCTCCAAGAAAGACCGGTGGCGACTCCAAATGCATGCACAAGTTGCACATGCCATCACGACCACACTGAAGGTCGAAAGCGATCGACTCTTATCGTCGAATCCCTCAAAAAATACTCCCGTCGTGATTTGGTATAGGCCTGGGAGGGCCCGCGCCGATCCAAGACCCGCGATTGGTAATCCATTCGCCCGTCACTCAAACGAAATTCAATCCCTCGCACCGTCGGATCGGGGGAAAATTTCGGACGGGTCGCGACAGCTGGCGACTCCGCTGGGGACGTTTGCTCTAGAATATATGATTCTAGACCTCATGTGGACTTAGGCCGTAATTAAAACGCTGAGTGATATTTCTAACCCTGCAGGCGCTCTTGAAGGTGAGGTAAGTCCGCTCATGATAGGTGTTATATGTTTTTTGCAGATTGGAGTGATAAGGGGGGTAGTCTGTGATTAACATTGTCTTATGCAGGTTGGCGTAAGAATGTATGTTGTGTGGATGATTTGAAGCGCTGATTGATAAACTGTTGTGCATGATTTACATTGAGATGATCACGACACATGGACACACACAACCGCGCCTAAAACCACGGGCGCCGCCTATAGGAAAACAATAGAATGGATTGAAAATGGAATCTCCGTGAGGAAAAACACGGGGTAATCCACTTTTTAATTCCGCTCATTTTGAACTATGGATCGAGCCTCAATGCAACGATAGTTGTGCAATGGAATCTGCTCTTTCTAGAACTCGAGATGGGAGCCTTGGCCTTAGGTTCCAAACCCTTTTGATTTTTAGAGTCAAGCCTCACTTGTCTCATGCGCATGTATTTGGATGGTTGGTATACCTAAAACCAAAAATCATTGGGTACCTCTCATGGTAAGGTCCTGCCGTTTCTATTTAAATTCACTTGCAGCCTTTTTTATTTTGCACAACATGCTGCATTCATCAAATCCGAGGGTTGAGTTCAATTCCATTATAGAGTATGGATAGAGTAGAGATGATCTCTCCAAGTCGGTCCCACATCCCAGACGTATTCAAGTATGAGCGACGCGTCATCCGCCGTCGGACTGTCGGGACATTCAACGGAGTTTACCTTTTTCGAGCTGTCCAAGGAATGATCCAGTAACCATACCGGAAGTTGAAGGACAAGCGATAACAGCAAATTCGAGACACCTACCGGACATTATCAAAAGGGCATCTGATGAAAATGAAGACCCGAAATAGCCGAATCGAAGACACCAAGTGCCGTCCTCTGAAGACCCGACTTGGGGCATCTCCTTAGGTTCTTAAGGGCTACATTCCAATCGTCCCTTTTCTTTTATCAGGATCATCGAGTCTGTAAGGAGCACCCGTCTGTGGGCCTCCCATCTATCTTTTACACCCCGATCCCTAAGTCTTGTCTAAGTGTCTTGACATTGGAATGCGGCACTGGAATTTCTCTCAACCATTCGAATTGTTCGGTTCAATTGCATGTCTTACCCAGATGAAATTTTCGTTAGAACTCACACTTGGCATGTCTAACCCAAGTACGAGAATCTAACATTCATTTCATGGTACGCCGGACATGGAATTGAACCGGTTTATAGCATGCATCCTTGGTAATCCTTGGTAATTAACTAAAGTCGTCCATGTTTCCTGAATTCAAGAGGAGACATGATATCCAAATTACCTTCGGGAAATCATTTCAATTTGGATGTCCAATTTCCCATCGAATTTAGGACACATTGGAATTGCATTTTTATCTTCTTGGAAATTCCACAGATTTTCTGGAGATTTGCCAAAAGTGATAACCATGGATTACGCTCCTTTTAGTTTTATGTTTTCTCTTGAAAAACATCGATAAGAATTTTTCACATGAGGTTAAGGCTTGTGTAAAAGTCCTTATCTTCGTTAATCACAAGAAAGCATAAAATTGAAAGGATTTATGCTTTACTTCCCTTTCTGACATAGTCCTGTCATTCGAACAGGTGTTTTCCGGAATCAAAAGCCAAGAACTTGTGTGAAACTTCAGTCACAGGTTAAAATGGATCAGATTGGCCTGGAGAAGCGCTTGGCCGCACTGGAGAGTCAGATGACTCAAGCATTGGCAATGATGAGGACATTCCTCCTCACTACACAAGGGGCGTCCCCGACGACCTTCAATCCTGATCTGACCACCCGACCAAGTTCAACTGGTGTGCCAGTTGTTGATCGAGCCATGGAAGTAGAAGACTTCTCCAAAGGCACACCCATGATGACTAACCTGGAAGAACAGCATAAAGAAAAGTATGGTGCTATGGAGGAAAATGAGATGACTGGAGAGGATCTGTTCGTCACACACCTGATTCGGGAGAAAAACTATAGTCACCAGCAGGATGTTGGAGGTCGTGCGAACCCGATCCCCGCTGAAACCCGTCCATACAATGTCTCTTCTACATGCCCCAAAGGGAAGATGCTTGAGATTCCCCAATGGCCGGGACTTGCTAGGAGATATGGTGGTATCGGTTGCCCAAGAACTCATATCCAATACTATTTGGAGGCGATGATCGATTTCGATCGTGACGATTCGCTTCTTGTCCAAAATTTTCGGCATAGCCTGGTCGGTCCCGCGTTAGAATGGTTCACGAGGCTTGATGTCGATGGCATCCGAGAATGGAGCGATTTGGCTAATCAGTTTCTCCAGCAATACGATTTCAACAGGAAGGCCACCCCTACCAGAATGGATCTGATGCACATGAAGCAAAGGAGAAATGAAAGCTTTAGATCATTCACACAAAGGTGGAGAGTAAAAGCAGCCCAAGTCCAACCTCCGCTGGACGAAGATGAGTTAATAGAACACTGTCTGAAAGCTCTTCCCTATGATTCCTTTAATCGGTTAGGTACGGCTCATTACCAATCATTTTCACAACTTGTGCATGCCGGTGAAAGGATGGAATGGGCTAAGCGCGATAGTATGATCAGAAACAAAGAAAGTCGCGGAGAGCTTTCTCAAAGGAGTAAAGAACCGGTCAGGGAAACGACGACCGACTATCGAAGAATGACGTTCACGAGTCAAAATTTTGAACACGTGGCAAGACATCAGCCGCCTGATTTCATTCCTCACCAGAGACAACCAGCACCTAAGATAGAGAAATCTGGCCAGTCAAGTAAGAGAAGTCCCCCATTATTCACACCGCTCCCACTTCCTATGTCAGAACTGCTCCATCGGCTTTTGGAGGAAAGGTTGGTAGCCAAGAGGCCACCAAGGGTGAAACCGCCAAGATTCCAGGGGTTTGACCTGAATCAGACCTGTGCATACCATATGGGGGAGAATGGACATAATGTTGACAATTGCCGAACTCTACAATATGATGTGCAGGCTCTCATCGACTGTGATATACTAGTGTTCGATGGGACAGGACTCAACATCCGGCCTGACCTTTTGTCGAATCGCAAAATCAGTGACGTATCCGAGGTTGGACCGGAAAGCGATCTAAGGCTTATCACCAACGCACCCGAATCACGTGAGGTACCGACTACATCTTCTCAAAATCCGGAGAAGCATACCACCTCGATGGGGCGGAAAGAGCCATGCTTAACCGAGATGGGTAGTATGGGAATCATCGGTAGGGTTGAAGACCCCGCTTTTACAACTTCCTTCGCAAAGTTGAACTTAACCTCTGAAGGATATGCGATAGAGGCTATGAGGGAAGAGTCATGGGAGAACATGCGGCAAAACCAACAAGCGGACAGGGTGTACGAAGACAACCCCATCAATGACCGCGCCGACCCGGTTGATCGGACAACTGATGATGGCAAACTACATGGATAAGGGAGTCACTTCCTCCTTTCCATCATCACTTTATAGTCTATTTGCATTTTAGTTCATATATAGTCTCGAGTGCAGTCTCCTTAAAAAAAAATCAAAAATCAAAAATCAAAAATCAAAAATCAAAAATGGGGACATGGGGGAGCACCACAAATCGGTCAATGACGACAAAAAAAAAAGAGAAAAATTCCTGAGACCCGATTTCCCACATGTCTCCTGGTTTTCAAAACCTTTCGGGGTAGCGAAGATATCCGATGATAAGAGGATCATCCCCCGTTCCCCACCTTCTAATCAAATCTTTCAAAATGTATTTTTAAGAAAAATTCGTCATGTATGGACTCTCTTTTCCATATTTGGGCTAACTGCCTTCATGGCATCTTAGGTGTGCCGCCCAAAGCATAGAACGCCCAAGAGAAACGGAGTGGTGCTTCAGGAAGATTGAAGCTGGTCGACAACTCGAGCCACCGGGATGGACATTTGAAGGCAGACAAATGAGTCGACTTCTCACAAAAAAAGCATACCGGGGCAAAGGCCCATCGAGATGAAAATGGGACGAGAAACTACAAATGGCATATATCCCCAAATTAAAAAAGAACTGCAAAAATAATGAAGGGGGTCAAAGAAGTCAACTGGGGCAAACCCCACTTATCCAGGGCAAACGCCACCTGACCGGGGCAATCGGATCAAGGATAAGGACGTGTCGTTCCTAATTGATTTCCAATCAGATATTGGCATAATATTTCCTATCTCTTCCTCTCAGGTGAAAAACAGATTGAGAAGAAAAATCCATCTGCGGATAGACAGGAGGGACATGTTTTACATGGCAGACATTTGCCGAAAATGCCCTCATCTGACCACATGCAAGATGATGGTGGAACGATGGATAAGATGGTTGAAGACCAACAAATAGAAACTTGCATTCCCTACAAAAGGAAGAGGAAGGTGCCTTCATCAGATGTCACCCCCATTGGGTTGGTAAAAACAAGATGGATCAAATCAGGTGATGATAAAAGTGAATGGGACCACCGAAGAATCTCCATCGTCTTGGATGCCCGAAGATGAAATAAAAGACTATTAAAGCGTAAGGTGAATGCGACAGAACGCAATGAAGGAAACCAGGGCCTGTGAAGTAACACTTCAAGATGTTAAAGTATTCAACCACATGTACACTCGTGCTTGCTGATGTCAAATAGCAAGAAGCTCGAGGGATGTCATGAAACGATGACAAGGCAGAAGGTGCATGAAGAAATCAAAACGCATTGATGAGACTAAGAAGTGTCGGAACATCAAATGCTGAAATCTTCGAAGGATTGTATGAGCATATCATCTGGTATCCCAAAAGAGAATACAGAGTAGATACCAGGCGTCAGAGAATTTGAAAGGTGCGGGATGCCAAAATCACCTGACACGGAGTGGATCGACTCCGACTAAGTAGGAATGCATCAACACGGCATGATAAAACTACCCATAAATAAATCAGTCAGCCCCAGACAACGCATCCAGTTGCTGGGGGCAAATCACTCTACCCAGAAAGGGTACCGAATGTAGGATATGCCGAATTCACCATGGGGATACGTAGGGGAAGTCCCTGAAGCACTTATCACCCATGAATCATGATGAAGTGGAATAATCAATCAAAGACAAAACACATCAAACCCTTCTAAATGAGAAGGAGAACGATACGGAGCCATCGATTCTGGTAAAAGGACGTATCGTTCCAAAATGATTATTTTCTTGATATGAGAATAATGTTTCATTTCTTTTTCCTTTCAGGTTGGGAACAGAAGCAAAGGGCCCAAGAAGCAATGCCTTCAAATGACAAACAGGGAGTACCCCTTTTCATGGCATCTTAGACATGCACTTTGGCTAAATATTTTTAAGAGCATTCTAATAGCTCAATTTGTGAACAAAACCTTTGAGAAAACTTGAAGAAGTTTATCATCATTTAGAAATCTCTGTGAAAAGAGCGATTGAAAAGAAAATTTCAAGTTTTCCAGATTGACATATCTGATAAAAATGCTTTCTCTGAATAGAGTGAAAAGCACGAACTCATGTTTCGTTGCTGGCACACATAACATGCATCATGCATATCATGCACATATCCTGCATAC
Source organism: Rhodomyrtus psidioides (assembly GCA_021437785.1). Lineage (NCBI taxonomy): Eukaryota > Viridiplantae > Streptophyta > Magnoliopsida > Myrtales > Myrtaceae > Rhodomyrtus > Rhodomyrtus psidioides. Next base: position 1,350,514 of record JAILYB010000053.1, read on the forward strand.
AGAGAACCCAAAGGGAGAAATGCCTGTTCCCGCAGGATAAATTTCAAGGGTAAATTGTATCGACTCCAATAGTCAATTATACATGCCCTTTACTCATGAGATTTCTTCTTTTCAATAGGGGAACATCGAACATCTCAAATGGCGACTGTGATCGAGAGAATCACCAAACCGCCACATGACAAATCCCCATATTGCCAGGCTGTCTAGGGACAGAGAAAAAATAATCGAAGAATTTGGCAATCGAGATAGATGACCAGAATCGACAAAAATTCATGAGAGCGGGCTCCCCCACCTGCTTCGAGGAGCCAAGCCGGGGGCAAATTCTCACGATCCCCCATGAAAGTGCATCGAACCAGGGTTATCAAACCCAGAGATGACAAACACCAAGACAAGCCTCACTGGGGAAAAATACTTGGAAAACACTACTCCTTCAAATGTTGGAAGGACGAAGTCTCGAAGGGAGTACCTCCTTCCTGAAATTTCAAATGAAGCCAGATAAATCCCCACACCTGTCTCTTCATATGCAGGTGCATGAATGTCTTCAAATCGGATTGAAAATCGTCCAGGGGCATGAGAATGCCAAGGCACGCTGCCAAGATGAACACCGCCCAACTGGGGCAAAGCAGTTGTCGACGTGATTGAGGATCGTCTCACGAACAACACCCACAAATACAGACGAGATGAAGCAGCATCTATCATCCACATCAAATGAGAAGCGTCAATAATCGACGAAGGAAAGGAATAGGCCAATAAGGCGTCATCAGGAATCCAAAGAGGGAAGACATCCCCAAAGAGGATGGAGATTATAGCAAAACGCAGGAATGAATTTAGCTGGGGCAGGCATCACCTAGCCATGATGAACCACGTCTAACCGGGGCAAGTGAATCATTTGTGCGCCGGACAAAGGAAGGACATTTCTTCTCTGGCAAAATCCATGGACGCAATGACAGAGTCATCCTCATCGGAAGTAAACCCCAGGATACAAACCTGGTGAACGGTAACTTTGTATCATTCCAAATTGATCTCCCAAAGATCCCATGCTTAACATGAGTTTGTTCTCATTTGGCAGAAAATTGGTGGCACCAAAAAGCCACAAAAGAAAGGATCTCTCCCAACGTGGAAGCGAAAAGAAATATCCGTTGTAGGGGGCAAGCTGCCAGGAAATGGAACCCCGCAAAATGGCGTTAGAATACGTCCAAAAGCACAAATTGATCTCATCCGGTTCAAATCCTAGAGAAGGATTTGTTGCCAACCAGACGGGTAGATCATGGCCACGAGCTAGATGGCCGACTTCAACAAGCCTTACATTTGCGTTCAAATGGAGGCGCGAAGCGAGAGTAAAGCAGTATCGTTTCGATTTGTCTTGAATTTCGAAACACGAACTGACACTTGATGTTTATTGTTGACAGGGATTCGCCGTCAAGATGGACAAAAAATTGTTGGCGCCAAAAAGTCGCAAAAGAAAGGAATTCGCCAACAAGGAGGCGAATAGAATTATCAACTTTGGAAGCCATGACTCCAAGAAGTGGTCTTTGATTGAACTTTGAAGATTGGCGTGGGAATGCATCCAAAAGCATGAATGAATCTCTTCCAGTGCAAATCCTAGAGAAGGATTCATTGCCAACCAGAGGGAGGGATCATGGCCACAAGATAGATGGCCAACTTCTGCAAGCCGCACGTTTGTGTTCAAACGGAAATACAAAACAAAATAAGACGGTATCGTTCCAATTTATCTTGAATTTTGGAATACAAACTGACACCTAGTTCCCGTCCTTGACAGGGGCTCGCCAACAAGGCAAAACAGGATTCGGACATCCCATGTATTACTAGTTGGAGCACATGACCAAGGGTAAAGCAGTATCGTTCCGATTCTTGAAAAATCCGTGAACATACAATGGCATGTTTCTTCTACATTTTCAGGGACCTCCAGCCACGGTGGACAGGTAAGTACCCCTTTCCCCAACCCAAAACAAAAAAGAGAAAAAAGAGAAAAAGAAAAGTTTCCAGAATCTAATGTCTAGAAAAGACATAGAGTTCTAACTCCATTAACAATCATGTTTTGAAAACAGGAGGTTGTCTAAACATGATTAGAACATGCATGGTGCAGCATAAAATCCCCTTGACGGGTAAAATTTTTGGAGAAGATGAAAGAGATTTTTTCCAATCAAAAGTTGTTCAAAACTTTCAAAAGGACGTTTTCTCAAAAGACGATAGGCAAAACCTAATCCAAACACGTCCTATACACACTTGAGAGAGAAGTGGAGCGAATCAGATAGCAAAATCTGAACCTACGGGAGTAGGGACCATTCGCAGCGATTACATGGATTAGGACGACGGAGGCATCCGTTTCATATCCCCAAACACTACAGGTGACTATTGACAACCCCTTTGAACGGCGGTTTTCATTCTCAACCCTGTCAAGAACCACCACACATCGGGGCAAAATGGAGGTCAGTCCAGCAGCATCAGGAGAAAATGGTTAGAAATTTTCTTGCGCGGACTAACATTAATCTTCGTGTGTTGTTTATATGGTAATCCAAGTGCCATAGGATGATGAGAAGCATTCATTTCTCTATCCCACACACCGAATCCTTTGCATAGCCAAGTTGAGCCTGCAAAATCATTTCATAAACCCGTTGGTGATCATTGCACATTCCAAGACGGATGCATCATCACTTCAGAAACGGAAGAGTTCAAGACTTAGGGTTTGCGAAGAAATTCCTAAGTTAATGCTTAAAGTTGTTAGACCTTTGGGCACATGTCTAACACGATCTCCCGAAGATGAGAAAAAGCGGGATTTCAAAAGAAAAAAATGATGAGAAAAGCCCCCAGCATCAAGAAAAAGAAAAGTGCCTGGTAAAAGCAAGGCCGATGCTTGAATGAACAATCTGCATTGATCCCCAATGAAACATGACTGAAAAGGGGAGAGAAAAATCCAAAAGGAGTCAGATTCAAAAGACTACTCCTCAAAAGGTGTCAAACGCGGACCAAAGACGCAAACAAAGTTGTCAGCCTCTTAATGCAGTCAGAGACGCTATCTAAAATTTGTGCATACCTCATAAATGGTCGTGCACCTCAAAAATTGAAGATGTAGAATGGAAAAGACGGGTGGCAAATTCGCAATGATCACCAATGTCAATCCCTTCACAAATTCTGGGCCAAAAACAAACCTTTTTCGGTCCCCCAATCCTACCAATATTACAACCCTGAAACAGACTTCTCTGATTAAGACACTTGGGTTAACATATAGCTTAGCTCGAAGAGGTACGAGCAAGACTATTTCTTTCTCATTTTGCAGGTTTCTTGACTTGTAAACCCGGAGCATATGGTGAAAACCTTCATTGAATGGCCTTGACTCAAAAGCGAGTCCCCACTGAAGACCAATATCCAAGCCCAACATTACGGTCCCGTGGAAGACCTCCCGACCGATCAAAATGTATGCGCTGCGAATGAGCCTAAAACCTAGGCACAGGTTAGTTGGGAATTGAGTGCGTCCCTTATAAAAAAAACCACTATCGCAAAACAGGTGAGAAGACCTCCTTGTCGAGAAATATTCCAACTGATGTTTTGAACAAACTCTTTTTGGAATTTTCAAACCATTGATCCAGATTTTCCGTGCCTGGGATTTGTGATCACATTTGCATGTTGCAAGAATGCTTTGGATAACCTCCAGCATCAAAATGCACATTTCACGATTAAAACTTAAGTCATACGGTTTTTGTCAAATGGACAGCCGTGGTCTTCCCAAAGATTACTAACGTTTTCTTGGTGAAGAAAAATCTTTCAGGCTCAAACTTCTGCAGGATACCTGGAGAACCCAGCTCCCAAACTGTCGCCTCAACAGACTCATGGTAGATACCGCCTGAAGAGTCAAATCAATGGTAGATACCGCCTGAAGGGTCAAATCAAAGGTAGAAACCGCCTGAAGGGTCAACCAAAGGTAGATACCGCCTGAAGGGTCAACCAAAGGTAGATACCGCCTGAAGGATCAAATCAAGGTAGAAACCGCCTGAAGGGTCAAATGAAGGTAGATACCGCCTGAAGGGTCAACCAAAGGTAGAAACCGCCTGAAGGGTCAACCAAAGGTAGATACCGCCTGAAGGATCAAATCAAGGTAGAAACCGCCTGAAGGGTCAAATGAAGGTAGATACCGCCTGAAGGGTCAACCAAAGGTAGAAACTGCCTGAAGGGTCAACCAAAGGTAGATACCGCCTGAAGGATCAAATCAAGGTAGAAACCAAGCATTCCCATCGGACGTGGAAAACCTCCGTTTTGGGAACCTTTTCAAAAAATCAGGCAGTCTTAGCATGACGTGGAGAACCCTCGTCCTAGGACCCCTTTTTAAAATTAAACATTCCCATCGGACGTGGAAAACCTCCGTTTTGGGAACCTTTTCAAAATTCAGGCAGTCCTAGCATAACGCGGAGAACCCTCGTCCTAGGACCTCTTTTAAAAAAATCAAACAGTCCTGGCATGACGTGGAGAACCCTCGTCCTAGGACCCATTTTTTTTAAAAAAAAAAATCAAGCAGTCCTAGCATGACGCGGAGAACCCTCGTCCTAGGACCCCTTTTCAAAAAATCAAACTGTCCCGCCGGACGTAGAAAACCTCCGACTCGGGACTCCTTCTCAGAAAAACAGGTAATCCCATCGGACGTGGAAAACCTCCGCTTTGGGAACCCTTTTTAGAAACAAACATTCCCATCGGACGTGGAAAACCTCCGGCTTGGGACCGCTTTTGAAAAATCAAAAAGTCCTAGCATGACGCAGAGAACCCTCGTCCTAGGACCTCTTTTCAAAAAATCAAACAATCCCGTCGGACGTGGAAAACCTCCGTCAAGGGAACCCATTTCAAAAATCAGGAAATCCCATCGAACGTAGGAAACCTCCGACTTGGGAACCGTTTGAAGAACCGAGCGATCCCATCGGACGTAGAAAACCTCCGTGTTGGGAACTCCTTTTAAGAAACAAACCATCCCATCGGACGTGGAAAACCTCCGATTTGGGACCCCTTTTCAAGAGAACCAAACAATCCCAACGGACGTGGAAAACCTCCTGCTCGGGACTCTTTTTCAAAAAAGCAAACATCCCCGTTGGACGTGGAAAACCTCCGACTCGGGACTCCTTTTCAAAAATTAAACATTCCCGTCGGATGTGGAAAACCTCCGTCTTGGGAATCTTTTTCAAAAATAGGCAATCCCATTGGACGTGGAAAACCTCCAATTTGGGAACCCATTTCAAAAATCAGGAAATCCCACCGGACGTAGGAAACCTCCGACTTAGGAACCATTTGAAGAACCGAGCGATCCCATCGGACGTAGAAAACCTTTGTGTTGGGAACTCCTTTTAAGAAACAAACCATCCCATCGGACGTGGAAAACCTCCGATTTGGGACCCCTTTTCAAGAGAACCAAACAATCCCAACGGACGTGGAAAACCTCCGGCTTGGGACTCTTTTTCAAAAAAAGCAAACATCCCCGTTGGACGTGGAAAACCTCCGACTCGGGACTCTTTTTCAAAAAAGCAAACATCCCCGTCGGACGTGGAAAACCTCCGCTTTGGGAACCCCTTATCAAAGACGAACATTCCCATCGGACGTGGAAAACCTCCGTATTGGGAACCCTCTTCAAAACTTGAAAAATCCCATCTGGCCCCGCTAGTCAGCGTCATGGGATCCTCTAAAGCAAATAGGTGCCTAGAAGTCGACCCAAGACTGAAGCCCAAAAGGCTCGCTTGCCGCTTCGGAAGCACGATGACCAGATAAATCTCTCTGTAAGTGTTCACAGGTTGGTAGCCGCGGATCTGTCATCTTCCGGACCGGATCGCCAATTTTCAGCTTCAGAAGATTTCTTTCCCCAAAGTCCCACTACACAGGGATTCACGACAGAGGTGTCTCAAGGCACAGTTCAAGATCGGAGCCCATAACGCTCGCGACTTGCCGCCTAGAGATACGGTGACCGTCTTTTCCACAGAGCACGCGCCGGAAAGCCACGCCTCGAAGCTCTCACCCTTCGGAATGGATTGCAGCCGGTAGCCGCGGGAAAGACATTTATTCCACCCAAAGTCCCACTACACAGGGATTCACGACGGAGGTATCTCAAAGCACAGTTCAAGATCGGAGCCCATAACGCTCGCGACTTGCCTCCTAGAGATACGGTGACCGCCTTTTCCACGAAGCACGCGCCGGATAGCCACGCCTCGAAGCTCTCACCCTTCGGAATGGATTGCAACCGGTAGCCGTGGAAAAGAATTTCAAGACCCCAAAGTAGCAAATCAGGAGCTATGGAGGGAAATAAAAACCCAGCATGGCGAACTAGACGACACGAAGGGTTTAAAAAAAAAAAAACTCCTCAGACTCCGCGTGCGCAGCATTCAACAGGTAGGTAAACGTCAGGTAAGCCGTTCTCCCTCAGGCCCACGTTCGAATTGCCAGAGTAAACCGGTGATTAATTTGAGCATTCATCAAAAGACTTAAGAGTCCGATGTCATAGCATTTCTTTTCCCCAGTTGAGTCGGTTAATATTCAGGGGTCATTTTATCTTTGAAAGCAACCTCTGACGAGCTCACTCTCAAAGAGGGGCAGCTGTTGACACTTGATTTTTGACCATCCGTTATTATAGTTTTAATTTCTAAAATTAATTAAAAATAGCAAAAAAGGTCAAAAAATTGCAAAATCAACTTTGGAAGCCTTAGCCTAGCCTTAGGAACCAATTTTGAACAATTTTTGTTTTAATATTTTTTGGAATTTATTTAATTATAAAAATACCCAAAAAAATAGAAAAAATACCATCCGTGGTCAGAAAATTACACAAAAATATTCGTAAATTTTATTTTAATTCCCTCTTTAATATTTTCACTTTTTATTAGGGAAATTCGGCTTGGTTCATGGGGTTCCTTCACAAAGGTAAACCCGAACCGAGCCTAAAAAAATCCTTTTCGAGTCTTTTAATTTTCAATTCTTGGTTTTTATAAGCTATGACGTTGGATTCTAGAGTCTTGAAGTGCAATTGGGCCAATTTGCCCTCCAATTTGATCAATTTTAACCAAAAGGGCTTAATTGCACAAATTTTATTCAATTTAATCCCCGGTTTTACAATTTTCGAAATTAAATTTCACATGGGCACACCCATTAAAATTAAACACCTCTACCCAATAGTTTTCATCATGATGAATCCATTGGTGGGCTCAATTTTGACTAATTCGATCGTTTAGATCTTCGATTAGCCAAAATTCATTTTCGGATCCTAGGGACAATTTGGGGTTTTCATAAAATTTCAATCAATTGATTCACGAAAATACCCATATTTGATAGAAAACATGTCAAGGAATCCGATTTTTCCATCAATTTCATAAAAAGAGGTCAATTTGGGGCCCAATTTGGGCGATTTGGTCGAACCGGGCCGGTCGGGTCAGACCCGACCGACCCGGTCCGACCGGGTCTGCAACATTGTTGCAGACCACTCGGCCGAGCATGGGCAAAAACAAGGGGGCAGCGAGGCGTGCGTTTTTTAAAAGGAAAATGGGGCAGTCGAGCGTGGGAGGCAAATGGGCAGAGAATATTCGCATTTTGGCAGAGGGAGCGGGCGTCGAGGCGGGCGGTCGGCCACGAAAACCGGCGAGATTCTCGGTTAAAACCGAGCTCGGCCATGGGAGCATGGGGGATTTTTTTTGGCGAACACCGGACTGGAAGAGTTTCCCCAGACCTTCAGCGACCGTCACTGATCATCACCGGAGGCACAGTGGCCGTCGGCAAGCCCCTATAACGTGTTCGACGAAATACCCGAAAGGACTGTATTTTTTTGGTTCTCGGCCGTGCCTCCCCAGGCCTTATTCTGTACGAGTCTTGCCTTAGATGTCCTCTAGAACTTGTTCTAAGCCTCGTTTGCCCTTTATTTTGCATCGAACGCCACCGAAAAACGAGGCCGGAGGTCGCCGAGCCATACCCGGACCGAGAGCTCACGCCGGCGAAGCCGGAGGTCGCCGACCATCGAGGGACCTCAGGTAAGTCCCTAAACCTCCCTTAGATGCCGTGTGAATGCCCAGAACCGAGTTTAAACAAGGAAAATTTTTCTGCGAATTCCTTCGCCGGCGCCGGTCGGGGGAGGTCCGGTTTGGCCGTTTTCCGACGTTGTGTATGCCATGTTTTGGTCGTGTAATGATGCTGGGCGTGTAGGGAGTCGAATGCCGCAAGAACCATCGAAAAATACCAGGTTTGGGGGCTGTTTGCGTTTTTCCGGCTAGATGTCCGGCGAACTCGCCGGAATTTTCATTGTTCCGGCGAGTCGCCGGTCGTCTTCTCCGGCTGTCTAGGCCGATCAATCGGTCAACGGCTGACGTGGCGTGCCACGTGGGCAGCCATGTCAGCTGTGTGGGGCCGGCCCATTTTTTTTAAATAAAACAAAATGAACGGCCTCGATCGCGACACGTGTTGCGATCCTGCATTTTTGGAATAAAATAAATGATTTCCGGTTTATTTAATTAGAAATTGATCCGGCGGACGAGATCGTGCCAAGTGGCACTCTGCGGGACGCCCGATCTAGTGCTGGATCGGACGAACCGAAGGTGGCCACGTGGCGTACTCTGAACCGTCCGATTTGAGTTTTGTTTTAAAAAAGGAGAATAAATTAATTTTTGCTCTAACGGCCAAGATCACGCCAAGTGGCACCCCTAAGGCCGTCTGATCTAGCCCAAGATCGGACGTGCCAGGGGATGCCACGTGTCGCTCTCTGGACCGTTAGATCCGGGGAATTTTCGGATAATTAAATAAAATAGATAAAAAATCAAAAAAATTGTTAAAAAAAGGAAAAAATATTTAAAAATATAAAACGGTGTCGTTTTAGGCCGGTGTCGACCCCTAGGGTAGGGCCGGGTTTGACCCGGCCCGTAAAATATTTTTAAATATTAAAAAATTCAAAAAATAATAATAAGACAATAAAAAAATCAATAAAAAATCATGAAAAATTCAAAAAATTCGGAAAATTCAGAAACATTCTAAAAAATTCCAGAAAATAGGAAATAGCCACATTCAACTGGCCATGACCTGTTCCGGGTCTTTCGGCCCCCCGATCTTTTCCGAAATGATGGTTTTGCCCTTCCGGCAAACCGTCTTCCAAAAAATTCTAAACAAATTCAGGAAAATGCCAAAAAATAAGAAATGGCCACGAACAACTGGCCAAGACTCATTTCGGGTATTTTGAACCCCGACCCTTCTTAAAAATGACGATTTCGCCCTTTTGGCGAATCGTCTTCCAAAAATTGAAGAAAAATCAAGAAATTCAAAAAAATTCTCAAAAATGGGAAATGGCCACGAACAACTGGCCATAGAATATTTTGGGTAATTCGATATCCAAACCTTCCAAAAATGATAATTTTGCCCTTCGGGCTAATTGTCCCCGAATCTTCCCATTTTACCCCTAACCCTAAATCACATCTTCCCTAAGCCCTTATGGCTGTACTAGGAGGCCGAATGATTGAAATTAATGTGCATTGACATGATTTATTTATGCACTTGACTTGCGCTTTCATTATATTGATTGTGATTTGATAGGATTAGTATTCCAATCTGCATGAAACCCGAACCATACCTATCTCACCCAAAATCGTGTCTGCATGAACTCTTAGTTAGGAAAATCACTCGCGTTAGGTACCGTAAGGGCGATGGTAATGACACCGACGTAACCAAGTCTCCGAACCCAAAATCTCTGGTTCCGCAGAACTGATCGATTTCTCCCAATCGGTCAGTAAGGTTTCCGGTCTACTCTCCAAGAAAGACCGGTGGCGACTCCAAATGCATGCACAAGTTGCACATGCCATCACGACCACACTGAAGGTCGAAAGCGATCGACTCTTATCGTTGAATCCCTCAAAAAATACTCCCGCCGTGATTTGGTATGGGCCTGGGAGGGCCCGCGTCGATCCAAGACCCGCGATCGGTAATCCATTCGCCCGTCACTCAAACGAAATTCAATCCCTCGCACCATCGGATCGGGGGAAAATTTCGGACGGGTCGTGACACCGTGGAAGACCTCCCGACCGATCAAAATGTATGCGCTGCGAATGAGCCCAAAACCTAGGCACAGGTCAGTAGGGAACTAAGTGCGTCCCTTATAAAAAAACCACTATCACAAAATAGGTGAGAAGACCTCCTTGTCGAGAAATATTCCAACTGATGTTTTGAACAAACTCTTTTTGGAATTTTCAAACCATTGATCCGGATTTTCCGTGCCTGGGATTTGTGATCACATTTGCATGTTGCAAGAATGCTTTGGATAACCTCCGGCATCAAAATGCACATTTCACGATTAAAACTTAAGTCATACGGTTTTTGTCAAATGGACAGCCGTGGTCTTCCCAAAGATTACTAACGTTTTCTTGGTGAAGAAAAATCTTTCAGGCTCAAAATTTTGCAGGATACCTGGAGAACCCAGCTCCCAGAATGTCGCCTCAATCAACTCAAGGTAGAAACCGCCTCAAGGGTCAACCAAAGGTAGAAACCGCCTGAAGGGTCAAATCAAAGGTAGAAACCGCCTAAAGGGTCAAACCAAAGGTAGAAACCACCTGAAGGGTCAACTCATGGTAGAAACCGCCTGAAGGGTCAACTCATGGTAGAAACCGCCTAAAGGGTCAACCAAAGGTAGAAACCGCATGAAGGGTCAAATCAAAGGTAGAAACCGCCTGAAGGGTCAACTCAAGGTAGAAACGGCCTGAAGGGTCAACCAAAGGTAGATACCGCCTAAAAGGTCAACTCAATGGTAGAAACCGCCTGAAGGGTCAACTCAATGGTAGAAACCGCCTGAAGGGTCAAATATGGTAGAAACCGCCATAAGGGTCAACTTGATGGTAGATACCGCCTGAAGGGTCAAATCATGGTAGAAACCGCCTGAAGGGTCAAATCAAAGGTAGAAACCGCCTGAAGGGTCAAACCAAGGTAGACACCGCCTGAAGGGTCAAACCAAGGTAGACACCGCCTGAAGGGTCAAACCAATGGTAGACACCGCCTGAAGGGTCAAATCAAAGGTAGAAACCGCCTGAAGGGTCACACCAAAGGTAGAAACCGCCTGAAGGGTCTATCAAAGGTAGAAACCGCCTGAAGGGTCAAATCATGGTAGATACCGCCTGAAGGGTCAAATCATGGTAGAAACCAGGTAATCCCATCGGAGGTGGAAAACCTCAGTGTTGGGAACTCCTTTTGAGAAACAAACCATCCCAGCGGACGTGGAAAACCTCCGACTTGGGACCCCTTTTCAAGAGAACCAAGCAATCCCAGCCGACGTGGAAAACCTCCGACTTGGGACCCCTTTTTTAAGGAAATCAAACAATCCCACTGGACGTGGAAAACCTCCGTCTTGGGAATCTTTTTCAAAAATAGACAATCCCATTGGACGTGGAAAACCTCCAATTTGGGAACCCATTTGAAGAACCAGGTAATCCCACCGGACGTAGAAAACCTCCGATTTGGGAACCATTTGAAGAACCGAGCAATCCCATCGGACGTGAAAAACCTCCGTGTTGGGAACTCCTTTTGAGAAACAAACCATCCCATCGGACCTAGAAAACCTCCGTGTTGGGAACTCCTTTTGAGAAACAAACCATCCCAGCGGACGTGGAAAACCTTCGACTTGGGACCCCTTTTCAAGAGAACCAAGCAATCCCAGCGGACGTGGAAAACCTCCGACTTGGGACCCCTTTTTAAGGAAATCAAACAATCCCACCGGACGTGGAAAACCTCCGTCTTGGGAATCTTTTTCAAAAATAGTCAATCCCATTGGACGTGGAAAACCTCTAATTTGGGAACCCATTTGAAGAACCAGGTAATCCCACCGGACGTAGAAAACCTCCGATTTGGGAACCATTTGAAGAACCGAGCAATCCCATCGGACGTAGAAAACCTCCGTGTTGGAAACTCCTTTTGAGAAACTAACCATCCCATCGGACGTAGAAAACCTCCGTGTTGGGAACTCCTTTTGAGAAACAAACCATCCCAGCGGGCGTGGAGAAACCTCGTCATGGGACCCCTTTTCAAAATTCAGGTAATCTCATCAGGCGTGGAGAAACCTCGTCATGAGACCCCGTCCCAGAAAAACAGGTAATCTCATCAGGCGTGGAGAAACCTCGTCATGAGACCCCTTCCCAGAAAAACAGGTAATCTCATCGGACGTGGAGAAACCTCGTCATGGGACCCCTTTTCAAAAGAACAGGTAATCTCATCAGGCGTGGAGAAACCTCGTCATGAGACCCATAACAGAAAAACAGGTAATCTCATCAGGCGTGGAGAAACCTCGTCATGAGACCCCTTCCCAGAAAAACATGTAATCTCATCAGGCGCGGAGAAACCTCGTCATGGGACCCCTTTAAAAAAAAACAGGTAATCTCATCAAGCGTGGAGAAACCTCGTCATGAGACCCCTTCCTAGAAAAACAGGTAATCTCATCAGGCGTGGAGAAACCTCGTCATGGGACCCCTTTTCAAAATTCAGGTAATCTCATCAGGCGTGGAGAAACCTCGTCATGAGACCCCTTCCCAGAAAAACAGGTAATCTCATCAGGCGTGGAGAAACCTCGTCATGGGACCGCTTTTCAAAATTCAGGTAATCTCATCAGGCGTGGAGAAACCTCATCATGAGACCCCTTCCCAAAAAAACAGGTAATCTCATCAGGCGTGGAGAAACCTCGTCATGAGACCCCTTCCCAGAAAAACAAGTAATCTCATCGGACGTGGAGAAACCTCGTCATGGGACCCCTTTTCAAAAGAACAGGTAATCTCATCAGGCGTGGAGAAACCTCGTCATGAGACCCCTACCAGAAAAACAGGTAATCTCATCAGGCGTGGTGAAACCTTGTCATGAGACCCATTCTCAGAAAAACAGGTAATCTCATCGGACGTGGAGAACCCTCGTCATGAGACCCCTTTTCAAAAATCAGAAAATCCCCTTGGACTTGGAAAACCTCCGACTCGGGACTCCTTCTCAGAAAAACAGGTAATCCCATCGGACGTGCAAAACCTCTGTTTTGGGAACCCTTTCAAAAAATCAGTAAATCCCATTGGACTTGGAGAACCCCTGTCCTAGGAACCTTTTCAAAAGATCAAACTGTCTCGCCGGACGTAGCAAACCTCCGACTGAGAAATCCCCTCTGGCCCCGCTAGTCAGCGCCATGGGATCCCCTTTCAAGCCAAAAATATCCCCTCTGTCACCGCTAGTCAGCGTCATGGGATCCCCAAAGCTCGGGGTGCTCGATAAATCTTTCTGTGAGTGTTTCCCGTCAATAGCCGGGAAAGGTTTTCGAGGAATAAAGCCTGGGATAGTGTGTCAGAAGCTACGAGGGCCTATATTAAAAAAAACAAAAAAAACAAAAAAAAAACAAAAAAAGAAGAAGAAGAAAATAAAAAAAAGGGAACAAGCCCCTCCTTTTTCCGGCATCCTGAGAGCGCAGTGATAAAACCTCAGACTCCGCATGCGCAGGACCCAATGGGCAGACTTCAGGTAAGCCGCTCTCCCTCAGGCCCACGTTCGAATTGCAAGAGTAAACCGGTGATTAATTTGACCATTCATCAAAGGACTTAAGGGTTCGATGTCATAGCATTTCTTTTCCCCAGTCGAGTCGGTTAAGATTCAGGTGTCATTTTGTCTTTGAAAGCAACCTCCGACGAGCTCACTCTCAAAGAGGGGCAGCTGTTGACACCTGATTTTTGACTATCTTTTATTATAGTTTTAATTTCTAAAATTAATTAAAAGTAGCAAAAAAGGTCGAAAAATTGCAAAATCAACTTTGGAAGCCTTAGCCTAGCCTTTGGAACCAATTTTGAACAAAAAATATTTTTTGAATTTTTTTAATATTTTTTGGAATTTATTTAATTATAAAAATGCCCAAAAAATCAGCAAAATACCATTTGTGGTCAGAAAAATACACAAAAATATTCAGAAATTTTATTTTAATTCCCTCTTTAATATTTTCACTTTTTATCAGGGAAATTTGGCTCGATTCATGGGGTTCCTTCACAAACCTAAAACCGAAACGAGCTTAAAAAATCATTTTCGAGTCTTTTAATTTTCAATTCTCGGTTTTTATAAGTTATGACATTGGACTCTAAAGTATTGAAATGTAATTGGGTCAATTTTCCCTCCAATTTGATCAATTTTAGCCAAAAGGGCTTAATTGCATAAAAATCTTTCAATTTAGTCCCCGGTTTTACAATTTGTGAAATAAATTTCACACGGGCACACCCATTAAAATTAAACACCTCTACCCAATATTTTTCATCATGCTGAATCCATTGGTGGGCTCAATTTTGACTAATTCGATCGTTTAGGCCTTCGATTTGGCGAAATTCATTTTCGGATCCTAGGGACAATTTGGGGTTTTCACTAAATTTCAATCAATTGGTTCACGAAAATACCCATATTTAATAGAAAACATGCCAAGGAATCCGAATTTGCCATCAATTTCATGAAAAGAGGTCATTTGGGGGGTCAATTTGACTATTTGGTCGAACCGGGTCGGTCGGGTCCGACCCGACCCGACCCGGGTCTGCAACATTGTTGCAGACCCATGCGCGGACAGAACGTGGGCAGAAAACAGGGGATTAAAAAATGGGCATGGGCGTGCATTTTTTTCTAAATAAAAGGGGACAACCAAACGTGGGGGACACCACCAACTGGATATTCGCATTTTGGCAGAGGGAGCGGGCGCCGAGGCGCGCCGGTCGGCCACGAAACCGGCGAGATTCTCGGTTAAAACCGAGCTTGGCCGAGAGAGAGAGGAGGAGGATTTTTTGCGAAAACAGGAGCGAGGCCGGGGGTGAAGAGGCTTCCCCGCACACTGCGGAACCTCGTAGGAGCTTCAGTAGTCACCGGTGGTCCTCGGACAGGTTGGTATTTGCTCCCGAGCTTCATTTTTCTTTATGCACGCCGGGTGTTCGTCGAAATGCTTCAGTGAGCATTTTACTTCGGGGCTCTCGGCCGGACCTCCCCCGATCCCCTTTCGTGTAAGTCTCGCTTTAAAAATCATCTAGATCCAACGCTAAGCTCGACTTGCTATTCATTTTGCATTAAAACTCGGTGAAAACCGGACCCCGACCTTCGCCGGCCACGATTCGGAATAGGAACTCGGCGGGGAACTTCCGGCGGTTGCCGAACTCGAAACGAGCTCAGGTAAGCCTCTAGACCCTCCTTGGATTCTGTTTGATAGTTTAGAATCGAGTTTTGATAAGAAAAAAATTCGGAAATTTCCTCGCCGGAGCCGGGTTCGGGGAGGTCCGGTTCGCCGGTTTTTTAGCGTGTTCATGGTTATTATTTATGTTGTGTGTTGATGTTGGTGATCCAAAAAGTCGAATGCCGAAAAAAGGAACGAAAAACACCAAGTTTGGGACCGGTTCGCGATTTTCCGGCGAGGGCCGCCTGAATTTTCACTGTTCATCGTCTTCTCCGGCGACCCTCCGGCCGGTCAACGCTCAACGGCCGACGTGGCATGCCACGTAGGCGCCACGTCAGCGTGTGGGACCGGGCCGGGCTTAATAAAAACGGACGGTCCGGATCGCGACACGTGTCGCGATCCTGGAGTTTTGCAAAATTAAATAAATGATTTTCGGATAATTAATTAAAAATCGATCCGACAGTCGAGAATGTGCCAAGTGGCTTTCTGTGGATCGTCCGATCTTGTCCAAGATCGGACGCACCAGGAGTAGCCATGTGGCACAATCTGGAGCGTCCGATTTGAGTGGTTTTCTAAAAAAAGAAAAGAAATTAATTTTTGATCCGATGGTTTTGGTTGAGCCACGTGGCTCTCTGTGGATCGTCCGATCTAGCGGAAGATTGGACGCACAGGATGAGGCCACGTGGCTCAATGAGAGCCGCCGGATCCGGAGAATTTTCGGATAATTAAGGAAAATACATAAAAAAAAAATACCAAAAAATAGGAAAATGATTAAAAATATAAAACGGTGTCGTTTTAGGCCGGTGTCGACCCCTAGGGTCGGGCCGGGCGCCCGAGAGGCGCGGGCCGGGTTTGACCCGGCCCGGAAAATATTTTTTAATATTTAAAAAAAATTCAGAAAATAATAAAAAATAAAAAAAAAATCAAAAATTCAATAAAAAATGGAAAATCATAAAAAATTCAAAGAAAATTCGGAAAATTCAGAAAAATTCTAAAAAATTCCAAAAAATAGGAAATGGCCACATTCAACTGGCCACGACCTGTTTCGGGTCTTTCGACCCCCGATCTTTTCAGAAATGACGGTTTTGCCCTTCTGGTAAATCGTCCTCCAAACAAATTCTAAAAAAATCCAGGAAAATCCCAAAAAATAGGAAATGGCCACAAACAACTGGCTAAGGCTCATCCCGGGTGTTTTGAACCCGGTCCTTCTTAAAAAATGACGATTTCACCCTTCAGGCGAATCGTCTTCCAAAAATTGAAGAAAATCAAGAAATTCCAAAAAATTCTCAAAAATGGGAAATGGCCACAATCAACTGGCCATGAAATATTTTGGGTAATTCGGTATCCAAACCTTCCAAAAAATGACAATTTTTCCCTTCGGGCTAATTGTCCCCGAATCTTCCCATTTTACCCTCTAGCCCTAAATCACGTCTTCCCTAAGCCCTTATGGCTATACTAGGAGGCCAATGATTGAAATTGATGTGCATTGACATGATTTATTTATGCACTTGACTTGCGCTTTCATTTAAATTGATTGTGATTGATAGGACTAGTATTCCAATCTGCATGAAACCCGAACCATACCTATCTCACCCAAAATCGCGCCTGCATGAACTCTTAGTCAGGAAAATCACTTGCGTTAGGTACCGAAAGGGCGTTGGTAATGACACCGACGTAACCAAGTCCCCGAACCCAAAATCTCTGGTTCCGCAGAACTGATCGATCTCTC
The DNA here is from genome assembly GCA_021437785.1 of Rhodomyrtus psidioides. NCBI lineage: Eukaryota > Viridiplantae > Streptophyta > Magnoliopsida > Myrtales > Myrtaceae > Rhodomyrtus > Rhodomyrtus psidioides. The sequence continues at coordinate 1,367,391 of JAILYB010000053.1, forward strand.
CCAATCGGTCAGTAAGGTTTCCGGTCTACCCTCCAAGAAAGACCGGTGGCGACTCCAAATGCATGCACAAGTTGCACATGCCACCACGACCACACTAAGGTCGAAAGCGATCGACTCTTATCGTCGAATCCCTCAAAAGACACTCCCGCCGCGATTTGGTATGGGCTTGGGAGGGCCCGCGCCGATCAAAGGCCCGCGATCCACATTTCAGAGTGGGGGCCGCGATCGGTAATCCATTCGCCCGTCATACTAATGAAATTCAATCCCCTCGCACCGTCGGATCGGGGGAAAATTTCGGACGGGTCGCGACACCCAACAGAACTCTACCACCATCTGTAGCCTGGTAAGTAGTAAACCAGTTCCTATGAGACCTCATATGATAAGAACACCCAGAATCTAGCATCCATTCGTCTCCTGACGAACATGTAGTCACACATAAAACAACCTCTGCATCACTAATACTCTCCTCAGCAATATTCGCCACACTACTTGTGGCTTTCTGCTTATCACCTCTGTTTCTTAGCTTAGGGCAGTCTCTCCTGATGTGCCCCTCCTCAAGACATTTAAAGCATTTCATGCGTCCCTTGGATTTTTTATGGCGTGATTTAGATCTGCTTTTACCTCTGCTGCTGCTGGACCCCCGCTGTTGCTCTCTGCCTCAAATCACTAGTCCTCGCGCTACATCCTACGCTAGACTGTCATCTCGCAACTTTCTCTGCCACTCTTTAGAAAACAAGGCGGACTTTACCTTTTCTGAGGTAATTGTAGTACGCCCATGCGATAGAGAATCAGTAAAGTGCTCCTATGACTCTAGTAGAGAAGCCAACAACATCATGCCCTACTCTACATCTTCAAGTATCTTACCGACATTCTTTAAATACATCATGAGTTTATTAAATTCATCTAGGTGGATTCTGATGGACATACCTTCAGTATATTTGAATTGGAACATCCTCTTCAGCATGTACAAGCGATTGTTCAATCCCTTCGTTAGATAGAGCGCCTGGAGTTTTGCCCACAACGCTGCGGCATCCTTCTCCTCGCCTACCTCTATTAACACTTCATCCGATAAATTCAACATGATTAGACTCCTAGCTTTCCTCATTAACACATCTTTATTAGCATCTTTCATTGATTCGGGTAACTTAGCCTTGCCCTCCAACGCTTCTACCAAACCCTGAGTTATCAATAATGCCTCCATCTTGAGGCTCCATAACCCAAAGTTGTTCCTCCCGTTAAACTTCTCAATTTCAGCTTTCATCCCAAACATAATTGCAGCAACAGAATTCCAGATAATAACCAGACAAGCAAAAGCCCCAAATCACAATCCAGAAATCGATCCTAAGCTCTGATACCAATTGTTGTAATATAACGCGCGAAAATTAACCAGGATCTTGCAAATACGTCAATGCGAAAGCCTAGAGAAAATAACGAGGAATGATAAAGGACACCAGATACAACGTGGTTCGATCCGAATGTCGGTACCTACATCCACGTGGAGAGCCAGCAAGAACAATCCACTATAATCGGAGAATCGGATTTACAATCACTCAATACTCTCGTGTTTCCCGTACCTAAAATTATACCCAAATCCCTAGCTGTTTATAAATCAAACAACTAAATTGGATATAAAACTCACAGAAGCATAGAACCTTTCGTGTGTCCGCTCCTCGTCCTTTTTCTTCTTCTTTTCATTTGCGACGCGACCTTGTACCGTGCAGCTTTAGCCCTTCGGTTCTCAACTGTTTTTGGAGTCCACTGTGCGCGGCTTCTGAAGGCATCAGAAAAGAAAACAAAACCTAAGTTTTTATGTTTCTTTCTTTTCTATTTTACTCTGGGCCCACAAGTCAATATAATATAATATATAAGCCCATCTCTTTTGTCTTTTAGTGGCTCTCTTCCTTTCTGAAGAAGAATGTCTTCCTCCTGTACATAATATCAAGAACCGGTCAAAGAGAAAAGATTTGACCTTCTTTACCCATATAATCCAGTTATATGCGCTCCAGATTTTGAACAAATCAAAATCTTCCAATTGGTTGGATTCCGTATCAAACTCGAGACATAAATAACATGTCTTATCATTATTTAAATGTCTAATCTTGTACGTAATTATGTTAGATCAATTGGAAGTGGTCTCTATTGAATCAAGCTCAAAAAATGCGATTTTGGGCAAATTTCCTGAGAGCGCAAGTGCAGAATTTTACTTAGGAAAGATAACAATTCCCAACTTTTTGCAATTAAAGCTGAAAATTCAAGCTTTTCTATGTTAAAATCGAAAGTTGACTATTGTAGTACCTTAGTAAGACTAATTTGGTCATAAAATTGGTTGAATTTTATGCACACCCTTGAGAATTGATTAAATTGATTGAAAAAAAAAATCTTTTCTCGAATTTTGTTTAGCAATTTTTTGGATCAAATTGGATGAACTGAAAAAGAGAAAAATCTTTGTGGAACAAGAATTAATTTTCGGCATTCTCACTCTCGAGGGTCAATTGCTCATGTGGATAGATGATGCTTGCTTTGAATTTCATCACTTAATTGGTTGAGTTGCCCTATCTTGCGATTTCCGGATGCTATCTCTATATGTTGTGGATGAAGTTTAATAAATTGAACTTTATCTAATCTTTGAGAAAATTCAGATTGGATAATATCAGACTTGTTGCCGTTAGTCTTTTGCTTTAAATCTTTATCTCTTACATGTGAGTTGGTTGGATGGTTTATCTCATGATTATCTTGTGTTATCGGCAAAAGAACACTAGAAGTGCCAATATTTGTGTACAGCGCTTACTTTGGTGCCAATTATTTTCGCCGGCTCACTCAAGTGCCAATATTTATGTTCGGCGATTACTTTAGTGCCAATTCCGGGCAAAAACAATTAGTTAAGTGTCAATTTCGGCCAACCAATACACATGTCATTTTTTATTAATTTCTTTGTACAGATGGCATCCACGAGGCAATTTTCTTTTTGAAATTCAGTCCACCAAAAAGCCACCTGGATTTTTAAACTAACAATTAAATTAATTTTTTTAAAATAAAAAATAACTTATTTTTTTTAAAAAAATAAAACTTTGCAGTAGCGAGGGCTGCCCTCGCCGCCGCCCCCATCGTCGGCCCCTGATGGGTGGGTGGGTGGGTGCCCAGGGGGTCACCGAGGCACGGCGACCCCCGTCGGGGCTTGGGCGAGGCCGGAATATGATGGGGGCGAGCAGACGAGGTCGAAGAAGAGGAAGACGAGGTGAGTGTAGATGGAGACGAAGGAGAGGAAGACGAGGGTGAGCAGGAACGCGATCCCGAGGTCCAGGAGCTTCCAAACTTGACTCGGATCTAATCAAATAAGCATCGGAGGTCACAGCGATCTGGGGAACAAAGACGTTTTGGCACCCTTCTCGGTTCCACCACACTTCAACCATCCTCATAGTCGCGACCACCCAGCCATCGTTAGCTCTCGAGCCATCAACCTCACACCACTCCTCTCAACCATCGTCATCCCGCACGGCCGGGAAGACCCACGACCTCAAGCCCCGATTCCGACTCTCTCTCTCTCTCTCTCTCTCTCTCTCTCTCTCTCTCTCTCTCTCTCTCTCTCTCTCTCTCTCTCTCTCTCTCTCTCTCTCTCTCTCTCTCTCTCTCCTTCTTAGTTCCACCACACTCTAACCATCGTCGTCGCCTCCCCCAACACAAAGCCACCGTCAGCCTTCGAGCCTGTCGCCACCTCAACAAGGTCAGGTGATCCCCGCCTCGCTCAGATCTAGGCCATGCCGGCCGTGCCCCGCCACGGCGAGGCTTGACCTCGTCCAAATCTTATTTCACTATGTTTGACTTCCTCGAACATAGTGAAATAAGAAAGCAAAAAAAAAAACGTACATTTTTCATGTGGACGACATGATTATTACAGGCAATGATAGTGCCGAGATTATGAGACTGCAGGAATTATTATCTAGGGAGTTTGAGATGAAGAACTTGGGAGGTTTGAAATATTTCTTAAGAACCGAGGTTGCTAGGTCGAAGGAAGGGATTTACTTGTCTCAGCGAAAGTATGTTCTTGATCTTTTGACCGAAGTTGGCATGCTAGATTGCAAGCCTGCAGACACTCCTATGGTACAAAACTGTAAGTTTGGAGAGTACCCTAATCAGCCGCCTACTAATAAAGAAAAATACCAAAGGTTAGTAGGCCGATTGATTTACTTATCATATACACGTCCTGATATTGCTCATGCAGTAAGTGTGGTGAGTCAGTTCATGCATGCACCTAGTGAGGATCATATGAGTGTTGTGTTGCGCATAATTCGATATTTGAAGTCAGCCCTAGGAAAGGGACTGCTATTTGCAAAAAATGGCCACCTTGAAGTAGAGGGTTACACAGATGCAGATTGGGCTGGAAGTGTGACAGACAGGAGGTCTACATCAGGGTATCTTACATTTGTGAGAGGCAACCTTGTTACATGGAGAAGTAAGAAATAAAAGGTTGTAGCTATGTCTAGTGTAGAAGTTGAATTTAGAGGTGTAGCAAATGGGTTATGAGAACTTTTATGGCTTTGAAAGCTGTTAACCGAGCTTGGGTATCCACCAGGTTTAGAAATCAAATTGTTTTGTGATAATAAAGCAGCCGTAAACATTGCTCATAATCCAGTTCAGCATGACAGAACCAAACATGTGGAGATTGACAGACATTTCATCAAAGAGAATTTGGATGCAAAAGAGATCTAGTTACCATTTGTGAAGTCCGAAGACTAATTAGCTGATATATTGACAAAGGATGTGTCAAGTAGAGAGTTTCATAGCTCACTTATCAAGTTGGGTATCAAAGACATCCTTGCACCCACTTGAGGGGGAGTGTGGTTGTGAGCAATTTTAGCCTATTTGTTAGGAAGTTTTATTGTATATATTTCTTCCTAGTATAGAATCCTTCCTATTGTGTATCTCCTAATTAGGGTTGTCTGTTGTCCTATATATATGACAGGATTTAGTATTGTAAATATACATAAAAAATATTCATTGAATAAAAACGGAGAGTTTTCTTTCTCTTCAATACTAATGACGTGCAAAATAACATGGAAAAATAAAATGCAACATAGACATACAAATATGGGACATACTAATGCTATGACATATTATGCATGGCATCCCCAAGAAATGGTATGGACTCAAATTATATTTCAAATCAAACCACAAGATGTATCCATAGATATGCCAATATCCTAAAGTGGAATTCTGTGATATTCAAGATATTCACAACATAACTTCCGATTCAGATTTTTTTAAAAAAAAAAAACTAGGTTACGATCTCATCATGTCCGGAAATTCCATTCTTCTAAATATCTAAATTATGCAATCGATTTTTAGAATATCTTGATATCGAGATGTTACCTAATTTAAGCTTGAACTGAAGACTTGAAGAATGAGCAAGGCTACTTGGACCGACCGGTGGGATTCACGTACGCCTAGAGCGATCAGCTCACTCCAATTTGAGGCTCGATGGAACAAAAATTTCAGCGAAAAAATGAAGCTTTGATCAGCAAAAAAAAAAATGAGGGAATCGTCCAAAAAATCTGCACTGAACCCGCAAAAAAAGTGTTGCCAAGAAAAGTACACTGCAAGTGCCTTAACTTTCGTACGGTGTGCTTTTAAGTGCCTTAACTTTCCAAGTGTTTACTTGAGTACCTAAACTTTTAAAAAGCGTTCACTTGAGTACCAACTTCTTTTAAAATCGTTCAGTTCAGTGTCAAATCTGACGTGGCTCACCGAAAATCGAACACGTGGCATTTTTAATTATTATTTGTGCTGACGTGGCTCATCGGAGTTGGCACTAAAGTGAACGATTTTAAAAGAAGTTGGTACTCCAGTGAACGCTTTTTAAAAGTTTAGGCACTTAAGTGAACACTTTGTAAGTTAAGGCAGTTGAAAAAAAGTTAACACTCAAGTGAACACTTTGAAAATTAAGACACTTAAGTGCACGCCGTACGAAAGTTAAGGCACTTGCAATGTACTTTTCCCAAAAGTTGCCCAAAACCTGCACTTTAAAGTTAGTTTAAATGTCCAAAAGAAGGTTGATGTGGACCTCAAACAGTAGCGAATTTGGCACCGGAACAGCAGCTAACTTGGCTCCTAAACAGCAACGGATTTGGACTAGACAACAGCTTGATTCGTCGCGGAACAGTGGCAAAAATGGCGGCCTCAGATCGGCCTGGTCAGCGGGATGAAGGAGACTAGGAAGCAGAAAAAAGAAAAAGAAAAAAAAAGGAGGGTCCCGACCGGTATCCAAATTGGCTCTAAACACAGAGGTTTTCATGATGACAACTGGATCTCACGTGGCTGAATTTCTTGCAACGAAGAATGTAGACTCTTGTTTCAAAGCTCGCCACTTTATGCTGTTTCCTTTTCTCTCCTCCTTTTTTTTGGGTCTTGTTCCGTGGCCACTATGTGTTGTTTGCCGTCTCCTTGTTGTCGTAAAAGGGAAGCCCGAGACACAACGTCCGAGACTGGAATTTAGAGACGACGGATAATGGGGGTCACCTTCGTTGATGGAGGAAACTCGGCCGCATGAGAAATCGACCAACGCTCCCCGTTCTCTATTAATTTTTCTGAGTTACGATCGCCGATCCCCCCTTTCTCTCCCGAACAGAATTTTTTTCTCTCAATCGTGGCCGTATATGAATTTCAGTGGCCTCTCTCAAACCCTAGGCATAATCTTGTATTTATAGATAAAATTATTGCAAGCTTAGGGCCTAAAGTTTCTTAATTTCGCAAAATAAACCCTCGGATCGGAATATGATTTGAATTAAGTCCCAAAGGGCTAAATTGCACAAATTAATCATTAAAATAACTAGATGATTCAGCCAAGTGCAATTAGGCTGATCGAATTTCTCAAGTCAATCATGGGCTACTGCACATTTTTTGCTCAATAAGGCTTTTCGTAAATAATAAATATTTAATTAAATCTTTTTTTATTAAGCATGAATGGGCTGAATTAAGCCAAAAATGGCGCCTCAAATTTCGGCACACTCCCTTCCTCTTGATTGAAATGATTGAGTTTGGTCTAGTCGCCTACTTAAATTAAATTCAATTGACTCACTTAGATGTGATGACTGGCGAAAAATAAATATGCAATGCATGCGAATTTATTTTTTGTGAGAATTATGACTAGTTCTCATTTTATGCTATAATAAATAAAAATCAAAATTTAGGTGTCAACAGTCTTAATCAAATGATATAGTCCATTTTTGTGTTCGATACGTGAACTTAAAATAAGATGCCACTGCACAACCCATGTGCTCTGTCTATTGTGTGTGTGTGTGTGTGTTTTTTTTTTTTTTTGGTACAAGTTCTTTAAATATTTATGACAACTTTTTGATCATAATTCCCCCCATAAGGTGCAACATCAGCATCTAGTGGGGACATCACATCACGAAATAGAAGAATGCTAAAACAAAAAATAAAAAAGAAAGTAAGAGAATTCTTTATTCTAGAGGAAAACTAAAGTCTTTATGGTCTCCCAGGAGTCTTTAAAAATTTCTAAACTTGTTTTTAGTGCTAGGCGTTAGGTGGGGTGTAGACGATTAAATACTTAAAAGTATCGTGGGATGCTGTTATGACATGTGAATTGATGGGCTGAGTTAGCATTATGTGATACTGTTGTTCAGTGGGAGCTGTATTTGGTATTTGCTGTAATAAAGTTTACATATGTGTTTGTTATATTTTGTAACATCTAGATATGTATCAATTCCATTGCATGTAATAAAGCTTTAATGATTAAGAGGAGTTGAATACATATATCAGTTGAAAATCTCAAGACATCGTGTAATCTTGAGGGATGGCTAGGGCATTTATTTTAGCCAAAAGTACATGTCTTGTTACACATAAAGTATAGTTAACTATAAAGGTAAGACATATGTCGGTTCGTTGGAACCGTAAAGATGTTCTCTTGTGACACATCCGGTTTCGTGACACATAAGGTGAGAGAATGGTGACTGACAATGAGGATAACATATAAGGTTTTTCTGTTATTTGAGATGTTATCCGTTTGTCATACTACCATATCATATACGTATCAATAAAGTTAAAAACATTCGTGATCTTGGATGGCTTCGTGTCTTCTGATGCAATTACTGGCATGGTTCGGTGCTTAAGACTTTATGGGATCGGATTGACTATTAAGAAATATCTCTAGACCAATATAAAGATGCGTATATACTGTCACCCCCCGACCCCGGCGGGCATGCCAACATCCCACATAGTCGTCAATCTTAATAAGATAACCCAGGATCCAACGGCCTAACTCTCGGAGCGCGATATGGAAAGCACATGCGGAAGCGGAAACAAAACCCCAGACATAAAATAAACACAAGGTGACATAGGATTAAAACGAACATGCATTGTCTTACAAATAAAAAAGGTCTATTACAGCAAAAGGAAGTACGATTCGGAGGAAGGCACTATAAGACCAAAAAGAAGAACTTCAAAAAGAAATCCACAAACTAGGCAGACTCGTCTTCATCTTCCTCCTTTTTCCTTCTAATCATCATCTTCGAGGCATTCTTCAAGGCTTGGGGTTTGAAAATGTTGGTCCCACGACGGGGTGAGATAATAATCTCAGTAAGTTAACCCTAACCCTAAGCTAGACTATTGGTACCTCCAAGCACGTTTGAAAATACGCAAGTTTTGGCAAAAAGCTTTTCACACATGATATTCAAGCGATTGGCATAATAAAACAACTCAGGCATATCAGGCAATCAAGTTCCTGTCTTTCACACGTTCGCTTTCCAATCTGGACTTCACAGGCCATATAGGCATAACAGAGATCCCATGCACTCCAGGCATTCCAAACATTCCAGCCAATTCAAGCATACAGACCCGAAAACATATCAAAGCCATGTTTTAGTCTTTTATCTTCTTTACGCCTACCAAGGGCCGCCCTACTTGGGTCGCGAGATGATTTGGTCAATCACATGACTCTCGACGTTTTATCGAGATGATTCGGTCATCATGACTCTCGCTGCGAGATGATTCGGTCTCGGTCGACTATAGGACTCTCACGTCTGGACCTAGAGATGATTCGGTCACTACTTGACTCTCGATTCTTACAGTCTTCGAGATGATTCGGTCAAGGTAGGACTCTCTAACCGTAAGACCTCGTCAGGTCATTGGGAGTAACTCTCTCCCCAGCTCAATGCATTGGCCATAAAACATCATTGTGAACCATCTCGTTAGTCCCAATTTCACAATCACAAGCAAATTCATGCCATCGCCACTTAAGGCACGAATTCAAGCACATCAGGTTCATCATTTAAAACAAGCCATTCGGTCATCATACACATGCACATCCTCACACCATGCATCATTCGACACCAATTGCGACACCGAGCATTAAAGCCCTCGATTGAATCCCAATTAATCATCACATTCCCATTTTCTCACATAGCATTTCATCATTAAACAACCACAACATCAATTCGATACTCCATTGGCATGTTAAAGGGACATTCAATCAAGAAAAGTCATCAATGACCCCAATCCACAGAATTGCCCACCCACGACCAGGTTCGTTCTCAAGAAAAATGTAATTTTTTTACTGATTTTTTTAGAATTTTTTTTAGAATCTTATTCTTCAAGATCTTACGGTCATGTGGACGAAAACGATACTCAATTTGGATATCGGATGAATTAGAACGGGCCATTTTAAAAACGGTGTGCGCTGAAAACAGATTTGAGTACCTCTCGGGTCTCTCACATTTTGCTCACCAAAACAACATTTAAAATCCTTTCAATTTCACCAAAGATCCACCCTTTAGTAACTCAACATCCTAGGGAAGGGTTATAATCAACTTACCAAGCTAATTTAAGCAACGAACTCTTCCAAGAATCGTAACAATCTTCAGATCCTAATCTGTTCGGTACAGGGCAGATTCTGTTCCCAGGAAAATCCATGCAAACCGGCCATCAAAACTTCAATCTAACCCACCTATCCTTTGCTAACATGTAGTATCATGTATTAGGGTGTCTTACCAACAGGTTTCGGGGCAAAGCGACACCTCGGCGGACCTCAAAAGCTCACAGATTCTCTACCGGTTGGAGAAGGCAAAATCTGTTCGGTAAAGACCACCTCAAATCAGCCATGAAAACACCTTAAATCTCCAATAAAACCATAATTTCTGCTCAGTGGACTTGAGTTCTAGATGTTATAAAGATCCCACAAAAAGAACGGAGTCATTTGAAATTTCTAAGAGGGTGTACGGTGGTCTTATCCCAGCTCGCGCGGATTCCGTCCGGTTTTGGTCTCGGGCTCACGCCGGTAAAAATACTTAACCAAATGACAAAATTCCAATTGGAGCTTGTCAAGGACACATAGATCTTACTTCTGGTGGTCGGCGCTCGTCAAATCGACGTCGGATGAGGCCGGTCGAGCACACCGAACATGGAGGACAGAATCTATCTTTTGATGCAGTTTTGCTAGAGAGGAAAATGGAGATGATTTTGAAGGAAATGGAGGAGGGAAAGGGAGTGCACGATTTTTGCAACTGCTAGGGGATATTTCCATCAAATAATTGAGACAGTTTTGACAAGATTGCATTTAATGGTGATTAAGGCATGGTTTCATCCTAGAGTGACACTTGGCAATGGCTCCAATAATTGGTCCACAATCTTTGACTTCCGCTGACTTGTTTCTCACCATTTTCAGCAGCTTCTATGGGAGGGTAGAATGACTATTTTGCCCTTCCAACTTTCTTAAGGCAAAGGTACAAGGTTGAGGGGCAAAACGGTAAATTGTCACTTTTCGTCTGAAACTTCGTTTTTCTCATTTTGAGTGTCCATTGGCGAGGCGACGTCAAATCCTTTTTCAATTTTGAAATTCTTCATTTCCAATTGCCAATTTGAACATCCATTTCATGATCGTTCATTCGTCGATCGCATCTTCAGTTTATCTCGAACTAACGGGCGACTTTTGCAGATGTTACGCGTATCGACTCTGTGACTCCCGTCACACTTAGGACGCCTCAAGATAAGACGACTTTGGTTGTCATGTAATTGCGAGGGTTCATTACTAGTTCCGACGGTCTCGATTGTCATTGTTCGATTTAGGAAAACTTCACAAATTATACATTGGTTATACGACATCACCTGCGTTCCAATCATATAACGCTAGTAATGAATTCCTTAATCGTTATCAGATCGGCCTTTATTGGCTCTAAATGTCCCTCGGCAATCCTTATGGTCAAAGCGTCATTTTCATTTCGAGTTTCCTAAGTCCACGTTCCTTGTCATGCGTTAGTCTTTCCCTTTCTGGTCAGTTAACTCAATTGATCAGGTCCGAGCGAGATAAAATTGAAATACATCGATTGATACTTCTCATTCCATAGTCTCAAAATGACAGAAATTCAGAATGTCACATATACAGTACAATTTCAATTAATCTAGCCCAAGTGGGAGAATGTTAGAATATGTTTTAATATTCATTGTGGACTTTATTAATTGTTATTGTAAATATTAATTGGTCTAATAAAGAAATATATATGCAGTTTCCTAATTCTAGTCGGATATGAGGCTAGATAGTATGGGCCGAGATATACCGTATTTTTAATGAGGGGATATGTTTCATTCTCTATAAATAGAGCTCAGATCCCTCTTCTAAACCCTAATGTCCCATAACCTTACATAAGGAGCTGTCAGACATAACATGTGAGGACGCCGTCTCATTGAAGCCAGCGATAAAAAAAAGGGTTCATATGGATTCTCGCAAGTTTTATATCAAGATCGATGGATTCAAAACAGATGCGTCAATTTTTCTAATCAGAAAGTGCTCTAATCTGCTAGCTTAATTTCCTAAATAAGTCCACAACTGCCATATATTTGGCATCGACTTCCTCGAACATAGTGAAATAAGAAAGCGACAAAAAAAAAAACGTACATTTTTAATGTGGGTGGTATCCCCGAGCCCAAATGGTTAGATGTACTAATTTGTCTTGCCTTGTAACAACTTTCACGATTAACAAAAGTTAACGTTGTCTTCTCTCAAAGGTGGAAAAGAGTTTGAACACACAATATCATTTTTTAATTCGTACATTTGGCCAAATATCATTGGAAGTTTGTCCACAATTTTCACGTGGGACATCGGTCCATTTCTACGAAATGCAACCTTCGGTCGGTGGGGTTGCACATATCTAATCATGCCCAAAAAGAAAAAAAAATTGAAAAATTACCTAAAGGCAGCAGATTTGTCTTTATGTTCTTCCAAGAAATATAAAAAAAATACTCGAATTTGTTGAAAAGTTTGGGCCACTTCATTTAAATTGACCATCTATCTTAGTCAAATGGTATAGTCCATATGAGCGTTCGGTACGTGAACTTAAAATAAGATGACAAGAGCACAATTCAGTTTGCTGCACACTTCATTGTGTGTGTGTGTGTTTTTTTTTTACAAGTTCTTTAAACTTTTATGACAGCTTTTTTTTTTTAACATAATTCCCCCCATAAGGTGCAACATCAGCATCTAGTGGGGACATCACATTTCAAATTGGAAGAATGCTATAAAAAAAAAAAACAAATGTGAGAGACTTCTTTATTCCAAAGGAAAATTAAAGTCTTTATGGTCTCCCAAGAGTCTTTAAAAATTTCTAAACTTGTTTTTAGTGCTGGGCGTTATGTGGGATGCAGACGATTAAATATGATTTTAAAGTGAGCCTTTATTAGAGAAAAATAAATAAATAAAATAAAATAAAATAAAATAAAGAAATTGCTTGACCAACGACAACAAATATGTCAAGTAAGTAAACATTTATCAATCATCTTGAATTCCTTATAACCACCAACACTCTCATTGGATTCTCCGATAACAAACCATCGGAAAATCCCTCTCCAACCTCAAGCTAGTTCTTACTCATGGCTGACAGGTATAACTCTCTCTCTCTCTCTCTCTCTCTCTCACATTTTTTCTGAGCTCATTCTCTGCAAATATTCCTTCTCTTGCTGGCTCACAGCAGGAACAGCAATGAAGAGCAAAGGGACGAGAAGAAGTACTTCCAGAAGGTGCTTGACGACATCGTGAGCCTCAACTCCCTCTTCACTATCGCAGTCTTCATCGGCCTCTCTTTCGCCCAGCCGGGCCAAGTTCAGAGCCTCAACGACGACCCCAGTTGCAACTCGGGTGCCAATTTACGGAAGCGGCTCGTAGCCTTTGAGATCGCCTCCTTCAGCTGCTTCATCTTTTCCGGCGTCCTCGCCAAGACCGTCAAGATCTTCCTCTACACATCCGAGAACCAGGATGCCCTGGACAGAGAAGAGAAGGGAAAGGTGGAACCCCCCCACGACTCGGAAGAAGAGGAGGGAAAGGTGGAACCCCCCCACGACTCGGAAGAAGAGGAGGGAAAGGTGGAACCCCACGACAGAGAAAAGACAAAAGTGGGATCCCACATCTTGCAGAAGGGTTACCAAAAGGTGCCGAGCCTCATTGGGTTCTATTTGTCAATCTATGGGACCATGTTAGGGTGCTTGCTGCTTCTCCTGGCCATGGTTGACGTTGTCCAGATCAAGCTAGGCCGGCTCTCGTGCCACAGCAAGTCCTCATGGACCACTGTCTGCATCATGGTTGGCATCATCGGCCTTAGCCTCCTAATCTTCTTCTTTGCAGTGACCAAAAGCCTGAGGACCACCGCCATGCGAATCAGAATGGACGCAGTAAATTCAGTCTAGAATATGCAAAAACCATCGTGTTACATAAACCCAGTGATCACGTGTTTTATTGTACGTAGGTTTGTGTTGTGCTCAATATGTTGCAGGTCCGTGTATGCCATGTTTTAAGTGAAGGTGTTATCCTTACCGTGCATTACATGTTTCTTGTGAGTCTTTGAGTGATTCGTATCGAAAAGTGACTTGTCACTCCATTGTCAATTTGTGATGAAATTTCGATTACACTTTACAAGTGAGATTTGAATTCATCCATTGAGTCAAAATTCATCGAGAAAAATTCTCCTAAAAATATTGTGTGACAAACTCAAGCCATACCTATGAACAATTGTCCCAATCCCTTAGAGCATATAAAGTTGTTTCCACATTGAACTCATATATCAAGCAATATAGATTTCTTCCCAAGTTGTGACGGCTTTAACTAATTAGAAAATATTCAGTTGTGAGCTGCTAACCAGGGGAATGTTCTAATATGTTGAGATCCACTTCCAAATTGTGGCCCATAGACTATCAGACTCTTTGATTGTTTGCTTCATTGATTATCTCACGCTGACTCTCAATTCAGAAGGCGAATTCGATGTTTGTCGCTTGTGTCTCGCCATATGTAAGCACGGCAATTCTTTTGAAACTCTCGACAAACATGAATTAGAACCTTAGTGCGCTGCATGTGACAGATAGGATAGACATAACCACACAGTAGGAAGCACGGACACTTTCCGACGTGTGACTCATACGTGATAAACCGGTATTAGAGCACTTCGGACATGCCAGCGGCACAAAAGTCCAGTATCCCAACACATCATCTCGACATCCACAGGTCAATTTTAAATATTTTCAAAAAACTAGGGATCAAAATGTAAATCTATCACAATCTATATACTTAGGTCATAATCTAACCACCCTAAAATTGATATACTCAGCAAACCAAAAAAAAAACTAATTGTGAATATCAAATATCTCCGAAGAAACATCCGATAAAATTGGAACGATAAAGAGAAGATTAACATGGCCCCTGCGCAAGGATGAGCAGGACGATTTTGACATCAAGTTACGAAGAATTGCTCATGAGATTGATAGTTTGCGTGAGACGACAATGTAATGATATAAATGAGTGATCCACTCGCAAATGATAAAGAACCATGTGCATTATTCTTATTTTGACATACTTCGATACTTCATGTGATAATATATTTAAGTTTCCATTATTCAACGATTTAGTAGAGCTTTGTTTGTAATTTGCCTGGATGAGTCTTTCTTTCTGGTCTTACTATTGCTCACAACATGTATTGGTTTGACTAGTCGGAATTTTAGGGTTCAACTTATTGAGATTTTTATCTCATCCCTTTCCGTTGACATTTTTTTAGGTAAGTGACATGCACTTTAAGTTGTTGGAGTCGAGATTTAAGGTCGGACCACCACAGGCAATATTGGAGCGGGAGGATCGGAGGTTCGGGCCGCTACAGTGAATCCCTTATATAAGATGAAGAAGAAACTCACAACTGATATATATATATATATATATATATATATATATATATATATATATGTTACACGAACACGTAACACGATATGCCGACACTTGAATTCTAAAAAATTAGAGAAGTTTAGCATGCTGAGACAAGTTTATACACACACACACACGATCAATTATTATTTTTATGATTTCAACAATAGTAATATCATGATGCCGAAACTATTATTAATCTCATCCTTAGAAAGGTCTCACAAAATATATCATGTGTTTGGGAGTATGCAGTAAAAAATTCACTAGAGCGAAATGCCGAGAGCCTAAGATACTATTTAGTCCACTTTCATCTCCCACACTGGGCACAAATGAAGAAGGAGAAGGGAATCTTCTTATAAAAGCAGGCTAAGTCAATCAAGTTCAGCTGCACCGAATGCCTGGGCTATCAGTAAAGTCTGGACGCCCATCGGACCAGTCCATTTTGAATTAAAAGTGAGAAATTTGCGTAAAACAATGGCGTCCAAGCTGTTGTGGAAACCTTCTTTGTGTATTTTGATTATGATAAAACTATCGACTCTAGTAAGAATCTGTGTGATATTTGTAATGTTTTATTGCAGGGAGAATGCGTAAACAGAAGTTTGTATTGTTCCCTCTCTGGCATTAAGACTCGAGAAGGAGTAGTCATATGGCTCAAAAGGAGTAATTCTGAAGATGTTCAGATAGAGTACTTTTGAAGACGTTCAGATTGAGTGCTTCTGAAGACGTTCAGATGGAGTGCTTCTGAAGCCATTTAGATGAAGTTGCCTTGAGGATAAGACGGAACATGGTTTTTCATTTGAATGCTTATTCGTCTAAAGAGCTATATGCGTGTCAGATGGACTTTATTGAAGCTTAGTATTACCATTCTAAGCTATCTGTTCAGATTCAGAATGTCTTCTTCTGAAGATTGCTTCTGAACACTAGTCAGATTCTGCATATATCAACAGATAGATTCTAAAGGCCCATGAATGGCAGGTTTCTGATTAAGGCAAGTTTCTTTATGGAAGTTTGTGATATTTGATTGACAAGATATTCCTTCAATCAAATCAGGAGGACATCTACGATTGGATATTACCTTCAAAGAATAAATCTTGTGACTTATTTGGATCTACTCTACTTTTGGAAACTGAAGATTTGGTTATATGGGCGAGGTCGAGCGTCGCCGTGGTGGAGCGTGGCCGGAATCGCCCACTCACGACCACGACGAGCGGTGGCTGGGCGATTTCGGCCTTTTCCTCTTGCCTTCACCTCCTCAGATGTTTCTAGATTCCCAACACCGCAAGGCTTGGGCGAGGCCGGAATATGACAGGGGCGAGCAGACGAGGGCGAAGATGAGGACGGAGAAGAGGAAGACGAGGTGAGTGAAGATGGGGACGAAGGAGAGGAAGACGAGGGCGTGCAGGAAGGCAATCCCGAGGTCCAGGAGCTTCCAAACTTGACTCGGATTTGATCAAACAAGCATTGGAGGTCGCAGCGATCTGGGGAACAAAGAGGTTTTGGCACCCTTCTCGGTTCCACCACACTTCAACCATCCTCGTAGTCGCGACCACCCAGCCATCGTCAGCTCTTGAGCCATCGACTTCACACCGCTCCTCTCAACCATCGTCATCCCGCACGGCCGGAAAGACCCGCGACCTTAAGCCCCGATTCCGACTCTCTCTCTCTCTCTCTCTCTCTCTCTTTCTTCCCTTCTCAGTTCCACCACACTCCAACCATCGTCGTTGTTGCCCCCAACACAAAACCACCGTCTTCCCTCGAGCCTGTCGTCACCTCAATAGGGTCAAGCTATCCCCGCCTCGTCCAGATCTGGGCGAGGCCGGCCGTGCCCCGCCATGGCGAGGCTTGACCTCGTCTAGATCTTATTTCATTATGTTCGACTTCCTCGAACATAGTGAAATAAGAAAGAGAAAAAAAACGTACATTTTTCATGTGGATGACATGATTATTACAGGCAATGATAGTGCCGAGATTATGAGACTACAGGAATTATTATCTAGGGACTTTGAGATGAAGAACTTGGGAGGTTTGAGATATTTCTTAGGAATCGAGGTTGCTAGGTCGAAGGAAGGAATTTACTTGTCTCAGCGAAAGTATGTTCTTAATATTTTGACCGAAGTTGGCATGCTAGATTGCAAGCCTGCAGACACTCCTATGGTACAAAACAAGTTTGGAGAGTACCCTAATCAGACGCCTACTAATAAAGAAAAATACCAAAGGTTAGTAGGCCGATTGATTTACTAATCATATACACGTCCTGATATTGCTCATGCAGTAAGTGTGGTGAGTCAGTTCATGCATGCGCCTAATGAGGATCATATGAGTGTTGTGTTGAGCATCATTCGATATTTGAAGTCAGCCCCAGGAAAGGGATTGCTATTTGCAAAAAAATGGCCACCTTGAAGTAGAGGGTTACACAGATGCAGATTGGGCTGGAAGTGTGACAAATAGGAGGTCTGCATTATGGTATCTTACATTTGTGAGAGGCAACCTTGTTATATGGAGAAGTAATAAACAAAAGGTTGTAGCTAGGTCTAGTATAGAAGCTGAATTTAGAGGTGTAGCCAATGGGTTATGCAAACTTTTATGGCTTCGAAAGCTGCTAACCAAGCTTGGGTATCCACCAGGTTTAGAAATTAAATTGTTTTGTGATAATAAAGCAGCCGTAAACATTGCTCATAATCCAGTTCAGCATGATAGAACCAAACATGTGAAGATTGACAGACATTTCATCAAAGAGAATTTGGATGTAAAAGTGATCCAGTTACCATTTGTGAAGTCCGAAGATCAATTAGCTGATATATTGACAAAGGCTGTGTCAAGTAGATAGTTTCACAACTCACTTATCAAGTAGGGTATTAAAGACATTTTTGCACCCACTTGAGGGGGAGTGTGGTCGTGAGCTATTTTAGCCTATTTGTTATGAAGTTTTATTGTATATATTTCTTCCTAGTATAGAATCCTTCCTATTGTGTATCTCCTAATTAGGGTTGTCTGTTGTCCTATATATATGATAGGATTGAGTATTGTAAATATACAGAAAAAATATTCATTGAATAAAAACGGAGAGTTTTCTTTCTCTTCACTACTAATGACGTGCAAAATAACATGGAAAAATAAAATGCAACATAGACATACTAATGCTATGACATATTATGCATGGCATCCCCAAGATATGGTCTGGACTCAAATTATATTTCAAATCAAACCACAAGATGTATCCATAGATATGCCAATATCCTAAAGTGGAATTATGTGATATTTCAGATATTCACAACATAACGTTCAGATTTTTTTTTTAAATAACTAGGTAACGATCTCATCATGTCCGGAAATTCCATTCTTCTAAATATCTAAATTATGCAATCGATTTTTAGAATATCTTGATATCGAGATGTTACCTAATTTAAGCTTGAACTGAAGACTTGAAGAACGAGCAAGGCTACTTGGACCGACCGATGGGATTCACGTACGCCTAGAGCGATCAGCTCACTCCAATTTGAGGCTCGATGGAACAAAAATTTCAGCGAAAAAATTAAGCTTTGATCAGCAAAAAAAAAAAAGCGAGGGAATCGTCCAAAAAATCTGTACTGAACCCGCAACAAAAGTTGCCCAAAACCTGCACTTTAAAGTTAGTTTAAATGTCCAAAACAAGGTTGATTTGGACCTCAAACAGTAGCGAATTTGGCACCGGAACAGCAGTTAACTTGGCTCCTAAACAGCAGCGGATTTGGACTGAACAGTGGCAAAAACGGCGGCCTCAGATCGGCCTGGTCAGCGGGATGAAGGAGACTAGGAAGCAGAAAAAAAAAATTTAGGGTCCCGATCGGTATCCAAATTGGCTCTAAACACAGAGGTTTTCATGATGACAACTGGATCTCACGTGGCTGAATTTCTTGCAGCGAAGAATGTAGACTCTTGTTTCAAAGCACGCCACTTTCTGCTGTTTCTTTTCTCTCCTGTTTTTTTTTTTTGGTCTTGTTCCATGGCCACTATGTGTTGTCTGCCGTCTCCTTCTTGTCGTAAAAGGGAAGCCCGAGACACAACGTCCGAGACTGGAATTTAGAGACGACGGATAATGGGGGTCACCTTCGTTGATGGAGGAAACTCGGCCGCATGAGAAATCGACCAACGCTCCCCGTTCTCTATTAATTTTTCTGAGTTACGACCGCCGATCCCCCTTTCTCTCCCGAACAGAATTTTTTTCTCTCAATCGTGGTCGTATTTATAGATAAAATTATTGCAAGCTTAGGGCCTAAAGTTTCTTAATTTTGCAACATAAACCCTCGGATCGGAATATGATTTGAATTAAGTCCCAAAGGGCTAAATTGCACAAATTAAGCATTAAAATAACTAGATGATTCAGTGCAATTAGGCTGATCGAATTTCTCAAGTCAATCATGGGCTACTGCACATTTTTTTCTCAATAAGGCTTTTTCGTAAATAATAAATATTTAATTAAAGCCTTTTTTTTATTAAGCATGAATGGGCTGAATTAAGCCAAAAATGGCTCCTCAAATTTCGGCACACTCCCTTCCTCTTGATTGAAATGATTGAGTCTGGTCTAGTCGCCTACTTAAATTAAATTCAATTGACTCACTTAGATGTGATGACTGACGAAAAATAAATATGCAATGCATGAGAGTTTATTTTTTGTGAGAATTATGACTAATTCTCATTTTATGTTATTGTCGCGACCCGTCCGAAAATCAAAACGGACGCGGCTAATGGATTACCGATCGCGGGCCCCACTCTGAAATGTGGATTGCGGGCCTTAGATCGGCGCGGGCCCTCCCAGGCCCATACCAAATCGCGGCGGGAGTATGTCTTTTGAGGGATTCGACGATAAAAGTCGATCGCTTTCGACCTTAGTGTGGTCGTAGTGGCATGTGCAACTTGTGCATGCATTTGGAGTCGCCAGCGGTCTTTCTTGGAGGGTAGACCGGAAACCTTACTGACCGATTGGGAGAGATCGATCAGTTCTGCGGAACCAGAGATTTTGGGTTCGGGGACTTGGTTACGTCGGTGTCATTACCAACGCCCTTTCGGTACCTAACGCGAGTGATTTTCTTAACTAAAGGTTAATGCAGGTGCGATTTTGGGTGAGATAGGTATGAGTCAAGGTTTCATGCAGATTGGAAGACTAGTCCTATCAAATCACAGTCAATATAATGAAAGCGCAAGTCAAGTGCATAAATAAGTCATGTCAATACACATCAATTTCAATCATTGGCCTCCTAGTATAGCTATAAGGGCTCAGGGAAGATGTGATTTAGGGCTAGGGGTAAAATGGGAAGATTCGGGGACAATTAGCCCGAAGGGCAAAATCGTCATTTTTGGAAGGTTTGGATACCTAATTACCCAAAATATTCCATGGCCAGTTGATTGTGGCCACTTCCCATTTTTGAGAATTTTTTGGAATTTCTTGATTTTTCTTTGGTTTTTGGAAGACGATTCGCCCAAAGGGCGAAATCGTCATTTTTAAGAAGGTTCGGGGTTCAAAACACCCGGAATGAGCCTTGGCCAGTTGTTTGTGGCCATTTCCTATTTTTTGGGGATTTTCCTGGATTTTTTAGAATTTTTTGGAAGACGGTTTGCCGAAAGGGCAAAACCGTCATTTCTGAAAAGATTGGGGGTCGAAAGACCCGAAACAGGTCGTGTCCAGTTGAATATGGCCATTTCCTATTTTCTGGAATTTTTTAGAATTTTTCTGAATTTTTCGAATTTTTTTGAATTTTTTTATGAATTTTCTATTTTTTATTGATTTTTTTGAATTTTTTATTATTTTTTATTATTTCTGAATTTTTTTTAATATTTAAAAATATTTTCCGGGCTGGGTCAAACCCGGCCCGCGCCTCTCGGGCGCCCGGTCCGACCCTAGGGGTCGAAACCGGCCTAAAACGACGCCGTTTTATATTTTTAAACATTTTTCCATTTTTTAACAATTTTTTTGATTTTTTATCTATTTTATTTAATTATCCGAAAATTCCCCGGATCGGACGGTCCACGTCGTGCCACGTGGCTTCATCTCGTGCGTCCGATCTTCCACTAGATCGAGCGACCCACAGAGAGCCACGTGGCTCAATAATAGCCGTCGGATCAAAAATCAATTATTTTCTTTTTTAGAAAAACCTTCGGATCGAACGCTCCACGTTGTGCCACGTGGCTACTCCTGGTGCGTCCGATCTTGGACAAGATCGGACGATCCACAGAAATCCACTTGGCACATTCTCGGCCGTCGGATTGATTTGAATTAATTATCCGAAAATCATTTATTCTATTTTGCAAAATTCCAAGATCGCGACACGTGTCGCGATCGTGGCCGTCCGTTTATTTTATTTAAAAATAACCGGACCGGACCCCACCCGGCTGACGTGGCTGCCTACGTGGCACGCCACGTCGGCCGTTGACCGTTGACCGGCCGGAGGGTCGCCGGAGAAGACGATGAACAGTGCAAAATCCGGCGGGAATAGTAAAAATTCCGGCGAGGTCGCCGGAAAATTGCGAAACGGGCCCGAAACTTGGTATTTTTCGCCCGTTCTTGCGGCATTTGACTCCTTAGACACTCAACATCAATATAAGACCAAAACATGGCAAGAAAAACGTCGGGAACCGCCCCAAAAATCCGGCGACCGAACCGGCTCCGGCGAACCGATTTGCAGAAATTTTTTTGTCGCTCAAACTCGTTTTCTTTCATCCACATAGCATCCAAGGGAGGTTTGAGGACTTACCTGGGGTCCCTTGATGGTCGGCGGCCGCCGGAAATCCCTCGCCGAGCTCCCGGTCCGGATCAAAGCCGGCGAAGCTCCGAGCCGTGTTTCGTCGCGGTTCAATGCAAAACAAAGGTCAAAACGAGTTTAGAAGCAATGCTAGTACATATTCAAAGCTTGATACGCGCAAATGGGGGTCGGGAAAGGCATGGCCGAGACAAAACCAAGTCGAGGCATCCATCGGCATTTTGTCGAACACATGGCGTGCGTATGAGAAACGGTGATCGGAGGAGAATACCGACCTATTCGGAGCTCGCCGACGAACCCCTGAGCTCCGGTGATGGTCTAGGAGTATCGCCAAAGACCTTGGGTTGCCGTTTGTCCGTCGGTTTTTTCCCAAAAATTCCCCGTACGCCCTTCAACTCTCTCGGCCCTGTTTTCCTTAAACCCGAGCACCATCCCCCTCCCCCGTGGCCGACCGGCCCTTTTTTTCACGCCCACGCCTCTGCCAAAACCGAATATGCCTTGCCCACTTGCTTCCCATGCTCGGTTGTCTCGTTTTTGTTAAAAAAATTCATGCCCCCACACTGCTCTGCTCCTCCCCTGCCTTGCTGTTTCTGCACGGGTCTGCAATAAAGTTGCAGACCCGGGTCGGGCCGGGTCGGGTCGGGCCTGACCCGATCGGCCCGATTCGGCCAAATCGCCTAAATTGGCAAATTGACCCCCCAAATGACCTTTTTTCATGAAATTGATGGCAAAATCGGATTCCTTGACATGTTTTCCATCGAATATAGGTATTTTCGTGAATCAATTTTTTGAAATTCTGTGAAAACCCCAAATTGTCCCTAGGATCCGAAATTTAATTTCGCCAAATCGAAGGCCTAAACGATCGAATTAGCCAAAATTGAGCCCACCAATGGATTCAGCATGATGAAAACTGTTGGGTAGAGGTGTTTAATTTTAATGGGTGTGCCCGTGTGAAATTTAATTTCAAAAATTGTGAAACCGGGGACTAAATTGAAAGATTTTTATGCAATTAAGCCCTTTTGGTTAAAATTGATCAAATTGGAGGGCAAATTGACCCAATTGCATTTCAATACTTTGGAGTCCAATGTCATAGCTTATAAAAGCCGAGAATTGAAAATTAAAAGACTCGAAAAGGATTTTTTAGGCCCGGTTCGGGATTAGGTTTGTGAAGGAACCCCATGAACCAAGCCAAATTTCCATAATAAAAAGTGAAAATATTGAAGAGATAATTAAAATAAAATTTCAAAATATTTTTGTGTAATTTTATGACCACGGATGGTATTTTTCTAATTTTTTGGGTATTTTTATAATTAAATAAATTCCAAAAAATATTAAAAAATTCAAAAAATATTTTTTGTTCAAAATTGGTTCCTAAGGCTAGGCTAAGGCTTCCAAAGTTGATTTTGCAATTTTTTGACCTTTTTTGCTATTTTTAATTAATTTTAGAAATAAAAAAAACTATAATAACGGATGGTCAAAAATCAGGTGTCAACAGCTGCCCCTCTTTGAGAGTGAGCTCGTCAGAGGTCGCTTTCAAAGACAAAATGACGCCTGGATCTTGACCGACTCGACTGGGGGGGAAGAAATGCTATGACATCGGACCTTCAAGTCTTTTGATGAATGCTCAAATTAATCACCGGTTTACTCTTGCAATTCGAACATTGGCCGGAGTGAGAGAGGCTTACGTGAAGCTCACTTGTCAGATGCTGCCGGTTGCGATGACTTTCAAGAAGATACCTAGGACTCGTTCAGAATATCCTAGGGAGATTAAGCTCTGACCTGTATGGTAGGTCATACCATTAGTTGACCCTTATGGCGGTTTCTACCATTGAGTTTAGTTTTGACCCTTATGGCGGTATCTACCTTGAGTTGACCCTTATGGCGGTTTCTACCATCAAGTGAGACTCCAGACTGATAGGAATCTAAGGATGACGCGCCCGTTCTGTAGGGTTTGTCGGAGACTCGATCGTTCTGTAGATCGGTCTTGGAAAAGGTTTGCCTACTAAAAGGCTCCGCCTCGGAATGACATATCCCTTCTTGTCGGGACTAGTCGAAGACTCGATCGTTCTGTAGATCGGTCTTGGAAAAGGTTTGCCTACTAAAAGGCTCCGCCTCGGAATGACATATCCCGTCTTGTTGGGACTAGTCGAAGACTCGATCGTTCGTCCGTAGATCGGTCTTAGAAAAGGTTTGCCTACTAAAAGGCTGCGCCTAGGAGACTCGATCGTTCGTTCGTAGATCGGTCTTGGGAAAGGTTTGCCTATTGAAAGGCTCCGCCTCGGAGACTCGATCGTTCGTTCGTAGATCGGTCTTGGGAAAGGGTTTGCCTACTAAAAGGCTCCGCCTCGGAGACTCGATCGTTCGTTCGTAGATCGGTCTTGGGAAAGGGTTTGCCTACTAAAAGGCTCCGCCTAAGGATTGACATCATTAAGGTCTCTTTTGGAAGGTTTACCTAACTCTAGGTTCACCTGAAGGCTATCCTGGGATTTAGGGGTTACCTGAAATCTCGCAGAAGGCCGAATTGTCCTTTCGACATGCGAGGTACCTTTCTGGGATATGGGGACTCCAATTATCCTGTAGAAAGCTGAAACCTGCAAACTTTTCATTAAAAAGGTATCAGTTTAGGCCCTGGGTTCTCCAGGGATCCTGCAAAACATGACCTTATGAGCTTTTCTTGACAGAGCAAGGCATCCTTCCGGGATCATGGGTTCTCCACGCCCGATGGGACTGTCTGAATTTTGAAAAAGGGGTCTCATGACGAGGGTTCTCCACGTCCGATAAGACTGCTTGATTTTTTTTTTGAAAAGGGGTCCTAGGACGAGGGTTCTCCACGTCATGCTAGGACTGTTTGATATTTTTTTGAAAAGGGGTCCTAGGACGAGGGTTCTCCACGTCATGCTAGGACTGTTTGATATTTTTTGTTTTAAAAGGGGTCCTAGGACGAAGGTTCTCCACGTCATGCTAGGACTGTCTGATATTTTTGAAAAGGGGTCCTAGGACGAGGGTTCTCCACGTCAAGCTAGGACTGTTTGATTTTTTGTTTTAAAAGGGGTCCTAGGACGAGGGTTCTCCACGTCTTGCTAGGACTGCTTAATTTTCGAAAAAAGGGTCTTAGGACGAGGGTTCTCCACGTCAAGCTAGGACTGTCTGATATTTTTGAAAAGGGGTCCTAGGACGAGGGTTCTCCACGTCAAGCTAGGACTGCTTAATTTTCGAAAAAAAGGTCCTAGGACGAGGGTTCTCCACGTCAAGCTAGGACTGCTTGATTTTTTGAAAAAGGTCCCGAGACGAGGGTTCTCCACGTCATACTAGGACCATCATTTTTTGAAAGAATGTTCTATCCTCACCCTTTCTTTTGAAAGATCCCGAAATTTGTCGGGAATTTAGTTTTGAAGCAGTGAAAGATTTTATTTTTGACAAAGCTTCACTTGGGTCTGTTGAGGCGACATTCTGGGAGCTGGGTTCTCCAGGTATCCTGCAGAAGTTCGAGCCTGAAAATTTTTTCTTCACCAAGAAAACGTTAGTAATCTTTGGAAGACAACGGTTGTCCAATCGACAAAATTTTATGACTTGAGTTTTAGTCATGAAATGTGCATTTTGATGTTGGAGGTTATCCAAAACATTCTTGCAACATACAGATGTGATCACAAATTCCTTGCGGGGCAAATCTGGATCAATAGTTTGAAAATTCCAAGAAGAGTTTGTTCAAAACATCAATTGGAATATTTCTCGACAATGAGGTATTCTCACCTGTTTTGAGATAGTGGTTTTTATAGGGGATGCACTCAATTCCCTACTAACCTATGCCTAGGTTTTAGTCTCATTCGCAGCGCTTACATTTTGATCGGTCGGGAGGTCTTCCACGGGACCGTAATGTTGGGCTTGGTATTGGTCTTCAAGGGGGACCCGCTTTGGAGTCGAGGCCATTGAACAAAAGTTTTCACCATCTGCTCCGGGTTTACAAGTCAAGAACCCTGCAAAATGAGAAAGAAATAGTCTTGCTCGTACCTCTTCGAGCTAAGCCATATGTTAACCCAAGCGTCTTAATCGGAGAAGACTGTTTCAGGGTTGTAATGTCGGTAGGATTGGGGACCGAAAAATGCTTATTTTTGGCCCAGAATTCATGAGGGGATTGACGTTGGTGATCACTGCAAATTTGCCACATGTCTTTTCCTTTCTGCACCTTCAGTTTTTGGGATGCGCAACCGATTTTGAGGTGTGCGCCAGCTCTTCGGAGAGCGTTTCGTCGCGTTAAGAGATTGATGACTCTGTCTGCGTCTCTGCTCCGCGCTTGATACCGTTTGAGGAGTAGTTTTTGGAATCTGACTCCTTCTGAATTTTTCTTCTCCCCTTTTCAGACAGGTTTCACTGGGGGATTGATACAAATTGTTCACCCAAGCATCGGCCTCGCTTTTACCAGGCACTTTGCTCTTTCTCGATGCTGGGGATTTTTCTCATCATCTTTTCCTTTTCATTTTTCTTTTGAAATCCCGCTTTTTCTCATCTTTGAGAGATCATGTTAGACATATGACCGAATGTCTAAACATGCTTTAAGCATTAGCCTAGGAATTTCTTTGTGATCCCTAAGTCTCGAACTCTTCCGCTTTTGAATTGGCGCTGCCTCTGTCTTGGAATTTGCAATGACCACCAACGGGTTTATGAAGTGAATTTGCAGGCTCAACTTGGCTGTACAAAGGATATGGTGTGTGGGATAGAGAAATGAATGCTTCTCGTCATCTTATGGCACTTGGATTACCATATAAACAACACACAAAGATTAATGTTAGTCCGAGCAAGAAAATTTCTAACCATTTTCTCCTGACGCTGCTGGACTTACTTCCTTTTTGCCCCGGTGTGGGGTGGTTCTTGACAGGGTTGAGAATGAAAACCACCGTTCGAAGGGGCTGTCAATGGTCACCTGTAGTATTTGGGGATATGAAACGAATGCCTCCGTCATCCCAATCCATGTAATTGCTGCTAATGGTCCCTACTTCCGTAGGTCCAGATTCTGCTATCTGATCCGCTCCACTCCTCTCTCAAGTGTGTATAGGACGTGTTTGGATTTAGGTTTTGCCTCTCGTCTTTTGAGAAAACTTCCTTTCGAAATTTTTGAACAACTTTTGATTGGAAAAATCTTTTTTATTTTCTCCAAAAATTTTATCCGTCAAGGGGGTTTTATGATGCACAATGCATGTCCTTATTCATGTTCAGACAACCTCCTGTTTTATAACATGAATGTCAATGAAGTTTGAATTCTATGTCTTTTCTAGACATTGGATTCTGAAAACTTTTCTTTTCTTCTCTGTTTTTTATTCAACATCTTCAATGGATTGGGGAGAGGGATACTTACCTGTCCCCCGTGGCTGGAGATCCCTGAAAATGCGGAAGAAACATGTTATTGTACGTTCATGAATTTTTCAAAAAATTAGAACGATACATCCTACCCTTGATCATGTGTTCCAATGGGTAATACTTGGGGTGTGAAAACCTGTTTCGCCTTGATGGTGAACCCCTGTCAAAGACGGGAAATAGGTGTCAGTTTGCGTTCCAAAATTCGAGGCAAATTGGAACAATACAGCCTTGTTCTTGCTTTGTGTTTCCATTTGAACACAAACGCGTGGCTTGTAGAAGTTGGCCATCTATCTTGTGGCCATGATCCCTCCGTCTGGTTGGCGATAAATCCTTCTCAAGGATTTGCCCTAGGGGAGATCCATTTGTGATTTTGGACGCATTCCAGCGCCACTATGCAGAGTTCCTTTTATTCAAGGAAAAAGGAAATTTCTATCAGAATACATGTCAAAGCATGTAATGGGGGAGCGATACTTTTTACCCTCCATTCGGTCTTATAATCAAAGACCATTTCTTGGAGTCTTGACTTCCAAGGTCGATAATTCTATTTTCCTCCTTGTCGGCGAGTTCTGTTCTTTTGTGGCTTTTTGATGCCGATAATTTTCTGTCCATCCTGACGGCGAATCCCTGTCAATGATAAACATTAGGCGTTAGTTTGAGTTCCGAAATTCAAGATAAATCGAAACGATACTGCTTTACTCTCGCTTCGCGCCTCCATTTGAACGCAAATGTAAGGCTTGTTGAAGTCGGCCATCTAGTTCATGGCCATGATCTATCCATCTGTTTGGCAACGAAATCCTTCTCTAGGATTTGCACTGGGTGAGATCAATTTGTGCTTTTGGACGTATTCTACGTCATTTTCTAGGGTTCCGTTTCCTGGCAGCTTGCCCCCTACAACGGATATTTCTTTTCGCTTCCACGTTGGGCGAGATCCTTTCTTTTGTGGCTTTTTGGTGCCACCAATTTTCTGCCAAATGAGAACGAACTCATGTTAAGCATGGGATTTTTGGGAGATCAATTTGGAACGATACAAAGTTACCGTTCACCCAAATTAGTATCTTGGGGGTTTGATTTTGATGCGGACAACTCTGCTATCGCGTCCATTGACTTTGCTGGAGAAGACACATCTTTCTTTGTCCAGCGCGAAACTGATTCACTTGCTCCAGTTGGGTGTGATTTGTCGTAGCTAGGTGACGCTTGCCCCAGCTAACTTCATTTTGCATTTTGCTGCAATCCTCATCCTCTTCGGGGATGTCTTCTCTCTTGGGATCCATGGTGGCGTCTTACTGACGTGTTCATCTCTTTCGTCGATCGTTGACGCGCCACATTTGATGGGGGTCCTTTCAATATCGTATACTGATGTGGACGATGAATGTTGTTTCCTCTCGTCTGCATTTGTGGGTGTTGTCCGTGAGACGATCCCCAATCACGTCGACAACTGCTTTGCCCCAGTTGGGCGGTGTTCATCTTGGCAGCGTGCCTTAGCACTTTCCGTGTTTGTTGGCAATTTTCATTTCAATTTTGACAACGTCCATGCATCTGCACATGAAGAAACAGGTGTAGGTCCTTATTTGACTTCATTCGGAATTTCAGGAAAGAGATACTCCCTTCGGGGTTTTGTCCTTCCAACATTTGAAGGAACGGTGTTCTTCAAGTATTTTGCCCCAGTGAGGCTTGTCTTGATGTTTTTCATCTCTGGGTTTGGTAACCCTGGTCTGATGCACTTTCCTAGGGGTTCGTGAGAATTTTCCCCGGTTTGGCTTCTCAAAGAAAATGGGAGGGACTTGCTCCCACGGATTTTGGTCGATTCTGGTCATCTATCTCGATTGCCAGATTCTTTGATCATTTGTTTCTAGACAGCTCGACAGTCTTGGGACTTGTTATGTGGCTGTGCGGTAATTCTCTCGATCACGTTGCCTTGAGGTATTTGATGTTTCCCTGTTGAAGAGAAGAAACCTCATGAGTAGAGGGAATGTATAATTGACTATTGGAATCGATACAATTTACCCTTGAAATTTATCCTGCGGGATCCGGCATTTCTCCCTTTGGGTTCTCTGTGTGCAGGATGTGTGCATGATATGCATAATGCATGTTATGTATGCATGCAACGAAAAATGAGTTCGTACTTTTCATCCTATTCAAATAAGGCATTTTTATCAGATGTGTCAATCTGCAAAACTTGAAATTTTCTTTTCAAGTGTTCTTTTCACAGAGATTTCTAAATGATGAGAAACTTCTTCATGTTTTCTTAAGGATTTTGTTCACAAATTGAGCCATTAGAATGCTCTTGAAAACATTTAGCCACAGTGCATGTCTGAGGTGCCATGAAAATGGGTACTCCCTGTTTGTCATTTGAAAGCACTGTATCCTGAGTCCTCTGCTTTTGTTCCCAACCTGAAAGGAAAAAGAAATGAAACATTATTCTCATATCAAGAAAATAATCATTTTGGAACGATACGTCCTTTTACCAAAATCGATGGTTCCGCGTTGCCCTTCTTCTCATTTAGAAGGGCTTGATGCATTTTGCTTTTGATTGATTACTCCATTTCATCATGATTCATGGGTGGTAACTGCTTCAGGGACTTCCCCTACGTATCCCCATGGTGAATTCGGCACATCCTACATTTGGTACCCTTTATCTGGGACTGACCGATTTAGAGAGTGATTTGCCCCCAGCCGCCGGATGCTTTATCTGGGACTGACCGATTTAGTCGTAGGCAATTTGATCCTGCCGCATTGACGCATTCAGGCTATTTGACATCCGCGAGAATGAGTTTATTCGTGATTGGGCACTTCAACAACCTGCGTGATGAAATGAGTGAAAGAGTCAATCACTGCATAAGGAGCTTTAATTGAAACGACTACGGATTTACTATCCCCGCTCTAGTCACTTCTGGCATCCAAGATGCTGGAAATTTTTCAGTGGGCCCGTTCATTCTCGTCATCACCTGCAAGAATGGGAAACCATATCAACTCGTGAATCAGTCAGTCCGATTTGGAACGGATACAACTTTTTCGACTTAGGGAGAGCCAATCCTAATTAGGTTGCTCCTTCTTCATAATTTGATTCATTTTGTCATTGGAATCCCAATGGGTGATATCTGCTGAAGGCACATTTCTTTCCGTCTTATGGGGAAGACAAATTTTCCTTCATTTGTCTTTGACTATCTTATCCTGTAGACAAAAGACATAAAGGTCCCCGTCAGGTATAACCTTCGAAAGGCTTATTGGAACGATTACAGTTTCACCATCGTTCCATGATCATCTTGCATGTGATCGGATGATGACATTTTCGACAAATGTATGCCATGTAAAACATGTCCCTCGTGTCTTTCCACAAATGGATTTTCCTTCTCTACCTGTTTTTCACCTGAGAGGAAAAGATAGGAAATATTATGCCGGTATCTGATTGAAAATCAATTAGGAACGACACGTCTTTACACTTGACCCGGCTGCCCCGGTTATGTGGCGTCTGCCCTAGTTGAGTGGGATATGCCCCAGTCGACTGCTTTGATCCTTTCACAATTTTTACGGTTCCCTTTTCAATTGGGGGATATCTGCCGTTCGGAGCTTCCTGTCTCTTTTCATCTCGGCAGGCTTTGCCCCAGTATGTCGTTGTCGCGACCCGTCCGGAAGCGGACGCGGCTAATGGATTACCGATCTCGGGTCTTGGATCGGCGCGAGCCCTCCCAGGCCCATACCAAATCGCGGCGGGAGTATTCTTCGACGATAAGAGTCGATCGCTTTCGACCTTCAGTGTGGTCGTGGTGGCATGTGCAAATTGTGCATGCATTTGGAGTCGCCACCGGTCTTTCTTGGAGGGTAGACCGGAAACCTTACCGATCGATTGGGAGAGATCGATCAGTTCTACGGAACCAGAGATTTTGGGTTCGGGGACTTGGTTACGCTGGTGTTGTTACCAACGCCCTTTCGGTACCTAATGCGAGTGATTTTCCTAACTAGGATTTCATGCAGGCACAATTTTGGGTGAGGTAAGTCTGACTTTGCACATTAACCAGTTTAACATGCTCACGTAATCATAATAAATAAATAGATGTCAATCACATAAATATCTATCCTACGTGGTGATCATGGAATTATGATTTAATGGGTCTCGAGCCAATGAGACCACATATAATCATTTTAATATTTTAATAACGGAGAGCCGCTCTTCGCTTCTTCTTGGTTTCTTGAACTCTTCAAGAATTGGGCCCCAAAGAGCTCGCCGACTTAAAAGGCTCCTCCACGTAATCCTCGTAGCATTTACATCAACAATTGACTATGCTAAAAATAAAGATTACATGAAAAATAAAAGGAGTACGCAGCCTCCATTTAATAATTACAACCCCAAATATATAAATAATCATCATACATTCATATATACATTAATCACATTGATTAGGGATTTTTCCATGATCACCACCCTTTCACGTAAGTAATAAATTCACAATTTAAAACTTAGGAAGGCACAATAAAAATTCTACGTTGAATCATATTCAGAATTTTTACGTAAAATAAGATAGCCATAAATTTTCGATTCAAAATTGATTTAGTCTCAATTTTTGCTACGTTGATTAATTTATCATATAAAATAATCAATCTCCATTAGCCATGTAAGACGAACAATTCGTTAATACATATTGGCCATAGTATTGCAAAAATTGCAAAAAATCAATTAAATGCACGAAAACACCTAAGGATTGGCTCTGATACCACTGTTGGGATCCACGTAACACGTAGCGGAAATAAATAACAACCCACACATGTATCTCCAGAGGCGTACTTCGTGCATTTCAATCAAAAAAAATCACAAAGTCTCAAAGGGAGTAAATAGATTACCTCTCGTAGCGTGCTTGAACGGAGGTGTCGGTTCGATGTTCTTCGATCTCAGCCTCCACAAGTGTTAGGCATCTAGTTCGGACGCACCACCAATTGACGAACGGGGAGACGACTAATAACTCCACAACAATTGTGCTAGCAATATGCGGAATC
Source organism: Rhodomyrtus psidioides (assembly GCA_021437785.1). Taxonomy (NCBI): domain Eukaryota; kingdom Viridiplantae; phylum Streptophyta; class Magnoliopsida; order Myrtales; family Myrtaceae; genus Rhodomyrtus; species Rhodomyrtus psidioides. Next base: position 1,399,647 of record JAILYB010000053.1, read on the forward strand.
AATATTCCGAACTTAGTATATTTTGCTCGCTCAAGATTATGAGAATATAGAGAGTGTTTGTGTTCTTCTCTCTAAGCTCTCAAAAATTTGCACACTCTACAAAATGTCTCTCCCCCTCAACCTCAAAACTCTTGCCATCCTTTTATAGCCAAAAATACCTTCCAATAAATTGTATTTAAAAATAGCACTAACAATTATAAATTCTATCTAAAAATAGCACTCACAAATAAATGACATTTAAAAATAGCACTAACAATAGCACTCACAATTTATAATACAAAAATGCTATTTAAAAATAGCACTAACAATAGCACTCACAATTTATAATACAAAAATTCTATTTAAAAATAGCACTAACAATTATAAATTCTATCTAATAATAGCACTCACAAATAAATGACATTTAAAAATAGCACTAACAATAGCACTCACAATTTATAATACAAAAATGCTATTTAAAAATAGCACTAACAATAGCACTCACAATTTATAATACAAAAATTCTATTTAAAAATAGCACTAACAATTATAAATTCTATCTAATAATAGCACTCACAATTTATGATAAATAAATGCCATTTAAAAATAGCACTAACAATAGCACTCACAATTTATGATAAATAAATGTCATTTAAAAATAGCACTAACAATAGCACTCACAATTTATAATACAAAAAATGCTATTTAAAAATAGCACTCACAATACAAAAATGCTAAAAAAGGCACTAACAAAGGTGTTAAAAATAATAACCATTATTATTATTACAAGAGTTAAAGAGGTTACCAAACAATACAAATATGCATAACGTATAAATACGTATGATGTATAAATACATAGAGCATACGTATACATCCGTGAAACCGGGGACTAATTGAAAGAAAAATGTGCAATTAAGCCCTTTTGGTAAAAATTGATTAAATTGGAGGGCAAATTGACCTAATTGCACTTTAAGACTTTAGAATCCAATGTCATAGCTTATAAAAAGTGAGAATTGAAAACTAAAAGACTCGAAAATGATTTTTTTTTAGGCTCGGTTCGGGTTTATGTTTGTGAAGGAACATAGTGACCCGAGCCGAATTTTTGAGATTTAAAGTGACACACTTGAAGAGGAAATTAAAACAAAATTATCGAATATTTTTTGGTATTTTTCTGACCACGAATGGTATTTTTCTGATTTTTTGGGTATTTTTATAATTAAATAAACTCGAAAAATATTAAAAATACCGAAAAATATTTTTTGTTCAAAATTGGTTCCTAAGGTTAAACCAAGGCTTCCAAAGTTGATTTTGTGATTTTATGACCTTTTTTGATATTTTTAATTAATTTTAAAGAATAAAAATCACAATAATAAATGGTAAAAAAAATCAGGTGTCAACAGCTGCCCCTCTTTGAAAGGAATCTCGTTAGAGGTTTCTCTCAAAGATAAGGTGGCACCTGATTCCTAACCGACTCAACTGGGAAAATAAGAGAAGAAATGTTATGACATCGGATCCTTAAGCCTATTGATAAAAGCTCAAATCAATCTCCGGTTTGCTCTAACAATTTGAACATGGGCCGAAGTGAGAGAGGCTTACCTGAAGCTCACCTGTCGGATGCTGCCGGTTGCGACGACTTTCAAGAAGATGCCTAGGACTCGTCATTCAGAATATCCCAGGGAGATTAAGCTCTGACCTGTATGGTAGGTCATACCATGATGGGATTCCTAACTTGTAGGAACCTAAGGAAGGCGTATCCCACGCTTTGGGATTTGCCAAGAATTTTGATCCGTATGGTGGATCAGACCTTTGTGTTGATCCTTACTGCGATATTTATCAATGAGTGGACCCTTATGCGGTTTCTACCATATGTGACCCTTCAGGCGGTTTCTACCATTAATGTGATCCCTCAGGCGGTTTCTACCTTGGTTTGACCATTCAGGCGGTTTCTACCTTGAGTTGACCCTTCAGGCGGTTTCTACCTTTGATTTGACCCTTCAGGCGGTTTCTACCTTGTGTTGACCCTTCAGGCGGTATCTACCATGTGTTGACCCTTCAGGCGGTATCTACCTTGTGTTGACCCTTCAAGCGGTATCTACCTTTGATTTTGACCATTCAGGCGGTATCTACCTTTGATTTGACCCTTCAGGCGGTATCTACCATGAGTTGACCCTTCAGGCGGTTTCTACCTTGTGTTGACCCTTCAGGCGGTATCTACCATGTTTGAAAAGGGGTCTCATGACGAGGGTTCTCCACGTCCGATGAGACTGTTTGATATTTTGAAAATGGGTCCTGGGACGAGGGTTCTCCACGTCTGATAGGACTTTTTCTTTTAAAAGGATTTTTCTTCCCCTTTTTTTGAGACCCCGAAGTTTGTCGGGAATTCAATTTTTTGAAGCAGTGAAAGATTTTATTTTGACAAAACTTCACTTGAGTCTGTTGAGGCGACATTCTGGGAGTTGGGTTCTCCAAGTATCCTGCATAAGTTTGAGCCTGAAAGATTTTTCTTCACCAAGAAAACGTTAGTAATCTTTGGGAAGACCACGGCTGTCCATTTTGACAAAACCGTATGATTTAAGTTTTAATCATGAAATGTGCATTTTGATGCTGGGGGTTATCCAAAGCATTCTTGCAACATGCAAATGTGATCACAAATCCCTTGCACGGAAAATCTGGATCAACAGTTTGAAAATTCCAAAAAGAGTTTGTTCAAAACATCAATTGGAATATTTCTCGACAATGAGGTCTTCTCACCTGTTTTGCGATCGTGTTTTTTTATAGGGGATACACTCGATTCCCTACTAACCCGTGCCTAGGTTTTAGGCTCATTCGCAGCGCATACATTTTGATCGGTCGGGAGGTCTTCCACGGGACCGTAATGTTGGGCTTGGATATTGGTCTTCAAGGGGGACTCACTTTTGAGTCAAGGTCATTGAATGAAAGTTTTCACCATCTGCTCCGGGTTTACAAGTCAAGAACCCTGCAAAATGAGAAAGAAATAGTCTTGCTCGTACTTCTTCGAGCTGAGCTGTATGTTAACCCAAGTGTCTTAGTCAGAGAAGACTGTTTCAGGGTTATGATGTTGGTAGGATTGGGGACCGAAAAAGGCTTGTTTTTGGCCCAGAATTCATGACGAGTTTGACATTGGTGATCATTGCTGATTTACCTCCTGTCTTTTCCTTTCTGCATCTTTAGTTTTTGAGGTGTACAACCGATTTTGAGGTGTGCACCAGCTCTTTAGAGAGCGTCCCTTGTTGCATTCAGAGACCGACTCTCTCCATGTCTTTGTTCTGTGCTTGGCAGCATTTGGGGAGCAGCTTTTTTTTATTTGACTCCTTTAAGAATTTTTTTTTTCATCCAAGTTTCACTGGGGATCAAGCAAACAGCTTTCATGAGCATCGGCCTTGCTTTTACCAGGCACTTTGCTTTTTCTCGATGCCGTGGATTTTTCTCATTCATTTTTGAAATCCCACTTTTTCTCATCTTCATAGGATCGCGTTAGACCTATGATCAAAGGTCTAACAAGGTTAAACATTAACTTAGGAATTCTTTTGCAAACCCTAAGTCTTGAACTTCTTCGTTTCTGAAGTGATGCTGCATCCGTCTTGGAATGTGCAATGATCACCAACGGGTTTATGAAATGATTCTGCAGGCTCAACTTGGCTATGCAAAGGATTCGGTGTGTGGGATAGAGAAATGAATGCTTCTCATCATCCTATGGCACTTGGATTACCATATAAACAACACACAAAGATTAATGTTAGTCCGAGCAAGAAAATTTCTAACCATTTTCTCCTGATGCTGCTGGACTCACCTCCATTTTGCCCCGATGTGGGGTGGTTCTTGACAGGGTTAAGAATGAAAACCGCCGTTCAAAGGGGTTATCAACGGTCACCTGTAGTGTTTGGGGGATATGAAACGAATGCCTCCGTCGTCCCAACCCATGTAATCGCTGCGAATGGTCCCTACTTCCGTAGGTCCAGATTCTGCTGTCTTATCCGCTCCATTTCTCTCTTAAGTGTGTATAGGACGTGTTTGGACTAGGCTTTGCCTCTCGTCTTTTGAGAAAACGTCCTTTTGAAAGTTTTGAACAACTTTTGATTGGAAAAATCTCTTTCGTTTTCTCCAAAAATTTTACCCGTCAATGGGATTTTATGATGCCCAATGCATGTTCAGATAACCTCATGTTTCAAAACATGAATGCCAATGAAGTTAGAATCCTATGTCTTTTCTAGACATCAGATTCTAAAAGCTTTTCTTTTCTTCTCTATTTTTTATTCAACATTTTCAATGGATTGGGGAAAGGGATACTTACCTGTCCCCCGCGGCTGGAGATCCCTGAAAATGCGGAAGAAACATGTTATTGTTCGTTCATGAATTTTTCAAAAAATTAGAACGATACATCTTACCCTCGGTCGTGTGCCCCTGCGAGTGCACACAGGTTGTCAAAATTTGTCCTCCTTGATGGTGAGTCCCTATCAAGGATAAATAGCAAGTGTTAACTCATATTCCCAAATTGAAGACAAATTGGGACAATACAACTTTACTCTTGGTTCTCATCCCGTTCTGACGTCGCGTATTGATATGAACCACGTCTATCAAATCCGCTTATCCATGCTTGGAATATTTGCAATATCAATGGTTCAGCTGCCCCCGGTTGGGCAACGTCCGTTTTGTTATTTGAACAGATGGCTCCTTGGGTGATTTATCCACGTTTAACACCTGAGAAGGGAAAGAAATGAGACATTACTTTGGTATTCGGTTGAAGATCGTTTAGGAACGATACATCGTTTTACCAAATGGGAGGCTTCGTGACCAAACGTATTTCGTGCTGAATGGGGGTAGATCCCATTATGCTCCGCGGGTGATAGTCATCGTTCATGGAATTTGCTCCACGGATTAAGTGATTAATCCATGGCCCTTGGCTCGAAGACGTTCAAAGGGTAATGTTGACACTCAGAGCAGTTAGTTTTCAGCGTTAATTACAATGTTCCCGCGGGAACTTTACAACGAAATCCGTAACACATTCATTCGATGTATTCACCTCTCACTCTCCTGAGCCTTCTAATGATTTAGCACACGAGCTTCGAACCAGATGTCCGGTCGCCGGTACCGGTCACGACTGCGAAGATGCACTTGTTCCGAAATGCTTGACCCATAGGCTGAGTTGCTCATTCAGGAGATCGTCCGACCGCTCGGGTCGTCCAAGTTGAGCATCCTTAATTGCTGGTGACGGACTTCTCCCATTTTCGGCATGAACAACCTGGTTTCTCGGTTTATGCGTGATCCACACGCCGAGTTGCTCACTGAGGGACTCGCTTGAAATTTCAAGCCATTGACGCCCAAGTCGGGCATCCTCAACCGTTGGCGATGGGTTCCTCACACTACTTTCGACATGAACAACCTCACTTCTCGAGTTGGTATTTTCATCGTTGTCCAGTAGGTTTGTACCCGATGCTGGATTCGCCGTAGGAATAACACTAACGATCGGTTGGTGCTCAAATTGGGGAGTCCATACATGCTGAAATTGTTGTACATACTCTTGGGGAGTACCAGGGTAACTCAGGGGGGAATTCAGCCGATCGAACCAAGAATAGATGTTTTCAAGGAGATCGTCTGAACCATCGAGCGACTGACACTCAGGTTGAGTATTGTCGACTACTGGAGAAGGAATCTTTTTGCCATTTTCGTCATGGACCACCTGATTCTTCGAGCCGGAATCTCCGTAATCGTCTCGCAAGATTGTATGTGCATCTCCTGCCAGTGTTAGATCCGCTGTAGGACTAGTATTAACGGCCAGTCGGTGCTCAGACTGGGGAGTCCCGATTTGCTGAAATTGCGGTACATACTCCTGAGGAGTACTGGGATAACCCATGGGAGTACTCTGATTGATGCCTGAACAATCGACCGTGTAATTGTCAGTCCCATCGGTGTTAAGAGGTGATTGGATGCTTCTTGCTTCATGAGGATTGCGATCACAGCCATGCTCATCGTTTAAACTTGAACTGCCTCTCTCTTGGTCTAGCGCCACTCGTCCATCTCTCAGTAGTCTTTTGTAGCACCAAAGGTGGTTCCTGACTTTATTTCTATCCAATTCCGGCATGTTCATGATCTTGAGTATGCGCGATGGGCGAGCCAAACTGATCCCTAACTGTTGAACTGCATCAACAAATTTGCTATGAAGCTCCGAGGTCCAATAAAACCTTGTTTTCTTGCTAGCCGAAGTAGGGTTGGCAACTCGGCGGCTACTCTTCGTGGAATCTGGTCGTGTTGAACCGCCTCTATCTTGGTCTAGCGACGCTCGTCCATCTCTCAGTAGTTTCTTGTAGCGCCAAAGGTGATTCTTGACCATATTTTTAGTCAGTCCCGGCACGTTCATGATTTCGAGTATGCGCAATGGGCAAGCAAAACTGATCCCCAACTGTTGAACTGCATCAACAAATTTGCTATGAAACTCCGGGGTCCAACGAAATCTTATTTTCTTGCTAGCCGAAGTGGTGTCAGCAACTTGGCGGTTACTCTTCTCGGAATCTGGTCGTGTTGGAGGTTGCTCTGGAGGGGATTTAGTGGTCTCAGATCGGCTGGTCATGATGGTGAGTTCATCATCGAGCGGACCCGACTTGTCATGACGCATGTTCCCTTCCACAATGGGCGTCGACTTTGACCTTATAGCACTAGTTTCCTCTTGTAGATCCTCGGCGGTACCCGCCTGTTCCGAAAGATGTTGCGAAGGGCATTGCAACAAATGAGCATTATAAACCCCCAGATCTGGCTCTTCAGTGAATACTCCGTCCGTGGGAACAGGGTTACCGCACTCCAGGCAAATAGCGATGCTTAGAGCTTTTTTGTACTGAGTGTTTTTTATTCGAAGCTTTTCATTTTCCTCCCTTACAACCGCTAACTCGTGCCGATCGCGTTGCTGCTTCAGCCGGGTTCGTTTGTTTTCAAACCAGCACTTGACCTTCCGAGGCTCCCACCCTATCTCCTGGCCCATTTTGATTTTCTGTTCCATGTCCGGATAGGGGTATTCCCTGAAAAACAATTCGAGTTTATGGACTTGACCTGAAGTGTTGCGTTTGAGATATTCCCCTTTCTGACGCTGATAACCGTCGCGGGTAATGTTCTCGTTAACCAAGCCGCGGGTTTCATCATTAGAAGGATCGGTCTCCATGGCCCTCGTGTCAGGTTCGGTCCTGAGATCTTCAAACTCTTCCAGCAGCTCAAGCTCGGAGACCTCCAAGTCTGGCGCTTCCAGTAAATGACAGAATCCCTTGAACATTTTGACCGGGATATCACTGTTTGATTTTCCGTTAACTCAGCTTTCTTTGTTCCTCCTTGGATCTTCACTTTCTCTGCAAATTCTGAGAGGTTAAAGGAGCCGGATCACCGTTCTTCGATCAAAGGTGATGGCTACCCGACGAGCGCTCTTCTCAATGTTTCGAGATTCCCACTTCGTCCTTTTGTGATGGCTACTTGACGAGCGTTTTTCTCAAGGCTTCGTAATTCCCACTTTGTCCTTTTTTGCTCTTTTCTACGTGAACGGAGCCTGAAGATCTCTTGCGTTGATTTCGCTTTGTCGAGCACTACGCTTGTCCCCCTGGCCCAGTCTCTAGAGTAACAAGCCTGCCCACCTTTCGGCGCCATTATGTTTCGTAAAACTCGAGATCACAGGACGGTGGTGGATTCGTGACTCATCGGGGATGCATTAACGAAACTCGCTTGGCTCTACTGCACATAAAATATTATTACCACTTCTCCCTGTACTCGAGCATTTATAAGGTGATAGATTGATGTCAAGAAGATTAACACTTTAGCCTTATCAGACTCAGCCTCTCAAACACTCTTCACATTCTCACTCTCTTCTCCGTCATTCCATCGCATATGGATTCCTCCTCTATGCCTGTTGCCTTACCTGAAGCTTCGACCCAATGGGAGAGATTTTACCACCTCTTGGGTAGGGGTTATGGCTACATAAACAATCATCCTGAAGCTGAGGTTGAAGTTCGTACTCTGATTCCGGCCCTGGATACTGCGTGTATTGAAGGTACGAAACTGCAAAGGGAGTTTGTGATCTTCCCAACTCTCTTTAACAATTTCATGCAGGCTTACGAAGTTGCTAGCCGGGAGGTCACTTTGGCTGGTATCGTGCGAGCCCGTTATCAGGACCGAACTGAGTCCCTGATGTTGGCCATGCTGACGGCCGATAACCATAAAAGGGCTGTTGAATACGCCCACGCCCAGGTTTCGATGCTGGTCCGTGAGAGGGACAACTTGGTGGAGCGTCTAGCTCTTTTTGACACCGCCTTTGAGCAAGACCAGCACAACTTCGTGCTGAGGTTCCAGTGTGCCTGGTTGGAGGAAAGGCTTGAAGACCTGAGCATGGATATAGCTCGCGGGAGGGTGCTGGCTCATGACTTAGAGCTTGAGTTCGAGTACTATGACACCAAGGTGAACGAACTTAAGGAGAAATGTCGTCTCCTTTTCTTCAAGCTTGTAGACCTCGATTCCCGGAGTGTGGGTTGTAAGCAAGGCATGGATAGCATGGAGAGTCAGTTAAGCTTTTTTGTGATGCTTGTCAGAACTCATTTTGGGTTTACTGCTCCCCCTCAGTGATCCACTTGTAAACTTTCCTGCTGAATGAAATAAATGCGAGTTTGTTTATATATGCTCTTTCATTCTGCATTGTTGACTAGCCAAGAAAGGTTTTTGCTTTCGGATCTACGCGACTCCTTTTTCGCCTGTGTCAACAGATTGACTACGCATCATTCTCACAGCCCGACGCTTTATATTTGATTGACCTGAATGCCTCGTGAGAAATAGATTTGTAGTTGCTCGAAACTTAAAGATTGCCCCTGATTTTGCGGTCATTGCGTTTGGGGCCGCTAGTAATCTTTCACTTTCGAGCTCGATCACATTCTGCTAGTAACTCATGCTATCAATTCTGCCTTCACGCGTCGGGGCTGATTTTACCTTGAACTTAATAACAAGGAATTACCGTATACACACGAGATGACGTTTGCGAAAAACATTATGCAGAATCAACTCTAGCTATTGAAGAAACAAACGCATGCACCGATGAGAACTTTACAATAGGAGATACATCATTCTCGCGTACATCCCCTTCTTTCTTGGGGCATGTCCAATGACTAACCAGTCTGGCCTCAGCTTAGGTGTGCCATTACCAAGTGCAGATCATGGTTGCCAACCTTTAATAGCTTCCAACTGATCGAACCAGGTATCAAGTCCTTCATCGAAGAAATCACCCGACCCCTCGAACGATTGATGTGTAGGTTGAGCTGCATCGCCCGACGGGTTCTTCGAACTGGAACCTCCATCTTTGTCTGGGATTATAAGAGGAGATTTGATCGATTGACTACCACAAGCATCTCCCACTTGGGGATTAGGGAAATAAGAGTGCTCCAAGCTTTCTCCCATTAGATCATCTGAAGCCATATGCTCTGATTGGGCAAACCCTTGAGCACTGGGCGTGGTGGGCTGATCTGCGACAGGATGAACACTGACTAGCTGCTGCTCGGACGGAGGAGTGCTTACTCGTTGCACTTGTGATGCGTGTTCTTGAGGAATATTGAAATGACTCGCGAGGATATCCTGATCAAATCCCCAATAGTCGTCCAGATTCGACCGGGCCTCATTTGTCATAAGGGTGCTGGGTTCGCAGCCGAGTCTATTGCTCGGATTCAGTTCTGCATAACGCTGTCCTAACGCCCTTCTGTAGCAACCAAGGTGATTCGCGACTAATTGCTTGGTAAGTCCCGGTACGTTCATGACCCTAAGTATGCTTGTCGGACCTATGAAGTCGAGTCCTATCTGTCGAACTGCGTCCAAGAACTTGAGATGAAGCTCCGGGGGCCAAGTGAATTTCTTCTTCTCGTCGTCCAGAGTGGCGTAGATAGCCTGCCGACTAACCTCTAACTCCTCTTGAACCGTATCTGATCTTACCGGAAGCTGTTGTGGAGGAGATTCATGGGCTTCGATGAGGTGACTCCGATCATAACGACACGTATCTTCTTCCTCCGAAGACACTGGTATAATTTCTGTAGGATCGATCTGCTCATGCGCGCCATTAGCAGGATCTGATTGTACCGGAGATGGCTCAAGGGAGCAGGGGGATAAATGAGCACCTTCCATCTTCGTAGAAGGCTTACTGGGGAACAATTTACTGAGGGTGGTAGGGCCACCGCAGTCAGGGCAGGTAATAGTACTGAGAATTTTCTCATACCACATGTTTTCCATTTGAAGGTTTTGGTTCTGCTCTTTTAGGGCCGTGATCTCCTTACGCCTGTGTTGGACACCTAGTCTGAAACGTCTATTCTGAAACCAAAAATGGATTCTCATAGGATTCATTCCCAGCTTCTGGCCCAATTCAATCTTTTGTTCCTCGTTTGGGCAAGGGCATTCATCGAAGAAAGCTTCAAGCTCCTGGATTTCTTTCCGAGCGTAGCGCTGGCGACTTTTTCTTTTCCGGGGTTGAGCGTCGTGGCCACTGCCGTCGTCACCACTGCGATCTTGATGTTCGTCACCGGCGATGTTGAGTTCCATGGCTTCGATGTCGAATCTGATTCTAGAGAATTTGAGGTCTTTCAACGAACTCGTCACTCGGGGTTCTCTGTTCTCTTTTGTATACTCGCTCTTTCGATTTGTTGCCTCCTTTTCCTCGAAAGCTAGGTCTGTTCAGCGTTCTGTTTTTGAAACGACGGAACTGTTTACCTCCTGCTCAGCTTTCCGACACGAAGGGGTAACCAAATCCTTCCGCGGCTTCTTCGATAGTAGCGCTCGCCTTTCACTTTTCCTCGATAGTCATGCCTGTTCAGCACTGTCTTCTCTTTTTAAGTGGCAGAGCTGTTCACTCGCCGCCCAGCTTTATGCGTGATGGAACAACACAATCCTTTCGCGGCTTCTTCGATAGTTGCGCTCGCCTTTCACTTTTCCTCAATAGTCATGCCTGTTCAGCACTGTCTTCTCTTTTTAAGTGGCAGAGCTGTTCACTCGCCGCCCAGCTTCATGCGTGATGGAACAACACAATCCTTTCGCGGCTTCTTCGATAGTTGCGCTCGCCTTTCACTTTTCCTCAATAGTCATGCCTGTTCAGCACTGTCTTCTCTTTTTAAGTGGCAGAGCTGTTCACTCGCCGCCCAGCTTCATGCGTGATGGAACAACACAATCCTTTCGCGGCTTCTTCGATAGTTGCGCTCGCCTCCCTCCCAGCTTTAATAATGGCGAGACCGAATTTGTCAGGCCTGAAATTGCGGATCAGGACATGTCTGATGATTCACGGGAGGAGCAGCCCTCGCTTTACATTAATTAACCCGGCTCCACAAGCATTATTGCTGCAACTTTTCTCCACTCTCGAGACGCTATAAAATGCGGAGTTGGTGTTTGGGAGATTAACGCTCTCATATAATTTGCTTCCATCCTCTAATCGCTCCACTACACACATCTCCGTCGAAAATGGCTTCTTCCCAAGTTCACACTTTCTCAGCCGAAGCTTTGACTCGATGGAAAGAGTTCTATAACCTCTTGGGTCGAGGCTACGCTCACATAGCCGATCATCCCGAAACCGAGGATGAGATCAGAGTCATGTTCGGGGACCTGGACATCACCTCCCTCGAGGGTACCGCGTTGGGGAGGGAATACAATATTTTTCCAACGCTCTTTACGAACTCCTTGGAGGTCTACTGCGCTGCTCATCGGGGAGTTACCGTGGCTCGTGTCTTGCGAGCCCGTTATGAGGATCAGTCCGACCGCCTAGCGTTGGCTGACTACCTGGCCGATAGTCACAAAAAGGCTGTTGAGTTCGCCAAAGAGCGGGTTTCGACATTGCTACGCGAGAGGAGGAATCTGGTGGAGGACTTAGCTCTATCTCTGGCTACCTATGAGCGCGATCGACGTAATGCCCTGCTAAGGAATCGGAGCGAGTGGCTGGAAGAAAGGCTCAACGGCATAAACGAGGATATAACTCGTGAGAATGGACTTGTTCGGGACTTGGAAGCAGTCGCCGAAGATCACGAGACTCAGGTTGTTGCAGTCAATGATGAACGCAAACGCCTCCACCTCAGGCTTGCGGACCATGATACGCGGAGTGGTGCGTATAAACAAAGCATCCATAACCTGGAGGGCCAGCTGGGCTCCTTTGTGTCGTTGATTAGGGCTCACTTCTGCTTTACTTTTCCACCCCAATGAATTGTATGATCTGGTTTGGGCAAGAATGAATGAAAGCCCCTGTGTTTGTTTTAGCTTTTATATGATCCATTTCTTCGAGCATCCGGACATCTTAGACTTGGATGAGCCGATCCATAATAAGTCGAGTAGATGTGTTCTGATTTTCTAACTCACTCATGGTCAGATGAAAGAATAGCCTCAGACTTATCCAAGAAAAGATTTCTTTATGCTACTTGTTTTTCACCTGCAAATGAAAAGACCGAGTCAAAAGGAATAATCTGAAAAAGAAAGCATAGACCCCTTTCAATCTTATGCTTGCTCGTAATTAATAATGACAAGAACTTTTACAAGGGTTTTAATCTTGTGCGAAAAGTTTTTATCAATATTCCTCGAAAGAAAGCATACTATTGAAAGGAATGTAATTCACGATAATTGCTTTTGACCAATATTCAGAAGAGCGAATTAGTCAAAAATGCAAGGCATAACGACGTGTTTTTAAATTTAATTGAAGATACGGCATCCAAATCAAGGCCGTTTTGTTAAGAACGAGAGCAATTTGGACATCTATCTCGTCATTAAATTCGAAATAACGTCAATACTCTTGATCAATTATCGTGGATTACTTAGTGACGTATGACATGCATGGACCAATTCAAGTGTATAATTCCTTCTAGCGAAATTGGGGTTGGATTACCCTGTACGACCAAAAAGGTCGTGTAAGATTTTCAACTTTAGTTTCCTCTAAAGGAATTATAAACTTGACTTGGGAGTATTCAGATGATTAGAGAAAATGCCACTATCACATTCCCATGACCCGTCAAAAGAAATACAACCGAGTTCCATCTGAATGTATACACCAATAGATCCCTAATACAATCACTCTAAGGGGTGAGATAGAGAAAGCCTCGATAAAAATAAACCCTATACAAGAGGACTAGTAATGGAAAATGAAACCAAGGAATGTGATCCTAACGTTTAAGGATGCCCCAAGTTCGATCTGTGACTTCCGGATCACTTGCCCCAACTCGTCATCTTCATTGGACGATATCTCAATAATGTCCATAGTAGGCTCCTTTGTTGCTCACTCGGTGTTCGCCATGGGATATCATCCTCCTCGTCTTCTATCAAGGACGTTTGGGAAAAACACATGCATCTATCCTTGAAATGGCATTTAATCTAATCACCAGAATGCAATGAATGAAATGCCTATATTTATATGAACTGTAATAGTTTTGAGGGATAGAGAGTCTTACCAACCCAACTCGTCGACTTATGTGCGATTTTAGGTGTACCAACCGCCCAAAGACATGCGCATGAGACAAGTGATGGTGAACTTCTAAAAATCAGAGGGTTTGGCACCTAAGGTTAAGGTTCCCACCTCGAGTTCTAGAAAGAGCCGATTCCATTGCACAACTATCGTTGCATTGGGACTCAATCCATAGTTCGAAGCGAGCGGAATTGAGAAGTGGATTACCCCGTGTTTTTCCTCACGGAGATTCCATTTTCAATTCCTTCTATTGTGCTCCTAAAGGCGGCGCCTGGGGTTTTAGGCGCGGTTGTGTGTGTCCATGTGTCGTGATCATCACAATGCAAGTCATGCACAACAATTTATCAATCAGCACTTCAAATCATCCACACAACATACATTCCTACGCCACACCTGCGTAAAATAAAGTTAATCACAGACTACACCCCTTATTACTCCAATCTGCAAAAACATATAACACCTATCGTGAGCGGACTTACCTCACCTTCAAGAGCGCCTGTAGGGTTAGAAAAATCACTCAATTTTTATTACGGCCTAAGTCCACTTGAGGTCTAGAACCATAGTTTCTAGAACAAGTCCCCAGCGGAGTCGCCAGCTGTCGCGACCCGTCCGGAAGCGGACGCGGCTAATGGATTACCGATCTCGGGTCTTGGATCGGCGCGAGCCCTCCCAGGCCCATACCAAATCGCGGCGGGAGTATTCTTCGACGATAAGAGTCGATCGCTTTCGACCTTCAGTGTGGTCGTGGTGGCATGTGCAAATTGTGCATGCATTTGGAGTCGCCACCGGTCTTTCTTGGAGGGTAGACCGGAAACCTTACCGATCGATTGGGAGAGATCGATCAGTTCTACGGAACCAGAGATTTTGGGTTCGGGGACTTGGTTACGCTGGTGTTGTTACCAACGCCCTTTCGGTACCTAATGCGAGTGATTTTCCTAACTAGGATTTCATGCAGGCACAATTTTGGGTGAGGTAAGTCTGACTTTGCACATTAACCAGTTTAACATGCTCACGTAATCATAATAAATAAATAGATGTCAATCACATAAATATCTATCCTACGTGGTGATCATGGAATTATGATTTAATGGGTCTCGAGCCAATGAGACCACATATAATCATTTTAATATTTTAATAACGGAGAGCCGCTCTTCGCTTCTTCTTGGTTTCTTGAACTCTTCAAGAATTGGGCCCCAAAGAGCTCGCCGACTTAAAAGGCTCCTCCACGTAATCCTCGTAGCATTTACATCAACAATTGACTATGCTAAAAATAAAGATTACATGAAAAATAAAAGGAGTACGCAGCCTCCATTTAATAATTACAACCCCAAATATATAAATAATCATCATACATTCATATATACATTAATCACATTGATTAGGGATTTTTCCATGATCACCACCCTTTCACGTAAGTAATAAATTCACAATTTAAAACTTAGGAAGGCACAATAAAAATTCTACGTTGAATCATATTCAGAATTTTTACGTAAAATAAGATAGCCATAAATTTTCGATTCAAAATTGATTTAGTCTCAATTTTTGCTACGTTGATTAATTTATCATATAAAATAATCAATCTCCATTAGCCATGTAAGACGAACAATTCGTTAATACATATTGGCCATAGTATTGCAAAAATTGCAAAAAATCAATTAAATGCACGAAAACACCTAAGGATTGGCTCTGATACCACTGTTGGGATCCACGTAACACGTAGCGGAAATAAATAACAACCCACACATGTATCTCCAGAGGCGTACTTCGTGCATTTCAATCAAAAAAAATCACAAAGTCTCAAAGGGAGTAAATAGATTACCTCTCGTAGCGTGCTTGAACGGAGGTGTCGGTTCGATGTTCTTCGATCTCAGCCTCCACAAGTGTTAGGCATCTAGTTCGGACGCACCACCAATTGACGAACGGGGAGACGACTAATAACTCCACAACAATTGTGCTAGCAATATGCGGAATCAATATTCCGAACTTAGTATATTTTGCTCGCTCAAGATTATGAGAATATAGAGAGTGTTTGTGTTCTTCTCTCTAAGCTCTCAAAAATTTGCACACTCTACAAAATGTCTCTCCCCCTCAACCTCAAAACTCTTGCCATCCTTTTATAGCCAAAAATACCTTCCAATAAATTGTATTTAAAAATAGCACTAACAATTATAAATTCTATCTAAAAATAGCACTCACAAATAAATGACATTTAAAAATAGCACTAACAATAGCACTCACAATTTATAATACAAAAATGCTATTTAAAAATAGCACTAACAATAGCACTCACAATTTATAATACAAAAATTCTATTTAAAAATAGCACTAACAATTATAAATTCTATCTAATAATAGCACTCACAAATAAATGACATTTAAAAATAGCACTAACAATAGCACTCACAATTTATAATACAAAAATGCTATTTAAAAATAGCACTAACAATAGCACTCACAATTTATAATACAAAAATTCTATTTAAAAATAGCACTAACAATTATAAATTCTATCTAATAATAGCACTCACAATTTATGATAAATAAATGCCATTTAAAAATAGCACTAACAATAGCACTCACAATTTATGATAAATAAATGTCATTTAAAAATAGCACTAACAATAGCACTCACAATTTATAATACAAAAAATGCTATTTAAAAATAGCACTCACAATACAAAAATGCTAAAAAAGGCACTAACAAAGGTGTTAAAAATAATAACCATTATTATTATTACAAGAGTTAAAGAGGTTACCAAACAATACAAATATGCATAACGTATAAATACGTATGATGTATAAATACGTAGAGCATACGTATACATCCGTGAAACCGGGGACTAATTGAAAGAAAAATGTGCAATTAAGCCCTTTTGGTAAAAATTGATTAAATTGGAGGGCAAATTGACCTAATTGCACTTTAAGACTTTAGAATCCAATGTCATAGCTTATAAAAAGTGAGAATTGAAAACTAAAAGACTCGAAAATGATTTTTTTTTAGGCTCGGTTCGGGTTTATGTTTGTGAAGGAACATAGTGACCCGAGCCGAATTTTTGAGATTTAAAGTGACACACTTGAAGAGGAAATTAAAACAAAATTATCGAATATTTTTTGGTATTTTTCTGACCACGAATGGTATTTTTCTGATTTTTTGGGTATTTTTATAATTAAATAAACTCGAAAAATATTAAAAATACCGAAAAATATTTTTTGTTCAAAATTGGTTCCTAAGGTTAAACCAAGGCTTCCAAAGTTGATTTTGTGATTTTATGACCTTTTTTGATATTTTTAATTAATTTTAAAGAATAAAAATCACAATAATAAATGGTAAAAAAAATCAGGTGTCAACAGTCGTCTTAATGAGAAGTTGACTCCTTTGTCTGTCTTCAAACATCCATCCTAGTGGCTCGAGTTGTCGACTAGCTTCGATATTCTTGAAGGACCACTCCTGAGGATCAATAAAACACGATCAACAAATTTTCAAATTTAAAGAGATTAGATTACAGCTAATTCTCTTCCGCATGTGGCTTCTTTGATTGCACGCTGTTCCACGTATTGAAAGATGGCAAAAATGCCCTCATCAGTTGACTATTTTTCTTGATGATTCCCTGGCCTTCCCTCATCAGTCGACTCTCCAGGGTGGTCCAGCGCTTTCAACCTGCGACTGATTCTTTACACCAGTCTTCTGGATTTTGATTCTGGAAATTACCTGTTAAATGATAGGGCTATGTTAGAAATGGAAGTAAAGCATAAATCCTTTCAATTTTATGCTTTCTTGTGATTAACGAAGATAATGACTTTTACACAAGCCTTAACCTCATGTGAAAAATTCTTATCGATGTTTTTCAAGAGGAAACATATAATTGGAAGGAGCGTAATCCATGGTTATTACTCTTGACAAATTCCCAGAAAAATCTGTGGAATGTCCAAGAAGATAAAGATGCAATTCCAATGTGTCCTAAATTCGGTGGGAGATAGGACATCCAAATTGAAATTGTTTACCAAAAATAATTCGAATATCTAATCTCCTCTTGAATTCAGAAAACACGGATGACTTTAGTTAATCACCATGGATTACTAATGATGCATGATATGGGCCGATTCAATTCCATGTCTCACGCACCATGAAATGAAGATTAGATTCTCGTACTTGCGTTAGACACGCCAAGTGTGAGTCCTAACCAGAATTTCATCTGTAAGAGACATGTAATTGAACCGTAAAATCTGAATGGTTGAGAGAAATTCCAGTGTCACATTCCAATGTCAAGACACTTAGACAAGACTTAGGAATCGAGGTGTAAAAGATAGATGGGAGGCCCACAGACGGGTGCTCCTTACAGACTCGATGATCCTGATAAAAGAAAAGGGACAATTGGAATGTAACCCTTAAGAACCTAAAGAGATGCCCCAAGTCGGGTCTTCGAGGGACGACGCTTGGTGTCTTCGGTTCGGCCCTTCGGGTCTTTATTTTCGTCAGATGCCCTTTTGATGATGCCCGGCAGGTGTCTCGGATTTGCTGTTATTGCATGTCCTTCAACTATCGGTATGGTCACCGGATCATTCCTTGGACAGCTCGAAGAGGGTAAATTCCGTTGAATGTCCAGACAATCTGATGGCGGATGAAGCGTCGCTCATACTTGAATACGTCCGGGATGTGGGACCGACTTGGAGAGATCATCTCTTTTATCTATACTCTAAAATGGAATCGGACTCAACCATCGGACTTGATGAATGCAACATGTTGTGCAAAATGAAAGGCTGCAAGTGAATTTATATAGAAATGGCAGGACCTTACCATGAGAGGTACCCAATGATTTTTTGGTTTTAGGTATACCAACCATCCATATACATGCGCATGAGACAAGTGAGGCTTGACTCTAAAAATCAAAATGGCTTAGGTGAGGAAACTAGAGGCTTCCCTCTATCCGAGTCGATAAATTCGTCCATGAGCGCAATCCACAACAAATGGATAAAAGTCTCGACTTGGATAGTGAGTGGGATCGAATATGGTCAACCCCAGCGCAATCCACGCTAGAGCGTTGCATATCGATCCCTGATCTATGGCTACCTGAAAAGGTGATTTCGCGGCCTGGGTTTGGGCGCTTTGTGCAAAGTGTCGTGATCCTCAAATATGCAGTGAATCATGCGCAACAATTTATATATCAATCAGCGCTTCAAATCATCCATATAACATACATTCCTACGCCCATCCTACATAAGACAATGTTAATCACAGACTACACCCCTTATCACTCCAATTTGCAAAAACATATAACACCTATCGTGAGCGGACTTACCTCACCTTCAAGAGCGCCTGCAGGTTTAGAAAAATCACTCAACGTTTTAATTACGGCCTAAGTCCACTTGAGGTCCAGAACCAAGTGTTCTAGAACAAATTCCCCAGCGGAGTCGCCAGCTGTCGCGACCCGTCCGAAAATCAAAACGGACGCGGCTAATGGATTACCGATCGCGGGCCCCACTCTGAAATGTGGATTGCGGGCCTTAGATCGGCGCGGGCCCTCCCAGGCCCATACCAAATCGCGGCGGGAGTATGTCTTTTGAGGGATTCGACGATAAAAGTCGATCGCTTTCGACCTTAGTGTGGTCGTAGTGGCATGTGCAACTTGTGCATGCATTTGGAGTCGCCAGCGGTCTTTCTTGGAGGGTAGACCGGAAACCTTACTGACCGATTGGGAGAGATCGATCAGTTCTGCGGAACCAGAGATTTTGGGTTCGGGGACTTGGTTACGTCGGTGTCATTACCAACGCCCTTTCGGTACCTAACGCGAGTGATTTTCTTAACTAAGAGTTAATGCAGGTGCGATTTTGGGTGAGATAGGTATGAGTCAAGGTTTCATGCAGATTGGAAGACTAGTCCTATCAAATCACAGTCAATATAATGAAAGCGCAAGTCAAGTGCATAAATAAGTCATGTCAATACACATCAATTTCAATCATTGGCCTCCTAGTATAGCTATAAGGGCTCAGGGAAGATGTGATTTAGGGCTAGGGGTAAAATGGGAAGATTCGGGGACAATTAGCCCGAAGGGCAAAATCGTCATTTTTGGAAGGTTTGGATACCTAATTACCCAAAATATTCCATGGCCAGTTGATTGTGGCCACTTCCCATTTTTGAGAATTTTTTGGAATTTCTTGATTTTTCTTTGGTTTTTGGAAGACAATTCGCCCAAAGGGCGAAATCGTCATTTTTAAGAAGGTTCGGGGTTCAAAACACCCGGAATGAGCCTTGGCCAGTTGTTTGTGGCCATTTCCTATTTTTTGGGGATTTTCCTGGATTTTTTAGAATTTTTTGGAAGACGGTTTGCCGAAAGGGCAAAACCGTCATTTCTGAAAAGATTGGGGGTCGAAAGACCCGAAACAGGTCGTGGCCAGTTGAATATGGCCATTTCCTATTTTCTGGAATTTTTTAGAATTTTTCTGAATTTTTCGAATTTTTTTGAATTTTTTATGAATTTTCTATTTTTTATTGATTTTTTTGAATTTTTTTTATTTTTTATTATTTCTGAATTTTTTTAATATTTAAAAATATTTTCCGGGCTGGGTCAAACCCGGCCCGCGCCTCTCGGGCGCCCGGTCCGACCCTAGGGGTCGAAACCGGCCTAAAACGACGCCGTTTTATATTTTTAAACATTTTTCCATTTTTTAACAATTTTTTTGATTTTTTTATCTATTTTATTTAATTATCCGAAAATTCCCCGGATCGGACGGTCCACGTCGTGCCACGTGGCTTCATCTCGTGCGTCCGATCTTCCACTAGATCGAGCGACCCACAGAGAGCCACGTGGCTCAATAATAGCCGTCGGATCAAAAATCAATTATTTTCTTTTTTAGAAAAACCTTCGGATCGAACGCTCCACGTTGTGCCACGTGGCTACTCCTGGTGCGTCCGATCTTGGACAAGATCGGACGATCCACAGAAATCCACTTGGCACATTCTCGGCCGTCGGATTGATTTGAATTAATTATCCGAAAATCATTTATTCTATTTTGCAAAATTCCAAGATCGCGACACGTGTCGCGATCGTGGCCGTCCGTTTATTTTATTTAAAAATAACCGGACCGGACCCCACCCGGCTGACGTGGCTGCCTACGTGGCACGCCACGTCGGCCGTTGACCGTTGACCGGCCGGAGGGTCGCCGGAGAAGACGATGAACAGTGCAAAATCCGGCGGGAATAGTAAAAATTCCGGCGAGGTCGCCGGAAAATTGCGAAACGGGCCCGAAACTTGGTATTTTTCGCCCGTTCTTGCGGCATTTGACTCCTTAGACACTCAACATCAATATAAGACCAAAACATGGCAAGAAAAACGTCGGGAACCGCCCCAAAAATCCGGCGACCGAACCGGCTCCGGCGAACCGATTTGCAGAAATTTTTTTGTCGCTCAAACTCGTTTTCTTTCATCCACATAGCATCCAAGGGAGGTTTGAGGACTTACCTGGGGTCCCTTGATGGTCGGCGGCCGCCGGAAATCCCTCGCCGAGCTCCCGGTCCGGATCAAAGCCGGCGAAGCTCCGAGCCGTGTTTCGTCGCGGTTCAATGCAAAACAAAGGTCAAAACGAGTTTAGAAGCAATGCTAGTACATATTCAAAGCTTGATACGCGCAAATGGGGGTCGGGAAAGGCACGGCCGAGACAAAACCAAGTCGAGGCATCCATCGGCATTTTGTCGAACACATGGCGTGCGTATGAGAAACGGTGATCGGAGGAGAATACCGACCTATTCGGAGCTCGCCGACGAACCCCTGAGCTCCGGTGATGGTCTAGGAGTATCGCCAAAGACCTTGGGTTGCCGTTTGTCCGTCGGTTTTTTCCAAAAAATTCCCCGTACCCCCTTCAACTCTCTCGGCCCTGTTTTCCTTAAACCCGAGCACCATCCCCCTCCCCCGTGGCCGACCGGCCCTTTTTTTCACGCCCACGCCTCTGCCAAAACCGAATATGCCTTGCCCACTTGCTTCCCATGCTCGGTTGTCTCGTTTTTGTTAAAAAAATTCGTGCCCCCACACTGCTCTGCTCCTCCCCTGCCTTGCTGTTTCTGCACGGGTCTGCAACAAAGTTGCAGACCCGGGTCGGGCCGGGTCGGGTCGGGCCTGACCCGATCGGCCCGATTCGGCCAAATCGCCTAAATTGGCAAATTGACCCCACAAATGACCTTTTTTCATGAAATTGATGGCAAAATCGGATTCCTTGACATGTTTTCCATCGAATATAGGTATTTTCGTGAATCAATTTTTTGAAATTCTGTGAAAACCCCAAATTGTCCCTAGGATCCGAAATTTAATTTCGCCAAATCGAAGGCCTAAACGATCGAATTAGCCAAAATTGAGCCCACCAATGGATTCAGCATGATGAAAAATGTTGGGTAGAGGTGTTTAATTTTAATGGGTGTGCCCGTGTGAAATTTAATTTCAAAAATTGTGAAACCGGGGACTAAATTGAAAGATTTTTATGCAATTAAGCCCTTTTGGTTAAAATTGATCAAATTGGAGGGCAAATTGACCCAATTGCATTTCAATACTTTGGAGTCCAATGTCATAGCTTATAAAAGCCGAGAATTGAAAATTAAAAGACTCGAAAAGGATTTTTTAGGCCCGGTTCGGGATTAGGTTTGTGAAGGAACCCCATGAACCAAGCCAAATTTCCATAATAAAAAGTGAAAATATTGAAGAGATAATTAAAATAAAATTTCAAAATATTTTTGTGTAATTTTCTGACCACGGATGGTATTTTTCTAATTTTTTGGGTATTTTTATAATTAAATAAATTCCAAAAAATATTAAAAAATTCAAAAAATATTTTTTGTTCAAAATTGGTTCCTAAGGCTAGGCTAAGGCTTCCAAAGTTGATTTTGTAATTTTTTGACCTTTTTTGCTATTTTTAATTAATTTTAGAAATAAAAAAAACTATAATAACGGATGGTCAAAAATCAGGTGTCAACAGTTATAATAAATAAAAATAAAAATTTATGTGTCAACAGTCTTAATAAAATGATATAGTCCATTTTAGTGTTCGATACGTGAACTTAAAATAAGATGCCACTGCACAACCCATGTGCTCTGCCCATTGTGTGTGTGTGTGTGTTTTTTTTTTTTTTTTTTTGGTACAAGTTCTTTAAATATTTATAACAACTTTTTTATCATAATTCCCTCCATAAGGTGCAACATCAGCATCTAGTGGGGACATCACATCACGAAATAGAAGAATGCTAAAACAAAAAATAAAAAAGAAAGTAAGAGAATTCTTTATTCCAAAGGAAAACTAAAGTCTTTATGGTCTCCCGGGAGTCTTTAAAAATTTCTAAACTTGTTTTTAGTGCTAGGCGTTAGGTGGGGTGTGGACGATTAAATACTTAAAAGTATCGTGGGATGATGACATGATATGTTAATTGATGGGCTGAGTGAACATTATGAGATGTTGTTCAGTGGGAGCTGTATTTGATATTTGCTGTAATAAAGTTTACATCTGTGTTTGTTACATTTTGTAACATCTAAATATGTATCAATTCCATTGCATGCAATAAAGTTTTAATGATTAAGGGGAGTTGAATACATATATCAGTTGAAAATCTCAAGACATCGTGTAAATCTTGAGGGATGGCTAGGGCATTTATTTTAGCCAAAAGTACATGTCTTGTTACACATAAAGTATAGTTAACTATAAAGGTAAGACATATGTCTGTTCGTTGGAAACGTAAAGATGTTCTCTTGTGACACATTCAGTTTCGTGACACATAAGGTGAGAGAATGGTGACTGACAAGGAGGATAACATATAAGGTTTCTCTGTTATTTGAGATGTTATCCGTTTGTCATACTACCATATCATATACGTATCAGTAAAGTTAAAAACATTCGTGATCTTGGATGGCTCCGTGTCTTCTGATGCAATTACTGGCATGGTTCGGTGCTTAAGACTTTATGGGATCAGATTGACTATTGGAAAATATCTCTAGACCAATATAAAGATGCGCATATACAGTACAATTTCAATTAATCTAGCCAAAGTAGGAGAATGTTAAAATATATTTTAATATTCATTATGGGCTTTATTAATTGTTATTGTAAATATTAATTGGTCTAATAAAGAAAGATATATACAGTTTCCTAATTCTAGTCGGATATGAGGCTAGATAGTATGGGCCGAGATAAATCTTATCTTTAATGAGGGAATATGTTTCATTATCTATAAATAGAACTCAGGTCCCTCTTCTAAACCCTAATGTCCGGATAACCTTACATAAGGAGTTGTCAGACACAACATGTGAGGAGGCCGTCCCATTGAAGCCAGCGATAAAAAAGGGTTCGTAGAGGAGAAGACTTGAGTATTGGATCGTCGCAAATTTTATATCAAGATCGATGGATCCAAAACAGGTGCGTCAATTCTTCTAATCAGAAAGTGCTCTTATCTGCCAGCTTAATTTCCTAAATAAGTCCACAACTGCCATATATTTGGCATTGACTTCCTCGAACATAGTGAAATAAGAAAGCGACAAAAAAAAAAAACGTACATTTTTAATGTGGGTGGTATCCCCGAGCCCAAATGGTTAGATGTACTAATTTGTCTTGCCTTGTAACAACTTTCACGATTAACAAAAGTTAACGTTGTCTTCTCTCAAAGGTGGAAAAGAGTTTGAACACACAATATCATTTTTTAATTCGTACATTAATATCAGTGGAAGTTTGTCCACATTTTTTAAATTACCTAAAGGCAGCAGATTTGTCTTTATGTTCTTCCAAGAAATATAAAAAATACTCGAATTTGTTGAAAAGTTTGGGCCACTTCATTTAAATTGACCATCTGTCTTAGTCAAATGGTATAGTCCATATGAGCGTTCGGTACGCGAACTTAAAATAAGATAACAAGAGCACAATTCAGTCTGCTGCACACTTCATTGTGTGTGTGAGTTTTTTTTTTACAGCTTTTTGATCATAATTCCCCCCATAAGGTGCAACATCAGCGTCGAGTGGGGACATCACATTTCAAATTGGAAGAATGCTAAAAAATAAAAATAAAAATAATAAAAAAGTGAAAGAATTCTTTATTCCAAAGGAAAACTAAAGTCTTTATGGTCTCCCAGGAGTCCTTAAAAATTTCTAAACTTGTTTTTAGTGCCAGGCGTTAGGTGGGGGGTGTAGACGATTAAATATGATTTTAAAGTGAGCCTTTATGAGGGCAAAATAAATAAATAAATAAATAAAATAAAGAAATTGCTTGACCAACGACAACAAATATGTCAAGTAAGTAAACATTTATCAATCATCTTGAATTCCTTATAAGCACCAACACTCTCATTGGATTCTCCGATAACAAACCATCGGAAAATCCCTCTCCAACCTCAAGCTAGTTCTTACTCATGGCTGACAGGTATAACTCTCTCTCTCTCTCTCTCTCTCTCTCTCTCACATTTTTTCTGAGCTCATTCTCTGCAAATATTCCTTCTCTTGCTGGCTCACAGCAAGAACAGCAATGAAGAGCAAATGGACGAGAAGAAGTACTTCCGGAAGGTGCTTGACGACATCGTGAGCCTCAACTCCCTCTTCACTATCGCAGTCTTCATCGGCCTCTCTTTCGCCCAGCCGGGCCAAGTTCAGAGCCTCAACGACGACCCCAGTTGCAACTCGGGTGCCAATTTACGGAAGCGCCTCGTAGCCTTTGAGATCGCCTCCTTCAGCTGCTTCATCTTTTCCGGCGTCCTCGCCAAGACCGTCAAGATCTTCCTCTACACATCCGAGACCCAGGATGCCCTAGACAGAGAAAAGGGACAAGAGGGATCCCACATCTCGCAGAAGGGTTACCAAAAGGTGCCGAGCCTCATTGGGTTCTATTTGTCAATCTATGGGACCATGTTAGGGTGCTTGCTGCTTCTCCTGGCCATGGTTGACGTTGTCCAGATCAAGCTAGGCCGGCTCTCGTGCCACAGCAAGTCCTCGTGGACCACTGTCTGCATCATGGTTAGCATCATCGGCCTTAGCCTCCTAATCTTCTTCTTTGCAGTGACCAAAAGCCTGAGGACCACCGCCATGCGAATCAGAATGGACGCAGTAAATTCAGTCTAGAATATGCAAAAACCATCGTGTTACATAAACCCAGTGATCACGTGTTTTATTGTACGT
Source organism: Rhodomyrtus psidioides (assembly GCA_021437785.1). Taxonomy (NCBI): domain Eukaryota; kingdom Viridiplantae; phylum Streptophyta; class Magnoliopsida; order Myrtales; family Myrtaceae; genus Rhodomyrtus; species Rhodomyrtus psidioides. The sequence goes on from JAILYB010000053.1 coordinate 1,425,199, forward strand.
AGGTTTGTGTTGTGCTCAATATGTTGCAGGTCCGTGTATGCCATGTTTTAAGTGAAGGTGTTATCCTTACCGTGCATTACATGTTTCTTGTGAGACTTTGAGTGATTTGCATCGAAAAGTGACTTGTCACTCCATTGTCAATTTGTGATGAAATTTCGATTACACTTTACAAGTGAGATTTGAATACATCCATTGAGTCAAAATTCATCGAGAAAAATTCTCCTAAAAATATTGTGTGACAAACTCAAGCCATACCTATGAACAATTGTCCCAATCCCTCAGAGCATATAAAGTTGTTTCCACATTGAGCTCATATATCAAGCAATTCTTCCCAAGTTGTGACGGCTTTAACTAATTAGAAAATATTCAGTTGTGAGCTGCTAACCAGGGGAATGTTCTAATATGTTTAGATCCACTTCCAAATTGTGGCCCATATACTATCAGACTCTTTGATTGTTTGCTTCATTGATTATCTCACGCTCTCAATTCAGAAGGCGAATTCGATGTTTGTCGCTTGTGTCTCGCCATATGTAAGCACGGCAATTCTTTTGAAACTATCGACAAACATGAATTAGAACCTTAGTGCGCTGCATGTGACAGATAGGATAGACATAACCACACAGTAGGAAGCACGGACACTTTCCGACGTGTGACTCATACGTGATAAACCGGTATTAGAGCACTTCGGACATGCCAGCGGCACAAAAGTCCAGTATCCCAACACATCATCTCGACATCCACAGGTCAATTTTAAATATTTTCAAAAAATTGGGGATCAAATTGTAAATCTATCACAATCTATATACTTAGGTCATAATCTAATCACCCTAAAATTGATATACTCAGCAAACCAAAAAAAAAACTAATTGTGAATATTAGATGTCTCCGAAGAAACATCCGATAAAATTGGAACGATAAAGAGAAGATTAGCATGGCCCCTGCGCAAGGATGAGCAGGACGATTTTGACATCAAGTTACGAAGAATTGCTCATGAGATTGATAGTTTGCGTGAGACGACAATGTAGTGATATAAATGAGTGATCCACTCGCAAATGATAAAGAACCATGTGCATTATTCTTATTTCGACATACTTCGATACTTCATGTGATAATATATTTAAGTTTCCATTATTCAACGATTTACTATAGCTTTGTCTGTAATTTGCCTGGATGAGTCTTTCTTTCTGGTCTTACTATTGCTCACAACATGTATTGGTTTGACTAGTCAGAATTTTAGGGTTCAACTTATTGAGATTTTTATCTCACCCCTTTCCGTTGACATTTTTTTAGGTAAGTGACATGCACTTTAAGTTGTTGGAGTCGAGATTTAAGGTCAGACCACCACAGGCAATATTGGAGCGGGAGGATCGGAGGTTCGGGCCGCTACAGTGAATCCCTTATATAAGAAGAAGAAGAAACTCACAACTGATATATATATATATATATATCTATGTTACACGAACACGTAACACGATATGCCGACACTTGAATTCTAAAAAATTAGAGAATTTTGGCATGCTGAGACAAGTTTATACACGCACACACGAAAAATTATTATTTTTATGATTTCAACAATAGTAATATCATGATGCCGAAACTATTATTAATCTCATCCTTAGAAAGGTCTCACAAAATATATCATGTGTTTGGGAGTATGCAGTAAAAAATTCCCTAGAGCGAAATGCTGAGAGCCTAAGATACTATTTAGTCCACTTTCATCTCCCACACTGGGCACAAATGAAGAAGGAGAAGGGAATCTTCTTATAAAAGCGGGCTAAGTCAATCAAGTTCAGCTGCACCGAATGCCTGGGCTATCAGTAAAGTCTGGACGCCCATCGGACCAGTCCAGTTTGAATTAAAAGTGAGAAATTTGCGTAAAACAATGGCGTCCAAGCTGTTGTGGAAACCTTCTTTGTGTATTTTGATTCTGATAAAATTATCGACTCTAGTAAGAATCTGTGTGATATTTGTAATGTTTTATTGCATGGAGAATGCGTAAACAGAAGTTTGTATTGTTCCATCTCTGGCATTAAGACTCAAGAAGGAGTAGTCATATGGCTCAGAAGGAGTAATTCTGAAGATGTTCAGATAGAGTGCTTTTGAAGACGTTCAGATTGAGTGCTTCTGAAGACGTTCAGATGGAGTGCTTCTGAAGCCATTTAGATGAAGTTGCCTTGAGGATCAGACGGAACATGGTTTTTCATTTGAATGCTTATTCGTCTAAAGAGCTATATGCGTGTCGATGGACTTTATTGAAGCTTAATATTACCATTCTAAGCTATCTGTTCAGATTCAGAATGTCTTTTTCTGAAGATTGCTTCTGAACACTAGTCAGATTCTGCATAAATCAACAGACAGATTCTAAAGGTCCATGAATGGCAGGTTTCTGATTAAGGCAAGTTTCTTTTTGGAAGTTTGTGATATTTGATTGACAAGATATTCCTTCAATCAAATCAGGAGGAAATTTACGATTGGATATTACCTTCCAAGAATAAATCCAGTGACTTATTTGGATCTACTCTACTTTTGGAAACTGAAGATTTGGTTATATGGGCGGCTGAATTAGAAGTGTTAAGATTCTACTTCAACAGGATGCCCTGGACAGAGAAGAGAAGGGAAAGGTGGAACCCCACGACTTGGAAGAAGAGAAGCAGAAGGGTTACCGCAAGGGGCCGAGCCTCATTGGGTTCTATTTGTCAATCTATGGGACCATGCTCGGGTGCTTGCTCCTTCTCCTGGCCATGGTCGACGTTGTCCAGATCAAGCTAGGCCGGCTCTCGTGCCACAGCAAGTCCTCACTGACCACTGTCTGCGTCATGGTTGTCATCATCGGCCTTAGCCTGCTAATCTTCTTCTTTGCAGTGACCAACGGCGTGAGAATCGCCGCCGTGCGAATGAAAAAGGCCAAAAAAAAATAAACAGGGCGCCGAGAGAAATGAAAAAATAATAGGGAACCGTCCCGCAGGTGCCTTGCGAATGTGAGACGGCAAGAGGTGAGAAGTTAATCAATCGGCCATCTAAAATATGCAAAAACTATCGTGTCACATACACCCAGTGATCACGTGTTTTATTGTACGTAGGTTTGTGTTGTGCTCAATATGTTGCAGGTCCGTGTATGCCATGTTTTAAGTGAAGGTGTTATCCTTACCGTGCATTACATGTTTCTTGTGAGTCTTTGAGTGATTTGTATCGAAAAGTGACTTGTCACTCCATTGTCAATTTGTGATGAAATTTCGATTACACTTTACAAGTGAGATTTGAATTCATCCATTGAGTCAAAATTCATCGAAAAAAATTCTCCTAAAAATATTGTGTGACAAATTCAAGCCATACCTATGAACAATTGTCCCAATCCCTTAGAGCATATAAAGTTGTTTCCACATTGAACTCATATATCAAGAAATATAGATTTCTTCCCAAGTTGTGACGGCTTTAACTAATTAGAAAATAGCCACTTGTGAGCCGCTAACCAGAAGAATGTGTTAGAAATTCGTACAATATGTATATTAATCTATACAATGACAGAACCAAATCATAAGCAATAAAATGAAAGATAGGTTTATAACAGACATGTCATGGACTATGTCATTCACCATAAGTCTCACCAATCTTCTTCTTTGAAGATCTGCAATCCACAAAGCTGTGATCTATCTTGTCACAGTTGAAGCATGTACCTTGATATATGTTCTTGACCACTTTAACTTGCAATCATTTAAACTTCGAATCGCAATAATAAATGTGATCAAGCTGCCTCAAACATGAAAACATTAAGTTAGCAGAAGCACAAAATGTGATCCTTCAGAAGCAGTATTCAAAAATCGTCAGATGCAAAAAATTCATCAGATGCAACTGCATCTGAACCCTTCAGATGCAACTGCTTCTGAACCCATCACATGTAGAAATTCGTCAGATGCAACTGCTTCTGAACCCATCAGATGCTGAAATTCTTCAGATGCAGAAATTCGTCAGATGCAACTGCTTCTGAACCCATCAGATGTAGTCCTTCTGGACCCGTCAGAAGCAGTCCTTCTGGACCCGTCAGATGGAGATCCTTCTGGACTCGTCAGATGGAGTTCCTTCTGACCCTCCTTCTGAGTTTCCTTCTGAGTCTCCTTCTAAGCCTTCCTTCTGAGCCTCCTTATGAATTTTCTTCTCACCCTTCCTCCTGACCTTCCTTCTGACCTTCCTTCTGAGCCTCCTTCTGAGCCTCCTTCAGACCTTCCTTCTGAGGCTCCTTCTGAGTCTCCTTCTGGATAACAAAATCCGAATGGAAATATAACATTATAAATAAATTGATTAAAAGAATACCGAGGCCTGTGTTCGACACAGTTTCCTTAAAACAGATTCGTCCCCTCCAGTACGTGCTTTGAGGTTTCGTGAACGTCTGTCTCCCAAGATACAACGGTTGAACAACGATAGATGCTAGCACAACAACCCAACGTTTTCGGCGAACTTGAACAACACGAGAACACTATCGAAAACAATGCAAATGCATAGAATCGGAAAAGAGGGAGAAAAGTTTTTCTTTTGAGATTGTAGTGTTTTCCTATCTCACTTCCTCTCCTTCAAACAGAATAGAAAACCACCTATTTATAGGCTAAGTGGGGCATTGCGAAAATAAATAATAACGGCTAAATTAATTCTGTCGTTTAGAGCCGTTATGTAATTAATTCTGTAACCACAGAATTATAACAACCGTTACTTAGTTAATACCATTTACACACCGGTAATTAATGTAAGCACGATTAACGGCTTGAGTTGGAAAAAATTAAAACAGAAGACAAAAATGGACTTGTCGCGAGGCCCACTTTTATGTCCGGCATTCGCGTACGCAGGTCGTGCGCCGCGCCCAAGTTCAACTTGTCGGGGTCCGGGATTCGTACCCCCCCTGCGCGTGCGCGCGAGGCATAGTGCTTGTGCTATGATAGTTACCACTCAAAGAGAGTGTATCCATATATAAAGCACTTCAAGGCCTTCTTCCTTTCCTATGTGGGACTAGTGCTTTGTCACTTCCCACTTCCAACCCAATAGTGTTCTTTGAGAAACAATTTCTCATTCACTCACCATCAAAATACATCATATTTTCCAACAATCCCCCACATGAATGAAAATTGTTTTGATTTTGACTCTGTGATAGTGTTCAACAAATGAAACCTGCATAGGATAGGTAGATGTCACCCTTTGAACCTTCCCTTGTGAAAGCATATTTAATTTACCAGCTGTCCAGTAGACATGATGTCCTTGAACTGTCCCGCTTTCTTAGTAAATGACCCATACACTTCACACAGGAATCATCAACGTTTGTTCAGTTCTCATGAGTATGTTCGTTTTGGCCATGAACATCGTCCTGGTTCTGCGAGAGTTTCTAAAGAATTCAGCCCTCAATAATTCTCCTTTGAAGCGGCCCCACTTCTCTCTCACATAGGTAATTACTTAATCTTGAGTAATTAATTTACTCCACTTAAGAATCATTAAAGCACTAGTTGCTATCCTTTTCCTGATAAATCCCCACAGTAATTTGTTTACTCCACATACTTGGGGGATATCAAATCACTGTTTCTTTTATAGCAATGGTTTGAGGGATAGACCCCCCACAGTGATATCTTAAGTTCGTATACTTAGGTTGTCCCTTTTGAACCTAGATCTTAGGATCTCCAGTCAGCTAGGTTGGGTTTTCCGTTATACAAACTTTTCTGTAATGGGCTGTAGTCCCATTCCTATTATTGATTTTCCAACTAACTCTCTGTTTAACCCTTTTGGTTAGCAGATCTACAATATTATCCTTTGACTTTACGTAGTCAATAGAGATAATTCCAGTTGAGAGTAGTTATCTAATGGTATTATGTCTATGACATATATGTCTAGACTTACCATTATACATAAAACTCTGTGCTCTTACAATCGCAGATTGGCAATCGCAATGTATACAGATTGGTGGCACAGGTTTTTTCCATTTTGGAATATCCTCTAGGAAATGGCGTAGCCATTCAGTTTCTTCACCACATTTATCCAAAGCTATTACCTCGGATTCCATTGTGGATCTAGTTATAACAGTTTATTTTCAGGATTTCCAAAATATGGCTGCATTCGCTAATGTGAATACATATCCACTAGTAGATTTTGGATCAGCCATTTTTGTAAGACACCCCAACACTTGTAAGCATTTATAGGATGGTCTCCTACCTTTCCATAGCTCATAAGAGGTTTTGTCCTCTTTATTTCGAGGTATTGCATTATTCTCACCTTAGGAAGGAAATAATGCTTCACAAGGTCAACAAATGACTTGTTATTGCCCTAATTCATGAAATCGTCAATCACATAAGTTGGGTTACCATCATTGTTGATTTTCTTCAACTGGCTAAGTCCCATTTCCCTCGAGGAATAGTCAGAGGATCGGCCGAATCCATTTCTGACTTCATATTATCAATGGACATAATTCCATTTTCAAGCAATTGCTTTATCACATCACTCCTCGAGCGAACATGTCTCTTTCTACCATTGAAAGTTTTACTCTTTGCAATGGCTATTGCCACTTGGCAATCACAATGTATAGACATGTAAAGTGCCGATTTCATTTCCTTGAGCAATCCTCAAGTCATCAAGATAAAATATTTCATTCTTCTTCTCCTACTAAAGTTTAAGAGGATAAACGTTATATTTCCACAAATATGTTTGGTAGCATCTAGGTTTATCACATATTATTTTTCGTTAGCCTCAATATTGGCTCGAGAAATGACCGCAACATTTTCCATAATCATCTGCTTCAACCAAATTGACTTTTGGTTTAGCAGGATTGTCATTTCCTCCAAAATATTTTGTTTGGTTGAGTTCCAAACTACAACATCCCACCAAGTATGAACATGTATCAAACAGTGGATATCGTCTCACAGAAATCACCAATTGGTGTTTCTCATTGCTTCTTATAGAGAACAAATTTCTCTTAAGAACTTCATCTTTGCTTTTAAGCAAATACACATAGCATATTTAGTGCTATCATCGATAAAGGTAATAAAATATTTATTACCGCATCTTGTTTGTATGAATTGCAAATTCACATACATCACAAATGAATCAATTCAAGAGGATCTGAGTTTCTTTTACACGCAGAGCCTCCATTGGTTCATCTATTTTGTACATAGAGCCTCTATTGGCTCATTCCTTTCGTGTGCAGAGCCTCTATTGAACCTTTTGTGTTCAAGGTTTCTATTGAACTTTTCGCGTTCAAAGTCTCTATTAAGCGCTATTTTTGTTCAAGGCGCCACACATGTTTCAAGCAATCTCTTTCGCATAGGAAGGAAAGAATCATTTTTCGAAACTTTGCCTCAGATGCCTCCCATGTCTTGATATGGTTGGCCTTATCGTTGCTCTTGATGCATCACCATAGCAACACATTTTCCAAATACAAGGGTATGGTGTTCACACGCACCTTGCCATCCCGAGCTCCTTGGGTTTCTAATTATCGATTCTTCGCCCATAGGAAGATATCCACAATCTTGGAATTCCTCGAGCCTTTAAATTTCTCGGGTCGAAGAACATTCAATCTAAGTGATATGGGGATTGCCCCGTTCACATGCCCAGAGTCCATCATAGCCATTTTGGCCTTTAGCTCAAACGATCCAGCATGTAACTTGGTCCAAGGATTTACTCAAGTACATTTTTTTTTCAGCCTGAATCTCATCCAAGATCACTTGAATTTCTTGCACTTGACTGATCACAGTCTTAGAGTCCATCATCATATAATCAAGGAATCGTCCGACAACAAATTTCTTTGCTTCGGCATCCTTTGTTTTATATTTCCGGTCAAGGATTCTCATAATCCTTTGACGTCCTTATTGCACAATAGACATTGTACAAGGAGTCATATAAGCCATTCATGACATAATTCCTACATAGGAAGTCAGAATGCTTCCAAAGCCTCAACCACGTTGAAGGCTTGCTTATCCGTTCCTCCATCGGATACCTTAGGAGGTGCCTCAGTCAAGAATCTCGCAAGATTCAAAATTGTTGAATAAACCAACATCTTTTGCTGCTACCTTTTAAAGTTCAATCAGTTGAACTTTTCAAGTTTCTTACCAAAGTGGATAGAAACAGCGACAGAGGTAGACGATGGTCCATACAGAAGCCTTTAGACAGCAAAAGCAGAACCTTTGGTGATGTCGTTAGCAGCCACATCAACAACTTCGTTTCCAGTGGCAATCTGAATACTGAATATGTATTCTCTTTGTCTGCATGATTGACAGTACAAAAAACACAATAGTCAATCTGGACAAAAACCATAAGAAAGCAAATCTACCATTAGATTTTGTTGATGATAGGGCAAAACACCACATCAAAGCCATAAATAATATAACTTGGTATCAGCCACTGATTAGACCGTTGGTGTCACGAACAAGAGTTCATTATGAATTGATGGCAACGCTTCAGACTTGCAATGACTCATAGGCTCTCGACGGGCACATAGATACTTCTTGGAATGCCACATACAAGGCTGGTCGTCGTAAGAAGTCCACCAAAGAATCTGTAAAAGACACCTAACACGTAAATATGAGATTTGCATGACCTGTTGGTGTTATTGACAAATTAAAAAATTCGTCAATTTGGTCAAGGATTTATTGAACCGTTTGACAATTTGATCCTGTCCAGAATACTTCAAGAAACTTCTCGCTTTTCGTCCATTCCTTTTATTCCCCTACAAAAGACGTTTGATCCCAAAAATCAAACTGTACTTATGTGGAAAAATTCAAATATCATTGTTCCATCACAATCTTCAATCCCTAGGGACCCCTCTCGAAGGTCCTCTTCGAATTTGCAGAAGAAGTAATAGAAGACTTCTTTCCTTCACCATATCTGTCATGTAAGTGATTAATCTTTTAAGAGAAGACTGATCTGTTTTAAGATTGTTAGAAATTCGTACAATATGTATATTAATCTATACAATGACAGAACCAAATCATAAGCAATAAAATGAAAGATAGGTTTATAACAGACATGTCATGGACTATGTCATTCACCATAAGTCTCACCAATCTTCTTCTTTGAAGATCTGCAATCCACAAAGCTGTGATCTATCTTGTCATAGTTGAAGCATGTACCTTGATATCTGTTCTTGGCCACTTTAACTTGCAATCATTTAAACTTCGAATCGCGATAATAAATGTGATCAAGATGCCTCAAACATGAAAACATTAAGTTAGCAGAAGCACAAAATGTGATCCTTCAGAAGCAGTATTCAAAAATCGTCAGATGCAAAACATTCATCTGAACCCTTCAGATGCAACTGCTTCTGAACCCATCACATGCAGAAATTCATCAGATGCAACTGCTTCTGAACCCATCAGATGCAGAAATTCTTCAGATGCAGAAATTCGTCAGATGCAACTGCTTCTGAACCCATCAGATGCAGTCCTTCTGGACCCGTCAGAAGCAGTCCTTCTGGACCCGTCAGATGGAGTTCCTTCTGGACTCGTCAGATGGAGTTCCTTCTGACCCTCCTTCTGAGTTTCCTTCTGAGTCTCCTTCTGAGCCTTCCTTCTGAGCCTCCTTCTGACCTTCCTTCTGACCTTCCTTCTGACCCTTCCTCCTGACCTTCCTTCTGACCTTCCTTCTAAGCCTCCTTCTGAGCCTCCTTCAGACCTTCCTTCTGAGGCTCCTTCTGAGTCTCCTTCTGAGTCTCCTTCTGGATAACAAAATCCGAATGGAAATATAACAATATAAATAAATTGATTAAAAGAATACCGAGGCCTGTGTTCGACACAGTTTCCTTAAAACAGATTCGTCCCCTCTAGTACGTGCTTTGAGGTTTCGTGAACGTCTGTCTCCCAAGATACAACGGTTGAACAACGATAGATGCTAGCACAGCAACCCAACGTTTTCGGCGAACTTAAACAACACGAGAACACTATCGAAAACAATGCAAATGCATAGAATCGAAAAAGAGGGAGAAAAGTTTTTCTTTTGAGATTGTAGTGTTTTCCTATCTCACTTCCTCTCCTTCAAACAGAATAGAAAACCACCTATTTATAGGTTAAGTGGGGCATTGCGAAAATAAATAATAACGGCTAAATTAATTCTGCCGTTTAGAGCCGTTATGTAATTAATTCTGTAACCACAGAATTATAACAACCGTTACTTAGTTAATACCATTTACACACCGGTAATTAACGTAAGCACGATTAACGGCTTGAGTTGGAAAAAATTAAAACAGAAGACAAAAATGGGCTTGTCGCGAGGCCCACTTTTCTGTCCGGCATTCGCGTACGCAGGTCGTGCGCCGCGCCCAAGTTCAACTTGTCGGGGTCCGGGATTCGCACCCCCCTGCCCGTGTGCGCGAGGCATAGTGCTTGTGCTATGATAGTTACCACTCAAAGAGTGTGTATCCATATATAAAGCACTTCAAGGCCTTCTTCCTTTCCTATGTGGGACTAGTGCTTTGTCACTTCCCACTTCCAACCCAAGAGTGTTCTTTGAGAAACAATTTCTCATTCACTCACCATCAAAATACCTCATATTTTCCAACAGAATGTTCCAATATGTTGAGGTCCACTTCCAAATTGTGGCCCATATACTATCAGACTCTTTGATTGTTTACTCCGTTGATTATCTCACACGTTAACTCAGCAGATAAAAAATCGCTTCTGCCATCTCCCACGAAAGAGTATCTTCCCCATCAAAGGCTACAGGAGGTTTGGCAATCCAAATGCGGAAGATTACATCTTTACATTAGTCAATTCAAGCAATCTAAAACCAAGGCCACCGCATTTCTTAGGCCTGTAGATGGACTCTCAATTGAGAAGGTGAATTTGACGTTTATCGCTTGGATTTCATCATTGTTGACACTTAAATTTTGATTTTTCTTAAATCATTCATTTAAGCATAAAATGAGAATTAGTCATAGTTCTTATAAAAAAAATAAATTGGTCAAGCATTGCACATTTATTTTCTGTCAGTCATGCATATCATTACATTCAGGCCAGAGAAAGCAATTGAATTCAATTTGGCAGGCAGCTAGACAAGACTTAGTTAGGAATTTTCGACAAAGGCAACAGGAGAATGCTGAAAATCATTAAGCCATTTGGACCTATTCTAGAGCTCAAATTAGGCCATTCAAGCTTAATATAATTAAGTTCTTAAATTAAATGTCTATTATTCGAAGAAGCCTTAATTTGAGCTCGAAAATATGTGGCGAGCCCAAAAATTGGATTGAAAAAATCGACCAAGGCATGACATGGAGTGTGTCAAATTTTATGTGGCGATATGGACCTAGTTTCAATTTCAAACTAGCCCAACATTGTCATTAAATTGAGTGAGGCCCTTAGTTAATTATTCACTTAATTAACTAGAACTCAATTAGGCCTGAAATGGCATTCTAAGCCCACTAGAGAGGCCAATTTTGGCCATCACTTTCATCATCATCTGTTGGCCAAAATTCATAGAGATCAGACTCCTCAAATTTCAAATAAATTCAGAATTTCATCTAATTGGGAGTCCTATCTTAGTTTGGCTTAGAATTTCATTTGATTTGAACTTTTCCAAATTCAAATTGAGAGTCTAATTGAATTAGGACTCCTATCTCGACTCGAGTTTAATTAGATTAAGACTCTAATGATATAATGGACAACAATTAATCATACTCTAGCTCGGATAGTTAATCCTACGGTCACAGTTAATTCCTATTCTTGCTATGATTGTTGAGTTGAGCTCTATTTAAGCAAGCCATCACATTCAACCTTCTCAATCGGCCATATTAAAATTTTCGGCACTAAGAGAAGAGTAACTTGAAGGGTAGAAAATTGAGAGCTAAGGGTTTGATTGTCTCCCCCAACCGGTTGAGACAATCTCCTCCCAGACCGTGCGGTTTCCTCATCCTTGTGTGTCGCTTGAGCTCACCATGCACCACCTTTCCGAGCAACGTCAGCTCATTGTGTACCACCACGGCAGCCCCGTCACCCTATAGCACAGCCCAGATGAGCCCGCCGACGCCCAGCCTCGTTGTCGCTCAATTAGTTCACTATTCATTCAAGTTATCCCACTAGTGTAGCTGCTGTCCGGCCATTGTTCAGCGCTTTTTTGAGGTTAATTAGCCCATATCTTGTTGTAATATAACGTGTGAAAATTAACTAGGATCTTGCAAATATGTCAATGGGAAAGCCTAGAGAAAATAACAAGGAACGATAAAGGACACCAGATATAACGTGGTTCGGTCCGAATGTCGGTACTAACATCTACAGGGAGAGCCAGCAAGAATAATCCACTATAATTGGAGAATCGGATTTACAATCACTCAATACTCTCGTGTTTCCCGCACCTAAAATTATACCCAAATCCCTAGCTGTTTGTAAATCAAACAACTAAATTGGATATAAAACTCACAGAAGCATAGAACCTTTCGTGTGTCTGCTGCTCGTCCTTTTTCTTCTTTTTTTCGTTTGCGACGCGACCCTGTACCGTGCAGCTTTAGCCCTTCGGTTCTCGGCTGTTTTTCGAGTCCACTGTGCGCTGGTTCTGAAGACATCAGAAAAGAAAACAAAACCTAAGTTTTTATGTTTCTTTCTTTTCTATTTTACTCTGGGCCCACAAGTCAATATAATATAATATATAAGCCCATCTCTTTTTTCTTTTAGTGGCTCTCTTCCTTTCTTAAGAAGAATCTCTTTCTATTGTATGTAATATCAAGAACCGGTCAGAGAAAAGATTTGACCTTCTTTGCCCATATAATCCAATTATATACGCTCCAGATTTTGAACAAATCAAAATCTTCCAATTGGTTGGATTCCGTAAATGATCAAACTCGAGACATAAATAGCAATTCTCCACATTTGCTCGATGTTTGAAGCCAAACTAATAGTGCTCATCATCTATGCTGCTTTCCCATTGCCTTGAAAGGCGATCACTCTCCACAGACGTCAATATTGCTCAAGTAGAGCTTGAGCTTCGCCAAAGGAACATGCTTAGTCACCATGTCCGCCAGTTCTCCGCTGTCGCTATCTTCTTCACAATAACCTTACCTTTCGCTAAGACATCTCGGATGAAGTGGTACATGATATTGATATGTTTCGTCCGCTCATGATAAACTGGATTATACGCCAGAAATATCGCACCTTGGTTGTCATAGTGTATATCAACACTTTTCTGATCCAACCCAAACTCCAAGAGCAAACCATGTAACCATATTGCCTCTTTCGCTACAAAGGTCAGTGCCATGTACACCGCCTCAGTCGACGACAAGGTCACGTGGTCCTGTAAGGACGCCTTCCAATTAACTACATCACCTACAAGCTTAAACAAGTACCTTGCTAAAGACCTGCACTTATCCAAGTCACATGCATGATCAGAACCCACATAACCTGTTGTTTCACTTCCATTACTATTCCTCATGTATACTATACCAATGTCCGTTGTCCCCTTCAAATATCAAAGGATCCATTTTACAGCTTCCCAATGAGTTTTACCAGGACACTTCATAAAACGACTAACTACACTGACAGCTTGTGAAATATCAGGCCTAATGCATACCATATCATACATAATACTACCCACTGCACTAGAATAAGGAACACGAGACTTATGCTCCTCCTTCTCCTCCTCAGTCTGCGGTGATAACTTCACTGAGAGTTTAAAGCGATTCGCTAACGATGTACTCATAGATTTCGCTGACTGCATATTAAAACATGCTTCAATCTTCTCAATATATTTCTTTTGAGACAGACGTAATAATCCAACAGTCTTGTCACGTAAAATCTCCATACCCAAAATTTTCTTTGCAACACCTAAATCTTTCATCTCAAATTCAGCACTCAACTGCCTCTTCAGCACATCAATATCATACATATTTTTAGCTGATATCAACATATCATTAATGTATAACAGCAAATATATCAAAGACCCATCATCCAGTCTCCTAAAATAAACACAGCTATCCATCTGACTCTTAGAATAGTCCTGACTAGCCATGAAAGCATCAAAGCGCTTATACCATTGCCCAGGAGACTGTTTCAGCCCATATAAAGATTTCTGTAATAAGCAAACATGGTCTTCCTTACCCGGAATAGCCAATCCCTCTGGCTGCCTCATGTAAATCTGCTCCTCCAACTCACCATGAAGAAACGTCGTTTTCACATCAAGCTGCTCCAACTCGAGATCCTGTGCAGCAACTAAGGCAAGTAAAATATGAATAGAAGTATGTCTTACCACAGGAGAAAACACTTCATTGTAGTAAATGGCCTCCCGCTGTGTAAACCCCTTCACCACAAGTCTTTGCTTATACCTCATTGCCTCGACACCGGGAATGCCCTTTTTCCGTTTGTAGACCCATTTACTTCCAACAATATTCTGGCTCTTGGGTACTTTAACTAGCTCCCATGTTTGATTCCGATGGAGTGATTCCATCTCTTCACTCATAGTCCCTAGCCACTACGATGACTTAGAACTAGCCATTGCTTCAGAGTACGACGAAGGCTCATCTGTCTCCACCTCGTCACCTACAGTCAAAGCATAAGCAATATCTGTATAACCATAACGTACCGGTGGTTTTATTTGCCTTCGTTGTCTGCCCTCAGCTAGTGTGTGCTGCGGCTGTATTGGTTGTTCACTATCACCGACTTCAGGAACTGCGGCCTCATCTCCAGTCTCAACCTCTGTTACCCTCTGAGGTCTCCGGAGTCTCCACTTGAAGCTCCACCTCACTTCTGACACCATGATCTGTATGCTCTGCTGGTAGTGTCTCAAGACTGCTTTGTCGAAGCATTGCAGTCTCGTCGAAGATTACGTCTCTGCTGACTAGAAAACCGGGTGATCTGGGATCAGTGCACCACAGCCGGTAGCCTTTCACCCCATATGCATAACCTAGAAATATGCACTTCTTCGACCTCGGCTCAAGCTTACCATCACTAGCATAAGCATACGTAGGACATCTGAATAATCGTAATCCGAAGTAATCAACAGCTTTCCCCGACCATACTTCCTCTGGAGTCTTCCACTTGATAGTAGACGATGAAGATCTATTAATCAGGTGACATGCCATATTCACTGCTTCGGCCCAAAATTCCTTGCCTATACCAGCATGCGATAACATGCTTCGAGCCTGCTCAAGTAAAGTTCTGTTTTTCCATTCTGCCTCGCCATTCTGCTGTGGTGTCCCAAGTACTGTGCAGTGTCTAACAATATCTTCTCTCTCGCAGAATTTGGTAAAGTCTTTACCACAAAACTCCATGCCGTTATCGGTTCTCAGGCACTTGATTTGTTTATCAGACTGCTTCCAATTCAATGCCTTAAATTTCTTGAATCGATCAAACACATCAGATTTGTGCTTCAGAAAGTATACCCATACCTTCCTAGAATAGTCGTCGATAAATGTCAGCATATAACGGGTACCTCTTTTCGAAGGAACCGGAGACGGGCCCTAGACGTCTGAATGAATATACTCAACTGGTTGCTTAGTCGAATGAATACCAGTAGTAAATTTAATCCCTCACTGCTTCCCAAAGATACAGTGCTCACACAAGTCTAACTTATTTGTCTTCTGACCCTTTAACAACCCCCTATCACTCAGTATCGTCATACCTGTCTCACTTATGTGCCCTAAACGCATATGCCATAAACGAGTCAAGTTAGAATATGACTCACCTGATGAAATTGCAGCAGCTCCTGTCACGGTCTCTCCCAGTAGATGATAGAGAGAATTCACTTTCTTCCCTTTCATCACTGTCATGGCACCACAAGAGATCTTCAGCGCTCCACCTTCAGTGGTGTACTTACACCCGATATCATCGAGTATCCCCAGAGAAATAAGGTTCTTCTTTAGCTCCGGTACATGTCTCACGTTTGTCAATGTGCAAACCACACCATCGTGCATCTGAATCCGAATTGTCCCTGTCCCTACAACCATGCAAGCTGTGTTATTCCCCAACAGAACTCTACCACCATCTGCAGTCTGGTAAGTAGTAAATCAGTTCCTATGTGGCATCATACGATAAGAACAACTCGAATCTAGCATCCATTCGTCTCCTGACAAACCTGTAGTCACACATAAAACAATCTCTGCATCACTAGTACTCTCCTAAGCAATATTCGCCACACTGCTTGTGGCTTTCTACTTATCACCTCTGTTTCTCAGCTTAGGGCAGTCTCTCCTAATGTACCCCTCCTCATGACATTCAAAGCATTTCACGCGTCCCTTGGATTTTTTATGGCGTGATTTAGACCTGCTTTTACCTCTGCTGCTGTTGGGCCCCCGTTGTTGCTCTCTGCCACGAATCACTAGTCCTCGCGCTACATCCTACACTAGACTGCCATCACGCAACTTTCTCTGCCACTCTTTAGAAAACAAGGCAGACTTTTGTTGACACCTGATTTTTGACCATTTATTATTGTGATTTTTATTCTTTAAAATTAATTAAAAATATCAAAAAAGGTCATAAAATCACAAAATCAACTTTGGAAGCTTTGGTTTAACCTTAGGAACCAATTTTGAACAAAAAATATTTTTCGGTATTTTTAATATTTTTCGAGTTTATTTAATTATAAAAATACCCAAAAAATCAAAAAATACCATTCGTGGTCAGAAAAATACCCAAAAATATTCGATAATTTTGTTTTAATTTTCTCTTCAAGTGTGTCACTTTAAATCTAAAAAATTCGGCTCGGGTCACTATGTTCCTTCACAAACATAAACCCGAACCGAGCCTAAAAAAAATCATTTTCGAGTCTTTTAGTTTTCAATTCTCACTTTTTGTAAGCTATGACATTGGATTCTAAAGTCTTAAAGTGCAATTAGGTCAATTTGCCCTCCAATTTAATCAATTTTTACCAAAAGGGCTTAATTGCATATTTTTCTTTCAATTAGTCCCCGGTTTCACGGATGTATACGTATGCTCTACGTATTTATACGTCATACGTATTTATACGTTATGCATATTTGTACTGTTTGGTAACCTCTTTAACTCTTGTAATAACAATAATGGTTATTATTTTTAACACCTTTGTTAGTGCTTTTTTTTAGCATTTTTGTATTGTGAGTGCTATTGTTAGTGTTATTTTTAAATAGCATTTTTGTATTATAAATTGTGAGTGCTATTGTTAGTGCTATTTTTAAATGACATTTATTTATCATAAATTGTGAGTGCTATTGTTAGTGCTATTTTTAAATGACATTTATTTATCATAAATTGTGAGTGCTATTATTAGATAGAATTTATAATTGTTAGTGCTATTTTTAAATAGCATTTTTGTATTATAAATTGTGAGTGTTATTGTTAGTGCTATTTTTAAATAGCATTTTTGTATTATAAATTGTGAGTGCTATTGTTAGTGCTATTTTTAAATGTCATTTATTTGTGAGTGCTATTATTAGATAGAATTTATAATTGTTAGTGCTATTTTTAAATAGCATTTTTGTATTATAAATTGTGAGTGCTATTGTTAGTGCTATTTTTAAATAGCATTTTTGTATTATAAATTGTGAGTGCTATTGTTAGTGCTATTTTTAAATGTCATTTATTTGTGAGTGCTATTTTTAGATAGAATTTATAATTGTTAGTGCTATTTTTAAATACAATTTATTTGAAGGTATTTTTGGCTATAAAAGGATGGCAAGAGTTTTGAGGTTGGGAGGAGAGAGACATTTTGTAGAGTGTGCAAATTTTTGAGAGCTTAGAGAGAAGAACACAAACACTCTCTATATTCTCATAATCTTGAGTGAGCAAAATATACTAAGTTCGGAATATTGATTCCGCATATTGCTAGCACAATTGTTGTGGAGTTATTAGTCGTCTCCCCGTTCGTCAATTGGTGGTGCGTCCGAACTAGATGCCTAACACTTGTGGAGGCTGAGATCGAAGAACATCGAACCGACACCTCCGTTCAAGCACGCTACGAGAGGTAATCCATTTACTCCCTTTGAGGCTTTGTGATTTTTTTTTCGATTGAAATGCACGAAGTACGCCTCTGGAGATACATGTATGGGTTGTTATTTATTTCCGCTACGTGTTACGTGGATCCCAACAGTGGTATCAGAGCCGATCCTTAGGTGTTTTCGTGCATTTAATTGATTTTTTGCAATTTTTGCAATACTATGGCCAATATGTATTAACGAATTGTTCGTCTTACATGGCTAATGGAGGTTGATTATTTTATATGATAAATTAATCAACGTGGCAAAAATTGAGACTAAATCAATTTTGAATCGAAAATTTATGGCTATCTTATTTTACGTAAAAATTCTGAATATGATTCAACGTAGAATTTTTATTGTGCCTTCCTAAGTTTTAAATTGTGAATTTATTACTTACGTGGAAGGGTGGTGATCATGGAAAAATCCCTAATCAATGTGATTGATGTATGTATGAATGTATGGTGATTATTTATATATTTGGGGTTGTAATTATTAAATGGAGGCTGCGTACTCCTTTTATTTTTCATGTAATCTTTATTTTTAGCATAGTCAATTGTTGATGTAAATGCTACGAGGATTACGTGGAGGAGCCTTTTAAGTCGGCGAGCTCTTTGGGGCCCGATTCTTGAAGAGTTCAAGAAACCAAGAAGAAGCGAAGAGCAGCTCTCCGTTATTAAAATATTAAAATGATTAAATGTGGTCTCATTGGCTCGAGACCCATTAAATCATAATTCCATGATCACCACGTAGGATAGATGTTTATGTGATTGGCATCTATTTATTTATTATGATTACGTGAGCATGTTAAACTGGTTAATGTGCAAAGTCAGACTTACCTCACCCAAAATTGCGCCTGCATGAAATCCTAGTTAGGGAAAATCACTCGCGTTAGGTACCGAAAGGGCGTTGGTAATGACATCAACGTAACCAAGTCCCCGAACTCAAAATCTCTGGTTCCGCAGAATTGATCGATCTCTCCCAATCGGTCAATAAGGTTTCCGGTCTACCCTCCAAGAAAGACCGGTGGCGACTCCAAATGCATGCACAAGTTGCACATGCCACCACGACCACACTAAGGTCGAAAGCGATCGACTGTTATCGTCGAATCCCTTTGAAAAATACTCCCGCCGCGATTTGGTATGGGCCTGGGAGGGCTCGCGCCGATCCAAAGCCCGCGATCTGCACCCTTGTGCGGGGGAAGGCCCGCGATCGGTAATCCATTAGCCGCGTCCGCCTTCGGACGGGTCGCGACAGCTGGCGACTCCGCTGGGGACCTTGTTCTAGAACCTATGGTTCTAGATCTCAAGTGGACTTAGGCCGTATTTAAAACGCTGAGTGATTTTTCTAACCCTACAGGCGCTCTTGAAGGTGAGGTAAGTCCGCTCACGATAGGTGTTATATGTTTTTGCAGATTGGAGTAATAAGGGGTGTAGTCTGTGATTAACTTTATTTTACGCAGGTGTGGCGTAGGAATGTATGTTGTGTGGATGATTTGAAGTGCTGATTGATAAATTGTTGTGCATGACTTGCATTGTGATGATCACGACACATGGACACACACAACCGCGCCTAAAACCCCAGGCGCCGCCTTTAGGAACACAATAGAAGGAATTGAAAATGGAATCTCCGTGAGGAAAAACACGGGGTAATCCACTTCTCAATTCCGCTCACTTCGAACTATGGATTGAGTCCCAATGCAACGATAGTTGTGCAATGGAATCGGCTCTTTCTAGAACTCGAGGTGGGAACCTTAACCTTAGGTGCCAAACCCTCTGATTTTTAGAAGTTCACCATCACTTGTCTCATGCGCATGTCTTTGGGCGGTTGGTACACCTAAAATCGCACATAAGTCGACGAGTTGGGTTGGTAAGACTCTCTATCCCTCAAAACTATTACAGTTCATATAAATATAGGCATTTCATTCATTGCATTCTGGTGATTAGATTAAATGCCATTTCAAGGATAGATGCATGTGTTTTTCCCAAACGTCCTTGATAGAAGACGAGGAGGATGATATCCCATGGCGAACACCGAGTGAGCAACAAAGGAGCCTACTATGGACATTATTGAGATATCGTCCAATGAAGATGACGAGTTGGGGCAAGTGATCCGGAAGTCACAGATCGAACTTGGGGCATCCTTAAACGTTAGGATCACATTCCTTGGTTTCATTTTCCATTACTAGTCCTCTTGTATAGGGTTTATTTTTATCGAGGCTTTCTCTATCTCACCCCTTAGAGTGATTGTATTAGGGATCTATTGGTGTATACATTCAGATGGAACTCGGTTGTATTTCTTTTGACGGGTCATGGGAATGTGATAGTGGCATTTTCTCTAATCATCCGAATACTCCCAAGTCAAGTTTATAATTCCTTTAGAGGAAACTAAAGTTGAAAATCTTACACGACCTTTTTGGTCGTACAGGGTAATCCAACCCCAATTTCGCTAGAAGGAATTATACACTTGAATTGGTCCATGCATGTCATACGTCACTAAGTAATCCACGATAATTGATCAAGAGTATTGACGTTATTTCGAATTTAATGACGAGATAGATGTCCAAATTGCTCTCGTTCTTAACAAAACGGCCTTGATTTGGATGCCGTATCTTCAATTAAATTTAAAAACACGTCGTTATGCCTTGCATTTTTGACTAATTCGCTCTTCTGAATATTGGTCAAAAGCAATTATCGTGAATTACATTCCTTTCAATAGTATGCTTTCTTTCGAGGAATATTGATAAAAACTTTTCGCACAAGATTAAAACCCTTGTAAAAGTTCTTGTCATTATTAATTACGAGCAAGCATAAGATTGAAAGGGGTCTATGCTTTCTTTTTCAGATTATTCCTTTTGACTCGGTCTTTTCATTTGCAGGTGAAAAACAAGTAGCATAAAGAAATCTTTTCTTGGATAAGTCTGAGGCTATTCTTTCATCTGACCATGAGTGAGTTAGAAAATCAGAACACATCTACTCGACTTATTATGGATCGGCTCATCCAAGTCTAAAGATGTCCGGATGCTCGAAGAAATGGATCATATAAAAGCTAAAACAAACACAGGGGCTTTCATTCATTCTTGCCCAAACCAGATCATACAATTCATTGGGGTGGAAAAGTAAAGCAGAAGTGAGCCCTAATCAACGACACAAAGGAGCCCAGCTGGCCCTCCAGGTTATGGATGCTTTGTTTATACGCACCACTCCGCGTATCATGGTCCGCAAGCCTGAGGTGGAGGCGTTTGCGTTCATCATTGACTGCAACAACCTGAGTCTCGTGATCTTCGGCGACTGCTTCCAAGTCCCGAACAAGTCCATTCTCACGAGTTATATCCTCGTTTATGCCGTTGAGCCTTTCTTCCAGCCACTCGCTCCGATTCCTTAGCAGGGCATTACGTCGATCGCGCTCATAGGTAGCCAGAGATAGAGCTAAGTCCTCCACCAGATTCCTCCTCTCGCGTAGCAATGTCGAAACCCGCTCTTTGGCGAACTCAACAGCCTTTTTGTGACTATCGGCCAGGTAGTCAGCCAACGCTAGGCGGTCGGACTGATCCTCATAACGGGCTCGCAAGACACGAGCCACGGTAACTCCCCGATGAGCAGCGCGGTAGACCTCCAAGGAGTTCGTAAAGAGCGTTGGAAAAATATTGTATTCCCTCCCCAACGCGGTACCCTCGAGGGAGGTGATGTCCAGGTCCCCGAACATGACTCTGATCTCATCCTCGGTTTCGGGATGATCGGCTATGTGAGCGTAGCCTCGACCCAAGAGGTTATAGAACTCTTTCCATCGAGTCAAAGCTTCGGCTGAGAAAGTGTGAACTTGGGAAGAAGCCATTTTCGACGGAGATGTGTGTAGTGGAGCGATTAGAGGATGGAAGCAAATTATATGAGAGCGTTAATCTCCCAAACACCAACTCCGCATTTTATAGCGTCTCGAGAGTGGAGAAAAGTTGCAGCAATAATGCTTGTGGAGCCGGGTTAATTAATGTAAAGCGAGGGCTGCTCCTCCCGTGAATCATCAGACATGTCCTGATCCGCAATTTCAGGCCTGACAAATTCGGTCTCGCCATTATTAAAGCTGGGAGGGAGGCGAGCGCAACTATCGAAGAAGCCGCGAAAGGATTGTGTTGTTCCATCACGCATGAAGCTGGGCGGCGAGTGAACAGCTCTGCCACTTAAAAAGAGAAGACAGTGCTGAACAGGCATGACTATTGAGGAAAAGTGAAAGGCGAGCGCAACTATCGAAGAAGCCGCGAAAGGATTGTGTTGTTCCATCACGCATGAAGCTGGGCGGCGAGTGAACAGCTCTGCCACTTAAAAAGAGAAGACAGTGCTGAACAGGCATGACTATTGAGGAAAAGTGAAAGGCGAGCGCAACTATCGAAGAAGCCGCGAAAGGATTGTGTTGTTCCATCACGCATAAAGCTGGGCGGCGAGTGAACAGCTCTGCCACTTAAAAAGAGAAGACAGTGCTGAACAGGCATGACTATCGAGGAAAAGTGAAAGGCGAGCGCTACTATCGAAGAAGCCGCGGAAGGATTTGGTTACCCCTTCGTGTCGGAAAGCTGAGCAGGAGGTAAACAGTTCCGTCGTTTCAAAAACAGAACGCTGAACAGACCTAGCTTTCGAGGAAAAGGAGGCAACAAATCGAAAGAGCGAGTATACAAAAGAGAACAGAGAACCCCGAGTGACGAGTTCGTTGAAAGACCTCAAATTCTCTAGAATCAGATTCGACATCGAAGCCATGGAACTCAACATCGCAGGTGACGAACATCAAGATCGCAGTGGTGACGACGGCAGTGGCCACGACGCTCAACCTCGGAAAAGAAAAAGTCGCCAGCGCTACGCTCGGAAAGAAATCCAGGAGCTTGAAGCTTTCTTCGATGAATGCCCTTGCCCAAACGAGGAACAAAAGATTGAATTGGGCCAGAAGCTGGGAATGAATCCTATGAGGATCCATTTTTGGTTTCAGAATAGACGTTTCAGACTAGGTGTCCAACACAGGCGTAAGGAGATCACGGCCCTAAAAGAGCAGAACCAAAACCTTCAAATGGAAAACATGTGGTATGAGAAAATTCTCAGTACTATTACCTGCCCTGACTGCGGTGGCCCTACCACCCTCAGTAAATTGTTCCCCAGTAAGCCTTCTACGAAGATGGAAGGTGCTCATTTATCCCCCTGCTCCCTTGAGCCATCTCCGGTACAATCAGATCCTGCTAATGGCGCGCATGAGCAGATCGATCCTACAGAAATTATACCAGTGTCTTCGGAGGAAGAAGATACGTGTCGTTATGATCGGAGTCACCTCATCGAAGCCCATGAATCTCCTCCACAACAGCTTCCGGTAAGATCAGATACGGTTCAAGAGGAGTTAGAGGTTAGTCGGCAGGCTATCTACGCCACTCTGGACGACGAGAAGAAGAAATTCACTTGGCCCCCGGAGCTTCATCTCAAGTTCTTGGACGCAGTTCGACAGATAGGACTCGACTTCATAGGTCCGACAAGCATACTTAGGGTCATGAACGTACCGGGACTTACCAAGCAATTAGTCGCGAATCACCTTGGTTGCTACAGAAGGGCGTTAGGACAGCGTTATGCAGAACTGAATCCGAGCAATAGACTCGGCTGCGAACCCAGCACCCTTATGACAAATGAGGCCCGGTCGAATCTGGACGACTATTGGGGATTTGATCAGGATATCCTCGCGAGTCATTTCAATATTCCTCAAGAACACGCATCACAAGTGCAACGAGTAAACACTCCTCCGTCCGAGCAGCAGCTAGTCAGTGTTCATCCTGTCGCAGATCAGCCCACCACGCCCAGTGCTCAAGGGTTTGCCCAATCAGAGCATATGGCTTCAGATGATCTAATGGGAGAAAGCTTGGAGCACTCTTATTTCCCTAATCCCCAAGTGGGAGATGCTTGTGGTAGTCAATCGATCAAATCTCCTCTTATAATCCCAGACAAAGATGGAGGTTCCAGTTCGAAGAACCCGTCGGGCGATGCAGCTCAACCTACACATCAATCGTTCGAGGGGTCGGGTGATTTCTTCGATGAAGGACTTGATACCTGGTTCGATCAGTTGGAAGCTATTAAAGGTTGGCAACCATGATCTGCACTTGGTAATGGCACACCTAAGCTGAGGCCAGACTGGTTAGTCATTGGACATGAAAGAAGGGGATGTACGCGAGAAGGATGTATCTCCTATTGTAAAGTTCTCATCGGTGCATGCGTTTGTTTCTTCAATAGCTAGAGTTGATTCTGCATAATGTTTTTCGCAAACGTCATCTCGTGTGTATACGGTAATTCCTTGTTATTAAGTTCAAGGTAAAATCAGCCCCGACGCGTGAAGGCAGAATTGATAGCATGAGTTACTAGCAGAATGTGATCGAGCTCGAAAGTGAAAGATTACTAGCGGCCCCAAACGCAATGACCGCAAAATCAGGGGCAATCTTTAAGTTTCGAGCAACTACAAATCTATTTCTCACGAGGCATTCAGGTCAATCAAATATAAAGCGTCGGGCTGTGAGAATGATGCGTAGTCAATCTGTTGACACAGGCGAAAAAGGAGTCGCGTAGATCCGAAAGCAAAAACCTTTCTTGGCTAGTCAACAATGCAGAATGAAAGAGCATATATAAACAAACTCGCATTTATTTCATTCAGCAGGAAAGTTTACAAGTGGATCACTGAGGGGGAGCAGTAAACCCAAAATGAGTTCTGACAAGCATCACAAAAAAGCTTAACTGACTCTCCATGCTATCCATGCCTTGCTTACAACCCACACTCCGGGAATCGAGGTCTACAAGCTTGAAGAAAAGGAGACGACATTTCTCCTTAAGTTCGTTCACCTTGGTGTCATAGTACTCGAACTCAAGCTCTAAGTCATGAGCCAGTACCCTCCCGCGAGCTATATCCATGCTCAGGTCTTCAAGCCTTTCCTCCAACCAGGCACACTGGAACCTCAGCACGAAGTTGTGCTGGTCTTGCTCAAAGGCGGTGTCAAAAAGAGCCAGACGCTCCACCAAGTTGTCCCTCTCACGGACCAGCATCGAAACCTGGGCGTGGGCGTATTCAACAGCCCTTTTATGGTTATCGGCCGTCAGCATGGCCAACATCAGGGACTCAGTTCGGTCCTGATAACGGGCTCGCACGATACCAGCCAAAGTGACCTCCCGGCTAGCAACTTCGTAAGCCTGCATGAAATTGTTAAAGAGAGTTGGGAAGATCACAAACTCCCTTTGCAGTTTCGTACCTTCAATACACGCAGTATCCAGGGCCGGAATCAGAGTACGAACTTCAACCTCAGCTTCAGGATGATTGTTTATGTAGCCATAACCCCTACCCAAGAGGTGGTAAAATCTCTCCCATTGGGTCGAAGCTTCAGGTAAGGCAACAGGCATAGAGGAGGAATCCATATGCGATGGAATGACGGAGAAGAGAGTGAGAATGTGAAGAGTGTTTGAGAGGCTGAGTCTGATAAGGCTAAAGTGTTAATCTTCTTGACATCAATCTATCACCTTATAAATGCTCGAGTACAGGGAGAAGTGGTAATAATATTTTATGTGCAGTAGAGCCAAGCGGGTTTCGTTAATGCATCCCCGATGAGTCACGAATCCACCACCGTCCTGTGATCTCGGGTTTTGCGAAACATAATGGCGCCGAAAGGTGGGCAGGCTTGTTACTCTAGAGACTGGGCCAGGGGGACAAGCGTAGTGCTCGACAAAGAGAAATCAACGCAAGAGATCTTCAGGCTCCGTTCACGTAGAAAAGAGCAAAAAAGGACAAAGTGGGAATTACGAAGCCTTGAGAAAAACGCTCGTCAAGTAGCCATCACAAAAGGACGAAGTGGGAATCTCGAAACATTGAGAAGAGCGCTCGTCGGGTAGCCATCACCTTTGATCGAAGAACGGTGATCCGGCTCCTTTAACCTCTCAGAATTTGCAGAGAAAGTGAAGATCCAAGGAGGAACAAAGGAAGCTGAGTTAACGGAAAATCAAACAGTGATATCCCGGTCAAAATGTTCAAGGGATTCTGTCATTTACTAGAAGCGCCAGACTTGGAGGTCTCCGAGCTTGAGCTGCTGGAAGAATTTGAAGATCTCAGGACCGAACCTGACACGGGGGCCATGGAGACCAATCCTTCTAATGATGAAACCCGCGGCTTGGTTAACGAGAACAATACCCGCGACGGTGATCAGCGTCAGAAAGAGGAATGTCTCCAACGCAACACTTCAGGTCAAGTCCATAAACTCGAATTGTTTTTCAGGGAATACCCCTATCCGGACATGGAACAGAGAATCAAAATGGGCCAGGAGATAGGGTGGGAGCCTCGGAAGGTCAAGTGCTGGTTTGAAAACAAACGAACCCGGCTGAAGCAGCAACGCGATCGGCACGAGTTAGCGATTGTAAGGGAGGAAAATGAAAAGCTTCGAATAAAAAACATTCAGTACAAAAAAGCTCTAAGCATCGCTATTTGCCTTGAGTGCGGTAACCCTGTTCCCACGGACGGAGTATTCACTGAAGAGCCAGATCTGGGGGTTTATAATGCTCATTTGTTGCAATGCCCTTCGCAACATCTTTCGGAACAGGCGGGTACCGCCGAAGATCTACAAGAGGAAACTAGTGCTATAAGGTCAAAGTCGACGCCCATTGTGGAAGGGAACATGCGTCATGACAAGTCGGGTCCGCTCAATGATGAACTCACCATCATGACCAGCCGATCTGAGACCACTAAATCCCCTCCAGAGCAACCTCCAACACGACCAGATTCCGAGAAGAGTAACCGCCAAGTTGCTGACACCACTTCGGCTAGCAAGAAAATAAGATTTCGTTGGACCCCGGAGTTTCATAGCAAATTTGTTGATGCAGTTCAACAGTTAGGGATCAGTTTTGCTTGCCCATTGCGCATACTCGAAATCATGAACGTGCCGGGACTGACTAAAAATATGGTCAAGAATCACCTTTGGCGCTACAAGAAACTACTGAGAGATGGACGAGCGTCGCTAGATCAAGATAGAGGCGGTTCAACACGACCAAATTCCGCGAAGAGTAGCCGCCGAGTTGCCAACCCTACTTCGGCTAGCAAGAAAACAAGGTTTTATTGGACCTCGGAGCTTCATAGCAAATTTGTTGATGCAGTTCAACAGTTAGGGATCAGTTTGGCTCGCCCATCGCGCATACTCAAGATCATGAACATGCCGGAACTGGATAGAAATAAAGTCAGGAACCACCTTTGGTGCTACAAAAGACTACTGAGAGATGGACGAGTGGCACTAGACCAAGATAGAGGCAGTTCAAGTTTAAACGATGAGCATGGCTGTGATCGCAATCCTCATGCAGCAGGAAGCATCCAATCACCTCTTAACACCGATGGGACTGACAATTACACGGTCGATTGTTCAGGCATCAATCAGAGTACTCCCCTGGGTTATCCTAGTACTCCTCAGGAGTATGTATCGCAATTTCAGCAAATCGGGACTCCCCAGTCTGAGCACCGACTGGCCGTTAATGCTAGTCCTACAGCGGATCTAACATTGGCAGGAGATGCACGTACAATCTTGCGAGACGATTACGGAGATTCCGGCTCGAAGAATCAGGTGGTCCATGACGAAAATGGCGAAAATATTCCTTCTCCAGTGGTCGACAATACTCAACCTGAATGTCAGTCGCTCGATGGTTCAGACGATCTCCTTGAAAACATCTATTCTTGGTTCGATCGGCTGAATTCCCCCCTGAGTTACCCTGGTACTCCTCAAGAGTATATACAACAATTTCAGCAGGTATGGACTCCCCAATTTGAGCACCAACCGATCGTTAGTGTTATTCCTACGACGAATCCAGCATTGGGTACAAACCTACTGGACAACGATGAAAGTACCAACTCGAGAAGTGAGGTTGTTCATGTCGAAAGTAGTGTGAGGAACCCATCGCCAACGGTTGAGGATGCCCGACTTGGGCGTCAATGGCTTGAAATTTCAAGCGAGTCCCTCAGTGAGCAACTCGGCGTGTGGATCACGCATAAACCGAGGAACCAGGTTGTTCATGCCGAAAATGGGAGAAGTCCGTCACCAGCAATTAAGGATGCTCAACTTGGACGACTCGAGCGGTCGGACGATCTCCTGAATGAGCAACTCAGCCTATGGGTCAAGCATTTTGGAACTAGTGCATCTTCGCAGTCGTGACCGGTACCGGCGACCGGACATCTGGTTCGAAG
Organism: Rhodomyrtus psidioides; assembly: GCA_021437785.1. Taxonomy (NCBI): domain Eukaryota; kingdom Viridiplantae; phylum Streptophyta; class Magnoliopsida; order Myrtales; family Myrtaceae; genus Rhodomyrtus; species Rhodomyrtus psidioides. The sequence goes on from JAILYB010000053.1 coordinate 1,453,295, forward strand.
CTCGTGTGCTAAATCATTAGAAGGCTCAGGAGAGTGAGAGGTGAATACGTCGAATGAATGTGTTACGGATCTCGTTGTAAAGTTCCCGCGGGAACATTTTAATTAACGCTGAAAACTAACCGCTCTGAGTGTCAACATTACCCTTTGAACGTCTTCGAGCCAAGGGCCATGGATTAATCACTTAATCCGTGGAGCAAATTCCATGAACGATGACTATCACCCGCGGAGCATAATGGGATCTACCCCCATTCAGCACGAAATACGTTTGGTCACGAAGCCTCCCATTTGGTAAAATGATGTATCGTTCCTAAACGATCTTCAACCGAATACCAAAGTAATGTCTCATTTCTTTCCCTTCTCAGGTGTTAAACGTGGATAAATCACCCAAGGAGCCATCTGTTCAAATAACAAAACAGACGTTGCCCAACCGGGGGCAGCTGAACCATTGATATTGCAAATATTCCAAGCATGGATAAGCGGATTTGATAGACGTGGTTCATATCAATACGCGACGTCAGAACGGGATGAGAACCAAGAGTAAAGTTGTATTGTCCCAATTTGTCTTCAATTTGGGAATATGAGTTAACACTTGCTATTTATCCTTGATAGGGACTCACCATCAAGGAGGATAAATTTTGACAACCTGTGTGCACTCGCAGGGGCACACGACCGAGGGTAAGATGTATCGTTCTAATTTTTTGAAAAATTCATGAACGAACAATAACATGTTTCTTCCGCATTTTCAGGGATCTCCAGCCGCGGGGGACAGGTAAGTATCCCTTTCCCCAATCCATTGAAAATGTTGAATAAAAAATAGAGAAGAAAAGAAAAGCTTTTAGAATATGATGTCTAGAAAAGACATAGGATTCTAACTTCATTGGCATTCATGTTTTGAAACATGAGGTTATCTGAACATGCATTGGGCATCATAAAATCCCATTGACGGGTAAAATTTTTGGAGAAAACGAAAGAGATTTTTCCAATCAAAAGTTGTTCAAAACTTTCAAAAGGACGTTTTCTCAAAAGACGAGAGGCAAAGCCTAGTCCAAACACGTCCTATACACACTTAAGAGAGAAATGGAGCGGATAAGACAGCAGAATCTGGACCTACGGAAGTAGGGACCATTCGCAGCGATTACATGGGTTGGGACGACGGAGGCATTCGTTTCATATCCCCCAAACACTACAGGTGACCGTTGATAACCCCTTTGAACGGCGGTTTTCATTCTTAACCCTGTCAAGAACCACCCCACATCGGGGCAAAATGGAGGTGAGTCCAGCAGCATCAGGAGAAAATGGTTAGAAATTTTCTTGCTCGGACTAACATTAATCTTTGTGTGTTGTTTATATGGTAATCCAAGTGCCATAGGATGATGAGAAGCATTCATTTCTCTATCCCACACACCGAATCCTTTGCATAGCCAAGTTGAGCCTGCAGAATCATTTCATAAACCCGTTGGTGATCATTGCACATTCCAAGACGGATGCAGCATCACTTCAGAAACGAAGAAGTTCAAGACTTAGGGTTTGCAAAAGAATTCCTAAGTTAATGTTTAACCTTGTTAGACCTTTGATCATAGGTCTAACGCGATCCTATGAAGATGAGAAAAAGTGGGATTTCAAAAATGAATGAGAAAAATCCACGGCATCGAGAAAAAGCAAAGTGCCTGGTAAAAGCAAGGCCGATGCTCATGAAAGCTGTTTGCTTGATCCCCAGTGAAACTTGGATGAAAAAAAAATTCTTAAAGGAGTCAAATAAAAAAAGCTGCTCCCCAAATGCTGCCAAGCACAGAACAAAGACATGGAGAGAGTCGGTCTCTGAATGCAACAAGGGACGCTCTCTAAAGAGCTGGTGCACACCTCAAAATCGGTTGTACACCTCAAAAACTAAAGATGCAGAAAGGAAAAGACAGGAGGTAAATCAGCAATGATCACCAATGTCAAACTCGTCATGAATTCTGGGCCAAAAACAAGCCTTTTTCGGTCCCCAATCCAACCAACATCATAACCCTGAAACAGTCTTCTCTGACTAAGACACTTGGGTTAACATACAGCTCAGCTCGAAGAAGTACGAGCAAGACTATTTCTTTCTCATTTTGCAGGGTTCTTGACTTGTAAACCCGGAGCAGATGGTGAAAACTTTCATTCAATGACCTTGACTCAAAAGTGAGTCCCCCTTGAAGACCAATATCCAAGCCCAACATTACGGTCCCGTGGAAGACCTCCCGACCGATCAAAATGTATGCGCTGCGAATGAGCCTAAAACCTAGGCACGGGTTAGTAGGGAATCGAGTGTATCCCCTATAAAAAAACACGATCGCAAAACAGGTGAGAAGACCTCATTGTCGAGAAATATTCCAATTGATGTTTTGAACAAACTCTTTTTGGAATTTTCAAACTGTTGATCCAGATTTTCCGTGCAAGGGATTTGTGATCACATTTGCATGTTGCAAGAATGCTTTGGATAACCCCCAGCATCAAAATGTACATTTCACGATTAAAACTTAAATCATACGGTTTTGTCAAAATGGACGGCCGTGGTCTTCCCAAAGATTACTAACGTTTTCTTGGTGAAGAAAAATCTTTCAGGCCTAAACTTCTGCAGGATACCTGGAGAACCCAGCTCCCAGAATGTCGCCTCAACAGAATCAAATGAAGCTTTGTCAAAATAAAATCTTTCTCTACTTCAAAACTGAATTCCCGACAAATTTCGGGATCTTTCAAAAGAATGGGTGAGGATGAGACCCCTTTTCAAAAATCAGACAGTCTCATCGGACGTGGAGAACCCTCGTCATGAGACCCCTTTTCATAATTTAGGCAGTCTCATCGGACGTGGAAAACCCTCGTCATGAGATCCCTTTTCAAAATTTAGGCAGTCTCATCGGACGTGGAGAACCCTCGTCATGAGACCCATTTTAAAAAAAATTTAGTCAGTCTCATCGGACGTGGAGAACCCTCGTCATGAGACCACTTCTCAAAAAATCAAGCGGTCCTAGCATGACGTGGAGAACCCTCGTCCCAGGACCCCCTTTTCAAAACTTAGGCAGTCTCATCGGACGTGGAGAACCCTCGTCATGAGACACCTTTTTCAAAATTCAGGAAGTCTCATCGGACGTGGAGAACTCTCGTCATGAGACCCCTTTTCAAAGTCAATCAAAGGTAGATACCGCCTGAAGGGTCAATCAAAGGTAGATACCGCCTGAAGGGTCAACACAAGGTAGATACCGCCTGAAGGGTCAACACATGGTAGATACCGCCTGAAGGGTCAACACAAGGTAGAAACCGCCTGAAGGGTCAAATCAAAGGTAGAAACCGCCTGAAGGGTCAATTAATGGTAGATACCGCCTGAAGGGTCAAACTCATGGTAGATACCGCCTGAAGGGTCAGCACAAGGTAGAAACCGCCTGAAGGGTCAAACCAAGGTAGAAACCGCCTGAAGGGTCAACTCAAGGTAGAAACCGCCTGAAGGGTCAAACCACGGTAGATACCGCCTGAAGGGTCAAATATGGTAGAAACCGCCTGAAGGATCAGCCTAATGGTCCGATCCACCATACGGATCAAAACCTTGACAAATTCCAGACACGGAAAGAGTCGTTTCCCTAGGTAAACCTTATAGTAGGTGAACCATTTCTGGTTCGATCCACCATACGGATCAAAATCCTTGGCAAATCCCAAAGTGTGGGACGCGCCTTCCTTAGGTTCCTACCAGTTAGGAATCCCATAATGGTATGACCTACCATACAGGTCAGAGCTTAATCTCCCTAGGATATTCTGAATGACGAGTCCTAGGTATCTGCTTGAAAGTTGTCGCAACCGGCAGCATCTGACAGGTGAGCTTCAGGTAAGCCTCTCTCACTCCGGCCCATGTTCAAATTGTTAAAGCAAACCGGGGATTAATTTGAGCTTTCATCAAAGGGCCTTAAGCGATCCAATGTCGTAGCATTTCTTCTCTCATTTTCCCAGTTGAGTCGGTTAGAAATCAGGTGCCACCTTATCTTTGAGAGAAACCTCTAACGAGATTCCTCTCAAAGAGGGGCAGCTGTTGACACCTGATTTTTGACCATTTATTATTGTGATTTTTATTCTTTAAAATTAATTAAAAATATCAAAAAAGGTCATAAAATCACAAAATCAACTTTGGAAGCTTTGGTTTAACCTTAGGAACCAATTTTGAACAAAAAATATTTTTCGGTATTTTTAATATTTTTCGAGTTTATTTAATTATAAAAATACCCAAAAAATCAAAAAATACCATTCGTGGTCAGAAAAATACCCAAAAATATTCGATAATTTTGTTTTAATTTTCTCTTCAAGTGTGTCACTTTAAATCTAAAAAATTCGGCTCGGGTCACTATGTTCCTTCACAAACATAAACCCGAACCGAGCCTAAAAAAAATCATTTTCGAGTCTTTTAGTTTTCAATTCTCACTTTTTGTAAGCTATGACATTGGATTCTAAAGTCTTAAAGTGCAATTAGGTCAATTTGCCCTCCAATTTAATCAATTTTTACCAAAAGGGCTTAATTGCATATTTTTCTTTCAATTAGTCCCCGGTTTCACGGATGTATACGTATGCTCTACGTATTTATACGTCATACGTATTTATACGTTATGCATATTTGTACTGTTTGGTAACCTCTTTAACTCTTGTAATAACAATAATGGTTATTATTTTTAACACCTTTGTTAGTGCTTTTTTTTAGCATTTTTGTATTGTGAGTGCTATTGTTAGTGTTATTTTTAAATAGCATTTTTGTATTATAAATTGTGAGTGCTATTGTTAGTGCTATTTTTAAATGACATTTATTTATCATAAATTGTGAGTGCTATTGTTAGTGCTATTTTTAAATGACATTTATTTATCATAAATTGTGAGTATTATTATTAGATAGAATTTATAATTGTTAGTGCTATTTTTAAATAGCATTTTTGTATTATAAATTGTGAGTGTTATTGTTAGTGCTATTTTTAAATAGCATTTTTGTATTATAAATTGTGAGTGCTATTGTTAGTGCTATTTTTAAATGTCATTTATTTGTGAGTGCTATTATTAGATAGAATTTATAATTGTTAGTGCTATTTTTAAATAGCATTTTTGTATTATAAATTGTGAGTGCTATTGTTAGTGCTATTTTTAAATAGCATTTTTGTATTATAAATTGTGAGTGCTATTGTTAGTGCTATTTTTAAATGTCATTTATTTGTGAGTGCTATTTTTAGATAGAATTTATAATTGTTAGTGCTATTTTTAAATACAATTTATTTGAAGGTATTTTTGGCTATAAAAGGATGGCAAGAGTTTTGAGGTTGGGAGGAGAGAGACATTTTGTAGAGTGTGCAAATTTTTGAGAGCTTAGAGAGAAGAACACAAACACTCTCTATATTCTCATAATCTTGAGTGAGCAAAATATACTAAGTTCGGAATATTGATTCCGCATATTGCTAGCACAATTGTTGTGGAGTTATTAGTCGTCTCCCCGTTCGTCAATTGGTGGTGCGTCCGAACTAGATGCCTAACACTTGTGGAGGCTGAGATCGAAGAACATCGAACCGACACCTCCGTTCAAGCACGCTACGAGAGGTAATCCATTTACTCCCTTTGAGGCTTTGTGATTTTTTTTTCGATTGAAATGCACGAAGTACGCCTCTGGAGATACATGTATGGGTTGTTATTTATTTCCGCTACGTGTTACGTGGATCCCAACAGTGGTATCAGAGCCGATCCTTAGGTGTTTTCGTGCATTTAATTGATTTTTTGCAATTTTTGCAATACTATGGCCAATATGTATTAACGAATTGTTCGTCTTACATGGCTAATGGAGGTTGATTATTTTATATGATAAATTAATCAACGTGGCAAAAATTGAGACTAAATCAATTTTGAATCGAAAATTTATGGCTATCTTATTTTACGTAAAAATTCTGAATATGATTCAACGTAGAATTTTTATTGTGCCTTCCTAAGTTTTAAATTGTGAATTTATTACTTACGTGGAAGGGTGGTGATCATGGAAAAATCCCTAATCAATGTGATTGATGTATGTATGAATGTATGGTGATTATTTATATATTTGGGGTTGTAATTATTAAATGGAGGCTGCGTACTCCTTTTATTTTTCATGTAATCTTTATTTTTAGCATAGTCAATTGTTGATGTAAATGCTACGAGGATTACGTGGAGGAGCCTTTTAAGTCGGCGAGCTCTTTGGGGCCCGATTCTTGAAGAGTTCAAGAAACCAAGAAGAAGCGAAGAGCAGCTCTCCGTTATTAAAATATTAAAATGATTAAATGTGGTCTCATTGGCTCGAGACCCATTAAATCATAATTCCATGATCACCACGTAGGATAGATGTTTATGTGATTGGCATCTATTTATTTATTATGATTACGTGAGCATGTTAAACTGGTTAATGTGCAAAGTCAGACTTACCTCACCCAAAATTGCGCCTGCATGAAATCCTAGTTAGGGAAAATCACTCGCGTTAGGTACCGAAAGGGCGTTGGTAATGACATCAACGTAACCAAGTCCCCGAACTCAAAATCTCTGGTTCCGCAGAATTGATCGATCTCTCCCAATCGGTCAATAAGGTTTCCGGTCTACCCTCCAAGAAAGACCGGTGGCGACTCCAAATGCATGCACAAGTTGCACATGCCACCACGACCACACTAAGGTCGAAAGCGATCGACTGTTATCGTCGAATCCCTTTGAAAAATACTCCCGCCGCGATTTGGTATGGGCCTGGGAGGGCTCGCGCCGATCCAAAGCCCGCGATCTGCACCCTTGTGCGGGGGAAGGCCCGCGATCGGTAATCCATTAGCCGCGTCCGCCTTCGGACGGGTCGCGACAACTTTACATTTTCTGAGGTAATTGTAGTACGCCCCTGCAATAGAGAATCAGTAAAGTGCTCCCATGACTCTGGTAGAGAAGCCAACAACATCATGCCTGGTCTTCATCTTCAAGTATCTTACCGACATTCTTTAAATCCATCATGAGTTTATTAAATTCATCTAGGTGGGTTCTGATGGACATACCTTCAGTATATTTGAATTGGAACAACCTCTTCAACATGTACAAGCGATTGTTCAATCCTTTCGTTAGATAGAGCGCCTAGAGTTTTGCCACAACGTTGCGGCATCTTTCTCCACGCCTATCTCTATTAACACTTCATCCGATAAATTCAACACGATTAGACTCCTAGCTTTCCTCACTATCACATTTTTATCAGCATCTTTCATTGATTCGAGCAACTTAGCCTTGCTCTCCAATGCTTCTGCCAGACCCTGAGTTGTCAATAATGCATCCATCTTGAGGCTCCATAGCCCAAAGTTGTTCCTCCCGTTAAACTTCTCAATTTCAGCTTTCATCCTAGACATAGTTACAGCAACCGAATTTCAGATAATAACCAGACAAGCAAAAGCCCCAAATCACAATCCATAAATCTGATTGTAAGCTCTGATACCAATTGTTGTAATATAACGCGTGAAAATTAATCAGGATCTTGCAAATACGTCAATGCGAAAGCCTAGAGAAAATAACGATGAATGATAAAAGACACCAGATATAACGTGATTTGGTCCGAATGTCGGTATCTACATCCACGTAGAGAGTCAGTAAGAATAATCCACTATAATCGGATAATCGTATTTACAATCACCAATACTCTCGTGTTTCCCGCACCTAAAATTATACCCAAATCCCTAGCTGTTTATAAATAAAACAACTAAATTGGATATAAAACTCATAGAAGCATAGAACCTTTCGTGTGTCCGCTGCTCGTCCTTTTTCTTCTTCTTTTCGTTTGTGACGCAACCATGTACCGTGCAGCTTTAGCCCTTCGGTTCTCAGCTATTTTTGGAGTCCACTGTGCGTGGCTTCTAAAGGCATCAGAAAAGAAAAGAAAACCTAAGTTCTTATGTTTCTTTCTTTTCTATTTTACTCTGGGCCCACAATCAATATAATATAATATATAAGCCCATCTCTTTTGTCTTTTAGTGGCTCTCTTCTTTTCTGAAGAAGAATGTCTTCCTCTTGTACGTAATATCAAGAACCGGTCAAAGAGAAAAGATTTCACCTTCTTTGCCCATATAATCCAGTTATATGCGCTCCAGATTTTGAACAAATCAAAATCTTCCAATTGGTTGGATTCCGTATCAAACTCGAGACATAAATAACATGTCTTATCATTATTTAAATGTCTAATCTTGTACGTAATTGTGTTAGATCAATTGGAAGTGGTCTTTATTGAATCAAGCTCAAAAAATGCATTTTTGGCAAATTTCCAAGAAGCGCGCAAGTGCAGAATTTTACTTAGAAAAGATAACAATTCTGAACTTTTGATTGCTAAACCATGCTTATTATCTTGGTAACTTGCATTGTTGTTCTTAGGCGTCGTTGAACACATTGATTTGGTCATAAAATTGGTTGAATTTTATGCACACCCTTGAGAAATGATTAAATTGATTGAAAAAAATATTTTCCCGAATTTTGTTCTGCAATTTTTTGGATCAAATTGGATGAACTGAAAAAGAGAAAAATCTTTGTGGAACAAGAAATAATTTTTCGGCATTCTCACTCTCAAGGGTCAATTGCTCATGTGGACAGATGATGCTTGCTTTGAATTTCATCACTTAGTTGGTTGAGTTGCCCTATCTTGTGATTTCCGGATGCTATCTCTATATGTTGTGGATGAAGTTTAATAAACTGAACTTTATCTAATCTTTGAGAAAATTCGGATTGGATAATATCAGACTTGTTGCCGTTAATCCTTTGCTTTAAATCTTTTATCTCTTACATGTGAGTTGGTTGGATGGTTTATCTCATGATTATCTTGTGTTATCGGCAGAAGAACACTAGAAGTGCCAATATTTGTATACAGCGCTCACTTTGGTGCCAATTTTTTTCGACGGCTCACTTAAGTGTCAATATTTGTGTTCGGCGATTACTTTAGTGCCGATTCCTGCCAAAAACCATTAGTTAAGTGCCAATTTCGACCAACCAATACACGTGTCATTTTTTATTAATTTCTTTGTACATATGGCGTCCACGTGGCAATTTTCTTTTTGAAATTCAATCCACCTAAAAGCCACCTGGATTTTTAAACTAACAATTAAGTTAATTTTTGTAAATAAAAAATAACTAGAAAATAACTTAATTTTTTTTAAAAAAAATAAAACTTTGCAACGGCGAGGGCAGCCCTCGATGCCGCCCCCATCGCCGGCCGCCGATGGGTGGGTGCCCCCGTCGGGACCTCGCTAGGGGTCGGCGAGGCCCGGCCGTGGCTGGCCGAGGCCTTGCAGACCCCACGGCGAGGCCGACTTTGCCCAGATCTGGGCGAGGTTGAGCGTCGCAGCGGTCTGGCGTGGCCGAAATTGCCCAGTCACGTCCACGACGAGCGGTGGCTGGGCGATTCCGACCCTTCCCTCTTGGCTTCCTCTCCTCGGATGTTTCCAGATTCCCGACACCGCGAGGCTTGGGCGAGGCTGGAATATGACGGGGGCGAGCAGACGAGGGCGAAGATGAGGATGAAGAAGAGGAAGACGAGGCGAATGAAGATGGGGACGAAGGAGAGGAAGACAAGGGCGAGCAAGAAGGCAATCCCGAGGTCCAGGAGCTTCCAAACTGGACTCGAATCTGATCAAATAAGCATCGGAGGTTGTAGCGATCTGGGGAACAAAGAGGTTTTGGCACCCTTCTCGGTTCCACCACACTTCAACCATCCTCGTAGTTGCGACCACCCAGCCATCGTCAGCTCTCGAGCCATCGACCTCACACCGCTCCTCTCAACCATCGTCATCCCTCACGGTCGGGAAGACCAGCGACCTCAAGCCCCGATTCCGACTCACTCTCTCTCTCTCTCCGATTCCGACTCTCTCTCTCTCTCCCCCCTTCTCAGTTCCACCACACTCCAACCATCATTGTCGCTGCCCCCAACACAAAGCCACCGTCAGCCCTTGATCCTGTCGCCACCTCAACAGGGTCGGGCGTTCTGTGCCTCGCCCAGATCTGGGCGAGGCAGGCCGTGCCCCGCCACGGCGAGGAATGACCTCGCCCAGATCTTATTTCACTATGTTCGACCTCGAACATAGTGAAATAAGAAAGAGAAAAAAAACGTACATTTTTCATGTGGACGACTTGATTATTACAGGCAATGATAGTGCCGAGATTATGAGACTGCGAGAATTATTATCTATGGAGTTTGAGATGAAGAATTTGGGAGGTTTGAAATATTTCTTAGGAATCGAGGTTGCTAGGTCGAAGGAAGGGATTTACTTGTCTCAGCGAAAGTATGCTCTTGATCTTTTGACCGAAGTTGGCATGCTAGATTGCAAGCCTGCATACACTCCTATGGTACAAAACTGTAAGTTTGGAGAGTACCCTAATCAAACGCATACTAATAAAGAAAAATACCAAATGTTAGTAGGCCGATTGATTTACTTATCACATACACGTCCCGATATTGCTCATGCAGTAAGTGTGTTGAGTCAGTTCATGCATGCACCTAGTGAGGATCATATGAGTGTTGTGTTGCGCATCATTCGATATTTGAAGTCAGCCCTAGAAAAGGGACTGCTATTTGCAAAAAAATGGCCACCTTGAAGTAGAGGGTTACACAGATGCAGATTTGGCTGAAAGTGTGACAAACAGGAGGTCTACATCAGGGTATTTTACATTTGTGAGAGGCAACCTTGTTACATGAAGAGGTAAGAAACAAAAGGTTGTAGCTAGGTCTAGTGTAGAAGCTGAATTTAGAGGTGTAGCAAATGGGTTATGCGAACTTTTATGGCTTGAAAAGCTGCTAACCGAGCTTGGGTATCCACCAGGTTTAGAAATCAAATTATTTTGTGATAATAAAGCAGCCGTAAACATTGCTCATAATCCAGTTAAGCATGACAGAACCAAACATGTGGAGATTGATAGACATTTCATCAAAGAGAATTTAGACGCAAAAGTGATCCAGTTACCATTTGTGAAATCCGAAGACCAATTAGCTGATATATTGAAAAAGGCTGTGTCAAGTAGAGAGTTTCATAGCTCACTTATCAAGTTGGATATCAAAGACATCTTTGCACCCACTTGAGGAGGAGTGTGATCGTGAGTTATTTTAGCCTATTTGTTAGGAAGTTTTATTGTATATATTTCTTCATAGAATAGAATCCTTTCTATTGTGTATCTCCTAATTATGGTTGTCTATTGTCCTATATATATGACAGGATTGAGTATTGTAAATATATAGAAAAAATATTCATTGAATAAAAACGGAGAGTTTTCTTTCTCTTCAATACTAATGACGTGCAAAATAACATGGAAAAATAAAATGCAACATAGACATACAAATATACTAATGCTATGACATATTATGCAAGGCATCCCTAAGATATGGTCTGGACTCAAATTATATTTCAAATCAAACCACAAGATGTATCCATAGATATGCCAATAGCCTAAAGTGGAATTATGTGATATTCAACATATTCACAACATAACTTTCGATTCAGATTTTTTAAAAAAAAACTAGGTAATGATCTCATCATGTCTGGAAATTCCATTCTTCTAAATATCTAAATTATGTAATCGATTTTTAGAATATCTTGATACCGAGATGTTACCTAATTTAAGCTTGAACTGAAGACTTGAAGAACGAGCAAGGCTACTTGGACCGACCGGTGGGATTCACGTACGCCTAGAGCGATTAGCTCACTCCAATTTGAGGGTCGATGGAACAAAAGTTTCAGCGAAAAAATTAACCTTTGATCAGCAAAAAAAAAAAGCGAGAGAATCGTCCAAAAAATCTGCACTGAACCCGCAACAAAAGTTGCCCAAAACTTGCACTTTAAAGTTAGTTTAAATGTCCAAAACAAGGTTGATTTGGACCTCAAATAGAACAGCCTCCCAAACAGTAGCGGATTTGGACTGGACAGGAGCTTGATTCGTCGCGGAACAGTGGCAAAAACGGCGGCCTTAGATCGGCCTGGTCAGCGGGATGAAGGAGACTAGGAAGCAGAAAAAAAAAATAAGGAGGGTCCCGACCGGTATCCAAATTGGCTCTAAACACACAGGTTTTCATGATGACAACTGGATCTCACGTGGCTGAATTTCTTGCAGCGAAGAATGCAGACTCTTGTTTCAAAGCTCGCCACTTTCTGCTGTTTCCTTTTCTCTCCTTTTTTTTTGGTCTTGTTCCGTGGCCACTATGTGTTGTTTGCCGTCTCCTTGTTGTCGTAAAAGGGAAGCCCGAGACACAACGTCCGAGACTGGAATTTAGAGACGACAGATAATTGGGGGTCACCTTCGTTGATGGAGGAAACTCGACCGCATGAGAAATTGACCAACGCTCCCCGTTCTCTATTAAATTTTCTGAATTACGATCGCCAATCCCCCTTTCTCTCCCGAACAGAATTTTTTTCTCTCGATCGTGGCCGTATATGAATTTAAGTGGCCTCTCTCAAACCCTAGGCATAAGCTTGTATTTATAGATAAAATTATTGCAAGCTTAGGGCCTAAAGTTTCTTAATTTCTCAAAATAAACCCTCGGATCGGAATATGATTTGAATTAAGTCCCAAAGGGCTAAATTGCACAAATTAAGCAATAAAATAACAATGATTCAACCAAGTGCAATTAGGCAGATCGAATTTCTCAAGTCAATCATGGGCTACTATTCAATAAGGCTTTTCGTAAATAATAAATATTTAATTAAATCTTTTTTTATTAAGCATGAATGGGCTGAATTAAGCCAAAAATGGCGCCTCAAATTTCGGCACACTCCCTTCCTCTTGATTGAAATGATTGAGTCTCGTCTAGTCGCCTACTTAAATTAAATTCAATTGACTCACTTAAATGTGATGACTGACGAAAAATAAATATGCAATGCATGAGAATTTATTTTTTGTGAGAATTATGACTAATTCTCATTTTATGCTATAATAAATAAAAATCAAAATTTAGGTGTCAACAGTCTTAATCAAATTATATAGTCCATTTTAGTGTTCGATACGTGAACTTAAAATAAGATGCCACTGCACAACCCATGTGCTTTGCCCATTGTGTGTGTGTGTGTTTTTTTTTGTGTACAAGTTCTTTAAATATTTATAACAACTTTTTTTATCATAATTCCCCCCATAAGGTGCAACATCAGCATCTAGTGGGGACATCAAATCACGAAATAGAAGAATGCTAAAACAAAAAATAAAAAAGAAAGTAAGAGAATTCTTTATTCCAAAGGAAAACTAAAGTCTTTATGGTCTCCCATGAGTCTTTAAAAATTTCTAAACTTGTTTTTAGTGCTAGGCGTTAGGTGGGGTGTAGACGATTAAATACATAAAAGTATCGTGGGATGTTGATATGACATGTTAATTGATGGGCTGAGTAAGCATCATGAGATACTGTTGTTCTATGGGAGCTGTATTTGGTATTTGCTGTAATAAAGTTTACATCTATGTTTGTTACATTTTGTAACATCTAGATATGTTTCAATTCCATTGCATGCAATACAGCTTTAATGATTAAGGGGAGTTGAATACATATATCAGTTGAAAATCTCAAGACATGTTGTAAATCTTGAGGGATGGCTGGGGCATTTATTTTAGCCAAAAGTACATGTCTTGTTACACATAAAGTATAGTTAACTATAAAGGTAAGATATATGTCGGTTCGTTGGAACCGTAAAGATGTTCTCTTGTGACATATCTGGTTTCGTGACACATAAGGTGAGAGAATGGTGACTAACAAGGAGGATAATATATCAGGTTTCTCTATTATTTGAGATGTTATCCGTTTGTCATACTACCATATCATATACGTATCAGTAAAGTTAAAAGCATTCATGATCTTGGATGGCTCCGTGTCTTCTGATGCAATTACTGGCATGGTTCGGTGCTTAAGATTTTATGGGATCGGATTGACTATTAGGAAATATCTCTAGACCAATATAAAGATGCGCATGTACTGTCGCACCCCGGCGGGCACGCCAATATCCCACACAGCCATCAATCTTAATAAGATAACCCAGGATCCAACGGCCTAACTCTCGGAGCACGATATGGAAAGCACATGCGGAAGTGGAAACAAAACCCCAGACATAAAATAAACACAAGGTGACATAGGATTAAAATGAACATGCATTGTCTTACAAATAAAAGGGTCTATTACAGCAAAAGGAAGTAGGGTTCGGAGGAATGCACAATAAGACAAAAAAGAAGAACTTCAAAAAGAAATCCACAAACTAGGCATACTTGTCTTCATCTTCCTCCTTTTTCCTTCTAATCATCATCTTTGAGGCATTCTTCAAGGTTTTGGGTCTGAAAATGTTGGTCCCACAACGGGATGAGATAATAATTTCAATAAGTTAACCCTAACCCTAAGCTAGACTATTGATACCTCTAGGCACTTTTGAAAATATGCAAGTTTTGACAAAAAGCTTTTCACACATGACATTCAAGCGATTGGCATAATAAAGCAACTCAGGCATATCAGGCAATCAAGTTCTTGTCTTTCACACGTTCGCTTTCTTATCTGGACTTCACAGGCCATACAGGCATAACAAAGATCCTATGCACTCTAGGCATTCCAGACATTTCAGCCAATTCAAGCATACAGACTCGGAAACATATCAAAGCCATGTTTTAGTCTTTTATCTTCTTTACGCCCACCAAGGGCCGCCCTACTTGGGCCGCGAGATGATTCGGTCAATCACATGACTCTCGACGTTTTATCGAGATGATTCAGTCATCATGACTCTTGCTACGAGATGATTCGGTCTCGGCCAACTATAGGATTCTCGCGTTTGGACCTAGAGATGATTCGGTCACTACCTGACTCTCGATTCTTACAGTCTTCGAGATGATTCGGTCAAGGTAGGACTCTCTAACCGCAAGACCTCGTCAGGTCATTGGGAGTAATTCTCTCCCCAGCTCAATGCATTGGCCATAAAAAATCATTGTGAACCTTCTCGTTAGTCTCAATTTCATAATTACAAGTAAATTCATGCCATCGGCACTTAAGGTACGCATTCAAGAACATCAGGTTCATCATTTAAAACAACCCATTCGGCCATCATACACATGCACATCGTCACACCATGCATCATTCGACACCAATTGCGACACCGAGCATTAAAGCCCTCGATTGAATCCCAATTAATCATCACATGCCTATTTTCTCATATTACATTTCATCATTAAACAACCACAACATTAACTCGACACTCCATAGGCATGTTAAAGGGACATTCAATCAAGAAAAGTCATCAATGACCCCAATCCACAGAACTGCCCACCCACGACCAGGTTCGTTCTCAAGAAAACTGTAATTTGTCTATTGAATTTTTGAGAAAAAAATTTTAGATTCTTGTTCTTCAAGATCTTACGGTTGTGTGGACGACAACAATACTCAATTTGGATATCGGATGAATTAGAACGGGCCATTTTAAAAACGATGTGCGCTGAAAACAGATTTGAGTACCTCTCGGGTCTCTCACGTTTTTCTCACCAAAACAACATTTAAAATTCTTTCAATTTCACCAAAGATCCACCCTTTAGTAACCCAACATCCTAGGGAAGGGTTAGAATCAACTTACCAAGCCAATTTAAGCAACAAACTACTCCAAGAATCGCAGCAATCTTCAGATCCTAATCTGTCCGGTACAAGGCAGATTCTATTCCTAGGAAAATCCATTCAAACCGGGCATCAAAACTTCAATATAACCTGTTGGAACTAGCAATATCACCTAGAGGGGGGGTGAATAGGTGAATCGACAACTTAATTGAAATTTCTTGCGGAATTAATGAAAATTTCAATATGCGATTAGCAGAAGATAGTATACAATTCAAACGCAGCAATAAAGTACGAAAGAGAAGAGAGCACGCTGAGTTTATAGTGGTTCGGCTTGTCAAGCCTACGTCCACTCTCCCACAATGATAGCCGATTGGCTAGATTTCACTATGAAGAATCAAGAGAATTACAATCACTCAACCACTTGGTTTCTCTCTCTTACAGATTCTCATAATGAATGAGATTTTGAGCACTCAGAATGATTTTGGGTACAATTTGAATCACACTTGCACTTTTGGATTGATGTTCATTCCCCTTCTTCTCAGATCGCCATGGTTCTTCTTTTATACTCCCCTGCCTCCAAACTAGTCGTTGGATACCCGACCAAGAGATCGCTCTTCAATCCTTGATTGTACGTCATCAATCGTGATTGAACGAGATTGTATCTTAGAAGATATGAGAACCGTTGAAGAAGATATCAAACCTTTCTGATTTAGTCGCCCATACAACTAAATTTTCAGTTTCCATAAGTGTAGTAAATCCGTATTGGTCCCTTAATTGTTTAGAAGGGACGTTATGTGAATTGAATATTACAAATTTTCACAAGGAACCTTGCCTTGATCAGAAACCTGCCATTCGTGGGTCTTCATGTTTTGGAGATGCAGAAACTAACTAATTTCAAGTTTCGTCTTCATGAGGAATTTCCTGAATTAGATCAGTTATAGAGAAAAGTAATTCGGAGATTTGATAAGGTATATCTGTCACTGCATGTAGATCGTTGCTCAAACGATAGGAGATCATCTTGAATATGACTCTCAGAAGCAGCTCCATCTAAAGGTCCTCAGATGCACTTCCATCTGGCCTTGTCTCTGTCCCCGTCAGAAGCACTTCTATCTGACCTCGTCAGAAGCACTTCCATCTGACCCCGTCAGAAGCACTTCAATCTGACCCCTCGTCCAGAAGCACTCCATCTGACCCTTGGTCCTCGTGATAGAATTAGATCCACACAACCTGCTGCTTACTCATTCTTTCTGCATCATGAAATATTATACACTTCTTTTGATAGTTTTGTCAGAATCAAAATATAGGAAAATTTCCACAACAATCTCCACCTTTTTTATGGTGACAAAACTACAAAATCTAAAGAACACTATAAGTCAAAGAAAATAGTGATACTGTGAAAAAACAAATAATATAATCGCTCAATTTGCTCCTGTAGAAAAATATAATCAGAGAGTATCCGTAAATGATAACCTGCATAACCTGCACAAATATATCCCGCACTGTGGTAAATGGAACTACCATAAAAAATAAGTAGAACTGTAAGTAAAGTAGAACTGAAAAATAGAGAAATCTCTCCCCCTTTTTGTCAATAGCAAAAAGAATATATAAAAGAAAGAATATGCTTGTCGAAGGAATTGTTTAAAAATGAAATTGCATAACAAAAGACATCTTTGTGCTTTAAAAATTAAGAAGAAGAAGGGGGAATTTTGGAGGAAGAGGGAACATCTTCAGGCTCTGCATCAGCCTCTACTAAAGAGGGTCTGACATACTCTTCTCCCATTCTTTGAGCATGACTTCTGATAGCTTGAGATGTAGGTAATGCTGAAGCTACTCTGTCAGTCCTTACTAGTGTATACGAAGGCAAAGTTGCAATCTCAGCACAGAATATTCTGCCATACAAATCAATAGACTTCTCTAGATTGGTCACCTGATTTGACATGCCCTACAACTTTCCATCAACTTTCAGTTCAAAGTTATGCAGTTTCTGATCTAGCTTGGTTTCCATAGCAACCGGAGTCTGGATGAGTATTTGTTGAAGATTCTCCATTTGCCTCTGAAATTCCACCTGTGGTGCTGTAGGAGATGGTTCCTGATTTGTAGTGTCAATCCCTTTTGTTGATAAATTCTCTCCCTCAGGTTGAGCTTTAGGAAATGCTTAAGAGGCAAACACTTATGTTAGAAAGACATCAGAAGTTACAAGCAAAGGCTCCCCCTGAGTTATAGCCTTCTTCCCTTTAGCTTTTGTACTGGGCACAGAATCTATTTCTTCATCAATGTCCATTGGTATGGACTAAGCACTCGAGAGTTGATCCTCTCGTGCAATTGCTGTTGCCAAGCTTGAGGCACCTTTATGAATAGTTAATCGGGTAGATGATATGGAGTAAGCCTCAATATCATCTGGCTCATTCACCTGCTCTTCTGAATCCATCTGTTCAAGTACCTGTGCTCACCACTGCTCATAGTCAAAGGTGAAAAGAGTATCACCATATTCCGTTTCATTTTCTTTTCTCACAGCATCCTCATCAGTCCACATAGTGAGGAATTCTTCCTCAGTGAAATCACAAGTGTACACAACTTTTTCTTTTGGTTGTGTTTCATTTTCATCTCCTCCTTCTTCATCACTTTGACTCTGACTCTCAGTTTGACTTTGTCCATCTGAAGCACCTTTGGATTGAGTAGCTTCAGAGTCAGATTCTGTCATGCTTCTTCTGGAATGATCATAAGATGAAGTGTCTTCCTGTTGACCCTTGATAGCCATAACTTTCCTCCTTTTTGGAGACTTCTGTTTTGAGTCATCCTCAAACTCCACAAGAACTGGTTCATTGTTCTTGGTCCTCCCTCCAGCATGAGTCATTTTGAAACCCATCTTTCCAACCATAATTTCACCAGCAGTAATCAAGGGAATCTCCTTTTTGATAAGTTCTCCAAAAGCCTTGATCTTAAATTGATCTATTATTTTATAGATAAGACCGGCATAAGGTAGATGTCCCTTTGGCTTTAGGACTGATCTGTGCATGTACAGTAGAACCGTGTGGGCAAAAGAAATTTTCTTTCCCTTTATGATACTGTCGCGACCCGTCCGAAAGCGGACGCGGCTAATGGATTACCGATCGCGGGTCTTGGATCGGCGCGGGCCCTCCCAGGCCCATACCAAATCGCGGCGGGAGTATTTTTTCAAAGGGATTCGACGATAACAGTCGATCGCTTTCGACCTTAGTGTGGTCGTGGTGGCATGTGCAACTTGTGCATGCATTTGGAGTCGCCACCGGTCTTTCTTGGAGGGTAGACCGGAAACCTTATTGACCGATTGGGAGAGATCGATCAATTCTGCGGAACCAGAGATTTTGGGTTCGGGGACTTGGTTACGCTGGTGTCGTTACCAACACCCTTTCGGTACCTAATGCGAGTGATTTTCCTAACTAGGATTTCATGCAGGCACAATTTTGGGTGAGGTAAGTCTGACTTTGCACATTAACCAGTTTAACATGCTCACGTAATCATAATAAATAAATAGATGTCAATCACATAAATATCTATCCTACGTGGTGATCATGGAATTATGATTTAATGGGTCTCGAGCCAATGAGACCACATATAATCATTTTAATATTTTAATAACGGAGAGCCGCTCTTCGCTTCTTCTTGGTTTCTTGAACTCTTCAAGAATTGGGCCCCAAAGAGCTCGCCGACTTAAAAGGCTCCTCCACGTAATCCTCGTAGCATTTACATCAACAATTGACTATGCTAAAAATAAAGATTACATGAAAAATAAAAGGAGTACGCAGCCTCCATTTAATAATTACAACCCCAAATATATAAATAATCATCATACATTCATATATACATCAATCACATTGATTAGGGATTTTTCCATGATCACCACCCTTTCACGTAAGTAATAAATTCACAATTTAAAACTTAGGAAGGCACAATAAAAATTCTACGTTGAATCATATTCAGAATTTTTACGTAAAATAAGATAGCCATAAATTTTCGATTCAAAATTGATTTAGTCTCAATTTTTGCTACGTTGATTAATTTATCATATAAAATAATCAATCTCCATTAGCCATGTAAGACGAACAATTCGTTAATACATATTGGCCATAGTATTGCAAAAATTGCAAAAAATCAATTAAATGCACGAAAACACCTAAGGATTGGCTCTGATACCACTGTTGGGATCCACGTAACACGTAGCGGAAATAAATAACAACCCACACATGTATCTCCAGAGGCGTACTTCGTGCATTTCAATCGAAAAAAATCACAAAGTCTCAAAGGGAGTAAATAGATTACCTCTCGTAGCGTGCTTGAACGGAGGTGTCGGTTCGATGTTCTTCGATCTCAGCCTCCACAAGTGTTAGGCATCTAGTTCGGACGCACCACCAATTGACGAACGGGGAGACGACTAATAACTCCACAACAATTGTGCTAGCAATATGCGGAATCAATATTCCGAACTTAGTATATTTTGCTCGCTCAAGATTATGAGAATATAGAGAGTGTTTGTGTTCTTCTCTCTAAGCTCTCAAAAATTTGCACACTCTACAAAATGTCTCTCTCCTTCAACCTCAAAACTCTTGCCATCCTTTTATAGCCAAAAATACCTTCCAATAAATTGTATTTAAAAATAGCACTAACAATTATAAATTCTATCTAAAAATAGCACTCACAAATAAATGACATTTAAAAATAGCACTAACAATAGCACTCACAATTTATAATACAAAAATGCTATTTAAAAATAGCACTAACAATAGCACTCACAATTTATAATACAAAAATTCTATTTAAAAATAGCACTAACAATTATAAATTCTATCTAATAATAGCACTCACAAATAAATGACATTTAAAAATAGCACTAACAATAGCACTCACAATTTATAATACAAAAATGCTATTTAAAAATAGCACTAACAATAGCACTCACAATTTATAATACAAAAATTCTATTTAAAAATAGCACTAACAATTATAAATTCTATCTAATAATAGCACTCACAATTTATGATAAATAAATGCCATTTAAAAATAGCACTAACAATAGCACTCACAATTTATGATAAATAAATGTCATTTAAAAATAGCACTAACAATAGCACTCACAATTTATAATACAAAAAATGCTATTTAAAAATAGCACTCACAATACAAAAATGCTAAAAAAGGCACTAACAAAGGTGTTAAAAATAATAACCATTATTATTATTACAAGAGTTAAAGAGGTTACCAAACAATACAAATATGCATAACGTATAAATACGTATGATGTATAAATACGTAGAGCATACGTATACATCCGTGAAACCGGGGACTAATTGAAAGAAAAATGTGCAATTAAGCCCTTTTGGTAAAAATTGATTAAATTGGAGGGCAAATTGACCTAATTGCACTTTAAGACTTTAGAATCCAATGTCATAGCTTATAAAAAGTGAGAATTGAAAACTAAAAGACTCGAAAATGATTTTTTTTTTAGGCTCGGTTCGGGTTTATGTTTGTGAAGGAACATAGTGACCCGAGCCGAATTTTTGAGATTTAAAGTGACACACTTGAAGAGGAAATTAAAACAAAATTATCGAATATTTTTGGGTATTTTTCTGACCACGAATGGTATTTTTCTGATTTTTTGGGTATTTTTATAATTAAATAAACTCGAAAAATATTAAAAATACTGAAAAATATTTTTTGTTCAAAATTGGTTCCTAAGGTTAAACCAAGGCTTCCAAAGTTGATTTTGTGATTTTATGACCTTTTTTGATATTTTTAATTAATTTTAAAGAATAAAAATCACAATAATAAATGGTAAAAAAAAATCAGGTGTCAACAGCTGCCCCTCTTTGAAAGGAATCTCGTTAGAGGTTTCTCTCAAAGATAAGGTGGCACCTGATTCCTAACCGACTCAACTGGGAAAATAAGAGAAGAAATGTTATGACATCGGATCCTTAAGCCTATTGATAAAAGCTCAAATCAATCTCCGGTTTGCTCTAACAATTTGAACATGGGCCGAAGTGAGAGAGGCTTACCTGAAGCTCACCTGTCGGATGCTGCCGGTTGCGACGACTTTCAAGAAGATGCCTAGGACTCGTCATTCAGAATATCCCAGGGAGATTAAGCTCTGACCTGTATGGTAGGTCATACCATGATGGGATTCCTAACTTGTAGGAACCTAAGGAGGGCGCATCCCACGCTTTGGGATTTGCCAAGAATTTTGATCCGTATGGTGGATCGAACCAGAAATGGTTCACCTACTGTAAGGTTTACCTAGGGAAACGACTCTTTCCGTGTCTGGAATTTGTCAAGGTTTTGATCCGTATGGTGGATCGGACCATTAGGCTGATCCTTCAGGCGGTTTCTACCATATTTGACCCTTCAGGCGGTATCTACCGTGGTTTGACCCTTCAGGCGGTTTCTACCTTGAGTTGACCCTTCAGGCGGTTTCTACCTTTGATTTGACCCTTCAGGCGGTTTCTACCTTGTGTTGACCCTTCAGGCGGTACCTACCATGTGTTGACCCTTCAGGCGGTATCTACCTTGTGTTGACCCTTCAAGCGGTATCTACCTTTGATTTTGACCATTCAGGCGGTATCTACCTTTGATTTGACCCTTCAGGCGGTATCTACCATGAGTTGACCCTTCAGGCGGTTTCTACCATGAGTTGACCCTTCAGGCGGTTTCTACCTTGTGTTGACCCTTCAGGCGGTATCTACCATGTTTGAAAAGGGGTCTCATGACGAGGGTTCTCCACGTCCGATGAGACTGTTTGATATTTTGAAAATGGGTCCTGGGACGAGGGTTCTCCACGTCTGATAGGACTTTTTCTTTTAAAAGGATTTTTCTTCCCCTTTTTTTGAGACCCCGAAGTTTGTCGGGAATTCAGTTTTTTGAAGCAGTGAAAGATTTTATTTTGACAAAACTTCACTTGAGTCTGTTGAGGCGACATTCTGGGAGTTGGGTTCTCCAAGTATCCTGCATAAGTTTGAGCCTGAAAGATTTTTCTTCACCAAGAAAACGTTAGTAATCTTTGGGAAGACCACGGCTGTCCATTTTGACAAAACCGTATGATTTAAGTTTTAATCATGAAATGTGCATTTTGATGCTGGGGGTTATCCAAAGCATTCTTGCAACATGCAAATGTGATCACAAATCCCTTGCACGGAAAATCTGGATCAACAGTTTGAAAATTCCAAAAAGAGTTTGTTCAAAACATCAATTGGAATATTTCTCGACAATGAGGTCTTCTCACCTGTTTTGCGATCGTGTTTTTTTTATAGGGGATACACTCGATTCCCTACTAACCCGTGCCTAGGTTTTAGGCTCATTCGTAGCGCATACATTTTGATCGGTCGGGAGGTCTTCCACGGGACCGTAATGTTGGGCTTGGATATTGGTCTTCAAGGGGGACTCACTTTTGAGTCAAGGTCATTGAATGAAAGTTTTGACCATCTGCTCCGGGTTTACAAGTCAAGAACCCTGCAAAATGAGAAAGAAATAGTCTTGCTCGTACTTCTTCGAGCTGAGCTGTATGTTAACCCAAGTGTCTTAGTCAGAGAAGACTGTTTCAGGGTTATGATGTTGGTAGGATTGGGGACCGAAAAAGGCTTGTTTTTGGCCCAGAATTCATGACGAGTTTGACATTGGTGATCATTGCTGATTTACCTCCTGTCTTTTCCTTTCTGCATCTTTAGTTTTTGAGGTGTACAACCGATTTTGAGGTGTGCACCAGCTCTTTAGAGAGCGTCCCTTGTTGCATTCAGAGACCGACTCTCTCCATGTCTTTGTTCTGTGCTTGGCAGCATTTGGGGAGCAGCTTTTTTTATTTGACTCCTTTAAGAATTTTTTTTTTCATCCAAGTTTCACTGGGGATCAAGCAAACAGCTTTCATGAGCATCGGCCTTGCTTTTACCAGGCACTTTGCTTTTTCTCGATGCCGTGGATTTTTCTCATTCATTTTTGAAATCCCACTTTTTCTCATCTTCATAGGATCGCGTTAGACCTATGATCAAAGGTCTAACAAGGTTAAACATTAACTTAGGAATTCTTTTGCAAACCCTAAGTCTTGAACTTCTTCGTTTCTGAAGTGATGCTGCATCCGTCTTGGAATGTGCAATGATCACCAACGGGTTTATGAAATGATTCTGCAGGCTCAACTTGGCTATGCAAAGGATTCGGTGTGTGGGATAGAGAAATGAATGCTTCTCATCATCCTATGGCACTTGGATTACCATATAAACACACACAAAGATTAATGTTAGTCCGAGCAAGAAAATTTCTAACCATTTTCTCCTGATGCTGCTGGACTCACCTCCATTTTGCCCCGATGTGGGGTGGTTCTTGACAGGGTTAAGAATGAAAACCGCCGTTCAAAGGGGTTATCAACGGTCACCTGTAGTGTTTGGGGGATATGAAACGAATGCCTCCGTCGTCCCAACCCATGTAATCGCTGCGAATGGTCCCTACTTCCGTAGGTCCAGATTCTGCTGTCTTATCCGCTCCATTTCTCTCTTAAGTGTGTATAGGACGTGTTTGGACTAGGCTTTGCCTCTCGTCTTTTGAGAAAACGTCCTTTTGAAAGTTTTGAACAACTTTTGATTGGAAAAATCTCTTTCGTTTTCTCCAAAAATTTTACCCGTCAATGGGATTTTATGATGCCCAATGCATGTTCAGATAACCTCATGTTTCAAAACATGAATGCCAATGAAGTTAGAATCCTATGTCTTTTCTAGACATCAGATTCTAAAAGCTTTTCTTTTCTTCTCTATTTTTTTATTCAACATTTTCAATGGATTGGGGAAATGGATACTTACCTGTCCCCCGCGGCTGGAGATCCCTGAAAATGCGGAAGAAACATGTTATTGTTCGTTCATGAATTTTTCAAAAAATTAGAACGATACATCTTACCCTCGGTCGTGTGCCCCTGCGAGTGCACACAGGTTGTCAAAATTTGTCCTCCTTGATGGTGAGTCCCTATCAAGGATAAATAGCAAGTGTTAACTCATATTCCCAAATTGAAGACAAATTGGGACAATACAACTTTACTCTTGGTTCTCATCCCGTTATGACATCGCGTATTGATATGAACCACGTCTATCAAATCCGCTTATCCATGCTTGGAATATTTGCAATATCAATGGTTCAGCTGCCCCCGGTTGGGCAACGTCTGTTTTGTTATTTGAACAGATGGCTCCTTGGGTGATTTATCCACGTTTAACACCTGAGAAGGGAAAGAAATGAGACATTACTTTGGTATTCGGTTGAAGATCGTTTAGGAACGATACATCGTTTTACCAAATGGGAGGCTTCGTGACCAAACGTATTTCGTGCTGAATGGGGGTAGATCCCATTATGCTCCGCGGGTGATAGTAATCGTTCATGGAATTTGCTCCACGGATTAAGTGATTAATCCATGGCCCTTGGCTCGAAGACGTTCAAAGGGTAATGTTGACACTCAGAGCGGTTAGTTTTCAGCGTTAATTACAATGTTCCCGCGGGAACTTTACAACGAAATCCGTAACACATTCATTCGATGTATTCACCTCTCACTCTCCTGAGCCTTCTGATGATTTAGCACACGAGCTTCGAACCAGATGTCCGGTCGCCGGTACCGGTCACGACTGCGAAGATGCACTTGTTCCAAAATGCTTGACCCATAGGCTGAGTTGCTCATTCAGGAGATCGTCCGACCGCTCGAGTCGTCCAAGTTGAGCATCCTTAATTGCTGGTGACGGACTTCTCCCATTTTCGGCATGAACAACCTGGTTTCTCAGTTTATGCGTGATCCACACGCCTAGTTGCTCACTGAGGGACTCGCTTGAAATTTCAAGCCATTGACGCCCAAGTCGGGCATCCTCAACCGTTGGCGATGGGTTCCTCACACTACTTTCGTCATGAACAACCTCACTTCTCGAGTTGGTATTTTCATCGTTGTCCAGTAGGTTTGTACCCGATGTTGGATTCGCCGTAGGAATAACACTAACGATCGGTTGGTGCTCAAATTGGGGAGTCCATACCTGCTGAAATTGTTGTACATACTCTTGGGGAGTACCAGGGTAACTCAGGGGGGAATTCAGCCGATCGAACCAAGAATAGATGTTTTCAAGGAGATCGTCTGAACCATCGAGCGACTGACACTCAGGTTGAGTATTGTCGACTACTGGAGAAGGAATCTTTTTGCCATTTTCGTCATGGACCACCTGATTCTTCGAGCCGGAATCTCCGTAATCGTCTCGCAAGATTGTATGTGCATCTCCTGCCAGTGTTAGATCCGCTGTAGGACTAGTATTAACGGCCAGTCGGTGCTCAGACTGGGGAGTCCCGATTTGCTGAAATTGCGGTACATACTCCTGAGGAGTACTGGGATAACCCATGGGAGTACTCTGATTGATGCCTGAACAATCGACCGTGTAATTGTCAGTCCCATCGGTGTTAAGAGGTGATTGGATGCTTCCTGCTTCATGAGGATTGCGATCACAGCCATGCTCATCGTTTAAACTTGAACTGCCTCTCTCTTGGTCTAGCGCCACTCGTCCATCTCTCAGTAGTCTTTTGTAGCACCAAAGGTGGTTCCTGACTTTATTTCTATCCAATTCCGGCATGTTCATGATCTTGAGTATGCGCGATGGGCGAGCCAAACTGATCCCTAACTGTTGAACTGCATCAACAAATTTGCTATGAAGCTCCGAGGTCCAATAAAACCTTATTTTCTTGCTAGCCGAAGTAGGGTTGGCAACTCGGCGGCTACTCTTCGTGGAATCTGGTCGTGTTGAACCGCCTCTATCTTGGTCTAGCGACGTTCGTCCATCTCTCAGTAGTTTCTTGTAGCGCCAAAGGTGATTCTTGACCATATTTTTAGTCAGTCCCGGCACGTTCATGATTTCGAGTATGCGCAATGGGCAAGCAAAACTGATCCCCAACTGTTGAACTGCATCAACAAATTTGCTATGAAACTCCGAGGTCCAACGAAATCTTATTTTCTTGCTAGCCGAAGTGGTGTCAGCAACTTGGCGGTTACTCTTCTCGGAATCTGGTCGTGTTGGAGGTTGCTCTGGAGGGGATTTAGTGGTCTCAGATCGGCTGGTCATGATGGTGAGTTCATCATCGAGCGGACCCGACTTGTCATGACGCATGTTCCCTTCCACAATGGGCGTCGACTTTGACCTTATAGCACTAGTTTCCTCTTGTAGATCCTCGGCGGTACCCGCCTGTTCCGAAAGATGTTGCGAAGGGCATTGCAACAAATGAGCATTATAAACCCCCAGATCTGGCTCTTCAGTGAATACTCCGTCCGTGGGAACATGGTTACCGCACTCCAGGCAAATAGCGATGCTTAGAGCTTTTTTGTACTGAGTGTTTTTTATTCGAAGCTTTTCATTTTCCTCCCTTACAACCGCTAACTCGTGCCGATCGCGTTGCTGCTTCAGCCGGGTTCGTTTGTTTTCAAACCAGCACTTGACCTTCCGAGGCTCCCACCCTATCTCCTGGCCCATTTTGATTTTCTGTTCCATGTCCGGATAGGGGTATTCCCTGAAAAACAATTCGAGTTTATGGACTTGACCTGAAGTGTTGCGTTTGAGATATTCCCCTTTCTGACGCTGATAACCGTCGCGGGTACTGTTCTCGTTAACCAAGCCGCGGGTTTCATCATTAGAAGGATCGGTCTCCATGGCCCTCGTGTCAGGTTCGGTCCTGAGATCTTCAAACTCTTCCAGCAGCTCAAGCTCGGAGACCTCCAAGTCTGGCGCTTCCAGTAAATGACAGAATCCCTTGAACATTTTGACCGGGATATCACTGTTTGATTTTCCGTTAACTCAGCTTTCTTTGTTCCTCCTTGGATCTTCACTTTCTCTGCAAATTCTGAGAGGTTAAAGGAGCCGGATCACCGTTCTTCGATCAAAGGTGATGGCTACCCGACGAGCGCTCTTCTCAATGTTTCGAGATTCCCACTTCGTCCTTTTGTGATGGCTACTTGACGAGCGTTTTTCTCAAGGCTTCGTAATTCCCACTTTGTCCTTTTTTGCTCTTTTCTACGTGAACGGAGCCTGAAGATCTCTTGCGTTGATTTCGCTTTGTCGAGCACTACGCTTGTCCCCCTGGCCCAGTCTCTAGAGTAACAAGCCTGCCCACCTTTCGGCGCCATTATGTTTCGTAAAACCCAAGATCACAGGACGGTGGTGGATTCGTGACTCATCGGGGATGCATTAACGAAACCCGCTTGGCTCTACTGCACATAAAATATTATTACCACTTCTCCCTGTACTCGAGCATTTATAAGGTGATAGATTGATGTCAAGAAGATTAACACTTTAGCCTTATCAGACTCAGCCTCTCAAACACTCTTCACATTCTCACTCTCTTCTCCGTCATTCCATCGCATATGGATTCCTCCTCTATGCCTGTTGCCTTACCTGAAGCTTCGACCCAATGGGAGAGATTTTACCACCTCTTGGGTAGGGGTTATGGCTACATAAACAATCATCCTGAAGCTAAGGTTGAAGTTCGTACTCTGATTCCGGCCCTGGATACTGCGTGTATTGAAGGTACGAAACTGCAAAGGGAGTTTGTGATCTTCCCAACTCTCTTTAACAATTTCATGCAGGCTTACGAAGTTGCTAGCCGGGAGGTCACTTTGGCTGGTATCGTGCGAGCCCGTTATCAGGACCGAACTGAGTCCCTGATGTTGGCCATGCTGACGGCCGATAACCATAAAAGGGCTGTTGAATACGCCCACGCCCAGGTTTCGATGCTGGTCCGTGAGAGGGACAACTTGGTGGAGCGTCTGGCTCTTTTTGACACCGCCTTTGAGCAAGACCAGCACAACTTCGTGCTGAGGTTCCAGTGTGCCTGGTTGGAGGAAAGGCTTGAAGACCTGAGCATGGATATAGCTCGCGGGAGGGTGCTGGCTCATGACTTAGAGCTTGAGTTCGAGTACTATGACACCAAGGTGAACGAACTTAAGGAGAAATGTCGTCTCCTTTTCTTCAAGCTTGTAGACCTCGATTCCCGGAGTGTGGGTTGTAAGCAAGGCATGGATAGCATGGAGAGTCAGTTAAGCTTTTTTGTGATGCTTGTCAGAACTCATTTTGGGTTTACTGCTCCCCCTCAGTGATCCACTTGTAAACTTTCCTGCTGAATGAAATAAATGCGAGTTTGTTTATATATGCTCTTTCATTCTGCATTGTTGACTAGCCAAGAAAGGTTTTTGCTTTCGGATCTACGCGACTCATTTTTCGCCTGTGTCAACAGATTGACTACGCATCATTCTCACAGCCCGACGCTTTATATTTGATTGACCTGAATGCCTCGTGAGAAATAGATTTGTAGTTGCTCAAAACTTAAAGATTGCCCCTGATTTTGCGGTCATTGCGTTTGGGGCCGCTAGTAATCTTTCACTTTCGAGCTCGATCACATTCTGCTAGTAACTCATGCTATCAATTCTGCCTTCACGCGTCGGGGCTGATTTTACCTTGAACTTAATAACAAGGAATTACCGTATACACACGAGATGACGTTTGCGAAAAACATTATGCAGAATCAACTCTAGCTATTGAAGAAACAAACGCATGCACCGATGAGAACTTTACAATAGGAGATACATCCTTCTCGCGTACATCCCCTTCTTTCTTGGGGCATGTCCAATGACTAACCAGTCTGGCCTCAGCTTAGGTGTGCCATTACCAAGTGCAGATCATGGTTGCCAACCTTTAATAGCTTCCAACTGATCGAACCAGGTATCAAGTCCTTCATCGAAGAAATCACCCGACCCCTCGAACGATTGATGTGTAGGTTGAGCTGCATCGCCCGACGGGTTCTTCGAACTGGAACCTCCATCTTTGTCTGGGATTATAAGAGGAGATTTGATCGATTGACTACCACAAGCATCTCCCACTTGGGGATTAGGGAAATAAGAGTGCTCCAAGCTTTCTCCCATTAGATCATCTGAAGCCATATGCTCTGATTGGGCAAACCCTTGAGCACTGGGCGTGGTGGGCTGATCTGCGACAGGATGAACACTGACTAGCTGCTGCTCGGACGGAGGAGTGCTTACTCGTTGCACTTGTGATGCGTGTTCTTGAGGAATATTGAAATGACTCGCGAGGATATCCTGATCAAATCCCCAATAGTCGTCCAGATTCGACCGGGCCTCATTTGTCATAAGGGTGCTGGGTTCGCAGCCGAGTCTATTGCTCGGATTCAGTTCTGCATAACGCTGTCCTAACGCCCTTCTGTAGCAACCAAGGTGATTCGCGACTAATTGCTTGGTAAGTCCCGGTACGTTCATGACCCTAAGTATTCTTGTCGGACCTATGAAGTCGAGTCCTATCTGTCGAACTGCGTCCAAGAACTTGAGATGAAGCTCCGGGGGCCAAGTGAATTTCTTCTTCTCGTCGTCCAGAGTGGCGTAGATAGCCTGCCGACTAACCTCTAACTCCTCTTGAACTGTATCTGATCTTACCGGAAGCTGTTGTGGAGGAGATTCATGGGCTTCGATGAGGTGACTCCGATCATAACGACACGTATCTTCTTCCTCCGAAGACACTGGTATAATTTCTGTAGGATCGATCTGCTCATGCGCGCCATTAGCAGGATCTGATTGTACCGGAGATGGCTCAAGGGAGCAGGGGGATAAATGAGCACCTTCCATCTTCGTAGAAGGCTTACTGGGGAACAATTTACTGAGGGTGGTAGGGCCACCGCAGTCAGGGCAGGTAATAGTACTGAGAATTTTCTCATACCACATGTTTTCCATTTGAAGGTTTTGGTTCTGCTCTTTTAGGGCCGTGATCTCCTTACGCCTGTGTTGGACACCTAGTCTGAAACGTCTATTCTGAAACCAAAAATGGATTCTCATAGGATTCATTCCCAGCTTCTGGCCCAATTCAATCTTTTGTTCCTCGTTTGGGCAAGGGCATTCATCGAAGAAAGCTTCAAGCTCCTGGATTTCTTTCCGAGCGTAGCGCTGGCGACTTTTTCTTTTCCGGGGTTGAGCGTCGTGGCCACTGCCGTCGTCACCACTGCGATCTTGATGTTCGTCACCGGCGATGTTGAGTTCCATGGCTTCGATGTCGAATCTGATTCTAGAGAATTTGAGGTCTTTCAACGAACTCGTCACTCGGGGTTCTCTGTTCTCTTTTGTATACTCGCTCTTTCGATTTGTTGCCTCCTTTTTCTCGAAAGCTAGGTCTGTTCAGCGTTCTGTTTTTGAAACGACGGAACTGTTTACCTCCTGCTCAGCTTTCCGACACGAAGGGGTAACCAAATCCCCCCGCGGCTTCTTCGATAGTAGCGCTCGCCTTTCACTTTTCCTCGATAGTCATGCCTGTTCAGCACTGTCTTCTCTTTTTAAGTGGCAGAGCTGTTCACTCGCCGCCCAGCTTTATGCGTGATGGAACAACACAATCCTTTCGCGGCTTCTTCGATAGTTGCGCTCGCCTTTCACTTTTCCTCAATAGTCATGCCTGTTCAGCACTGTCTTCTCTTTTTAAGTGGCAGAGCTGTTCACTCGCCGCCCAGCTTCATGCGTAATGGAACAACACAATCCTTTCGCGGCTTCTTCGATAGTTGCGCTCGCCTTTCACTTTTCCTCAATAGTCATGCCTGTTCAGCACTGTCTTCTCTTTTTAAGTGGCAGACCTGTACACTCGCCGCCCAGCTTCATGCGTGATGGAACAACACAATCCTTTCGCGGCTTCTTCGATAGTTGCGCTCGCCTCCCTCCCAGCTTTAATAATTGCGAGACCGAATTTGTCAGGCCTGAAATTGCGGATCAGGACATGTCTGATGATTCACGGGAGGAGCAGCCCTCGCTTTACATTAATTAACCCGGCTCCACAAGCATTATTGCTGCAACTTTTCTCCACTCTCGAGACGCTATAAAATGCGGAGTTGGTGTTTGGGAGATTAACGCTCTCATATAATTTGCTTCCATCCTCTAATCGCTCCACTACACACATCTCCGTCGAAAATGGCTTCTTCCCAAGTTCACACTTTCTCAGCCGAAGCTTTGACTCGATGGAAAGAGTTCTATAACCTCTTGGGTCGAGGCTACGCTCACATAGCCGATCATCCCGAAACCGAGGATGAGATCAGAGTCATGTTCGGGGACCTGGACATCACCTCCCTCGAGGGTACCGCGTTGGGGAGGGAATACAATATTTTTCCAACGCTCTTTACGAACTCCTTGGAGGTCTACCGCGCTGCTCATCGGGGAGTTACCGTGGCTCGTGTCTTGCGAGCCCGTTATGAGGATCAGTCCGACCGCCTAGCGTTGGCTGACTACCTGGCCGATAGTCACAAAAAGGCTGTTGAGTTCGCCAAAGAGCGGGTTTCGACATTGCTACGCGAGAGGAGGAATCTGGTGGAGGACTTAGCTCTATCTCTGGCTACCTATGAGCGCGATCGACGTAATGCCCTGCTAAGGAATCGGAGCGAGTGGCTGGAAGAAAGGCTCAACGGCATAAACGAGGATATAACTCGTGAGAATGGACTTGTTCGAGACTTGGAAGCAGTCGCCGAAGATCACGAGACTCAGGTTGTTGCAGTCAATGATGAACGCAAACGCCTCCACCTCAGGCTTGCGGACCATGATACGCGGAGTGGTGCGTATAAACAAAGCATCCATAACCTGGAGGGCCAGCTGGGCTCCTTTGTGTCGTTGATTAGGGCTCACTTCTGCTTTACTTTTCCACCCCAATGAATTGTATGATCTGGTTTGGGCAAGAATGAATGAAAGCCCCTGTGTTTGTTTTAGCTTTTATATGATCCATTTCTTCGAGCATCCGGACATCTTAGACTTGGATGAGCCGATCCATAATAAGTCGAGTAGATGTGTTCTGATTTTCTAACTCACTCATGGTCAGATGAAAGAATAGCCTCAGACTTATCCAAGAAAAGATTTCTTTATGCTACTTGTTTTTCACCTGCAAATGAAAAGACCGAGTCAAAAGGAATAATCTGAAAAAGAAAGCATAGACCCCTTTCAATCTTATGCTTGCTCGTAATTAATAATGACAAGAACTTTTACAAGGGTTTTAATCTTGTGCGAAAAGTTTTTATCAATATTCCTCGAAAGAAAGCATACTATTGAAAGGAATGTAATTCACGATAATTGCTTTTGACCAATATTCAGAAGAGCGAATTAGTCAAAAATGCAAGGCATAACGACGTGTTTTTAAATTTAATTGAAGATACGACATCCAAATCAAGGCCGTTTTGTTAAGAACGAGAGCAATTTGGACATCTATCTCGTCATTAAATTCGAAATAACGTCAATACTCTTGATCAATTATCGTGGATTACTTAGTGACGTATGACATGCATGGACCAATTCAAGTGTATAATTCCTTCTAGCGAAATTGGGGTTGGATTACCCTGTACGACCAAAAAGGTCGTGTAAGATTTTCAACTTTAGTTTCCTCTAAAGGAATTATAAACTTGACTTGGGAGTATTCGGATGATTAGAGAAAATGCCACTATCACATTCCCATGACCCGTCAAAAGAAATACAACCGAGTTCCATCTGAATGTATACACCAATAGATCCCTAATACAATCACTCTAAGGGGTGAGATAGAGAAAGCCTCGATAAAAATAAACCCTATACAAGAGGATTAGTAATGGAAAATGAAACCAAGGAATGTGATCCTAACGTTTAAGGATGCCCCAAGTTCGATCTGTGACTTCCGGATCACTTGCCCCAACTCGTCATCTTCATTGGACGATATCTCAATAATGTCCATAGTAGGCTCCTTTGTTGCTCACTCGGTGTTCGCCATGGGATATCATCCTCCTCGTCTTCTATCAAGGACGTTTGGGAAAAACACATGCATCTATCCTTGAAATGGCATTTAATCTAATCACCAGAATGCAATGAATGAAATGCCTATATTTATATGAACTGTAATAGTTTTGAGGGATAGAGAGTCTTACCAACCCAACTCGTCGACTTATGTGCGATTTTAGGTGTACCAACCGCCCAAAGACATGCGCATGAGACAAGTGATGGTGAACTTCTAAAAATCAGAGGGTTTGGCACCTAAGGTTAAGGTTCCCACCTCGAGTTCTAGAAAGAGCCGATTCCATTGCACAACTATCGTTGCATTGGGACTCAATCCATAGTTCGAAGCGAGCGGAATTGAGAAGTGGATTACCCCGTGTTTTTCCTCACGGAGATTCCATTTTCAATTCCTTCTATTGTGTTCCTAAAGGCGGCGCCTGGGGTTTTAGGCGCGGTTGTGTGTGTCCATGTGTCGTGATCATCACAATGCAAGTCATGCACAACAATTTATCAATCAGCACTTCAAATCATCCACACAACATACATTCCTACGCCACACCTGCGTAAAATAAAGTTAATCACAGACTACACCCCTTATTACTCCAATCTGCAAAAACATATAACACCTATCGTGAGCGGACTTACCTCACCTTCAAGAGCGCCTGTAGGGTTAGAAAAATCACTCAATTTTTATTACGGCCTAAGTCCACTTGAGGTCTAGAACCATAGTTTCTAGAACAAGTCCCCAGTGGAGTCGCCAGCTGTCGCGACCCGTCCGAAAGCGGACGCGGCTAATGGATTACCGATCGCGGGTCTTGGATCGGCGCGGGCCCTCCCAGGCCCATACCAAATCGCGGCGGGAGTATTTTTTCAAAGGGATTCGACGATAACAGTCGATCGCTTTCGACCTTAGTGTGGTCGTGGTGGCATGTGCAACTTGTGCATGCATTTGGAGTCGCCACCGGTCTTTCTTGGAGGGTAGACCGGAAACCTTATTGACCGATTGGGAGAGATCGATCAATTCTGCGGAACCAGAGATTTTGGGTTCGGGGACTTGGTTACGCTGGTGTCGTTACCAACGCCCTTTCGGTACCTAATGCGAGTGATTTTCCTAACTAGGATTTCATGCAGGCACAATTTTGGGTGAGGTAAGTCTGACTTTGCACATTAACCAGTTTAACATGCTCACGTAATCATAATAAATAAATAGATGTCAATCACATAAATATCTATCCTACGTGGTGATCATGGAATTATGATTTAATGGGTCTCGAGCCAATGAGACCACATATAATCATTTTAATATTTTAATAACGGAGAGCCGCTCTTCGCTTCTTCTTGGTTTCTTGAACTCTTCAAGAATTGGGCCCCAAAGAGCTCGCCGACTTAAAAGGCTCCTCCACGTAATCCTCGTAGCATTTACATCAACAATTGACTATGCTAAAAATAAAGATTACATGAAAAATAAAAGGAGTACGCAGCCTCCATTTAATAATTACAACCCCAAATATATAAATAATCATCATACATTCATATATACATCAATCACATTGATTAGGGATTTTTCCATGATCACCACCCTTTCACGTAAGTAATAAATTCACAATTTAAAACTTAGGAAGGCACAATAAAAATTCTACGTTGAATCATATTCAGAATTTTTACGTAAAATAAGATAGCCATAAATTTTCGATTCAAAATTGATTTAGTCTCAATTTTTGCTACGTTGATTAATTTATCATATAAAATAATCAATCTCCATTAGCCATGTAAGACGAACAATTCGTTAATACATATTGGCCATAGTATTGCAAAAATTGCAAAAAATCAATTAAATGCACGAAAACACCTAAGGATTGGCTCTGATACCACTGTTGGGATCCACGTAACACGTAGCGGAAATAAATAACAACCCACACATGTATCTCCAGAGGCGTACTTCGTGCATTTCAATCGAAAAAAATCACAAAGTCTCAAAGGGAGTAAATAGATTACCTCTCGTAGCGTGCTTGAACGGAGGTGTCGGTTCGATG
Source organism: Rhodomyrtus psidioides (assembly GCA_021437785.1). NCBI lineage: Eukaryota > Viridiplantae > Streptophyta > Magnoliopsida > Myrtales > Myrtaceae > Rhodomyrtus > Rhodomyrtus psidioides. Next base: position 1,488,654 of record JAILYB010000053.1, read on the forward strand.
TTCTTCGATCTCAGCCTCCACAAGTGTTAGGCATCTAGTTCGGACGCACCACCAATTGACGAACGGGGAGACGACTAATAACTCCACAACAATTGTGCTAGCAATATGCGGAATCAATATTCCGAACTTAGTATATTTTGCTCGCTCAAGATTATGAGAATATAGAGAGTGTTTGTGTTCTTCTCTCTAAGCTCTCAAAAATTTGCACACTCTACAAAATGTCTCTCTCCTTCAACCTCAAAACTCTTGCCATCCTTTTATAGCCAAAAATACCTTCCAATAAATTGTATTTAAAAATAGCACTAACAATTATAAATTCTATCTAAAAATAGCACTCACAAATAAATGACATTTAAAAATAGCACTAACAATAGCACTCACAATTTATAATACAAAAATGCTATTTAAAAATAGCACTAACAATAGCACTCACAATTTATAATACAAAAATTCTATTTAAAAATAGCACTAACAATTATAAATTCTATCTAATAATAGCACTCACAAATAAATGACATTTAAAAATAGCACTAACAATAGCACTCACAATTTATAATACAAAAATGCTATTTAAAAATAGCACTAACAATAGCACTCACAATTTATAATACAAAAATTCTATTTAAAAATAGCACTAACAATTATAAATTCTATCTAATAATAGCACTCACAATTTATGATAAATAAATGCCATTTAAAAATAGCACTAACAATAGCACTCACAATTTATGATAAATAAATGTCATTTAAAAATAGCACTAACAATAGCACTCACAATTTATAATACAAAAAATGCTATTTAAAAATAGCACTCACAATACAAAAATGCTAAAAAAGGCACTAACAAAGGTGTTAAAAATAATAACCATTATTATTATTACAAGAGTTAAAGAGGTTACCAAACAATACAAATATGCATAACGTATAAATACGTATGATGTATAAATACGTAGAGCATACGTATACATCCGTGAAACCGGGGACTAATTGAAAGAAAAATGTGCAATTAAGCCCTTTTGGTAAAAATTGATTAAATTGGAGGGCAAATTGACCTAATTGCACTTTAAGACTTTAGAATCCAATGTCATAGCTTATAAAAAGTGAGAATTGAAAACTAAAAGACTCGAAAATGATTTTTTTTTTTAGGCTCGGTTCGGGTTTATGTTTGTGAAGGAACATAGTGACCCGAGCCGGATTTTTGAGATTTAAAGTGACACACTTGAAGAGGAAATTAAAACAAAATTATCGAATATTTTTGGGTATTTTTCTGACCACGAATGGTATTTTTCTGATTTTTTGGGTATTTTTATAATTAAATAAACTCGAAAAATATTAAAAATACTGAAAAATATTTTTTGTTCAAAATTGGTTCCTAAGGTTAAACCAAGGCTTCCAAAGTTGATTTTGTGATTTTATGACCTTTTTTGATATTTTTAATTAATTTTAAAGAATAAAAATCACAATAATAAATGGTAAAAAAAAATCAGGTGTCAACAGATACCCCACAACAGTTTTGCTTCATACTTTGAGATGTCTGTCTTGGAGGCTGCCTTTGGTCTGAGGCATTCTATGACAACCTTGTGCATCATTGTGTGCTTCAGAGGAAAATCATTGTAAGCTATGTGAGATTTTGACTCTCTGGAGAAGCTTGTTTTTCCAGTAAGAAAGCAGAAAGCCTTCTCAGTAGTAACATCCAAAGGTGTGAAAGTCCTTTTGCTAGTGCCCATAATGAATGCCAATTCATCAACATGCAACACATATTGTTTTCTACGCATAGTGAAAAACATCATGTTGAAGTTGGCAAAATGAAGATTGGAATAAAAATAGGCTACCAAGTCAGGAAAAGTATAACTCCTTTAGGTTACAAAGGTTGATCTTTTGAAGATGCTTTCTAAGAGGGATTTCATTCCTGTCAAAGTACTTCAAATCAAATACCTTGTGTGGTATGATGCCTCTCTGTTTCAAGGACTCGAACTTGTCCTTATGTGCTTCACTTTGAAAGTCAGGATCAGGAGCGCTTTTATCTATAATAAACCCAATATTTTTCACAAAGTCATTGAACATGACATCATCATCATCTTCGACCTTTGTCTTAGTGCCGCCAGGCCTAATTAGAGAGGGTTTTCGTGTAGTTGCTTTCGAACTGGGCTCTGCTACTTTCTCCTTTCCTTTTCTAGAAACAGGTTCGGGTTCTTTAACAGCAATAGGTTGAACAACCTTTCCAGGTAAACTAAAGAACTCTAGCAATTCGCCATTGCTAGCGAACTTGTGAATATCCAACAGTTTTCTAAGTTGATCACCAAAATCTCCTGCTGCCTTAACACTATCGTACAGAGTGTGTCATGGCTTCTTTCTCTTCAAAAATAGATAAAGATAAACCTTTTGCCAAACGGAATGCCTCGCGCTGTTCGTTGATTTCAGTTTCCGAAGGCTCGGTGGTGCTTGCAGTTGAAGAGGAGAACTTTCTCTTCGTCTAAGGAGTCTTCTTCGAGACAGAGACTGATTTCGGAGCCATTTGGATGAGAAAGTTTGAAACTTTGGAAGAGAGTGTGTTGATTTGAGGAATAAATCGAGAGCGAGAGAGATTTTGAACACAATTTAGGGTTTCGATTGAGAGCGGTTTGAAAGTGAAAGACTAGGGGTGACGGTTCGGTGTTTTATAAAAGTGGCGGTTATTTTTTGAAACAAAATCAATTTAAAGAAAAATAAAAGAATTCCTTTAATAAATCAATTAATTACCGTCAATCAAATATACGTAGATATATAAGAGACTTACCTTAAAAATAATTTTAGGAGATGACTGACCTTTGATTTATGAACTTTTAAAAAAAATTATGATTTGCTTCTTATGTTCCTTCTGACTTTCCTTTTTCGTCTCCTTCTGACGCTCCTTCTGACGCTCCTTCTAACCTAAAATATGCTTAAGACAGAGGATTAATGATGGCTAATTTGTTTCTAATAAAATTGAAAGAATCCTTATCCAGGGGTTTTGTGAAAATGTCTGCAAGCTGATTTTTTGTATTAATATATTGAATATTAACATCACCGTTCTGAACATGATCGCGTATGAAATGATGTCTAATTTCAATGTGCTTTGCTCTTGAATGAAGTATTGGATTCTTTGTAAGATTTATTGTGCTTGTGTTGTCACACTGGATTTCCACATTTGCATCTTCGACACCATAATCTTTGAGTTGCTGTTTTAGCCAAAGAATATGAGTACAGCAGCTTCCAAGTGATACATATTTTGCTTCGGCTGTGCTGAGTGCCACTGTACTTTGCTTCTTGGAATACCATGATATAAGCATGTTTCCCATGAGCTGGCAAGTTCCAGATGTGCTTTTCCTTTTGCAACCTGCAAGATCTGCATCTGAATAACCTCTTAGTATAAAATCAGAAGTTTTAGAATACCACAACCCATAGTTGGGATAAGTCCTAATGTATTTGATTATTCTTTTGACGGCTAAAAGGTGTGATTCCTTTGGGCTTGACTGAAATCTTGCGCACAGGCAGACACTATATAAGATGTCTGGTCTTGAAGCTGTGAGATAGAGTAGTGATCCAATCATGCTTCGATATAGCTTGGGATCAACTTCCTTTCCATCTTCATCTTTGTCTAGTTTGGAAGAGTGAGACATGGGAGTTTCTGTCCTCTTGCAGTTTTCCAAACCAAACGTTTTCACAATTTCCAGTGCATATTTTTCTTGAAATATGAATATTCCTTTCTGAGATTGATGATTTTGAAGTCCAAGAAAGAAATGCAACTCTCCCATCATACTCATTTCGAATTCTTCCTGCTTCACTTTAGAAAATTTCTTGCAGAGTAGCTCATTAGAAGAACCAAAAATTATATCATCAACTTAAATTTGAACTAAAAGAATATCCTTACCTTGTTTTTGGATAAAAAGGGTAGTGTCTACATTACCTTTAGTGAAATCGTGTTTGGATAGAAAGTTACTCAACCTTTCATACCAAGCACGAGGTGCTTGTTTTAGTCCATAAAGTGCCTTTTTTAACACATAGACTAGATCCTTTCCTACAGGTTCTTCAAAGCCAAGAGGTTGCTCAACATAGACCTCTTCTTTGATGTAGCCGTTAAGGAATGCACTTTTCACATCTATCTGAAAGAGTTTGAAGTCATTGTAACAAGCATAAGCAAGTAATAGCCTGATCGCTTCTAACCTGGCAACAAGTGCGTAAGTCTCATCATAATCTTTTCCTTTTTTCTTGAGAGTAGCCTTTTGCTACGAGTCTTGTTTTGTTTCTTACAACTTTTCTTTTGTCATCCAGTTTGTTTCTGAATACCCACTTTATTCCAATTACTAGACGATTTTTGGGTCTGTTGACTAATTGCCAAACATTGTTGACCTTGAACTGATGTAGCTTTTCCTGCATTGCATTTATCTAGTTCTCATCTGTTAGTGGATCTTCAATTCCCTTTGGCTCCAATTCAAATACCAAAGCTATGTTACTCATTGCTTGCTTAAACTTGGATCTTGTCTTGATGCCATCACCTATGTTTCCCATGATGAGTTCGTTTGGATGACTTGACTTATGCTTCCAGTTTTTGTCGAAGCAAACATTTGAAGAAGGTGTAGGTTCATTCTGTTCATCTACTGGCCTTTCTTCATTTGAGTGAGCTTCCTTCTGAACATTCTCCAAACCAATATTCGCATCTGAGTCTTGCTTTTCTTCTGATTCTTCCTGTGAATCTGAGACTTGAGGAAGTATATAACTGGATTCGGGTTCATCAGACTGACAATTTTCATCAAACTTGATGTTTGCAGATTCTTCAACAACACGAGTGTTTTTGTTGTAGACTCTGTAGGCTTTGCTCGTTGTTGAATATCCCAGAAAAATTCCTTCATCTGATTTTTATCAAACTTTCCAATTCGATCATTAGCATTCTTTAGGATAAAACGCTTACACCCAAATACATGAAAATATGCAACAACAGGCTTTCTTTCTTTAAAGATTTCATAGGGGGTTTTTTCAGTGAGAGGTCTGAGAGAAATTCGGTTCAAAATATAACAAGCTGTGAAAACAGCTTCTGCCCAAAAATGAGATGCAATCTTACTCTCAATCAAAAGAGTTATTTCCATTTCTTGCAAAGATCTATTTTTCCTTTCTACTATCCCATTCTGTTGAGGAGTATACGGAGCAGAGAAATTATGCTGAATTCCAAATTCATTGCAAAAATCTGAAAAATCTTGATTTTCAAACTCTCCCCCATGATCTGTTCTTAAAGAAGAAATGGTACAGCCTTTTTCATTTTGAATTCTTTTTGCCAATTTTGAAAAAGATGTAAAAGCCTCACTTTTGTGAACAAGAAACAACACACATGTAAATCTAGAGAAATCATCAACAATGACAAGACAATATTTCTTACCTCCAAGGTTTAAGGTTCTGTTTGGTCCAAAAATATCCATATGAAGCAACTGCAAGCATCGCTTAGAGGAAATTTGATTTACAGACTTAAAAAAACTTCTTACCAGCTTACCTAGTGTACAAGCATGACATAGTCCTCCTTTTTCAAACTTCGTTTAAGGTAACCCTCGAACAAGTCTCTTTTTGGAAAGCTTTGACATATGCTTTACACTGATATGACCTAACTTTCTGTGCCAAAGATCAGATTCATCCTTTACAGAAATAAGACATTTTGCATTTTCAGGATCATAATCAATATCTAAGAGATAAATGTTTCCATGCCTTTGACCCGTGAATGATTGTTTCTTGTCCTTACTCATACCTATGCACTTTAGATCTTGAAAGCATATTTCATAACCAGAGTCACAGAGTTGACTTACAGATATCAAGTTGTAGTTCAGTCCTTTGACAAGAGATACATCTTTAATCGTCAGATTTCCAATCTTGACATTGCCTTTTCCAATGACTTTTCCTTTGTTCTTTCCTCTAAATGACACACTTCTACTATCACATTCTGAAAGAGATATAAATACATATGAATTTCTAGTCATGTGACTCGAGCATCAACTATCTAGAAACCACTTGTTTTTCTTTCTCTTTGGTACCTGCAAGAAATGAGCAGCTCACTGTTTCTTTGGTACACATGCTTTCTTGGGTCCTTCTGTGTTAGTAAGATTTGACCTTTTAATAGGTCTCCAGATTTTCTTGCAAGAGTATTTAGTGTGGCTAAAATCACCACAATTTACACAAGGCTGATGTACGTGAGATTTGGTAAACTATTTGTAAAAATGTCTTCTATAAACAGTAATAGTAGGTTTATATAAACTTGTTTTAGTAAAACTATTTTTGAGAATACTTCCCTGTTTAAAACTCAAACCAGATCTATCATTAAAAGATATTTGTTTAGAGATAATATTGTCCAAAGTTTTTGAACTTTGTGAAAATCTTTTTGAAGTCTCATCAATTTTTTCTTTAAGAGAATCATTCTCTTTTGAAATGAGATCATGGCTTTCTTTCAAATGATGAAATTCATGTTGTAAAAAAACAATTTTTTCTTTTTGAGAGATATTCTGCTGTTTTAAAGAAGAGTTTTCCTTTTTCAAAACAGAAACTTTTTCAAGAGTTTCTTTGTAACTTTTGCAAAGCTCATCAATATACTCTGTAACTCCATCAGGGAGATTAGATGGACTTACCTCAGTTTCTGAATCTGAGCTTGAATCTGATTCTGCATCTGACTTTGCCATCAAACAAATGTTTGCGTAGTCTTCACTTTCATCAGAATCACTTAATGTTTCTGCCTTTAAAGCCTTCTTGTACTTCTCATACTTGAGCATGTCTCTCTTTAACGTTGGACAATTTGGCTTGATATGTCCTGCTTTCTTGCGGTGAAAGCATATAACATCTTTTCTTTTTTGTGTCTGATTTTGAGAGAATTTTTTATCAATCTTCTTCAAAGGTTTCTTTCCTTTGAAGTTTCTGGCTTTTCGAGCCATTTTTCTAAATTTCTTCACCATAAGTGCAAGTTCTTCATCATCTGTGTCAGACAAACATTGAACAATTTTAGTTTTCAATACAATTGATTTCTTACCTTTTTGATCTCCCCCTTTGCTCGCTCGTTTTGTTTCATAGGATTGTAGTGTCCCAACTAGTTCATCTACCGAAAGCTGTCTGATTGTTTGACATTCTTGTATGGAAGGTTTGACATAGTTTCATTCGTCTGTGAGTCCCCTTAGTATCTATCTCACTTGCATCGCCTCAGCAACTGGTGCACCTTGTCTTGCAAGTCCACTTGCTAAACTTTGAAACCTGTCTATCATATCAGCAATAGATTCGTCAGATTTCATTTGAAATGCTTCACACTCACTCAGTAAAATGCTGAGTTTTGTTTTCTTCACTCTATTTGTTCCTTGAAATGTGATATGAAGCCTATCTCATATTACTTTGGCAGATTCTTCCTCTATAACACGATTATAAAGAGGAGCTGATAAAGCACAAAATAATGCATTGATAGCTTTGGAATCCAAGCTTCGTCTTTTGGCTTTTTCAGTCTCAGTCATGGTCGTGGTGAGATTTGCTTCATTTCCAGATGTTGTACTTGCAGCAGCATTTGGTACAATGCCATTTGTTACAACATCCCACATCAAATCATCATACGCCTTAAAGAACCATTTCATCTTGTTGCTCCACATATCAACAAGAACAGTTGCTCCACAAATCAACTGTTCTTGTTGATCAAGAACAGTTGATTTGTTGTCATTTTTGGAATTTTTCCCCTGTTTAATCCAAAATGACAATTTTACCCCTAAAAGGGTAAATCGTCTTTGATATTCCAACGATTTCTGGAAATTGCTTAGTATTCGGCAATGGGTCAGATGGGTGGCCAAACCTTATATCTAAGATTTCCACATTTTATTTTCTCATTTTAAAAAATAACGATTTTACCCTTCGAATGGTAAATCGGTTTCTAAAATTTCAGAAAATCCTGAAAAATTGTCAAAAAAATAGGAGACGGGTCAACTGAGCGACCAAACCTATTTTCGACATTGTTTTTCTCCGGATTCATTCTGAAATGACGATTCTGCCCTTTTAGGGAAAATTGTCAATCTGTCTCAAAATTACGACTTTGCCCCTGATGGGTAAATTCTTGTCCAAATCATTCCTAACCCTGATTGATGCTTCTCTAGGCTAATTGGGCCTTACTAGGAATGTCATGTTGATTTAATATAATTTTCTTGATTGGCGCTGTTATTTTTACTGATTGTGATTGCTAGATTAATTACTCTCATCTGCATGAACTCCTAGATTTAGGATTCGTACCTTACTCATCTGCATGAAATCTTAGGTCATATAATTCAATTAAATTAGGTACCGAAAGGGCGTCAATCCTGACATTTGACGTAACTAAGTCCCCGAACTCATTTCTCTGGTTTTCGCAGAATTGAATAGAAACTCCCAACTATTCGATAGGGTGGTTCAATCATACCCTCCAAAAAATGATTGGTGGCAACTCCATGGCATGCACACTTAGTACATGTCACCAGACCACAGTAAATATCGACTACGCATACCTCCATTGCGATTCGGGTAATGAGCCTTGGGAGAGGCCCGCGTCGGACCAGACTAGACGGCCCATTAGCCCTCGAGAGCCTAGGCAACCTCGAGAGGGTCGCGATAGTGACGCGCACAAAGACGATCGCACGCTGTGGTTTGGCGATTGAAGATCGGTGTCCAATCAGGTCTTTTTTTTTGTGTACCCGATTCGGGTATCAGAGTTATTTTTCTAAAATATTGCCATTATAGATTTGATTTGCATGTATTTATTTCAGTCTAGTGTTTAGCTTATTTATTTGGTTAAGTGTTGTATACTGCCAAAGAAATGCTTTGATTAAAATATTTTTTTGAAAATATTAATAATAGAAAATCAGAAAAATCCCAAAAAATGGAAAATTAAAGAAAAATTCAAAAAAAGGGAAAAATTGCAGAAAATTCCTAAAAAATACTAGAAAATTCTCAAGTTTGAAAATGACCAAAAACAACTGATTGTTGTCATTTTTGGGACTTTTCTCCAATTTAATCCAAAGTAACGATTTTACCCCTCAAAGGGTAAATCATCTTTGATATTCCGATGATTTGTGAAAATTGCTTAGTATTCGGCGATGGGTCAGATGGGTGGCCAAACCTTATGTCTAAGATTTTCACATTTCATTTCCTTTTTAGAAAATGACAATTTTATCCTTCGAATGATAAATCGGTTTCTAAAATTTCAGAAAATTCAGAAAATTGTCAAAAAAAAAAATAAGGGAGAGTTCAATTGAATGACCAAACCTATTTTGGACATCTTGTTATTCCGGATTCATTCTGAAATGACGATTTTGCCCTTTTCGGTCAAATCGTCCCGAATCACCTCAAAATTATGACTTTACCCCTGATGGGTAAAATCATGTCCAAACCATTCCTGAGCTGTGATTGATACTTCTCCAGGCTAATAGGGCCCTACTAGGAATGTTATGTAATTTATTTGCATATCTAGATTCCTTGAGTTGCACACTTTATTACATATCGTGATTGCTAGAGTAATTACTCTTATCTGCATGAAATCTTTACGTCAATGTATGTTCTTAAATTTTGCAAAAATTAGAACGATACATCTTACCCTTGATCATGTGTTTCAACGAGTATACAAGGGTCGTGAAAATCTGCATTCTACTTAACAACGCAAAATTGTTAAGTGTTCTTAAGTTCCTTCAACCATTTGGTCTTTGGAGAGAAATGATGCTTTCTCGTCCGCCCTGATGGCGAGTTCCTGTCAAGGATAAATAATAAGTGCCAATTCGCATTCCCAAATTTAAGATAAATTGGGACGATACGACTTTACTCTTGATTTGTGTTGACACCTAAATTTTGATCAACTTTTTTTTTCCTTTTTCCTTTATTTTTTTGAAAATTCATAAAAAATCCATAAAAAGTTGAAAAATTGAAAAATCAATTTTGGTGACCTGGCTAAATGAACCATTTTGACCAAAAAAATAATTTTCATAATTTTCATTTTTTTTAATATATTTTCGAAAAATATATAAAAAAGAAAGAAAAAGAAAAGTGAAGGAAAAGAAACTGGAAGGGGACTCATTGGGATAAAAAAGGATCGATTATTATGGGGTTAAAAAGAAGAGGATGAGTCGATAGTGCGCTTCAGAAGTTTGCTCCTAATCGTGCTTTAGGAAATTGTATATGATGGGCCATTGGCATACTTCCTCCATAAAAAAATGGGCATCATCTTTAAGGGAGCACATGCGCAGGGACAACCACTCCAAAGCCATCATCATCATCTTCAGCTTTGGGGAAGGAAAAAGCAAAGGGAGATGGGGTCTTCATCCAAAAAAAGAAAAAAGAAAAAAGAAATAGAAAAGAAGGGGAATAAATGAGTAGGATCACACTCATTGTCGGCAAGGACAATGAAAGTTGCAAGGGATGGACGCCCTGCCCCAAGGGGGAGAAAAAGAAAGATTAAAAAAAAGGGAGGGATCCAATTCATTAAAAGCCACTCGACGAAGGGAGATTGGGGACGAAGATTTTGCCGCAAGCTGACTTAATTAGCAAGGTCCCCTCCAATCTTTGAACGGCCACCGAGACAACCCCAACGTCGACGCTCGCTGCTACCGAGCCCTGATGGTGATGCTGATGACTAACTTCCACGGAAGTTATGAGCGAAGATGACGATTCCGATCTCTTATACGAGAAATCAGCATGTCCTTCGCGTCGAACCAGAAACGTCGGTGAATATCGAGCACCCTTCGGTGACATCGATGACTTCTTGGTGTCCTGAATCAGGACCCGACGTGTCTCCGACGCTCACCGCCAATACCGAGCCGAAGCCTTTATAGCAATCGTCCACTGCAAACCAACAAGTTTGTTGAGATGCTCGGCCAAGTCCAGTGAATTCCCACTGACGATCCAACCGTGATTAGTCCTCGTCCCCGTTTAGCTATAAGTTTCACTCCCTTTTTTTATGACTCTAGAATTGCTCCTTCCTGCAATGTTAATTTTAGTTCCCTCTTGCTATTATTTAATCTTTCTATGCAGGTAATTTGGAGTTTTCCCACCAAGACTCAATTCACACACTGAAGAAATAATCCACATGACCTCTAATGGCGTAGCACAACTCTTCCATGAGATGGCCATTCCTCGTGTTGTTCTAATTACCAAGCATCCGAGATCCTTTGAAAATACCAAAAAAATAAAATATCATTTACATTGCATATTACATAATTGCATGTCATATTTTCCCACGTCGTTATATCATGCTATGTCGTTTATGCCACGTCATCCATGCATAATTGCCATATCATTTACTTTATGTCCTAGCATTTCATGCATCGTATAATTAATTTGCATTGTACTGCATTTGATAAAAGTGGGCATTTTCTACATGTTACTTATTAGACCCAGAATCGGAAGGCCGAGCCTCCTGTTGGTGTCTAAATATTTGCTGTGTATTTACTTTATGTCCTAGCATTTCATGCATCATATAATTAATTCGCATTGTACTGCATCTAATAAAAGTGTGCATTTTCTACATTTTACTTATTAGACCCAGAATCGGAAGGCCGAGCCTCCTGTTGGTGTCCAAGGCATTTTATTCATTTATTTTCTGCAAATTATATTGTGCTACCCCAGAATCGGAAGGCCGAGCCTCCTGCTGGTGGTTTATACCCCACACATTGTTGCACGAGCACCGACGGACTCCGACGTCGTAAAATTCACCGGATCCCACCTCCTTTGCTTATGTTTATGTTGTGTAATGACTTAATATCTTCTTTATTTTTATTATAATTTGCATTGCGTTGCGTCGCGTCCTATAAAAACAAAAAAACAATGCTAGACCGGACGGCTGCAGATGAGCCACGTGTCGAGATCCGATGATTTAAAAAAAAAATATTTTTAACATTAAAAGAAATGAATTTCGAATTTTACAAAAATTAAAATGATTCGATTATCACCGAGACGCCACGTGGCGAGTTAGGGACCGTCAGTTGGGATTTATTTTCAGAAATTTCGAAAAATCATAAAAAAATAATAATAATAAAATAATAGTAAATCAAAAAAATCAAATAAAAAAAATAGAAAATCATAAAAAATTCAAAAACATTCGGAAAATTCAGAAAAATTCTAAAAAATTCCAGAAAATAGGAAATGGCCACATTCAACTGGTCATGACCTGTTTCGGGTCTTTCGACCCCCGATCTTTCCAGAAATGACGGTTTTGCCCTTCCGGCAAACCGTCTCCCAAAATAATTCTAAAAAAATTCAGGAAAATCCCAAAAAAATAGGAAATGGCCACAAACAACTGGCCAAGGCTCATTCCGGGTGTTTTGAACCCCGACCCTTCTTAAAATGACGATTTCGCCCTTTGGGCGAATTGTCTTCCAAAAATTGAAGAAAAATCAAGAAATTCCAAAAAATTCTCAAAATTGGGAAATGGCCACAATCAACTGGCCATGGAATATTTTGGGTAATTCGGTATCCAAATCTTCCAAAAATTGACGATTTGGCCCTTCGGGCTAAATCGCCTCCAAATCTTCTCATTTTACCTCGGTCCTAAATCACGCCTTCCCTAAGCCCTTATGGCTATACTAGGAGGCCATGTGATGTGAATTGACGTGCATTGATGTGATTTATTTATGCACTTGATTGCGCTTTCATTTAAATTGATTGTGATTGATAGGAATAGTCTTCCAATCTGCATGAAACCCTGAATCAAACCTACCCCACCTAAAATTGCGCCTGCATGAATTCTTAGCTAGGAAATCACTCGCGTTAGGTACCGAAAGGGCGTTGGTAATGACACCAGCGTAACCAAGTTCCCGAACCCAAAATCTCTGGTTCCGCAGAATTGATCGACCCCTCCCAATCGGTCAATAAGGTTTCCGGTCTACCCTCCAAGAAAGACCGGTGGCGACTCCAAATGCATGCACAAGTTGCACATGCCATCACGACCACACTAATGTCGAAATCAATCGGCTCTTATCTCCAAATCCTTTGAAAAAGTACCCCCGTCGCGATTTGGTATGGGCCTGGGAGGGCCCGCGCCGATCAAAGGGCCCGCGATCGGTAATCCATTATCCGCGTCCACTTTCGAACGGGTCGCGACAGCTGGCGACTCCGCTGGGGACTCTGTGTTCTAGAACCTATGGTTCTAGACCCCAAGTGGACTTAGGCCGTTATTAAAACGCTGAGTGATTTTTCTAACCCTGCAGGCGCTCTTGAAGGTGAGGTAAGTCCGCTTATGATATGTGTTATATATTTTTGCAGATTGGAGTGATAATGGGGGTAGTCTGTGATTAACATTGTCTTATGCAGATTGGCGTAAGAATGAATGATTGTGTGTATGTTTTATATTGAAGCGGTGATTGTTAAATAAGATGCATGTTTATCGCTTTAGCACGACACCGAAAATACACACAACCGCGCCTAAAACCCCGGGCGCCGCCTATAGAAAAATAATATAAGGGATTGAAAATGGAATCTCCGTGAGGAAAGACACGGGGTAATCCACTTTTCAATTCCGCTCATTTCGAACTATGGATCGAGCCCTAATGCAACGATAGCTGTGCAATGGAATCTGCTCTTTCTAGAACTCGAGGTGGGAACCTTGACCTTAGGTGCCAAATCCTTTGATTTTTAGAAGTTTTATCCTCACTTGTCTCATGTGCATGTCTTTAGATGGTTGGTATATCTAAAACCACCTAAAAAAAAAAAGTGATCCTGGAGTCATATCTCGAAGACTGGAACTGGGGCATCTCAAAGTGTTCGGACCACATTCCTTTGATTGATTTGACATTCTTAGTTCTCTTGTATAAGATTAATTTTGCTAAGATCCTCTCTATCTCGTCCCTTAGATTGATTGCATTAGGGATCTATTTGTATTATATACATCTTGATAAGGCTCATTTCTATCGAAAATGGGGGCAAATTCCCCAAACCCGTGGAGCATAGTGGAATTCGTCCCTTCAGTGCAAAATACATTCGGCCGCAGAGCCACTCGTTTGGTGAAAGGACGTATCGTTCCTAATTGATTTTTAATCAGATCTGAGGATAAGTTTTCCTCCATTTTTTTTTATCACAGGTGATAAAAGAGACGATGCACCCAAAAGCTCATGCATTCAAATGACAAAACAGACGTCGCCCAGCTGGGGCAAATGAACCGTAGGCGTTGCAAATACCTTCAAGCACGGATGGAGGAATTTGATAGATGTTATGCATATCAATATGCAACATCAAAACGGAATGCAAATCAAGTGTAAAAGGACGTATCGTTCCAAAATGATTATTTTCTTGATATGGGAATAATGCTTCCTTTCTTTTTCCTCTCAGATGATGATCAAGAGCAGAGGACGCATGATGTAATGCTTTCAAATAACAAACAGGGAACATCAAATACCTCAAATGGCTACCGTGATCGAGAGAATCACCAAACCGCCACATGATGAATCCCAAGAATATCAAGCTGTCTTGAGACAGATAAAATTGATCAAGGACTCTGACAATCGAGATGGATGATCAGAATATGCAAAAATCAATAGGAGCAGGTTCCCCCCATTTGCTTTGAGGAGCCAAACCGGGGGCAAACTCTCATGATCCCCCATGAAAGCGCCTCAGACCAGGGTTATCGAATCCAGAGATGACAAACAGCAAAACCATGCCTAAACTGGGGCAAGTGAATGATTTGTACGCAGGACGTTTCTCCTCTGACAAAGTCAATGGACGCAATAACAGAGTCGTCCGCATCAGAATCAAACCCCAAGATACGAATTTGGGTGAACGGTAACCTTGTATCGTTCCAATTTGGTCTTCGAAGACCACATGCCTAACATGAGTTTTTACTCATTTAACAGGAAGTTGTTGGCGCCGAAAGCCTCAAAAGAAGAGAGCGCGCTAACAGGGAGGCGAATAGAATCATTGGCCTCGCAAGTCAGGATTCCAGGAGATGGTCTTTGATTATAAGACCTAGTGGATGGTAAAAAGTATCGCTCCTACGTCACATGCTTTGACATGCATTTTGATAAAATTTTCTTTTTCCCTTGAATAAAAGGAACTCGGAAGAGTGGCGCTGGAACGCGTCCAAAAACACAAATGGATCTCCTCTATGGCAAATCCTTGAGAAGGATTTATCGCCAACCAAGCGGAGGAATCATGGCCACAATATGGATGGCCAATTTCTGCAAGCCGCGCGTTTGTGCTCAAATGGAAACACAAAGCAAGAATAAGGCTGTATCGCTCCAATTTGCCTTGAATTTTGGAACGCAAACTGACGCATAATTCCCGTCTTTGACAGGGGATCGCCATCAAGGTGAAACAGGTTTTCACACCCCATGAATTACCCGTTGGAGTACACGACCAAGGGTAAGATGTATCGTTCTAATTTTTTGAAAAATTCGTGAACGTACAATAACATGTTTCTTCTGCATTTTCAGGGATCTCCAGCCGCGGGGGACAGGTAAGTATCACTTTCCCCAATCCATTAAAGATGTTGAATAAAAAACAGAGAAGAAAAGAAAAGCTTTCAGAATCTGATGTCTAGAAAAGACATAGAATTCTAATTTCATTGGCATTCATGTTTTGAAACAGGAGGTTGTCTGAGCATGAATAAGAACATGCATGGTGCATCCTAAAATCCCCTTAACGGGTAGAATTTTTGGAGAAAATGGAAAAGATTTTTCCAATCAAAAGTTGTTCAAAACTTTCAAAAGGACGTTTCCTCGAAAGACGAGAGGCAAAGCCTAAATCCAAACACGTCCTATACACACTTGAGAGAGGAGTGGAGCGGATCAGATAGCAAAATCTGGATCTACGGAAGTGGGGATTATTCGCAGCAATTACTTGGATTGGGACGACGGAGGCATTCGTTTCTTATCCCCCAAACACTACAGGTGACCGTTGATAACCCATTTGAACGGCGGTTTTCATTCTTAACCCTGTCAAGAACCACCCCACACCGGGGCAAAAAGGAAGTAAGTCCAGCAGCGTCAGGAGAAAATGGTTAGAAATGTTCTTGCTCGGACTAATCTTTGTGTGTTGTTTATATGGTAATCCAAGTGCCATAGGATGACGAGAAGCATTCATTTCTCTATCCCACACACCATATCCTTTGCACAGCCAAGTTGGGCCTGCCAAATTATTTCATAAACCCGTTGGTGATCATTGCACATTCCAAGACGGATGCATCATCACTTCAGAAACGGAGGAATTCGAGACTTAGGGATTACTAAGAAATTCCTAGGCTAATGCTTAAAGCATGTTTAAACGTTCGATCATATGTCTAACATAATCTACCGAAGATGAGAAAAGCAGGATTTCAAAAGGAAAATGAGGACGAAGAAAATCCCAAGCATCAAGAAAAAGCAAAGTGCCTGGTAAAAGCAAGGCCGATGCTCGTGCAAGTTGTCTGATTGATCCCCAATGAAGCTTGGATGGGTAAAGAAAGAAAAAGCCTAGAAGGAGTCAGATCAAAAGGTCGCTCCTCCAAATGATGTCAAGCATGGAAGAAAGACGCAGACAGAATTGTCAATCTCTTAATGCAGCCAGAGATTCTCCCTAAGGAATTTGTGCACATCTCAAAAGCGGTTGCACACCAAAAGTTAAAGATGCAGAATGGAAAAGACAGGTGGCAAGTTTGCAATGATCACCAACATCAATCCCCTCATGAATTCTGGGCCAAAAACAAGCCTTTTTTCGGTCCTCAATCCTACCAACATCATAACCCTGAAACAGTCTTCTCTGACTAAGACACTTGGGTTAACATATAGTTTAGCTCGAAGAAGTACGAGCAAGACTATTTCTTTCTCATTTTGCAGGGTTCTTGACTTGTAAACCCGGAGCGGATGGTGAAGACTTTCATTCAATGGCCTCGACTCAAAAGTGAGTCTCCCCTTTGAAAACCAATATCCAAGCCCAACATTACGGTCCCGTGGAAGACCTCCCGACCGATCAAAATGTATGCGCTGCGAATGAGCCTAAAACCTAGGCACATGTAAGTAGGGAATTGAGTGCATCCCCTATAAAAACCACTATCTCAAAACAGGTGAAAAGACCTCCTCGTCGAGAAATATTCTAATAGATGTTTTGAACAAACTTTTTTTGGAAATTTCAAATTGTTTGATCCAGATTTGCCCCACAAGGAATTTGTGATCACATCTGTGTGTGGCAAGAATGCTTTGGATAACCTCCAGCATCAAAATGCACATTTCACAATTAAAACTTAAGTCATACAGTTTTTGTCAAATGGACAGCCGTGGTCTTCCCAAAGATTACTAACGTTTTCTTGGTGAAGAAAAATCTTTCAGGCTCAAACTTCTGCAGGATACCTGGAGAACCCAGCTCCCAGAATGTCGCCTCAACAGACCCAAGTGAAGCTTTGTCAAGATAAAATCTTTTACTGCTTCAAAATTGAATTCCCGGCAAATTTCGGGATCTTTCAAAGGAAGGGGTGAGGATAGAACCCTTTTTCAAAAGAAGTCAGCAAACTGTCCCAGCAGACGTGGAGAACCCTCGTCCTAGGACACCCTTTTCAAAAATATCAAACAGTCCTAGCATGACGTGGAGAACCCTCGTCCTAGGACCCCTTTTCAAAAATATCAAACAGTCCTAGCATGACGTGGAGAACCCTCGTCCTAGGACCCCTTTTCAAAAATATCAAACAGTCTCATTGGACGTGGAGAACCCTCGTCATGAGACCCATTTTCAAAAACCAGGCAGTCTCATTGGACGTGGAGAACCCTCGTCATGAGACCCATTTTCAAAGCAAAACAATGGTAGATACCGCCTGAAGGGTCAACTCAAGGTAGAAACCGCCTAAAGGGTCAAACCAAGGTAGAAACCGCCTGAAGGGTCAAACCATGGTAGAAACCGCCTGAAGGGTCAATCCAATAGTGAAAATCACTTAAATGGTCAACTCAATGGTCCGATCCACCATACGGATCAAAATCCTTGGCAAATCCCAAATGGGACGCGTCTTCCTTAGATTCCTATCAGTTAGGAATCCCATTATGGTTTGACCTACCATACGGGTCAGAGCTTAACCTCTCTAGGATACTCTAGTAACGAGTTCCTAAAAATTCTCTTGAATCCATCAAACACCGCGAAAATCGCACAAATATCGAACAGGTAAGTGGCAGGTATGTCTCTCTATTATCTCACTCTCTCATGTCAAATGAATGTTTCCCCCTTCAAGAAAGAGCATACATCGACAAGCATGAAAAACTGGATGTCATGACTCCTTTTCCTTTAGTTTCACGAGTCGAGTCGATCAGGACTCAGGTGTCACCTTGTCTTTGAGAGAAACCTCTGAGAGGATTCCTCCAACGAGATTCCTCTCAAAGAGGGGCAGCTGTTGACACCTAAATTTTGATCAACTTTTTTTTTCCTTTTTCCTTTATTTTTTTGAAAATTCATAAAAAATCCATAAAAAGTTGAAAAATTGAAAAATCAATTTTGGTGACCTGGCTAAATGAACCATTTTGACCAAAAAAATAATTTTCATAATTTTCATTTTTTTTAATATATTTTCGAAAAATATATAAAAAAGAAAGAAAAAGAAAAGTGAAGGAAAAGAAACTGGAAGGGGACTCATTGGGATAAAAAAGGATCGATTATTATGGGGTTAAAAAGAAGAGGATGAGTCGATAGTGCGCTTCAGAAGTTTGCTCCTAATCGTGCTTTAGGAAATTGTATATGATGGGCCATTGGCATACTTCCTCCATAAAAAAATGGGCATCATCTTTAAGGGAGCACATGCGCAGGGACAACCACTCCAAAGCCATCATCATCATCTTCAGCTTTGGGGAAGGAAAAAGCAAAGGGAGATGGGGTCTTCATCCAAAAAAAGAAAAAAGAAAAAAGAAATAGAAAAGAAGGGGAATAAATGAGTAGGATCACACTCATTGTCGGCAAGGACAATGAAAGTTGCAAGGGATGGACGCCCTGCCCCAAGGGGGAGAAAAAGAAAGATTAAAAAAAAGGGAGGGATCCAATTCATTAAAAGCCACTCGACGAAGGGAGATTGGGGACGAAGATTTTGCCGCAAGCTGACTTAATTAGCAAGGTCCCCTCCAATCTTTGAACGGCCACCGAGACAACCCCAACGTCGACGCTCGCTGCTACCGAGCCCTGATGGTGATGCTGATGACTAACTTCCACGGAAGTTATGAGCGAAGATGACGATTCCGATCTCTTATACGAGAAATCAGCATGTCCTTCGCGTCGAACCAGAAACGTCGGTGAATATCGAGCACCCTTCGGTGACATCGATGACTTCTTGGTGTCCTGAATCAGGACCCGACGTGTCTCCGACGCTCACCGCCAATACCGAGCCGAAGCCTTTATAGCAATCGTCCACTGCAAACCAACAAGTTTGTTGAGATGCTCGGCCAAGTCCAGTGAATTCCCACTGACGATCCAACCGTGATTAGTCCTCGTCCCCGTTTAGCTATAAGTTTCACTCCCTTTTTTTATGACTCTAGAATTGCTCCTTCCTGCAATGTTAATTTTAGTTCCCTCTTGCTATTATTTAATCTTTCTATGCAGGTAATTTGGAGTTTTCCCACCAAGACTCAATTCACACACTGAAGAAATAATCCACATGACCTCTAATGGCGTAGCACAACTCTTCCATGAGATGGCCATTCCTCGTGTTGTTCTAATTACCAAGCATCCGAGATCCTTTGAAAATACCAAAAAAATAAAATATCATTTACATTGCATATTACATAATTGCATGTCATATTTTCCCACGTCGTTATATCATGCTATGTCGTTTATGCCACGTCATCCATGCATAATTGCCATATCATTTACTTTATGTCCTAGCATTTCATGCATCGTATAATTAATTTGCATTGTACTGCATTTGATAAAAGTGGGCATTTTCTACATGTTACTTATTAGACCCAGAATCGGAAGGCCGAGCCTCCTGTTGGTGTCTAAATATTTGCTGTGTATTTACTTTATGTCCTAGCATTTCATGCATCATATAATTAATTCGCATTGTACTGCATCTAATAAAAGTGTGCATTTTCTACATTTTACTTATTAGACCCAGAATCGGAAGGCCGAGCCTCCTGTTGGTGTCCAAGGCATTTTATTCATTTATTTTCTGCAAATTATATTGTGCTACCCCAGAATCGGAAGGCCGAGCCTCCTGCTGGTGGTTTATACCCCACACATTGTTGCACGAGCACCGACGGACTCCGACGTCGTAAAATTCACCGGATCCCACCTCCTTTGCTTATGTTTATGTTGTGTAATGACTTAATATCTTCTTTATTTTTATTATAATTTGCATTGCGTTGCGTCGCGTCCTATAAAAACAAAAAAACAATGCTAGACCGGACGGCTGCAGATGAGCCACGTGTCGAGATCCGATGATTTAAAAAAAAAAAATATTTTTAACATTAAAAGAAATGAATTTCGAATTTTACAAAAATTAAAATGATTCGATTATCACCGAGACGCCACGTGGCGAGTTAGGGACCGTCAGTTGGGATTTATTTTCAGAAATTTCGAAAAATCATAAAAAAATAATAATAATAAAATAATAGTAAATCAAAAAAATCAAATAAAAAAAATAGAAAATCATAAAAAATTCAAAAACATTCGGAAAATTCAGAAAAATTCTAAAAAATTCCAGAAAATAGGAAATGGCCACATTCAACTGGTCATGACCTGTTTCGGGTCTTTCGACCCCCGATCTTTCCAGAAATGACGGTTTTGCCCTTCCGGCAAACCGTCTCCCAAAATAATTCTAAAAAAATTCAGGAAAATCCCAAAAAAATAGGAAATGGCCACAAACAACTGGCCAAGGCTCATTCCGGGTGTTTTGAACCCCGACCCTTCTTAAAATGACGATTTCGCCCTTTGGGCGAATTGTCTTCCAAAAATTGAAGAAAAATCAAGAAATTCCAAAAAATTCTCAAAATTGGGAAATGGCCACAATCAACTGGCCATGGAATATTTTGGGTAATTCGGTATCCAAATCTTCCAAAAATTGACGATTTGGCCCTTCGGGCTAAATCGCCTCCAAATCTTCTCATTTTACCTCGGTCCTAAATCACGCCTTCCCTAAGCCCTTATGGCTATACTAGGAGGCCATGTGATGTGAATTGACGTGCATTGATGTGATTTATTTATGCACTTGATTGCGCTTTCATTTAAATTGATTGTGATTGATAGGAATAGTCTTCCAATCTGCATGAAACCCTGAATCAAACCTACCCCACCTAAAATTGCGCCTGCATGAATTCTTAGCTAGGAAATCACTCGCGTTAGGTACCGAAAGGGCGTTGGTAATGACACCAGCGTAACCAAGTTCCCGAACCCAAAATCTCTGGTTCCGCAGAATTGATCGACCCCTCCCAATCGGTCAATAAGGTTTCCGGTCTACCCTCCAAGAAAGACCGGTGGCGACTCCAAATGCATGCACAAGTTGCACATGCCATCACGACCACACTAATGTCGAAATCAATCGGCTCTTATCTCCAAATCCTTTGAAAAAGTACCCCCGTCGCGATTTGGTATGGGCCTGGGAGGGCCCGCGCCGATCAAAGGGCCCGCGATCAGTAATCCATTATCCGCGTCCACTTTCGAACGGGTCGCGACAATTTGCATTCCATTCTGATGTTGGATACTGATATGAACAAAATCTATCGAATTCCTCCATCCATGATTGAAGGTGTTTGCGACATCAACGGTTCATTTGCCCTAGTTGGGCGACGTCTATTTTGTCATTTGAATGCATGGCTTCTTGGGCACCTTGTCTTTATTTATCACCTGAGAGGAAAAAGAAAGGAAACATTATCCTCGCATCTGATTGAAAATCATTTAGGAACGATACGTTCTTTTTACCAAACAGGTGGCTCAGTGACCAAATGCATTTTGCATTGAAGGGATGGATCTCTTTATGCTCTGCGGGTGATAACCATCGCTTGGGGGATTTGCGCTGCAGATTAAATGACGAATACGATGCCTTCGACTTCGGCGGGCTTTCTAGATGTAGGAATGGTTTGCCCCATTTTCGGTGGAGATTGGCTTTGTCGAGATGCATATAATACAAATAGATCCCTAATACAATCAATTTAAGGGATGATATAGAGAGGATCTTAGAAAAACAAATTCTATACAAGAGGACTAAAAATGGACAGCAAACCAAAGGAAAGTGATCCTAACACTTAGAGATGCCCCAGTTCTGATCTCTGGGATGTGACTTCAGGATCACCTATTCCAAATCGTCATCTTCATTGGGCGAGACTTCAATGATGTCTACATATGGCTCTTCTTGTCCACCTTATATTCATATCGGGATGACACAATCTTTGTCTTCCATCAAGAATATCGGGAGAAAACATCTCTATCAGATTCACTATGGCATTTAATCCAATCACCAGAATTATTCAATAAATGAAATGCTTGCACATGACACGACTTATAGCAAGTTTGAGGGATAGAAAAGTCTTACCAACCAAACTTAGGAGAAAGTCAAATTTTCTTGTATTTTTGGAAGTTTTAGGTATACTAACCTTCCATAGACAAGCGCATGAGACAAGTGAGGGTAAGACTCTAAAAATCAAAAGATTGGGCTTGGTACCTAAGGCCAAGGTTTCCACCGCGAGTTCTAGAAAGAACCGATTCCATTGCACAACTATCGTTGCATTGGGACTCAATTCATAGCTCGAAGTGAGCGGAATTGGAAAGTGGATTACCCCATGTTTTTCCTCATGGAGATTTCGTTTTCAATTCCTTCTATTATTTTCCTAAAGAGAGCGCCCGGGGTTTTAGGGTGGTTGTGTGTGTTCATTGTGTCGTGCTAAAGCAATAAACATGTATTTTATTTAACAACCACCACTTCAATATAAACATCCACACAATGATACATCCCAAACTCCTACCTACATAAAATAAAGTTAACAAGAACTTCACCCCTTATTCCTCCAATCTGCAAAAAATATTTAACACCTCAAGGGTTAAAATACGCACCTCACATTCGAGAGCATCTGCTAAAAACAAGGTCAGATAAAAGACCAATCAACTTTTTAATCGGATCAAGTCCTCTAAAGCTTAAGAACCAGTCCCCAATGAAATCGCCAGTTTGTCGCGACCCTCTCGAGGTTGCTAGTTGCTCTCGAGGGCTAATGGGCCGTCCAGTCTGGTCGGACGCGGGCCTTTCCCAAGGCCCATTACCCAAATCACAATGGAGGTATGCATAGTCAACCTTTAGTGTAGTCTGGTGACATGTACTAAGTGTGCATGCCATGGAGTCGCCACCAATCATTTTTTGGATGGTATGATTAGACCACCCTATTGAATAGTTGAGAGTTTCTATTCAATTCTGCAAAAACCAAATAAATGTGTTCGGGGACTTAGTTTCGTCAAATGTCAGGATTGCCGCCCTTTCAGTACCTAAGTTAATTGAATTATCTGACCTAAGATTTCATACAGATGAGTAAGGTACGGATCTTAAATTTAGGAGTTCATGCAGATGAGAGTAATTAATCTAGCAATCACAATAAGTAAAAATAATAGCGCAAATCAAGAAAATTATATCAAAACAACATGACATTCCTAGTAAGGCCATAATAGCATAGAGAACCATCAATCAAGGTTAGGAATGATTTTGACATGACTTTACCCATCAGGGGCAAAGTCGTAATTTTGAGATTATTTGGAATAATTTTCCCTAAAAGGGAAAAATCATCATTTCGAAATGAATCCGGAGTAAAAGGATGTTGAAAATAGGTTTGGCCATTCAATTGACTGATTCCCAAAATTTTGACAATTTTCTAAATTCTCTGAAATTTTAGAATGCGATTTACAATTCGAAGAGTAAAATCGTTATTTTCTAAAAAAAGAAACGAAATGTGGAAATCTTAGGCATAAGGTTTGGCTACCTACCTAACCTATCGCCGAATACTAAGCAATTGCAAATCATCGGAATATCAAAGATGATTTACCCTTTGAGGGGTAAAATCGTCATTTTGGATTAAACGGGAAAATTCCCAAAAATGATTTAAAAAAATCAATTTTTCTAGGTCATTTTCAATTTTCTAGAATTTTCTAGGAATTGTCTGCAATTTGTCCCAAATTTTTTTGAGTTTTCCTTTAATTTTCCTTTTTTTAGGAATTTATTTGATTATTATTATTATTATTATTATTATTATTATTATTATTATTATTATTATTATTCGATTTTTTTAATATCAAAATATATATTTTTTCTTGGGCGCTTGGCCCGACCCTACGGGTCGGAACCGACCTAAAATGACGCCGTCTTACACTTTTTTTTTTGAATTTTTCCATTTATTAATTATTTTTATTATTTTTTTACTTTATCCGAAAATCACCCCATCGGACGCTCCAGAATGCGCCACGTGGCTTATTCTGGTGCATCCGATCCAGGCCTATCAAATTAATTAAAACTGGCATGATCGGACGACCCACAAAGCGCCACTTGGCGCAATTTCGACCGTTGGATCCAAATTTTTTTATTATTTTCGAAAATTATTTCTATTATTCAGAAAATATTTTTTTAAAATAAAAAATTCCCAGATCGCGGCATGTGGCGGAACTAGGACCGTCCGATCTGGGAGTTTTATTTTTTATGAACCGGCCCCACCACGCTGACGTGGTTGCCTACGTGGCGTGCCACGTCAGCGTTGATCGCTGACCGGCCCCTCCCCTCCCCGAACAAGACGACCGGCGCCGGCGTTCGTCGCCGGAACCTCGGTTCCGACGTAAAAACGATGGCTTTGAGCCGCGATTTTCACACCAAATCAAACCTCATCAATCCCAAATCAACAAATCAACATTTCATGCCACAAAACACGTCGGAAACTGGTCGGTGAGACCTCCACAGATCCGGCGCCGGTGAGGGTTTTTGCAGAATTTTTTTTATGCTCAAAACTCGATTTCAATCAATCATACGACGTCTGAAAGGATTAGAGAAGCTTACCTGAGGTTGCCTAGACCTCAGCGACTGCCGACCTCGCCTGTGTGAGCTTTCGATTCTGTCTGAAAACGGTGGAGCTCCGGCCATCGTTTTCGCCGGGTTTCGATGCAAAATGAAGATCAACACGAGCTTAGAGTTGGATCTAAATGAGGTTTAAGGTGAAACTCGCACAAAAAGGGGTCGGGAAGGGCATGGCCTAGAGCCACGAATTGAGACTTTCATTCGGGCATTTGGTCGAGCAGGTGGTACGCGATATGGAAAAGAAGGTCGGGAGGATACTGACCTGTTTCGGGGTGGTCGTGAAGAGGTCTAGAGGTGGCGGTGGCCACGGCGGAGGGCTGCCGGAGGTGCAAGAGCCGGCAAAAGGCATCGGAGGAGGGAGAAAGGCGGCGGAACAGCCCGAGCCTAAAACAGGGCACCAAGTCTGTTCTCGCGTTCAGCTACCCTCAAAGGCGGTTCTGGGGATGACGGGCGGCAAGAGGAGGTCGTGAGGGTCGTGGGGGAGGCGAAGGACGGCAACACAACGACGGGTGGTGGTCGGGAGTGGTGCAAGAGCCGACAGGGCTCAAAATACCCACCGAACCCAAAAATAGAGCAGGACCGTCGGGTTAGCTTCGGGGATCCTCCGACGGCGCGGTGGTGGCTAAGGCGGTGGCGGAGCGACGGCGAAGTGGTGGTGGTGGCGCAACATGAATGCCGAAAGAGGAGGAGTTGGCTTTGGGGCCTTGTCCACGGGAGAGGAAGGGTAAAGAAGGAGAGAGAGCGTGAGAGAGAAAATAAAAAAAGATAATCAAAATAAAATAAAAATAATAAAAGTAAAGACACAATCATTAGTCAAGCATCCCTTTTTCTTTTACTTTTCTTTTAAATGATGATGTTTTCACTTCTTTTTCTTTTAATTATTACTAATATTTTTGCCAAATTCAATTTTATGATGATCAAAGAACACCTAAAATCGAACTTGAATTTTACTATTTACAGGGTAAAAAGAGAGATAAAATAAAAATAAAAATACTAACTATTTTTCTATATTTTTGCGACCTCGAATATTATTTTTCTTGATTTTCTTTGTATTTTTATATTTTTAAATAAAATGAAAATACGAAAAATATGAAAGAATATTTTTTTAATCTAAAATGGTCCCTCTAGCTTGGCCAAAGCTACTACAATTGATTTTTCAATTTTTGTTTAACTTTTTATGAATTGTTTATAATTTTTCCAAAAATAAAGGAAAAAGGCTGATCAAAATTTAGGTATCAACACCTAAGAAAATGTATTCATATGATTTCTCATCAAACTTGCCAATACGATCATTATCATTCTTCAGAATGAAACATTTATAGCCAAATACATGAAAGTATGCAACATCAGGCTTTCTTTCTTTGAAAAGTTCATAGGGAGTTTTCTCAATAATAGGTCTAAGAGAAATATGATTTAGAATGTAGCAAGCTGTGGAAACTGCCTCTGCCCAATAGTGAGAAGCAATTTTACTTTCAATCAAAAGTGTTATAGCCATTTCTTGCAAAGAGCGATTTTTCCTCTCTACTACTCTATTCTATTGAGGAGTATAAGGAACAGAAAAGTTGTGTTGGATTCCAAATTGATCACAAAAATATGAAAAACTTTGATTCTCAAATTCTCCCACATGATTTGTTTTTATACATGAAAATGTATAATCTTTTTCATTCTGAACTCTTTTTGCAAATTTTGAAAACGATGTGAAAGCCTCATTTTTGTGTGAAAGAAATAATACCCATGTAAATCTTGAGAGATCATCAACAATAACAAGATAATATTTCTTACCTCCAAGACTTAAGGTTCTGTTGGGACCAAAGATATCCATATGAAGCAGGTGCAGAGTCTGTTTAGAATAAACTTGATTTATAGATTTAAAAGAACTTCTTACCTGCTTACCTAATGTGCATACATGACAAAATCATCCTTTTTCAAACTTTGTTTGATGTAGCCCTCGAACAAGCCCCTTTTTAGAGAGTTTTGAAATATGCTTCACATTGATATAGCCTAATTTTCTGTGCCGTAAATCAGATTCATCCTTAATTGAAATTAGACATTTCATATCTTTATAATCAACATCCATGAGATAAATGCTTCTATGCCTTCGACCAGTAAAGGTTTGCTTCTTGTCTTTGCTCACACCTGTGCACTTTAAATCTTGAAAACAAATTTCATAACCAGAATCACAGAGTCAACTTATAGAGATAAGATTGTAGTTTAGTCCTTTGACTAATGGGACATCGTTTACTGTCAAATTTCCAATTTTGACAGTTTCTCTTCCAATAACTTTTCCTTTGATCCTCCCTCCAAAAGACACTTTTACCATTATATTCTGATAGAGAAATAAACATTTCTGGGTCACTAGTCATGTGGCTTGAACATCCACTATCTAGAAACCATTTGTTCTTCTTTCTCTTTGGAACCTGTAAAAGTTAAACAACTCACTATTTCTTTGGTACCCATGCTTTCTTAGGTCCTTCTGTGTTAGTAGAACATGATGATCTCCTATTAACAAGCCTCTAGATTTTCTTTCAAAAATCTTTAATATGATTGAGATCACCACAATTCACACAAGGTTAACGTACATAAGATCTAGTGAATTGCTTATGAAAATGTTGTCTATAAGCAGCGGTAGCAGGTTTTTGAAAATTTCTTTCATTTGCTTGAGGAAAATAATTTTTGAGATCACTTTCCTTTTTGAAACCTAAACCAGATCTGTCATTGAAAGGTATTTGTTTAGAAATGATGTTATCTAAGGTTATTGAGCTTTGTGAAAATATTTTTGAAATATTTCAATTTCAACTTTTAGAAGAACATTCTCTTTTGAAACAGAATCATGACTTTCTTTCAACTGATGAAATTCTCGTTGCAAAAAATCAATCTTCTCCTTTTGAGAACTATCTTGCTTCTTTAAAGAAGAGACTTCCTTTTACAAAATAGAAACCCTTTTAAGAGTTTCTTTGTAGTTTTTGCAGAGTTCATCAATATACTCAATAACTTCATCAGGAAGATTGTTGTGGAAATTCTCCTATATTTTGATTCTGACAAAACCTTCAAATAGAAATTGTTTAATGAAATGTGATGCAGGAAGAATGTGTAAGCAGCAGGTTGAGTGATTCCAATTTTGTCGCGCTGGCCAAGGGTCAAATGGAAGCGCTTCTGACGAAGGGTCAGATGGAAGCGCTTCTGACGAAGGGTCAGATGGAAGTGCTTCTGACGCAGGGTCAGATAGAAGTGCTTCTGACGAAGGGTCAGATGGAAGTGCTCTTGACGATCTAAACAGTGACGGATGGATCACATCAAATCTCCGTATTATCATTCCGTGCCAACTGATCTAACCCACGTATGGCAGGTTTCCGATCAAGGCAAGTGATATTCGATTATCCTGATATCCCCTCTAATCAATTAAGGGACTTTCTATAATGTGATATCATCTTCTAAGGAATATATCATTGGGAATCAACTCAAACTTATCACACTTTTGGAAGCTGGAGATTCAGTTGTATGGGCGATTGAATCAGAAGAGTTCAATGTTGTTGACACCTGATTTTTGATCAAGTCTTTTTGCAATTATATTTTTTGAAAAATCACAAAAAAATCATAAAAAGTCAAAAAATTACAAAATCAACTTTGGTGGCCTTGGCCAAGCCCAAGGAACCATTTTTGAACAAAAAATAATTTTTTATATATTTTTTTATATTTTTTAGTATTTTTAGAAAATAGGAAAATACTCAAAAAATCAAGAAAAATAGTATTTGAGGTCACAAAAATATGAAAAAATAGCCAATATTTTTATTTTTAATCCCTTGTATTTTTGACCTCATAGAAAGTTCAAAATCAGATTCAATTATGGGTGTTCCTTTGTAACCCATACTATTGAATTTGAGAAAAAAAAATCAATTGAGTCTTTTAATTTGCAATTTTGGCATTTTCTAGGATCTTGACATCCATTCTAACTGTCCCTTATTGCAATTTAGCCCAATTTCTTGTACAAATTGCTCAATTGCACGAATTTGGCAAAATTGCATACTAAAATTGCATTTTTAGTCCTTGAAAATGAGCATAATTGAAATTACTTTCAATTCAAGGGCTATCATTGCAAATTAAACATACTGCCCAATGGGTTTCACCATTTTGAATCGATTGGCATAGCTAATTTAACCCAATTTGATCATTTGGACCTTCAATTGCATAATTCCCCAATTTGCAATTAAAAGGAAATTTGGGGTTTTTGTTGAAATTGATATGAACTTTTGGGTAAAATCACATTTTTTGATAGAATTCAGGCCCTAGATTCGATTATGAGGTTCAATTGTAAAAATTTCCTATTACTTTGGATTTAATTCTAAAAAATCAATTCGGAACCGGTTCAGACCGCCGGTCCGACCGGTCGAACCGGTCTGCTACAGTATCATCTTCTTCCTCGCGCAGAAGAACAGTCCTGAGCCGATTTTAATCAAAAAATTGAAGGGCAATTCGCGACTAATTGAAAGGGAAAAGGTGGGCGTCTTGTCCCTTACTTCAACACCTTTCGATCAAGACCGGCCGCACGGCAAATGGCCGCCGGACGGGCTCCGGCGAGGATAGTCAAACCTGCACACCTGTAAAAGTCAACAGACATCAAACGCAAGAAAAATTCACGCCAAATTCGCGTGAAAGGAAGCCCGCCGGAGAACCAAACAGAGTTAGACAATTCACCCATCCTCCCCGACGCCGTTTGGACCTAAAATCACGTGATGGCACGTGATATTCAAGTCAGTTGGCCGTCCCCCGATTCGGCGCCAAAACTCAAAGGGCTATAAAAGCCTGTGGGGACTTTCAGTTGGAGAGGTTGGAAGATTCAGTTGGAGAAGAGAGAACTGAATCGAGAGAAAGAAAGAAAGAGAGAGAAAGAGCTCACCTTCCCTCGCGGTGGTCGAAGGTTGGAGCTCAAATTGCAGAGCGCTGGTTGGGCCTTCCGAGGCTAAACCAAAGCTCCACGAGGTCGTCAAGAGGTCGCCCAAAGTCCCCTGAGTCGATCGCCGTCAGCCGTGCACGTGAAACCCACGAAAACAGGTGAGCCAGAGCTTCGAATTCTACACTGAGCTTCAATGGCGAACTTCATTTCTGGCAATGATTCTTGCATTTAGCGTGTGCGTTTCGCTCCTTGGATATCACTGACCATCGTCGCATATCTTTTTTGCATCGACCTTGCTTCAACACCCTGAATTGAGTCTCCCAATCCCAGCCTCCATTGCCGAGTACTGTTCATACTTGTCCAGCCAAATCTGGGCTGAGCGAGCTCAATCGGAGCTCGAGGTAAGTCTCCTGAGCATCCATTAATGCTATCCTGGGATGGAATTGCAATGATTTTATGTTAATCAAGTAATCGAACTACCATGGCCGTACTCGGCGCTCTGCTTAATACTCCTGATTCCGCGAATTATATGCTTCGGTTCTTAGATATGTTAGACTAGAGGCGATTGGCGTTGGTCTCGTGCGATTTCATCAAGGATCCACCGTCGGATCGTCGCCGGAGAAGCATAGCCGTTCGCTCCTTCAAAGTCGGGAGGTTGAAGACGAAAATGACGTGTCATGGTCAGTGGGTCAAACTCCTAGTTGGCGCTCGGCCATTGGTCTACGTGTATGATTAGTCAGCAGGCCGTTGGGGGGTTTGTTATTCGAATAGGTAGATCCAACGGCTCAGGTTAATCGAGTCTAATAAATGGTGGCCGTTCGATTAGAAATTAGGATTATCCCAAAAAAGTTTTAATCGAAAAATCAATCATAACAAAAACGGCGCCGTTCAGGTGAATGGTCAGGCGACGTCGTTTTGAGTTAATGAGAATGGACGGTCCAGATCAAGTCCCATGTTCTAATCACGGCCGTAGGTTTAAGTAATTAGATCGGGCAGCCCTGGTCAAGTCTTCAATCAATCTGAACCATAGGATTTGGTAAGTCAATCCAAAGATCGTGGATTAGCCACGTGGTCCATTAGGGACCGTCAGATCAAAGCCGAATAATCAGAAAAATAAAAAATGGGAAACGACGTCGTTTTGGCGTGTTTGATTTCGCGAGTCCGGGTTTGGGCCGGGTTCCGACCCGAGTGGGTCGGGTCAACCCGGCCCGAATAACATTTTTTTTAATAAAAAATCAAAAAATGATTTTTAAAAATAAAAAAAAATCAGAAAAATCTTAGAAAATCCAAACAATGCTAGAAAATTCCAGAAAATTCCAAAAAATTGTAGAAAAATTGTGAAAAATCCTAGGTATTCTTGAAACTCCCAAAAATCGAGGGTTGACCACAGACAACTGGTCAACCCTATTTTTGGGCTTTCTTATCCGATCTTCCGAGACTTGACGACATTACCCTTTAAGGGTAAGTCACCTTTTCTGTGTGCATATGATAAAATCGATAATGCCAAAGTAAGAATTAGGGTCGTGTAGGTGACCAATTCTTAGGTTTAGGTTCTTCGAGTCCCGCCCCTTTCCTCAAAATGACGATTTTGCCCCTCAATGGGAAAATCATCTTTCTTGTCTCAATCGAATTCTGAAAATTGCTTAAAGTTAGGGTTCGGGTCAGGTGGACGACCAGCCCTAATATTTAGGATTTTCAGTTCTCATCTTTGTCCAAAATGACGATTTTACCATTCCGAGGGTAAAATCACTTTTAAATTCCAGAAAAATCCTGGAAATTCCCTAAAAATAGGAACTGGATTGGATTGATAGCCAATCCTATTTTTCCTGTCCTTTCACTTCCCCATTCATCTAAAATGACAGATTTACCTTTTCAAGGGTAAATTTTCCCCGAATTATTCAAAATCACGATTCTCCCCCTCATGGGCGAATCATGTCCAAATCACTCTCAATCCTTGATTGATATTTCTCTAGGCTAATAGGGCCTCATTGGGGATGCCATGCTGCTTTCATGTGTTTTATCCGCATGTACTGGATCCTTGATTTGCGCACTTATTTCTATTGATTGTGATTGATAGGGTAGCATTTCCCATCTGCATGAACTCCTAGATTTAGGATCTGTACCCCACTCGTCCGTATGAAATCCTAGGATTAGATAAACCATTCAGCTTAGGTACCGAAAGGGCGTCAACTCTGACAGTTGGCGTAACTAAGTCCTCGAACCCACTTCTCTGGCTTCCGCAGAATCGAATAGACCACTCCCAACTATTCGATAGGGTTTCCGATCGTACCCTCCATGAAACGATTGGTGGCGACTCCTTGGCATGAACACTCATCACATGTCACTAGACAGCACTGAAGGTCGATCACGTATATCCAGTAGTCGCGATTTGGGTAATGGACCTTGGGAGAGGCCCGCGTCCGATCATGCAACATCGGACGGCCCATTAACCTTCGCTAGCCCTTTAGATAGCCCGTTCCGCACGAGATGGTGGTCGTGACACTCATGGCCTAGCACATCTAGAGGCGTAGCCATTTTTGGCATGCTCAAGCTTGTGTCTCGTTGCCTATCGGGTCAATAGCTATTTCTTTTATCTTAGTTCAGGGTTGAAATCACCCGTTCCTAAATCGAGATCATAACTGAACACTATCGAGTTTACCTCTAATGACCAATTCAAATTGATGTAGGATTGGCTCATCTCGATCCATAGTATTCCAGCAGCACATCACACAATCTAGGGTAGCTAATCCTTGACTAGTGTGCGGCTGGTACGGGGTTCTGATACAAATCGACCCTCGTCGAATTCACGGCTAGTTTAGTTGTCGACATTTGTCAGCTTGCGAATCATTCCACGGATCAGTCCTTGGCTAGCTTCAAGGTGATCCTGTGGTTGTTTCATAGCTTAATAGGGTCGATTATAATCGATCCATGCTCGATTTAAGATCGTCACACAGTCGATCCTCGTTTGATTACATAGTCGATTAATAGACTAAGCCATGACTCATATCGAAGGCGATCTTTCTTCTTTGGCGGTTCATTTCGACCCATTGGCTACTTTCTGTAATTGGTCCGAACCGTAAGCTTAATCAGGCCCTAAATTTTGGGATGTCACAAGATTCCTGCAATCTTTGTATGGAATGAAAGTCAGATGAAGATTGCTAGAGAATGCATGATAAAGAAGATGGGTTTCAAGATGATAGCAAGTGGGTGGAGGAACAAGAACTATGATGTAGTTCTTGTAGAATTTGAGGAAAGAATAGAACAAAGATCTCCTAAAAGAAGAAAAACCATGGCCAGTAAAGGAAGATTAGTGGACTCCTCAGATAATGAGGAATTTCAAGAAGATGTAGCTAATACTGAAGCATCAGATTCAGAAGCCATAGCTTCACTTTTCTCTGAAGATGCAGCATATGAGGGAGACGCAGCTGGAGAAGCTATCAGCCAATACGAGCAGGAGAATTCTAATGACAAAGAAGAGGGCCTCTATGATACTCAGGAGATAGAACCTTCTGCTGCTAGAACAGAGAATAATATTGAGATTGCGCAGGAAGAATACATCCAAATGTGGACTGCTGAATCTACAAAAAGATAAAAAAAATTGAGAGAGATTATAATGAGAAAATTGTCAGATTTTATGAAGAAGATGCATTGTGGATTGCTCAACTTATTGTAGATGAACAAATGGCAATAGCCTACGCATGGCCGAGTTAGTTGAGAGCGTGCTATTCCTCGTCCAGTCACTGGTTCGAAACTCCCAACTCGACTTCGTGACTTAAGTGGGGGGCCATGCTAGTGGGCCGCTGTACTAGCTCCCCCCGATGTATTGACACAGGCGAAGCCGTTGCATGTACCTGCTGATCCTCGGTTACCCAAAAAAAAAAACACAAATGGCAATAGCAGAACAAGATGTTGAGATTGCTGAATATGAAGTCCTAGAGTCAGCAGAACTAACTGCCCAGGAAGAGCAAGTTTTAAAAGACCAGACTGTTCAGCTAGAGGAAATGGACATTTGTGTAGACAAAGAAACTGCAACAAGAGCAAAAGCTAAAGGCAAAAAGCTATTGCTCAGGGGAAGCAACCATTGCCTGATTCTGATGTTATCATGGAAGAGATTGAAGTCTCTGAATATGTCCTGAAGCACTCAGAAGACCAGCCTCAAACTGAGGGGGAGATAAGGCTGCGAAAAGTACTAGAATCTGCAAGACAAGGCACATCATCAACTGCCAAAAAGATGGATCCTATTGAGACCTTGAATACTTTCATTGCAGAGCTTCTAGAAACAAAAGCCTCTCAGATCGGCGTTCAGAAGCAGATGGAGTAACTCGAACAGTTGGTTGTTCAAAGAATGGATTCAATGGAAAGAATGCTTGAACATTAGATGAAGGGGTTCGAGCACAAGATAGATACTTAGATGAAAGTTTGAACAACAGATGGATACTCAGATGATGGGGATTCGCACTCAAGATAGATCAACTCGAGACTTCTCTTAATCTTTATGGT
The DNA here is from genome assembly GCA_021437785.1 of Rhodomyrtus psidioides. Lineage (NCBI taxonomy): Eukaryota > Viridiplantae > Streptophyta > Magnoliopsida > Myrtales > Myrtaceae > Rhodomyrtus > Rhodomyrtus psidioides. The sequence continues at coordinate 1,522,985 of JAILYB010000053.1, forward strand.
GGGATGTTCTGTGCAGAAATGGAAAATGTACAAACATACACCCTGATTCGTGATGAGAAAGTGGCTCATGATTTCCCACATTCTCAAGCTATTCGTGATCATGCATTGCAAGTGGGAGCAGACTGCATGAAGGATTCTACAAAGAGGCTGATCAAGAGCATCGAGATATTCCTTCTTCTTCAAAATCGTCTTAATCACCTTTTGTTTAAAGTTTTTTTTCTTAATTCAGCTTGAACATTATATGTTTAATACTCTCTCTCCAATCATTATTATGAGTTGATATGTTATTCAAACATAAGTTTATTGTTGATGACAAAAAGGGGGAGAGAAGCTTGCCTCTATTTCACTTTATATTGTTTGCAGGATGCAACGACTACAGTCTAAGTATAGTCTGAAACTTAATCAGGACTCTCTAGTGATATTCCTACACTCTTTATCAATTCTTTATACACTTGTGATATTTTCATGTGCTTACATTCTTTAATCGAATTTCTCTTATAACAATCATTTTGATATTAAGGAAGTTTTGTCATCATCAAAAAGGGAGAGATTGTTGTGGAAACCTTCTCTGTGTATTTTGATTCTAACAAAACTATCCACTCTAGTAAGAATTTGTGTGATATTTGTAATGTTTTATTGCAGGGAGAATGCGTAAAGATAAGTTTGTATTGTTCCCTCTCTGCCATTAAGACTCGAGAAGGAGTAGTCATATAGCTCAGAAGGAGTAATTCTGAAGATGTTCAGATGGAGTGCTTATGAAGACATTCAGATTGAGTGCTTGTGAAGACGTTCAGATGGAGTGCTTCTGAAGACATTCAGATAAAGTTTCCCTGAGGATCGGACGGAACATTGTTTCTCATTTGAATGCTTATTCGTCTAAAGAGCTATATGCGTGTCAGATGGACTTTATTGAAGCTTAGTATTACCATTCTAAGCTATCTGTTCAGATTCAGAATGACTTCTTCTGAAGATTGCTTCTGAACACTGGTCAGATTCTGCACATATCAACATACATATTCTGAAGACCCACGAAAAGCAGGTTTCCGATTAAGGCAAGTTTCCTTATGGAAGTTTGTGATATTCGATTGACGAGATATTTCTTCAATCAAATCAAGAGGAAATCTACGATTGGATATTACCTTTCAAGATTAAATCATGTGACTTATTTGGATCTACTCTACTTTGGGAAACTGAAGATTTGATTGTATGGGCGACTGAATCAAAAGTGTTAAGATTCTACTTCAACGGTTATCATATCTTGTAAGATACAGTCTCATTCAATCACGATTTATGACGTCCAATCATAGATTGAAGAGCGATCCTTTGATGGAATGTCCAACGGCTAGTTTGGAGGCAAATAAGTATAAAACAAGAACCATGGTGATCTGCGAGGGGAAGAGAACTAAAAATTCAAAAGTGTCGGAGTTGTTCAAGATTCACAAAATTGTTCTGAGAGATCTTAATTTCGTTCACTGTGAGGATTTGTAAGAGCGATCGAGTGTATACTGTCACTTGTAACCTTCATCAAATCATTCTAGTGAAATCCAGCCAATCGGCTGTCATCGTGGGAGAGTGGACGTAGGCCTAGCAAACCGAACCACTATAAACTCAGCGTGCACCTTTCCCTACTCTAAACTCTTATCTTTGTGTTTAGATTATCTGCACGTTATTATAGTGTTCTTATTCCTAATCGTGGATTGAAATTGTTTTAATTCCGCAATAGATTTCAATTAGTCTCACAAGCACCTATTCACCCCTTTCTAGGTGGTATTGCTAGTTTCAACACAAGCATCTTGGGAGGCCAAATGCGTGCTGATGGCGTGTTCGACCGTGTCCCCACATGTCGGGGCATGTTTGAGTCAGATGTGTGTCCGACACGTAAAAAATATCGTAGAGTGCGTGTCTATGTAACATAGATATATACAAGATTATTTATCGTATTTAATATACAATGTGTCCCAATATGTCGGGATTCTCTATTTTTGAGAAATAACGTGTCGGCATGTTGTGACATGTCGTGTCGTGTCGCGTGTTGAGTATCAGTATTGGTGTTACTTAGACAACATATCAAGTTATAGTAATTCGACCTGCCACTAACAAGCTTTGAGATTTCCATCCACTAGCCTGTTATTTTGTCGTTGAATCAAACTCCAGTGTAGTGTCAAAACGTATTTAAGCTCTGTCGACAATAATTTTGGGTGTGTTGGTTTATTATTTTGGCAGAAATTGTGCTCACAAAGCCATTTCGTTGAGCAAACTCGGGCTTGTACTACGTTTGTGTAATTTCTTCTGAGTTCACGTGTATCGATTTCCTTTAAATTGTACCCTCTAAGCCTTTCTGTTGAGTCAAACTCCGGTTGAGATCACGTTTGTGTAATTATATTGGAATCTTTTCATAATTCGCATGTTTATTTTCTAACTATATGGATCTCTTCTATTCAGAATCACCATAGGACCCTTTATAACATTTAAAAGTCGAAGAACGAACTTTGGTGAAAGATATTTTGTCGCGGAGAAATTCTGGCGAAATAGTTCCAAACTTTTGGGAGCATTTCAAAATTGTACGTCTTCAACTTATTTGTGGAAATGGAGAAATCTATCATTTCATATTTTAAAAAAAAAATACTGTCGTTGCCTATACTGGAATTTCGTCAAAATGTTGAGAGGGAAAACTACCAAAAAAAAGTCTTAAACCTATTGCGGTTGTGTCATTTCAGTCATAAACTTTTTTTTGTCTGATTCAGTCCTAAATCTTTTATAATTATGTCAGTTCAGTCCATCCAGCCAATTTAGCCTGTCGGTGCTTATGTGGACGCCGACCGACGTTGCTTTTCCGGCGACATAATATTTTATCATTATTTTATTATTTTATTATTTTGAAAAATTTATTTTTCATTTATTCTTCATTTGTTTCCCTCTTCTCTTCTTTCTTTGGCCATGGCTTTTGCAGCTTCTTGAGAGAGCGAGCTGTGGTTTCAATTAAAATGGGATCGGAATTAGATGCATTCGACCCCATCGTCCATCACGTACGACGCAGAAGTGGAAGGAGGAGGCTTCGAGAAGAAAAGCAAGGCGAACATAGCGGTGGCAGAGAGAGAGAGAGATGCAAGTGATGAGAGGAGAGAGATGAAGCCGATGGTGGTCATGGGTCTTTGAGCAGGACTTTGGTTTCGTCGACTCGTCGACTGAGTCAGAGTCGAACGAGAGGAGAACGGTGGAAAGGTTCGGAGGGTCGTCTTTTTAGGTGAAAAATCGGGGGTTGCTTGTCGGAGCCCACGTCGTAAAATTGAAGCTTTTCCGATGGAGAAAGTTTCGGAACCTCTGATTCGTCCAAGAATTGCAGAAATTGCAAGAAACGGGCAAATGAAGGAGATTTCCATTTGATTTTGAAGGGGAGAGAGAGAGGGGGATCGAGAAATGAAGTGAAACTGAAGGTGGGTTTTGGGGAGATTGATGGGTGATGGGTTGCGATCGAAGAAGATGAGACCAATCTCGGCTGGCAAGGTCCGGCGACGTCGCGGGGCTCGTCCTCACCAGTGGCCGGTGGGGGCAAGCTTCACGTGAGCTGTCGAGATGGATCTCGCCGTCGTTGCCTCAATCAGTCGCGGGCCAAGCAAATAAGATGAACAGGAAACAACAACAAAAAGAAAAAAATAAAAATAAAAGACAAAATAAAGTTAAAAATTAAAAATAATATAATATTATGTTGTCGGAGGGCCGGCGTCGACCAACGTTCACGTCAGCGCCGACCGGCCAAATTTGGCCAGATGGACTGAATTAACACAATTACAAATGGTTTAGGACTGAATCGACCAAAGAAAAAAGTTTAAGACTGAAATGACACAATAGCAATAGGTTTAGGATTTTTTTGATAATTTTTTCCAATGTTGAAGATAATACTAGCAAAATTGAAAAGTTGATAATCGAATTGACAATTAGAAAAATGGATTTAGGACTTTTTGGATAATTATTTTAAATATACGAGAACATCAAGACTTGACACCTATCTTTTTTGCTGATTTCATTTGAATTAAAGGAGCGTTACTTTAAGCCCAGATGAATTGCATATTACATTGGAGCTAATGGACTTAAGTAGGAGGTCCTTAGCCTAATTGAATTATCTGAACTAAGCCCATGAAAGCATAAAATTTGGCCTCCTTGCCTAACCATTAGGCGATTACAATTAATTTTTGGCAGGTTTTCCAACAAACTCAATGTTCCCGGTGATCATCTAGATCTTTGCCGGCGATTTTCCTCTTCAATTTTTGCCTCTCTCAGACCAGTAAATTTTTGTCTGCTACCAATCCTTGCCAAGCACTTTTGATTTGGGATGTCAAAATCGAACATTATACCCAAATCAAAACACGAACCGACCCAAATTTTCAAGTATGTTCAATTTGGGTCTTGTTCGGATCGGACAATCACTTAAATTCTGGATATTATACAGATTTCAGGTCATATGTTGGGTAGGGTCGTGTTTCGATTCAGATAAATTGTTCTATTTGCATACCCCTTCCAATAGTGGTTACGTGATGAGTTCTGTATAGTTGATAGCTTTCCTAAAATCAAAGACCCTCTTATTATAAGTTATTGTTGAATGATGCAACTTGATTTTCTTCTCGACTTGTTTTATATCTTGAAAATGGACTTTCATTCTAACATGCATTAACATAGTTTGTGACTAGAAATGCTTTAGTTATGAAGTTTTGTGTTGGGAGCGCGTAGCGAAAGCCCGATACTTTTCGCTAGGGAGATCGCCAAGAGAGAACCCAAGTCCAAGCCCGATAATATATCAAGTTGAATCCACATTCACTCAAAAGCTTAAGCCAATGAGTTATGGGCCAACTTGGGTATATTAACAGTTCAGTACCATATCAAATCTTCTATGTGGGACTTCTCTAACACAACTCACACATGCATACTAACAATCTCCCCCTCATGTGTGAGCACCAGTGTTAAGTTTGCTCCTCTTTAATCTAAGTATCCTTCCGCAACAACATATCTCAACTTGAATCTCCATCAACGTCTATCGATCCCGTTGTTGCACCACAACGTCCACCGGCCCGAAAATCGCGTTGCCTCCATCTCAACTTGAATCTCCATCAACGCCCATCGGGCCCGCGCTGCTACACCACAACGCCAATCGGCTCGGAAATCGCTTTGGCACCAGATTCCTCTTTGATATGCTATTACCAGATTCTTCCTTGAGATATTCACTGGAACAGATTGGAGGTCCACTAATCAACCATTGATTTTGATACTATTTGTTGGGAGCGCGTAACGGAAGTCCGATACTTTTCATTAGGGAGATCACCAAGAGGGAGCCCATGTTCGAGCCCGTCAATATATCAAGTTGAATCCACATTTACTCAAAAGCTTAAGACAATGAGTTATGGGTCAACTTGGGTATATTAACTACTCAGTACCATATCAAATCTTCGATGTGAAACTTCTCTAACACAACTCACACATGTATCCTAACATTTTGTGCCCCATTCCTGCTCCTAAACAATTCTAGTTGGCGTGAGAATGTCTTGCTCCTAAACAATAATTAGAGTTGAATTGACACAAATGCAAAAAGTTTAGGATTAAATGAGCACAATTGTAATATATTTATGATTTTTTTGACAATTTGTCCATTATACCTGGAACGTTCAACTATGTAGCTTTTGGACCAACAATTGTTGGATTGATTTCAATGACATTATTCAAAAATTTGATCATGTTTATCGTATGAGTTCCCTCAACGAAGAAAAAGGAGCATGCGACTACTTGATCTAAAGTTCATTTATCACATTATTAGAAGATTTTCTGTGACGCCCTGGAAATTCACCTTTTGTAAATCGTCTGAATTCGATATAAGGAATGGGATTGAATTTCAGTCAAAGCGAAATTTTTGGACTGTAAGGAATTAAGAGACGAATTTTGGATAATTTTCGAGATATCAGTCACTTTAGATTAGGCTCCATAATTCTTAGTTACCGCGAATTAGAACTCAAATCCTCGCGAGCCTAGCCTGTGAAATTACCGAAATGCCCTTCGTTTACTCGAGCCAAATTTCGTTCAGTCTCGAAAAGTGAATTTACCGAAACGTTCCTCAATTTCCATTGCAAGACAAAAATTCAAACTGAGGTGACTAGTGGGCCCCACCTTGGTCAAATCTTACCCACTAGTCAATTCCCCACACACCTATCCAATCAATCTCACCCACCCTCACGTGCTTCTCTCTCTCCCTCTTTCCCCCTCTCTTTTCTCTCTCGGCAGACTCTCTCCTTCCCTCCCTGTTCCTCACGCGACCACACCCCCCACACCCCCACATCGGATGCTCCTTCCTCCTCCTCACCCTCCACATTCGGTTTGTTTGTGCCACCACCACCGCCGAACGTTCTCCGCTCCTCCTCCAACCCGTCGCCACCTCGCCGACCCCAATCCGGCCGCCACGCGCCGCCGGAGAGCCCAAACAGAACCGTCGACCCCTTGCTCTATTTTGGTGGCCGCGAGCTGTCCGGGCTGCTCTAGCTCATACGGCTGCTCCCGACCACCATCCTTCACGTCGTAGTCGTTCCTTCATCCCTCAGCTCCCTCTCCGACTGTCGATAGCCGCTGCAGGGCCGCCGAGCCGCCGCGAGAGCCTGTGAGTTCTGTTTTAGAGCCGCGGCTGCTTCGGCCTCCTCCACTCGTCTCCGACCGCCTTCCGCCGGTCACCGACCACCACCAGCAACCCCTCTCAACCCCTTGCTGTTCCTTGGAGCTGTTGGAGGCCAGTTGCCGCCGGTAGAGCCCGAACCAGCCCTAGAACCGAGCCCCATGTTTCAGACTCGAGGAGTGCCGGCTTTGTGTGTGGATGTCTCCGTCGCCTCCGGCCATCGTCCGCCGCCCTAACCGGTCCCGAGGATCGTCCTCGACCTGTTGGTGAGTCTCGTAGCCTGCCCCGACCTTGTCTCCGTCTTTGGGGTCGAGGTTCCTCACAAAACAGCTTATTCTTCCCTTTTTTGGTGGCTGACCGGTTCTGTTTTACCTTAGCCGCGGGTCGCCGGAGCTCCACCGCCGCCGTCGACCTTTTGCTGGAGCTCCACGGCATGTCCTAGCCGCTGTGGGCTGTCGTCACCGCCGGAGCTCCACCGCCGCCATTGTCGTCACCGGATTCTGTCGTTGCCATTTCATTGTCGCCGTCCGTGTCGTGACCGCCCGAGCTAGATCAATTGGTGAGTTAACCCCTAATCCTTGGTTATGGCGCTAATTGCGCCTAGGATTAGTTAATTAGTCTGTTATGGCATTTGAGTAGAATAATCGCGGTCGGTTAAGATAGAAATCAGGTTTAGGGTAAACGGCCGCGATTAAGTAAGTTAGTCATGTTAACTAGGTCGTCTGTGGCTAGTTGATGATTAGAATTGATTGATTGGGCAATTGATTGCCATTGTTTGATCGCGAGTGAGCGATAGTTCAGAGCCGAGAGATTGATGAATAATTTAATGAAGTTGGAAGTAATCTTTGTCGTTTGATTAATTGAATTGGTTAATCGATCCAGTAATTGACTGCTTGAATGACTGTAGTGGATTGGTTGTTAAGTGATATGATCGTGATTTGATGTGTTCATCGTCCGTGTTAGACGCAAGCCTAGTTGTGAGATTGCGCATTCATATGACTTGTGTGGAATCAAACTGCATGATTTAGCATGAAAATGGCCTTGGGCCAAGTCTTTGAGCACGTCTGTATGAGCATCCGACTTAAATCAAAGATGATACAATTGATTGATTATCGGATGAGATGTGTGGTCATATGATGGACGATGAAATTCCTGCCATGGTCCTGACAAGAATGTACCGTGACAATCGGAAGAATACAACTTGTCGGAAGCACGTCATTCTATGTTATCAGTTTGATGGATGCCGATCGCAGCTTATGATGGACCGAAGCCCGGAAGGGATTCTTGGTAGTCCTGTGTCGTGATAGTCGGATAACCCATGGACTACTGGATGCAGTCGCCGGAAGTAAGGGATGTTTCCTGGCGCCGCCAGAAGAGTACCAACTGACTAGTGTACTAGGCACCAACTGACTAGTGTGCCGGGCTGACATGCCCAAATTCTCGGGCTGACATGCCTAGGGCTGACATGCCCTATCTCTTAATAAATGGACTACGTACGACGTCATGTATGTCATACTGATGTGATGCTTGCCATGATTGGGCTACTTGACTGCCACGTCATATCACCGTGATGCTTGCCTTGACTGGGCTGTTTGACTGCCATGTCGATTAATGTGATGCTTGCTTTGGTTGGACTGTTCGACTGTCATGTCGTGTCTGCATCACATCTTGTGTGGCTTCCTGGCGGGGTAAGTTGCATATGGTTGGATATCTGTGCTTGTTGACATGTCATATATGTTTGATAGGATATCCTGGGTGAATCAACGTCCTACCCGAGCTTAGGCGTTGACTTCACTGAGATTTCTTTCTCACCCCGTCGTGGGACAACATTTTCAGGTCCCAAGTGATATAGCCTCGTGAATACCAAGGCGTGGACCTATCGGAGTAGCCTTGGAGGTCGTGTTAGACCGAACCTGATAGTCTGGGAGTTGTAGACCAGAAGCCGAAGAATGGCTTGTGACTTTAGTTTAAACGAGATAGTTAAATAAGGGGTTGATTTTGTGAACTATTGTAATTTGATTGGTATGACTAGTTGTATAACTATCCCTTCCTTTTTGATTTGATGTTAGGAGTGCACGTTTCCGCATGTGTAATCAAATATAAAATAAATGGGTCGATAACGTGCTTGGGGCGTTATCTAGTATGACTTGAGGCATTTTGGTAGGGATGGTGCGTGCTCGAGGATCGGGGCGTGACATCCCCGCCCAAGGTGGTATCAGAGCAAGGTCAGCCTGATCCATTTGGACATTTGCTTGGAGTGATAAGAAGCGTGGGAATTGGGATAGTTAGTAGGACTAAAAACCACGTGCATGTGATTGTTGCTTAATTTTTAAGGCTGTATGTCTGAACCCTCGTTTGTTTTACTTTGGGGTGTGGAGGACCTCGTATAGTACCTGCTGTGAGTGTAGTTTGTGAAATTGTTAGGGTTGAGTTTGGAACCGTAGAGAACGGTCTTTAGGATCCCTATGTCGCCAATGAATGCCCGACGTATGATACTTCAAGAGTAAGTCAATTGTCAGAGGTCATGGAAGGATGATGGATCCGAATACAATGACAATTTTGGCTATGGTGTTATAATGGATCTGGATTATCTTGGAGCTATGATAGATGGTTGTAACAAGGCGATCTAGCTGGCCCTGTTGGATGGGGTTAGTTGTGTGTTTGGTGATGAGTAAGGAAGAGCCATGATTTTGTTAGTCTCATTGCTTGAGGTGATTACAACACTAAAGGATGTTGTCAAGGTTTCCTGATGTCTGTGATTGATATTCCTGTTGAGAAACCTGGAACGGAAGGTATCGCTATTGTGTGTAGATTTTCGGATGCCTATCCATAATAGTCACCAAAGTATTGCCAGAAAGTAAAGTAGAATCCATGCTAGCGCTGGCCCTTGAGATGGAGTCGATCTCTAAGGCACCATCTAGAATGGCATTGTCGAAACTGAAGAAACTTAGGGTTCAGATGTGGTAGTTATTGGATAAAGAGTTCACTGCCCTAGTGCATTGCCTTGGAGAACTCCTGTGTTAATAGTTAAGGAGAAAAGACGAATCATGAAGGTTGTACATTGACTACAAACCGTTTACCAGGTGGTGATCTGGGACAAGTACCCAATGTCAAGAGTGAATGATTGGTTTGACCAATCGTAAGGGCTTTGATATTCTCGAAGATCGATGTAAGAGCAAGATATCAGCAGTTGAGGATTTTGATGAGGACCCATGGAAAGCATAAATTGCTTGATAGGCTTAGTAGGTACAAATTGTGGTTAACTCGTTTAGTCATCTATTCATATGGTTGTTGGCGAATAGCATTCAGTGGACTCGGCCAAGACCGACGTAGTCATGGATTTGGCAAGTCGTCAATAGTGACGGAAGTTTGAAGTTTCTTACTATTGACGGACTATTATAACGTTCCGTGGAAAAGTCCTCCGTAGTATTTAAATCCTGGACGCGAATGACGAATAAGGATGATGAGTCAAAATTGGGAAAAGGGTCTCATTGTTATGACAGACTCATAAAAATTGATCTGGGAATAGATGATTGATAATTGTGGATTAGAGATCTAAAGTTGTGTGGCATATTTGTCATTAAGCTGTTAAACCTATGAACGACCTTGATTGGTGAGAAAAGAACCATAGAATGGCGGACGACGAACATTTGGGCTAATGGTCATTGTGACTGAAGGCATGTGGGAATGGTTTGGGTTGCGATCTAACTTGAGGTGGTTGATCGATCCTAGGGAATCTGATGCACCTAGGACCAGCAGACAGAATCAGTCAACGACATCGGATTGAGCTCAAATTCGGTCGGTTGAAGCGAAACGGCCGTCTGATCAATACTCGGTGCCGTTGGCATTGGATTTTGGAAATTCGGGGTCGTGAGCATTTTTCTATTTTTAGGCAATTTTATAATTTAATGGTATTTTTGTAATTTTTGCGTTATCTTTTGTCATTAGGGTTGACACCTATATAAGGTCGTCTTTAGGGTTTTGATGACAGATTATTGAATATTGAGAATATTACGATTGATATCGTTTCTGAGAGAACAGCGATTGTTCCTCATTCTATCGATTTTGTTCTTCATCGCCTTCTTTCTATTGCGTTTCGGCATCATTTGGTATCAGAGCACAGGTTGCTTCGAACCGATGGCTGAACAAAATCGATGTGGTCGAAGACAGCGTGCTCGTGGAGGCCGGGAGCGTGGAGTCGTTCCTGATGCAGATAAATAGCCGCGTCTGAGAAACCTGCGAGACATAGAAAAGGAAGAGCTGAGAAGACAACTTCAGGATTTGGATCGACAACTTGCGTGGGTGCAAAAAAGGCGAATCCGGTATTTGGAGCGACGACTTGCGCTGGCGGGGTTGTACTTTCCATCCAAAAAAAATCCAATCGTTGATGAATATCCGATCGTCGATGAATATCCGATCGTCGATGAATATCCGATTGTCGATGAACATCCGATCGTCGATGAAAATCCGATCGTCGATGTAGATCCAATCTTTGATCAAGAACCCATCTTTGATCAAGATCCAATTTTTTATATAGATCCGGTTTATGAAAATCCAATCTACGATGAATCTGATGAAGAACAAGAGGATGCGGATCCAGTCATGACGGTAGAACCCGTTGTGTCAGTGAAGGGAGGTGAGGTCGCCCTTGGCAACGTCCCCCAGGCGGCGGTGTGGATGCTGGCGTGGGAGGTAGACGATTGGGATTTCGTCGTGTTCGAGGAGATGGCCGATTTGATTCTTGAAGATGTGCAGAAAGCCGATGTTTCGAGGAGTACTGAGGATCAAGGTAATTTTGTTCCTGAAAGTGATGATTTTGATGGCGATGGTTTTATCACTGTGGATGGGTCGGTTGTGGTTTATAGTGAGGCGCTGAATTCAAAATCGTATAATTTCATGCTGGATATATTGGGTGCGAATAAATTTATCTATGACTTCTGGGGTTTGTTCAAGACTGGCTTAATGTCTATTAATAAGCAAAAACTTGCCAAGAAGGATGGTGCACAGATTGATCCCAGTCGAGATATAGAAAACTTGTGGGAGTTTTATCAACGCTGGAAGAGGCGGTATAGAGTGGATGATATGCAGAGGAAAGAACAAAGATTGCTCACATTTGGGTGCTATAGTCCTAATTTTGGACTGGTGGAACCGTGGGATTTGCCAGAATCACAGGTTTCAGATGTTGTTCCAATTGCGTGCCGTGTTGCAGTAGATGCTGGAATTCGCTTGGTTTGTGTCACCAACTTCAGTTGGGACTTTATCTATGCGGAATACGTAATGGCTGCAGGAAATCATCATCGTAAGATAGTTTGGCAAATAGCAGAAGACTATTCGCATTGTGAATTCTTAATCTGGTTGCCTGGATATTGCCCAATGCCCGCTTTCCGTGACTTTATAGATCTACCATTGGTTGTCAGAAGGTTGCACAAATTTCGTATGGAGCTGAGGAAGGAAATTGGAATTGGGGATGTGGTGAAGCTAGTTATCCTCAATTTTGGCGGACAGCCATCAGGTTGGAAGTTGGAGGAAAAGTACTTGCCTCCTGGTTGGTTGGGCCTGGTTTGTGGTGCATCTGAGAGTGAGAACCTTCCACCAAACTTTGTAAAGCTTGCTAGGGATGCATACACACCTGATGTCATTGCAGCCTCTAATTGTACGCTTAAAAAAATTGGATATGGTACTATCAGTGAGTTTTTAGCATACAAGCGTCCATTTGTATTTGTGTGGCGTGATTACTTCAATGAAGAACCATTATTGAGGAATATGTTGGAGTACTATCAAGCTGGAGTAGAGATGATTAGGAGAGACTTACTCACTGGCCATTGGAAACCTTACCTTGAACATGCGATCAGTCTGCAACCATGCTATGAAGGAGGCATTAATGGTGGCGAGGTAGCAGCTTACATTTTGCAGGAGACAGCCGCTGGGAGAAATTATGCGTCAGATAAATTTAGCGGGGTAAGAAGACTGCGTGATGCTATAGTTCTTGGGTATCAACAGCAAAGAAAGGCCAGTTGTCAGAGGAACTGGAAGTACCGGAGGAGATTGTTGTCAAGAAGAACCAGATTCGAGGACGAATCTTTTTTCTAGCAAGGGAGGATGATGCACCTAGGACCAGCAGACAGAATCAGTCAACGACATCGGATTGAGCTCAAATTCGGTCGGTTGAAGCGAAACGGCCGTCTGATCAATACTCGGTGCCGTTGGCATTGGATTTTGGCAATTCGGGGTCGTTTAGATGGATTTCTGAGCATTTTTCTATTTTTAGGCAATTTTATAATTTAATGGTATTTTTGTAATTTTTGCGTTATCTTTTGTCATTAGGGTTGACACCTATATAAGGTCGTCTTTAGGGTTTTGATGACAGATTATTGAATATTGAGAATATTACGATTGATATCGTTTCTGAGAGAACAGCGATTGTTCCTCATTCTATCGATTTTGTTCTTCATCGCCTTCTTTCTATTGCGTTTCGGCATCAGAATCGGTATCTGAAATGTATTAACCTCTTGGAGAGTCTGAAAATTCAAAGCGAAAAATATTCTAGAAAGTGCATAATATTGTATTTGGAGTAGCTGATGAAAGATTACGAGATATTCGAGAGGTCACCATATAAGCAATGCTTCGAAGTTTGGTGGTATTGATAAGAGGTTATGGTGCCTCTGAATGGGAGTCAAAATGGTCTCGTGCTATATGACTAGAGAGGCCTAAGGACGATTGGAGATTCATATGAGCTAGATGACTAGAGACTCAATAAGATCATGGTAGAATGCGCCGTTTGAGAACTATTATCAAAGAAACCTAAGGCAATACGTGGAGTAAAGACTAGAAGAAACGAACAAGGAAGTTCGTGTGGACAAGCTAAAGATGAATGGCGTAGTGAGAGTCGCCAGATGATTGCATGAATTCTTGAGATCTATGAGGACCCAAAATAAGATTAAGATTATGAGATGTGGCATTAAGGAAGACTAGTTACCAGAGTGCGCGTCGGAAGCATGGTTATTGCCATATAGTCTCTTGGAGTAACGACAGTAAGAGTCCTATTTTTGGATTAAACGGAAAGCCTACCTGAACCCACAACAGTAACTACAGTATTAGTCCGGATAGTATGAGAAGGGTACCAAGACTTGAGGTGAGGTTGCTAAGGAATTGATAAAAAGGCTGGTACGACCGAGTAATAGTGAAGAGTTCAGTCATGGATAAGTCCAAGTGCAGTACTACAGGCCTAGTAAATAGATGTTGTCATCAAGGATTTTGGAGTCAAGGATAGGAGTATATCACCATGGACGTGTGATAGGATTGTAAGGAACCAAGAGGGAAATAACTCATTTCGAAAAACAGTAAGACAGTAACCAGATTGATAAGGTATGCTCATGTTTTGACAATGTGAAGAGATTTCATTGGGTATGAGTGCGACGCCCAAGACTTAGAACCGACCCAAGTGTGGCACTCGAGCGATTCAAGAAACAATAACCAAGGATTGATGAGGCCACTGAAAGTTTAGAAGTCGCCTTCGACACGGACTATGGCCTGACTTGTCAGTCGACTGTGCTGATTGAGGTTCGACTGTGTGGCGATCTGAAATCAAGCATGGATCGATTGGGACTGATCTTGCTCAGCCGTAAGTCGACCACGGAATTACCCTGACGTGCACCAGGGATTGATTCGTGGCATGATTTGCGAGCTGGCAATGATCGACAATCAGGATGGCCATGGACCCAATGAGGGATGACTTCTACTAGAACCCCGTACCAACCGCGCACTAGTCAAAGGTCTGATCACCCTAAGCCGTGTGACGTGTTGTTGGAAGAATACGAGTCGAGACGAACTGATCCTGCATCAATTTGAATTGGTCATGAGAGGTGATCTCGATAGTGTTCAAGTGCACCATCGGTCTAGGAACGGGTGATTCCAACCCTAGATCGAGATATTTGAGGTGGTCCTCGACTTCGCCAATCACTCGTGAGCTGACCCTGTTCGACAGAATGGATGGCGTGATCCTTAGTTGAATTTGGTGCCTAAGGTCAGCAACTCTTAAGATGTTTCAATAGTTGACAATTGGCGATTCCAAAGCATGGAGCAATGATGAAGAGGCAGAGCATTAGTCGACCCTGTCCGTTTAAATAGAATGCCCAAATTGCCATTAGCGGCAGTCGTGATTGGCATCTGTGGAACAAGAGGAGAAGCAGTGATAAACTCTGCTCATTGGAAGTTAAGAGATGGTCGATTGATATGTACAGATGGATAATTTTCGTGGTTACTATGTCAACCAACAGCTGGATTGGAAGTGAGTTTATATGGTCATAAGTTGGGTTAAATCTTGATGTTGGATGAACTAGACTGTTTAAATGAATTGTTGATATGAAGTTGTGCCAGGTTGGTAATCGAAGATCATGAGTATGAGCCCGAATTGGGTTCGGTAGTGGCGCTGTGATTCTTGTGCACCGACGTGAAATAGTGATTACTATGATTGAGTGAAGCCGACGAGCAATGAGGATGTTCAGAGTTGTCAGTCTCCTTATCCTTTTAGGAGGATTGTCGTGGCGTAATTTTGAGGGAATATTTCGTAAGGCATGCAGAACGCCAATGATTTTGGACGAAGTGGGTCAAAGGAAGATCACCAGTCCTGAGTTAGTCGAATAGCCAATTAAAGCTGTCAAGATCACCAGAGATAGGCTGAGGATAGCTCGGAGCCGTTAGAAGAGATACGTCGATAGGAGGCGTAGACTTTTGGACGGTCATGCCTTTTTAAAGTGTCACCTATGAGAGTGACATCTTGTTTTGATGAGAAAGGAAAGCTGAACACAAGGTGCATTACACCTTTTGAAATTTCGAAGCAGATTAGAAATTCGATTAGTGTCTTGTGTTGCCACCGAGGCTTGCTTAGCGACGTAACGCTTCTCACGTGTCAACGGGGAGAAAGTACGAGCCGGATTCCGCTTGTAGACTGAGTGATGAAGAGATTGAACTATATGGACGAGCATAGAACATGGAACGTTCAGTTCGATCAGGTATAGAAAAGAGCAAGTCCTCCGGAGCGAGACAATCCCATTAGTTAAGGAGGTTTGGCAACGTCAAGGAACAGAAGGAGCTACGTGGGGAAAATGAAAGAGTGTTGAAGGCTAGTTACCCTTGTCTGTTTGAGTAAGTTTTGACTGTACTGTAATTTCGGGGATGAAATTTCCTAAGGTGGGGAGAGTTGTGACGCCTTGGAAATTCACCTTTTGTAAATCGTCTGAATTCGATATAAGGAATGTGATTGAATTTCAGTCGAAGAGAAATTTTTGGACTGCAAGGAATTAGAGACGAATTTTGGATAATTTTCGAGATATCAGTTGGTTTAGATTAGGCTCTGTAATTCTTAGTTACCGCGAATTAGGACTCAAATCCTCGCGAGCCTAGCCTGTGAAATTACCAAAATGCCCTTCGTTTACTCGAGCCAAATTTCGTTCAGTCTCGAAAAGTGAATTTACCGAAACGTTCCTCAATTTTCCACTGCAAGACAAAAATTCAAATTGAGGTGACTAGTGGGCCCCACCTTGGTCAAATCTTACCCACTAGTCAATTCCCCACCCACCCATCCAATCAATCTCACCCACCCTCACGTGCTTCTCTCTATCCCTCTTTCCCCCTCTCTTTTCTCTCTCGGCAAACTCTCTCCTTCCCTCCCTGTTCCTCGCGCGACCGCACCCTCCACACCGAATGCTCCTTCCTCCTCCTCACCCTCCATCTTCGGTTTGTTTGCGCCACCACCACCACCGAACGTCCTCCGCTCCTCCACCCACCCGGCGCCACCTCTCCGACCCAAGTCCGGTCGCCACGCTCCGCCGGAGAGCCCAAACAGAACCGTCGACCCCTTGCTCTGTTTTGGTGGCCGTGAGCTGTCCGGGCTGCACTAGCTCATGCGGCTGCTCCTGACCACCAACCTCCACGTCGTAGTCGTTCCTTCATCCCTCAGCTCCCTCTCCGACTGTCGACAGCTGCTGCAGAGCCGCCGAGCCGCCGCGAGAGCCTGCGAGTTCTGTTCGGTGCTCTGTTTTAGAGCCGCGGCTGCTTCGGCCTCCTCCGCTCGTCTCCGACCGCCTTCCGTCGGTCACCGACCACCACCAACAACCCCTCTCGACCCCTTGCTGTTCCTTGGAGCTGTTGGAGGCCAGTTGCCGCCGGTAGAGCCCGAACCAGTCCTAGAACCGAGCCCCCGTTTCAGACCCGAGGAGTACCGGCTCTGTGCGTGGACGTCTCCGTCGCCTCCGGTCGTCGTCTGCCGCCCTACGCCGGTCCCGAGGATCATCCTCGACCTGTTGGTGAGTCCCGTAGCCTGCCCCGACCTTGTCTTCGTCTTTAGGGTCGAGGTTCCTCATGAAACAGCTTATTCTTCCCTTTTTTGGTGGCTGACCGGTGTCGCGACCCGTCCGAAAGCGGACGCGGCTAATGGATTACCGATCGCGGGTCTTGGATCGGCGCGGACCCTCCCAGGCCCATACCAAATCGCGGCGGGAGTATTTTAGAAGGATTCGACGATAAGAGTCGATCGCTTTCGACCTTCAGTGTGGTCGTGGTGGCATGTGCAACTTGTGCGTGCATTTGGAGTCGCCACCGGTCTTTATTGGAGGGTAGACCGGAAACCTTACTGACCGATTGGGAGAGGTCGATCAGTTCTGCGGAACCAGAGATTTTGGGTTCGGGGACTTGGTTACGTCGGTGTCATTACCAACGCCCTTTCGGTACCTAACGCGAGTGATTTTCCTAGCTAAGAGTCCATGCAGATGAATGGGGTACGAGTCCTAAATCTGGGAGTTCATGCAGATAGGAAGGATTATCCTAGCAATCCCAATCAATAATAGAGTGCACAAATCAATGAATTCAAATGTACAAGTAAATCACATGGCATTCCTAATAAGGCCATATTGGCCTAGAGAAGCATCAATCAAGTTTATGAATGATTTAGACATGATTTTGCCCATCAGGGGGGGCAAAATCGTAATTTTGGGATCAAAAGGGACGATTTGCCCTAAAAGGGTAAAGTCGTCATTTCGGAATGAATCCGGAGTAAAACAATGTAAAAAAAAAAGGTTTGGTCACTCAATTGACCCATTTCCTATTTTTTTTTTGGCAATTTTATGATTTTCTGGAATTTTAGAAATCGATTTACTATTCTGAGGGTAAAATCGTCATTTACTAAAAAATGAAAATGAAATGTGGAAATCTTAGATGTAAGGTTTAGCCACCCATCTGACCCATCACCAAATTCTAAGCAATTTCCATAAGTCATCGGAATATCAAAGACGATTTACCCTTTGAGGGGTAAAATCATCATTTTGGATTAAATGAGAGAAAAATACCAAAAATGGCAATTTTTGGTATTTTTAGCTTTGGGAATTTTTTAGAATTTTATGCAATCTTTCTCAATTTTTTAAAGTTTTTCTTTAATTTTCCATTTTTTTGGTATTTTCTGAATTTTTAATTTTTAATTTTTTTTTATTTTCGACAAATATTTTAATAAAAAAAAGCATATCTTTGACCATAGACAACACTCAACCAGATAAATAAGCTAACCACTAGACTGAAATAAATACATGCAAATCAAGTCTATAATGGCAATATTAAAAAAAAATAACTTTCATATATGGATCAGGTACGCAGAATATACTTGATGGACACCGATCTTCAATCGCTCAGCCCCGGTATGCGACCGTTACAAACTCCGGCGGTCGGTATCGAGTCGGATACGGTACCGACGACGAATAAAGCTTTAAAATGATGGCGACCCTCGAAAGTCTTTAAGCACGAACTTTGGACTCGTCTCGGAAACTTGGCCCATGGCTTGGCCGCTCGGCCCGGAATCTTGGCTCACTTGGCCTACGAACTCAGCCCATGGGCCCGGCTACACGGGCGCAGGATCTCGGCCAAGGCCGAGGAAGATCGGCACACAGGCCAGGCATACGGCCCAGGAAACTGGCACACGGGCCAGGCTCACGGCCCACTTTGGTTGGCACACGGGCAAGACATAGGACCGAACAAGGCAAAGAACACTTCTTCGCATTGTCCCATGCTTCCCCAGTGTTGGATGCCGAAATTGCAATCTGAACACCAGAAACAAGAGAGCCAGCCAAAACACCATACAGTGTCTCCACACCGAAGAAGGTCCCAACAATAAGTGGCGTAAGCATGACAAGAGCAGCAGGTGGGATCATTGAGAGATGCATCAGTTGACGCATCTAGCATAGTCAGGCTTTGCATGACCCTCCATGAGCCCTGGAATGCTGTTAAACTGCCTGCGGACCTCCTCAACCATCTTCAATGCTGCACTTCCCGCACTTCCCACACTTCATAAGGAAGCATGGCACCCACGAGCAAACCGATGAAGAGCTCAGGACATCAACGATAGAAATTGCTGCACGACTCACAAATGCACCAAACAGAGCGATAGACACTAGAGCAGCGATCCAATGGCGAATCCCTTTCCAATGGCAGCAGTTGTATTGCCAGCAGCATCAGGGGCATCAGTTCTCTCACGAATCTGTTAATCATGCCAACCGTCTCAGCAATGGTGAAAAGTCTGGAGCAGTTGAAGGAGGTATGGACAATGCGCATTTGGTGGCAGAAGAGGCGGACACTTTGCAAGCGGCGGGGAGAGACATGGCCTTGGTGACATTGAGCACGACGCCGAGCTGGGCACTGCTCTTGAAGGCCTCGCAGATGCACTCGGCGTCGGCCTTCAAGACGGTGAGCCCAGCACAGCAAATCCCTCCGGCTATCGGTGGGGCTCTCGTTGGAGACGAAGGACAAGCAGTCGGCCATGGTCAGCACGAGGCTCGAGCAGTCGACGGCCGGCGCCGGGGCGTGTGGGACGAGGCACCGTGGGCGGAGTCGGCGGCCCAAACGGCGAGCGCGAGGAGGAGGAGAGAGATCTGCGTGGCTTTCATATCTCCTCTGTAGACTCGGTGAGGGTGCAAGAAGAAAGAAGCGAGCGACGTGCGAGGACCGACGGAACGGGGAGAGCCCGAGAGATATGGTGGTGTCGGAGAAGAGCTCGGCGACGGTCAGTGGTGGCAGGCCAAGGTGAAGTCGCCGGTCTCTTTTTTTTTTTTTTCGTCCCCAGATCCTCGAGGAAGAAGATCCCCTCTCCGCGTGTGTCCAACTCTCAAAAATATATCAGACCATCTCTTCTTCCCTTCTTTTTTAATGTTTCTTTTCTTCATGCACTCCACCCAATCCCACGAGCATTCTCCCTTGTCTCCTCTTTTGTTCATTTTACTATTTTAATGCCCTTAGCCCTTTTGACCGCACCACTCAAAATCCCTTAATGGAATCCAATTGTGGATGGCCTTTTATATTATTCTGCTATTATTTTATTTATTATTACTTACCGTTGTCTTTCGGGAGATGCCACGAATCGTATATTTACTTTCCAAATTGGTATATAGCACTAGCAAAAAATAAATTTTTCAGAAATGAATAAATAATAATAAAAAAAAAATATCAGAATTGAGGTGTCAACAGCTGCCCCTCTTTGAGAGGAATCTCGTTAGAGGTTTCTTTCAAAGATAAGATGGCACCTGATTCCTAACCGACTCAACTGAGAAAAATGAGAGAAGAAATGCTATGACATCGAATCCTTAAGGCTCTTAATAAAAACTCAAATTAATCCCCTATTTATTCCAACAATTTGAATATGGGCTGGGATGAGATAGGCTTACCTGAAGCTCACCTGCCGGATGCTGCCGGTTGCGACAACTTTCAAAAAGATGCCTAGGACTCGTCATTCAGACAATCCTAGGGAGATTAAGCTCTGACCTATACGGTAGGTCATACCATTATGGAACTCCTAACTGGTAGGAACCTAAAGAAGGCGCATCCCATTTGGGATTTGCCAAGGATTTTGATCCGTATGGTGGATCGGACCATTGAGTTGACCAGTTAAGTGACTTTTACTATTGGGTTGACCCTTCAGGCGGTTTCTACCGTTGTGTTGACCCTTCAGGCGGTTTCTACCATTGGTTGACCCTTCAGGCGGTTTCTACCATGAATTGACCCTTCAGGCGGTTTCTACCTTGAGCTGACCCTTCAGGCGGTATCTACCTTGTGTTGACCCTTCAGGCGGTATATACCTTTGGTTTGACCCTTCAGGCGGTTTCTACCTTGTGTTGACCCTTCAGGCGGTATCTACCTTTGGTTTGACCCTTCAGGCGGTTTCTACCATTGGTTTGACCCTTCAGGCAGTTTCTACCTTGTGTTGACCCTTCAGGCGGTATCTACCTTTGGTTTGACCCTTCAGGCGGTTTCTACCATTGATTTGACCCTTCAGGCGGTTTCTACCATGAGCTGACCCTTCAGGCGGTATCTACCTTGTGTTGACCCTTCAGGCGGTATCTACCTTTGGTTTGACCCTTCAGGCGGTTTCTACCATTGATTTGACCCTTCAGGCGGTTTCTATCATTAATTTGCTTTGAAAAGGGGTCTCATGACGAGGGTTCTCCACGTCCGATGAGACTGCTTGAGTCTGTTGAGGCGACATTCTGGGAGCTGGGTTCTTCAGGTATCCTGCAGAAGTTTGAGCCTGAAAGAATTTTCTTCACCAAGAAAACGTTAGTAATCTTTGGAAAGACCACAGCTGTCCATTTGACAAAACCGTATTACTTAAGTTTTAATTATGAAATGTGCATTTTGATGCCGAAGGCTATCCAAAACATTCTTGCAACATGCAAATGTGATCACAAATCTCTTGCACGGAAAATCTGGATCAAACAATTTGAAATTTCCAAAAAGAGTTTGTTCAAAACATCTATTGGAGAATTTCTCATCCAAGAGGGCTCCTCACCGCTTTGTGATAATGGTCTTTTGTAATGAATGTGCTCAACTTCCTACTAACCTGTGCCTAGGTTTTAGGATCATTCGCAGCGCATACATTTTGATCGGTCGGGAGGTCTTCCACGGGACCGTAATGTTGGGCTTGGATATTGGTTTTCAAGGGGGACCCGCTTTGGAGTCGAGGTCATTGAATGAAAGTCTTCATCATCTGCTCCGGGTTTACAAGTCAAGAACCCTGCAAAATGAGAAAGAAATAGTCTTGCTCGTACCTCTTCGAGCTAAGCTATATGTTAACCCAAGTGTCTTAGTCAGAGAAGACTGTTTCGGGGTTGTAACATTGGTAGGATTGGGGACCGAAACAAGCTTATTTTTGGCTCAGAATTTATGAGGAGATTGACATTGGTGATCATTGCAGATTTGACACCTGTCCTTTCCTTTCTGCATCTTTAGTCTTTGAGGTGCGCAACTGATTTTGAGGTGTACACCAACTCTTTAGAGAGCCCCTCTTGTTGCATTCAGAGAACGAGAACTCTCTCTGTGTCTTTGTTCTGCGCTCGGCACCATTTGGGGAGCAATCCTTTTGGATTTGGCTCCTTCAGGGATTTCTTCTTTTCCCATCCGGCTTCATTGTGGATCAATCAAACAACTTACACGAGCATCGGCCTTGCTTTTACCAGGCACTTTGCTTTTTCTCGATGCCGTGGATTTTTCTCATTCACTTTTGAAATCCCATTTTTTTTTCTTCATGGGATCGTGTTAGACATATAGTCTAAACATGCTTTAAATATCAGTCCGGGATTTCTCTTTCGTAATCCTTGAGTCTTGAACTCTTCCATTTTTGAAGTGGTGCGGCATCCGTCTTGGAATGATCACCAATGGGTTCATGAAACGAATTTGCAGGCTCAACTTGGCTATGCAAAGGATATAGTGTGTGGGATAGAGAAATGGATGCTTCTCGTCATCCTATGGCACTTGGATTACCATATAAACAACACACAAAGATTGATGTTAGTCCGAGCAAGAAAATTTCTAGCCATTTACTCCTGATGCCGCTGGACTCACATCCATTTTGCCCCGATGTAGGGTGGTTCTTGACAGGGTTAAGAATGAAAACCGCCGTTCGAATGGGTTGCCAACGGTCACCTGTAGTGTTTATGATATGAAACGAACGCCTCCGTCGTCCCAATCCATGTAATCGCTGCAAATGGTCCCTACCTCCGTAGGTCCAGATTTTACTATTTGATTCGCTCCACTCATCTCTCAAGTGTATGTAGGATGTGTTTGGATTTGAGCTTGCCTCTTTTTTGAGGAAACATCCTTTCGAATGGTTTGAAAAATAATCATGTTTTGGAAAAATTCATTTTCTTTTCTCCAAAATTTATCCGTCGAGGGGATTTTGTGATGTACCGTGCATGTTCTATTCATGCTTCAGGTAACCTCCCGATTTAAATCATGAATATCGATGCATTGGAAAATCTTTATGCCGGCTGAAAGGATTCTGACATTTTTTTTATCTCCAGCTAACTGGGAAAAAGGATACTTACCTGTCCGTCGCAGCCGCGGATCCCTGCAAATGTAAAAGAAGCATATCATTGTATGCTCACGAATTTTCCAAAAACCGAAACGATACATCCTACCCTTGGTCATGTACTCTAACGAGTAGTACATGGGATGTAAGCACTTGTTCGTCTGCAAGGCGACTCCCCTGTCAAGGATAAACAATAAGTGTTAATTCATGTTCCCAAATTCAAGACAAATTGGGGCGATACAACTTTACTCTTGATTTTCATCCCATTCTGATGTTGCGTATTGATATGAACAACATCTATCAAATCCACCTATCCATGCTTGGAGTGTTTGTAACATCAATGGTTCATCTGCCCCCAGCTGGGCAGCGTCTGTTCTGCTATTTGAACGCATGACTCCTTAAGTGATTTATCCATGTTTATCATCTGAGAAGGAAAAGAAAGAAGACATGATTTCGGTATCCGATTGGAGATCGTTTAGGAACGATACATCGTTGTACCAAATGGGTGGCTTCGCGGCCAGACGTATTTCGTACTGAAGGGGTAGATCCCATTATGCTCCGCGGTTGATAGTCATTGTTCATGGAACTTGCTCCACGGATTAAGTGACTAATCCACGGCCCTCGGCTTGAAGATGCTCAAAGGGTGATGTTGACACTCACGCGCAATTAGTTCTAGATATTAATGAAAGATGTTCCCGTGGGAACCTTACAGTGCGATCAACAACATATTCAATAGAAGTATTCAACCCCTTTTCTCTAAGCATTTTTCATCGAGTAGCCATGCCTTGCATCAGACGTTTGATCACCGGCTTTGCGTCACCACTGCGATGGTCCTCCGGCTCCAAATTGATCGAGCCAAAGATTGAACTCATCGCCAAGGAAATTGCTCGAGTCTTCGAGCCATTGATGTTCAAGTTGGGTATCAACGATTGTTGGGGGCAGATTTCTTTCATTGCCTTCGTTGTGAGGGACTGGAGTCTTTGAGTTGGAACCTTCATCATTGCCCTGTTGGGGTTGAGACATACATTCCTGAAGAGTGTTGATCCAAGTGTCCAACTCCTCATCAAGGAAATCACCTGTTCTTTCTAGCCCTTGGTGCCCAGATTGGGTGTCGTCAACTGCAGGCGATGGATTCCTCTCCTTGCTCTCGTCATGAGCAATTTGACGCCTCGAATTGGAACTTCCTCCAATGACCGGCAGGTTTATATGTGCACTCTCTACCAATGCCAGATCTGCTTCAGGGACAGCATTAATGACCGATTCGCGCTCAAACTGAGGAATCCCTATGTGCTGGAACTGTGGTATATATTCTTGAAGAGTATTGAGATAGCTCGGCGGAGCATTCTGATTTGGGTTAGAGGAATCGCTGACACGACTGCTGGTCCCGTCATTGCTGAAACACGGTTGGGTGCTCTTGGCTCCCCAATCATCATGGTTGTAACTCTGCCCAGCACTTGAGCTCCAACCGGCTTTATGATGGTTTAACGCTATCCTTCCATCCTTTAGCAATCTCCTATAGTACTTGAGGTGAGACTCAACGTTAATTCTAGAGAGCCCTGGCACGTTCATAATCTCGAGTACGCGTAGTGGGCTAGCCGAATCAACTCCCAGCTCTCGAATTGCATCAACAAACTTGGTGTGAAGTTCATAGGTCCAGTAAAACCTTGTTCTCTTATCACCCAAAATATCGTCAATACTTCGGTAGCTATTCTCTACGGGATCTAGTCGCTTCAAAAGTTGTCCAGGGAGGGACTCACCGACTTTGGATTGGCTGGCTGCGACAGCGAGTCCGTCATTGAGAGAACTCCACCTGTGATGATTCATATCCCATTTCTCAGAGGATATTGGTGTTGACTCTATGGTGTTGACCTGCTCATGCAGATCTCCGACGGTATCTGGCTGTGTCGGAAAATGATGTGGAGAATACGGTAACAGCTGAGCGTTATTCGTCAATAGGGATGGTTCATCGAGGAACACCTCGCCGAGGACAACATGATTACCACAATTAAGGCATGCGGCCTTGGTCAGAGCTTCCTTATATCTCGCGCTTTCAGCTCGAAGCTTCTCATTCTCCTCCTTCAGGGCCAGTAACTCATGGTCTGCGTGTTGCTGTTTCACCCGGGTTCGTTTGTTGGCGAACCAAAACTTGACCTTCGAAAGCTCCAATCCTAACTTTCGGCTCAACTCAATTTTCTGTTGTGTGCTTGGGGTGGAGCATTCATTGAAGAAAGCTTCGAGTTCTCGGATTTGGTCTGGAGTGTGGCGTTGCAGTTGCTTCCTTTTCCGGCTCCGGTCATCATTGTATACTCCTTCTTCGTAGCTGAAGCCTAGAATTTCATCACTGGAGGAGTCGGTCTCCATGGCCTTCTGGCAGGATTCAGCTCCAGGATCTTCAAAGTCTCCCAGCAGTTCGTGCTCAGAAATGTCCAGGTCGAGCGTTTCTAGCAGATGGGAATAGCTTTTAAACATGATGGATCGGAGTATCTCGGGCTGATCTAGTTCACTCAGCTTTCTCTATTCACTCTTACGTGTTTGCTCACTCTAGAAATTTTCTCAAGTGATTGTGCGTGTCCTAGAACCATCCTTCAGGCTGCATATGAAGGCCAGCAAGCAAGCGCTCCTCCCGAGACCCTGCAATTACTCCTCGTCTGTCTTCCCCTTTCTTTTTCCTCGTGATAGGATCACAAACTCTCTTGCATTGATTCGGTTTCATCGAGTATTGCGCTCGTCCCCTAGTTCAGTCTTCAAAGTGGTGGGTCTACAATCTTTCGGCGCCTTTTATGATTTGCTAGGCCCGAGAACGTGGGGAACAGCGGCGGATCCGCAATTAATGACTCAGTTTAATTCATTTAGCTCCATGGGAATTAACGCCATGACCTTCTCTCAAACCCTTTTCATCATTTAAACGAAAATGGTATTTTCCCTGTGCATGCTGTTACTCTTCATTTCAACATCTTGGGCGTTCGGTGAGGAATGAATTCGTGGCCACTCAAAATTTAACGACCGTCCCTGGTTTCAGATTTAATCCAACCAGGGATCATCGCGACTGAGCGTGACGATGTTCGTCGATAGCACTGGTTTTCACACATAATTAACTATAGTCATTAAAGAAAAATGTTCCCATAGGAACTTTACAATGGATAAAATGAGTGATCTACTCGTGAACATGTTCTTCTTTCTATGGGTGTTAGTAGTGACCGACCCATCGTGCCCCGAGTCAGGTGCTAGATCATGGCTGTCCAAGCATGCCAGCTTCCCACTGATTGAACAAGGCATCGAGCCCCTCATCAAAGAAATCGTCTGTCGTGGGTTGACCAGCGGCAGGCAGAGCACCAGCCGACTGCTGCTCGAATGGAGGAGTGCGCACTCGCTGTACTTGTGACACGCGCTCTTGAAAAGTGTTGAAATGGCCCGGAAGGACATTCTGATCAGCTTTCAATTTGCCGGGGGTCGGGTTGCTAGCTTGATTGACGCTTAGATTTGGCCGGGTATCTCTTGATGCCTGAGCATTACAATGGCGGTCGCCCCTAGCTTTTGAGCTCGAGACGGATTCCTCCCGGTTTAGCTCCGCTCGACGCTGTTTTAATCGCTTTCTGTAGGCAGCAAGGTGATTCCTGACCAGTTCCTTACTAAGCCCCGGTACATTCATGGCCTTAAATATGCGTGTCGGAGTTGCTGAATCGATCCCCATTTGGTGAACCACTGTTGACACCTGATTTTTAATTTCTTTTTACTTTGATCTTTATTTTAAAAAAAATTAATTAATTAAAAATAGCAAAAAAATCATAAAATTACAAAATCAACGTTGGAGGCCTTAGCCTAGCCTCAGGAACCAATTTTGAACAAAAAAAAATATATAAAAAATATTTATTTTTATATAGGCGATTGGATACCCAGCAGCTTCTACGAACTCCGTGAAGGCCTTTTGGGTCTTGGCCACCCTGAGCTTCGGCCCACCTACGATAACCGGCTTCACAGCTTTGTTGAGAAAATCTGCAGTTGCTTCGACTGTAGCTTCCAGACCCATTGGATTGCTTATCTTTGGTGCAAGAGAGAAAGGATTTAAAAAATGAAAAGAAGAGGGAGTGGAAGACAGGTTATCCATTGAGCAAGAGTGGGGGAGCGGCGCCTCAAAAACTGAAACATGAATAATGATAAAAAAAAGGAAAGACAAGATGGTGCAGGTGGATCCAAGGAAAAGAACAGCATGATCCTCTTATTTTTTAGGAGTTGGGCACGTCCACTAAAAAAAAGGGGGGAACAAGAGAGAGCTCAGAGGGGTGAGCGGACAGAGAGAAAAAAAAAGAGAGGGTGAAGGGAGCAAAAAAAATGAAGGAAGGAGATACGAAGAAAAAATGGAGAGATCGCTAAAAAAGTGGGGGATGCTCTTCATTTTTTTACCGAGAAGGAGAAGAGGACGCCGGTAGCCGCACCTCCAGTATCCACATTTTCGTCGTTCGTGGTAGGCTTCCTCATTACTTCTCAGCTAGGTAAGGCTCGCTTGAGGTTTCGACCCATCTTCTGTTTTACCTCACCTGCAATACTGAGTTCGTTTGATAAATCTGCGACTTGTATCCCTTGGCCATGGAATGGAACCTGTGCGTTCTTCTCTCTTTCCTTTTGCTTCGCGTCGTTACATGACCTTGCTCCGTCCCGTACCTGAGCCGCACTCGTTTAGTCTTCTTCGGTTCTGTTTTCACGTCCATCTGATCATGTTTTTTTTGGGCCTGTGGAGGTGTCGAGGGTCATCAAGGCATCTCTCGGTAAAAGAAAATAAACCAACGGGAGGGGCAGAAGTAAATTTTCTCTAGAGGGAGGGAGAGCTTAGCTTTAGTAAAAACAAGAAAAAAAGAGGATAGAAGAAGAGTGCTCGGGGCGAAGCTCGTGTGAATGCATCCAGGGCTTTAAAGTTGGGGCTGGTCAGCTTCGAGGCCGGAGTTGGGCTTCGACGCCAGCGTTTGTCGTTGATGGTGGAAGTCGGTCGACGGCGGCGAGACGCGAGGCCAGCAAAGGTGGTGGCCAACGTCGATGGGTGTTGAGGATCGCGATCGTCGAAGACCTCTGTTATTAGGCGTGGGTGTGAAGAGTTCTCGGCGATAGGAGGCAATCACCGGTAGCGTTACGTCGATTTCGGTAGTCGAAGTCGTCGGCTTATGGCAGAATTGACATTGATGTGCGTCAAGGGAAAGCTCTGCAGAAGGCTTTCGTGGAAGAAAGAAATCCCATGAAGAAGATAACATAAAGAAAAGAGATGAAGAAGAAAAAATAATAAAAAAATTTACAAACGTGAATGATGAGGATAAGTGGGTGTACGTAGGATTTATTCCACTTGAGCTTGTGTTGGCATATGGGTTTATTAAAAAAAATCTGATCACATTCTGGGCCTTTAGAGGAAAGAATAGAAGGAAAATTGGCCCAGATCTAGCCTTATTTCGAATCGGGCTTTAGTAAAAAAGGTGGACTTTCCCTTAAATCATTAAATACACGAGATGGGCCTAACTCGTGGTCTTGGACAGTTGTACTAATTCAGACCCTTAAGGCCCAGAGTAGGCGCCAATGGCGTGGGCCGGGTTATCCGACCCGGTCCGGTTTTTTTTTTATATATAAAAAAAATAAAAAAAATCATAAAAAAAAACTAAAAAAAATTCTAAAAATCAAGAAATTCCAGAAAATTCTCAAAAATGGGAAATAGCCACAATCAACTGGCCATGCAATATTTTGGGTAATTCGGTATCCAAATCTCCCAAAAATTGACGATTTTGCATTTTGGGCTAATCGCCTCCAAATCTTCACATTTTACCTCCTGACCGAAATCACACATTCCTTAAGCCTTTATGGTTATACTAGGAAACCATTGATCTGAATTGATGTGCATTGAAATGATTTATTTATGTATTTGATTGCGCTTTCATTTAAATTGATCGTGATTGATAGGAACAGTCTTCCAATCTGCATGAAATCCTAAATTAAGCCTACCTCACCTAAAATCGCACATGCATGAACTCTTAGCCAGGAAAATCACTCGCGTTAGGTACCGAAAGGGCGTTGGTAATGACACCGACGTAACCAAGTCCCCGAACCCAAAATCTCTGGTTCTGCAGAACTGATCGATCTCTCCCAATCGATCAGTAAGGTTTCCGGTCTACCCTCCAAGAAAGACCGGTGGCGACTCCAAATGCATGCACAAGTTGCACATGCCACCACGACCACACTGAAGGTCGAAAGCGATCGACTCTTATCGTCGAATCCCTCAAAAAAATACTCCCGCCGCGATTTGGTATGGGCCTGGGAGGGCTCGCGCCGATCCAAGGCCCGCGATCGGTAATCCATTAGCCGCGTCTGCTTCCGGACGGGTCGCGACAGCTGGCGACTCCGCTGGGGACCTTTGTTCTGGAACCTATGGTTCTAGACCTCAAGTGAACTTAGGCCGTAATTAAAAAGCTGGGTGATTTTTCTAACCTTGCAGGCGCTCTTGAAGGTGAGGTAAGTCCGCTTATGATAGATGTTATATGTTTTTGCAGATTGGAGTAATAAGGGGGGTAGTCTGTGATTAACTTTGTTTTATGCAGGTTGGGCGTAGGAATGTATGTTGTGTGGATGATTTGAAGTGCTGATTGATAAACTGTTGTGCATGACTTGCATTGTGATGATCACGACACATGGACACACACAACCGCGCCTAAAACCCCAGGCGCCGCCTTTAGGAACACAATAGAAGGAATTGAAAATGGAATCTCCGTGAGGAAAAACACGGGGTAATCCACTTTTCAATTCCGCTCGCTTCGAACTATGGATCGAGTCCCAATGCGACGATAGCTGTGCAATGGAATCGGCTCTTTCTAGAACTCGAGGTGGGAACCTTAACCTTAGGTGCCAAACCCTCTGATTTTTAGAAGTTTACCATCACTTGTCTCATGCGCATGTCTTTGGGCGGTTGGTACACCTAAAACCGCACATAAGTCGACGAGTTTGGTTGGTAAGACTCTCTATCCCTCAAATCAAATCTATTACAGTTCGTATAAATATAGGCGTTCCATTCATTGCATTTTGGTGATTAGATTAAATGCCATTTCAAGGATAGATGTGTGTGTTTTTCCCAAACGTCCTTGATAGAAGACGAGGAGGACGATATCCCATGGCGAACACCGAGTGAGCAACAAAGGAGCCTACTATGGACATTATTGAGATATCGTCCAATGAAGACGACAAGTTGGGGCAAGTGATCCGGAAGTCACAGATCGAGCTGGGGGCATCCTTGAACGTTAGGATCACATTCCTTTGTTTTATTTTTCATTACTAATCCTCTTGTATAGGGTTTATTTTTACTAAGGTTTTTCTCTATCTCACCCCTTAGAGTGATCGTATTAAGGATCTATTGGTGTATACATTTAGATGGAACTTGGTTGTATTTCTTTTGACAGGTCATGGGAATGTGATAGTGACATTTTCTCTAATCATCCGAATACTCCCAAGTCAAGTTTATAATTCCTTTAGAGGAAATTAAAATTGGAAATCTTGCACGACCTTTTTGGTCGTATAGGGTAATCCAACCCCAATTTCGCTAGAAGGAATTATACACTTGAATTGGTCCATGCATGTTTTACGTCGCTGGTAATCCACGATAATTGATCGAGAATATCGGCGTTGTTTTGAATTTAATGACGAGATAGATGTCCAAATTACTCTCGTTCTTAACAAAACGGCCTTGATTTGGATGCCGTATCTTCAATTAAATTTAAAACACGTTATTATACCTCGCACTTTTGAGTAATTCGTTCCTCTCGAAATTGATCAAAAGCGATTATCGTGAATTACATTCCTTTCAATAGTATGCTTTCTTTCGAGGAATATTGATAAAAACCTTTCGCGCAAGATTAAAACCCTTGTAAAAATTCTTGTCCTTATTAATCATGAGCAAGCATAGGATTGAAAGGAGTTTTTGATTTCTTTTTCAAATTATCCCTTCTGATTCTGTCTTTTTATTTGCAGGTAAAAAAATAGGTAATAGAGAGAAATCTTTTCCTGGACAAGTCTAAGGCTATTATCTCATCTGATCATGAGCGAGTTATACAATCAGGACATATTTGCTCGGCTTATTGATATTATGGTTCGGCTCACCCAAGTCGAAGATGTTCGGATACTCGAAGAAATGAACCATACAGAAGTTAAAACACACACACAAGAACTTTCATTTATTTTGCTCAGCGGAGGGTTTTCAGAAGCAGGTCATACAATTCGGGGCGGAAAAGTAAAGCCAAAGTGAGCCCTAATTAACGACACAAAGGAGCCCAACTGACCCTCCATGTTGTTAATGCTCTGCCCGTACTCACGACTCCGCATGTCCTGGTCCGCGAGCTTGAGGAAAAGGTTTCTGCATTCTCCCTTAACCTCAGTGACCTTGACCTCGTGTTCTTCGGTGATTATTTCCAAGTCCCGAACTAATCCATTCCCGTGAGCTATGTCTGCGGTTATTTTGTCAAGCCGTTCTTCCTGCCAGTCGCTTTGCAGCCTCAATAGGACATTGTGGCGGTCGTGCTCGCCAGCGGTCAGGGATAGGGCCAATTGATCCACCAATTTTCTCCTCTCGCGAAGCAACGTCGCGACCCTCTCATTGGCAAACTCGACGGCCTTTTTGTGACTATCGGCCAAATAGTTGGTCAGCACCAAATGATCAGACCGATCCTGGTAACGAGCCCGCAAGACGCGAGCCACGAGAACCTCCCGATCAGCAACACGGTAGGCCTCTAAGGAGTGTGCAAAGAGGGTCGGGAAAGTTCTATATTCCCTCCCCAGCGTAGTACCTTCGAGGGAAGTGGTATCTAAGTCCTCGAGCAGGACACGGATTTCATCCGCGGTTGCAGAATGATCGGTTATGTGCGCGTAACCGCGACCCAGTAGGTTATAAAGCTTTTCCCACTGGGCCAAGACATCAGTTGAAAAAGTGCGTACGGGAGAGGAGGCCATTTGCGTTGGGTTGGCTTGAGAATAAGACGAGTTTAACAGAGAGATTAGAAGGAAGAAGCTGATTATGCGAAAACGTTAACCTTCCATACATTAATTCCTCATTTTATAGCAACTCGAGGATGATGAAGGGTCTCAGTAATAATGCTGGTGGAGCCCAGTTAGGGGGTAAAGCAGGAGGTCCCCTCACGAGAACCATTGGATTCGTTTCGGTCCGCGATTTTCGGCTCATCAATTAAAAGATGTAAAAGATTTGTCGGGATCACCATTATTAGAGTTAGGTGGGAGGAAAGCGCAACTATCGAAGAGAGCCCTAACAGGGTTCGGCAGTCCCATCACGTTGAAAAGCTAAGCGAGGAATTCAAGGTCTTGAGGGGGAACGTTTGCCTAATGATGCTTGAGGAGCGTCTCCTGAACATGCAAAGTCACTCGAAGAAAACTTTATAGGGAGTGAACACACAGGAAAGAGTAGAGATCTGAGTGGGCAAGAACCAATCAAACATTTCTCAATCCAACATATTTAAGAGGTTACTGTCAGCTGCTAGAGGCGACTGACTCAAAAATCTCAGAAATTGAACCACAGAGGGATCTCGAAGATTCCAAGATCAAGTCTAACGCCAAAACCATGAAGCCCAACACTTCTGGCAACGGAAATCAAGATCACAGCGACGACGACAACGACATCCACAATGCTCAACTCGGGAAAAGAAGACGTCCTCACCAATACTCTCAGGAGGAAACCCAAATGCTGGAAACCCTTTTCAGTAAAAGCCATTACATGAAAAAGAAGTGGAGAATTGAATTGAGTCGGGAGTTGGGGATTAATCAGTCGAGGATCCAGTTTTGGTTTCAAAATAGGAGATCCAAATCGAGGGCTCAACGCAAACGTCAGGTGGTCGAGATTTTAAAGGAAGAAAACCAAAAGCTGCGAACAGAAAACATGAGGTATGAAAAAGCTCTCAATATTACCGTTTGCCCTCATTGCGATAACCTCGTCGCCCTCGGTAAGATATTCCCCGGTAAGCCTCACGCGATGATTGAAGACGTTCATTTACCACCCTACTCCCTCGGGGCGTCTCCTGCTCAACCAGATTTTGCCGGAGTCACGCATGAGCAGGATGATCCTACAAAGATGATACAAATGCCTCCTGGGGGATGGGATTTGCATCGCTTTGATTGGAGTTATAGTTTCAAGGAGCTGGACGTTACCGCCGACCAGCTCAAAGCATATCAGCCTCATGCACAACAATTTTCGATAGGGTCGGGTCCTGCTGGAGATGAGTTAATCAGTCGTCAAGCCATCGATGCACTTTTGGGCCACGATAAGAGGAGGTTCGCTTGGCCCCCTGAACTGCATTCCAGATTCCTAGACGTGGTTCACCAAATGGGGATCGACTCAGCAACTCCGACGCGCATATTTAAGGCCATGAATGTACCGGGGCTTAGTAAGGAGCTGGTCAGGAATCACCTTGCTGCCTACAGAAAGCTATTAAAACAACGTCGAGTGGAGCTAAACCGGGAGGAATCCGTCTCGAGCTCAAAAGCTAGGGGGGACCGCCATTGTAATGCTCAGGCATCAAGAGGTACCCGGCCAAATCTAAGCATCAGTCAAGCTAGCAACCCGACCACCGGCAAACTGAAAGTTGATCAGAATGTCCTCCCAGGCCATTTCAACACTTCTCAAGAGCGCGTGTCACAAGTACATCGAGTGCGTACTCCTCCATTCGAGCAACAGTCGGCTGGTGCTCTGCCTGCCGCTGGTCAACCCACGACAGACGATTTCTTCGATGAGGGGCTCGATGCCTTGTTCAATCAGTGGGAAGCTGGCACGCTTGGACAGCCATGATCTAGCACCTGGCTCGGGGCACGATGGGTCGGTCACTACGAACACCCATAGGAAGAAGAACATGTTCACGAGTAGATCACTCATTTTATCCGTTGTAAAGTTCCTACGGGAACATTTTTCTTTAATGACTATAGTTAATTCTATATTAAAACCAACGCTATCGACGAACATCGTCATGCTTAGTTGTGATGATCCCTTGTTAGATTAAGTCTGAAACCAGAGACGGTCTTTAAAATTTTGAGTGGCCACGAACTCATTCCTCACCAAGCGCCCGGGATGCTGAAATGAAGAGTAGCAGCATGCACAGGGAAAATGTCACTTTCGTTTGAACGATGAAAAGGGGTTGAGAGAAGATCATAGCGTTAATTCCCATGGAGCTAAATGAATTAAACGGAGTCATTAATTGCGGGTCCACCACTGCTCCCCACGTTCTCGGGCCTAGCAAATCATAAAAGGCGCCGAAAGATTGTAGACCCACCACTTTGAAGACTGAACTAGGGGACGAGCGCAATACTCGATGAAACCGAATCAATGCAAGAGAGTTTGTGATCCTATCACGAGGAAAAAGAAAGGGGAATACAGACGATGAGTAATTGCAGAATCTCGGGAGGAGCGCTTGCTTGCTGGTCTTCATATGCAGCCTGAAGGATGGTTCCAGGACACGCACAATCACTTGAGAAAATTTCTAGAGCGAGCAAACACGTAAGAGCGAATTGAGAAAGCTGAGTGAACTAGATCAGCCCGAGATACCCCGATCCATCATGTTTAAAAGTTATTCCCATCTGCTAGAAACGCCCGACCTGGACATTTCTGAGCACGAACTGCTGGGAGACTTTGAAGATCCTGGAGCTGAATCCTGCCCGAAGGCCATAGAGACTGACTCCTCCAGCGATGAAACTCTAGGTTTCAGCTACGAAGAAGGAGTATACAATGATGACCGGAGCCGGAAAAGGAAGCAACTACAACGCCACACTCCAGGCCAAATCCGAGAGCTCGAAGCTTTCTTCAATGAATTCCCCACTCCAAGCAGACAACAGAAAATGGAGTTGAGCCGAAAGATAGGATTGGAGCTTTTGAAGGTCAAGTTTTGGTTCGCAAACAAACGAACCCGGGTGAAACAGCAATACGCAGACCATGAGTTACTGGTCCTGAAGGAGGAGAATGAGAAGCTTCAAGCTGAAAGCGCGAGATATAAGGAAGCTCTGACCAAGGCCACCTGCCTTAATTGTGGTAATCCGGTTGTCCTCGGCGAGGTGTTCCTCGATGAACCATCCCTGTTGACGAATAACGCTCAACTGTTACCGTATTCTCCACAGCATTTTCCGACACAGCCAGATACCGCCGGAGATCTGCATGAGCAAGTCAACACCATAGGATTAACACCAACATCCTCTGAGAAATGGGATATGAATCATCACAGGGGGAATTCTCTCAATGAAGAACTCGCTGTCGCAGCCAGCCAATCCAAAGTCTGTGAGTCCCTCCCTGGACAACTTTTGAAACGACTAGATCCCGTAGAGAATAGCTACCGAAGTATTGACGATATTTTGGGTGATAAGAGAACAAGGTTTTACTGGACCTATGAGCTTCACACCAAATTTGTTGATGCAATTCGAGAACTGGGAGTTGATTCGGCTAGCCCACTGCGCATACTCGAGATTATGAATGTGCCGGGGCTCTCTAGAATTAACGTTGAGTCTCACCTCAAGTACTATAGGAGATTGCTAAGGGATGGAAGGATAGCGTTAAACCATCATAAAGCCAGTTGGAGCTCAAGTGCTGGGCAGAGTTATAACCATGATGATTGGAGAGCCAAGAGCACCCAACCGTGTTTCAGCAATGACGGGACTAGCAGTCGTGTCAGCGACTCCTCTAACCCAAATCAGGATGCTCCGCCGAGCTATCTCAATACTCCTCAGGAGTATATGCCACAGTTCCAGCACATAGAGATTCCTCAGTTTGAGCGCGAATCAGTCATTAATGCTGTCCCTGAAGCGGATCTGGCTTTGGTAGAGAGTGCACATATGAACCTGCCGGTTATTGGAGGAAGTTCCAATTCGATGGGTCAAATTGCTCACGGCGAGAGCAAAGAGAGGAATCCCTCGCCTGTAGTCGACGACACCCAATCTGGGCACCGATGGCTAGAAAGAACAGGTGATTTCCTTGATGAGGAGCTGGACACTTGGATCAATACTCTTCGGGAATGTATGTCTCAACCCCAACAGGGCAATGATGAAGGTTCCAGCTCAAAGACTCCAATCCCTCACAACGAAGGCAATGAAAGAAATCTGCCCCCAACAATCGTTGATACCCAACTTGAACATCAATGGCTCGAAGACCCGAGCAATTTCCTTGGCGATGAATTCAATCTTTGGCTCGATCAATTTGGAGCCGGAGGACCATCGCAGTGGTGACGCGAGGCCGGTGATCAAACGTCTGATGCAAGGCATGGCTACTCGATGAAAAATGCTTCGAGAAAAGGGGTTGAATACTCCTATTGCATATGTTGTTGATCGCACTGTAAGGTTCCCACGGGAACATCTTTCATTAATATCTAGAACTAATTGCGCGTGAGTGTCAACATCACCCTTTGAGCATCTTCAAGCCGAAGGCCGTGGATTAATCACTTAATCCGTGGAGCAAGTTCCATGAACCATAATTATCACCCGCGGAGCATAATGGGATCTACCCCTTCAACATGAAATACGTTTGGCCGCGAAGCCACTTATTTGATGACAAACATGGATAAATCACTCAATGAGTCATGCGTTCAAATAGCAGAACAGACGCTGCCCAGCTGGGGGCAGATGAACCATTGATGTTACAAACACTCCAAGCATGGATAGGCGGATTTGATAGAGATTGTTCATATCAATACGCAACGTCAGAACGGGATGAGAACCAAGAGTAAAGTTGTATCGTCCCAACTTGTCTCGAATTTGGAAATATGAATTGACACTTATTGTTTATCCTTGACAGGGGAGTCGCCTTGCAGAGGAACAAGTTTTTACATCCCATGTACTACTCGTCAGAGTACATGACCAAGGGTAGGATGTATCGTTTCGATTTTTGAAAAATTCGTGAACCTACAATGATATGATTTCTTTACATTTGCAGGGGTCTGCAGCCGCGACAGGTAGGTAAGTATCCCTTTCCCAGTTAGCGGGGGATAAAGAATGTTAAAATCCTTTCAGCCGTCATGAAAATTATCCAATGCATCGATGTTCATGATTTAAATCGGGAGGTTGCCCAAAGCATGAATAAGACATGCACGATACATCACAAAATCCCCTCGATGGATAAATTTTGGGAAAGAAAGAAATGAATTTTTCCAAATATGATTATTTGTCAAATCATTCAAAAGGAAATTTACTCAAACGAGAGGCAAGCCTAGTCAAAACACGTCCTATACACATTTAAGAGAGAAGTGGAGCGGATCAGATAGCAAAATCTGGACCTACGGAAGTAGGGACCATTCGCAGCGATTACATGGGTTGGGACGACGAAGGCATTCGTTTCATATCCCCTAAACACTACAGGTGACCGTTGATAACCCCTTTGAACGGCGGTTTTCATTCTTAGCCCTGTCGAGAACCACCCCACATCGGGGCAAAATGAAGATGAGCCCAGCAGCATCAGGAGAAAATGGTTAGAAATTTTCTTGCTCGGACTAACATTAATCTTTGTGTGTTGTTTATATGGTAATCCAAGTGCCATAGGATGATGAGAAGCATTCATTTCTC
This sequence comes from Rhodomyrtus psidioides, assembly GCA_021437785.1. Lineage (NCBI taxonomy): Eukaryota > Viridiplantae > Streptophyta > Magnoliopsida > Myrtales > Myrtaceae > Rhodomyrtus > Rhodomyrtus psidioides. The sequence continues at coordinate 1,560,520 of JAILYB010000053.1, forward strand.
TATCCCACACACCGAATCCTTTGCATAGCCAAGTCGAGCCTGCAAATTCGTTTCATGAGCCCGTTGGTGATCATTGCACATTTCAAGATGGATGCAGCATCACTTTAGAAACGGAAGAGCTCAAGACTAAGGGATTTCAAAAAAAAAAAAAAAAAAGATGAAAATGAGAAAAGAATCCACGACATCGAGAAAAAGCAAAGTGCCTGGTAAAAGCAAGGCCGATACTCGTGTAAGTTGTTTGATTGATCCACAATGAAGCCGGATGGGAAAAGAGAAAATCCCTAAATGAGCCAAATCTGAAAGGGCTGCTCCCCAAAATGCTATCAAGCGCAGAACAAAGACATAGAGAGAGTCATTCTCTGAATGCAACAAGAGACGCTCTTTAAAGAGCTGGTGCACAACGCAAGATAGGTTGCGCGCCTCAAAGGCTAAAGATGCAGAAAAGAAAAGACAGGTGACAAGTTTGCAATGATCACCAACGTCAAACCCTTCGTAATTTCTGGGCCAAAAACAAGCCTTTTTCGGTCCCCAATCCTACCAACATCATAACCCTAAAACAGTCTTCTCTGACTAAGACACTTGGGTTAACATATAGCTTAGCTCGAAGAAGTACGAGCAAGACTATTTCTTTCTCATTTTGCAGGGTTCTTGACTTGTAAACCCGGAGCAGATGGTGAAAATTTTCATTCAATGACCTTGACTCAGAAGTGAGTCCCCCTTGAAGACCAATATCCAAGCCCAACATTACGGCCCCGTGGAAGACCTCCCGACCGATCAAAATGTATGCGCTGCGAATGATCCTAAAACCTAGGCACAGGTTAGTAGGAAGTTGAGCACATTCATTACAAAAGACCATTATCACAGAGCGGTGAGGAGCCCTCTTGGATGAGAAATTCTCCAATAGATGTTTTGAACAAACTCTTTTTGGAAATTTCAAATTGTTTGATCCAGATTTTCCGTGCAAGGGATTTGTGATCACATTTGCATGTTGCAAGAATGTTTTGGATAGCCTTCGGCATCAAAATGCACATTTCATGATTAAAACTTAAGTCATACGGTTTTGTCAAATGGACAGCCGTGGTCTTTCCAAAGATTACTAACGTTTTCTTGGTGAAGAAAAATCTTTCAGGCTCAAACTTCTGCAGGATACCTGGAGAACCCAGCTCCCAGAATGTCGCCTCAACAGACTCAAGCAGTCTCATCGGACGTGGAGAACCCTCGTCATGAGACCCCTTTTCAAAGCAAATTAATGGTAGATACCGCCTGAAGGGTCAAACTAATGGTAGAAACCGCCTGAAGGGTCAACTCAAGGTAGATACCGCCTGAAGGGTCAACTCAAGGTAGAAACCGCCTGAAGGGTCAAACCAATGGTAGAAACCGCCTGAAGGGTCAACTCAAGGTAGAAACCGCCTGAAGGGTCAAACCAATGGTAGAAACCGCCTGAAGGGTCAACCAAAGGTAGAAACCGCCTTAAGGGTCAAATATGGTAGAAACTGCCATAAGGATCAACACAAAGGTCCGATCCACCATACGGATCAAAATCCTTGGCAAATCCCAAAGACAGAGGATGCACCTTCCTTAGGTTCCTACCAGTTAGGAACCCCATAATGGTATGACCTACCATACAGGTCAGAGCTTAACCTCCCTATGATATTTTGAATGACGAATCATAGATATCTTCTTGAAAGATGTCGCAGCGACCAACATCCGACAGGTGAGCTTCAGGTAATCCTCCCTCCCCTCAGCCCAGGTTCAAGCTGCAAGAACGAACCGGGGATTAATTTGAACATTCACCAAAAGGCTTAAGAATCCAATGTCCTAGCATTTTCTCTTCCCCAGTTAAGTCAGTCAAGATTCAGGTGTCATTTTGTCTTTGAAAGCAACCTCTGACGAGCTTACTCTCAAAGAGGGGCAGCTGTTGACACCTGATTTTTAATTTCTTTTTACTTTGATCTTTATTTTAAAAAAAATTAATTAATTAAAAATAGCAAAAAAATCATAAAATTACAAAATCAACGTTGGAGGCCTTAGCCTAGCCTCAGGAACCAATTTTGAACAAAAAAAAATATATAAAAAATATTTATTTTTATATAGGCGATTGGATACCCAGCAGCTTCTACGAACTCCGTGAAGGCCTTTTGGGTCTTGGCCACCCTGAGCTTCGGCCCACCTACGATAACCGGCTTCACAGCTTTGTTGAGAAAATCTGCAGTTGCTTCGACTGTAGCTTCCAGACCCATTGGATTGCTTATCTTTGGTGCAAGAGAGAAAGGATTTAAAAAATGAAAAGAAGAGGGAGTGGAAGACAGGTTATCCATTGAGCAAGAGTGGGGGAGCGGCGCCTCAAAAACTGAAACATGAATAATGATAAAAAAAAGGAAAGACAAGATGGTGCAGGTGGATCCAAGGAAAAGAACAGCATGATCCTCTTATTTTTTAGGAGTTGGGCACGTCCACTAAAAAAAAGGGGGGAACAAGAGAGAGCTCAGAGGGGTGAGCGGACAGAGAGAAAAAAAAAGAGAGGGTGAAGGGAGCAAAAAAAATGAAGGAAGGAGATACGAAGAAAAAATGGAGAGATCGCTAAAAAAGTGGGGGATGCTCTTCATTTTTTTACCGAGAAGGAGAAGAGGACGCCGGTAGCCGCACCTCCAGTATCCACATTTTCGTCGTTCGTGGTAGGCTTCCTCATTACTTCTCAGCTAGGTAAGGCTCGCTTGAGGTTTCGACCCATCTTCTGTTTTACCTCACCTGCAATACTGAGTTCGTTTGATAAATCTGCGACTTGTATCCCTTGGCCATGGAATGGAACCTGTGCGTTCTTCTCTCTTTCCTTTTGCTTCGCGTCGTTACATGACCTTGCTCCGTCCCGTACCTGAGCCGCACTCGTTTAGTCTTCTTCGGTTCTGTTTTCACGTCCATCTGATCATGTTTTTTTTGGGCCTGTGGAGGTGTCGAGGGTCATCAAGGCATCTCTCGGTAAAAGAAAATAAACCAACGGGAGGGGCAGAAGTAAATTTTCTCTAGAGGGAGGGAGAGCTTAGCTTTAGTAAAAACAAGAAAAAAAGAGGATAGAAGAAGAGTGCTCGGGGCGAAGCTCGTGTGAATGCATCCAGGGCTTTAAAGTTGGGGCTGGTCAGCTTCGAGGCCGGAGTTGGGCTTCGACGCCAGCGTTTGTCGTTGATGGTGGAAGTCGGTCGACGGCGGCGAGACGCGAGGCCAGCAAAGGTGGTGGCCAACGTCGATGGGTGTTGAGGATCGCGATCGTCGAAGACCTCTGTTATTAGGCGTGGGTGTGAAGAGTTCTCGGCGATAGGAGGCAATCACCGGTAGCGTTACGTCGATTTCGGTAGTCGAAGTCGTCGGCTTATGGCAGAATTGACATTGATGTGCGTCAAGGGAAAGCTCTGCAGAAGGCTTTCGTGGAAGAAAGAAATCCCATGAAGAAGATAACATAAAGAAAAGAGATGAAGAAGAAAAAATAATAAAAAAATTTACAAACGTGAATGATGAGGATAAGTGGGTGTACGTAGGATTTATTCCACTTGAGCTTGTGTTGGCATATGGGTTTATTAAAAAAAATCTGATCACATTCTGGGCCTTTAGAGGAAAGAATAGAAGGAAAATTGGCCCAGATCTAGCCTTATTTCGAATCGGGCTTTAGTAAAAAAGGTGGACTTTCCCTTAAATCATTAAATACACGAGATGGGCCTAACTCGTGGTCTTGGACAGTTGTACTAATTCAGACCCTTAAGGCCCAGAGTAGGCGCCAATGGCGTGGGCCGGGTTATCCGACCCGGTCCGGTTTTTTTTTTTATATATAAAAAAAATAAAAAAAATCATAAAAAAAAACTAAAAAAAATTCTAAAAATCAAGAAATTCCAGAAAATTCTCAAAAATGGGAAATAGCCACAATCAACTGGCCATGCAATATTTTGGGTAATTCGGTATCCAAATCTCCCAAAAATTGACGATTTTGCATTTTGGGCTAATCGCCTCCAAATCTTCACATTTTACCTCCTGACCGAAATCACACATTCCTTAAGCCTTTATGGTTATACTAGGAAACCATTGATCTGAATTGATGTGCATTGAAATGATTTATTTATGTATTTGATTGCGCTTTCATTTAAATTGATCGTGATTGATAGGAACAGTCTTCCAATCTGCATGAAATCCTAAATTAAGCCTACCTCACCTAAAATCGCACATGCATGAACTCTTAGCCAGGAAAATCACTCGCGTTAGGTACCGAAAGGGCGTTGGTAATGACACCGACGTAACCAAGTCCCCGAACCCAAAATCTCTGGTTCTGCAGAACTGATCGATCTCTCCCAATCGATCAGTAAGGTTTCCGGTCTACCCTCCAAGAAAGACCGGTGGCGACTCCAAATGCATGCACAAGTTGCACATGCCACCACGACCACACTGAAGGTCGAAAGCGATCGACTCTTATCGTCGAATCCCTCAAAAAAATACTCCCGCCGCGATTTGGTATGGGCCTGGGAGGGCTCGCGCCGATCCAAGGCCCGCGATCGGTAATCCATTAGCCGCGTCTGCTTCCGGACGGGTCGCGACAACCACGTCTAGGAATCTGAAATGCAGTTCAGGGGGCCAAGCGAACCTCCTCTTATCGTGGCCCAAAATTGCATCGATGGCTTGACGACTGATTAACTCATCTCCAGCAGGACCCGACCCTATCGAAAATTGTTGTGCATGAGGCTGATATGCTTTGAGCTGGTCGGCGGTAACATCTAGCTCCTTGAAACTGTAGCTCCAATCAAAGCGATGCAAATCCCATCCCCCAGGAGGCATTTGTATCGTCTTCGTAGGATCATCCTGCTCATGCGTGACTCCGGCAAAATCGAGGGCGATGGGGTTATCGCAATGAGGGCAAACGGTAATATTGAGAGCTTCTTCATACCTCATGTTTTCTGTTCGCAGCTTTTGGTTTTCTTCCTTTAAAATCTCGACCACCTGACGTTTGCGTTGAGCCTTCGATTTGGATCTCCTATTTTGAAACCAAAACTGGATCATCGACTGATTAATTCCCAACTCTCGGCTCAATTCAATTCTCCACTTCTTTTTCATGTGAGGGCTTTTACTGAAGAGGGTTTCCAGCATTTGGGTTTCCTCCTGAGAGTATTGGTGAGGACGTCTTCTTTTCCCGAGTTGAGCATCGTGGATGTCGTTGTCGTCGTCGCTGTGATTTTGATTTCCGCTGCCAGAAGTGTTGGGCTCCATGGTTTTGGTGTTAGACTTGGTCTTGGAATCTTCGAGATCCCTCAGTAGTTCAATTTCTGAGATTTTTGAGTCAGTCGCCTCTAGCAGCTGACAGTAACCTCTTAAATATGTTGGATTGAGAAATGTTTGGTTGGTTCTTGCCCACTCAGAGTTCTCTACTCTCTCATGTATGCTCACTCCCTATAAATTTTTCTTCGAGTGACTTTGTACGTTCAGGAGACGCTCTTCAAGCATCATTAGGCAAACGTTCCCCCTCAAGACCTTGAATTTCGCGCTTAGCTTTTCGACGTGATGGGACTGCTAAACCCTGTTAGGGCTTTCTTCGATAGTTGCGCTTACCTCCCACCTAACTCTAATAATGGTGATCCCGACAAATCTTTTACATCTTTTAATTGACAAGCCGGAAATCGCGGACCGAGACGAATCCAATGGTTCACGTGAGGGGACCTCCTGCTTTAACTCCTAACTGGGCTCCACCAGCATTATTACTGAGACCCTTCATCATCCTTGAGTTGCTATAAAATGATGGATTAACGTATGGCAGGTTAGCGTTCTCGCATAATCAGCTTCTTCCTTCTAATCTCTCTATTAGCCTCGTCCTATTCTCAAGCCAACCCAACACAAATGGCCTCCTCTCCCGTGCGCACTTTTTCGACTGATGTCTTGGCCTAGTGGGAAAAGCTTTATAACCTATTGGGTCGCGGTTACGCGCACATAACCGATCATTCTGCAACCGCGGATGAAATCCGTGTCCTGCTCGAGGACTTAGATACCACTTCCCTCGAAGGTACTACGCTGGGGAGGGAATATAGAACTTTCCCGACCCTCTTTGCACACTCTTTAGAGGCCTACCGTGTTGCTGATCGGGAGGTTCTCGTGGCTCGCGTCTTGCGGGTTCGTTACAAGGATCGGTCTGATCATTTGGTGCTGACCAACTATCTGGCCGATAGTCACAAAAAGGCCGTCGAGTTTGCCAATGAGAGGGTTGCGACGTTGCTTCGCGAGAGGAGAAACCTGGTGGATCAATTGGCCCTATCCCTGACCGCTGGCGAGCACGACCGCCACAATGTCCTATTGAGGCTGCAAAGCGACTGGCAGGAAGAACGGCTCGACAAAATAACCGCAGACATAGCTCACGGGAATGGATTAGTTCGGGACTTGGAAATAATCACCGAGGAACACGAGGTCAAGGTCACTAAGGTTAAGGGAGAATGCAGAAACCTTCTCCTCAAGCTTGCGGACCAGGACATGCGAAGTCGTGAGTACGGGCAGAGCATTAACAACATGGAGGGTCAGTTGGGCTCCTTTGTGTCGTTAATTAGGGCTCACTTTGGCTTTACTTTTCCACCCCGAATTGTATGACCTGCTTCTGAAAACCCTCCGCTGAGCAAAATAAATGAAAGTTCTCGTGTGTGTTTTAACTTCTGCATGGTTCATTTCTTTGAGCATCCAAACATCTTCAACTTGGGTGAGCCGAACCATAATATCAATAAGCCGAGCAAATACGTCCTGATTTTATAACTCGTTCATGATCAGATGGAAGAATAGTTGCAGATTTGTCCAAGAAAAGATTTCTCTATACTACTTGTTTTTCACCTGCAAATGAAAAGACCGAGTCAGAAGGAATAATCTGAAAAAGAAAGCATAGACCCCTTTCAATCTTATGCTTGCTCGTGATTAATAAGGACAAGAACTTTTACAAGGGTTTTAATCTTGTGCGAAAAGTTTTTATTAATATTCCTCGAAAGAAAGCATACTATTGAAAGGAATGTAATTCACGATAATCGCTTTTGATTAATTTCGAGAGGAATGAATTACTGAAAAGTGCAAGACATAATAACGTGTTTTAAATTCAATTGAAGATATGGCATCCAAATTAAGGTCGTTCGCTAAGAACGAAAGTAGTTTGGACATCTATCTCGTCATTAAATTTGAAACTACGCTGATATTCTTGATCAATTATCGTGAATTACCAGTGGTGTACAACATGCATGAACCAATTCAAGTGTGTAGTTCCTTCTAGCGAAATTGGGGTTGGATTACCTCACACGACCAAAAGGTCGTGCAAGACTTCCAATCTTAATTTCCTCTAAAGGAATTATAAACTTGACTTGGGAGTATTCGGATGATTAGAGAAAATGCCACTATCACATTCCCATGACCCGTCAAAAGAAATACAACCAAGTTCCATCTGAATGTATACACCAATAGATCCCTAATACAATCACTCTAAGGGGTGAGATAGAGAAAACCTCGGTAAAAATAAACCCTATACAAGAGGACTAGCAATGAAAAATGAAACAAAGGAATGTGATCCTAACGTTTAAGGATGCCCCAGTTTCGATCTGTGTCTTCAGGATCACTTGCCCCAACTCGTCATCTTCATTGGATGATACCTCAATAATGTCCATAGTGTGCTCCTTTATCGCACACTCGGTGTCCGTCGTGGGATATCACCCTCCTCGTCTTCTATCAAGGACGTTGGGGACAAACGCACCTATCTATCCTCGAAATGGCATTTAATCTAATCACCAGAATGCAATGAATGAAATGCTTATTTTTATATGAACAGTGATAGATTTGGGGGGATAGAGCGTCTTACCAACCCAACTCGTCGACTTATGTGCGGTTTTAGGTGTACCAACCGCCCAAAGACATGCGCATGAGACAAGTGATGGTAAACTTCTAAAAATCAGAGGGTTTGGCGCCTAAGGTTAAGGTTCTCACCTCGAGTTCTAGAAAGAGCCGATTCCATTGCACAGCTATCGTTGCATTGGGACTCGATCCATAGTTCGAAGCGAGCAGAATTGAAAAGTGGATTACCCCGTGTTTTTCCTCACGGAGATTCCATTTTCAATTCCTTCTATTGTGTTCCTAAAGGCGGCGCCCGGGGTTTTAGGCGCGGTTGTGTGTGTCCACGTGTTGTGATCATCACAATGCAATTCATGCACAACAGTTTATCAATCAGCACTTCAAATCATCCACACAACATACATTCCTACGCCCAACCTGCATAAGACAATGTTAATCACGGACTACACCCCTTATTTCTCCAATCTGCAAAAACATATAACACCTACCATAAGCGGACTTACCTCACCTTCAAGAGCGCCTGCATGGTTAGAAAAATCACTCAGCGTTTTAATTACGGCCTAAGTCCACTTGAGGTCTAGAACGATAGGTTCTAGAACAAAGTCCCCAGTGGAGTCGCCAGCTGTCGCGACCCGTCCGAAAGCTGACGCGGCTAATGGATTACCGATCGCGGGTCTTGGATCGGCGCGGACCCTCCCAGGCCCATACCAAATCGCGGCGGGAGTATTTTAGAAGGATTCAACGATAAGAGTCGATCGCTTTCGACCTTCAGTGAGGTCGTGGTGGCATGTGCAACTTGTGCGTGCATTTGGAGTCGCCACCGGTCTTTATTGGAGGGTAGACCGGAAACCTTACTGACCGATTGGGAGAGGTCGATCAGTTCTGCGGAACCAGAGATTTTTGGTTCGGGGACTTGGTTACGTCGGTGTCATTACCAACGCCCTTTCGGTACCTAACGCGAGTGATTTTCCTAGCTAAGAGTCCATGCAGATGAATGGGGTACGAGTCCTAAATCTGGGAGTTCATGCAGATATGAAGGATTATCCTAGCAATCCCAATCAATAATAGAGTGCACAAATCAATGAATTCAAATGTACAAGTAAATCACATGGCATTCCTAATAAGGCCATATTGGCCTAGAGAAGCATCAATCAAGTTTATGAATGATTTAGACATGATTTTGCCCATCAGGGGGGCAAAATCGTAATTTTGGGATCAAAAGGGACGATTTGCCCTAAAAGGGTAAAGTCGTCATTTCGGAATGAATCTGGAGTAAAACAATGTCAAAAAAAAGGTTTGGTCACTCAATTGACCCATTTCCTATTTTTTTTGGCAATTTTATGATTTTCTGGAATTTTAGAAATCGATTTACTATTCTGAGGGTAAAATCGTCATTTACTAAAAAATGAAAATGAAATGTGGAAATCTTAGATGTAAGGTTTAGCCACCCATCTGACCCATCACCAAATTCTAAGCAATTTCCATAAGTCATCGGAATATCAAAGACGATTTACCCTTTGAGGGGTAAAATCATCATTTTGGATTAAATGAGAGAAAAATACCAAAAATGGCAATTTTTGGTATTTTTAGCTTTGGGAATTTTTTAGAATTTTTATGCAATCTTTCTCAAATTTTTAAAGTTTTTCTTTAATTTTCCATTTTTTTGGTATTTTCTGAATTTTTAATTTTTAATTTTTTTTTTATTTTCGACAAATATTTTAATAAAAAAAAGCATATCTTTGACCATAGACAACACTCAACCAGATAAATAAGCTAACCACTAGACTGAAATAAATACATGCAAATCAAGTCTATAATGGCAATATTAAAAAAAAATAACTTTCATATATGGATCAGGTACGCAGAATATACCTGATGGACACCGATCTTCAATCGCTCAGCCCCGGTATGCGACCGTTACAAACTCCGGCGGTCGGTATCGAGTCGGATACGGTAGCGACGACGAATAAAGCTTTAAAATGATGGCGACCCTCGAAAGTCTTTAAGCACGAACTTTGGACTCGTCTCGGAAACTTGGCCCACGGCTTGGCCGCTCGGCCCGGAATCTTGGGTCACTTGGCCCACGAACTCGGCCCATGGGCCCGGCTACACGGGCGCAGGATCTCGGCCAAGGCCGAGGAAGATCGGCACACAGGCCAGGCATACGGCCCAGGAAACTGGCACACGGGCCAGGCTCACGGCCCACTTTGGTTGGCACACGGGCAAGACATAGGACCGAACAAGGCAAAGAACACTTCTTCGCATTGTCCCATGCTTCCCCAGTGTTGGATGCCGAAATTGCAATCTGAACACCAGAAACAAGAGAGCCAGCCAAAACACCAAACAGTGTCTCCACACCGAAGAAGGTCCCAACAATAAGTGGCGTAAGCATGACAAGAGCAGCAGGTGGGATCATTGAGAGATGCATCAGTTGACGCATCTAGCATAGTCAGGCTTTGCATGACCCTCCATGAGCCCTGGAATGCTGTTAAACTGCCTGCGGACCTCCTCAACCATCTTCAATGCTGCACTTCCCGCACTTCCCACACTTCATAAGGAAGCATGGCACCCACGAGCAAACCGATGAAGACCTCAGGACATCAACGATAGAAATTGCTGCACGACTCACAAATGCACCAAACAGAGCGATAGACACTAGAGCAGCGATCCAATGGCGAATCCCTTTCCAATGGCAGCAGTTGTATTGCCAGCAGCATCAAGGGCATCAGTTCTCTCACGAATCTGTTAATCATGCCAGCCGTCTCAGCAATGGTGAAAAGTCTGGAGCAGTTGAAGGAGGTATGGACAATGCGCATTTGGTGGCAGAAGAGGCGGACACTTTGCAAGCGGCGGGGAGAGACATGGCCTTGGTGACATTGAGCACGACGCCGAGCTGGGCACTGCTCTTGAAGGCCTCGCAGATGCACTCGGCGTCGGCCTTCAAGACGGTGAGCCCAGCACAGCAAATCCCCTCCGGCTATCGGTGGGGCTCTCGTTGGAGACGAAGGACAAGCAGTCGGCCATGGTCAGCACGAGGCTCGAGCAGTCGACGGCCGACGCCGGGGCGTGTGGGACGAGGCACCGTGGGCGGAGTCGGCGGCCCAAACGGCGAGCGCGAGGAGGAGGAGAGAGATCTGCGTGGCTTTCATATCGCCTCTGTAGACTCGGTGAGGGTGCAAGAAGAAAGAAGCGAGCGACGTGCGAGGACCGACGGAACGGGGAGAGCCCGAGAGATATGGTGGTGTCGGAGAAGAGCTCGGCGACGGTCAGTGGTGGCAGGCCAAGGTGAAGTCGCCGGTCTCTTTTTTTTTTTTTTTCGTCCCCAGATCCTCGAGGAAGAAGATCCCCTCTCCGCGTGTGTCCAACTCTCAAAAATATATCAGACCATCTCTTCTTCCCTTCTTTTTTAATGTTTCTTTTCTTCATGCACTCCACCCAATCCCTTGTCTCCTCTTTTGTTCATTTTACTATTTTAATGCCCTTAGCCCTTTTGACCGCACCACTCAAAATCCCTTAATGGAATCCAATTGTGGATGGCCTTTTATATTATTCTGCTATTATTTTATTTATTATTACTTACCGTTGTCTTTCGGGAGATGCCACGAATCGCATATTTACTTTCCAAATTGGTATATAGCACTAGCAAAAAATAAATTTTTCAGAAATGAATAAATAATAATAATAAAAAAATATCAGAATTGAGGTGTCAACAGCCGGTTCTGTTTTGCCTTAGCCGCCGGTCGCCGGAGCTCCACCGCCGCCGTCGACCTTTTACCTAAGCTCCACGGCATGTCCTAGCCGTTGTGGGCTGTCGTCACCGCTTGGATAGCCAAGAAAACCCGAGAGACCTAAGAGAAGCCGAACCGCCGCCATCGTCGTCACCGGATTTTGTCGTTGCCGTTTCGTTGTCGCCGTCCGTGTCGTGACTGCCCGAGCTAGATCAATTGGTGAATTAACCCTTAATCCTTGGTTAGGGCGCTAATTGCGCCTAGGATTAGTTAATTAGTCAGTTATGGCATTTGAGTAGAATAATCGCGGTCGGTTTAGATAGAAACCGGGTTTAGGGTAAACGGCCGCGATTAAGTAAGCTAGTCATGTTAACTAGGTCGTCAGAGTCGAGAGATCGATGAATAATTTAATGAAACTGGAAGTAATCATTGTCGTTTGATTAATTGAATTGGTTAATCGATCCAGTAATTGACTACTTGAATGACTGCAGTGGATTGGTTGTTAAGTGATATGATCGTGATTTGATGTGTTCATCGTCCGTGTTAGACGCAAGCTTAGTTGCGAGATTGCGCATTCATATGAGTTGTGTGGAATCAAACTGCATGATTTAGCATGACAATGGCCTTGGGCCAAGTCTTTGAGCACGTCTGTGTGAGCATCCGGCTTAAATCAAAGATGATAAAATTGATTGATTGTCGGATGAGATGTGTGGTCATATCTTGCCATGGTCCTAACAAGAATGTACCGTGACAATCGGAAGAATACAACTTGTCGGAAGCACGTCATTCTGTGTTATCAGCTTGATGGATGCCGGTTGCAGCTTGAGATGGACTGAAGCCCGGAAGGGATTCCTGGTAGTCCTGTGCCGTGACAGTTGGATAACCCATGGACTACTGGATGCAGTCGCCGGAAGTAAGGGACGTTGCATGGCGCCGCCAGAAGAGTACCAACTGACTAGTGTACTAGGCATCAACTGACTAGTGTGCCGGGCTGACATGCCCAAATTCTCGGGCTGACTTGCCACGGCTGACATGCCCTATCTTTTAATAAATGGACTACGTGTGACATCATGTATGTCGTACTGATGTGATGCTTGTCATGATTGGGCTGCTTGACTACCACGTCATATCACCGTGATGCTTGCCTTGACTGGGCTGTTTGACTGCCATGTCGATTGATGTGATGCTTGCTTTGGTTGGACTGTTCGACTGTCATGTTATGTCTGCATCGCATCTTGTGTGGCTTCTTGGCGGGGTAAGTTGCATGTTGTTGGATATTTGTGCTTGTTGACATGTCATATTTGTTTGATAGGATATCCTGGGTGAATCAACGTCCTACCCGAGCTTAGGCGTTGACTTCACTGAGATTTATTTCTCACTCCGTCGTGGGACAACATTTTCAGGTCCCAAGTGACAGAGCCTCGTGAATACCAAGGCGTGGACCTATCGGAGTAGCCTTGGAGGTCTTGTTAGACCGAACCTTATAGTCTGGGAGTTGTAGACCAGAAGCCGAAGAATGGCTTGTGGCTTTAGTTTAAACGAGATAGTTAAATAAGAGGTTGATTTTGTGAACTATCGTAATTTGATTGGTATGACTAGTTGTATAACTATCCCCGCCTTTTGATTTGATGTTAGGAGTGCACGTTTCCGCATGTGTAATCAAAGATAAAATAAATGGGTCGATAACGTGCCTGGGGCGTTATCTAGTATGACCTGAGACGTTTTGGTAGGGATGGCGCGTGCTTGAGAATCGGGGCGTGACATTTTCAGACAGAGCTGGCCTGAGATTTGGTTCACATGCAAGCATTTGACTACATGCGGTTGTTGGGTGCACGCAACAGAAGTCCGATACTTTTACCTAAGGAAATCGCTAAGAGGGAGTCCAAGTCCGAGCCCGTCAATATAGCTAGTTGGACCCACCTTAACTCATCAGCTTAAGCTTTTGAGTGAAGGTGAGTTTGATTGGATATGGTAACGGGCTCGAACATGGGCTCCCTCGTGGCGATCTCCCCAGGTTAAGGTATCAGGCTTCCACTACACACTTCCATCAGTCCTCTCAGCCACAGTCTTCAATCAATGTATGCCTTCTCGGCTCAAATATTCTGCAAATTCATTGCTTATGTATTCACCACCATTATCATATTTTAGAGCTTTAATCTGGTAACATGTATCTTATTCTATCATGGTTTTCCACATTTTGAAAACCCTGAATACTTCTGAATTTTCTTTGAGTGCATAGGCCCAAGTCTTTCTTGTCGCATCATCAATGAAGGTGACAAAATATCTCTTACCATCATAAGAGAGCTCCTGAGCCGGTCCCCACACATCAGCATGAACCAACTCTAACTTTGCTTTTTATTTTGTCGCACATTCGATTGAAAAGTAACTTCCTGTGACAAATGGTATCAGAGTAGTATCCCTTCAGTACGTGAGTGGTTCGAGGAAATCGTGTAGTGTTCCCGGTCCTTTGAGGGCGGAGAGTGATCGCCGGGTGTTGACACCTGGTTTTTGATAAGGACTTTTACCTTTATTTTAGGAAAAAATCATAAAAAAAATCCATAAAAAGTTGAAAAATTGAAAAACCAACTTTGGTGACCTTAGCCAAGCCTAAGGAACCATTTTTTTAAACAAAAAATAATTTTCCTTATTTTTTGTATTATTTAATATTTTCGAAAAATAGGAAAATAGATGAAAAATCAGCAAAAATAGCATTCGATGTCGCAAAAATATGGAAAGCATTCTATATTTTTATTTTAATTTCCTTGTTATTTTGACCTCATCAAAAGTTGAAATTCAAGTTTAATTTTGTGTGTTTCTTTGTAACGCATAGGATTTAATTTGTCAAAAAATATATGTTTTGAGTCTTTTAGTTTGCGATTTTGGCACTTTAAGAGTTTTGACATTCTATCCAATTGTCCTAAATTGTACTTTAGTCCAATTGTTCATCGAAATTGCACAATTGCGCGAATTGGACGAAATTCATACTTTTATTGCAATTTAGTCCCCGGACTTGGAAAAAATGAAATTACTCTAAATATAGGGACTATCACGAGTGAATGAACACTGACCCAAAGGTTTTTAACCTCTCTAAATCTGTTGGTGGGGTTAGTTTAACCCGATTTTCTCATTCAGGGACTTAATTGAGCAGATTTCATATTTGGGTTAAACATGAAATTTAGGGTTTCTGCATCAATTTGAACAAATTCTTCACAAAAATAACATTCCTAGATGAATTCCATGCTATAGAATTTGATTTTAAAGTCAATTTCACGATTTTGGATATTTGGGCACCTAATTTGAAGGAAAATGCCAAATCGGGTCAACTGGGTCGGGTTGATCCAACCTAGTGAACCGGTTGACCAACTCATTTTAAGAAGCAGGAACAGAAGCCCTTTTGCTCTATATTCTACTTGGTCGAACGCACACAGGAGATTAACAGAGAAGATGAGCCAAATTACAACGCCAAAGGGAGGTACCCAGTCCACGAACGGGCTTCGATTGAGTGCCCATTTTTCCTGACGACCCCAAGTGATGAACGCACGCGATACGCACATGGCGACGTGCCGGAGCGCCCTAATAGAAAAACAAAGAGAGAGAGATGGTGATCGAGGCTTGCTTCCACCGATCTTGTGCAAGCCTCGTCTGATAATCACCGGCAAAACCGAAGCCGGCGATGACCATATTTGACTTCTCTGAGCTCCGGAGAAGCTACCGAACCCTTCCGATCGACCTTCCACCTCGAAAAATGGTGAGACTTCTCTTCAAGCTCGAACTTGGCCTCTAATGGCAACTTAAGCTAGAGTCATTCATTTGCTGCGATGTTTGTTGCAATCTGTTTGTCTCGCTTCACTGAGCATTTTTGCTTTTGATCGCATGTTATTTCATCGCCTGAATCGTCGAATCTATCCCCTCCCATGACCAACCTGTCACGAGCTTCATAGCACGTTTTATGTGACATTCTGAATTCCAACCCTATCTCAAAGCTTATGAATGAATGGATGCCTATCGATGTATTTCAGTAATTCTCACTCAGAATTGATCTCTCTTGAGTCGACTAACCAAAAGGGAAAGGCTAAATAGGATTTAAGTACGTGGACTAAAGAACTCAACCACGAGTCGGTACTTTGACCATAAGGATTGCCGAGGGAATATTTTGGACCGCTAAAGGTGAATCTAATATTGGTTTCAGAACAATTTGCTAGTGTCATGCGATTGGTCCACGAGTGATTTCGGATGACCATAGTATGATTTGCGAATTAACCTAAACCGATTCCTAACGATCGCAACCTACGGGACTAGCAATTAAACCTCGCAATTACATGACAACCAAAGTCGTCGTGGCACGAGTAATTCTTAAACGCGACATTAGTCGCGGGTCGATACGCGTAGCTCCTAAGAGCCGCCCGTTAGTCTGAGATATGCCTGAATGACAAACGATTAGATTTAGCCATAAAATTGGACTTCGAGATTAGAGGCCGGATATTCAAGGATTCCAACAGGAATAAATTGGACGTCGCCTCATCGGGAACCATTAGGATTAGAATTCGCCCTTAGCATTTAGAAAAGTGAAATTCGGATCGACGATTAGGAAATTACCTTTATACCCTTGGATTAATACCATTTTCCTTAGAAATGAGTAAGGGCAATTTGGACATTTGCCATCCCCCACTCTTGGCCGAAATATGAAGGGTAGTATGGTCATTTGGGCTCTTGAATTATTGGATGATGGAATGACTAAGTGACATGACCATTGGACTTGATTTCCCCATGAACTACTCCTACCAACTTGTCATTCAAGCGTACTATTCATTGTCATTCACTCACTACCAACCCCACTAGCAATTTCCCTCCATTTTCTCTCTTGCTCTTGAAGTGGATGACAAGATCATACACTCCCTCTCATTCTCTCATTCGGCCGAACCATCACCCCCCTCACTCTCTCATTCTCTCTTCCCCTCAAGCTCTCACTCTCCCTTTTTCCTCTCGCACCGTCGACGCCACCTCCACCGCCAGCCTTCGGGCTAAGTTCGTGAGCTCCTCAAGCTCAATTTTCGTGGTAAGGCTCCCTAAGGCTAGATCCTATGCGTTGTTTGGTTAGTAAATGAGGTTAAGGTTGAGTTTTAGTAGATTATAATGGCTAAGAATGAGTTGGTTTCATGGATTAGAAACCGAGACCCTACTGTCCAGAGTTGGTTGTGAACTTGCGGCCCTTGTCGGAGGATTTTTGCTTGCTCAACCCTTCGGTAAGTTATCCCTAACCCTTTATTAGGATGTTAGGTTACTAATAGATGTTTTATGGTTGGATTGGTAGAGTTTAAGGGCCGTTTTTGTGGGAAAAATGTTAATGACCCGAGAGCCAGTCTAATCCCGTTTTCAGCGCGCGTAGAAAATGAAAAGGGTCGTTCTAAGTCGTCCGGAGTCCAAATTGAGCTCCTTTTTCGCCCACGCGACCGTAAGATAATGAAGAACAAGGTTCTAAAGTTATATTGCTAAAAAAATAAACATATTTATGTCAGTGTTTCTGAGAGTAAGCCCGGTCATGGAAAAAGCCGAACCTGCCATGAAACGGATGAACCGCACTTGGTCGTTTCTTGGATTAAAAATGGCAAAATTGAGTTATATGATGAAGTCCTATTCTGGTCATGAATGACCTTAGGGTCTTGAGCATGTGTTGAAGTCATTTTAACTTAATTTGAGCAAGTGAAGTGGTTTAATAGACTAAACCGGAGTTTGAATGGGAAGTGTAAAATAATCGAATGCTCATGGATGACCTATGATCGTGGCTATGTGCCTTGATGGTTAATTGCTTGACTGTGTGATCATGAGTGCAATTAGCCGTTGGAATGAGATGTATGAGTACTAATTCACATATTAACCTATTAAGGTTAAAGCATGACCCGAGAACCGTTTTTACGGGGGGTCCTGGTAAACATATAATAGCCTGGGCGTTACGACGAGGGCATTTACCAAATGCAAGTATGACCTAAGAGCCGTTTTTACGGGGGGTCCGGGCAGATGAATTTATTAGACCTGGGCGTTACGACGAGGGTCCTGCCTAATACAATGTGATTATTATGCTATGTCCCGGGCGCTGCGGCGAGGGCTAAATAGCTAGAATTGAGTTATTGATGGATTTCCTTATTCGAGTAGTTGATTGTTTAAAGGCCTAAAGTACGAAGCTTAGCTTAAATCGTGAAATCGCATCTTGAATTGGGTTGAATGGAGTGTCTATTTGTTGTACTCCTATTTATTGTCTTAAATGCCATGATTATACTTTCTATTAGAATTGTTTACTTTCATGTATTAGGAGGTACTAATGGCCTAGTGTAGGGTTAGGAATGACTTGCTGAGATTTATTGTCACCCCGTTGTGGGACAACATTTTCAGGTCCCGAATGACGAGGTCCCTTGAATACTATGGACTGACTTTTGAAGATACCCTTTGGAAGCAGATGAACCGTTAACCTTACCTGACTATATTTCTTTTTGTCTTAGGGAGCTGCTTTCTTATTTTGGGTTGTTCACGCCTATATAGCTCTGTAGGGTTAAACTTCATCTATTGTTGTTTTATTGAAGGAAGTTGTATTTTGGGAGATGGCAAGTTGTAACCCTGTTGTGTATTTGACGCTTTTAAGGAATGTTTGAAGTAAGTTTCAAATTTCTAATTTCATCCTGAGTCATTGTGTTCGAAAAGAAAATTTTAAGAAAGGAGATTGTTCGTCGCTTCCTCATGTACATCCGGTATTGCGCTTAAGTCGTTCGCCGTTGATCTTGGGAACTAATCTATGCAAACGGCCGTGGCGGGATGTTAGCAAGCCCGAGAAGGGTACAGGGCATTACATTCCCGTTTAAGTGGTATCAGAGCGAGGTCAGCTCGATCCAAGTTGTTTGAGACCTGGAGTAATAAGGTGCGATGACTTTAGGATGGTTAGACAGTGAGACCTGAGGAGTTCGCCAGAGTTAGGCATAAAATGCATGACATATGAAATGGCGCTTGTGATTGGCAGATCGGATTGGCATCACTTTAAGTGATTATAAGGCTATAGAACTTCGTACTGGGCACTGTGTGTTGTTTGCTAAATGATTGATTGGATAGTTGATTGTGACTATACTAAGTTGCAGATGCGTCTGGACTTGAGGTATGAATGAAAACCCTTGATGCGATGCCTTTGACTGCTTGACTGTGATAGAATATTGGATGTGATTGTTGTTGTGGTAAATAGCCTGGAACTGCTAGATTTAAGTAGATGGCTTATGTCCCTAATTACTGAGTGGAATTATAGTTGTTCAGGTACTGTGAGAATTAGTGAGAATGAGCAATCATGGTAGAGGTACTAGAGGGGCGTCTAGCTCAAGAACACCAGAGGCTGAGGGTCCGACCATGGAAGGAGTTCTGAGGGCCTTGGCCCAGATTGGAGAGATAATGGGGAAGGAAGCCTAGGATAGAGCTACTGCGGCCCTTCGACAGGCTGAGGATAGAGTTGAGATTATAGCTCAGGCTGCTGAAGCTGCTGTTGCAGCCGTGAATTTGGCGAATGGGACTAACGGAATTGGTAATGGAGGTGGAAATGCTAATGTTCATGGTAATGAGAACCGACCGATGGGTAACTTAGTAGAGCAGTTCATGAAGCTGAAGCCATCCAAATTCGATGGCAAAAGGGATCCTGAGACTGCCCCTAGGTGGATTGAGGAACTAGAGAAAGCTTTTACTGTATTAGGGTGCACTGAGGCTGAGAAAGTGACCTTAGCAGTGTATCAGCTTCAAGATACTGCGAATGATTGGTGGAAGGCCGCCCAGGGAAGAGTTTTTCCAGAAGGCGTCGCACCCAATTGGACCGCCTTCGCAGAGGCCTTCAACGCAAAGTATTTTTCTGAAACTGCCCAAGAGCAGAAGCTGGTTGAATTTCAAAACCTTCGGCAGAACCAATTGACCATTGATCAATACGAATGTGAATTCACAAGACTTTCTAAGTATGCCCCGAGGATGGTTGAGAATCCTGTGGATAAGGCTCGGAGATTTAGAGATGGATTAAGGCCTGAACTTCGTAGTCAATTGATACTCCTGAACTTGAGGGACTACGATGAGCTGTATGAAAGGGGCCAGATGGTGCAGCGTGATATGAGGGAAAGAGGAATCGCTTCTGGACCGCGGTTTAATCCGGTCAGGGACAATCGGAATTTTGGAAAGAGGCCTATGGTGAATAACAGGCGATTTGTTCCTCCCGTTAAAAAGAATATTGGGAAGCCCGTTTATCAGAACAACTGGAACTGTTGCCTATGTGGACAGAAGCACGGAAGTGGGCCATGCCCAAGTCGGTCAGGAACGTGCTTCAAGTGTGGTCGGATGGGCCATCATGCAAGGCACTGTGGAAATCAGGCTTTTCGGACAAGGTATAGGCACTATGAGTTTACGGTCATGCCGTTTGGATTGATCAATGCCCCAGCTACTTTTATGGATTTGATGCATAGAGTGTTTAAGGAAGACTTGGATCAGTTCGTCATTGTCTTCATTGACGACATCTTGATTTACTCAAAGAGTCCTGAGGAGCATGAGGAGCAATTGAGTATAGTTCTACGGACGTTAAGGGAACACTCGCTGTACGCCAAGTTCAGTAAGTGCGAGTTTTGGCTTAACGAAGTTGCATTCCTTGGACATGTCATCTCTGGAAATGGGATTTCAGTAGACCCCGCAAAGATTGAAGCAGTAACGAATTGGCCTAGGCCTACGTCAGTAACAGAGGTTCGAAGCTTCCTAGGATTGGCAGGGTATTACCGAAGGTTCGTGGAGAAGTTCTCCTCGATAGCTACTCCTTTGACGAGGTTGACAAAGAAGGATACATGGTTTGAATGGATGTATAAGTCTGAAAGGAGTTTTCAGGAACTCAAGCATCGTTTGACGACTGCACCAGTGTTGACCATCCCTTCTGGACCTGGAGGTTACGAGATTTATAGCGATGCGTCGCTGAAAGGATTAGGATGCGTCCTGATGCAGCATGGAAGAGTTGTAGCTTATGCATCGCGATATTTAAGACCTCATGAGATGAATTACCCGATGCATGATTTGGAATTAGCAGCTATTATCTTCGCCTTGAAGATTTGGAGGCACTACTTGTGTGGAGAAAGATTCCAGATTTACTCGGACCACCAGAGTTTGAAGTACTTGTTTTCCCAAAAGGAGTTGAACATGAGACAACGGCGATGGATGGAGTTACTCAAGGACTATGATTGTGATATCCTGTATCACCCCGGAAAGGCAAATAAGGTTGCAGATGCACTTAGTCGGAAATCGAGCATTGCGCATTTGATGGTTAAGGAATGGACTCTGTTGGAAGGAATAAGGGATTCAGAGTTTAAGCTTGAAGTTTGTCAGCTGTCTTGTCTCCTAGCCACGTTGAGGATTGAACCAGAAATTCATGAGAAGGTGAAAGCGTTGCAATCTACGGACCCCGACGTCCAAAAGATCCTGGAAATGGATGCCGTGAAAAGGAAACCTGACTTTCAAGTATTTGAAGATGCGATTCTGAAGTTTCGTGGACGCCAATGCGTACCCAGTGACGAGGAGCTAAGAGAAAGGATCTTATCGGAGGCTCATAGGAGCAACTACAGCATTCATCCGGGTAGCACGAACATGTATCAGAATTTGCGTCACACTACTGGTGGAACGGAATGAAAGTGGATGTAGCCAAGCACGTTGCGAAGTGTTTGACGTGCCAGCAAGTTAAGGCACAACATTGTAAGCCTGGTGGAATGTTACAGCCTTTGGAAATTCCCGAGTGGAAATGGGAACACATCACCATGGACTTTGTGATGGGCTTACCGAGGAGTCAGAAAGGACATGACTCAATTTGGGTAATAGTGGATAAACTAACTAAGTCCGCACATTTCTTGGCAGTGAGAAAGGATTTCTCCATGGATAGGTATCCAGAATTGTACATGCGATACATAGTTCGTCTTCATGGAGTCCCTGTGACAGTCACTTCGGATAGAGATCCCAAGTTCACCGCTTCATTTTGGAAAAGCCTACAAGAGGCTCTGGGGACGAAACTGCAGTATAGTACGGCCTATCACCCTCAAACGGATGGACAGTCTGAAAGGACGATTCAGACTCTTGAGGATATGCTAAGAGCCTGTGTGATAGATTTCAAAGGAGGTTGGGAAGACCAGCTACACCTAGTAGAGTTCGCCTATAATAACAATTACCAGCAGAGTATCAAAATGGCACCGTTTGAAGCACTATATGGTAGGGCATGCAGAACTCCGGTATGTTGGGATGAAGTTGGTGAAAGAAGCATAACAGGCCCAGAGTTAGTAGAACAGTCAGTGGAGGCAGTAAAAGTCATAAGGGAAAGATTGAAACCGCGTAGAGTCTCCATAAAAGTTATGCCGACAAGCGGCGCAGGCCTTTGGAATTTCAAGTGGGAGACCATGTTTTCTTGAAAGTATCGCCGATGCGAGGACTATCTCGGTTCGGAAAGAAGGGAAAGCTGAGCCCGAGGTACGTAGGCCCTTTCGAAGTTTTGGAACTCTGGCTTATAGACTAGCCTTGCCACCAAGTTTATTGCAGGTCCATAATGTATTCCATGTTTCAATGCTGAGGAAGTATGAACCGGACGCGACTCATGTGTTGGACCATGAAGTGATAAAAGTGGATGATCGGGTGGCGTACGTGGAATGGCCGATTAGGATTGAGGACAGGAAATAGCAAGTCCTAAGGAACAAGACGATTCCATTAGTAAAGGTGATTTGGGAGCACCACGGGATTGAAGGAGCCACCTGGGAAAGCGAGGAAGCGATGAGGCGTCAGCACCCCCATTTGTTTGAGTAGATGGTTGTAATGTAAATTTCGAGGACGAAATTTTTGTAAGGGGGGAAGAGTTGTGATATTCTGAATTCCGACCCTATCTCGAAGCTTTTGAATGAATGGATGCCTATCGATGTATTTCAGTAATTCTCACTCAGAATTGATCTCTCTTGAGTCGACTAACCAAAAGGGAAAGGCTAAATAGGATTTAAGTACGTGGACTAAAGAACTCAACCACGAGTCGGTACTTTGACCATAAGGATTGCCGAGGGAATATTTTGGACCGCTAAAGGTGGATCTAAGATTGGTTTCAGAACAATTTGCTAGTGTCATGCGATTGGTCCACGGGTGATTTTGGATGACCATAGTATGATTTGCGAATTAACCTAAACCGATTCCTAACGATCGCAACCTTCCGGCCTAGTAATTAAACCTCGCAATTACATAACAACCAAAGTCGCCGTGGCACGAGTAATTCTTAAACGTGACATTAGTCACGGGTCGATACGCGTAGCTCCTAAGAGCCGCCCGTTAGTCTAAGATATGCCGGAATGACAAACGATTGGATTTAACCATAAAATTGGACTTCGAGATTAGATGCCGGATATTCGAGGATTCCAACGGGAATAAATTGGACGTCGCCTCATCGGGAACCATTAGGATTAGAATTCACCCTTAGCATTTAGAAAAGTGAAATTCGGATCGACGATTAGGAAATTACCTTTATACCCATGGATTAATACCATTTTCCTTAGAAATGAGTAAGGGCAATTTGGACATTTGCCATCCCCCACTCTTGGCCGAAATATGAAGGGTAGTATGGTCATTTGGGCTCTTGAATCATTGGATGATGGAATGACTAAGTGACATGACCATTGGACTTGATTTCCCCATGAACTACTCCTACCAACTTGTCATTCAAGCTTACTATTCATTGTCATTCACTCACTACCAACCCCACTAGCAATTTCCCTCCATTTTCTCTCTTGCTCTTGAAGTGGATGACAAGATCATACGCTCCCTCTCATTCTCTCATTCGGCCGAACCATCACCCCCCTTACTCTCTCATTTTCTCTCATTCTCTCTTCCCCTCAAGCTCTCACTCTCCCTTTTTCCTCTCGCACCGTCGATGCCACCTCCACCGCCGGCTTTCGGGCTAAGTTCGTGAGCTCCTCAAGCTCATTTTTCGTGGTAAGTCTCCCTAAGGCTAGATCCTATGCGTTGTTTGGTTAGTAAATGAGGTTAAGGTTGAGTTTTAGTAGATTATAATGGCTAAGAACGAGTTGGTTTCATGGATTAGAAACAGAGACCCTGCTGTCCAGAGTTGGCTGTGAACTTGCGGCCCTTGTCGGAGGATTTTTGCTTGCTCAACCCTTTGGTAAGTTATCCCTAACCCTTTATTAGGATGTTAGGTTACTAATAGATGTTTTATGGTTGGATTGGTAGAGTTTAAGGGCCGTTTTTGTGGGAAAAATGTTAATGACCCGAGAGCCCGTCTAATCCCGTTTTCAGCGCGCGTCGAAAATGAAATGGGTCGTTCTAATTCGTCCGGAGTCCAAATTGAGCTCCGTTTTCGCCCACGCGACCGTAAGATAATGAAGAACGAGGTTATAAAGTTATATTGTTAAAAAAAATAAACAGATTTATGTCAGTTTTTCTGAGAGTAGGCCTGGTCATGGAAAAAATCGAACCTGCCATGAAATGGATGAACCGCACTTGGTCGTTTCTTGGATTAAAAATGGCGAAATTGAGTTATATGATGAAGTCCTATTCTGGTCATGAATGACCTTAGGGTCTTGAGCATGTGTTGAAGTCATTTTAACTTAATTTGAGCAAGTGAAGTGGTTTAATAGACTAAACCAGAGTTTGAATGGGAAGTGTAAAATAATCGAATGCTCATGGATGACCTATGATCGCGGCTATGTGCCTTGATGGTTAATTGCTTGACTGTGTGATCATGAGTGCAATTGGCCGTTGGAATGAGATATATGAGTATTAAATCACATATTAACCTATTAAGGTTAAAGCATGACCCGAGAACCGTTTTTACGGGGGGTCCTGGTAAACATATAATAGCCTGGGCGTTACGACGAGGGCGTTTACCGAATGCAAGCATGACCCGAGAGCCGTTTTTACGGGGGGTCCTGGTAAACATATAATAGCCTGGACGTTAGGACGAGGGCGTTTACCAAATGCAAGTATGACCTAAGAGCCGTTTTTACGGGGGGTCCGGGAAGATGAATTTATTAGACCTGGGCGTTACGATGAGGGTCCTGCCTAATACAATGTGATTATTAAGCTATGTCCCGGGCGTTACGGCGAGGGCTAAATAGCTAGAATTGAGTTATTGATGGATTGCCTTATTCGAGTAGTTGATTGTTTAAATGCCTAAAGTACGAAGCTTAGCTTAAATCGTGAAATCGTATCTTGAATTGGGTTGAATGGAGTGTCTATTTGTTGTACTCCTATTTATTGTCTTAAATGCCATGATTATACTTTCTATTAGAATTGTTTACTTTGAGGTGTTAGGAGGTACTAATGGCCTAGTTTAGGGTTAGGAATGACTTGCTGAGATTTATTCTCACCCCGTTGTGGGACAACATTTTCAGGTCCCAAATGACGAGGTCTCTTGAATACTATGGTCTGACTTTTGAAGATACCCTTTAGAAGTAGATGAACCGTTAACCTTACCTGACTATATTTCTTTTTGTCTTAGGGAGCTGCTTTCTTATTTTGGGTTGTTCACGCCTATATAGCTATGTAGGGTTAAACTTCATCTACTGTTGTTTTATTAAAGGAAGCTGTATTTTGGGAGATGGCAAGTTGTAACCCTGTTGTGTATTTGACGCTTTAAGGAATGTTCGAAGTAAGTTTCAAATCTCTAATTTCATCCTGAGTCATTTTGTTCGGAAAGAAAATTTTAAGAAAGGAGATTGTTCGTCGCTTCCGCATGTACATCCGGTATTGCGCTTAAGTCGTTCGCCGTTGATCCTGGGAACTAATCTATGCAAACAGCCGTGGCGGGATGTTAGCAAGCCCGAGAAGGGTACGGGGCGTTACATTCTAGACCAAACCAAGCCCTCACGATGGCCAAGTAGGTCTTCTTGAACTCTTATGATGCTTCTTGACTGATTTGGTAGGATAGATCTTGTCAGAAACGGTTTGGACGTTAGCTCACCGGAGATTAGCTCTGACCTAGGTTTGCAAGTTTATCAAACTTGATTCTGCTATGTTGATTGATATATGTTGTAGAGCTCCCCGGGCTTAATCGAATGACGCCGATTTCATCGAATTTGGTACTCTGTAGGCGGAGATATGGACCTCCGACGAGGCGCCGGCGAGAGGGCGCCGACGCCGATCATCTTCCCTGGTGAATGTGTTGATCGGTCAACGATTGTTGGCCAGGTCAAAGATGGAGTGGCGCTGACGTGGCGGCCACGTCAGCCGCTCGGTCATAACCGAATTAACAAAATTGATCCGACGATGGGAGGGATGCCACGTGTTGCGATCACATCATTTTCGAGTATAAAAATTGTAAACAATCGGACGGTTGTAATTCGTACGATAACTTTAATCATGGCCATCGATTCCTTACGTTAAATCAGGTCGTTCGCAGACCAACGCATGGCACAATCAGGGCAGTTGATTCAAGTTAGGCGGGAATTAAAAATTTGAGTGGGTATGGCTAAAGCGGCGTCGTTTCGGTGTGGATCCGGACCCACGAGGGCCGGGCTGGCCGCCTATGGTTTGTGGGCCGAGACACCCGACCCGGTCCTAATAAAAAATCATTTTTTAATAAAAATTTGAAAAATGATTTTTAAAAGTTAAAAAAATCAGAAAAATCTTAGAAAATTTAAAAAAAGTATTAGAAAATACTAGAAAACCCAAAAAAAAATATTAGGAAAATTCCTAGACATTCCAGAAATTTCAAAAAATTGAGGAATGACTACAGACAACTGGTCAATCCTATTTTTGGGATTTCTTATCCATTCTTCCTAGAAATGACGATTTTGCCCTTTAGGGATAATTTGACTCCGCTTCACATATGAAATAGATCCAAAATGCCAAAATTAGGGTAGGGCCAGTTAGGTGGCGAATCCTTCTGTTAGGATTTTCAAATCTCATCATTTTCCCTAAAATGACGATTTTACCCCTCAAAGGGTAAATCATTTTACAAAATTTCAAAAAAAATTGAAAATTACCAAAAAATAGGAAATGTGTTGATTCGATGATTAATCCTACTTCCAATCCCCCTTGACTCCAGATTTCATCTGAAATGACTATTTTTCCCTTTTGAGGCAAATTGTCTCAAATTTCTTTCAAATTATGATTATGCCCCTTATGGGCAAATCATGTCTAAATCACTCCTGAGCCTTAATTGACATTTCTCTAGGCTAATAGGACCTTACTAGGGATTCCACGATGTATTCATGTGATTTATCTGCATGTCTTGGATCCATGATTTGCGCACTTATTTTACTGATTGTGGGTGTTAGGGTAGTCACTCATATCTGCATGAACTCCTAGATTTAGGGTCTGTAACCCACTCTCCTGCATGAAATCTTAGAGTCAGATAATTCATTCAACTTAGGTACCGAAAGGGTGTCAACTTTGACAGTTGGCGTAACTAAGTCCATGATCTCATTTCTCTAATTCTCGCAGAATCGAATAGAAGCTCACAACTATTCGATAGGGTTTCCAATCGTACTTTCCACGCAACGATTGGTGGCGACTCCTTAGCATGTACACGCATCACATGTCACTAGACCGCACTAAAGATCGACTATGTATACCTCCGTTGCGATTTGGGTAATGGACCTTGGGAGAGGCTCGCGTCGGACCAGACCTGGACGGCCCATTAGTGCTCGAGAGCAGGCAGCCTCAAGAGGGTCACGACAGACTCACGACTCCACTGGGGACTTATTCCAACCTAGAATCTCTGGTTAGGAATCTCAGAGGACTTGAGAGGATTAAAAGGTTGATTTCTTTATCTGACCCTATTTTCTGCAGATGTTCTTGAAGGCGAGGTACTTATCCTAACCATCATGTTAGATATTTTTGCAGGTGGGAGAAATAAGGGGTGGAGTGATTGTTAACCTCTTTCTTGCAAGTTGGAGTTGGGAATGTATCTTTATTTTAAGCACATACTGAAGTGGTGTTTGATACAAACTGATGTGCATGACTTTGCATTATGATGATCACGACACATCTCACACACTGGCAGTCAAATCTCAACTGCAACCACCTTTTAGGTTACCTTAGATAGGGAAAGAGTGCGAAAGGATCTCGTGTTTGATGGTACTTGAGACTTTCGTATTCGTTCCCACTTACAATCCAAATTGGTGACATCTAGCCCCCTTGGGTGGGTACTCTTAGGGAGGAATCTGCCATATTTAGATCGTGGGAGCCTGAGCCATACGTTCCTCACCTGATTTTCGATTTTTAGAGTATACCTCCCACTTGTCTCATGCGCATGTATATGGATGATTGGTATACCTAAAAGCACATAAATAAAAAATCAGCAAGTTTGATTGGTAAGATTTTTTATCCCTTAAACTTGTTTACAATTTGTGTCAGGTTTGAAATATTCAATTCATTGCATATCTTGGATGTGGTCATTACATGTATTTGCGTTTGAATAATTCTGGTGATTGGATTAAATGCCATTCTAAGAATAGATAAAGATGATTTCCCCAAGTTTTCTAGATGCGAAGGCAAAGTCGACATTACTCCTTATGAACACAAGGTTGTCAAAGAAGGTCCCTCATGGAGGCCATTGAAGTCTTGTCCGATGAAGAGGGTGATTTGAAGTGACTAACCGAAAATTACCTCTTGAAGACCAGAATTGGGGCATTTCTAAGTGTTTAGGGTCACATTCCTTTGATTTTCTTTACATTGTTAGTACTCTTGTATAGGATTTCTCTTTTTCTAAATCCCTTTTATCTCATCCCTTAGACTAATTGTATTACGGATCTATTTTGGTTGTATACATTTGGATTGAACTTTACTGTATTTCTTTTGATTTATCATTGGAATGTGATAGTGGCATTTCTTTCAATCACTCGAATTTTCCCGATCAATTGTACAATTCCATTTGAAAGAAATTGGAATTAGAACCCTTATTTGACCTTTTGGCCATATAAGGAAATGTAATCCCTGTTTTGCCAAAAGGAACTGTAGAATTGAATTGATTCATGCATGTTTCACATTATGTTCATCATTTGTAATTCACAATAATTGACCAATATTTTTCGTGTTTTCCAAATTTTATGAAAAGATAAATATCTAAATTGCTACGTTCTTAGCAAGTGACTTTAATTTGGATACCACATCTTTCCAATTGAATTTAAAACACATTAAAACTGTGTTTTACAATTTCGAACATTCCATTGATTTTTCTTGGAACTGATCAAAAGCAATTATCGTGATTGCATTCCTTTCAATTATATGCTTTCCTTTAAAAAATGCTAATAAGTGCTTTTCATACAAGGCTAAAGCTCGAGTAAAGAGTCTTATCTTTATTAATCACGAGCAAGCACAAAATTGAAAGGATTTGAGCTTTCTTTCTTCATTTCTCTCTTCTCATGTCACCTTTTTATTTGAAAAAGGTGATAAAAATTGGTATAGGAAACGTCCATTCTTGGGTAAACATGGAGGATAATGATACCAGAACGCTACAGACTAAGTTGGAGAGTCAAGTGGCCCATATTATTATCATGCTTTCGAAACTCTCGAAGGAAGATGATACTTTCAATTCATTGTCTACTATGGAGGGCCATGTGATCACACCTACCGGATTATCAGTTACCAATACTAACAAGGAGGAGGTGACCGATGCAATCCTATTGGTCCCGCGCTCCATTGTGAGGAAGGAATCTAGCTGCCTGATGGAAGGAAACGACCCTACAAATTCGATTGGAACTGGAATTCATCTAGACTATTCCCAAATGGATAACACATTGTCTCCTCATTCTAAAGAGAAAGCTCCCGAAATTTTTCGAAGGCCAGAATTCAGCAAGAAGTACGATGGCATTGGAAGTCCGCAAACTCATGTCAATCGCTTTTTAGGAGAGATGACTGATTCTGTTCATGATGATTTACTCCTCATCCGAAATTTTCAGTATAGCTTGATTGATCTCGATCTATCTTGGTTTATGTCACTTGACACTGGGAGTATCCAAGAATGGGAAGATCTGGCCTATCAGTTTCTGCAACAATATAGGTACAACATGAAGGCTAGGCCTACCAGAATGGATCTGAAGGATATGAACATGAGAAGAAATGAGACTTTTAGAGAATTCGCGCTGAGGTGGAGAGCGAAAGCTGCTCAAGTTCAACCTGCGTTGGACGAGGATGAGTTGACATGATACTTTCTAAAAACTCTCCCGTACAAATTCTTTGATCGATTGTATACATCTGGTTGTCAATCATTTTCGCATCTGGTAGACGTTGGTGAGAAGGTAGAATGGGCCATGTGGAATAACAAATTCAGAAATAAGCAAAGTTATGGAGGATACCTTCAAGTAAAGGAAGGACCACCTAATGAGATGAAGACCACCTATCAAGGAAAGGCAACCATGACTCAAACTTTTGAACTAAGCAAATCATCTAAGAAAACAACAAAATCTGTTGAGCATAAGAAAAAACCACCCCCAAAGCAATTCACTCCACTCCCATGTCCACTTTCGGAGCTTTTACCCGTGCTTCTTGAGAAACGAGTAGTTGCCGAGGGAGCCTTCAAGGAAAAATCCTCCTAAATTTCCAAGATACAAAGAAACCAAATCATGCACCTACCATATGGGAGAGAAGGGACACAATGTTAATAATTGTCGGGCTCTCCAATACAAGGTTCAAGCCCTTATAGATAGTGAGATCTTGAAGTTTGATGAGATGGGGCCAAGTGTGCAAGGGAACTTTTTATTTGATTATCAAAGTCTAAACTTCATATGGGGTGACAAAAAGGAGGGAAGATTGGATTTCTCAGTCCACGTCAACAAGTTACAAGGTATTTTGGACGTTGTGCCATCAAGTCTTGGAGGGGTTGTGAAGGAGGTGACCAATTGATATAAAGAGGATATCGTATTGGCACGCAAAGAAGCTAGGTCATGTGAAGCTGTCATGGACTTTCCATAATAAAGCGGTCTACACTAGTTGTTTGTTTCATGTCATTTTCTTCTAGTCTTTCAATTCATTTAGTAAGAAGAACTCTTTGACACCTTGGATCTTGAGCCGTTGGTCCAAGATGATCTTCTTTGTAAAACGGTCTTATCATTTGAATATTCAATGAATGCATGTGCACGTTTTATTAAGGACGTGCGGGAATATTCCAAACCAGGCCTATGATGATACTTGTCTTCGATTCTCAAAGACTTGAGGCTTCAGTTCCCCCGCGCTTCTTAGTTTTCAAACGAGTTTCAAAGGAATGATGATATCCAATGATATGAGGATTAGTTCCTATCTCATGGTTTACTTCTGAAAAATCACCTTTCACGTTTAGATCGGAGGAATGAGTATGTCCGATGATAGGAGGACTAGTTCCCTTTTTCTTCATTCTTCCTTTGAAAATATCTTTCGAAAGAGCTTTTTAAAATTGCATGCATAAACTTTAATATTGCTCACATGGCGATTAGTGCAGAATATCCTAACGAATGGTATTTCAAGAAGGTAAATGTGATCATTCTAATAAGATCATCTCTCATATGATCTAATTTGTCAATCTATTCATCTTAGCTTAGGTTGAGAACGATCAATAATTCGAGATACTAAATGAAGCGATCGAAGACTGACAAATAAAGTTCACTTGGGGAAAATTATTCCAAGACCGCCAAAGGAACGTATGGAAATAGTGTCTAGGGAAAATCGCCTAAGTAGGGTTACACTCATAACCAAGAAAGAAAGCGAGACCAGACCATCTGTTTCGGTGAAAGAATGTATCGTTCCTAAGTGATGTTCAATCAAGTATAGGAATAATTTTTCTGTGTTTCTCTTTGCAGACAACAAACAGAGATTAACCACACTAGAAGCAACGACTTCAAATGATAGAACATGGAGTACCCATTTTCATGTCATCTCATACATGCATTTAGGATAAATGATTTCAAGAGCATCATAATGGCTCTATTTGTGAACAAAATTCTCGAGAAAACTTGAAAAAGTTTCCTATCAATTAGAAATCTCTTTTAAAAGAGCATTTTAGAAGAAAGAATTCAAATTTTACAGATTGGCATACTTGATAAAGAGATACTTTCTGTGAATAGAATGAAAAGCACGGATTCATTTTTTTCGTTGCAAACACGAATAGCTTAGATCACTTGTATCATGCATATCATGCGTGCATCATTTATATGCATATTCTTCCTTGAAAGATGTTGACAGGTCAAGGCATAAAATCCAAATAAAAGAAAATGCCAAGACCTAAAGGACGAATGGTAACTTGTATCGACTCCAATAGTCCATTTTATATGCCATTTAAAAATGAGCTTTCTTTCATTTGATAGGGAAACATCAAACACTTCAAGGGCAACTGTGATTGAGAGTTGCCAAGTTGCCATATGAAACAATCAATAACTTAGATGGTTGAGATAGATGACCAGAATCAGCAAAGCAGATTCACTTGAAATAAAATCTCTCCCTTCCTATCAAAAGACCAAGCTGGGGAAAAAATTCTCATGTGCCACCAAGAGAGCATATTGGAGCAAGTTATCAAGCCCAAATATGACAAACATCAAGACAAGCCCTACTGGGGCAAAATGCTAGAAAGAATCGTTTCTTCAAACTTTGGAAGCACAGAACCTCAAAGGGAGTATCTCATTCCTAAAAATTCAAATGAAGTCAAATAAGAACTGGCACTTATTCCTTCATGTGTAGGTATAAAGACTTCCTTAAATTGGATAAGGAATTGCGAGAGAACATGCGAAAGTACTAAGGCTTTTAGCCAAAGTAGACATCGTCCGACTGTGGAAAACAGATTGTTGATGTTACCAACACCTTCAAGCATGGATGGAGGGATTTGATAAATGTTGTCCATATCAATATACAATATTGGAATGGACTCGATCAAAAGAGAACTGTCGACAATCGACAAAAAAAAAAAGAGTAGTTGGGTATCGTATCCAATTTACCTATTTTCCTCGCATTTGCTAATGCAAAATCATTTCTTTTTGTGGTAGAATATGTCGATAGGACATCATCATCGGTCCAATGAGAGGAGAATATCATAACGAAAGTCACAAGTGACAGGACGCCTGAAGCCAATGATTTTCTCAAAAATCGAAAGGATGACACTTCGAAGGTGAAAAGTAAAGTGAAGACCCAAATAAGAGATATTCCAAATTGGACAAGGGATTGCATGAAAATGCAGAAGTGAATAGAGCCATTTAGTTGGGGCAAGCATTACCTAGCCATGACAAGTCACGCCTAGCTGGGGCAAGTGAATCATTTGCGCGATCGGATGAAAAAATGACATTTCATTCCCAACAAAGTCAATGGACGCAATAGAAGAGTCGTTTGCATCAAAGTCAAACCTCAAGATACAGATTAAGTGAAGGGAAATTTTGTATCGTTCTAATTTGATCTTCGACGATATTATGCTTAACATGAGTTTGTCCTCATTTCAATAGGAAATCGATGGCACTCAAAAGAGCTCAAAATGAAAGAACTTGTCGACTCAAATTCGAGGCGAAAAGAAATAGCAGTTTCGAAAGTCAAGCATTCAAAAAATGATCTTTGGTTATAAGACCGAGTGGAGCGTAAAAAGTATCGTTTCCACACTGCATGCTTTGACATGCATGTTGATAAGAATTTCCTTTTTCCTTGATTAAAGAACTCCGAAGAGTGGCATGAAATACATCCAAAAGATGAATGGAGTCATCGACCAGGATTTATTGCCCAACCAAATGGAAGGATCATCACCACAAGTCAATTGGTCGATTTCTATAATCTACACGTTGGCATTCAGATTAGAATGCGTGACCAAGAGGACCCACCGCCGTAGTGGCCATATATGTATCCTTTCTCTTTAAAGACTGAAAATTTCAATATAACACTTGACCATCCTGTGTTAAGTATCATGCATGTTTTTCTATGCACTTCCATTGGAATCCATGATTGAGGGTAAGTGGTATCGTTTCAATTTTCTAGAAATTCAAGAACGTATGCTGACATGTTCATTTTATATTTCCAAGAATCCCTAGCCACGCTGGGCAGGTAAGTATTCATTTCCCAATCTCTTAGGTTTTAAAACCTTCAGAATCCTTATTACCAAAATTTGAATACTTCTTGGAATCTGGCATGCATTCAATTCTCATGTCTAGAAAGACGCACAATTCTCACAGTCACGTCATTGGCATTCATGTTTAAATTTGGAAATTATCTGAACATGATTTAAACATGCATGGTGCATTCTAAATCCCTTTGAATGGTAAATTTTGGATAAAACGAAATGAACTTTTCCAACAAGAGTTGTTTAAATTGTTCAAAAGAATGTTTTCTCATACAAGAGGCAAACTCGATCCAAACACGTCCAATACACACTTTAGAGATGAGTGGAGTGGTAAGGATAGCGAGACCTTGACCTACGGACGTAGGGGTTATGCGTAGTGATTACGTGGATTGAGACAACGGAGGCATTCGTTTCTCTATCATAAACACTATAGGTGACCATTGATAACCCTTTGAACGACGGTTTCATTCTTTACCCCTGTAAAATAATCACCTCACATTGGGGCCAAATGGAGGTAAGTCCAGCAGTATCAGGAGGTAAATGGTTAGAAATTCTATTGCACAGACTAGCATCAATTTTCGTGTGTTGCTTGTCATTTTAACTTCTATGGTAATTCTGGTTCTTTAGGATGACGAAAAGCAATCGTTTCTGTATCATATACACTTTTACCCTTTGCACAGCCCAGTTGAGCCTGTATATTCGTTTCATAAACCCATTAGTGATCATTGCATATTCCAAGATAGAAGCAGCATCACTTCAAGAACGGATGAGTTCAAGAGATAGTATTTATGAAAAATTCTTGGACTGATGTTTAAGCATGTTGATATTTGAGTCGTAGATCTAGCACACTCATTTGAAAATCCTAGTCCCCAAAAGAAAAGAAAAGGTGTGATTTCAACAAAAGATTAAAAAAAAGCCAATCTCGGGCATCAAGAAAGAGCAAAGTGCATGATAAAAGCAAGGCCAATGCCCATCCAAGTGTTTGTAAGCTCATCGATCACGTGTTCGATCTTGTAAGTACAAAAGACTACAAAATATCTTGATCCTCAATAAAGTCTGGTGGGAATATAGAAAAATCACCAATGGAGCTGAATCACAAGGAGTGCTCCCAAGTTATGTCATATTCAGGTAACAATGACATGAACAAAAGTTGGCATCCTCTAGACCCGATAGAGGTGCTCTCCAAAGATTGATGTATACGCTGAAAATGGGCATTCACTCCAAGGATTGATGATATTCTCCAAGACAAAGGAAAGCTTTGAGAATGGATAATATTCTTCAAAGGATGAACTCTGAAGACTGATGGTGCCTCTCGAAGATAAACGATGTTCCTCAAAGGTTGATGGCGCTTTCTCGAGATTAAGGATGCACTATGAGAGCTGATGGTGCATCTCAAAGAAAGATGATGTTCTTCACAGACGATGTTCTTCAAAGTTCAATGATGTTTTTCCAAAACTAAGGATCCACTCTGAAGATTGATGGTGTTCTTTGAAGACTGAAGACATTATTCGAAGATTAATTCAGAAGGGACGAGATCGGCGGCAAACCTGCAATGATCACCAACGTTAAACCCTTCAAGTATTCTGGGCCAAAAACAAACCTTTTTCGATCCCCAATCGTACCTACATTACAACCCCAAGAAGCATTTTCTGATTAAAGCATTTGGATTAACGTAGGGTTTAATGTCTAAGCTTAGCTCGAAGAAGTTCGAGCAAGATTATTTCTTTCTCATTTTGCAGGGTTCTTGACTTGTAAATCCGGAGCAGATGATCAAGACATTTTGTTCAATAACCTCAACTCATTTGTGAGTCCTCATTGGAAACCGTGTCCAAGACCCAACATTACGGTCCTTCAGAAGACCTCATGATCAATCGAAATGTATGCACTGCGAATGATCCTGAATCTAGGCATAGGTCTGATTGGAAATTCGAGTACATTCTCGATAAAAGACCATTATCTCAAAACGATGAGAAGTCCTCTTTGATGAGAATACACCAATGGATGTTTTAACCAAACTCTTTTGGTAATTTCAGATTGGTTGATTCAAACTTTCCCCAAAATAGATTTTTTATCACTTCCATATGTTGTGAGGTGTTTTGAATAATCTCCGACATCATAATGTATTTATTGAAACTTTTCCATGACTTTGATGTAAGTCATAATGTGCTGTCAATTTGACACTAGTGTTGGATCTAGCAATATCACATAGAGGGGGATGAATAGGTGAATCGACAACTAAATTGAAATTTCTTGCAGAATTAATGATAATTTCAATATGCGATCAGTAAATGGGAACAACGGGTGACAGTACAAAAATTCAACGCAGCAATGAAGTAGGGAAGAGAAGAGAGCACGCTGAGTTTATAGTGGTTCGGCTTGTCAAGCCTACGTCCACTCTCCCACGATGACAGCCAATCGGCTGGATTTTACTATAAAAAATCAAGAGAATTACAATCACTCAACCACTCGATTTTTCTCTCTTATAGATTCTCACAATGAATGAGATTTTGAGCACTCAGAATGTTTTTGGGTAGAATTCGAATCACGCTTGCACTTTTGGATTGTTGTTCGTTACTCTTCTCAGATCACCATGGTTCTTCTTTTATACTCCCCTGCCTCCAAACTAGCCATTGGATACCCGGCCAAGTGATCGCTCTTCAATCCTTGATTGGACGTCATCAATCGTGATTGAACGAGACTGTATCTTAGAAGATATGAAAACCGTTGAAGAATATATTGAACCCTTCTGATTTAGTCGCACATACAACTAAATCTCCAGTTTCCATAAGTGTGCTAAATTCGTATTGGTCCCCAAAAAGATATTCTTGGAAGGTAACATTCAATTGTAGAAGATCCCTTGATTGATTTGAAGGGACATCATATAAGTCGAATATCACAAATTTCCATAAGGAACCTTGCCTTGATCGGAAACCTGCCATTCGTGGGTCTTCATGTGTTGGAGATGCAGAAATTGACTAATTTCAAGTTTCGTCTTCATGAAGAACTTCCTGAATTAGATCAGTTATAGTGGAATGGTAATTCGGAGATTTGATAAGGTCTATCTGTCACTGCATGTAGATCGTTGCATGAAATGTTCAAATAGAAGATCATGTTGAACCTGACCCTTAGAAGAAGCTCCATCTGAAGGTCCTCAGAAGCAGCTCCATCTGAAGGTCCTCAGATGCACTCCATCTGACATCGTCAGAAGCACTTCCATCTGACCCTTGGTCCAAAAGCACTTCCATCTGACCCTTGGTTCAGAAGCACTAATTCAGACCCTTGGTCTAGAAGCGCTCCGTCTGACTCTTGGTCCAGAAACACTCCTTCTGACCCTTCGTCCAAAAGCACTCCTTCTTACCCTTGGTCCACATGACAGAATTAGATCCACACAACCTGCTGCTTACTCATTCTTTCTGCATCATAAAATATTATACAAATCCTTTTGATAGTTTTGTCAGAATCAAAATATGAGGAGAATTTCCACAACAATCTCCCCCTTTTTGATGGTGACAAAACTACAAAACGTTATGAAACAATGTATATCTATCAAAAATTATAAATAGTGAAACTGTGATCAGTAATAAATAAAGGTAATCACTCAATCAGCTCCTGCAGGCAAATATAATCATAAAGTATCCTGCAATTCATATCCTGCACTGTGGTAAATAGAGAAATCTCTCCCCCTTTTTGTCAGCAGCAAAAAGAATGTATATAGTAGAGAATAGAATCAAGTCATTTGAGAAAGAATAGGTTACAAATGTGGCATAACAAATGAAATCCTTGTACTTAAAAAAAAATTAAGAGGTAGAAGGTGGGGGGATTTTGGAAGAAGAATGAACATCTTCAGGCTCTGCATCAGCCTCCATTGAAGAAGGTCTGACATATCATCCTCTCATTCTTTGAGCATGGCTTCTAACATCTTGAGTTGTAGGTAGTCCTGGAGCTGTGTTGTCAATCATGACCAGCGTGTATAAGGCATGTTTGCAATGTCAGCACAGAACAATCTACGATACAAGTCAATGGACTTCTCGAGATTGGTCACCTGATTTGCCACACCCTGCAACTTCCCATCAATCTTCTTTTCAAAGCTATGCAGTTTCTGATCGAGCATTGTTTCCATAGCAGCCAGATTCTGGATAAGGATTTGTTGAAGATTCTCTATTTGCTTATGAAGTTCAACTTGTGGTGCTGTAGAAGATTGTTCTTGAATTGTAGTGCCAATCCTTTTTCTTGGCACATCCTTCCAATTAGATTGAGCTTTGGGAAAGGCTTGAGAAGCAAAAACTTCTGTTAGAAAAACATCAGAGGTTGCAGGTAAAGGCTCCCCCTGTGTTATAGCCCTTTTCCCTTTAGCCTTTGTACTAGGCACAGATTATATCTCTTCATCAATGTCCATAGGTACTCACTGAGCACTCGAAAGTTGATCCTCTCGTGCAATCGTTGTTGCCAAGCTTGAGGCAGCTTTGTGAATAGTCAATCGGGTAGAGGATATGGAATAAGCCTCAATATCATCTGGCTCTGCCACCTGATCTTCTGAGGCCATCTGTGCTAGTATTTGTGCTGACCACTGCTCATAATTAAAATTGAAAAGAGTATCATCATACTCTGTTGCACTCTCTTTTCTTGCAGCATCCTCTTCAGTCCGCATAGTAAGGATTTCTTCCTCAGTTAGTATTTGTGCTAGTATTTGTGCTGATCTTCTGAGGCGATTGCTTCTTTCTCTTCAAAAACAGATAAATACAAACCTTTTGCCAATCAGAATGCCTCTCGCTGTTCGTTGATTTCAGTTACCGAAGGCTCGGTGGCCCTTGTAGTCGGAGAAGAGAACTTTCTCTTCATTTGAGTGGGCTTCCCTGAGGCAGAGGCTGATTTCGGAGCCATGAAGATGAAAAAGTTTGGAGCTTTGAAAGAGAATGTGTAGTGTCGAGGGGAAATATTGAGAGCAAGAGAGATTTTGAACAAGTTAGGGTTTCGAGTGAAATCGGTGTAAAGGTGAGAGACAGGAGAGACGGTTCGTGGTCTTATAAAGGTAGCGGTTATTTTTAGAAACAAAATCAAATTTTAAAGAAATAAGAAAGAACTTTTCTAGTAAGTAAATCAATTACTAGCATTCAAAAATTCGAAGAAAGATATGAGAGACTTACCTTAAAAAGAATTTTTAGGAAATGACTGACCTTTGATTTATGAACTTTCCCTTTAAAAATGTGAAGATTTGCTTCTAACGTCTCCTTCTGACGCTCCTTTTGAGTCTCCTTCTGATGCTCCTTCTGGATCTCCTTCGACGTTCCTTCTGGGTCTCCTTCTGACGCTCCTTCTGTTCTAAAATACACTTAAGACAGAGGGTTAATGATGGCTAATTTGTTTATAATAAAATTAAAGGATTCTTTATCCAAGGATTTTGTGAAAATGTCTGCAAGCTGATTTTTTGTATCAATATATTAAATGTTAACAACACCGTTCTGAACATGATCACGTATGAAATGATGTTTGATCTCAATGTGCTTTGCTCTTGAGTGAAGTATGGTATTTTTTGTAAGATTTATGGCGCTTGTGTTGTCACACTGAATTTTTACATTTGTATCTTCAACACCATAATCTCTGAGCTGCTGTTTTAGCCAAAGAATCTGAGCACAGCAACTCCCAAGTGATACATATTCTGCTTCAGCTGTGCTGAGTGCCACTGTACTTTGCTTCTTGGAATATCATGAGATAAGCATATTTCCCATGAGCTGACAAGTTCCAGATGTGATTTTCCTATCAATTTTGCAACCTGCAAGATCTGCATATGAGTAACCTCTTAGTGTAAAATCGGAAGTTTTAGAATACCACAAACCATAGTTGGGATAAGTCCCAATGCATTTGATTATTCTTTTGATAGCTGAAAGGTGTGATTCCTTTGGACTTGACTGAAATCTTGCGCACAAGCAGACACTGTATAAGATGCCTGGTCTTGAAGCTGTGAGATAGAGTAGTGATCCAATCATGCTTCGATATAGCTTAGGGTCAACTTCTTTTCCATCTTCATCTTTGTCTAGTTTGGAGGAGTGAGACATGAGAGTTTCTGTCTTCTTGCAGTTTTTCGAACCAAACTTTTTCACTATTTCCAGTGCATACTTTTCTTGAAATATGAATGTTCCTTTATGAGATTGATGAATTTGAAGTCCAAGAAAGAAACGCAATTCTCACATCATACTCATTTCGAATTCATCATGCATCACTTTAGAGAATTTCTTGCAAGGTAGCTCATTAGAAGAGCCAAAGATTATATCATCAACATAAATTTGAACTAGAAGAATATCCTTATCTTATTTTTGGATAAAGAGGGTAGTATCTACATTACCTTTTGTGAAGTTGTGTTTGGATAGGAAATTGCTCAACTTTTCATACCAAGCACGAGGTGCTTGTTTCAGTCCATAAAGTGCCTTTTTTAACATATAGACTAAATCCTTTCCTCTAGGTTCTTCAAAGCTAGGAGGTTGCTCAACATAGACTTCTTCTTTGATGTAGCCTTTAAGGAATGCACTTTTCACATCCATCTGAAAGAGTTGAAAGTCATTGTAACAAGTATAAGCAAGTAGTAGCTTGATAGCTTCTAACCTGGCAACAGGTGCGTAGGTCTCATCATAGTCTATTCATTCTTCTTGAGAATAGCATTTTGCTACAAGTCTTGCTTTGTTTCTTACAACTTTTCCTTTGTCATCTAGTTTATTTCTGGATACCCACTTTGTTCCAATTATTGGACGATTTTTGGGTCTGTTGACTAATTCCCAAACATTGTTGACTTTGAACTGATGTAGCTCTTCCTGCATTGCATTTATCCAGTTCTCATCTGCTAGTGCATCTTCAATTTCTT
Organism: Rhodomyrtus psidioides; assembly: GCA_021437785.1. Classification (NCBI taxonomy): domain Eukaryota; kingdom Viridiplantae; phylum Streptophyta; class Magnoliopsida; order Myrtales; family Myrtaceae; genus Rhodomyrtus; species Rhodomyrtus psidioides. The sequence goes on from JAILYB010000053.1 coordinate 1,600,955, forward strand.
TTGGCTCCAATTCAGATACCAATGCTATGATAATCATTGCTTGCTTAAACTTAGATCTTGTCTTGATGCCATCACTTATGTTTCCCATGATGAGTTCCTTTGGATGACTTGACTTAAGCTTCTAGTTTTTGTCGAAGCAATCATTTGAAGAAGTTGTGGGTTCATTCTGTTCAGCTTTTGGCCTTTCTCCATTTGAGTAAGTTTCCTTCTGAACATTCTCCGAACCAGTGTTTGCATCTGAGTCTTGCTTTTCTTCTGATTCTTTTTGTGAATCTGAGACATGAGGAAGTACATAACTGGATTCGGATTCATCATTCTGACAATTCTCATCAAACTTGATGTTCACCGACTCTTCAACAACACGAGTGTTTTTGTTGTAGACTCTGTAGGCTTTTCTCGTTGTTGAGTATCCCAGAAAAATTCCTTCATCTGATTTCTCATCAAACTTTCCAATTCGATCATTAGCATTCTCTTAGAATAAAACATTTACAACCGAATACATGAAAGTATGCAACAACAGGCTTTCTTTCTTTGAAGATTTCATAAGGGGTTTTCTCAATGAGGGGTCTGAGAGAAATTCGATTCAAAATATAACAAGCTGTGGAAACAGCTTCCACCCAAAAATGAGATGCAATCTTACTCTCAATCAAAAAAGTTCTTGCCATTTCTTGTAAAGATCTGTTTTTCCTTTCTACTACCCCATTCTGTTGAGGAGTGTACGGAGCAGAGAAGTTATGCTGAATTCCAAATTCATTGCAAAAATTTGAAAAACTTTGATTTTCAAACTCTCCCCCATGATCTGTTCTTAAGCTAGAAATGGTACAGCCTTTTTCATTTTGAATTCTTTTTGCCAATTTTGAAAAAGATGTAAAACCCTCACTTTTGTGAGCAAGAAATAACACTCATGTAAATCTAGAGAAGTCATCAACAATAACAAGATAATATTTCTTACCTCCAAGGCTTAAGGTTCTGTTTGGTCCAAAGATATTCATATGAAGCAACTACAAACATTGCTTAGAGGAAACTTGATTTAAGGACTTAAAAGAACTTCTTACCTGCTTGCCTAGTGTGCATTCATGACATAGTCCTCCTTTTTCAAACTTCGTATGATGTAACCCTCGAACAAGTCCCTTTTTGGAAAGCTTTGACCTATGCTTACACTAATATAACCTAACTTTCTGTGCCAAAGATCAGATTCATCCTTAACAGAAATAAGACATTTTGCATTTTCAAGGTCAGAATCAATATCTAAGAGATAAATGTTTCCATGCCTTTGACCCGTGAAGGATTGCTTCTTGTCCTTGCTCATACCTGTGCACTTTAGGTCTTGAAAGCATATTTCATAACCAGAGTCACAGAGTTGATTTACATATATCAAGTTGTAGTTCAGTCCTTTGACAAGAGAGACATCTTTAACCGTCAGATTTCCAATCTTGACATTGCCTTTTCCAATGACCTTTCCTTTGTTCTTTCCTCCAAATGACACACTTCTACCATCATATTTTGAAAGAGATATAAATACTTATGGATTTCCAGTCATGTGATTCGAACATCCACTATTTGGAAACCACTTGTTCTTCCTTTTCTTTGGTACCTACAAGAAATGAGCAACTCACTGTTTCTTTGATTCCCATGCTTTCTTGGGTCCTTCTGTGTTAGTAGGATTTGACGTTTTAACAGGTTTCCAGATTTTCTTGCAATAGTCCTTAGTGTGGCTAGGATCACCACAATTTACAGAAGGCTAATGTATATGAGATTTGGTAAACTGTTTGTAAAAATGCATTCTATAAACAGTAATAGTAGGTTTGTGAAAATTCATATTGGAAAAACCATTTTTGAGAACACTTCCCTGTTTAAAACCCAAACTTGATCTATTATTAAAAGGTATTTGTTTAGAGATAATATTGTCCAAAGTCCTTGAACTTTGTGAAAACCTTTTTGAAGTCACATCAAATTTCTCTTTTAGAGAATCATTCTCTTTTGAAATGTGATCATGACTTTCTTTCAATTGATGAAATTCGTGTTGTAGAAACTCAATTTTTTCTTTTTGAGAAATATTTTGTTGTTTTAAAGAGGAGTTTTCCTTTTTCAAAACAGAAACTTTTTCAAGAGTTTCTTTGTAACTTTTGCAAAACTCATCAATATACTCCGTAATTTCATCAGGAAGATTAGATGGACTTACCTTAGTCTTTGAATCTGAGCTTGAATCTGATTCTGAATCTAACTTAGCCATCAAACATATGTTTGCGTAGTTATCTTCACTTTCATCAGAATCACTCAATGTTTATGCCTTTAAAGCCTTCTTGTACCTCTCATACTTGAGCTTGTCTCTCTTTAACGTTGGACAATTCGACTTGATATGTCCTGCTTTCTTACAGTGAAAGCATATCACATCTTTTCTTTCTTGAGATTCATTTTGAGAGACTTTTTGTTCACTTTTCTTCAAAGGTTTCTTTCCTTTGAAGTTTCAGGCTTTTCGAGCCATTTTTCTAAATTTCTTCACCATAAGTGCAAGTTCTTCATCATCTGTGTCAGACAAACATTGAGCAATTTCAGTTTTCAATGCAATTGATTTCTTACCTTTTTTATCTCCCCTTTTGTTTGCCCGTTCTGTTTCATAGGATTGTAGTGTCCCAACTAGCTCATCCACCAAAAGTTGTCTGATTTTTTGATATTCTTGTATGGAAGGTTTGATATAGTTCCACTCGTCTGTGAGTCCTCTAAGTATCTTTCTCACTTGCATCGCCTCAGCAACTGGTGCACCTTGTCTTGCGAGTCCACTTGCTAGACTTTGAAACCTATCTATCATGTCAGCAATAGATTCGTCAAATTTAATTTGAAATGCTTCATACTCACTCAGTAAAATACTGAGTTTTGTTTCATTCACTCTATTTGTTCCTTGAAAGGTGATATGAAGTCTATCCCATATTGTTTTAGCAGATTCTTCCTCTGAAACACGGTTATAAAGATGAGTTGATAAAGCACAAAATAATGCATTGACAGCTTTGGAATCCAAGCCTTGTCTTTTGGCTTTTTCAGTCTCAGTCATGGTCGTGGTAGGATTTGCTTCATTTCCAGATGTTGCACTTGCAGCAGCATTAGGTATAACACCATTTGTGACAACATCCCACATCAAATCATCATATGCCTTAAAGAACCATTTCATCTTGTTGCTCCACATATTATAGTCCTTCCCATCAAAGTAGGGTGGCTTATTGGCAAAGTGCGAATCGCCTGCTCCTGAAGAGTGATTGCTAGACATAGTAAAGTGTTAGCTTAGAAGTCAATAAACACTTCGTAAATATGAGTAACCTGCTCTGATACCAATTGTTGGATCTAGCAATATCACTTAGAGGGGGGTGAATAGGTGAATCGACAACTAAATTGAAATTTCTTGTGGAATTAATGATGATTTCAATACGCGATCAGTAAATAGGAACAACGGGTGATAGTACAAAAATTAAACGCAGCAATGAAGTAGGGAAGAGAAAAGAGCATGCTGAGTTTATAGTGGTTCGGCTTGTCAAGCCTACGTCCACTCTCCCACGATGACAGCCGATCGGTTGGATTTCACTATGAAGAATCAAGAGAATTACAATCACTCAACCACTCGATTTTTCTCTCTTACAGATTCTCACAATGAATGAGATTTTGAGCACTCAGAATATTTTTGGGTAGAATTCGAATTGCGCTTGCACTTTTGGATTGTTGTTCGTTACTCTTCTCAGATCACCATGGTTCTTCTTTTATACTCCACTGCCTCCAAACTAGCCGTTGGATACCCGGCCAAGGGATCGTTCTTCAATCCTTGATTGGACGTCATCAATCGTGATTGAACGAGACTGTATCTTAGAAGATATGAAAACCGTTGAAGAAGATATTGAACCCTTCTGATTTAGTCGCCCATACAACTAAATTTCCAGTTTCCATAAGTGTGGTAAATCTGTATTGGTCCCCGAAAAGATATTCTTGGAAGGTAACATTCAATTGTAGAAGATCCCTTGATTGATTTGAAGGGACATCATATTAGTCGAATATCACAAATTTCCATAAGGAACCTTGCCTTGATCGGAAACCTGCCATTCGTGGGTCTTCATGTTTTGGAGATGCAGAAAGTGACTAATTTCAAGTTTCATCTTCATGAAGAACTTCCTGAATTAGATCAGTTATAGTGGAATGGTAATTCAGAGATTTGATAAGGTCTATCTGTCACTGCATGTAGATCGTTGCACGAAATGTTCAAATAGAAGATCATGTTGAACCTGACCCTCAGAAGCAGCTCCATCTGAAGGTCCTCAGATGCACTCCATCTGACCTCGTCAAAAGCACTTCCATCTGACCTCGTCAGAAGCACTTCCATCTAACCCTTGGTCCAGAAGCACTTCCATCTGACCTTTGGTTCAGAAGCACTCAGTCTGACCCTTGGTCCAGAAACCCTCCGTCTGACCCTTAGTCCAGAAACACTCCTTCTGACCCTTCGTCCAAAAGCACTCATTCTGACCCTTGGTCCACGTGACAGAATTAGATCAACACAACCTGCTGCTTACTCATTCTTTCTGCATAATAAAATATTATACAAATTCTTATAATAGTTTTGTCAGAATCAAAATATAAGGAGAATTTCCACAACAACTAGATATCACTTAAAGAGCATTAATGTTCTCTTGGCGAGAAAATTTTCAGATTAGAGCTGCTGCAGGATTCTTGATGACGCCGGATCCCAAAATGGCTTCTATCTCCCTTGGTGAGAAACAATTTACATGTTTGAACTTCTACATGATTCCTGGTAACTCCAAATCCCAGAAGATCACAACCTATTTTGGTAAGAAAGAGTTCACATGTTAAGATTCTGTAGGATCTTTGGTATCCCCAGACCTCAGAATGCTGCTTCTTTTTTAAAGAATAACTTTCAAATTTGAGATTCTGTAGGATTTCTGGTAACTCTAGATCCCAGAATGACATATTTCTTGGTAAAGAAAATTTGCAGGTTTAAGCTTCTATAGGATTCCTGGCAATCCCAGATCTCAGAAGAACACAACCTATGTTGGATCTCTGATGACCCCAGATCTTAGAACAACATAACCTTCATTGGTCAAAGCTTCTGACGGATTCCTGCCCCAGATCTCGGAAGGATGCCTTGCTCTGTGAAGAAGAGCTTTCAAGCTTATTGTTCTACAAGATCCATGGTAACCCCATATCTCAGAAAAATACATTTTTATGAAAAGTTTGTAGGTTTGAGCTTTCTATAGGATACATGGAGTTCCCAGATCCCAGAATAGCACATCACATGTCGAGAAGACAAATTTCAGATTCAACTTTCTGCGAGATTTCATGTAACCCATAAATCCCAAAAGAATATCACTAAAGAAAGTTTTTGTAGGTTTGAGCTTTCTGAAGGATACTTGGAGTCCCTAGATCCCAGAATGACACCTTGCATGTTGTGAAGACAAATTTCAGATTCAACTTTCTGTGAGATTTCAGGTAACCCCTTAATCCTAGAAAAATACATTTTAACGAAAAATTTACAAGTTTGAGCTTTCTCTAAGTTTCCTAGTGTCTCCAGATCCTAGAATGACATCTCTCTTGGTAAGATAATATAGGTTTGAGCTTCTGTAGGATTCCTAGTATCCCCAGATCCCAGAATGACACCTTTCCTGGTAAGATAATATGGGTTAGAGCTTCTTTTGATCTGTGGTTCTCCCAGATCTTAGAATGGCACCCAAGAGCAACTTTCAGAATTGTACCTCTTCTCTTTGCCCACTAGGCGGCACTAGAGTAGTCTTGTCTCCTTTATCACGAGTCTTCTTTTTAGAAGTATGACATGTAGGTGTCTAGGAACACATTTCAAGTTCGGAGCCAAACAGCTCGCGACTTGCCATTCCAAAAACACGATGACTTTGATAAATCTTTCTGCAAGTGTTCATAAGTTAGTAGCCACAGTGCTGTTGTTGACACCTAAATTTTGACTGAATTTTCTATTCATTAATTTGCATAAGAAAATTAGGAATTGTTTTTAGCTCCTACCCAAAAATAATAATAAAATAAATCATTGTCTTGTTTAATCTTTAGCACCGATTGCATTGCGTTACATTTTAATTGGACTTGTGGCATGTGGATTTAAAATAATGGTTATGAGCTCATTTTAAAAATCTCACCTAGCCTAACTTCCCCCGTGAGGCAATTTTGCATGGAGTTGCGGATATACATATATAAACTCAAATGCTCCGCTGATATGTTGTTTTTGTCAATATATGTGGTTCTAGATGTTATCTTTGTCTTTGGACCATAAGGTTTGCTCTCGCAGAAGATCGCCCTAGAGAATGAATATATATATCAATCAAGGAAGATTTAAGCAAGATTGAGGCTAAATGTTAATCTTGGGATGTCAAAGGCAAGTTGGCGGAGATTCCTGGATGTTAGGCACCTAACCTTCCAATCCGGACCGTCCATTTTTGGATGAACGACCCATATCTCCTGTTTTTAGGGGGAATTTTTTTGAATTTTTAATATATATTTTTGTTAGTAATAATTTGGGCCATCCATTCATAACACGGACGGCTCGGATTGCAAGGTTAGGACCTAACCTTCTAAGGAAAGATTAGACGATCACTTTCCGAGATTATTGGCACTGTCACATGCTCGGCTATATGAGGAAGCAAGAGAAAGAAATGGAGAGAAGTTGTGGAAAAAAAAAAGAAAAATAAAGGGAAAGGAAACCCATGAAATCATTACTTTCCACGGACTCATTCATTAGCATCATCTTTATAACGGGCCAATACCCAAAAAAACCTCCAACTTTAGCATTTGTGACAATTATATCTAAAACTTTTTTTTTCTCATAAAAAACCTTCAACTTTTACTTTTGTCATAATTCTACCCAAAATTTTTACTTTTGTCCCAATTTTACCAGCTTAGTATAAAAAAAATCCTCAACTTTTACTTTTGTCCGAATTCTATCCAAATATTTTACTTTTGTCTCAATTTTACCGGCCTAGTACCAAAAAAACCTCAATTTTTACTTTTATCCCAATTCTACCACCGTCAGCCTTTAGTTCATAATCACCGTTAGTTAATTTTACGTGACTCGAATTTTCTTGCCGAATTTACCAATGAATTTTCAAAATTTAGAAACAATAGGTTTCAGAGACAACGAGATTTTAAAAAATTTGTCAGAATATCTCCATGCCTAACCGTTCTTTGCGCTGTTAAGTGTCGAAAAAAATACGAAATGCGCCGTCTTTAGTGAATATATATCTCTCAGCAATATATATGGGTAGCAAAAAATAAAAGAGAATTTCAAAAAAAATTCATGTCAATTTTGCCGAGGTGTAATTCATTAATGACGTGAAATCATTACTTTCCACGGACTTATTCATTAGCATATCTTGAGAGTAAATCAACGAGATCATCGGGCTTTATATTACAAATCATTGAGCTTATCAAGCAAATCATTGATTCATCGACTACTCCGTGATACTCTCTTGCCTTTTAAGCTCGAAATTAACGCACATGAAAGGGGACAGATCGCATTACATGAGAGGGGCACATCAAGGAAGAGGGACCTGTCCAACAGCGAGGGAATGAACAAAGAGGCCATTTATCGAAGGAGGCACATTCATCAGGATCAAAAAGGAGTGTTCTCGTCTCTAACAGTCTTTCTAGTGTTATTATACCTTCATGCTTCTTAAGTCCCACTGCACTTTCAGTTTGCGCTTCATGTTTGCTCATTCTCACAGATCATCATTCAAAGGGAATTCTTATGAGACCACACAATGTAATATACGGCCATCATAGACTCTAGGGAATTTTCACACGAGGAGAAGGGACGACCATCGTCGAAGGGAGTAGATCTCTCCCTCTCTTCATACCGAAACTCAACCTCCGGGAGGCTTCATTCACACGCACAGCGAAAGGAGAAAGAAAAAGCTGAAAGAAAAGTTAAAGAGAAAAAGGGATAAGGAAAGCAGTGGACTCAATCCTTGATTTGAATAATATATTTGCTTTTCCTATTTTACTTCCCTTTGGATTTTATTTTATAGGACATTGTTCGTGGCTCTCACTGAAAGAAGAAACAATCGAAAATTGAGGGACACATGGTGAGAACGAAGAGAAGGGGGGCAACAGATTGTCTTGAGAAAAGTACGCCTGGAGTGCCTTAACTTTCGTACGGTGTACACTTAAGTGCCTTAACTTTCAAAGCGTGCACTTAAGTGCCTATGCTGACGTGGCCGCCGGAAAAGGTGAGGTGGTCGTCGGAAATGCTGAAGTGGCGTCGGTGAATAGTATTTTTATTAATATTTAATGTACACGTGGATTTTCAGAAACTATTAAAAAATATAAAGAAAATCCACGTGTACACTGTTCGCCGGAGTTAGCACTTAACTACACACTTTTACTCCGATTAGGCACTTAAGTGCACACTTTGAAAGTTAAAGCACTTAAGTGCACACCGTACGAAAGTTAAGGCACTCTAGGTGTACTTTTCCCGATTGTCTTCTTATTGGGGTCTTCACCAATACCCGTAATTATACGGAGCACCGTTCCTATCCAACGAAATTGTGAGCCCTCATCTACGCGTCCACAGTCATGAACCACTTCGACGAGTAGCCTTCGCTGCGTTGACTATCGCTGGTCACCGTTGGCTGCTGCGAGTCCCGTATCCTCAAATACCGCCGGGTAATGCCAATGTCTGTGAACCATCACATGCTATTGCGAATTGCCGGTCAAGCAACCCAGCCGTAGCCGTTAATTGCCCATGTATGTCTGTGTTGATCCTCGTCCAAGATCCCGAGCAAAGCAATCAGCGATTTTCCAGATAAGTCAACCATCGAAAAACATTGAAGCTGATCCGAAGCCACTGTCCTGAGACCAGTACGACAAAGCGGAAACCTCGCAAGGGAGAGACACATCAACTTGCACTCAAGAATTTATATGAGATAATTAGTTCTTTAAAAAAATTTCCTTTCTATCTAATTGTTTGTCTTTTTCTAGGATTCATGCAAAAGGAAGGGCCATTTCATGCATATATCCAACATCATCCACTTTCAAATGGAGGATAATGGGCATATGAGGCAGCGACATTGGGGATCTGTGAAACCTCATCCCCTGTCCATTGTGCGCACTTGTTGCAGCGCCAACCACTAACAAATCCTTTCAATCCACATCGTCGATTAATTCGGACCAACCTTTCGAATGTCGATTTTTGTCCGCGAGCTCGCTGGTCCATGAGGCCCTGAGGGGTCGACCGCGCAAGAAAGTCCCAAGTCAAGTCGATCCATCCACAAGCGTGATCCGCAAGCCTATCCGGTTTCGATTCATACTTGGAAAGTACATTGTCAACGTTGGGTAAGTTTCATATCTTTAGTGATTTGAATACTTAATTACCTACTTTGAACATATCATTATCTGACCTTATTCTTTGAGCACAGGTAATCAATTAGGAAAATATTTCCTAATTCGCAACCACACATGTGAATTTGATTTTATCTATAAGATATTAGATAAAATCATTTTCATGGCGGGCATCTGCTATTTTATTTTTTATCTATAAAGCTTTAAATTATAGATCGATCCAAAAGAAATTGTGAAACATTTATGTTGATTTATTTTCCATGTGTTAAGCTCATCTGATTGGATCGATATCTTTGGATATATGATTGACTGATTGGATGTGATTTGATATTTTTTGGAATACATCTCGACGTACGATGACATTGTGAAAATTTTAAAAAAAAAAACCATCCTTGTCATGTCATTTCATACAGGTTAATCTTTCATTTTTTCAAAAGAATTTTTTTAAAAAAAAATGAATCCATATAGTCTGCCAAACATATTTTACAATAGGTACCGAAAGAGTATTAGGATAATCTAACGTAACCAAGTTCCCGAATTTGGAATCTTTGTTTCGTAGGTATAAAGTAGTTCTCCCGCTATTTTATTTAGGTATATAATCGACCTACCGTAAACAGATTAGTGGCGACTCCAAATAAAATATTTAAATACTTGAAATCTTAAGTCGTGAATTGGTATGGACTTGGGAGGGTCCGAGCTAGGTCTAATAGCTTAGCAATCCAATAACCTGAAATTCTGATTTTTTTAGGTCGCGACAGCTGTCATCCTCCTGATTGGATCGTCGATCTTCAGCTTCAGAAGATTTCCTTTCCACCAATCCTCCACAAGGGATGTATTCCTCAAAGGTATTTCGAAGCATAGTTCAAATTTGGAGCTCAAAAGCTCGTGATTTGCCGCCTAGAGATACGGTGACCACTTTTTCCGCCAATGTGCGTCGGTTAGCAGCCTCGAAGCTTTCACCCTTCGGAACGGGCTGCAGCCGGTAGCCTCGGAATCGATTGCCATTCTTTAATAAGTCCTTCTACGAGTGTACATAGGTTAGCATGCCTCGGATCTTCGATGTCTGCAAGCGTTTGCAGCCTATGGCCTTAGAAGATTGTTATAGAACCTGAGTGTGATATCTTAAGTACTCCATAACGAGAGACTTAGGCATAGAATCTTAGGTTTTAAAAAAAACAAACAAACAAAAAAGGGGGGGCGATCCAACCATCCCAACATCCTGGAGCGACATCATACATCAGGCAGTTAAGTGGAAGGTAAACCTTTCTACTCTCCAACTCTATCATATCAGATTAAAGAATAGAATGAGCATAACATTTACCTGCAGGAGCAGAAAGATTGAATGTCAGGACTCATTTTTATTTTCCCCAGTTGGGTCGATTTAGGCTCAGGTGAGTGAAACCTCTCACGAGATTCCTCTCAAAGAGGGGCAGCTGTTGACAGCTGATTTTTGAACGGGTCTTTTTCCTTTATTTTAAGAAAAATTCAAAAAAATCATAAAAAGTTAAAAAATTGAAAAATCAACTTTGATGACCTTGGCTAAGCCTAAGGAACCATTTTTGAACAAAAAATAATTTTCCTTATTTTTTGTATTTTTCAATATTTTTGAAAAATAGGAAATAAGATTAAAAAAAAAGCAGCAAAAATAGCATTCGAGGTCGTAAAAATATGAAAAAGTGTTATATATATATATTTTTTAATTTCCTTGTTATTTTAACCTCATCAAGAGTCGAAATTCAAGTTTAATTTTGTGTGTTTCTTTGTAACGTATTGGTTGAATTTGTCCAAAAAAATATATTTTGAGTCTTTTAGTTTGCGATTTTGGCATTTTAAGAGTTTTGACATTCAATCCAAATGTCCTAAATAGTAATTTAGTCCAATTGTTCATCGAAATTGCACAATTACGCTAATTGGATGAAGCTGCATACTTTTATTGCAATTTAGTCCCCGGACTTGAAAAAATGAAATTACTCTAAATATAGGGACTATCATGAGTGAATGAACACTAACCCATAGGTTTTTAACCTCTTTGAATCTGTTGGTGGGGTTAGTTTAATCCGATTTGCTCATTTAGGGCCTTAATTGAGCAGATTTCATATTTGGGTTAAACTTGAAATTGGGGTTTTTGCATTAATTTGAACAAATTCTTCACAAAAATAACATTCCTAGATGAATTCCATGCTATAGAATCTGATTTTAAAGTCAATTTCGCGTTTTTTTTAGATATTTGGGCACCCAATTTGAAGGAAAATGCCAAATTGGATCAACTAGGTCGGGTTGACGCAACCCAGTCAACCGGTTGACCAACTCATTTTGAGAAGCAAGAACATAAGCCCTTCTGCTCTCTATTCTCCTTGGTCGAACGCACACAGGAGATCAATAGAGAAGATGAGCCAAATTACAACGCCAAAGGGAGGTACCCAGTCCACGAGCAGGCTTCGATCGGCTGCTCATCTTTTCCCGACGACCTCCAGATGGCGACAAACCGGAGGGCCCTAACAGAAAAAAGAACGCCAAGATAAAATGGGGAAAGAGTTGAAGTCTGTGGCAGAGATGGGATTCGGTAGAGAGTTCCATAAGAGACACAAGAGAGAGAGAGAGAGAGAGAGAGAGAGAGAGAGAGAGAGAGAGAGAGAGAGAGAGAGAGAGAGAGAGAGAGAGAGAGAGAGACGGCGACCGAGGCTTGCTTCCACCGATTCTGTTCAAGCCTCGTCTTATCATCACTGGCGAAACCGAAGCCGGGGACGACCATATTTGACTTCTCTAAGCTTCGGAGAAGCTACCGAACCCTTTCGATCGGCCTACCACCTCGAAAAACGGTGAGACTCCTCTTCGAGCTCGAACTTGGCCTCTAATGGCAACTTAAGTTAGAGTCATTCATTTGCTGCGATGTTTATTGCAATCTATTTGTCTCGCTTCACTGAGCATTTTTTCTTTTGATCGCAGGTTATTTCATCGCCTGAATCGTCGAGTCTATCCCCTACCATGACCGACCTGTCACGAGCTTCATAGCTCGTTCTAGACCAAACCAAACCCTCGCGATGGCCATGTAAGTCTTCTTAAACTCTTATGATGCTTCTTGATTGATTTGGTAGGATCAATCTCATTAGAAACGGCTAGGACGTTAGCTCACTGGAGATTAACTCCGGCCTAGGTTTGCGAGTTTATCAAATTTGATTCTGCTATGTTGATTGCGATATATGTTGTAGAGCTCCTCGGGCTGAGTCGAATGAAGCTGATTTCATCGAATTTGGTACTCTGTAGGTGGAGATACAGACCTCTGACGAGGCGCCGACGTCGATCGTCTTCCCCAGTGAATGTGTTGACCGGTCAACGATGGCGTGGCGCTAACGTAGTAGCCACGTGGCGGCCACGTCAGCCGCTCGATCATAACTGAAATAACAAAATTGATCCCACAGTGGAAGGGACGCCATGTGTCGCGATCTCTTCATTTTCGAGTATAAAAATTGTAAACAGTCGGACGGTTGTAATTCGTTCGAGAAATTTAATCACGGCCGTCGATTCCTTACGTTAAATTAGGTCGTCCGCAGACCAACGCGTGGCACAATCAGGGCCGTTGATTCACGTTAGGCGGGAATTGAAAATTTGAGCGGGTATTCGATGTGGATCCAGACCCACGTGGGCCGAGCTGGCCGCCCATGGGTTGTGGGCCGGGTCACCCGACCCGGTCTTGATAAAAAAATTAATTCAAAAAATTCAAAAAATGATTTTTAAAATTTTAAAAATCATAAAAATCATAGAAAATTCTAAAAAAAAAATATTAGAAAATCCTAGAAAACCCAAAAAAAATTAAAATTATTAGGAAAAATTTGTAAAAAATTTCCAAACACTCCAGAAATTCCCAAAAATTGAAGAATAACCACAGACAACTAGTCAATCTTATTTTTGGGATTTCTTATTCGTTCTTCCTAGAAATGATGATTTTGCCTTTTAGTGGTGATTCGACTCCGCTTCACATATGAGATAGATCGAAAACGCCAAAATTAGGACAGGGCCAGTTAGGTGGCGAATCCTTCTGTTAGGATTTTCGAATCTCAACATTTTCCCTGAAATGACGATTTTACCCCTCAAAGGGTAAATTATTTTTCAAAATTCCAACAAATTCTGAAAATTGCCAAAAAAATAGGAAATGGGTTGATTCGATGATTAATCCTACTTCCAATCCCCTTAGACTCCAGATTTCAGCTGAAATGACTATTTTGCCATTTTGAGGCAAATTGTCCCAAATTTCTTCAAAATTACTATTTTGCCCCTCATGGGCAAATCATGTCTAAATCACTCATGAGCCTTGATTGACATTTGTCTAGGCTAATAGGGCCTTATTAGGGATGTCATGCTATATTCATGTGATTTATCCACATGTCATGGATCCTTGATTTGCGCACTTATTTTACTGATTGTGAGTGTTATGGTAGTCACTCCTATCTGCATGAACTCCTAGATTTAGGGTCTGTATCCCACTCACCTACATGAAATCTTAGGATTAGATAATTCATTCAACTTAGGTACCGAAAGAGCGTCAACTTTGACAGTTGGCGTAACTAAGTTTCCGATCCCATTTCTCTAGTTCTTGCATAATCGAATAGAAGCTCCCAACTATTCGGTAGGGTTCCCAATCGTACCTTCCACGAAACGATTGGTGGCGACTCCTTGGCATGTACACGCATCACATGTCACTAGACCGCACTGAAGGTCGACTACGTATACCTCCGTTGCGATTTGGGTAATGGACCTTGGGAGAGGCCCGCATCCGATCAGACTTGGACGGTCCGTTAACCCTCAAGAGCAAGCAGCCTTGAGAGGGTCTCGACACCGGGGCCAAGAGGGCTCGGACAAGGTGCGGCTCTCACCAAACTTTAGGGATGTTAGTGGGGGCACATGAAGGAATCGAATTGCTCACTGAATGGGGATAACAATCATGTATTTGAAGAAGCGTCCGCTGCCACGTTTCATCAAAAGGGGAACCTCTACTGGTTTGTTGAGGCCAGGAGGAGCCTAGTAGGCGAAAAAATGTGTTGTCGAGGGTGTGCAGTTGGCATAGGGTGCCACACTTGTCGACGGACGTACAAGTGACTAGAGATTTGTGAACGACTTTGATCGGGGGAAGCAACCAATGGAGTGTTGTTGTTCTATTGGGCGAGCGAGTGAAATAGGGAAGCGACAGAACAACCCGCAACGAGGACGTTTGCGGATTGAGTGGGGAAGAATGACAATGTTTGGGAGTTCCATGTCCCAGATAGGTAAGTTCTCCCCTTGCTCGGGTTCCCTTATGGGTAAAGCTTGGGGTGTCATCATGAGGAGTAAGTGTTGTAAAGGGGAAAATGACAACTGGGTTAGGGGATTGTCTCAGATTGGTTTGTATTAGGAGTTCTCGGATTAAATAGGATATATTCCTTAGGAGCTCTGAAGGCGGATTCGGCCTCCCGTGTACAAACTGGTTGGGAGCTGATACCGCTCTCCTGATGAGGCCATGGCAGGCCGAAATCAGTTGTTGTGCTTAAAGGATTCTACTCATCTTACTCGATGTAACGGATGCCCAAGCTAAGTGGAGCGTGTTGTGATCCAATGTGCTTTATGGGGAAAGGCTGGCTTGGCGTGGCTTGCCAAGTGCCGCACGGGCTAATTCCGCGACTGAAATCCTTCGGTCCGTGACAGCAGCAACGCCTTTCTATGAATATCATAAACAATCATCAAATGCTTTTTGACTTTTAATTTTTTGATTTAGAATTAAAAAAAAATAACAACGGCGAGTTGATGTGAAAACGAAGGGTGACCCAATTAATTGTGGAGAAAGAGGCTACCAATCGTGAAGTTTTCATGGAAGCATTGAAGTATTATCTCACATCTATTGATGACAAACCTCAAATATTCTTTATATTCATGCCATCTCTCTCCACTTATGAGCTTAAGTGTTTGGATGAGACTTTTTAACATGATGCAATGGCCACTGCTATTCCTTTCTTCAATGTGCATTCAACAAATCACTAGCGACTATATTTGGCAGAATTCTCATCTGCCAACATAATTTCCTAAATAAGTCCACAGTTGTCATATATTTGGCATCGACTTCCTCCGACGGTCGGTTCAAGGATCAACTGGAAATGACCTAGGGTTTCATTTCACCTCCAGTGAAATAAAAATATCGGAAAAAGACCAAGCATTTTTCACGTGGGTGGTAGCCCTGAGCCAACATAGATAGATGTACTAATTTGACTTGCCTTGAAATGACTTTGCACGGTTAATAAAGATTAAGGTCGTCGTCCCTCAAACGTGGATAAGAGACTGAACACACAACGTTATTTCCTAATTATTCACGTTTAAGTTAGAAGAGACAAACTATCATTTTCCTTGAAACGGCTTTGCGAAACTAAGAAAAGCTGATGTTATCGTCTTCATCTCCCGAAAAGAAGAGACAAACTTTCTTTCATCTAATCACTACATGTGGCCTAAGAGCATTGAGAGTTTCTATCCACATTATTCACGTTTGATACGATCAATGCTTTTAACATAGACATGCTTACGGTTAAACCGTCTTGTCCACATACATTACAAGACTCGGACGATGTGACAACGGGTATGGTTCTTGAGACTAATTTGAGTGGGACATGCTTGAATTTGACGATATAATTTGTTGTGTCCAAACCAAGCCCTAAATTTCTCGACCAATCCCTTATGGATGAAGCGTTGGTCTATCATTGGAAGATCGTCTGCGATGGCTACAAGCGAATTTTTCAAACGAGTATCATTTATCGCGTCAACTTTGATTAATTTATTTCTAGATTAATTGTGCAACACAAAGTGCTTTCCGAAACACACAAGGAGTAAAAGTAATGAGAGGTAACTGTCAAACAGAATGAGGCAGTTAATCTCATGTAAGTCAACATTTCTCATCCATCAACTCCTTGTAAGTACCAACACTGTCATTGGATCCTCCAATAACAGACCACCGAAAGATTCCTCTCGAACCTCAAGCTAGTTCTTGCTCATAGCTGACAGGTATAACTCTCTCTCCTCTCTCTTTCTCTCTCTCTCACATACACACATTTTCTGGCAAACATTCCTTCTCTTTCTTGCCCACGGAAATAACAGCAAACGATTTACTGATGAAGAGCACGTGGACGAGAAGAAGTACTTCCAGAAGGTGCTTGACGATGTCGTGAGCCTCAACTCCCTCTTCACTATCGCAGTCTTCGTCGGCCTCTCTTTCGCCCAGCTGGGCCAAGTTCAGAGCCTTGACGATGGCCCCTGTTGCGACTCGGACACCGCTTTATGGGAGCGGCACGACTCATAGCCTTCGAGATCGCCTCCTTTAGCTGCTTCATCTTTTTCGGCGTATTGGCCAAGACCGTCAAGATCATCCTCTGCACATCCGAGAAGCAGTATGCCCTAAACAAAGAACAGAATGGAAACATGGACCCCCACAACTCTGGAGAAAGAGAAGCCCCACAATGGGCCGAGCCTCATCGGGTTCTATTTGTCAATCTATGAGACCATGCTCAGGTGCTTGCTGCTTCCCTCGGCCATGGTCGACGTCGTGCAGATCAAACTTGTCCGGCTCTCATGCCACAGCAGGTTCACATTCACCACTGATTGCATCATGGTTGGCATCATCGGCCTTTAGCCTGCTGATGTCATGTTTTAGGTGAAAGTGTTATCTTGACCGTGCATTCCATGTTTCTTGTGAGTCTTTGAGTGATTTGTATCGAAAAGTGACTTGTTACTCCATTGTCAATTATGATGGAAATTTGATCGCCTTACCAGCGAGATTTGAATTCATCCACTGAGTCAAAATTCATGGAGAAAAATTGTACAATCCCTTAGAACATATAAAGTTGTTTATACACGAGACTCATATCTCAAGCAATATAGATTTCTTCCCAAGTTATTGTTGAAAAAATATTAGATAACATGAAGATTAAGAGTCGTTAGAAATCGACTTAAAAGGACGAGCAAGTAAGAACAATTGTCTGAGGCATGTGAGTACTGTCTTAAGGATAATTCTACCCCTCGGAGTACGAATCTCGGCGTGTAAGTCTTCTAGTAACTATCCTCCCAATTGTTCTTAGGATTAGCAATGCAATTGCATGTATCAAACAAGTAAGATTCTCCGTCTTGAAGATTTATCAAGAACGCAGATTAAGAGAGATGAGCGTGAATTTCCCAATGAAAAACTTCATTTATGGAAACCCAGAATCATAATTGTATGGACGATTTGATCCAACGGGGAATACTTTCCTTTGGCAACTCTCAACGGGTACAAGATCTTCTTTTGGGATATAGTCTTGTCCAAATGCGTAGTTTTGGAGAGCGATCCTCTAAAGGCCTTGCAACATATAGTTGGAGGCGGAGGAGTATAAAAGACATCTCATAGTTGAAGAAAAAAAATAAGTTGGCGTAATAGGAAATATGATTCTAAATCCAAGATCGGGAGAAATTCAGCTTTTCATATTCTACTTGATCTATTCATTGTAATACTTAGAGTTGTACACACGAGTGTTGACCATTAGGTGTTGAGTCCTTCGTCTCAAGGGAGATCATTGAGTTAAAACCTTTGAGTAATTAACTAGTGGAATCCAGCAAATTGGTTGCCAGCGTGAAGAAGTAGACATAGGCTTGAATAAAGCCAAACAACTATAAATCGTTTGTGCAATTTCTTTATCCCTTATTCGTTTCTGATTATTTCTTGTGATGGTAGAATTGTGCACACTGCCTATTTTGTGATCTTATATGTGCTCATCATCTCAGGGATAAGCTGTGAGCTTATTCTATTATAATTCCGCATTTTAAAAAAATACTTTGTAAATACCTATTCACTATTTCTAGGTAATAACACTAGTCCCAACAAAAATAATTAATGTTATCATTTTTTTTGGTAAGTTAAGTATATATAGACTTTCCAAATCGCTAGGTACAAGGGAGTAACCGGACACAAAAACCATAAACCAACATTGGCATAGGAAATGCCAAAATGGGTTCAACGGTGAACCGGCTGCAAGAGAAGCCCATGTTATCGTTTTTCATCTTCGGAAAAGAAGAGATATTTGTTTCCTAATTACTACGTGTGGCCTAAGAGCATTGAAACTTTCTATCCACATTATTCACGTTTCATACGATCCATTCTTTTAAATAGATACCTTTTGTCCATACACATTAGAAGACTCTTGCGATGGGATGGCACGTATGGTTCTCGAGATTAATCTGAATAGAACATGCTTGAATTTAAAGACATAATTTGTGCAAGCCTTAAATTACTGACCAGTCCCTTAGAGATGAAGTATTGGTATATCATTGGAAGATTGCAACTGATAGCTACGAGCAAAACTTTGAAACGCGTCATTTATGTGGCCGGACGGTGGGCATCCACGTTAGTGCCTATAGGCCAAAATTGGCCATATAGAGTGAACTAACACAATTGCAAAAGGTTTAGGATTGAATGGGTGAAAAAAAAATTATGACTAAACTGATGCAAGGGGTAGGAATTTTTTGGTAATTTTCCCTCGACATCGGTACTTGTTACGTAGGAATTTTTCTGGTTATGTCTATGTATTTCACAGTATGTCCCCTGCAGTTGATCAACTATGGAGGGCAACGATGTTGTAGAAAAAATTAATTCTACCACGAAAAGAACATCGATTTTGTCTGACTTTATGTATTCTAGATAACTAAGATAAACAATAACTACTTTCATATTACCTCATTTATCATCTTGATG
Source organism: Rhodomyrtus psidioides (assembly GCA_021437785.1). Taxonomy (NCBI): domain Eukaryota; kingdom Viridiplantae; phylum Streptophyta; class Magnoliopsida; order Myrtales; family Myrtaceae; genus Rhodomyrtus; species Rhodomyrtus psidioides. The sequence goes on from JAILYB010000053.1 coordinate 1,620,039, forward strand.
TCCTTTGGAAAATATGCCAAATAGCATTGGCAACAATGGCTAGTTATAAGGTTATTTTAGGGCTTTTTTCCAATTTAGAATTTTAAAAAAATTACCAAAATAGAATTTTAAAGAAAATACCGAATTGGATGTCACTCGGCAATTGGGCTGCCGAGCGGCACCCAGGCAAATGGGCTGCCGAGCAGGCTCGGCGAGGTAGCCCATATGCTGAGCAGGCCTCTCGCTCGGCATTAGGGCCTCCAAACAGGATGCCCGTGAGCCCATTTAATTTTTTTTATTTCGTATTCTTTCTCTTTTTTAATTATTGATAGTTATTATAATTATTTTATTTATAATTATTTATATTTTGACGCTTATTTTTATAAGATAATCATCAATTATTTATCTTTTGAAGTTTATTTTTTACAAGATAATCATCAATTATTAATTAAAAAATATTAAGATAAATAATTAATATATCCAGAGTGTAGGTGATGCCATCACATTATATCCAAAACCTTGCTGGTGGAAAAACTTGTGTGTATAAGCTGAAGGATTATAATGTAGTGATAAGATGTTTAAAGAGCTTCCAAAATATAATAAGATTCATTGGAGAACATTTAATGCCATTAAGAAACTTTCACATTCTTTCATCATGGGGCAATGGATGAATTTTTAAATCAACTGGAGTATATTTAATTTTGGAAAAAACAAAAAAACAAAAAAATTAGAGGTGGAACGCGTTGGGAATGGAACCCACGACCACCCCAAGCATTTCACTCAAACGACAACCAACGAGGTAAATAGCACAGTTAACAACATAATTTGCAAATTAATTAATCTAGACGCACATTAAAAGACGGGATATTAATTTGGACATGAAAAACTCTCTAGACCCTACCCTTCCCCCTACAAAAGACGTGGTATAATGAGTCTGGCATGGAAAGATCGAAAGAAGAAAGAGGGAAAGGACGGTTCGTTCGAGATCGAAAATTGGCATCGGATGGAGAAAATGCAAAATTGACAAGGAAAATTGTGTTTTTTGGGGAAAAAGCCCGACTAAACCACCTACGGCCATTTGCCAATGGATTCATTTTGAAAAATTACGCGAAATAAAAAAAAAATTACGTGGTATAAAATAATTCGTCCCAAATGGATTGAGCGATGAATATGCCCATTCAAAGTTTTCCCTTTTTCTTACTCGTTTCCACTCTTTTACTGCGGTTTTTTATCTTTTGCTACAATTTTTAACTATTTTGCTGCGGTTTTTTATTTATTTATTACTATGGTTTTAATCTTTCACTGCGGTTTTAAATAATTACATAAATATAAATTATTTATCTTAATAATTTTTAAATTAATGATTGATGATTATCTCATAAAAAATAAGCTTCCAAAGATCATAATTAAAAAAATTATTAATCAAAATATTTTTATAAAACAATCATCAATCATTAATTAAAAAAATTAGTAAGATAAATAATTTATATTTATGTAATTATTAAAAAAAATAAGCTTCAAAACATAAATAATTATAAATAAAATAAGTATAATAGCTATCAATAATTAAAAAAGAGAAAAAAAATACGAAATCTAAATAAAAAATTAAATGGGCTCATGGACCTCTCGTTCGGAGGCCCGAATGCCGAGCAGAGTCCCGCTCGGCAATTGAGTTGCCTAGCCGGGCCCACTCGGCAGCCTATTTTCCTACTGGGTGCCGCTCGGCAGCCCAATTACCGAGTTACACCCAATATGGTAATTTTTTTAATTCTATTTTGGCAATTTTTTTAACATTCGAAATTGGAAAAAAGCCTGTTATTTTACTATAGAATCAACTATAGAGCACTATATATAATTCCAGGAAGGTGGGACATCGGTTCATTTCTAGGAAATGCAAGCTTGGATCTGTGGGGTTGACCTTGGCCATATCTAAACAAGCGGAAAAAAAAATTGAAAAATTATCTTGCGGCAGCAGATTTTTGTCTTTATGTTCTTCCAAGGAATATAAAAAAAAAAATCGAATTTTGAAAAGTTTGGGCCACTTCATTTGAATTGATGATTGGCCTTAATCAAATGGACATAAAATAAGATGACAAAACCACGATTCATGCTACTGCACAATCCATGTGCTCTCCCCATTGTGTTTTTTTATTTTAGCAACTTCTTTAAATTATCAGAACAACTTTTAAATCAGAATTCCCACCCGCCCCCCACGCACGAACATGAAGGGCGTTACATAATAATAAAGTTTTTATTTATTAACCATGTGTAGATAACTATTTATAATTCAAAGTTCTATTCGGGACAGCGCTTGCTATGCTATATCAAAATTTCCATCTAAAGCGTTCCTTCTGTTGCTCGATAGCTTCTTTCAAAAGGATTTCTACTTCCTCAGTGAACGTTTTAGTAGAAGATATATTTTTTTAGAATTGAGGCTTTCGAAGAAGGTAAGCTGTCCAGTATTCCAATCCTTAGCACGACAAAAATAGACAAAGATATAAAAAGAAAAAAAAAGAAAAAATGGAATTGTTTGACCAATAGATGTCTTTCACATTCAACTAGAGAAATGAATAATTGGGGACATCACATCTCCATTGATAATTTTAAGGGAATGATCAACTCGAATAAGAATAAAACATTAATGCTAAAAAAATGAAAAAAAAAAGTGAACAATTTCTTTATTCCAGAGGAAACTAAAGTTTGATTGGCCTTTATGGTCTCCCAAGGAGTCTTTAAAAATTTCTAAACTTGTTAAAAAGTCTCATCACCTTCACCGGTATCCACTTTTTAAGGAAGGGTGTTAGGTGGGAAGTAGAGAGATTTATTTATTCCAAAGGAAAACCAAAGTTTGATTGGCCTTTATCATCTTCTAAGGAGTCTTTAAAAATTTCCAAACTTGTTAAAAAGTCTCGTCACCTTCATCGGTGTACACTTTTTAATTCAGGCTGCTGCAAAATCCATGTGTTCTTGCCATTGTGTGTGTGTGTGTTTTTTTTTTTTACAACTTCTTTAAATTTTCAGAACAACCTTTTGATCATAATTCCCCCATAAGGTGCAACTTCAGCATCTAGTGGGGACATCATTTATAATTTAAAGGGAATGACCAACTCGAATATATATATATACACGAGACATCATTTATAAGTTTGATTGATCTTTATGGTCTCTCAAGGAGTCTTTAAAAATTTCCAAACTTGTTAAAAGGTCTCGTCACCTTCACCGGCATTCACTTTTTAATGCAGGGTGTTATGTGGGAAGTAAAGAATTAAACTTGATTTTAAAATGAGCTTTATGAGATCCAAAAATAATAATAATAATAAAGAAATTACTTCACCAAAGTCGACAAATATGTCAAGTAAGTTAACATTTATGAATCATCTTCAACTCCTTATAAGCACCATCACTGTCATAGGATCCTCCGATAACAAACGTTGGGAAAATTCCTCTCCAACCTCAAGCTTGTTGTTACTCATGGCTGGCAGGTATCTCTCTCTCTCTCTCTCTCTCTCTCTCTCTCTCTCTCTCTGAGCTCATTTTCTGCAATTATTCCTTCTCTTGCTTTCCCACAGCAAGAACGGCGAACAATCTACAGATGAAGAGCAAGTGGACGAGAAGAAGTACTTCCAGAAGGTGCTTGACGACGTCGTGAGCCTCAACTCCCTCTTCACTATCGCAGTTTTCATCGGCCTCTCTTTCGCCCAGCCAGGCAAAGTTCAGAGCCTTGACAATGACCCCAGTTGCGACTCAGACACCGATTTACGGAAGCGGCTCGTGGCCTTTGAGATCGCCTCCTTCAGCTGCTTCATCTTTTCCGGCGTCCTCGCCAAGACCGTCAAGATTTTCCTCTACACATCCGAGAAGCAGGATGCCCTAGATAGAGAAGAGAAGGCAAACGGGGAAACCATCAACCCAAAAGTAGAGAAGCAGAAGGCTTACCGCAAGGGGCCGAGCCTCATCGGGTTCTATTTATCAATCTATGGGACCATGCTCGGATGCTTGCTGCTTCTCCTAGCCATGGTCGACGTTGTCCAGATCAAGCTTGGCCGCCTCTCTTGCCACAGCAAGTCCACATTCACCACTGTCAGCGTGATGGTTGGCATCATCAGCCTTAGCCTGCTGATGTTCTTCTTTGCAGTGACCAACGGCCTGAGGATTGCCATGCGAATGAAAAATAACAAAGGAAATGAACAGGCCACCGAGAAAAAAGAAAATGGACAGGCCACCGTCCCGCTGGTGCCTGAAAGGCGTGACGACAAGAAATGAAATGTTAATCAATCGGGCAAAAATGTCATGTTTTAAGTGAAGGCGTGTTCTTTACCGTGCATTCCATATTCCTATCGAGTCTTTGAGTGATTTATATTGAAAAGTGACTTGTTACTCTATTGTCGAGCATGATGAAAATTTGTTTCCCCTTTACCAGTGAAGTTTGAATTCATCCGTTGAGTCAAAATTCACTGAGAGAAATTCTCCAAATGGGACTCATATCTCAAGCAGTATAGACTTCTTCCCACGTTGTGACGGCTTTAACTCACTAGAAAATAGTCACTTGTGAGCTGCTAACCAGAGGAATGGTATAATATGTTGAGGTCAACTTTCAAATTGTAGGCCATAGACTATCATACTCTTTGATTGTTTGCTCCATTGATTACCTCGCACGTTGACTTAACAAAGGAAAAATAGCTTCTGGTATTCCCCCACGAAAGAGTATCTCCTCCCCATCAAAGGCTAGAGGAGGTTTGACAGCCCGAATGCGGAGGATTACATCTTTAAACTAGTCAATTCAAGAGATCTAAAACCAAGGCCACAACATTTCTTAGGCTTGTAGAGGGACTCTCAATTCAGAAGGTGAAGTCTGACGCTGGTCACTTATGTCTCCCCATACGAAAGCACGGCAATTCTTTTGAAACTCTCGACAAACATGAATTGGAACTTTAATACTGATTGAAAATGCTTCGAAGAAGTTCTTCCATGAATCAAAGGGACCCTAGATATTTGCCTAGCTCTATACATACACCAGAACCAGAAATCTTGCTTAAATTTCGTTTTAGCCCCAGAAAAGTGTTATTTACACAGAAATTTCTTGCTGTTGCCTTGCTCATAATCTGTCCTGATCTGTTGGAAAAATCACCTAAAAATTCCACGATGACATTCATTTGATCTCTCGAAGCCTTTGCCATCAATCCCGTACTCGATAATGAAAAAAGAATAATATAATATCTATTTTCGAGCTCGGTTTTTGTCAGTAAAAAAAATCAATTGTACTCAAAATGTATTTACATGATTTCATGGAATGTATTAATATGTTAGACCCATGCTTCGAGTTTTTTTTATGCCATAAATGAATTCAAACGCTAAAAAAATCCGTTGGACAAGCGAATTCACATCTCTTACAAACCAATACAGTCCTCCATTCTTGGAGCAGAAGCAATTTGCTTAGCTTTTACATCCATCACATGGTATCATTTCTAATACATCTATTGGGCAAGCTCGCACACATTGAGTACATCCTGATAAAATGAATTAAGGGACTCTAGGGTATAGAGAGGACCTCACCGTTCAAGACATAATCATAGAAACGATGGAATCCTCTATTTCGTTATTCATTTCTATTTATTGTCTTTACCTGTGTGACTTAAATGTCTCGTCTTTTTCGAAAAAGGGATTTGATGGATGGGATTTTGTATGATACTCTCAAGATCAATGAGATTGATATTCAAATATTTCTTCTTAGAACGTGATTTGACCTCATAAGCGGATCACCACCCCATAGCATGTTGCCGCCAGAAACAGAACCCCGTATTTCTTCTAGCAGAAAGAATTCAGTTCAGATGTAGGATACCTATCCATAAGTTTTCACAACTCCATCATGGATGATGGAATCAGCCAAGATTAGACCTTTTCAATCTCTGTCTATAACTCACTATGCGCTTGGGAAACAAAGAGAAGATGGATGCGAAGGATATATGCAGCAACAAGAAGAAGGAAAAGGATTGAATGGAGGAACTCTCTGACATTTGAAGATCTCATATGGGTTGAAATCGATGGTGACTCATTATTTCAATGAATCATTTCCTCGGATAGAAGAAGACTATATTCCATTGTGGAAGACAGAATTTTTATGAAAAATTTGCCATGATAAATCTGATGCATGCATAATATCATAAATGGATACAATTTTTGAACTTCTTCTTAGTATCGGCAATAGGTCAGCAAAAGTATCTAAAAGTATCTAATTTAGATATTTGTTCCCTATCGAGGAAAGGAACTATTGTGATATTTCATTTCTTATGGCATTTTCAACTTTGACCAAATATGTAACCTTCATTAGTAGATTCATTTTCTATGGTTTCCCTAATCAAACTAGAGGTTTTCAAAGAACCATGGATAGCATTGAATAGGGAGCCGCCAAATACACCAGCTATGTCTAACATGTGAAATGGGTGCATATGGATGTTATGTTTAGCTTGGAATACAATCATGAAGTTGAAAGTACTAGAAATTCCTAGAGACATACCATCAAAAAAACTTCCTTGACCAATTGGGTAGATCAAGAAAATAGCAATAGCAGCTGCAAAAGGAACTAAATATGCAACAACAATCCTAGGGTGCATACTTAGACGGAAACTAAGTTCCCACTCACAACCCATATAGCTTAGAAGTGTAGAACAATTAGATCATAAGTGCCGCCGTTGTATAACCATTCATCAATAGATGCCGCTTCCCATATTGGTTAAAAATGCAAACCTGTAGTTGCAGAAGTAGGTAATGGCACCAGAGATAATATTGTCTCCATAAAATAGAAATCTAGAAACAGGTTCTCGAATACCGTCAATATCTACTGGAGGAGCAACAATGAAGGTAATAATAATTACAGAAGTTGCGGTCACTAAGGTAGGGATTGTCAAAACACCAAACCATCCAACATAAAGATGGATTTCGGTGCTGGTTATCCAGTTATAGAAGCGACCCCATAGGCTTTCGCTTTCGCTCTCTAAATGGTTAGTGTGGTTTATTCAATAACAAAATAAAAATTACCTACCTATTGGAAGTAGATGGTCCAAATTGGATTTGATAAATTCCAATGCAATCAATTGTTTCAAGCCTGATCCTAATTAATTAATAAATTGACTCCTATTAAAAAAATCATTTGATTGAGATTATCTACCAATTCGACATAGATTGAAAATATTTTGTCGAATTATATGATCAAGAAATTGAATTTTTTCTCTGAATCGAACAAAGAAAAAAATTTCTATGACTTATTGATCTTGATCCTCTTCCCCAGATCTCAAAATGGGTTGTTTGTTAATTTTCTAGCTTGTTGTGAGATAGAGATACTTGTATCTCATTTGAAGAAGGAGTGAATCAATGAATGAAAAAGGAAGAAATGGAGTGTCACCCCCTTTTTCTTTTCCAGGCAGACCAATCACTTTCTTAAAGGATCGTTACTTCGTATTCCTTCTATTTTTTTATTTTTTTATTTTCGTTCCAAAATTTTATGGAATTGTGAAAGACATAAACATCTTTCTTGTCTAGTTCGATCATTCCATTATATTATATTGAAAATTTCAAAAAACTGTTCATACTATACCATGAGCCTAATATAGTATGATGGCAATCGGGCAAGTATGCTCCAATCATCTAGTGGTTCAGGACATCTCTCTCTCAAGGAGGCGGTGGGGATTTGACTTCTCATGGGGTTAAGGTACTATGAAAGGAAGTTGGTCATGGATTATCAATAAGCTTATAATTAATTCTTCGTGGGTCAATGCCTGACCAATTAATGGGGATGAACTATAAATTCATTGGCAATATGTCTACGCTGGTTCAAAACCAGCTCGGCCCAAGAATTCACTTATCGACCACAACATGAAATGATATAACCCATTTATTCTATATAAATAATTTCGATTACAAAAAGAATGAATAGAAAAAAGTAGAATTTTCTAATATATCCCTACCGCTTTATTTGCTATGTTCCATTTATTTTCTTTGTTCACACAAATTCTTTTCTTTTTTTATAAGAATCAAATTTCATAATATCAAGATCTCTAAATCTAAGTATAAAGTTTAAGTAGAATTTTTTTTCATTTAAAGATTGATTATCACCCGACTTGGCAATAATAAAAGGATTACTAGTAATCTGTGTCGCTCTCACTAAAGTGCCCATCCATAGAGATATCATATATCTATCAAGCCTTTATTACCCTTCATGCACCACGGATTGTAGTTCAATTGGTTAGAGCACCGTCTTATCAAGGCGGAAGTTGCGGATTCGAGCCTCGTCAGTCCCAATGGAATCAAGTCCAACAAAAATAGATTAATCCATCTCTCCATGTGGATATGAACAGAGATACAAATAAAATAGTCGAATTTCATTTCCAACAAAGATCGGATTTCCCTTTCTCTCTTTTTTTTTTGTTGCTTGTCGATATAGAATCATGCATTCTCTATTCAATATCCAATTTCTGCATTTTCTTTAAGATTTCGTTCTCTCCATTTTTTTCCATATTTGAATTTGATGTAAAATTTAAATATCTCCTTTTAGAACTATAAGCTTAAACTGTAGAAGAGAATGTTTTTTCATATTTGAACTTGCATAATCTTCTTCAATATATTTTTCTTGTTTTGAGAGAAGTGATGCAAGATTCGCTTGATTTTGTGCATCTGATTCAAGATTATCTCAACTTGCGGATTCTTTTTCTTCTTGATTTCTATTATCTAATTTAATCAATATTTTTTTCATTCAAAAATAGAAAAAGATCCATTTTGTTCTTTCCAGTGATGTTTTTATTTTCAGTAACATTTTCAATAAAATTTAAAAGAAGTAGTTGGATTGTTATGATCCAGGATTTCATAATATACGAGTTCGCAAATTTGCCTACACTTAATGTTGAACTGATTGCTGTGCAAAACCCCGAGACTATCTCTCGAAAGGGTAAAGAGAAAGTTGTCGGCACGAGTGTGTGGAAACCTAAAAGGGATCCTTCTAAGGGTGTTGTGATAAGGAGTAGAGATGAAAGTGAGAGTGATTTTAAAGGGAAGCCTAATGACGACGATGGCGTACTGTTCAAGGACTTTAGGAAAGTCAGGGGATTTTTGAAGGATAAGGATTTTTAAGATCCTTTGTTTGTTAGTGAGAAACACAAGGAAAGATTTGAGTGTCGGAAGAAAAGAGGTGTGATATGACACAGAATGTTCGATCTCAAGTATTTCAATAGTGTTGGTATTCCAATTCGCAAGCATCTTAGACAGATGAAATTGGAAGATTTTGCAATTTAGAGAAGAAAGTCTTTCCAAATCTAGCTGCTTATTTCTATTCTAATCTTCTCTTCAAAGATTTTGATTTTTTCTTCTATGCTATTAGCAAAGATCATTTTCATGTGCATGTCAGAGATCTGGCAGTTTTAATGGGTGTTGATCAGATGAACTTCACACCCTTGGATGTTTCATCTGAGGAGGCTTATGGTTTTCTCATTGGGAAAGAAAGCTTCTCAAGAGACTCAAAGGCTCATATGGCATACAATGACTTTCTACCAAAACACGTTATTGTGCATAAAGTTGTCATTGAGAGCTTGAGACCAAAAGCTACATCGAAAACTGACATCTCCAAATATGAAGCCAAACTGGTGTGGGGCATGCTAAATGGAAAGAATATATCTTTTGCACACACTATTCTGTTTCATATGTACAGGACAGTCCAGAAGACTAAAGGACAACTCCCTTATGTAGGATTGATCTTCAGGATTATGAACATTTACAATATTAGGATTCCTTCAATCGTTCAGCAAAATGAAGATCAATTGATGACTGTTGGAGAGTCCAGGCTTAAGAAGATGGGTTTAAGTTGACTGCAAGTGGATGGAGAAATAGGAACTCAAAAGTAGTTCTTGTAGAGTTTGAAGAAAAGACAGAACAGAGAACGGCCAAGAGGAGAAAGACTATGGCCATCAAGGGCAGAGTAATAGAGTCCTCATATGATGAGGAATTTTGAGAAGAAGAAGGTGATACTGAAGTGTTAGATTCAGAAGCTACTGTTTTAGTTTTTTCTAAAGATGATGAGGACGAAGGAGATACAACTGGAGATGCTGTAAGTCAGCATGAGCAAAAGGACCCTGATGACAAAGAAGAGGGCCTATATGAGACTCAGGTCCAGGAAGAAGAGATAGAAACTTCTGCTGAAAGAGTAGAGAAAGAAGTCGAGATTACCCAATAAGAATACATTCAAATGTGGAATGAAGAGTCTAGAGGGAGAGAGAGAGAGAGAGAGAGAGGATATGCTGAGACAGTTGTAAGATTTTATGAGGAAGATGAACTATAGAATGCTCAGAGAGTTGAGGTGGATCACATAACAGTAGCAGATGAGGGTCTACCCAGTCCAAATCTCGACAAACAACAATATGCAGGTTGATATTCCTGAAGAAAGATTTATTGTTGCTATTGAGCTATAAGCACAAGTTCCAGATCTCCCTGAACTGATTCAAGAGGAGAATTAAATTTTACCTTAAGCCTTGATCACTATTCAGAGACAAAATGAATCTCTAGTTCAGGTTGAGACTGCTGAATATGCGAACATAGAGTTAGAGGAAACAATTGCTCAGGGGGAGCAAGTTCTGAAGGAATAAACTATCCATATTAAAGACATGGACATTGGTGGAGATGAGGTAACTTGTCACGCCCCTCTCATTCGAGCGTCTCAAGCGCAACTCCCTATCCCAAGCTCTCGGTTCCCAGGACTCACTTGACAGGAGATGGATAACTAGTCATATGCCCCCAAAACGTCTAGACCAACGAGGTTAACCTCAAAAGACGACTAAGCAAAGTCTGGAAACCCCTAGGTCGATCAACTAGACTCATCAGTTACGTCCACATCCTCCTCTGGCTCGTAGTCCGAAAAGGTCTCGGAGCGTACATCCACAGTGTCATCCATCGTATCGTCCTCCAGCTCGTCCTCTGAGGCATCGATCACAATCACCTCAATAGTGTCCTCTTTGGATGGGGTTTTCTCCGGCATGTTCCTCAACCCTGCAACAGAAATCTCAACTTCTATAGAATCCCGGGTGGGATGGCACCAGCTCGGAACGAATCCTCGAGGCACCTCCGTGGACTTCAGCGGACCGGTAGTGACCTCGCCTACCCTACGAAACCAGCCCTCAAATCTATGTGGTTTCCAGTCTTTACCCCCCTCATCGGCCCAAACAACTGTACATTTTCTTACAAATACGGTACCCCGACCGTCAGGGAACTCATCAAAATAGGCTGTCAACTCCTTAGGATCGCCCAGACGTATCGGTAGCATCTTCAGGGCTTAGGGTCTGAAAAGTAAGGTCGCACGACAGGGTGAGATTCACATCTAAGTAATAAGTCCTAACCCTAGGTTAGGCTAACAGTACACCCAGATGAATGCAAATAAAGAATGAGAACACGCACTCAACAATACAAAGCACTCATCAGTCATAACATGCCATACTTACACAAGTGATTGACAATCACATACTCAAGTCATCATAACACATCAGTCAAGTCCAACATGGATCACCCGATTAGGCCATACATTCCACCCTTTAGAATTTTCTCATGATTCACACCCGCGTCATTACGCCTCAGGCTCGATCCGTGTCATTACACCTCATATCATCAAATTGACAAACTCGCGTTAAACGCATCAGGTTTTCTATGACATTCCAGTTCTGTGTCGACACATATAAAATCTCGTCCCGCGTCTCAACGCATCAGGACACCATGAGTTCTCAAGCATGCCAAATTTCATTTCAATTCAATACTTCATGATCGAATATAAGCCCATGCAATGGCTAAGTGTCTATGGCATGCGAGGCAATCAAATTCATTACTCTAAAGTGGCATCGACACAAAGCATGAGCATTTAGCAAGCATTCGAGCAATCATCGACTCACCATGACGAACATCGAACAACCACACGATAACTCATGAAACATTCACTCAATTTGAATTCAATTCATCCAGTCGATGCCTATCCTCCTCACCAAGGTTTAGAGACTCCTTACCGTAGGCTCAATTCAACAAAAATCCTCCTTCCAAGCACAACAAGAATTCGACCTTAGGGGTTCGAAACAGGGCAACCGTGACACCTAGGGAAATCCAACAAATTTCATCAATATCTCACGCCCGATCACCGAACCACTAAGCGTATCACTCAATAACATATCAATGGACATTCTAGTAAGTCTCAACGATGAATTTAGAGCTTGGCGACACCCCTAACAGCCCCTAAAATCTCGGTTTGCACATAATCGAAAGATGGTATTTTCGATTCTATTTGGTACTCGACTAATCAGCCCATAAACCACCATTAAGCCTCAATTTAATACTCAAATAACTTGCTAACATATAGTCCTAGGTCCAAGGAAGTCTCACCGAATATTTGGTGGTAAGGCGACGCTCGAAAGTCCCAAAACAGGTTCGGTTTTCCCTCTAGTCTTCGCCGGTCAGAACTGCCCTTCAAACACAGCACCAAATCATCATCAAATCTCCATCAAACTTAGCCAAAATTCTCACCTCAGCTCAGAAAAAAGTGTCCTACACGTCTACAAAATTTCACCGAAAGTTTGAAGCAATTCGAGGTCCTATGGAGGTCAAACGACGACTTACTTCCAACTGCGACGAAATCCGTCGACTTTCGAGAAATCTGCCGGTCGGAGCTCCTCAGGTGACCAAATGCCGAGCTTCCACTTGGAGATGGTCGGCAAGAGATAGGGCTAGGGGCTGGTGGTCGGCGCGAGGTCAGGTGATCGCCGGAGAGGGACGTCGACGGAGGCGAAGGAGACGAGCAGAAGCGGTCGAGCGGGTCTGGTTCACGACCGAAGGAAGAAAAGAAGAAAAAGAAGAAGGTGGAAGCTCGGAGTTTATTCGACTGAGGAAGATGAAGAATGAATTCCACACCAATTTGATGGTCAAACAAGAGGAATGGTAGGTAAAAAGGTTAAATAATAAATGCCACTTAGCCATCTAATGACACTTGTCTTGTTGTCACTAATCAAACTCATCCACTGGCCATTATTCTTCCAAATTTTCGGCAGCCTTAGGGTTAGGTCAAAGACCAAAATGCCCTCCTTCATTTATTAAGAAAAAGCCAAGACTTGAGGGGCAAAATGGTAACTTCGTCCTCGTCGTCCGAAACGTCGTTTTTCCTATTCAAACTTTCCTTCGGTGAGGCGACGTCTAATCAAATATAATGTTGAAATTCTCAATTTTCCATTTACCAATTTCGAGACTCGTCTCTAGGTCAATTCTCTGTCGAATGAAATTCCAGACTACCCCGAACTGACGGGCGGCTTTTGCAGACGTTACGCGTATCGACTCTGTGATTCTCATCGCACTTAGGACTCGGCAGTCATGGCGACTTTGGTTGTCATGTAATTGTGAGGGCCTATTACTAGCTCCGACGTTCTCGATCGTCATCGTTCGATTAAGGAAAATTTTACAAGTTATACATTGGTTAAGCGGCATCACCCGCGCTCCAATCGTATAACGCTAGCAATGCATTCCTTAATCGTTCTTACATCGGCCTTTAATGGTTCTAAATACTCCATCGTCAATCCTTATGGTCAAAGTGCCATTTCCTATTTGAGTTCCCTAGGTCCACGTACCTTATCTTGCGTTAGCCTTTCCCTTTGTGGTCGGTTAACTCGAGATTGATCAGATCCGAGCTAGATAAGACTGGATTACATCATTAGATACATTCTCAGTGATAAGTCTCGAAATGATAGGAAAAACCAGAATGTCACAACTCTTCCCCCTTACAAAAATTTCGTCCTCGAAATTTACAATAAACCCAGCTACTCAAACAAGTGGGGATATTGACACCTCATCGTTTCCTCGCTTTCCCATGTAGCGCCTTCGGTTCCATGATGTTCCCAAACTACTTTGACCAATGGAATTGTCTTGTTCCTCAGAACTTGCTCTTTTCTATCTTCAATCCTGACTGGCTTTTCCGCATAGGACACTCTGTCGTCAACTTCAATAGTTTCATAATCCAACAGGTGTGTCGGGTCCGGCTCGTACTTCCTTAGCATTGATACGTGGAAAACGTTGTGTACTTGAGATAAAGTAGGCGGCAAAGCAAGCCTATATGCTAAAGTTCCAATCCGTTCCAAAATGTCGAATGGGCCTACATATCTCGGACTCAACTTCCTTTTCTTTTCGAATCGAGATAAGCCACGCATTGGAAACACCTTGAGAAATACATGATCCCCAACTTGAAACTCTAAGGGCTTACGTTGCTTATCGGCATAACTCTTATGGCGACTTTGTGCTGTTTTTAACCTGTCTCTGATCATTTTCACTGCCTCCACTGACCGTTCTACCAATTCGGGACTTGTCATGCTCCTTTCCCCCACTTCGTCCCAGCACAGAGGAGTCCTGCAGGCTCTGCCATAAAGCGCTTCAAAAGGAGCCATTCCAATGCTTTGTTGAAAACTGTTGTTATATGCGAACTCTACTAAGTGCAAATGGTCCTCACATCCACCTTTAAAATCTATAACACACGCTCGCAACATGTCGTTGAGCGTCTGGATTGTCCTTTCCGACCGTCCATCTGTTTGCGGGTGATACGCCGTACTAAACTGTAGTCTGGTTCCCAAGGCATCCTGAATACTCTTCCAAAAATTCACTGTGAACTTAGGATCTCGGTCTGACGTAATTGTTATAGGCACTTCATGCAGTCGTACAATGTGACGTATATACAGCTCGGCGTACTTATCCATCGCAAAGTCCTTTCTTATCGGAATAAAATGTGCAGACTTGGTCAATCTGTCTACCACTACCCAGATCGAGTCATGTCCTCTCTGGCTCCGCGGTAAACCCCTAACAAAATCCATCGTCACGTGCTCCCATTTCCATTTTGGAATCTCCAATGGCTGTAACAATCCGCCAGGCTTGCACTGCTGAGCTTTTACTTGTTGGCACATTAAACACCTTGCTACGTACTTAGCTACATCCACTTTCATTTCGTTCCACCAATAGTGCTGGCGTAAGTTCTGATACACTTTCGTGCTACCTGGATGGATGCTGTAATTACTTCGATGAGCCTCGGACAAAATTCTTTATTTAAGTGTTTCGTCTTTAGGCACGCAAAGACGTCCACGAAACCTCAAAATTCTGTCCTCAGATACCTGAAATTCAGCCTTCCCCTTAGTTGCATCCATTTCAAGAATTTTCTGAATCTATGGGTATGTAGACTATAGGATTTTTATCTCCTCTTGGATTTCTGGTTCGATCCTCAGGGTCGCTACCAAACTCGACAATTGGCTCACCTCCAACTTAAACTCAGAGTCTCTCAATCCTTCAAGTTTCGACCACCCCTTAACCAACAAGTGTGCAATACTAGATTTTCGACTAAGCGCATCGGCGACTCTGTTCGCCTTCCTTGGATGGTACAAAATATCGCAATCATAATCCTTAAGCAACTCCATCCATCGACGCTGTCTCATATTCAATTCCTTTTGGGAAAATAAATACTTTAAAATCTGATGGTCCGTAAATATTTGGAACCTTTCGCCACATAAGTAATGCCTCCAAATTTTTAAGGCGAAAACAATCGCAGCTAGCTCCAAGTCATGCGTCGAATAGTTCATTTCGTGGGGTCTCAATTGTCGCGAAGCATACGCTACTACCCTTCCATGTTGCATGAGTACGCATCCCAATCCTTTTAGCGAAGCATCTTTATAAATCTCAAAACCTCCGGGTTCAGAAGGGATCGTAAGCACCGGTGCTGTTGTCAATCACTGCTTAAGCTCTCGAAAACTCCTTTCGCATTTATCCATCCATTCAAATTTCATAAAATTCTTAGTTAGCTGCGTCAATGGCATAGCTATAGACGAAAATTTTTCTACGAAGCGTCTATAATAGCCAGCCAATCCCAGAAAACTCCGAACTTCCGTAACTGTCGTAGGTCTAGGCCAATTTATCACTGCCTCGATCTTCGCAGGGTCTACGGAGATTCCTTCTCCAGATATTACATGGCCAAGAAATACTACCTTACTCAACCAAAACTCGCACTTGCTAAACTTTGCATAAAGCGAGTGTTCTCTCAAGGTCTGTAAAACCATTCCCAAATGCTTTTCATGCTCCTCATTACTCCTCGAATAAATCAAAATGTCATCAATAAATACTATGACAAAGCGATCCAGATAATCGTTAAACACCCGATGCATCAAATCCATAAATGCAACTGGAGCATTACTCAACCCAAAAGGCATCACCGTAAATTCATAATGCCCATATCTCGTTCTAAAAGCCGTTTTCGGGATATCCTCTTTCTTAATCCTCAACTGATGATACCTCGTTCTCAAGTCTATTTTAGAGAATACCGAAGCTCCATGTAACTGATCAAATATATCATCAATTCTCGGCAACAGATACTTATTCTAGTCACTTGGTTCAATTGTCGATAATCAATATACAAACGCAAGGATCCATCCTTTTTCCTCACGAATAACACTGGTGCTCCCCAAGGCGATGCACTCGGCCTAATGAACCCTTTGTCCAGCAACTCCTGCATTTGCACCTTCAGTTCCTTCAATTTCGATAACGCCATTCTATAAGGTGCCTTCGAAATCGGCTCCGTCCCAAGAGCTAACTCAATAACGAATTCAATCTCCCGTTCGGGTGATAACTCAAGCAATTCTTGGGGAAAGACATCTAGAAATTCACGTACCACCACTATATTTTCTAACTTCAGTTCCCCAACCGTCGTATCCACTACCGCAGCTAAATAAGCTTGGCATCCCTCGTTTAATAACTTTGTCGCTTCAAGCGACGAAACCAATGGAATAGAAATTCATCCACGACTTCCCTTAAACTCGAAGCTAGGGCGACCATCCGGGTAAAAACGGATCACTCTGCTACCACAATCGAATACTGCCCTTTGCTTACCCAACCAATCCATTCGTATGATCACATCAAAATCGTACATGGGCAACACAGCTAAATCTATACTCTCTTCGCTACTACCAATGACTATCTTACAGTTTTCACAGCCTAATGAAACCAACACATTATCCTTCAACGGAGTAGCAACATACAGTATCACACTTAACGGTTTCAACTTCATATTAACCAAATCAGCAAATCGAGCAGACACGAAGGAATGTGAAGCACCAGGATCAAACAACGCATAAGCAGCTTGGTTGCACAAATAAATCGTACCTGTGACCATGCCAGGCATTTCCTCCACTTCCCTGCGTGCCACAGCATAAACCCTTCTTTGAGCTGGGGGTCGATTCTGTTCGTTCTGGGGCACTGCAGTTGGTGGTCCTGCCTGTGGTCGTTGCCCTTGAGGTCTAGCCATTGGAGCTTGGTTGGGGCAAGTTCTCATCTGATGGCCCATCTGACTGCACTTGAAGCACG
The DNA here is from genome assembly GCA_021437785.1 of Rhodomyrtus psidioides. Lineage (NCBI taxonomy): Eukaryota > Viridiplantae > Streptophyta > Magnoliopsida > Myrtales > Myrtaceae > Rhodomyrtus > Rhodomyrtus psidioides. The sequence continues at coordinate 1,637,406 of JAILYB010000053.1, forward strand.
CGCCCGTCCTAGTCGGGCAAGGCCCACTTCCATGCCTCCTTCCACAAAGACGATAATTCAAATTGGACTGGTGCAGTGGCTTACTAATATTCTTCCTTGCGGGTGGAACAAAGCGTCTAGTATTAGTCATGGGTCTCTTTCCAAAATGGCGATTGTCCCGAAATGAAGGGAATCGCGATCCAAACGCGGCTGTTCTTTCTCTCATATCACGTTCTATCATTTGGCCTTGCTCATAGATTTCTTTGTAAGTTCTCAGGTTCACGGTCACAATCTGACTGCGAAGTTTAGGCCGTAATCCATCTCGAAACCTCCGCGCCTTTTCTAGAGAATCTTCAACATACCGTGGCGCGTATCTCGACAACCTAGCAAACTCAGCTTCATACTGGTCCACTGTCATGTGACCCTAACGTAAATTCTGAAATTCCAATGGTTTTCTTTCTCGTGCGGTCTTCGAGAAATACTTGTCATTGAAAGCGGTAGTAAAAACGGCCCAATTAAGAGCAGTACCCTCAGGAAATATTCCGCCCTTCGTGGCATTCCACCAGTCATTTGCAGTACCATCCAGCTGATACGCTGCCAAGAGTACTTTCTCCTCATCGTTACATCTCAAAACCCCAAAAATCTTCTCGAGCTTTTCTATCCACCTGGGCGCCAACTCTGGGTCGTCAATTCCATTAAATTGGAGTGGCTTTAACTTCACAAACTGCTCCACTAATTGACCTATCTCTAGGTACAATATTAATACCCGACGTGTTACTTGCTTGCACTCCCTAGTCACTGTTCTCATTAGTTCGGGCATTACCAGTTCCAACGCCTTGGCCAACATTTTCGTTAACTCCACTTCCCACATTACACCAGTCACTGCATTGACAGTAGCTAAGGCAGCTCCAACAACTTGAGTAATGGCGGCATCTCTATCTTTGGCTTGCCTATCTATCAAGTTTCCGATTCATTCCAATGCTCTCAGTATGTCACCCATTCTAGGATTCTCTACCATAGGTGGTCTACTCTCAATACGTCACCCATTCTAGGATTCTCTACCACAGGTGGCCTCGAACTAGAAGCTCTACCCCTAGGTCTCCCACGTCTACCAGGTCGATCGCTCATTCTTGTACTACATGTACCACTACAATTCCATCACGGAATTAAAGACTTAGCTCAAATACACAAGCTCAGTGGTTCTATACCACACCACAAGCCACTACTCACACCAAAGCAACCATTCGTCCAGTTATTAACAAGAGCACAACAATTAAGAAAATACGATCATGCTTTAAGTTTAAACAAGATGCCCAACATCTCATCAAGCAAGCATCCACAATCAATACACACGCTAAGTACGAAACTTGGTCACTGTCTTGTCACCATAACTACACCACTTTCATGATGCCAAACACATGCGCCAAGTCATATGTCATGCATTTCTAACTTAACTCTAGTGATTCCCCTTACGATTTCGCTACCCAGTCATCCGAATCTCATTACTCCTTATTACTCAAATCCTCAATCAACTTGGATCGAGTTGACCTCGCTCTGATACCACTTCGGTTACGATGTCACGCCCCGCTCATTCGAGCGTCTCAAGCGCAACTCCCTATCCCAAGCTCTCGGTTCCCAAGACTCACTTGACAGGAGCTGCATGAAGTAAATGAGCAAGCGAAAATGAAAGAACAACTCCTCCGTACACAAACGATGGGGACATGGATAACGAGATCATGATATAATTATAAGCATCAGCGAGAGTTTTTACAAAAGTGCAGGCCAACTAAACTTGTTGATGGATCGGGACTTATTCAAAAGACCACTAGTCCTATTCCCCCAAAAAGTCTAGACCAACAAGGTTAACCTCAAAAGATGACTAAGCAAAGTCTGGAAACCCCACCTAGGTCGATCCAGTAGACTCATCAGTCACGTCCACATCCTCCTCTGGCTCGTAGTCCGAAAAGGTCTCGGAGCATACATCCACAGTGTCATCCATCATATCGTCCTCTAGCTCGTCCTCCAAAGGCATCGATCACAATCACCTCAACAGTGTCCTCTTTGGATGGGGTCTTCTCCGGCATGTTCCTCGAACCTGCAACGGAGATCTCCACTTCTACAGAATCTCGGGTGGGATGGTACCAGCTCGGAACGACTCCTCGATGCACCTCTGTGGACTTCAGCGGATCGGTAGTGACCACGCCTACCCTACGAAACTAGGCCTCAAACCTATGTGGTTTCCATTCTTTACCTCCCTCATTGACCCAAACAACTGTACGCTTTCTCACAAATACGGTACCCCGACCATCAGGGAACTCATCAAAATAGGCTGTCATCTCCTTAGGATCGCCTAGACGTGTCGGTAGCATCTTCAGGGCTTAGGGTCAGAAAAGTAAGGTCCCACGAAGGGGTGAGATTCACATCTCAGTAATAAGTCATGACCCAAGGTTAGGCTAACAGTACACCTAGATGAATGCAAATAAAGAACGAGAACACGCACTCAACAATACAAAGCATTCATCAGTCATAACATGCCATACTTACACAAGTGATTGACGATCACGTACTCAAGTCATCATAACACATCAGTCAAGTCCAGCATAGATCACCCGATTAGGCCATACATTCCACCCTTTAGAATTTTCTCATGATTCACGCCCGCGTCATTACGCCTCAAGCTCGATCCGCATCATTACGCCTCAGGCTCGATCCGCATCATTACGCCTCAAATCATCAGATTGACAAACCAGCATTAAACGCATCAGGTTTTCTATGCCATTCCAGTTCTGTGTCGACACATAAAATCTCGTCCCGCGACTCAACGCATCAGGACACCATGAGTTCTCAAGCATGCCAAATTTCATTTCAATTCAAGACTTCATGATCGAATATAAGCCCATGCATTGGCTAAGTGTCTATGGCATGCGAGGCAATCAAATTCATTACTCCAAAGTGGCATCGACACAAAGCATGAGCATTTAGCAAGCATTTGAGCAATCATCGACTCACCATGACGAACATCGAACAACCACACGATAACTCATGAAAATTTCACTCAATTTGAATCCAATTCATCCAGTCGAGGTCTATCCTCCTCACTAAGGTTTAGAGACTCCTTACCGTAGGCTCAATTCAACAAAAATCCTCCTTCCAAGCACAACAAAAATTCAGCCTTGGGGGTTCGAAACAGGGCAGCCGTGACACCTAAGGAAATCCAACCAATTTCATCAATTTCTCACGCCCGATCACCGAACCACTAAGCGTATCACTCAATAACATATCAATGGACATTCTAGTAAGTCTCAACGATGAATTTAGAGCTTGGCAACACTCCTAACAGCCCCTAAAATCTCGGTTTGCACATAACCAAAATAGGGTATTTTCGGTTCTGTTTCATACTAGACTAATCAGTCCATAAACCACCATTAAGCCTTAATTTAATACTCAAATCACTTGCTAACATATAGTCCTAGGTCCAAGGAAGTCTCACCGAATATTTGGTGGTAAGGCGACGCTCGGAAGTCCCAAAACAGGTTCAGTTTCCTCCCTAGTCTTCGCCGGTCAGAACTGCCCTTCAAACACAACACCAAATCATCATCAAATCTCCATCAAACTTAGCCAAAATTCTCACCTCATCTCAGAACACAAGTGTCCTACACGTCTACAAAATTTCACCGAAAGTTTGAAGCAATTCGAGGTCCTATGGAGGTCAAACGACGACTTACTTCCAGCTGCGATGAAATCCGGCGACTTTCGGGAAATCGGCCTGCCGGAGCTCCTCAGGTGACCAAATGCCGAGTTTCCACTTGGAGACGATCGGCAAGAGGCAGGGCTAGGGGCTGGTGGTCGGCGCGAGGTCAGGTGATCGCTGGGGAGGGCCGTCGATGGCGGCGAAGGAGACGGGCAGAAGCGGTCGAGCGGGTCTGGTTCACGGCCGAAGGAAGGAAAGAAGAAAAAGAAGAAGGTGGCAGCTCGAAGTGTATTCGGCTAAGGAAGATGAAGAATGAATTCCACACCAATTTGATGGTCAAACAAGAGGAATGGTAGGTAAAAAGGTTAAACAATAAATGCCACTTAGCCATCCAATGACACTTGTCTTGTTGTCACTAATCAAACTCATCCAATGGCCATTATTCTTTCAAATTTTCGGCAGCCTTGGGGTTAGGTCAAAGACCAAAATGCCCTCCTTCATTTATTAAGAAAAAGCCAAGACTTAAGGGAAAAAATGGTAACTTCGTCCTCGTCATCCGAAACATCGTTTTTCCAATTCAAACTTTCCTTCGGTGAGGCGATGTCCAATCAAATATAATGTTGAAATTCTCAATTTTCCATTTTCCAATTTCGAGACTCGTCTCTGGGTCAATTCTCTGTCGAATGAAATTCCAAACTATCCCGAACTGACGGGCGGCTTTTGCAGATGTTACGCGTATCAACTATGTGATTCTCATCACACTTAGGACTCGACATTCATGGCGACTTTGGTTGTCATGTAATCGCGAGGGCCTATTACTAGCTTCGACGGTCTCGATCGTCATCGTTCGATTAAGGAGAATTTTACAAGTTATACATTGGTTAAGCGGCATCACCCGCGCTCCAATCGTATAACTCTAGCAATGCATTCCTTAATCTTTCTTATATCAGCCTTTAATGGTTCAAAATACTCCATCATCAATCCTTATGGTCAAAGTGCCATTTCCTATTTGAGTTCCCTCTGTCCACCTACCTTGTCTTGCGTTAGCCTTTCCATTTATGGTCGGTTAACTCGAGATTGATCATATCATAGCGAGATAAGATTGGATTACATCATTAGATACATTCTCAGTGATAAGTCTCGAAATGACAGGAAAACCAGAATGTCACATAACTGCTACGGGCAAGAAATTTCTGAAGGAAGGGTATGTCAACGTAAATGATAAAGGACAAGAAATTATTGCTCAGGGGGAGTAATATTTGACTGATTCAGATGTAATGATGGGGGAGATTGATGCATCTGAACCTGCAAAGAAGCATTCAGAAGAACAGCCTCAGATTGAGGGGGAGAAAACGCTTAAGAAGTGCTAGAATTTGCAATAAAGGAGAAAGCATCAACTGAGAGTGTGGGAAAAAGTGCTATACCAGCCAGAAAGATAGATCCCATTGAAACTCTGAATACTTTCATTTCTAAGCTCTTGAAAACCAAAGCTTCTCAAAATGTAATTCAGAAAGAGATGGAGAAGCTACGGCAGATAGTACTTTAGAGGTTTGATGCGCTGGAAAGTATGATTTAGCAGAAGATGAACAATTTTGAGAAAACACTTGATTTTTACGGCAGATAATTTTGTTCTAAAATGGCAAGCATTCAGACGTATACCTTAATTTGTGATGAGAAGATTGTTCAAGATTTCCCTCATCTCCAAGCCGTTAGAGATTTTGCCCTAAAAGTGGCAGCATATTACATAAAGGACTCTGCGAAGGAGGGTGATAAAGAGAACGGGGATGTTCTTTCTTCTTCAAAATCACCTCAACCAATGTTTATTTAAAACTGAAACTTCAAAAAGTCTTTGCTTAAGTTGTTTTTTTGTTTCAGATTGAACAATGTCCTGTTTTTATGTTCTGAACTATCACGTCCTTATTATAGGTTGATAGCTTTGCTAATGGAATTATATTTACATTTTATCATATTCTTTGTTTATTGCTGATGATAAAAAGGGGAGAGAAGTCTTTATATCCTCTATATATTTATATATTTTGCAGGATGCAAGTTATATGCAAGGAAAGTTTAAAGCTTTAAATCAGGACATTCTGATTCACATACACATACTATGATATTCTTTCAATCTATATATGATGAAGATTCACATGCTACTTATATCTTATATTATTGCGAAATCTTTCTGTGCTTATATCTTTTAACCAAACTTATTTTCATAAAATCATTTTGATGTTGAGGAAGTTTTGTCATCATAAAAAAGGGTGACATTGTTGTGGTAACCTACTCTGAGTAATTTGATTCTGACAAAACTGTTCTTGTTCAGATGGAATCTGTGTAATGCTTATATTGTTTTTAGATTGCAGAATGAACAGGTGAACATAATTTTATATTGATCTATTTTCTGGCATCAAGACTCAAGAAAAAGTAGTCATATATATTTGCTTCATAAGACGTTCGGATAGAGTTGCTTCTAAAGACGTTCTGATGAAGTTGCCTCTGAAGACGATCAGATGAAGCATGTTGCACCTAAAGGCTTATTTGTCTAAAGGTTTATATGACATGTCAGAAGGACTTTATTAAAACTCAATTTCACGGTTCAAGTTTATCTGTTCAGATTCAGAGAGTCTTTACTTTTGAAGACTTCTTCTGAACACTGTTAAGATTTTGCAATTTCTTTCAGATAGACCTTGAAGACCCACCAATGGCAGGTTTCCGAATAAGGCATTTTTTTATGGAAGTTTGTGCTATTTGATTGACAAGATATTTCTTCAATCAGATCGTGAGGAAATCTACGATATCATATTACCTTTCAAACTTGTGACTTATTTGAATCTACTCTACTTTTGAAAACTGAAAATTTAGCTGTATGGGCAACTGAATCTGAAGGGTTCAGATTCTACTTCAATGACTACCATATCTTCTCATAAATAGTATCTTTCAATCACGATTGATAACGTCCAATTAAAGATTGAAGAGCGATTGTTTGGAGGATTGTCTAACATCTAGTTTGGAAGCAAAGGAGTATAAAAGAAGAGCGTGACCTATGAAAGGAGGCGAGAACATTAAATTCCAAAGTGCCTGAGTTGTTCAGATTTACATACTTATTCTAAGAGTTCTTAAGTTCTGTTATTGTGAGGATATGTAAGAGCGACTGAGTGTCTTAATCTATTGTAACCTCCATTGAATCATTCTAATGGAATCCAGCCAATCGGCTATCATCGTGGGAGAGTAGACGTAGGCCTAACAAGCCGAACCCCTATAAACTCAGCGTGCATCTTTCTCTACTCTAAAATTTTATTTTCGTGTTTAGATTATTTGCACGTTGTTATACTGTTCCTTACTCTGATTGTGCTTTGAAATTTTCTTAATTCCACAATAAATTTCAATTAGAGTGTGAGATGATAAAGCATTATGTTTTCACATATATGCTTGGTAGCACCTGAGTCTACCCACCTTTTTTTTTTGCATTAGCAATAATATTGGCTAGGGAAATGACTGTAGTAATTACGTCATCAAAAATCTACTTCTACCAAGTCGACTTTTAGTTTAGCAGGATTGTCATTTCCTCCGCAAGTTTGTTTGGCTGAAGTCCAAACTACATTATCTCCACCAAAGGTGAACACATATCAAATGGTGGATTTTGTCTCATTCAAATATAAGTTCGAGTTGGCATCATAATGTCCTTATGATATAATGGGAAATCCATATCATAAAATTCCTTTATTATATCATAGCAAGTCAACCCGGAGAGTTGGGAACATAAGTTTTTGGCCATGCCTCCATTTCATATTGTCAAACTAGAAAATAATATTGATGAATGAGGCACTTTTACAATGATAATATTAACCTGAAGAGCAGAATAGCCAATGGCTAGAGCATGTACTATTATAAATATTCACTATGTTGCAACAAGATATATATTATGTATTGACATCAAATCATGCATGTATCATTAATAAGCATGTCGTCAACATGTAACCTAATAATTATAGTTCCATTATCAAAAAACATTTTGTTTTTGTTTTTGTTTTTGCTTTTGTTTTTATTTTTGTTTTTGTTTACACTCACATCTCCGAATTAGAGATACTATCCAATTGATGATGTTGACGAAAATCGCAATTCTGTTAGTAATAAGTGCAATACACAATTCCATGACTGAGTAATATCACTTCAATACCATATCATCACGTAGAAAAAGTGCAGCATGGGCCATCAATAAGGAAGCAAAACAGGCACATAAGAAACGAAAGTCAATTTGCTCCAAAAGGTTCCGACCAAAAATAAAAAATTGCTCCAAAAGGCAAAATGTCCACAGCCATACTTGACAAGCCTTATTGGTTTAAGTTTCTTCTTGTTTATTCCTCAATTAAATCATGACATGTAAGTCTAAATCTATGCAATTGAATATTGCGCACAAATGAAAATTGAGAGTGGATTCGCGAAAAACATAAACTACTATTCGATAAAAGAGTCGCTTCGCCCACTGACTCTAGAGGAATAAGAAGATAGAAACTTCATCTTATAATGCAATGAATTGTTGCGACAATATGTGCATATTTAATATGGACCAAATAGAAAATGCAAATTCTATGTGCACACTTATTCACGCATTGGCTCAATCAACAAGGCCAATAGACAAACTATACTGTCATTAACGACACCATTGGTGGAACTTGCTCATAAAAATCAAGGAGAATAGCATTCCCCAACTATAGAGAGACGGATTTAAGAATTAAGGAAACCTTACTCTTTAACTACATCAAAGTCCTTCAAATCAGTGCAATTTCATACTTTCGCTTAACATGACAGATAACCTCCATAACATCATTAAAGCATGGTCTAGCAGAAAAATAAGAATTTGGTATAACAACACAACAAAACAAAACAATTCAAAGCTCAATTAGAGGACATACATGGTAATGGTGACAACGGAATTGGAGCACGTGGAGGTAGAGACATCAAATGCGGTGGTGCCAGCGGCAATGGTAGCAACGACAATTTCCATTGGAGAATCCATAAGGCTATTATCCTTAAAATTATTAGATAAAGTGTTAGATAATATAAAAATAATAGTCATAGGAAATATATTATATAAGAAGAGAAAAGTAAGAACAATTGTCTAAGGAGTGCAAGCACGATTCTCAAGGATAATTTCGCCCATCGGAGTTCAAAACTCATTGCGTAAGGCTTCTAACGACTATCCTCCCAAGATATACCAGACATTCATCTATACTCTGCACTAAGTATTAGAAGGAACATGAACAATGTTATGTGTATAACCTAGCAATAGAATGAAAGATATGTACAGGAAATGAAATTCTCTATCTAAATTCAAGAACCAATTGGACTCTAATTTATATGCAAAATAAAAAATAGAGCGGTTATGAAAGCTTCATAATGGAATATTACGCCCATTAAGGGCTAAATTGGCTAATTGCAATAATTGATTGCAATCAATTAAATTTATTTCCTATTCTAAGAGAAAGAGAGAGAGGAGTCAGTCTCAGCCATCAGTTGTGATGTCATTCTTTCGAACGTCAGTAGAATTCTCTCAAAAACACTCCATAGAAATTTCTCTCTCTGGAAGATTGATCGGAGGAATCGGGATGTTTCTCATCTGCAAAGAGACTCTTAATCTATGGCTATCGATGTATTTTCGTTTTACATGATATTCCTTAATGATCAGTGATTCAAGTTTGATCCTAGGACTTGATGATCTAGTACAATGGATGCGTAAACGTATGTATACGACAGTTTGATAGATGTATGGTTGTAATCAGCGCTACGTGTTTATGGGTATGTAGATCTATATTATTCTGCTTCGTTTATAGATCTTGATTAGCAATTTAGTATGAAATACCTATCAGTGGTATTAGAGCGATGTGTTCTTGTTTCCTGATCGTGTTGTATTTTATCATCGATGAGAACACAAGAAACCTTTTTTCGAGGTTGTTGTTCATGATCCGTTCTTGAATTTTTGCACAATAAAAATGTATTTTTAATACATAGTTGGAACGGGCTCGGAGAGACAAGAATTTTGAGTGGTCGCACGTCGCGAGGCAACACCGGGAATGGCCGCACGCTCGCCACGTGCCACCATGGGTCGAGTTCCCGACGCAGCGGCGAATCAATGGCTTTTCGTGAAATTTCGTTCAATGAAAATGCAATATGAACATACCATCAGGTTCATATTGTCGATACGAGCGTTTTGAGGGGTGGCTCGTCGCCGAAGGAGACCAGACGGAGCCATTGACACGAGCCGGCAGGGTGCGATGCGCATGGGACTCACGTGCCTCACAAGCGCGACACGTGCTCTGTGGCCAAACGTGTCCCAGATCCGATTTATCCTATCCCTAAATCGGTTTAACTGTATTCCTGAACTGGTTTAATCATATCCCAAATCTGGTTTAGAATATTCCAAACCCGGTTCGGTTCAGATCCGACCCCATCCAAAACCCGACTCGTTGACCCGGTCAACTGTTGACCATTGATCGTTCACCGGTCAAAATGAAGTTTCAAAAATTACATTTTAGTCCCCAAACTTTCTAAAAATTATAATTTTTTTTTTATAACCGAGGTTCCGCGCAGCCGGCGAGCTTTGCTCAACCAGCGGTGGAGCACGACTAGTCCTCGGGGGGGGGGGGGGGGGGGGCTAGCGCAGGATCCCACCACCACGACCCCCCACTTAAGACACCGGGGCCTACGAGTTTTGAACCTAGGACCTCTAGTGAAACGTAAAAATTATAATTTGGTCCCTAGATTTTTTAAAATTTACATTTTCATCCTCGAACTTTCTAAAAATTACAATTTGATCACCGAACATTCTGAAAATTGCAATTTGGTCCTCGAATGTTTTTAAAATTATGATTCGGTCCTCAAAATTTTGAGAAATTGTATTTTGACCCGTTAACCGAGTGTTGACTTGTCAAAGCAGAAAATTTGACCGACTTGTGTCGATGTAAATGAGGTCCGATTGGGGCGTGCAAGGTACCGTTGCGTTCGTAACGAAATTATCTTCGATTTGATATATTATTTGGCTATGTTTGAAAAATTTAAAATTATGAAAATGCATATGAAAGTCCATGATACAATATTATGGGGCATTTTCAAGAATTGATTGATGGCATGTATCCTGAAATCTCAATATGATTTGATGTGTACAGTATGTATGTATAGTTCAATCACGTTATGCCATGCTAATGATTACAAAATATAGAGATCATTATCTTACATATGATCTTTATTCGAGTGGGGAGTTCTATAAAGTTTTAGTAACTTTGGTGAATTCAATTTTAGATAAATAATTATGTTAATGGTAATTTCAAGTAAGGATTATTGGACGATGATTGGAAACATAGTGAACTTTCGAATCTATGGCCTTATGTGAAATTATTCATTAATATAATTAGTTAGTGTAAAATAGATATGTAAATGTTAGGCATCAATGGTTCGTGAATACATGTCTATAGAACTTCATGTTCAGATACAACGGTTACGAGCTTGGCGAAACAGATGAGAAATTGGATGGAGAAAATTATGTAAATTGGAATATGGAAATCCAGTTTGTGCTATGAAGAGCAAGAAGCATTTGAAGCTCTCAACCTAATTATGGAAGAACTTGAAGATGAAAATACTGCAAAGTAGACATTTACTGCATGGAAAAGAATGAACTCTATTGCTTGCATTATATTGCTGAGTAGCATGAAAAATGATTTTATGCATAAGTTCAGATATTTATGAAAATGCCAAAGTCAAGTTGAGAGCATTAAAGTTAAATTTAGTTAGATATCGGTCACCAAGTTGAGACAAATCACTATAAGTTTTTACACTTATAACATGCCTCGTGGGCAGAATATGAAACGACTTTTGTGGTGTGTGTCAAACATGATAAGTGAACTATAAGATGCAGGCCATGTTTTTTATTCATGAGCAGCGAATGCAAACAGTAATCTGTTCTTTACCTCATAGCTATATGCATATGAAAATTCACAATAAAAAGTAAAGGCTTTTTGAGAATGCTATGCGACTTCTTGAACTAGAATGCTGGTTTTAGCTCAAATGGAGCTTCGTGCTCCAAGCCTAAACTTCAAGGTCGGTTCAAGAAATGGAAAGGATAAAGGAACATATCCTTCAGGATGAAAATCGAAGTTTAACCGACATTGGAAAAGAAAATGTCCTTTCAAGAAAAACATCTCAAAGGTGAAATGTTTTAAATGTGGCAATAAGGGTTACTATGCTCATGACTGTGGTGAACCAAAGAAGTTAAAAAAAAAAACATTTTGTGTACTTGAGAGTGTTACTTAAGTCTCTAATTCCTTTTTTGTTATTGAATCATATCCTTTGTGGATTATAGAATTACGGGCCGCGGATCATGTAGTGAATGATAGAAATGCCTTTGTGGAATTTCGATTAGTTCGACATGGAGCAAAGTGGATAAATGTGGAAAAGAATTCTTGAGTGGAAGTTAAAGCGATTAGGACCTGCCAATTCAATATGCGCGGTGATCGTACCCTATTTCTACATATTTTGTTATATGCTCTGAAAACTCGATGGAATTTAGTTTCCATGTTAGTTGTGGTTAAACTTGGTTTCATTTTAAACTTTCATACCGGTGGTGATGACTTGTCATTAGGAACAAGTTATCATGGTTCTGAATAGTTTCATTGTGCTGATTATTGAGTACAATAATGTGAATATTAGTTATTTACTATTTTTCATCATTTGTGATGATATGAATATAGAGCATGTTAGGCTGGGTCACATTGGCCCAATAACAAATATTTAGATAAGCTAAAGAGGGTTTATATTGCAGTATTGAACATGTCAATTTGTCTATTTGTGAGTATTGCCTAGCAGGATAGACAATGAGCAAACCATTTGAAAAATAAACAAGATCTGAGTTTCCTTTGCAGTTGATCCATTCAGACATATATGGATCAATGAATGTGAGAATAAGGCATGGGCTGTTGATTTCATCACATTTATAGATGGTTATACTCGATTCGAATATGTTATTTTTTATTTCTCATAAATCTAAAGCATAAGTTGCTTTAGGAAATTTTATTTTTGAGTTTAAAAAAAAGATCAGGTCGAGGTCCAGAAAATATATGTGATCAGTTCAGATATTTATGTGATGAAAAAGGAATAGAAAGACAGTTGACTATTCCAACGATTTCTCAATAGAATAGAGTCGCAGAGAGAAGAAACAGGTTTCAATGAGAATGGCTAGATCTATGATGGCACATGCTAATTTACCTATCACCTTTTAGGGTGAATTTTTTGTTGATTGCTGTCTAGATATTTAACCGTGTGCCTTTTAAATCAGTTACTTCCACTCCATATAAGGTTTGGACAGGTCGAAAATGAGATTTGAGTTTTCTTAGACCTTGATGTGCTTCCTATACACACAGTTTCTCCTACTGGTATGAGAAATTAGGCCCTAGAGGCATAAAAGTGTATCTTCATGGGATATTGAGAGTATTCAAAATGGTATGTATTATGGGTGAGCAAGAAAGTGGGAGGTGTAATTGGATTTGGATCACGAGATGTCACATTCTTAGTGAATGAATTTCAAAAAAAGGGCGAGATAAGTGAAGACTATTCTCTGTTTGAAATCTTGGATAGTGATGATAACTCTACTGGGGCGTCTAATCCAAGTGGGAGCAATGTGAGAAGTAGGAAATTTGTTTCGAACCAATCTAAATTGCAACCACTTGACATGAGGGAGATACCATCGTTGTTCAATCCAAGTGGGATCTTAATGGAGAATGATGTACTAAGTGTACGATCTTCAATACGGCGAACAAGTCGCTAAGTGGGAGCGTAATGGGCTTGATGTACTCAGAGTACAATCCTCAATTTAGCGAACAAATCACAAAAAGCGTTCTCTATCGATTTGTCGATGTTTAGACATTAAAGATAAAGCTTTCATGGTCGCTCCACAAGAAGAGGATGAGTCAAGGAATGTAAATGAGGCTCTGACTTGCCCTGATAAGGAAAAGTGGATATAAGCAATGGAAAAGGAGATTGAGTCAATTTGATCGGACATAAAGCTGTTGGGAGCAAGTGTGTACTCGAGTTAAAACGTACAACTAATGGCTCGATTGAGAGATATAAAGCTCGCCTTATGGTGAAAAGGTATAATCAATAAGAAGGAATTGATTGGGAAGAGGTTTGTTCCCTTGTGGTGAGATTTACCTCAATTTACCTTATTCCGGCAATAGTGATTAGTATGGATCTTGAATTATATTAAATGGATGTAAAGGCTGTTTTTCTCAATTAAAAAAAATATATGAAACAACCTGATGTGTTTGTTACAATTAGCCAAGAACAAAAAGTAATCGACTTTTGAGATCGATATATGGCCTTAAACAGTCTTCGAGATGATGGTATATACTTATTTTTGTAATGCCTTAGTGGCATATGATTTTGTAATGATTGATGAAAATCATTACATATATATCAAAAGATCCTAAGCTCAATATGTGATCTTATCATTATATGTTGATGAAATACTGATTGCTTTGAACAATATGGAGTTTGTTAATAAAATCAAGAATTAGTTATGTTTCAATTCTGAAATAAAAAGATATGGGTGAAGCTGCATATATTCTTGGAGTTAAAATTTCAAGATATTGTTTAAAGAGATTGTGATCTCTTTCACAAGAGACTTATATGGGTAAAGTCCTTGAATGATTTTGTCTGCAAGACCATAAACCCAAAGATACTCCTATTGCATGAGATAAAAGTCTGAGCCGCAATATATCTTGGGACTCCACTAGCAAATACAGAATTGGAAAGTGCCCCATATGTTAGTGCTTGAATACTTGAAGTACACTATGATGTGTACAAGACCTAATATTTGTTATGCAGTTGGAATGGTATGTGTACCACTTTAATCCAGGTCAAGTATATTAGATTGCCATCAAGAGAATTCTTTGAGGTATCTAGAAAGTACTGCTAATTTTCTGCTGAGTTCAAGGTAGAGATCTGTGCCTTGAAGGCTATGCTGATATTGACTGAGAAAGAGGTTTAGATGAGAGCAAATCTACCTCTGGGCTTGTGTTCTTATTGTGCAGTGGCGTAATATCTTAGAGTAGCAAGAAGCAAACGTATATAGCCTTGTCCACGATGGAAACTGATCCCATGGTATTATCAGCAGTAGTACAAAATGGTGTTTGGTTTAAGATATGTTTGAGTTAGTGAGATATTGTTAAATATGCTGCAGATTCAATTATTAGTTCATTGTGATAGCAAGTAGCAATAGCTTATGCTGAAGATCCATTACAAGAACAAGCTAAATCACAAAATATAATTTTGTGAAAAACATGGTTGTACAAAAAGATGTGAACATACAGTACATATATACGCATAAAATGAGAGCAGATTTTTTGATGAAGTCAATTCCTAGAGATATTTTCCTTAGTCATGTATTGACAAAGGAATTAGTTCCATGTATTGAAATCTCTGGAAGAGCATACAAGTGGGAATACTGGATATTTATATTTTCCAAAGTTCACAATTAATGGTATTTGCTATCATTATTGATGCCTATGAGTTTGTATGACATTTATGTATATTAATGCTTGGTGAATTATGTTTGAGAAGGTATGTCGGATGGATGAAGATTAGCCACTCACACGGATAATCGTCTCTATTTACTATGTGATAAATAAAGATGAGACAATTTTAAACTCATTATCTAGGTGATAATTGAGAGCACGAGCTTAAATATAGATGTCGTCTTAACTAGAGTGTTAAGATGAGGTCATAATGTCCATTATGTCCGAAAGTGAAATAACCCACATATTTCACTTTATCTGTCTTTAATGCTAGAAGTGAGTTCTGATGGATTATTTTAAAGAGAGTAGATTTGTGAACTCAAGTTAAATATTGAGTATGTCTGAGCTATCATCTGTACGATATTAAAAGTGAAAAAACATATACTCCATGAAAAAGGAGAGAATGCTGTAATACCTACTTCATATTACGTATGCTGTAATACCTACTTCATAATATGTGAGACTCTTGAGGATAAAAGTTCCTCAAATTTAGTTCCCTCTCGACTTGTACTTATTCTCAAGATTTCTTTTCAGTGTTTGCTATCTTAAGATGTTACCAATGATCATGAGATTGATTCGATCTAATGGGACATTTCTAGAAAAGCGAGCTAAACTGAGATTAAGAGGTTTAAGGAAAGAGGAAGATCAATTTATTTTGGATGTCATATTCAATCTTTGTATTCACATGTCGACCAATTGTGATTATTTGAGTTAATCATGATTATGAATACAACGTATTGTATTTGAGCGCTCAAAGATATCAAGAGAGATATGATGTAAATGTGACTGATTGATCTAAGTACTGTATACTGGATCTACTCTGAGGTTATATGCCCATTTTGAGCTGCTATATACTCCTGAAAGGTGTATAGCAATGAGCTCTCATAGTATGCTAATCACACGGATAATTTACCCATATGAACTTTGCAGTGAGAAGAGAAAGAGAGACATTAGCCCCCTGCGGGCTGTTGACAACTGATTTTTGACCAAGTCTTTTTCAGTTTTATTTTCGAAAAATCACAAAAAATTCATAAAAAGTCAAAAAATTACAAAATCAACTTTGGTGGCCTTGGCCAAGCCCAAGGAACCATTCTTGACCAAAAAATAATTTTTCATATTTTTCACATTTTTTTAGTATTTTTAGAAAATAGGAAAATACTAGAAAAATCAACAAAAATAGAATTTGAGGTCACAAAAATATAGGAAAATAGTAAATATTTTTCTTTTAATTCCCTTGTCATTTTGACCTCATCAAGAGTTGAAATTCAAGTTTAATGTTGTGTGTTTCTTTGTAACGCACATGGTTAAATTTGTCAAAAAAATGTGTTTTGAGTCTTTTTATTTGCAATCTTTTGCATTTTCTGAATCTTGACATTCGAATTGATTGCCCCACATTTCAATTTGGTTCAATTGTGCGCTAATTTGATCAATTTTGTCTTTAGGGACCTAATTGCATAAAGATTCTATTCATTTTAGTCCCTAAAGTACCAAATCCAAAATTAAAATTTTCTGAGGGACACCCATAGAACTCTAATGCTTCCTCCCTATAGTTTTTGACCCACTGAATCAAATGATGGGTTCAATTGGGGCCGATTCGTCCATTAGGAACCCCAATTTGACAAAAATCAATTTCGGATCTTATTCAACATTTGGGGCTTTCAATCAATTCAAAAGGAATTTGTCACGAAAACCACATTTCTAGATGGAGTCTGTGCCATGGAACCCAATTTTAGCGTCAATTTTGTGATCTTGGCACATATGGGCGTCCAATTCGGGCAAAGAAAGTAGAACCGGGTCAACTGGGTCGGGTTGACCCAACCCAGTCAACCCGGTTGACCAAGTCAACTAAAACAAACAGATCAACTGTTTGTTCGGGGGTTGGTTTCGCGCAAAGAACAAAAAAAGAGAGAACGAACAGAAAGGGGGGCGATGATGAGTTGAAGAAAGGGAGGTTGGATCGGTTGGAAAAATCGTTGAGGGCGTCGGTTAGAGGAGTGAGCCAACAGACGCAAGAAGGAAAACGAACAAAAAAAGAAGAAAAGAGGGCTGAGGGGGTTCGGTTCGCGCGATAACAAAGAGGGAGAGAAAGCGAGCGAACAAGGAGAGCAAGAGAGAAAGCGAGCGAAACAGGGAGAGAGAAACGGAGAGAGAGAGAGCTCGCGAAGGGTAGAGAGATAGAGAGAGAGAGAGGAAGACGGTGACCGAAGCTTGCCAAACCTGTGCAAGCTTCGACTGACCACCTCGGGCGAAACCGAAGCCAGCGACGCCCGTCTTCAACTTCCCTGATTCCCAGAGAAGTGACCGAACCCTTCCAATCAGCCTGTCGTCTCGAAAAACGGTGAGAAACACCTTCGAACTCGAGCTCGGCCTCCAATGGCATCTTTAGTTAGAGTCAACTATTTGCTGCGGTTTTGATCGCAATATGTTTGTTTCTCTTCTCTGAGCATTTTTGCCTTTGGTCACATGTCATTTCATCGCCCAAATCACCGAGTCTGCCTCCCACCATGGCCGATCGGTCGCGAGCTCCATAGCTCGTTCTAGACCAAACCGAAGCTCCTCGATGGTCAGGTAAGTCTTCTTAAACTCCTTGGATGCTCCCTGATGGTTTAAACTAGTCATGTTACGTGTAGAACGGCTAGGGCGAGTAGCCGCTGGAGCTTACCTTCGGCCGGAGATGGCGATTAGTCAAGATTGATTCTGCTATGTCGAGCGAGATATATGTGGTAGAGAGGATCTGTACAAGTCGAATGGAGGTGGTCTCGTGCGATTTGGCGTTCTGTGCGCGGATAAAAGGGCTTCCGACGAGGCGCCGGCGAAACAGAGCCGGCACCGATCGTCTTCCTCGGCGAGTCCGTTGACTGGTCAACGAAAGTTGACCAGTCAACAATGACGTGTCGCTGACGTGTCGCTGACGTGGTGCCCACGTGGCAGCCACGTCAGCCTCGGTTGTTATAACCGAATAAAAAATATTGATCCGACGGTGGTTATTATGCCACGTGTCGAGATCTTGCTTTTTCCGAAATAAAAAAAATCTTTTTTCTAATAACGGATCGGACGGTCATGGTTCAATCTCGCCCTTCAATCGTAGCCGTCGGTTGCCTCCGGTAGATCAGGCCGTCCAAGAGACGACACGTGGCGCAATCAGAGCCCTCGATTCAAGTATAGGCGGGAGTTTGAAAAATTGAGCGGGAAGAGTGAAGCGGCGTCGTTTTGGGCGTGGGTCACGCGGGCCGGATTCGGGTCGGGCCGGTCGTCGTGGGCCGTGGGCCGGGTCACCCGACCCGGCCCGAATAACATTTTTTTAAATAAAAAATTAGAAATGATTTTAAAAAATAAAAAATTTGGAAAAATTTCAGAAAATCAAAAAAAAAATGCTAGAAAATTCCAGAAAATTCCAAAAAAATGTGAAAAATTGTGGAAAAATCCTAGACACTCCAGAAATCCCCAAAAATTGAGGGTTGACCATAGACAACTAGTCAACCCTATTTTTGGGGTTTCTTATCCGTTCTTCCGAGACTTGACGACATTACCCTTTAGGGGTAAGTCGCCTCTGCTGTGCATGCTAGAAAAGGCCGATAATGCCAAGGTGAGAATTAGGGTCGATCATACGACCAATTCTTAGGTTTGGGTTTTCAAGTCCCGCCTCTTTTCTCAAAATGACGATTTTGCCCTTTAAAGGGAAAATCGTCTTTCTTATCTCAATTGAGTTCTGAAAATTGCTTGAAGTTAGGGTTTGGGTCAGGTGGACGACCAACCCTAATATTTGAGATTTTCAGTTCTCATCTTTGTCCAAAATGACGACTTTACCCCTCCAAGGGTAAAATCACTTTTAAATTTCAGAAAAATCCTGGAAATTCCCGAAAAATAGGAAATGGATTGGATTGATGGCCAATCCTATTTCCTATGTCTTTTGACTTCCCAATTCATCTAAAATGAAAAATTTTCCCTTTTCGAGGTAAATTGTCCCCGAATAGTTCCAAATTACGATTTTTCCCTTTATGGGCAAATCATGCCAAAATCACTACTAAGCCTTGATTGATATTTCTCTAGGCTAATAGGGCCTCATTAGGGATACCATGCTGATTTCATGTGTTTTATCCGCATGTACTGATTCCTTGACTTGTGCTATTACTTTTAATGATTGTGAGTGATAGGGTAGCTATTCCCATCTGCATGAACTCTTAGATTTAGGATCAGCACCTCACTCATCTGTATGAAATCCTAGGATCAGATAAACCATTCAGCATAGGTACCGAAAGGGCGTCAACTCTGACAGTTGACGTAACTAAGTCCCCGAACCCACTTCTCTGGTTTCCGCAGAATCGAATAGACCACTCCCAACTATTCGATAGGGTTTCCGATCGTACCCTCCGCGAAACGATTGGTAACGACTCCTTGGCATGTACACTCATCACATGTCACTAGACCACACTAAAGGTCGACCACGTGTATCCAGCAGTTGCGATTTGGGTAATGGACCTTGGGAGAGGCCCGCATCCGATCCAGCCAGCGATCGGGCAGCCCATTAGCCCGCTCCCGCCCATGAGCTCGGGAGAGGGTCGCGACAGACTGGCGACTCCACTGGGGACTTTTCTAAACCAGAATCTCTGGTTACGAATTCTAGAGGACTTGAGCCGATTAAAAAGTTGTTTGGTTTATCTGACATTATTTTCTGCAGATGCTCTCGAAGGTGAGGTACGTATGCTGACCATTGTGTTAGATGTTTTTGCAGATTGGAGAAATAAGGGGTGGAGTGATTATTGACATTTTTCCTGCAGGTTGGAGTTGGGAATGTATGTTTACTTTATGCATTTACTGAAGCGGTGTTTGATACAAACTGCTGTGCATGACTTTGCATTGTGATGATCACGACACATCGCACACACTGGCGGTCAAACCCCGACTGCAAACCACCTCTAGGTTACCTTAGATAGGGAAATGGTGCGAAAAGGATCTTGTGTTTGATGGCACTTGAGACTTTCGTATTCGTTCCCGCCTACCATCTGCATTGGCGATATCTAGCCCTCTTGGGTAGGTACTCTTGGGGTGGAATCTGCCTCATGTGGATCGTGGGAGCCTGAGCCATAGGTTCCTCACCTGATTTTCGATTTTTAGAGTATACCCCCCACTTGTCTCATGCGCATGTCTATGAGAGGTTGATATACCTAAAAAAAAAAAAAAATCTCGCCGATCACTGTAAGTATGACTTCTCTCTCTACTTGTTCACTTCCTAGTGAAATTTCATGATAGAAAATTCATGGAAATCAACCGAATGCCCTGAGTGTTTGAGTTTACAAATGAAAGTTTTTGATGATGAATTTTAGATACAAAAGTGGGAACACTTCTAAGCCGTCCCTACGGAATAGATGGTTCATCCAAATTTTCAATCATGGATTAAGATGACATTTCTTTTTGTCTAAAATTCTTCCAATTCAAGATTTTGGGGCATAAAGTTAAGGCCATGTTTGCAATCACATTTTGTAGTAATTTCTTAAAAACAAGGATTACATGATTTTTACAAGAAAAATGTCACAAAGCAATCTTTCAAGATTAATGCCCCCATTTGCGTATTAAACGTTTGGGATTAAATGGGTGTTTGATTGATGACCATGGATCGATCTTTTAATGACGTATCCTCTCATTTTGAAATCTTGGCAGACATCAGAAGCCCGTAAATAGGGATTATGGGGTATGTATTGTCGCCTCGCTTTCACTATGAGAGGCGACCTCATTGAGAGATGTCTTTGCTATGTAAAATGCTAAGTATATCTCCTTTCTGACAGGTTATACATGACATACATTTATTGAAGATTCCTTCATCTATTCGCATGCGAGATGTGATCGAACGATGGTAAAACTGTAATCGTTCCAATAAAAACTTCGAGTGTTATACTTGACTTGCTTGGTTATTCCTTTTGCCAACGGTCAAAACGGCTGAAGGCCAATGATGCGAGGCTTATTTTCCCTGTAACATGAAAGGAGTTGCGTCTTCATCAAGAGCCACCCATGGGGTTTCCAAAATAAGATGAATCGACAATAATAAGCCCAGAACAAGACAACATGAAAATGGGACATGCCTGATTTGGATCGACCTCTCTAAGTTGAAAAGGGTGTATTCGTTCCAAATTAAATTGATTTGTTTAAACAATAACATAGTCACTCACACTTGCAGGTGATTATAAAAATTGAATGAGGATCGTTAATGAACATTCCT
Organism: Rhodomyrtus psidioides; assembly: GCA_021437785.1. Lineage (NCBI taxonomy): Eukaryota > Viridiplantae > Streptophyta > Magnoliopsida > Myrtales > Myrtaceae > Rhodomyrtus > Rhodomyrtus psidioides. Next base: position 1,658,851 of record JAILYB010000053.1, read on the forward strand.
TCATCTCTGATGCTCAAAGTGATGGGAGCTGGGGAAATATACTCTGGGGATAGTAAATATGTTATCGTTTCAATTAAAGCATGTTGTGCAAATAATTGACGTATTCCTTCCTCATATCATGTAGGGAAAATAAAAGGATTGTGTGAGGTCGACATTTATCCCTTTAAAGAAGACTCAATTGTGGACCCTCAAAACTGGAGGCCAATATGACATGGCATGATCGCCAATTGAAGCACGTCTCAAGGAGTACAAATACCCGTGTTTCTCACCATGAAATTGATGATCACTCAACCACAAAAGGGTGTATATCGTTCCTCATATCAATCCTCTCAAGATATGAAATGATCCTCTCATTTTCTATATGTAGGGATGAAGAAAACTGAATGCTTATTTGCGAAGCAACACTTCAAGGTGTAAATGTACACAAATAGAGATAACTCTACACTTGTGGATCTCGAGTAGTAGGGTGCTTGAGGAGCGTCATGAAGTCATGACAAGTCGAGAAGACCATGAAGAGATGATCGTTGCCCATCTTTGAATCAAGAGGGAGTACTTGTTTGAGTAATTGATTTTCATAATCAAAAGTCAAACATTTTTCTTCCTCTCTAAACAGATTGAAATGCACCAATAGAGCAAAAGTGACGAAAGGTCACCCAACCTCAAGAAGGAGAGTGACAGAACCCAAATAGTGTCGAGCATCGTGCAACATCAAATGCCGAGACCTTCGGATAATTACGATGAAGTTTTATCCTCTGATATCACAAAAGGGAGTAAATTCTCCCTTATTCTGATTCCATTTCAAAAGAATGACTGAGATGTTTCTCTTTCATATACAGAGAATGATAGTCGAAGACATGTGTCAGAATAGATTGAAGAATGTCAAACGTCAAAATCACCTGACATGGAAGTGATTGACTCAACCAACAGGGAAAGCGTTAGCGCGAAACAATGGAGCTTCATATGGCTAAATCGGCTAACTCAAGGTGGAATACTGAGTTGCTAGAGGCAAATCATTTCCCTATCCAGAAAGCATACCAAAGCCGAAGACATCAGATTCATCATAGTAATACATGGGACGAGTCCCTGAAATAATGTTTATCACTCATGGAACGTAATGGAATGGAATCCATTCATGGAATACAAAAAGCGTTTCATCATGGCAACAACGCTTCCAAGAAGAACAATGCCGAGCCACCCCTCTTGGTAAAAAAGGACGTATCGTTCCTAAATAAGTTTCAATCAAATGTGGAAATAAAATTTCCTATCTTTTTCCTCTCAAGTGATGAATAGAGTCAAGACACCCAAGAAGCAACGACTTCAAAATGACAGAACAGGGAATACCCATTTCTCATATCATCTCACACATGCATTTAAGATAGATGATTTCAAGAGCGTCATAATGGCTCAATTTGTGAGCAAAATTCTCGAGAAAACTTGAAAAAGTTTCTTAACAATTAGAAGTCTCTTTGAAAAGAGCATTCGAAAAGAAAGAATTCAAACTTTATAGGTTGACATGCTTAATGAAGAGATACTTTCTGTGAACAAGAATGAAAGGCACGAATCCATTTTTCGTTGCAAACAAGAATCATCTTAGATCACTTGCATCTTACATATCATGCATGCATCATTTATATGCATATTCTTCCTTGAAGGATGTCGACAGGTCAAGGCAAAAGAATCCAAAGGAAAGGGAAATGCCAAGACCCGAGGAACGAAGGGTAAATTGTATCAATTCCAATTGCCCATTTTGTATGCTGTTCAGACACGAACCTTCTTTCCTTTGATAGGGAAATATCAAATAGTATGATGGCTGGTATTAAGGCAATGCTGGAAGCCTCCCAAGCCAGACAGACAGTAGTTCCTAACAACTCAAGTCCATCACTTGCACCCGATATAGCTGATAAAGAAACGGCGGGAAATACTCAACATACAAGAGGAGGATATTCGTGAGCCGAATACCCCGTCACAACAAAAAGCACCCCCTGTTGTTGTTGTCGTCAACCTCGAGAATGAGGAAAAAGGGGAAGCAGACCGTAAAAATCAAGGTGGAGGCTAAGAGATCAGCCAAGATTAAAGAATGTTTAAGCAGCCAGGGCTATGAGTTGACCCGTTTCGACAAAATATCTCCCTTCGCTGAGGTGGAGACCCCTCCTGACTACAAGGAACCGGACTTCGTGATGAAGTATAATGGGACAGGCTGTCCACGCGCTCACCTCAAATATTACCTGCACAAGATGGCGCAGTATTCAGACTATGTTCCATTACTGATGAACACGTTCCAAGAGAGTCTAGCTGGCGCCGCTCTGGCTTAGTTCATCGAGCTGGACCTAGAAGATTATGACGGGTGGAAAGATCTTGCAGAGGACTTCCTCAGACAGTATAAATTCAACACGGCTACAACAAGAGAAGATTTGTTGTGAACCTCGAAGACAAGGAGCTAGTTGATTAGAACATACGCCCAGAGATGGTTAGACGTCTTAGAATGTCAGACCTTCGCACACTTGATAAAGGTGGCTGAAAGGCTCGAATGGGCCTTAAGAGAAAAGAGGCCTCATGAAGCTTCTACCAGAAAACAGTATCCCCTGAAAAAGGATGGAGAGAAGCCGGACTGGACATAGCATTTATACCAGATCCCCACAAGCCCAAGACGTTTGGCAATTCTAATCAGACCAAAGAAGGATCATCCTGGTCAACACCGAAAGTGCAAGAACCTAGAAAGAGGCAACCCCAAAAGCAGTTCTCTCAGCTCCGAGACCTTTGTCCAAGCTACTCCCGATGCTGCTAGAATAACACTTGGTGGCAAAGGAACCACCTAGAGCGATAATTGCTATATCCTTAAGCTAGAGGTACAAGCTTTGATTGACAGCTAGATTCTAAAATTTGACAACGTGGCTCCAAACGTACAAGAAAACCCGCTCCCTGATTATCAAGCAATTGGGGGAATATTCACTGAAGATGAGGAAAACCACCTCCAGCTGAAGGTGGACATGTTTAAGCTGACCGACCTTCTGGCGACCGCTTCATCATACCCAAAAGCAGGTGAGATCTCTGCAGACGTAAAGAAGCTATGTATCGCCAAGATGATGAGCTTGGGGATAATGTCCGATATTACCGATAAAGAATTCGAAGGAGTCGAAGCTTCTCTATCTTTGGAAGGAAGCCATTTCATGATCAAAACTGAGTGGGGCAGCACCCGGGACATCCCGCACGAGGATCTGGTAGACAGTCTTGGGCCGGTCATTCAGTCAGAAGAAGAATTCGAAGAGGACGAACTGAAAGCCAAGAGGTGAAGTCTAGCAGATTGCAGATTCATGGCTAACGCACCTGAAATAGGTGAAATTATAGACAACCTGGGTCAGGACTCTGGAGGATACAACTTTAAAGTAGAGTACTCTGTTCCCCCTAGCTGCTATCAGATAATGGAAGATATCATATCAGACGGATGGGGATGCATGGATGATCCCGTTCAACCTGAAAAGGCCTTTTTCAAAAGAACCTGAGTCATCCTTGACCAAGTAAGGGTTACTAAGCTTGGCACAAAGCAGTATGCTGAAACAAAGAGATCAAAGAATCAACAGCAGGGTTTAGCTGAAAGAGAATACCCGAGATCTGCCACATCAGCAATGTTAGGTGACGATGACCGACATTGACGATTGAGAGACGAAATCTCCTCAAGGGACCTTGACAAAACTATGTCAATGATTGAAACCGCTACGACCGTGGTAATTAAACTGGAAGAGCTTGACAGCTTGAATAAGGTAGAAGATTGCCTAGTCAAGCCTATTTTGATTCGATTGCCAGAAGAGGAAGAAGACGGCACAGCTAAACCAGGGACGTCTTATCAGACGACAGTAACTGTAAAAGTCCCTCCGATAGAAAAGTACAATCCTAAAGCAGTCCACTGGGACTATGGGATAGAGGAAGAAGACTATGATGAAGGTTATGCGTCTATTCGCAGGATATAGAATGCCTTTGAGGAATCAACGCCTCCTCCTTCGGAAGAGCCGGCTACTGTCAATTTGGGGGATACTGAAAATATCAAAGAAGTCAAGATCGGTGGACATTTATCCCAAGATAAAAGACTCAAGTTCACAGAATTACTAAGAAGGTCGTTAAGATGTCATGCGACAAATTTCAAAGATGTCGAGCTACCAAGAGGTAGATAAAAGTGATCGAAGACTCAGATGGTTGAGATAAATAACCAGAACCAGCAAATAAGGTTCATTAGGGCAAACCCCTCCTTTCCTGTCAAGAGACCAAGTTGGGGGCAAGATTCTCATGCGCCACCAAAATAGCATATTGGAGCAAGTTATCAAGATCAAAGACGACAAACGTCAAGACATGCCCTATTGGGGCAAAGCAACCGAAAGAGATGATTTCCTTGATCAACGGAAATGCAAATACCTCAAAGGGAGTATCATGTTCCTTGGTGATTTATGTAAAGTTAAACATGGATGAATACTCATTGCTTCATGTACAGGTACAAAGACCTCTTCAAATAGGATTGGAAATCGTCAAATGATATGAAAAATGCTAAGGCATTTGGCCAAGATAAACGTCGCCCAACTGGGGCAAATGGATTGTTGATATTATCAACACCTTCAAGCATGGATGGAGGGATTCGACAAATGTTGCCCGTATCAGCATACAATATTGGAATGGACTCAATCAAGAGATAAATGTCGACAATTGACAAAAGAATGGTAGTTGGGTGTCGTATCCAATTTACTCCTTTTTCTTGCATTTGCTAATGCAAAACATTTCTTTCTGTGGCAGAATACTCCATTAGGACATTATCAGGAGTCCAACAAAGAGGAGAACATCACAAGGATGGTCACAAGTGACAAAGATGCATGAAGCAAACGACTTTCTCAAGCATTGGAAGGACGACACTTCAAAGGTGAAAAGTCAAGTGAAGATCCAAGTAAGAGATAATCCAAACTGGATAAGGGATCGCATGAAAATGCAAAAATGAATAGAACCATTTGACTGGGGCAAGGATTACCTAGCCATGACAAGTCATGCCTAACTGGGGCAAGTGAATCATCTACGCAACTGGAGGAAAAAGTGGCATTTCATTCCCAGCAGGATCAATGAACGTGATAGAAGAGTTGTTCACATCAGAGTTAAACCTCAAGATACAAACTTGAGTGAAGGGTGACTTTGTGTCGTTCTAATTTGATCTTCAAATGATCTTTCTCCTAATATGAATTTGCTCTAATTTCAACAGAAATTTATTGGCATTCAAAAGCACTCAGAAGGAAAGAACTCGCCGACTCAACTTCAAGGCGAGATGATCTTTGGAGATAACAGCTTCAGAAGTCAAGCATTCAAGAAATGATCTTTAGCTATAAAGATCAAGTGGAGGGTAAAAAGTATCGCTTCCACACCACATGCTTTAGCATACATTTTGATAAGAATTCATTTTTCCTTGAATAAGGAACTCCGAAGAATGGCATGGAGCACGTTCCAAAGATGAATGAAACCATCGAGCAAGATTCATTGCCCCAATCGGACGAAGGCGTCATCGCCATAGGTCGAAATGGCCGTTTTCTATAATCTACATATTGGCGTTCAGATTGGAATGCATGATCAAGAGGACTTACTGTCGTGGGGGTCAGGTACACGTCATTTTTCTCCAAAGACTGAGAATTTCAAGAAATTTTAGAACAACTTAACCATCTTGTGTTGTTAAGAAAAATGCAGATTTTCATGAATCTATCCACTTCCATTGGAGTGCATGATCAAGGGTAAGGTGTATCGTTCTAATTTTCTGAAATTCGAGAGCATACACCGACATATCACTTTTATGTTTTTCAGGGATCCCTAGCCGCGCTGGGCAGGTAAGTATTCCTTTCCTAACCTCTTAGGTTTTAAGACTGTCGGGATCTTTATTGCTAGAATTTGAAAGGCTTCTTGGAATCTAGCATGCATTCAATTATCATGTCAATAAAAATGCAAAATTCTCATAGTCATGGCATTGGCACTCATGTTTAAACTTAGAGGTTATCTAAACATGGTTGAAATATACATTGTGCATCATAAATCCCCTTGGAGGATAAGTTTTGGAGAAAGCAAAATGAACTTTTCCAATAAAAGTTGCTTAAACCATTCAAAAGGATGTTTCCTCAAACAAGAGGCAAGCCTGGTCCAAACACGTCACATACACACTTAAGAGATAAGCGGAGTGGTAAGGATAGCGAGACCTTGACCTACGGACGTAAGGGTTATTCGCAGTGATTACATGGATTGAGACGACGGAGGCATTCGTTTCTCTATCTTAAACACTACAGGTGACCGTTGATACCCCTTTGAACGGCAGTTTCATTCTTTACCCCTGTCAAGAACCACCCCACAGTGGGGCAAACTGGAGGTACGTCCAGCGGTATCAAGAGGTAAATGGTTAGAAGTTCTCTTGCTCAGACTTGCATCAATCTTCGTGTGTTGCTTGTCATTTTAACTTCTATGGTAGTTCAAGTGCTTTAGGATGACGAAAAGCATTCGTTTCTCTATCCTATACACTTTTACCCTTTGTACAGCCCAATTGAGCCTATACGTTCGTTTCACAAGCCCGTTGGTGATCATGGCATATTCCAAGACGGAAGCAACGTCCCTTCAAGAGCGGAAGAGTTCAAAACACAGGATTTGTGAAAAATTCCTAGATTAATGTTTCCCACAAAAGATGAGAAAAAGAAAAAAGAGAGAAAAATTCGATCCTGGGCACCAAGAAAAAGCAAAGTGCCTGGTAAAAGTAAGGCCGATGCCCATCCAAATACTTGTACACTTGTGAATCATGTGTTTGATCTTGTAAATGCCAAAAAATGGCATGATACCTTTGTATAGGTCACCAGTGAGATCTGATTATAAAAGAAAATCCCAAGGGAGCTGGACAGCAAAGGATACTCCCAGATTATGTCACATTCAGATGACAAAAGCATAGACAAGGTATTGACGCCGTCTTGACATGAGAGAGATGCTCTTCAAAGACTATCAATGCACTTCAAAGACTGAAGACGCTCTTTGAACCAGAAGGGACAAGATCGGCGGCAAACCTGCAGTGATTACCAATGTTAAACCCTTCGCATATTCTGAGCCAAAAACAAGCCTTTTTTGGTCCACAATCCTACCTACGTTACAACCCTGAAAAGCCTTTTCTGAATAAGACACTTGGATTGACATAGGGTTTAATGTCTAAGCTTAGCTCGAAGAAGTTCGAGCAAGATTATTTCTTTCTCATTTTGCAGGTTTCTTGACTTGTAAACCTGGAGCAGACATTGAAGACTTCGCTTCAATAGCCTTGACTTGCACGCAAGCCCCCCTTTGAAAACCGTTGACCAAGCCCAATATTACGGTCCCTTGGAAGTCCTCCTGATCGATCGAGGTGTATTCACTGCGAATGATACTGAACCCTAGGCACATGTTTGATAGGAAATTCGAGTGCATTCTTGGTAAAAGACCATTATCTCAAAATGGTGAGAAGTCCTCTTTGATGAGAATACTCCGTTAAACATTTTAACCAAACTCTTTTGGTAATTTTAGATTGTTTGATTCAAACTTTCCCCACAAGGAATTTTTGATCACTCCCGTATGTTGCAAGGTGTTTTGGATAACCTCCAGCATCGTAATGCATTCATTGAAATTTTTTTTTCATGACTATGATATAAGTCATAAAGTGCTGTCAGTTTGACATCAGATATCACTTAAAGACCATTGGTGTGCCTTTGGTAAGAAAATTTTCAGATTGGAGCTTCTGCAAGATTCTTGATGACTTCAGCTCCTAAAATGGCTCGTATCACTCTTGATGAGAAACGTTTAACATGTCTAAACTTCTGCAGAATTCCTGGCAAGCCCAGATCTCAGAAGAACACAACCTCTCTTGGTAAGAAAGAGTTTACATGTTCAAGCTTCTGTAGGACCCTTGGTATCTCCAGACCTCAGAATGCTATTTCTTTTATGAAGAATATATTTTAAGTTTAAACTTCTGCAGGACCCCTGGTAACCCCAGGTCTCAGAATGACACATTTCTCTAAGAAGGAGAGTTTATATGCCTGAGCTTCTAACAGATTCTTGATAACCCCAGATCCTAGAACGCTATTTTTATTGGTTAAACTTCTATAGGAATCATGGTAGCCCCAGATTCTAGAAGGATGCCTCGCTCTGCGAAGAAGAGCTTTCAAGTTTATTTTCCTGCAAGATCCCTGGTAATTCCATATCTCAGGAAAACACATTCTTGTGAACAATTTTGTAGGTTTGATCTTTCTGCAAGATACTTGGAGCTCCCAGATCCCAGAATGTCACCTCAAATGTCAAAAGGACAATCTTCGAAATCATCCCTCTGTGAGATTTCAAATTTACAGGTTGAAACTTTCTGCAGGATACCTGGAGCTCCCAGATCCTAGAATGTCACCTCCAATGTCAAAAGGACAATCTCCGAAATCATCCCTCTGTGAGATTTCAAATTTATAGGTTTTATCTTTCTGCAGGATACCTGGAGTCCCCAGATCCCAGAATGTCACCTCACATGTCAAAAGGACAATGTTTGAAATTATCTCCCTATGTGAGATTCCAATATTACAGGTTTGAACTTTCTGCAGGATACCTGGAGCTCCCAGGTCCTAGAATGTCACCTTCAATGTCGAAAGGACAACATTCAAGATAGTCTTTCTGTGAGATTTCAGGTAGCCCCTAGATCCCATAAGAATCTTATCAAAGTTTTTGCAGGTTTAAGTTTTCTGCAGGATACTTGGAATCCCCAAATCCCAGAATAACGCCTCGCGTGTCGAAAGGACAATTTTCAGAATCAGCTTTCTGTGAGGTTCTAGGTAACCCCTAAACCCAGAATAGCTCATTTGGTAAAGCCTCAAGGTCAGGCACACCTCATTTGTATAAATCCTAGTTAATTCCTTAGAATATAGGATCAAAATGTTCGACAATCCCTAAGAGACTGGGTGCGTCATCCATAGGTTCCTAGCAGAAAGGAATCCTATTCTCGGCCTGATCCCCTGACGGATTAAAATGTTCGACAATCCCTAAGAGACTGGGTGCGTCATCCATAGGTTCCTAGCAGAAAGGAATCCTATTCTCGGCCTGATCCCCTGACGGATTAAAATGTTCGACAATCCCTAAGAGACTGGGTGCGTCATCCATAGGTTCCTAGCAGAAAGGAATCCTATTCTCGGCCTGATCCCCTGACTGATTAAAATGTTCGACAATCCCTAAGAGACTGGGTGCGTCATCCATAGGTTCCTAACAGACAGGAGTCCTATTCATGGTCTGATCCACCATACGGATCAAAACCCCTGACAATCCCTAAGAGACTGGGTGCGTCATCCATAGGTTCCTAACAGACAGGAGTCCTATTCATGGTCTGATCCACCATACGGATCAAAACCCCTGACAATCCCTAAGAGACTGGGTGCGTCATCCATAGGTTCCTAACAGACAGGAGTCCTATTCATGGTCTGATCCACCATACGGATCAAAATCCCTATTCATGGTCTGATCCACCATACGGATCAAAACCCTGACAATCCCTAAGAGACTGGGTGCGTCATCCATAGGTTCCTAACAGACAGGAGTCCTATTCATGGTCTGATCCACCATACGGATCAAAATCCCTATTCATGGTCTGATCCACCATACGGATCAAAACCCTGACAATCCCTAAGAGACTGGGTGCGTCATCCATAGGTTCCTAACAGACAGGAGTCCTATTCATGGTCTGATCCACCGTACGGATCAAAACCCCTGACAATCCCTAAGAGACTAGGTGCGTCATCCATAGGTTCCTAGCAGAAAGGAGTCCTATTCATGGTCTGATCCACCATACGGATCAAAATCTCTGACAATCCCTAAGAGACTGGGTGCGTCATCCATAGGTTCCTAGCAGAAAGGAGTCTTATTCATGGTCTGATTCACCGTACGGATCAAAATCCCTATTCATGGTCTGATCCACCATACGGATCAAAATCCCTGACAATCCCTAAGAGACTGGGTGCGTCATCCATAGGTTCCTAGCAGAAAGGAGTCCTATTCATGGTCTGATCCACCATACAGATCAAAATCCCCGACAATCCCTAAGAGATTGGGTGCGTCATCCATAGGTTCCTAGCAGAAAGGAGTCCTATTCATGGTCCGATCCACCATACGGATCAAAACCCTGACAATCCCTAAGAGACTGGGTGCGTCATTCACAGGTTCCTGTCAAGTGTAGGAATCCCATTCTGTACGGCCTACCATACAGGCTAGAGTTTAATCGCCCTAGGATACTCAAAAGACGAGTCCCTAGGTATTCACTAGAACCCGCTATACACCACGCATGCCGCACGAACATCAGGCAGGTGATCAACAGGTAAGCATCTCTATCCCGTCTCTCTCTCACAGTAGCCAAAGCAGAACAAGCAGAGCGTTTACCAGCAAAGCAAGAAAGATTGAATGTCATGATTCGTTTTTCTTTTCCCCAATCGAGTCGGTCTAGATGCAGGTGTCACCTGTCTTTGAGAGAAACCTCTCACGAGATTCCTCTCAAAGAGGGGCAGCTGTTGACACCTGATTTTTGACCAAGTCTTTTTCAGTTTTATTTTCGAAAAATCACAAAAAATTCATAAAAAGTCAAAAAATTATAAAATCAACTTTGGTGGCCTTGACCAAGCCCAAGGAACCATTCTTGACCAAAAAATAATTTTTCATATTTTTCACATTTTTTTAGTATTTTTAGAAAATAGGAAAATACTAGAAAAATCAACAAAAATAGAATTTGAGGTCATAAAAATATAGGAAAATAGTAAATATTTTTCTTTTAAATCCCTTGTCATTTTGACCTCGTCAAGAGTCGAAATTCAAGTTTAATTTTGTGTGTTTCTTTGTAACGCACAGGGTTAAATTTGTCAAAAAAAATGTGTTTTGAGTCTTTTTATTTGCAATCTTTTGCATTTTCTGAATCTTGACATTCGAATTGATTGCCCCACATTTCAATTTGGTTCAATTGTGCGCTAATTTGATCAATTTTGGCTTTAGGGACCTAATTGCATAAAGATTCTATTCATTTTAGTCCCTAAAGTACCAAATCCAAAATTAAAATTTTCTGAGGGACACCCATAGAACTCTAATGCTTCCTCCCTATAGTTTTTGACCCACTGAATCAAATGATGGGCTCAATTGGGGCCGATTCGTCCATTAGGAACCCCAATTTGACAAAAATCAATTTCGGATCTTATTCAACATTTGGGGCTTTCAATCAATTCAAAAGGAATTTGTCACGAAAACCACATTTCTAGATGGAGTCTGTGCCATGGAACCCAATTTTAGCGTCAATTTTGTGATCTTGGCACATATGGGCGTCCAATTCGGGCAAAGAAAGTAGAACCGGGTCAACTGGGTCGGGTTGACCCAACCCAGTCAACCCGGTTGACCAAGTCAACTAAAACAAACAGATCAACTGTTTGTTCGGGGGTTGGTTTCGCGCAAAGAACAAAAAAAGAGAGAACGAACAGAAAGGGGGGCGATGATGAGTTGAAGAAAGGGAGGTTGGATCGGTTGGAAAAATCGTTGTGGGCGTCGGTTAGAGGAGTGAGCCAACAGACGCAAGAAGGAAAATGAACAAAAAAAAGAAGAAAAGAGGGCTGAGGGGGTTCGGTTCGCGCGATAACAAAGAGGGAGAGAAAGCGAGCGAACAGGGAGAGCAAGAGAGAAAGCGAGCGAAACAGAGAGAGAGAAATGGAGAGAGAGAGAGAGCTCGCGAAGGGTAGAGAGATAGAGAGAGAGAGGAAGACGGTGACCGAAGCTTGCCAAACCTGTGCAAGCTTCGACTGACCACATCGGGCGAAACCGAAGCCAGCGACGCCCGTCTTCGACTTCCCTGATTCCCAGAGAAGTGACCGAACCCTTCCAATCAGCCTGTCGTCTCGACAAAAGGTGAGAAACACCTTCGAACTCGAGCTCGGCCTCCAATGGCATCTTTAGTTAGAGTCAACTATTTGCTGCGGTTTTGATCGCAATATGTTTGTTTCTCTTCTCTGAGCATTTTTGCCTTTGGTCACATGTCATTTCATCGCCCAAATCACCGAGTCTGCCTCCCACCATGGCCGATCGGTCGCGAGCTCCATAGCTCGTTCTAGACCAAACCGAAGCTCCTCGATGGTCAGGTAAGTCTTCTTAAACTCCTTGGATGCTCCCTGATGGTTTAAACTAGTCATGTTACGTGTAGAACGGCTAGGGCGAGTAGCCGCCGGAGCTTACCTTCGGCCGGAGATGGCGATTAGTCAAGATTGATTCTGCTATGTCGAGCGAGATATATGTGGTAGAGAGGATCTGTACGAGTCGAATGGAGGTGGTCTCGTGCGATTTGGCATTCTGTGCGCGGATAAAAGGGCTTCCGACGAGGCGCCGGCGAAACAGAGCCGGCGCCGATCGTCTTCCTCGGCGAGTCCGTTGACTGGTCAACGATGGCGTGTCGCTGACGTGTCGCTGACGTGGTGCCCACGTGGCAGCCACGTCATCCTCGGTTGTTATAACCGAATAAAAAATATTGATCCGACGGTGGTTATTATGCCACGTGTCGAGATCTTGCTTTTTCCGAAATAAAAAAAATCTTTTTTCTAATAACGGATCGGACGGTCATGGTTCAATCTCGCCCTTCAATCGTAGCCGTCGGTTGCCTCCGGTAGATCAGGCCGTCCAAGAGACGACACGTGGCGCAATCAGAGCCCTCGATTCAAGTATAGGCGGGAGTTTGAAAAATTAAGCGGGAAGAGTGAAGCGGCGTCGTTTTGGGCGTGGGTCACGCGGGCCGGATCCGGGTCGGGCCGGTCGCCGTGGGCCGTGGGCCGGGTCACCCGACCCGGCCCGAATAACATTTTTTTAAATAAAAAAATTAGAAAATGATTTTAAAAAATAAAAAAATTGGAAAAATTTCAGAAAATCCAAAAAAAAATGCTAGAAAATTCCAGAAAATTCCAAAAAAATGTGAAAAATTGTGGAAAAATCCTAGACACTTCAGAAATCCCCAAAAATTGAGGGTTGACCACAGACAACTGGTCAACCCTATTTTTGGGGTTTCTTATCCGTTCTTCCGAGACTTGACGACATTACCCTTTAGGGGTAAGTCGCCTCTGCTGTGCATGCTAGAAAAGGCCGATAATGCCAAGGTGAGAATTAGGGTCGATCAGACGACCAATTCTTAGGTTTGGGTTTTCAAGTCCCGCCTCTTTTCTCAAAATGACGATTTTGCCCTTTAAAGGGAAAATCGTCTTTCTTATCTCAATTGAGTTCTGAAAATTGCTTGAAGTTAGGGTTTGGGTCAGGTGGACGACCAACCCTAATATTTGAGATTTTCAGTTCTCATCTTTGTCCAAAATGACGACTTTACCCCTCCAAGGGTAAAATCACTTTTAAATTTCAGAAAAATCCTGGAAATTCCTGAAAAATAGGAAATGGGTTGGATTGATGGCCAATCCTATTTCCTCTGTCTTTTGACTTCCCAATTCATCTAAAATGACAAATTTTCCCTTTTCGAGGTAAATTGTCCCCGAATAGTTCCAAATTACGATTTTGCCCCTTATGGGCAAATCATGCCAAAATCACTCCTAAGCCTTGATTGATATTTCTCTAGGCTAATAGGGCCTCATTAAGGATACCATGCTGATTTCATGTGTTTTATCCGTATGTACTGATTCCTTGACTTGTGCTATTACTTTTAATGATTGTGAGTGATAGGGTAGCTATTCCCATCTGCATGAACTCTTAGATTTAGGATCAGCACCTCACTCATCTGTATGAAATCCTAGGATCAGATAAACCATTCAGCTTAGGTACCGAAAGGGCGTCAACTCTGACAGTTGACGTAACTAAGTCCCCGAACCCACTTCTCTGGTTTCCGCAGAATCGAATAGACCACTCCCAACTATTCGATAGGGTTTCCGATCGTACCCTCCGCGAAACGATTGGTGGCGACTCCTTGGCATGTACACTCATCACATGTCACTAGACCACACTAAAGGTCGACCACGTGTATCCAGCAGTTGCGATTTGGGTAATGGACCTTGGGAGAGACCCGCGTCCGATCCAGCCAGCGATCGGGCAGCCCATTAGCCCGCTCCCGCCCATTAGCTCGGGAGAGGGTCGAGACACGGGCGAGTAGGAGATAATGGAACATTGCGCCCATTAAGGGTTAAATTGGCTAATTGCCTTAATTGCAATAATTGATTGCAATCAATTAAATTTATTTCCTATTCTAAGGGAAAGATAGAGAGGAGTCAGTCTCCTCAGCCATTAGATGTGATGTCGTTCCTTCTATCGTCAATAGAATTCTCTCAAAAACACTCCATAGAAATTTCTCTCTTTGGACGATTGATCGGAGGAATCGGGACGTTTCTCCTCTGTGAATGGGCTCTTAATCTGTGGCTATCAAGGTATGTTCGTTTTACGTGATATACCTTAACGATCAGTGATTCAAGTTTGATCATAAGGCTTGATGATCTCGTACAATCGATGCGTAAACGTATGTATATGACGGTTTGATAGACGTATGGCTGTAATCCGTGCTTCGTGCTTATGGGTATGTAGATCTGTATTATTTCACTTCATTTATAGATCTTGACTAGCAATTTAGTATGAAATACCCATCACTTCATAAATCAATTGGGAACTATTAAAGAAAATGACCGTTGGAAGTTTTACGAAGACAAAATCATTATATGACCATTAGAAAAACGTTATGATAAAATTAAAAAAAAATGACTGTTGGAAATAATGATGGCTAATAATCATGGTCATAATTTCTATCAAAATTATTTTAAAGATATTTCAAAACTGTTGAAATATCCAACAATTCTAAATCATATGAACATACAAATCATTTCATTTAGAAGTTACCGCTAATCTATTACGGTTAGACTAGAAACCCAAGTAAAATGGGGGAGAACATTTTACTTCTGCGAAGTAGGTACTTCACATATACAGAGACTTGGTTATGCTAGACAAATCTATTTCTCCTTCGATACATTTTCTCCTTATTTCAAAAATATTCTACAAGCAATCTAGGTCAATTTTATCCTAATTCACTAAAGAGATGATCATGCATGCGCACAATCAATTAATTTAATACTCAATAAATCACAACTAAAAATAAATTGTTAAAAATATGGCAAAAACCTTAATGCCTCGAGCAAAGCTCCATTATCATCCAATGCAGTTAACTAAAAAAAGGGCCAATGCATGCATGCTGTAAACATAATTTCTAAATGCGATGTTTATAAATTATTTTTGGGGTTATTCTTGTTTAAAATAAGTACGACTTAAAGTAAATGCTATGACTACGTGAATTTTAATCTAATATACATTGATAAACTAGCACAACATCGTAGACGAAATGCATACTACGTTAATTAAGTTAAAAACGACCTGTATGCAATTCTAATGATATGGAGTATAATCGATTATGAATTAACCTTATGATTTGAACTATCGCATGATAATTTTTTTTTAAGGAAAAAAAGGACTAAACTCTAAACACCTAACATGACCTAAGTGACTTTAATTAAATAGAATAATAATAATATATTGATTCAACGTTCATTCTTTTTTGATATTTTCTTTTTACAAATAATTAAACTACATGCAATGGATGCTATTATTAATATGCATGACTTAAACTATATGAACCTAAATCATATGATCATTAAATGAGATGCAATATATCACAAAATTATTAATTATATGTGATATATGCATGAGATATTTTTTTTAACTTTCTTTGAAAGCTAAAATAAGAAACTAGCTAGAAAATGTGATCACCTAACTTAGACTATGAAATAAATAATATTAAATCTCAATCCAAATTAGGTGATTTCTAAATTATTATACGGTTCCTCAATTCTAAATTAGGAAACTGAGTGAATGCAATTCATCCTAAATGCAATGCAGTTTCTTTTATACGTTCATGATAGGAATGTTTGTTAAATTAATGATATGCACAAAATAAACCATCATCGTCAGATCAAAAATAGAAAACAAAAGTAATCGGGGATCCTGTCTTAGGCCTGAAGATTGGATTCTCAATTGTATGCAACCATTCAAAAGGGAAATTTCCTATCTGGGAAAACACCTAAAATCTCACTAAGTCAAATCAGAATGGAACCCTAGCTGCCAGCCTCCTTTTCTCCTCTACCTCTCATCTCCACAAAACTTCCTTCTTCTATCTTCATGGAAGGTAGGGCTTGAGTTAGATCTCTCACTCCCCTCTCCTATTAGTTAACTGATTCTACTCTCTATTTCTTTTTCTTCTAATCTAATCTAGATCTAAAAATTTCTCTATCCCGCTTCAGGGAGCTTTTTATCCTGATCTAGTCTATATTTGAATTTTTTTGTGTGCATATTTTCAGGGATTTCTCTTTTCCAAAAATTCGTTAGGGCACAAGTTTAGTTTCAAAAGAGATCGAAGGAGTTTCGTGAAGGTTCTACTCTTAGTGTATAAGATTTGTACTCGTTCAACCTTTTTATTGTGCATGGTGATGGTAATGTTGTTGGGGATGCCGAACCTCGGCTTGCACTGTTGAAAGGCAAAGTTGAAATAGCAAACAAAGATTTCAGTTTGTGTTCATTACTAGAGACTGATTCTATGATCCACCGTCGATTTTGGTTTGAAGAAGTCATAAATTAGCTCTTTGAACGTGTGACTTTTTTATAATTCATCTTGTTATCTAGAGCATGTTTTATTTTGAAGTTTATGTGGGACTTGTCTAATTTACAGTTGGATTGCGTTGTTTCTCTTCTTTTTTTCAAAAATGAAAAATCAAAAAATAGAATGATTCAAAGGATTTTGCTAGCATGATAATCTAAACGTGACTGTGAGAATAACAGTATGTTATGAGCTACATGTCTTAAAAGAATGGACCCTAAAATAATTTTCAATTAATTGTTATTTATTTTTCTCCCAAAATAAATTGTTAGCATAAACGTCACCCCCAACATTGTTACATATTCAATTCTTTGATTCAAATTGATAATAATTTAGATGATTGCCTAATTCAGACATTGACCTAACGATCAGCGACGAGGTTTACGGAAATGAAGTTGGGTAATCGACAATCAAGCTGGACGGCAAGGATTGTTTGACAAGGATAGGTAGCAGAAAAAAGTTATTGGTTTGAGGGCGGCAAAGTTGAAAAGGAAACTCGCCCGCAAAGGTCAATGTCTGAAAGATAACTAGGACCGCTTAGCTTGCCGGAAAATCTGTCATAAATTTAGTGTAATCGCCTAGGGGTCATGTAGGGAAGCCAAATTTTATGCTCTCGCAGGCTTAGTCCAGATAATTCAATCAGGCTAAGATTACGTTTGGCAACGATTTTGTTCCAAGAAATTAATTATAATCTTTCTGATTCTGTTTTCTGGACAAGTTTTAGAAAATCAGAACGCATTTGGTAACAACACAAAATTAGTATTCCCGAAACGAAAACGCGTTGGGTAGCGACACAAAATTTCTATTCATAAAAATAATTTCTCTTCCCAACTTTTTTCATTTAAGTCAAATAATTACATCTTGTTACTATAAAGTCAACATATATGGTATCACTACAAAATGAATATAAATCATGCATAATCCATAATTAATATATTTATTTTGTGAAGCATGAAGACATATGCGAGATTCTCAAGAAAGAATATAAGTTCAATAAGCAATTTTGCACTCAAATTTTTGCCATGAATTGACATGGAACTAAAGATGTGAAACGGGCGTGTCAGATCAGGTTTAGGCTGGGTCCCGTATAATCTGAAGTTAGACACTTTCATGAAAAGTGTGAAGCCATGACGTGGGTATTGATCAACTATGAATAGATCTAACTTAGGGCTAAAAGCAGGAATATCAATTCACCGACTCTTATATCTTTTTATAGGTTAAATAAAAATCAAGTTATGAAAAGTTTAAATAATTTTTCTATTGCCAATTATTCTGAATCTTCATATTGACCCATTTAACCTATTTTCAGCCATTTTCATGCAGTACAATCTATATTTAACCAAATCATGGAATGTTTATCTCTTATAATTTGTTAATAAAAATGATATTGCTAAATCACTTTCATATAACACAATGATTTTTTTATATATTTTTTTTGTAATCTATTCGTTTTTTGAAATTATTTTTTTCATAAAAAAATATTTTTTAAATGTCTCTTAAAAATTATTTTTATTTTATTTTTTCCTTTTTCTCTGGCAGGCGGCGGCAAGAACTGTTTCTCAAAAGTGATTCTAGAACAAAGAGTTAACTTTTTATGATTCTTATTTCTGCTTTAAATATGATCTCAGGAATAGAATCAATGAATTTGAGAATCAGAATCATTTACTTTGCCAAACGTGTTTGTTATCTTTTTCTGTTTCGGGGAACAGAATGAAGAAATCAGAATCGTTGCCAAACCGGCCTTAAGGATCTAGCTCCAATGAAACATACAATTCATTTGTGCTTATAATAATGCTCATGATATTCAAATGCAATTAAATAATATTTTTTGTTTAGGAGTCGGCTCTATCCTTAATTTTTTATGCAATAAATAATTAAATATATTGTTAAAATTTAGGTGTCAACAAAAGGGATATTTTTGTATATTTGAAAAAGTTTTCAAAAGAAAAAGTCCAAAGCCTAATGTTTGGCAGCAATTCATTGTTAAGCTTTTTAATTTTGATAATTAAGTCCTTTCTCCATATTTTTTTAATAGGAAACGACACATTTATCCATTTTCTAATGAGGTTTCATTAGCTAACCTAATTTCTTAAACAAGTCCACGGTTGTCATATATTCAATATCGACTTTCTCGAACTGCAGTTTCAAGGACCGTCTAGAATGATCTACGGTTTCATTTCACCCACGATGAAAGAAGAAAGCGAAAAAGAACGAGCATTTTTCATATGGGTGGTACTGGTAGCCCACGTGGATAGATGTACTAATTTGTCTTACCTTGAAACTACTTTGTACGACTAAGAAAATTATCTTTCTCATCTCTCATATGTGGCAAAGAGACGAACGTCCATGACATTTTCTGGTTATTACATTTTGCCAAATAGCATTGGAATTTGTCCACATCATTCGTGTTTGAGTTGGAAATTTCTATCGGTATAAGGGTGGCAGCCAATATAGACAGATGCACTGATTTGTCTTACCTTGAAACGACTTTGCACGGCTAAGACAATTACCGTTGTCGTCTCTCATATGTGGCAAAGAGATGAACATCGATGGCATTTTCTCATTATTACATTTGGCCAAATAGCATTGGAAGTTTGTCCACATCATACACGTAAACCATTCGTTCGAGAAATATCATGTGTTACTCCATTGATAGGATGACAGATATGGTCCCCGACATCAATCTAAGTAGGAGATACGTGGATTTGAACATACAGTCTATTGCGTCCAAACCAATCGCTTAATTAGTGGTCCAATCCTTTATGGATCAAGTGTTTGTGTATTGATGAGCAACCAAATCCAAATGTCTACGAATGACTTTCCCAAGCAAGCATCATTTATCACCTGAACCGTGTTGATCAATTTTGATTGAGTAATTTCTAGACATTTTATGCAACACAAAGTATTTTTAAAAAGGGAAATGATTTCCTAATAGTACTGTCAGGGATGGTACTGTCAGGAATTAATTTAATAACTGAGCAATTAGTTTGTGATCAAATATTGACGTATCCCGCTTAGTGTGATTTCAAAGGCTAAATCTGTGGTCTACTAAGTAGACCCTTATACATGCATGCACCTTCATAGAATAGTTTGCATGAATTCCTTGAAGTAATCGAATTCGTAGAACTTTGGATATTCCATGTTACGACTAAAAAAAATGCTTCTGAGAGATTTTTTTTTTTCATTCCACAAATGACTAATCAAATATAAATCCGAAGTATACGGAAGCAACTGATCAAATGATAATGTACATAGGTTCGCTTTCGTTAAAACAGCATTTCACGACTGAGAAAACTTACGTGACCGTCTTTCATCAGCGGAAAAGTAGCAAATTGTCATTTTCTAGTTATTGCATGTGGCCCAAGAACATTGAAGTTTCTATCCACGTTATTCACGTTTGGTGTGATCAATTCTTTTAAGGTCTTGGTCTACTTTTTGTTTTTGTTTTTGTTTTTCCTTAAATCTGCTGATTAACATGGAAAATTAATGTCATCGCCTTTCATCCCTTTGTTTCGCAAAAAATAAATTACTACAAAATATAAGAAAGCATAGACAAGCCCCTAAAGCAGGTATGATATTCCCAAGAACACAGGCTCTCTTGGTCGAAATAGGGGAATGCCTTTTAGCTAAACTGCTCTAGGATAATTGGGTAACCAACTATGAAAAACTTCATCAAAACACTAAACCAGTCCAGTCATCTTAACCACATTTTACTAAGAAGAAAGGTGCTATTGTTGCCATCTAATTGTGTCGCTCACAAAATTGAATAAACGAAAAATATTTGTCGTCGCTAATGAAAACATTTTTCATTGACTTATTATTTCAACCGATACAAGTAATTACTTTTAGAAAAAAAATTTCCAATCGTCTATTTGTTTTTTTTTTTTGTGCGAAATAAATGGACCCATTAATTCTTGAAATTGATGAAAAGACAGTTGGATTTCTAGTGATAGAGTTATTGTTTCCTACAAATGTGGTACCGGCTTGGTGATTCTTCTTAAATGAACTTAGCAGATCAAGTAACAACGTCACCTAGATGAATGACGGCCATCGTTATGCAAGCATGGCTCTTTGAGAAAATTAAAATGTCTATATTATCCCTGTAACATTATAAATACTTGCATCCCTTATAAAAATGAATGAACAAAAGAACAAGCATTTTTCATATGGGTGGTACTGGTAGCCCACGTGGATAGATGTACTAATTTGTCTTACCTTGAAACTACTTTGTACGACTAAGAAAATTATCTTTCTCATCTCTCATATGTGGCAAAGAGACGAACGTCCATGACATTTTCTGGTTATTGCATTTGGCCATATAGCATTGGTCCACATCATTCGTGTTCGAGTTGGAAGTTTCTATCGTTATAAGGGTGGTAGCCCATATAGACAGATGCACTGATTTGTCTTACACTGAAACGACTTTGCACGGCTAAGACAATTACCGTTCTTAGCCGTGTCGTCTCTCATATGTGGCAAAGAGATGAACATCGATGGCATTTTCTCATTATTACATTTGGCCAAATAGCATTGGAAGTTTGTCCACATCATACACGTAAACCATTCGTTCGAGAAATATCATGTGTTACTCCATTGATAGGATGACAGATATGGTCCCCGACATCAATCTAAGTAGGAGATACGTGGATTTGAACATACAGTCTATTGCGTCCAAACCAAGCGCTTAATTAGTCGTCCAATCCTTTATGGATCAAGTGTTTGTGTATTGATGAGCAACCAAATCCAAATGGCTACGAATGACTTTCCCAAGCAAGCATCATTTATCACCTGAACTGTGTTGATCAATTTTGATTGAGTAATTTCTAGACATTTTATGCAACACAAAGTATTTTTGAAAAGGGAAATGATTTCCTAATAGTACTGTCAGGGACGGTACTATCAGGAATTAATTTAATAACTGAGCAATTAGTTTGTGATCAAATATTGACGTATCCCGCTTAGTGTGATTTCAAAGGCTAAATCTGTGGTCTACTAAGTAGACCCTTATACATGCATGCACCTTCATAGAATAGTTTGCATGAATTCCTTGAAGTAATCGAATTCGTAGAACTTTGGATATTCCATGTTACGACTAAAAAAAATGCTTCTGAGAGATTTTTTTTTCATTCTACAAATGACTAATCAAATATAAATCCGAAGCATACAGAAGCAACTGATCAAATGATAATTAACGTAGATGTACGTAAGTTCGCTTTCGTTAAAACAGCATTGCACGACTGAGAAAACTTACGTGATCGTCTTTCATCAGCGGAAAAGTAGCAAATTGTCATTTTCTAGTTATTGCATGTGGCCCAAGAACATTGAAGTTTCTATCCACGTTATTCACGTTTGGTGTGATCAATTTTTTTAAGGTCTTGGTCTACTTTTTGTTTTTGTTTTTTTTTCCCCTTAAATCTGCTGATTAACATGGAAATTTAATGTCATCGCCTTTCATCCCTTTGTTTCGCGAAAAATAAATTACTACAAAATATAAGAAAGCATAGACAAGCCCCTGAAGCAGGTATGCTATTCCCAAGAACACAGGCTCTCTTGGCCGAAATAGGGGAATGCCTTTTAGCTAAACTTCTCTAGGATAATTGGGTAACCAACTATGAAAAACTTCATCAAAACACTAGACCAGTCCAGTCATCTTAACCACATTTTACTAAGAAGAAAGGTGATATTGTTGCCATCTAATTGTGTCGCTCACAAAATTGAATAAACGAAAAATATTTGTCGTAGCTAATGAAAACATTTTTCATTGACTAATTATTTCAACCGATACAAGTAATTACTTTTAGAAAAAAGTTTTTCCAATCATCTATATTTTTGCGAAATAAACGGACCCATTAATTCTTGAAATTGATGAAAAGACAGTAGGATTTCTAGTGATAGATTTATTGTTTCCTACAAATGTGGTACCGGGTTGGTGATTCTTCTTAAATGAACTTAGCAGATCAAGTAACAACGTCACCTAGATGAATGACGGCCATCGTTATGCAAGCATGGCTCTCTGAGAAAATTAAAATGTCTATATTATCCATGTTGTTATGAAATACATGAATGTTTGAAATACATGAATGAATATTCATTATATTCATCCTATCTAATGTACCTTTTATGGTACATTTCTAAGTTCATCTCCCTATCCAATGTATGTTCATCTCCCTATCAAATGTATGTATTAATTCAATACATTAGTATTAATGATAAGTGCATCATTATTCTCCTATAAATAGGAGCTTAGTTTTTGGTCAAATGAGATATAAGTTGAAATAAAGAGATTTCTCCTCTGGCTTTCTCTACTTGCTCTATGTTCTCTCTGTTATATACTTGCAGCGCGATATTTTATAACACGTTATCAGCACGAAGATCTACCAACTGAGAAAGTAGGTAAGTGTTCTCTTTGTTTTCTTTAATCAACTTATACCTCATCTTCTTCTATCAATTTTTCATCTTTTATTATCTTTTTGGTCTGAAACCAACTTCAAATCTAAAAGTGTCCTTCTGCTCCTGAAGTGGCGGTGGATATTTGGAAATCCTTCTAATTATTTTAAAGGATTCATTTTGGTACAAAATTATGGCAAATATTGAAAAGCCCAAATTCCACATCCTGGAAGTGAGTGGAAATAATTATCTGTCAAGGGCAAAGTCTCGCTAATGCAAATGGAAAATACCGAGAAAAAGGAAGATGTTTGTTTGCTTGATAGTGCAACAACACATTCCATCTTTCATAGTAGACACTTTTTCTCGAGTGTGATATTACGTAAAGCACATGTCCATACAATATCAGGTCCTGTTAAGATTATTGATGATTTCGGGAATGCCACAATTGTTTTGCCAAATGGCACCATCTTGCTTATTGAGAATGTATTTCTAAGCAGTAGATCAAAAAGGAATTTACTTAGCTTCAAAGATGTACGCCGAAATGGGTACCATATTGAGACTATTTATGAGCAAAATAAGGATTTTCTCGGCATTACCTCTTATAAGATGGGCTTGAAGACCATCCATGAGAAGCTAGAAGCTTCTCCTACGGGTTTGTATTGTACCATGATTAAGGCCATTGAAACCTATGCCACCATGTCCTGGAGATTGTTAAATCCTGATAAGTTTGGATTGTGGCATGATCGCCTTGGTCACCCTGGCGCTACAATGATGCGTAAAATAATTCAGAACACAAGATGACACCCTTTAAAGGATACAAAGGTTTTGTTGTCCAATGATTATAATTATAAAGCTTGTTCACAAGGAAAACTCATTATCAAACCTTCTCTAACAAAGGTTAATCTTGAATCCCCTTTATTTTTGCAAAGAATTCAAGGTGATATTTGTGGACCAATACAACCACCAAGTGGACCGTTTCGATATTTTATGGTACTAGTGGACGCATCCTATAGATGGTCTCATGTTTGCCTATTATCTACGCGCAATGTCGCATTTGCACATTTACTTGCGCAAATTATAAAGCTCCGGGCACATTTCCCTGATTATCCAATTAAGAGCATAAGGATGGATAATGCTAGTGAATTTACATCAAAGAGTTTTGATACATATTGTGCTTCACTCGGAATCGAGGTTGAGCACCCAGTCGCATATGTTCATACTCAAAATGGATTGGCAGAATCCTTGATTAAACGCATCCAAATCATTGCCCGCACTCTATTATTGAGAACAAATCTCAACGATACAGCATGGGGTCATGCAGTTTTGCATGCGGCGACCTTAATTAGATTGCGCCCCACTGCTAGTCTCTTACAATCTCTCATTCAGATGGTTCTTGGTTATGAACCTGATATTTCACATTTACGCACTTTTGATTGTGCAGTACAGGTGCCTGTAGCACCACCAAAAAGAACTAAAATGGGTCCCCAACGTCGTTTGGGCATTTATGTTAAGTTTGATTCGCCGTCCATTATTAGGTTCTTGAAACCAACTACTGGTGATCTTTTTACTGCTAGATTCGCGGATTGTCATTTCGATGAGACAGTGTTTCCATCAATTGGGACACCTATGACTGCAAAGCAGAAACCAGTTGAGGTTATCTCCTGGAATGAGAAAGATTTATCTCATTTAGACCCAAGAACTCCTGAATGTGAAAACGAAGTGCAGCGTATAATCCATTTATAGGCTATGGCCAATAGACTTCCTGACGCATTTAATGATGCTACTAAGGCAACGAAGTCTCATATTCCAGCTGCAAATACTCCAGCTAGAATAGTTGTTCCCGAAGGACAGGATAAAATGGATCAAAATCCACCACATTTGAAGCGTGGTAGACCGATATGATCAAAAGACATTGTTCCTCGAAAACGAAGGGGAAAGAATCAGGAATCCGCTCCAGAAGAGCCAGGTATTGTGCTTGCTCCCAAAGCGCTTATTGCCCCTGAAGAGGCACAAACCCATGAAATGATCACCAACCCCGGGAATACTAAGAATTCCATTACATATTGTAATGAGATTTGGGATCGGAATGAAATCATCATGGATGATGTTTTTGCATTCTCAGTTGCTCATAAAATTATGGATGATAATTGTGAGCCACAATCTATTATTGAATGCCGTCAAAGGCATGACTGGCTTAAATGGGAAGAAGCAATTAAGGCCGAATTAGCTTCTCTAGCTAAACGAGAGGTTTTTGGACCTGTAACTCGAATCCCCGACAATGTAAAGCCTGTTGGATATAAATGAGTATTTGTCCGAAAACGAAATGAGAAAAACGAGGTTGTGAGATATAAAGCCCGACTCGGTGCTCAAGGATTCTCCCAGCGACCTGGGATTGATTATGATGAGACATATTCACCTATGATTGATATGATTACATTTCGTTTTCTAATTAGCCTTGCAGTCTCCGAAAGATTGGAAATGCGTCTTATGGACGTTGTGGCGTCTTATCTATATGGCTCATTAGACTCTGATATTTATATGAAAATTCCTGAGGGATTTAAAATGGCTGAAGCATGCACTCCCCGCAACTTATTCTCAATAAAATTGCAAAGATCTTTGTATGGGTTAAAGCAATCCGGTCGCATGTGGTACCAACGCCTAAGTGAGTACCTAATTAAGGAATGGTACAAGAATGATCATATCTGCCCATGCGTGTTTATTAAGAAATCAGAAACTGGATTTGCTATTGTAGCAATTTATGTCGACGATATAAATTTAATTAGAACTCCAGAAGAGCTAACTAAAACTGCTGAGTATTTGATAAGGGAGTTTGAAGTTAAAGACTTGGGTAAAATCAAACTTTGTCTTGGTCTAGAGCTTGAGCATAAAGCAAATGGAATAATTGTCCATCAATCAGCATACATTGAAAGATTACTTAAACGCTTCAACATCGACAAGTCTCACCCATTGAGCACCCATATGATTGTAAGATCTCTAGATCCCCAAAAAGATCCATTTCGTCCTAGAGAATCTGATGAAGAGATAATTGGTCTTGAAGTACCATATCTCAATGCAATTGGAGCATTAATGTACTTGGCACAATGTACGAGACCAGATATCGCTTTCGCAGTAAATTTATTGGCACGTTTTAGTTTTGAGCCAACTCAGAGACACAGGAATGGAGTTAAACATATTTTTCGTTATCTCCGATGAACCATAGATTTGGGATTATATTATTCCAAGGATTCCACTACATCTGGTTTAGTTGGATATGCTGATGCTGGATATAAATCTGATCCACATAAGGCTCGCTCTCAAACCGGTTATTTATTTTGTTATAACAGCACTGCCATTTCTTGGCGTTCTACTAAGCAATCGCTAGTAGCTACATCTTCTAACCACTCTGAGATTATTGCTTTATATGAAGCTAGAAGAGAGTGTGTTTGGTTAAGATCCGTTATAACGCATATTCATAATTCTTGTTGTTTAACACCGGTTGCAAATTTTTCCACTATAATTTATGAAGATAATGCTGCTTGTATTGCAAAAGTTAGGGGAGGATATATCAAAGGTGATAGGACCAAGCATATCTCGCCGAAATTTTTCTATACTCACGAACTCCAAGAAAGTCGACAAGTTGATGTTAAACAGATTCAATCCATAAATAATCTTGCAGATTTTTTTACCAAATCATTGCCAACGTCAATTTTTGAAAAATTAGTATATGGCATTGGTATGTGGCGAGTTCACAAGATGCAAGATTGACTAGCCCCAACAATGGCTATATGATTTAATTGAGGGGGAGATATTATGAACTATGCACTGCACTCTTTTTCCCTTTTGTCCGGTTTTTGTCCCACTGGGTTTTTCCGGCTTAAGGTTTTTAATGAGGCAGTATCATTCTATGCACATTCATAATATGATGAACACAATGAATATTGAAGGGGGAGTGTTATGAAATACATGAATGTTTGAAATACATGAATGAATATTCATTATATTCATCCTATCTAATGTACCTTTTATGGTACATTTCTAAGTTCATCTCCCTATCCAATGTATGTTCATCTCCCTATCAAATGTATGTATTAATTCACATTAGTATTAATGATAAGTGCATCATTATTCTCCTATAAATATGAGCTTAGTTTTTGGTCAAATGTGATATAAGTTGAAATAAAGAGATTTCTCCTCTGGCTTTCTCTACTTGCTCTCTGTTCTCTCTGTTATATACTTGCAGCGCGATATTTTATAACACCTGTAACATTATAAATACTTGCATCCCTTATAAAAATGAATGAACAAAAAGGAACATTTTCATTGATTACGAAGATATTTAGACGTAAATGGTTGTTAATAATGATAATATTCCCATTGACCGATTATTTCAAGAGATATGTGCGATCTTTTTTAGAAAAATATTTTCAAATCATTTATTTTTCACGAAACAAATGGAGCCCAGAACCTCAAACTTAATGAAAATTGAGGAATTTGGGTTTTGTTTCACTAAGATGAACTTTATTGGAAAATATTTTCCGAAGAGCTAATTTTCAAGGAAAATGATTCAACTTCATGTTTGCCAACATTGGGCAAACGATATAGAAGAGATTTTTCTGATGTTGTGTTATAGGAAAATTATCAAACACTGATGGGATTTATCGCACACTGAATTAGAACGATCATACAGAAATCAAGAAAAATTGAATGACGCACGAGATTACCCAGGTTCACCCCAAAATAGGGCTACGTCTTGCAAGAGATTTCACTATGATATTTGGTTACAGCCTCACAACACGTTACAATGATCAGCGTAAATGAGCAAAATATATATGCCCTAAACGGCCCCAAAATCTAAATCTAGCGAAACCTCTATTAAGCCCATAACATACGGGTTGATTTAAATAAAAGTCCAAACCTGTTGAGGTTTCGGGGGCGCTGCCCCCGAACTCCGGCCAGCTCACCGGCGAGCGGGGCAGCCGTCCGCTGACCGGGCAGCGGAAGCCCCGCCCGCTGACCGGGCAGCGGGACACCTGTGTCGGGGGCACTACCCCCGTACCCCCCGCATCCCACGCGCATTTGGCACATGTCGTCGGATAACACTTTGGTTTCCCTAAGCTCACGTGGGCATACCCGGTGTGAGAAACAAGGGTCCCCAAAGTATTCGCCAACTCCAACAAACACATTTGGGAAAAAATCTCGACTATAATCCTAGGTCCCAGCTTTGGGCATCGGGTAATAGAGCTCGGGTGCTAGAGACCTCAGATAGGGTGTCGAAACCAGGGTCTAGCCTCAATGGAATAGAGCACCGTCATTGGAGTCATGCGCTCGCCCTTGCGGGTCATGTGCTTGGCCTCAAGCGACCTGAGCTCGGGCATTAATGTCCTAGGCTCGGCCATAAGGGTCCCAAGGCTCGAGCGCCAGGGTCTTGAGCCTGCCCCTCAAGGGAACAAGGCAAAGGTGGTGGCATACCTGGGCCTACCCATTAGGGTCCATGGCACGGGCGCTGGGGAGGTGCAGAAAACCACCAAGGCCCCTGTCCAAACCTCAGTAGACTCAGGCCCTACTATTTGAGTCCGAGGTTCAAGCGTTGGCATTCAATCATATTTGCAAAAATATTTTAAAAAAAATTTAAAAAAATTAATATCTGAATTTAAGAGAAAAATTTCTATTAGCTATGAATAAATTTTCATTGACTTAATTTTTCCTAAAGATTAAAACCTGGAAATTGAGAAAAATGATTTGAAATTATAAATTTTTCGTGAAACAAAGGAACCCGTATCATCTTCGAAGAAAAGTTACTTGTCAGTTTACCTACCAAATGAAACCTTGTCATAAAAAAAAAATTAATTGTCTTTCCTCACATATCTACGTGTCTGGATCCCCTGCTTGCATGGCAGGGGATCATAGCAATATTGGCCATTGGATTTCCCCCCCTTTAAAAGGGGGGGAAATCCAATGGCCCCCCTAACTATGATCCCCTGCCATACAAGCAGGGGATCCGGATCCCATATCTACCTTATCCGCATCCAATTGCCCACACCAACCTTCCACGTAATCCCCGGTCTTTATCTCATTTTCTAACGCATATATATAACTCAAGCTTCTCTCTTCATCCCAACCGTCGCCGCCCTGAAGTCCGGCGTAGACCGTATGATTACTAAATTTAGGTACTAAAACCCTTGAGTTGGAAACTTTCCAGCCAAATTACTCTATAAGAGTATCTTAATAGCTGAGAAACAATCACTCGCTATATATACACTACGTATTGTCATTTGAGAATAATGAGAATATTTAAGGCTATTGGTTGCAACCATTGCGTGAAAATAAACTCCTATTATTGGTTTATAAGTGATAGTGGAGTAAAAGTTTTATAAGAGGTAACTGTTTTCAAAACGAACGGGGCAGTAATATTTTATTCTTTAATACTAGTAATAATGCTTAATCGGATGTAAGTAATTTTACCTTGTGAGACGGTAATTTTTCTGGTGTACACCAACATTGTTACTTGCTTCGTAGGGGGATAGTGATCCGCAAGCAAAATCCGGTGGCCTTAAATCTGAATATTGAGTGCTCCATTATTTGCCAAATTTGGGTACCTTTATCGGAGAGGGAAAAAAGGAAATTGCTTAACCAAAGTCAACAAGTAAGTCAACATTTCTCAATCATCATCAATACTTTATAAGCACCAACAATGTCAATGGATCCTCCGATAACAAGCCATCGCAAAATTCCTCTCCAACCTCAACCTAGTTCTTACTCATGGCTGACGGGTATAACTCTCTCTCTCTCTCTCTCTCTCTCTCTCTCTCTCATTTTCTGATCTCATTCTCATTTTCCGAGCTCATTCTCTGCAATTATTCCTTCTTCTCTTGCTTGCCCACGGCGGGAACAGCAAGCAAGTGGACGAGAAAAAGTACTTTCTGAACGTGCTTGACGACGTCGTGAGCCTCAACTCCCTGTTCACTATCGCAGTCTTCATTGGCCTCTCTTTCGCCCAGCCGGGCCAAGTTCAGAGCCTCAACGATGACCCCAGTTGTGAGTCAGACACCGCTATACGGAAGCGGCTTGTAGCCTTTGAGATCGCCTCCTTCAGCTGCTTCATCCTTTCCGGCGTCCTTGCCAAGACCATCAAGATCTTCCTTTACACATCGGAGAAGCAGGATGCCCTAGACAGAGAAGAAAAGGGAAAAGTGGACCTGCAAAACTCGGACAAAGAGACGCCCCTCAAGGCTTATCGCAAGGTGAGGAGCCTCGCCTTGTTCTATTTGTCAATTTATGGGACCATGTTCGGGTGCGTTTTTCTGGTCCTGGCCATGATCAACGTCGTCCAGATCAAGCTTGGCCGGCTTTCATGCCACAGCAAGTTCACATACACCACTGTCTACGCCATGGTTGTCATCATCGGCCTTAGCCTGCTCATCTTCTTTTATGAAGTGACCAAGGGCGTCGTGAGAATCGCCTACCCGGAAATCAAAAAGCAAATAGGAAAAAGACGGGCGGTGAGAAGTTAATCAATCAGGCAAAATAAAATATGAAGGAACTATCATGTGACATGTACTCAGTGAGACGTGTTCTATTAGACGTAGGTTTGTGTTGTGCTAAATACGTCGCAGATCCATGTATGTCATGTTTTAAGTGAAGGTGTTATCTTTACCGTGTATTTCATGTTTCTTGCAAGTCTTTGGATGATTTTCGTCTAATACTCCATATTGACTTAGAAAGTTCACGTAGCAACGAAAAGTCAAAACTCTCGGTCAGTGCTGAATTTGGCTCACTTCTCCAAATGTTCATGAAAAATAAGACATACATCTTCGGTACAAAGGAGATTTTATCCGGGCGATAGTAATCTGAAAGTCAGAGGAAACTTACCAAAAAAGTAATAAACATAGCAATTTAGTCCATATGGCCGGTCGCCGCTGACATGCACAAATTTTAATTATATTTTAATAATTCCAAATTTTTTAATAATTTTTTTCTTTTTCTATTTTTTTGTTAGGGTACTACCACCGGCTACTGGGAGAGGGCCTATGAGCCCACGCTCAAACCTGGGCATTATGTCAGCCCTCGCCCTAAAAAAAATTATTAAAAAATTTAAAACTATTAAAATAATTAAAAATTATCCACTTCGGCATTATATCAGCGTCGGTCGGCCAAATGAGTTAAATTGGCACAATTGCAAAAGATTTATGACTCAATTGGTTAAAAAAAAAATTGGACGGAATTGACAAATTTACAATAGATTTAGGACTTCTCTGGTAATTTTCCCAAAAGTTAGAATTGCTCACTCTTCCGAATCGATGACCTACAAGACTACTTCTGTAAATCTTCTTTTACACTCAATGAAATGTTTGGATAATTACACAAATGGTCCCTGAACTTTGGCAGAATGTGCAATCTGGTCCCTAAACTTTTAATTTGTTCAATTTAGTCCCTGAACTTTGGCAGAATGTTCAATTTGATCCCTAAACTTTTGATTGTTCAATTCAGTCCCTGAACTTTTAGTAAATGTTCAATTTAGTCCCTATACTATATGAAAATATTCAATATTATCCTTGATCTTAAATTAGCAAAAGGACTATATTGAATATTTTCATATAATCCAAGGACTAAATTGAACATTTACTAAAAGTTTAGGGACTGAATTGAACAAATCAAAAGTTTAGGGATCAAATTGCACATTCTGTCAAACTTCAGGGACTAAATTGAACAAATTAAAAGTTCAGGGACCAGATTGCACATTCTGCCAAAGTTCAGGGACTATTTGTGTCATTTTGCCCATGAAATGTTCTATAGTTACTGTTACTGTTAATCCATTTGCAAAAATAAAAACATTGTTTAAGACTCCGTCTCCCTTTCTTGTTTCAGTCCATATCCGAGGACAGCTGGTGATTAATTCCATAACCAATGGGAAGAAAAACAGGGCCAACGCTCTCTCCATGAAGGGAGGGATGGGATAGATAACTTTCCATCCTAATCCTTTCAACCCTTTTTTTTTCCCTCCCGACCATAAGAACGAGCTGTCCTACTTACACCGCTTTCAATCAATCTATTACAACTCGGTAAGAAGATTTTTACCTTGACAATTAATTAGCCATAAGTAGCTAGATCAACAAGAGCAATATTAATTACAGGTTGTAGAAATTGGCTTCTTAATAAGATAAGGTCTAAATGTGTTATTAAACAAGCAATAATAGTAAGGAAGTGATTGGCTTCTTTCAAATGTTGGATTTTCAAAAGAGATGCCGGTAGTATAAAGAAAAACCTTTTATAGACGGACTTAATATGAAGGCATGTGACAGGTTTTTACATAGCTACATACCATGAAATATACGCATGTCATCATATTATCCTTTTTTTTGTGTGTTACCGATATATTTCGTGACTGTACAATCGATCAATGTTTGACGCATAGTGTTCATTAATGGTAATTATTTAATAGCCAGCGTTGATGTCGCATCTTCATCCTTTGGCCTATTGAAGCAAAAATGAAAAATGAAAATGAAAAAAAAAAAAAGAAAACCCTAATTTTGGCTGCGGACTTTCGAAAATTGCGAATGACATGCTGTTGCAAAGTTTTATTTAGTTCTTTCTAATTACATAGATTACAAAGCTAGAAAAGATCCACAGAAAATACGATAAATAATCAAAGTTTCAGCCTCAAAATCAGGGTTTGCAATTACTCAAAAATAGAAAATTCATTTCATAGCAACTTTCATATGGTTATTACCGGATATCATATTATAATCGACATGCCATCGAGCCAATGTGGATGGGTGATGACACGTACTTACTACATTAGCGTTGTCTGACACGTAGTTAGTGTTTCGTAGCGTGACATGTGGCACCGCATCAACTTCATGTCTAGTCGTCTGCAATGTCACCTAGTCTCTCTGCTTGTGCATAGTCAATACCCATCAACTTGCGCCGTGTGGCATTCATTGACTGACACCGCTGACGTCGACATCTTCGTCCCTTGTCATATGGAAGCTAAAAAACATAGAAACCCTTTTGTGTTTCAGGATTTAAGATCTTGGGCTGCAGAAAGTCCAAGAACTGCGAAGTATTATGTTGTTGCAAAGCTCTTTTCACGCTCTTTCTAGCCGTTTAGATCTCGGAGATAGAAAAGATTCACAGAAAGTACGATAAATAATCAAAATTTCTCATAAGCAGCACATCCAATTTATTTTATACGATATTCCGGGGCATGTTCTTGTGCTGTCATATGTATCAGCAATATGACCTTTTGTGCATCCAAACAACTATCTATCAAGTGTCAAATAAGTCATCTTTCACCATAGTTGCTAGAAAAAGAAAATTTTGATCATATACTAAAAAAAAAGGCAACATCACAAATTTAAGGTCAGAGAAAGGAACTTACGTGGACACTAACCATGTGAGCCCAACTTGCATCACATTCCTTCTTAGAAATTTAAACATCGAGAAATTATACTAACCTCTTTCGATGTTCGATTGCGGAATTGCCCAAGAACTTTATTGAATCTCTGACAAGACCTTCTCGAGTTTTCGAACTCATGACGGTCTAAATACAATCACGTGCGGAAAGTATTGGTGTTTCACAACGTAAATGCGATTGATTCTCAAAGTAACGATGGATTGCCTTTTTGGTGTAAGTTTTTGTTTTTGAGAGAGAGAGAGCACGAACGAACGTACGTTCGTTCTTCTGACGAACGTTCATTTGATACTCGTACCCTTTCAAAGTTATATATTTCTTTTATAGACAAGGAGGCACCCATTCGAAAGGGTATCTGTACATAGGGTTCTCTCAAACGTATCCCTTCATGGACATATCAAGCACACCCCTTCGTGGACATATTATTACATCTCCCACTCGAACATGAAGGGTTTGATAATTCTCTATCAAGAATATAAGGCATTCAACATCATCTACCTTAGAAGCAATTCATACTAGCAAATACGCCGTGCAACGAGTGAGTACACTTGTACTTGGGAGCTCAGTTATGCACCTGTTAGGAATACATAACAGCTCAACCCCAAAAGATAAATAAATGTCTCACAGTACCCCAGACATATTTTGTTACATCGGTCCAAGTATACCTATCCCTTAAAGGCTATACTTAACTTTCTTCACACACCATGTATTTACAATTATATTCACACTCACAATAGGTAGATATAATTGGTCAACCAGTAAATACATATGTAGATGTAAAACAACAATAGTCTTCCTTCGCACTCTTGTCTCTCTCCATTTCAGATCAACAGTGTTAGCACCTAAATTTTAATTTATTTCATAAAATGAGAGTTAATCCTAATTCTCGTAAAAAAAAAATCATGCATTACATATTTCATTTGTCTGTCATGCATTGGCAATCAGTCGCAGGCGATCTCGATTCAGCGGAATTTAACAGGTAGCGGAACTGCAATCAATTCGGGAATTTTCGATCATGAAAGGGGGAATTACCGAAAATTATAATGGCCTCGATTTAAAATTCTATTCGATCCATTTTAATTTTGTGAAAGTAAGGCTTTTAATTAATTATTTATTTATTTAATTAAAGCCCACTTAGGCCTTGTGGTCTCGTTCCGTCGAAGGTTCTCGCAAGTCAAAAGAGGAGAAAGTGCAGAACATAAAGAGTTGTCTTCGAGGTTCCAGAAGATTCATGTCCTCACGTTGAGTAGACACAAACATACAAGGCATGGTCAAAAGAAAAGAAGCATGCAGTCAGAGAAGAAAACATAAAAAAAAATGCAAAAGGGGTCCAAGCAATGGGGTCGAAGTAGTGGTGCCTGAGACAGTCACTGACCCATGTAACTATTATTGTTTATTTGTTTGCTTTTGTAGGTCCAAATCCAATGTCCAACAGCTCCATGGATGTCCGCTACTCATCTCTCTCTCTCACCTACTCCATCATCACCATTGATTTCCATCTCTCGCTTTTTCTCTGACAAGCCACGACCAAAGACGTTTCTCATATTTTTTTTAATAGGCCATCATCTATTCCCTTGAACTCATTCGATCAGTCAACTTCGGATTCTCACCATCATATCCGGACACGATCATTTCCCGAAACATCGGATTCTCTCTCACGAATTCTGAACAAGACCAATCATGATTCCATTCTGGGTCTCGCTAAAAAAAAAAAAGCCATTCTCCACGACTCTCTCTCGGGGGCCCGGACGTCTTTTTCTGGGAGACCTCCTCCTCCTCTCTCTCTCTCTCTCTCTCTCTCTCTCTCTCTCTCTCTCTCTCTTCATCACCACTCATCACCGCCCCTGCCTGTTGTCGACGACGAGCGACGACGGAAAAGAAGAAGAGATGACGAGGACGAAGACGAAGGCGCCATGACTGCGAATCGCTCGGGAACGAAGTTCTAGCTCTTAGTTTCGCTCGCAACTGCTTTCGACTTCTCCTCGTCTTTCCTCTTCCTCCCTCCGCAATGATGGCGGCGATGGTTCGCTGAGGGAATCTCCGGTCGCGTGATTGGAGGTCGCATTTAAGAAAGCGTCCTCGTTCTCCATGCATTAAAGCTGAAGCCTGCCAACACATCCGCAAGGATTCGGCATCTTCAGATTCTCACCGTTTTCTGAATTCAATTCAATCGCCTAGAATCGTTCCCACGCAATTACGATTCCGCAGCTACAGGACTGCTCCGCGTCATCATCGAGCCTACTGTTTTGAGAGGTATCTCGCGGCTTGAGCTGAAGGAAGCGGAAGATGCTGACGTGCATAGCTCGCTCGAAGCAGCCCGGCGACGACTCGCTGAGTCAGCCTGAGAACGCCACACAGCCACCTCGTCGCCACCAGCCCGACTACCAAAAGCCGTCGGACCTCCCTCCCTTCGGCTCGCACTGCGATGGCTAACCATCCCGACGCCTCTCACTTGATCGCCGACTCCACCTCGCGCTACCAGATCTGCGAGCTCGGAGTCCCCGACGCTAGCCCTCACCCACTCAGCCATCCAGCCGCTCCAGTCGACCCACCAGCCGTCGCAGGTTTACTGTTCGTGGCTTGGAGACCCGAGGATCCAGCTGACGCGAAGCCGAGCCGAGCCTCGTGACCCCACCAGCCGTGAGCCGCCGAGGATCCAGCTGGCCAAGACCCGAATCACCTCGAGGACCCCCGAACTTCAAGATCTCGTTCTTCAATCGCCTGCCACCCGAAAGAGACGAGAACATTCCTGATGCCCTACTTTGGGGATCCGGATCCCCTGCCCATTTTTCGGCTGGGCAGGGGGATCCCCACCATTCAATAGGGGGGACCACCTTATTGAATGGTGGGGATCGCCTACCAAGGAAAAAACCTTGGCAGGCGATCCTGGCCCCTGCTTTGGTGCCTTGTTCCTTGGCCTGTTCTCGACCTGGGCCGCGTGCCAGTCTGACCGGGCTATGACCCAATCGTGGCCGAGAATCTGGGCCGATCTCCTAGGCCATGGCCGATCCCATTGGCCAATATTGTGGGCCATGGCCGAGCCCATTGGCCAAGACCGTGGGCCAAGTGGCCAGGAACTTGGGCCCAAGTGACCTAGATTTTGAGCCCGTGCCAGTGTCGTGCCTTGCCTTGCCGACACCGAGCTCACGCCCTTTTGTAGTCGTCGAGTTCGAGGAACGTCGCCACCCGTGTCATGGTTGCCCGAGCTTATTCAAATGGATATCGAATCAGATTCGGAGGTGTTTAACTCGAAGAGGGAAAGGAAGTGCGGCTCAGGTATAATTCCGATCCTTATTTTGATTGATTATTGGTTGATAATTGTCTGATTTTCCATGGCCGTTTAATTTAATTTAGTTTAGTTTAATCGCTTTGCATGTTTCGCGAACCTATAAAATCAAAAGCCCTTTTTCGCTAAAAAAAAAAAATCGAGTTATGGTCGGTTCCGTCCGTTACCCAGCGGGTGCGATTCGCCAGGCTTAATAAAAAAATGCTAAATTTGCAGGTCTGAAATTTTAGAAATAAAAATTTGATTCTTGTGGATTTCCGGATTCCTGTCATGTCGGTGTGATTGTTTGCCTAATTGATAGGATTTGATTGATTGATTGAAATTCTATCGTTGCCTTATCAGGGTTAGTTTCCCGTTTCAAATCGATTTCGTTCGGTAAAAAAAAATTCAAATTGGGAAACTTTGAAGCCGATCACATTTTTAAAAGGAAAGCG
Organism: Rhodomyrtus psidioides; assembly: GCA_021437785.1. NCBI lineage: Eukaryota > Viridiplantae > Streptophyta > Magnoliopsida > Myrtales > Myrtaceae > Rhodomyrtus > Rhodomyrtus psidioides. The sequence continues at coordinate 1,696,044 of JAILYB010000053.1, forward strand.
CGTCTAATTGATGGTGATCCCGATTTCCAAAACATAGAAGGCGCGTTAGTATTTTTGAGAGTAATTGGCGGCAAATCCTAGATCGATTTTCGAATTTAATGGGAAATAGACATAATTTTCAGAAAAAAAAATAATAAAAATTTTCGAAAAAAATAAAAAAATGGCGAGTTCGGTCTTTGGTTGGCAAATTTCGAATTTCAAAAAAAAATGAATGATTATTTCATCCTGCATATTGCCATGTCATCTCGCATGTCATTCCATATCTTCCCAAGTCATTTTATTTGCAATGTTATGGGCTCAATAGAGTTGGGTCATAAGGAGGATCAAGAAGAGGCGATGGGCTATCAGAACCACTCCAAAGTGTGGGCCTTGCAAGTAGAAAGATGTCCAGGATCAGACGGCGGCCCAAGCCCAGCAAGATCAAGATGACGAGAATGTTGGAGGAAATTCCATTTAGTTTTTTTTTAGGATTTTCGGCATTATTGAAGTGTAATCGTGAATTTTGCTTTTTGAGTCAGTCGATTCTTTATTTGTAATTTTTAATTATTTGAGGTTTTGTATCTTTTAATAATTCGTCGTATGCCATATAGTTTTAGGTCATGCATTGCATTAGTAATTCATTTACTTTTCTTTTATTCGAAAACAAAAACAAAAACAAAAAACAAAAAAATAGAAAAAAGCAAAAGCCTTGAGTTGATTTCCAAATCATCAATCTTTTCAAGAAAAATCCAAAATAAAAGGGAACCTAGGTACCGAAAGGGCGTTAGTCAAAGTCGATTAGCGTAACCAAATCCCCGGATTCAAAATCTCTGGTTCGCAGCGGTGAATTAGTTCTCCCGCTAGTTCACCTAGGTTTCTAATCGACCTACCTCGAACGATTAGTGGCGACTCCTCATTTGTCTTAATTTTTCCCGTGTTGCGATTCGGTAGGGTTTGGGAGGATCCGCATTAGGTTAGTTCTCGATAACTTGCCTGATAATCCGATTAACCTAAATATCGATTTTTTTAGGTCGCGACAAACAGCTTTCCTAGACATGTCCCATAAAGCCATATTAATTTTCATGATCGCCGAAAACATGCTAAAGCAGCAACATTGATCCGTCACTTTGAGAACATAGCAAAAGTGCATAGGGTACAAAATGAGGTAATCAATTCATAAATTACCTCAAGGACTCACATGATGAGTAAATAGGGATAATTATACTCATCTCCCTTGTCGGTCGAATAAAGCACATATAGTATGAATTACATACTATAGCGGATCTCTCTTTTCATAAGAGCGTATATCATTAATCAATCATATCCACTATACAGATCTTAGCCTAAACATAGTCACATGCTTCTCGTGTACATATTTAGCTCGGGTGTTATATCAGCTCGCTCTCTATAGCGCCCAATTAAGTACCCGCATCCGACTTCTATCAGGCATACATGATTGTGGGACTATCATGTTCAGCCTTTTCAAATATTAATCATAGACCTCATATTGATTCCAATCAAGGCGTCGTAACAATATTGTGTACCGAATTTGCTCTTTCAGCATCTTTCGTACATACCGTCTCATCTCAACTCTCTTACTACAGCGCTTGAGGCGATTGCTCGTGTGAGTGAGCCAATCATTGCCTGCTGACATACCTTTCAACAGTATATGTGTGCTTGTGCTAGTTTCATAACTAATTGTACTAATGAATGAAACATCAATACTTTTAATAATTAGTACAACACATACACATAATATAACGATCCTCAACAATATTACAATTCATGTTCTACGTAATCCTAGAGACATCCTGTGCGCCAAGAACACATCTCTAGAAACAGCCTTAGTAAATGGATCAGCAACCATCTTATTCGTAGAAATATATTGTAGGACCACTTCCTTCTGCACTACTACATCCCTGATGAAGTTATTCTTTATGTCAATATATTTTGTCCTACCATGATACTTGGGATCCTTCACATAGGCAATGGCTGCTTGACTATCACAATAAACTGTCACTGGTCTTGAAACATCAGTGATCATGACTAAATTTTCAAAGAAACGTTTTAACCATACTGCTTCTTGCACTGCAGCAGAACATGCAATAAATTCAGCCTCCATTGTAGATAGAGCTGTGCATGTCTGTTTCTTGCTACTCCAAGAAATTGCACCTTCATTAAGCAAGAACGCATATCCAGATGCCGACTTTCGCTCATCAAAGTCTCATCCCCAATCAGCATCGGAGTAATCAATTAAGCGTAAACCACCTCCTTGATAATAAAGTTGATAGTCCATTGTGCCTTTCAAATATCTCAAGATCCTCTCCACTGCTTTCTAGTGTTCCTTGGCTAGGGTTTGACTGGTAGCGACTCATTATCCCCACGGCATGACATATGTCGGGGTAGTACACATCATGGCATACATTAAACTCCAATAGCACTAGAGTAAGGAACAGTTTCCTTTTCTTTCTTTTCTTTTGGAGCCTTAAGACACATCTCAAAGCTTAGTTGTTCACCATGCATGATAGGGGTATCAATGGGATTACAATGCTGCATATGGAATCGTTCAAGAATATTTTTAATATAAGACTCTTGAGATAGAGCAAGAAGATGTCACGAACGATCTCTTTCTTTCTTAACTCCCAATATATAATCAGCTTCTCCCATGTCCTTCATCTCAAAAGTTGAGGACAACCATTCTTTTATGGTGATAACTAAACCCTTATCATTCCCAGCTAACAGAATATCATCCACATAGAGTGATAAAATTACAAATTTATGCTCAGATCTTTTGACTTACACACAGTGATCTTCTTCAACCATCATAAACCCAAAAGAAGTTATGGGTCGATGAAAACGAAAGTACCACTGTCTAGATAATTGCTTAAGACCATATATAGAACGCTCAAGTTTGCAAACTTTTCGTTCTTGGCCTTTAGCTATGAAACCTATCGGTTGCTTCATATAGATTTCTTCATCTAGTTCTCCATTGAGAAATGCAGTCTTTACATCCATTAGATGTAATTCTAAATCTAAATTTACAACTATAGCTAGGATAAGGCATATAGAGGCAAACCTTACAACTGGTGAAAAAGTTTCCTCATAGTATATGCCTTCTTGTTGAGTATAGTCTTTCGCCACAAGGCGAGACTTATACTTTTCAACAGATCCATCCTCCCTACGCTTGATTTTGAAAATCCATTATTTCCAATCGCTTTCCGTCCGGGTGGAAGGTCAACCAAGTCCTAGAGATGGTTTGCTCTCATAGATTTCATTTCATCTTCCAAAGTATTTTTCCATTCTTTCTTGTCATGAGATAAGAGAGCCTCTTCAACTGTCTTAGGCTCTGTATCATCTTGTGAAGCAATCATGAATGCTTCCCCTTAAATCTCAAAACGACGACGAGGAATACTTGTACGATTACTCTTACGTAACTGAACTCCTTGTGGGTTCAATTCACTAGACGATGCAACACTCCCACTAGGTACAGTATGTTGAGATAAGTTATTATTTTCTTCATCAACATTAGTGGGTGTGTTATCAGGATCTTCCTTCTCATATAATCGAAAATTCTTATCGATTTCACCTCTACTAGGAAAATCATTCTCCAAGAACGTAACATCGCGTGACTCCATTTCAGTTATACTTCCATCAGTATGTTCACCTATGGGAAGAGTCATGAACATATCCTGCGCATCCCCAAGGTCGCAGTTTATTTAAATCTGATTTTTCACCAGTCCATAATTCATACGGAGTGAAAGTGACCGACTTATAGGGTACACGGTTAAGTATATAAGCAGCAGTTAATAGCGTATCTCCCCAAAATGAGATTGGTAGATTTGCTTGTGCCATCATCGACCTAATCATTTCTAATAGGGTTCTATTCTTTCTTTCAGCAACCCCATTTTGTTGAGGAGTATAAGGAATAGTCAATTGTCTTTTAATACCCTTTTCATCGCAAAGAGACTTAAATTGCTCAGACAGATACTCATGCCCGTGATCAGTCCTTAATGTTTTTATTGTTTTGTTTAACTGATTCTCTACCAAACTCATATATCGTCTAAAGTAGTCCAATGCTTCTGACTTATGAGAGATCAGAAAAACATAACCGAAACGCATAAAGTCATCTATAAATGTGATGAAATATGAGGCTTCACGCCTCACCCTCACATTCAATGGACCACAAATGTCAGAATGTACTAATTGCAATGGAAATTCAGCCCTAGTTCCTTTACCAAATGGTTTTCTAGTTATTTTTCCTGCCAGACAATGTTCACATGTAGGTAAATCGATATTAGCAAGTGACCCTAAAAGGCCTTCTCTAGCTAATCTTTTCATTCTATCTAACCCAATGTAACCTAGTCTAGCATGCCAAATATTTGCATCAATATTCACATTCTGAGAAGATGCAATTAAAGAAAAACAATCATTAACATTGTGCATATTGTCAACAATGTCTAAAACCATAAAACCATCCAGTACATAACCATAACCATAATATATTGTTCCAAACTTAATGTCAACACAATCACCATGGAAATTTAAAACATAACCTAAGCCTAGAAGAACAACTACAGAGACCAAATTTCGTCGAATATCATGAGCATAGAGGACATCATGTAGGAATAGAGTTCGACCACCACGTAAATCTAATTTACATGTGCCAATACCCTTCACTTCAAATCCGGAGTTATTTCCAACATATATCCATCTTTTTCCTAACGATATCCGACGATACTCCACAAATGCTCCTTGGTCTCTAGCTACATGGTCTGTGGTTCCTGAGTCTACAGTCCATATAGGATGTGATTCAACAAGCATTACAGTGCTAGAAACAAAAGCATTACTTAAAGTAATGGAGTAATATGTTACCTTCTTTGGCTTAGTGCATTCACGAGCGAAATGACCCATTTTGCCACCATTGTAACAGCTTATTTTGGTATTGTCCTTCTTTCCTCGACTCTTTTGAGTGCATGATCAGTCTCCTTCCCTTTGTTGTTGAACTTATAATTCCTTTTACGCTTAAAGTCCGAAGCTTTGCGCAAACTAGTTTCAGCAACATATGCATGCGTATTAGATTTAGCAGCCTCTAGGCACTCATCCTCCAACTCCAAATGACGCGAAATATCATCAAAAGTTGTGATATTCACATTATGTGTCATATTGATTTTCATATGCTTCCAACTTTCAGGAAGAGACCTAATAATAGCCTGAACTTGTTGTTTATCAGTTAGGGTGTGACCTGCTGTCTTAAGCTCCCGTAGGCGTTGCCTCATAGTTTGATTTTGGCCCTTTCGAAAAGTATCAAACTTGATAGTAAGCCTCCTTAATTTAGTAGCAGACGTACCACCAAACTTTTCTTTCAGAGCAGCCCAATTTTCTTGAGCATTTTCAAGTCCTTCAAACCCACACATGAGATCATTCTGCATACAGCTCAGCAACGTAATGTGACAATGCTATTTTTCTTTTTCCAAGCTTGATAAGCTTCTGGATCTCTTCTGTGTTGAGTAGAATTTCCTTTCTCAGGTTGAACCATGGTGTGGTTAAGGGTTTCCAAAACCTCTTGCTCTTCAAGGATGTACTGAATCTTTCGGTGCCAAATATCATAATTATCACCGTTCAGTTTTTCACCCTTGTTTAGGTCAGCCACAATGATCTTAGATGCAGAAGCCATAGTCAATGACAAAATTTATATTGACATAATAAGCATAGAATAAATACTAGCACATTTTTCACAATAACACACATATTTATTTTGCAGCAAAGAGCAACATAAATAAATGACAATTCAACAAAAGATACGGAAATGAAAGTTCACTATGTTCCCAATCAGATTCTATGATACGATTGTCTCATTTTCATGCATTTAGTTCAATTTGCGCAAAATATAAGTTCTAGGTGAGAATTCATCGAATTCTACCAATCTATGAACTCCCACTAGAAAAGATAATCAAAGACACATGATCCTTTGATCACGTTCTCTCTCAATCATATAGGCATAGCATGTTACAAATAATTCATGCATCGATCACAATCAAATACGGAATACTAGACGTAAAGCACCAAGAATGCCCCAATCAGACATCTCATGCATATTTAATTTCATATATAATAAATATGTATGTATATACCAAATTGCATGGAAGGGCACAACTGAAAATATAAATATCCAGGAGCAAAATCGTAAATAATTAGTGAGAGCAAAATAGAAAAGAAAAAAAAATCATGTGGTCAGGGGTATAAAAGGAGAGAAACTAAAATAAACGCTCGCCCAACTCCGTGTGCGTGCCATGCACTCGTAACACCGCGCACCTCAGTGCACACGGGCACTTGCTTCCACGTGCCAGCTTGTGCACAAGCTAGGGGTATGCATGGTCCAGGTCGGTCCAGTCCCGGCATGAACCCGAGGACCGGACAAATAGTCCGATCCCCATAATTTCGGGACCAAGGACCGAACCGGGACCGGACAGGACCAGGACCGACGGTCCGGTCCGGTCCTGGTCCAGTCCCGGTCCCGGTCCAATCCCTTTGTACCTATTCAATGTAATCTGCCTAGTGACAACAGGGAGTCAACTAATCTTCCCTATACAGTCCTTTCGATCTGCGAGACAATTTGATCAACACTTTCCCAAAGATATCGATAATAGTAGATTGAGCAAAACTTACTATCTCATAATTTTACAGCATGAAGTGCATCATTAATTAGATCAAGAGAGGTGACAGAGGTCCACGTGATAAACTACACTGAGCAACTTGAAAGAACGAGGCCATTCAACAAGCATCCACTTAATTTTGGATGAAGGCGTTTTGCATCACAAATCAAAAAGAAACACAGGAAAAAGGAGGAGTTCCTCAACCAAGTCAGCAGCATCCGATTGTTTTCAATTTCTTTTGTAATTATATTTATTTATATATATAAATAATTATATACTATTGGCGGTCCGGTCCGGGCCCGGCCGATCCGGTCCCAACACAAGAACCCGAGGACCGGACCGCCCAGTCACCGGTCCCATTTATTGGGACCGGGGACCGACCCATCTACCTCAAGGACCGGACCAACCTGGCTGGTCTGGTCCAGTTTGCACACCCCTAGCACAGGCGCATGCCGAGCACGCAGGTGATCTGCACACTGGCGCGTGTCACGCACGGGCCTACATATCCTTGTTTGCGACGTTTTAAACTTCTTTAAAAAAAAAAAAATCTCTGCACTGTTTGTCGAACCAGTGGAGTAAAAAATTTCTACTATTCGTTTAGTGAAAAAAATGACATCTATCCCATGTCAATGGTGGCACTCCTTTTTTTTATGTTGATTTTCTCCACTACAGGCCGAACTCGTGGAGCAAATTTTTTTTACTGTTCATCCGGTGCGACAGTTCATTCTCTTTGCATATCTGGCACGACGTCCCTCGGAGGCCTACCACATATCGTTATGTACGACTCGAACAGATCTCTCACATGATGTGATAAAGATAAATCACCGAACAAAACATCTAAGAAAACAGCCAAACAATGCAGTTGTCTTCAACACTGCTACTCGACTTGCATACCCCGTTTGTATTTAACGATTCATTCAATAATTCAACATATTGATTAATCAGAAAACTCGATCGAAACAAGACAGAAATTCTAATCTGGCTCTGATACCAATGTTAGAAATTTAAACATCGAGAAATTATACTAACATCTATCGATGTTCGATTGCGGAATTGCCCAAGAACTTCGTTGAATCTCCGACAAGACCTTCTCGAGTCTTCGAACTCACGACGGTCTGAATACAATCACGTGCGGAAAGTATTCTTGTTTCACAACGTAAATGCGATCGATTCTCAAAGTAACGATGGATTGCCTTTTTGGTGTTAGTTTTTGTTTTTGAGAGAGAGAGAGAGAGAGAGAGAGAGAGCGTGAACGTACGTTCGTTCTTCTGACGAACGTTCATTTGATATTCGTACCTTTTCGAAGTTACCTATTTCTTTTATAGATAAGGAGGCACCCATTTGAAAGGGTATCTGTATGTAGAGTTCTCTCAAATGTATCTCTTCATGGACATATCAAAAACACCCTTTCGTGGACGTATTATTACATTCCTTTATATGAAAATTGGATCTTACAAACGGTTATGATTGCCTTTAATAAAGAAAACATGACAACACATCATTAATAAAAACAACTTAAACTGCTTAATTTGTCCATGGAAATGAAACCATGTTGAAGTCTTTATGGCTCTTTTTTTAATGCTCAATATCAGCGATAATCAATTTTATATTGTTCCGACACAACTAACATCAATCATTAGACCCATCTAATCTAATGGTTGATGTGAGTTGGGTTCATATGCACATGATGCAATTGTTGAAACTTTGATTTCAAAGTCCCATATGAAGTTATATGAGAAATGGAGAGTTGTTTCGATTCGTAATAGAAATGAAGAGTCATTTCGTTTTGTCGAATCTTTTCGATAAAATCGTGCAACTTTGTGACGTTTCTTCGAATCCTTTCGACAAAATCGTGTCTTTTCGTTGACAAACCCTTTCGACGAAGCCATATGTCTTCGTAACTCTTCGTTTCGCTCTCTATAAATAGAACATTGACCATCGCATTAGTAACGAGCATCAGACACAAGCATTAAATACAATTATTATGCTCGTCCTTCATTCATCATCTTCATCATTTTATGCGATTATTTCGCGAAGTTGTGTTCGAAGGTTTCCTCTGAAACAAGTACCGGTTTCGAGGAAAGGCGGTCCGTTCTATCATGGGAGGTAATTGTCCAAGAACCTTGGGTACCGGTTGAGGGGATAAATTTATCTTAAGGATACAACGTTATTTTTTTGGGCTCGGATCATTCATCAACATTCAGATTACTTGTTTGCAATTGGTTTCAGGTTTGTCTATCAACCTATTTTTCATATACGAACTACAAATCATGTTTATATGCGACAACAATCTTAATATATAAACCACTACTCTCCTATAGAACTACAGCAATTAATATTATACAGAAGAACACGCGCTCCTTCAAACCATGCATAATAAGCAGAATGGAAAAGAATGTAATCAATGAAAGTGAAAATGAGTATGATTTAGTCCATAAATACAGAACAAAACACCTTATGCAAAAATTTATCCGATATTCGTTTTATGTGCCATTGGTATGTCACAGAAGTCGTTTTGAGAAATAATGACTTGTATCAGCACAAGAGGAGGTTATAGTCTCGTTCTTGATGTCGCGACCTTCCACCAAGTAAACCACCAAAGGAAAACTGATGGATTACTAAACAGGAATGAAGGTTCCTCTTATGAGGCAATCGCTCACTTTTGGTGCGGACTCTTCCAACCAACCATCACTACTTTGGGGTTTTAATTCAAATTATCTGAAGCTACAAATTATTACCAGTCAACTGGAAACCCAAGTAAAATGTGGTGAACATTTTACTTTTGCACACCAGAGATTTTATGGATACTATGGACTTAGTTACACTAGATAAATCTAACGTACTTTCAATATTATTTCTTTTTATTTCAAAAGAATTTGCAAACAATCTTGGTCAATTTAAATCCTAATCCATTAACAATTTAAGAGATGATCATGCGAGTGAGTAATCAACTAATTAATCACTCACTAAATCCAAACAAAAAAAAAATTGCTAGAAATGAGGAAAGAAAACCTTAATGCCTCAAGCAAAGCTCCATTATCATCTAATATGATTCCTAAAAATATTCAATTCTGAATTAGGAAACTAAGTGAATGCAATCTACCCTTAATGCAACGCAATTTTTCATATCTTCATAATAGGAATGTTCCCTAAATAGATGTTATGCAATGTATAAAGCCACATATCACCACATTAAAAATAGAAAACAACGGTGATCGGGGATCCTATCTCAGGTCTTGAAGATAGAATTTTCAATTATATATGCAATGATTCAAACGGGAAATGCCTATATGGGAAAGCGCCTAAGAACTTATCAAGTCAAATCATAATAGAATAATCCAAATTGAGATTAGTTAAGGCAATTGCCAAATTCGGATGTCGACCTAACGATGACCGGCGACGAGGTTCGCGACAATGACGACGGGTAAATAACGTCCAGACTGGACACGGCAAGGAGTGCTTGAATAGGAAACTCGCAGGCAAAAAATCTACAAAAAATTAAGCGTAATTGCCTTAGCATTGGGCAGGGAAGCAGAATGTTATGTTGTCGCAGGCTTAGTCCATATAATTCATTTACACTAAGGGCCTCTATACTGTTGGGGTGTGGTTCACAATCCCCACTAATAAAAAAGCACATGGATTTCAAGGGGGCAGCGCCCTCTGGATATCAAAGAGCTTTTACGATTTAAACCCATAGTTTTTTATTGGTAGTGTGGATTTAGACTCATGAATATCTACCGTTATATATACTCTTTTTTACTTGTAATTGAGTGGTGTAACGAAAGGTGCGAAGTGCTAATTATAGTAGAATCGTCTGTTGGAAATACCCTAATTTAATGATAAGTCGTGATAAAATCTCGTGTCTCAATTTCTCTTTCTCACTTTATGTTTTACTTCGATTTGATTGTTTTCCAAATCTAACTTATACTTAAGTCCATTAACTCCAATGTAATATGCAATTCATGTGGGCTTATAATAAATACTCCTAATATGCAAATGCAAATTATTAAAATTTTTGTTTAGGGGTCGTGGTCATGGTCGATCCCTAATTTTTTACGCAATAAATGACTAAAGTTCAAGTGTCAACTATTGATGTGCATGTATGCTTACATAAATTATCCAAAAAGTCCTATGCCTATTGTACAGTGTTCAATTCAATGCTCAATTTTTAAATTTTAATAATCTAGTCTTAAACATTTTGACGATTTTTTAATGTAATTCATCTCCCGACAGATTTCTCCATTTCCACGAATAAGTAGAAGGTATACAATTTGAACATGCTCCCAAAAGATGAGGACATATGCTCAAATCTCTCCAGCTCTCTAATTGGCCTTCTCAAGTATAATCAATTTCTAATACTTCGATTCTTGGACCAAATCTCAACCACAGCCTTAGAGTGAGCATTACATCTTTTAAAAAATTGAAAATTGCTTTCATCTGCCAACTAATTTCTTAAATAAGTAGGAGAACCTCGGATTTGAACGTCCAATCTGTCGCGTCCAAACCAAACGCTTAATTAGTCGTCCAATCCTTTGTGGATCAAGTGTTTGTTTCTCAAGCTAGGACCATTTGTCCCGTGAACCGTGTTGCTCAATTCCAACCAGTAACTTCTAGACGTATTATGCAACAATCGAACCATAACGTATTCCGCTTAGCGTAATCTTGAAGGCGACGCCTGTTGTCTTGTAAGTACTTTGATAGAACAGTTTGCACGAATTCCTACAAGTAGTCGAATTTGGAAAACTTAAGTTATTCCATGTTACGAAAAAGAAAAAAAAATAAATTGGCTTTTGAAAGATTTTCCATCCCATTTATGATTAATCAAAAATAAGTCCGAGGTATACCGATCTATGATAAGTGCGACATAGATGCACGTAAGTTCGCTTTCCTTAAGACGACTTTGCACAACCGGGAAAATTAATATTAACGTCTTTCATCTGTGGAAAAGAGACAAACTGTCATTTTCTAATTGCTACATTGGAAGTTTCTATCCACATTATGCATGTCCGATATGATCAATGCTTCGAAAGCCATGATCTAGTACGCGCTAACCGCCAAGGTCTATAGACATTGGGGAAATTATCAAAAAAAAGTCATAAACCTATTATAATTATGTTGATTCAGTCCTAATTTTTTTCTTTTTTCCCGATTCATTCCTAAACCTTTTATAATTGTGTCATTTCAGTTCATCCGAACGAATTTTGACTGGCCGGCGCTGACGTGGATACTGGCCGGCGCTGACGTGGATACCGGCCGGCCGGCTACGGAATATTTTATTATTTTTTGAATTTTTTATGTATTTTTAATTTTTTTTGTTTTTCCTTTTTTCTCTCCCTCCCCTCATTAGAACCACCTCTGGCCTGTCGCCACAGTTCGGGGACCGGCCAAAGAGGCCTCACCCGGCCGTGGCAAGGGCCCACCTTGCCATCGTCGGGCGAAGCAGCGATGGCGAGGCTCGACCTCGCCGACAACTCCTCGTAGACTCCTTCTTGATCCTCCTCTTGTATGCATCTTGCTCCTTAGTCCCACTCCAACCATCTTTTTCTTGGCGAACTGATTCCTCGTGTTCGCCGCATGCTCTTTCAACCACCGCCGGTGGCCCAGAGCACTGTCGTAGTTTTCCCTTCCTTTGCCTCTTGGGTGTGCGTTCCCCGTCGTCCTCCAAATCTGATTCCGAATCTTCATTCTCTCGGCGGCCCGGCATCGAGCTCGAGCGCTTGGAAGTTAGATAACGACTAGGATGATGGCATTGAGGAGCACGAAGACCCACCACACATGCCAGCACAGCTTCCCCAATGAGGCGAGGACGGCGCGCTTCAGGCACAGCGCGACGAGAGCAATTCCGACCGAAGAGCAGCGTCGAGACGTGGTCCTCTTCGAGCTCGCCGCCGCATCTCGTTGGTCTCGCGCGAAGCACATGTACAATCCTTTATTCATTTCTTCAATGGACACTGCAGAATTTGAGGCAGATCTGGGTCGGCGAGGTCGAGCCTTGCCCGGTCATGGCGGGGGTCGACCTCGCCGTCGCCGGGCGACCCCACCACGACCGGGCGAGGCCTCTGCGGCCGCGCCTCTAGCAAGTCGCCGGACTGTGGCGACCGGCCAGAGGTGGTTCTGGTGAGGGGAGGGAAGGGGGAGAAAAAAAATCAAAATATCAAAAAAAATTTAAAAAAATTTAAAAATTCATAAAAAAAAAAATCAAAAAAATAATAAAATATTCGATCGCTGGCCGGTCGGCATCCACATCATCGCCAGCCGTCCAAAATTCACCAAATGGACTAAAATGGCACAATTGTAAAAGATCTAGGACTGAATCAGCAAAAAAAAAAAATGTTTAGGACTGAATCGGCACAATTGCAATAGGTTTAGGATTTTTTTGGTAATTATAAGACTCCCAATGTTTCTCAAGATTAATCTGAGTACGACTTGCTTGAATTTCAAGGTATAGTATGTTGCATCGAAACCAAGTGCTAAATTACTCGACCAATCTCTCATGGACGAAGTGTTGGTCTATTACTGGACAATCGCATCCCATAGCTACGATCGATTTTTTCAATTGAGGATCATTTATCGCGTCAACTTTGATTAAGTTATTTCTAGACTTACTATGTCACAAAGTGCTTTCCAAAACTTTGGGGGGGTGGTTAATTGAATAGCTAAGCAATTAGTTCGTACGCGGCAGACTTGGTGATCAAATCATAACGTCTTCCACTCAGGAGGCTTACAAATTCACTTTTTTCTTTGTCTGGTCCTGACAAATTCACGTTGACATGACAATTTGCATGAATTCCTAGAATTAGTCAATTAATAAAAGTTGTATATTCCATGTTTACGAGAAAAAATTTCTTCTGGAAGATTTTCCGTCCCCTATGTTGTTAATTAAATGCAAATCCGAAGTATGCATTGCTCCTGCGTTTTTTGCTTTATGATGGTTTTCTTCATTACTTTTAATGTGCTTAGCAGACATAATGCAAAAAGCTGTAGCAAATGACGCCATCGGTCTTAGTGATCGTGCCAAAGAAAAGTTTAGGATTGAATTTTTTCGTGCCACATAGGTCGATCGCCGTTCGCGTCAGCACTACTCGGCCAAAATTAGCCGAAAGTATTGAATTGGCTCTAAGTCAAAAGATTTAGGATTAAATTGGTACCAAATGCAATAGCTTTTCTAACACTTTTCCCTCGTGTTGGGAGAATATATATGGCCCATTAGGGAAAATATATGTTATCCATCAAAAGCACTGAGGACTCAAGCTCAAAGTATTTTATCATGTACATTCAATTTAGATGGATTTAATTTTGTAAGTGATGCAACGATCGTATTTAGAAAAATATTTTTCAAATCATTTATTATTCGTCAAACGACTTCACTGAAAATTTCATGATAAAATGGAAGTATTATCCGTGGAAATCATTTTCAAGGAAAATGATTTGTTATTCGGTGGTTTAGCGAAAAGTAGCTTCTATCTTGATAGAAGCCGATGTCGTTTGCCCTCAATCTAAGATGATTGTTTTCAGACAATGGAAACCTTTTTTCATACATCGATTAGTTTTTCGTCATCTAAAAATCAAAAGGTCAGAAAATTGTCTTCCGCAAACAGTTTTCATTCAAACAAACAGAAAGAATCCAATTATAAATTACATATCATCTGGATGGACTGATTATTGCATTTTGTCGTATTCTCTACGTAGAATAATGTCGCATCTCATAAATACTTTAATTAAATCGAATCTCATAAATACATTAAAGAAATTGAAATTCAAGATCCGTTTGTTTCGCGAAAAACATATGAATTGAAAAATATTATCCTGAAAATAATCGCTTGCATTACTTATAAAAATGAATAAACAAAAAATAGTTTCATCATCAATGAAAATGTTTGGACATAAATTATTATGGACAATGAAAAAATAGTCATTCCAATCAATTTTAGTTGAAGTTTGCTGATACGGACGTTGGCCGTCTTGCATGGGATGGCCGACGTTAACATGGACAATTACAATTTCTTAAAAAGATCGAATGTTTTGAATATATTTTTGTTTTATTGATGTCTTTTTCCTTCTTCCTCCAACAGTCGCCAGGCCTCGGCAACCGACCATAGGAGCGGGATGACAAGGGACGGCCTTGCAGGTGTTCTCGTGAAATTACACTTTCATCTATTTTCATAGACAAGTAGACGGTATACAATTTTAACATACTCTCAAAAGAAAAATCATTTATTTAATTAACCTCTGGGTGCTCCTAATTGGTCTTTCTCAATTGTAATCGATTCCCAACACTTCGATTGGTATGCCAACCAAGGCATTGGAGGGAGCGTTAATTACGTCGTTTATGTGTCGATAAGTGCTTGCGTCTGCCAACTTAATTCCTTAAGTAAGCCAAAGCTGTCATACTTTTGATATGGATTTCAAGGATCAACTACATTGATCTAGGGTTTCATTTCACCCACAATTAAAGAACAAAAAAGAAAAAGGCTACGTCCTGTCGGTGGCCCTAGACCATAGCAGCTGATTATCCTATAATTGCAACATAGATGCACGTGATTTCGCTTTCCTTAAAACAACTTTCACGGCCCACATAAATAACGTGGCCGTCTTTCATCCGTAAAGAAAAGAGACAGAACTGTCATTTTCTAATGACCAAGACCACAAAAGTCTTGGTCTAATGACCTTCCATTATCATTTAACTGTAAGGGAAAAATTATGAAGCTTTTTTTGTGATAAGCATGACATGGTCACACTGTAATGTGACCGTCATGCAAGCTTTTTCCAATTTGTGAATCCCCATGAATATGCATGAAAAATAGAATAACGGGTATGGCCTCAACTATGCTTAGGTTTGAACAAATCATTTTTGGGTCCGAACCAAGAGTTTAATTACACGACCAATCCCGTATGGATGAAGTCCTGGTTTGTTATAAAGAATCACATCCAATAGCCACAAGTGACTTCTTCATATGAGCACCATTTATGTCGCGAACCATCCCGATCGCCTTTGATCAAGATATTACTAGATGAATTATGCTATAAAATGTTGTTGAAAATTCTCAAGGGGTGATATGAATAGTCAAGTAATTGGTTTGTATGTGCAGATTTAGCGATCAAACCATAACATGTTCCGCTCATGATAATTTCGGAAACTCCAACCATCGCTTTGTGTGTAGAGTCTTACAAGTGCAAGTTGTCGAGTAATTAGGAAAGTATGGGTATACCATGCATGTGAACATGCACTGAACCTTGGTGAAACCCAGTCCGACCATCGGAGTCCCAACTTAGGCCTGGCCTCACGAGCCAATGTCCGAGGTTCGGCCGTCGAGGTCCCGAACCAGGCACTAGGGTCTTGGGCTCGGCCTCAAGGCACCTAAGCCTCGTCTTGGGAATTTCGAGCTCAATCGATCTCCAGGGACCGTGGCCCCAGCATGGGGACCGAGGCCTTGGGGATACGTAGGCTCAGGTCGCAGGGTACTTGACACGAGCGGCAAGGACTCACACACGGCTGCTAGAATCCTTGGTTCGACCTCGGGGAAATAGGCCCAATCGCTGGAGCCCCGAAGCCTTGGTTCCAAGCGCCGATCGAGGTCCAATTGTCTTTCCAATTGTCTTTTTGAAATCGTGTTTTTATATATGAAAAAGGATGTCATTTTTCTTAAATTCATTTTTCTCAATTTAAGTATAATTTACTCATTTTTTTTATTTAAAAAAATGATCAAAATATTGAAGAACGAGAAAATAATTTCCGAAAGTGAATTTTCTACGAAACAAATTGACATTTACTTTATTCAAAGGATAGTTACTGTAAATTTAGCCAACATTAGAAGGTGTTCAGGGAAATTGCCATTGTTTTGGATGATTACTCCTCTTCATCACTCTCCCTTAAGGGAAACCATAATATCATTGGATCCTCCGACAAGATAACAAACCAACGAAGAATTACTCTCCAACCTCAAGCCAGCTCTCATTCATGGCTGACAGCAAGAACAGAAAAACCGCCGTGGAAGAAGATGAAGAGGAGCGAGTAGACGAGAGGAAGTACTTCCAGAAGGTGCTCGACGACGTCGTCAGCCTCAACTCCCTCTTCACCGTCGCCGTCTTCGTCGGCCTCTCCCTTGCCCAGCCTGGCCAAGTTCAGAGCCTCGAAGATGACAGCACTTGCCACCCAGACGCCGAGATACGCAAGCGGCTCGTGGGCTTCGAGATTGCCTCCTTCAGCTGCTTCGTCTTCTCCGGCTTCCTCGCCAAGACCGTCAAGATCTTCCTCTACATCTCCAAGAAGCGAGAGGGCTTACCCGGCGCCGCCGTGAAGGACTCACACCGCCAGTGGAAGAGCCTCACCGGGTTCTATCTGTCGATCTACGGGACCATGGTCGGGTGCCTGCTGCTGCTCCTGGCCATGGTTGGCGTCGTCCAAATCAAGCTCGGCCGGCTCTCGTGCCACAGCGAGTTCGCAGTCAGCACCGTTTCCGTCATGGTCAGCACCATCGGCCTCGGCCTGCTGATCTACTTCACTGCAGTGACCTACGGCCTGGTGTTCACCTCCAAGAAGGCGCTGACGCCGCACAATGTTTAGGCGGCAGAGACCAGCAAGGGCGTTCCCGTCGCTGTTGGGAAGGTGTGACGATGAGAGACGAGAGGCTAATTAGTAGGGCAATCTAAATTTTGATGGACTTATCATGTAACATATATCCAGTGAGAAGATCTATCTTAGGTCCATGTATGTATATGTCGTGCCTTAACTCACGGAGTGCCGTTTTGATTACTTGTTGAAATGTTCATAGAGAAAATACAGGACAAATTTATGCAATCACGGCCTGATCCACTCTTGATTTTAGGATTGATCGAAATTATATGCAATCAAAATTGATCGATATGTTTATCCAAACAAACGAAATACCAAACATAAATCATTGATCAACTAAGTCCACCTGAGAGGTCGTTTAATAATAAGAAAGAAAAATCTAATGTAAGATTTTAATCCTATTAATGATAATACCGCAAATATTCCATACTAAAAATAGAAAGTTCTAAAGAACTCTCGGTCCGAGGATTATGACTCACTTTTCTCGAATCAATGTTATATAAGATGATCGCGTAAGATTTATTTCTAAACTAGCAGAGAATTCCCTACATTTATTGTTATTCCTAATCCATTTCGGAAAAACACAAAATTGCGCGCATAACAACACTTCTGGAGCAAAATTTCTTCTCCATAAGCGCTTCTGGAGTAGAAATCCATTTAGTAACGAAACTTCTGAAGCAGAAATAAGTTTGGTTACGCAACTTCATTTTTTTACTTTTTTGCTCTAAAAGTAGTCTTAGAGCCTTTTTTTTGCTCTAAAAGAAGTTTTAGAGCCGCTTGAAGAAGTTAAAAAAAATTACTTCCTTCCGGAAGTACAAAAAATTAACTTTTGCTCAGAAGCAGAAGCAAAGAAATTAATTTCTGATCATAAAATTGAGGGAAAAATTAAAAAAAAAAAAAGGGCCTGAAGTCCTCTTGTTTTCTCAAATAAGGGCCCCAAGTAAAGCATGTTTCAAATAAGAGCCTAAAATGCCTTCATTTTTCTCAAATAAGGGCCTGAAGTGAATATTGTTTCAAATAAGGGGTTGAAGTGACAATAAAATTTCAAAAAAGGGGGGCATTTTCGTCTTTTTACTTATTTGATTTTTTTCGTTTTTATGACACTTTTTTATCAGTTTTTCTCAAAAGTTCAAAAAAAAAATCACACCACATACATAGGTGAGAGGGGCAGGTCGCCGGTCCACCTCTAGAGGGTAGTCGGTCGAGGCGGTGCACCCCACGAGAAGCGGCAACCTCGCGGCCGAAAGGCGAGGTCCACTGGCCCTTGCGAAAATCGGGAGAGGGTCGGGCCCTTTCTCGGATCTGGGCAGGGCCGGCAGCCCCCCCTCAGATCAGGGGCCGCCGTCCGTCGTTTTCGAGAGTGGGTGGGCGGACCAAGCGACCCCCGCCTAGTCCCAGGCGATAGCCCTGCGGCCCCAGGGCTAGGCCCTTTTTAAAAAACACTATGGCCACTTCAGGCCCTAATTGAAGCATACTATGTCACATCGGGCCCTTATTTGAAATAAAATTTATTTGGGGCCCTTATTTAAAAAAAATAATGGGACTTCAGGCCATTTTTTGGATTTTTTTCCCTAAAATTGATTTTAAAGCAAAAGTTATCTCGATATTTTAGTTTGATTTTTAGAGCAGAAGTGGTGTTATACGCCCGCCAAAAACAAGAAAAAATAAAAATACAGACTGCTGGTTCTTTATTAATGGTGAGGGAAAAAAAAAGCAGTGCCAATGCTGTCTCCACGAAAGACCGGAGGGGACAGATGATGTTCCAGCCACAACTTTCTCCATGGGCTGTCTGCCCACTTACGCCTCTTTCGATCTTTTTACGGCTCGTCATACTTTGGCGATTAATCAAAAAATAGATCCGACTAGGTATAAAGTAGCTAGATCCACAAGAGCGAAATTTATCACACGGGGTTATATATCTCACTTTTGATTGATTGGTTACATTACATCTTATTATGGATGCCAACACATGTGGTTAATATAGTTATCTCATGTAATTAATATCGTAACGGATTAGTTCAAAATTCAAAATATTTTGAATTAATCCATTCTTGTCTCATGTCAAAAAAAAGTCTTAGATTCATTGTATTTGTATCAATTCAATCCTAATTTTTTTCATTTGACTAAGCCAAAAAATTACTGATATAAACGCTAGTCATGGCTAGCCCTAACTTGGATATTTTTTTACAAATTTCTCATTGAATTTCTCATCCTTTTCCTCTTTCTTTTTTTTTTCCATTGTTGCTGGCGATGATTGTCGGAGCTCGTCGGCCAATAGACGAGGGTCACAGCCTCACCAAGGACAACCTCGCCATGGCCTGGCCGTCCGAGAGGCTAAGGCCACCTTCGCTCGCAGCTGGCGAGGACATGGCCGCTTTGCTTGCGGCCGCCTGCACCTTGCCCTAACCATCACCAAGCAGCTTGAGGCTCTCGCCGACCGCAGGCGAAGTTGACCATCTCCTCGTCAGCCGCGGTCACTTGCGCCGCGCCCTCGCCCTCGCCAAGAACAAAGTAACATGGAAATGCCTTATCTCAGGTTTCCTAGCCACAGCCTAGTTTCTTGGGAGTAACATTCTCCAGAATACTCCAAATTACATGTACACTGTACAGTAAAAGTGGAGATCCTTCCTTGGAGCAAGGCTTCTTGGATTTTGTCGTGACAGCCCTACTTGTACACGAGTGTCATTCCGTGAAGACTTAACCAAAGAAATATTGTCAGGAAAAAAAAAATTAGTGGAAAGACCTGAAATTGTTCGAACAAATCCAAATATTTAGAAAAAAACACGAACCCTTCGAAACGAAAACTACACATTGTTGACACCTGATTTTTGATCAGTCTTTCATAGTTTATTTTTAAAAAATTCATAAAAAATATATAAAAAGTTAAAAAAATTAAAAAATCATCTTTGGTAGCCTTGACCAAGCTAAAGGAACCATTTTTGATAAAAAAAAATAATTTTTCATATTTTTTAATATTTTTTAATATTTTCCAAAAATAGAAAAATACATGAAAAATGAAGGAAAAATAGCGTTCGATGTCGTAAAAATATAGAAAAATAGTCAATATTTTTATTTTAATTTCTTTTACATTTTGAACTCATAAATAGTCAAAATTTAAGTTCAATTGCATGTGTTTCTTCACGACGCATAGAGTTGAATTTGGCAAAAAAATGTCATTCGAGTATTTTAATTTGTAAATTTCTACATCTTTTTTAGTCTTGACGTCCAATTAGATCGACCACCATCTACAATAAATGCCCCTTGCTGAATATTTTCGTTTTTGTTTCACATGATTTCATGGTGTAAAACGCCGAGTGGATCCCCAAATATAATCGGGTCGGCATGAGCTCGATAGCTCGTCCAAGACCAAACCAGGGCACGGTGAACCCCATGTGAGTACTCTCGAACTCCTTCGATGCTTTCTAATGCTTTTCTTAGGTTAGATCGTGTGTAGAATGGCTAGGACAGCTAAATCATTCTTGAGCTGTGATTGATAAATAGGACCTTACTAGGAATGCCATGTGATTTATTTGCATATCTAGATTCCTTGAGTTGGGCATTTTATTACTGATTGTGATTGCTAGGATAATCACTCTTATCTACATGAATTTCTAGATTTAGGGTTCATACCTTACTCATCCGCATGAATCTCAGGCTAGAAAATTTAGTCAACTTAGGTACCGAAAGGGCGTCAACTCTGACAGTTGGTGTAACTAAGTCCCCGAAACCATTTCTCTGGTTCTCGCAGAATTGAATAGAAACTCCCAACTATTCGATTGGGTGGTCCAATCATACCCTAAAAAAATGATTGGTGGCGACTCCATGGCATGCACACTTAGCACATGTCACTAGACCACACTGAAAGTCGATCACGCATACCTCCGTTGCGATTTGGGTAATGGGCCTTGGGAGAGGCCAGCGTCCGACCAGACAGGACGGCCCATTAGCCCTCGAGAGCCCGACAACCTCAAGAGGGTCGCGACAGACTGGCGACTCCGCTGGGGACTGGTTCTTAACCATTTAGTGGACTTGAGCCGATTAAAAAGTTGATTGATTCTTCTAACCTAATTTTATGCAGATGCTCTTGAAAGTGAGGTGTATATGCTAACGAATGTGTTAGATGTTTTTGTAGACGGGAGAAATAAGGGGTAAAGTGCTTGTTAACTTTGTTTTATGCAGGCAAGAGTTTTGGATGTATGATTGTGTGGATGTTTATATTGAAGCGGTGATTGTTAAATAAAATGCATGTCTTTTGCTTTAGCACGACACAATGAATACACACAATTGCGCCTAAAACCCCAGGCGCCCTCTTTAGGAACACAATAGAAGGAATTGAAAATGGAATCTCCGTGAGGAAAAACATGGGGTAATCCACTTTTCAATTCCGCTCACTTCGAACTATGGATTGAGTCCCAATGCAACGATAGTTGTGCAATGGAATCGGCTCTTCCCAGAATTCGAGGTGAGAACCTTGGCTTTAGGTACCAAGCCCTATCTTTTGATTTTTAGGAGTTTTCCCTCACTTGTCTCATGCGTTTGTCTATGGAAGGTTAGTATACCTAACACTGCTAAAAATACAGAGAAGCTTGATTTTCTCTTAAGTTTGGTTGGTAAGACTTTTCTATCCCTCGAACTTGTTACAGCTCTTAATCATTATATTCATTGCATAATTCCAGTGATTGGATTAAATGCCATTTTGAGGATAGATAGGTGTGTTTTCCTCCCAATGTTCTTGATGGAAGATGAAGATGGTGTCATCCCATTACGAGCGCCAAGTGGACAAGAAGAGCCTGCTATGGACATCATTGAGGTATCATCTAATGAAGATGACGATTTGGAATAGGTGATCCTGAAGTCACGTCTCAAAGATCGAAACTGGGGCATCTCTAAGTATTAAGATCACATTCCTTTGTTTTAATTTTCATTTCTAGCCTTCTTGTATAGGATTTATTTTGCTGAGATCCTCTCTATCTGATCCCTTATATTGATTGTATTAGGGATCTATTTGTGTTTATATACATTCAGATTGAAATTTGTTGTATTTCTATTGACTTGTCATTGGAATGTGATAGTGGCATTTCTTCTAATCACTCGAATACTCCAAAATCAATTTTATAATTCCTTTGGATGAAATTGAAATTGGAAGTCTTATACAACCTTTTGGCCGTATAGGGCAATACAATCCCAATTTCGCCAGAAGGAACTATAAACTTGAATTGGTTCATGCATGTTTTGCATCATTGGTAATCCACAATAATTGATCAAGAGTATTCGTGTTTTTCAAATTTAATGAAAAGATAGATATCCAAATTACTCTCGTTCTTAGCAAACGGCTTTAATTTGGATACTGTATCTTCAATTGAATTTAAAACACATCGTAATTGTGTACTTTTGAACATTCCATTGATTTTCTTGGAATTGATCAAAGGCGATTATCGTGAATTACATTCCTTTCAATGATATACTTTCCTTTGAGGAATATTGATAAAAGCTTTTGCACAAGGCCAAAACCCTTGTAAAAGCTCTTATCCCTATTAATCACAAGTAAGCATAAAATTGAAAGGATTTATGCTTTATTTTTCAAATTCTTTCTTCTGATTCTGCCTTTTCATTTGAAACAGGTTAAAAACAAGTAGAGAAGAGAAGTCTTTTTGTGGATAATCGCGGTGGGAGGTTCCTTTATCCGATCATAAGCAAGATTAAAAAATCAAGATGTACACGCTCGAATCATCAATGTCAAAGCGCAGCTTGCCTAGGTTGAGAGTGGTCAGGTGTTCGAGAAAGTCAGCCATACAGAAGTTGAGACACACACATTAGAGCTTTCATTCATTTCGCTCAATCGAGGGACCTTAAAAGCAGATCATACAAATCATCGGGGTGGAAACATAAAACCGCAATGAGCCCTAATTAGCATCACAAAGGAACCAAGTTGGCCCTCCATATTATTGATGCTTTGCTTATACTCACCACCTCGAGACTCGAGATCTGCAAGCTTAAGAAGAAGGCATTTACATTCCCCTTTAAGCTCGGCAACCTTGGTCCCGTGATCTTCGGCGGCTATTTCCAGGTCCCGAACTAGTCCTCTCCCATGGGCTATATCCGCGGTAATGCTGTCAAGCCTTTCTTCCTGCCACTCACATTGAAACTTCAACACGACATTACGACGGTCGTGCTCATAGGTGGTCAGGGATAAGGCCAAGCGCTCCACCAAATTTCCCCTCTCGCGAAGCAACATCGAGACTCGCTTGTTGGCGAACTCAACAGCCTTTCTGTGACTATCGGCCACAAGGTTGGCTAACACCAAGCAGTTGGACCGATCCTCATAGCGAGCTCGCAAAACGTGAGCCACGGTAGCTTTTCGATGAGCGACACGGTAAGTCTCTAAAAAGTTTATAAAGAGGGTTGGGAAGATTCTATATTCCCTCTCTAAATTAGTGCCCTCGATGGAGGTGGTGTCTATTTCCACGAGCAAAATGCGGATTTCATCTTCAGTTTCTGGGTGATCGGCTATATGAGCATAGCCTCGACCGAGGAGGTTATAGAGTTTTTCCCACTGGGCCAAAATTTCGGCCGAGAAAGCGCGAATAGGAGAGGAAGTCATTTTCGTTGGAGTGAGGGAGAAGAAGATGAGTGTGGTAGAGTGATTAAAATAAGAAAAGGCAATTATGTAAGAGTGTTAATCTTCTCTGCATTAACTCCTCCTTTTATAGCAACTCGAGAATGAAGAAAGGCACAGCAATAATGCTCGTGGAGCCAAGTTAATTGGGTAAAGCAGTGGTGGCTCTTTCGGTGAACCATCAGATCTGTCCCAGTCCGCGATTTCAGGCTTGATAAACCTAAAAAAGTTGTAAAAAGATATGTCGGTGTCACCATATTAAAATTGAGCGGGAGTTAAGCGCAACTATCGAAAAAAGTTGCGAAAGGATTTGGCGGTCCCATCATATTAAAAAACTGAGCAGGAGGCGAGCGTAGTTCCACCTTTTTGAAAATAAGTGGGAGACAGACATGGATATCGAGAAAAGGAAATCGATTTGGTGTCCCTCCACGTTGAAAAGAAGAAAGAAGACGACAAAGCGGGAAATACGAAATCTTGGGAGCAACGCTTGCTTGACGATCTTCATCCATGTTTAAAGAACGTTTCATGGGCATACAGAACCACTCAAAAGAAAATTTAGAGAGAGTGAGCATACATGAGAGAGTAGAGAACCCTGAGTGAGCAAAAATTGATCGAACATTTTTCGATCCAACATGTTTGAGGGTTACCATCAGTTGCTAGAGGCGACTGATCCAAAAATCTCAGAAAATGAACTACTGAGAGATCTCGAAGATTCCAGGATGGCGTCTGGTACCAGAACCACAGAACCCAACCCTTTCGGCAACGAAGTTCAGGATCTCAGCAGCGACGACAACAGCAGCAGCGATGGTCAATCTCGGAAAAGGAAACTTCGCCAGTGCCACACTCAGAATGAAATCCAAGAGCTTGAAGCTTTCTTTAGTGAATGCCCTCTCCCGAACATGAAACAAAGAAATGAATTGGGCCAGAAGCTAGGGATGAAACCTTTGAGGGTCAAGTTTTGGTTTCAAAATAAGCGAGCCAAATTGAGGGCTCAACACAGACGTCAAGAACTTGCGATTCTAAAGGAGGAAAACGAAAAGCTTCGAGCGGAGAACATGAGGTATAAGAAAGCTCCCAGCACTATCGCTTGCCTTAATTGCGGTGGCCTTATCACTCTCGGCGAAATGTTCCTTGATAAGCCTTATATGAGGATTGAAAATGCTCATTCACCACCCCACTCCCTCGAACCATCTTCGATACAATCGGATTTTGTTGGAGATATGCATGAACAAATCAATTCTACGAAGTCAATATCGATGCCTTCTAAAGGATGTGATATGCGTCACCATGATTGGAGTTTCCTTAACGATGAGCTTACTATCACGACCGACCAATCCAAAGCTGATGAATTCCCTCCACAACAATTTCCGGCTCGATCAAATTCTACTGGAAATAGGCCAGAGAGCAATAGCCAAGTTGTCAACACTGTTCCGGGTCGCAAGAAGACGAGGGTCAATTGGTCCCCCGAGCTTCATCTCAAGTTCCTTAGTGCGGTTCAGCAACTAGGGATCAACTCAGCATATCCAACGCGCATACTTGAGATCATGAACATACCAGGACTCACTAAAGATGGAGTCGCGAGTCACCTCAAGAGCTACAGAAGGGCGCTAAGACAGCGCCACACAGCACTGAACCTGAAAGAACTCAACTTATGCCTAAACACTAGGCATGGCTATAACTACAATGCCCCTGAAGTAAGAAATACCCTGCCGAATCTAGGCACCGACCAAGCTGGTAGCAGCACCATCGACTACTTGGGCGCTAATCAGAATATTCCCCCGAATCATCTCAGCACCCCTCAAGAGTATATGCCACAAGTGCAGCAGGTACGAACTCCTTGGTTTGAGCAGCAACTTTTCGCTAGTGCTCTTCCTATCCCCGATCAACATATTGCGCCTAGTGTTCAAAGATCTGCCCAGCTTGGGCATATGATTTCGGAAGATCAAGCGGGCGGATGCTTTGAGGATTTTTGTTTCTCCCATTCCCAAATGGAATGTGCTTTTGATAGTGAACCGATCAATCATCCTCTTATAATCTCGAGCAACGACGAAGGTTCTAGCTCGAAGAATCAGATCGCTCACAACAGAAACAGGAATCCTTCAACGCCAAGCGATGATGGTCAACCCGAATATCAGTTGCTCGAAGAATCAAAAGATTTCCTTGATGAGGAGCTCCATATCTGGATCGATCAGTTTAAAACTGATGGACTTATGAAGTTATGATCCAAAATGACGATTATATGTCTGATTCATGGTGTAGCTGGCTGATCACCGAGAAGCCTCAAGGGAACTAGGCACATGTGAATGGATGTATCATTAATCTTTCTGTCATAAAGTCTTCCATGCAAGATAATCTTCCTTAATGCCTAGAGTTAATCTGGGGCAGCGATCAGTACTACCTGCGAGCATCATCATGCTTGAGTACGACAATCCCTTGTTAGATTAGAGTCGAGGCGAATCAATTGAACGCCACTAAGAAAAACATTTAAAGGCTTCACATAGGAAAATGCGAGCAAAAGCCCGAGCGAGCTCAAAGACGGTTAGCTCTGTATCGTTCTAAGGGACCTTTAGTCGTTATGAACTCTAAATTGAGCTTGTTTCATTCTCGATGGGGGTCGCTAACTGCTTCAAGAATTTTATAACAAAAAACGAACCAGTTAGGGACGCCAATAGTGCTTTGTCCTGGTAGTCAGTGAACTGGAAGTGGTACGAAACGTCAGGAGTTCGATCTCAGGATTGAAAAATCATTTTATCAGTTTGTCTATCACCCGATGAAGTTCAAAGAGATTCGACGCAGATGACTATAGAACTTGGGGCAATTCGAAAATCATCGATTCATTTTCATCAAGCGGCGAAGTTGGTATTGTAAAATGTGAAGCACGCAAATGACAAATCCGAAGCAGAAGGAGATGAATCATGATTCGCTTATCCAAGGTCGGGATTTCAACCTTCGACTAAAGCCAAATCTAGGATGAGTTTTTGATCTTGCCCACTCGACAAAACCCATCTCCACTGAAAATGGGGGCAAACCATTCCTACATCTGGAAAGCATGTCGAAGCCGAAGACATCAAATTCATCGTTTGATCCGTGGGGCAAGTCCCCGAAGCAATAGTTATCATCCGCAGAGCGTAATGGAATCCATCCTTTCAATGTAAAACACATTTGGCCGCGGAGCCACCCATTTGGTAAAAAGAACGTATCGTTCCTAAATGATTTTCAATCAGATGCGGGGATAATGTTCTCTTATTTTCCTCTCAGGTGATGAACAGAGATGAGGCACCCAAGAAGCCATGCATTCAAATAACAAAACAGTGCATGAAACACGCCCAAAAAGATGAATGAATCTCCTCCGACGTAAATCCTCGAGGTGGATTCGTTGCCCAACCAGACGAAGAAATCATGGCCACAAGCTTGAGGGCCGGCTTCTACAATCCGCACATTGGCATGCAGAATGGAATTCAAATCAAGAGTAAAGTAGTATCGTCCCAATTTGTTTTGAATTTGGAAACCCAAAATAATGCTTAATATTTATCCTTGGCAGGAGCTCGCCATCAGGGCACACATGTAAGTTTCATTTTTCTCCAAAAACCAAGAAGTCGAAAGAACTTTAGAACACCCAACAATCTTGTGTTACTATGTGAAGTGCAGATTTTCACAACCCTTGTACACTCGTTGGAGCATATGACCAAGGGTAAGATGTATCGTTCCAATTTTTGTAAAGTTTTAGAATATACAATGACATATCCCTTTTATATCTCCAGGATCTCCAGCCTCGATGGGCAGGTAAGTATCCCTTTTCCCAATTCATTGGAGATTAAAAACTTTCAGAATTAATTCGATTCTCACATCTAAAAAGACATAGAATTCTTACTTCATTGACATTCATGTTTTAAAACATGAGATTGTCTGAACATGAATTACACATGTATGGTGCATCATAAAATCCCTTTGAAGGATAAATCTTGATGAAATGAAATGAATTTTTCCAATAAGAGTCGTTTGAACTGTTCAAAAGGGTATTTTCTCATAAGAGAAGCGAGCCTAATCCAAACACGTCCCATACACACTTGAGAGATGAGGAGATTGGAAATGATAGCGAAACCTTAACCTATGGATATAAGGGTCATTCGCAACGATTACATGGATCGAGATGACAGAGGCATTTATTTCTTCATTCCAAACACTACAGATGCCCATTGAGAACCCCATTGAACGGCGATTTTCATTCTCAACCCTGTCAAGAACCACCCCACATTGGGGCAAATGAAGGTTAGTCCAACAGTATCAGAAAGTAAACGGTTAGAAATTTTCTTGCTCGGACTAACATAAATCTTTGTGTGTTGTTTATATGATAATCCAAGTGTCATAGGATGACGAGAATGATTCATTTCTCTATCCTACACACTGTTATCCTTTGCACAACCAAGTTGAGCCAGCAAATTCATTTCATCAACCTATTGGTGATCATTGCATATTCCAAAGCAAAGGCAACATCACTCTAGGAATGGAAGCGTGCCAAAGTTTAAGTTGCATATCTAGCATGATTGCCGAAAATCCTAGCTCCAAAAGAAAAGAAAAACACGGGATTAAAAAAAGGGGGAAAAGAAAAATCCCTAGACATCAAGAAAAAGCAAAGTGCCTGGTAAAAAGCAAGGCTGATGTCTATTCAAAATATCCCCAGTAAAGTCTAGAGAGACGATGAAAAGACCCTGCAAAGGAGTTAGATCAAGATGACTACTCTCCAAATGTTGTCGTGCTCAAATTGCAAACACACAAACAGACGGTCTCTTAATGTAACAAGAGACGCTTTTAAACATCCTTGTGCGCTCTAAAAGAGGAGTGTACACTTCAAGAAATGGAGATGTTCTTCGAAGGACATGTGGCAAATTTGCAATGATCACCAATGTCAAACCCTTCACAATTTCTGGGCAAAAAATAAGCCTTTTTCGGTCCCCAATCCTTCCAATGTTACAACCCTGAAGTAGTCTTATCTGACTAAGACACTTGGGTTAATGTATAACTTAGCTCAAAGAAGTACGAGCAAGACTATTTCTTTCTCATTTTGCAGGGTTCTTGACTTGTAAACCCGGATCAGATAGTGAAAAATTTCGTTCAACGGCCTTGACTCAAAAGTGAGTCCCCCTTGGAAACCGATATCCAAGCCTAACACTACGGTCCCGTGAAAGACCTCCTGATCGGTCGAAATGTATGCGTTGCGAATGATCCTGAAACCCAGGCACAGGTCGGTAGGAAATTGAGCACTTTCCCTATTAAAGATCATTATCACAGAGCAGTGAGGAGCCTTCTTGGGTGAGAAATACTCCAATGGATGTTTTGAGCAAACGCTTTTTGAAATTTTCAAATTGTTTGATCTAGAGTTTCCGTGCAAGGAATTTATGATCACATCTGTATATGGCAGGAATGTTTTGGATAACCTCCAACAATCAAAATGCACATTTCATGACTAAAACTTAAGTCGTAGAATTTTGTCAGTTAGACAATTATTGTCTTCCCAAAGATTACTAATATCTTCTTGGCGAGGAAAATTTTTTCAGGTCTAAGCTTTCTGCAGGACTTTTGGCCACCCCAAAGACTGGGTGCGTCATCCTTAGGTGAAGCCTTTTAGTAGGCAAATCTTTTCTAAGACCGATCCACAGAATGATCGAGTCTCCGACTAGCCCCGAAGAGCGGGTACGTCATCCTTTGATTCATATCAATTTGGAATCTCATAAATGGTAGAAACCGCCTGAAGGGTCAACTCAATGGTAGAAACCGCCTGAAGGGTCAATCAATGGTAGAAACCGCCTGAAGGGTCAACACAATGGTAGAAACCGCCTGAAGGGTCAATGTATGGTAGAAACCGCCTGAAGGGTCAACCAATGGTAGAAACCGCCTGAAGGGTCAAAACAATGGTAGAAACCGCCTGAAGGGTCAATGTATGGTAGAAACCGCCTGAAGGGTCAACTCAATGGTAGAAACCGCATGAAGGGTCAATGAATGGTAGAAACCGCCTGAAGGGTCAAAGGACTGGTAGAGACCGCCTGAAGGATCAACCCAATGGTCCGATCCACCATACGGATCAAAACCTTGATGAATCCCGAACGCGGGAGGAGTCGTTTTCCCTAATAAGCCTTACATTAGGCAAGCCATTTCTAGTTTAGTCCACCACACGGATCAAAACCCTTGGCAAATTCCCAAATGTGGGATGCGTCTTCCTTAGGTTCCTATCAGTTAGGAATCCCATTATGGTTTGACCTACCATACAGGTCAGAGCTTAACATCCCCAGGACACTCCGATGACAAGTCCTTAGGAATCTACTTGAACCCATCAGACACAGCAAATGCCGCAAGCATTCGGCAGGTAAGGGGCAGGGAAGTCTATTTACTCCTTAACTTTCTTACATCATATCAGGGAATTGAATGAGCACATCTCTTTTTAAGGAAAAGCACACATTGATGGGCATGAAAATTGGATGTCATGATTTCTTTTCTTTTCCCAGTCGAGTTGATCGGAACACAGGTGTCACCTTGTCTTTGAGAGAAACATCTGACGAAATTCCTCTCAAAGAGGGGCAGCTGTTGACACCTGATTTTTGATCAGTCTTTCATAGTTTATTTTTAAAAAATTCATAAAAAATATATAAAAAGTTAAAAAAATTAAAAAATCATCTTTGGTAGCCTTGACCAAGCTAAAGGAACCATTTTTAATAAAAAAAAATAATTTTTCATATTTTTTAATATTTTTTAATATTTTCCAAAAATAGAAAAATACATGAAAAATGAAGAAAAATAGCGTTCGATGTCGTAAAAATATAGAAAAATAGTCAATATTTTTATTTTAATTTCTTTTACATTTTGAACTCATAAATAGTCAAAATTTAAGTTCAATTGCATGTGTTTCTTCACGACGCATAGAGTTGAATTTGGCAAAAAAATGTCATTCGAGTATTTTAATTTGTAAATTTCTACATCTTTTTTAGTCTTGACGTCCAATTAGATCGACCACCATCTACAATAAATGCCCCTTGCTGAATATTTTCGTTTTTGTTTCACATGATTTCATGGTGTAAAACGCCGAGTGGATCCCCAAATATAATCGGGTCGGCATGAGCTCGATAGCTCGTCCAAGACCAAACCAGGGCACGGCGAACCCCATGTGAGTACTCTCGAACTCCTTCGATGCTTCCTAATGCTTTTCTTAGGTTAGATCGTGTGTAGAATGGCTAGGACAGCTAAATCATTCTTGAGCTGTGATTGATAAATAGGACCTTACTAGGAATGCCATGTGATTTATTTGCATATCTAGATTCCTTGAGTTGGGCATTTTATTACTGATTGTGATTGCTAGGATAATCACTCTTATCTACATGAATTTCTAGATTTAGGGTTCATACCTTACTCATCCGCATGAATCTCAGGCTAGAAAATTTAGTCAACTTAGGTACCGAAAGGGCGTCAACTCTGACAGTTGGTGTAACTAAGTCCCCGAAACCATTTCTCTGGTTCTCGCAGAATTGAATAGAAACTCCCAACTATTCGATTGGGTGGTCCAATCATACCCTAAAAAAATGATTGGTGGCGACTCCATGGCATGCACACTTAGCACATGTCACTAGACCACACTGAAAGTCGATCACGCATACCTCCGTTGCGATTTGGGTAATGGGCCTTGGGAGAGGCCCGCGTCCGACCAGACAGGACGGCCCATTAGCCCTCGAGAGCCCGACAACCTCAAGAGGGTCGCGACACACATGACTTTGGATTTTGCGATTATCCTCTCGATCCAAAAAATCCTCAGCAATCACCTTCGTCGAGGGATGACTCATCAGTCTATTTGGCCAACTTTAGACTGTCTGCACTGTCGTGAGCAATTTGTAATGATGTTTTAATATTCTTTATTTTTTTTTCGTTTTCTTTCTTTCTCCAGTCGAACTCCAGATCGACGACCAGCCAAAAGCGAGGGCGAGGCCTGCCCTCGCCTCTGGCCATTCGCAGGTGATCGGCTGGAGTTTTATGGGGAAGAAAAAAAGGAAAAAACTATTGGAAATATGAGGTATTTTGATGGTGAGTGAATGAGAAATTATTTCTCTAATAACACTCTTGAGTTGGAAGTGGGAAGTGACAAAGCACTAGTCCCACATAGGAAAGGAAGGAGGCCTTGAAGTGCTTTATATATGGATACACTCTCTTTGAGTGGTAACTATCATAGCACAAGCACTATGCATCGCGCGCACGCGCAGGGGGGTGCGAATCCCGGACCCCGACGGAGGCCCGACAAGTTGAACTTGGGCTCGAGCGCATGACCTGCGTACGCGAATGCCGGACAGAAAAGTGGGCCTCGCGACAAGCCCATTTTTGCCTTCTGTTTTAACTAGCCGTTATTATTTATTTCCGCAATGCCCCACTTAGCCTATAAATAGGTGGTTTTCCATTCTGTTTGAAAAAAGGAGGAAGTGAGATAGGAAAACACTACAATCTCAAAAGAAAAACTTTTCTCCCTCTTTTCCGATTCTATGCATTTGCATTGTTTTCGATAGTGTTCTCGTGTTGTTCAAGTTCGCCGAAAGCGTTGGGCAACCGTTGTATCCTGGGAGACAGACGTTCACGAAACCTCAAAGCACGTACTGGAGGGGACGAATCTGTTTTAAGGAAACTGTGTCGAACACAGGCCTCGGTATTCTTTTAATCAATTTATTTATATTGTTATATTTCCATTCGGATTTTGTTATCCAGAAGGAGGCTCAGAAGGAGGCTCAGAAGGAGGCTCAGAAGGAAGCTCAGAAGGAAGGGTCAGAAGGAAGGTCAGAAGGAGGCTCAGAAGGAAGGCTCAGAAGGAAACTCAGAATGAGGGTCAGAAGGAACTCCATCTGACGAGTCCAGAAGGAACTCCATCTGACGGGTCCAGAAGGACTGCTTCTGACGGGTCCAGAAGGACTGCATCTGATGGGTTCAGAAGCAGTTGCATCTGACGAATTTCTGCATCTGATGGGTTCAGAAGCAGTTGCATCTGATGAATTTTTTTGCATCTGACGATTTTTGAATACTGCTTCTGAATGATCAAATTTTGTGCTTCTGCCAACTTAATGTTTTCATGTTTGAGGCAGCTTGATCACATTTTTTATTGCGATTCGAAGTTTAAATGATTGCAAGTTAAAGTGGCCAAGAAAAGATATCAAGGTACATGCTTCAACTGTGACAAGATAGATCACAACTTTGTGGATTGCGGATCTTCAAAGAAGAAGATTGGTGAGACTTATGGTGAATGACATAGTCCATGACATGTCTGTTATAAACCTCTCTTTCATTTCATTACTTATGATTTGGTTCTGTCATTGTATAGATTAATATACATATTGTACGTTATTTTTCCAACAAAAACGTGTTTAAATGTTATTAAAAATTGTCACGTTAGCGCCGGCCGGTCAAAGTTGACCGGATGGACTGGATTAGCGCAAATGAAAAATATTTAAGTCTCAATTGGGGAAAAATTTAAGATTGAATAGGTACAATTGTAATAGATTCATGACATTTTTTGGTGATTAATTTTTCCCAGCATGGTCATGTGGATGGATTAAGTTGCCATCCCCATGGTCCCCGCAAATATTTTATAC
Source organism: Rhodomyrtus psidioides (assembly GCA_021437785.1). Lineage (NCBI taxonomy): Eukaryota > Viridiplantae > Streptophyta > Magnoliopsida > Myrtales > Myrtaceae > Rhodomyrtus > Rhodomyrtus psidioides. The sequence goes on from JAILYB010000053.1 coordinate 1,729,476, forward strand.
ACGCTCCACTTTTAACTCAAACCTACCAATATAGCTGTCGGTAGCAACGACCAACAGCTAACAAACTTCATGTGCGTGGATATTGAACAGAGGATGCACATCAGCTTCAATGGCTGTCCAGATGGCGGCTCCGGCGCATCTGTGGATCGCCATCTCCTCGTTCACGATGCTTCGAAATCACGGACTGGGGTCGGAATCTGGTAATGCTAGCTCATTCTGGGCTCCATCAAACGCCTAGGAGTCTCTTTTGTAATGACGCGGTGAATAGAGTCAGTCATACCGATGCAATTGTACAGAATAATTCGATGTTTTTTGCTTTTACATTTATGACTCCGACAGATCCTTGTGGTTCGATCGGCTCGATTTAGAAAAATGAGTTCAGGAGAACACGAATTAGCCCATAGGACCGAGAAGTCGTGAAGCCCGTTTACGTGATTCGTGTGTGGTCAGAATTGCGCCAAGATTCAATTTAAAGGAAGGGAAGACGAAGTGAATTCTCTTCCATCCTCAACCCTCCGCGCATGGCTGCATCCTCAAGTCCAAAGGCTTAACAAGATAAGGTGAAGCACAGAAGAGCAAAGAAGAAAGGATATCTCTTCATGGCGAATCCCAGAAACGGGTAATCTCCCTTTCTTTCTCGAACTTCTACTGTGATTTTTCGATGCATCTCTTGTTTTTTCGCTGCACGCGGGAATCGTTATGCCTTTAAATTTTGCACCTTTTCCTGTTCCCTCTCTAGGAATGAGGTGAAGGTAGAAGAAGTGGCAAATGTGGAGGAGAGGAAGTACTTCCAGAAAGTGCTGGACGACATCGTGGGGCTCAACTCGTGGTTCACGGTGGCCATGTTCGTGGGCCTCTCGATGGCGAACCCCGGCCAGGTCCACAGCCTCGAGGAGGACCGCCCCGAGTGCGACCCCGACGCGAAGCTCCGCAAGCGGCTTATCTTCTACGAGATCTCGTCCTTCAGCTTCTTCATCTTCTCGGGCTTCCTGGGGAAGACCGTGAAGATCGTCCTCTACATCTACGAGAGGAAGCAATACGCGAACCCTCACAGGCAGAGGTTCAGCCTCGTGGCGTTCTACCTGGCGATATACGGGACTGTGACCGGGTGCCTGTTCTTGCTCCTGGCGATGGTTGACGTGGTTCAGATCAAGCTCGGGAAGGTCTCGTGCGGCAGCGACTACACGGTGCGCACGGTGACCGTGCTGGTGGGAGCAGTCGGAGTGGCTCTAATGATTTACTTCTTCACGGTGTCGTATGGCATGCTGTTCACAGAGAGACCAATACGCACAGATAGTCCTCCTAGAGATCCTTAAAGCCATGTTCGAAAACTTTATAAGCATTATACGAAATGTGTACTATCAGAAATGTGTATGCACCGAGTGGTCACGACAATCGCGCGTTTGATATTTCCTCTCAAAATGTGAAGTCCTTTACAGCCGCGCGTGTTAAAAACAAGGTTCAATACAATTGAGAGAGAGGTCTCCAGTTCAGTACAATTCCACCAGGAACATAAACAGGAGTTACATCTCAATATACAGTATATGCACTGCAATATTTTCAGGAAGTGGCTACACACCGTACAAGTCGGTTTGATGTGTAGGGTACAGGTCGGTTTGATGCGTAGGGAAGAGCTTCAAAGTCTTCATCGCTAGGTTCCGGATGTCTTCTCTACTCGATTCGACTGAAATTCTTTGTATTCGATTCACCGCCCCACTGGACATGAAATCCCTCCAATTATCCTCTGCAAGAGCAATGTGACTCCATTAAAGAACAAAAGAAAAGCAAGCATAATCATATCACTTAAGTATTTCTGTCGTATCATCCATGCACCAATACAGAATGTATAGACGAGTAGCTCACTGTTTTGGGCCAAGTGGCACAAAGCGAGCTCAATATGGCGCTTAATTGAAGTAGAAGCGCAGTCGGAGTTTGCAAGCAACCACTCGAGGGCACCATCTTCCATGAGAAGTGAGCGGCCTTTCCGATGTCCTACAGGAAGTCGACTCAGATTTAGAAACGAAAAAAAAAGGCCATCGGTTTACCAAGTGTTATCAAGTCAAATCCTGAAGAGAAGCTGTGACTAACCTTGTATAACCGCTCGGGATTCACATTTGGCGAAATTGGCGATCCCTCTAGCGACCTGTGCTGTGACATCATTAGTCCCTGATCTAACCATTCCCAGAAGTGCTTCCAGGCCTCCATCTTCCTTCAACATCACATGCAATTTTTCTGTTACATGCAAAACTCCGGGCATCAGTCCATTGAATAAACACACTTCATCACAAAGAAAGCAGAAGCAACATCTACTTCCTTTATCATATATCAAACCTGGTTCCCCTCAATTCACGTCTCTCAAACGAGCTTGTATAGGTTAAAGACCAAATGGCTGGGTTTCTCATCACAGGAAGATAAACTAGAGAGGATGAAGAAGCCAGCATTATTGAATTGCAATGACTATGCAGGAGCTTTCAGCAAACCAAATTAGAAACTCTTTGCTAGTTTCTGGCGTATACGTCAAAAATTATTTGATCCAAAAAAGTTTCTCTTTTCTTTTGAAAGAGCCAAGAAATAGCATCAGAGAGTGACTAAGAAAAAAGAAACATGTTTTGGCACGACACTCTCTATCCATGCGGTGTAGTAGTGAATGCATGATTAGGTTATAGCATTGGACTCATGTCAAAGGTAACTTCAGCTCACCATTTCCACATAAATTAGCAATTGCACCAGCTACCATTCTCTGGGTCTGCGGATCGTCTGTTGTAGATGCTACATTTGCAAGTAACCGAGCACCTCCTTTGCTCATTATCAAGCCTTGGTTCAATTCTAACATGGACAAGCACAATACTTGGATTTAGTAAGATAATGAGTCAAGTTAATGAGAGGCCATTAGAACACTACTCCAGTGGGATGAACAACTTAGCGAAAAAGCTTCAAATCTGGAAAGGCTGAACAAACCAGCTCTATGGCTTCAGTTAAAACTACTAACATTATCATGTTCTCCATATTTAACTTTATCTCAGAAGTGATAAAGAAATTCAAGAAAGAAATTTAATAAGTACATATAGTACAATGTAAAGATTATTCACCGATTTCCTCCACTAAGATGGCCATGATTGTCACTGATACTCTCAAAATGCAAAAGCACAGGTCAAAGTATGATGTGCCAGAATGTCTACACGATGGCTTTTAAGCTTCTAGAAAGTATTTTCCTATCTTTTGAATAGTAACTGGCTATAACTAGTGAGAACGTGAGAAGTGAGAACCCTGATACAGCCTAGGATGGAATGGAGATGGGACTTTGATATAGTAAGTCAGAAATTTCTGATTGTTACCCCTTGAATAGTGTTTTGGGAAGCACAGTACAAACTTCCAGTTCTACAGAAAGTTGAAAGTGAATGTTAACATCAGCTATCCTTGCTCTTAAAATCTTCATCGTGTATAAGCTAGTTCTACTTCACTGAGTAAGGAGTTCTCGGAGTTCTTTTAACCAGTTATCTCACAGAAAATCACCAGCAAGTTCAGGAAATCAGGGGAAATTGTACACTGCCTTTTGTTGGTTAGTTTTCGTTGTAAAGAATTTCTTACTGCATAGAGTCAATAACAGTATATCAATATATTGTCTTCTGCGAGCATTTACCAGCAACATTTAAGCGCCATTTCAATCAAAGACTCTGCATAAGACTCAATACATCAACATCAACATCAACATCAACAACACATTTATCTCAAACTAGTTGGGGTCGACGTCTGCATAAGACTCAATACTTCTTTAAAAAAAAAAAGGGACTCAATTAGCAACATGTTAAGTAGAAGCCTCAATGTTAAGATAAAGATATGTGAAGGACTTGAACTACCGTTCATTGCCAAATTGGCAATGGCACCAGAGGCCACTCTAAGCACAGTTGCATTTCTTGATGATTGCAACAACATAAGCAGTGCATGCAATCCTCCTTCTTCCACAATTTTTTCCTGATGAATGTCTGGAAGTACAAATAACATTGAAGACAGAGCATCAAATCAGGTACATCACCAAGCATGCTAGATGGTCTGGCAGATTAGATAAAAAAAAATTATTTACTCCCAGTTTGGGATACAATAGTGATGGATGCAATTCTTGGGAATTTCTAAGAATATAGGTTAGACTCCTTTCACTCATAACCAAATTCACATGCTCTGGACTCCTAGACTCACCACCATGTCAGTTTAGTGGACATGAAGACTTACAGGAAGGACAGAGACCTGGGCATGCGGTTGAAAATCACATAAGAAAAGGATAATTCTCAAGAAATACCAACGAGAAAAGACAAAACCAACTGACAAGGGAACCCAGCAAATTTTATTTATAGATCTAGAAATATGAGGAGTTTCTTGTAGTGAGCATAACTTAAACTATAAAATCACTTAGAGACCATGAAACGAATCATGCAGTGATCCAGAATTTTGACAAGGAAAGAAATCTTGTCACAAAGGTTGTGTTATGCAGATAGTAATACGATTAGTTAAACCATCGATAATCCCCATGTTCGCAACTCCATGTTGATAAAGTTTTTAGTCAGTTTACCTCCTAAATGTTGTCATCCTGTATATAACTTTTCCGGAAGATTTAGCCTCTGCTTACTATTTACATTTATCATATAGTTCTTGTTCAAGAACCCTAGGCCACTAATTAAGTAAAACTGAAAATAACACTTTCCACGCAATTTAATAAAGTCACTTCACATTGTAAAATTTAAGTTTCCAAAGCACATTTACTAAAACTTAACAATTGTCTCAATGCCGCTCTTTAATGATGTAATCATATGTTAATAGAATATGTAATCCGATTCAACAAAAGAAAAAGAAAAATGACAACCTAAGTAAATCATCATGTACCTAGCAAATATAAATATCCTCATGTAGCAAATCTCCCAAGTATTTACTTAAAATAGGATAGACAGCTTCCAAATTTTCAACAGCTTCCAAATTTTCACATTCTTTTAAACATTTAACTTAAAAAGTCATTAAGATAGACAAATCCCACGCATCATATTGTTAGACCACTTACTTTGCTTTACTTTCTTTCTCGACTTACCAGTTACCACTCAACCACAGCACAATCTTCGTATTCACTTAGGAAAATCAACCAAAAGAAGAATGTTTCAGTCATTATAATGCTTTTTTTTTTCATTGTCATTACAAGCCCTATTGAGAAAATCAAATGTTGCCAATCTTCAAAAAGAACATGAGAAAGCCGAAGTGATGGCGCCACTAGTGTTAGACAGGTAGGACTGACTCATGCAGTCACTGAAATTTAGAAACTATCGGCCATAGTTTAGATACCTTCAGCAGCAAGATTAGCCACCACTTTTACGGCATGAATTTGGACATCAGTATCTTCAGATGCTAACAATGCTAGTATTTTTGGCAGACCAACTTCATCAAAGAAACAAAATTGTAAGTTGCGATGAGCTTTGAGATTAACAGCAAATGAGGTATAAGCTGTGAGCTATATTGGGATCTATCTTGCCTTCATCGCATATTTTCGCAATCGTGGTCCTCTGACTTGATTGTGTCTCCTTCAATGGCTTAGAACCATTTGGTGTAGACCCTTTACCAACATTTTCTTTGATGTCTAGTTGCTTCTCCTGTACAAGGGTTGTCCATATCACTCCAGAACCGAAAGAGTGTACTTTCTCTATGAATTCCAACTCAACTTACCTTTTGATCTTTCTCGTTATCAGCTACAAGCTTCTTTACCTTAATTAGCTCATCTTCAATATTCTTCCTGTGATTTTCTTCCTGTAGAAGTCTTTCCCTCATCGTATGAAGGTCTTCCGTTAACTTTGCCTTTAATTGCAATAAGCATGTAACAAATCATTTTTAGTCTTTAACTCCACTGGGAATTATCTTACATGTGATTCTTTGATCAGTCATGGATTGCACCAAATACTTGGATAGGGCAGATTTATTTGGAAATTTGTCCACCGTACCTTCTCATGTAAAAGAGCTTCGTATTCCAATTTTATTAATTGAAGTTCAGCTGCACCTTCCTCGTGAAGCTTGTGCATTTTTTCTAACTTCAAGTTGAGTTCGTTGATCTCTCTTTGCCCCTAAACATGGAAAATAACAACAGAGCAATAATGAAAATGGTCAATGAGAGATTAAAAAGTTCCCCCATGAATTTACAGGACTTATACATCAGCAACACCATCTACAAGAGAACCACATTTTTATTTAAATATCAAACTAAGAACCATTATGCATATCTGGTGATGAAGTAAGAGTAGGCTAATGAAAAACGCAACTATACAACTTCACAGAGATATCCCAGTTCAACTATTAACTGACCTATTAAATAAAGTTGAAAACTACATATTTTTCCAGGTAGTTGTCAATACTCAAGTGAAAAATCATCTCTCATCAGCTTCCCTCATGGTTCAGGCATGACCGAATACTTGAAGATGCCAATATGGAGGAAGCAACAGAATATTTATGACTGAAGAAATGCTATTGAGTTCCCTTCAGGAACTGGTTAAGCTACATATAAGATGCCTTCAACATAATAAAAAGATCTACTGTCCATGTTTTAACGCCCTGCTAGGTGCCAAATTACTATCCTGTATGCTTTTTAATATTTTTCAATAACTTGAAAACATAAATCTTATAGAGAGGGAGAGAGAGAGAGAGAATCTTATAACGATACACCATGTACTATTTAACAAAACCTTAGAACATTGTATCTTTAGAATTTTAATTTACTGGAGCATGTAATCTGCAGAGCTTTTGTATTTTGGACATCCCAAGGCAAATTACTAACTGGGGGGCATTAACTCAAAATTGCATTAAGTGCTTATAATTAAAGGAGTGCTCCTCTGATATCCACTAGAAAAGGCTAGTCAAGAAGTAAACCTGCATGGAGCTCTGATAATCACTTAGAAGCTTCTTCACCAAATCGAATTGCTCTTCAGCAGCTTCAAAACGGCCATGTTCGTCCTCTAATTGCTTCATTAGGTCAGCAACTTTCTTCTCATACATCTGAGTAGTTCCATCAAGTGTCTTCTGATAAGAACAACGTTCCATCTCATGTTGCTAACATTGGGGGAAAAAACCACGTTTAGAAGGTTGCAAAAGTCACACATAAATTAAAATAATAAAAAAGACTATCCCAAAAAGGCATAGCAAATTGGCAACTTTACCGATATTAGTTTCTGAACAACTTGATGTGAAGTTATAGTATACGTTCTAGCATCATAAGGGAGATCCTAATATCTCATTTCATCTTGCTGCTTCTATGCATTCTAAAAACCATGACAGAGCATGCCTAATCAAAGATACTGCAAATAATGTGTTTTTCCTCACCAACCTGAATTGTGATCTGATGATCACCGAAAAGCTCCTTCGTACGATCTAATTGTTCCTCAACATGTATGGCACGGGAACGGTCTTCTTCTGATTGCCTAATCAACTCTGTTATTTTCTTCTCATACATCTGTGTGGTATCTGCTAGGACACTTTGATAGGTACATGCTTCTAGACGCTGCTGCTCCTAAGAGCCACAAAGAATTTCTTTAGAGTAACTGGCTGAAGTACAGTAAGAAGCATGTAACCCTTTTATGTTCGATACCAAGTCCAAGGATGTCTAATATACGATGTACATGCATGTAAAATGGGGGAGAGACAGCTGTAAAGCTTCCTTCTGGACCTCCAATTGTTTAAGTTACTGCTGCAAAACGGGAGAGATAACTGCCAAGCTTCTTTCTGGACCTCCATTTGGTCTAAGTTACTGATGGTCTGGCCAAGCCACACAATGGTCTAGCAAGATAACCCGAGACAAAAGTAACAAAACAAGGTACTTCATTGGTTGGTCTCCGTATTTTATGGGAGAGTTAATGGTTACGGATTGACTGTAGTTTTGGTGATTTATCTGCATGACTTTGTATATTTTTATAAAATTGAGAAATGGAAACATTCTTAAATTCCATGTCAGGGTTTGCTCTTCTTTTCATGTTATATCCTTTTCTTACCCACACTTACCTAAACATTAGAACACTAACCCTTGAAAGAATGGGTATCAAGATGAGGAATTAGCATTGTAACCACGTTCTTCCCTTTTGATCTTAGCAACCGAAACCATTACCTATGGAAGTATTACAACCTACAAGGCATTCCATGCAAAGAAAGAGACTAGGTCGCTGATTCTCAATATACAGATTATCACTACAAAATTAGAGTGATTACAAGGGTTAATTTTCAAGACCCAGATCAGAAAAACAGTCGGAGATAATTGCCATTACCAAATGTGACTTGGTTTCAATGCGATAAAAAAATTAAGAAATTGTGGCTTTCAAAAGTCAAACTAGTTGACCATTTTCACCATATGATTTTACTGCAGGTTACATAAGAAAAAAAATTAATTGCATTAACACCAATTTTGCAGTGAAATCACACTAACTTCTCAAAGCATAATGCCAATCGATTTAGAAAAGCTGACAGCAAGTCCCTATGCTGCCCCATTGTCCCCAGTTTTATTAAAGAGAACTATCATGACATGAAATGTTGAGCAAGAAGGCGCCAACAACATAATAAGGAAAGAGGAAATGTCTTAGAGAAGCAAAGCATTTAAATGAAGGAGGTACCTGGGTGTAATTTATATGTGTTTGGAGCTCTGAAATCTTGTTATGCATCAGACCGTTCTGATCTTTCTGGCGGTTTAATTCATTTAAAATGTCATTCATCTCTGACTCCAGACGATCATTTTCCTTTTCTAAGAACTGGAAGAAGACAGAGAAGCATCACTGAAGGGACATTTGAAGAAAATATAAGAAAACTGTATTCTATTTTTCCAAACAAACTGCACGCGAAGATAGGAAACTAATCTGTACCAGCAATTAAGAGGTGTCATTATATAAAATGAAGCTGTAACACTAGCAATAGAGTCAACTACCTCGGACCTTTTCATTAGACTTTCTGCCCCAGAAAAAGAGTCTTCACACTCCTTTAGCTGTCTCTCCAATTTGCCCTTATCATTCTCTCTCAACTTTTCCAGCCTCTCAACTTCTGCTGTAAGGTGGTCTACCTGACTCTCCAACTTACGGCATAAACTTTCATAATCAAATTCTTCTCTGAGTTTCGTCATATTGACAATTTTCATTGCCTGCAAAAGCAACTCATAATCAAGCTTCCACGTCATTTTATCAAAAAGATTGGCAGATGATGCACGTATACACACATACAAATCCACGTGCATTAACACAGAGACATACGTGCAGTTATGAATGTAAGTCGGCGCACATCTACTCAATGCCTGTGTGCATGAAGGAGCCCACATGCTCACACACACACACAAAAAGGATATCCATGTACTTCTGTTATTCTCGTGTATTCTTTCGTTCCCTCTTTTCTTCAGCACTTTCCAGTCTCAGCTTGACTTTCCAGAGAAGTATTCCTTAGCACATCTTTCACAACCATCAGAGGACCATTCTTATCATTTTATGTAAGTTACTTGTAGTTATGTTGCTTTACAGCTGCCGTCATTATCTTCTCAACAAAGGTAAAAACCACAAGAAGCATTCTCAGAAACCAGCTCTGTATGGCAGATAAAAGCAGTTAGACCATGATCATTATCTTCTTAGATGTATGCTGAGTGCAACTGAAAATTAATATAGCGAAAAACTTCTCATCTGAAATGAAACCAGTTCACAGATAGAAAAAGAAATCCCAGAACTTTAAGTAATGAGCGATGTTCTCCGCCGAATAGAGGAACTTATTGCCATACAGGTGTGTTGATGAACTCAATATCAGAAGTAATATCAGAATTCAACTTCAGAATCTATAGATTGTTGACAACCGCTGTGTATTGCAAAATGATTTGCAGGATTTTGCATAATGAACTCTTACGTACTCACCCGCTGCCCAAACATTATCGTGCCAGTGGTCTCAGCATAATGTCGTGCAGATGGCCCAATCGTTATGATAAGCGAGGTCCTTGCTGAACCTATCACATAAAAACTAATGACAAGCTGAGGAAGAAGGTTTGCAGAGATATGTTTTAAGTATTAACTTCTTAACTGAATCATTCATCTAGGATGGTTATAACACACTCAAATCTTGAAAGAATACAAGAACACTACAAAAGAACGATGGCATGTAATCGGATGAAGCTTTTATTTGGCACATGCAAAACCACCAAGAAGCTGTTGTTACATTCACAACCAGTGATGTGTAGATATACGCAGAAAATATGTACGTACATATGTACTATCACCAACAGTCTTGCAATAAGTCTGGCAGTAAATGCATATTTAAAATTTGAAGATTTAAGTAAGACAATGCACTAAAATTAAATGATTTAAGATCTTAATTTAGTAACTAGACGGTCAGTGTCAAAAACAAAGTCTTCAAAGTTCTTTACATTCTCTAGAAATCTGATATTAAGTTAAGAATGGACAACTGAAAGTCGTATTCATGCACCTCCAAATGAATCACGAAGCAATCTTGTCAGCTTAGAGTCCCTGAAAGGTATATGTGCACAGTTCTCAGCCAAAGCATTTATGCATTTGCCGAGGGAAGTGAGAGAAAGATTAATAAACCTAGCCTCTTCAAGCAAGTGGCCCTCACTGCCTGCATCAATAACAACAATAAACCCCATAAAGTAGCACTCTCAGGTTGCCAAAATTCCTAAGGAGAATAAGAAGTAGGAAAAAGTGTAGAACTTGCTACACTAGACCTCCCATGGAAACTTCAGGAAACAACTCTATAACTATGAATAGAAAACTTGTGGAGTATCAAATGTGAGTGTCACCAAAGGATCAGGAAATAATGGCTTCCAAGAATATATTAAAGGATAGTCACAAACCAGATTTATCTAGTCTTTCTGATCCAGCAAGATCCACAATTAGCAATTTGCCTTTGCGAACTATAGGAATGGAGTTGCTACGAGGTAAATCAGTCTCATCCCTGTCCTGGAGATTGATCTCCTCTTTGTCTTGACCATCAGCGTATCTTCGAACCTTGACCTAGGATTAAGAATCATTCCTTCAATATTAACATCAAGTCAATCAAAAGAACAAAAAGGTCCTCTAGAAATTAAGGTCTATAAACCTATATAAAAAAAAATGCCCACCATGAGTATCGCATGACTGCGTGAAGATTCAGTATTTAGCTTTGTATTAGCTGCATGACGATTTGCCTCACCAATTTGCAACAACTCTTGAAAATGATCAACGCCATGAACATTAACTACTGTGGCTCCAGGCAGTGACAAATCCCCAGTTTTGGGGTCCTCAGTAATGGGAATGTTGATCTTTTCAGGGGAGAGCAAATCTTGTATGGATTCCATATATAACTGAGAAGCAACAAAAAAATAATAAAAAAATCAGTGAAGGAAATTTACAATTAAAACCTTTATGTCTATTTGCTTATGAATAAGCCCTGACCAAGTATTGTGTAACAAACCAGAGAAGCATTCAGAAAGACGAGAAACAGACAGAAGATATTTGTGTATCATATATTGGGTTACAGGACCTTATTTTCAGTACAAAGCATATAGCTGTGGCTGGCATTTAAAGCAGTTCAATCACGAGTTAGTGCCTTAAATAATTACAAGAAATAGAGTTCAAAGACACAATCCTCACAAGGCTTATCCTAGTCAACCAAGAGTAGAACAGTTATTTGATTAAAGAGACTAAGACCTTCTAAAGTCTGACTAGCTTATATACTTAAATAAGATGGCACATTGCTGATGAGTCAGTTTTTCTTGCTAGGCAGTAAGCTCTGTTCTAGCTGGTAAAGACATGACATGGTTAATGCATCAAATGGCAACTTAATTACCTGCAGATAGGATACTTCGACGCTATCAGAAGCGTGAGAAATATTAGAAATGATGTCCTCTAAAGCTCTGACCATTATACCACGCTCTGATGCATCATCTTTGCCTAGTTGCCCAACTGTGTATGTCTTGCCAGTGCCAGTTTGACCATAAGCCATGATAGTCCCATTGTAGCCACTCAATACACTCTGCAGGAAAAGCAAAAATCACTGAGAGATCTACCCAAAGAGAGAGAGAGAGAGAGAGAGATTCCGATAGCACACCTAGACCACTATTTAGTACAAAAAATCCCAACTTCTAAGTGCAGTCTTGTTATCCAAAATTTCGAAATCTGATAGTCAATTTTTCAAATGGCATAATAATCCAGCGTGGAAAGTGTAAGAGTATCTTAGATTTAATTCAAACTTAGTAAGTGACACCTGGTTATATACTTGTACTGGTTCTGCTCTAGCGATAAATCTATTGTCATCAGTCTGCCTTTTATGAAGCATAGGGTCCAAAGTCTTTTTATTCTGTGGGTCTTTCTTGAAGATGATTCCAAAGGATTGGGGGTTCATGTTATTGGCAAGTTAATTATCTAAGTCCATCACTCTTTTTTTTTGGGTAAGGACTAAGCCCATCACTCTTTTTCCTCTGTAAACAGAGAGAATTACTGTCGACCCCTCACCTGTAGATTACATGGTATAAATATATTAGGTTGGATGTGCATATGATGAAACCATTGTTGGAGACTCAAAGAGTAGGTATTAGAGCATGATTCGATGGCCATATTATAACTTCGTCAGTTGGAAATTCTGAGATAAAACCCCTCCACCAAAATGCTCTACACTGATGTTACAAATGAAACAACACATAAAGTTCTCCCATAGTAGAATTTCTGTGGCAGAAGGCTAGTGCCCTGTACACACTTTCAATTTGCATATACATACCAGCGAAGATGCTCATATACTTGAATTACGTACCTCAACAACAGGTTTTGCTACCACTTCATAAACACGTCTTTGGGAGGCAGTATCCGTGAAGACTTCATCGAATCTATATGATTCAGAATTCCAACTATTTTTTCTCAACTTTAACCTCTTCAACTACAAGAAAGGACAAAAATTTAACTTAGCTCAAAGGCTGTATTGATGTTCCTTGCAAAACATGTTCATGTAGTAAGAGTGCAATATAGATATTCAGTGGCAACTCAGAAACGCCGTATCTGGGTTTTTAATAGAGATAACCAACCTCAGGCTGCTGTTCGACACAATCAGCATAGTCAGCATCCAAGAGTAGATCCTCTGAGTTTCTTGGTCTAAGTCTGACAGCGACTCTAACCCTGCCTGGATCTGTAAATTTCAACAAGCTTCAACTCAACAACTTGAAAAGCTAAAGGCAGCAGACGAAATGCATCAATTTCTCTCAACTGCAGGAGAACTGCCATGAAATTGTCCTTCAAGCTTCATAATCAAATTGAAACAAAATCCAACTTATTGATAATATGTGCGCGGACTAGTTGTTGTTGTTGTTGATTTTTTTTTTTTTTTTCAGAGTGCGCGGGCTAGTTGAAATGCAAATGTTTGGTGACATTGATATTACTAGCAGCAACTTCATGGTCAAAGTAAGGCAAAGAAATTTAGTGGGAGGGAATACGGGGCGGCTAAGGGATCTGTACCTTGCATCGGTTCCCTAAATCATTAAAAACCGATGTTTCAAGCATCACAAACCATTTGTTGCACAAAGTTCTTAATTAATTGATTATTTCCATAACACCTGAATAATCACTTAATCATGGAAATTATGATTAAAAAAAGTGAGCTTTAATCAGCAAATCATTTTGCAGTCGAGAAATTCCTGAACGTACAAAATATAAAGGTCCTTTCAAAGTTAGATTTAACCATTGGAAACAACTTCATGGCTGATAAATATGTGATGGTACCCTAAAGAAGTAAAGTCAATAGACAACATGACTGAATGTGTATGCACTCTTTTTGAAGTTGAGTGTAAGCAGCAGCTCTAAATAGCCGTGAAACCAATCAAGTTGTCAGCTTTATTCTTTTCATGTCTCAACTACAGTCACATAGTAGCGCAGGACCATCATCGCAGCATCCACGGTCATGTGTGTTATACCACGACAAACATATCTACTATACTTTCTACTGCGAAAACGAAATTTCAACTTCAACTACGATTCGAAGTTGACCCAGACACGAACTCGAGCCACGAAACACTTGATCGAGTCGAGCTCAGTCAAAACTCAGTTCCAACCGAGTCAGAGCACCGACCCATCCCATCCAAGTCAAGCCAAAAGCCAAAATGCATCAGAGAGAGAGAGAAAGAGAGAGAGAGAGAGAGAGAGAGAGAGAGAGAGAGAGGAAAATCGACCTTCGTCGGCGCTGGCATTGGAGTGTGCTCGGGAGGTAGGGGTGACGGAGCGTCTGGAGCCCGGAGGTTTGGGGCGATTGTTCTGTCCCTGGCTCGCGTTGCCGTTACTTCTCGCCGTCGACGAAGAAGCAGCAGCAGAAGACGAGCCATGAGAGCTGTTGCTCGCTCTCTGACTGTGGTGGGGTGCTCTCGGACCAAAGCTCGTAGCCATCGCTTTCGCAATCGCGAGACGCCCTCCCTCCCTTCAGGGCACGCTCATCTCGCGGAGAGCAAAATGAAGACGGAGAATGCGGACTCCAAGGACGAAGACTCGGTCAGTGCGCCACAGCCTCGTCGAAGTTCTTCAACGATTTGAACCGGTCGCAGAGATTGAGGCCGGCACGACGAGAGAGAGAGATTGTTACTGTGTGTGGAGGGCGGCAGGATTTTGTATGGAGTTTAGCGACGACGATCGATCATGGCGTTACGCGAATTCATTTATTGATTTTTGAAAATTCGAAAAGGCACTACTGTTTTAGCGACAGACAACGAGGTACGGTCGTGCCTGCGGGTACGTCATGGGTCCCACAAATCAGAAGCGATGTTTCTTTCACGCGGTAAGGCCGGGGTGCACGGAAGAGAAGCTTTTGAGGCAGATGCCCATCACTAAGGTGCGCACGATAACATTTCCCGAAATAGATTTCTGTTTTAAAAGTGAATTTACAATGGGGTGATCGATATTTTCTCTAAAAATAGAAATTTTCAAAAAAAGATCGAAGTGCCTTCATTTTTTTTTAAATAAAGATCTGAAACTAACATTATTTCAAAAAAAAAAGGCCTGAAGTGCCATCATTATTCAAATAAGAACCTAGAGTGGGTATTATTTCAAATAAAGACCTAAAATAATCATATAATCTCAAAAAAGGGCTTCAACTCACCAGTTGATAATGGCATTTTTCGTAATTTGATCCTTTTTATTTTTATTTGTTTTTTCCTTGTTTTTGTTTTCAAAAATTTAAAAAAACACAAAGTAAAAAAAAAATAGAAACCCAGGTAGGATCGCCTTCCCGCTTGTGGTCGTTGACCCAACGAACACCGGTGGGGCAGCAGCAATGGCCATCGGGGTATTTGGTTGGCCGGCTCGACCGGTGAAGTCATGTCCTTATCTGAATGGCCATGACTTCTTCATGCTCTTATTTGAGACAATGAGAACACTTCATGTCATTCTTTGAAATAATATCAACTTCAGACCTTATTTGAGAAATTAAGAACACTTAGGGCCCTCATTCAAATTTTTCCCTCTAAGAATGTGAAAATAATAAGGGAGCTGGTCCAAAACCCACTATGCAACGTATCCCATTTTCGAGTATGACATCGGGCACTCGGGGGAGAGTGGGGATCACATGCCTTAAAGGTAGGTGACTTACCTCCATCCCCACCCTCCATAATCCTTTCCCCCCTATAAAAAGGGGGAATGGAGGGTGGGGATCCCCTGCCTTAGTACAATTAAGGCAGGGGATCTAAATCCCTCGGGTGAAGTCTTACGCAACGTTTGAGTGCTTATGTCAAGAGGAGGCATAACTAATTTTGACCTCAGACATACTTTGAAAAAGATATCAAAAAATTCTAAACATATTATATTGATACTAATTCGGTCTTAAATTTTTAATGATACCAACTAAACATTTTCGTATTAGTATCAATTTAGTCTATCAGGTTAATTTAGTACGTAGTACGTGGCACGGCTGGTGCGTTGATGTAGATGTGTTTTTTAAATTTTTTTATTTCAATTTTTTGCAATATGTTAATAGCTGTTCACCTTAGATGTAATCATCTTGGAGATTCCAAAGAAGGAAATTACATCTATGGATAAAAGAAGTCGGCGACTTAATAATACTGACTATACCAAATTAAAACATACAAATTTGTTTATTGCACTCCATGAGTAGGACATTTGAAAGTCAAACATATTTCCTAATGGCATGGCTATATCCAGATTGATCATCGTAGTATCTTGACCACAGCATTACGCCTCCATACTCAGGATATCGTTGAACGCTCGGAAGAACTTCCGACAGAAGATCGCTGACGGTAACGAAGCCGCTGCCGGCTGCATGAGGGGACGCCGGCAGTCCCAAGAAGATTTGCTTTGCAGGAATGGTGATCCACTGCTTCCAAACATCTTCAAGGTTGTTGATGGCGGAGGAATTGTATTGGCATGGAGGGTTGTTGTAGAACTGGACCCAGACATAGTCGAACAACCCGGTCTCGAGAGCGCCTCCGAGCCAAGCATCAGGGTAAGGGCACTGAGGAGCTGCGGTCAGACAGACCTTGCTACCTCTTTCACCATATTCGGATAGGTAGCTCGCGAGATCGTCGAAGTGCGCATTGGACCCTCCTTCGATATCAAAGTCCACGCCGTCCAGGACGGCGTCGCCGAGAGGGCGAAGCGATGAATGGCCCCCCAAGAAGTTGTTCCAGAGGTAAGCCGCAATTTCCGCGGCATCTTGCTTGGAGGTCATTGGGGGACTCCCTTTGTCTCCCCGGAGAGAAATCATCACCTTTATGCCCCTGGCTTGGCAGGACTTGATATCGGAGCTCAAACCCACGCAACCGTTGACGGTCGGATTGCAGTGACCTGCGAGATTGATCATGGGCGGCTGGCCATCGCCGAAAGTCGGGAGAAAAGCTATGTTGACAAAGTTGTAGTTGCCGGTGGCGCAAGTCTCTTCCAAGGTACCTTCGTTTCCATTCTGGCCCCAGTATATCGCAATTCGTCCGGCATTACTGCCAACAACTGACATAAGAATGCATGAGCAGAGAATTGCTAAATCTACTGCAGATTTCCCCTTCATCTTGCTCCAAACCCAGATGCTTTAATGTGTAGTTTCTTCACTTGACACAATCTTTGAGCTGTTTCCAGTTTGTTTGTTCAAGGAATTGAGGACATTAGGGTATTATATCCCAAAACGACCAACGCTTTGTGCTCTCACATTAGATTACGTACCTTATCATGCAATTAAGTCCCATAATCTATTTCACTGCAATGGTTTTGGATTCACGTAGATGCTTCAGTTTATATAAGTGGAGGAAAAAAAAAGGGAAGATGATGAACTTCTTGCACTCACCATCTATCTCCTTTCTAGTTTAGTAGTCCTCTTCCTTTGGTGGTTGTCTCCTACGTTGATGTCTTGCTGTTTGTCTGCATGTAGAACTTGTTTTGCATTGTTGGATCGTTCCATTCACTTTTGCATTGCCAATGGAACAAGTGAAATGAATTTCTTATGGGCAGTTTTAAATTTGTGTTCTTGTTTCGCAGGTGAGGCAAGATATGTATAACTTCTTTCTTGTTTCGAAGGTGAGGAAAGATGGGAATCATCTTGTCATAAAAGGAAAACCATAATAACTTCTATGCTTGGACCTGATTTTTTTTTTTCATATTACTAGGGTGTTCAGGACTCTTTGAGATGTTGAGAAAATTCTTATGATATTTTGAAAATGACAAAATAATCAAAGGTTATTAATGTGTTTATTAATTGAGTAGAACCAGTGCACAAACCATTATGCAGATGGTGTCTTAACAAAACGCTTAAAGGTTATGAGTTTCTATCAAAGGTGAGCAAAGAATTGGGCGTAGGGTGGCTTACAAGCTAGAGGTACTTAAGTAAAAGATGAATAAGCCTAGAATAGGGAGATCGCTAAAGCTTGGAAGTAGCATAAATAGATGAAAAAAGTGGCAGAGCCCCACATCTTGCCGTATGCTTGGAAGGTGCAAAAGATAGAATCTAAAATGAAGTTGATGTACTTTGCCTATATCAAATGTATATGAGGATGAACTGAAACACTGACACTAGACGGACCTTTATGGAGATAAAAGTCATGATGAATGGGAAGTTAGGGAGAATTACAAAAAAAAAAAAAAAAATCATAGTCATATTACAATTGTGTCAATTCAGTCCATTTGGCTAACCGGTGCTAATGTGACAATTTTTAAAAAACATTTTACTATTTCTCAAATTTAGTTTTTAAATAATTTTTCTATTTTTTTTTTTGCTGTTGGTCGAGGCCCTACGAGCCCTTGCCAACTGCTGGTCGGTCGCAACCCTTCCCCAAGGCCTATGCCCGGCAGCCTCTAAATCGACCCAACAAAAAAAAGAAAAAAAGAAAAGAAAGATATTACTGAAAAATAAGTAAGAAAATTAAAAATACTAAAATATTATTGCAAATTGGCCATGTTAGTGTCAACAACCAAATAGGCTGAATTGTTACAACTGCAAAAATTTTAGGACTAAATTAGAAAAACAAAAAAAGTTAGCACTGAACTAGCACAATTGCAATAGATTTAAGACTTTTTTAGTAATTTTTCGATGAACAGTTATATAGTCTTGATCACTAAGATACTGAGGAAGGCCGATGAGAAGAATCTGGATATAAGAGAAGAATATGGCGAAAGACTAATTTAAGTACAAGATTAGCTAAAGTCTGATATCATACTCAAATTACCTACTTACATGTGATACTGTAGTGTCAGCAAACATCATGAGAATCCTGTTCATCCCGGCCTTATGATAGTCATCATGTCTTATATATTCCCAATAATTACAATAAACACATAGATCTATGTTTTTGGAGGTGACTCGAGAGCATATGAGGAGCACACTAAAAGTGTCATAAGTTGTGTACGACGCTTACTTTAATATCAAAACTTTCAAAATGATCACTTTAAATGCCAAAATCGGAGAAAAACGATCACTTAAGTGCTAAATGAAATATGTGGCTTTTATATGTAAATTTATTATTTGACGTGGCATAACTTCTACGTAGATTTTTATGATAAAAAATTATTAAAAATAATAAATCAAATAAAATTTAGCTGAAATCTTAAAAAAAAAAAAAGCTGTGGGGTTTCGTTCAAGCGGGTGGGGGTTGGCGGGTGAGGGTTGCTGGCCACTGGCCAGGGCTCGGCGACATTGCTACCTAAACAAAACTCTCCACCCCTTTGAAAAAAAAATCAGCTTATTTTTCTTAATTTCAATTTATTTTTATTAATTTTTTAGTTAATTTTTAAATTTAAGATTATGTGGAAGTCCACGTAGGATTTCCGGCGAGCCACTTCAGCTCAGAAGTGAGTGTTTTTTTGAAAAAATTGACACTCAAGTAATCGTTTTGAAAGGTTTGACACTAAAGTGATCAACGTATATAACTTTATGGCACTTAGAGTGTACTTTACCTAGAAGATATGGTAACACGAATTCTAGAGTAGAACGAGAAGGACAAGTATGCTAATCCCTTGCTGTTGGACATGAATTTGGTTGAATGGGAGACATTAAGTGTTCTCTAACTATAAATTAGCCGAATCGGCTAATTAATACTTCCAAATAAAACATCCAATTTAATAGGTAAAAAGGGGAAAAGACTTAGGGGTGCGCATGAAATCACTTCTGGCCCAAGAATGACTTCTGATAAGGAAGTTGATTTTTCAGCTTTTGCTTTGGAGTAGAAGTTGAATTTTCAACTTTTGTTTCAGAAGTTGATTTCTGATAGAGAAATGCGTTTGATAACAATTAAAAAAGACAATGTAAGCGGCCACCCCCCGCGAGAATGACTTCTCAAGGGGAGAAGTAAACATTTTTTACTTCTCCAAGTTAACCAAAAATCTTGCCAGAAGTCACTTTTTTTACCAAACGAATTTCTACTTCGGCAGTGTTTTTATCAAACGAATTTCCCTGCCAGATCGACTTCTGGCCATGTTCGTGGGAAATTGAGAAATTGGCAAGATTTCATGCGCTACCGGAGGAAAAACACAATGTGAGATCGGAAGTGACAACCTTGTACTTGTGTGGCTACTTATTTCGGCCTTGTATAAGCATAGCATTCATATCTAAATATTATTCATAGGCAAAAATGATTATGTCAATACCTCTTATGCTGCTTCTAAAAGTCTTAGAACTTGTCTCAATTTCGCATTTTAGTCCTAAATTTTCATTTATTTCATTTGATTCTTAAAACTTGCAACAACAAAAAAAATCATAATTAGTCCTTAAAAAAAAAAATCATAATTAGGCATATCTAGTTAAGTTAGTTTTCTCTGGATAAAAGTACGTTTTTTTTAATACCACTAAAAATCCCAAATTGGTATACTTGTGATAAATTTATTTTAAACTATTTTTTTAATCACTAAAAATCCTAAATTGGTACACCTTTGATAAATTTGCCCAAACTGTTACAACTGTGATAAATTTATCCTCCGTTAGTTTTTGTTAAATTTTATCATCAAATTGCTGGATTAGTGACACGTGGTAGTTGCCAGATGTACACGTTTGAGGGACTTGCCCTCTATTTGTCACAGATATATAAATTTGAGATTTTTGGTTTCAGTAATCCAATTTAATGAAAACTAACGAAGAGTAAATTTGTCATATGTGTACCAGTTTGAGGTTTTTGATAGTTAAATTAATTATTTTATGATAAATTTATTGCAAATATACTAGTTTGAGGTTTTTAATAGTAGAAAAAGATAATTTAAGGTAAATTTATCATAGGTGTACCAGCTTGGGAATTTTTGTGGTAAAAAAATTAGTTTGAAGTAAATTTGTCACATGTGTATCAATTTGAGATTTTTCGTGGTATTAACATTTTTTTTAAGTTTCAAATCAAATTTTCCATCCTACATGATCGTCGCTATGGTAACTCTCGCGAACTTAGGTCACTATATGTGGCAACACTGATTCCATATAAGCATAAAGTAATATAAAACAAATTCAAGTTAGCTGAACTAATTAAGATTGCGATATCAATGAATCAAAAGCGGGAAGAATTACTTTCCATTCAATTCGTTAAAATTGAATGATTTGGAGATCATTTTTTTTTAAGAATAGCTTGTATTTCTTGAAATAATTAATTAATAAAAAATATGTTTGCTATAGATATTAATCTAGGATGAAAATTTTTCTCAATCTTTCATTTTTTTATGAAAAAGTATAAATTATTATTTTTTGGGAAATACACGTGCATGCTATTATACCTAATTTTTTGAGAAAATTTCAAATAACGGTCTGAAATGCCATCATTTTTTGGCCTAATTCCAAAAAAAAACCTCAAACTTTGACGTTTGTCCCAAAAATATCCATAACTTTTTTTTGTCTCCTAAAAAACCTTCAACTTTTGATTTTGTCCCAAAAAAACCTCAAACTTTGGTCTTTGTCCCAAAAATATCCACAACTTTTTTTGTCTCATAAAAAACCTCCAACTTTTGATTTTGTCCCAAATTTACCATAGTTATTAAAAAAAATGAGTGTTTCGCGCCCAGTTGAACAGAACCCATGATTGTTTGACAAAGATCAAAATGTACTTCCAATTGTTTCAAGGAAAAATGTTTGACACATTGCAGCCGCATTAATTCATTTTGAGACATAATTGAGTTACCCGAGATTCACATAAAAATTTAAGTGGGAACAAGATATTAACAAATCTTTTTCTTATACTTCAAATCTTTACCGAAACGATGATCACAAGAAAGCATTGGGGCAGCAACTTTTCGTCACAGAGGCAGGGTTGATAGCAGCTTGTTGTCACAGATGCAAGGTCGGCACGATGGTCCTCGGTGGAAGGCTCGATTGGCATCGAGGACTATCAACGGGTAAGGAGCCGATGACGAGGGTTGCTATTGTCTCGGGATAAGGCTACACCATCGAGCGACGGTTGAGAATCACTTGGAATTTCGACAGAAGCTAAACGGCCAATGTCGGGTCGTCGGGAATTCTACGAGATGGGTTTTGAGGGTTTTTTTTGTGATCGGGCTAGTAGATTTGGGACAAATTCAAAAGTTGAAGGTTTTTTAGGAGACAAAAAAAAGTGGTGGATATTTTTGGGACAAATGCCAAAGTTTGAGGTATTTTTGGGATTGGATTGGTAGATTTGGGACAAAATCAAAAGTTGAAGGTTTTTATGAGACAAAAAAAAGTTATGGATATTTTTGGGACAAAGGCTAAAGTTTGAGGTTTTTTTTGGGATTGGGCCATCATTTTTTCAAATAAGAGACTGAAATAGTCAAACAGTCTCAAATAAGAGTTTGAAGTGGCCAAATCATCTCAAATAAAAGTGTTTGGTTTGCTGGTGAGCACATGACTATTCCGACCGTTGGAGAAGGGGTAGTTTAGTTAAAAATTAATTATCTATCTATATATCATTTTATATATTTCATTTTTTTTTCTTTTCCCCATTCTCCTCCCTCACCATAGTTAGCCCTCGCCTAAGTCTAGCGACCTCCGCCGGCCATCAATTGAGGGAATAGGAAAAAAAAGAAAAAGGAAAAAAAAATTCAAGAGAAATTTCAAATAAGGGCCCAAAGTGCCTTTATTTTCTCAAATAAAGGTCCAAAGTGGATCTTGTTCTAAATAAGAGTCTAAAGTAGACTTGACAGAAAGGCATTTTCGTCTTTTTTTTTGCAATTTTATATATATATATATATATATATATTCTGTTTTCCTTTTCTTTTTTCTTTTTCTTTTTTCTCACTTTCTTCCGTGGCCATCGCGTTCAATCTAATTCATCACCCACTCTCGTGCCGTCCGACTCCGAGTCTTCCTCCTCCATTCGTTCGGAGTGGTCAAGGCTTTCTTTGAGAGTGATATGACTATTTTAGGCTTTTATTTGAACTAAAATCAACTTCAAATGCACCCACTCATGGGTAACTCAGTTAGTTATGGTGCACTTAAGATTGTGTGGTTAGGCGCACTAGTCCCAGGTTCGTTGCCCTAACCGAGCACTTGTGATTTAAGTGGGGGTCATGACGGTGGGTTGCTATGCTAGTCTCCTCGAAGAATAGTCGAGGTGCACACAAGCTGACCCGAACACCTCGATTTAAAAAAAAAAAATCCACTCCGGAATTCGAGAGATTTGGTCACTTCGGAATGTTAATCGAAATTAGGTTAGACCCTCGTTTGAGAAAACGCGACATTTATGCCCATATTTGAAATTTTTCCTCAATTTTTTGTGTAAATTGCATTTTGATCCCCAATTCATGATTTTTTTAACATCCGGAATGAACGTCCGATCGCCGTAAACCCGAAGCTGCGTGCTCAGCACCATCACAAGTTTGATTGGTTTCGCTGATTCTCGCCGACCATGAACCTTGCGCCTCCGCCGTCGGCGATGCCGCCGAACTGGTACCCGATGTTGCCGCCCCATCCGCCACCGTCGAGCGCTTTCTGGAACGGCGCAAACGTCCAGGATCGAGTTCGAAAGTTGCAGGAGATGCTCGCGCAAGCGAAAGCAATGTATGATTGTTGCTACCTGATCCTCGCTTTTGATCTAGCTTCAATTTGAAATTTTTGTTAGCACTGTGTAAAGCAAAAAAATAAGCACATCGACAGGCGGAGGGAGCTTCAGTTGTTGGGGACGATCAAAGAATCCGAAGCGTGCGGTGAGCATGTCAAAAATGGGACTCGGACTGGTCCTGTGCGTGAGTTCTTGAAGCATGTAGAGGATGAGGGCGTTGGTTTGGAGTTGCAAGAAATGCGCTCGCTGGAAGCTGCGAACTCCCTGATTTCGAAGTTGAGAGCCCAGCTCGAGCCGTTCAAAGTCGTCACGGATGAGGCGAGTCCTTGGGAGGAGAAATCCGCGGTTTTTAGATTGTCGAGCAAGCTGTCCAAGTCGAGGCGAAATAAGCTCTGGAGGAAGAGGAAGAGACGGCACGTGGCGGAGCAGCAAATGAAGGCAAGCTGTTGTTAAATGACCCTTTGGCTCTTGTTATCTTTCGGTAAAATTGCGTAGTGTTGGACTGGATTGCTCATTTTGTCTGAATCTCTCTGTTCTGTCTATGATTTAGGAGCGCGAACGGTTTGACCAAGCTGATCAGGATGCTGATGAGTGGAGAGCAAGGGAGATTGCCAAGGATATTGCAAGACGCAAGGTATTGTGGCGTATATGTTGTGAGACGCAATGGTTGTGGATTGTCATTTGTTTTACTCGGCTTCAATCGTGTCCCAAGTCTTCTCCTCACTTGTCTTATGATCTTTGAAGGGGAGTCTGAGTAACTTCATTTGTGTCCAAGCTGAAATATCAGTTCCCAATTGGGGAAAAGCTTCAACTGCTTAAATGTCATAGATTCATATATAAAGCGTGGCAATTGGTGGAGTTAGACGAAGTTTTTTGAGTGTACCCTAAGTTGAAGAAGCTTAAATACATGCTCTTTAACACATTGATGTGATGTCTCTATGGAGTTGCTTGGATTCACTAACCCTCTAAATTGGAATGTAACTCGGATTAATATGGCCGTGATGATTTTTACTTTACTGTCCTCATTTTGGAGTTGTAGTTCTGAGTTTCTAATCGAAACAAATGTCATCTGGCAATGTTCAGATAGAAAAGATGAAGGAAATTGCAAAGCTTAAAGCCAAAGAGGAAAGGAGGAGGTTAGAATCCGAGGTGAGCGCTGCTAGTCTGTTGACGCCACTTGTTTGGACACTTGTAAATTTATTTTCAGAGGAAAGGTTCTCATGTCATGTCTTGAATTCGCTTTGCAGTCCTCTTTCATTTGCTTTTTTGGATTTGCTACTTTAGATTCTTCGTGGTGATGTTTTGGATATCTAACACGTATTAGCATTGTCTTACTCTGTCTTTATCTCATTGACTTTAAACTAAGTCTCTCAATGGGCTACAGTTATTGATTTATGTTGTGGAGGAGCAAGGTCTCACTGATCAACAATATGCTTATTTCTTGTTCTACACATTCTTTTGTTTACTACTGGTAATTCAAACCAGTCTTGAAGATGGTGCTAATAACTAGCATGAAGAATTCAGAATTGTTGAAGTTCTCGTCTTGTTAATTGCTTTGTGGGATGAAGTAAATATGCCTCTTTCCCAGTGTATGCCCTCTTTAACCAAGTACCTGACAGTTTTGATTGGTTTTACTTATATTGATTTGATTTCGTTGAATATTACAAATATTTTAGAGTACAGAACCCTATTTTTATGTTTGAAATGGGCGTCTAGAGTAGAAAAGCTCTAAGCAGCACTAGCAGCACGTGTATCATGCAGCAGTTCCATCTAGAGACATTCTTGGAGATAGATTTTTTGTATTATATTGCTGCTCCCTATTATGTGTTTTCTTTGGCTCCTGTTCACTTGTCAAATGAACTTATTCTTGCTTTTGCTTTCTAGCTAGAGCTTGTCTTGATTGTGGAGATCTTTGGCTCCTGTTGCACTTGTTAAGTGAGCTTATTCTTTCTTTTGTATTTCAGCTAGAGCTTGTCTTGATTGTGGAGAAATTGCAAGAGCTACGGTCAATGAGGGTTAAAAAACTGAAGAAGCAGGGTAAAATTTCATGCATAGTGCTTACCCACGCAATGCCTATGATACCTATTGCGGTTTCTACCATCTTTATGACTTTTACGATATTCCATGTCGTGTTTTTGTAATTTGCAACTTTCCACTGGCTTTTAGCGTTCTTAGTGGATATGAATTGCACACCTTATCAACTTCAGAGGCATCTATTTTTTCATTTGTCAGTCAGATTGAGCTGTCGTTTATGTGAACTTCTTGAATTTTCCCACCCGTGTTGGGCATTTATGTCCTTATTGTAATTAGTGTGCTACCAGTGAATAGGTGAACCTATGGTGTTAGTGTTGTAACTATGTTCTAGAAACACCTTTCCTTTAATTTGCGTCCTTCATCAAAATTGCAATTTTCATGTTCTCCATTTGCTAAAAAGAGCAACTGTTTGTTACATTCACAGCAAATGTTCTTAGTACTAGCTCACCTGGAAGTATGAACGGTTGGTCTGTTTTGCCAGGACATTTTCTCCCAGAGGAGGATAATGAGTTTCTTGAGAGAGTTAGAGTTGCTGTTGAGGAAGAGGAGAGCCAGGCTCGGGTTGCGGCTGATGCAGATGCTGCAAGAGATGCCATTGCGACTGCCGAAGAATCTCGCAAAACAGCTGATACTGCTGAGTCTGACCCGAAAGATCAAAATGATGTCACACATCAAAAGCTTGAAAATAAAGATGAAATTACTGATGGAGAAGGCAGTATTAGCTCTTTAATGGGTGGTCATAAGGAATCCGAGAAAGAAGCAACAGATGGGAAAGCTCATATTGGATCTTATGATGCCTTGACAAATCTTCCAGTGGAGTTTTATCATTACTATCATGGCAGTAACACTGATATGGGAACTCTTATAGAGGTTAGATTGCCTGTGGTTTTGGTTTATTCCTCACTCCTAAATAACATATCAGTATCGGGGCTGAGTTTTCTGACCTAACAACGAGAGTCTGGTTGGCCTTACATCACTGCAGATCTAGATAACATATCACTGTTGGTGTTCTGAGTTTCCTTAATAGCCCCTATGCATCACAATCATAATTTGTTAAGGCCATCCTTGCAAAGCAGCATAATTAAGTGATAATTATCTGCTTTATTGGAATCAGCAAGGGAAATTTGATGGTTCTTATATATCATGCAGGTCAGAAGAACATGGGATGCCTATCTAAGAAGGGGAGGAAGGTGAGGAAACACATTCTTTCTACTAACTTTATTTTACAAGCTTCTGTATCCTGCCTGTTAATTGACTCTGAATTTTTGATATATTGATGTCGACGTACATGTGAGGTCAAAGAACTAAATGAAAGGAATAATTAGGGCAAGTGAGAGCAAGATCCTGGAGGGCCTAATGATGGGCCACCTTAGGAAGATCCAAGATGTCTTGGGATTGATTTCTATCTTTCCCTCTCCATTTTCCTATAAAGAAAAGGAAGTGAGAACAGCAAACTAAATCCACGACTAGTATGTATGAAAGAGAATAGAGAGCCTGGGGGCAAGAATCTCTGTTTTGGATGATGTGATACTATTATTCACACTATTGAGCTTTTTGGCCGTTTGTTTAGTCAAATTATTTCTGTGTCCTGGTGATGTCTATATTTTGGTTCTTGTCTTTGCTACTTTCATCATGATGCTTCCATAGGAATGTACATCTGTGGCATGCTTTTATTTCCACCAGAGGCTCTACTTCAATCGTTTTTCCTCCATCAGCTTCAAAGTTCAAGCATCATATAGAAGAGGAGAAGTGCATTGCTATTAGTTTTGGAAATTCTGTCATTTCCTCACAGAAACATTGTATTTTATTGTAGCCGCATACCTGGGCAATGGGTTCAACCACCACCTCCTGCAGATGAAGTGTGGGCTTCCTACTTGGTGAAACCAAAGTGAAGGACTTTGGCTTGCAACTCAATCTGTTGCCATTTTTTTTCTCTCAAACAAGAGTAAGATCTGATAGTACCATTAGCAATTTTTCTTTTTAATTTAAAATATCTCTTTGATTCATAGGCATAGCATCCTGTTGAGGTTCCCATGATTGCAATCTTTGAGTTTCCCTTAAATTAATTAGTGATTATATTGAGTGGTTATTGCCAATTCCTTTGCAAAAAATTCCATTTTCATTGTGATTACATATCATCTAGGAATAACATTTCTGAAGTACTGATCAGCAATGCATTACAACCTGTTTGGAAATCGCGGAACCGGTACTTTAGTTTTTACTGAATGTTGTTTCAGGTTTCTTTTTTCACCATCCAGCCATAACTTAGCCGTTCACATGGAGCTTCATGCTCTTTTTGTGACGTAATTTTACTTTTGTGTCGTTTTAGGAATCTGATACTTGGAGCATATGGCAGACAAATTTTTTGCTAGCATATATCATGCTGCCTGAAGTATTGGTATCTAAGTTTGTTCTCGGTGGGGAAGAAGGTTTTATGATTAGGTTTGCTTGCTGGAAATTGCAGCTGCTGCTCAGACATATCCAACAACACTTCTTTCAGCATAGTGATGATATGTATCAAAACAGACAATGCGCAAGCTGAATGTTGAATCCCAAACAAGTTGCTGCATTAAGCTATCAAGCTTCAGACAGACAATTCTGGGTCAATTTTGCGATTCTTGTCTACTGTCCATGCTCCATCTCTTAGAATATTCTTTGGCAGAAAAAACAAAAAATCGGAGTGCAAGGCACAATGGCACTCATGGAATGTCAGGCAAAGGGAATGCCAGGACGAGTTGCCAAAAGAGTTTTCAGTGTCGCAACAATTTACTCGCCATGCTTTTCCCCCTATTTGACTGGAATTGTATCAGGTGTACTTAGCAAGAGGCTAAAACTACTAGCTCGGGTTCTTCACTGTGAAAGTCAGTTCGAGCAGAGCTTGCAGTCTTAAATCAGCAATATGTCACGAGTTGCCTGGTCCGGCTCTTTTGTCCTGGCAGCGAAAGCATAGGGAGGGAGAGCGTGTATGCGCAAGAGGAAAGCTACAAACTTCGGAGAAGCTGGACCTCGAAGCCGAAGTGGGAAAACTTTTTTCCCAAGTTGATCCTAGAGACGCAAGGGGATCTGAGAAGGGAAAACTTGATAAATTCGTTGCAACGGTTTTTACTTTTAATTATATATTCTTCTCCTCTTCATCATGACGGAGTCTTCCGATATGGAGTGACTGGTGTAGTTCTTCTAGTAACTTTCCTGACCGTTTGTGATAACTATATCATTTGTTTCCATTCCATGTTGTAGATGGCGAAACTGATGATGCTCCTTCCTCGGAGACTTCTGTTTTTGGTCATGGTTATTCTCAACTTAGGCGAGTCTCGCTTGGGGAAAATTGTCAAAAAAGTCTTAAATCTGTTGCACTTTTGTCGTTAATTTTGCCAATTCAATTTTAAAATTTTTATATTTGTGCTAATTCAGTTCTAAATCTTTTTTATGCTAATTCAGTCCTAAATTTTTTTGCATTTGTGTCAATTTAGTCATTTCGGTCAATTTGACCGAAAATTGCTTACGTGGATGTTGGTCGAGGACGAGGCAATTTTTAATATTATTTTAATAATTTTCTATTTTTTTATGCTTTATATATTTTTTTCTGGTTCATCTTGTTCCTCTAGACATTTTGAAGTAGCGGAAGCCACATTCTATGAAGCAGGATTGGAACAGACGAATATTTGGGGAGAATTGAACATGAAATGGGCAAAATCGATAGCGGCAAACACACACCCCCCCCCCCCCCCCCCCCCCCCCCCCCCCCCCCGCAAAAAAGAAAAAGAATAAGAAAATATAGCTGAAATTATCGAAGGAAAAGCTCGGGATATCCGAAGCAGCGATGGAGGAGGAGCTCGCGAGATGCAGAGTTACAGATTGCGGTTCCAAATTCAGATTCTGGGAGTAAAGAACTAGTTCGAATTTCGGAGAGGAGAGAGTAGGATTGAGATGAAGGTGAGTGAAGGAGATAATATGCAGAGCGAGCTCGGCCTTGCCCAATTATGGCGTTGCTATTTAGGTGAGCTCGGCTTCGCTCAGCGGCGGGGCTCTAGCCGGTGTGGCTCGAGCCGTTCGACGTCACCCAATGGTGCCAGTGGCTCGCCGACTAACCTTGTTTGGTTCAGCATTTGGCCAAAGGACTTTGAATAAATACAAATACCCTTGGGCTAAAGGCCTTTTCCAAAATGTAAGTAGTGTTTGGTAAAATATTTTAAAGCAACGTAAATGCCGTTTGGTGAAAAATATATTTTGTAAAGTATTTTCACTTTTTTTTTAAAAAAGTGGCGGTCGACGGACGGCGGTGGGCGATGGCGGGCAACAGCAGGTTGCGAGCGATGGCGAGTGGCAAAGATCGTTGGCGATCAGCGGGCGGCGACAGCCGATGATCGTCGACGGTGGTTGGCGATCGGCGGCGGTGATCGGTGAGCAGTGATGGGTGGCGGGCAGCGATGACAGCGACGACGATTGGCGGGTGGCGGCGGTGCGGCGGGTGGCGATCGGCTGCGGTGGTCAGAGATTGGTGGCGGCAGTCGGCGGTGGGTGGCGGGCGAATGGCGGTTGGTGGAGGTGACAATGCTCAAAGAAAAAAAATTAATTGCATTTGAGATGCAATTTCCCAAAGTATCTCCAAAGGTACTTTGAGCTAAATGCGTTTGGAGAGCATTTAAGATGCAATTGCATCTTCTCAAAGTGAGCCAAAACATGAACCAAACACCATTTGCATTTGGCCAAGTGACTTTAGAGCCCTAATGCTCATCCTCAATGCTGAACCAAACAGGGCCATGTCCTCCATTGGCCGGCAACTCCATGGCTGGAGGAAGGTGGAAACCATGGCCTGAGAAAGGAGAAGATCCAAAACAAAAAACAAAAATAAAGAAAAGAGGAAGAAAAAGCAATATTAAAATATTATTAAAAGTCGCAATTTCAGTGCCACATGAATGTCAACTGGCCAAAATTTGCTCAATGGACTGAATTGACACAAATACAAAAGGTTTATGACTGAATTGGCAAAAAAAAAGGTTTTAGAAAATAAAATTAAAAGGATTAAGATTGAATTGACAAAAAAAACAACAAATTTAAGATTTTTTTGACAATTTTTCTATCTCGTTTGTATGAACAGAAGTCCAAAAGACTGCTCCTAATGAGTTTATTAACTCGAGTACGGTCCAAACTCGAGTACGGTCCAAACCCAAGTAATTGTCGACATCGTTGTATGAAGTAAAAATTGGACAGTCCACAGAAGTTTGAAACTGCCTTTGGATACCTTCCCATCTTTATCAAAGTTGGTACTTGGTGCCATCTTTTCTGAGTTCTTTTGATTTGGTCTTGTCCCCCAATTTTTTGATTAGATTACACGTGAAATAATAAGATCTTGCTTACAAATATATTAGATATGAAGATTAATTAAATTTCTTAACTCGTTCGGAGTCTATTCTGTCTCTCGAAGTCCCGGTTCAGTTCTGAACTCTGGTTAAAAAACAGCCTGCTCATTCGTCTCTTTATTCATGTTGTTTCTAGTTTGTCTTTTCATGGTTTGTTCTAAGAAATATTTGAACTCGTAATCTCTCCGTTGTTTTAGACCTGACAGATATGTTTTTGATGCGCCGAGAAAGTTTACGACTTGAATGTTGTAGAAATGACCTTGAATTAGGAAACACCAAGAATTTCGCTGACATCAACGCATGTCGTACGACCTGTCCCAA
The DNA here is from genome assembly GCA_021437785.1 of Rhodomyrtus psidioides. Classification (NCBI taxonomy): domain Eukaryota; kingdom Viridiplantae; phylum Streptophyta; class Magnoliopsida; order Myrtales; family Myrtaceae; genus Rhodomyrtus; species Rhodomyrtus psidioides. The sequence continues at coordinate 1,760,625 of JAILYB010000053.1, forward strand.
AAGGACAAGTTTAGAATTAGACAGGGACAAATTGGGTAGTGCCAGAAAACGGGAAATGTATTCTAATGCTTCTCTCCATGGAGGGTTTAGTATTATTGGCAATAACCTTTATGGCATATTGAGCTTAATCACTATCTTAGTAGATAGTTTGAAATTAAGGATTTTGAGGAGGCTCGGTTAACATTACTTATGATTAATCTCTCCCTAATGAGACTCGTTGATAGCAATGTTCTTGGGAAAAATTGTCAGAAAAATCCTAATTTTATTGCAATTGCACTAATTCAGTCATAAACCTTTTTTTTTCGTCATTTGAATCTTAAACCTCTTGTTTTTGTGCCATTTCAGTCTATTCGATCAATTCTGGCCGAAAACCGCTGATGTGGTGTTGTCGGCGCTGACGTGGCGTCACCGACGTGACGTGGACACTTTTTTTTAATAATAATTTAATTCGTTCGGATTTTTTTACTAACTTTTCATTTTTTCCCTTTTTCTTTTGTCTATTTTGTTTCCCTTCCTTCTTTTTCTTTTTATGTCACCACTGTGGCCGGCGAGCTCTGGTGAGGGTCGAGGCTCCGGCCAAAACGTGGGCAAGGCCGCCTCGCCCTAACGTGGGCGAGGCGGCCTCACCCTTGGTCGCGCCTCGAGTGACGACACCAATATTGTTGGAGTTGGCGAATACTTCGGGGACCCTTGTTTCTCACACCGGGTACGCCCATGTGAGCTTAGGGAAACCAAAGTGTTATCCGACGACATATGACCCATGCGCACGGGATGCGGGGGTTCGGGGCAGCGCCCCCGACACGGGTGTCCCGCTCGCCGGTGAGCGGGCAGGGGTTCGGGGGCAGCGCCCCCAAAACCTCAACGGGTTTGGATTTTTATTTAAGTTAACACGTATGTTGTGGGCTTAATAGAGGTTTTGCTAGGTTTAGATTTTGGGCCCGTTTAGGGCATATATATTTTGCATATTTATGCTGATCATTGTAACGAGTTGAGAGGCTGTAAATCGAATATCATAGTGAAATCTCTTGCAGGACGTAGCCCTATTCTAGGGTGAACCTGTGTAATCTCGTGCGTCATTAATTTTTCTTGATTTCTGTGTGATCGCTCAGATTCGGTGTGCGGTAAATCCCACCAATTGGTATCAGAGCCTTGTGTTCGAGGAATTAGGGTTTATCTGAGATGTTAGGAGGGTCACTGATTGAGATAAAAAAATTCGATGGGACGCGGTTCGATCTGTGGAAGATGAAGATGGAGGATCTACTTTGTGATCGAGATCTTTGGTCGGCAATCGTAACGGAAAGGCCTGATACTGCGATGCCTAGTATCGTGATAAAGGAACCCGGGAAGAATAACGATTCATCCTCCAAAAAGGCGGATCCAAAGGAGATTGAAGACTGGGATCGGATTAATCGGAAAGCAAAGGGTTTGATCCGGCTTTGTCTCGCAGACTCGATTATGACAAACGTGATGTGCGAACCTACAGCCAGGGATTTATGGCAGAAACTGGAGTCGCTTTATCAAAGTAAGTCGTTAGTTAATAAGCTATTTTTGAGGAAAAGACTGTATAATCTTCGGATGCACGAGGGCGACTTGTTTTCTGCACATTTATATAACTTTAACACGTTGATTAGTCAACTCGTATCAATCGGTGTTAAGTTTCAAGATGATGACAAGGCGATAACACTACTTTGTTCACTGCCGGATTCATGGGATAACCTGATTATGGTGATCGGTGGTGGGGATAAGGAATTATCGTATGAGTGTGTGTGTTTGGCCTTGTTATTAGAGGAGACACGAAGAAAGGGGTTAGGAAATTTCGGTAAAGAGGCGTTAACTGCTAGGGGTAGGCCAGCAGAGAAGACTCTAAATCGGAGAGGGTCTAGATCCAAATCTCGTGGGCGATCGAAGAGTAGGGAGAGGAGGGTACAGTGCTGGAGATGTGAAGAGTTGGGCCATGTGAAGCGGGACTGTAAAAACAAACCAGTTTTTAAGAAAGAAGCTGAATCATCCTCGGGAAAGAAGGAGGTCGATACAGGAGATATGTATTTGGCTGCTGCTTGTATGGCGTAGTCAGACAATGATATTTGGTTGATCGACACCGGTGCTTCATACCACATGACGCCTCATAGACACTGGTTTTATGAATATGAGAAATATAATGGTGGAGATGTCATGCTCGGAGATGATACTGCAGTTCAGATTGTCGGGCGTGGCAAGGTGAAGCTGAGGATGAGTAATGGCACGGTGAAAACTCTTCCAGACGTGATGCACATACCCTTGATGAGTAGGAACCTATTATCAGTCGGTACGATGGCTGATTCAGAGGTTACTTTCAGTTGTGATAAGAATTCGTTGAAGATGACTCGACGTTCCATTGTGATTGCACGATGAGTCCGTTATGGGACATTGTATAAGCTGCTCGGGGAAACAGTGACTGTTGGTAGTGGTTTCGTCTTTGAAAAGACCAAGGAAGATGGATATGATACGTCCATGTTGTGGCATCAGAGGCTAGGGCATATCGGTGAAAAGGGACTGTCTACCTTAACTTCGAGTCAAATGGTAGAAGGAGTACCAGATTGCTCTATCGGCTTCGGGTTCTATGAACGCTGTCTTCATGGAAAACAGAACCGAGTTAGCTTCCAACACACCGGTACGAGAGCAACAGAGATTCTTGAGCTGATTCACAGCGATGTCTTCGGGCCTACTCCGACTCCATCTATTGGAGGATCCAGGTACTATGTATCGTTCATAGATGATTTTTCGAGATATAGTTGGATTTATTTTATTAAAAGTACATCAGATGTATTCGAAAAATTTCGAGAATTTAAGATTTTGGTTGAAAACCAATTGGGCAGGAAAATCAAGATACTTCGTACAGATAACGGAGGTGAATTCTATTCGGACAAGTTCGAGCAGTTCTGTGTGGACAATGGTATTGCAAGGCAGAAGACGACCCCATATACACCTCAACAGAATGGTGTGGCTGAAAGATTAAACCGGTCATTCATAGAAAGGGCAAGATGCATGCTGAGTTGGGCAGGTTTGGGGCATGAATTTTGGTCAGAAGCTGTAGCCACGGCCAGTTATTTGAAGAATCGGTCACCGACCTCATCAGTGAAGGATCGTACACCATATGAGGCAGCGTTTGGGAAGAAGCCGAATTTGTCACATGTTCGGGTGTTTGTGTGTGACATATATGTTCATATACCCAAGGAGAAACGGGGCAAGCTTGACAATAAGTCTGAAAAGAACATATTTGTCGGGTACAAGAAAGGGGTTAAGGGCTATAAGTTGTGGAATCAAGAATCAAATACCATTGTATACAGTAGGGATGTTGTCTTTCGTGAATCACAATCTCAGATTGGCACACAGAAAGGTGATGAGCCCGAGAAAGTGGTTGTGCTTGAAGAAAGTTCTAAAGCTGAAATGGTTGAGATAGTTCCACAAGGTACGCCAGTAGAGTCTGATTCAGAATCGGAGCAAGGGGACTTGGTTAATGAAGTCGAGGATGCAGATTCAGATGAAGACTCGGATATAGATAGCATGTCGGCTCTTAGGAGATCGACGCGGGAAAGAAAGGTACCACTTCGATATTCACTTAGTGCATTGAGTACGTTTCATGCTTTGAGCATTACCGGAGATGATCCTAATTCTGTAAAAGAGGCGATATCCATGGATGATGCGAATCAGTGGGAGCTCGCAATGATAGATGAGATGCAGTCGCTTGATCATAATGAGACATAGAGCTTGTGTAAGTTGCCTAAGGATAGAAAGGCAATTGTGTGCAAATGGGTGTTCAAGCGAAAACTAAAATCGGATGGGACTGTAGAGAAGTACAAGGCTAGGCTTGTAGCCAAGGGGTATTCTCAAATCGAGGGAGTTGACTATGACGAGATCTTCTCTCCCGTGGCGAAATTGACCTCGATACGGTTTGTTCTGTCTGTAGCAGCTGCATACGATCTTGAGGTGGAACAGATGGATGTAAAGACGGCTTTCCTTCATGGGGACTTGGAGGAGGAGATATATATGAGGCAACCAGAAGGCTTTGAAGTAAAGGGAAAGGAGAATCTGGTGTGCAAATTAAAAAGTCCTTATATGGGCTGAAGCAGTCACCGAGGATGTGGTACCAGAAGTTTGACACTTACATGCTCCAGCTTGATTTTGTGCGTTCAAATTCTGACCATTGTGTTTATGTGAAGAGGACGGGCGATCAATTTGTCATTCTCACGCTATATGTGGATGATATGCTGTTGATCGGGAATAGCGTGAAGATAGTGAGATCTGTGAAGAGTTTGTTGGCCAAGAAGTTCGAAATGAAAGACTTGGGGCCTGCAAATTTTATTTTGGGCATGCAGATTAGGAGGGATCGTGAGAAACAGAAGCTGTGGCTAGGGCAGGAGAAATACATCAAAGAAATATTGAAGAAATTCAATATGATAGACTGCAAGCCTGTTGGTACCCCTATGCCTTTAGGGACCAAGCTATCTGTGGAACAATGTCCTAAAACAGGTGAAGAAGCTGAAAAGATGGCCCGAGTTCCATACGCGAGTGCAGTGGGTAGCTTGATGTATTCTATGGCGTGTACGCGTCCGGATATAGCCCAAGCAGTGGGAGTCTTGAGCCGATACATGTCTAACCCAGGTAGAGAACACTGGGATGCGATCAAAAGAGTTTTCAGGTATCTTCGTGGAACTTTGAATTTTTCTTTATGTTTTGAAGCTACATGGAATGGAAACATGCTTGATATCGTAGGCCATGTAGATGCTGATTGGGGTGAAGATATTGATAGCAGACGGTCCACTAGCGGGTATGTTTTCACATTATTTGGGGCTGCATTGAGTTGGATAAGTAGAGATAGAGCATGGTAGCGCTATCTTCTACGGAGGCTGAGTACATGGCTCTTACTCATGCTGGAAAAGAGGTCGTATGGTTACGGCGGTTGCGGTTGGAGCTTGGTTTTGAGCAAGGTGCCGTAGAGGTGAGATGTGATAATCAAGGGGCTATTTATTTAGTTAAGAATCCAGCATTTCACTCACGCACAAAGCACATTGATATACAATATCATTTCATCCGAGAAAAAGTGAAGAAGAAAGAGGTTCGGCTTGTAAAGGTCGACACGGTGAAAAATAGTTCAGACTTCCTTACTAAAGCCGTCACAGGTGCGAAGTTTGAATGGTGCTCTACTGCGATTGGATTGAAGAAGAATGATATCGGAAAGGCTCTCATTTGCGCGAAGTATCCACCAAGTGGGAGAATGTTGGAGTTGATGAATATTTCGGGGACCCTTGTTTCTCACACCGGGTACCCCCACGTGAGCTTAGGGAAACCAAAGTGTTATCCGACGACATGTGACCCATGCGCGCAGGATACGTGGGTTCGGGGGCAGCGCCCCCAACATGGGTGTCCCGCTGCTCGGTCAGCGGGCGAGGCTTCCGCTGCCCGGTCAGCGGGCGGGGCTTCTGCTGCCCGGTCAGCGGACGGCTGCCCCGCTCGCCGGTGAGCGGGCGGAGGTTCGGGGGCTGCGCCCTCGAAACCTCAACGGATTTGAACTTTTATTTGAGTTAACCCGTATGTTGTGGGATTAATAGAGGTTTCGCTAGGTTTAGGTTTTGGGTCCGTTTAGGGTATATATATTTTGCTCGTTTATGCTGACCATTGTAACGAGTTGAGAGGCTGTAAACCGAATATCATAGTGAAATCTCTTGCAGGACGTAGCCCTATTCTAGGGTGAACCTGGGTAATCTCGTGCGTCATTCCATTTTTCTTGATTTCTGTGTGATCGTTCTGATTCGGTGTGCGATAAATGCCACCAAATATTACATAGCTAACCTAATAGAGCGAGGCGCAGGGCGCGATAGTTGGAACATGTAATTCCATTAGATAGTCTCTTGACAGAGATGAAGAATACTCGTGTGTTTCTTACCATCGAAACGTACAAAAACTACTCGTTTATATTTTCCGCAAGATTTCATTTATATGGTCCACCAAGTACTCCTAATCCTAGTCATCCCGCAGCACTCTCCCCCGGCGTTGTGGGCTGTGTAGCTCATTCTTGATTCCGCTAATATTGATTTCATTACCTGACATGCCTCATATCTAAATGACACTTGGACACGAGAAGTAACACAAAGGAACAAACAGGTACAGAACCCAACAAGAAAACAAAGGACACTACAGGGAAGAGAGAGAGAGAGAGAGAAGAAAAACAAGACAAGGGTTGAGAAAAAGTTGACATGTTTGGAGAGAAATAGGAGTTCGGACTCTCGATTGGACTAAGCAACTTCTCAGGAGACAGTCCCACCTGAACACCACCTGATGCTTCCTATTTCGACCAACGTGTTCCATTGTGCATCAGTCTTCTTTTGTGGAGATGGACACCATCAACAGACATCATCCTCCTCTCTAATCTCCATTATTTACTCCCAAAGCATCTTAAGGGGTCGTTTCGACGTCGAGACTTTGCGGTCTTCGCTTCGTGCAGGTCCACCGCTTTCGTCTTTGGAAGATATGTAAGAGATGCGTGCCAGATGAGGATAGGAGAAACTACTTTGAAAAAAAATCCTAATCCTAGTCTAATCGTGTCGATATAGGCCTATTTTTTTTTAATAGCCAACCGACTTCTAAACATTTTGCATTTGTGCCAATTCAAGCCATCTAACCAACGTTGGCTGATTGACGCTGACGTGGCACTGCCTACGTTGGCTTGACAATTTTTAATAGCATTTTAATATATATTTTTTCGATATTTTTATTTATTTTTAATTTTCTAATTTCCTTACTTCTTTTTTTCTTCTTCTCCTTCTACCTCCAGCTGGCCGTCGAATTAGGGATCAACCACTGGCCGACCTCGTCGCCGCCATGGTTGGACGAGGCCGAATTCGACCGGATGGAGGTAGAAAAAGAAGGAAAAAAAGAAAGAAAAAAGAGTAAAAAAAAGTATTATTTCAATTTATCATTTAAGCATCGATAGCGCCACGTCAGTTTCGGCTAGCCAAAGCTGTACGAAAGGACTGAATTGACACAAATGCAAAAGGTTTATAACTTGATTGGCAAAAAAAAAGGTTTTAAGACTGAGTTAAGATAATCCCATTAGATTTAGAACTTTTCTGGTAATTTAGCAGTGGGATTATGGTTTTTATGTGTGTGCGCATGCTTGATCTCGTGTTGCTGAAACTGACTAATCCTATATCTCTACCACTGCCGACCATTTTCTTGTCAAAGAGTTTTCTCAATTTTAACGTTTTGAAGATGAATCAATCCAGTTATTAGCCAAAATTCATTCTTGCGGTGATTGATAGAATTGAGATAGTAGATGGTCAACTCAGCACGACTTCATGTAGACCAATTAATTCATCTTAATGGCCGTAATCCGGGCGAAGATTTCCTCCGACTCCTTGTCTCTCGTTCTAATTAATATGCCGAAATTCTCGTGAATCGGTTAATTTAAGCTATTTAGCCTATACAGTTGGCCCCAATTCAGTGCAGTTTGCACGCAATTCGTAGGATTTGAACAAGTGACTTTCAATTCTTGGGCTGAAAATCCCTTAACGTCCTATGCAACCGTACCATTTTTGGGGCTTCCACAAGTAAAGTCGAAGCCAATATTTGATATTTATCTCGGAGATAATAACTCCTCACGGCAGAGCTCGCTGGAAATATTCCGTGATTTAGAGAGAATGTTGCCGATGCTAAAGCATGGCAACATTAGTAAAGTTGCTCTCTTTATATGGTAGAGTAGCAAACTACAACTAGTTACTGCTGGATCATACATTTCCACAGCTCATCATATGATGCATAGGATGGGCTGGCATGTTCATACACATACACAGCATGAAAGGTTAAGAAGGAATACTATACTCATGAGCCAAAGCTAACTAGTACACAAATGGAGGGGCTGATGTCTACTATACGATCTGACAGTCCTTGAGCTCGTGCCGTTGCCAGCAAAGGAGGAAGGCGAGGCATCGCCGGAAAATGTAAAACCTCGCCTTGTGCTCCCTCACCCGCCCGCTGCATCTCTGGCCAAATGACCTGCACGCGCTCGTCAGGCGCCCCTCTCGAAAACTCATCCCGTCCTTCTGCTCCTCCTCCATCTCTCGGTGCCTACCAATTACTCCTTCTTGATCCCTCCCTGATCGATCGCTCGCGCGCGCGCGAGAGAGAGAGAGAGAGAGAGAGAGAGATATTTTTTGGTTTTGATTTGTGAAGACAGATTAACGCCTTGTAAGGCTTTATATAAGTGCGGTTAAGAAATCCTTGATAAGGATATGTTGTCACGTCCTCTTGATGGAGCATGATATCTTTGATTTCCGTCTATATTCCTCAAAAGGATTGTTGAGGATCTCAGAAAGCGCTTCTCACAAGATACGATTGACTGAAATCATGGTTTAGTCCTTGGAGCTCCCTGTAACATGAAATGACTCTCCATTTGATTAAACTTGCTTCACTTACTTCTTATTGCATTCGAAACTTGAAACCATCGATTAGGATTCTCTAATGAGATCTACAATATAAGTTTACTCAGTTAACCCGTCTAAGTTCATACACCTTGCAAGTGCATTCCCGTTGAAAGTGCATATGGCCGGCGAACTGTGTTTACACCAAAAAATGACCAACTTTTAGTTATTTTAGTTATTAGACAAGTGATAGAATCAGTCAATGAGAAGAGAGTTTGGTCATTTATGAACATAAATACCGATAACTTGAAGGGAATCGACAACTCTCCAGCAAAGTCATAGACAACACAACTTGAAGTTATCGACAAGTGCCTTGAAGATTCTCGACAAATTTATCGATATCGACGGCGAGCAACCGACAAGAAGATAAATGATGTGATTGTGCCCATATCCGTTAATTTAGGATTAGTGTAAGTTCTAGTAAACGCCCTTCAGAAGTTGTTTGTTTATTTGAATTCTAAAGTTGTAAGTGCATGTAGGGGAGTTATAAATACCCCAAGTAAACTCTTTGTAAACCCCATTATATCAATCACAAAACTCAACCTTCTTTATTTTTATCTTTACTTTTCACAATTTTATATTCCCCTAATTTAGTTGTAGTTCCAGATATCCTCGTCATCGATTTCTATCGTTGTATCTCTCTGTCATCTGAATTTGTCTTCGACTAAACCCTAGTAAAGTGTCTTCAGTTTTGTTGTCAATTAAATTCCAACGAAATATATCTGTTCCTTATGATGCATTTGAGATTCATGTACGGAATCGCCATAGACCCCGCCTCCTCTTGATAAAAATCGAAGAAGCAATCCAGTGAAAGGTATTTTACCGATTGGGACACATTTTCCGCGAAAAAGACTTCATATCCCACGAGAGAACCATCAGTTTAAATTTGATCGCTCGGATGATTTTGTTCATTATTTGGAGAGAGTTTGGAAAGTGGCCTTCATTCCACGTGTTCAGACAGATTTGAGATGAACATGCCAATGACAATTTAGGAATCATGAGTACGGGAGAAGTTTGAGAAATACAAATTCAGGCTAGGAACCAACCACGACTTTGTTCTCATTCTCAACATTTTAGAGCCATGAGTTTTGGTACTAGTCGTCTGAATCATCAAAATCAAGCTTTTCAGTGTTCACTGCATCCATCCAAGCGGGATGAGAACGAAACGTTTTTCACCTTCTCTAGTAGATATAAGAGAGCAATAATCGCAGGGATGAAAGCGGATTCGGTTTATATAACAGAGTTCCTGTCTCTTCCGTGTTAGGATTGGCGCACAATTATAGCGAAGTAAAACAAACGAAAAAGAGAAAATTGAGACACAAGATGTTATCCTTGTTGAAGTTATTATCTCACATTGCTTGTGAACGGGTCTTATATGTTCTTTATATTCATGTGGTCTCCTTCCACCTATTAGCTTAAGTTTTTGAGTTGGACTTTCTAATATGGTATCAGAGCCCAGTTATCCCTTCCACGAATATGCGTGTGTCCACCCTCCGTTAGCCAAATTCCACATGTCGCGCGTAATCTGGCTTGCACGTGAGAGGGGGTGTCCAAGGGGCATTGCCCTCTTGAAACCCCTACCAAGATGACCCCCCCAGATTCCCATCCACTCATCGTGAAGAAAGACTCACGTGAGATTCCCACCCACTCAGTGTGAAGAAAGACTCACGTGCTTTCCTATCGCAGGGGAGTGTGAACTGCATCCCAGCATTCTCCCATTTGGTAAATACTTCTCATGCTTCTTTAGACCCAACTGAGTTGTACACCATTCATACTTTTCTACACTTACTACCTTGGTAAAAAAAATTGTATTATTCACTTGTTTGTCAAGCTTTTCCAGCACTAAAACTTTCTGTTAAAATATTTCTCGAGTTTTAGCCCGAAGTGAAAATTTGAATATTCCAAATTGAATATTTCCTATTCGGTGTTGGAGCCCGAAGTGAATATTGGATATTAAGTTGAAAACCATATGAGGCCAAAAGAATCCAAGATCGCGGAAATTGATCTATGTGTCGTACAAGAAAAGGAAGAAAGTCCACGTTTTTTTGTTTCTTGGACTTGGCGTGGGTTTCTCATGCAAGTTAAAGTAAAAAAGGGAAAGTAAATATAATGAAGTCTGAAAAGGTGTGAGAAGCTTTAACTCTTGGTCAAAGATGAGATTTCCTTCTTTGGTCCATGAAGATATCCTGCAGATTTTTTTTTCTTGGTTTTGATGTCAGACAAAGAAAGGAAAGATAACCCATTGGACGTGGTTGCTTTCCTTTTTTTTTTTTTTTTTACGTAACCCACCAAGAAACAACAATATTTTAATGCACTCATGAGCCATATATATAAAAGGAGGGGCATGGACGTTTTTTAGTGGATGACTTTGGGCGTGTGCAGAGTGCATTCTTTATAAGGAGCCGTAGTTGATCACAGAAGACGCTACCGAAGCCTTGAAGCGCCATCACGAGTGCTTGATATTGGGTCTTCGTTTTGTTTGCAGAATTATATCAAGAATTCAAGTGCCGAAGCCGATTAAATCTTGATGTTAGATTTGTATTTTAATTCCCTTGCGAGATTGAAAGATTATTTCGCTAGGAATAGGGGGCTATACACTGTGTGCGTTCTTGGATGTAATTGGGGCTGGGAAACACCAAGAGTGTGTTTGTGAAACTCGAGTGTGGTTTGTAATCTCCGTGTATCGCTTGATCTATAGTGGAATTCGTTGCTGCTCTCCCCGTGGATGTAGGTCTTTACGACCGAACCACGTACATCTGGTGTTCGATTTACTTTGCTCGTTCTGTCTATTTTATTGTTCGATCGCTGGTTTCGCGCAACAATTGGTATCAGAGCTAGGCTTGCTTGAGTTGAAGCGAATCGATGGCGACAGAAGAAGCTAAAGTGAAAATCGACAAATTTGAGGGGAAGGACTTTCGTTTCTGGAAGATGCAGATAGAAGATTATTTATATCAGATGAAGCTGCACGAGCCCCTGTTTGGGAAGAAACCAAAAACGATGAAGCAACCCGAGTGGGAATTGCTGGATAGACGAGCGATGGGTGTTATTCGGCTGACGTTGACTCGTAACGTCGCGTTTAATATCGTTAATGAGAAGACCATTGCGGGTTTGATGAAAGCCTTGTCGGACATGTACGAGAAGCCCTCTACGATCAACAAGGTCTATTTGATGGGACGTCTGTTTAATTTGAAGATGAGCAAAGGTGTGTCAGTTACTAATTATATCAATGAATTCAATGTGATCGTTAGTCAATTGAGTTCAGTTGAGATTGACTTTGAAGATGAGGTACGTGTTTTGATTCTATTATCATCATTGCCTGATAGTTGGAATACTACTGTTACTGTTGTTAGTAATTCTTCTGGGTCAACTAGTTTGACGTTTGATGGGATTCGAGATTTAATTCTGAGTGAGGACATCCGTAGAAGAGAATCTGGCGAATCTATATCTGCAGCTTTAGTAGGTGAAAGAGGAAGTGCTAGTACTCGTGTTAGCAGAAGTAGTATGAACATGAATAGACGCAGTCAGTCTAGGACTGACGGTGATGTCTGTTGGAACTGTGGCAAGAGAGGGCATCTTAAAAGAAATTATTTTAAGCTGAAAAATGAAAGGGTTAAGGGAATTGGAGTTGAATCTGCGGATGATGTTGTAGCTGTAGCTGAAAATTCTGATGGTGTCGATTGTGTCTTGTCTGTCACTGAGAATTTTTCATTTGACGGATGTATTATGGATTCTGGTTGTTCTTTTCATGCTACACCAAACAAGAACTGGTTTACTTCTTGTCAATGCATGGATAGTAGTAAAGTGCAGTTGGGAAACAACGCTGAATGCGATGTTGTGGGTATTGGTGATGTTAAAATCAGAATGCATGATGGTATTGTGACGACATTGACCGGAGTACGACATGTTCTAGAATTAAAAAAGAACTTAATTTCTTTGGGTGCTCTAGATTTAGTTGGATGCAGATATTCTTCACGAAGTGGAGTTCTGAAGATTGTTCGAGGTGCCTTGGTGATAATGAAAGGAATCAAGCATGGCGGCCTATATAAACTTCAAGGTGAGACATTGATAAGTTTCTCTTCTAAGACGTCGACATCTGTTCGAGAGTCTAACGACAACTTGAGGAAGGCCTGGGCGGTTGTGCCGATGCACAAGTTTGATTCTATTGTCAAGAATACGCGGTCGAGAGCTTTGATCGGAACGGAGACTGGTAAGTTGATTAATCATGTGTGAACTGACAGTATCATGGAGTTCTGCTCGAAGCTGAAAAATAAATTCTGCATGAAAAGTGGCATAGTGAAACACCGCACTAGTGCTAGTAAACCACAACAGTTTGCAGAATTGATGAGCAGTGAGTTACTAAAGACGGCCCGTAAAAGGATCTCTAGTGCTGGTATGGCTAGGAGAAATCCAGCGGATGCGCTTAGTACGGCGAGCTACTTGGTGAATAGATCCTCATCGACTGCGATTGGATATCGGACTCTCGAAGAAGTGTGGTCAGGTAATGTTGCTGACGATTCTATTTTTAGAATGGTTAGTTACCCATGTTATTATCGAGTAAGTGATGGTAAGCTCGATGTGAGGGTAATGTGCATATTTCATGGCAATGCACGAGGTGAGTGTGGCGATCAGTTGTGGTGCCCGGATATAGATTCACCTGTTTACAACAGAGAAGTTACCTTTGACGAGTCTCCAGTACTTCTGGCTAGGAGTGATTGTGGCAGTGTTAATACGGATCTGGACGGTGTTCAGCTTGAGGTGGAGTTGCAACTAAAAACTCCTGAGGTAGCAGGTACTAGCGTGGTAATCAACACAGATGGTGCTTATAGCGAGGCGGATAGGGGTGTGCATGGTCCGGGCCGATCCGGTCCCGGCATGGAACCGGGGACCGGACTACTAGTCCGGTCCCCATATTTTCGGGACCACGGACCGGACCAAGATCGGCGGTCCGGGCCGGTCCTGGTCCGGGTCTGTCCCGATCCCGGCCCAATAGGACCGCTAATTCTAACTGCTTATGAAAACTATAATAAAAAGATTAGTTTAGTGAAAAAAAAAGAATTTAGACTTCGACCTCCTCTTGTGTTGATTTTTCATTAATAATAAAATTCTACAAAAACGTCCAAAGTTTAATCCTAATTCTGATCTCTAAAAAGGAATTCATTACTAATAAAATTCCACAAAAGACGAAAAACACGTATATGAATTAATCTTTAAATGCAAATCTAATATCAATGCAATGAGATTTTTATCTTTTCAGTTCTTTTTACATGGTTTTCTTTTCATTTATTTTATGTGAAAAAAATACTATCTAAAATTCGGATCTGTTTGAAAAATTCAAAGAAGATATCTCCCTAAACAATTGAGCTCGATCTAAAAGAAAAATCAATTAACACAATCAAAGATGCAACCACCACAACAATCAAAGATGTAATCACTGCAACCAAAATAGCTAAAGACTCGCTATAGGAGACTCGAAGTTTTCAAATCATTAGGATGATCAAACTAATTTTTTTTTAAAAAACATTGCCGGTCCGGTCCCAAACCATGGAACCCGGGAACCGGACCGCCTAGTCACCGGTCCCGTTTTTTGGGACCGAACCGCCAACCTCAAGGACCGGACCAACCCGCTCGGGCCGGGTCGGTCCTGAGCCGGTCCGGTCCAGTTTGCACACCCCTAGAGGCGGAGCTTAGAGAGCCAACAGTTGCTGTAATTGCTGATATTTACAAGGTATGTGTTCGATCTTCTGATAGATATGGATGTAACAGTGGTTTTGCTTTATTTGTGATTAAGGAGTTTGTGTTAAATAGTCCTTGTGGAGTAGTTAAAGGTGCATGTGCAGTTGGTGCTCTAATGAGGTTCTCGGTTATGGCAAAGTTCAAGCGCGACTTGGACTTGGATGATGTCTGTGGCGGTTGAGCCTGATGAGGCTATTGGGAGAGTAGTATATGAAGTTCGGAATTATTAGCGAAGCGATTGTGACATGGCTCAAACGTTGAGCCAAGGTGGAGATTGTTAAAATATGTCTCGAGTTTTAGCCCGAAGCGAAAATTTGAATATTCCAAATTGAATATTTCCTATTCGGTGTTGGAGCCCAAAGTGAATATTTATATATTAAGTTGAAAACCATATGAGACCAAAAGAATCCAAGATCGCGAAAATTGATCTCTGTGTCATACAAGAAAAGGAAGAAAGTCCACGTTTTTTTGTTTCCTAGACTTGGCGTGGGTTTCTCATGCAAGTTAAAGTAAAAAAGGGAAAGTAAATATAATGAAGTCTGAAAAGGTGTGAGAAGCTTTGACTCTTGGTCAAAGATGAGATTTCCTTCTTTGGTCCATGAAGATATCCTGCAGATTTTTTTTTCTTGGTTTTGATGTCAGACAAAGAAAGGAAAGATAACCCATTGGATGTGGTTGCTTTCCCTTTTTTTTGACGTAACCCACCAAGAAACAACAATATTTTAATGCACTCATGAGCCATATATATAAAAGGAGGGGCATGGACGTTTTTTAGTGGATGACTTCGGGCATGTGTAGAGTGCATTCTTTATAAGGAGCCGTAGTTGATCACAGAAGACGCCGCCGAAGCCTTGAAGCGCCATCACGAGTGCTTGATAGAGGGACTTCTTGAAGCGCCGTTCATTGAGTGCTTGATATTGGGTCTTCGTTTTATTCGTGGAATTACATCAAGAATTCAAGTGTCGAAACCGATTAAATCTTGAGGTTAGATTTGTATTTTAATTCTCTTGCGAGATTGAGAGATTATTTCGCTAGGAATGTGGGGCTAAACACTGTGTGCGTTCTTGGATATAATTGGGGCTGTGATACACCAAGAGTGTGTTTGTGAAACTCGAGTGTGGTTTGTAATCTCCGTGTATCGCTTGATCTATTGTGGAATTCGTTGCTGCTCTCCCCGTGGACGTAGGTCTTTACGATCGAACCACGTACATCTGGTGTTCGATTTCTTTGCTCGTTTTATCTATTTTATTGTTCGATCGCTGATTCCGCGCAACACTTTCTATTCTACTTTCTCTCAGATGAAGTGATAGTGTATGTCATGTGCTTTGCTCTTGCATAAAATGTAGGATTCTCACCCAAGAATGTAGTACTCTAGCTATCGCACCCAATCTTCACCCCTCCTTGTGTAAAACCAAGCTCTTTACGCAATCTGCTCATCTAGATCACTTCCTTAGCAACATAAGTAAGAGCCATGTACCGTGCCTCAATAGTAGATATTGTCTTTTGCTCATTCGACTCATAACTCTGCTGAACAAGGAAATAACATAATCGTTGGTTGACCTCCTGTTATCAATGTCACCTCCGCAATCAGCATCATCAAAACACTTCAGTTCTAATGCTTGTTGTCCTTTTAAACTTTTCATGCCTTCATAAACATAATTCAAAGTCAGACATATCGTGAAGATAACGAAACACCCTTTTTACAGCTATCTGTTGACACCTAATTTTGGATCAGCCTTTTTTTGGTTATTTCTTAGAAAATTCATGAAAAATTCATAAAAAGTCAAAAAAAAATTGCAAAATCAACTTTGGTGGCCTTGGCTAAGCCTAAGGAACCATTTTTGACCAAAAACTAATTTTTGGTATTTTTTGCATTTTTTAATATTTTCAGAAATTAGGAAAATACTAGAAAAATCAAGAAAAATAGCATTTGAGGTCACAAAAATATGAAAAAATAGCCAATATTTTTGTGTTAAATCCTTTGTCTTTTTAACCTCACAAAAAGTCCAAAATCAGATTCAATTTTACATGTTCCTTTGTAACATGTATGATTGAATTTGGTAAAAAAATGTCGATTGAGTCTTTTAATTTACAATTTTGGCATTTTCTAAGATCTTGACATTCAATCTGACTGTCCGTTATTGCAATTTAGCCCAATTGTTTGCACAAATTGCTCAATTGCACGAATTTGGCAAAATTGCATACTTAATTGCATTTTAGTCCTTGAAATTGGGCATATTTGAAATCACTTTCAATTCAGGGGCTATCATTGCAAATTAAACATACTGTCCAATGGATTTCACCATTTTGAATCAATTGGCATAGGTAATTTGGCCCAATTTGGCCATTTGAACCTTCAATTACACAATTCCCCAATTCACAATTAAATGAAAATTTGGGGTTTTTGTTGAAATTGATATGAACCTTTGGGCAAAACCATATTTTTAGATAAAATCCATGCCCTAAATTCGATTCTGAGGTCCAATTGCAATTTGTTTTTCATTAATTTGGGTTTAATTTGAAAAATTGTAAGTCGGAACCGGTTCGAACCGGTCAGACCGTTGGTCGAACCGATTTGCTACAGTGTCTTCTTCTTCATCAAGCTTGCGCGCAAATGAACAGTGCGAGGTTGAATTTCAATGAGGAAATTGGCCAAGCAATCGGCGGCAATTGAAGAAGCATTGTGGGGGTTTGGTTCGTCGTACCAGTCCTCGTCGATTGATGCCGGAATCGTGACCAATGGTCGCCGGAGGAAGGAGTAATCGGCCGGTCAATCTTGCAGGAATGTAAAAGTCAACTCAGACCAAATTCGTGCCAAATTCGTGTGAAATGGAGCCCGCTGGAGAACCAAACGGAGTTGGACGGAATGCCCATCCTACCCGACGATGTTTGGACCAAAAAAACACGTGGATGCACGTGCGATTCGAGTCTGTTAGTCCCCCAGTTCGGCGCCAAAAAAATCCAAAGAGTTATATAAGCCCGCAGGGGCTTTCTGTTGAAACAGTTAGTGGATTCAGTTCAGGGAGAAGAAACTGAATCAAGAGAGAGGGAGAACGAAAGAGAGAGACCTCACCTTCCCTCGCGGTGGTCGAAGGTTTGAGCTCGGATTTGCAGAGCGCTGGTTGGGCCTTCTCAAGCTAAACCAAAGCTCCCCGGGAACGTCAAGAGGTGGTCCAAACTCCCAGGAGACGATCGCCGTCAGCAGCGCACGTTGAAACCACGGGAATAGGTGAGTTCGACCTTCAAGCTTTCTTACTGAGCATCAATGGCGGAAATTGATTCCGGTCTTGATTCTTCGAATTAGAGTGTGCGTTTTATTCCTCGAGCATTACTGACTATCACCGCATCTTTATTTTGCATCGATATCGCCTGAATATCTCGAATCGAGTCTTCGAACTTTGCCCCTATAGTTGACCACTGTTCATTCTTGCCTAGCCCAATCTAGGCCGTGGGAGCTCGATCGGAGCTCGAGGTAAGTCTTTTGAACCTCCATTGGTGCTATTCTGTGATTAAATTGCCATGATTTGAGGTAAATCGTGCGATCGAACTTCCATGGCCGTACTCGGCACTTTGCATGATACTCGTGATTCTGTGGATTAGATGTTGTGATTCTTAGATATGTTAAACTAGAGACAATCGCGAGTCGATTAGAGTTGGTCTCGCATGATTTCATTAAAGTTCCACCGTTAGATCATTGCCGGAGGTCCTCAGCCGTCCATTCCGCCGGGGTCGAGAGGTTGAAGACGATGCTGTCATGGCGAGTCAACGAGTCAGCATTCCTAGGTGTCAGTCCGCCATTGGTCCACGTTTTCGTCCAGTCAGCATAGCCGCTGGGTTTGTTATTCGAATAAACAAGATCGGACAGCTCAGATAAATCGAACTTAAATTCTAGGGACCGTCCGATCAGTAAATAGGATTATCTGAAAATAGTTCTGATCAGAAAATCAAAAAAGGGATGAAACGGTGCCGTTTAGTTTAGTAGTAGCGCGGCGTCATTTAGGCTAGTATGATGGACGGTTTAGATTGAGTCCTTGATTTTAATCGTGACCGTAGATCTAGATGATCAGATCGGATGGCAGAGAGACAGTCAATATTTGATCTGGGCCGTAGATTTCGGTAAGTCGATCCAAAGACTGTGGATCAGCCACATGGTCTATCAGGGGCCGTCGGATTAAATCCGAATAATCCGAAAAATAGGAAAAGAAGAAACGACGTCGTTTTGGGGAGTTGGGGCGCATAGGTCCGGATATGGGCCGGGGTCCGACCCGAGTGGGTCTGGTCGACCCGGTCCGAATCACATTTTAATAAATAAAAAATCAGAAAATGATTTTAAAAAATAAAAAAAAATCAGAAAAATCTTAGAAAATCTTAAAAAAGGCTAGAAAATTCTAGAAAATCCAAAAAAAGTGTAAGAAAATTGTAGGAAATTCCTAGATACTTCAGAAATCCCCAAAAATTGAGGATTGACCACAGACAACTGGTTAACCCTAGTTTTGGGGTTTCTTATCTGTTCTTCCGAGAATTGACGATATTACCCTTTAGGGGTAAGTCGCCTCTGTTGTGTATGCGAGATAAGACCGATAATGGCAAGGTAAGAATTAGGGTCGGTTAGGCGATCAATTCTTAGGCTTGGATTTTCGAGTCCCGTCCATTTTTTCCTGAAATGACGATTTTACCCCTCAAAGGGTAAACCGTCTTTCCCACTCCAATTAAGTCTTGAAAATTGCTCAAAGTTAGGGTTTGGGTCAGGTGGGTGACCAACCCTAATATTTAGGATTTTCAGTTCTCATCCGTGTCCAAAATGACGACTTTACCCCTCTAAGGGTAAAATTACTTTTAAATTTCAGAAAAATCCTGAAAATTACCGAAAAATAGGAAATGGAAGGATTTGATCACCAATCCCATTTTTACCCTATTTTGACTGCATCTTTCATCTGAAATGACAATTTTTCCCTTTTATGGCAAATTGTCCCCAAAGTTATCAAAATTACGATTCTGCCCCTCATGGGCGAATCATGTCCAAATCACTCCTAAGCCTTGACTGATACTTCTCTAGGCTAATAGGGCCTCATTAGAGATGCAATGCTGATTTCATGTGTTTTATCCGCATGTATTGGATCCTTGATTTGCGCATTTATTTCTATTGATTGTGAGTGATAGGGTAGTCATTCCCATTTGCATGAACTCCTAGATTTAGGATCCGTACCCCATTCATCTGCATGAATCTTAAGGTCAGATGAATCGTTCAACTTAGGTACCGAAAGGGCGTCGACTCTGACAGTCGGCGTAACTAAGTCCTCAATCTCGCTTATCTGGTTTTCGCAGAATCGAATAGATCGCTCCCAACTATTTGATAGGGTTTTCGATTATACCCTCCACGAAACGATTGGTGGGGACTCCTTGGCATGTACACATGTCACTAGACCACACTGAAGGTCGACCACGTGCATCCAGCCGTTGCGATTTGGGTAATGGACCTTGGGAGAGGCTTGCGTCCGATCAGGCGACGATCGGGCGGCCCATTAGCCCCCCTCCGACAGTCCTCCCCACGAGGGAGGAGAGGGTCGCGACAGACTGGTGACTCCACTGGGGACTATTCTAAACCAGAATCTCTAGTTTCGAATTCCAGAGGACTTGAGCCGATTAAAAAGTTGTTTGGTTTATCTGACCTTGTTTTCTGCAGATGCTCTTGAAAGTGAGGTACGTACGCTAACCGTTGTGTTAGATGTTTTTGCAGATTGGAGAAATAAGGGGTGGAGTGATTGTTGACATCTTTCATGCAGGTTGGAGTTGTGAATGTATGTTTATTTTACGCACCTATTGAAGCGGTGTTTGATACAAACTGCTGTGCATGACCTTGCATTGTGATGATCACGACACATCGCACACACTGGAGGTCAAACCCCTACTGCAACCACCCCTAGGTTACCTTAGATAGGGAAATGATGCAAAATGATCTCGTGTTCGATGGCACTTGAGACTTTCGTGTTCGTTCCCGCTCACAATCCAAATTGGCAATATCTAACCCTCTTGGGTGGGTACCCTTGGGGAGGAATCTGCCTCATTTGGATCGTGGGAGCTTGAGCCATAGGTTCCTCACCCGATTTTCGATTTTTAGAGTATACCCACTTGTCTCATGCGCATGTCTATGGATGGTTGGTATACCTAAAATCGCTCATTGTTACAGGGGAACATTTCACATTCCCCAAGTATGGTTGGTAAGGTATTTACTTTCGATGTACTTCACTATTCCCTATTTCATAGTATGATTCATGCATTATATACGTCCACATGCATTGCATACATCATGAAATCACTCAAGTGACTAATTGAAATAACGACGATAATAGGGTAGGATGTCGCTATTTCCCAAAAGTTCAACAGAATTGGTAACCTTCGAGTACCTAAGGAAAGTCACTCGCCCTGGACCGAACACAAGGCTGCACTTTACTAGGTTCGTGCATGGCCGAGAGCTGACTGGACGCAAGTTGGGATATGCTAAAGATTGTCAGACCCGCTACTATGTCGACAACCTCAGATTCAAGCGACAAGCGGACGAGATGTTCAAGGATTATTTGGAGATGAAGAGACAGCGTCGCAACCACCTAGCTAGAGAAGCATACACACGTCGACAAGCCGAACGACGCTCTAATGAAGACATACCAAGGATCACCTTTTGGGGAAAGAAAAGACGCCCCGCGATCAAGACGAAGCCGAAACGCATTACACTCAAGAAGACGAGACGTGATAGAACTCCAGAAGTCATTATACCATGAACTAGAGAATGGCCAAAGGGACTAGGGCCCCTCAGCCAATGCATTGAAGACGACCCCTTACACTCAACTGGAGGAGGATTCCTGACCGATTATCATTGTGAAGGGGAATAGACCAGTAGGAAGATGTGGTTTAGATCCTCACATTCCATTGACCTTTTATGGCTTTCTTGTTTGAGGAGTCTCTCTTTACCTTTCTTTCGTTAGGCATTCTGATGGTAATGAGGGATTCATTCTGCTCTTCTCCCATTTTGATGTTTTGACCAATGGAATGTGATGTTGTTAATTCCCTTAGTCACTAAAGTGAACCTGACTAAATTGCATAATTTACTTTCCTAAAATTCAAATTAGACTTCAAGTTAGGTCTTCAGTACCTGAAAAAGGTTCTAATTTCTATTTCTTCAATTGAGCTATGCAATTAAGTTGGTCCATGCATACTTCATGGCATTTGCATAGTCGCATATTTAAAGTAATTTTTTACGATTGACTTTTCAAAATCATTTGCATATCTTAGACTTGATGGGAAAGAATGATATTCAAGTGTTTAAAGTTCCTCGGGCCGAACTGCTATCATGGTGGGCTAGCATGGGCGAGGCCAGCCAAGAATATGCCAAATCACGACTAGGGTATCTATTGGACTTGCTGAAGGTTGAATGCCCACCTGCCTTCATTCAAGCCATGACACTCTATTGGGATCCTACCACCGCTACATTCTGCATGGAGGGACTGTAAATCACCCCTACTCTAGAAGAGTACAGCGCCGCCATCGGAGTTGAATCTACTCACTCACTAGTTCAACCTCACATAGGATTCGATCCCTTGAGTCAATTAGCCGAATTCCCTGACACAAGCCTTAAAGAAGTCAAAGCAGACGCCAAAGGCAATTCTGGGCGAATTTCACTATCCTTCCTACTAGATCGATTCCCCAGCCTCCCTGCTGCTAAATGGACTAAATCAGGTAGAGCCTTTGTCTTAGCCTTCTTCAGCTTTGTGCTATTCCCGATCTCATCTGTCACCGTCGACCCTATTATGGCTGTGGTAGTCAGAGAAGTTTGCTGTGGGTGGGATTACTCGAACATTATCCTTGCTGAGACCTTTCTTTCCCTAAATCGCTTCAAGAAAAATAAGAAGGGAATCTTTAGAGCCTCTAGTGGTCTTCTGTACCTGTGGTTCACCTCTCATGTTAGACAATTCCATATCCGCATGGGTTTCACTAAGATTAGCCCCGATGCTCATCCTCTTAAAACCTTTGTCAGAACTCATACACGTATTCCTAAGTTCAACTTCATAGAATGGAAGAACTTCCTTAGAAATATGAAATCGGAACAGCTCCGATGGCGGCTAAGGTTGCCAACACTGGGCAAAGTCAGGCTTGCATGCAATGACGAAGACCCCGTCCCTTTGTTGGGATTCGCCGGCGCTACTGCATATTATCTGAAGAGGGTTATCCGACAATTTGAGGCATTGCAGGAGATTCCTTCTCCACCCCGACCTAGTATCTTCTCATTTGACATACCAAACGAGACCCTCATGGGAGAAAAGAGGAAACAGTTCGAAGCCAAGGTGTCATTTATTATACGCTCTTTGAAGAACTCTCAGGTTGAAGATATAAGGTGGCCAAAGAATATGACTCGCAGGGAGAACATTCACAGGGCCACCACTGAGTATATCTAGCACTTTGAGGCGACCAGACGCAGCTTTGTCGAGCATTATATACCTGAGTATATCGTGCCATACGTACTTGGGATAGAGCCCTATATACCCGAAGACATAGGATCGCCGCTGTACTCGGAAGATGAAGAATCCCAAACCGAAGAGACTGATCTGTATGGGAGTGACGAGGATGCCTTAGGCCTCAAACGCCCCAGACTTGAATAGACTATCCCGTCGAGTGTAAAATAAGCAAATATTGTGATGCCTTTTCATGCATTCTCATTTGTACTGGATATTATTTTGGACACATATGCATGAGTGTGGACATGTTTTACAAATTCAAAAAAAAAAAACTATCGTCAAAGATTACGCTTCTTTTAATTTCATGACTTCTTTTGGAGAATGATTAAAAGAACTGCCCACGTGAGACTAAGGCTCATAAGGTAGTCCTTTTTCTCATTCACCAATAGAAAACATGCAATTAGAAGAATCAAGTGCTTCCTTTTGCCAATATCGAAGAAATGCTCACTGGAATTCCTGATAAACAGGTGCACTCTCATCACGGAACTACCAACGCATCGCTTTCGCACTCGGCTTAAAACAAGAATGGAACAACAGGAATTGACCCCACGCGTAGGCATGCTGGAAACTCAAATGACTGCTATGGAGGCTATGATGGCCGACATTAAGGTGATGCTGGGAGCCTCCCACGCCAGACAGGCAATAGCCCCTAATAAGAACAACTCAAGTCCATCACTTGCACTCGATGTAGCTGATAAAGAAACGACATGAGATACTCAACGTGCAGAGGAAGGTATTCGTGCGCCGAACATCCAGTCACAGCAAAAGGCACCCCCTGTTGTTATCAACCTTGAAAATGATGAAAAGGGGAAGCAGACTGTGAAAATTGAAGCGGAGGCTAAGAGGATAGCCAAGATCGAGGAATGCTTCAGCAGCCAAGGCTATGAATTGGCTCGTTTCGACAAGATATCTCTCTTCGCCGAGGTGGAGACCTCTCCTGACTATAAGGAACCAGACTTCGTAAGGAAGTATAATGGGATAGACTGTCCCCGTGCTCACCTCAAATATTACTTGCGCAAGATGGCGCAATATTTAGATTATATTCCACTGCTGATGAACACGTTCCAAGAAGAGCCTGGCTGGCGCCGCTTTAGTTTTGTTCATTGAATTGCACCTGGATGACTACGATGGATGGGAAGATTTTGCTGAAGATTTCCTCAGGCAGTATAAGTTCAACACAGCTGCAGCACCGACGATAGAAGATTTGCTGCGAACCTCGAAAGCAAGGGGCGAGTTGATCAGAATATACGCCTAGAGATGGCGAGCTTTGGCAACCCAAATAAAGCCGTCAATCCCAGAAGATGAGCTGGTTGATTTGTTCTTGAAAGCACTCCCCTATGAATACTTTGACAAATTAAACACATCTGGATGTCAAACCTTTGCACATCTGATAAATGTGGTTGAAAGGCTAGAATGGGCCTTAAGAGAAAGAAGACCTCATGAAGCCTCTACTAGAAAACAGTACCCCCTGAAGAAAGAGAAAGAGGTCGGGCTCGACATAGCATTCATACCGGACCCCCATAAGCCCATATCGTTTGGCAATTCTAATCAGACCAAAGGAGGATCATCCTGGTCAGCGCCGAAAGTGCAAGAGCCTAGAAGGAGGCAACCCCAAAGGCAGTTCTCTCAACCCCCCAGGCCTTTATCCAAACTACTTTCCGATGCTGCTAGAGCAACACTTGGTGACGAAGGAACCACCTAGAGCGAATCCTGTCAAGTATCCAGGTTTTGACGAGAGCCAGACTTGTGTCTATCACATGGGTGAAAGGGGACATAATGTTGACAATTGCTATATCCTTAAGCTAAAGGTATAAGCTCTGATTGACAGTCAGATCTTGAAATTTGATAACACGGCTCCGAATATGCAAGAAAATCCACTCCTTGATCACTAAGCAGTAGGGGCAATATTCGTTGAAGAGGAGGAAAACCACCTTGAGCTAAAGGTGGACGTGTCTAAACTGACCAACATCTTGGCAATCGCTTCACTATACCCGAAAGAATGGGAGATCTCTGCTGACATGAAGAAACTGTGTATAGCTAAAATGATGAGCTTGGGGATACTGTCAAATGTTACCGATGAAAGATTCGAGGGAGTCGAAACTTCTCTAACCTTGGAAGGAAGCCACTTTATGATTAAAACTAAGCAAGGAAGCATGTGGAACATCCCGCACGAGGGTCTGGTAGGCGATTTTGGGCCAATCATTGAACCGGAAGAAGAACTGATGAGGACAAACTGGAAGCCAAGAGGCGAAGTCTAGCAGATCGCAGATTCATGGCTGACGCGCTAGAAATGGGAGAAATTACAGACAACCTGGGTCAGGATTCTGGGGGATATAACTTTAAGGTAAAATACTCTGCTCCTCCTAGTTTTTATCAAAGAATGGAGGATATCATACCAGATGGATGGCGAGGTATGGACGATCCCGTTCAAATCCCGAAGGAGGTGGAAAAACCTTTTACGAAGGGGCTCGAATCACCGCTTGACCAGATGATAGATACCAAACTTAACACGGAACAGTATGAGAAATCGAAGGATCAACAGCAGGGTTCAGCTGAACTATTCAAGGGAAGGAGAGAATACCCGAGATCTACGACATCAACAGTACTAGGTGACGACGACCGGCATTGTCAATTGGGAAACGAAATCCTCTCAAAGGGCTTTGACAACACTGTGTCAATGATCGAAGCCGCTACAACTGTGGTAATTAAGTTGGAAGATCTTGATATCTTGAATGAGGCAGAAAATTGCATAGTCAAGCCTGTTGTGATTCGATTGACGGAAGATGAAGAAGACGACACAGCTGAGCCGGAAACATCTTATCCAAAGACAATAACCGTAAAAGTCCCTCCAGTAGAAGAATATAATCCTAAGGCAGTCCACTGGGACTACGGAACAAGGGAGGTGGAAGCAGTAATGAGGTATAGACGATTCTATGCCCCTAGGGAAGGCGAGTCCGAAAAGAAGGAAGTCTCGAAGGAAGATGTAGAGAAGTTCATGTCCATCATTAAAACCAGCGAGTTTGAAGTAATAGAGCAGCTGAGGAAGATGCCAGCTCAAATATCTTTATTAGATTTATTCATCAATTCAAAGAAGCACAAGAATGCATTGTTGAAGATACTTAATGAGGTGCATGTCCCTGAAACGATTAATGATGTACAATTATGGGATTTTGTAGGGGCGATCCTTTTGAAAGACCAATTGAGCTTCTCAGATGAAGACTTTCCCATGGAAGGAAGATGACACAACAAGGTCTTATACAATTCTGCGCAATGTAATGGAAAGAGTGGCACACAAACTAATCGACAACGGATCTGCCTTCAACATCTGCCCTCTGGCTACGTTAAGGAGGTTGGGGATCAACGAGGAGATGATTAAAACCTCCAAAACAGCGGTTATAGCCTTTGATGGGATGAAGAAGACAGTGGTAGGCGAAATTGAGCTAAAAGTGTTCATCGGCCTGAACCAAATTCTCTATAAATTTTCAAGTAATAGATCTACCTAGTGCATTCGGATTCCTGCTGGGGAGACCTTGGATCCATGTAGCAGGAGCCATACCCTCAAGCTTGCATCAGAAAGTACACTTCGTAGTAGATGGGATGGTGATCACTGTGCATAGAGAAATCGACCTCCAAACATATCAGAATAGCGCTATTCCCTACATCGAGCCCGAAATCAAGATGGAAGCAAGCTATCATTCCTTGGAGTTGGTAGGAACAGTACACACCCCCGTCGGGGCAAGATTAAGAACTCCTTATATTTCTGAAGCCAATCTTCTACCAGCTAAGATGCTATTGTCATATGGATACAACCCTGGGGAAGGTCTGGGCAAGTATGGTCAAGGAATAAATAGCCCATGCAGTTGAAAGCTAATCAGCATAGGATGGGCCTAAGGTATCAGAAAAATCACTTGGACGAGTCTGTTCCCATGGCAATAAGCCAAGGCCGAGGCAAAAGCCAGGGACGCCATGGAGGCCAGAAAAACTCGAAAGATTCATTCAT
The DNA here is from genome assembly GCA_021437785.1 of Rhodomyrtus psidioides. Taxonomy (NCBI): domain Eukaryota; kingdom Viridiplantae; phylum Streptophyta; class Magnoliopsida; order Myrtales; family Myrtaceae; genus Rhodomyrtus; species Rhodomyrtus psidioides. Next base: position 1,787,321 of record JAILYB010000053.1, read on the forward strand.
TGGTTCTCCAACCTGGAAAGGCAGGTCGCAGATGTTCAACAACCCTCTGAACGGGCACTTCAACAAGAACTCTAGGTGGTTGTCAGAAGAAAACATATCTCCAACAGCCGAACCGGATCTGGCAAACCCTTTCTTGGAGGATAACTTCGTGAACGTCATCATAGAGTGGCTGAGTGATGAAGCCACCGTTTCTGAGTAAAGAAACCTCTTTCCTACTCTTAATATTGCATTTAGATTTTCCGCATTTCATTGCACCTTTAGTATTATTGCTTGAAATAAATGTAGGAAAACGCCTTTGGATCTCCGGTCGTTGATCCAAACAGCATAGCTTGTAATGCGGTCCATTTTGCATTTAATAAAATCACACAAGTTTTGTTAAGGACATATGGAACTACAAATCAGCCCAATGATGATATTAGTCTTCCATACAAAAACTTGAGGCCTGATTTTCCATATGATTCCTAAGTTCCAAAAGATTTCCGAGGAACAAGGATGTCCTATGATATGAAGGCTAGTTCCATTTACGCCTGCACTTATTTTGAAGCCTCTTTCGAAAAGGTTTTTCACACTCATGCATGGCATTTTCATATGAAGTATAGACTAACCATGCTCATGACATTTCAGGCATATCATCTCAAGCATACATACCAGGTTATTGTGTGATTCGGATCATCATGATGACTGTTCCTACAATATTGAAGAAGAGGATGAGGATGAAGGTTATGCATCTATCCGCAGAGAATGGAGTGCCTTCGAAGAGTCAATACCTCCCACTTCAGAGGAGCCAGTTGTTGTTAATTTGGGGGACTCTATGAATGTCAAAGAAGTCAAGATCGGTGGACATTTATCCAGAGATGAAAAGCTCAGATTCACAGAAATATTGAGGGAGTATCATGATGTTTTTGCATGGTCTTACGCTGACATGCCGGGTTTGGATCCTAGAATTGTGGAACATGCATTACCCACAGATCCTACTGTCAAACCTGTCAGACAAGGCAGTAGACGGATAAAAGCCGAGTTAGAAGACAGAATCAAGGAAGAAGTGATGAAGCTTCTCATGGTGGGCTTTATTGAGTCTATCCTATACTCGGATTGGATTGCCAACATAGTCCCCGTTATGAAGAAGGACGGCAGAATCCGGATCTGCGTGGATTATAGAAATTTGAATAAAGCAAGCACAAAGGATAATTTTCCACTACCTCACATTGACGTGTTGGTGGATAGTACCGCGGGGTATGAATTATTCTCATTCATGGATGGATTTTCCGGGTATAATCAGATTCTCATGAAACAGGAGGACAAGCCAAAGACTGCTTTTACCACGCCCTGGGGAAACTTTTGCTATAAGGTTATGCCCTTTTGATTAAAGAACGCTAGGGCCACCTATTAGAAGGCTATGATCACATTATTCCACGACATGATCCATAAGGAAATCGAAGTATATGTCAATGACATGATCGCTAAGTCCAAGAAGGGACAAGATCACATTCAGGTATTAAGAAAGTTATTTGAGCGACTGCGCAAATACAAGTTGAGGTTGAACCCTAACAAATGTGTGTTCGGAGAAAAATCTGCGAAACTTCTCAGATTCATGGTCAGTAATAGGGGCATTGAGATTGATCCTTCAAAGATTCAAGCCATCCATGATCTAGCAACTCCCTCCACAGTAAAGGAAGTGAGAAGTCTTCTGGGGAGACTGAACTATATTGCCAGATTCATCAATCAGCTATCAGATGTGGCTAAATCGATCTTCAAACTACTCAAGAAGGGTGCAAAAGTGACATGGGATACAGAGTGCAGTCAGGTATTCCAGAAGATCAAGAACTACCTGGTCACTCCGCTAGTACTTGTGCCGCCCATCCCAAGTCATCCTTTGACCTTATATCTGACTATACAACATGAATCTTTGGGAGCCTTACTGGCCCAAACGAGCCCGACGGATGGTAAGGAAAGAGCCATCTATTACTTGAGCAAGAAATTCACCTCATTTGAAGCAAAGTACATACCTATTGAAAGGGCATGTGTGGCAACCGTATGGGTACTTCGCAGGTTAAGACAGTATACCTTACATCACCATATTTAGCTGGTGACAGAAAATGACCCTGTCAAATACCTTCTAGAGAAACCCGCTTTAATTAGGAAGTTAGCAAAATGACAGGTGATGTTATCTGAATTTGACATCAGGTGTTCTCCGCAGAAATCAGTAAAAGGGAGAGCCATGGCTGATATGTTGGCATGAAAGGCTACCCTTTGCCTTAATGGCATATCGAACTTCGATCAGGACTTCTACAGGGGCAACTCCCTACAATCTGGTATACGGGATGGAAGCGATCTTGCCCATGGAAGTTAAGATTCTCTCTTTAAGAATCCTATCAGAGGGTAAACTCTTCGAGTCAGAATACTCCGAGCACCAATATGAACAACTGAATTTAATAGACGAGAAGCGTCTTAGAGCAATCTGTCATGGTCAAAGCTACCAGAAGAGGGTGGCCAAGTCATTTAATCGAAATGTTATAGCCAGAAATTTTGAGGTGAATGATCTGGTGGTAAAGAAGACTTTGCCAAATGTTGCCCATCCGGGAGGCAAGTTTACCTCGAATTACGAAGGCTCGTATATTGTCAAAAAGATTCTCATAGGAGGAGCATTGATTATGGTAAATTCTAAAGGGGAAGAATTGGGACACCCTATAAATTCAGATGCTGTGAAGAAATATTATCCTTGAAATGAAATCAGAGGTTGAAATATCTGGCTTGTTCTGAAATGATCCGAACCGCCATAATAGCCATTGCATAAGTATATCATGTATCCATGCATACATTAGCATGTGTTCAGTTTTGCAGGATTCCAAGAAGCGGACTCAAAATTGGACTCATCCCAATGAAACCCTGGACAGAAGGATCTTCAACACCAAGTATCATGTGATATGTATCTGTTCCATCAAAGGTTAAACCACCTTTTCACTCACAAGGATGTCTACTCTATCCTACATGCAAGAATGCCTGATGAAGACGGAAGACAAGCGCAGTAAAATCTCTCGCATCTTCTGTAAGATAAAAAGAGCAAGAAAAGGAACATTCACATGCCCGAACTTAGAAATAAATCTTGCTTTTAAAAAATGAATTCATGACATTTATTGCACATCTGTCGTAATCAGAGATTGTCCAAAGCATGATACAAGTATGCATGATGCATCTTTGAAATCTCCTGTGGAATAAAATACCTGGAGAAAAATAAAGTGATTTTTCCAAAAACATAGCTTGCTTAGACTATCTAGCAGGTATGTTCCTCCTAATGAAAGGTAAACTTAATCCAAACACGTCTTACATACACTCGAGAGATGAGAGAAGTATGAGAATAGGAAAGCTTGGATCTGAGGGTATAGGGGCCCTTCGCATCGATTACATTGATTGAGATGACGGAGGCATTCATTTTCTCATTCTAAACACTACAGGTGACCATTGATAACCCCTTTGAGCGGCAGTTGCATTCTTTACCCCTGTCAAGAACCACCCCACATTGGGGCCAACTGGAAGTAAGTCCAGCAGTACCAAGAGGTAAATGGTTAGAAATTCTCTTACTCAAACTTGCATCAATCTTCGTGCGTTGCTTGTCATTTTAACTTCTATGGTAATTCAAGTGCTTTAGGAAGACGAAAAGCATTCGTTTCTTTATCCTATACACTTTTACCCTTTGAACAGCCCAGTTGAGCCTATGCGTTTGTTTCACAAACCCGTTGGTGATCATTGCATATCCCAAGGTGGAAGCGACGTCACTTCAAAAAGAATTGGAAGGATAAAAAATCCTGGGTTAATGTCGGAATGCTAAGATTCAAAGTTGTACATCTAGCATACTTATTTGAAAATCCTGACTAAAAAAAAAAGAGAAAGGAAAAAGCTAGGATTTCAAAAAAAAAGAGAGAAAGAAAAATCCAATCTTGGGCATCAAGAAAAAGCAAAGTGCTTGGTAAAAGCAAGGCCAATGCCTCTCCGAATATTTGTACACTTGAGAATCGTATGTCTGATCTTGTAAATGCCAAAAAGATGGCATGATATCTGTGTATAAAGATCACCAGTGAGATCTGATTGTAAAAGAAAATTCCAAGGGAGCGGGACTACGAAAATCACTTCCAGATTATGTCACATTCAGATGTCGACGTCATACTAGCACAAGAGAGAGGTTCTCCAAAGGCTATCGATGCACCTCAGAAACTGAGGTACTTTTCGAACCGCAAGGTACCGGATCAGCAGCAAATCTGTAGTGATCACCAATGTTAGACCCCTTCGCGCGTTCTGAGCCAAAGCAAGCGTTCTTTTTTCGGTCCCCAATCCTACCTATGTTACAACCCTGAAAAGTCTTTTCTGATTAAAGCACTTGGGTTAGCATAGAGTTTAATGCTTAAGCTCAGCTCGAAGAAGTTCGAGCAAGATTATTTCTTTATCATTTTTGCAGGGTTCTTGACTTGTAAACCCGGAGCAGATGAAGAAAATTTTTCGTTCAAAAGACTTGACTCAGAGAATGAGTCCCCCTTCGGAAACCATATCTAAGCCCAATATTACGGTCCCGTAAAGACATCCCAATTGATCTCAATGTATGCGCTGCGAACGGTCCCGAAAACCCAGGTACATGGTATTAGGAAATTCGAGTGCTCCTATTATGAAAAGACCTTTCTAACAGAGATATTCCAATAGAATGCTCGAAAGCAAGCTTTGGTTGGAAACTTCAAATTCTTTGATCCAAGGATTTTTTTTTTCCTCACAAGGATTCTTGATCATCCTCACACGCTTTGAGATGTCTTGGATAACATCCAACGTCCTAAGCCATTTTGCATAACTGCGTAGATTAAAATGAAGCCTTTTACCTACATTGTAATTGTCATTACCTCAAAAAGGCTAATATTTTGGCAAATGAGAAATGAACTTTCAGGTCTAAGCTTCTAGGACTCATGGTGACCCCAGATTCTAGAAGGATGACTTGCTCTGTAAAGAAGAGCTTTCAGTGTTGAGCTTTCTGCAGGATGCCTAGAGTCCCTAGATCCCAAAATGTCACCTCCAATGTCAAAAGGACAATCTTCCAAATCATCCCTCTGTGAGATTTCAAATTTACAGGTTTGAGCTTTCTGCAGGATACCTGGAGTCTCCAGATCCCAGAATGTCACCTCCAATGTCAAAAGGACAATTTTCGAAATTATCCCTCTGTGAGATTTCAAATTTATAGGTTTGAGCTTTCTGCAGGATGCCTAGAGTCCCCAGATCCCAGAATGTCACCTCTAATGTCAAAAGGACAATCTTCGAAATCATCCCTCTGTGAGATTTCAAATTTACAGGTTTGAGCTTTCTGCAGGATACCTAGAGTCCCCAGATCCCAGAATGTCACCTCTAATGTCAAAAGGACAATCTTCGAAATCATCCCTCTGTGAGATTTCAAATTTACAGGTTTGAGCTTTCTGCAGGATACCTAGAGTCCCCAGATCCCAGTATGTCACCTCCAATGTCAAAAGGACAATCTTCGAAATCATCCCTCTGTGAGATTTTAAATTTACAGGTTTGAGCTTTCTGCAGGATGCCTGGAGTCCCCAGATCCCAGAATGTCACCTCCAATGTCAAAAGGACAACGTTCGAAATCATCTCTCTATGAGATTTCAAATTCACAGGATACCGGAATCCCCAGATCCCAGAATGTCACCTCCAATGTCTAAAGGACAATATTCAAGATCGACTTTCTGCAAGATTTCAAGTAACCCCTAAATCCCAGAAGAGTCTTATCAAAGTTTTTGCAGGTTCGAGTTTTCTGCAGGATACTTGGAATCCCCAAATCCCAGAATAACGCCTTGCACGTCAAAAGGACAATTTTTAGAACTAGCTATCTGTAAGGTTCTAGGTAATCCCTAAACCCAGAATAGCTCATTTGGTAAACCTAAGAGTTAGATACATCTCACTTGTATAGGCCCTAGTTAATTCCTTAGAATATATGGTCAAAATGTTCGACAATCCCTACAGAACGGGTGCGTCATCCATAGGTTCCTAGCAGAAAGGAGCCCTATTCACGGCTTGATCCCCTTGACGGATCAAAATGTTCGACAATCCCTATAGAACAGGTGCGTCATCCATAGGTTCCTAGCAGAAAAAAGTCCTATTCATGGCCTGATCCCCCTAACGGATCAAAATGTTTGAAAATCCCTACAGAACGGGTGCGTCATCCATAGGTTCCTAGCAGAAAGGAGTCCTATTCACGGCATGATCCCCATGACGGATCAAAATGTTCGACAATCCATACAGAACAGGTGCGTCATCCATAGGTTCCTAGCAGAAAGGAATCCTATTCATGGTTTGATCCACCATACGGATCAAAACCCCGGACAATCCCTGAAGAACGGGTGCGTCATTCATAGGTTCCTGTCAAACATAGGAATCCCACTTTGGTACGGCCTACCATACATGCTAGAGTTTAACTGCCCTAGGACGCTCAAGAGACAAGCCCCTATGTATCTACTTGAACCCTCTATACACCGTGCATGCCGCACAAGCATCAGACAGGTAAGTAGCATGTGAGCATCTCTATCCCGCCTCTCTTTCCCTCACATCAGCAAAGATAAGGCAAAGCATTCACCAGCGGGACAAGAAAGATTAGATGTCAAGATTCATTTTTCTATTTCCCAGTAGAGTCGATCTAGACTTAAGTGTCACCTATCTTTGAAAGAAACCTCTCGCTAGATTCCTTTCAAAGAGGGGCAGCTGTTGACACCTAATTTTGGATCAGCCTTTTTTTTTGTTATTTCTTAGAAAATTCATGAAAAATCCATAAAAAGTAAAAAAAAATTACAAAATCAACTTTGGTGGCCTTGGCCAAGCCTAAGGAACCATTTTTGATCAAAAACTAATTTTTGATATTTTTTGCATTTTTTAATATTTTCAGAAATTAGGAAAATACTAGAAAAATCAAGAAAAATAGCATTTGAGGTCACAAAAATATGAAAAAATAGCCAATATTTTTGTGTTAAATCCTTTGTCTTTTTGACCTCATAAAAAAGTCCAAAATTAGATTCAATTTTACATGTTCCTTTGTAACACGTATGATTGAATTTGGTAAAAAAATGTCGATTGAGTCTTTTAATTTGCAATTTTGGTATTTTCTAAGATCTTGACATTCAATCTAACTGTACCTTATTGCAATTTAGCCCAATTGTTTGCACAAATTGCTCAATTCCACGAATTTGGCAAAATTGCATACTCAATTGCATTTTAGTCCTTGAAATTGGGCATATTTGAAATTACTTTCAATTCAGGGGCTATCATTGCAAATTAAACATACTGCCCAATGGATTTCACCATTTTGAATCAATTGGCATAGGTAATTTTGTCCAATTTGGCCATTTGAACCTTCAATTGCACAATTCCCCAATTCACAATTAAATGAAAATTTGGGGTTTTTATTGAAATTGATATGAACTTTTGGGCAAAACCATATTTTTAGATAAAATCCATGCCCTAAATTCGATTCTGAGGTCCAATTGCAAAAATTTCCCATTAATTTGGGTTTAATTTGAAAAATTGTAAGTCGGAACCGGTTCGGACCGATCGGACAGGTCGAACCGGTTCGCTATAGTGTCTTCTTCCTCATCAAGCTTGCGCGCAAATGAACTGTGCGAGGTTGAATTTCAACGAAGAAATTGGCCAAGCAATCGGCGGTAATTGAAGAAGCATTTGTGGGGGTTTGGTTCGTCGTACCAGTCCTCGTCGATTAACGCCGGAATCGCGACCAATGGTCGCCGGAGGAAGGAGTAATTGGCCGGTCAATCTTGCAGGCCTACAAAAGTCAACTCAGACCAAATTCGTGCCAAATTCGTGTGAAATGGAGCCCGCTGGAGAACCAAACGGAGTTGGACGGAATGCCCATCCTACCCGACGACGTTTGGACCAAAAAAATACGTGGATGCACGTCCGATTCGAGTCTGTTAGTCCCCCGGTTCGGCACCAAAAAATCCAAAGAGCTATATAAGCCCGCAGGGGCTTTCTGTTGAAACAGTTAGTGGATTCAGTTAAGGGAGATGAAACTGAATCAAGAGAGAGGGAGAACGAAAGAGAGAGAGCTCACCTTCCCTCGCGGTGGTCGAAGGTTTGAGCTCGGATTTGTAAAGCACTGGTTGGGCCTTCTCAGGCTAAACCGAAGCTCCCCGGGACCGTCAAGAGGTGGCCCAAACTCCCAGGAGACGATCGCCGTCGGCACCGCGCGTTGAAACCACGGGAATATGTGAGTTTGACCTTCAAGCTTTCTTACTGAGCATCAGTGGCGGAAATCGATTTCGGTCTTGATTCTTCGAATTAGAGTGTGCGTTTTATTCCCCGAGCATCACTGACTATCGCCGCATCTTTATTTTGCATCGATATCGCCTGAATATCTCGAATCGAGTCTTCGAACTTAGCCCCTATAGCCGACCACTGTTCATTCCTGCCTAGCCCAATCTAGGCCGTGCGAGCTTGATCGGAGCTCGAGGTAAGTCTTCTGAACCTCCATTGGTGCTATTCTGTGATTAAATTGCCATGATTTTAGGTAAATCGTGCGATCGAACTTCCATGGCCGTACTCGGCACTTTGCATGATACTCGTGATTATGTGGATTGGATGCTGTGATTCTTAGATATGTTAAACTAGAGACGATCGCGATTCGATTAGAGTTGGTCTCGCACGATTTCATTAAAGTTCCACCGTTAGATCATTGCCGGAGGTCCTCAGCCGTCCATTCCGCCGGGGTCGAGAGGTTGAAGACGATGCTGACATGGCAAGTCAACGAGTTAGCGTTCCTAGGTGTCAGTCCGCCATTGGTCCACGTTTTTGTCTAGTCAGCATGGCCGTTGGGTTTGTTATTCGAATAAATAAGATCGGACGGCTCAGATAAATCGAGCTTAAATTCTAAGGACCGTCCGATCAGTAAATAGGATTATCTGAAAATAGTTTTAATCATAAAATCAAAAAAGGGATGAAACGGTGACGTTTAGTTTAGTAGTAGCGCGGCGCCGTTTAGGCTAGTATGAATGGACGGTCTAGATTGAGTCCTTGGTTTTAATTGCGACCGTAGATCTAGATGATCAGATCGGATGGCAGAGAGACAGTCAATATTTGATCTGGGCCGTAGATTTCGGTAAGTCAATCCAAAGACTGTGGATCAGCCACATGGTCCATCAGGGGCCGTCGGATTAAATCCGAATAATCCGAAAAATAGGAAAAGAAGAAACGGCGTCGTTTTGGGGAGTTGGGGCGCGCAGGTCCGGATATGGGCCGGGGTCCGACCCGAGTGGGTTGGGTCGACCCGGTCCGAATCACATTTTAATAAATAAAAAATCAGAAAATGATTTTAAAAAATAAAAATAAAATCAGAAAAATCTTAGAAAATCCTAAAAAAGGCTAGAAAATTCTAGAAAATCCAAAAAAAGTGTAGGAAAATTGTAGGAAATTCCTAGACACTCCAGAAATCCACAAAAATTGAGGATTGACCACAGACAACTGGTCAACCATATTTTTGAGGTTTCTTATCCGTTCTTCCGAGAATTGACGATATTACCCTTTAGGGATAAGTCGCCTCTGTTGTGTATGCGAGATAAGATCGATAATTGCAAGGTAAGAATTAGGGTCGGTTAGGCGACCAATTCTTAGACTTGAATTTTCGAGTCCCGTCCCTTTTTCCTTGAAATGACGATTTTACCCCTCAAAGGGTAAACCGTCTTTCCTACTCCTATTGAGTCTTGAAAATTGCTCAAAGTTAGGGTTTGGGTCAGGTGGGTGACCAACCCTAATATTTGGGATTTTCAGTTCTCATCCGTGTCTAAAATGACGACTTTACCCCTCTAAAGGTAAATCACTTTTAAATTCCAAAAAAATTATAGAAATTCCCGAAAAATAGAAAATGAAAGGATTTGATCACCAATTCCATTTCTACCCTATTTTGACTCATCTTTCATCTGAAATGACAATTTTGTCCTTTTATGGCAAATTTTCCCCAAATTTCTCAAAATTACGATTCTGCCCCTCATGGGCGAATCATGTCCAAATCACTCCTAAGCCTTGACTGCTAATAGGGCCTCATTAGGGATGCCATGCTGATTTCATGTGTTTTATCCGCATGTATTGGATCCTTGATTTGTGCATTTATTTCTATTGATTGTGAGTGATAGGGTAGTCATTCCCATTTGCATGAACTCCTAGATTTAGGATACGTACCCCATTCGTCTGTATGAATCTTAAAGTCAGATAAACCGTTCAACTTAGGTACCGAAAGGGCGTCGACTCTAACAGTCGGCGTAACTAAGTCCCCGATCCCGCTTCTCTGGTTTCCGCAGAATCGAATAGATCGCTCCCAACTATTCGATAGGGTTTCCGATCGTACCCTCCATGAAACGAATGGTGGCAACTCCTTGGCATGTACACATATCACATATCACTAGACCACACTGAAGGTCGACCACGTGCATCCAGCCATTGCGATTTGGGTAATGGACCTTGGGAGAGGCCCGCGTCTGATCAGGCGACGATCGGGCGGCCCATTAGCCCCCCTCCGACAGTCCTCCCTACGAGGGCGGAGAAGGTCGTGATACTATCCAATTCTTTTTTCCTGGATTGGACATATATCTACTCAATACTCTCACTGCATGAGCAATATCTGGAAGAGTACATACTATGACATAAATTAAGCTCTCTACTGCGCTTGCATATGGAACTGCTGCCATCTCTTCAACTTCATCTTCAGTCTTGGGACACTGGAGCGCTGATAACTTGGAACTTATGGACATTGGGGTCTACTGGTTTACAGTCTGTCTTGTTGTAATATTTCAACACACACTTTCAACATACTTCTTAATTTGCCAAAATGGAGGAATTACGGCATCTAACAAAAAAAAGATCTTTTTGATCCATTTTATTAATTAATTTATCAATTATTTGATAATTATTATTCGCCGCAACTTTCCATTATCACTTTTCCTTTTTATCTGGATGTCCAAGATGGAGTTTGTTGGGTCTGGGTCTAGATCTTTCATCTCAAACTATTTTGCTAATAGTCCTTTTATAGTGCTAATCATTATTATATTATTCCCAACTAGGAGCATGTCATCAATATATAAGGTTAAGATAACAAAATCATTATCTAACCTCTTTATATAGACACAATGATCAGCAATACCATGAACAAAGACAAGCTTCAAGGCATATGAGTCGAACTTCTAGTACCACATTCTTGGAGATTGTTTCGGGCTATACAAAGACTTGTTCAATTTTCAAACAAAATCTTATTTTCCTTTGACCTCAAACCCTTCTAATTACTTCATGTAAATATCCTCATTCAAGTCATCACGTAGGGATGAGTTTTTACATCAAGCTGCCCTACCTCCAGATTGTTTGCAGCTGCTATAGATAATACAAGTCTTATGGAACTTAATTTAGCAACAAGAGAAAAAATCTCACCATAATCGACTACCTCTATCTGCGAGTATTTTTTGTAACCAAACGAGTTTTGTAGCATTCTATACCTATATCTCCATCTGCAAACATTTTCTTCTTGAATACCCACTTGCAACCAATTGTCTTTCGAGCTGCGGGTAGTTTTACCAAACTCTACGTGTTGTTTTTATCTAATGAGTTCATCTCATCTTTTATGGCTTTCTCCCAATATTTGACATCTTCTGCCCTTCTTGCTTCCTTAACATCATTTGTGTCTGAAGAAGAAGAAAATAGGAGAATGATATGAATGAATTGTCTAACCCTCTAGGTTAGCGTGCTCTCATATTTATAATAATAAAGAGGGTACCTAGTAATACGGTGTGTATTCCCACACATGATAATGAATAATAAAATAACTAATAAAATAACTCATAACACCCTCCCTCAAGCTGAGGCATAGATATCGACCATGGCCAGCTTGTTACGTATAAAGCGAACCCGTTGCCCAACTAAAGGTTTAGTAAACACATCTACTAGCTGATCTCCAGTGTGAATGTGTGAGAGAGTGAGACTACCATGTGTAAGCTCTTGTCGAACAAAATGACAATCAATCTCGATATGCTTTGTTCTCTCATGAAAGACGGGATTTGAAGCAATGTAAATTGCTGAACTACTATCACACCATAACGAAGTGGGACCACTCGATCCATATCCAATCTCATTCAGAAGATGTCTAGTCCACATAATCTCTGCAGTAGCTGTAGCAATGGCTCGATACTCTGCTTCAGCACTACTCCTCGCTACAATATCCTGTTTCTTACTCTTTCAGGAAACTAAATTACCCCCAATATACAAAGCATATCCAGAGGTAGACCACCTACCAATAAGGCAACCAGCCCAATCAACATCAGTATAACACTCCATGCGAGCATGACCATGAGCAGCAAAAATAATTCCCTTGCCAGGACTACCTCGAAGATATCTTAGAATCCTCAAAACAGCATCCCAATGCGGTTGTCTAGGTGCTACCATAAACTGACTAACCACACTAACCGAATATGCAAGATCAGGCCTAGTCATCGTAGTGAGATAGTTTAGTTTACCAACAATACGCCAGTATCTTTCAGGATGTTCAAACAAGTTACCCTGATCAGGAAGAAGCTTTAATCCTGGTTCCATAGGCGACTCTGCAGGTCGAGATTGCTGCATGTTAAATTCAGTTAAGATATCCATAACATACTTACGCTATGACAAAGATATACTTTCTTTCTTCCGGGCCACCTCGATCCCAAGAAAGTATCTCAAATCGCCGAGATCCTTCGTCTCAAAATGAGTATACAAATATCTTTTTAATTTAGCAATACCATGCTCGTCATCCCCTGTCAAGACAATGCCATCCACATATAAAACTAGAAAGATACACCCAGTAGTAGCACGTCGATAGAATACTGCATGATCCTTTTGAGACTGAAGCAAACCAAAATTCCGACTAGCCGAGCTGAATTTATCAAACCATGCTTGAGGAGACTGCTTCAAACCATACAAATAGCGAAGAAGCTTACAAACTTTCCCTCCCTGAGTAGCAAACCCTGGGGGCTGCCCCATGTAAACATCCTCGGCAAGATCACCGTGAAGGAAAGCATTCTTGATATCCAACTGATGGAGAGATCAAGAAAGCACAGCTGCAAGGGATAAGAAGAGGCGAATGGAAGCCATTTTTGTAACCGGAGAAAATGTCTCAAAGTAATCAAGACTATGAGTTTGAGCATAACCCTTAGCAACCAACCGAGCTTTCAGACGAGCAACAGTTCCATCAGGATTGACCTTCACGGTAAACACCCAACGACAACCAATAACCTGAGCACCAGAAGGAATATTAACCAAGGACCAAGTCCGATTGCGTTGGAAGGCTCTCATTTCCTCCTCCATGGCTAAGCGCCAACCTGCATGCTGAAGAGTCTCGAAAACCGAAGAAGGTAGAGAAATAGCATCGATATTGACCACAAAAGCCGATAAACTTACTGATAAACCTTTATAGGAATGTGTATAAAGAAGGCGATCCCTGCAGGCACGGTAGTTCTTACGAAGAGCAATAGGTTGCTCAGTAGTATCAGTCTCAAATGTGTCAGCAACAGGAGAGACTATCTCAGCAGGAGGATCCTCCACGGGAGAGACTGGCACAGAAAAAGAATTGTCAATGGGGGCATTGTCTAGTGAAGATGCTGGAGAGATAACTGGATGAGAGACCGTTGGTGGTGAATAAACAAGGACAGGGTCAGAAGATGTGGATTCAGACAATTGCGGGATTGGATAAGATGAACTAGAGCCACATGCAGAAAAGAAAGGTTGAGACTCTATAAAGGTAACATGACGAGAGGTGAGCATTCTTCCTAAGGTAGGAGAATAGCAACGATAACCCTTTGACACTCGTGAGTAACCAAGAAAAACACATGTGAGTGCACGAGGATCTAGTTTTGATACACTTTGACGATCATCATGGACAAAACAAGTACATCCAAACACTTTAGGAGAAAGAGAAAAGGGACTGCGTTCAGGAAAGATGAGCCCATGAGGTGTATTGCCCCCAAGAGAAGAAAGAGACATGCGATTAATGAGATAGCATGCTGTAAGGAAAGCATCCCCCCAAAACTTCTGTGGAACATGCATATGTATAAGAAGAGCATGAGCAGTATCCATAAGAAGGCGATTCTTCCGCTCAGCAACACCATTCTGTTGAGGTGTGCGAGCACATGAAAGACGATGGTGAATTCCATGAGAACGAAGAAATTGATGGAGTTGATTCGACATATATTCCCCTCCACGATCAGATTGTAAGGCTTGGATATTATGATGGAATTGAGTAGAAACAGAAGAATAAAACTCACAAAACACAGAAAATAACTCAGAACGTTCTTTTATTAAGTAAACAAATGACATTCTTGTGAAATCATCGACAAAGAGAACATAGTAACGATAACCAAAAACTGGCACAATAGGACTAGGTCCCCACACATCAGAAAAGACCAAGGCAAATGGAGCAGTTGCTCGTTGAGATACACTTAGCGGTAAAGAAACACGACTATGCTTTGCAAGCTGACATGACTCACAATTTATTGTAGACACCGAACGAAAACGAGGAAATAATGACTGCAACATAGACAAAGAGGGATGGCCTAGAATATAGTGAATGTCTAAAACATCAGTCTCTTTCACTAGTGCAGCTAGAATAGAAGTACCATCCAGCTGGTAGATCCCACCATTGACGTTTCCCTTACTGATAGTCTTCCGCGTCGAGAGATCCTACAGAACACAATAATCAAGATAGAAAGTAACGGAGCAATTCAAATCCCTTGGGATACGACCAACAGATAACAAATTAAATGGCATGCCAGGAGTATATAAAACAGAAGATAAGGAGATCTCTTTGGAAGGTCGTGCAGCTCCGTGTCCCTGAACTGTCACGGATGACCAATTCGCAATAGTAATATGGCGTAACGGAGACGAGGACTTATGTGCAGTAAGAATATCTCTATTACCCGTCATGTGAGCACCTGCACCGGAATCAATAATCCAATCAGCAGAAGGAAGAGCTGCACATGCTGGGGTAGAGGAATAATCAGATGACTGATGTAGTTTCACAATAGAGGCAGATGTAGTTCCACTCCCTGAGGTCTGAGACTCCAAGTAGCGAGTATACTCCTCTGGACTCATTGTGATAACTTTCCGGTCCATAGACACAATCTCAGATGCAACATGAGTAAGTGTGGTCCGTGAACCAGAAGCTACCTATATAGCTTGTAAGTTCCGACAATAGCTGCGAAGATGTCCAACAATACCACAGTAATTGCAACTACGAGTCTCCCGACCACGACCAGCAATGCTACCACGACCTCCCCATCGATCACGGCCTCCGCCACCACGGCCACCTCCTCTATTCATATATAGAGCAGCAGCCTGTTCACCAACTTCTGAAGGGACAAATCTAACTTCCTCACGACTTTCGGTACGAAGAATACGGCGATGAACTTCTCCAAGAGAAGGTACTCGAGCATCTGAAAGAATTTGTGACCGAGCAGTATCAAACTGAGCTCCCAGTCCATTAAGATAGCAGATGACCAGAAACTGATTTCGTTGTTCTTGAAAAGTAGCCCGATTAGATGTAAACGAGACTAATCGATCAAACTCATCAGCAAAGGATTTAAATATGGTGGGTGTTGGATAGGGTTTAGGTTGGAGCGGCTAGGGTTGGCTCTGATATCATGTCTGAAGAAGAAGAAAAGAGGAGAATGATATGAATGAATCGTCTAACCATTTAGGTTAGCATGCTCTCATATTTATAATAATCAAGAGAGTACATAGCAATACGGTGGGTATTCCCACACATGATAATGAATAATAAAATAACTCATAATAATTTGGATCATCACTTGTAACAGTTAAAGCATAATTTTCATTACTGCAAATAAGGTATACCTCTCAGGTGGTCTTTTCTGCCATGTAGACCTTCTTAAAGTCGGTTCAAGTGGTGCGACAACTTCAAACTCAGTATCAAAATCTTCAATATCATCCTCTACATCAGGCACATCAGTTTCTGAATCTGAATTTTCTATTTTAGCTTGTGTATCCTCTGTCTTTCCCTACAAACCATCATCTAACTGAACTGTATGTGGTTCTTCATGAGTTTGTGAAGCAATCTGATTTATAGTAGATTCTTTGAACACCACATCCCTATTGTAGATAATACGTTTAGTATCAGGATTCCATAACTTATACCCTTTGATACCATCCTTATACTCAATGAAGATGCACTTATCTGACTTGCTATCAAGCTTATTACTCTTTTCCTTTGGCACATGTACATATGCTTCGGAACGAAACACTATAACATGGGAATTTTTCAAATACTTCATCTTTTCTCTACAAGAAATTTATCTACACATGTCTGAAGAAGTCATCAGTAAAAAAAACATAATTTCTTGATTTTTTTCAAACGATGCTATAGGTGTAAGACCGAAGACGTCACTGTAGATTAAATCCAGAATCCCTTTCGTTCTCCCTCCTACTGAATCAAAAGATACCCGATTCTATTTGTTGCGCGAAACCAAGCGATCGATCAAATAAATAGACAGAACGAGTAAAGTAAATCGGACACCAGATGTACGTGGTTCGATCGTAGAGACCTACGTCCACGGGGAGAGCAGCAACGAATTCCACTATAAAACGAGTGATACACGAAAATTACAGATCACACGAGTTACACAAACACACTCTTGGTATTTCCCAGCCCCAATTACATCCAAGAACGCACACAGTATTTAGCCCACAATTCCTAACGAAATAATCTATTAATCTCGCAAAGAAATTATACACAAATCTAACCTCAAGATTTAATCGGTTTCGACACTTGAACTCTTGATGTAATTTCTCGAACAAAACGAAGTCCCAATACCAAACACTCGCTCGATAAAACGGCACTTCAAGGCTTCGTTGTTTTTTTTTTCTTCAAGTCTTCACGGCTGCACAAGTCCAAGCTCCGCAAAAAACTTCTTTTTTTTTTCAACTCATGAAAACGTGTACATATATATACACACACACATGAATCGTGACTTGTTGGAACACGTAAAGAAAAAAATAGAATATTATGTGGAGTAGTTCGGTCAACAAAGGAAGATGCACTTTCCTTTTTTTATTGACTATTCCTCCACGAAAGACTCTGTACGCCACCACAAGCATTATATTATAATATATATTTGTCACGCCCCACCTTCCCAAACGAAGCGTTGCATCCGCTAAGGCCATAAACTCAACCCAGGATACCATTACACTAGATTAAATGAAGTGAAATATGCATGCAGAAGAAAAAAAGTAACTACACCCCCATACATAAAACAAAGAATGAGATACGGGATAATAAAATATATTTACATAAACCCGGAGGATAAGTTTGTACATAAGGGCTAGGGATCGTCTAACCACAAAAGCTAGGGTCAAGGAGGAGTAGGGTCGATCAAAAAGTAACTACTAAACCCCTTTCCACGAGGGCCAAAAGTCCCCAAAAGACAACGCAAACGATCCTAGGACATCAAACTCGCTAAGTAGTGCTACTGTCTTCGTCTTGGTACATGTCCTCCACGGGATCGTAATCAGAAAAGGTTTCCGAGCGCACTTCCACCGTATCCTCTTCTAGATCGTCCTCGGAGTCTGAAATCTCGATCACTTCGATGCTCTCTTCTCTAGCCGGGATCTCCTCTGAAACGTTCATCGAGCCTACTACGGAAACCTCTACCTCGATCTCATCTCGAGTAGGATGGCACCACGATGGTACAACACGCCTAGGAACCTCATGAGCCTTCAACGGACCAGTGGTAACTTCTCCAGTCCTACGGAAGCCTCAAAATGGTGCGGTTTCCAAGGTTCTCCCCCCTCGTCAACCCAAACTACAGTACTCTTCCTAACATAGACTACATCCCGACCATCTGGAAACTCCTCAAAATAGGCCGTCATTTCCTTCGGATCTCCTAGGCGTATAGGCAACATCTTCAAAGCTTGGGATCTGAAAAGAAAAGTTTCCACGACGGGGTGAGACTTACGTCTCAGCAAACTAGCCTAACCTTACCTAGGCCATCTGTCCCACCAGACCAAAACAATCATAGCAATAAACAAACAGTGGTAAAACAATATGTGACATCTATACTCATAGTACCATGTCATAGTTTTGCTAAGAAACTACATTCAAAGACAAGCACAAGCTAAGTGACCAAAGCTTCCGTACTAGCTTAGAACAATTTCAAGTTTCATACACCTAGTGATTAGCCTGCGTTCTGACGCCTCAGGCTATCACGACTAATAATCCCGCGTTAAGACGCATCAGGTCTAATAGCTCATTTCAAAAATCATGTCGACATGTACAATTCTTATCCCGCGTTCAGACGCATCAGGATATACTTCAAACCACAACCCCGCATTAAGACGCCTCAGGGTGTCACAGGCCTCAAGCACTCACCTCATCAAATAAATCAGGTTAAGACTCATCACATCAGTCATTTAATCACATTCCTTTCATGAGAGATTTCAGACAGTCGATCATAAATCATTTGCTTACCAAAATGAACGTGCTTTATCATACAACGTAATTCAAGAGCCGAATATTATACGGCCACATAAGCAAGCAAGACACACCGACGAGCACGTCATCAATTCAGTCAAGAGAACAACCATTTTATAACGAACAAGCGCTCATGGCTCGATTCCCAACAATTCCGTTCTGTTTCCACTCAACCAAGCATAATAAAACCGTCGATTCATCAATTCTGCAATAAAATCGTCCAGTTGCGTCCAAATATCCTAATATAGGTTTATGGGTCGCTTACCTTTGCTTCAACTAGCAATTTTCGTCAAAATTTCCTTGTCAAGTACGACCCCAAAATCAAATTCTCCGCTGTCCAAAACAAGGCAGCAAGGCAACTTAGGAACCGTTCATCGTTACAAGCAATTTATCTATTCTAACCTCAATTCCACCAATCGTGCACCTTAATAACAACTCAATGGAAATTCTAGTATGTCCTAACGGCGATTTTAAAATATGGCGACACCATAAACAGCCCCCAAGAATTCTGTTTATACAAACCGAAACAGGGAAGTTTCGGTTCTGCCCTCTTTCTCCCATTACAACCCATAACTCCACCTTAAACCTTAATTCATCACATAAATCACTTGGTAGCAAGTAGTTCTATTTCTAATAAAGTCTCACCGAAGATTTTGGAGCGAAACGATGTCCGAAAGTTCCCGAACAACCCCGTTTTCCTCAACTCCACCGCCGGTTAGACCTGTGCGGAGAGATTCACCACAAAAATGGCCACGGTCACCCTTCCAAACTCCATCAAATTTATCAATTCCACTCAGCTACGACTAGTACTATAAGTCTACAAGGTCTCACCGAAAATTTGAGGCAAAACAAAGTCTTAAAGTGGTCGAACGGAGACTTATCCTCGGTTGAGTCCAAATCTATTTGGTTTGAGAAATAGGGCTGGCCGGAGCTCCTCAGGCTTCTAACGGCCGATCTACCACTTGGAGCTTGTAGGGAAGAGACTGAGGGTTCAGTTGGTGGTCGGGGCAAGGTAGTATGGCCATCGAAAGTGCCGCTCGTGCAGGACGAACACGGCGGCAGCGGCTGGTCGGGCATGGGCAGTTCTGCTCCTGGGGGGAAAAACGCAAAAAGAAGAGAGGAAGAGGAAGCTGTCATCTAAGACTGAAGAGGGAGGGAGAGAGGAGTTGTTTAATCCATTTTTGAGTCAACCTAGTTGAATGGTAGGTGCAAAAGTGGTTAATTAATGACATGCTTCCAAAACTTGACACTTGGCCTCTTGTCCATGATAATTAAGCTCTAATGACCTTCTTGTCCTTCCATTTTCGGCAGCTTTGGGGAGTGGTCAATTGACTAAAACACCCTTCTCCAATTGTTAAGGCAAGGTTAACTCTTCGAGGTCAAAATGGTCTTTTCACACTTTTCGTCCAAAATTTCAATTTTTCGATAATTTCACCCTCAATGAGGCGACGTCCAATCCATATCAAATGTTGGAATCCTTCATTTCTATTTTCAAATTCCGAGATCCTATTTCGTGATCGATTTTCCGTCGATCGAATTTCTAGTTTGTCTCGAACTAACGGGCGGCTTTTGCGGATGTTACGCGTATCGACTCTGTGATTCTCATCACACTTAAGGTAACTCAAACTTCGGAAACTTTGGTTGTCATGTAATCGCAAGGGTCTATCGCTAGCCCCGACGGCAACGATCGTCACGAACCGATTTAGGAAAATTTCGCAAATCATACTTTGGTTAAGCGGTATCACCCGCGTCCCATTCGTATAATGCTAGTAATGGATTCCTTGGTCGTTCTTAGATCGGCCTCGGCTCTAAATGTTCGATCGACAATCCTTATGGTCAAAGCGTCGTTTTCTAATCGAGTTTCCTAGGTCCACATATCTCATCGCGCGTTAGCCTTTCCCCTTTGGTTAATTGACTCGAGATTGATCAAATACGAGCAAGACATAACTGAAATACTTCGACAGATTTTTACAGTCAAAGGTCTCGAAATAACAGGAAAATCAGAATGTCACAATATTCTTGGACCACAAAACCAACTGCAACAGGAGAAGAAACCATATCTTCAATTTCCTTTTAGGTCACGGGCTCAAATTCGAGTCATTTTTTAACAATCTCCACCTTGGCTCGGCATTTGAGTCAAGCCGCAATCACTTCTGCTAGAATTCGAATTTCACCTACTACTCTCCCAACAGCCCCAATGAGCTCAACCGTCACAGACATCATCCAAGTCCAAACCACGCTTGAACTTCGTCATAACTGAGGACCTCATCAGAACACTAACTGAACATGCACCTTTAACTGTTACACAAGGACTTTCTGATACAAGCTTCTTAACCATAGATAAAACAAAACCATCATTGCATCCATATTTGTCAGAAAATCGAATACGTACGTTGTTCATATCAGCAGTTACAGCAACCGTTGGCTCTATAGGCTCTACCTCGCTACAAGCACCATCTGTGTCGGTAACCTCGCTAGTACCTGCTACCTCAGGAGTTTCTGGTTGCAATTCCACCTCAAGCTGAACACCGTCCAGATCCATATTAACACTGCCACAATCACTCCTAGCCAGAAGTACTGGAGACTTATCAAAGGTAATTTCTCTGCTTCAAATAGGTGAATTTATATTCTGGCACCACAACTGATAGTCACACTCGCCTTGTGCATAGCTATGGAATATGCACATTGCCTTCACATCGAGCTTACCATCACTTATTCGATAATAACACAGGCAACTAAACATTCTAGAAATAGAATCATCAGCAACATTATTTGACCACACTTCTTCGGGAGGCCGATATCCAATCACAGTTGATGATGATCTTTTCACCAGGTAGCTCATCATACTAAGCGCATCTGTTGAAATTCTGCCAGCCATACCAGCACTTAGAGATCTTTTTATGGGTCGTCTTTAGTAATGCCCTACTAATCAATTCTGCAAATTGTTGTGGTTTACTGGCACTAGTGAGGTATTTCATTATGTCCTTTTCATGCATAATTTATTTACCAGCTTCGAGCAGGACTCCATGCTACTGTCAGTTCACACATGCTTGATCAACTTAACAGTCTCTGTTCCGATTAAAGCTCTCGACCTTGTATTCCTGACAACAACATCAAACTTGTGCATCGGCACAACCACCCAGGCCTTCCTCGAGTAGCCGTTAGACTCTCAAACAAATGTCGACGTCTCAAGAGCGAAACTTATCAATGTCTCACTTTGAAGTTCATACATGCCACCATGCTTGATTCCTTTCATTATCACCAAGGCACCTCGAACAATCTTCAAAACTCCACCTTGTGAAGAATACCTGCATCTAGCTAAATCTAGGGCGCCCAAGGAAATTAAGTTCTTTTTCAATTCTGGAACATGTCTTGCCCAATTAATGTCGTCACAATACCATCATGTATTCTGATTGTATCATCACCAATACTCACAACATCGCATTCAGCGTTGTTTCCCAACTGCACTTTACTACTATATGTGCACTAATAAGTAGCAAACCAGTTATTGTTTGGTGCAGCATGAAAAGAACAACCAGAATCCATAATCCATCTGTCAAACGACGAACTCTCAGTGACAGACAAGACACTATGACACCATCAGAATTTTCAGCTACAGCTGCAATATCATCCGCAGATTCAACTCCAATTCCTTTAACCCTTTCGTTTTTTAGCTTAAAATAATTTCTTCTAAGATGCCCCATCTTGCCATAATTCCAACAGATATCACCGCCAGTCCTAGATTGACTGCGTCTATTCATATTCATACTACTTCTGCTAACACGAGTACTAGCTCTTCCTCTATTTTCACCTACTAATTGAATTTCGCCAGATTCTTTTCTACGGATATCCTCACTCAGAATTAAATTTCGAATCCCATCAAAAGTTAAACTTGTTGATCTAGAGGAATTACTAACAGCAGTAACAGTAGTATTCCAACTATCAAGTAATGAGGATAAAAGAATCAAAGCACGTGCCTCATCTTCAAAGTCAATCCCACCTGAACTCAATTGACTAACGATCACATTGAATTCATTGATATGATTAGCAACAGATGTACCTTCGCTCATCTTCAAGTTAAACAGACGTCGCATCAAATAGACCTTGTTGATCACAAAGGGCTTCTCGTACATGTCCGACAAGGCTTTCATCAAATCCGCAATGGTCTTCTCCTTAACAATATTAAATGCGACGTTACGAGCCAACGTCAGCTGAATAACACCTATCGCTCGTCTATCCAGCAATTCCCAATCAGCTAGCTTCATCATTTCTGGTTTCATCCCAGACAAGGGCTCGTGCAGTTTCATATGATATAAATAATCTTCTATCTGCATCTTTCAGAAACCAAAGTCCTTCCCCTCAAATCTGCCGATTTTCCCTTTAGCTTCTTCTGTCGCCATCGAATCGTTTCTACTCAAGCAAGCCTAACTCTGATACCAATTGTTGCGCGGAACCAAGCGATCGATCAAATAAATAGATAGAACGGGTAAAGTAAATCGGACACCAGATGTACGTGGTTCAGTCGTAGAGACCTACGTTCGCGGGAAGAGCATTAACGAATTCCACTATAGAATGAGCGATACACGGATATTACAGATTACGCGAGTTACACAAACACACTCTTGGTGTTTTCCAGCCCCAATTACATTCAAGAACACACACAGTGTTTAGCCTCCAATTCCTAGCGAAATAATCTCTCAATCTCGCAAAGAAATTATACAAAAATCTAATCTCAAGATTTAATCGGTTTCGACACTTGAATTCTTGATGTAATTCCTCAAACAAAACGAAGACCCAATGCCAAGCACTCGCTCGATAAAACGGCGCTTCAAGACTTCGTTGTTTTTTTTCTTCTTCAAGTCTTCACGGCTGCACAAGTGTCGCGACCTAAAAAATTAGGCTAATGGATTATTAGGTTAATTAGATGAATTAACTAACCTAATATGGACTCTCCCAAGCCCTACCACTTCGCAACTTAGGTTTCACTTAAATGATTTTTAATTTAAGAGCCACCACTAATCGTTTCTTGGTAGGTCGATTAGAAACTTAAATAAAATAGTAGGAGAACTATTTTATTTCTACGAACCAGAGTTAATGAATTCGGGGACTTGATTACGTTAATTAAAAAATTAACGCCATTTCGGTACCAATTTCATGACAATGCCCTTTTTCGATTGATTTATGTGATTTGAAATGTTTTCTTTTTTGTGTTTTCTGTTTTATTACTTTTTTTGGATTTTCGATTTTTTTAGAAAAAAAAAAGAGATTTGAACAAAATTAAACAAGAATGCCCATAATATACCTTTAATTCCAAATTTTCGATAATTCACTCATTTCCGAAGATTTTTAGAAAATTTTAGATAATCTTCAGAATTTTAAAAGATATGAAATATTATCTTAAATTTTGAGATTTTTTCAGAAAGTTATCTTTAAGATTTGGAAAGATTAACTTAGATAACTTTCTTAAATTTTCGGATACATTCCAATTCAACCAATCTCATATCTAATCAAAACCTAATCAAATAATACCGCAAGAGCTAAGATATGGTGAAATCAATCCGACAATTCGCAGGCGAAAGATAACAATCAAAATTCGTAGCAAATTAAACAACAACCGATCCGCATGATTATTATCAAAATTTTTATGGATGACAAATCTCAATTTAGTCTAGTTCTTTTATCATAACCTGAGTAATCGACAAAAAATGGATCACTTCAATCTCCCATCTCAAGAACACAAGATGATTTCCACGATGAGAATTTATTCACAGGTATGTTTTGGCCTATGAGAACGAGTGAACAAAGCAAGTTCGTTTAGGAAAATCAGAATTCTCGTGCGACTAGCATCGAATTTCAGTTCCAGCACAAAATTGACACAAAAGATCCTAATTTTCACCTCTGATCGCAAATTGAACAAGTTCATCCAATCATATAAACATATATGCAAGTCTTCTGAGTAAAACAAGCCTGAATCATGATCAAAAGGCAAAAAAAATTTACCTTGTTAATGCCAAACTTCCACCACGTGCAGGCTGTATATCACGCCCAAAATCACCTTTTCTGAGCCCGATTCGTCACCAGTCAATCTAACACATGTAACAACGATGTTAGATCTTCAAGTAATGAAACAATAAGAACCGCTCAACCTTGAATCGGGACTGAACAGAGGCGCCAACACCGCAGGACAGCAGAGAATTAATCACCAAACAACGACCAAACTTGAGCCCGAACAGCAACGAGGGTTGTGCCCAAACAGAAGGGGAAACAGGCGCCAATCTTTTCGTTCTGGTCTTCTCCTTTTCCTTCAGACTATGACCGAGCACTTTATTGGACTTGCATGAGGAGTTCGGCTGCCGAGTTTTCCTACTCTCTCGTCGCCGAAAAAATTCATGTACTGCTGAATTGTGAAGTTTCCACCCCGAACCTGCAAAAGAAAAATTAGAACTCTCTCCCTCTTGTCTCTCTCTCTCTCTCTCTTTTCTGAAAATTCTGAATTGTCCGTGGATCCCCCCTACTTTGTGAACACGAATGCTCCGTTTATAGGTAAAATAACTAGGGTTTCTTATTCTTTTAATCTGATCATGGACTTAATTGAGGCCTTGTTGAGATAATGGGTTAAATTGAATTATTTTAAGGCTCAATATGGACCCCCCTCTCATGAATTGCTGCCAAACCTTCCTACGTTAATTTTACTTTGCACTTTTGTGGGCTTATTCCAATTAAACTGAAGATCAGACTTCGAGGCCTTAAAACTTTCGGCATTCTCCCTAGCTCTTAGCTAGTTGAATTTTCAATGAGTTCTGGGCTTATCCACGCATCGATTTAAGCTCAATTGTTTCTCCTCCGAGCACAAATGCAAATCACACGAATGACAGAAAATAAATGTGCAATGCATGAGGAATATTTTTGGCGAGAATTATTACTAATCCTCATTTTGTAAAATAAATGAATTTCCTAAAAATCAAAATTTAGGTGTCAACAAAAAGTCCAAGCTTTGCGAAAAACTTCTTTTTTTCAACTCATGAAAACGTGTATATATATATATACACCTGAATCATGACTGTTGACACCTGATTTTTGATCATTTATTATTGTGATTTTTGTTCTTTAAAATTAATTAAAAATATCAAAAAAGGTCATAAAATCACAAAATCAACTTTGGAAGCCTAAACTTAGCCCCAGGAACCAATTTTGAACAAAAAATATTTTTCGTAATTTTTAATAATTTTATTTATTTATTTAATTATTAAAAATACCCAAAAAATCATAAAAATATCATTCGTGGTCAGAAAAATACACAAAAATATTCAATAAATTTTTTTAATTTCATCTTCAAGTTTGTCACCTTAAATCTTGAAAATTCGGCTCGGGTCACTATGTTTCTTCACAAACATAAACCCGAACCGAGCAAAACAATTCCTTTTCGAGTCTTTTAATTTTCAATTTCCACTGTTTATAAGCTATGACATTGGATTATAAAGTCTTGAAGTGAAATTAGGTCAATTGGCCCTCCAATTTGATCAATTTTAACCAAAAGGGCTTAATTGCATAAAAATCTTTCAATTTAGTCCCCGGTTTCACAATTTTTGAAATTAAATTTCATACGGGCATACCCATTGAAATTAAACACCTCTACCCTATGTTTCTCATCATGATGAATCCATTGGTGGCCTCAATTTTGACCAATTTGATCGTTTAGGGCTTCAATTTGGCGATAATCATTTTCGGATCCTAAGGGTAATTTGGGGTTTTCACTAAATTTCAATCAATTGATTCACGAAAGTACCCCTATTTGATAGAAAACATACCGATAGGTCCGATTTTGCCGTCAATTTCATGAAAATGGGTCAAATTAGGGCCCAATTTGGGCGATTTGGTCGAACCGGGCCGGTTAGGTCAGATCCGACCCGACCCGATCCGACCGGGTCTGCAACTGAGTTGCAGACCCATGCACGGCGCAAAAACGAAAAGAAAAAAAGGGGGGGAGCAGGGAGCGACAAACCGTGGTGCGCGGCCATATTTTAAAGAAAAGAAGCAAATGTGGGGAACAAAGGGCAAGTGGTCGACGGCCGTGGGGGGTGAATGGACAAAAGGCCGGTCGGCCATGGAAAAAAAAAGGAGGGCGAGGTGCTCGGTTTAGAGGAAAAATGGAGACCGAGAGAGAGAGGGAGGATGAGGAGAGTTCAGGGGAGACCTAGGTTCAAGAGACGGTTTTGGGCCTTTAGCTACGCCCACAGATCATCGTCGAAGCTCCCGCGGCCGCCGGCGACACCCGAACAGGTCAGTATCATCCCATGAACTTCGTTTTTTCTCGGTCGTGCCTTTCCTGGTCCCGTTCCACACGAATCTCACCTCAAACCTTCGCTATAACTGGCTCTGAGCTCCGTGTACCATTTTTTTTGCATTGAAACACAACAAAAAACGAGCTCGGAGGTTCGCCGGTTATGGTCCGGCCCGAGAGCTAGGCGAAGGGCTCTGCGTCGACGCCGATCTCCAAAGAAGCTCAGGTAAGCTTCCTAACTTTGTTTAGAGGAAGTATGAACGGATGGAATCGGTTTAAAACGATAAAAAAATTTTCGAGAAAACTCCTCGCCGGCGCCGGTTCGGTCGATGTCCATTCGGTCGGTTCCCGACGTGGTTTCTGTCATGTTTTCGTCGGATATGGATGTGGGGTTCGAGGGGGTTTGATAGGTGTTAAAATCGGGATATGAAACGGTGATTTTCACGTCGATTTGGGGTCTCCGGCGAGGGTCGCCGGAATTTTCACTGTTCATCATCTTCCCCGGCGACCCTCCGGTCGGTCAACGGTCAAAGGCTGACGTGGCATGCCACGTAGGCAGCCACGTCAGCCAGGTGGGGCCGGTCCGAACGTTTTTTCAAATAAATGAAATGGACGGTCCTGATCGCGACACGTGTCGCGATCGTGAAATTTTCAAAAAATAAAAAAGATTTTCAGAATTAATAAATGATTTTCGAAAATAATAAAAACATTTTGATCTAACGGACGATATTGTGCCAAGTGGCACTCTGAGGAGCGTCCGATCTTGTCCCTGATCGGACGCGCCAAAAGAGGCCACGTGGCACAATTTCAACCGTTAGATCCTGTGAATTTTCGGATAATTAAGAAAATGATAAAAAAATCAATAAACCAAAAACGACGCCGTTTTGGTCGTGGAGGGGGCGGGCCGGGCCTGGGTCGCGGGTCCGGGTCGTGGACCGGGTCTGACCCGGCCCGGGAATAATTTTAATAATAAAAAAACAAAAAATAATAATAATAATTCAAAAATCAATAAAAAAAAATAGAAAATCCTAAAAAATTCAAAAAAATTCGGAAAATTCAGAAAAATTTTAAAAAATTCCAGAAAATAGGAAATGGCCACATTCAACTGGCCACGACCTGTTCCGGGTCTGTCGACCCCCGATCTTTCCAAAAATGACGGTTTTGCCCTTCCGGCAAACCGTCTTCCAAAATAAATTCTAAAAAAATCCAAGAAAATCCCCAAAAATAGGAAATGGCCACAAACAACTGGCCAAGACTCATTCCAGGTGTTTTGAACCCCGACCCTTCTTAAAATGACGATTTCGCCCTTTGGGCGAATTGTCTTCCAAAAATTGAAGAAAAATCAAGAAATTCCAAATAATTCTCAAAAATGGGAAATGGCCACAATCAACTGGCCATGGAATATTTTGGGTAATTCGGTATCCAAATCTTCCAAAAATTGACGATTTTTCCCTTCGGGCTAAATCGCCTCCAAATCTTCCCATTTTACCCCGGTCTGAAATCACACCTTCCCTAAGCCCTTATGGCTATACTAGGAAGCCATTGATTTGAATTGATGTGCATCGATGTGATTTATTTATGCACTTGATTGCGCTTTCATTAAAATGGATTGTGATTGATAGGAATAGTCTTCCAGTCTGCATGAAACCCTGAATCAACCTGCCCCACCCAAAATTGCGCCTGCATGAAATCTTAATTAGGAAAATCACTCCCGTTAGGTACCGAAAGGGCGTTGGTAATGACACCGACGTAACCAAGTCCCCGAACCCAAAATCTCTGGTTCCGCAGAATTGATCGATCTCTCCCAATCGGTCAGTAAGGTTTCCGGTCTACCCTCCAAGAAAGACCGGTGGCGACTCCAAATGCATGCACAAGTTGTACATGCCACCATGACCACACTAAGGTCGAACTCGATCGGCTTTTATCGCCGAACCCATTAAAGGAAAACTCCCGCCGCGATTTGGTATGGGCTTGGGAGGGCCCGCGCCGATACAAAGCCCGCGATCCGCAACCCAGTGCGGTGGAAAGGCTCGCGATCGGTAATCCATTAGCCGCGTCCGCTTCGGACGGGTCGCGACAATGACTTGTTGGAATACGTAAAGAAAAAAAAATAGAATATTATGTGGAGTAGTTCGGTCAACAAAGGAAGATGCACTTTCCTTTTTTTATTGACTTTTCCTCCACGAAAGACTCTGCACGCCACCACAAGCATTATATTATAATCTATATTGTTGGACCACAAAACCGACTGCAGCAGGAGAAGAAACCGTATCTTCAATTTCCTTGTGCGTCACGGGCTCAAATTCGAGTCATCTTTTAATACTATTTCTCATGTAGACAATGTTCACAAAATCCGAAACCCATAGAACAGTTTGGAATTCCATCCACCATCTTCTTTGAAGTAAACATCACCATTCCTTTGTCACTGATATGACCGGATCTCTGATTCCACATCATTGCAGCTTCTTCTTCCACTAGCTCCGTGATATAACTCTCACCATTGATCACTATGTTTCCTAGTAATTTTCACAGTTGTCCACATTGTTCGCCTCTAGCAATCACCATAGATCCATGAGTTAGCTTGCATGAATACTTTTCAATGGTGAAAGTAATGCCAACATTTGCCATAATTCCCCCAGAAATAAGATTCCTAGTGAGACCATGAATCTGCATCACGTTCGAAAGATTCTTGACTGTCCCATCTTTCATGTTCAGCTTCGCATTTTCGCGATCGATAATATTAAGCGTCATATCATCTCCCATCTATATTGTGCCTTCCTAATGTGGCTCATAACAACAGAACCAATCTCTATGAAGCGTCATATGGGCAGACACTCCAGTATCAATTATCCATGCACTATGGTCAACCTGAGATGAGTTGCAGACGAGATACATGTCTCATGCATTGTTGTCATCATCCTTCTTTGTACTAGAGGATGGTGCATCATCTCGTTTCTTGGACCCACACTTTTGCTTCGACAATCCTTCTTCAAGTGTCCATCTTTTTCGCACTTCCAACACTTTATTTCATATCGATTTCGACTTTCAGATCTTCCTCTAGACTTATTCCTGACACCAAATCTGGATTTAGATCGTTCACTGCCCCTTCCTTTTACGAAAAGAGCTCATTGGTTGTATTGTTAGAAATTGCTCTTTTCATCTCTTGAGGAAATAATGCAAATAAAACGTTCTCAAAGGATAATGCACTGACATGGTAACATTAATGCCAATTGAAACAATTCTATGTTCTCATGAATTCGGCAGTGAACACAGCATACATGCTTTACCTTTCTTATCCAGATAAACATCAATAGATGCAAGCTGTCCATAGATATTATTAAACTCGTTTAAGTGTGTACAAAAAGAATCACTTTCACTCATCCGAAGGTTGTACAATTGCTTCCACAGAAATAATATATTCACGAGTGACTTGCTCTGATAAAGGCTTCCTAGCTTAGTCTAGAGGTCCTTCGCCATCTTCTTAGAGGTCACATTCACCAAGACGTTATCAACAAGAAATAGCCAGATCAAGCTTCCCACCTTTCGATAGCTACTAATCCACGCCTTCAATTGATTGGATGCATAAGCAATCTCCTCCTCCTTCGCCTTCTCCTTAGTAATCACCTCAAGTTTATCTTCTTCGATTATGTACCATAGATCTTTGTCCACGAGCAAAGCATCCATCTTCAATTTCTATAACTCGAGACCCTTTCCTCCGAACTTCTCTACTTCAATCCGTGATTGACCAGTCGACATCTTCACAAGATTAGATTTTTCTGATCTCTCTTCACCAAGAAAACCCTAATATGAAACCTCGTTCTAATACCAGATGATAGGATCAGTGCACAATCATAGCGAAATAAAATGAGAGAGAAAGATAAAATCGAGACTCGAGATTTTATCCCATTTCATCTTTAAGCTAGGGCTATTTCTAACAGAGAATTCTACTACAGTTAACAACTCGCACATCTTGTTACATCACTCAATTACAAGCGAAAAAATAGTATATATAGCAGTAATTATTCATGAGCCCGAGCCCAAACTACTAATGCAAAATTATTAACTTAAATCATAAAAGCCCTCTAGTGTCCAGAGGGTGTTGTCCCCTTGAGACCCTAGTTGGGACGGCTCCTCTGCTCAGCACTGAGTGAGACCCATATTCTTTCCTATCGCAAGAGAGTTTGAACCAATCCCAACACTTCGGACCCTAACAAGACTTATGCTCCGTTTGTTTCACGAAAAATAAACGGTTTGAAAAATATTTTATTGACAATTATTGATTGCATCGTTTATAATAAAAAAAATGAAAAGTAGTTTCATCATCCACGAAAATATTTAGACATAAATTATTGCCAGTAGTGCAAATATTTTTATTGATTAATTATTTTGATTGATACGAAGGATCATTTTTATGAAAATATTTTCTAAATTATTCATTTTTCGTGTAACAAACTGAATCTTAAATTAGTGTTTACAACGAGTTTGGATATCTAATTGATAACATGAATTCCGAACTCGATAGATGATTTTTCGTACTTTATTTAAGATTTGAAAAAACTATGTAATTTATAAAATTCCTGCATAAAAATGGACTACAATCTAATTTTTTTTCTTACAACAAATATTTGATCTTATACTTTTACAAACTTCCACTTTGCGATGTCTAAGTTATTATGTCAAACTCATGACGGGTTTGGGACGAGTTTGAGATATACTTGAAAGTTATCAAGACATGTTTAGGATGGAAAAGTACACTAGAAGTACCTTAAATTTTGTACGGCGTTCACCTAAATGCCTTAACTTTTAAAACGTTCACTTAAGTGCCTTAACTTTTAAAAAGCGTTTAGTTGAGTGCCAATGCTGACGTGGCCGCCGGAAAAGATGACGTGGCCATCGGAAATGCTGACGTGGTGCTAGCGAACCGATTTTTCTGAATATTTAATGAACACGTGGCATTTTCCATTAACTTTTTTTTTATTTTTTTGTATATTTTATTTTTCTGATTTGGGCAATTATTATTATTTTTTTAAAAAGGCCAAACCACTGCTATTTTCGATGGTGGCTGGCGAGAATTGCTACTGGCCACCACCGACTGGCCCAGGGGCTAAGGTCGGCTCGCCCCGGGCAGGCAAGGCCGCGATGGCCCTGGTCGACGGCCGTTGCCGCCTCTACAACGGCGATTGATGGCGCGAAGCCCTCGCCCTGATCGAGCCCTCGATTCCCCCATCCTAGGCTGCGACGGCCGTCGCCTAGGGCCATCGCGGCCTCGCCGGCCCAAGGCGAGCCGACCCTGGCCCCTAGGTCGGCCGATGGTGGCCGACGGCGACCCTCGCTGGCCACCACCGAGAAACCCTTAGGGTTTTCTCTTTTGTTTTTCAATAATTTTTTTTTGCTTTTTTGTTTTTTTGATTTGAATAAAAAAATTCAGAAAATATTAAAAAATTAAAGAAAATCCATGTGGCACTCTCAAAATTAATAAAATAATAGTGAAAATTCCATGTCAACTTTTTTTTGGCTAAAGTAGCACTCTGATGAACGATTTTGGCCGGAATTGGCACTTACTTGAACGTTTTTTCTCCGACGTAGCACTTAAGTGAAAGTTTTGAAAGTTAAGGCACTTAAGTGTACGCCGTACAAAAGTTAAGGCACTTCTAATGTACTTATCCCGGTTTAGGACTATATGCATATGTTATTTTATCCATCCAAAATAACGTACCGAGGAAGGCTTCCAATTTTTTCCGTCACTACACATGCTTACATTTAGGTTTGTTCCTTTAGCGAAAATAATTTATTTGAAAAATAATTTCTTAAAAATAATCGATTTATAAGTAAAATAATTAATTAATGGAAACATTTTTCATCATTGACAACAATACATATCTAAAATTTATTATCGATGGTGAACATGTTTTTCGTTCAGTTATTTTTATAAGCAATACACGTGGTGATCTTTAGAAAAACGTTTTTCAAATTACTTATTTTATGCGAAATAAACAAAGCCTCATTTGTAGAATTTGGGTTTGTCACAAATCGTTTGATTGAGTTTGTCATGGCTTCAAATTTCTGGTCTGTTCTGGTTTGTTCATAATGAACAACACAGCGACGAACAAACAGACTGTCATAACTCTAATAACAAGATGGTCGAAGATTTAGAAGTTAACACAAGATGATATCGAAAGAAATGCTTGCCATTTGAAGAACCCATCTCAAGATATAAGGAATATACTTCTTCAAATTAAATGCTTAACCGTATTGATTCATTAAAATATACGTATTTAAATTAAATTAAATTAAATTACCAAAAGAAGATATAACACCGTTGCGTCCTAATTTTCAGTAAATCACTTGCGGTGAGACCTTCAATTGGGTCAAAAGTAACCTTATCTAAAGTAAATGCACATCGACCAAAGTATCTTATATAATTTTACCTAATAAATGCCATATGCGTTTGGTACCTACGGATAAAATTCATAATATGATAAAATTTATCGTGTGCTTGGTGCATGCTCATAATACAATGGCTGCGTTTGGTCGTCGGGATTTCTGGTCAGGATATGATTGGATAAGATATGATAGGATATGATATGATAAGAAATCTAGGGATTTGGTCAAGATATCCACTGTTTGGTAAACTGCGGATTTAAAGTCGGATATTCTCATATCCTATCTTATCATGTGTTTGGTAGAAACTGTATATCAATATAATTACATAGATGCCCCTACATGATGCTCATGAAATATTTCGATCGTATTACTATAAAAATAACGTTCTCATACGTCCGACATATATTACCTTAGCTTAGTTTAAAATCTACTTTCCGGTTCCATTGTTTATGAAAAATCTTCTCTCGTGCTTTTGCTAGGCGCGAGCTAATCATTACACTTGTTCAGCTCAGTAAGATCCTCTACTTTCTTGTTCACATTTTTTACCAGGATTTCATTTGGTTCATTAGTTTCCTCCATATGATTTGTAGGCAAAGATTATGACAGATTAAAGAAGAAGTACCTTGAGGCGTCATCTGAAAGAAAGAGACTGTATAGTGAAGTGATTGGGCTTCAAGGCGGTTAGGCTCTTCATTAGATGTAGATCGTTAAACACATTGCTCTGCTTGTGTGGTAGAATTTTACCCTTCTCAAGACAGTGAGCTTCAGGTCCTTTCCTCTGTTTCATGGCAGAAGCCATTTTAATTTGATCGTGTGTTTAGGCCCGAGGATGACCAAGGAATCGTGCAGATTTACAACTCACTTTCTTGCAAACACTACCCTCATTTTCACATTTCCGGAAAAGCGTTTTCTGTTCTCTCATGTTCTGAATGATGCAGAGGTTGTTTTTGCTCAGACGAAGCCTGTAACCACTTCAATAGTGGATGATAAATGTATGTATTTTTGGATATGGTCAAACTGGTACTGAACGGCATTTAATATGAAAGGAAAGCAAGAAATCATGGGAGTCAACTACAAGACCTCGGAAGAGTTGCTTGATCATATGTGAAAATGGATGCAGTGCATCCTTCCATAAGGAAGAGTTGTCCGAAGGAAGAAACTTTTTATGAGATATGAATTGTTCGTCAGCATGCCGCGAGTGTACGATGCAAAGATAAGAGAACTCTTGGTAGAAAGCCCAGAACAACCAGCTAAGAAGTGAGTCTTGTAGTTCCCTTAGGTCTGGGATCAGCGCTCCTGAATGGACCTTGTACGACAGACTAAGGCACCTGGTAATGCCACTGTCTACTCCTCTTGGTCATTCGAATTCAGCTCAACAGCTTTGACGGCTGCCGCTGAAGCAGTAGCTCATAATCGACACGAACTTTCTCTTGTCTAGCAATACTCAAAACACTTCTGGCATCAGGCAATGTGAAGGACATAAACTGATTCAAATGGGCTTTATAGTCATATGTATGTATAATGTGGATCGTCAATTGTGACGTCTAGGCAAACCTTATGATAGTCACATTTCAGTTCGACTCCCCAAGCACCAATTTCTGGCTTAAATTGTTCTTAGTTTCTCAGCAATTGCTTTGTTAAGATCGATCTTTCTTAAAACAAAATTTGTATCTACTAGTCGTATTCGATTTCAAGCATTGAAAGAGTAATAAGTGATGTGAGGAGCAATGCACATTGTTTCTGCTTGTGGTTGAAGCCTTGAAGGTCCGACATGAAGCTAGTTGCAGAGGGGACTCGATGTTCCAGGGCTGATTGAATCTCGTGTCATTTTTTTAATAAGGAGGAAGTGTGTCGAGTAACGGAAGTCTGGAAGTCGAGCTAAATTCGTCGGATGGACCGGTGCTAATGAGCTCAGTAGCCGCTCTATATGACGGATAAGAGAAATCCTATCCGACCTTATCCTACCCCCCTCCCCGGATTTTTTTATCCGGGTTATATCCCTTCTATATCCAACATTATACTATCCGGGACACCTACCAAACGCGGGATATGATAAAACATATCCTATCCTGAATTTTATACGGACGATCAAACGCAGTCAATGAGTTATAAGAGGGATATAACATGAATAAAATTGTTCCATGGGGAAGGTGAGATAAATGTGGAAATGATTTCTAATATTTATGATGTAAAAGTAATTATTTTGGAATAACAAGCTTCTTAAATTGATAAAATTAAATAAAATTATAACATAAATAATATTTGATTGCCAATATAAAAATTCAAAATAACAAAATATAACAAAGATTTCATTAATATTTATTTCCATTTTTATTTATAATTGACAAAATAGGATGACTCGGCTTTATTTTTGCGATTTAGTGGATCTGATATAGCAAAATCTATGAAGTTCAAATCATATCATATCCGGTCTAATCTTAACTACAAATCTAGATGACCAAACGCACCCTCAATATTTCTCTTCTGAGCTTACTAGCCATAGTGAGTCCGAACAAAATTCATAATAGGATAAAGTTTTATCATATCCTATACTTGATTCCCGCTCAAAACATGATAAGGTTGGATAGAAGAGGGATATGACTCATATACAAATATGACATAGGATTTCGTATGTCAGCAGTATTAAAACTAATTTTTTTAATAACAAACTTCTTAAACTAATAAATCAAAATAATATTAAAATTCATATTTTTGTTTATACATTTGCATTTCTTTTTATCCTATTGTATATACTATATACATATTTGTATTAATTTTTTTTTTACATATTTTAGGTATGTTAGTATAATTTTTTATTTAATTAAGTCATTAAGGAATTACATGAAAGAATAAAAAAGAATAAAGGAAGAAATGAAAAAAAAAAAAAAAGGAAGAGGGAAGATAATAAAATGACATAGGAGAAAGAGTCAACGCACTTCGTTTTTCGAAATTGCGAGGGTGAATGATCTTGTTTTCTCTTTCTTACTGGTTTGACATTTGTGTGATCTACCTCATCAATGTTGCCATAGCCCGTTTCCATTTCTTGTCATAGTCGAACCCATGGCTTTGCAGCGAGCTCCTTTTTCTATTTAAGGTTTAGATCATACAATATCATGAATTATTGAGAGAAGTTATCTCCGTTTGTGCATTCGTAGATTCCTTAGCAGTAGATCATTAGAGATTCTTATCATTTCTATTTGTGCATTTTTATGTCCATCATGTTGTTCATACCAAACAATTGACAATATAAGATAAAAAAAAAAATTGACTTTATTACAACGATTCACCAAATAGTGGACAGAATATAGCAAAATTTCTATATTTTATATCATATCTTATTCAGTCCTATCCAGATTAGAAATCCAGACAACCAAAGGTGGCCATAAAGCTATCTAACGACGTAGCTCATGATTGCTTAATTGACATGCATGTATCCACATGCATTAGACGGTATATAGTGTTCACATGCAATGTCCTCATGTTGGATTAGATGGAGGAGGTCTTGGAAACTCACTTAGCCCGATAAGGTTTTATCTGGGCCTCCTCTCCAATGGCTTTTAGTGAATGCTGGACTGTAGTTGGCCCATTGAAGTTGCTCTTCAGCCTATACGCCAAAGAGAAAGATTGGTCTAACTCGGCGATGGATGAAGATGCTCTACCTCGCACGACTCCGCCGTCGGCATTTCAATGGCCGTCAAAGCACCGGTTTTCGAACAAAGGGCCGACTTCCCTTGAGAAGTAGATATATTTGCTTGATACATCGGGTGGTCGGCTAGGTTAGTTAGTTCGGGACTAAGGGCGTCCGGGTTCAAATCCTAGCACAAGCAAATGGGGAAAAAAAAAAGCCAAGTATACGCCATTTTTTATGGTTTACCTTGATATGCAATGATATAACCATGGTCATGGATTGTTATTGCTTACGTTTATGATTTTTGAGGGAGAAAAGGTAATTTCAAATGTGGTGCTATTGTGAAAAGAGGTTCAAGAGCCACCTCATCGAGTGATCAATTAGGTGGTGAGACTCTACCCTACAAGACGTACGAGATCCGAGCATAATTTTTCCGATTTGACTTTTCCCGAAATATCACCTCATGGTTACAATAAAAACCAAAAATCATGTTAGTTACCAAAATAAATTACCAATCAAAATCTTATTCATGCCTTGTTTGGATTAGGGGTGTGCAATGGGACTGGTTTTACCCGGAACCTAAATCAGACCACCAAGAAATAGGTGCGAGAATCGGTTCTAAATTTTGTGAACCAGTTGAAATCGGGCTAGTTCTCAGTTCCAAACACCTAGGAACCGTACTGGTTTTAGAACCGATTTTAGCTACGGTTAAAAAAAAAAAAAAACTTAAGCTCGCTTGCCTCACCTTCATTGTTTTTGGTGGATTGTAATTTCTATTGTTCATATTAGGGATTATTGCTTTTGATGGACAATGAGTTTTATTATTCATATTTTACTTTAAATCGTTTCATTGCTACTCATATTATTTTGTTGAAAAAAATAAAATAAAAATAAAGAAAAACGGGTTCTCGGATAGACCTTGGAAACGGACAAAACAAATAGGGTAGGTTATAGGTTCCAAAAATTTAGAACCGATTATAACAGGGCCAGTTTCAGGGTCTAGGTCCGAAACCTACCCATCCGGCCAATGCTCACCCCTAGTTTGGATAGGTACCGATCATTATTCAACTTGATTCGTCCAATTCTGCATTTATTTTTCAAGTATATTTAGAATCACTTATTCATCCTTCCTCTAGGTGATTAGGTTGCTAGAGCGTGCATCGTAAATCCCAAAACAACGATTAATTATCCGCACATGACATAAGGTCGATTTTCTAAATTATCATCTACCAAGAGGACCTTTCAAGGTCCCCCAAGAGACAGAAATGGGCTTTCATTGGTCAACTAGAGTAATTTTGCACACGACATAGGGTTGCAAACAAAGGAACTGAGGCAATAACCGCCGTGCGTAAGAAACAAACTCTAAACAAATGGAAAATTGGAGACTAATGAGATAAGGATGAAAAACAGGCAAAACACTGCTATAAAAAGCGGTAATAAGAAAAGAATTAAGGGTTCGTATGTTTAAAGGAAAACTATTTTTGGGGAAATTATTTTCTGACTTTCGGGTGATTGGATAACGGAAAGTTAATCGATCTATAGAAAAGTTATTCATTGACTGAAAATAACAAGGTTAAATCGGAGAAAATTGGTTTCCCCGTGTGACAAGAAGGAAATCATTTTTCCTAAACCACCGAACTGATAAAAACTAATCATTTTCCTTGAAATAATTATCATGAAAAGTATTTTTCTTTATCATGAACACGCATTATAAGTTCATTTTCATTTTGGGGTAAACTGACATCTTCAATTTACACTTCTTCAGACAATGACTTGAAAGAACTTTCATAGTACATCAATCAACCATCACTATGTCATTTTCTTCTAAACTCCGTTTCAATCACCAACTAGTGTCGTCTCTCTAGCTTACTGAAGTCGCGGCTCGCCTCCAACCTCGACCCCCTTGGCATTGCCTAGCATCTCCACCCACCGTCGCTCCCAACCTCCCTTCCTCCCTCCCTCTAGAAAAAAAAATGATGACAATCAACGCTTGAGACCGAAAGTAAGGTCATTCATGGTTGTTCATGGAGGCGAATGCCAAGGCCTATTAACATAGAGAGATTTCGAGGAAGAAAATGTATTCCTCTATTTTCTGTATATTTTCTCCATATCTTTTACAATGACCTAGAGGTATATATATACAGATGAAGGAAAGAATCCTAAAAGATATATTCTCTAATCTAGATCCACTAATCTAGCTAATTACAATCCATACTTATCTTTTACGATTACAATATCTTTTACAGCTCATTCTAACACTCCCCCTCAAGTTGGTATATAAATGTCGTGAATGCCCAACTTGCCAAATGAGTTGTAGAAGATCTTGCTTAATATCGCCTTCGTCAAAATATCTGCCAACTGATCTTCAGATCAAACAAATGGAAATTGAATCACATTGTTATCCAAGTTTTGCTTGATAAAATGACGGTTCACTTCAACATGTTTAGTACGGTCATGCTGAACTGAATTATGTGAGATGTCAATCACTGCTTTGTTGTTACAAAAAAACTTCATCTCGACTCTCGGAGCGAACCCAATCTCTGACATTAATTTCTTTAGCCATAATACTTCACATAACCCTTTGGCCATCCTTCTAAATTCAGCCTCTGTACTTGATAATGCCACCACCTTCTGTTTCTTGTTTCTCCAAGTAACTAAATTTCCTCCCACGAAAGTGAGGTATCCTGATGTTGATCTTCGGTCATAGGCAGTCCCCGCCCAGTTTGCATCCGTAAACCCTTCGATCTCAAGGTGGTCCCTTTTCAAGAATCTCAGATCTCGCCCTGGAGAAGACTTCAAGTAGCGAAGTATACGCAATACTGCATTCATATGATCTTCACTTGGGGTGTGCATGAATTGACTAACAACACTCACCGCATATGCAATGTGAGGACGCGTATGCGATAGATAAATTAGTTTGCCAACTAACCTTTGATATCTTTCGTTGTTCGTTGGCACTTGATCTTGATACTACCCAAGTCTATGGTTCTGAATAATTGGTGTGTCTACAGGTTTGCAGTTCAACATTCTCACATCTCCCAATAAATCTAGCACATACTTCCTTTGTGAGAGAAATATTCCCCATGTCAACCTTGCTACTTCAATACATAGGAAGTATTTCAATCTCCCAAGATTTTTCATCTCAAACTCCTCAGAAAGTTTCTTTTGGAGCTTAAATATTTCTGTCAAATCATTTCCAGTAATATTCATATCATCCATATAGATAATCAATGCTATTACCTTCCCTTGATGTCGTTTCAGAAATAACGTATGGTCCGAGTCACTTTGCGAATACCCATATCTCCTCATCGCTAAAGTGAACCGGCCAAACCATGCTCGTGGAGACTGCTTCAGACCATACAACGATCGTTCTAACTTACACATCGCCTTAGGTTGTAAGGATGAATTATAACCTAGAGGAACATCCATATAAATCTCTTCTTCAAGATTACCATGAAGAAATACATTTTTGACATCATATTGGTGTAATGGCTAGTCTAAATTAGCTGCGAGAGACAACATGACTCGCACAGTATTAAGTTTAGCAACAGGAGAAAACGTCTCATGATAATCAATTCCATAAGTTTGCATATACCCATTCGCCACCAGTCTTGCCTTGTATCTTTCAATGGATCCATCCGCTTTATGCTTCACAGAAAAGACCCACTTACATCCCACAGTCTTTTTTCTCTCTGGCAAATTCACTAGCTTTTAAGTCTCATTTTTCTCAAAAGCAGCCATCTCCTCCTCCATCGCTTGAACCTATTTGGGATCCTTCAGAGCATCATAGACGCCTTCTAGAATATGAACTGTAGAAACATTCGTTACGAACGCCGTTAATGGGTCTAACAACCTTTTGGTTGATACATAATTTGCAATAGGATATGTAGATTTTTTCTCTTCAACATCCGGTGAATATCTATTTGGGGGCTTGCCTCGATTGTGCCTAGTAGGTAATTTATATCCCACAAAAGTATTAAGTTTATCAAAGACACAAGAAGGAATATGAGAGGTTACCTTAGGAATATTCTCAAGAGTTGAGCCGGGGTACTAGAGAAGAGGGAAGTTGTTCTTCATGATTTTGCTCATGTAGAAGTTGGATTTGCATCGAATCAGAGGATACCCCCTCAGATGATTCCTTCTCATATGATACTCCCTCAGATGATGTCTTCTTAGACGATGCCCCCTCAGATGATACCCCTTCGGATGATGTCTTCTTAGACGATAACCCCTCAAATGATGTCTTCTCAGACGATGCCCCTTCAGAAGTTCGCTCCGCCTCAGACGATACCCCCTCAAATGATATATTCTCCACTTCTCTGGAGAATATACTACCAAAAAAACCCCCCACCGATTCGTCATTTCTATCTGTGTCTTCCCTTAAAATGATGAGTTGGGAGCTTGATAAAAGGATTCAGCATCAACAAAAGAAACATCGATAGTCACATAGGTTCGCCAGGTAGAGGGGTAATAACAACGATAACCCTTTTGGTGTATACCATATCCCAAGAATAAACATCGCAGTGCACAAGGATCAAGTTTCGTTCGCTGATTCTTTGGGATGTGAACAAATGCAACACACCCAAACACTCGAGGAGGAATGGTTAGGACAAACGGTAAAGGAACATAAGCAGATAAGGTCTGCAGTGGTGTCTTGAAGTTTAACATTTTAGACGACATCCGATTGAGAAGATGGACAGCTGTAGTCAAAGCATCTTCCCAAAATCTTTGAGGCACATGATTCTCAATCAACAAATCTCGAGCTGTCTCAAGGATATGTCTATTCTTTCTCTCCGCAACATCATTTTGCTGAGGTGATTGTGGGCAAGATGACTCATGGATCACATTATGTTGTTGAAAGTATTCCTTGAGATGTTCATTCATGTACTCACCACCATTATCACTTCTTAAAACCTGAATCTTACTACTAAATTGGGTTTGTAATGTAGCACGAAAATTTCTAAATATTTTGACTACCTTATTCTTGATCTTCATCAAGTAAAGCCATGTCATCCTAATACAGTCGCCAATAAATATCACAAACCATCTAAATCCCGAAACAACAGTACTAGGAGATGGACCCCATACGTTTGAGTGTATCAAAGAGAAATGAACTTCACTTTTACTCAAACTTATAGGAAAAATGAACTCTATGACTCTTAGCCAATATGCAAGTTTGATATTGTAAGTCTGAATCCTTCACATTCATAAAAAGATTAGGAAGTAACCGCTTCATATAACCAAATGATGGATGTCCCAACTGTCGATGCAAAAGCCATATCCGTTTCTCCCGACTGATTGATGTACTTCGAGCATTATTTGCACTTCCGGAAGTAAAGTCATCCATGTAATACAGCCCCCATCTCTTAGTACCGAGCCCAATTATCTCCTTTGTGAGAATATTCTGAAATAAACAAAAGTGGGGATGCATTATAACAGTGCAATTCAAATCCTCAGTAACTTGAAATTAATTTAGTCGATAATGAAGGGACAAGCAAAGTGTTAGGAAGAGAAAATGTAGGGAAAATTGCAACAACTCCAGCCCCAGTCACCGGATAGGTGAATCTATTGGCATTTGAGATACTACCACATCTTCATTCTGAGATACGAACAAAGTCGTCAGGGGTAAAAGTCACATGATCTATAGCTCCCGAATTAATGACCCACCGATCGCAATTGGCCTTATTGCAACTAGCCAAAGCAATTCTATGGTTACCTTC
The DNA here is from genome assembly GCA_021437785.1 of Rhodomyrtus psidioides. Taxonomy (NCBI): domain Eukaryota; kingdom Viridiplantae; phylum Streptophyta; class Magnoliopsida; order Myrtales; family Myrtaceae; genus Rhodomyrtus; species Rhodomyrtus psidioides. The sequence goes on from JAILYB010000053.1 coordinate 1,829,866, forward strand.
CGACATCACATTCTGTGGATCCATGTGATCTAGTTGAGTCTCTGCGGTCACTACAGAAGCTTTCCCTCTCTCTTCTGCCTGCTTTCGAGTCTTCAACTCCTTCCACCAATCTGGATATCCGTTAAGCTTAAAACACGTCTCCTTGGTATGTTTAGAATTGCCACAATGTGAGCAACCTCCCCTAGGAGAAGTTTTCTAGCGTGGTGCTAAGCTAGGCATTCCTCCTTCCTGTGCGATTCCAGGCTTAGCTATTTGCAGCAAAGAATCTGGATTTGCTTTGACGTTCTCCATATTTCCTCGAGATATCATGGTTGCCGAATCACGAACAGTGTCACTATTCGTTAGCATCACAGTTTGTCTCATGTCTTCCTGTCGGACATGTGTGTAGGCCTGTTCAATCGTAGGAAATGGCTCCATCTGCAAGACATCCGCTCTGACCTTGTCAAGACGGTCATCCAGTCCATCAAAAAATATGTAAACCCGATCTTCCTGTATAGCCATATTATGTCTTTCAATGTCTTCAGGACAATGCATTGGGTTCGGGCGACGAAAGTCGATCTCCCTCCACAACCCTTGAAGGTTGTTGTAATACGCCTCAATCGGTCATCCTCCTTGTCGCATTCGAGTCACACGCCTCTTCAAGTCATAAACTTGAGAGGCATCCGTTCCGTCAAAGAAGGTTGTTGCAACTGCATCCCAGACAGATTTTGTTGTTGGGAAGCGAATGAAATTGCCAATCAACGCCGAATCCATGGAGTTGATAAGCCATCCTTTTATAGTCGAATCTTCGATTTTCCACCTCTGAAAGCCAGGATATGTAGGAAGCAGCTAAGGGAGGTCTTCATTGGTATATCCCAGCTTGTCTTTGCCTGTGATGTACATCTCGACAACCTGAGATCTTAATCCATAATTGGCACCATCCAGCTTAATTGCAATCTGAGATGAAGCCGAATCATTCTGCGATGTTGACGTGGGAGTAGGAGGAGTCTGGTTCTGAGTCAGAATTTGAGTCCGTCTGGTGGTTAGATTCTCCAAAAATGTTTCTATGGTTGTATTCCCCCCTTGGTGTTGGGCGGGAATCAATGATTTGGTAGTGTTATGATCCACCATGGATCCAAGGTCGATCACAAGAAAGATGAAGAAGATCGAACGGGACGAAATCAACGGGCGTGAGACGACGGCGCCGCGATGAAAACGGCCCAAAAGATGAAGAAGATCGAGCGGGACCGCCGTAGTTGGTGGTTGATGTACAGTACCCCAAGGACCAAACCCTAGGGCTCTGATACCATGTTAACACAGAGAGATATCGAGGAAGAAAACGTATTCCTCTATTTTCTGTATATCTTCTCCATATCTTTTACAATGGCCTAGATGTATATATATACAGATAAAGGAAATAATCCTAAAAGATATATTCTCTAATCTAGATTCACTAATCTACCTAATTATAATCCCTACATATTTTCTACGATTACAATATCTTTTACAGCTCATTCTATCAAGGCTGACCTCATTCAAGTGCTTAATGGCATCAAAAGACCATTAGGGACCTCCTAATTGAGGTCATCCCTCGTCGCATGTCAGTAATACCATGAAAATGCCGGAGTTCAGGCATGGAGCTAGATCAGTGAAGTAACTTATTCTCGCATGGGCATGATGCTCAAGCGTGACATGCAACGCCTAGTTCAGTTTCAGAACATGCAGTGGGTCATTAGCCAACTAGTCATCTTCTAACATCTCCAACCGATTGTGAACATACCAAAAGAAAAACATCACAGAGATGAATAATAAAGATGATCATAACATGTGAAAGGGCAGAAGATGCGGTTAGGATTTAATTCGTACCAGCGAGAGAGATTCCTAGTATTGGTTTCTGCGCACATGCATGGGAATCAACGCATTAGAAGAAGGCTTTTCCTTCCCATGTGGAAATGAAAAAACAACGCGAGAACCGGTTGAATTCAAGCAATACTCTTATCAATCCAAGGGTTGACAAAGTTTGTTGGGGGGAATCAGGAGATTCCTAGCTAAGGCACCGGCGGTCATTTGTTTGTATTGCACTGATGCGTGCAAACTCCTCTGTGTTAGAGCCTTTTGCGTGGATCAAATTCATGGACTTAACTGATTCGTGAGGGATGATTACCAAAAAAAAATAAAAAATTATGGACTTATTGTACGGATGTTAGTTCAGTCCGAAACTTTTCAATTAGTCATAAAAATTTTCAAGATTTATTAATGTAGATATTTCAGTCAATTTTTATCGGAAATCACTGACATGGACGCCGACCATCCTATACATCACTGACGTGGACAATATTTTCATAGTTTTAAAACAATTCTTAGTTTTTATAAATTTTTGTTAGGTTATTATTATTATTTTTTTATGTAATCGGTGGCCGGCAAGGGTCACTGGGGCCTCGATGTTGGGCGGCGAAGGTCACCAAAGCCAAAACAATGAAAAGAATAAAAAAATTATATAAAAAATTCAAAAAATTGCAAAAATTATCCACATTAGAGTCGGCCATACCACATAAGACAACCAATCTCCATGTCAGCGATTGCTAACAAACGGCTGGAGGAAGGAGGGGAAAAAAAGTAAAGTAAAGTAAAAAAATCAAAAATAAAAAAATTATTAAAAAATTATTAAAAATTATCCAAGTCAGCACTGGTCGTGCCATGTAGGATGCTTAACATCCATGTTAGCAATTTCAAACCTAAATTGGCCGAATAAACTGAATTGACTCAAATGCAAAAGGTTTATAACTTAATGGGCAAGCAAAATGTTTATGGCTGAATCGATACAATTACAACAAGTTTATGACCTTTTTTTTTTTTTTGTATTTCTCTTGTAGAAATTTCATGTATTGATCTCATATATAAACTCAGAAAATTCCTGATTTTTAAAGGAGGGGGGGAAGCATTTGTATTTCAAGAATAGAGATCGACCTTAATTAACTCAAGCTTTTATAAAAATCTATTGATCAAGTCATGTTTAGGCAATTGAAAACTTAACCATGTGGGGCTCAACACTGAGCTTGAGTCGAACATCAAACAATCATAATCGATTTGAGTCTGGCATAAACCATCTTATATCATAAGATGGCCCCTAGCCCCGAGATGCCAAAACGACAAATATAATTTTTCTATCGATGTGTTAAACTTTGGTTTTGTTCTTTAAAAAGAAAATTTTCTCTTTCCTTTCCCACCCCTGCCTTTTGGTTTTGTGCTCTTTAGAGATTCGATTACTATATATCTTCTTCATCACGCTTGCCTAGCTAATTGACAGGAGAAAAAGAAGAAGATGACCAAATTTCTTTCTTTTATGTTCCATAGAGAGTAACGTTAATTTTCGAGTCGCATCTTATTTGGTTCATGAAAGTTACGCGAATAACTCATGAATTTGGAGCTTACCTACATAAAGAGGGTCTCACTGTCTTTATGACAATTACTCAACATAGAATCCATCATTTGAATTGGTTGTAATCATCAACATCATCCATTGTATGTCCTCGCCAATTTGGGATGTCGAAAATTCGATGGGTCGATATTTATCAATTTTTCTGACCGACTTGGCTCACCGGTGCTCCAAGTCAGCATTAATAGCCCTAAACGATGTCGTTCAACACTAATTTCCCAAACAGAAACCCTTAAAGTTAACATCTCGAGATTTCGAACGTTAATTCGGACAAATCAAGCAATTTTCACAGTTTCTTCGAACCCTCGTTCGGCTAGACTACAAAGTGCACAATTCGGCAAGCAAGCCACCATCTTTGGTGTTGTCGAGCATGAAGTTGGCCCCACTCCGGCAACCGCTCATTCAGGAACCTGAACTTCACAAGGCCGAGCTGATTAATGGCGAAAATCGAGCTCATGGGGCGCACCATTGTGGGGAAAGAGGCCGAAATCCAGAAGGCGAGTGTGGGTTCACTGGAATCAAGGACGGTGTCGATCCAGCCATGCTAGGGAGAGGAAAAGCATGGGAATGAGGGAAGGAAAGGAGGATTTGAAGAAGGTATAGAAAGGCTACGTATAAAAAGTCTTATGTCGGAACTTGTCGTTAGAGGCACTTAAGCGATCATTTTTTCTCTTATTTGACTCTTAACTGATGCAGTGAAAAGCTTTGGCACGAGAACGAGCGCTGTATGAAAATTATGATAGTTTCTAATATCTTTTTTTTTCAATTGTAATAAGTCAAGAATTTTGGTTGGCAACATCAGATGCTTCGCACAAACACATGCAAGGAACATGATCTCAACGTGGAAAACATTATCTGCACCAATGCAGATCTCAGGAAACAAAATTTCGTAGAAGATACAGCGACCCAATTTAAATTTCATGTCGATGCACAAACAAAGAACTAACCACATGGAAAATTTCTTATTACTGGCAAGTGGCAACTGTGCATTGTCAATGGTTAATAACCGGCCAAAGTCTTTTGACACCGAATCCGATGCGTGCACGTGCACACCATCATTAAGATTTAAGTACCTTAATTAAGATATATTATGCTAAAAAAACAGCCCATCGTTTTGATGCAGAACCTCACTCTCGAGGACAATACCACTCTTAACAATGTTTAGATTAGGGTTAAGAACGGAGTTTGAAACAAAAAAATCGAGTAATCTCGATTGGCTGAAAGATAAAATAAAGTTCTTAACTGAAGTTAATGACGGCCAGTGAATTAGGATATCAATGAAGAACTCAAGAAATTAACAGTATGTGTGGTTACAACGCATTTACCTACCTTAGATAATATATTCGTACCACTCCACTCGAGCAATCAGTCATCATAACCGAATCGATTTATATCCCGTTGGATCTAAACAGTGCCCCGGTATCATGTGGTGGCCGACAGTAAGTCGATGACCACATGAGCTTATCAATATATTCGCCACATAGCCCATGTGAGATCATCACAACGAGATTGACAATATATTTGAAAGCACTAGTTTAATGGAGATTGAAGGTAGATTAATTTGGCGATTGGTAAAATCATCAATCCTTGAATTGATTGATTGGTCTTAACCCCATGATCTATCTAAAGGAAGTCCTCCAATTAGTTGGTTGACAAACTTATAAATGGTTGTATCCCTATTTTGTCGTGTCCCTAAACTTTATTAATCGAGCAAATTTCATTTGGCTCTCCTTTTTTTGTTCCTTTTTGCATCAAATTGTTCCTAGGTACAGACGAAAAAGATATTCCAGATTAGGTGACTGCAAAATCATGCGAAGGGACGTTAGTGTTGTCCTAGGTTGTTGGCCATTAATAAGGTATGGCTACCTCGTTTCGAAAAAGACCACCAGATATTATGCTGTGGTTGGCCCACAAGAGTGACAAGACTAATTATTTCCGATCATTATTTCAGCCGTTTATCTATTAATTTTTGGCCATGATCCGGATCTCCTGCCATAATGGTAGGCGATCATTGAAATCCCCACCCTTCACATGGGGGGCCCACCCAAATGAAGGGTGGGGATTTCAATGTGTGAAGACTCATTAAGCTAATCATTTGGTGAGGGATCTACTCAATTAATCTTATGTAATGTTAAATTATCTCAGGCTCTGTTTATATCGCGAAAAATGAAGTGTTTCTAAAAAATATTTTCCAAAAAAATCATTTTTAGGAAATTACAATATTTTTTCGGTGTTCAACTAAAACCTGAAAATGAATGGAGAAATATTTCTTGCCTTTCAGTAAGCATAATCAATTTCCTCCATGCACTCATTTTGATAATATTTTGTTATTAGTTTTTATTTTTAAAAGAAAATTTTATTTTTTATTTTTTCTCTTTTCTCTTTTCCCTTGTTCTTCGGCCAGTCGCTATATAATGATCAGCGACAATCAGAGGAAGAAAATAAAGAAAATAAAAAATTAATAAAAAAAGAAAAAAAATAATTAAAAAGAAAAGGAATGTGAATGAGTGGAGGGAGGAAAAAAGAGGAAATATTTTTTTTCCATGAGAGGAAACAATTTTCCTCAATTCATTTGTTTTTGGTGAACCAAATGCTGAAAAATCCAAAAAAGACCTTCCTAAAAATTATTTTTCGCGAAACAAAGGAAGTCTCAAATTCCATTCTTTTGTTTCAAAAGAGGGAATATAATTATACATACTTTGGCATTGCTCCTGAATATTTTACAATTACGGGTCTTTGGTTGTGCATGTTTTGTATTTTGGCTACACTGCAACAACTCTTCCCGGATTGGTAAAAAAGATCCTAGAGAGGGAGTTTAAGTAGCATCACTAGAAGGAGGAGCTAACGAGGTTTCTAGACATGCGGTCTAACCCTTATGAAGGAAAAGAAGGTCAATCTGACCAATTGATTGATTATATATGCGAACTCTCACATCCATATAGGCAATATCAGCGAGTAGCCATGGTGCCACGAGATATGTAACACATGAAGTAAGGAATTTCTCACCAATACAATACAAGGTCAATCTCAGATCAACTATAAATAAGTTAGATTATTGTAGCTAAATAAACCTCACTTTCTTTGATTTGGATGTTTTTCCTTTAGAATGAATTATGACCCTCAACTTGTGACCCAAACTTTGTGAAGTTATTTTGGAATCAAGATGTTCACAATTACAAGTAAGTTAGATACATTGAAAATTTTAAACCTCACAAGATCAAGTATTTAACTCAATAAGAACTAAATAATCTTAAAAGTGGAAATTCTTCCTGTAGAAGATACTATATTGTAACTTCTTCCTGTAGAAGATACTATATTGTATTATCCAGGTTTTTTGGGCTTGTATGTTTACCCTTCCTAAGTCTGTTACTCTTCGTATCGAGCAAATTCTTAGGCAATTCCTTTGGAAAGGCCCTGAGCTAGGCACTGGTGGCGCTAAGGTATCGTGGGACAACACGTGCTTGCCAAAGGAGGAAGGGGGTCTTGGCATTCGACGACTCTCCGACTGTAACAAAGCGACCATGCTCAAACATATATGGTTACTTTTCACAGATAAAGAGTCAATATGGTGCAAGTGGATTCACACGAACTTTCTGAAGTATAAGAACTTTTGGGTTGCGACGAAACCGACTATATGCTCTTGGTCCTGGAAAAAGATTCTTGACCTCAGACAAGATAGTGAAAAGCTATTCCGCTGGCAGGTGGGATGTGGCAATATATCCTTCTGGTTTGATTCGTGGCATCCAAAAGGGCCCTTATACAAATTTTTCTCTGACCTGGATATATACAGGTCTGGTATATGTCGGATGACAACCGTACGGGACTTTTTATCTACAGATTACTTTCCCTCTAGGGTGAACACCGTCATGGGAGCCTGGTCCCAACCCATGCCGTCCCTCACCCCTGAGATTAATGACACTTTGATTTGGCTCGGCCATCCTTCTGGCGGCTTTTCTTCTGCCTCGGCTTGGGAGTATCTTCGGCATCGAGGTCAGGTAGTCCGATGGCACTCATTCATTTGGGACCGCCACCTTGCTCCCCGGCATTCTTTCATATTGTGGCTTATTTCACTCAACAAGTTACCTACTCAGATAATCCTTCTCACCTATCATCGTATTACAGAAGGTACTTGTGCTTTTTGTTGTTGTCGGCCTGACTCCGTCAATCATCTATTTTTTGCATGTCGTTTTACAAAGTCTCTTGCTTTATTCTGGTCGGCTAAATGCAACTTAGCCTGGCATAACGCTTCATGGCAAGACAATCTTCAGTGGGCGATGTGCCACATTAGAGGCAATTCCTTCCATCAAAGTATAGCTAGATTCTCTTTTGGTGCTCTTTGTTACATGATATGGACGGAACGGAATCACATCCTTTTCCGAGACAAGCAATTCAATATGGCGTCACTCAAGGAGCTTCTTCAAAAAGTTGTCAAAGATAAGGCTTTGTCTTTTAGCCATGTTGATGACAACCGTCGAAACCGGAGGATACAAGCTTCTTGGGGCATCTCTTCAACGATCTTCGATTGATGCTTGTGGGAGTTCGGTTTCCCTTGGTATTACCATGCGACCACTTTGCTTGGCCTTGTATTTTTGTATAGCTCTTTGATTAGGTTGTCTCAGATATGTTTCTGAGTTTTGTGTAGCTGCCATATTTTGGCTGCTTTTGATTTGTTGATTTCCCAACCCGAGCTGCCCTTACGCCTTAGGCGACACCTTGGTGGTGTGCGGCGGAGGTTTTGTTTGTAACCAGCGCTTTCTTCAATATAGATCTTACTTTTACAAAAAAAAAAGATACTATATTGTAAGAGTTTGTATATATTTCGTTGCTGATTGAGGGAAAACTACCAAACGAACAAGTACGTAAGAGATTCTTCGACCAAAAAAAAAAAAGTACATAAGAGATTCTCGGGATTGATTGATGGTAGTAAGGATTGAATCTGACGTGTGGCCATTAAAGTCAGTGTCTTTGGCGGTTCTCCTGTCAACTTTGGCAATTTTTTCCCTAATTTTCTTATTTCTTTTGAGTCTATAAAATACTTAGATATTTCCAAGTAATGCAAAAAACAATCAAATCACTTTTCACAATCCAAAATTCACTGTATCTTCTCTTATAAGATCATCAGAATAAAATTTACTCCCGTTGATTCGTGGTCATAATTCAAAATGAATCAGTAAAAATTGCGTAAGGTAAAAAGATACCAAAAACTTTTGCTTAGATGTTTTTTTTTTTTTTTTGGGGGGGGGGGGGGGGGGGGGGGGTCGAATGTTTAGATGGTTGGACATATTTTATCTCACTTGTTTAACGTTCCACGCATCTTCTATCTTTACTTTATGCATCAATGTTGTAAACTGTCTTGTGTAAATCAAATACAAGTCTCAGTAATCGTCTTCTTTATTGTGGCTAAAGTGAGATCTTACAGATTTATTTGCATGATTTTTTAAAGCATTTGGGTGCAAACTTAGGGAGATATGGAGAGGCATTTCAAAGGTCTCATCTCATCTCCTCAAAAGCCACACCAAACTAAAGCCAAGTTCAAACCTCGGAAGGATCCCACGGGTGCCTCAAGCGTATATACGTATATTTTTCGTAGAGATATAGCCCCTCAAGCGTATGTATTATTCTTAATTAAGACTTTCAAATTAGTAAAGAAAAACTGTTTATTTTCTTAATGGGACCTCTCTCTGGTTCTTCTCGCGACGAATCGGCCGCTTCGGAGATTGGTTAGTGCTTTTGAAGTAGGTCGCTCCTGTGAAATTGTCAGATAAAATGTTGTATATGACAGTGCGGTTCTTATGTGTCCTGAGTTCATTAAATAGTTTCTCGTCGTTTCCAGGCTTATAGTCTCTTTTAAGTTATCATAAGATTCTTGACGCGATGGCGGATTCGCTTGATGTTGGTGCTGAAAGCCCTAATTAATGCCCTCATCGGTGATAATTCAATATCCGATTTAACTAATATAAGGTGCTAATCACTAGATCTGACATGATTAAAAAAATATATTTTTTATAAACTATAAACAAAGGACAAGCCAAACAAATGAAAAGGCACCGACTTTCAGCCACACATGCTGGACATTAACTACACTCGAGTAATTTTTGGACCACCGCGTATTAGCTGTTTATAATTTGTTATTGGCTACGTAAGATCGAGAAACAGCAGGGGAAGAACTAGGAATCTGCATATTCCTCGGAAGATCATGAAAAATTCCAAAAGAGAGTTCGAAATTCTCTCATTTTCTCAAATAAGGGATTCATGTGAACCTTAGTTCATATAAAGGCCTGATTCGATATAGTATGTCTCAAATAAGGGTCTGAAATGGCCATGGTATTTCAAAAAAGGTCTGACCTAAAAGGCATTTTCGTCATTTCTCATTTTGATTTTTTGTTTATTTTTTTAATCTATTTTCTCCTTTTTTCTGTCTTTTTAAAAAATGGAAAATAGCTATAAGGCTAGAGGGGTAGCTCTCCCCCTAGGGCTGCCAACTCATTGCTAGTGGGGGGTCGGCGAGGAGGGTGAAGGCCGCCGGGATCGTCGGCGCCTCGGCGAGAGCCAGCAACCCAGCTGACCAGAGGCGAGGGCCTCTGGTCCTCACCTAAATCAGGAGAGCATCGGGCCCTCTCCCAGACCTAGGCAAGGGTTGTCGGCCCTCGTCTAGGACCGGGCGGGGGTCACTAGCCCTCGTCTTGACCAGGGCAGGGTTGCCAGCCCTCCTCAGGTCAGGGCAGGGATCGGCGACCCCCACCAAGGTTCATGAGACTGCTCAACCCTCTCCTTATTTTGGCGAGGGCCTGCTGGCCCTCGCCTCTGGTTGGAGGGGTCAACGACCCTCGTCGAGGCTCCGGCGACCCCATCAGACTTCGTCTGCCCCTCGGCGTTGTGGTGGCGATGGCCGCTGGCGGGAGGGGCAGCCCTCTCGTTTTTGTATGTTATGTCTTTTTTTAAATTTTTTTACTAATTTTCAAAGAGACAAAAAAAAACTCTAATAAAAATAAAAAAAATCAAATAAGAAAAAAGATGAAAATACCCTTGAAATCAGACCATTTTTTAAAGTTTTCATGGCCATTTCAGCCCTTATTTGAAACAACATTCACTTCAGATCCTTATTTGAAAAAACGTGAGCACTTCAGGCTCTTATTTGAAACAAGATTCACTTGGGGCCCTTATTTGAGAAAATAAGATGACTTGGGGCCGCAATTTGAAATTTTCCCATAAGATTATTGACAAATTCTAGCCTACACCGGCCGATTATAAAAAAAAGTTGGCAAGCATGGTAAATAGAAACGGTGAACCAAATGAAATTTCAATCTGCAATTATATATATGGGTACATGGGTGAATAACTTGATTGAGAGTTGGTTAAGCAGACTGAGCAAATTAGTAACTTGATTGGAGAAAAGTTGAAAAGTCACTCAATCAAACATTAGTAATTCCGTATAATAATTGGTAAACTTAAGCATTGGGAAAAAAGGGTGAATACAAGTTGATAGAAGATAAGATAAGTTTCCTGTAACAAATAAGAGAAGTTGGTTGGTTAAAAAGGTCAAATAAACATCGGTACCTAACTCAAACAGTAGTTTATTATGTACAACTAGTTGTTAATCACTACAACTAAGGTTGATAACTTGACAATTTGAGGGAATAAAATGAAACAATTAAATTTTGGTAAATAACTCAAATGAGATTTGGTAAAGTAAAATTAGTTGGCAACATAATGGGAAAAAAAGACTTGATGAGTAACACAAAAACAAAAATTGATAATGTATAAATGAGATGATAAATTTAATGCTTAAGAAAAACAAATAAAGTCGATAAACGATAATAAAAAAAAATAGACAAAGTAAACCAAAAACTAGAAGTTAGTGAGCAAACTCAAGTGGGAAATGATAATCTAAAACTAGTGGATAATTAATTGGAAAATTATTGGTAAGTTACTGAAATTAAGATTGATTCTTTCATATGAAAGCTAATATATTTACATTATTAGTAAGAAAAACAAATGAAAATCGGTACAAGACAAGAAAAGTTGATAGTTTGCATATTATCAAAAGGGTTAACATCACAAAAATTCCAAATTTGTACGCTTGTGACAAATTTATTCCAAACTAAATTTTTACCACCAAAATCTCAAATTGATACACCTATGATAAATTAACCTTCCATTAGTGTCTATTAAATTGAGTTAATGCAACAAAAAATCACAAACTAGTATACAAATGACAAATGGAGAGTGACAACGAGGGGTGATCGGTCCCCGATCCGGTCTGGTTCCCCTCAAGAATCGGGAACCAGATAGATGGTCTCGGTTCCCATTTTTCGGAACCGTGGACTAGACCGGCCACCCAGAGAACCGGAAACCGGACCGAACCATCGGTCCGGCCCAGTTCCGGTTCCGATTCCAAGGAACCAATAACATAATCAAATTCCATTTAAGAATGATCCATCTTCCCGGTATGGTTTCCATTTAACAATAGAACCTAAGCACTTAAAAGACAAAATGGACTACCACTTCCTTCTTATGACAATCTTTTGGATTTTTACTCTAAGGTATTAACATTCAAAACTCATCAACTGCAACATTAATACAGCTCATTACCTAGGCAGTAGTAACAACAATAGCATTTAATAAATAAAGCTCGCATGTATTGTTATTGCCGCATGTCGTTAATAACACGTTGTTGCTAGTGTAAGTGTTAGCACAAAAAGCCAGCTTCGATTTTGGTGTTACAGATTACCGAATCATTTGTCTTTTAGCATCTATCATCCACATTTTTTTTTTCACATTTTTACAGATTGCTGAATCGATGAGGCGAGGGCTGCAAGTGCAAAGAGAAAGAGAAGCGAACCGTAATTAGTAATCAATAAACGTTATGTTATTTTATTTTAAAAAAAAATCGACCGGTCCGGTCAGGGCGGTCCGGTCTGGTTTTATGGCCCTAGAATCGAAAACCAGACCGTCCGATCACCGGTTTCAATTTTAGGAATCGGGAACCAAACCGAACACCTCTAGAACCAGGAATCGGACCACCGGTCTGGTCCGGTCCGGTCTCAGTTCGGGCAGCCCGTTTTGCTCACCCCTAGTGACAACCCAAACTAATACACCGTCAACTGCCATGTGTTATCCAACCTAGCAATTAAATGATACTATTTAACGAAAATTAACAGATAGTGAATTTGTCACAGGTGCACCAATCTGGAATTTCTGGTGGTCAAAAATTTATTTTGGAGTAAATTTGTTACATATGTACCAATATGGAGTTTGTCGTGATGACTTGTTAATTTTATTGAAGTGTTGGCAAACTACAAATAAGTTATCAGGGAGACCAGGCCACGGTAACTTCTTTTCTACCATTATATCTCTGTACTTGGAGAATAAGGCCTGTATACATTTTTCAATCATTAGTGTGTTGACAACCGCTAAACGAGAAGGCTAACATGGATTGGAAATTTGGAATGGCGGTTTGAGGCGGCGGAGGAAATTAATGACCGTTCAGGTCACTCCATGGACTGGGGGAGGCTTATCTTCTTATCTTTAAAGATGCCATCTTATCTGCGAGTGATAAAGACTTTGATTTTTAAGTATACATAGTGGAATCGTGGCCTAATTACATATGATTAGGATCACTAATCTCCTTTTCATCTCTACGGAAGCAATATTATAGCGTTTCCATATCAATGACGTGGCCCTTTTTAAGACTCTTGACTTTTCATTTTGTTAAAATTTCTAGCTTACATAACGTGTTTTTCGCACCTAGAGATCTATGAAACGCCCCGCAAACTTCATGAATCGATTATTGACCTTGATCTCAGGATGACCCTGAGCGAATTGCGGTACCGTGCTCGCTCTTTAATTCCTCTTATATCGCAATTTTCTACATAATTCTTTTGTCGTTCATCTACTGTCCCAAACTTCACTGAAGTTCTAACCCATTATCGCCCGTTGTTATCACCCCATGGCAAAGCCCATGTTGTCATGTTCTAGAAAGGACCCACTCTCGTACTATTAGTATTCACCGCCCTCTGTCAAGCTTTGGTTCCGTTAGAACACTTAAATGTTAAATTACGTATTTAATTATCTAACAGTTTAAATTTTTAAAACAGCTAGCAAAGAATCTCATAAAACTTCATTTGGTATCATAGTATTTCTTGGGCTGAAACCAAAGTCCAGCCTATGTGGCGCGAGCGCTCCATCCATTTCACAAAATAACTTAATTTTTCAGAGTAGTTGATAATGATTCCACAAGAAATTTCACATGGCATTTCCATGCTTCTATTTACCTCTTCTATTGTATATTTCCACGCTTCAAGCAAGTCAACATCCAATCTAAGCCTCAGGGAAGTGATAGAATATCCATGCCTATCTCACTTGTTGTACGAACACGTATTACCGGGAGCAAACTTAAAAAAAAAAAATTTGCAAGCGAGATGAATTTCGTGGGCCACGAGCAAGAGTTTCATTCGCATATGCCCTAGACAAAAAAAAATTAAAATTAAAAAAAAATTAAAAAAAATAATTAATCGCCTAATTGTCTATATAAGAATCCTCCTTCTGTACTCTTCTTTACTTTACCTCTTCACATCTATTGCTCTCTATTAGATTCCTCGTCCTTCTTCATCATCTTCCTCTTTTCTCCATTGAAAGGGGAAAAGGACACCAACCTTGATGATCCAGAGGAAAAGATCTTTTATCTTCATCTGTTCTCTCCCCTTTTGCACAGCCTAGATCCTACTAATTTCCAACTTCTGTCTAGCTCAAGTCGCTTCGCTTTCTTGTGGCCCATGTATTTAGATGTCATATCTTTGGAAGGGGAAAAAAGGGTGTTTGTGCCGTAAACCATACATGTAAGATTTGGCAAATCTGAAAACAAAGATTACCCTTCTCCCGGCCACAACGAGGCGCAAACGCAAACGCAAACGCAAACGCAAACGCAAAGTCGTTTTTTGCAGATGCAGCATAATCAAGATTCACATCGATCCGATTGCCACGGCGTGGCATCTGCAGATCGTTTGTTCCCAGCGGTCCGTGCAATTTTGCTGGTGATGAGAATCTTGATGATGCTGCATCAGCAATACATGACTGTATCCCACAGTTCAAGAAGCTGATCTGTTTCCTTGATTAGAAGTTCAAGAAGCTGGTTGATAATTGCTGAAGCTGGACGAGGTTAGCTTTTCTTCAGCTCCAATATTAAGATTTTTCATCTTCGGATTCCCATCCAACTCGGACGGTTAGTAGCTGGAGTAATTAACTACTGGATCTTTCATGTAGTGAATTTGCTAGCAGACTCTCTCTCTCTCTCTCTCTCTCTCTCTCTCTCTCTCTTCCTGAAGTTCGCCGGACTTTGAATCTTCTTCAGAATTACAGGGGAGGGGATTTGTAAGAAGTATGAACAAGCGCATGTTCCAATGCCGCAGCGACAATTTTCTCCTTTTTTTCCCCGGATTTTTCCCTGGCTAAATGATAGGAGGATACACACATGTCACCTCTTGGCTTATGCCTCGTGGAGTATTTCTGGTATAAATTTCGTCAACTGCCAAAACTGAATTAGGGTTTATTTTTTCCTTTTAAAGCTTCTAGGCAATCCCAAAAGGAGTATTTTTTTCATGGAAAAAGACTTTAGACAACCCATGCAAACATTCTTCTCAAACTAGAGACTGAAAAACATGTCTCATCGAGTGTTGGAAAAAGTAGCTTCTTATGGCGATTAATTTCCATAATCTTACTGCGCTCTGAGAGATGCGGTTATACGTGCGCCTTATGGTGAAAACTTTCGGTGTGATCCTATGACGACGGAGTTCAAATTGACACACAGTTTGATTAAACGTTCAACCGGGAAAAAGGATTTGATCCGAGGTTTGTTCTGGAAGAAGAGCAACACATGTGCTTTCTGAGATGGTAAGGTCCCCCCCTTATACGTAGTATGGGCTTACAGACAGTTTCTCTCTTTTGGCAGGTGGTATGTCATGTTAATTCTCGTGCGCAGAATCAAGTCCGCTTTCAATGTTCTCCCGGAGACTCAAGCGTAACTCATTCAGTCTCAGCGGAACGATCTCGAAGATACATCGCATCAGAAATCAAACCGGAGACTTGTCCTCGCTTGAGATCAATTCACTAGGACATCTCGGGTTCTACATCCCGCCGGCAGATGGAGAGTGAGAACCCTAAAAGTTGGATGTTTTCCATTAAGGTTGAATGGAGCTTGAGACAGGAAAATCGCACGAATGAGCAAAGATTTGCCTGCTCCTACATCAACCAGTGTCATTTCATTCATATAGATTCTGCACGTGTTTGATACGAATTATTCGCTTGAGATGGACATGACTTTATTGCTTTGCATTAGCTTCTTTGTGTTAAATTTCTCCGTGCGCAAACATACTGAATCGCATAATATCTCAATTGCATAATATCACCCAGTTGGAATTATATTTCAACCTCGTAAATCTGGAATTTCAGATTAAATCAAGTGATCTCAATCAGAAATCATTTGTGAACCAACTTTAAAAACGACGATTGATATCAGTAATCGTGCTTAATTTGTTTCAACAAAGATAGTGGGATGTTAAAATGTAATAGGACATAATGTGTAACTGATCTAGAATTTCAAGCGATAGTTCTATATTCGAAGTATTCTCACACTCCTCTCACAAATAAATTGGACTTTGTCACAGGACTAAAACATGTACATATACATATATTATGCGACCTCAAAAACCGCTGCCTCGACCGCCGAAAGTATGGGGATGTCTCTTCTTCACATGGAGATCTTGCAGTTGAGACTGGCTGGATTCGACGAGCCGAACGGTTGATTGCTCGCTGCAGTCACGCCAATGCATGATAAGGCCCTAACGGAAGTTTTAGGGCTAAATTCTGAAGCGTCATCCCTTGCAATGATGCTTGGCAAAAATTCTTATTCTGTGTCCGAGGAGCGGGCGATTCGTCCCACAATAAGAATGAAATAGTTTCAGGGGAATGGCCAATACTCATCAGTGATCCGACCATGTCCGAATTTGACAATGGCTTCTGCTACGTCAGTTTTGGAAGGTGTAAGTTCTGCGGAAAACATGCTTGATGTTCCTGCAGAAAACATCGTGGGCAAAAGGCTTGTGAGGCACTAAACAGACAAGTTAAGGCCATTCAAGGGTGGCAACCTCTGCAAGAGGGCATGTCGAGGCAGTTGTGGGTTCTTTATCTCACACACTCACTCAGGGACTGACCATTCTCCCTCTCCCGCAGTCAGCCTTCGACAATGGCCACCTCCCCTTGCTAGGAATTCTTCTGCACAATGAGCTGCAACTATCTGCAGACTCAACTTTAACTCTCTTATCATTCTTGTTCCAGCTTAAGACAATCCCTTTAAAGATGTCCCATCTTTGCCACAACTCCAACAGAGGGCACCACAAGTATTTGATTGGCAATATCTATTCATGTTTATACTACTTCTGCTAATACGAGTACTTAATCCTCTACTTTCAATTGTAAATTCACCAGATTCTTTCTTATGGATATCATCATTTATAATCAAATCGCAAACCCCATCAAACGTCAAGCTTATTAATCCAGAGGAATTACTAACAATACTATAAATAATATTTCAACTATCAATCAATGATGATAATAGAATCAGAGCATATAACTCATCATCAAAGTTAACTTAACTGAACTCAATTAAATAACAATCGCACTAAATCCGTTGATATGATCGGCAATTGATGCACCTTTGCTCTTCTTTAAATTAAAATCAAATGGACCTTGTTAATGCAGAGAGCTTCTCGTACATATCCGACAGAGCATTTATCAACCCCGTAGTAGTCTTCTTTTTCACAATATTAAATGCAATCGTAACACCTAATGCTTGTCTATCTAGCAATTCACATTTAGCTTGCTTCATTAACTCTGATTTCTTCCTAAACATGGATAATATAATCCTCAATATGCATTTTTCAGAAACTAAAATCATTCACATCAAACAATTCTCACTTTTCTTTTCTTCAATCACAATTGATTCACTTCAACTCAACCAAGCCTAGTTTTGATATCAATTGTTACACAAACCCAGTGATCAAACCATAAAATAGTAAGAACAAAAAAAAAAGAATACTTGATTTTTGTGAATCGTCGTGATCTACATCCATGGGGAGAGTGATAAATAACTCTACTTATATCATGCAATATATTGGAGGTTACAACCACATTGGAATCACTAAAACACTCGTTGCATTTCCTAGCCCCAGTGACACCCAATTCTATGTTTAGCCCCACAATTCCTCGAGAAATAATTTATCAATCTCACTAAGGACTTTACAACATCCAAACTTTAAGATTTTCATGGCTTCAAACATTAGGGTTGAATCATACATAAGCTCCTCTTTGATACTTTTCACAAAGAATATCTACTTCTTATATATAGGCAAGGTTTAGATCCGAAGTAGGAAACTAGGAAACTGGCTTGAATTGGAAAGTTTTCTTTTGAAGCTCAAACTCGAGACATATCATCATACTTGTTGAGTGAAGATTACACGAATATTAGGGGATTCATCAATTAGCCATCGACTCTAATGCCACTAATACCACTATTGAGTGAACCTTAGGAGAAGTCCAACACCTTCACCATTAAGATATCCAAAAGAAAGCCCAAAACTTGAACTCGTCAGAAGCATCTAGTTATAATCATCTTCATTAAAACCATCTTCATTGACCTGTCTAGGCCATCGAATTATGATCCAACTAGATATTATCAATCACTTCTTGAACTCCACCCATTTAATTTATATCTTTGATCCACACCCTTGTGCGTGAGTCACACAAGGCGTGACTCAATCGTAATTTAAGTTTTTACATTCTTTGCTATATGTTCCATCGATAATAGCGAAAAAAAAAATCTAATCGAGTTATTTCGAAATTTAAAACTATAATGCAAATCAAGTGTGATCCTCTTTTATTTAAAAAAAAAAAACAAGTTCCATGTCAGCTGCTTCCCTGTGGCTGTAACTACATCAACGCATCGGAGTGCCATTCTAACTATATTAAATTCGGTCTATAAATTTGATATACAAGGTTATATCATAAAAATACAAATAAAAAACTAATGTAAATGGGTCATATACGATGCTTATTTCCGTTGGGCTACGGTCGGTCCTCCCTGTTAGGGTCTTCTCCATGGATTGTTTGAATCAGTGGTCACTACGTGGCTTATCAGCATCAGTAGCCTTTTCTTCGTTTGCAAAGTAGCAGCTGTGTTGGTACGATTCTCTAGGGTTCATCATCGTACTGTCCCCCAAAACACCCCCCGCACCCCCCCCCCCCCCCCCCCCCCGGTGCTGAGTTTCCGACCACAACTTTGTGCTGCAACATTGTCCTTTTATGGGCGCAATCTTGATGTAGGTCCAATTTCACACGCATGATTGGCGATAAATTATGGAGAGGAGTCCGGAAAAAGTATGTTAGAAGTGTCCCCCGCTATGAACATGCATTATAAGGGGGGTACTATCCAAGGTTGGCCAAGGATGTTGATCGACACGTCTCCGTCCGCAACTCTACATCATGGCAGCAAGTCAAGTGATGCTTTTAGATCGAGTGGTTGCATGAATTAGCATTGTACGCGTAAGTGCTCTCCACAAAGCATATACACATTTTCATCGGGTGGCCCTCAGATTTACTTCCACGACAAAGCTCCCGTCACGTAAATTTTTCGCCAAACATCCCAAAAACCGTTATGGATTAGGCACAAACAACTGAAGAGGGGTTTATAGGAAACCTTGGAAGTTTTTCGAGTTCAAGTGCATATCTGACGGTCATATGTCCTTTAGCTTTATTATCTAATCTCAAAGTCCTTCGACAAATCGACACACGTTCCGCGTCCAATCGCCTTTTGTAAGGTCCATCTAGTCATATGATACACTCCACGTCTAATAGCTGGTTCTGCCTCTTTAGAGCAAAGAGGTTTTACTGCTACGGACATAGATTTCCTTTTGTTGACATCATTCGTTATATGATACTGTCTATGTAGATGATACCGCTTGGAATGTTTTGTCATCCTCAAAACATCACGGTAAGTTTTCGATAAGATGTGACTGTTGCTCAAACCGAGCCGGATCTGTCCGTCTCCTTCACCATCCGTAGAAGAGATGCATATCTATGAGGTCTCCTTTGTCGACGAACCAGATGACGGCGGCAATGGCGATTGGGGGCCAAGGAAGGCAGCGGCTCTGTCGTGGATTGGGGGATGTCGATGCGCTAGTTTAGGCAATGAAACAGCAAATCGTGACTCGGTGGCGGCATGGACGACAAAGTGGTGGTCACAGTGCCAATAGCAGCGGCGACAAAGTGGCTAGAAGGAGGCCGACTAAAAGTACAGAGAGAAATTAGGGAGATTAATTACCGAAAAGATCCTAAATCTATTATAATTGCACCAATCAGTCCTAAACTTTTTTGGCTAATTTAGTCATAAGCCTTTTGTATTTGTGCCAATTCAGTCTATTCGGCCAATTTTATCTAGTAATCACCGACGTGAACACTAGTAGTCCTACGTGTCGCCAACGCTGATGTAAATAGCTTTTATGATTCTTCTAATTTTATGAATTTTTTATTATTTTTCTCTTTTTTTTTCCTTTGTATTTTATGTTCTCATCAGCCGACCGATGCTCGACCTTGTCGTCGCTGGGTGAGGTCAGCGTCGCCCTCGCCAAGGCTGGGCTGGTGAGGCTCGACCTCGCCATCGTTAGGTAAGGCTGATTTTGCCAGTGATTGGGCTAGCGAGGGTCAAGCCTCACCGGCCACAATGAAAAAAATTAAATAAAAAAGTGACAACAAAATATTCATAAAAAATTTTAAAATTATAAAAATTATCTATGTCAACGCCGGTGACATCACGTATGACTGTCAGTTTCCACGTCAATAATTTCTGGCCAAAATTGATCAGATAGACTGAATTGACATGTGTACAAAAAATTTAGAATTAAACTGGTGGAAAAAAAATTAGGGTTAAATTGACACAATTGCAATAGGTTTAGAAATTTTTTCACTAATTTTCCTTTTTTTTTACTTTTAATTTATTTTATGAGGAATGCCACGTGTAACATTGTTAATGGAAGGTCAACCTAAGACTAGGTGAGGTGAAATTACCCAAACGTTTTATCCCAAGCATAATACTCTTTACCCCAAGAATTGTGCTTATAACATCTTTTGCACGTAATGGTGAATGAAGAATTGTGCTTCCTCTGGGGCCGGCCTAAGTAAATAATCGCGTCCTTGCCTAGGATTGACCATAACTAATTTTTCGTTTAGTTTAGCGGGTCCCCAGTTGAAATCAGTTTCAATGAAAAATACTCAAAAAAAAAAAATAGGTCCTTATATTTTTCTCCAACTCTACTTTTCATACCTGATGTCTGAATTTACTACTTTGCATTAGATATGAAACTACATAATCACGAATATCAAATAAAGCTCTAATGTCCGAACCCCACAAACCTCTCTTCTCTCACTTCGAACCCAAATTTTCTTTCGCATCTATCACTCGTTGCCACCGGCCAACCCTCGGCCTCCTACCACTCCTCCGGCGTCGTAATCGTGTAGCCACTGCTTCATCATAGCTCCACACCCAATATGTGACAATATGTCTTTGCCATGAAGCAAATAGATTTTTAGGGTCAATCAATATTTGACATGATTACGTTGTTCACGCTTTGAATTAATCTCATAAAAATTGTCTCAAGAACCTATCCACGTTTTCAGTACTTTAAACTACAGAAGATGTAATTATATAACTTTACTATAATGGTCATAGAAGGAAATTTGGATATGTGGACGAGATAGGGAGGGGATAGGGAGAGATCACTCGAGGCAGATCAGTTCCATCATTAGGTTTATGGCCAAACCAAAGGAGCTTGAAAAAGAAAGGAAAAAAAAAAAGAGAAAACAAATAATTAAAAAATATATATATCAAAATATTATTAGATATGGTCCACATCAATGCTGGCCGCGCTTACATGATCTACATCCATGTCAGCGGTGTTCGGTCAAAATTGGTCAGATAGACTAAATTGGCATAAATTTAAAAAAATTAATACTTAATTGGCAAAAATAAGGTTTAGGAATGAATTGACACACTTATAGTTTCATGACTTTTTTGATAATTTTTTCCTATAATGTGTTGATGATGTCTTGAATTCCACGAAGTTTCGATCGATTAGAGACTCGGAAAAATCGATTGGAAAGTCTAGGAAGGCTTGGAACTTGCAGGTATTTCCTATTCTTGGACCTATCTACATGAGATTTCATGGGAAGTAATCCAAATTTAAATATAACTAGGATATGTCAGGATATTCCTAAAAATTGAGAGATAATCACTAATGATTTAGTAGTTAATTTCCTAAAGTGATAAGATCTTTATGGTGGAATTCCTCTCCTGTTGGGATTAGGGAAGTGGGGATATGAGAGCATTGTAACTTGTATCTATGTATGCTTAAAATAAGAAATCGTCTCTCTCTCTCCCCCCCGTGGACGTAGGCCGATCTTTCCCGAACCACGTAAATCTCCGTGTTCTTGATTATTCTTGTTTTTCTTATTTCATGTCATCTAGTTAGGGTGTTCTACGGCTCAACATAATGCTCTTCCGCTCAACGTAATGTTCACAGATTGAATTTCGATCACAGGAGGCAGATTAGTTCCATCGTTAGGCTGAGGGCCAGACGAAACGAGCTTGAAGGCCTCTCTACGAGGGGGACTTTTCGTACCTGTGCCTTTCTACGACGAGGAGGACCATGCAATGCCTCGCTAATCTCATTTTGCAACCGAGGCTCTTTAATACTTTTAATTGGAAGTCCTAAGATCTCTTACTCTACCATCTATTTTAGAAGGTCAAAAATCCTCTTTTGAATCCTAAAAAGCATAAAGCATTGCCGGGTCACGCATTGATCGACTCCTCCAAAAAATGAAATCCACTAGACGACTATTAGGGGAGAATTGTCCAAAAAGACCTAAACCTATTATACTTTTGCAAATTTCGTCCTAAGTCTTCTTTTTTATTTTGTCAATTTGGTCTATCTGGCCAAATGTCTTCTCACTTGGAGCACGCTTTTTTAGTTATGATAGTCACGCATCAACTTTGATAAACATTGAACTGGATCATCTAGGGGAGACCATGCGCATATAAGGAGGTGCTATGAACTCAGAACGCGCCAAATCGATTTCGCTTAGCTTTTCTAGGCCCAAGGTGGATCTACGCCCTTCGGCCCAAAGAGAGATGGATCGTCATGGCTTGGTTTGGATCCATTGGAAGCCCAAAGTAGAGTATGGTCGTAGCTTAGGTTCGGACATCTTGTCTTGCCATCCCACGAATCTCTTTCTGTTGTAACTAGAGTTCGTACTGTTCATTAGACATGTTCGGTTGGGTTTAGGTTCGGGATGCTTGGGTCGGGTCAAATGATTGAGATGGGGTTAGCTCTTGGCGATTATTTCGAAATTTCAATGGACCAACTTTATTTTTCTTAATAGACGATCAATAGCTTTAATGTCGAAAAAAATGGCTGACTCTCGGTTTACATTTTGATTGCAAACTCGGTCGATGCAAGGAAAGCTTGGTCGAAGCAGAAGCCATCGACGAACAAAACCATAGGCGAGTTATAAGCTCATTGACAGTGCATTGTTGGATATTTTGAAATATTATTTTACAATGATGAGCCATCAATATTTTCAACGGTCGATTTTCTAACGGTCATATAATAGCTTTACAACGGTTATATAACGGTTCTCTAACGATCATATAACGGCTTTATAATGTGGAATTTATTTCTTCATAAATCATTCGGTATTCTATAACAGTTTTCCAACGGCTCTGTTTTGTCTTCAAGATAAATCGAACTTGTGAGATATCGAATTACCAAGAGAGCTTCCTTTCTTTTTGTTACTTTTCCGTGCTGGGTTATACACATAATTTTGTTCATGTTCCTTCTAATACTAAGTGCGGAGTATAGAAGAAGGTTTGTTGTATTTTGGGAGGATAGCCGCTAAAAGCGTTACGCACCGAGTTTTATACTACGAAAGGCGAAATTATCCTTAAGGACAATGCTCGCACGCATCAGATAATTGATCTTATTTTTCTCGTCTTTTTTAATATATTTCGAACGATTGTTATTTGAGGAGAGATTACCGTTAAAATCATGTA
This sequence comes from Rhodomyrtus psidioides, assembly GCA_021437785.1. Lineage (NCBI taxonomy): Eukaryota > Viridiplantae > Streptophyta > Magnoliopsida > Myrtales > Myrtaceae > Rhodomyrtus > Rhodomyrtus psidioides. The sequence continues at coordinate 1,853,436 of JAILYB010000053.1, forward strand.
AAGACTAAAACTTATCATGTAAATGCAAATGAGTCCTAAAACTTTCAAAAAGTTCAATCAAATCCTAAAACTTGTCATGAAAGTACATTCAAGTCTTATAACTTTCAAAAAATGCAATAAAGTCCTAAAACTAGTCACGAAAGTGCAAACGAGTCCTAAAATTTTCAAAAAGTACAATCAATTGAAGGATTTGATTGAACTAATATGATAAATTTTTGGACTTTATTGTACTTTTCGAAAGTTTTAGAACTCGAATGCACTTTCATGATAAGTTTGAGGACTTGATTGTACTTTTATTTATAGCTTTTAGGACTTCCATTGCACTTTTCCCTAAATGTTATCTAACATTTTTCTAACACAAAATGCCGACACAAATTGGTGAGATTAGTGGAGAGATTACCGTTAAAATCCTTCATCAGTCGGCGACTATCAAAAGTTGTCGATGAAGTCCTTCACCCGTCAACTACTTGAAGGAAATCGACCGATCACCCGACAAGGCCACCGACATTAAACATTTGCGGATTTCGTGTCGAAGCAGTGTCATTCATGAAACAAAACGGAGTTTTGCCAACACATCAGCTGAAGGCAAAAGACCAAGATTTGACACGACACCACCAGCACACGACCGCCGGGTCCTTTTGCCCATTTTCTTGGAATTTGTAAATTTCTTGTAGATAATCACTGCTAAATGATAGAGGACCGTGTCTAGAATCTCGGAAAGCATAACAACGGATTTTATTGCGGGACAGCTCACGATGTTCGTATCAATCATTGTAAACAATACCGGGGAGTGATTTGTAGATTCAAAGTCCACAACTGTTTATATAACTACTGGTGGTGGGATATAAAAGCTCGCTTTGTAATCGTCGAGAGGACCACCAATCAACAGAATGATATGTGTTCTTCTGCATATCTCGTTTCATCTTTTACTTTTCCTGAGAATTTACTCTTTTAATCATTCCCGTTGCGTTTAGATTGCAGATATTGCACTTAGCTCTTTTTACCTTTACCGCCATTTGCATTCGGGTGTTAAAAAAAAAAAAAAAACCTTTTTCATTAGGGATGTCAAAACCAAACTAAAAATTTGAACTGAACCACTAATGGAATTGAACTGAACCGAATATTTCGTGTATTTCGGTTCGCTTCGATTTTCAATTTAGGTAATTGAGAAATAACCATTCGTTTTTCATGTTCGGTTATTTCAGTTCAGTTCGGCTAACCAAATAGCATTGAAAATCTCCTAAATAATCATTATTTTTTTTATTTTTTATTTTTCGTTTTCTTCTTTTTTGGGGCAAAGGACCGGCGACCCTCGTCCAGGCCCTAGCTGGGCTGCCACGCCCAAGCCCAAGCCCTAGCCCTCACCGGCCATAGCGAGGGCATGAGAGGGCCGGGACGCCCTCTTTGGCCTTAGCTAGGGCGGGTGATGGCCACGACCCTTCACCCAGGACTGGCAAGGGCTTCGCGTCCTTCGTGCAGTGGTTGGCGGGGGTTGCCGACCCTCAGCCAATGGCCGACAACTTCGCCGGCTTTGGATCAAGAAAGAAGAACTAAAAATAAAAAGATACATAAAATTTGAAAAGGAAAAAGAAATATCGAAAACCGAACCAAACTGAAGTTTTGGTTCAATTTATATTCAGACTCGCTTCAAGCTTATACCATAATAATTTGGTCTGATTCAATATTAAAATCGAACCAAACTGAACATCAACAACCCTCACTTTCCCCAACATCGGGTCTGAGATCGATTACAATGGCAGCAATTTTCACGAATTTTCAATCTTTAGTGAGACACGTAGGAAAACCAATCTTACCATGATGATGTGATTGACCATGATGTGTTGTACACCTGGAGTGCACCCGATCTGTAAGCGGCTTAATCTATTTGGGGCCAGAATCAAGAAGATTCTTCCTGGAGATTTAAGAATCTTTTGCAATACTAATTCCAATGACACAAGAAATGAAAAACAATACGATGTTGATCCACTCAGGTCACTGTCATTTATGTACCAGGTTTTTCTCTCGCTCTTTGATAGTTGGGTACTTCCATGGGGTTCCCGAGCTACGTCATAAGGTTGTCGATGCTTTAAGCTTTTCGTTCCGTCGTGCTCAGCTCGATGGTCGACAAATAATGTGCGACGAAGATGACACCGTTGAGTGGTTAATTACGTAATGGAGAGAAATATGCAGCCACACCCACATTGGGATTTTTAGTGGAAACGTTCGTCACAATTATTATCTGCAGTCAAAATGGTGATGCAACATGTTAGTGCGATTTTGCTGTACAAGCTTGATGGTGATTAATTGTCATGTTGAGAAAGAAAGTCGGAGGAAATGTTTAGTTACGAATCTTTTTTCTCGTTTGTGGATTTTAAGACGTGAGCTTAAAGTACAATGGGGTTTTGAGAAAATAAAAGGCATAGCTAAAGAATTAATGCTAATATGGAATTCTTTAAGAGATTTCAACATGCTTTCAAATGTTGTTAATGGGTTGCTTACAAAACACTTAACTTGAAATACAAGTGCTTGAAAAGCTTAGTTTTATATCAAGTGTGCGTTTGTGTTAGTGAAAGTATTTTTTGGAAAATGATTTTCCGGACTTCCACTCTTCTGGTTTGCCGAAAATGACTTAGTTAATGGAAAACACTTTCCGATCAACGGAAAATTCATGCATAAAATTGAGAAAGTGAATTCCTAAATCTAAAGAGGTGAAAACTCTTTCCGAAATTGCTCAAATTGAATTTTTTTAATTTGTTATATTTTGTGTTTCATTTTATAATTTATAATTTTTTTTATTCCTCTGTCGATCGCCCATCGCAAGTGATCGGCCACAAACGTGGGCCAGCAAGGGTCGCAAGATCCCAGGGAGCTCCAGCTCGCCAATGATCGACGAGCTCGACACTCACCAAAGTCTCGCAAGCTCAAGGCTAGCAAGCGATCGGCAAGTTCAAGCACACCCATAGCAAAGCCGCCAGTCAATTACACTGGGGGGACAAAGAAAAAAGCGAAGATAAATAAAATAACAAGAGATTAAAATTTTCATTTTTGAACATGAGATAAAAAATAATGAAATTGAAATCATTTCTAAATGAGATCCTAACATTAGAAAATATTTTCGTTCATATATTACCAAACATAGAAAAATTAACCATTTTCCTAAAAAATGATTTTTCAGAAAGCATTTTTATCGTGAATATTAAAATGTATACGGCAACATGAAATCTAGAAAAGACTAATGAAATGTGAGAAAACATCAGCAAAATGATGAAAAATTGTCCAATCAGTCTTAAATCTATTGTACGAATATCAATTCAATTTACAAACTTTTACCTGATAACTCCATTTTGTATAGAGTTTATTTATTATTTTAGACTTAATATTTACTTAGTTTTGATTGAAATTGATTTCTACATTATTGATTTTAATTGATTTTGTAGTTAATACAATCTTCAGCCATGCAAATTTGAAATCAAGGAGGATCAAGCTTATCTTGGGGAGAAATTCAAATCCAAGCTAAATTAGGGAGAAGTTTATCTTTGGAAAAAATCTTTAATTGCAATCCTATTCTGATGTGATTCACATTTCTTTTTTTGAAAACAAGAAAAGATCCATATGAAGTAAAAAAGAAAGGTGATTTTCAAGAGGAGGAGAGAGAGGAGACATGTTTTCCATATGACGTTAAGGGTTTTGAGTATACTGTTCCTTTCAATGCCGAATGTCAAGTGAAGAACAAGAAGGTGAATTCAAAGTCAATCCTTGATTATTCTTAGTGAACTTATTCTAGTTCTTCATCATGTTTAGTTTAGTCATTATTTTTAGTTTAATTTCATATGTGTGAGTTATATATAATATTTTTAATGCTTTTAAGTGCTCGATCACCACTTGAATGATTTTTGTGTGTGTGGTTTCTGTAATAGGTAAATCGAGGGTGGTTTATTAAAAATGGGAATGTTCATAGAACTTAATGCGCTTGGATTTACTTAAATTCACATGGACCAAGTGTGGGTTGCTAAATCCAAGAAGGGTTGCTGGACAAAAGATAGTGATTTAAATTAGGAAGTTCTACCATCACATTATGTATTCAATTTGATTGCATGAAGAGATTGGTTAATTAATAAGTGAAATCGGATGCTCTAACGTTTTTCATTCTTGATAGAAATCCATTGTTCTTTGTTTCTTTATATTCGAAATTTCTAGGTTTAGTTTGTGAATTCTATTTTTGATTTTGGATTGCCGCCTTGATTAATTTTTTTTTTAATTTTGATTTATTTGAATCTTTAATTAGTTAGATAAATTTGAGAATTGTTCACCTTTAGTAAGTAATTTGATTGATTCGTCTACAATCTTGTATGAATGATACTTGTATTCATCATTTCATTACTTGTTCGATATGCGCACTTGTGTTGCTAATCGGGAGAACAAGTTTTTGGCGTCGTTGTCAAGTATTGATTTGATAATTAACAATTAATATTAATATCGAGCAATTCTTTATTTAGTCTAGCTTTATTTTATTTTATTTTATTTTATCTAGTACTTTTGTTTGTTTGTTTGTTTAATTTCAGAAAAAAAAAAGAATAGAGAGGACAAAGGTTCAGCTTTGACCACAAACACTCGTCACTCAAAGCCAAAAAGGAGAACTTGAGAAGCTTGTCCTGAAATTGAGTGCACTTTCCTAAGGCGAAGATGTCGCGACCCGTCCGGAAGCGGACGCGGCTAATGGATTACTGATTGCGGCCCCCACTCTGAAATGTGGATCGCGGGCCTTAGATCGGCGCGGGCCCTCCCAGGCCCATACCAAATCGCGGCGGGAGTATTTTTTGAAGGATTCGACGATAAGAGTCGATCGCTTTCGACCTTCAGTGTGGTCGTGGTGGCATGTGCAACTTGTGCATGCATTTGGAGTCGCCACCGGTCTTCCTTGGAGGGTAGACCGGAAACCTTATTGACCGATTGGGAGAGATCGATCAATTCTGCGGAACCAGAGATTTTGAGTTCGGGGACTTGGTTACGTTGGTGTCATTACCAACGCCCTTTCGGTACCTAATGCGAGTGATTTTCTTGGCTAAGAGTTCATGCAGGCGCAGTTTTGGATGGGGTAAGTTTGATTCAAGGTTTCATGCAGATTGGAAGACTATCCTATCAACCACAATCAATTTTAATGAAAACGCAAACAAGTGTATAAATAGATCTCATCGATGCACATCAATTCCAGTAAATGGCTTCCTAACATAGTCATAAGGGCTCAGGGAGGATGTAATTTAGGACCGGGGCAAGATGAGAGGATTTGGAGGCGATTTAGCCCGAAGGGCAAAATCGTCAATTCTTGGAAGATTTGGATACCGAATTACCCAAAATATTCCATGGCCAGTTGATTGTGGCCATTTCCCATTTTTGAGAATTTTTTGGAATTTCTTGATTTTTTCTTCAATTTTTGGAAGACGATTCGCCCAAAGGGCGAAATCGTCGTTTTAAGAAGGGTCGGGGTTCAAAACACCCGGAATGAGTCTTGTCCAGTTATTTGTGGTCATTTCCTATTTTTTGGGATTTTCCTGGATTTTTTAGAAATTTTTTGGAAGACGATTTGCCGGAAGGGCAAAATCGTCATTTCTGAAAAGATCGGGGGTCGAAAGACCCGGAACAGGTCATAGCCAGTTGAATGTGGCCATTTCCTATTTTCTGGAATTTTTTAGAATTTGTTTTAGAATTTTTCGAATTTTTTGAATTTTTTATGATTTTCTATTTTTTTTATTGATTTATTGATTTTTTTATTATTTTTTTATTCAGAATTTTTTTATTATTTAAAATCATCCGGACCGGGTTGGACCCAGTCCACGACCCGGACCCGCGACCCAGACCCGCGACCCAGACCCGGTCCGCCTCCCTCACCCACAAAACGGCGCCGTTTCGCGCAATGAGAACGAACGCCCCAGATTGAACCACGTGGCAACTTCTAGACCGTCGGATTATTATTAATATTATTTTCGAAAATCGTTTATTAATTCTAAAATTTTTTATATTTTCCAAAAATCCCAGATCGCGACACGTGGCACATTGTCCACCGTCGGATCTGGGCGTTTATTTTTTACGAACCGGCCCCCACAGGCTGACGTGGCTGCTGACGTGGCAAGCCACGTCAGCCGTGGACCCGTTGACCAGGCCGGGTGCCGCCGGAGAAGATGATCGGCGCCGGCGCTCCCTCGCCGGCGCCTCGTCGGAGGGCGATATCTCCGCCCTCCGGCACCCAAATCGCGCGAAATTAACGCCAAAAGCTTCTACTAGGCGTCCTCTACCACATATGTTAAACACGACACAGCAGAGTCACACTTGGTCAGCCTGCAACTCCGGCCGAGACCTACTCTCCGGCGAGAGGTCGCCCTAGCCGTTCTATACGTGACATGGTTCATCTGAGCTATCAGGAAGCATCCTAGGGGGTTGAGAATACATGCCTGATCGCCGGCGAGCTTCGGTTTAGGCCGAAACGAGCTCCCGAGCTCATGACCGAACGGGAGAAGTTGGGACCGGCCCGTCGTTCTTTAGCCATGAAATAACCTGCAGCCAAGAGCGAAAATGATTAGTGATGCATAAGGATCAATTCTAGATCGATAAATCGCAAAACCAAACGGTGGAACTCAAGATGCCATTGGAGGCCGAGGAGGAGTTCAAACACGTATCTTCCCTTTTCGGCGGTCTCCGGCGAGTCTGATGAGCATGGGGGCTTCCTCGTGACGTCGCCGAGCTCGGAGGATGGTCTGCTAGCTTCAGTTCTCCTCTGGGCGTGACGACGAGAGTTCGTGAGCTTCGGTCGAGCTCGGTGGCTATGGCGGCGCGGCGACGACGTGACGGACGGGCCACGGTCGGGGAGGATGAAGGCTGATAGTGATGATGGCGAGCGAGCGGGAGGAAGTGGTCATCAGTTCGGCTTTGGAGGTCCTGCTCGGGTCGTCGTCCTCTCGGCCAGAAGAAGAGAAAAAAAAAGCGTCGCGCCCAGGGGAGAGAGAGAGAGAGAGAGGAGCGTTTGTCGGAAGGAAAAATAAAGGAAAATAATAAAATAATAAAAAAAGTAATAATAATAATAATAATAATAATAACAATAAAATTAAGACAACATGATTGGTCAAATGTTCCCCCTTTTCCTTTTATTATCTTTCTCTCTTTTTTATTACTTTATATATTTCTTTTGAAAATAAAATAAAATAAATAATAAAATAAAATAAATAAAAATAAAAATAAAAATAAAATTATATATATATATATATATACATATGAAAAGATATATTATTTTTTTGTTCGAAATGGTCCCTTTAGCTTGGCTAAGGTTACCAAAGTTGATTTTGTGATTTTCAACTTTTTATGGATTTTCTATAAATTTTCGAAGCATAAATGTTGGTCAAAATTTAGGTGTCAACAGCTGCCCCTCTTTGAGAGGAATCTCGTTAGATGTTTCTCTCAAAGACAAGGTGACACCTCAATCCTGATCGACTCGACTCAGAAAACTAAAGGAAAAAGAGTCATGACATCCGTTTTTTCATGCTCGTCAATGTGTGCTCTTTCTTGAAGGGGAAACATTCGCTTGACATGGGGGAGTGAGATAGTAGAGGGACATACCTGCCACTTACCTGTCCGATGTTCGTGCGATTCTCGCGGTGTCTGATGAATTCAAGAGAATTTCTAGGAACTCGTTACTAGAGTATCCTAGAGAGGTTAAGCTCTGACCCGTATGGTAGGTCAAACCATAATGGGATTCCTAACTGATAGGAATCTAAGGAAGACGCGTCCCATTTGAGATTTGCCAATGATTTTGATCCGTATGGTGGATTGGACCATTGAGTTGACCATTTAAGTGATTTTCACTATTGGATTGACCCTTCAGGCGGTTTCTACCTTTGATTGACCCTTCAGGCGGTTTCTACCATTATTTTGACCCTTTAGGCGGTTTCTACCTTGTGTTGACCCTTCAGGCGGTATCTACCCTCATTTTGACCCTTCAGGCGGTATCTACCTTGTGTTGACCCTTCAGGCGGTTTCTACCATCATTTTGACCCTTCAGGCGGTATCTACCTTGTGTTGACCCTTCAGGCGGTTTCTACCATTGGTTGACCCTTTAGGCAGTTTCTACCTTACATTGACCCTTCAGGCGGTTTCTACCATTGGTTTGACCCTTTAGGCGGTATCTACCTTTGTTTTGACCCTTCAGGCGGTTTCTACCTTTGTTTTTCTTTGAAAAGGGGTCTCATGACGAGGGTTCTCCACGTCCGATGAGACTGTTTGATTTTTGAAAAGGGGTCTCATGGTGAGGGTTCTCCACGTCCGATGAGACTGTTTGATATTTTTGAAAGGGGGTCCTAAGACGAGGGTTCTCCACGTCATGCCAGGACTTGGGTCTGTTGAGGCGACATTCTGGGAGCCGGGTTCTCCAGGTATCCTGCAGAAGTTTGAGCTTGAAAGATTTTTCTTCACCAAGAAAACGTTAGTAATTTTTGGGAAGACCACGGTTGCCCATTTGACAAAAGCCGTATGACTTAAGTTTTAATTGTGAAGTGTGCATTTTGATGCTGGAGGTTGTCCAAAGCATTCTTGCAACATGCAAATGTGATCACAAATCCCTTGCACGGAAAATCTGGATCAAACAATTTGAAATTTCCAAAAAGAGTTTGTTCAAAACATCTATTGGAGAATTTCTCATCCAAGAGGGCTCCTCACCGCTCTGTGATAATGGTCTTAAGGAATGCGCCAACTTCCTATTAACCCGTGCCTAGGTTTTAGGATCATTCGCAGCGCATACATTTTGATCGGTCGGGAGGTCTTCCATGGGACCGTAATGTTGGGCTTGGTTATCGATCTTCAAGAGGGACTCACTTTTGAGTCGAGGTCATTTGAATGAAATTCTTCACCATCTGCTCCGGGTTTACAAGTCGAGAACCCTGCAAAATGAGAAAGAAATAGTCTTGCTCGTACTTCTTCGAGCTAAGCTATATGTTAACCCAAATGTCTTAGTCAGAGAAGACTGTTTCAGGGTTATGACATTGGTAGGATTGGGGACCGAAAAAGGCTTGTTTTTTTGCCCAGAATTTATGAGGGGATTGACATTGGTGATCATTGCAAATTCGTCACCTGTCCTTTCCATTCTGCATATTCAGTTTTTGAGGTGTGCAACCGCTTTTGAGGTGCGCACAAGTCCTTTAGAGAGCGTCTCTTGTTGCATTCAGAGACCGATAATTCTCTCTATATCTTTGCTCCGCGCTTGACGCCATTTGGGGAGTAGCCCTTTTGATACTACTCTTTTAGGAATTTCCTCTTTTCCCGACCAGACTTTACTGAGGATCAATCAAACAGCTTATGCGAGCATCGGCCTTGCTTTTACCAGGCACTTTGCTTTTTCTTATCTGATGCTGGGGATTTCTTTAATCCCTTGTCGCAAGCGGGATGCTTGGCAATTGTGCTAGATATATGACTTGGCTCTTAGCACGCTTGAGTATCGACTTAGTAGCTTTTTCGTAAACCCTAGGTCTTGAACTCCCTCGTTTCTGAAGTGATGTTGCATCCGTCTTGGAAAGTGCAATGATCACCAACGGGTTTATGAAATGATTTTGCAGGCTCAACTTGGCTATGCAAAGGATTCGGTGTGTGGGATAGAGAAATGAATGCTTCTCATCATCCTATGGCACTTGGATTACCATATAAACAACACACAAAGATTAATGTTAGTCCGAGCAAGAAAATTTCTAACCATTTCCTCCTGATGCTGCTGGACTCACCTCCATTTTGCCCCGATGTGGGGTGGTTCTTGACAGGGTTAAGAATGAAAATCGCCGTTCAAGGAGTTATCAACGGTTACCTGTAGTGTTTAGGGGATATGAAACGAACGCCTCCGTCGTCCCAATCCATGTAATCGCTGTGAATGGTCCCTACCTCCGTAGGTACAGATTTTGCCATCCGATTCACTTCCCTCATCTCTCAAGTGTATGTAGGATGTGTTTGGACTGGGTTCGCCTCTCTTTTGAGTAAACTTCCTTTTGAATGATTTGACAAATAATCATATTTGGAAAAATTCATTTCTTTCTTTCCCAAAATTTATCCATCGAGGGGATTTTGTGATGTATCGTGCATGTTTTATTCATGCTTTGGGCAACCTCCCGATTTAAATCATGAACATCGATGCATTGGATAATTTCCATGACGGCTAAAGGGATTCTAACATTCTTTATCTCCAGCTAACTGGGAAAGGGATACTTACCTACCTGTCGCGGCTGCAGACCCCTGCCAATGTAAAGAAAGCATATCATTGTAGGTTCACAAATTTTTCAAAAATCGAAACGATACATCCTACCCTTGGTCATGTACTCTGACGAGTAGTACATGGGATGTAAAAACTTGTTCCTCTGCAAGGCGACTCCCCTGCCAAGGATAGACAACGAGTATCAATTCATATCCTCGAATTCAAGACAAATTGGGACGATACAACTTTACTCTTGATTTTCATCCCATTCTGATGTGGCGTGTTGATATGAACAACATCTATCAAATCCGCCTATCCATGCTTGGAGTGTTTGTAACATCAATGGTTCATCTGCCCCCAGCTGGGCAGCGTCTGTTCTGCTATTTGAACGCATGACTCCTTAAGTGATTTATCCTTGTTTATCATCTGAGAAGGAAAAGAAAGAAGACATTATTTCGGTATCCGATTGGAGATCGTTTAGGAACGATACATCGTTTTACCAAATGGGTGGCTTCGCGGCCAGATGCATTTTGCATTGAAGGAGTGGATTCCATTATGCTCTGCGAACGATGATCATTGCTTGGGGAGCTCGCCCCTGAGCTTAAAGATGCTCAAAAGGTAAGGCGGATCTTCGTACGACTAGTTTTAAGCGTAAATGAGAAATGCCCCCATGGGAGCCTTACAATGGGATTGCCAATACATTCATTCAGGCTATTCAACCTCTTTTCTCCGAACATTTTTTTACAAATCGCGCCTTGAATCAAACACCTGATCGTCGGCTCTGTATCACTATTGCAAGAGTCCGCCAGCTTCAGGCTGATCGAGCCAGAAATTGAGTTCCTCTCCAAGGAAATCGCTCGAATCTCCGAGCCATTGATGCTCAAGTCGAGTGTCACCGACCGCTGGCGATAGATCACTCTCGCCTTGGATGATTTGATTCCTCGAGCTGGAACCTCCCTTGTTGACCGGCAAATATGTAGACATGTCCCATGTAAATGTTGGATTTGCCATGGGAAGAGCACTAGCAACAGGTTGGTACTCAAATTGGGGAGTTCCTATTTGTGGGAACTGCGGTATATACACTTGAGGGGTATTGAGACTGCTTGGTGGAGCGTTCTGATTTGGGTTAGAGGAGTCGGTGACATGGTTGCTGGTCTCGTCAACACCGAAACATGGTTGGGTGTTCCCGGCTCTACAATCATCGTGGTTGCAGTTATGACCAACATTTAAGTTCGAACCAGCTCCATCCGAGCTTAGTGTCACCCGTCCCTCTTTTAGCAATCTCTTGAAATATCCAAGGTGGCTCGCGACGTTAACTTTAGAGAGTCCCGGCACGTTCAGGATTTCGTGTATGCGCGTTGATCGTGCCGTGTCGATCCCCAACTGTCGAACTGTATCAACAAATTTCTGATGGAGTTCAGCAGTCCAAGAAAATCGCGCTTTCTTGTCAACAAGAACAGCTTGCCGACTAATCTCTATGAGATCTGATTGTGTTGGAAACTGCTCTTGTAAGCCTTCGACGGTATCTGACTGCACCGGAAGACATTGCGAAAGGCATTGTAACATATGAGCACTACCAATCTCTAGAAGTGGCTCTTCGGAGAATATTTCACTGATGAGAATATGGTTATTGCAATCAAGGCAAGTGGCACTGCTCAACGCTTCCTCATACCTAGCGCTTTCTGTTCGAAGCTTTTCATTTTCTTCCTTCAGAATCGCTAGCTCTTGCTGTCTATGTAGATTCCCCAGCCGGGCTCGTTTGTTGCGAAACCAATTATTGACCTTCCCAGGCTCCCACCCTAACTCTCGACCTAGCTCAGCCCTCTGCTTCTCATCTGGATGGGGGCATTCCTCGAAGAAAAAATCAAGCTCCCGGTCTTGACTTGAAGTACGGTGAATGGGATGTTTTCCTTTCTGACACTGATCACTGCTATGGGCATTGTTTTCATTACCACAACCTTGAGTTTCATCGTTGGAAGTGTCAATCTCCATGACCATCGTGCCGGATTCGGTCCCGTGATCTTCAAATTCTTCCAGCAGTTTAAGCTCAGAGACTTCTAAGTCGGGCGTTTCCAACAAATGACGGTATCCTTGGAACATTTTGGATCGAAGTATCACTGACTGATCGTCGCAGAAGTCATCTGATCCTTCGAAATATTGATGCATGGGTTGGGTAGTATCGCCCGACTGGTTCTTCGAGCTGGAACCTCCATTTCTTCTCGAGAACATGAGAGGGGAGTTGATCGATTGACCCCCATAAGCATCTCCTACTTGGGAATTAGGGAAACAAAAATGCTCAACGCATTCCCTTGTTAGATCCTTTGAAACCACATGCCCTAGTTCGGCAAGTCCTTGGGCACTAAGCGCAGAAAGCTCATTAGTAAGCGGAAAAACAGCGACGGATGGGTGCTGCACCTGCTGCATCTGTGGCACACATTCTTGAAGAAAATTGGGATGACTCAGATGAATATTCTGATCAATTTCCCAATAAGTGTTGAATTTGTAACCGAGGTTAGCATGACGCTGTCTTAGCGCTCTTCTGTAACAACCGAGGTGATTTGAGACCATAGCCTTGGTAAGTTCTGGTGCATTCAGGGCCTCCATTACTTTCTTCGGGCGTGCATAGTCGAGCCCTATTCGCCGAACCACGTCTAAGAACTTGCGGTGAAGCTCAAGGGGCCACGCGAAAATCTTCTTCTCTTGGTTCAGAATAGCGTTGACAGCTTGACGGCTGATCTTTAACCCTTCTCGAGCAGGATCTGATCCTGCCCGAAGCCGTTGTGGAGAAGACTCTTGGGCTCTGACGTGGTGACTCTCCTCATAGTGGCATATATTCCCTCCTTCAGAAGGCACTGGCACTATCTTTGTGGGATTGATTTGTTCATGCACATCACCAGTATTTTCGATCATAGCAGAAGGCTTAACGGGAAACAATCTACTGAGAGTGGTAGGGCCACCGCAGTTAGGGCAGACAATAGTGCTAAGAACTTCTTCATACCTCACGTTCTTTGTTCGAAGCTTCTCGTTCTGTTCCTTTAGAAATGCGGTCTCCCGTCGTTTGTACTGCTTACTCAGCTTGGTTCGTTTATTTTGAAACCAATTCAAGATCCTCAAAGGGCTCGTCCCTAGTTTTTGACCCAACTTCTTCCTCTGTTCTGTGTCCGGGAAAGGGCATCCCTTGAAGATAGCTTCAAGTATCTGGACCTCATCCGGAGTGTAGAGCTGGCGACGCTTTCTTTTCTGGCGCGGATCATCGTCGCTGGCGTCTTGGTCGCTGAGGGCTTGAGTCTCCTGGATGGTCGAGTCGATTTCCATATCCTTCGTGACGAATTCATTTCCGAGGTCTTCAAATTCCTCTAGCCGTTCAAGTTCGGAAACATTCAGGTCAGGCGTTTCCAACAGATGATGGTACCCCTTGAACATTTTGGGTTGGGATGTCTTTTCCTGATCTTCGTTCGCTTGATCTTCTCCACCCTTTCTCAGATGTTCGCCCTCTCTGTAATTATCAGAGATTAGGCGTGTTCCAAGAAGCGTCGCTTTGAAATCGAGTAACGAGCGTCTGACGGGCGTTCCTTTCGAGACTTCGTGATTCCCCCCGTCCGTTCTTACTCTCTCTTGCCTGAGTGGAGCGTGCAGATTTCCCGTGTCGACTTTTGCTTTATTGAGCATTACGCCTGTCCCCCTAGCTCGGTCTCCAAAGTAATAGGTCCGCCGGCCTTTAGATGTTGTTACCTTTTCTAAGCCCGAAATCACGGGACAGAGGTGGATCTGTGACTCACCAGGGATGTATTAATGAGGCTTGATTAGCCCTGCTGCGTATAGAAAAATTATTGCAGCTTTCCCTTTCTCGTTCGAGCGTTAAAGGGCGAGAGGTTGACATCGAGGAGATTAACATTTCGATCTAACCTCTCAAACACTCCTCCATCATTCCTTCTTTTCTCTGTCGTTGAATCGCAGATGGCTTCCTCTCCTGTACCCGCTGCCTCAGCCGAAGCTCCAACCCAATGGGAGAGGTTTTATCACCTCTTGGGTAGAGGTTTTGGCTACATAAACAGTCATCCTGAAGCTGAGGTTGAAGTTCGTACTCTGATTCCGGCCCTGGATACTGTGTGTATTGAAGGTACGAAACTTCAAAGGGAGTTTGTGATCTTCCCAACTCTCTTCAACAATTTCCTGCAGGCTTATGAAGTTGCTAGCCGGGAGGTCACTTTGGCTGGTATCGTGCGAGCCCGCTATCAGGACCGAACTGAGTCCCTGATGTTGGCCATGCTGACGGCCGATAACCATAAAAGGGCTGTTGAATACGCCCACTCCCAGGTTTCGATGTTGGTCCGTGAGAGGGACAACTTGGTGGAGCGTCTGGCTCTTTTTGACACCGCCTTTGAGCAAGATCAGCACAACCTCGTGCTGAGGTTCCAGTGTGCCTGGTTGGAGGAAAGGCTTGAAGACCTGAGCATGGATATAGCTCGCGGGAGGGTGCTGGCTCAGGACTTAGAGCTTGAGTTCGAGTACTATGAGACCAAGGTGAACGACCTTAAGGAGAAATGTCGCCTCCTTTTCTTCAAGCTTGTAGACCTCGATTCCCAGAGTGTGGGTTGTAAGCAAGGCATGGATAGCATGGAGAATCAATTGAGCTCATTTGTGATGCTCATTAGAACTCACTTTGGATTTACGGTTCCTCCTCAGTAGTCTGTTTGTAAAGTCTCCTGTTAAGTGCTATAAATGAGAGTGTATGTACATTTCCGCTTATCCTTCGCAAGATTCAATATTGCCCTTGGTTTCGCAATCATAGTGTTTGAGGCAACTGACGATCTTTCCGCTTTCGAGCCCGCTCACGTTATGTTTGTAACCTATGCTGTCACGTTTGCCTTCGTGCGCTTGGTCGATTTACCTCGAACCCATCGTGACAAAAGATTGTTGTAGCTAAACATGATGATGTTAGCAAGCATCATTGTGTGAAATCAACCCTAGGCCTTAAAGAAGAAAGGAACTGCTCCGATTGAAACTTTACAATGCGCAAATAAGAAATAAGTTCTACTTGTGTACAAGCCCCCCCTTTTCTCTGGGTATGTTCGATCACCATCCCATCATGTCTGGGTTCAGGTGCGCGGTCATCGACTCCAGATCATGGCCGTGAAGGTTTGCTAGCCTCCTCCTGATGGATTCTTCGAAATGTGACCACCATCTTTGTTTGAGAAGAAAAGAGGAGGGTCGACCTCTTTCCTATCAAAAGCGTGTCTCACTCAGAGATCAGGGAAGCAAAATTGTTCGAAGTGTTCCCCCACTAGATCATCTGAGATCATATGCCCTAGTTGGGCGAACTCCTGAACATTAGACGTCGTGGGTGGATCAGCAGCAGGAAGAGCGCCGGTGGACGGCCGCTGCTCGAGCGGGGAAGTGTATATTTGTTGCACCGGTGGCACGTATTCTTGAGGAACATTAAGATGACTGATAGGGCTATATTGACCAATTCTCCAACAGTTGGTGGTAGAGCTACCGGCTTGGTTGGTATCGAGACTCGGCAGGGCTCTTCTTGAGGCATGGCTGTTGCATTCGTAGCCGTACCTAATGTTCAAGTTCGAGTCGGGCTCTTCTAGGCGCCGTGCGGCATGACGCCGTCGTAGTTTCCTGCGGTAACCATTAAGGTGGTTTGCGACTAACCTTCTAGCGAGCCCTGGTTCATTCATGACCTCATGTACGTGTGTTGGACATAATGAATCATTCCCTATTTGGTGAACCGCATCAAGGAATTTTCTGTGAAGCTCTGGAGACCATATGAACTTCTTTTGGCGACTCAGGATAGCGTCCGTGACTCGGCGATCATTCCTCGATTCACTCTCGGCGGGGTCTGGTTGTGCCAGAGGTTGTTGCAGGGGAAGCTG
This sequence comes from Rhodomyrtus psidioides, assembly GCA_021437785.1. NCBI lineage: Eukaryota > Viridiplantae > Streptophyta > Magnoliopsida > Myrtales > Myrtaceae > Rhodomyrtus > Rhodomyrtus psidioides. The sequence continues at coordinate 1,869,534 of JAILYB010000053.1, forward strand.
GTTGACTTCGAACTGGTCTGTGGTGATAGTAAGCCCATTGTCAGGGAAATTGTAGTAACGCGCCTCCCCTCTTTCCAAAGATGGTTTGAGGGAGTGGGGTGGCGGACGACCACCTGCGATTCTCATAGAAAACTTATCACGGAACATTTCGCGAGTGTCGATAGAACCACCGCAGTTAAGGCAAGCGGCGTTGATGAGGACTTCCTTACACCACATGTTTTCTGCTCGAAGCTTGGCGTATTCTTCTTTTAGAGTTTCGAGCTCTTGACACTTTCCCCGAACCACTGATCTGGCCCGTCTGTTTTGAAACCAGTGCTTGACCCTTAAGGGTTCCATCTCTAATTCCCGGGCTAATTTTCTTCTTCGTCTCGTATCCGGGTAACGGCACTTATTGAAGGCGGCTTCGAGTATCTGGATTTCCTTCTCAGTGTAGAGCCGGCGACGTCTTCTTCCACGAGATGGGACATCGCCGCTGCCGTCGTTGTTGCTGCTACTGTCGTCGTCGCCACCACTGTCATCGTCGCTGCCCTGATCCTGAACCTCGTTGCCAGCAGGGTTGGGTAGTATGGTTTCGACATTTGGCTCGATCCCAAAGACTTCGAGTTCTCCCAACTGCACATTACCTAGGACATTTGGGTCAGTCATCTCCAACAAATGACTATGACTGTTAAACATACTGGATCAAGAAAAGGTTTGTTCGTCCTCTTTTATTCACCCGAGGTCTTGTAATCCTCTTCCTATGTTTACTCTCTCTAAACTTTCTTTTGAGTGACTTTGCGTATTCAGGAGTCGCTCTTCGAGCATGGAAGACGATCACCAGGCGAGCGCTCTTCTAGAGATTTTGAGTTTCTCGTCTTGTCGTCTTCCTTCCTTTTCATGGTGGAGAGATCACGGATCGCTTTTCTTTCCTCGATAGCCGAACCTGTCCCCCACTATCTCTCAAAAGACTAAATTACGTCCACCACCCGCTCAGCTTTTCATCATGACAAAGCTATCAACCCTATCGCGGCTCCTTCGATATCTGCGCTCGACTCCCGCTCCATCTCAATAATGGTGAAATAGACAACTCTTTTACAACTTTTCAAACTCGTCAGGCCTGAAATCGCGGATCGAGACATGTCTGATGCTTCACGGGAGGAGCAGCCCCTGCTTTACATTAACTACCCCGGCTCCACAAGCATTATTGCTGTAACTTTTCTCCATTTTTGAGCTACTATGAAACGAGGAGAAGGTTAGTGCTCTCATTTGCCCAGCTTTCACTTTCATTCATTCCATCGCACTCGTCTTCCTCTCCATCCTTCCAACAAGAAATGGCTTCGTCTTCTGCTTCTTCCTCTGACTCTTCCCATGCTTGCGTCTTTTCAATCGCAGTCCCGGCCCGATGGGAAAAACTCTATAATCTCTTGGGTCGGGGCTATGCTTACATAGCCGATCATCCGGAGATCGAGGCTGAGATCCGCGTTCTATTTGCGGCCACAGACACTACTTCCATCGAGGGTACTGAGTTGGAGAAGGAGTATAAAACATTCCCAGCCCTCTTTGCAAACTTTCTAGAGGCTTACCGCGTTGCTCACCGTGAAGTTCTCGTGGCTCGTGTCTTGCGAGCCCGCTACGAAGACCGCTGTGACTGCCTGACGTTGACTAACTTCGTGGCTGACAGCCACAACAAAGTTATGGAAACTGCCAACGAGCGGGTCTCGACGATGCTTCGTGAACGTGGACATTTGGTGGAGCGTTTGGCCTTGTGCCTGATCACTTATGAGCACGATCGTCGTAACATCATGTTGAAGTTCCAGAGCGATTGGCTGGAAGAGCGACTCGATACTGTTACGGCGGATGTATCCCGTGGGAGGGAATTGGTCCGGGACTTGGAACTTGCTGCTGAAGATCACAGGGCCAAGGTTGCTGACCTTAAGAATGAGTGCAAGCGCCTTCTTCTCCAGCTCGCGGATCATGATATACGGAGCGGTGAGTGTAGGCGGGGAATCAACCATATGGAGGGCCAATTGAGCTCCTTCGTGCTGCTGATTAGGGCTCAGTTCGGCTTTACTTTTCCGCCTCGCTAATCTGTATTAATCTGCTTTGAAAGTCTTTCGATTGAGCGAAAGTGAATGAAAGCTCATGTGTGTGTGTTTTAGCTTTTTATATGGTCCATTTCTTCGAGCATCCGAACATCTTCAACTTGGGTGAGCTGAACTATAATATCAATAAGTTGAGCAAATATGTCCTGATTTTCTAACTTGCTCATGATCAGATGAAAGAATAGCCTCAGATTCATCCAGGAGAAGATTTCTCTCTATTACCTATTTTTCACCTGCAAATGAAACGACTGAATCAGAAGAAATAATTTGAAAAAGAAAGCATAAACCCCTTTCAATCTTATGCTTGCTCGTGATTAATAAAGACAAAAACTTTTACAAGGATTAATCTTGTGCGAAAAGTTTTTATCAATATTCCTCGAAGGAAAGCATACTATTGAAAGGAATGTAATTCACGATAATCGCTTTTGACCAACGACGCGTTTTAAATTTAATTGAAGATACGGCATCCAAATCAAAGCCGTTTTGTTAAGAACGAGGGCAATTTGGACATCTATCTCGTCATTAAATTCGAAACAATGCCGGTACTCTTGATCAATTATCGTGGATTACCAGCGGCGTAACACATGCATGAACCGATTCAGGTGTATAATTCCTTCTAGCGAAATTGGGGTTGGATTACCCTATACGACCAAAAGGTCGTGCAAGACTTCCAATTTTAAGTTCCTCTAAAGGAATTATAAACTTGACTTGGGAGTATTCGGATGATTAGAGAAAATGCCACTATCACATTCCCATGACCCGTCAAAAGAAATACAACCAGGCTCCATCTGAATGTATACACCAATAGATCCTAATACAATCACTCTAAGGGGTGAGATAGAGAAAACTTCGATAAAAATAAACCCTATACAAGAGGATTAGTAATGGAAAATAAAACAAAGGAATGTGATCCTAACGTTCAAGGATGCCCCAAGCTCGATCTGTGTCTTCAGGATCACTTGCCCCAACTCGTCATCTTCATTGGACGATATCTCAATAATGTCCATAGTAGGCTCCTTTGTTGCTCACTCGGTGTTCGCCATGGGATATCATCCTCCTCGTCTTCTATCAAGGACGTTTGGGAAAAACACACATATCTATCCTTGAAATGGCATTTAATCTAATCACCAGAATGCGATGAATGAAATGCCTATATTTATATGAACTGTAATAGATTTGAGGGATAGAGAGCCTTACCAACCGAACTCGTCGACTTATGTGCGGTTTTAGGTGTACCAACCGCCCAAAGACATGCGCATGAGACAAGTGATGGTAAACTTCTAAAAATCAGAGGGTTTGACACCTAAGGTTAAGGTTCCCACCTCGAGTTCTAGAAAGAGCCGATTCCATTGCACAACTATCGTTGCATTGGGACTCGATCCATAGTTCGAAGCGAGCGGAATTGAAAAGTGGATTACCCCGCGTTTTTCCTCACGGAGATTCCATTCTCAATTCCTTCTATTGTGTTCCTAAAGGCGGCGCCCGGGGTTTTAGGCGCGGTTGTGTGTGTCCACGTGTTGTGATCATCATAATGCAATTCATGCACAGCAGTTTATCAATCAGCACTTCAAATCATCCACACAACATACATTCCTACGCCCAACCCGCATAAGACAATGTTAATCACGGACTACACCCCTTATTTCTCCAATCTGCCAAAAACATATAACACCTACCATAAGCGGACTTACCTCACCTTCGAGAGCGCCTGCAAGGTTAGAAAAATCACTCAGCGTTTTAATTACGGCCTAAGTCCACTTGAGGTCTAGAATCGTATGTTCTAGAGCAAGAGTCCCCAGTGGAGTCGCCAGCTGTCGCGACCCGTCCGGAAGCGGACGCGGCTAATGGATTACCGATTGCGGCCCCCACTCTGAAATGTGGATCGCGGGCCTTAGATCGGCGCGGGCCCTCCCAGGCCCATACCAAATCGCGGCGGGAGTATTTTTTGAAGGATTCGACGATAAGAGTCGATCGCTTTCGACCTTCAGTGTGGTCGTGGTGGCATGTGCAACTTGTGCATGCATTTGGAGTCGCCACCGGTCTTCCTTGGAGGGTAGACCGGAAACCTTATTGACCGATTGGGAGAGATCGATCAATTCTGCGGAACCAGAGATTTTGAGTTCGGGGACTTGGTTACGTTGGTGTCATTACCAACGCCCTTTCGGTACCTAATGCGAGTGATTTTCTTGGCTAAGAGTTCATGCAGGCGCAGTTTTGGATGGGGTAAGTTTGATTCAAGGTTTCATGCAGATTGGAAGACTATCCTATCAACCACAATCAATTTTAATGAAAACGCAAACAAGTGTATAAATAGATCTCATCGATGCACATCAATTCCAGTAAATGGCTTCCTAACATAGTCATAAGGGCTCAGGGAGGATGTAATTTAGGACCGGGGCAAGATGAGAGGATTTGGAGGCGATTTAGCCGGAAGGGCAAAATCGTCAATTCTTGGAAGATTTGGATACCGAATTACCCAAAATATTCCATGGCCAGTTGATTGTGGCCATTTCCCATTTTTGAGAATTTTTTGGAATTTCTTGATTTTTTCTTCAATTTTTGGAAGACGATTCGCCCAAAGGGCGAAATCGTCGTTTTAAGAAGGGTCGGGGTTCAAAACACCCGGAATGAGTCTTGTCCAGTTATTTGTGGTCATTTCCTATTTTTTGGGATTTTCCTGGATTTTTTTAGAAATTTTTTGGAAGACGATTTGCCGGAAGGGCAAAATCGTCATTTCTGAAAAGATCGGGGGTCGAAAGACCCGGAACAGGTCATAGCCAGTTGAATGTGGCCATTTCCTATTTTCTGGAATTTTTTAGAATTTTTTTAGAATTTTTCGAATTTTTCGAATTTTTTATGATTTTCTATTTTTTTATTGATTTATTGATTTTTTTATTCAGAATTTTTTTATTATTTAAAATCATCCGGACCGGGTTGGACCCGGTCCACGACCCGGACCCGCGACCCAGACCCGCGACCCAGACCCGGTCCGCCTCCCTCACCCACAAAACGGCGCCGTTTCGCGCAATGAGAACGAACGCCCCAGATTGAACCACGTGGCAACTTCTAGACCGTCGGATTATTATTAATATTATTTTCGAAAATCGTTTATTAATTCTAAAATTTTTTATATTTTCCAAAAATCCCAGATCGCGACACGTGGCACATTGTCCACCGTCGGATCTGGGCGTTTATTTTTTACGAACCGGCCCCCACAGGCTGACGTGGCTGCTGACGTGGCAAGCCACGTCAGCCGTGGACCCGTTGACCAGGCCGGGTGCCGCCGGAGAAGATGATCGGCGCCGGCGCTCCCTCGCCGGCGCCTCGTCGGAGGGCGATATCTCCGCCCTCCGGCACCCAAATCGCGCGAAATTAACGCCAAAAGCTTCTACTAGGCGTCCTCTACCACATATGTTAAACACGACACAGCAGAGTCACACTTGGTCAGCCTGCAACTCCGGCCGAGACCTACTCTCCGGCGAGAGGTCGCCCTAGCCGTTCTATACGTGACATGGTTCATCTGAGCTATCAGGAAGCATCCTAGGGGGTTGAGAATACATGCCTGATCGCCGGCGAGGTTCGGTTTAGGCCGAAACGAGCTCCCGAGCTCATGACCGAACGGGAGAAGTTGGGACCGGCCCGTCGTTCTTTAGCCATGAAATAACCTGCAGCCAAGAGCGAAAATGATTAGTGATGCATAAGGATCAATTCTAGATCGATAAATCGCAAAACCAAACGGTGGAACTCAAGATGCCATTGGAGGCCGAGGAGGAGTTCAAACACGTATCTTCCCTTTTCGGCGGTCTCCGGCGAGTCTGATGAGCATGGGGGCTTCCTCGTGACGTCGCCGAGCTCGGAGGATGGTCTGCTAGCTTCATTTCTCCTCTGGGCGTGACGACGAGAGTTCGTGAGCTTCGGTCGAGCTCGGTGGCTATGGCGGCGCGGCGACGACGTGACGGACGGGCCACGGTCGGGGAGGATGAAGGCTGATAGTGATGATGGCGAGCGAGCGGGAGGAAGTGGTCATCAGTTCGGCTTTGGAGGTCCTGCTCGGGTCGTCGTCCTCTCGGCCAGAAGAAGAGAAAAAAAAAAAAGCGTCGCGCCCAGGGGAGAGAGAGAGAGAGAGAGGAGCGTTTGTCGGAAGGAAAAATAAAGGAAAATAATAAAATAATAAAAAAAGTAATAATAATAATAATAATAATAATAACAATAAAATTAAGACAACATGATTGGTCAAATGTTCCCCCTTTTCCTTTTATTATCTTTCTCTCTTTTTTATTACTTTATATATTTCTTTTGAAAATAAAATAAAATAAATAATAAAATAAAATAAATAAAAATAAAAATAAAAATAAAATTATATATATATATATACATATGAAAAGATATATTATTTTTTTGTTCGAAATGGTCCCTTTAGCTTGGCTAAGGTTACCAAAGTTGATTTTGTGATTTTCAACTTTTTATGGATTTTCTATAAATTTTCGAAGCATAAATGTTGGTCAAAATTTAGGTGTCAACAGAAGATAAGAGCAAAACAACAAGACCATGGCTGACAAAACTGGGGATCAGAGAAGGACTTTAAAGGATTATGCCACACCGATGGTCCAAGGATCAACATGGAGCATTAGGAGGCCAACCATACAAGCTAACAATTTTGAAATTAAACCTTCCCTAATTCATATGCTTTAAAACGCAAGCCCAATTCGGTGGCTTGCCGAATGATGACCCCAATATCCATTTAGATGTTTTTTCTTGAAATTTGTGACACCATAAAATATAATGGCGTTACTGATTATGCCACTAAGTTGAGATTATTCACTTTTTCCTTGCGTGACAAAGTTAAATCATGGTTAACTTCTCTTCCTGCAAGATCTATCACAACTTGGGATGGCTTGGCTCAAAAATTCCTTAGTAAGTACTTTCATCCTGCCAAATATGCCAAGATGCGTAACGATACTTCTACTTTTGTGCATATGGATGATGAATCTCTGTATGAAGCATAAGAGAGGTTTAAAGAATTACTAAAGCGTTGTTTGCATCATGGGCTACCAGTTTGGATGCAAGTGCATACTTTCTATAATGGAGTGATGCCAAATTTGAGGTCAACCATTGATGCTATAGCTGGAGGAACGTTGAATAACAAATCACCTAATGAAGTTTTTGATCTTTTAGAGGGATGGTATCTAATAGCTACCAATGGCAGACTGAGCGGCTATCTGCTAGAAAGCCAAGTGGAATTTATGAAGTCGGTGACAATAATGCCATTGCCACATAGTTTGCTGCTTTAAACAAAAAGATCGACTCAGTTTTGAAGATTCAAAGCTCAATTTATGAATTTTGTAATGAAAGTCATGCTAGCACCAAATGTCAAGTAGGTAATCCTTTTGCACATCCTCCTAAAAATATTAACATTGTTGGAAATTTTAGCAGACCTCTCTAAAACAATCCTTATTCAAACACCTACAACCCTGGATGGTGAAATCACCCGAATTTCTCTAGAGCAACCAAAATCAGCAAGGGCTGAGAACAAAACCACCATCATTTAGGGCTCCTGAAGAGAAACATCACAACCAATTTGAGGAGATGGCTACTAAACTAGCCCAAACAACTCAAGACTTCATTAAAAGTGCTGATGTGAGGTTCCAAAATCAAGAGGAATCCATTCGAAATCTGGAGAAGCAGATTGGCCAGTTAGCAAATAATTTATATGAAACACCGTATGGTGTCCTTCTGAGCAACATTTGAGAACACTCTAGTTGAGAATGCAAAAGAAACTATCTTGAGGAGTGCGAAAGAGGTTAGCAGAAATTTGTCTAATGAAGCGGCAGAAAAAAAAAAAAAAAAAAAGAAGCTGAAGCCCTTGAAATCGAACCTCCAAAGTTGATCCACCTTGAAGCAAGATATTTTCAGACAATCCAAAGCCATATGTGCCGCCAGTTCCATATGGCTGTCAAATGAGCCCGCGCCGGCCCAACCTGGCCCGACTCGGCCTTTAAAATTGAGAAACTTTCGGGCCGGACCTAGTACTGTTTCAGTACAGTACCGGTACTGTTCCGTAGTGGGCCGGCCCACTTCTCACCTCAGCCCTCCTTCCTTGTCAGATCCATCCCTCCGCATCTTCCTCTCCATCTGTCCAACAATGTCTATCACTCCTTCCCTCGTTCTTTTCACTTTCGCCGCTAACAAAAAGCCCTAAAGCAAGCTGGGCAGAGAAGAAGCTTTTCTCCGATCGACCTCTCCGACGTGCAGCTCTTGGGAGCCAAGCTTTTGCCTAGGGCGTTCCGAGCGGGATACGTAATGGCGCTCATGGGATGCAGCAGCTCCAAGCTTGACCGCCTGCCGCTGTCTCTCTCTGCCGCGACCACACCGAGCTCATCAAGGATGCGCTCCACCGTAGCTACGCCTCGTTGTCACCCACTTGGCCTCCCTCCGCTCGTTCGACGCCGCTCTCCGCCGCCTCTTCGATCAGAGTCCCCCCCGACCAGACGTCAGGGGGTCATCGAAGTCTCCCACTCAGGTTCACTCCCGCTCCTCCTCCTCTGGCTCGACCTCCTCGTCTAGCTCTCAGATCCACTTCGACGACTCCGAATGGGGCGACAACGATGACAACACCAACAACATGGCGAGCTCGATGGCTTCTCTTTGGGCCAGCCCGACCCAAATAGTTGACGCATAGATAATTTGGGCTCTGGTCGAGCCATCCTAGGTACTATTCAATTTTGGCCGTCTCGGGCCGGGTCGGGCCGAGACTTGGCCTGACCCAGCCCATTGACACCCCTACAGTTACATACCCGAAAAGACTTCAGCAACACAAAATAGACAACCAGTTCTCTAAATTCCTTGATATTTTTAAGAAAATGCACATTAATATTCTTTTTGCAAATTCCTTAGCCAAATGCCTAGTTATGCGAAATTTTTTAAGGAGATTTTGGCAAATAAACGAAAATTGGAAGATTATGAGACTATGAAGCTTAATGAGGAATGTTCAGTTATTTTGCAGAATAAGTTACCGCCTGTTGACACCTGATTTTTGACCATCCGTTATTATAGTTTTTTATTTCTAAAATTAATTAAAAATAGAAAAAAAAGGTCAAAAAATTGCAAAATCAACTTTGGAAGCCTTAGCCTAGCCTTAGGAACCAATTTTGAACAAAAAATATTTTTTGAATTTTTAAATATTTTTTGGAATTTATTTAATTATAAAAATACCCAAAAAATTAGAAAAAATACCATCCATGGTCAGAAAATTACATAAAAATATTCAGAAATTTTATTTTAATTCTATATTTAATATTTTCACTTTTCATCAGGAAAATTTGGCTCGATTCATGGGGTTTCTTCACAAACCTAATCCCGAACCGGGCCTAAAAAATCCTTTTCGAGTCTTTTAATTTTCAATTCTCGGCTTTTATAAGCTATGACATTGGACTCCAAAGTATTGAAATGCAATTGGGTCAATTTGCCCTCCAATTTGATCAATTTTAACCAAAAGGGCTTAATTGCATAAAAATCTTTCAATTTAGTCCCCGGTTTCACAATTTTTGAAATTAAATTTCACACGGGCACACCCATTAAAATTAAACACCTCTACCCAACAGTTTTCATCATGCTGAATCCATTGGTGGGCTCAATTTTGGCTAATTCGATCGTTTAGGCCTTCGATTTGGCGAAATTAAATTTCGGATCCTAGGGACAATTTGGAGTTTTCACATAATTCCAATAAATTGATTCACGAAAATACACATATTTGATGTAAAACATGTCAAGGAATCCGATTTTGCCATCAATTTCATGAAAAGAGGTCATTTGGGGGGTCAATTTGGCGATTTGGGCGATTTGGCCGAACCGGGCCGGTCGGGCCCGACCCGACCCGACCCGGCCCGACCCGGGACAGCATGCACAGAATGTGCAGCGGCGTGGACAGAAAACAGGGGGGGAGCAGGGCGTGATGGGGGCGCGCGATTATTGAAGAAAAAAAGGCGACAGGCGTGGGGGGACATGGCAACATCGGGCAGAGGTGGTGGACGTGCCGAGGCGGGCGGTCGGCCACCGTGAGGGGGAGAGATTCTCGGATAAAAACCGAGCTCGGCCATATGAGAGAGAGAGAGTTTTGGGGGGAGTAAGGACGAAGCCGGAAGGTGGCAAGGCTTCCCCGCACACCACGGAACCCCATCGGAGCTTCGGCGGTCGTCGGCAATCTCCGGATAGGTCGGTATCTCGCCGGGTCTCCATTTTTCTTTACGCACGCCATGTGTTCGACAAAATGCCGATGGATGCCTCGACTTGGTTTTGTCTCGGCCGTGCCCTTCCCGACCCCCATTTGCGCGTATCAAGCTTTGAATATGTACTAGCATTGCTTCTACACTCGTTTTGACCTTTGTTTTGCATTGAACCGCGACGAAACACGGCTCGGAGCTTCGCCGGCTTTGATCCGGACCGGGAGCTCGGCGAGGGATTTCCGGCGGCCGCCGACCATCGAGGGACCCCGGGTAAGTCCTCAAACCTCCCTTGGATGCTGTGTGAACGGTTGGAAACAAGTTTAAACGCAAAAAAAATTTTGCAAATCGGCTCGCCGGAGCCGGGTTCGGGGAGGTCCGGTTCGCCGATTTTTAGCATGTTCATGGTTATTATTTGTGTTGTATGTTGATGTGGGTGGTCCAAGAAGTCGAATGCCAAAAAAAGGAACGAAAAACACCAAGTTTGGGTCCGGTTCGCGATTTTCCGGCAAACAAATTCCGGCGAGGTTCGCCGGATTTTTCACTGTTCATCGTCTTCTCCGGCGAGGTTCGCCGGAATTTTCACTGTTCATCGTCTTCTCCGGCGAGGTTTGCCGGAATTTTCACTGTTCATCATCTTCTCCGGCGACCTCACCGGAATTTTCACTATTCCCGCCGGAATTTTCACTGTTCATCGTCTTCTCCGGCGACCCTCCGGCCGGTCAACGGTCAACGGCCGACGTGGCGTGCCACGTAGGCAGCCACGTCAGCCGGGTGGGTCCGGTCCGCTTATTTTCAAATAAAACAAACGGACGGCTACGATCGCGACACGTGTCGCGATCCTGGAATTTTTGGAAAATTAAATAAATGATTTTCGAATAATCGATCCGGCGGACGAGGATGTGCCACGTGGCTCACTGAGGGACGTCCGATCTTGTACAAGATCGGACGCACCAGAGGAGGCCACGTGGCACGTTCTGGAGCGTCCGATTTGTAGGTTTTCTAAAAAATGAAAATAAATTAATTTTTGATCCGACGGCTATTATTGAGCCACGTGGCTCTCTGTGGGTCGCTCGATCTAGTGGAAGATCGGACGCACGAGACGAAGCCACGTGGCACGACGTGGACCGTCCGATCCGGGGAATTTTCGGATAATTAAATAAAATACATAAAAAATCAAAAAAATTGTAAAAAAAATAAAAAAATGTTTAAAAAAATAAAACGGTGTCGTTTTAGGCCGGTGTCGACCCCTAGGGTCGGGCCGGGCGCCCGAGAGGCGCGGCCCGGGTCTGATCCGGCCCGGAAAATATTTTTAAATATTAAAAAATTCAGAAAATAATAAAAAATAATAAAATAATCAAAAAATCAATAAAAATAGAAAATTCATAAAAAAATTCAAAAAATTCGGAAAATTCAGAAAAATTCTAAAAAAATTCCAGAAAATAGGAAATGGCCACATTCAACTGGCCACGACCTGTTTCGGGTCTTTCGACCCCCGATCTTTTCAGAAATGACGGTTTTGCCCTTCCGGCAAACCGTCTTCCAAAAAATTTCTAAAAAAATCCAGGAAAATCCCAAAAAATGGGAAATGGCCACAATCAACTGGCCATGGAATATTTTGGGTAATTCGGTATCCAAAACTTCCAAAAATGACAATTTTGCCCTTCGGGCTAATTGTCCCCGAATCTTCCCATTTTACCCCTAACCCTAAATCACATCTTCCCTAAGCCCTTAGGGCTATACTAGGAGGCCAATGATTGAAATTGATGTGCATTGACATGATTTATTTATGCACTTGATTGCGCTTTCATTATATTGACTGTGGTTTGATAGGACCAGTCTTCCAACCTGCATGAAACCCTGACCCATATCACCCAAAATTGCGTCTGCATGAACTCTTAGTTAGGAAAATCACTCACGTTAGGTACCGAAAGGGCGTTGGTAATGACACCGACGTAACCAAGTCCCCGAACCCAAAATCTCTGGTTCCGTAGAACTGATCGATCTCTCCCAATCGGTCAGTAAGGTTTCCGGTCTACCCTCCAAGAAAGACCGGTGGCGACTCCAAATGCATGCACAAGTTGCACATGCCACCACGACCACACTGAAGGTCGAAAGCGATCGACTCTTATCGTCGAATCCCTTAAAGATATACCTCCGCCGCGATTTGGTATGGGCCTGGGAGGGCCCGCGCCGATCTAAGGCCCGCGATCCACATTTCAGAATGGGGGCCCGCGATCGGTAATCCATTAGCCGCGTCCGATTTCGGACGGGTCGCGACAGCTGGCGACTCCGCTGGGGACATTGTTCTAGAACACTTGGTTCTGTAACTCAAGTGGACTTAGGCCGTAATTAAAACGCTGAGTGATTTTTCTAACCCTGCAGGCGCTCTTGAAGGTGAGGTAAGTCCGCTCACGATAGGTGTTATATGTTTTTGCAGATTGGAGTGATAAGGGGTGTAGTCTGTGATTAACATTGTCTTATGCAGGATGGGCGTAGGAATGTATGTTATATGGATGATTTGAAGCGTTGATTGATATATAAATTGTTGCGCATGATTCACTGCATATTTGAGGATCACGACACATTGCACAAAGCGCCCAAACCCAGGCCGCGAAATCACCTTTTTAGGTAGCCATAGATCAGGGATCGATATGCAACGCTCTAGCGTGGATTGCGCTGGGGTCGACCATATTCGATCCCACTCACTATCCAAGTCGAGACTTTTATCCATTTGTTGTGGATTGCGCTCATGGACGAATTTATCGACTCGGATAGAGGGAAGCCTATAGGTTCCTCACCTAAGCCATTTTGATTTCTAGAGTCAAGCCTCACTTGTCTCATGCGCATGTGTATGGATGGTTGGTATACCTAAAAACCAAAAAAAATCATTGGGTACCTCTCATGGTAAGATCCTGCCATTTCTATTTAAATTCACTTGCAGTCTTTTATTTCGCGCGACATGCTGCATTCATCAAGTTCGATGGTTGAGTCCAATTCCATTTTAGAGTATAAATAAAAGAGATGATCTCTCCAAGTCGGTCCCACATCCCGGACGTATTCAAGTATGAGCGACGCATCATCCGCCATCAGACTGCCCGGACATTCAACGGAGTCTACCCTTTTCGAGCTGTCCGAGGAATGATCCAGTAACCTTACCGGAAATTGAAGGATAGGCGATAACAGCAAATCCAAGACACCCGTCGGACGCTGTCAAGATGTTATCTGATAAAAACGAAGACCCGAAGGGCCGAACCGAAGACACCAGGCGTCATCCCTCGAAGACCTAACTTGGGGCATCTCTTCAGGTTCTTAAGGGCTACATTCCAATCGTCCCTTTTCTTTTATCAGGATCATCGAGTCTGTAAGGAGCACCCGTCTGTGGGTCTCCCATATATCTTTTACACCTCGATTCCTAAGTCTTGTCTAAGTGTCTTGACATTGGAATGCGGCACTGGAATTTCTCTCAACCATTCGAACTGTTCGGTTCAATTGCGTGTCTTACCCAGATGAAATTTTCGTTAGAACTCACACTTGGCATGTTTAACCCAAGTACGAGAATCTAACATTCATTTCATGGTGCGCCGGACATGGAATTGAACCGGTCTATAACATGCATCATTGGTAATCTTTGGTAATTAACTAAAGTCGTCCATGTTTCCTGAATTCAAGAGGAGACATGATATCCAAATTACCTTCGGGAAATCATTTCAATTTGGATGTCCTATCTCTAATCGAATTTAGGACACATTGGAATCGCATTTTTATCTTCTTGGAAATTCCACAGATTTTCTAGGGATTTACCAAAAGTGATAACCATGGATTACGCTCCTTTTAGTTTTATGTTTTCTCTTGAAAAACATCGATAAGAATTTTTCACATGAGGTTAAGGCTTGTGTAAAAGTCCTTATCTTCGTTAATCACAAGAAAGCATAAAATTGAAAGGATTTATGCTTTACTTCCCTTTCTGACATATTCCTGTCATTCGAACAGGTAATTTCCAGAATCAAAATCCGAGGGCTTGTGTGAAGAATCAGTCACAAGTTAAAATGGACCGGGATGGCACAGAAATGCGCTTGACCACCCTAGAGAGTCAACTGATGAGGGAAGACCAGGGAATCCTCAAGAAAAATAGTCCACTGATGAGGGCATTTTGCCATCTTTCAAGACGTGGAACGGCATGCAATTGAAGAAGCCACACGCGGAAGAGAATTAGCTGTAACCTAATCTCTTTACATTTGAAAATTTGTTGACTGTGTTTTGTTGATCCTCAGGAGTGGTGCTTCAAGAAGATTGAAACTGGCTGACAACTCGAGCCACTAGGATGGATGTTTGAAGACAGATAAAGGAGTCAACTTCTCACTAAGACGACATAATGGGGCAAAGCCCGCCAAGATGAAAAGAGACAGGAAGCTCCGAACGGCAGATATCCCCTAATTGAAAAGGGAACCGTAAAAAATTGTGAAAGGATCAAAGCAGTCGACTGGGGCATATCCCACTCAACTAGGGCAGACGCCACCTAACCGGGGCAGCCGGGTCAAGTGTAAAGACGTGTCGTTCCTAATTGATTTTCAATCAGATACCGGCATAATATTTCCTATCTTTTCCTCTCAGGTGAAAAACAGGTAGAGAAGGAAAATCCATTTATGGATAGACACGAGGGACATGTTTTACATGGCATACATTTGTCGAAAATGTCCTCATCCGATCACATGCAAGATGATCATGGAACAATGGTGAAACTGTAATCGTTCCAATAAGCCCTTCAATGTTATACCTGACGGGGACCTTTATGTCTTTTGTCTACAGGATAAGATGGTCAAAGACAAACGAAGGAAAATTTGTCTTCCCTATAAGACGGAAAGAAATGTGCCTTCAGCAGATGTCACCCATTGGGATTGCAATGACAAAATGAATCAAATTATGAAGAAGGAGCAACCTAATTAGGATTGGCTCTCCCTAAGTCGAAAAAGTTGTATCTGTTCCAAATCGGATTGACTGGTTCACGAGTTGATATGGTTTCTCATTCTTGCAGGTGATGACGAGGATGAACGGGCCCATTGAAAAATTTTCAGCATCTTGGATGCCAGAAGTGACCAGAGCGGGAATAGTAAATCCGTAGTCGTTTCAATCAAAGCTCCTTATGCAGCAATCGAGTCACTCATTCATTTCATCGTACAGGTGGAATAAAAGATTGTTAAAGCGTAAGGTGAATGCGACAAGACACAATGAAGAAAATTGTTTCTTGTGAAGTAACACTCCAGGATGCTGAAGTACTCAGCCACAAGTAAACCCGTGCTTGCTGATGTCAGACAACAGAATGATCGAGGGACGTCATAAAATGACGACAAGGCAAAATAAGCATGAAGAATTTGGAATGCATGGATGAGACCAAGGAGTGTCAAACGTTGCAGAACATCAAATGCTCAGATCTTCGGAAGATTGAATACACCGATACGGCATGATCAGATCGCCTACAACTAAATCGGCCAGCCCCAGACAAAGCGTCCAGTGGATGGGGGGCAAATCACTCTCTACCCGGAAAGGGTACCAAATGTAGGATGTGCCGAATTCACCATGGGGATACGTAGGGGGGGTCCCTGAAGCAGTTACCGCCCATGAATCATGATGAAGTGGAGTAATCCATCAAAAGCAAAACGCATCAAACCCTTCTAAATGAGAAGGAGAACGATGCGGAACCATCCATTCGGTAAAAGGACGTATCATTCCAAAATGATTATTTTCTTGATGAGAGAATAATGCTTCCCTTCATTTTCCTCTCAGATGATGATCAAAAGCATAGGACTCAGGAGGCAATGCCTTCAAATGACAAACAGGGAGTACCCCTTTTCATGGCATGCACTTTGGCTAAACATTTTCAAGAGCATTCTAATAGCTCAATTTGTGAACAGAACCTTTGAGAAAACTTGAAGAAGTTTATCATCATTTAGAAATCTCTGTGAAAAGAGCGCTTGAAAAGAAAATTTCAAGTTTTGCAGATTGACACATCTGATAAAAATGCCTTCTTTGAATAGAGCGAAAAACACGAATTCATTTTTCGTCGTTAGCATACATATCATGCATATCATGCACACATCCTGCACACAGAGAACCCAAAGGGAGAAATGCCGGTTCCCGCAGGATAAATTTCAAGGGTAAATTGTATCGATTCCAATAGTCAATTATGCATTCTTTACTCATGAGGTTTCTTCTTTTCAACAGGGGAACATCAAATACCTCAAGTGGCGACTGTGATCGGGAGAATCACCAAACCGCCACACGACAAATCCCAAATAATGTCAAGCTGCCTAGAGACAGAAGAAAATAATCGAAAACTCTGGCGATTGAGATAGATGACCAGAATCGACCAAAATCCGTGGGAGCGAGTCCCTCCCATTTTCTTTGAGAAGCCAAACCGGGGAAAATTCTCACGAACCCCTAGGAAAGTGCATCAGACCAGGGTTACCAAACCCAGAGATGAAAAACATCAAGACAAGCTTCACTGGGGCAAAATACTTGAAGAACACCGTTCCTTCAAATGTTGGAAGGACAAAACCCCGAAGGGAGTATCTCTTTCCTGAAATTCCGAATGAAGTCAAATAAGGACCTACACCTGTTTCTTCATGTGCAGATGCATGGACGTTGTCAAAATTGAAATGAAAATTGCCAACAAACACGGAAAGTGCTAAGGCACGCTGCCAAGATGAACACCGCCCAACTGGGGCAAAGTAGTTGTCGACGTGATTGAGGATCGTCTCACGGACAACACCCACAAATGCAAACGAGAGGAAACAACATTCATCGTCCACATCAGTATACGATATTGAAAGGACCCCCATCAAATGTGGCGCGTCAACGATCGACGAAAGAGATGAATACGTCAGTAAGACGCCACCATGGATCCCAGGAGAGAAGACATCCCCGAAGAGGATGAGGATTGCAGCAAAATGCAAAATGAAGTTAGCTGGGGCAAGCGTCACCTAGCTACGACAAATCACACCCAACTGGGGCAAGTGAATCATTTGTGCGCCGGACAAAGAAGGACGTTTCTTCTCTGGCAAAATCCATGGACGCAATGACAAAGTCGTCCGCATCAGAAGCAAACCCCAGGATACAAACCTGGGTGGATGGTAACTTGGTATCGTTCCAATTTGATCTCCCAAAGATTCCATGCTTAACATGAGTTTGCTCTCATTCGGCAGAAAATTGGTGGCACCAAAAAGCCACAAAAGAAAGGATCTCGCCCGACGTGGAGGCGAAAAGAAATATCCGTTGCAAGAAGCAAGTTGCCAGGAAACGGAACCCTAGAAAATGACGTAGAATACGTCCAAAAGCACAAATTGATCTCATCCAGTGCAAATCCTAGAGAAGGATTTCGTTGCCAAACAGATGGATAGATCATAGCCACGAGCTAGATGGCCGACTTCAACAAGCCTCACATTTGCGTTCAAATGGAGGCGCGAAGCGAGAGTAAAGCAGTATCGTTTCGATTTGTCTTGAATTTCGAAACACGAACTGACACTTGATATTTTTTGTTGACAGGGATTCACCGTCAAGATGGACAGAAAATTGTTGGCACTAGAAAGCCGCAAAATAAAAGAACTCACCGACAAGAAGGCAAATAGAATTATCGACCTTGGAAGTCAAGACTCCAAGAAATGGTCTTTGATTATAAGACCGAGTGGAGGGTAAAAAGTATCGCTCCCCCATTACATGCTTTGACATGTATTCTGATAGAAATTTCCTTTTTCCTTGAATAAAAGGAACTCTGAAGAGTGGCGCTGGAATGCGTCCAAAATCACAAATGGATCTCCCCTAGGGCAAATCCTTGAGAAGGATTTATCGCCAACCAGACGGAGGGATCATGGCCACAAGATAGATGGCCAACTTCTACAAGCCACGCGTTTGTGTTCAAATGGAAACACAAAGGGTTCGCCATCAAGGCGAAACAGGTTTTCACACCCCAAGTATTACCCATTGGAACACATGACCAAGGGTAGGATGTATCGTTCTAATTTTTTGAAAAATTCATGAACGTACAATAACATGTTTCTTCCGCATTTTCAGGGATCTCCAGCCGCGGGGGACAGGTAAGTATCCCTTTCCCCAATCCATTGAAGTGGTTGAATAAAAACAGAGAATAAAAGAAAAGCTTTCAGAATCTAATGTCTAGAAAAGACATAGAATTCAAACTTTATTGACATTCATGTTTTAAAACAGGAGGTCGTCTGAGCATGAATAAGAACATGCATTGTGCATCATAAAATCCCCTTGACGGGTAAAATTTTTGGAGAAAACGAAAGAGATTTTTCCAATCAAAAGTTGTTCAAAACTCTCAAAAGGACGTTTTCTCAAAAGATAAGAGGCAAAGCCTAGTCCAAACACGTCCTATACACACTTGAGAGAGAAGTGGAGCGGATCAGATAGCAGAACCTGGACCTACGGAAGTAGGGACCATTCGCAGCAATTACATGGATTGGGATGACGGAGGCATTCGTTTCATATCCCCAAACACTACAGGTGACCATTGACAACCCCTTTGAACGGCGGTTTTCATTCTCAACCCTGTCAAGAACCACCCCACATTGGGGCAAAATGGAGGCGAGTCCAGCAACATCAGGAGAAAATGGTTAGAAATTCTCTTGCTCGGACTAACATCAATCTTTGTGTGTTGTTTATATGGTAATCCAAGTGCCATAGGATGACGAGAAGCATTCATTTCTCTATCCCACACACTATATCCTTTGCATAGCCAAGTTGAGCCTGCAAATTCGTTTCATGAACCCATTGGTGATCATTCCAAAACGGGCGCCGCACCACTTCGAAAATGGAAGAGTTCAAGACTTAGGGATTACAAAGAAATTCCTAGGCTAATGCTTAAAGCATGTTTAGATATTCGATCATATGTCTAACATGATCTACCGAAGATGAGAAAAACGGGGTTTCAAAAAAATGATGATAAAAGATAAAAATCCCCCAGCATCAAGAAAAAGCGAAGTGCCTGGTAAAAGCGAGGCCGATGCTCGGGTGAACAATTTGATCGATTCCCTAATGAAACCTGGTAGGGAAAGGAAGAGAGAAAGACCCCTAAAGGAGTCAGATCAAAAGGACGCTCCTCCGAATGATGTCAAGCGCGGAGGAAAGACGCAGACAGAGTTGTCAATCTTCTTAATGCAACAAGAGACGCTCTCTGAAAGAGCTGGTGCACACCTCAAAATCGGTTGCGCGCCTCAAAGACTGAAGATGCAGAATGGAAAAGACTGGTGGCAAATTTGCAATGATCACCACTGTCAATCCCCTCATAATTTCTGGGCCAAAAATAAGCCTTTTTCGGTCCCCAATCCTACCAACATTACAACCCTGAAACAGTCTTCTCGGACTAAGACACTTGGGTTAACATATAGCTTAGCTCGAAGAAGTACGAGCAAGACTATTTCTTTCTCATTTTGCAGGGTTCTTGACTTGTAAACTCGGAGCAGATGGTGAAAACTTTCGTTCAATGGCCTCGACTCCAAAGCGGGTCCCCCTTGGAAACCAATACCAAGCCCAACATTACGGTCCCGTGGAAGACCTCCCGACCGATCAAAATGTATGCGCTGCGAATGAGCTTAAAACCTAGGCACAAGTTAGTAGGGAATTGAGTGCATCCCCTATAAAAATCACTATCTCAAAATAGGTGAAAAGTCCTCCTCGTCGAGAAATATTCCAATTAATGTTTTGAACAAACTCTTTTTGGAATTTTCAAATTGTTGATCCAGATTTTCCGTGCAAGGGATTTGTGATCACATTTGCATGCTGCAAGAATGCTTCGGATAACCTCCAGCATCAAAATGCACATTTCATGACTAAAACTTAAGTCATAAAATTTTGTCGATTGGACAACCGTTATCTTCTAAAGATTACTAACGTTTTCTTGGTGAAGAAAAATCTTTCGGGCTCAAATTTCTGCAGGATACCTGGAGAACCCAGCTCCCAGAATGTCGCCTCAACAGACCCAAGTGAAGCTTTGTCAAGATAAAATCTTTCACTGCTTCAAAATTGAATTCCCGACAGATTTTGGGATCTTTCAAAAAAGGGGTGAGGATAGAACCCTTTTTCAAAAAAAAGTCAAACAATCCTAATAGACGTGGAGAACCCTCGTCTCGGGATCCTTTTTCAAAAAAATCAAGCAGTCCTAGCTTGACGTGGAGAACCCTCGTCCTAGGACCCCTTTTAAAACAAAAAAACCAAGCAGTCCTAGCTTGACGTGGAGAACCCTCGTCCTAGGACCCATTTTTCAAAAAATCAAGCAGTCCTAGCTTGACGTGGAGAACCCTCGTCCTAGGACCCCTTTTAAAACAAAAAAAAACCAAGCAGTCCTAGCTTGACGTGGAGAACCCTCGTCCTAGGACCCATTTTTCAAAAAAACCAAGCAGTCCTAGCTTGACGTGGAGAACCCTCGTCCTAGGACCCCTTTTAAAACAAAAAAACCAAGCAGTCCTAGCTTGACGTGGAGAACCCTCGTCCTAGGACCCATTTTTCAAAAAATCAAGCAGTCCTAGCTTGACGTGGAGAACCCTCGTCCTAGGACCCCTTTTAAAACAAAAAAAACCAAGCAGTCCTAGCATGACGTGGAGAACCCTCGTCCTAGGACCCCTTTTCAAAAAAATCAAGCAGTCCCAGCTTGACGTGGAGAACCCTCGTCTCGGGACCCTTTTTCAAAAAATCAAGCAATCCCAGCTTGACGTGGAGAACCCTCGTCTCGGGACCCTTTTTCAAAAAATCAAGCAATCCCAGTAGACGTGGAGAACCCTCGTCTCGGGACCCTTTTTAAAAAAAATCAGGCAGTCTCATCGGACGTGGAGAACCCTCGTCATGAGACCCATTTTCAAAAATCAGGCAGTCTCATCGGACGTGGAGAACCCTCGTCATGAGACCCCCTTTTTCAAAATTCAGGCAGTCTCATCGGACGTGGAGAACCCATGATCCCGGAAGGATGCCTTGCTCTCTCAAGAAGAGCTCATAGGGTCATGTTTTGCAGGATCCCTGGAGAACCCAGGTCCCAAACCGATACCTTTTTAATGAAAAATTGCAGGTTTCAGCTTTCTGCAGGATAATTGGAGTCCCCAGATCCCAGAAAGGTACCTCGCATGTCGAAAGGACAACTCGGCCTTCTGCGAGATTTCAGGTAACCCCTAAATCCCAGGATAGCCTTCAGGTGAACCTAGAGTTAGGTAAACCTTCCAAAATATACCTTAATGATGTCAATCTTTAGGTGGAGCCTTTTAGTAGGCAAACCTTCTCCAAGACCGATCTACAGAACGATCGAGTCTTCGACTAGTCCCGACAAGAAGGGATATGTCATTCCGAGGCGGAGACTTTTAGTAGGCAAACCTTTTCCAAGACCGATCTACAGAACGATCGAGTCTTCGACTAGTCCCGACAAGAAGGGATATGTCATTCCGAGGCGGAGCCTTTTAGTAGGCAAACCTTTTCCAAGACCGATCTACAGAACGATCGAGTCTTCGACTAGTCCCGACAAGAAGGGATACGTCATTCCGAGGCGGAGCCTTTTAGTAGGCAAACCTTTTCCAAGACCGATCTACAGACGAACGATCGAGTCTTCGACTAGTCCCAACAAGGCGGGATATGTCATTCTTTAGGCAAAGCCTTTTAGTAGGCAAACCTTTTCCAAGACCGATCTACAGAACGATCTAGTCTCCGACAAACCCTACAGAACGGGCGCGTCATCCTGAGATTCCTATCAGTCTGGAGTCTCACTATGGTAGAAACCGCCATAAGGGTCAACTCAAGGTAGAAACCGCCTGAAGGGTCAACTCAATGGTAGAAACCGCCATAAGGGTCAATTGAATGGTAGATACCGCCATAAGGGTCAAACTCAAACCAAAGGTAGAAACCGCCTGAAGGGTCAAATCAAAGGTAGAAACCGCCTGAAGGGTCAACCAAGGTAGATACCGCCATAAGGGTCAAAACCAAATCAAAGGTAGAAACCGCCTGAAGGGTCAACCAATGGTAGAAACCGCCATAAGGGTCAACTAATGGTATGACCTACCATACAGGTCAGAGCTTAATCTCCCTAGGATATTCTGAACGAGTCCTAGGTATCTTCTTGAAAGTCGTCACAGCCCGGAGCATAACGACGAACTCTCAGATCCCGCAGGCGGCATCTGACAGGTGAGCTTCAGGTAAACCTCTCTCACTCAGGCCCGAGCTCAAAGTGCAAGAGCAAACCGGGGATTAATTTGAGCGTTCATCAAAACACTTAAGGGTCCGATGTCATAGCATTTCTTTTCCCCAGTCGAGTCGGTTAAGATTCAGGTGTCATTTTGTCTTTGAATGCAACCTCTGACGAGCTCACTCTCAAAGAGGGGCAGCTGTTGACACCTGATTTTTGACCATCCGTTATTATAGTTTTTTATTTCTAAAATTAATTAAAAATAGAAAAAAAGGTCAAAAAATTGAAAAATCAACTTTGGAAGCCTTAGCCTAGCCTTAGGAACCAATTTTGAACAAAAAATATTTTTTGAATTTTTAAATATTTTTTGGAATTTATTTAATTATAAAAATACCCAAAAAATTAGAAAAAATACCATCCATGGTCAGAAAATTACATAAAAATATTCAGAAATTTTATTTTAATTCTATATTTAATATTTTCACTTTTCATCAGGAAAATTTGGCTCGATTCATGGGGTTCCTTCACAAACCTAATCCCGAACCGGGCCTAAAAAATCCTTTTCGAGTCTTTTAATTTTCAATTCTCGGCTTTTATAAGCTATGACATTGGACTCCAAAGTATTGGGTCAATTTTCCCTCCAATTTGATCAATTTTAACCAAAATGGCTTAATTGCATAAAAATCTTTCAATTTAGTCCCCGGTTTCACAATTTTTGAAATTAAATTTCACACGGGCACACCCATTAAAATTAAACACCTCTACCCAACAGTTTTCATCATGCTGAATCCATTGGTGTGCTCAATTTTGGCTAATTCGATCGTTTAGGCCTTCGATTTGGCGAAATTAAATTTCGGATCCTAGGGACAATTTGGGGTTTTCACATAATTCCAATAAATTGATTCACGAAAATACCCATATTTGATGTAAAACATGTCAAGGAATCCGATTTTGCCATCAATTTCATGAAAAGAGGTCATTTGGGGGGTCAATTTGGCGATTTGGGCGATTTGGCCGAACCGGGCCGGTCGGGCCCGACCCGACCCGACCCGACCCGGCCCGACCCGGGACAGCATGCACAGAATGTGCAGCGGCGTGGACAGAAAACAGGGGGGAGCAGGGCGTGATGGGGGCGCGCGATTATTGAAGAAAAAAAGGCGACAGGCGTGGGGGGACATGGCAACATCGGGCAGAGGTGGTGGACGTGCCGAGGCGGGCGGTCGGCCACCGTGAGGGGGAGAGATTCTCGGATAAAAACCGAGCTCGGCCATAGGAGAGAGAGAGAGTTTTGGGGGGAGTAAGGACGAAGCCGGAAGGTGGCAAGGCTTCCCCGCACACCACGGAACCCCATCGGAGCTTCGGCGGTCGTCGGCAATCTCCGGATAGGTCGGTATCTCGCCGGGTCTCCATTTTTCTTTACGCACGCCATGTGTTCGACAAAATGCCGATGGATGCCTCGACTTGGTTTTGTCTCGGCCGTGCCCTTCCCGACCCCCATTTGCGCGTATCAAGCTTTGAATATGTACTAGCATTGCTTCTACACTCGTTTTGACCTTTGTTTTGCATTGAACCGCGACGAAACACGGCTCGGAGCTTCGCCGGCTTTGATCCGGACCGGGAGCTCGGCGAGGGATTTCCGGCGGCCGCCGACCATCGAGGGACCCCGGGTAAGTCCTCAAACCTCCCTTGGATGCTGTGTGAACGGTTGGAAACAAGTTTAAACGCAAAAAAAAATTTGCAAATCGGCTCGCCGGAGCCGGGTTCGGGGAGGTCCGGTTCGCCGGTTTTTAGCATGTTCATGGTTATTATTTGTGTTGTATGTTGATGTGGGTGGTCCAAGAAGTCGAATGCCAAAAAAAGGAACGAAAAACACCAAGTTTGGGTCCGGTTCGCAATTTTCCGGCAAAAAAATTCCGGCGAGGTTCGCCGGATTTTTCACTGTTCATCGTCTTCTCCGGCGAGGTTCGCCGGAATTTTCACTGTTCATCGTCTTCTCCGGCGAGGTTTGCCGGAATTTTCACTGTTCATCATCTTCTCCGGCGACCTCACCGGAATTTTCACTATTCCCGCCGGAATTTTCACTGTTCATCGTCTTCTCCGGCGACCCTCCGGCCGGTCAACGGTCAACGGCCGACGTGGCGTGCCACGTAGGCAGCCACGTCAGCCGGGTGGGTCCGGTCCGCTTATTTTCAAATAAAACAAACGGACGGCTACGATCGCGACACGTGTCGCGATCCTGGAATTTTTGGAAAATTAAATAAATGATTTTCGAATAATCGATCCGGCGGACGAGGATGTGCCACGTGGCTCACTGAGGGACGTCCGATCTTGTACAAGATCGGACGCACCAGAGGAGGCCACGTGGCACGTTCTGGAGCGTCCGATTTGTAGGTTTTCTAAAAAATGAAAATAAATTAATTTTTGATCCGACGGCTATTATTGAGCCACGTGGCTCTCTGTGGGTCGCTCGATCTAGTGGAAGATCGGACGCACGAGACGAAGCCACGTGGCACGACGTGGACCGTCCGATCCGGGGAATTTTCGGATAATTAAATAAAATACATAAAAAATCAAAAAAATTGTAAAAAAAATAAAAAAATGTTTAAAAAAATAAAACGGTGTCGTTTTAGGCCGGTGTCGACCCCTAGGGTCGGGCCGGGCGCCCGAGAGGCGCGGCCCGGGTCTGATCCGGCCCGGAAAATATTTTTAAATATTAAAAAATTCAGAATATAATAAAAAATAATAAAATAATCAAAAAATCAATAAAAAATAGAAAATTCATAAAAAATTCAAAAAATTCGGAAAATTCAGAAAAATTCTAAAAAAATTCCAGAAAATAGGAAATGGCCACATTCAACTGGCCACGACCTGTTTCGGGTCTTTCGACCCCCGATCTTTTCAGAAATGACGGTTTTGCCCTTCCGGCAAACCGTCTTCCAAAAAATTTCTAAAAAAATCCAGGAAAATCCCAAAAAATGGGAAATGGCCACAATCAACTGGCCATGGAATATTTTGGGTAATTCGGTATCCAAACCTTCCAAAAATGACAATTTTGCCCTTCGGGCTAATTGTCCCCGAATCTTCCCATTTTACCCCTAACCCTAAATCACATCTTCCCTAAGCCCTTAGGGCTATACTAGGAGGCCAATGATTGAAATTGATGTGCATTGACATGATTTATTTATGCACTTGATTGCTCTTTCATTATATTGACTGTGGTTTGATAGGACCAGTCTTCCAACCTGCATGAAACCCTGACCCATATCACCCAAAATTGCGCCTGCATGAACTCTTAGTTAGGAAAATCACTCACGTTAGGTACCGAAAGGGCGTTGGTAATGACACCGACGTAACCAAGTCCCCGAACCCAAAATCTCTGGTTCCGTAGAACTGATCGATCTCTCCCAATCGGTCAGTAAGGTTTCCGGTCTACCCTCCAAGAAAGACCGGTGGCGACTCCAAATGCATGCACAAGTTGCACATGCCACCACGACCACACTGAAGGTCGAAAGCGATCGACTCTTATCGTCGAATCCCTTAAAGATATACCTCCGCCGCGATTTGGTATGGGCCTGGGAGGGCCCGTGCCGATCTAAGGCCCGCGATCCACATTTCAGAGTGGGGGCCCGCGATCGGTAATCCATTAGCCGCGTCCGATTTCGGACGGGTCGCGACACCGCCAAAGTGGAAAGATCCAAGAAATCTTACTATTTTGTATACTGTTAGTAATTCTTATTGTGATAAGGCATTGTGTGATTTAGGTGCAAGTATTAATCTAATGACTTACTTTATTTTCAGGAAATTAGGTATGGGAGAAGCAAAAGCTATCATCGTATCTCTTCAGTTACCCGATCGTTCCATCAAATACCTAAAAAGAATAGTAAATGATGTTCTAGTTAAGGTTGACAAGTTTATTTTCCCTATAGATTTAATTGTCTTAGAGATGGAGGAGGATTTCGATGTTCCAATAATCCTAGGCCAACCTTTTCTAGAAATAGGGAGAACTCTAATTGATGTGCAAAAAGACAAATTAATTCTCAGAGTTCAAGATGACCGAGTCACTTTTGATGTGTTCAAAGCCATAAAATATGCTGCTGAGCCAAATGAATGTTTGAGAGTAGATGTAGTTGATAAGCTTGTGGAATCGATTTTTAGTAAAGTCACAATTGAAGACCCGTTGGAGGCATGCTTGGTTTAGCCAAGCAAGCAAGAAACAGAAGTTGAAGAAGTTGAGCAGTACACGAATTTTTTTAAAGTAAATCCACCTCTTTCGAGATTTAGACCATCAAAGTTCGAAGAATTAGGGTCGAACTTGAAGAAAAGGAAACCCTCTATTGAAGAACCACCAATTCTAGAACTCAAATATTTACCATCTCATCTTAAATATGCTTTTCTTTATGGAGTTTCTTCTCTTCCAGTAATTATTTCTTCTTTTTCGACAGGTGTGATGGTGGAGAAGTTACTCCGAGTCTTGAGAGAACATAAAAGGGTAATAGGATGGACCATTGCAGATATTAAAGGAATAAGCCCATCGATATACATACATAGATTATTGATGGAGGAGCAATTCAAATCGGTCATCTAACCCCAAAGGAGGCTCAATCCAAAAATGCCGGAGGTGGTGAAGGCCGAGGTAATTAAGCTACTTGATATAATGATCATTTATCTTATCTCTGACAGTGCTTGGGTAAGTCATGTGCAAGTTGTTCCAAAAAAGAAAAGTATGACTGTTCAACTTAATGATGATAATGAATTGATTCCTACTAGAACAATTATTAGATGACTTGTTTACATGGATTATAAAAAATTGAATAATGCCACCCGTAAGATCACTTTCTTTTGCCTTTTATTGATCAAATGTTGGAGACACAAGCATGGCATGATTTTTACTATTTTTTTAATGGATATTATGGTTTTAATCAAATCTCTATTGCACTTGAAGATCAAGAAAAAATCACTTTATTTGTCCTTATGGTACTTTTGCTTATAGGAGGATGCCTTTTGGTCTTTGTAGTGCACCTGCTACTTTTCAAAGATGCATGACGGTAATTTTTCTAACATGATGGAAAAATATATTGAGATATTTATGGGTGATTTTTCTATTTTTGGCTCATCTTTTGATTTAATAATACAAAGGTGTGAGGAGACTAACATTGTCTTGAATTGAGAGAAGCGTCACTTTATGGTGCAACGAGAGATTGTGCTAGGCCATAAGATTTCTATGAGATGAATTGAGGTGGATCGAGCTAAGATTGAAGTAATTTCAAAACTTCCTCTTCTTACCTCTATGAAGCTTATTCGAGGATTTTTGGAACACGTGGAATTTTATAAGCATTTCATTAAAGATTTTTCTAAGATTGCTAGACACCTTTGTAATTGTTGAAAAAAGATGCTAAATTTAACTTCTCTGATGACTATTTACAGGCATTCAACACATTGAAAGAGAAGTCAGTTTTGGCTCCTATCATAACTGCGCCTAATTGGGATGTGCCTTTCGAGTTGATATGTAATGCTAGCGGCTCGGCTTGTGGAGTCATATTTGGACAAAGAAAGGATGGAATTTTTCAAACCCTATACTATGCAAGCCGCACCTGTCCAGAGCTCAATTGAATTATGCCACAATTGAAAAGGAGCTTTTACCAGTAGTGTTTGCTTTTAATAAATTTTGTTATTATTTTATTGATTCCAAAATTATTGTTTACACTGACCATTCTGCTCTTAAGTATTTATTTAAAAAAAAAACCTAGATTAATTAAGTGGATCTTGCTGCTGCAAGAATTTGACTTGGAAATCAAAGATAAAAAATGGACAAAAAATTTAGTGGCTAATCATCTCTTTAGATTGCCAAATGCCCATGTTGAAGAAAGACCAATCCTGGATGAATTTTCTGATGAGACGCATTTCTTTGTCAAAATCGAAACACTTTGGTATGCTCATTATATTAATTTCTTGGTAAGTAAGGTTATCCCTCCTGAATTGACTTATCAATAAAGGAAGAAATTATTTTATGATGTTAAACACTATCTTTGAGAGGATCCTTTCTTGTTTAAGATATGTACTGATCGAGTTATTAGGCGATGATAATGAAGAAGTATTTGACATTCTTTTTATTGCCATGATGGATAGGCAAGAGGTCACTTTGGTGCCACCAAGACTGTAGCTAAGGTTTTATAGTTTTGTTTTTATTGGACTATACTATTTACAAATGCATATTCTTATGTTGCTGCACGTGACAGGTGTCAAAGAACTGGTAATATATATAGGAGACATAAATTCCTTTAAACAATATCTTAATCTATGAATTGTTCGATGTTTGGGATATGGACTTCATGGGACTCTTTCCACCTTCATATGGTAATACTTATATCTTAGTTGCTGTGGAATATGTTTCTAAATGGGTTGAGGCTGTAGCTTTGCCTTCCAATGATGCTATAGTGGTGATTAAATTTTTGAAAAAGAGTATCTTCACCAAATTTGGTACTGCTAGGGCGATTATAAGTGATCAAGGCATACATTTTTTTAATAAACAAGTTGAATCACTTTTGCATAAATATGATGTAACACATAAAGTAGCTGCTGCTTATAACCCTCAAACTAGTGGTCAAGCTGAAATTTCTAATAGGGAGATAAAGAGAATATTAGAAAAGACGGTGAATCATAATAGGAAGGATTGAGCAATTAAACTTAATGATGCATTGTGAGCTTGTAGAATTGCTTATAAAAATCCTATTAGTATATCACCTTTTCGACTTGTTTACGAAAGAGCATGTCATTTTCTTGTTGAGTTAGAGCATAAAGCATATTGGGCATTGCGTTTTCTCAACTTTGATATGCAAGCAGCTAGTGAGAAGAGATTGTTGCATTCGAATGAGTTCCACAATGAGGCATGTGAGAATGCCAACATCTTTAAGAAGAGGACGAAGAGATGGCATGATAAACACATCTAGACATGGCCAACCGGTTCCAAGCCCGATGACCGGGCCCACGGTTCCGGTTCCATATTTTTCGGAATCGGATTTATTATATAATAATTTATAAAATTAAAAGTTCGGAATGAGATTTTATTACATTATAATTTATAATAATTTATAAAATTATATTATAATAATAATTCAAAGCTCATTCCTCTCCTCTCTCTTTTTCAAATTTTATTACAATGTACAATTTAATTATAATTTATAATTAATAATTTATTAATTTTATTTCATTATTTATTATTTTAAAAAATAAAATTAAAAGTTCGGAACCGGAACCGGGAACCGGCCCAGAACCGCTGGTTCCGCCTTTTTGTGGAACCGGAACCAGCCACGTCTAGACACATCTCAAGAAATGAGTTTCATATAAGTCAAAAAGTTTTATTATATAACTCTCGACTTCGTCTGTTTCTAGGTGAGTTGTGTTGTATCTAGCAATATTACCTAGAGGATGGTGAATAGGTGATTCTGAACCTAAATGACACTTATTGCGGAATTAACAGTTTCAATTCAAAATCAGAATGAGAACAGTAAAATAACGTGCAAAAAATCTAACCAAATTAATAAGATTTTAGAGAGGAGAAGATTGCACGCTGAGTTTATAGTGGTTCGGCTTGTTAGGCCTACATCAACTCTCCCACGATGACAGTCGATTGGCTGGATTCCACTAGAATGAATCAATGGAGGTTACAAGAGAAGGTACACTCATTCGCTCTTACAAAACCTCATAATGAAAAAACATTAAACTCTCTAGAACAAGTATATGAATCTAAACAACTCAGACACTTTGGGATTCTATGTTCTCGACTCTCTCTACTAGTCACCATGGATCTTCTTTTATACTTATTTGCTTCCAAACTAGCCGTTGGACAGGCCTTCAAAGATCGCTCTTCAATCATTGATTGGACGTCATCAATCGTGATTGAATAAGACTGTATCTGGAGAAGCTATGATAGTTATTGAGTAGAATCTGAACTCTTCAGATTCAGTCGCTTATACAACTAAATCTTCAGCTTTCAAAAGTATAGTATATTCAAATAAACTATAAAACTTATTCCTGGAAGGTAATATCCAATCATAGTTTTCCTCCTGATCTTGATTGAAGAAATATCTTATCAATCAAATATTACAAACTTCCAACAAAAGGGCTGCCATTATCGGAAACTTGCCATTCGTGATCTTTAGAATCTATCTGACAGATATCACAGAATTTGAACAATATTTAGAAGTAATCTTTAGAAGTAGAGACTCTTTGAATTTTGAACAGACTATTTTGAACCGTGACACTAAGCTTTAATAGTCCTTCTGACATGTCATATAAATCTTCAGACGAATAAGCCTTTAGAGGCAATGATGTACTCCATCTAAACGTCTTTAGAAGCAAATATATAGCGACTTTCTGCTTGAGTCTGAATGCCAGAATTGGATCAATATAAGTTTCTCTTCACTTGTTCATTCTTCAATAAAACTTTATAAAGTGTTACATGGACTCTATCTGAACAATGATAGTTTTGTCAGAATCAAAATATTCAGAGGGAAAGTTTTTTCAATAAGTTGAAGTCAAGATGGTATGGACTTTTCACAATCACTAAGGTTTTCCCATATGGAACAATTGAAGTTACTAATGACAAGAAGGGAACCTTTAAAGTGAATGGGTAACTTCTCAAGCCCTACTCTGGAGGTGGTTTCAACTCACAGACATCTACCATTGCCTTACTTTCACTTGCCTAGAAGAGTAAGAAAAGTTTGGTTGCAAACTATAAAGCAAGCGCTTCTTGGGAGGCAACCCAAGTATCTTAATTTTTTGCATTTTAGTTTTATTTTTTTATTCACAAAAAAAAAAAAATCTTCCTGATAATAGTTTGCCCTGATTACTTGGTATATTTTTATAGGGACATCTCCAAGCTTTATCGAAGCTTTCTACTCCCAACTACCCCTATGGCATGCGTTCATCATAGTCCAGGGAAGTTTGTCTGTCCTTATTATTATTTTTCTTTTCTTTTCAGCATTAAGGACACTGCTGCATTTTAGTTTGGGGGTGGGAGATAAAAATTTTGCTGAGAATTTTTTTCGAAATCTTTGCTTAACTTGGGTGCAATTTCCGAAAAAAAAAAATTAAAAATCGGGAATGATGTGTGAGTTAGTCATGATCTTGAATATGTAATCCATATTTTGAGCACTAGTCCTTATTTTTGAGTCATGTGTACCTAGAAAAAATTTATGTGAAGTATGTGATTCTCTTAGAACTCACCTAAATATTAGAATTTGTCTGATTTTCTCTTGAGGTGAAATTCTAGACTAAACTCAATTAAGAAAATGATTTAGGCATTCGTTGGATCGTTTGAGCCTTTCAAGCCAACCTTTTTTATTTATCCTTTGTCACCCCGTTGAGCCTTATATTGTCTAAATTTCGTTGGATACCCTTATAATATAGCTTGAGCTTATTGACATCAATTTTTCTTGTACACTGTGGACACATTTAATTCATCAAGTTATCATAAACTTTGCATTCTTGACATATCGAAAAAAATGAAAAAAAGAAAGAAAAAAATGTTGAGAAAAACCCTCAGATAATTTTGAAGTTGACAAAACAATCCAAGTTCTTTTAAGTTTTGAGATAATGCCGTGGAATACTTATTTTGCAGATTGTTCTTTGGTGTGATAATGCACAGAATTGAATCTGACAAAAAGGTTTAGCTCGGATGTTGATTTTTGATGGACTCAGATGCTAGTCAAGCTCAAACGTTGAGCGGGGATAGCTCAGACGTTGGAATGATGCTCAAACTTTGAGATGAGTATTTACGTGCAGTAATCAGAACTTGAAAAGGATTTCGAAATATACTTCATTGATACATTACAACGGATACAATCGAGCTGGATCATTCTTGAAGATTCCCGGGGATACATTACATCAAGGATACGAAGTCAAGGAGACACACAGGACTTTCCAAATGAGTGAAATCATCTATGGAAACCCATGATCATAATTGTATGGGCGATTTAATCTAAATGGGGAAGACTTTCCTTTGGCTATCCCCAACCGCTATGAGATCTTCTTTTGGTATTTGTCTTGTCCAAATGAGAAGTTTTGCAAAGACCTCTTCTGGAAGCCTTACAACTGTTAGATTGGACGTGGAGGAGTATAAAAGACATCTCAAAATTGGAGGGAAAAAAGATTGGCGTTAAGAAGGAAAAGTGTTCATAGTTCTTAGATCGAGAGTACTTCATTTCATACACACTTCTTGATTCATCCATTGTAATTGTGAGGATGAGTACACAAGAGTGTTAAGCATTAGGTATGGTATCCTACGTCTCAAGGAAATCACTAAGTTGTGACCTCTCAAACAGTTTACTAGTGGAATCCATCTGATTGGATGATAGCCGAAGAAGTGGACGCAAGCTTAACCAAAACCGAACCACTATAAATTCTCTGTGCAGTCTTCTCTATCTCTTACTATGATTAAATTATATATCTTGTGATAGACGAACTGCATATGAATCATTCATAATTGTCGTGACCCGTCCGAAAGCGGACGCGGCTAATGGATTACCGATCGCGGGTCTTGGATCGGCGCGAGCCCTCCCAGGCCCATACCAAATCGCGGCGGGAGTATTTTCCAGAAGGATTCGACGATAAGAGTCGATCGCTTTCGACCTTAGTGTGGTCGTGGTGGCATGTGCAACTTGTGCATGCATTTGGAGTCGCCACCGGTCTTTCTTGGAGGGTAGACCGGAAACCTTACTGATCGATTGGGAGAGATCGATCAGTTCTACGGAACCAGAGTTTTTTTGGGTTCGGGGACTTGGTTACGCTGGTGTCGTTACCAACGCCCTTTCGGTACCTAACGCGAGTGATTTTCCTAACTAGGAATTCATGCAAGCGCAATTTTGGGTGAGGTAGGTTTGCTTCAGGGTTTCATACAAATTGGAAGGAATCTTCCTATCAATCACAATCAATTTAAACGAAAGCTCAATCAAGTGCATAAATAAATCATATCAATGCACGTCAATTCACATCACATGGCCTCCTAGTATAGCCATAAGGGCTTAGGGAAGACATGATTTAGGACCGAGGTAAAATGGGAAGATTTGGAGGCGATTTAGCCCGAAGGGCAAAATCGTCAATTTTTGGAAGACGATTCGCCCAAAGGGCGAAATCGTCATTTTTAAGAATGATCGGGTTCAAAACACCCGGGATGAGCCTTGGCCAATTGATTGTGGCCATTTCCTATTTTTTGAGATTTTTCTAGAATTTTTAGAATTTTTTTGGAAGACGGTTTGCCGGCAGGGCAAAACCGTCATTTTTGGAAAGACCGGGGGTCGAAAGACCCGGAACAGGTCATGGCCAGTTGAATGTGGCCATTTCCTATTTTCTGGAATTTTTTTAGAATTTTTAGAATTTTTTTGGAAGACGGTTTGCCGGCAGGGCAAAACCGTCATTTTTGGAAAGACCGGGGGTCGAAAGACCCGGAACAGGTCATGGCCAGTTGAATGTGGCCATTTCCTATTTTCTGGAATTTTTTTAGAATTTTTAGAATTTTGTTTGAGTTTTTTATGATTTTCCATTTTTTTATTTTTTTGAATTTTTTTATTATTTTTTTATTAAAAATAATAATATATAAAAAAAATTATCCGGACCGGGTCGGATGACCCGGCCCTCGCCCAGATCCGCGACCCAGACCCGGCCCGCACCCGCCACGACCAAAACGACACCGTTTCATCATTTTTTTATTTTTTTAATCAATTTTTGATTTTTTATTCATTTTCTTTAATTTAATTGAAAATCTGCCGATCGGACGGTCCTCCTGGTGCCACGTGGCCGCTCCCGGTGCGTCCGATCTCAGACGAGATCAGACGCTCCTCGGAGAGCCACTTGGCCTAATCTGAACCGTCCGATTTGAATTTTTTTGTATTATTCGGAAATCATTTATTAAATCTGAAAATTATTTTAATTTTCCACAAAATCCCAGATCGCGACACGTGGCACGTTGTCCACCGTCGGATCTGGGCCTTATTTTCGAACAGCCCGGCCCCGCAACGCTGACGTGGCTGCTGACGTAGCAAGCCACGTCAGCGTTGACTGGTCAACGTCTGACCAGAGCCGCCGGAGAAGAAGACCGGCGCCGGCGTTCCCTCGCCGGCGCCTCGTCGGAGGGCGATATCTCGGCCCTCCGACGTCCAAAACGCGCGAAACCAACGGCATTCGAACCTACTCGACGAGAGCTACCGCATGTATCGACCTTGACACAGCAGAATTCATTTGGCCCAGCTCCAACTCCGGCCGAACCTATTCTCCGGCGAGAGACCGCCATAGCCGCTCTACACGTAACATGGATGAATCGAGCTATCGGGAAGCATACTAGGGGATCAAGAATACCTACCTGATCACCAGTGAGGTTCGGTTTGGGCTGAAAAGAGCTCCCGAGCTCACGGTCGAACGGAAGGAGTTGGGGGCCGACTCGTCGTTTTTGGCCATGAAATGGCATACAGTCAAAAGCGAAAATGGTCAGTGAGGTATAAGGGTCCATTCCATATCAATAAATCGCAAAACCAATCAATGGAACTCGAGATGCCATTAAAGGCCGGGGAGGAGCTCGAACGCGTATCTCACCCTTTCGGCGGTCTCCGGCGAGCCTGATGGGCGTGGAGAGCTTCCTCGTGGCGCTGCCGGACTCGGGGAATGCGTTACCGACTCTCCTTTTGCTTGGCCGAGGGTGACGCGGGCTTCGAAGATCCTCTCATGTTCGGTCGCCGGTCTACACAAAACAGCTCCCCTTCTTCCCTCTCTCTCGATTTTTTTTATGTCCCTCTTTTCCTCATGGCAGACCACCTTTCTTTCTTTTGCGCTCTCTTGGCCCTCGTCTTTGTCGGCCGCGTCCTTGCCCCCTCAAAAAAAAAGCCAGAACACCATGCCCTGCACTTTGCTCTGCGTTTTCTATGCCAAAGGTTGGTCAACGGGTTGACCGGGTCGGTCAACCCGACCCAGTCAACCCGATCCAACTGGCTTTCGTCGAATTAGGCAACCAATCGTCCTATAATCCTGAAATTGATGCCAAAATCGGACTCCTTGGCTTGTTTTCTATCAAATATTGGTATTTTCGTGAATCAATTGGTTGAAATTTAGTGAAAACCCCAAATTACCCTTAGGATCCGAAATTGATTTTCGCTTGATTGATGATCCAAATGATCGAATTAGCACAAATTGATGCAACCAATGGATTCGGCATGATTAAGACTATAGGGTAGAGGTGTTTAATTTTAATGGGTATGCCCGTATGAAATTTAATTTCAAAAATTGTGAAATCGGGGACTAAATTGAAAGATTTTTATGCAATTAAGCCCTTTTGGTTAAAATTGATCAAATTGGAGGGCCAACTGGCCTAATTGCACTTCAAGACTTTAGAATCCAATGTCATAGCTTATAAAAAGTGGAAATTGAAAATTAAAAGACTTGAAGAGGAATTTTTGGGCTCGGTTCGGGT
Source organism: Rhodomyrtus psidioides (assembly GCA_021437785.1). Classification (NCBI taxonomy): domain Eukaryota; kingdom Viridiplantae; phylum Streptophyta; class Magnoliopsida; order Myrtales; family Myrtaceae; genus Rhodomyrtus; species Rhodomyrtus psidioides. The sequence goes on from JAILYB010000053.1 coordinate 1,905,465, forward strand.
TTATGTTTGTTAAGGAACATAGTGACCTGAGCCGAATTTTTGAGATTTAAAGTGACACACTTGAAGAGGAAATTAAAACAAAATTATTGATTATTTTTGTGTATTTTTCTGACCACGAATGGTATTTTTCTGATTTTTTGGGTATTTTTATAATTAAATAAATTCGAAAAATATTATAAAATACCAAAAAATATTTTTTGTTCAAAATGGGTCCCCGAGGCTAGGCCAAGGCTTCCAAAGTTGATTTTGTGATTTTATGACCTTTTTTTGATATTTTTAATTAATTTTAAAGAATAAAAATCACAATAATAAATGGTCAAAGATCAGGTGTCAACAATAATGATACTCTTTGTTTCAATCATCTGAGACGTCATAGTAACGCATGTGCAATTTGAATTCCGCGATAAATACTTTAAATGCACTATAATCACATATTCACCCCCCTCTAGGTGATAAAGCTAGCCACATCAAAAAGAAGAGAAAAGTGTGCAAAAAAGAAAAAGAAAAATGTGTATATTGCTTCTTCAGTACTACTTTTACGGATTTCTATATCCAACTTTCAACTTGAGTGAACCTTGTGGATACTCAATGTGTTGGAATTGCACTATACAACGAGGGATTTAGGAAGAAACTTCGCCGTAAAGCATGGAACGAGAAGCAGTGGAAAAGAAAGAAGTTTAAAAAAAAAAAAGAGAAAAAAAAAGGAGAAAAAGAGAAGGTGTTGACTATTGCTGAATCCAGAGAATCAATTGAGGTATGTAGTTAATGTGTCTATAAGGTAAGTTGAGTTTAAACATATTTTTGTCAAACCCTTAGCCAAGCGACATTATAAGTTTATTAAGGCCTAATGATTCTTGGTTGAGTTTATAGTCTACATTAGTGGAGAGAGGAAAGAGCGACAAACTTATGAGATTTTGTTAAGTGAATTTTGAATTTAGGGATTTGCATATCAACGTGGATTATCTAGGTTGCATATGAGTTGAGAAGTTGAGGCACACACGGACTGCATGTTTAGGGCTAGACTTTACTTTTGGATTGATTCTGATGTTTTTCGTTGAGTATTCGAGCAACTATGGTTGATAAAAAAAAAATTATGCTTTTAGTTGTAGTTTCGCTCGAGGACTAGCAAAATGTTAAGTTTGGGGTATTTGATAACTCTATTTTATATAGATTTTATTTATTATTTTAGACTTAATATTTACTTAGTTTTGATTGAATTTGATTTCTACATTATTGATTTTAATTGATTTTTTAGGCAATACAATCTTCAACCATGTAAATTTGAAATTAAGGAGAATCAAGCTTATCTTGTGGAGAAATTCAAGCTAAATTGGGAGTTTTATAAAAGGAAGAAGTCTATTTTTGGGAAGAATCTTTGATTGCAATCCTATTCTGATGTGATTCGGATTTATTTTTTTGAAAACAAGAAAAGATCCATATGAAGTAAAAAAAAAAAAAACGTGGTTTTCAAGAGGTGGAGAGAGGAGACATCTTTTCCATATGATGTTTAGGGTTTCGATTATATTCTTCCTTCCAATGTCGAATGCTAAGTGAAGAAGAAGACGAATTCAAAGTCAATCCTTGATTATTCTTGGTAAACTTGTTCTAGTTCTTCATCATGTTTAGTTTAGTCATTTTTTTAGTTTAATTTTCATTATGTTCTAGATTATTTTTTGTTAGAGCTACGAAGTAGCTTAACTATGATTGATTAATTTTCCAGACTCGTTTATGCAATTCTAGAATTCATATGTGTGAGTTATATATCATGTTTTTAATGTTTTTATGTGCTTGATCATCACTTGAATGATTTTTGTTGCATGTTTGAGACCGAAAGGAGATTCGTGAGTGCTTTATGGTATATAGCCATGAATTCGACATAGATATAGATATGTTAATTTGTTTGTGTGGTTTCAGCAGTAGGTAAATTGAGAATGGTTTATTGAATCCAAATCTTAATGCGCTTGGATTTACTTAAATTCACATGGACCAAGTGTGGGTTGCTAAATCCAAGTAGGGTTACTATACCGGACCACAGATAGTGATTTAAGTTTGTAAGTTCTACCATCACTCTATGTATTCAATTTGATTGCATGAAGAGACTGGTTAATTAATTTTGATTGATTAAGTGAAATCGGATGCTCTAATGTTTTTTATTCTTGATAGAAATGCGCTGTTATTTGCTTCTTTATATTGAAAATTTATAGTTTTAGTTTTTGAATTCTATTTTTTATTTTGATTTGTTGCCTTGGTTAATTTATTTTTCTTTAGAATTTCGATTTCTTTGAATTTTAAATTGGTTAGATAAATTTGAGAATTGTTAACCTTTAGTAAGTAATTTGATTGATGTCTACAATCTCTATAGGGACGATACTTTTGTTCATCACTTTATTACTTGTTCGATACGTATTGCTAGTCAAGATAACAATGCCACATAGGACGGCCAGCGATGATTGGACCTCCACGTCATAATTTTTTGACGAAAACTAACCTAAAGGACTACATTGGAATATCATACATGGGGGCTTGCAATTTCATAGACCTCCATACAATTGGCATGTGCCCTTGGGCCTCTACATTATTATTTTTTTTAAGAAACAAAAAGGGACTCGAAACTAAAAAAATGAAAAAAGGAACCCAAAATTTGAAAGGACGACAATAGAATGTCGACAGAAATTAATCAATTGTCTACAATAAACTTGTCAAGATGGGTAATATTCAGCAATCACGTGCATCAAATCAATCTTACAATTAATCAACTAAACTCCGAGGGTGACAATAAACATGCGGTCATACTGGTAAAAGGATTGGGGATGCTAATATCACAGGTTTGTAGTTCGAATCCAGCACTCTATGTAAAGAGGCGGAACAAAAGTCAGAGAGATGATATTTAGAAATAGAATAGACAAAAAAAAACTCTTGAGGGTTATATAAAAAAAACTAAACTCTGAGGGTTATGAACAATAATTTGAAATCACATTTTTAATCCTCGTCCTTTGATTGATCAAGATTCTAATAAAGATAAAATGGTCCTTATCGAGGCTGCTAATGCTTATTCTCTTGATGTTGAAAATCTAGAGAAAACCCAAATCATGCAGTGTGACGTGGAGATAAGCATCCGTTCCTTTTTTTTCTCTATGTGGTTGGGGGAATTCATTGACAAGGAGACAAAACCCTCAATAATTTTTCTAGAAGTCGCGGACACAGAGAGATGGAAGAGACAGCCAACATCGTGTGGGTCTTGAGATCCCAATCGATCCGTGTTGTCTACCTTCATCATGCACGAGGCTTCGATCCTATTCCTAGATCCCAATTCGGTAGATCTGATGGAAAATTCATAAAAATAAATCGTGACATTATATCACTTCAGTCCTAAATCTTTTAATTTTACTCATTCAGTCTTAAATCTTTTGTATTTATGCCAATACAGTCCTAAACCTTTTTGTATTTGTGTCAATTCAGTCCATTCGGTTGAGTTTGGCCGACCGGCGCTGGACTGGATAATTTATAATTATAAAATTATTATTTTTCTTCCTCTTTCCTTTTTTTTCATCGGCAGGAAGAAAAAAGGAATGAGAAAGAAAGAAAGAAAAAAGATAATTCAAAAAAATTAAAACATACTATAAGCTGTCCACGTCAATGCCCGGCGCTAAAGTTAGCCGGATGGACTGAATTAACACAAATGCAAGAGGTTTAAAACTGAATTGACACAAAAAATGGGTTTAGAATTGAATCGGTACAAATATAAAAAGTTTATTAATAATTTTTTTGACGATTTTTCCTAAATTTTGTGGTACTCACACTTGGATTTCTATTGGTAACAAATCGGTTGATTTTTTTTTTTGGCAGACTCTAATATCGAAGCTTTTTTTTTTTTTTTACATCTGTTTCCCGTAAATGACAAGAAGATAATACCTTCTTTTTTTTTTTTGGTCAAAGACAAGAAGATAATACCTTGAGACGTAAGAATGGAAGGAGTTAGGCTCGATGCTTCATTTGATCTAGATCTCAAATACTCTTTGTCATAGTAAACAGGAAAATTGTCGAAAAACACACAAATCTATCGTACGGTTGCCAATTCAGTCATAAACATTTCAATTGTGCCAATTTAGTCCTAAATCTTTTGATTATTTTCCAATTTATTCATAAATATTTTTGGCAAATTGTCAATGTATTCATTTTATTTTAAGCAATTATCCAGATAATAAGTTTATGGCTAAATTGGAAAACTTCAAAAGGTTTAGGACCAAATTTGGAAATCGTCAAAAATATTTAGGAATAAAATTGACACAATTGAAAGATTTACGACTAAATTAATCGTTGCATAATAGGTTTAAGACTTTTTTGGATAATTATCCTTAAAAGTTAAAAATAGAGTATGCAGAACGTATAGATGACATAGTTTAAAGTCACTGAATGATTAACATTGCACGCATGACGTCACTGGTATTTTTTTAAAAAAAATTGAAAGACGATAGTGATTTCGGATTGCTGGCAATTTAAGTCGTCATTACATATTTTGTCTGGAAAAAAATCTTTAAACTAACGAGATCCACAGCAAGCAAAAGAATCTTAGATTTGATACTATGCTCCCCTATAGATATAATCTGTCTGCTCTTTTGGTCCCTAACTTTGTTAAGTGGTTCATTGCGGGGCCATTCCCTCTCTCTCCCTCCCTCCTGTTCATTGTTAAGCAAACCCGTAGGGCCGTATCACGTATTTTGCGCTTCCATCTGTATTTAGGAGCCAAGAGTATGTAACCTCACTTCAGCAGAAGTGTCGCCTCCGCCGCGGCCGGGGGGACTTGCCGCCATGACCCGTGGAGAATCGCTCCCTCCCTCCCTTCCCGCGCTGACCTCAACAAGTTCACCATGGCCGAGGTCCAACACGAGGGAAAATTTGTCCAAAATGTCCTAAACATACTGCACTTTTGTCAATTCAACATTAAATATTCTAATTTCGCCAAATGAGTTCGTTCGGCCAATTTTGATTAGAAATCATGACGTGGACGCCGAACATCGACGTTGATTCTGAATTTTTTGTTTTATCGACATTTTAATATATTTTTTTCGTACTCCTTACTAATTATTTTTCTCTTTTTATCGACGCTGACGCGGCACGATTAGGCTTGAGGTTGCCTTGAGTCGCTATGGCTTGAAATGGTGGGGTCCACACTCCACATTCTAGCAAATCACGCGCACGAACACGAAAGACCTCGACTCTTGTCTTGTCGAAAGGCCGCGACCCCCTATCATTGTTCTGTACTAACCATGCATTCCCCGGAGCACAACATTCACCGAGCCAAAGGTGAAAAAGAAACAATTAATATCATAAAAAATCTAAATTGATATATTTATCATAAATTTATTTTAATTTATTTTTTTATCACGAAAAATCTCAAATTAATATAGTTATAACAAAATTTACTCCAAACTATTTTTTTTACCAACAAAAATCCTAAATTGATATATTTGTGACAGATTTACTCTAAATTATTATTATTTTACCACGAAAAACTCCAATCTGGTATACCCGTGACAAATTTACTTTTTGTTAAATTGTGTTAATATCACGAAAAATTTCAAATTGATATATATATGACAAACAGAGGTTAAAAATCTCAAACTAATACACTCGTTAATTGTCATGTGTCATAAGCTTAGTATTTTAACGGTTAGATTTAACGAAAACTAAAGGAGGGTAAATTTATCATAGATATATTAGTTTGGGATAAAATTATCACAAGTATACCAGTTTGGAACCTGTAAGTCAGAAATTTCTAATTCTTTAAGGGTTGATCTTCAAGAATGAGCCGTTCATCTCTTCCAAAGCGCCTTTGGAAAATGAAGTTATTCTTCCATGCTGCTAAAGGCTGGAACCAAGTGAGCATTTCTGTTAACCCTTTTCGGTAATTTAGGGTAATTTATCACAAATGTATCAGTTTAAGGTTTCCTGTTGTATTAACCCAAAAAAAAATGATTGTTATCATCAGCTCTTTCGGATGGGATCCAACACAAGACTTGGTCGTGTATAAATAGCTGATTCACAGCAAAATTGGAGAGTCAGTGCAGAAAGGAAGAGAGAGAGATACCGAAAACAGAGTTTTTCTGGGCATTTCTGGTGGAACTCAACGAGCAGAGTTCATCATCTCTTTGGTTCGAGCGAGAGAGGGAGAGAGAGGCTCCACTGATCCCGCCCGGGATCCGTCCAAGAAAACACCCACCACTTTCTCTCTCGATTCTCGGGAAAAAAAAAAGGGAAAAAGGCGAGCGTTACGAACTTTCTACTCTGTCATCACAACCCATTTGTCATCAGATGTCTTTTTTTCTTTTTTTTCTTTCTTTCTTTCTTTTCCTCTTTCTTCCTCAATCTTGAGCATCGAGTTTCACTTACCATTGTCGGCAATAAATTTTTGTCTTTCTGAGTTTCCATATCAGTGTACCTCCACTTTAGGCAGTAGCATTACTCCTCGTCCAAAGGTGGTCGCCTGCAAAATCTTGAATACGAGGGAAGTAACTTATGAGCCCTTCCCACGAATTTATTGTTGATCTCCGCATGTGAATTTTCTCTTCTGGGATTCGTTTTCGTTGACTTCTTTGGTGTTCATTGAGGACTGAGTTTGTCGAGTTGCCCAGGAGAAAGAGAGAGAGAGAGAGGGTTGGAAAAAAGATGAGTTCAGTTTCTGAGCAGAGCTTCTACATAGAAAGTGACGAGGAGGAAGAGAATGGGTCTGGCAAAGCCGCCGCCGCCGCCGCCGATGGAAATGAATCGGATTCCTCCGCTTCCTCGGCGGAGAACCGCCAGCAGAACAGGCCCAGCTCTTACAACACCTCCTGGCCTCAAAGTTACAGGTCTCCTGTTTCCTCTCAATTATTTCTGCTAGATTTGATCATATAATCATTCCAATGTCTTCACAGCTATTTGCTTGAGAAATAGAAATGATCGTGCCGTGACCCAACCGGCAAATTTTCCTTTTTTTCCGTGTGCTTGGACCAATTAATTAATCACTTCCAACTATCCTTGTTTCAGGCAATCGATCGATCTCTACAGCAGCGTGCCGTCTCCCAACATCGGATTCCTCGGGAGCACGCCGCTTTCGAGGCTAGGCAGCTCATTCCTCTCGTCGTCGGGACTGACGCGGAGGCACACTCCGGAGATACTGTCGGAGGTCGCGAAGCCGCTGCTGCCGGATCAGGACGAGGAGCTGCCTCAGCCGAGGCGGAGCTCTCACGCTCTGCTGCCCCCGCTGCCGCGGAAGGCATCCATCCGGAAAGATGAGAAACCGTCCAAAGGGGCTACCCATGAACTGCCAATGTCACGCCATAGCTCTTACGGACAAGCTTTTCTCAATGGTACGTTGAGTCTACGTTACAATGTTATTTAATATAATTTCTATATAAAAAAAAAACGTAGTATGTTAATTTCAATTTATGTCCTTATAACATAATCGACCAATCACACAGGCGCATGATATTCGTTTTCTTTAACCGACGATGGACTAAATAAATAAATCATGTTTGGACTATGCTATGTCGTCCCCATATTAGAGTATGATGATCTTACCGAGAAAGGGGCTAGGCAAGAGACGACATCAAGGTCCAAATCTTACTTAAAGATCATATGAAGTTGCAAGTGCAAATGGATCTTAGAAGGGGGAAACAAGAACGGACATTGAAGCCCTCTGATGAAGCTTTTCTACGGAGATTTTGGTCCGTAGCTAGTTGCTCATAGAACTTATAGATAATTGTCTTACTAAAATTCAAAATGCTTCGATTCTAAAACGCATCGTATTAAACGCGTAGTTCAAAACGCCGTGGTGTCATAAATGATAGACCCATTTGGCCCTAACGGGTTAAAACAGATGATGTTTTTTTTTTTTAATTAAGACGCATAAAATTAGACAATTCTATATAGTTCGGTCTTATTCAAAATCACACTAATACCAACTCTTTAGCATGAGGTGGGAAACAAGCAAAAGCAGAGACTACTGCTGCAAGTCTAATGACGATGCTATTGATCATGACGTGAACAACTGAACATGTGGTGGGGGAGGCCCGAGGGGCCATGTGGGAGGAAATGGGGCCCACGGAGGGCCCAATTTAATGATGCCGGACGGACATGGCTAAATGATGGTGTCCTTTTCTCGCCACTTGTCTCCTCAGGACTATTCCGATCCCTCGGATGATTTTCCATTCCCTCATGTGGACCCCCACCAAAATAGAACTTATCGCCTTGATTTTTGGCTATCAAATTTCATTTCGCTTCGGGCAAAAAAAAAAAAAAAATTCATTTCGCCAAATTAAATGATTTCGAAAAATATCTCTTTAAGAATAATCATTTGTATTACTTAAAATAATTGCAACAAGAGGCGCACCCCGGATTAAAATCTAATTATCTAAATACATTCTTTAAGCGATGATAGCATAGGTAATTTTTTCTGATATTGTGAGATCGGTAAATAAGTTGTAATTGCAAGGAATTGTTTATAGTTTTTCATTTTATTTATTTTTTTCGTTTTTGGGTCGGCTAGTCCACAATATAATATTCCATATAGCAGCCCCAGCTTGGTTTAGGACTTATCTAGATGAGATCTTCGGATGCACGTGGAAAAATTCTAATATATTCCGTATTGTCACAAGAAACAAAAAAGAAATTGTTGCCAGCCTTGCTCGTGATCTCTGTCTTCTTTGTGTGGTTTTCTTCTTCTCTGTTTGATTATTTTAAGTTTGTGAGACCTTGGCTTGTGTGACGGTGGTCGGAATGAATCTCAACCTACCTATGTTTATTGCATGATGGCACATGGGGCACGTGAACCCGTTCAGCGGCCCTAACAAATTTTACGATCAGAGGACAATAACATTAACGCCGACTTCTCTTTGGTATATTTCTTCGTATACATTAATGGGAAATTCTTCCCTGATAGTATAATATTGTTAGGGACGGTCAATCTCAACCGTAAATTCATGCACCATCACCGCGCGTTTTGCGCAATGCATTCATTGATCAGGAGATTGTATGGTTAGAAATAACCGACAGTACTGTTAGACTCTCAGGATATCATCTTCATACATCAATTATAAAAGAATTGGATACATAGTTATTATGGGAATTTCGCTTTTTTTTCCCCTCAAACTTGCAACGGTTACACAAATCAAGTACTTGAATTTTAATCACTGAGGGTTGCCTCAGTGGCCACTCTTTCAATTGGGAAGAGGGAGGTGGAGGCTCGAATCATCACCTTCGGAGGGGAGTAGGGTGGGGACGCGTGAGGAGGGAGCAGGGTTTTGTCACCTGCACACGGCACATAGTGCACACAGTGTGGCTTGTATAATATAATAGAATAGAACCCGACCCAAAAAAAAAAGTACTTGAATTTTAGAAACTGCTGTACTTCTCTGATCAACTCCATCCGAGCTCAAATCCGGTTTGTCGGACCCGATTTTGTGTGTTGGAATGGTCGAGATGTTTGACGTGGTAAGTTCAAATGCAATGTCCGTGTCAAGAAACCGCTTTGCTCAAATTCGGGTTGTGATCTTTAGAGCCCTTAGGTCTCTCGAACTAATCCTAATTTTCAAATTCTGCGCAACTGCATTATGTACGAGCAATGCTTGTTTCGGTGGGTTCGTGTGTTTTCTGTTTAATTCATTAGGAACCTTCTCTATAGGCATGAACGTTCTGTGCGGAGTTGGGATACTGTCAACACCCTATGCAGCAAAAGAAGGAGGGTGGGCTGGAATATCCATATTGATCGTGTACGCGGTGCTGTCCTTCTACACCGGAATCCTACTGCGCTACTGTCTGGACAGCCAGCCGGGGCTCGAGACCTACCCGGACATCGGTCAAGCCGCATTTGGTACCCTGGGACGGGTCGCCATCTCGGTAAAATCTCATATCCACATGCTTGTTTCGATGAAAGAAAAGCTTGGATTGGCCTGTGACGTCGGTTTCTTTTCTCGTGTGTTGTGTTTGTGGGTGCAGATAATTCTTTACGTGGAATTATATGTAAGTACAGTAAGGCTAACTCAGTGAGGATTTTATCATCTTTTCTTGCTTTATACGGTGGTTTGATATGATCTTCTTCGTTTGTTTTCACTAGTATATACGTTGTGTTTGGCAGGCATGTTGTGTGGAGTACATTATATTGGAGAGCGATAACTTGTCGGCGCTGTTCCCGAACGCGCACATCGGTTTGGGCGGATTTCATCTGGACTCGCACCGCTTGTTTTCTTTGATGACCGCGCTTGCTGTTCTTCCTACTGTTTGGCTTCGAGACCTCAGCGTCCTCAGTTACATCTCTGGTGAGTTCAACTTTCAACTTCATTTCTTGATTTTGCCATTGTGGGGATTTTACAGTAAAAGCTCCTGTTACATTACCGGATATCTACGCCTCTATCAACCTCCGAATCCATACGTCATGAGCTATTTTAAGCACATAGTGATCTTGATTGAGGATAAGTTTTCAGCTTATTGATCCTTCAGTCGCTTTATCTTTTCGTAGCCGGGGGAGTTATAGCATCCATACTGGTTGTCCTATGCTTGTTTTGGGCCGGACTTGTTGATCAAGTTGGTTTCCATGCCAAGAGCACGACGACGCTGAACCTCGCCACTCTTCCTGTCGCCATCGGCCTTTACGGCTACTGCTACTCTGGACACGCCGTGTTTCCGAATATATATTCCTCAATGGCTAAGCCAAGCCAATTCCCATCTGTCCTCATAACCTGGTAAAGCGAACCCTCTGATTTACAAATTACTATATTTCCTTTTGGATGAATTCGCAAAAGTCTAGAGACCAGAACACCATGGGGTGTCAACCCTGTGGCTCTGTTAGTCGTCAAGATTGTTTTTTGAGCTAAGGCACGAGCATTTTAGGCTCGAAATCAGGACTGAGAACAATGCGCAAGAGCAGTGCAATGTTCTGAAGTTGGATTTGTAACTCATCAAGTTCTCTTTTGAAGAAACAAAATAGTTAATGTGGTCTAAACATTTATGTAACTTTTGTCTAAATGATCTTTGTATTTCGCGGTGTAGTTTCACCATTTGCACTTTGATGTACGCCGGAGTGGCCGTTCTGGGGTACTTGATGTTTGGTGAATCGACACAGTCGCAATTTACGCTCAACATGCCCCAAGATCTGGTTGCCTCCAAAATAGCCGTTTGGACTACGGTATGCTCGAAACAACTTCACTTGGTTTGTCAGGACTAGGAGGATTCAGTATATCATACTATCATATAACATTTGCAGCTCCTTTCTTGTTTGAACTCTCTTTGTGAGATTTGTTCATTGTGTTCTGTTCTTCTTTTTTACAAATCTTGCGCTAAACGGATGTGATTTCTTTTGTTCTTCTGCAGGTGGTTAATCCTTTCACCAAATATCCTTTTCCATGTATCATTTGGTATATGAAGAGAGTATTGATGAAATGAATAGCACAACCAATTCCATACTAGTGTCCGGTAGACATGGAACTAAATGGGATTCTTCTTGTCCCAAATTTCATTCTTACACCTCAGATTCTTCTTGTCCTAAATTACTACACCTGTCTACCTAATATCGTTCACATAAGAAACTAATCGCTCTCAATCTTTTTTATGCTCTGAAGTGGTTATTTATACACTTGTAAAAGTCAATCACAGGTTTGATCTATTTTAGAGCCAGTATGTTCCTGTTTTCAGCATTCACCTTAACTAGGGACTACATATGCATTGACTATGTCTCCAGTGGCGATGAGCTTGGAAGAGCTAATTCCGTCAACTCATGTCAAATCTTATGCTTACGCTATCGTCATAAGAACTGTCCTCGTGATATCGACTTTGATCGTGGCCCTATCGGTCCCTTTCTTTGGTAAAGTTTCTTGTTCATCATCATCTTGTGTTATTTGTTCTTATGTTAGTAGATCAACAGTCCATTTTCTCGGACTTGCAGCGTCTCTTTTATCTTATCTCTACATTGTCGTTGGGCAACTTCTTTACTTTTGTTCCAGGTCCTGTGTTGTCACTGATTGGATCTTTACTCACAATGCTTGTGGTAAGCTTGAGTTCATGAGCTACTTTACGTTTAGAGGAGTTTAGAAGTATTTGGTACTAATATACAGAATGCTTTTACCGATTTTCAAATCATATTTGCTGGTGGATGATGCTGAGCTACATCTATTGCAGACCTTGATACTTCCCTGCGTTTGCTTCCTAAGCATTTTGCGAGGAAAAGTCACGCGTTTTCAGGTATGCATATGCGCATTATTCGGCATCGACGTAAGATCTGGATGTTCACATTGCCCTCGCTTCTATTTGAACTGACTGATTGGAGAAAAAAATAGTTCTAAAGACCAAAGCATCGTATCTCGAGTCATGTAGTCGTCCTGCTACCATGTCAGCTCCTAATTCATTTATGAAAGTATCGATACCGACATCCTAATTCATTCATGAAAGTATCTATACCGACGCTTCAGAAAATTTATAGGTATATATGACAGTAGGTTCTTATAAAGATTGAAGAGAACTTCCCTCATTTGTTAAACTTTTCGAAGACCCAAGGACATGAAACTTGCCATGAGCTTTGCTACTGTAAATTTCAATATGCATTTCAGTATGGTCGGCAGGTAAAGCTTCCAAGCTGACCTCTGCAAATTTTCTTGATGATTTGCGTCTCTCTTGCTATCAGACGGCATTTTGTTGCTTAACCATCATAGTGGGGGTCGTTTCGTCAGCCTTCGGAACGTATTCCGCCCTTTCCAAGATCATCGAGAACTTGAACAGCTAAGGACTATGAGAAGAGTGTTGCAGATGGGTGGGAGATATCTCACGCACGCAGCAAATCTATGTTACTCTCAATTTTTGAGACAGTTTTGAGTTTGTACTTTGTACTGTACTCCTTTGATGGGGGGTCTCTTTACCTAGTTAGTGATCCTTTACGAGTATCTATTTCATCAATTAATCAATCAAGAGACATTGCTATTGCAGAGATACAAAATCTGGTTTTTACGTACTAAAAAATACATAAACAATACGTCGTTCTTGTCGAATTAATCTGAACATGGATGTTCGTTGTTTGTGCATCAGAGGTATGCGTTCCTTTTTTGCATCATACAGCTTAATCACTTCTATTTTAAGTAGGATCACGCTTATCAAGTGGAAGAACTAACGAAATCACGACATCAAGTTGCTGCAATGTGTTACCAGTTACCATGATCTCTAGTCAATAGCTCTTGTAAGATCTATTGGTTAATATGACAAATGATGCGGTTGCGGGGGCCGGCGCGGTTGATGTTTTGAGTGATGTTGAAGGAATTAAGGGCAGATCAGTGTGTATGAGGAAGGATGTCGGTGGATAAATGCAAATGCAAATGCAGGATGGAATACGATCACCACCGAGGCATAAAGGACTCTCCACCATCCAAGAATAAAGACACAAAGTTCATCACCAAGGCTTTAAATGACAAACCATCCGAAAATCACTACGAGGATAAAGGGCTTAGTGGCTGAGGAAGGATCAACTTTCCTAGAATAAAGAAACCGGGGATGGATATTTGCTCAGTCAGAGGCAAATCTCATGTATGCTCAATATTCAAGTCATGCCCTCTTGCAATTGAGATTATACCTTTATTTATAGAGATATGACTAAATAAAAGAGAAAACTATTTAAATTCTCAAAAACCGATTCACCTAATTATGATTTTAAAAGCAATTCCAAAATAAAGATTAAAGACTCATAAAAAAAAAACTGTGAATTAAAATGTTCAATAGCTAAATGCATTTAACAAGTACCATGTGCATGGAAACTTGATAAGACCCTTAAAATTCGTGCACTAGTATTGGAAGTCAAACAATCACCATAGAAGGTTGCCAAACAATGATAGAAATCGGCTAGAGCAGCATCTAGGTGCTAGGCAGTCGATTAGTAGCCTCGAAATCGCGGCAAGTATGTCGCACAATCGACAACTTCATCTTTGAATCCACATTTTTAAATGTGAGCAGAAATTAGATTTCTGCATGCATGAATAGAATAGCGAGTGGGTTGGTTCAATCAATGAAACATGATTTGCATTTGAGAGCCAATCGATAAAGCTCCATGCTCCCGCATAACAAAACATCTCAATATGTTATTGACAAAATGGGCAAGTCGGACATCTAAATTTGGAGCTAAATGCGCTTAAAAACTAGATGTGCTATGGAACTTTCTTTACCTGCTGAGAAAACCCTTACCTGCTTCAAATGCTAGCGTAAGTGAAAAGGAGAGAAGCATGATAGGTATAGATACAGTAATCTAACCTTTGTCTGGTTAAGATTGATGTGATCTAGTCATCAATGAAAAGAAGCTTCATAGGTTAAAATACATGTAATCTAATCTAAGTAAGGTTTAGATTGATGTGATCTAGTCTTAAACAATTGAGTGCCACAAAAATCTTCAAACTCTTCATTTACATAATCAAATCCTAAACTTTTCATTGAATACGCAAGGCCTAATTCCCTGAAAATTGCTTACTTTTAGGTTTGGTTCCAAGTTTATCTCAAACTTTTTTTGTCTTAGAAAAAACCTCTTTTGGTCCGGTCCCCATTTTGCCCCAAATTTTTTTTTATTACAAAAAAAAGCCCAAACTTTAGACCAATCCCAAATATACCCAAACTTTTTTTTCCTTTAAAAGAAAAATAATCATTTTTTACTATAATATTAAATTTGCCGCCATCAGCCCTCTATCCAAAAATCGCCATTAATTGTCTCTAATTTTGATATCCTAGAACAGTTTCATTTTAGAGAATGTCAGCAATTTTTATTGGGTGGATTTATTATCCACGTGGAAATGCCGCATCGGTTCGTACTTATCGCTCTATTACTTTGCTGATGTGAATTTGTAATTGATGTGGAAATGTCACATCAAGTTGAGAATAGACCACGGGATAGATTCAAGAATAAGTTGGAAGTTGGTGATTTTTTAAAGGCAAAACAAAGTTCGGGATAGATTTAAGATTGAACCTAAGTTTGAGGTTTTTCTTAAGAAAAAAAATGTTCCAGGCAAATTTGAAGCTTGACATAAAATTGAGGTTTTTTTTTATAAAGGGAATTAGACACATATAGGCCCTTGGCCACACGGATCAAAAGATTGGATTTGCCAAATTGGCGCCTTCGCAGGCCACTCCGGCTAGTAGACCATGTGGTGCCCGAGCCGGCACGGCCAATTAGCCTGGAGCTACTCCAAACCAATTTTGCTCGCTCAGGATTCATCGGGC
Organism: Rhodomyrtus psidioides; assembly: GCA_021437785.1. Lineage (NCBI taxonomy): Eukaryota > Viridiplantae > Streptophyta > Magnoliopsida > Myrtales > Myrtaceae > Rhodomyrtus > Rhodomyrtus psidioides. Next base: position 1,920,681 of record JAILYB010000053.1, read on the forward strand.
TATTCGAATTTTGGTCGGTTTCGAATAATGTAAAGTCTAAATTCGAGCCATTCAACATATAGTGATTTACAGTAAAGAGTGCATATAATCGTCTACGTGACAAACAGGCCATCACAAATCAGAACCAGGCATCCTCATCTTTCCAATCCCCTAAGCGTTGTGGAACAGAATATGGCAGGCAAATACACAACCCAAGCTTAGGCTTTTTCTATGGCAACTATGTCAGAATACATTGGCAACCAAGGAGAATTTGTTTAAAAGAAGAATCTTAACTGAGGCCACTTGTGCCCTGTGCCGGCGACAAATTGAAATCGTGGAACATCTATTCTTGCTCTGCCCCTGGACTAAGCAGTGTTAGAAAATCGTACAATATGTATATTAATCTATACAATGACAGAACCAAATCATAAGCAATGAAATGAAAGATAGGTTTATAACAGACATGTCATGGACTATGTCATTCACCATAAATCTCACCAATCTTCTTCTTTGAAGATTTGCAATCCACAAAGCTGTGATCTATCTTGTCACAGTTGAAGCATGTACCTTGATATCTGTTCTTGGCCACTTTAACTTGCAGTCATTTAAACTTCGAATCACAATAATAAATGTGATCAAGCTGCCTCAAACATGAAAACATTAAGTTGGCAGAAGCACAAAATTTGATCATTCAGAAGCAGTATTCAAAAATCGTCAGATGCAAAAAGTTCATCAGATGCAACTGCATCTGAACCCGTCAGATGCAACTGCTTCTGAACCCATCACATGCAGAAATTCGTCAGATGCAGAAATTCGTTAGATGCAACTGCTTCTGAACCCATCAAATGCAGAAATTCTTCAGATGCAGAAATTCGTCAGATGCAACTGCTTCTGAACCCATCAGAAGCAACTGCTTCTGAACCCATCAGATGCAGTCCTTCTGGACCCGTCAGAAGCAGTCCTTCTGGACCCGTCAGATGGAGTTCCTTCTGGACTCGTCAGATGGAGTTCCTTCTGACCCTCCTTCTGAGTTTCCTTTTGACCTTCCTTCTGACCCTTTCTTCTGAGCTTCCTTCTAACCTTCCTTCTGAGGCTCCTTCTGCCCTTTTCTTCTGAGCAACAAAATCCGAACGGAAATTTAACAATATAGATAAATTGAATTTAGATGGAATACCGAGGCCTGTGTTCAACACAGTTTCCTTAAAACAGATTCGTCCCCTCCAGTACGTGCTTTGAGGTTTCGTGGACGTCTGTCTCCCAAGATACAACGGTTGAACAGCGATAGATGCTAGCACAGCACTCCAACGCTTTCGGCGAACTTGAACAACACGAGAACACTATCGAAAACAATGCAAATGCATAGAATCGGAAAAGAGAGAGAAAAATTTTCCTTTTGAGATTGTAGTGTTTTCCTATCTCACTTCCTCCTTTCAAACAGAATGGAAAATCACATATTTATAGGCTAAGTGGGGCATTGCGGAATAAATAATAACGGCTAAATTAATTCTTCCGTTTATGTAATTAATTATGTAACCACAGAATTATAACAACCGTTACTTAGTTAATACCATTTACACACCGGTAATTAACGTAAGCACGATTAACGGCTTGAGTTGGAAAAAATTAAAACAGAAGGCAAAAATGGGCTTGTCGCGAGGCCCACTTTTCTGTCCGGCATTCGCGTACGCAGGTCGTGCGCTCGCGCCCAAGTTCAACTTGTCGGGCCTCCGTTGGAGGTCCGGGATTCGCACCCCCCCTGCGCATGCGCGCGAGGCATAGTGCTTGTGTTATGATAGTTACCACTCAAAGAGAGTGTATCCATATATAAAGCACTTCAATGCCTTCTTCCTTTCCTATGTGGGACTAGTGCTTTGTCACTTCCCACTTCCAACTCAAGAGTGTTCTTTGAGAAACAATTTCTCATTCACTCACCATCAAAATACCTCATATTTCCAACAATCCCCCACATGAATGAAAATTATTTTGGTTTTGACTCTGTGATAATGTTCAACAAATGAAACCTGCATAGGATAGGTAGGTGTCACCCTTTGAACCTTCCCTTGTGAAAGTATATTTAATTTACCACCTGTCCAGTAGACATGATGTCCTTGAACTGTCCTGCTTTCTTAGTAAATGACCCATACACTTCACACATGAATCATCAACGTTTGTTCAGTTCTCATGAGTATGTTCGTTTTGGCCATGAACATCGTCCTGGTTCTGCGAGAGTTTCTAAAGAATTCAGCCCTCAATAATTCTCCTTTGAAGCGGCCCCACTTCTCTCTCACATAGGTGATTACTTAATCTTGAGTAATTAATTTACTCTACTTAAGAATCATTAAAGCAATAGTTGCTATCATTTTCCTGATAAACCCCCACAGTAATTTGTTTACTCCACATACTTGGGGGATATCAAATCACTGTTTCTTTTATAGGAATGATTTGAGGGATAGACCCCCACAGTGATATCTTAAGTTCGTATACTTAGGTTGTCCCTTTTGAACCTAGATCTTGGGATCTCCAGTCAGCTAGGTTGGGTTTTCCATTATACAAACTTTTCTGTAATGGGTTGTAGTCCCATTCCTATTATTGATTTTCCAACTAACTCTCTGTTTAACCCTTTTGGTTAGCAGATCTGCAATATTATCCTTTGACTTTACGTAGTCAATAGAGATAATTCCAGTTGAGAGTAGTTATCTAATGATATTATGTCTATGACATATATGTCTAGATTTACCATTATACATAAAACTCTGTGCTCTTACTATTGCAGATTGGCAATCGCAATGTATACAGATTGGTGGCACAGGTTTTTGCCATTTTGGAATATCCTCTATGAAATGGCATAGCCATTTAGCCTCTTCACCACATATGTCCAAAGCTATAACTTTGGATTCTATTGTGGATTTGATTATAACAGTTTGTTTTCAGGATTTCCAATAATATGGCTACATCTACTAATGTGAATTCATATTGTTGACACCTGATTTTTGATCAGTCTTTCATAGTTTATTTTTAAAAAATTCATAAAAAAATCTATAAAAAGTAAAAAAAAAATTAAAAAATCATCTCTGGTAGCCTTGACCAAGCTAAAGGAACCATTTTTGATAAAAAATAATTTTTCATATTTTTTAATATTTTTTAATATTTTCCAAAAATAGAAAAATACATGAAAAATGAAGAAAAATAGCGTTCGCTGTCGTAAAAATATAGAAAAATAGTCAATATTTTTATTTTAATTTCTTTTACATTTTGAACTCATAAATAGTCAAAATTCAAGTTCAATTGCATGTGTTTCTTCACGACGCATAGAGTTGAATTTGGCAAAAAAATGTCATTCGAGTATTTTAATTTGTAAATTTCTACATCTTTTTTAGTCTTGACGTCCAATTAGATCGACCACCATCTACAATAAATGCCCCTTGCTGAATATTTTCGTTTTTGTTTCACATGATTTCATGGTGTAAAACGCCGAGTGGATCCCCAAATATAATCGGGTCGGCATGAGCTCGATAGCTCGTCCAAGACCAAACCAGGGCACGGCAAACCCCATGTGAGTACTTTCGAACTCCTTCGATACTTCCTAATACTTTTTTTAGGTTAGATCGTGTTTTAAATGGCTAGGACAGCTAAATTATTCTTGAGCTGTGATTGATAAATAGGACCTTACTAGGAATGTCATGTGATTTATTTGCATATCTAGATTCCTTGAGTTGGGCATTTTATTACTGATTGTGATTGCTAGGATAATCACTCCTATCTACATGAATTTCTAGATTTAGGGTTCATACCTCACTCATCCGCATGAATCTCAGGCTAGAAAATTCAGTCAACTTAGGTACCGAAAGGGCGTCAACTCTGACAGTTGGTGTAACTAAGTCCCCGAAACCATTTCTCTGGTTCTCGCAGAATTGAATAGAAACTCCCAACTATTCGATTGGGTGGTCCAATCATACCCTAAAAAAATGATTGGTGGCGACTCCATGGCATGCACACTTAGCACATGTCACTAGACCACACTGAAAGTTGATCACGCATACCTCCGTTGCGATTTGGGTAATGGGCCTTGGGAGAGGCCCGCGTCCGACCAGACAGGACGGCCCATTAGCCCTCGAGAGCCCGACAACCTCAAGAGGGTCGCGACAGACTGGCGACTCCGCTGGGGACTGGTTCTTAACCATTTAGTGGACTTGAGCCGATTAAAAAGTTGATTGATTCTTCTAACCTAATTTTATGCAGATGCTCTCGAAAGTGAGGTGTATATGCTAACGAATGTGTTGGATGTTTTTGTAGACGGGAGAAATAAGGGGTGAAGTGCTTGTTAACTTTGTTTTATGCAGGCAGGAGTTTTGGATGTATGATTGTGTGGATGTTTATATTGAAGTGGTGATTGTTAAATAAAATGCATGTCTATTGCTTTAGCACGACACAATGAATACACACAATTGCGCCTAAACCCCGGGCGCCCTCTTTAGGAACACAATAGAAGGAATTGAAAATGGAATCTCCGTGAGGAAAAACATGGGGTAATCCACTTTTCAATTCCGCTCACTTCGAACTATGGATTGAGTCCCAATGCAACGATAGTTGTGCAATGGAATCGGCTCTTCCCAGAATTCGAGGTGAGAACCTTGGCTTTAGGTACCAAGCCCTATCTTTTAATTTTTAGGAGTTTTCCCTCACTTGTCTCATGCGTTTGTCTATGGAATGTTAGTATACCTAACACTGCTAAAAATACAGAGAAGCTTGATTTTCTCTTAAGTTTGATTGGTAAGACTTTTCTATCCCTCGAACTTGTTACAGCTCTTAATCATTATATTCATTGCATAATTCCGGTGATTGGATTAAATGCCATTTTGAGGATAGATAGGTGTGTTTTCATCCCAATGTTCTTGATGGAAGATGAAGATGGTGTCATCCCATTACGAGCGCCAAGTGGACAAGAAGAGCCTGCTATGGACATCATTAAGGTATCATCTAATGAAGATGACGATTTGGAATAGGTGATCTTGAAGTCACGTCTCAAAGATCGAAACTGGGGCATCTCTAAGTATTAAGATCACATTCCTTTGTTTTAATTTTCATTTCTAGCCTTCTTGTATAGGATTTATTTTGCTGAGATCCTCTCTATCTGATCCTTTAGATTGATTGTATTAGGGATCTATTTGTGTTTATATACATTCAGATTGAAATTTGTTGTATTTCTATTGACTTGTCATTGGAATGTGATAGTGGCATTTCTTCTAATCACTCGAATACTCCAAAATCAATTTTATAATTCCTTTGGATGAAATTGAAATTGGAAGTCTTATACAACCTTTTGGCCGTATAGGGCAATACAATCCCAATTTCGCCAGAAGGAACTATAAACTTGAATTGGTTCATGCATGTTTTGCATCATTGGTAATCCACAATAATTGATCAAGAGTATTCGTGTTTTTCAAATTTAATGAAAAGATAGATATCCAAATTACTCTCGTTCTTAGCAAACGGCTTTAATTTGGATACCGTATCTTCAATTGAATTTAAAACACATCGTAATTGTGTACTTTTGAACATTCCATTGATTTTCTTGGAATTGATCAAAGGCGATTATCGTGAATTACATTCCTTTCAATGATATGCTTTCCTTTGAGGAATATTGATAAAAGCTTTTGCACAAGGCCAAAACCCTTGTAAATGCTCTTATCCCTATTAATCACAAGTAAGCATAAAATTGAAAGGATTTATGCTTTATTTTTCAAATTCTTTCTTTTGATTCTGCCTTTTCATTTGAAACAGGTTAAAAACAAGTAGAGAAGAGAAGTCTTTTTGTGGATAATCGCGGTGGGAGGTTCCTTTATCCGATCATAAGCAAGATTAAAAAATCAAGATGTACACGCTCGAATCATCAATGTCAAAGCGCAGCTTGCCTAGGTTGAGAGTGGTCAGGTGTTCGAGAAAGTCAGCCATACAGAAGTTGAGACACACACATTAGAGCTTTCATTCATTTCGCTCAATCGAGGGACCTTAAAAGCAGATCATACAAATCATCCGGGTGGAAACATAAAACCGCAATGAGCCCTAATTAGCATCACAAAGGAACCAAGTTGGCCATCCATATTATTGATGCTTTGCTTATACTCACCACCTCGAGACTCGAGATCTGCAAGCTTAAGAAGAAGGCGTTTACATTCCCCTTTAAGCTCGGCAACCTTGGTCCCGTGATCTTCGACGGCTATTTCCAGGTCCCGAACTAGTCCTTTCCCATGGGCTATATCCGCGGTAATGCTGTCAAGCCTTTCTTCCTGCCACTCACATTGAAACTTCAACACGACATTACGACGGTCGTGCTCATAGGTGGTCAGGGATAAGGCCAAGCGCTCCACCAAATTTCCCCTCTCGCGAAGCAACATCGAGACTCGCTTGTTGGCGAACTCAACAGCCTTTCTGTGACTATCGGCCACAAGGTTGGCCAACACCAAGCAGTTGGACCGATCCTCATAGCGAGCTCGCAAAACGTGAGCCACGGTAGCTTTTCGATGAGCGACACGGTAAGTCTCTAAAAAGTTTGTAAAGAGGGTTGGGAAGATTCTATATTCCCTCTCTAAATTAGTGCCCTCGATGGAGGTGGTGTCTATTTCCACGAGCAAAATGCGGATTTCATCTTCAGTTTCTGGGTGATCGGCTATATGAGCATAGCCTCGACCGAGGAGGTTATAGAGTTTTTCCCACTGGGCCAAAATTTCGGCCGAGAAAGCGCGAATAGGAGAGGAGGTCATTTTCGTTGGAGTGAGGGAGAAGAAGATGAGTGTGGTAGAGTGATTAAAATAAGAAAAGACAATTATGTAAGAGTGTTAATCTTCTCTGCATTAACTCCTCATTTTATAGCAACTCGAGAATGAAGAAAGGCATAGCAATAATGCTCGTGGAGCCAAGTTAATTGGGTAAAGCAGTGGTGGCTCTTTCGGTGAACCATCAGATCTGTCCCAGTCCGCGATTTCAGGCTTAATAAACCTAAAAAAGTTGTAAAAAGATATGTCGGTGTCACCATATTAAAATTGAGCGGGAGTTAAGCGCAACTATCGAAAAAAGTTGCGAAAGGATTTGGCGGTCTCATCATATTAAAAAACTGAGCAGGAGGCGAGCGTAGTTCCACCTTTTTGAAAATAAGTGGGAGACAGACATGGATATCGAGAAAAGGAAATCGATTTGGTGTCCCTCCACGTTGAAAAGAAGAAAGAAGACGACAAAGCGGGAAATACGAAATCTTGGGAGCAACGCTTGCCTGATGATCTTCATCCATGTTTAAAGAACGTTTCATGGGCATACAGAACCACTCAAAAGAAAATTTAGAGAGAGTGAGCATACATGAGAGAGTAGAGAACCCTGAGTGAGCAAAAATTGATCGAACATTTTTCGATCCAACATGTTTGAGGGTTACCATCAGTTGCTAGAGGCGACTGATCCAAAAATCTCAGAAAATGAACTACTGAGAGATCTCGAAGATTCCAGGATGGCGTCTGGTACCAGAACCACAGAACCCAACCCTTTCGGCAACGAAGTTCAGGATCTCAGCAGCGACGACAACAGCAGCAGCGATGGTCAATCCCGGAAAAGGAAACGTCGCCAGTGCCACACTCAGAATGAAATCCAAGAGCTTGAAGCTTTCTTTAGTGAATGCCCTCTCCCGAACATGAAACAAAGAAATGAATTGGGCCAGAAGCTAGGGATGAAACCTTTGAGGGTCAAGTTTTGGTTTCAAAATAAGCGAGCCAAATTGAGGGCTCAACACAGACGTCAAGAACTTGCGATTCTAAAGGAGGAAAACGAAAAGCTTCGAGCGGAGAACATTAGGTATAAGAAAGCTCCCAGCACTATCGCTTGCCTTAATTGCGGTGGCCCTATCACTCTCGGCGAAATGTTCCTTGATAAGCCTTATATGAGGATTGAAAATGCTCATTCACCACCCCACTCCCTCGAACCATCTTCGATACAATCGGATTTTGTTGGAGATATGCATGAACAAATCAATTCTACGAAGTCAATATCGATGCCTTCTAAAGGATGTGATATGCGTCACCATGATTGGAGTTTCCTTAACGATGAGCTTACTATCACGACCGACCAATCCAAAGCTGATGAATTCCCTCCACAACAATTTCCGGCTCGATCAAATTCTACTGGAAATAGGCCAGAGAGCAATAGCCAAGCTGTCAACACTGTTCCGGGTCGCAAGAAGACGAGGGTCAATTGGTCCCCCGAGCTTCATCTCAAGTTCCTTAGTGCGGTTCAGCAACTAGGGATCAACTCAGCATATCCAACGCGCATACTTGAGATCATGAACATACCAGGACTCACTAAAGATGGAGTCGCGAGTCACCTCAAGAGCTACAGAAGGGCGCTAAGACAGCGCCACACAGCACTGAACCTGAAAGAACTCAACTTGTGCCTAAACACTAGGCATGGCTATAACTACAATGCCCCTGAAGTAAGAAATACCCTGCCGAATCTAGGCACCGACCAAGCTGGTAGCAGCACCATCGACTACTTGGGCGCTAATCAAAATATTCCCTCGAATCATCTCAGCACCCCTCAAGAGTATATGCCACAAGTGCAGCAGGTACGAACTCCTTGGTTTGAGCAGCAACTTTTCGCTAGTGCTCTTCCTATCCCCGATCAACATATTGCGCCTAGTGTTCAAAGATCTGCCCGGCTTGGGCATATGATTTCGGAAGATCAAGCGGGCGGATGCTTTGAGGATTTTTGTTTCTCCCATTTCCAAATGGAAGGTGCTTTTGATAGTGAACCGATCAATCATCCTCTTATAATCTCGAGCAACGACGAAGGTTCTAGCTCGAAGAATCAGATCGCTCACAACAGAAACAGGAATCCTTCAACGCCAAGCGATGATGGTCAACCCGAATATCAGTTGCTCGAAGAATCAAAAGATTTCCTTGATGAGGAGCTCCATATCTGGATCGATCAGTTTAAAACTGATGGACTTATGAAGTTATGATCCAAAATGACGATTATATGTCTGATTCATGGTGTAGCTGGCTGATCACCGAGAATCCTCAAGGGAACTAGGCACATGTGAATGGATGTATCATTAATCTTTCTGTCATAAAGTCTTCCATGCAAGATAATCTTCCTTAATGCCTAGAGTTAATCTGGGGCAGCGATCAGTACTACCTGCGAGCATCATCATGCTTGAGTACGACAATCCCTTGTTAGATTAGAGTCGAGGCGAATCAATTGAACGCCACGAAGAAAAACATTTAAAGGCTTCACATAGGAAAATGCGAGCAAAAACCCGAGCGAGCTCAAAGACGGTTAGCTCTGTATCGTTCTAAGGGACCTTTAGTCGTTATGAACTCTAAATTGAGCTTGTTTCATTCTCGATGGGGGTCGCTAACTGCTTCAAGAATTTTATAACAAAAAACGAACCAGTTAGGGACGCCAATAGTGCTGTGTCCTGGTAGTCAGTGAACTGGAAGTGGTACGAAACGTCAGGAGTTCGATCTCAGGATTGAAAAATCATTTTATCAGTTTGTCTATCACCCGATGAAGTTCAAAGAGATTCGACGCAGATGACTATAGAACTTGGGACAATTCGAAAATCATCGATTCATTTTCATCAAGCGGCGAAGTTGGTATTGTAAAATGTGAAGCATGCAAATGACAAATCCGAAGCAGAAGGAGATGAATCATGATTCGCTTATCCAAGGTCGGGATTTCAACCTTCGACTAAAGCCAAATCTAGGATGAGTTTTTGATCTTGCCCACTCGACAAAACACATCTCCACTGAAAATGGGGGCAAACCATTCCTACATCTGGAAAGCATGTCGAAGCCGAAGACATCAAATTCATCGTTTGATCCGTGGGGCAAGTCCCCGAAGCGATATTTATCATCCGCAGAGCGTAATGGAATCCATCCTTTCAATGTAAAACACATTTGGCCGCGGAGCCACCCATTTGGTAAAAAGAACGTATCGTTCCTAAATGATTTTCAATCAGATGCGGGGATAATGTTCTCTCATTTTCCTCTCAGGTGATGAACAGAGATGAGGCACCCAAGAAGCCATGCATTCAAATAACAAAACAGTGCATGAAACACGCCCAAAAAGATGAATGAATCTCCTCCGACGTAAATCCTCGAGGTGGATTCGTTGCCCAACCAGACGAAGAAATCATGGCCACAAGCTTAAGGGCCGGCTTCTACAATCCGCACATTGGCATGCAGAATGGAATTCAAATCAAGAGTAAAGTAGTATCGTCCCAATTTGTTTTGAATTTGGAAACCCAAAATAATGCTTAATATTTATCCTTGGCAGGAGCTCGCCATCAGGGCAGACATGTAAGTTTCATTTTTCTCCAAAAACCAAGAAGTCGAAAGAACTTTAGAACACCCAACAATCTTGTGTTACTATGTGAAGTGCAGATTTTCACAACCCTTGTACACTCGTTGGAGCATATGACCAAGGGTAAGATGCATCGTTCCAATTTTTGTAAAGTTTTAGAATATACAATGACATATCCCTTTTATATCTCCAGGATCTCCAGCCTCGATGGGCAGGTAAGTATCCATTTTCCCAATTCATTGGAGATTAAAAACTTTCAGAATTAATTCGATTCTCACATCTAAAAAGACATAGAATTCTTACTTTATTGACATTCATGTTTTAAAACATGAGATTGTCTGAACATGAATTACACATGTATGGTGCATCATAAAATCCCTTTGAAGGATAAATCTTGATGAAATGAAATGAATTTTTCCAACAAGAGTCGTTTGAACTGTTCAAAAGGGTATTTTCTCATAAGAGAAGCGAGCCTAATCCAAACACGTCCCATACACACTTGAGAGATGAGGAGATTGGAAATGATAGCGAAACCTTAACCTATGGATATAAGGGTCATTCGCAACGATTACATGGATCGAGATGACAGAGGCATTTATTTCTTCATTCCAAACACTACAGATGCCCATTGAGAACCCCATTGAACGACGATTTTCATTCTCAACCCTGTCAAGAACCACCCCACATTGGGGCAAATGAAGGTTAGTCCATCAGTATCAGAAAGTAAACGGTTAGAAATTTTCTTGCTCGGACTAACATAAATCTTTGTGTGTTGTTTATATGATAATCCAAGTGTCATAGGATGACGAGAATAATTCATTTCTCTATCCTACACACTGTTATCCTTTGCACAACCAAGTTGAGCCAGCAAATTCATTTCATCAACCTATTGGTGATCATTGCATATTCCAAAGCAAAGGCAACATCACTCTAGGAATGGAAGCGTGCCAAAGTTTAAGTTGCATATCTAGCATGATTGCCGAAAATCCTAGCTCCAAAAGAAAAGAAAAACACGAGATTAAAAAAAGGGGGAAAAGAAAAATCCCTAGACATCAAGAAAAAGCAAAGTGCCTGGTAAAAAGCAAGGCTGATGTCTATTCAAAATATCCCCAGTAAAGTCTAGAGAGACGATGAAAAGACCCTGCAAAGGAGTTAGATCAAGATGACTACTCTCCAAATGATGTCGTGCTCAAATTGCAAACACACAAACAGACGGTCTCTTAATGTAACAAGAGACGCTTTTAAACATCCTTGTGCGCTCTAAAAGAGGAGTGTACACTTCAAGAAATGGAGATGTTCTTCGAATGACATGTGGCAAATTTGCAATGATCACCAATGTCAAACCCTTCACAATTTCTGGGCAAAAAATAAGCCTTTTTCGGTCCCCAATCCTTCCAATGTTACAACCCTGAAGTAGTCTTATCTGACTAAGACACTTGGGTTAATGTATAACTTAGCTCAAAGAAGTACGAGCAAGACTATTTCTTTCTCATTTTGCAGGGTTCTTGACTTGTAAACCCGGAGCAGATAGTGAAAAATTTCGTTCAACGGCCTTGACTCAAAAGTGAGTCCCCCTTGGAAACCGATATCCAAGCCTAACACTACGGTCCCGTGAAAGACCTCCTGATCGGTCGAAATGTATGCGTTGCGAATGATCCTGAAACCTAGGCACAGGTCGGTAGGAAATTGAGCACTTTCCCTATTAAAGATCATTATCACAGAGCAGTGAGGAGCCTTCTTGGGTGAGAAATACTCCAATGGATGTTTTGAACAAACTCTTTTTGAAATTTTCAAATTGTTTGATCTAGAGTTTCCGTGCAAAGACTTTATGATCACATCTGTATATGGCAGGAATGTTTTGGATAACCTCCAACAATCAAAATGCACATTTCATGACTAAAACTTAAGTCGTAGAATTTTGTCAGTTAGATAATTATTGTCTTCCCAAAGATTACTAATATCTTCTTGACGAGGAAAATTTTTTCAGGTCTAAGCTTTTTGCAGGACTTTTGGCCACCCCAAAGACTGGGTGCGTCATCCTTAGGTGAAGCCTTTTAGTAGGCAAATCTTTTCTAAGACCGATCCACAGAATGATCGAGTCTCCGACTAGCCCCGAAGAGCGGGTGCGTCATCCTTTGATTCATATCAATTTGGAATCTCATAAATGGTAGAAACCGCCTGAAGGGTCAACTCAATGGTAGAAACCGCCTGAAGGGTCAATCAACGGTAGAAACCGCCTGAAGGGTCAACACAATGGTAGAAACCGCCTGAAGGGTCAATGTATGGTAGAAACCGCCTGAAGGGTCAACCAATGGTAGAAACCGCCTGAAGGGTCAAAACAATGGTAGAAACCGCATGAAGGGTCAATGTATGGTAGAAACCGCCTGAAGGGTCAACCAATGGTAGAAACCGCCTGAAGGGTCAACTCAATGGTAGAAACAGCATGAAGGGTCAATGAATGGTAGAAACCGCATGAAGGGTCAAAGGACTGGTAGAGACCGCCTGAAGGATCAACCCAATGGTCCGATCCACCATACGGATCAAAACCTTGATGAATCCCGAACGCGGGAGGAGTCGTTTTCCCTAATAAGCCTTACATTAGACAAGCCATTTCTAGTTTAGTCCACCACACGGATCAAAACCCTTGGCAAATTCCCAAATGTGGGATGCGTCTTCCTTAGGTTCCTATCAGTTAGGAATCCCATTATGGTTTGACCTACCATACAGGTCAGAGCTTAACATCCCCAGGACACTCCGATGACAAGTCCTTAGGAATCTACTTGAACCCATCAGACACAGCAAATGCCGCAAGCATTCGGCAGGTAAGGGGCAGGGAAGTCTATCTACTCCTTAACTTTCTTACATCATATCAGGGAATTGAATGAGCACATCTCTTTTTAAGGAAAAGCACACATTGATGGGCATGAAAATTGGATGTCATGATTTCTTTTCTTTTCCCAGTCGAGTTGATCGGAACACAGGTGTCACCTTGTCTTTGAGAGAAACCTCTGACGAAATTCCTCTCAAAGAGGGGCAGCTGTTGACACCTGATTTTTGATCAGTCTTTCATAGTTTATTTTTAAAAAATTCATAAAAAAATCTATAAAAAGTAAAAAAAAAATTAAAAAATCATCTCTGGTAGCCTTGACCAAGCTAAAGGAACCATTTTTGATAAAAAATAATTTTTCATATTTTTTAATATTTTTTAATATTTTCCAAAAATAGAAAAATACATGAAAAATGAAGAAAAATAGCGTTCGCTGTCGTAAAAATATAGAAAAATAGTCAATATTTTTATTTTAATTTCTTTTACATTTTGAACTCATAAATAGTCAAAATTCAAGTTCAATTGCATGTGTTTCTTCACGACGCATAGAGTTGAATTTGGCAAAAAAATGTCATTCGAGTATTTTAATTTGTAAATTTCTACATCTTTTTTAGTCTTGACGTCCAATTAGATCGACCACCATCTACAATAAATGCCCCTTGCTGAATATTTTCGTTTTTGTTTCACATGATTTCATGGTGTAAAACGCCGAGTGGATCCCCAAATATAATCGGGTCGGCATGAGCTCGATAGCTCGTCCAAGACCAAACCAGGGCACGGCAAACCCCATGTGAGTACTTTCGAACTCCTTCGATACTTCCTAATACTTTTTTTAGGTTAGATCGTGTTTTAAATGGCTAGGACAGCTAAATTATTCTTGAGCTGTGATTGATAAATAGGACCTTACTAGGAATGTCATGTGATTTATTTGCATATCTAGATTCCTTGAGTTGGGCATTTTATTACTGATTGTGATTGCTAGGATAATCACTCCTATCTACATGAATTTCTAGATTTAGGGTTCATACCTCACTCATCCGCATGAATCTCAGGCTAGAAAATTCAGTCAACTTAGGTACCGAAAGGGCGTCAACTCTGACAGTTGGTGTAACTAAGTCCCCGAAACCATTTCTCTGGTTCTCGCAGAATTGAATAGAAACTCCCAACTATTCGATTGGGTGGTCCAATCATACCCTAAAAAAATGATTGGTGGCGACTCCATGGCATGCACACTTAGCACATGTCACTAGACCACACTGAAAGTTGATCACGCATACCTCCGTTGCGATTTGGGTAATGGGCCTTGGGAGAGGCCCGCGTCCGACCAGACAGGACGGCCCATTAGCCCTCGAGAGCCCGACAACCTCAAGAGGGTCGCGACACATATCAACCAGTAGATTTTGGAATAGCCACTTTTGCAAGACACCCCCACACTCGAAAGCATTTATAGGATGGTCTCCTACCTTTCCACAGCTCATAAGGGGAACAGCCATTTTTGCAAGGCACCCCCACAATCGTAAGCATTTGTAGGATGGTCTCCTACCTTTCCATAGCTCATAAGGGGTTTTATCCTCTTTATTTCGAGGTATTGCATTATTCTCACTTTAAGAAGGAAATAATGCTTCACAAGGTCAACAAATGACTTGTTATTGCCCTCATTCATGAAATCGTCAATCACATAAGTTGGGTTACCATCACTGTTGATTTTCTTCAACTGGCTAAGTCCCATTTCCCTCGAGGAATAGTCAGAGGATCGGCCGAATCCATTTCTGACTTCATATTATCAATGGACATAATTCCATTTTCAAGCAATTGCTTTATCACATCACTCCTCGAGCGAACATGTCTCTTTCTACCATTGAAAGTTTTACTCTTTGCAATGGCTATTGCCACTTGGCAATCACAATGTATAGACATGTAAAATGCCGATTTCATTTCCTTGAGCAATCCTCAAGTCATCAAGATAAAATATTTCCTTCTTCTTCTCCTACTAAAGTGTAGGAGGATAAACGTTATATTTCCACAAATATGCTTGGTAGCATCTAAGTTTATCACCTATTATTTTTCGTTAGCCTCAATATTGGCTCGAGAAATGACCGCAACATTTTTCATAATCATCTGCTTCAACCAAATTGACTTTTGGTTTAGCAGGATTGTCATTTCCTCCAAAATATTTTGTTTGGTTGAGTTCCAAACTACAACATCCCACCAAGTATGAATATGATCAAATAGTGGATCTTGTCTCATTCGAATCTAATTTCGAATTATACACAGAATTCACCAATTGGTGTTTCTCATTGCTTCTTATAGAGAACAAATTTCTCTTAAGACTTCATCTTTGCTTTTAAGCAAATATACATAGCATTTTTTATGCTATCATCGATAAAGGTAATAAAATATTTATTACCGCCTCTTGTTTGTATGAATTACAAATTCACATACATCACAATAAATCAATTCAAGAGGATCTGAGTTTCTTTCGCACGCAGAGCCTCTATTGACTCATTTCTTTCACGCGCAAAGCCTCATCTCTATTGAATTTTTCAGCGCTATTTTGTTCAAGGCGCCATACACGTTCCAAGCAATCTCTTCCGCATAGGAAGGGAAGAATCGCTTTTCGAAACTCAGCTTCAAATGCCTCCCATGTCTTGATAGGGTTGGCCTTATCGTTGCTCTTGGTGTATCACCATAGCAACGCATTTTCCAAATACAAGGGTATGGTGTTCACACGCACCTTGTCATCCCGAGCTCCTTGGGTTTATAATTATCGATTCTTCGCCCATAGGAAGATATCCACAATCTTGGAATTCCTCAAGTCTTTAAATTTCTCGGGTCGAAGAACATTCAATCTAAGTGATATGGGGATTGCCCCGTTCACATGCCCAGAGTCCATCATAGCCATTTTGGCCTTTAGCTCAAACGATCCAGTATGTAACTTGGTCCAAGGATTTACTCAAGTACATTTTTTTTTCAACCTGAATCTCATGCAAGATCACTTGAATTTCTTGCACCTGACTGATCACAGTCTTAGAGTCCACCATCATATAATTAAGGAATCGTCCGACAACAAATTTCTTTGTTTCGGCATCCTTTGTTTTATATTTTCGGTCAATGATTCTCATAATCCTTTGACGTCCTTATTGCACAATAGACATTGTACAAGGAGTCATATAAGCCATTCATGACATAATTCCTACATAGGAAGTCAGAATGCTTCCAAAGCCTCAACCTCGTTGAAGGCTTGCTTATCCGTTTCTCCATCGGATACCTTAGGAGGTTCCTCAGTCAAGAATCTCGCAAGATTCAAAATTGTTGAATAAACCAACATCTTTTGCTGCTACCTTTTAAAGTTCAATTAGTTGAACTTTTCAAGTTTCTTACCAAAGTGGATAGAAACAGCGACAGAGGTAGACGATGGTCCATACAGAAGCCTTTAGACAGCAAAAGCAGAACCTTTGGTGATGTCGTTAGCAGCCACATCAACAACTTCGTTTCCAGTGGCAATCTGAATACTAAATATGTATTCTCTTTGTCTGCATGATTGACAATACAAAAAAAACACAATAGTCAATCTGGACAAAAACCATAAGATAAGCAAATCTACCATTAGATTTCGTTGATGATAGGGCAATGCACCACATCAAAACCATAAATAATATAACTTGGTATCAGCCACTGATTAGACCGTTGGTGTCACGAACAAGAGTTCATTATGAATTGATGGCAACGCTTCAGCCTTGCGATGACTCATAGGCTCTTGACGGGCATATAGATACTTCTTGGAATGCCACAGACAAGGCTGGTCGTCGTAAGGAGTCCACCAAAGAATCTGTAAAAGACACCTAACACGCAAAGATGAGATTTGCATGACCTGTTGGTGTTATTGACAAATTAAAATTCGTCAATTTGGTCAAGGATTTATTGAACCGTTTGACAATTAGATCCTGTCCAGAATACTTCATGAGACTTTTCGCTTTTCGTCCATTCCTTTTATTCTCCTGCAAAAGACGTTTGATCCCAAAAATCAAACTGCACTTATAAGGAAAAATTCAGATATCATTGTTCCATCACAATCTTCAATCCCTATGGGACCCCTCTCAAAGGTCCTCCTCGAATCTGCAGAAAGAGGAATAGAAGACTTCTCTCCTTCACCATATCTGTCATGTAAGTGATTAATCTTTTAAGAGAAGACTAATCTGTTTTAAGATTGTTAGAAAATCGTACAATATGTATATTAATCTATACAATGACAGAACCAAATCATAAGCAATGAAATGAAAGATAGGTTTATAATAGACATGTCATGGACTATGTCATTCACCATAAGTCTCACCAATCTTCTTCTTTGAAGATTTGCAATCCACAAAGCTGTGATCTATCTTGTCACAGTTGAAGCATGTACCTTGATATCTGTTCTTGGCCACTTTAACTTGCAGCCATTTAAACTTCGAATCACAATAATAAATGTGATCAAGCTGCCTCAAACATGAAAACATTAAGTTGGCAGAAGCACAAAATTTGATCCTTCAGAAGCAGTATTCAAAAATCGTCAGATGCAAAAAATTCATCAGATGCAACTGCATCTGAACCCGTCAGATGCAACTGCTTCTGAACCCATCACATGCAGAAATTCGTCAGATGCAGAAATTCGTCAGATGCAACTGCTTCTGAACCCATCAGATGCAGAAATTCTTCAGATGCAGAAATTCGTTAGATGCAACTACTTCTGAACCCATTAGAAGCAACTGCTTCTGAACCCATCAGATGCAGTCCTTCTGGACCCGTCAGAAGCAGTCCTTCTGGACCCGTCAGATGGAGTTCCTTCTGGACTCATTAGATGGAGTTCCTTCTGACCCTCCTTCTGAGTTTCCTTCTGAGCCTCCTTTTGACCTTCCTTCTGACCTTCCTTCTGACCTTCCTTCTGACCCTTCCTTCTGAGCAACAAAATCCGAACGGAAATTTAACAATATAGATAAATTGAATTTAGATGGAATACCGAGGCCTGTGTTCAACACAGTTTCCTTAAAACAGATTCGTCCCCTCCAGTACGTGCTTTGAGGTTTCGTGGACGTCTGTCTCCCAGGATACAACGGTTGAACAGCGATAGATGCTAGCACAGCACTCCAACGCTTTCGGCGAACTTGAATAACACGAGAACATTATCGAAAACAATGCAAATGCATAAAATCGGAAAAGAGGGAGAAAAATTTTCCTTTTGAGATTGTAGTGTTTTTCTATCTCACTTCCTCCTTTCAAACAGAATGGAAAACCACCTATTTATAGGCTAAGTGGGGCATTGCGGAATAAATAATAACGGCTAAATTAATTCTGCCGTTTATGTAATTAATTATGTAACCACAGAATTATAACAACCGTTACTTAGTTAATACCATTTACACACCGGTAATTAACGTAAGCACGATTAACGGCTTGAGTTGGAAAAAATTAAAACAGAAGGCAATATGGGCTTGTCGCGAGGCCCACTTTTCTGTCCGGCATTCGCGTACGCAGGTCGTGCGCTCGCGCCCAAGTTCAACTTGTCGGGCCTCCGTTGGAGGTCCGGGATTCGCACCCCCCTGCGTGTGCGCGCGAGACATAGTGCTTGTGCTATGATAGTTACCACTCAAAGAGAGTGTATCCATATATAAAGCACTTCAATGCCTTCTTCCTTTCCTATGTGGGACTAGTGCTTTGTCACTTCCCACTTCCAACTCAAGAGTGTTCTTTGAGAAACAATTTTTCATTCACTCACCATCAAAATACCTCATATTTCCAACAAGCAGATCTGGGGAAACCCAGCAGTAAGAATCAGAGTCAACAGTTATGGAGTAACCAGAATGGAGGAATGGCTCATGAACTTCAAACATACATCTGTTTCTTTTGAACTCCTCACACTGTTACTTTGGCAAATATGGAAGGCCCGTAATGAGTTTGTGTTCCGAGCTCATAAGCCGACTCCTCAATCTCTAGTTGACTCGGCCATAGTAACAAATCTCAATATCAGTAGATGGATAAAAGAAAAGAAAGCCAGAACGAATCAGGGAACGAGTATACCTCAGGTTTGGACACCCCCAGCTCAAGGTGGGTTAAAGTTGAATGTAGATGGGTCTTTCGTCGAACAATCTGGGGAAGGAGCCATTGCCTGTGTGTGTCGAGACAGCTCCGATAAACTAATTGATGGATTTGCTTGTTCGGTGCGGGTGACTTCGGCTTTTCAAGCTGAAGCGATGGCGATCGTTGAAACCCTGAGAAGGCACGAAGCGTGGATAGACAAAATACTTGAGTTGGAAACAGATCACTTTGATGTGGCGCAAGAGATAAGTGGTTCGGCAGATCAACTAAGTTGGGAAGCAAGAGCTCTTATCGTGGAGGCCCAAGCCCGCGTGAAAAGCTTCCAGAAGATAGGCCATTGTAAAAGAGAGTGTAAGAGGGTGGCGGATTGGGTCGTCAAAGCCCACCGTAACAAAACCCTTCCTATGGACTGAATTAGATATCCTCCATCTATCCTTTTGGAGTTGTTATGTTCCGAAGCTAGTACTTTGTTTTCTCAAACTATTACTTAATGAAAGTTATGGAGCTTTTTCGACCAAAAAAAAAAAATTAGTGATTTGAGTTCTCGGACCACAGTGTAAACCGAGGGTGGGAGCAAGGAAAAAAACAAAGTGTCATCAAATGGGACTTGATTTCCTGCCTTATTTTTTTAAGGCAGAAAGATCCCACCGTTAATATAGAGGGCCACCCATATCAGGGTAGGGGTGGGTAAGTCACCTGCTTTTAAGACAGGTGATCCCCACCCCATCAGATGCGCATTGCGTCCCAAAGTCATCAGAAAGTCCAGAAGAGGCTTAAACGGATGCTAATTTCAGACAGAAAAAGAACCAACAGAATCGAACCATTCATGGTACTTCCTCGGACGCACATTGAAGTCCCCGTCTCTGTCTGTCTCCTCTTTTTCCTCCCCGACCCACTTTGCATTTTGCGGTTCTTTTTCCCCGTCTCACTTCGATCTTCCTTCTTGTGCGACGGCGATCGATGGGTCTTGCATAGGATCGCAATCTCGGTTCTGGGTCTCGCTCGCCATGTACGCAATGAGACTCTCTCCCTCTCTCGACCTCAGAACCCCCAAACCCACCAGCGTCCTCCCGCGTGACCCGTCGCGGGACTCGCTCCAGTCGTCCTCGATCGTCCGCCCTCGGATGCTGCCTGTCGCATTCGTTCCTGTGGTGCGTTCTTCCAGTTTGGATTGTGCAGCTCGAAGGAGAATTTCAGCTCTCAGCGCGGTTAGCCAAGATGGGCACACATTGAAGGAGGAGCTCGACGACTCGCCCGTGTCGGTCGAATTGCAGCCGATTGGCAGCGAGAGCCAGTTCGATCGGGTCGTGGCCGAGACCCAACAACTTGACGAATCGGTTATCGTGGTCTGGTATGAGTTCATGCATTCCTGAGTTTTGTGTTTTTGTGTTCTCGACTTCGTTTGTCCGAACGCCGTTTTGTTTTTCGGTGTTCTTGGCTTAGAATTAAATTGGCAGATTGGGAGCAGTTCTTTTTGTTTGGCCAAGGAGATTGATAGCGGTTGAAAGATTGCAAAACGAATGCGTATGTTTGAGTTAGCTTCTGTATGTTAAAGTCAAGGAACCGGACTCACCACTAAAATCTGATGAAGCTCCGTATGGACTTGTGTTATAATAGTTCATTTTGCAAATTTATACGACAAGATGAGCTCATTAGTAGATAACGCAAAGCACTTACCATTGTTCAGTGAGGCCATGAAGGAAAAGAACCGACTTTGCTTTGGAGTTGCTTTGCTAAGAATGTTTATATTGAAATGACCAACATGGACTTGTAGGATGGCAAGCTGGTGCAGAAAATGCATATACCTGAAGCCAAACTTGGAAAAGTTGGCTGCTGATTACTATCCAAGGTTAGACTGAATTAATTCTCCCCAAAATGCCATCAACTTTTCATGGTGTGATGATACTAAAGGGTAGTGGTATTGCCCACTCAAAATTTGGTGCATCCACACCCTGACATTCATATCCGTATATCTTGCTTCCAATTCTATAGGCTACGACACTAGTAGCATTACCCTGTAGCATTTTTACCGCGGACTTTTCACTTTAACCAAAGCAAACCTGCATGAATACAAAATAATGCAAGAATCAATGATGGTGTGGATATTCCATCTCCCAGAATCGATCTTCTTCCATGTTCCGTTAATTACTTCTATCAATTTCTTGTTGCATCCCAGTAAATTGAATTTTGATTTAACCAAACCCTTCTTTCAGACCTGCTGAAGTTTCAATTATAGACCTGCACATATCAAAAGAAGCTTTATAATCTAGAAGAGAGATGGATGTCCTTTGGTCATGCTGTCCAACTACAATCAGCTTCACTTTCTTCAGCATTTTCTGCTGCAAAGGAATTTTAGAGAAGTTTTCGTGGTAATTGGATTGGGGTGTTGATAGATCAATCTGTATTAGTATGGTAGAATGGTTTGTTAAGCAGTTATCTTTTATGTGTCATATTTTCTAATTGAAAATGTTACTCTACGTTAATGGAAGTAACCACCTGGAGTGGTGACAGTTGATTCTGTTTTCACAATTGATGGGTGCAAAGAAAATATCTAGAAGGTGGTTTCATCTTCTTATATGATAAGTCCTATATAGACATTTATGTCCTTTTCTCATTGCAAATACATGACACATGGACACACTGATTACTAATCCACAAAAAAATGAATTAAAAGAAGTATATCTGCTTGCGTCTATTTTATGTCCAGCTAGAAGCACAGCATTTACCTGAGGTTTTGCAATTTACCTCTGCAACGTACCCTGGTGATTCCTTTATGCGAGTATGAGGTGTAATCTTGGCAAATTTGAGTCTGGCAGCAGATTTTGGTATAATTGCAGAATTGCAAGGGTTATCGCTTTGGTGTAGCCAAAATTCAGGGGTTGCCAAATGCAATTTACCCCGAAAAATTGATTATTTTGCAATCGATTGCAGATTGCGCTTTTACTGTGTTGATGTCAACAAAGTTCCGCACAAGCTGGTTGCTCGAGCAGGTGTCACCGTAAGTTCAAAGCCTTGGGTTGTTGAATTGTTTCATTTCTAGATCCCACATGAGATTTGATGATTTCATGATGATCAGAAGATATTTCTGTTAAAGTGTGTGAAATGTGGAAATATGAAGTGCTCATATCAAAATGGGTTGTAGCATACTATTCAGATGATATGGTAGAGAGTGAGTGGCATTCGGGAACTCTTTGGACCTTGCCTAATACACATGGCACTGCTTTTGATTTTAGAAATATTTTCTTGCTGTAATTTGATGTCGAATGTAGTATTGTATATCAGTCAATGCACAAACTCACACAGCACCAGATTTTCCTTCTTAATGGGCTATCTGAATGCAGCTATAACGGCATTTCCCTTATGGGCTTTTCTGAGGGAGAAATGCATAACAAATCAAAGTAGTCTGAATAGGCAAGCCCAAGGCTTTGGACACAAAAGTACCAAACTTTCCTCAATTGATGTCTATTAAGATGCCTTTTATAATTGAGCAAGACTTGGTCATTCTAGAAATTTTCACTCATTTGCATTTCTAACTGATGCAACATATGGTTGTTTAAAATCAATGACCCCAATAAGATGTCTACTAATAGATGGCTTGTTTAGACATCCAAGAAAGCTTTGCAACACATTCTAATGAACAACTATTTGGGAACTTTTTATGTTTGTAGCGTTCTTATTATCATTCAGTAAGAAACATACTTGCGGTAATGTCATTGCATTTGTCGTAAATGGGAATCAGCTCACCAAATAGCATTTACTTCAAACAAATGAACTTATTGCCAAAGTTATGCTCTGAAAAGATCAGAATCTGCCCTAACATTTCTGATCCTTGAAAGAAGATAGTCTTGATATATGAAAAAACTTGGTTCACTTTATGCTAGTCACAGTTTACCTTTAAGTAAAGCCATTTTAACTTAGGATAATTGGTGTTGCTTAGTTTTAGTAAATACATCTGCAATTGTGACCCGTCCATGACTGCGAATATGGCAGCATGAGGGTGGTTGAATTCATAGGTAACGTCTTTTATTGTTCATTGGTACAGTTACAGTCTCTAAACTTGCATTGTTTCGATTGCCTTTTTTGCTTTGACTCAACCTTGGCAAAATGGTGATTAACACTTAAAACTATTTTCTTGTTTGGACACAATGGGATTGAAATTGTGAGCAGAAGATGCCGACTATACAGGTATTGATTCTTAATCCATGTGAGGAGTTTGTTATAATTTCTGATTGGAGTAACTGAAAATTTTGTATTAGCAGCTGTGGAAGGATAGCAAGAAGCAAGCTGAAGTGATTGGTGGCCACAAAGCATACCTAGTCGTCAATGAAGTCCGTGAAATGATTGAAAATGAGTATACAGCTTGAAGTACAGAAAAGAGGCAATTCTCTTTATGCAATTCTGGCCAGGGGATTCAATTTATTAGGGTTCGATATAGAAAAATGAATGCCTGCTGTCAACCACTTGACGGACCCCTCCCCTCCTCCTTTATCCGAGCTTAGGACCGGTATTGGAAGATAAATCCCTGCCCGGACAGATTAAATTTCTGTCTATATATCAGTCGAATTTGTTGTCATTCTTACTTCATCTCCACAGGGGATATGAATGAGAATTCTCTTTTTGGCTTCTGTGCTCCCTTCCTTCGCTGCATTTACTTAAAAATGGCCAGTTGGTGACCCTAATTACTTGGTTAAGGACGTCATTCCTGAGACCTATGATGATGATTTTGGGCATTGTGTCGAAGAGGCTTGGCAAGAAAAGAGATTGACACAGAAAGTGCTAAAGTTGAGACAGAATGGCGTTCATTGGGTTTCTATATTTTGCTTAGCCTAGTTCATCTCCTTGTCTTTCCCATTTTCACTTTGATAGATTGGCTTTACCCCAGTAATTACCAAATGAGTTCATTGAGTATATCAGAGATGGAGATGAGACTTCTTGTGAGATTTGGATGACAAGAAATTGTTATTTTCATTCATATATCATGCTGCTTTACAGTATTATATCTATAGGCTAATACACTGAGAAATCCTAGTAAATAAAAAAGGAAACAAAGCTTAAATAGGAGAGCAATTATAATTTCATGATGGGGGATTTAACTAAAGCCAAAAGGCAAAAACCTGCTAAATAGGAAAAAACCTGCTCCTAACAGTTAGGCAATTTTCTGTGTATTTACAGCAAGTTAATCTGGCTATTTATAGCTCAACATTCCACTTCAAGCTGGTGAATAAATATTTGTCATTCCTAGGTAACTAGCTCGTGAAAACTTCCACAATAAGCCTTTTGGTCAATATTTCTGCCACTTGCTGTCCTGAAGGGACATAAAACAAACAGACTAGTCCTTCTTCAAGTTTCTCCTTGATGAAGTGCCTATCAATCTCCATGCTTTGTCCTCTCATGTTGCATAGGATTATGAACAATGTTAATTGCAGACTTATTGTCACAATACAACATCATAGGACTCTACCACTTAATCTTTAAGTCATCAGGAATGATCTTGAGCCACAATAACTCACACCTTGAGCTGTTGCTCTAAACTCAGATTTTGCACTACATTTTTCCACCACATATTATTTTTTTACTTTACCAAGTTATCTTTAAAAAGGTACAATAATCAGTTGTAAACCTCCTGTCAACTACGGATCTAGCATAATTTGCATATGTATAAGCCTTAATCTTGAGATCGGGACTCTTCTTGAATAGCACTCATTTTTTTTTTTTGGGCTCCCTTTCAAATAGTGTAGGACTCGATGAGCAACATGCAGATATGACTCCTTTGGATTATGCATGAATTGACTAATCAAGCTTATTGCATAAGAGATATCTGGTCAGGTATGAGCACGGTAAATCAAATTTCTCGGTCCACTGCTGCCTCCTCTTTTTCTTCTGCTAGTCTTTGGTTCGGCTCAATTGGAGCAGTTACTAATTTGCAACCAAGCTTCCCGATTTCTTAAAAAAAAAAAAAAAGCTATCACATACTTCTGTTGTGAAATGAAGGTACTTTGCTTTGAGTACAAAACCTTAATTTTCAGAAAAACGTAGGTTTCCTAACTTTTTTATTTCAAACTCCTTAATCAAGCATTGTTCCAATCGTTGTTTCTCTCTTTCATCATTGCTTGTAACAATTATGTCATCAACATACACCAACAATGTTGTAACTCCCCTCGTGTCTGAGTGTTTCATGAATAGTGTATGATGTCCCTCGCTTTGTTTATACCCGGATGCCTTCATAACACTAGCAAACCTTCCAAATCAGTGTCTAGGTTGCTTGAGCCCGTATAGTGCTTTCTTCAGTCTGCAAACCTTTTCTATTGTTTCCTTTACTTCAAAATCGGGTGGAATGTCCATGTGGATTCCTCTTCCAAATCCCCATGTACAATGCATTCTTTATATCATGCTATTGAAGTTCCTAATCAAAATGAGGAGCTAAAGACAGTAAAATTCGTACAATGTCCATTTTAGCCACTGGTGCAAATGTCTCTTGGTAATCCTCTCCATATGTTTGAGTGAAACCTTACCTCTCCAAAGAGCCATTTGCCTTATACTTCACAATGAATACCCACTTGCATCCAACTAGATTTTTCCCTTTTGGCCTGTCAACAATTTCGCTTGTTGTAATTTTTTTTTCCAATGGCTTCATCTCTTCTTTCATGGCATTCCTCCACTCCTCTTTTGACAGTGCTTCAAACAAAGGGTTAGGGGCAGCGATAGTGTTTAAACTCACAATAAAGTTTCGGTATGGTGATGACAATCTATTCAGAGACACATAATTTGATAGTGGATAAATAGGTTTCTTGATACACTCTCTAGTCCCTTTTCTAACAGCGATAGGCAAATCAAGATCAGTCTCAGGTGTATCACTAAGCTGTTTATTCACAGGAGGTTCATGATTTATCATGCTCTCATTGGTAGTACTCGAAGTGGCATTTCGAGACTGGCTCTTATGTTGGAACGACTGTCCTTGAATACTCCTAAGAAAATATCATAGAATTATGAATAGGAGTTGGACTATTGGGAATTGGAATAGAAACAGGATGGTGTGTGTGAGATTGTAGTGGACAAGAGATAAGATTCAAGATAGATTCATGAGTTACAATGGACGAGTTTGGATTGACAAGGATATCAGACAATAAATCCAAGTTATAAATAACACGAAGGCTCTTTCTTCCATGAGTGAAATCTCCTCTTAAAGATAATGTTTTGAAAAAAAGATTTATTTTCAACAAAAGTGACATTTACATAGAGATAAATTTTTTTGGAAGGGGGATGATAACATTTATAGACCTTTTGTGCTTGTGAGTAATCAAGAAACATACATTTGATTGCACAAGGATCTCACTTTTCTCTTTGATAATAATGAATGGGACAAAAGAAGTATAGCCAAAGACTTGAGGTTTAAGGCCATTAGATGTACGAAAATGCAGATAGAATTGAGAAAGAACTAAAGGGGTCTTGTGGTCTAATGTACGTGAGTATAGTCTATTGATCATGTATGCAGTCGTAAGAACAGCTTCCCGCCAATATGTATAGAAACCTGCCCATGAAACAACAAGACACAAGTTACGTAAACGAGACGATCATTTTTTCTTTCAGCAACCCCGTTTTGTTGTGGTGGATGATGCTTTCATTTTGAAAATAAGGAGACAATACTTGATTGAAGTAATCTCTAGAATTATCAAATCAAAAGACCTTGATCTTGACCTCAAATTGTGTATGATTCATGGAATGAAAGGAAGGAATAAAGGTACTCACATTAGATTTATATTTGAGCAAGAAAGTCCTTAGCAATCATCAATTATATTGTCAAACCAACGTGCTCCAGAGATGTCAGGAATCGTGGAAGGTCCCTAAATGTCACTGTAGATCAATTCAAAATAATTAAGACTACAATTACTAATAAGAAATGGTATACGATTATGCTTGGCTAACTCGTAAACATCACAATGGAATCTGTAATATTTAAATCTTTAAACAAGGATGGAAACATAATACTCGAGACTTGAAAGAATGGATGACCAAAAAAAAATTGATGAGTCAAATAGCTTCTTTATTTGAAGTACTACAAAGCTTTGAAAGTATATAATTCATGATTCTTCTTGCAGTGAGAGGTGTCTTAAGGTAGTACAACCCACTTTGTTCTTTGGCAAGTCCAATCATCCTCTCCGAACCCCGACCTTAAAAACACAGTAAGATGGGTGAAAAATAGTTTAACAATGAAGATTTTTTGTGAGTTTTTGTATAGAGATAAGATTGGCAAATAGTTTCGAGACATGAATGACATCTAAGAAAAAGATTAGGTGTAATAGAGACGTCTTCAACTACAGTAGCAAGAGACCATTTGCCACAATAATCTTTCTATTACTAGGATAATGTGCATAAGTACTGAAATGTGATGAGGTGTTAGTCATATGATCAGTATCCCTAAGTCAATAATCCAAGAATTTCTTGAGAGTCCTAGTGAGCATGCACTAGAGAGTTTACAAGAGACTCTTACAAACCTTTTATTTTCTCAATTTCTTCACTATTGAATTTGCTTTCTCATAAATTTCTTCATAACCAACTTGCCCAGTTAGGTGGACCCGGGAGCTTTGGTTGTGTTACTCGGTTCTCCCACTTTCGGCCTAAAGTAGTTGGTTTGCCATTTAATTTCTAGCATTGCTCATTTATATGTCTCAGCTTCTTATAATAGGCACACCACAAGTTGTACCGGTTATCTTTACTTGACAGGTCACCTTTTTCATCAACCTTTCTTGTGACGCCCTAGAAATTCGACCTTTGTAAGTGTCTGAATTCAATGAAAGGGATATTAAATTGAATTACAGTCGGCAAAATATTTTGGACCCTGAGGACTGAATAGACGAAAATTGGACGAATTATGAAGCTTCGGTTATTTTAGATTAGGCTTCGAAATTTTTAGCCGTTGGGAATTATGATTTCAATCTTCGCGTCCGCACCTAATCCTGATCGAGCCTAACCTACGAAATTACTAAAATTTCCCTTCGTCATTGTACCAAAATTTCATTTTTGTCTCGGCTTGGCAAATGACCATTTTGCCCCCCACACTTATTCATATAAGACAAATGCCATTTAGCCCATATGAGACAAAATGCCTTGAAAGTCTTCTAGTGGACCCCAATCTCCTCTTCCCTATGCCAGCCCCTCCCATTAGCCATTTCTCTCTCTCTCTCTCTCTCTCTCTCTCTCTCTCTCTCTCTCTCTCTCTCTCTCTCTCTCTCTCTCTCTTTTGTGGACGGCCCCCTCCTCGGTTGAAGAGCAGCCCCAGCCGAACCTCCACTCCATCCTCATCCTTTGCTCTTCGTTTTGCGCCATCACCACTCATCTTCGACCACCACCACCTCCAGCCACCCTTCGCCGTCTCCCTAACCTAAGCCCGGCCTCTGTTCACCCCGGACAGCCGCCAGGGAGCTTGGGAAAGCCTGCTCTGTTTTCGGCCCCCTGACCCGAGAAGAACTAGCTCCTTCTCCGGCCATTTGTGGTGACGCCGAGCCCAGCCACCGCCTTAGCGTCCCTCACCTTTCTCCCCACGACCACCCCGAACCAGTCCCGCCGCTTGACACTGGCCGAAATTGCCGCAGACGGCCTCTGAACCCGAGATGCCTTGTTTTGGGGTTCTCTACAGTTCAGCTCTGTTCCGACCCTGCCCCGACGCCACCGCCGCTCGCCACCGCAAACAACGACCACCTGGAAGTCCCCTCTAGTCCCTCGAAGTTGGCCAAATTCGACTGTTACCGGTGGAGCCCGAAACCAGCTCGGAATCCCTCCCATGTTTCTGCCGCTCATCCCCTGTTTCACGCCCGATTATGTTGGGTCGTTATTCGGCCGTCTCCGGCCGTCCTCCGCCGCCTCTCTCCGGTCCCGACCGTTACCCTTAGTCCTTTGGTGAGTCCCCCACCCTTGTCCGGTGTGACATTCTAAATTTCCTGTCATTTTGAGGCCATTGAATGAGAACTATCTATCGATGTAATTCAGTTTTATTTCGCTCGGATCTGTCCTAAGTAGACTGACCAAGAGGGAAAGGCTAACGCATTACAAGGTACGTGGACCTAGGAAACTCGAAATGGAAATGACGTTTTGACCATAAGGATTACTGAGGGACATTTAGAGCTAATGAAGGCCGATCTGATAACGATTAAGGAATTCATTGCTAGCGTTATACGATTGGAACGCGGGTGATGTCGTATAACCAATGTATAATTTGCGACATTTTTCTAAATCGAGCTATGACGATCGAGACCGTCGGAACTAGTAGTGAATCCTCGCAATTACATAACAACCAAAGTCGTCCTATCCTGAGTCGTCCTAAGTGTAGGGGTGTGCAAATTGGATCGGACCGGCCCGGACCGGGCGGGTTGGTCCGGTCCTTGAGGTGGATGGGTTGGTCCCCGGTCCCAATAAATGGGACCGATGACTGGGTAGTCCGGTCCTCGGGTTCTTGTGTTGGGACAGGACCGGCCCGGCCCGGACCGGACCGCCAATAATATATAATTTTTTTATATATAAATATATATAATTACAAAATAAATTGAAAACAAAACAGAATCCTCTTCTCTCTCAAGAGTAAGAAGAATCCCGGACCGGCCCACCAACTCCCTACCTCGGCCATATGAAGGTAACGGATCAACAATGAGCCAATCCTCCGCGTTCTGAAGCAAAGATGTTGAGACTCTTCACTAAACTGTGCATCATCTTTTTGCTTCAAAGCTATTACATTCATTGTGCTACTACAGTAAGACGTTAGTTACTAATACCCAGGTGATTTTACAGACATTAGATTGGCCAAAAATGAAAATTTTGGCTACCCTTCTCTTTCTTTATGCTCCAGGCAAAAACTCTTCAATATTCCGTTTAGATAGGGCTAACTTGGAGTATCGAATGGTAAGATGTAGTGAAAAAGATGACGTCCTTTTATTTTGCTAGAGAATTAAAAGAACACAGAACAAGCAAGATGAGGGCCAACGAAGCTCGCCCCCACCTCTAGTTGGTCGTTGGGCTTGGCGGTCAGCTGGAGGAAGAATAAAAATGTAGTAGTAGGCTTAGTAGCTGTTGGGCCGGGACCGGGACCGGACCGGACCGACGGTCCTGGTCCTGTTCGGTCCCGGTCCGGTCCACGGTCCCGAAAATATGGGGATCGGACTATTGGTCCGGTCCTCGGGTTCATGTCGGGACCGGACCGGATCGGCCCGGACCATGCACACCCCTACCTAAGTGTGACGAGAGTCACGGAGTCGATACGCGTAATGTCTGCAGGAGCCGCCCGTTAGTTCAAGATAAACTAAAGTTACAATCGACGGACGATTGAACACGAAATGGAAGCTCAATATTGGCAATTGGAGATAGAGAATTACAATTCTAAATAAGTATTTGACGTCGTCTCACTAATGGTAATTTCGAATTGGAAAAGTGGAGTTTCGGACTGAAAGTGCAAGATTACCATTTTGCCCCTCGACCATTTGCTAAGCCTTAAGATTTCAAGAAGGACAAAACGGTCATTTCTTCTACACCATGAGGGCTGCCGAAAATAATGTGCTAGAAGTTAAGGAAGTCAATGGCATTATTGGTCATAGCCACTTGTCACTCAATGGAAGCCTTAGGCATTAATGACCCTTACCTAATATCATCTTGTCAATTTAATCTCCATTATTTGTGTGAGACACCACTTCTTATCAGCCCTCAGCCGTGTGAACCATTCCCATCATTTCCCTTCCATTTTTCTCTTCATTTACACCTCAACCAAAAACTACCCAAAAGATCGGTTTCTGTCTCTCTGTTCGGTCAACTCGCCGGCCACTTCCCGTTGCCGCCTCGCCGCCTCCGACCACCAGAGGTAAGGTCTATGTGTCCTTGACAAGCTCCAAGTGGAATTTTGTTATTTGGATAAGTATTTTTACCTGTGTGAGCCCGAGACCAAAACCGGACGAAATTCGCGAGCTGGGATAAGGCCACCGTATACCCTCTTAGAAATTTCAAATGACTCCGAAATTTTTGTGATATCTCTATGACATCTAGTATTTAAGTTTACTGAGCAGAAATGGTAATTTTATTGGAGGTTTAAGGTATTTTCATGGCTGATTTTGAGTGACTTTCATCGAGCAAAAAATTGACCGCCGCGCACCAAGTAGAAACCGAACTGATTGGAGGTCTTCGGAGTGTTGTCTCTCTTCGAAACTTTTGGTGAGCCTCCCTAACACTTATATTGAGGTTCTAACGAGTTTATTTCATGAGAAATTGAGACCTAGAATTGAAATATGGACTGATTAAGCGGAATAGACTCAAACCGGTTGTAATATCCTGGGCGCACCGCTGCGCCACTTTGCAAGATATTATCCGCTTTGGGCTTTGCAACCCGCACGATTTTGCTTTCCGAGCACTCACCCGAAAAACGCGTCTTGCTAGTTTACAAAGGGCCCAAGGCTTATATACTAGCCCAAGGTCTCCCCCTAAGCCATGTGGGACTCTAGGGATGGGATGTCACAATCTCCCCCCTTCGGACACAACGTCCCCGTTGTGCCCGTACCGCACTGGGGCTCACGGACTCCGCCGCTACCGCTACCCAGCTACGGGAGTCCACACATGTGGTCGGGGGTCGGCCCGCATGGTTTTTCTTTTCGAGCACTTACCCGAAAAACGCGTCTTGCTAGTTTACAAAGGGCCCAAGGCTTATATACTAGCCCAAGGTCTCCCCCCTAAGCCATGTGGGACTCTAGGGATGGGATGTCACAATCTCCCCCTTCAGACACAACGTCCCCGTTGTGCCCGTACCGCACTGGGGCTCACGGACTCCGCCGCCGCCGCTGCCGCTGCCGCTACCACTACCCAGCTACAGGAGTCCACACATACGATCGGGGGTCGGCTTTGATACCAACTGTAATAGCCTGGGCCCACCGCGCACCGCTGCGCCACTTTGCAAGATATTGTCCGCTTTGAGCTTTGCAACCCGCACGGTTTTGCTTTCCGAGCACTCACCCGGAAAACACGTCTTGTTAGTTTACAAATGGCCCAAGGCTTATATACTAGCCCAAGGTCTCCCCCCTAAGCCATGTGGGACTCTAGGGATGGGATGTCACAATCTCTCCCCCTTCGAACACAACGTCCCCGTTGTGCCCGTACCGCATTGGGGCTCACGGGCTCACGGACTCAGCCGCTACCGCTACCCAGCTACTGGAGTCCACACATGCAGTCGGGGGTCGGCTCTGATACCAACTGTAATAGCCTAGGCCCAACGCGCACCGCTGCGCCACTTTGCAAGACATTATCCGCTTTGGGCTTTGCAGCCCGCACGGTTTTGCTTTCCAAGCACTCACCCGGAAAACGCATCTTGCTAGTTTACAAAGGGCCCAAGGCTTATATACTAGCCCAAGGTCTCCCCCCTAAGCCATGTGGGACTCTAGGGATGGGATGTCACACCGGTTCTGTTTTGATTACTGTCCTATTTGAACCGATTCTGTTGGGGGCTGTTAGAAGGGTATCTTGACTCCAAATTGACTCAAGAGACTACCTAAAATGTTGATTAAGGTGTTAGTGGAAGATATACGAAGTAGATTGGGATTTAGATGTGATTTAAGGACTAATATGTGCGTGAAACCTTCAAAGTATAATCTGCCCTTTATGTTGTTGTATGAACCGAGTATATTGAAGGTTCATGGAAGTGTTGTTGTGTACTCGATCGATTGTTAAGGCATCCTGAGTTGTCATTTGTTTGGTTATTGAGGGATTGAGATAATGGTAAGGAAAATTGAGTGGATTTTGACTCGAAGTTGATGAACTTTCTAGGACGGCACGTGGTTCTCGTTTGACTGTGATCTTGTAGATCGAGGAGACTCATTCGGTGTAGAGTTTTGCTAATTAATCACAGTAAGTGTTTCCTAAACCTTTACCCGAATGCTAAGACATTGCTGGGTGGTTTAGTGGATGAATTGAGTGATTGATGAGGCATGTGACTTGAAATTGATTAATGCCATGATGTGTCAACTTTACTGTGGATAACAATGACGATACCGATTGGCTTGTGGCCCCGGTGGTATCGGTTGGCTGTTAGCCTCGAGAAATAGTAATGATACCGATTGGCTTATGGCCCCGGAGGTATCAAGTGGCAATGAGCCCTGAAAGTACCGATTGGCCTATGGCCCCAGTGGTACAGTTGACTGGGAACTATTATGATATCGATTGGCCTGTGGCCCCGGTGATATCAGTTGGCAAGAGTGCCAAAGATGCATGATGTGGCTGAAAGTCAATTGATGAGTGATTGTGAACATTGTGATACTTATGTGCATTGATTCATATGTTGTGTGTACCGAGCTTGAACCTTGAGGTTAAATGTGGTTGGTTGTGTTTCATCCATGTTTGGTTTGTTGCCATATTTGAATCATTGTTTCCTTATGCCATTGTATGGTCGACTATTTGTTTTTGGTGGCATCTGTGTGTGGTCCGGTGGGACTGGTATTGAGGTTTAGGGTTAGGTTTCACTTTCTGAGATGTCAATCTCACCCCGTAGTGGGAACCATTTTCAGACCCCAAGCCTTAACTATGCTGCCAATCCGACTGGGCGATTCAAATGAGATGACCGCCCTTTTGACGAGTTCCCCGGTAGGAAAGGTATTATGTATGTAAGGAAACGTACAACCGTTTGGGTAGACGAGGGTAAGCTGGAGTTACAATCCCATCGCTTCGAAGCTTGGTTCCGTCGACTGGGGAACAATAACTTGATGGGACCGCTACTACCTGATGATGTTCTATCTGAGGTGATTCTTAACTAGTGTCATCCGTCCCGTCCGGAGATAGAAGTGGAGAATGCAGCGTCAGCAAGAGGTTCGAGAAACATTCCTGAAGAGTCAAAGTCCAATCCCACGGAGGAATATATGAACTATATTGAGATCTCTGCTGACGAGATCGAGGACTCCGACGAGAGTGACAAAGAGGTCACTGAGGAGGATCCAGAGGATATGTCTGAGGACGTACCATCCAAAACATTTTCTGACTAGAATCCAAAGGATGAGGAGGATGATGGAAGCGACGGATCAAGCGGTTCTTCCAAGTAGCTAGAGGATGGGGGTGTAGTGACAGTAGGATTAGGAACAATTTTGAGGTTAGACTTTTGAAAAAGGCTAAGTGGTAACCTTAGACTTAGGCCTTTGTTCCTTTTACCTACCCAGGTGTGCGGCTTTATCTTTTGTCCTTTCCTTTCTGTTTTATGTACTGGGATCTGCTGCAATGTATAAATGGGTGTTCTTTCAATCGTTCCAAATTTCCCTTTTATTTCTTTTGTATAGAGAAGTAGGTCTCACTTCTCGCATACGCATTTCATTTCACTTTGGGCCTTGCGTGTCCTGGGATAAAGAAAGACCACAGACGGATGTGACGAGTTCCAAGGGACGTAGGACGTTACAAGCCAGCCTTGCCTCAGCCCTTGAGGCCGAGAAACCCCACCGAATAGCCTTAATCCCCTGTTTTCTTGACTGAACAGGTTCTGTGTTGGCCGCCGCTCGCCGGAGCTCCGTCACCGACCACCTGTCTTGGCGACCTTGCCGGACCTTTCCGTGGTGTCCCCGAGGTTTTGGTTCGAGCCGCTGCGCGATAAACCTTTGGTTCGCCGAGAACCGCCGCCGACGTCACCGCCGCCGAGTTCACCGTCGCCGATCGTCGAGACTGCCCGAGCTAACTCACCCAATGAGTTGACCCTAATCCTTAGTTAGGGCGCTAATTGCGCTTAGGATTAGTCGATTATGGTATTTAAATAATGCGATTGTGGTCGGTTGCTAGATTGAATTGATTGATTGATTAAGCAATGGATTGGCGTTGTTTGATCGCAAGCGAGCGACAGGTTAGAGACGAGTGAGCAATCGACTTTTTAAATTAAATCAATTAATAACGGACATTACACGAATTGAGCTTGATGTTGCTTAATCGGATTTGATTGCTTGCGATTGAGTTGATGACCTTATTGATTAGGTCGTCTCGTTGGAATATCCATTTGACTGTCTCTAATGTCCACTGATTGATTGATTGATTATCTGTTTGGAGGTTAATTACCTCGTATGTGATTGTGGTGACTAGTGGATAGTCTGCATATACATATGATCGAGCGCAGAGTCAAAAGACATATTTTTGCATGAAAATAGCCTTCGATCGAGACTTTTTTATGCCTGTGTGAGCATCCGGCCATAACCAAAGATAATGAAATGGTTTGATCGCTGGATGTGTATTGTATGGTCATATGAGGGAACGATGATGCTTTTCCTGGCAAGTTCGTACCATACCAATATGATGGAACTAGACGACTTGCCAGAAGCATGACAATTCTGATCCGGTGTTAACTAGTATGGATGCAAAGTTGGTCGGATGCAGGTCGCAACTTGTGATGGACCGACGCCCCGCTTAGGGATGCCTATCGCGTGTGCCGTGCAACGGGTGCACTGGATACACCGCTTGTAGTAGCCGTTGCCGAGAGAAAAGGAACGTAGCCCGGTCCTGCCGGTAGAACGTTGGATCGCACTAATGTGCTAGATCGTGTTATTTGTGTGAGTCGAATCACTCCCTCTTTGGCGTAGATCTTCTCATGTGCCGGTGGCACGATCATCGTTAATTAATGGACTTGTGTAGTGTCATGTGCATACTTGTGGATGTGATATTGTGTTTGAATGATTGACTGATATGACTGTGGAGTCGAGTCAAGCATTGCATTGCATTATGTGTGGCTAAAGAATGGTAAGTATGCATGTGAATGATTATTATATCGTGGATGTACTTGGGTGTTATATTTGGCTTATGATATTATAATCCTCGTATTTAGGATGTCCTAGGTGAATCAGTATCCTAACCAAGCTTAGGCTTGATTCATTGAGATTTATTCTCCTCCCGTCGTGGGATAACATTTTCAGGTCCCAAGTGATGAAGCCCCGTGGACGCCAAAGGTTGGCCATTGAATTAGTCTTTTGAAGTAGATGAGAAGTTAACCATACCCGACCGAACAATCTTTTGAGGTATTAGTGAGCCGCCCCCGAAGAGTGGGGTTATTTATGTCAGCTGTAGCTCAGTAGGGTTAAGACTCATCTCCTTATGTTTGATATTTTGTAATTATCCTTGTGAATGACTGTTGTGGCTTCCTACTTCTCTATCCCATATTTAATTTATGTTAGGGAGTTAACACATCTTCCGTATGCGTAAGTAAGTGATAGGTCGATAGTGTGCCTGGGACTCTATCTCTATGACCTAGTGACGATTTTGCAAGGAATGTCGCGGGCTCGAGAGTCGGGGCGTGACACTTCTAATGGTCAAGGCTGACCCTTCTACTGCTTGTGGTTCGAGCATGAAGGTTTGACAGCTTTCTTCTAGCCAGATCAATGAATTTGTTTCCTCTAATGATGGCATTTTCTCTTTGCCAAGTATTTAAATTCTAACTTGGCCAAATTCAGAATTAAGCGTAGATTCGATCTTTTTTAATAAAATTCTTTAGAATGGCTGCATCTTTTGGACATTGCATCTGGAATACCTACTAATGATCGAGTTTTTGCCATAAATTATGTATAGAATTAGCTTACTTGGTAATAGTCTTACCTCTTTGCTTTATCCCACCGATTTTCACCTAAATTTCATACATATGGGCTTCATCACAGGCCTTTAACTACGTCCATCGGATTGAATCCCAGATTTCTTTTGTTGTTGGCAGAAATATACAAGTATCGCTTATATCTGGCTCCATGGAATTTCATAGCCATGACATGATCACGAAATTAGCCTCATCCCGCGCATCAAAATTAGGATCTCCTTACTTGGGTCCTGCTCCATGTAGATGACTGAGTTTTCCTTTGTCCTTCAGGTATGTCTTGACAAATTGTGACCACTTGAGATAGTGCTTCTCATTCAATCTATATTCTTGTCAAGCGTGTTGAGGCGACCTCCTCCGATTGGCTCATGGTAGGAGAGATAGAAATTGTAGATTTGAGTGTGGTTTCGAGTGTGGACATTTTAGAGAGAGAAGGTTATGAAGAAAATGAGAGCGGTAATGCAGCTTCATAGCTGCATACAAAAGACAAATTTTCTGGAGAATATTAGACAACCAATGAAGGCTAACAAACGAGGCAATGAATGCTGCAATTTGAAACCCATAAATCTAGCTTAGGGCTCTAATACCATGTGAAATTTGGATGCAGAGAAACTCTCATTCTCATTCATATATTTTGCTGCTTTATAGTGTTTATATTTATAGGTTTCTACACAGACAAATCCTAACAAACAAAATAAGAAACGAAACCTAAATAGGAGAGCAATTACAATCCCATTGTGGGATTTAACTGGAGCCAAAAACCTCCTAAATAGGAAAAAACCACTCCTAACAATGAGTCGATTTTCATACATATTTATAGCCAAATAACATGGCCATTTACAACTCAACACTTGTCACTAGGGATTGAGGTCAGTCATTCTACTCTTTTTTCCAGTGACATTGAGGCAAGTTCATGAGCCAAACATACATGTAAGACATACCACGTAGGGCCGTCAATGACCCATTTTTTACCCATATTTAATACAAATCGGTTGTATATAGGTTCGAGATTTGTAAAGGATTAAATAAAAATGGGTCCAAAATATTTAAGTTGAATCAAATAGGTCACACACTTAAATCAATTTTTAAACTTTATTAAACCCATTTTTGACCCATAAGGACATCTTCGTTCCACAAGTTGCAAATGAGCCCAATACTTCAAGGTTGCGTTTGGTGGTTAGGATAAAAAGCAGGATAGGATAAAAGTTATCATATCATGTACTTGGCAACCGCCCAGAACTGGATAAAGTGAGATATAATGGGGATATAGAGCGGATAAAATTATCCCATGAGGGAGGTGAGATAAAGGTAGATAAGATTTATTATGTTCATAGTATAAAAACTTTTTTTTTCAAATAACAAACTTCTTAAAAAATAAAAAGAAAATAATAATTAAATATGAATTATATTTAACTTCTAATATTAAAAATAAAATAAAAAATATTTATTTATTCTTATATATTTATAAATTTAGTTTCTTTCTACTTTACAATATATATTTTGTGCATATTTTATTTCCATGTCATTACGAATTAAAGAATTTTTTTATTGGGTGAGCTCAAAGAAGGATTTTTTTTGTAGTATAGTTTTTTATATAATAAATTTTTTATTAAGAAATGATGGAACTGAATAAAAATAACCAAAAAAAGGGATACAAAATAAAAAAAAAAGTAAATAAAAATGAAGTGGGAGAACCCAAATTTTAAATGAACAAATTCGAACTTGAAATGATCTTTGGAATTCTTGAGGAATGTGGGGGAATAAAATTTCTTAAAAAAAAAAATAAAAATCTCATTTTCCTATGTATCTTTAGTTCATATTAAAGTTTCGCCACTTCTTTATAATTTTTTAGTTCACATCAAAATTCTACAAAAACGACAAGAGAATTAAAACTTCTTCTCCTTCGTATGTTTCTGGTCACATTAAAAGTATATGAAAACGGAAAGAGAACTTCATGTTGAAATTTAACGAAAGTAGTGAGAGAGACAAAACTTTTCGTATTTGCAAATGCGAATGATCATATTTTCTCTCTTACTAGAGTTGGTAGAGAGATTATTATAGTCTCCGTTTGTGCATTTTCATATTCATTTACATCTATATATGTAAATACCAAACAATAAACATAATAAGATATGAATATATTCAGTTTTTAATACTGTGATTCGCCAAACGGTGGATAGGATAAGGAAAAATCTCTGGATCTCATATCATATTCTATCCAATCCTATCATGGCTATAAATCCTGAAGACCAAACACAGCCCAAAGGCTTTGTTATTATTATTATTTTTAAAATTTTTCGAAATGAAATAAATTTGAAAAGAAAAAAATATAAAGGCCGTCGCCGATCGCCAGTCGCCGTTTGCCGCCACCGCCGCCGGCAGATAAAAATAATAAAAAAATTAACAATAAAATATTTTTGAATAAAAGATATTTTTAATAATAAAGTATTTTTGAATAGTTAATCTTTAAAAAAATTTAAAAAAATATTGAAAAAATATCAGAAAAATCTAAAAAAAAAAAGGGAAAAAATTCACTTGATTTTTATTGTATGGAAGTTTTTTTTTTATGACCGAGGTGTCCGGGCCCGCTTCGCGGGCTCGAATAATATGGAAGTATTTTAGTAATATTATTTTCCTAGAATATTATTGTGATTTGGTAATATGGGTCAAAATGAGCCGAGTCAGGTATGGGTTAATTGCGGGCCTAGTCGAGTATGGGTCATCGAATTTAGGTCAAAATGGGTTAGATGGGTCAATACAGTTCGGACCATATTCAACCCGATTCAAATCCGACCTGACCCGCCCATTTGACACCTCTAATATCACGTGAGTCTCAAGGTTTCTGTTGCGAGTTTTCCTATTGATTACTAAGTACTAAGTATTATATAGGGATTAGAGTATTCACCCTTATCCTTCTAATGGAGGCATAGATGCTTTCACTGAAGCGCTTCAAGCTCTAGGGATTGCAATTTGATTATTTGGTCTCGATTCACAATTTGATTTCTCATTTATCTTCAAAATATGGAGCTTCTATGGGCGTTCTTCTTTTTTCTTTTTTTTTTAAAGGTTCGTTAGATGCCTAATAGAATGTGTGAGTTTCGATTTGTTTGCGCGAACCACAGATTTGTTTGTTGTTTTTTTTTTTTAATTCGATGACTTGGTTATGTTGATTAACGAAAGATCCATTAATTCATGTCGTATATTCTTGAAAGGATTTCTCTCGTGCAAATTTTGATCGGTTTATAATCGCGCGGGAAATCAGATATGCATAGGGCGATTTCCTAATTGAAGAGCCAATCCTCAACCATGTGCTACATCCCATAGTTACGTCACATGCAGTTATTCAAATTTAAAGACACATACACTTTCGAGAGGGAGCTACTTGTGCCTCCCACATATTTGTTTTTTTTCAAGTAGCCTTACCGACACTGTCTCTCCTCCCTGAGTCACGATCGCCCCGTGCACAACAGTCACTTCTCGTTATAGGTTGAATTTCCTATTCTAACATTTACTTCTCTCCTTTTTTGTTTTTTGCTTCCGTCTCGTTAAAATGTTGGAATAATGACAAGACAAGTACTTGACTTTTGTCCATTTTATAATGGCGTATCCTATTTTTTTTTTTCAAATAAAAACCTGAAGTGGACATTATTTATAATAATAAAAAACTTGAAATGCCCTCACTATTTCAAAGAATGGCCTCATTATGGATATTTCCATTTTTTTGAATTTTTCTTTCTTTTTCATTTTTTGCCCCTTCTTTTTTCACAATGGCTGGTCTCAGACGATGGCCGGCCATCGATGAGGGCTATGGGAGGCCGTCCTCGGTCGTCGAGAGCCGGCCTTACCTCCAGAAGGCGAAGGCAACCCTCACCTGTGGTTGTCTAGGGTAGCCTCTCCTAGGTGGGGCAAGGGTCGCCTCACCTGCAGCCAACAAGGCTCGCTAGCCGAAACAAAGAAAAAAAATTGGAAAAATGAAAATAAAATAATAAAAAATAATAAATGACGAAAATGTCTTTGGTTAGGCATTTCAATTGAAACAACGTTCACTTTAGGCCATTATTTGATAAAATCAAGATATTTCATGCTCTTATTTGAAATTTCCCGCTTCTTTTATTCCGTCATGCCGTCATGTACATCAACTTTCCAAAATTGTCTCAATGTAAGGTCTCAGTTGGATAAATTGTTATGTCAAGTAATTTTGGCCGACTGCATTAGGACTGAGCACTGCTGGTCTCGAGTGGACCATAGAACCACACCGAACTAGCCTTACCAGGCAAATTATGATCTGGTTCTCGCGAGATCTGATCTGGGGTACTAAACTAGACCGAGATAACCCTAATTCTCTTTTTTTACTCTTGCATCTCGATCGTTATATTGTTTATTTCATTTTAAGAGTTCATTTTTTTTTTATGAATTGTTGCTTTGGCGATTGGGAATTTTTGTTGCTGCTTTAACTTTCATTTTGCTAGTCCAATGGATGAATTGGACAATTTCCAATTGCTTTATCTTTCTTGCTTGTTTTGTACCGATATTTTACTCATCCATGCATTGTTGCTCTATTTTTTGTGTTGTATATGATGCTTGTCTCGGTCGTAAAAATGGAATATTTTAATGGAATATATTTTTTTGACAGTACTGTCAGAGACGGTACAATCTCAACAGTAGATTCACACATCATCATCATCTCGTGTTTTGCATAAATCACTCATTGATTGGGAGATCGCGCGATGAAAAATAACTAGCAATACTACATACGGTCATGCTAGCAGCTTTTTACTTTAAATTCTCCTTCTTTTGGCAAACTGACGGGGAAAAGTTTGTGCTTTCAAGGAATTAAAGAAAATGAACAAGAAAACAAAGAATCGATTGGTAGACCTTGGCACTAGATTGGACTGACGGTTTGATTCTAGGCGATTTCAAGCTCAACAGAGTAACTTTCGGATTCCAAAAATTGAGAACCGATCTTAACATGGTAGATTCCAGGCTCCAGATATGGAACCTGACCACTTTCGACTGGATCACTCCTAACGTGCCTCGCTTGCTTAGGCAAAAGTTAAGCCTCATTGACGGTGCGACTTGGCTCCCAACAAAAGAAACATCATCATTTGCATTTAGGTTTCAGGTCACGAGGGTCGAAACTCGATTGACCCAACCCAATCAAAAAGTATCTAATCCAAGCTAATCTTGCGTATCATGGATTGGAAAAAAGGTACCATGCTGAGATTTATTTTTTTAAGTATCTCTTTGACCAAAATCAAGCTAAAGATACGTTTAATCAAAAATTGAGAGAGTTGTGATCAAATCATCCGGGAGATCCCTTTGCCAACAATTGGAAACCGTGATGAGGCTATCCCACATTACCATGATTGCTTATTGCCTATCTTTCTTAAAAGGAAACAATTATAAGAAAGCCCCAGAAATTGGAAAAATTTAGAGTTTCCTCCCCTATAAGACATCATAATTTCCAAATTACAGCATGTGGCATGCACGTAACCAGCTTGCCGTTGGTTCTCGATCTTCCCGGCTTCTATTCTCTGCGGTGGTCTCCACCGTACTCTCTCTCTCTCCCTCTCCCTCTCTCTCCTCTCTGTGAAGACACACACACTTCTCTTCCTGAAACATCACCGAGTCATTTTCTTGCGGCAGAAAAGGAGGAAAGAAAAAAGGGGGGGAAAAAGGAAAGAAAGAGGAAAAAGCAGACGCTTCGAACAAAGCGGAATCTCGAGGATTCTCTTCTGTACATTGGGAATTTCCTTTCTTGGGTCCCGGTTAGATTTTCCCATCTCGATTCTTTTCCCGTGACTTATCTGCAGATGGATGCGTTCGTGTTTGATTAGGAGCTCCGACGATCTTGAATCTAACGCAGCGGAGGCTCCTGGGTACGCTTCCTTCGTCTCTTTTTTTTTTTCCTTTTTTTTTTCTTTTTTTGAGCTTTGTCGATCTTCTCGTGTCCTGGGGTTGTTTTGAGATTGGATGTTGGGCTCTGAATTTTTCATTTCATGGTCGGATGTTTCGATGATCCTGTGACGCGGCGATTAGGTGTTTGGTGACATTGTCGGGTAATTGAATTTTTTTAGTCTTGAAGTTTGCATTCTGTTGGGGAATGCGAGCAAATTGCGCCTAGCTCTCTACCTTCCCAGAACAATGTTAAGCTTTGGTTAAATTTTCTTCTTTTGCTTTACAGCAAGCGAAGTAGAATTGGGTTACTTATTGTATTCCATAGGGTATGTTGTTCTTGTGCTATTTTGTTTTCTGATTTTGAATGTCTTTTCTTTTCTTGTGGTGAATTAAGGTTCTTGAAGATGGTATCTGCTGGTAACATAGACACGCTGTCCACAAACGATGGCCTGGGAGGATTCAATTGTAATTTAGAGGACAGTTTGCAAAACGAGCTCGAACTGTTGTTGCGAGCGCAGCGTAATCAACAAGCACTTGAGCGGGAAAGCGAACTTAACATCTATCGTAGTGGTAGTGCACCGCCCACGGTTGAAGGATCTCTCTGTGCCGTCGGAGGTCTATTGGGAAACTCTCATTTTAGAGAGGGTAA
Organism: Rhodomyrtus psidioides; assembly: GCA_021437785.1. Lineage (NCBI taxonomy): Eukaryota > Viridiplantae > Streptophyta > Magnoliopsida > Myrtales > Myrtaceae > Rhodomyrtus > Rhodomyrtus psidioides. The sequence continues at coordinate 1,964,004 of JAILYB010000053.1, forward strand.
TAGTCTGAGGAGGAATAATAACTGTGACAACACATATGAAGAAGAGGTTCGATCTCACCCAGCATACTTATCGTACTACTATTCACGTGAGAATGAGAATCCAAGACTGCCCCCACCATCATTGTCGAGAGAAGATTGGAGGGTTGCCCAGAGGTTTCAAGCCTGTGTGTCATCTTTTGCGGGCACTGAAGATTTGACAAATAATACTCTTCATGAAGGTGGGAATGATTCGTCATTGTTTTCTTTCCAACCCAAAGGACGCAGCTTTTCTGTACAGGATGCAGAAAAGGATTTGATGGAACTAAGAAAAATGAATAGACAAGCTTCCGCTGAATGGCTCGGCAAAGGATCGAATGAGCTCATTGGATCGTCAGCTTCTAGGTTTGGCACTAGGAGGAAGAGTTTTGCTGACATTCTTCAGGTAATAAATACAAGTAAGAGTAATTTGCAATGGGGGAAAAGCAGATTTAAAGAAATTGACCGCAACTTTACTTGCTTGATGAGGACAAAATTGCCATCAAACTTTCCTGGTCGATCTCCGTACAGTTTGATTATCTTAGTGTTTATCTTATAGGCTTGCTCAATAAATTAATGTTTTGACTTTGTTGCAGCTTGAGGGTCCAGTTTTGCAGTTCTATAGAAGACAGCACTTCCTTTTATTTCTTTCTTAATAGATATTTATCTTTGAGACTATTAATACTGGGATTATTACATTGATATATATATTGTTTTTTAGCTTAAGGAAGGGCTCTTTGGCTACAAAATCATTTAAAATATTATGTCTCTTGCTGTCATTTTCCTTTATCTATTCTTGTCTTTAGAACACAATTCAGATGCAGATTCTGCAACTCCCACAAAACAAATAGAAAAACAATTTGCACCTAGTGAGACTCACTCATGTTAACATAATATAACTGTAGTGATGCACCTTTTATGGTAAGGTCCGACTAAGATGTTTAGTAAAACAGTAAGCACCAAAAACATTGCTTTATCAGAACGAAAACAGTGGAACCATATCTTTTGGTTAGCACCTCTGCAAAAAGTTTCTTCAGTACTTGTACAATTATTTGGTACGATATCTCTGGTATATACAAGCTTTCCATGCTGTCAATTGTTCTCCTAGCAAGTAACTTCGCATTTTTTATGTCCATAGTAATCTAAAGTGGAATGACTGTTGTCTTGAATGGTGTGGCTGTATAATTAATTGCAGTCCAGTCCTTCATACTACTCACAAGCAAAAACTTCGTATGGGCTTTTTCTTTTCTTTTTTGATTTCAATTGACAACTCAACACGATGGTAATTAATGTCTTTCAGGAAGGGCTTGAGCAACCCTCTAGTTTATTGGTCTCGCGCCCACAAAGTGCTTGTGATAGTACTGATATCATGGACCCAATTACATCCAACTCTCATCCAATGGGAGCCTGTAATGGAGTTGAATCAATTGGAGGCATCCGTTCTGGAGCTAATTCTCCTGGTTTAACTAGTGCTCCTGCCTGTGGGACCTCATTTCCACATTCTTTTGCTTCTGTTGCTGCATCTCTCTCAAGGACTATGACCCCAGAACCACAGATGGCTGGAAGACATACTAGCACTGGTCTTCCTCCACTTGATAGCAGGATTGTTTTGCCTGATGAGAGGAAACATATTATTGGCTCAAGTATTTCAGGTGGTCATCCTTTGGCATCAGCAGGGATTGAAGATATTGCAGCTCCATTATCTGAATTAAGTTTATCAAAGAATGGACATACTAATGAAGATGGTTTTCTACAGTCTCAACTTCATATGGCTCCAGATAACCAGCAGGATTTCTCACTTCTGATGCCTAGTGATCATAACCAGAATGTTCAACAACATTTTGACATTTTTGATGCTAGCAAACCTTCAGACTTTGGCAACTCAATCGATTTAGTCAGGAACAATGGATCTGTAACCGGGCTCAGTTCTAGGACCAGTACCATAGGTCAAGTAAATTTTCCCAAACGAACATCTTCTGCAAATCAGTTTTTAACAAGGAACTCTTTGGACTTTGAAACTTTCGAAGGATCTAGTGCTCATCATCACCAAGATGACAATATTCTCAGCATTGGTTATAGCGATCACCCGGTATCCAGTGGTTATTTTGCTGCAGGTAAGATTGGTCCCATTTTATCCCACAGGTATCATTAAATGTTAGAAGAATTAATCCTACTGTAATTTTATTTCTTGATGTAATATTTCGTATTTCAGGTTCAGGTGTGAGTGGCAATCAAATTGGAGAGATATTGCAGAGAATGGGAAATCCAGTAGGATATGACCTAAATCATCCAATCGCAGACCCCCCTTTTTTTCAGTATTTGCAACCAAATTTCAATCCTCAAGCACCGGCTATGCAAAATGATCTTTCCCAATCGAGGAAGTCCTTTGGGTCTTCACCAAATTTGGATCAGCTGCGGAAGGTTTACCTCGAGGCATTGCATGCTCAACAGAAACAGCATTATCAGGCGCCAGGTTTTGGTAAATTATCTGCAGCATTAAATCATAGACACAGAAGAGATGTAATCTATGAATCTCGTTCGCCATATTCTGGAAATGTAACGACAAATGGTGGATTTTCTTCCGTTGGATTTGGAAGCCATATGCTTCCTGATGAACGAATTGCACGGTTTACTTCAATGATGAGAACTTCAGTGGGAGAGTCCACTGGATCATGGCCTTCTAGTTCTGGCACTGATGTTGAAGGAAAATTGGTCTCATCATTATTAGACGAGTTCAAGAGTAACAAGATCAGATCTTTCGAACTGTCTGATATTTTGGGTCATGTAGTTGAATTTAGGTACTCTTCCCACTTTTGCTAGTTTTTCTTTTACCTTAACCTTGGTTCAATTTTACGTTACTTTGACCTTGTTTAATATTGCAGCTCGGATCAGTACGGTAGCCGCTTTATTCAACAGAAGCTAGAAACAGCCAGTGAGGAAGAAAAGAACAAGATATTCCCTGAGATAATTCCTCACGCTCGCTCTCTGATGACTGATGTCTTTGGCAATTATGTCATACAAAAGGTGAAATCCATATTTCTTTATTCGATATATAGCATGTGGACCATTGACATTCTTTGCCTTTTCCATTTCTAACTATATCATTATTGTGCATAAATTTGCAGTTCTTTGAGCATGGCACTGAAAGTCAAAGAAAAGAGTTGGCTAGCCAACTTGCTGGCCACGTGTTGCCTCTTAGTCTTCAGATGTATGGCTGTAGAGTGATTCAAAAGGTTTATGCTGAACATCAGAATTTTATTCTCGTCCATAGTTTCACTATTGTTGCCTTTGAATTTCAGTTTTCGTCAGTACCTCTGTATTTTTTGTGAGCTTGCACACACTTGACATGAATTCTTATTTCTTTGGTTTTTTTTTACACTGATTAGTCCCTCTGTGCCAGCCTTATTCACACAATGCAAAACAATTCTTTAGGAAAATGCTTCAACTAAATGTAAATCTTTTGTCCTCTTCAAAAGTTGTAGTTTTTCTGTTCTCCCTCACAGTCCAAATATCAAAAGGCCTCAAATATTATGAGTACAGTAAAACTTGCATAAAAACTAGGACTTTTCTTTGGAAGTTTTTTAAAAAATGGATGAGGACTTTCTCACATATCCTGAAGAGGGGCTGCTGGAAAGGGGATGATTGGATACAAATCACAATTATGATAAGATGGCAACTGCTTGTTGGCTTCACTTTGATTTGTCATTACATTTTCCCATGTCTGCATCTATTGTACGATCGAAGTAGCGAATATGAGAATCCATAGTCAAAAGTAGCAGCATGGGTGTAACTCTAATACGGGTGTCTTGGGTATTCATAAGTGAATAGTGCAACACCATTATGGGAGGTGATATTGGCGGGGTTAAATGCGGGGTTAAATATATGTTGCCACTTCTAGGAATTTGTGTAATCTTGGGGTACATTTTCTTGGCAGTATGAATAGTGGATGTGCTATACAGAAAGTAAACCCAGATTTTTCTACACTAATTAGTCGCGGTTGAATATCTGCTTACTGCTTGTTATATTTATGATCTATATTCTTCATGAAATGAAGCAGATTTAGAGCGTATGTACTGTTAATATGTAGAAGCCACAGAAGCAACAAGAATTACTTCATTTAGGGTATAGAGAGGACCTGGAATCTTCTTGTTTACTTTGGAGGTGGAGCTTAAGGTCGGGTGTAGTGCAGCTAACCAAAGAAATGACTCCTTCTGGATTGACTTTGACACTGTTGTAAACATTTTTAGAGGCAGTATCATTGTTGCTCCATCCTTCTCATCATCATTGCAACAATTCTTATATTTAGTGGTGATTTGCTACGGTAAGTACTTTTGTGCAATATAGAGGATGCATCTCATGTATGAATGTTTCTAGAGGGGCCTTATTCTCTAGATTTACTTCAGGCATTGGAGGTGGTTGATGTGGATCAGCAGACTGAGATGGTGGCAGAACTTGATGGTTCTGTCATGAAATGTGTGCGTGACCAGAATGGTAATCATGTTATCCAGAAGTGCATAGAATGTGTTCCTCAAGATCGAATTCAGTTCATCATCTCTGCTTTCTATGGGCAAGTTGTTTCACTTTCAATGCATCCTTATGGCTGTCGGGTTATCCAGGTTTGGGTTCTGTTATCTTCACTTATTTCTATTCCTTCTGGTGTGAAATGTCTTCTGTTGTCTAAGCTCTCAACTGAATTACAGAGGGTCTTAGAACATTGTGATGACCCGAGTACCCAACAGACTGTCATGGATGAGATCATGCAATCGGTATGCAGTCTGTCCCAGGATCAGTATGGGAACTATGTTATCCAGGTACTTAGTTTCCTTTCTGCATTCTGCAGTTAATTAGACAAAATTCTTTGGCAACATACCTAATTGATGTTGCTGGAGGAATGACGATTGATGGGAGTTCTATACATGGATCTGACTTTTGCGTGTTTATCATTAAACTTAGTGCTGATTACATCATTACTTGAAGGTTGCAACAATATAATGGATTAGGTAGGAAAGCAGCTAGTAAATTTTCAATGACAACTAAAACAGGTTTCTCAAATCAATTTGTTCTCACCTAACCTGGTCTTAGAACTATAATGGATTGAAACCCAGCAAAATCTGGATAGCATATGTGCGAAGTTCTGCAATATAGCTCTATTCGGGTTGTCCAATGAATCTGTTGTTGGAGGCCATCTATTGAGCACCTGCCACGGAGTAGTCTGTCTGGTGACATTGTCGTTAACTAAATATTGGATATTTGCTTTACTTTTGCTTGGGGGCATGCCACCATGGTTTAATCTTCAAGTGATTGAAAAGTCAGGACAAAATCTGCTGCTAAGATCTCTACTCGGCTTGCGCTCTTCCACCTTTTTTCCAAGAATGTGTTTCTAATTCCTTCCTGTTTTGATGCCTAACATAATATATCCTTAGCCAAATATCTTGAGGTTGAAAATCTCTCTTCTGATCATCGCATTTCTTCTTTTAATTGTAGCATATACTTGAGCATGGGAGATCACATGAACGAACTGCCATTATCAGCAAGTTAACGGGCCAAATTGTCAATATGAGTCAGCAGAAGTATGCTTCTAACGTTGTGGAGAAGTGTTTAACATTTGGTAGCCCTGAAGAGCGTCAATTATTGATCAATGAGATACTTGGTTCCACAGAGGAAAATGAACCCTTGCAGGTTTGTCACTCTCTCATTACTTCTGAATATTAAAGAAATAGATATGTGACATTTACATGCTGCATCTGTTGACAAAGTGCATTCCATGATTGAATGGAGTAAAAGGTGTGGTTCCCGTCATTACAATCTATGGAGTCATCATATTGTAGGCAGTCATACTCATACATAATGGGGAAATAGATGCGGGTGGTTGAAATCTCGTCGTGTGGCCAGATGGGGACTGTACACTTGGCTTCTGATGATTATGATATCATGTCTGGCATGAACACTCAAATCTCCTAACAAAAGGAGAGATGCTGAGGGTATTAAAAATAGGTGCGGCGGATAGGCTTCATTGAGGATTTACAGGATGTCTATTGATCTTAGGCATGAAAACGAGAGGTAAAGATTTACAAAATGGCTGTCTTTCAAGAAGCTAGTCAGATTCGTATTGCAATTATGTTAATCTGGCGGGAAATTATAGGTATTGCAACAGTTGGAGAATATGAGTTTAAGATGCTCTGGTTTAGATATATGTGCTGGTCCTTGTGTTCGATCACTGCTGTGTACACAATCCCTTCATCGCAGTGACATGGACTGTTTATTTGCACAAATGCAGGCAATGATGAGAGACCCGTTTGGAAACTATGTCGTGCAGAAGGTCCTTGAGACTTGCGATGATCAGAGCCTCGGTTTCATTCTTTCTCGCATCAAGGTCCACCTCAATACCTTGAAGAGGTTTACTTATGGAAAACACATTGTTGCCCGTGTGGAGAAGCTCATTGCAACTGGAGGTGAGAACCGTTTTACATGGTTCACTGTTGATTTTCTTTTCGATCTCTCTTATCTATGTAGATATTCACTTTTGATCTCTGTTGATGCTGCCTCTTTATTTTATGAACAACTGTGGTTTGTGTTTGCAGAGAGGCGCATAGGGATGACAGCCTCATTTCCTCCTTAAGAAGATATTCGTCCGAAATGCAGAAGGCTTTTTTTTTTCAATACCTCCCTGCTATGAGGAATAATACTTATGTACAGCAGATGCAGATGATGATTGTTACTGATCATCCTACTGTCGTCTTCAAGGTTTTAAGCTGTAAATAAAATAGCAACATCTTACCTCCTAGTATAAATTATCTTCTCAAGGTAAATTTTAAGGTAATTTATATGCAGAGGTCTGCAAGAATCACGTTACTAGTAGAAAGAGAGGCCACTGGCACTTGCGCAGCCTTCACCAGAATAACTGCCTAGTTCCTTGCCCGACCGCAAAGTTTGAGTCTGTAAAGGGAAGTGAGTATTTTTTATACTTTGATAATGTTCATGCGGAAGGACAACTTGTACGTATGTGTACATATGATGGAATTTTGGGAAATAATATGCCATTTTATTGCAGTACAGACGCAGATCCTGTGTCCGCACAAGAACCCTCTAATGGAGCACTAGTTTAATTTGTAATCTGGTCTAAGATAATCTTGCAGCCAGAATCTATGTTAGCACCCTGCGTTGTTTGCCTTATTTTTCCCCTTCAATTGTTAAGTTTGCAGAAGTCTGTCTCTTCGAAGAGATTTCATCATCCTGATCTAAAATCTGCATAGAAGATTCTCAAAGTGGTGCAATTCCTATTTGGGAGGTCGTTGATGAAACATTGTTGATTCGGGATGAAAATAGAATTACTTAAAGCTTGGACTGAAGTTCTTGGAAAAGGGTTTTCTGATCAGTAAAATAATCAAGCGAAGGCAAACATAATCTGCTAACCTTTGTGAAAAACAGGTTCAGTTCCTGGGCTAGTGAAAATAATAAAACTATATGCCCCAACAAAAATGAATAAAGTTGGGATAAGTGCATTAAAAGTTTTGAACTTATCACGAGAGTGTAATTAAATTTTAGAACTTTCGAAAAGTGTAATTAAGTTTTAAACTTGTTAAATTGGTTATTCTCTTTTCTCTTTCTCCAGCTAAAAAATGAAGAACAAGATCAAAATAAGTTGTTTTGGTCAAAATGTAATTTTTAATCTATATATCCAATTAGATTATTAAAAAATAAAGTAGATTTGACATTTAAAAAAAAAAAGTCCAAAGAGGATCACCAAAAAGAGCTAGCTATGGTGTAGCAAGGGTCATCGAACCTCACCCGATTTGGCTGAAGGCCGCCACTGGTGGGGGTTGGAAGGCAACCCTACCAGTGGCGGGCCTCGCCCAATCTGGGGGAGGGCCAACCCTAACCTACTATCAATCAAGGCTAGGTCGGGGCCCGGTGACCCAAGCCGAACGTCGCCTCATCATTGTTGGCCCTTTTTGACTATGATGGGCGGTAGCTGCCCTCGCCTTCTTTGCCTACTTTTTTTTTTCAATTCCCAAAATTTAGCTCATTTTTTATCTAATCTAAATAATATTTAGATTAAAAAAATCAAATTTGGACTAAAATGTCATATTTCTAGATTTATTCTCATGTTTGAGCCAAGTTAGTGCCACGTAAAAGAGAGAAAAAATCAACATCAATATTTTCCGTTAGACCAAGATAACAAAAAGACTTGTTTGCAGCGATTTTATAAGTTTTAAAATTTGATTGCACTTTTTAAAAATTTTAAGACTCAATTACAAGTTTTAAAACTTTTAATGTAAGTGGTTTACATTTTTGTGTTTATTTGTCACGTAAGGTTTTTTAATTTCTCCTCAAAATTTAAAATACTATCCATACTTCAAAATATTATTATATTATTATTATTATTATACACACACGTGTGTGTGTGTGTGTGAATGTAAGTACGCTTTAGAAAGATTTCGAGTATTCTGCATTAAATAAGTCAATGTGTACTCTATAAGATTTGAAAAAAAAAAATCTGAAGTAAAAGACACTACAAACATAATTCAGGGAAAAAAAAACAAAAACATATCTCTTTAAACCAAGAGGCACCTCGACACTGAAGACTGTTGCACCAGATTCAAGAATTTCAGTCAACTCGTTCAACATCAACAATTCCTCGCGAAGTAACAAAAATACTCAACGGCTATCCATTCCAGAGTACCCTCCAGCTCTAGAAATGAATACGACCTTTGCATCTTCCACTACGTTGACTCAATAAGATGCAGATCACCAGACACATGGAACTAAAAACGGGAGGATGAACCAACAAAAGTTTTATGGCACAGGGAACAAAATATAATGTGCGGCGCAGCCACACGACAACCAACCGCTGAAGACAGCATTCAGAGAGCAATACACCTCCCATCTCAAATATCATGTAGTGAGATACAGTTCCGCTGAAATCGGTCGACCATAATTTCAGGACATCCGCCACCACTTTTTTTTTTCCTCTCTTCTACAATCTGGCGGCTCAGGGAGGCCTGCAAATCATTGAAAAAGGAGAAGCAGGAGTCATATTCTACATGCAAATGACAAAGCAACGATGGAACTATCTATTTCCTTTCGTCACCTTTCCATTTTGATCATAGCGATGAATTATATAAGTTTCAGGGTAAGGCTAATGTTAGAGAAATCCCTTGCTCAGAACGTATCACAGCAAAGGACAAAAAAGTAGATGTATTCGACCGGAACATGAACAACCTAACCAGATGAGATCACTTGTATTCATGTTAGCATCACTAAAACTCCCCAATATATCATATCAGCGTTTCAAGGAATATCTTCAAGAAATTTACAGGCCAGTTGTATCCATACACACTTCAGATCGCTTACTCTTATCCCCTATAGGGTGAGTTTTGAAAACCATAGCATTTCAAGAGCTCCTTTGGAGAAAGTGTTACGAGTCGAGGGGCAGTGGGTGAAAGCAATCAAGTGTTTGGTAAATTATAATTGAGAAGTTCATTAAGAACCAACTTTGATTATAATTGCCATTCGCAAAAAAACTATATTCCAAAACTCATTTGGTGTTTTATGTGACCAATTTAAGCTTTTTACTTTTTAATATGTTTAAGCTTAACTTTTACAATTAGGATGTTAAAAAAATGTAAAAGAAACCTATCAAAATTACATTCAACCAACCAAGAAGAGTGATTTCAGTATAATTAACAGAGTCACATATGCCCCATAGAAGAGAAGATGTTACCCTTCAAAATTACAAGCATCCGCAATTATATCACTAAATATTTAGCTATTCGATCACATAAAATGCCATGCCAGAAGATACATTATCATTTGAAGCACCAATCCCTCATGTACATAGTATATATATAGTCATAATTAGGATCCAAATTTGCTCTTGTGAAATGGGAGAATTCACAGCATTTCTTCATATAAAATTACATAAAGTCATTGCCACTACTACAATTTTCACTTATTTTTTCTACCGATAATTTGACATATTCTTTGCAATCTACCGCTTCTTTTTCAATACGCCAAAGCTAGTATCTGATAGTAGTGACGAAATCAGCATGGCTACCCTCTTCTTCACAATATGTAGACCTCGTTGAAACTCTGGCAAAATGACTTCTAACTAAGGCCCCAAATAACATGTATATCTAGTATCTACTAGTTTATACTTACCTACACAACTACAATGTAAGTTTAATCCTATTACGTCTCAAGAACTGCAAGTATATTCACTGCACAAAAATATGCCTAAACAAGGCTAAGGAGAATCACATTCCATTTATGATGAGGATAGTAATCAGCATTAATAAGGATAACTATCAATTAGTTTCTATCTATAAGGATAGCCATCAATTAATTTCCACTTATAATTTATATCCATATGTGTACTCGGCTATTTAAAGGGCCGTTAGGTTACACTAAAAAAAAAGCAATTACAATCCTATTCCTACCTTTCTTCCTTCTTTCTTCTTCTCTCTCCTCCGTTCCTGCTATATCAAACTATTTTCTTAACAATTGGTGCTCTCCTTGCCAAGTTATCTCAAACGGGTTCCGTCCTTGATTACCAGGCCTCCTTCGAAAATCCTGCCAGCAAGGTACATGGACTAGCGCAGGCACACTTACGTAGCTTGTTTATTTCAGGCATGCAACTCCGGGTGCGCATGGCCGTCCAAGCTCATCGCCCAGTGGACTGGCACGATGCCTTCGTATTACCATGCATGTATGAGGCCCAGTTCAGCAAGCCGCGCAACTGGTTGTTTTCACCGTGCCCTTTCTCATCACCCTACCCTTCCGCATCTACAACCGCGCAACCACCACTTCTACGAATTCATTAAACATATGTACGCAGAAGAGATGCAAGTACGATGTGACAAAGGTCTACGATTCAACTATGATGAAAAATTCGTCCGCGGCATCGTTGTAGGAGGCGTTTGACCCTTTTATATTTGGAGGGTTTCGACGTCTCGGATGACGTCTCGTTGCCAACCGAAAGTGAGGCCATCGAAATCGCTCCACCTGAACCCGAAATCAGCCTCAATCCTCTCTTGGGCCAATGCTCAGCCAAATCCATGCGCATGACGGGGATGGTGCAAGGTTAGTCGGTTCAACTGATGGTTGATGGAGGAAGCACACATAACTTCCTCTCTATGCGCATGTCCAAGTTCCTTCCCATGTCTCTGTCGCCAATCACTCCCTTCTAGGTGTTGGTAGTAATGGTTGTCATGCCCCAAATCCCCGGGTACGCGACATCCGTGTCGGATTGTCCCTTGGCCATAAAGGATAGCGTCTCAGGAACGCTATCGACCCAAAAAATTAATTGTGGAAACATATAATACTCCCAGACAAATAACTTAAGACACGGATAGAAAAGTAGGAAACACCTCAACTCATAAAAACATCATTTCATTAACAGACTCATCATATTCGGAAAAAGACAATACACTATTCAGCCTCATGCTTCAAGGCAGAGTAGGATCAACTTCGTATCTTCTCTGAACAAGAGGCTACGTCGCCCTCGTCCTCAACTTCGACTCTCAAAGGAATCATAAGCTCCATCACTTTGGAGCTGAAAATATTGCCCACAGCGGGGTGAGATATAAATTCCAGTGAGTTAACGCCTAAGCCCGTCTAGGGCGTTGATTCGTCCAAAACGTTTTATCAATCAATCTCATATTATAGTGCAGACATTTCAATCACATGCAACTTACCTTCCATGATGCCACACATATGATACAACGCAGAGGCGACACGACAGTCATATTAACAATCCAAACCATGCATGACATGATAGTCATAGTATTCAAGTTGTATTAAACAATCCAAGCAGTCTATGACGTGACAGTCATATTAGCCAATCCACTGGCAAGACATATCAATCTTTATACATAAATAGGATACCGTCCAAATATCTCAGCCACATGTGACTTATTCGCCAGAATACAATGCAATGATGACTCGAACATGTGTGAATATGAGCTTCTGTCGTTCTACTGCATTTGTCTCATATCAAACTTCACAGTCGAGATGCACATCTTCACCCATGAATGAGGCATGTCACACCAAATCAAATCAACTTGAACATAGAGGACACCATACGAAGTCCAATTTATTAACATTGGCACACGTAACTGGCGTGGTCGACTCACACAACTGGTGTGGTGTGACACCCCATGTTTATGGTTCCAAATAAACTGAAATTGGACGAAATAGGTTTTGAAGCTGATTTGTGCCGATAAGGATAGTGAAGATTTGGATATGATCGTTAATTTAGTTTATTGTCAAATGCGGACGGCGATTTTACAAAGAGAATTGAAAGTGAAAAAAAAAAGAGTGCGGCCGTTGGGCCGGTTACATTCAGCCCGATCAAGTCGGACCGGGCGAGATTTCGCCGCGCAACCTTTCTGCGTGGGCCGAGCGAGCTGGGCCGCTCGCGCATTGTGCATGGGCTGGAGGAGAAAGGGAGCCAGAAAAGAGCCCACAGCCCTAAAATTTCCTTCAACTTCGGGTAAGATGTATAGGCCCACAAATTTCCCTTCAGAGCAATTGTTTTGGGCCACGATTGGAGATTGGAAGCTCAATATTGTTGTAGCCAAATAAGGAGAACACAGATCAACTTATCTTCTCCTTCGGTTCACTCTCCTCGATGACAACGACGCTGCCGCTCCCTCGCGACTCTTCGATTTCTGCACAACCAGCCCTCCGATGCCGTGACGCAGCTCCTCCGACGCACGACCAGCTCGACGCAGCAAGAGCAAAGTGAGTAGACCCTCTAAACTTCCTCCTAGTTTCGATAATGTAGGTTATAGAGGTCGTAGGCCGTGATGAATGGCTCGGATCAAAATGGGTTCATTGGCACGGCGATGGACGAAACAAAAAATAGACCTCGTGCATGTTGGGTTTAAGGTGAAGAGTAAGCTTAAATGGGGGTCGAAATCGCGCAAGGCCGTGTCGTGTAGAGAGAGTGGGTTGCGGTCGTGGGTGCAAGATGGAAGTTTGGGAATTGTGGGTGGTTAATTTGTTTGCATGTTATGTATCGTGGGAGCATGGGAGCACCAAAGTCGAGATGGTGTCAAAGACTGTAAGTGATGGGTATGGGTATCGAGTGGTTTGGGTCGTGGGTTCGGAAACTAAGAAGCTTGTCCTAAGTAAATGATCGAGGGAGGAATTGAGTAAGGAAGGACAGTTGGGTAAAGGTGATTCAGGAAAATGCAGACTCTGTGGTGCCGATTTCGATTGTCTAATAGTTGAGGTCGTTGGAGAGCTCAGTTTTTTTTTAAAGAGAGAATTGCGATTGCAAGTTGTAATAGAGAATCCGAAGGGAGAAGAGGGAAGCAAGAGTTGAATATAGGACAAAGTTTTAGTTTTTAATTCTAGGTGATGAAATGTTATGGGTTGCGTAGCCACGTGCTCTTAGCTAGCCAATCCAAAGAGAGGTTTGTTTTCAAAGTAAAGGCAGTTCAACTAAATTACCTCATGCAAGTCCTAGTTCCTCTTGTATGGGATGTACATGCATAGTATCTTGCATCACATGTGCATTCATAGTGTTTGGACGTATATCATCTTGCAATACTTTTACATTCATTGCAAAGCTGGTAATAAGTAAAAGCTTGAAATGTGGATTATACACTGGTAAATCATGCCCCATGGAGATATGGGAAGACCCAACTGTGTGTCGGGTGGACCCGTTTTATTGAAGGGTCGGTCTTGGAGGCAGTATGAGACGAGCTTGTGACGAACTAAATGAATAAATTCAAGTGAGAATGGTGGAGAACTAAGAGCCATAGATGCATCTCATCATATTTCGTTACCTTGCTTGATGTTGTGGTCATGATATCTTCTTTTTATTCAGAATGGGAAATCGAGTTGAGACGTTAAATGGATGTGGATGGGTGGAATCCCTCGGTCTACTATTGTTCTTTATCTATATTGTCTTATCTAATGGGAATTTTAGGGGTTTGACTTGCTGAGATTTATATCTCGCTCCATTATATCTTGTGGTTTTCAGGTAAGAATAATGGCTAGTTCGCCGACCACCTCCTATGGGACACGTGTGGTTGAGTCGAGAAGTGAGAATCTTTTGGGGCAATCGCGTTTGATTGTTGTTTTGTGCTTGTAGAAGTCGATAGGCGAGCTTTTGGGGCCTACCCTGTTGTGATCTCCCTGGCTTGTAGTAAACTGGACTTGTCTTATGTCAGTTCCGTAATAAATAAGCATTGTGGTTTACTATATTCGCCTTGTATGTTAAATGGTTATTCTATTATTATTCATTAGATGACATGGCGAGCCTAGGACGCCACGGATCCGGCTCTGACAATTTAAGTTGGTATCAGAGCGTAGGTTTACCTGGAGTGATAAGTTGCGCTAAAACTTTAGAGTCTAAGGTGACTGTGCATGTGATTCTTATGTTAAACTAAGTTGCAGTAACGATTGCGTTACTTATCTGATGCTAGTGACAAGTTAAGCTTCTTACTTATTAAGGGATAGTTATTTACAGAACACAAGCATGAACAGAGCAAAGGGAAAACCACAGGCTGGAGCTGCCACTCATGACCCTATGACCCTAGGGTGGACGGTCTTTTGGAAGCAATGACTCAAATGGGAGCGCTGATGGCTCAACAAATACAGCAAGGTGAACGCCGAACCCAAAGGCTAGTAGAGCGGTTCTTGGAGCTAAACCCCTCCAAGTTCACTGGAACTGGGAGACATGAAGAGGCGGAGCGATGGATAAGAGAGCAGGAGAAAATCTTCAGGGTACTGAAATGCTCTGATGAGGATAAAATGATCTTGGCAGCGTATCCAATGGATGGAAATGCCATGTGCTGGTGGCAGGCAACGAAGAATGTTGTGTTCCCAGAAGGAGCAGGGATCGTTTAGGAGACGTTTGTCACCATTTTATATGGGAAATATTTCTCGGTCTCTGCCAAGAACAAGAAATTGTCAGAATTTGTGGCGCTAAAACAGGATAACAAAAATGTGGATGAATATGAAGCGAAGTTCTATGAGTTGTCTAGGTTTGCTCCTCGTTTGGTGGAGTATGCAGAGGACAAGGCAAATAGGTTTTTGGAGGGTATGAAGCCGAAAATACGATTGCAGTTGACGCCATTTGGACCGATGTCTTACCAAGATATTTATAGTAAGGTACAGTTTGTCAAACACGAAATGGCTAGGAAAAAGGTGAAACCGATGCCTCTATGTCGCGACCCCTAAAAAAATATTGATTTTAGGCTAATGGATTATTAGGTTAATTAGATGGATTAACTAACCCAATACGGACTCTCCCAAGCCCTACCAATTCGCAACTTAGGTTTTATAAAATGATTTTTAATTCTGGAGCCGCCACTAATCTTTTCTTGGTAGGTAGATTAGGAACCTAAATAAAATAGCGGGAGAACTACTTTATTTCTACGAACTAGAGATAGTGAGTTCGGAGACTTGGTTACATTAATTAAAAATTAATTAATGCCCTTTCGGTACCAATTTCATGACAATGCCTCTTTCTGATTGGTTTATGAATTTTTTTGGGGGTTTTTATGTTTATTATTTTTTGGATTTTTGAATTAATGAACAAAATTAAACAAAAAAGCCCATAATATACCTTAATTTCCGAATTTCCGACAATTCGCTCATTTCCGAAGTTTCAGATTAGAGCAGAATTTTTAACGCGACATCCTCGAAGATCCGAGTCAGCTTGCGAGTAGGGGTATAAGACGACAACGTCCCTCTTGCCAGAGGGAAAGAACATGATATCTTATACTTAAACCACATCCACCCCAGTAGATTCTAGGTAGGCGAATGATTTAAATTTTTTTCTTTAAGGGACAAGGCACGAGGGGAGCATAAATTATAGGCATGTTTGTTTAAAAATGTGCATATGTTTTTTCAGAATTTTTGAAGACTACCTAAGGTAGTCGAATTTATCAAGGAGATATGCTCCTATCCTCAAAGGATTTATATCTTCTAAATTAAGAAAGATTATCTCTTAGGATATTCAAAAAACTTTAGATAATCTTTAGAATTTTAGAGATATCTTCAGTCAGGATGAAATCTTATTTGATATTCCAATTTCTTAGAAAATTATCTTTATGATTTGGAAATGTTAATCTTAGATAGCTTTCAGAGATTTTCGGATATAACTAATAAATTTTGATCTCATCTCTACCCAAATAAATTCAATAAAGTCGCTAGAGATAAGATAAAATATAATCCGCTAACCACCCATGAATAGAGATAGCAGTCCACAAAACAGTCCATATCCACCAAAGCATGGAATACGATCAAGAAGATATACATGTCAAGAACTTCAATATTTTTTAGCTCGATTTCCAATGCGTAATTCAACCATAGTGAGAGGAATACATGAGAAACCACTTTCATTCGCACAAAGATCTGATCTTCTAGCTAGCTCAGTTTAATCCTTGAAAATCGTTGATTAATTTGTCAGTTCGAGAAAAGGGTAATTCTGAATTCACTTAATCAATTCTCCAAAAGAACATCACACGATTCAACCAATTCATGAACAAGCTTAAAAGAAATCAGTCTTTCATTCATCCAAGTTCAATTTTCGGTCCCTCATATATATAAAAAATAAAATTTTCCCCTTCTTAGTCGTGAAACAAAGATCTCTCATGGCGATGCCAGAACACTCAGCAAGTTATCAATGAATTACGGCAAAAAGTTCAAGAAACATTACCTTGTTCCGAGCAACTTTCCAGCAAGAGCACACTTCAGGCTTGCACTGGTGGACTGTTCGTGGCCTTCGGTAACAGCGAATTGGTGGGGATGCCGGGCTGATCAGAGAACGCCTAGACAGCGGGTCTATCTTTTCCGAACCGAATTTCCAGCAGCACGCGCCTGATAAGTTCCATCCCACGTTTGCTCTTTTATGAAGCACGGATCGCCAGAAATTGCCTCCGTTGCTCTCTCTTGCCTCTCAAGTTTTTTTTTTTGAAATTCTGAAGCCCCGTTCAACCAAAGCTTAAGGCTCTATTTATAAACAACTTAAGCATTCTAAACCTAGTAGAGAAGGATTGAGTCTTGGCCATTAGATTAGGAGTCCTAGTTGGACTAGGAACGATCCTCAACCATTAGATTACGAATTCTGCACTTTGTGGAGCCTTAACTGATTAAAATTCCTAAGAAATTCGACAATAACGAGTGTATGAATGGGCTGGCCGAACCAAATGTGTGGACTCCACGGCTCAAATCAAAACAGGGCTCTACCTAATTAAATGGCCAACTAACTAAAGGCTTCACATAATTAAACGGACAAATTGGACTGATCTGAATTTGAATTTAGGTCCAAACCATAGCGGAAATTTCAGCACTCTCATGCTCATGGCTTGTCCAAAATTCTCATGCTTAATCGTGGGCTTAAGTTGACATTCTAAGCTTGATCCAGTCTTTAATTGAATAACCCAAGATGGACTGACTTGAATTTTAAATTAAGACCTAAACCTGTCGCAAAGTTCGGTAACATTCCTTCAAGGCCTTTGGAGGAATTTTTTTTTGATTAAAACATGGGCTCTTTTTATTTCTAGGCTCAACCAAGGCTTGCTCTAAACAATGAACAATTAACCAACAGCCTTAAAAATTTAAGTGAACTGAATTGAACCCAAGAACAAAGCAAGTTCAGCATCCCCTCTAGCTAGAAGCGAAAATTTCATGCCGAGTTTGGTCCTAATCGCCAATTAGAATAAAGATCAATTGACTCACTTTTAACCCTAAATGCAAACGATGCGATTGACAGAAAATACAATGAAAGAAGAGTTTTTTTTTGCGAGAATTATGATTAACTCCCATTTTATAAAATAAAATGCATGATTTTCAACAGATCAAAATTTAGGTGTCAACAGCTGCTTCTCTTTGAGTGGAAGCTCGCAGAGGTTTCGCTCAAAAACTAAAATTGAAACCTAAATTTCGCAAATGCAAATGGTAATGGTAAATATTTGGCGGGAGTTCAAATCCCATTTTCTAATGCAAAATTGAGATGATGCATGCAATGTAGTGCAATAAATAACATGTGCTAAAACTCCTCTTCTCACATGTCGCGACCCGTCCGAAATCGGACGCGGCTAATGGATTACCGATCGCGGGCCCCCACTCTGAAATGTGGATCGCGGGCCTAAGATCGGCGCGGGCCCTCCCAAGCCCATACCAAATCGCGACGGGAGTGTGTCTTTTGAGGATTCGACGATAAGAGTCGATCGCTTTCGACCTTAGTGTGGTCGTGGTGGCATGTGCAACTTGTGCATGTATTTGGAGTCGCCACCGGTCTTTCTTGGAGGGTAGACCGGAAACCTTACTGACCGATTGGGAGAGATCGATCAGTTCTACGGAACCAGAGATTTTGGGTTCGGGGACTTGGTTACGTCGGTGTCATTACCAACGCCCTTTCGGTACCTAACGTGAGTGATTTTCCTAGCTAAGAATTCATGCAGGCGCAATTTTAGGTGAGGTAGGCTTGATTCAGGGTTTCATGCAGATTGGAAGACTGGTCCTACCAAATCACAGTCAATATAATGAAAGCGCAAGTCAAGTGCGTAAATAAATCATGTCAATGCACATCAATTTCAATCATTGGCCTCCTGGTATAGCCACGAGGGCTTAGCGAAGATGCGATTTAGGACTAGGGGTAAAATGGGAAGATTCGAGGACAATTAGCCCGAAGGGCAAAATTGTCATTTTTTGAAAGGTTTGGATATCGAATTACCTAAAATATCCCATGGCCAGTTGATTGTGGCCATTTCCCATTTTTGAGAATTTTTTGGAATTTCTTGATTTTTTCTTCAATTTTTGGAAGACGATTCGCCCAAAGGGCGAAATCGCCATTTTCAAGAAGGTTCGGGGTTCAAAACACCCGAGATGAGCCTTGGCCAGTTGTTTGTGGCCATTTCCTATTTTTTTGGGATTTTCCTGGATTTTTTTGAATTTTTTTTGGAAGATGGTTTGCCAGAAGGGCAAAACCGTCATTTCTGGAAAGACCGGGGGTCCAAAGACCCGAAACAGGTGATGGCCAGTTGAATGTGGCCATTTCCTATTTTCTGGAATTTTTTAGAATTTTTCTGAATTTTCCGAATTTTTTTGAATTTTTTTATGATTTTCCATTTTTTATTGATTTTTTGATTATTTTATTATTTTTTATTATTTTTTTGAATTTTTTAAAATATTTAAAAATATTTTCCGGGCCGGGTCAAACCCGGCCCGCGCCTCTCGGGCGCCCGGCCCGACCCTAGGGGTCGACACCGGCCTAAAACGACACCGTTTTATTTTTTTAAACATTTTTCTATTTTTTACAATTTTTTGATTTTTTATGTATTTTATTTAATTATCCGAAAATTCCCCGGATCGGACGGTCCACGTTGTGCCACGTGGCTTCATCTCGTGCGTCCGATCTTCCACTAGATCGAGCGACCCACAGAGAGCCACGTGGCTCAATAATAGCCGTCGGATCAAAAATTAATTATTTTCATTTTTTAGAAAACCTACAAATCGGACGCTCTAGAACGTGCCACGTGGCCTCCTCTGGTGCGTCCGATCTTGTACAAGATCGGACGTCCCTCAGTGAGCCACGTGGCACATCCTCGTCCGCCGGATCGATTATTCAAAAATCATTTATTTAATTTTCCAAAAAAACGAGATCGCGACACGTGTCACGATCGGGGCCGTTGATTTTATTTTATCTGAAAATACTCGGACCGGACCCACCCGGCTGACGTGGCTGCCTACGTGGCACGCCACGTCGGCCGTTGACCGCTGACCGCCGGCGAAGTCGCCGGAGAAGACGATGAACAGTAAAAATTCCGGCGACTTCGCCGGAATTCTCGCCGGAAAATGCAAAACGGCTTCGGATCTTCGAATTTTTTTACCCAAATTGCATCATTCGAATCCTCAAACATTCAGCATCAAAATATAAGCATTTCAACGGCCGGGGACGCATCGGAAATCGGCAAAAAGAACCCCCACAGGTTCGGCTCCGGCGAGGGATTTTCCAAAAATTTTCAACGTTCAAAGCCTACCCCGACCGTTCAGAAAACGTCTAAAAGAGGTTTAGAGACTTACCTCAGCTCGTTTAGAGCTGGAAATCCTCGGGTTCGCGCCGGCACGAGCTCACGGCCGAGACCAAGGCCGGTGGTGGTCGGGCCTCCTCGGCGAACACGGTTTGATGCAACAAAAGGGCACAACGAGCTTAGAGTCGGTTTTAATGTATGCTTGAGGCTAGACACGCACAAATGGAGCTCGGGAATGCACCGACCGCGGGTTAAAAGAAAAACGTGCAGGCAGACATTTCGTCGAGCACCCGATATGCATTATGGAAACAGGGGTAAAGACGGCGTACCGACCTGTCCGAGGATCGTTGGCGACGGTGGATGCTTCGGCGGTGATCAGTGAGGTATGATGAAGGTCCCCGAACTCTCCTCTCGCTGCCTTTCGCTCAAAAAATCCCCCCGGCACTCTCGGCCCTGTTTCCCCTTTAAACCCGAGCCTCCCTCTCCGCCGTGGCCGACCGGCCCGTTTTTTGATGCCCTCGCGCTTGCAGCAACGAATATTCGTCTGGCAACCTGCTTCCCACGCTCGGCCGCCCGCTTTTTCTTTGAAAAATCGCCGCCCCATCTCGCCCCTGTCCTCCCCCGCCTCACTGTCGGCCACGGTCTGCAACAATGTTGCCGACCCGGTCGGACCGAGTCGGGTCGGGTCTGACCCGACCGGCCCGGTTCGACCAATTCGCTCAAATTGAGCCCCGATTCGACCTATTTTCATGAAATTGATGGCATAATCGGACTCCTTGGCACATTTTCTATTCAATAAGGGTATTTTCACGGATCAATTGATTGAAATTTTATGAAAACCCCAAATTGTCCCTAGGATCCGAAAACGAATTTCCCCAAATCGAAGGTCCAAACGATCGAATTATTCAAAATTGAGCCCACCAATGGATTCAGCATGATGAAAACTATAGGGTAGAGGTGTTTAATTTTAATGGGTGTGCCCGTGTGAAATTTAATTTCACAAATTGTAAAACCGGGGACTAAATCGAAAGATTTTTATGCAATTAAGCCCTTTTGATTAAAATTGATCAAATTGGAGGGCAAATTGACCCAATTGCATTTCAATACTCTAGAATACAATGTCATAGCTTATAAAAACCGAGAATTGAAAATTAAAAGACTCGAAAAGGATTTTTTAGGCCCGGTTCGGGATTAGGTTTGTGAAGGAACCCCATGAACCAGGCCAAATTTCCTTAATAAAATTTCTGAATATTTTTGTGTAATTTTCTGACCACGAATGGTATTTTTCCTGATTTTTGGGTTATTTTAATAATTAAATAAATTCCAAAAAATATTAAAAAATTCAAAAAATATTTTTTGTTCAAAATTGGTTCCTAAGACTAGGCTAAGGCTTCCAAAGTTGATTTTACAATTTTTTGACCTTTTTTGCTATTTTTAATTAATTTTAGAAGTAAAAACTAAAATAAAAGGTGGTCAAAAATCAGATGTCAACATCACACATCAAAGAAATCCGCACATGAATCACCTATGAAAACATCTGTTTTACCAGATATCTCACAAGCTAATGATTCCCTTAACCTCCAGACTTCTAGTGGATGCCAGGATGCTAAGGTATGGCTCATCTGTTGCCAGAAGTTTCCTTCCGACGCGAAACGGCGCAAGATCTGTGTAGAGTCTTGAAAATGTGCTCGAGTTATGGTTCGAGCTGGCCATTTGTCTCTTGGTAACCTCCTCAACGGGTCACCATGAGGCGGTAAAAATGTCTCTTGCGACCACCTCAATGGGTCAGCATGAGTCGGTAAAAATGATCTCTTGCGACCTCCTCAAGTAGGTCTCATCGTATCAAGACAAGAGATGTCTCTTGGGACCTCCTCAATGGGTCACCATGAGGCGGTAAAAATAATCTCTTGCGACCTTCTCAAGCAAGTCTCACCGTATCGAGACAAGAGGTGATGTATCATCTGAATCGAATCAGTATGAATACAAAATAGTGTGATGCCTGAAAAAAAATGTCAGTACAACATGAAGGGCCAAAGATGACAACTTAAATCTTAAAAGATGCCAATCTGAAAAGGGTTCTGAAAACTTACCTGGGTTTCCTGAGTGAGTGGTGGCTAGGCCGACTGTATCGTACCTGTCCATTCTCTTAAAAATGATGACATGCAAATGCAATGTTATATGCCAGAAAAATTTGTGAGCTTTTGCTTGCATTATAAAGCTTCACTGGGGAATTCTGTCAATAAGGAAGTCTGTCTGACCCTTTCAACAATTCTGATCAAGTTGAATGAGGAAATTTAGTCAGAAAGGACTTTTCACTCTTTCTCATGAAAAAGGCTTTTGAGACCCGACCATTGATGCGGGTAAGAGAATCACTCAGAACTATCATCATCATGCCTGACAAGGATCCGGGTATTCTCGCAATCAGTATGACCAAATCAATCCCTGAGGTCTTTTTCCAGGACTGTAATTCAGGCTCGGTCAAAGGTTATTTCAAGGGGGACTCATGTGAGTCATTAGGCTATGAAACAAATCTTCATCAGTTGCATCGGGTTTACAAGTCAGGAACCCTGCGAAATGAGATAAAAATGATCTTGTTCGCACTTCTTCGAGCGACATTTATAAGCATTTGAAACCCTATATTAACCCAAGTGCCCTAATCTGAAGAGACATTTTGATAAGGGTTGTAATGTAGATTCAGGGTAGGCTTAGAATGAAAGGCCTATTTTCAACAAGGGGTGGTATAATGATGAGAAAATCAGTGAACATCCGCCTCTATCACTTTGGTACTTCAAGAATGATATTTCTTCAAAGGATATATTTTGAACAAATTCAGGTGAGACCTTCCTTCCTCCCAGAGATTCTTTGAGAGAGCTATTTTCTTTTCATTTTCCTTTTTTTTTCATGAGAGTGGGCCCTTTGCCCTTTTTGCATGGTAACTTTTTGTGCATGGCCAACTTTGATTTTTGTTTTTGCATGGCGAGCTGTTTTGAAAAGGAAGGAGAGTCTCATCTGAATTGTTTGCATATTATGCTAGCAAATTTTTTCAAGTTTTAGTTTTCCCCAAGGCACTCTGCTCATCGATCAAATGATTTGGAATAACTTTCATTCAGAATGATCACCCGTTGAGTTTTGAGAAATGAATTCGCCGCTCAAATTGGGTTAAGCAAAGGATGAGTGTATATGGGTATAGAAATGAAATGCTCTTCGTCATATCTAAAGCACTTGAGCTAACATAGAATTCGCATGCAACAAATACACTTGAAGATTGATGCAAGTGAAAGCAAGAAAACTCTATTCGTTTTTTGAACTTTCTGAGATTTGCCCCAATGTGGGGTTGTTCCTGACAGGGTTATGAAATGAAACCACCGTTCAATGGGTTAAGCAATGGGCAACCTATAGTGTTTGGATAGACGAAACGAATGCCTCATGTCATCTTGGTCATCATACTTTTTGCAAGATAACCCTTTGCCTTGTAAGCATGGAAATTCTCACATTCCTCACTAGGGGTTGTGATATAGGACGTGTATGGAAATGGCTTGCCTTTCATCGTCCTGACATTCCTCATTCAAAATGATCGATTCAATTGGATCAGAGAGACTTCTTGATTGAAATTATCTCACAATGAAAACTAATAATGCGAGCAAAACAGCAGACAAATAGAGCATGAATGATCATCAAATGAGCATGAATGATCATAAAAAGTGTCAGGGCACCTCAAACGTAGTATTTCTTTACAGCATCAGAGTTAACAGGATTAGTGAAAACACGACCATCCATCTCTGCCAGGATTAAGGCACCGCCTGGGAGCACTTTCTTCACAACATATGGACCGCCATAGTTTGGAGCAAACTTCCCTTCTGGAAGGGGTACAATAGGCAATAATTTTCTCAGAACAAGATCTCCTACCTGAAAATGTCGAGGACGGACTTTCTTGTTAAATGATCTGGCAACCCTTTGCTGGTAGCATTGGCCATGGCATAACGCCCTAAGTCTTTTTTCATCGATCAGGTTCAACTGGTCCATCCTCTACTGGATCCAATCGGCTTCGGTCAGCTTGACTTGAGATAATATGCGTAAGGAAGGGATTTCCACTTCAACTGGTAATACTGCATCCATTCCATATACAAGAGAAAATGGGGTTGCCCCAGTAGATGTCCGGATCGAAGTTCGATAAGCCATAGGCGCAAATGGCTGCCTCTCATGCCAATCTCGATAATTCTCAGCAGTTTTGGCTAAAATCTTCTTGATGTTTTTATTGGCCGCTTCCATTGCTCCATTCATCTGAGGACGATACGGGGAAGAGTTCAGATGCTTGATCTTAAATTTCTTGAACAAATCATCGATCAATTTATTGTTCAAGTTCGAGCCGTTGTCGGTGATTATGACTTCAGGTGAACCGTATCGAGCGATGATGTCTCGACTGATGAATTTCACGACGTTTCGTGCAGTGACTGCCAGATAAGATGCCGCTTCGATCCATTTAGAAAAATAATCAATGGCGACCAGGATGAAACGATGTACATTTGATGCTTTCGGGTTAATTGGGCCAATTACATCAATACCCCACATAGAGAAAGGCCATGGTTCAGATAATTGGTGTAGCTCGTTTGGAGGAACATTAATCCTGTCGCCATGAATCTGACACTTGTGACAGCTTCGAACGTGCTGAATGCAATCGCTTTCCAGTGTAAGCCAATAATAACCTAACTTCATGATCTTCTTGGCTAGCATGTGGCCATCATATGTGGACCACAGATTCCTTCGTGTACCTCCATCATAAGACGGACAGCCTCGGTGGAGTCAATGCACCTCAGAAGAACTGAATCAAAGGATCTTTTGTAAAGATTTTCACCGCTGAGAAAGAACTTTGATGCCATCTTTCTTATGCACCTCTGATCCGATGTAGTGCTCTTCTCAGGAAATTTCTGCTCTTGAATGTAAGTCTTGATGTCGTGATACCAAGGTTTGCCATCGGGTTCCTTGGCTATGGCCATGCAATAAGCCGGTTTTCTCAAGACTTCAATCTTCAATGGCTCGACCTCAAGCCCATTAGTAGCTTGCAACATCGAAGACAGAGTAGCCAATGCATCGGCAAACTGATTATGAGTTCTGGATAAATATTCAAACGAAATATCATCAAATTACTCCACCAACTTATCCAGGTACTCATGGTATGGTAGCAACTTAGCACCCGTGTCTTCCACTTTCCGACAGTCTGAAGGATGATTAGGGCCGAGTCTCCAAATACCTTGAGCCGGGTTACACCCATTTCAATCGCGGCCTGTAGGCCCAAAATGCATGCTTCATATTCTGCAACATTAATAGTACAAGGGAACACTAATTTCGCTGCTCCTGGATAGTGCTGACCGGCTGGGGATATCAAGACTGCCCCTGTACCTGATCCAGATAAATTCACAGCTCCGTCAAAATACATGGTCCAGATGTAATCACCTACCACCATGACCGGATCTTCAGGTTGATAAATGTCTTCATCTTGCTCCGGGTTTTCTGCCAAGACATCAGCTATGGCTCGTCCCTTTACTGACTTTTGGGACAGATGTTGCACATCGAATTTAGAAATGAGGATCTGCCATTTGGCAAGCCTACCGATCAAGGCAGGTCGATTTACTAGGTACTTGATGGGATCGCACTCTGTCACCAAAAGGATATGGAAATGCAAAGTGTATTGTCGCAATCGATGTAGCACCCAAACTAGTGCCGCACATGTCTTCTCAGCTTCACAGTAGTTCATTTCAGAAGCTGTGAACTTCTTGCTAAGATAATAAATGGCTCGTTCTTTTCCATCATATTTTCTTATCTGCGCTAGCATAGCACCTAGAGACTCACTATGGATTGCGAGATAGAGGATCAAAGGTTGCCCCGACACTGGCGGAACAAGCACTGGTGGATTCATGAGGTGATGTTTTATTTTCTCAAAAGCTTCATCACAATCATCGTTCCATTCAACCAGCGCATTCTTCTTTAACAACTTGAAGAAAGGCTTAGCGGTTTCCGACAGCTGAGAAATGAATCGGGCAATATAATTCAATCTGCCCATGACGCTTCGAACTTCCTTAACTGTTGTCGGTGGCTTGAGTTCGCATATGGCTCTCACCTTGGACGGGTCTATCTCAATACCCTTGTTACTGACAATGAAACCGAGTAACTTGCCTGAGCTGGCACCGAAAACGCACTTAGCCGGATTAAGGCGTAACCTGAATTTCCTGAGTCTGTCAAACAGCTTCGTCAGGGTATCGATATGATCTTCCCTGTGCCTTGTCTTTGCGATCATGTCATCGACATAGACTTCAATTTCATTATACATCATATCATGGAACAGAGTGACCATGGCTCGTTGGTAAGTGGCGCCGGCATTCCTAAGGCCAAAGGGCATCAACTTATAGTGAAACATCCCCCACGGAGTGGTGAATGTAGTCTTCAGTTTATCGTCCACGTTCATCAGGATTTGATTATAGCCTGAGAAACCGTCCATGAATGAAAACATTTCGAACCCAGCCGTGCTGTCTACAAGTACATCAATGTGTGGGAATGGAAAATCATCCTTAGGACTAGCCTTGTTTAGATCACGGTAGTCGACACAGACTCGAACTCGACCGTCTTTCTTCAGTACTGGGACAATATTAGCAACCCAATCAGAATATTGGGTAGCCTCAATGAACCCGACATCAAGGAGCTTCATGACTTCTTCTTTGATTTTCTTTGCTAACTCTGGCCTAGCCCTTCGCGCACCCTGTACTACTGGCTTGACTGAGGGATCGGTCGGTAAGCAATGTTCAACGATTGATCGATCGAGACCGGGCATATCTGCATAGGACCAGGCAAAGATATCCTGGTAATCCATCAGAAGCTTGGCAAGACGTCTCACCATTTCAGTGGATAAGTTCGCTCCGATTTTCACCTCGCTTGGATTTTCTTCATCGCCAAAATTGATTGATATCGTCCCGTCGCCAGTCAGAGGCCTAATCATTTCATGCCGTTCAAAGTCTTGACGTATTTCTTCATAATCAGGAGTGAATTCGTCCAAGTCATATATTTCAGAATCCAATGGATCACCCTCCTCATAATTTCCCCGAAACATAAAATGGGAGAGTCAGAGAAACAAATGGGGTTTAATCCTACATGCTTTGCAATTTTCAAAAATTATTGTGTATTTCAAAAAATTTCCATTTGAAGACCGCGGGAAGAGAATTCTTGAAGATGCCCAACCCTCAGTACTTACCGTAGATGACAATTTTGTTCGATCGTTGGTTATTGTCATTGGGTCAGTTTGGGATACCTCATCAAGATTTCAAAACTAAATGAAAAATATCTGTGATCTTATTGATGTGACAATCAATGAATTACATATTATTGAATGGAAATGCAACATTGAACTGAAAAGAAATCCTAATGTGCGATATGAATGTAAAATCCTAATGCCGTCTAGAAAACTAAAGAAAGCTAGAAAGATCCCACGCAGGAGATTGCAAAATCCAAAAAATGTTACTCTGAACCCTCCGTTGGATCATCAACCATGGCATCAACAGAATAGCTCAGGGGTCCAGATGCCATGCTAAGCTCCTCTTCGAGCGCTTTATCATCCTGTATGGGATCCTCAGATATGGCTCCAATAATGAGGTCATCAAAACAACCAATAAGATCCAGGCACCCATCATCAACTGCATGCTCGCCTACTGCCATCGGTTCAGCCAACAAAATCTGGTCCTTTGGCGAGTCGGGGAATACAATCCCTAAGTCATCCTCGAATTGGGTCAGCTTATCATACCCACCGACCACTCCAGCTGATCGGAAAGTAGTGTAAAGAGGAGGTGGAATAGGGCTAGATTCCAACCTTCCAATGGCCTGTCCCACACTGTCAACCTCGTCTAGACTGGTCACGCCCTCGGTGTCCGAGACCGGCCGTTTGAGATTGTCCATTAAGCTCGATTGGGGTACATATCCCTTGACCCTGTCGGCCTAGGCCTGTGCCAGGTTGAAACCCATTGCTCACCATTACCTTTGCCACCATGACAGAAGCGTTTGATACCTCAGGGACTAGTAGAGGACTTTCTGGTGATGCATGAACAGTTTGCACCAACTCAAAAGCATGATACGAGTCTTCTTCGTTGTGTACCGGCTCAATGTAAGGAATAGCCGTTTCATTGAAGATCCGATGATCTTCTTCACCATGAACGATCACTAGCTTTCCCTCAACGACGAACTTGATTTTCTGATGAAGACTTGACGGTACAGCTCCCGCATTGTGAATCCACGGACGACCCAGCGGGAGGTTGAAAGCCGATGGAATATCCAACACCTGGAACAAAACATCGAACACAGAAGGCCCTATCAGGACATCTAGATTGATCTGTCCCATGACATTTTTCTTCACACCATCAAAAGCCCTAACCGAGGTCTTGGTAGCTTGCATTCTAGCCAGATCTACCCCCATCCGATTTAGAGTAGCCAAAGGGCAGATGTTTAGTGCCGACCCATTGTCAACGAGTACCCGCGCTACCAAAGTTTGCTTGTGTTTTACTGTTATGTGCAGGGCTTTGTTGTGACCACGACCCTCAACAGGAATCTCATCATCAGCAAACACCACCTGATCTTTCAGAAGGATGGTTCCGACAAAATTCTTCAGCTTGTCCTGGTCAATATTTTCTGGGACGTGGACCTCCCCCAGTACCTTCATCAAGGAGTCCTGATGTTTTTCTGACTACTGCAAAAGTTCGAGCAGAGAAACCTGAGCTGGAAACTTCCAGTTGGTCGACGATGCTATACTCACTCGTTTTGATCACAGCTAGGAATTCTTTTGCATCTTTGTCTGTAACCAGTTTGGTCGTTTGATCCTCGTTGTAAGTGCGGCCGGATCTCGTCACCAAAGCCAAGTCATACGACCAAGGAACAGCCCTATCATATGTGTAAGGGAATGGTTGGGGTGAAGTGATCACCAAGGCTTCAGGTATGACAATCCCTAACTCATCGCTAAACGCATCTTCCAGGGGGGGCATGTCAGCTAAATCCAGATCAGCTTTGACCAGACTCGCTACATCGGCTTCTGCTACTTCTATTTCTGGAGAATGTTCAGACTGAGTTATAGTCAGAGCGGCGAACTCCCGGTCCCAATCAATGATGATCTGAGATATAGTGGCAATTGTTTCCGCGTGATTGACCTTAACTATCAACCCATTCCTCATTAGGGTCACAATCATCTTCTTTAACTGATCCAACGACACCAGCTCTCCAGTCCGGTAATAGCCCGCCCTAATTAGTGCATCATGAATGTCTGTTACTTGGACTTTGAAAATGCATGCCGATTGGATACTGCAGTCAAATACAGCATTAACTTTGCCAGAATGGTCGGGCAAAGGATTATTTTGGACATTTGGCTAGGTGTTGCCTTGGAATGAAAACGCCTTTGAATCGAGCAAGTCCTGAATGCGATTTTTAAGCACAATGCAATTGTCTGTGTCATGGCCAACTTCACCGCGATGGTAATCGCATTTCTCGGACGGGTCGTAACCCGCATATGACGTATAATTGGGCCTCAGAGGTTCAGTTGACAACAGGTCCTTCTTGCGGAGGACAGCCAAGACTTGAGAAAGTGTTCCAGGCAGAGATGTGTATTGTCGAGATGGGCGTGAATTTCTCCTCTGTTTCTGCTCGCTAAAGTTCCCTTGCTGGTTGACGAAAACTTGTACAGCCGGAGCGGAACTTGCCATGTTGATTTGAGGAGCGACTTCTTTGTCATACTTCATTCCAAATCGTTTTGCAGGCGTGCCAGCATCTCCGTACCAGCCTTTCTTCATGCCGCCTTCTACTTCCTCGTCCATTGTTATGAGGTGAGCAAATGATATCGCAGAGGTGCCAAGGACCCGTGTCCGCATAGTCTGCGGAAGGGTAGAGACAAACAGCTTCATGAGTTCCTTCTCAGGAGGAACGGGTTTAAGTTGGGATGCAATGTTCCTCCACCTGGTAGCATACTGCTTGACCGTCTCGCCCTTCTTTATTTCAGCTTGCTCCAGGTCCTCTCTAGAGACGAGGACGTCTATATTGAAACTGAAGTGCTTGATAAACGCAGTCGCCGCCTGTTTCCAATTGCCCATGCTGTATACCTCATAGTCAATATACCATCGCATGGCTGCCTCTTTTAGACTGGCTTGAAAAGTTTGAACCAGTAAGGGGCCGTTGTCAGCATATTTGCTCATTCTCGCTTGGTATATCTGAACATGCTGCACAGGGTCAGAGGTGCCGTCGTATTTCTCAAAATCGGGCACTTTGAATTTCTCTGGCACATCGACTTTCGTGAAGGCCGAAAAGTGGATGTGAGGGATACTATGTGCTCCCTGAATCTCTCGGAGCCTTTCGTCCATCTTCTGCTCCATTTTTTTTCTCCATCTGTTGCTCCATCCGAGCCATTAGCGTTGCTGTATCATTAGTATGCTCTGGCGCCATAGGGCTGGCTTGGTGAACTGGAGCCACTGGCAGAGCATTCATACCAGAGCCCGGGATGAACATGTCCTCTAGTGACAAGAACTGACCCTGGTTCTTGGTCGGATCATCAGCTGCAGGAGGCGGATGTGGTGCCAGAGGTTGAGATGTCTGGCCAGGTAATGGCATCTTAGCCATGAGACTCACCAGCACTTTGTCCGCCATCTGGAAGAACATGTTATCCATCCTGCTAGTGAGGGCATCCACGTACTCTTGGAGGGCTTCTTGGATTGCAGCATTCAATTCAGCTTTGTCAGCCATTTGTTTTGCGACTGACCTGGTGATATGTGGATGACCCGTGGTAAGTTACCTGCGAATGACAATCATATGGTGAACGAGACATATAATGCACATTGGGTCAGTCCATGGCTAATCTAGACTTACTGACGCCATTTGAACTTGACGAATGTTAGTGGCCAGGAAAATTTCAGTTCCGTCGTATTTTGATAAACAAT
Organism: Rhodomyrtus psidioides; assembly: GCA_021437785.1. Classification (NCBI taxonomy): domain Eukaryota; kingdom Viridiplantae; phylum Streptophyta; class Magnoliopsida; order Myrtales; family Myrtaceae; genus Rhodomyrtus; species Rhodomyrtus psidioides. The sequence goes on from JAILYB010000053.1 coordinate 1,994,962, forward strand.
TTACAGAAAATCATCTGGACATCAGAACGGTGTGGAAATTTACGAGCCTGTATTTAAGAAGGTAACGAACAACTTCCATGTTCGGTGATTGAGCTAAAAATGAGCGGATCGTCCCAGTTTAATGCGTTTCACCAAAAAATGATATACAGAAAACTACTTTGTCCATCCATGGATGAATGAACGAAGTACCCCTTTGAAAGTATGAATTAAAATTTGGAATCTTTCAGGTTATTAGTTGAAACATCGACCTACAATTTTCACGTTTTGTGTCTCGGCAAAGGAGGTCCTTTATTGGGGGGATTCTGCAAAATGATCTGGAGCCTGAAAAGGTGAGAAATTCCAGCATGCTCCGTTACGGCCATTAATTCCGTATTAAAAAGAAAACATGTTGGATTATTACCAAAATTTTCCATACAACAGACAGGGATCATATGGACATTTGTGGTTTGAAGTTCAAAAATTAATTCCAGCTCCAGCAAGTTGCAAAAATTCCATTAATACCGAAAAGTTATATCAAATATCCGAATGACAAAACCTCAAATCCGACGACAAATCCCTAAAGAAAACCTAAGAAAATCTAAAGATAAAACATGGACAACTAAAAGCCTATCACTCCGAGGGGCCAGCTTCGTTCTTCGACTTCTTGGGCCGTGGGCCGGCTTGGTCTTTCAAATGCTTAATGGTCATCTTCTCCTTTTCGATCTCCTTCTGGGCTTCGGCTAATGACCTTCTGAGCTCGTTATTTGTATATCGAGCCGGGGTGACATCTGGAAGCTTTGGTCGCCACTCCTCAGGGATGGAATGCTTCAGTCGATACTACAATAGGCTTCATCAGTTGGCTCCAGTGGCTTCCTTGGGAAACTGAGCTTGACTGGTTGAGAGGCCGCCCATAGATAGCGGGTGGTGACGACCAACTCTTCATGATCTGTTGTTAGGTCTTCAAAGCTCGGCTGCGCTTGGGCGATCGAAGGTGACGAGGGTAACTTCTGGATGCAACCATACTGACGAATGACTCGAAGAGGATAATATTGTGTTGCCCCAGTGACGCCCAAGAGAGGGACCGGCCCGGCGCGACCAGAGGTCAAACGAGCTTCGCTGAGATGAAACCAACAACACGCCATTGAAGGGACTTGGTCGATGGATCCCTTACGAGTTTCATCCATTTATAAAAATGATAATCAGGAGTATCACCCTGCTTTTGCTTGAAAATGACCAGTGGAAGGGCAAAGTTTCTGATGGCTTCAGTTTAAACAAGCTCTCGACATTCCTTAATGTGTGAGAGAAACCAGACTTACAAAAGCTCGGCAGGAGCCCTTAGGACCTTGGATCTACCCCCCGATAGTTATTTAGCGAGATGAGAGTTTCAGCCAGAATAGCATTGATAAAGCATCTTTCTTCACAAACTTGCTGAACAAAGTGCGCGAGACGGGGCATGATGGAATTTTTATGATGAGGAAAAATGATTAATCCAAAAAACGCTAGCAGGAATACTTTGCCTCTTTGTAGAGATCGAGCTTTGGCAAAACAGTCCGATAGGAAAGTGAAAGAACAATGCCCATAGTTTGCTTTTAAAACCCTTCGTACGAACGGTAATTCAACCGCGAGAAATTCGGCTAAAACTTGTGGGGCATCATCTTTCAGGTATGGGCTAATGAGCTCAGCATCAAGAGATTTACCAACGAGCAAGCCATATTCCTCCAAGGTTGGCCTGGGTTCATGTTTGTCAAGCAAGAAAGTAGCTGTCTGAGGCACCCAGCAATGAGCAAGAGCCTGGATCATCCCAATACGAACTTTGATATGCAGCAAGTGGATGAGCTTCCCCACTCGGTCTTCCACATAGTGTCGTGCAACTTCATCGAGCTGAGGGAGCCAATCGATCAGATTTTCCTTCGTGACTTCGACGGTATGGATATTATCGTGCCCCATGGAGCGATGATATGGATGAGTACAAAGACAAGCAAAATGACAGATGTATGCTTTATTAACCAAGTTTTTAAAGAGCTCTCAAGGGCAGATCTGACTTGACGATTAAAGCCGTATGTAGCCCTCTTAAAGCTTTGGGGACGTTAACGAAAACCCCTCGTGCCCGCAGATTCAGGCCTTGAACGGGGAATCTTAACGTAGTCGGGGTCGAAGGTAAGGACGTCCATTCCTCCATCCTGAGGCTAGGCATATCCTTAACCAGACACCATCCTAGGTTCATCTAGCCTTTTAAGTCCAATGCAATGTCATGAGTCATGCACAACAATTTAATTCACTCGATTACGACATATTAGAAAACAATGAAATAAGCTAACGACCCTGCAAAACAAAGGTTAGGAAAATGACATTTACATAACCTGCAAAAGCATTTAACACCTAAGAGGAGTCAGGGCAAATCACAATCCATGAATTCAAGGATCAGGAAAAAAATTCACAATCGATCAATCGAAGCATAGATTATGAAAATCAACGGCTTAAGTCCACAAAAATTTTAATTCTCCGAAGATTATAGGTGACCTAAATTTGATTCGAAAATTAAAGTTAACTTCCGAGAAATTCGCATGGAGTTCAGTTCACCTTTTATTTTTAGGAAAAATTAAAATTTACTCCCCAGTGGAGTCGCCAAGCTGTCGCGACCCCTAAAAAAATATCGATTTTAGGCTAATGGATTATTAGGTTAATTAGATGGATTAACTAACCTAATACGGACTCTCCCAAGTCCTACCAATTCGCAACTTAGGTTTCATAAAATGATTTTTAATTCTGGAGCCGCCACTAATCTTTTCTTGGTAGGTAGATTAGGAACCTAAATAAAATAGCGGGAGAACTACTTTATTTCTACGAACCAGAGATAGTGAGTTCGGGGACTTGGTTACATTAATTAAAAATTAATTAATGCCCTTTCGGTACTAATTTCATGACAATGCCTTTTTCTGATTGGTTTATGAATTTTTTTGGGGGTTTTCTGTTTATTATTTTTTGGATTTTTGAATTAATGAAAAAAATTAAACAAAAAAGCCCATAATATAGCTTAATTTCTGAATTTCCGACAATTCGCTCATTTCCGAAGATTCGGATTAGAGCAGAATTTTTAACGCGACATCCTCGAAGATCCGAGTCAGCCTGCGAGTAGGGGTATAAGCCGACAACGTCCCTCTTGCCAGAGGGAAAGAAGACGATATCTTATACTTAAACCACATCCACCCCAGTAGATTCTGGGTAGGCGAATGATTTAAATTTTTTTCTTTAAGGGACAAGGCACGAGGGGAGCATATATTATAGGCATGTTTGTTTAAAAATGTGCATATGTTTTTTTAGAATTTTTGAAGACTACCTAAGGTAGTCGAATTTATCAAGGAGATATGCTCCTATCCTCAAGGGATTTATATCTTCTAAATTAAGAAAGATTATCTCTTAGGATATTCAAATTTTTTTAGATAATCTTTAGAATTTTAGAGATATCTTCAGTCAGGATGAAATCTTATCTGATATTCCGGTTTCTTGGAAAATTATCTTTATGATTTGGAAATGTTAATCTTAGATAGCTTTCAGAGATTTTCGGATATAACTAATAAAGTTTGATCTCATCTCTACCCAAATAAATTCAATAAAGTCGCTAGAGATAAGATAAAATATAATCCGCTAACCACCCATGAATAGAGATAGCAGTCCACAAAACAGTCCATATCGACCAAAGCATGGAATGCGATCAAGAAGATATACATGCCAAGAACTTCAATATTTTTTAGCTCGATTTCCAATGCGTAATTCAACCATAGTGAGAGGAATACCTGAGAAACCACTTTCATTCGCACAAAGATCTGATCTTCTAGCTAGCTCAGTTTAATCCTTGAAAATCGTTGATTAATTTGTCAGTTCGAGAAAAGGGTAATTCTGAATTCACTTAATCAATTCTCCGAAAGAACATCACACGATTCAACCAATTCATGAACAAGCTTAAAAGAAATCAGTCTTTCATTCATCCAAGTTCAATTTTCGGTCCCTCATATATATAAAAAATAAAATTTTCCACTTCTTAGTCATGAAACAAAGATCTCTCATGGCGATGCCAGAACACTCAGCAAGTTATCAATGAATTACGGCAAAAAGTTCAAGAAACATTACCTTGTTCCGAGCAACTTTCCAGCAAGAGCACACTTCAGGCTTGCACTGGTGGACTGTTCGTGGCCTTCGGTAACAGCGAATTGGTGGGGATGCCGGGCTGATCAGAGAACGCCTAGACAGCGGGTCTATCTTTTCCGAACCGAATTTCCAGCAGCACGCGCCTGATAAGTTCCACCCCACGTTTGCTCTTTTATGAAGCACGGATCGCCAGAAATTGCCTCCGTTGCTCTCTCTTGCCTCTCAAGTTTTTTTTTTTGAAATTCTGAAGCCCCATTCAACCAAAGCTTAAGGCTCTATTTATAAACAACTTAAGCGTTCTAAACCTAGTAGAGAAGGATTGAGTCTTGGCCATTAGATTAGGAGTCCTAGTTGGACTAGGAACGATCCTCAACCATTAGATTACGAATTCTGCACTTTGTGGAGCCTTAATTGATTAAAATTCCTAAGAAATTCGACAATAACGAGTGTATGAATGGGCTGGCCGAACCAAATGTGTGGACTCCACGGCTCAAATCAAAACAGGGCTCTACCTAATTAAATGGCCAACTAACTAAAGGCTTCACATAATTAAACGGACAAATTGGACTGATCTGAATTTGAATTTAGGTCCAAACCATAGCGGAAATTTCAGCACTCTCATGCTCATGGCTTGTCCGAAATTCTCATGCTTAATCGTGGGCTTAAGTTGACATTCTAAGCTTGATCCAGTCTTTAATTGAATAACCCAAGATGGACTGACTTGAATTTTAAATTAAGACCTAAACCTGTCGCAAAGTTCGGTAACATTCCTTCAAGGCCTTTGGAGGAATTTTTTTTTGATTAAAACATGGGCTCTTTTTATTTCCAGGCTCAACCAAGGCTTGCTCTAAACAATGAACAATTAACCAACAACCTTAAAATTTAAGTGAACTGAATTGAACCCAAGAACAAAGCAAGTTCAGCATCCCCTCTAGCTAGAAGCGAAAATTTCATGCCGAGTTTGGTCCTAATCGCCAATTAGAATAAAGATCAATTGACTCACTTTTAACCCTAAATGCAAACGATGCGATTGACAGAAAATACAATGAAAGAAGTGTTTTTTTTTTGCGAAAATTATGATTAACTCCCATTTTATAAAATAAAATGCATGATTTTCAACAGATCAAAATTAGGTGTCAACAGCTGCCCCTCTTTGAGTGGAAGCTCGCAGAGGTTTCGCTCAAAAACTAAAATTGAAACCTAAATTTCGCAAAAGCAAATGGTAATGGTAAATTTTTGGCGGGAGTTCAAATCCCATTTTCTAATGCAAAATTGAGATGATGCATGCAATGTAGTGCTATAAATAACATGTGCTAAAACTCCTCTTCTCACACATCAAAGAAATCCGCACATGAATCACCTATGAAAACATATGTTTTACCAGATACCTCACAAGCTAATGATTCCCTTAACCTCCAGACTTCCAGTGGATGCCAGGATGCTAAGGTATGGCCCATCTGTTGCCAGAAGTTTCCTTCCGACGCGAAACGGCGCAAGATCTGTGTAGAGTCTTGAAAATTTGCTCGAGTTATGGTTCGAGCTGGCCATTTGTCTCTTGGTGACCTCCTCAACGGGTCACCATGAGGCGGTAAAAATGTCTCTTGCAACCACCTCAATGGGTCAGCATGAGTCGGTAAAAATGATCTCTTGCGACCTCCTCAAGTAGGTCTCATCGTATCAAGACAAGATGTCTCTTGGGACCTCCTCAATGGGTCACCATGAGGCGGTAAAAATAATCTCTTGCATCCTTCTCAAGCAGGTCTCACCGTATTGAGACAAGAGGTGATGTATCATCTGAATCAAGTCAGTATGAATACAAAATAGTGTGATGCCTGAAAAAAAAATGTCAGTACAACATGAAGGGCCAGAGATGACAACTTAAATCTTAAAAGATGCCAATCTGAAAAGGGTTCTGAAAACTTACCTGGGTTTCCTGAGTGAGTGGTGGCTAGGCCGACTGTATCGTACCTGTCCATTCTCTTAAAAATGATGACATGCAAATGCAATGTTATATGCCAGAAAAATTTGTGAGCTTTTGCTTGCATTATAAAGCTTCACTGGGGAATTCTGTCAATAAGGAAGTCTGTCTGACCCTTTCAACAATTCTGATCAAGTTGAATGAGGAAATTTAGTCAGAAAGGACTTTTCACTCTTTCTCATGAAAAAGGCTTTTGAGACCCGACCATTGATGCGGGTAAGAGAATCTGTCACGTCCCGCGTCCCAACGAGCGCGCCGACATCCCGCTAGCGTCGTTTCTTGCTACGAATGTACCCAGGATCAAACGACCAGCGATATGCGGTAGATGCAAGTGCACATGCGGAAGCGACATACACAACTCCATACCAACAGTTTTCTTTTCCGAACATAATGACTCAGGATGAAAAGAGGGATTTAAAACTTGTTTCATACATTCCTTAGGAACATCAAATACAATACAAGATTACAACTTGCCATTTCCCAAAACGCAACTTCCTTTAATAAAACAACGGTAGATGAAGTTTAACCCTACAGAGCTATATAGGCGTGTACAACCCAAAAATAAGAAAGCAGCTCTCTAAGACTTTAAAAAGAAACATCGTCGGGTAAGGTTAACGGTTCATCTACTTCAAAAGGGTATCTTCAAAAGTCAGTCCACAGTACTCCAGGGACCTCGTCATTCGGGACCTGAAAATGTTGGTCCTACGACGGGGTGAGATAAAATCTCAATAAGCTAACCCTAAACTCAAACTAGGCACTCAGTACGTCCAGATGCTACCTAACACATGCAATAGCCAACAAGACCCCAAATGCAACAACTGGCATGAAACAACTCAAGTAAGCAAAGCTTTAACAGCAAATTTCAAAACCAGGCTAGACTTCGTACTTTGGCACTAGAACATTCATATCATAAACAGGGTGCTCACATTTAATATCCCCATAAATTCCATGACTAGGCCCGCGTCATATAGGCGCTTCAGGCATTTCCCATTACTTAGCCCGCGTCATAAAGGCGCATCAGGCATTTACCACATTACTCAATCCCGCGTCGTATAGGCGCATCAGGAAATTCTTATTTCTCGAGCCCGCGTCATATAGGCGCATCAGGCATTTTCCACTTTGGCCAATCCCGCGTCATACAGGCGCATCAGGATTCCATTAACCAATCCCGCGTCATATAGGCGCATCAGGATTCCATGCTCACATAAATTCATCATTAAACACGTATGGCCAAAGACAATCAATTGAGCACATTAACAATTCTAGGCATCCATTAATATTTTGTCACGTGGTCATTATCATATTATTATAGCCAATTGCCAAATCAAATAATCCACGTAAATATTCCACGTGCCAATTAATTCACATGCCAACTAATCTACGTGTCAAATAGTCCACGTAAATATTCCACGTGCCAAATAATTCACATGCCAAATATACCTAGGCCTCGATTTCGAATTCTAGACGAACCAATCATTAATTCATCCTCTTGGCACACGGTCTAGGCAATATTAGGAGCATTAATCATTTTAATTAGGCAAAACCCCCAAGATTTCCTCATGGCCAAACACTCCTAGGCCTCAATCAATCAATTAAATCAAAATTTTCTTACAATGAAGCTCACGGCCGAACACACCATGGGCGAGTCAAGCATTTAAGCAAATCACTCAAGCGATTTTTCATTAAAGGACACTCCTATGTAAGCTAGGCTTCCATGGTTCACTCTTATCCAAACCCTTAGCATCACAAGCCTTCAAATAGCAATGGAATCAAGCCGTAGGACGACAACACCACTTCCTTTCTTCTAGGGCAGATTCGGCCAGACACAATTCATCGGAGATTCAATCACGAACTTTGCTAAATAACTACTCTAACACATCCTTCGGTAACCCAAGGTCCTAATAAGGGTTTAGAGTTAACTTACCAAGCTATCAAGCAAGCTAGGACGGCGAAGGAAGCGGCGAAGGTCGAGGTTCAAATCAAGGGAAAAGAGCTCGCGGCGCTCACCAACAAAGCTTGAAGACCGGCGAGGAGGGGAGTCAAGGCGGCGGTCGGCCGTGGGGGAGAGCGAGCGAGAGGGAGCCGAGAATGTGAGGGAGAGGAAACGGCAAGAGAGAGAGAGAGAGAGAGAGAGAGAGAGAGAGAGAGAGAGAGAGAGAGAGAGAGAGAGAGAGAGAGAGAGAGTGAGTGAGAGTGAGGGAAGATGAAGGGGGGTTCGGCCGGTTGCCTCCAAGAAGAGGAGGAGAGCTTCAACCATTCAAAATCCAAAAGAATGAGTGGTTGGAAAGAAGTACAAATGAATAGTGTAGTGGAATGACCATAGAGAGAGATACTTGGTCAAAGAGGTCAATCAAATCTCATCCAAATCTTGTCACTCATTCAAGTCAACTCATCCATCCAATAATTCAAGGGGGGTAAATGACCAAACTACCCCCAAATTTTCGGCCAAGGCTAGGGTTAGGCAAATGTCCATTTTGCCCCTGTCTATTTTTAAAGGAATGGGTAATTATCTAGGGTAAAAGGGTAATTTCTTAACCATCGACCCAAACTTAATTTTCTAAATGCTAATGGACTAATCTTAATCCTAAGGATCCTCGACGAGGCGACGTCCAATTTGTTCTTGTTGTAATCCCCGAATTTCTGGCCTCCAATCTCGAAGTCCAATCCATGGCTAAATTCAGTCGTCTGCCATTCCAGCGCGTCTCAGACTAATGGGCGACTCTTAGGAGCTACGCGTATCGACCCGCGATCGACGTCACTGTCGCGACCCGTCCGAAATCGGACGCGGGATAATGGATTACCGATCGCGGCCCCCACTCTGAAATGTGGATCGCGGGCCTTAGATCGGCGCGGGCCCTCCCAGGCCCATACCAAATCGCGGCGGGAGTATGTCTTTTGAGGGATTCGACGATAAGAGTCGATCGCTTTCGACCTTCAGTGTGGTCGTGGTGGCATGTGCAACTTGTGCATGCATTTGGAGTCGCCACCGGTCTTTCTTGGAGGGTAGACCGGAAACCTTACTGACCGATTGGGAGAGATCGATCAATTCTGCGGAACCAGAGATTTTGGGTTCGGGGACTTGGTTACGTCGGTGTCATTACCAACGCCCTTTCGGTACCTAACGCGAGTGATTTTCCTAACTAAGAGTTCATGCAGGCGTAATTTTGGGTGAGATAGGTTTGATTCAGGGTTTCATGCAGATTGGGAGACTAGTCCTATCAAATCACAGTCAATATAATGAGAGCGCAAGTCAAGTGCATAAATAAATCATGTCAATGCACATCAATTTCAATCATTGGCCTCCTAGTATAGCCATAAGGGCTTAGGGAAGATGTGATTTAGAGCTAGAGGTAAAATGGGAAGATTCTGGGACAATTAGCCCGAAGGGCAAAATTGTCATTTTTTGGAAGGTTTGGATACCGAATTACCCAAAATATTCCATGGCCAGTTGTTCGTGGCCATTTCCCATTTTTGAGAATTTTTTTGGAATTTCTTGATTTTTCTTCAATTTTTGGAAGACGATTCACCCAAAGGGCGAAATCGTCATTTTTAAGAAGGTTCGGGGTTCAAAACACCCGGGATGAGCCTTGGCCAGTTGATTGTGGCCATTTCCTATTTTCTGGAATTTTTTAGAATTTTTCTTAGAATTTTTTTTTTGGAAGACGGTTTGCCGGAAGGGCAAAATCGTCATTTCTGAAAAGATCGGGGGGCAAAAGACCCGAAACAGGTCGTGGCCAGTTGAACGTGGCCATTTCCTATTTTTTGGAATTTTTTAGAATTTTTCTGAATTTTCCGAATTTTTTGAATTTTTTATGATTTTTCATTTTTTATTGATTTTTTTGATTATTTATTATTTTTTTATTATTTTTGGATTTTTTAATATTTAAAAATATTTTCCGGGCCGGGTCAAACCCGGCCCGCGCCTCTCGGGCGCCCGGCCCGACCCTAGGGGTCGAAGCCGGCCTAAAACGACGCCGTTTTATATTTTTAAACATTTTTCCTATTTTTTTAACAATTTTTTGAATTTTTTATCCATTTTATCTAATTATCCGAAAATTCCCCGGATCGGACGGTCCACGTCGTGCCACGTGGCTTCGCCTCGTGCATCCGATCAAAGACTAGATCGGACGTCCCTCAGTGAGCCACGTGGCCAAATCGTAGCCATCGGATCAAAAATCAATTATTTTCTTTTTTAGAAAAACCCACAAATCGGACGATCAGAACTATGCCACGTGTCCGATTGTGGTGCGTCCGATCTTGGACAAGATCGGACGCTCCACAGAAGGCCACTTGGCACATTCTTGGCCATCGGATCGAATTTATTTAATATCCGAAATTCATTTATTTTATTTTCCCAAAATTACAGGATCGCGACACGTGTCGCGATCCGGACCGTTCATTGCATTTTATTTAAATAAGACTCGGACCGGCCCCACCCGGCTGACGTGGCGCCTACGTGGCCGGCCACGTCAGCCGTTGACCGGTTGACCGGGCCACCGCCGCCGGAGAAGACGCCGGAACAATGCAAATTCCGGCAAGCTTGCCGGATTTCTCGCCGGAAAAAGCATACCGAACCCAAACCTCATATTTTTCAGCGGTTCTTGCACCATTCAACTCATCATAACTTCAGCAACAATATAAGACCAAAACATGGCAAGAAACACGTCGGGAACGGCCCAAAAATCCGGCGACCGAACCGGCTCCGGCGGACCGATTTGCATAAATTTTTTTGTCGTTCAAACTCGTTTTCTTTCATTCACATAGCATCCAAGGGAGGTTTGAGGACTTACCTGGGGTCCCTTGATGGTCGGCGGCCGCCGGAAATCCCTCGTCAAGCTCCCGTCCGAACCATGGTCGGCGAAGTCCCGGCCCTCGGTTTTCTCGCGGTTCAAATGCAAAACAAAGGCAAAAATGAACGTAGAAGCAATGCTAGTACATATTCAGAGCTAGACACGCGCAAATGGGGGTCGGGAAAGGCATGGCCGAGACAAAACCAAGTCGAGACATCCATCGGCATTTTATCGAACATATGGCGTGCGTATGAGAAACGGTGATCGGAGGAGAATACCGACCTACTCGCAGCTTGTCGACGGTGGCCGGAGCTTCCGTGATGGTTGGTGTGTCTCCTGGGAGGTCGGGGATCGTCGCCTCCTTCTCCGTTTCCGCTCGAGTCCCCCCTCTTCTCTCTCTCGGCCGATTCTCGGTTTTAACCGAGAATCTTGCCGGTTTTCGTGGCCGACCGGCGCGCCTCGACGCCCGCTCCCTCTCCAGAACACGAGCCTCGGCCTCCACGCATGTCCCCCACGTTCATTTGCCTTTTGTTCCTCCCGAAAAACGCACGCCCATGCCCCCCCTGTTTCTGCGCAAGTTCTGTCCACGGGTCTGACCGGGTCGGGTCGGGTCTAACCCGACCGACCCGGTTCGGCCAAATCGCCCAAATCGTCAAATTGACCCCCTAAATGACCTCTTTTCATGTAATTGATGGCAAAATCGGATTCCTTGACATGTTTTTCATCAAATATGGGTATTTTCGTGAATCAATTTATTGAAATTATGTGAAAACCCCAAATTGTCCCTAGGATCCGAAATTCAATTTCGCCAAATCGAAGGCCTAAACGATCGAATTAGCCAAAATTGAGCCCACCAATGGATTCAGCATGATGAAAACTGTTGGGTAGAGGTGTTTAATTTTAATGGGTGTGCCCGTGTGAAATTTAATTTCAAAAATTGTGAAACCGGGGACTAAATTGAAAGATTTTTATGCAATTAAGCCCTTTTGGTTAAAATTGATCAAATTGGAGGGCAAATTGACCCAATTGCATTTCAATACTTTGGAGTCCAATGTCATAGCTTATAAAAATCGAGAATTGAAAATTAAAAGACTCGAAAAGGATTTTTTTAGGCCCGGTTCGGGATTAGGTTTGTGAAGGAACCCAATGAACCAAGCCGAATTTCCCTAATAAAAAGAGAGAATTAAAATAAAATTTCTGAATATTTTTGTGTAATTTTCTGACCACGGATGGTATTTTTTCTGATTTTTTGGGTATTTTTATAATTAAATAAATTCCAAAAAATATTAAAAAATTCAAAAAATATTTTTTGTTCAACATTGGTTCCTAAGGCTAGGCTAAGCTCCCAAAGTTGATTTTGCAATTTTTTGACCTTTTTTACTATTTTTAATTAATTTTAGAAATAAAAACTATAATAACGAATGGTCAAAAATCAAGTGTCAACAGTCACGTTTAAGAGTTAGTCGAGCCACGGCGGCTTTGGTTGTCATGTAATTGCGAGGGTCAATTGCTAGTCCCGTAGGTTACGATCGTTGGGAATTGGTTTAGGTTAATTCGTAAATCATGCCATGGTCATACGGAATCACCCGTGAACCAATCGCACAACACTAGCAAATCATTCTAAAGCCATTCTTAGATCGACTTTTAGTGGTCCAAAATATTCCTTGGCAATCCTTATGGTCAAAGCATCGACTCGTGGTCAAGTTCTTTGGTCCACGTACTTTAATTCCTATCTAGCCATTCCATTTTGGTTAGTCGACTCAAGAGTGATCAATTCTGAGCGAGATTTACTGGGATACATCAATAGACATTCATTCATTAACAAGCTTCGAGATGGGGTCGAAATTCAGGATGTCACAGAATCACTCAGAACTATCATCATCATGCCTGACAAGGATCCGGGTATTCTCGCAATCAGTATGACCAAATCAATCCCTGAGGTCTTTTTCCAGGACTGTAATTCAGGGTCAGTCAAAGGTTATTTCAAGGGGGACTCATGTGAGTCATTAGGCTATGAAACAAATCTTCATCAGTTGCATCGGGTTTACAAGTCAGGAACCCTGTGAAATGAGATAAAAATGATCTTGCTCGCACTTCTTCGAGCGACATTTATAAGAATTTGAAACCCTATATTAACCCAAGTGCCCTAATCTGAAGAGACTTTTTGATAAGGGTTGTAATGTAGATTCAGGGTAGGCTTAGAATGAAAGGACTATTTTCAACAAGGGGTGGTATAATGATGAGAAAATCAGTGAACATCCGCCTCTATCACTTTGGTACTTCAAGAATGATATTTCTTCAAAGGATATATTTTGAACAAATTCAGGTGAGACCTCCCTTCCTCCCAGAGATTCTTTGAGAGAGCTATTTTCTTTTCATTTTCCTTTTTTTTTTCATGAGAGTGGGCCCTTTGCCCTTTTTGCATGGTAAGCTTTTTGTGCATGGCCAACTTTGATTTTTGTTTTTGCAAGGCGAGCTGTTTTGAAAAGGAAGGAGAGTCTCATCTGAATTGTTTGCATATTATGCTAGCAAATTTTTTCAAGTTTTAGTTTGCCCCAAGGCACTCTGCTCATCGATCAAATGATTTGGAATAACTTTCATTCAGAATGATCACCCGTTGAGTTTTGAGAAATGAATTCGCCGCTCAAATTGGGTTAAGCAAAGGATGAGTGTATATGGGTATAGAAATGAAATGCTCTTCGTCATATCTAAAGCACTTGAGCTAACATAGAATTCGCATGCAACAAATACACTTGAAGATTGATGCAAGTGAAAGCAAGAAAACTCTATTCGTTTTTTGAACTTTCTGAGATTTGCCCCAATGTGGGGTTGTTCCTGACAGGGTTATGAAATGAAACACCCGTTCAATGGGTTAAGCAATGGGCAACCTGTAGTGTTTGGATAGACGAAACGAATGCCTCATGTCATCTTGGTCGTCATACTTTTCGCGAGATAACCCTTTGCCTTGTAAGCATGGAAATTCTCACATTCCTCACTAGGGGTTGTGATATAGGACGTGTATGGAAATGGCTTGCCTTTCATCGTCCTGACATTCCTCATTCAAAATGATCGATTCAATTGGATCAGAGAGACTTCTTGATTGAAATTATCTCACAATGAAAACTAATAATGCGAGCAAAACAGCAGACAAATAGAGCATGAATGATCAGAAAAAGTGTCAGGGCAGCTCAAACGTAGTATTTCTTTACTGCATCAGAGTTAACAGGATTAGTGAAAACACGACCATCCATCTCTACCAGGATTAAGGCACCGCCTGGGAGCACTTTCTTCACAACATATGGACCGCCATAGTTTGGAGCAAACTTCCCCTCTGGAAGGGGTACAATAGGCAATAATTTTCTCAGAACAAGATCTCCTACCTGAAAATGTCGAGGATGGACTTTTTTGTTAAATGATCTGGCAACCCTTTGCTGGTAGCACTGGCCATGGCATAACGCCCTAAGTCGCTTTTCATCGATCAGGTTCAACTGGTCCATCCTCTACTGGATCCAATCGGCTTTGGTCAGCTTGACTTGAGATAATATGCGTAAGGAAGGGATTTCCACTTCAACTGGTAATACTGCGTCCATTCCATATACAAGAGAAAATGGGGTTGCCCCAGTAGATGTCCGGATCGAAGTTCGATAAGCCATAAGCGCAAATGGCTGCCTCTCATGCCAATCTCGATAATTCTCAGCAGTTTTGGCTAAAATCTTCTTGATGTTTTTATTGGCCGCTTCCGCTGCTCCATTCATCTGAGGACGATACAGGGAAGAGTTCAGATGCTTGATCTTGACTTTCTTGAACAAATCATCGATCAGTTTATTGTTCAAGTTCGAGCCGTTGTCGGTGATTATGACTTCAGGTGAACCGTATCGAGCGATGATGTCTCGACTGATGAATTTCACGACGTTTCGTGCAGTGACTGCCAGATAAGATGCCGCTTCGATCCATTTAGAAAAATAATCAATGGCGACCAGGATGAAACGATGTCCATTTGATGCTTTCGGGTTAATTGGGCCAATTACATCAATAACGCACATAGAGAAAGGCCATGGTTCAGATAATTGGTGTAGCTCGTTTGGAGGAACATTAATCCTGTCGCCATGAATCTAACACTTGTGACAGCTTCGAACGTGCTGAATGCAATCGCTTTCTAGTGTAAGCCAATAATAACCTAACCTCATGATCTTCTTGGCTAGCATGTGGCCATTCATATGTGGACCACAGATTCCTTCATGTACCTCCATCATAAGATGGACAGCCTCGGTGGAGTCAATGCACCACAGAAGAACTGAATCAAAGGATCTTTTGTAAAGATTTTCACCGCTGAGAAAGAACTTTGAGGCCATCTTTCTTATGTACCTATGATCCGATGTAGTGCTCTTCTCAGGAAATTTCTGCTCTTGAATGTAAGTCTTGATGTCGTGATACCAAGGTTTGCCATCGGGTTCCTCGGCTATGGCCATGCAATAAGCTGGTTTTCTCAAGACTTCAATCTTCAATGGCTCGACCTCAAGCCCATTAGTAGCTTGCAACATCGAAGACAGAGTAGCCAATGCATCGGCAAACTGATTATGAGTTCTGGACAAATATTCAAACGAAATATCATCAAATTCCTCCACCAACTCATCCAGGTACTCATGGTATGGTAGCAACTTTGCATCCCGTGTCTTCCACATTCCGACAGTTTGAAGGATGATTAGGGCCCAGTCTCCAAATACCTTGAGCCGGGTTACACCCATTTCAATCGCGGCCTGTAGGCCCAAAATGCATGCTTCATATTCTGCAACATTATTAGTACAAGGGAACGCTAATTTCGCTGCTACTGGATAGTGCTGACCGGCTGGGGATATCAAGACTGCCCTTGTACCTGATCCAGATAAATTCACAGCTCCGTCAAAATACATGGTCCAGATGTAATCACCTACCACCATGACCGGATCTTCAGGTTGATAAATGTCTTCATCTTGCTCCGGGTTTTCTGCCAAGACATCAGCTATGGCTCGTCCCTTTACTGACTTTTGGGACATATATTGCACATCGAATTCAGAAATGAGGATCTGCCATTTGGCAAGCCTACCGATCAAGGCAGGTCGATTTACTAGGTACTTGATGGGATCGTACTCTGTCACCAAAAGGATTTGGTAATGCAAAGTGTATTGTCGCAATCGATGTAGCACCCAAACTAGTGCCGCACATGTCTTCTCAGCTTCAGAGTAGTTCATTTCAGAAGCTGTGAACTTCTTGCTAAGATAATAAATGGCTCGTTCTTTCCCATCATCTTTTCTTATCTGCGCTAGCATAGTACCTAGAGACTCACTATGGATTGCGAGATAGAGGATCAAAGGTTGCCCCGGCTCTGGCGGAACAAGCACTGGTAGATTCATGAGGTGATGTTTTATTTTCTCAAAAGCTTCTTCACAATCATCGTTCCATTCAACCAGCGCATTCTTCTTTAACAACTTGAAGAAAGGCTTAGCGGTTTCCGACAGCTGAGAAATGAATCGGGCAATATAATTCAATCTGCCCATGAGGCTTCGAACTTCCTTAACTGTTGTCGGCAGCTTGAGTTCGCATATGGCTCTCACCTTGGACAAGTCTATCTCAATACCCTTGTTACTGACAATGAAACCGAGTAACTTGCCTGAGCTGGCACCGAAAACGCACTTAGCCGGACTAAGGCGTAACCTGAATTTCCTGAGTCTGTCAAACAGCTTCGTCAGGGTTTCGATATGATCTTCCCCGTGCCTTGTCTTTGCGATCATGTCATCGACATAGACTTCAATTTCATTATGCATCATATCATGGAACAGAGTGACCATGGCTCGTTGGTAAGTGGCGCCGGCATTCCTAAGGCCAAAGGGCATCACCTTATAGTGAAACATCCCCCACGGAGTGGTGAATGTAGTCTTCAGTTTATCGTCCATGTTCATCAGGATTTGATTATAGCCTGAGAAACCGTCCATGAATGAAAACATTTCGAACCCAGCCGTGCTGTCTACAAGTACATCAATGTGTGGGAGTGGAAAATCATCCTTAGGACTAGCCTTGTTTAGATCACGGTAGTCGACACAGACTCGAACTCGACCGTCTTTCTTCAGTACTGGGACAATATTAGCAACCCAATCAGAATATTGGGTAGCCTCAATGAACCCGACATCAATGAGCTTCATGACTTCTTCTTTGATTTTCTTTGCTAACTCTGGCCTTGCCCTTCGCGCACCCTGTACTATTGGCTTGACTGAGGGATCGGTCGGTAAGCAATGTTCAACGATTGATCGATCGAGACCGGGCATATCTGCATAGGACCAGGAAAAGATATCCGGGTAATCCTTCAAAAGCTATGCAAGACGTCTCACCATTTCAGTGGATAAGTTCGCTCCAATTTTCACCTCTCTTGGATTTTCTTCATCGCCAAAATTGATTGATATCGTCTCGTCGCCAGTCAGAGGCCTAATCATTTCATGCCGTTCAAAGTCTTGACGTATTTCTTCATAATCAGGAGTGAATTCGTCCAAGTCATATATTCCAGAATCCAATGGATCACCCTCCTCATAATTTCCCCCGAAACATAAAGTAGGAGAGTCAGAGAAACAAATGGGGTTTAATCCTACATGCTTTGCAATTTTCAAAAATTAGTGTGTATTTCAAAAAATTTCCTTTTGAAGACCGCGGGACGAGAATTCTTGAAGATGCCCATCCCTCAGTACTTACCGTAGATGACAATTTTGTTCGATCGTTGGTTATCGTCATTGGGTCAGTTTGGGATACCTCATCAAGATTCCAAAACTAAATGAAAAATATCTGTGATCTTATTGATGTGACAATCAATGAATTACATATTATTGAATGGAAATGCAACATTGAACTGAAAAGAAATCCTAATGTGCGATATGAATGTAAAATCCTAATGCCGTCTAGAAAACTAAAGAAAGCTAGAAAGATCCCACGCAGGAGATTGCAAAATCCAAAAAATGTTACTCTGAACCCTCCGTTGGATCATCAACCATGGCATCAACAGAATAGCTCGGGGGTCCAGATGCCATGCTAAGCTCCTCTTCGAGCACCTTATCATCCTGTATGGGATCCTCAGATATGGCTCCAATAATGAAGTCATCAAAACAACCAATAAGATCCAGGCACCCGTCATCAACTGCATGCTCGCCTACTGCCATCGGTTCAGCCAACAAAATCTGGTCCTTTGGCGAGTCGGGGAATACAATCCCTAAGTCATCCTCGAATTGGGTCAGCTCATCATACCCACCGACCACTCCAGCTGATCGGAAAGTAGTGTAAAGAGGAGGTGGAATAGGGCTAGATTCCAACCTTCCAATGGCCTGTCCCACACTGTCTACCTCGTCTAGACTGGTCACGCCCTCGGTGTCCGAGACCGGCCGTTTGAGATTGTCTATTAAGCTCGATTGGGATACAGATCCCTTGACCCTGCCGGCCTAGGCCTGTGCCATGTTGAATCCCATTGCTCACCATTACCTTTGCCACCATGACAGAAGCGTTTGATACCTCAGGGACTAGTAGAGGACTTTCTGGTGATGCATGAACAGTTTGCACCAACTCAAAAGCATGATACGAGTCTTCTTCGTTGTGTACCGGCTCAATGTAAGGAATAGCCGTTTCATTGAAGATCCGATGATCTTCTTCACCATGAACGATCACTAGCTTTCCCTCAACGACGAACTTGATTTTCTGATGAAGACTTGACGGTGCAGCTCCCGCATTGTGAATCCACGGACGACCCGGCAGGAGGTTGAAAGCCGATGGAATATCCAACACCTGGAACAAAACATCGAACACAGAAGGCCCTATCAGGACATCTAGATTGATCTGTCCCATGACATTTTTCTTCACACCATCAAAAGCCCTTACCGAGGTCTTGGCAGCTTGCATTCTAGCCAGATCTACCCCCAGCCGATTTAAAGTAGCCAAAGGGCAGATGTTTAGTGTCGACCCATTGTCAACGAGTACCCGCGCTACCAAAGTTTGCTTGTGTTTTACTGTTATGTGCAGGGCTTTGTTGTGACCACGACCCTCAACAGGAATCTCATCATCAGCAAACGCCACCTGATCTTTCAGAAGGATGGTTCCGACAAAATTATTCAACTTGTCCTGGTCAATATTTTATGGGACGTAGACCTCTCCTAGTACCTTCATCAAGGAGTCCCGATGCTTTTCTGGCGACTGCAAAAGTTCGAGCAGAGAAACCTGAGCTGGCAACTTCCGCAGTTGGTCGACGATGCTATACTCACTCGTTTTGATCACAGCCAGGAATTCTTTTGCATCTTTGTCTGTAACCGGTTTGGTCGTTTGATCCTCGTTGTAAGTGCGGCCGGATCTCGTCACCAAAGCCAGGTCATACGACCAAGGAACAGCCCTTTCATCTGTGTAAGGGAATGGTTGGGGTGAAGTGATCACCAAGGCTTCAGGTATGACAATCCCTAACTCATCGCTAAACGCATCTTCCAGGGGGGCATGTCAGCTAAATCCAGATCAGCTTTGACCAGACTCGCTACATCGACTTCTGCTACTTCTATTTCTGGAGAATGTTCAGACTGAGTTATAGTCAAAGCGGCGAACTCCCGGTCCCAATCAATGATGATCTGAGATATAGTGGCAATTGTTTCCGCGTGATTGCCCTTAACTATCAACCCATTCCTCACTAGGGTCACAATCATCTTCTTTAACCGATCCAACGACACCAGCTCTCCAGTCCGGTAATAGCCCGCCCTAATTAGAGCATCAAGAATGTCTGTTACTTGGACTTTGAAAATGCATGCCGATTGGATACTGCAGTCAAATACAGCATTAACTTTGCCAGAATGGTCGGGCAAAGGATTATTTTGGACATTTGGCTGGGTGTTGCCTTGGAATGAAAACGCCTTTGAATCGAGCAAGTCTTGAATGCGATTTTTAAGCTCAATGCAATTGTCTGTGTCATGGCCAGCTTCACCGCGATGGTAATCGCATTTCTTGGACGGGTCGTAACCCGCATATGACGTATAATTGGGCCTTAGAGGCTCAGTTGACAGCAGGTCCTTCTTGCGGAGGACAGCCAAGACTTGAGAAATTGTTCCAGGAAGAGATGTGTATTGTCGGGATGGGCGTGAATTTCTCCTCTGTTTCTGCTCGCTAAAGTTCCCTTGCTGGTTGACGGGAACTTGTACAGCCGGTGCGGAACCTGCCATGTTGATTTGAGGAGCGACTTCTTTGTCCTTCTTCATTCCAAATCGTTTTGCAGGCGTGCCAGCATCTCCGTACCAGCCTTTCTTCATGCCGCCTTCTACTTCCTCGGCCATTGTTATGAGGTGAGCAAATGATATCACAGAGTTGCCAAGGACCCGTGTCCGCATAGTCTGCGGAAGGGTAGAGACAAACAGCTTCATGAGTTCCCTCTCAGGAGGAACGGGTTTAAGTTGGGACGCAATGTTCCTCCACCTGGTAGCATACTGCTTGACCGTCTCGCCCTTCTTTATTTCAGCTTGCTCCAGGTCCTCTCTAGAGACGAGGACGTCTATATTGAAACTGAAGTGCTTGATAAACGCAGTCGCCGCCTGTTTCCAATTGCCCATGCTGTATACCTCATAGTCAATATACCATCGTATGGCTGCCTCTTTTAGATTGGCTTGAAAAGTTTGAACCAGTAAGGGGCCGTTATCAGCATATTTGCTCATTCTCGCTTGGTATATCTGAACATGCTGCACAGGGTCAGAGGTACCGTCGTATTTCTCAAAATCGGGCACTTTGAATTTCTCTGGCACTTCGACTTTCGTGATGGCCAAAAAGTCAATGTGAGGGATACTATGTGCTCCCTGAATCTCTCGGAGCCTTTCCTCCATCTTCTGCTCCACTTTTTGCTCCATCTGTTGCTCCATCCGAGCCATTAGCGTTGCTGTATCATTAGTATGCTCTGGCGCCACATGGCTGGCTTGGTGAACTGGAGCAACTGGCGGAGCATTCATACTAGAGCCCGGGATGAACATGTCCTCTAGTGACAAGAACTGACCCTGGTTCTTGGTCGGAGCATCAGCTGCAGTAGGCGGAGGTGGTGCCAGAGGTTGAGATGTCTGGCCAGGTAATAGCATCTTAGCCATGAGACTCGCCAGCACTTTGTCCGCCATCTGGGAGAACATGTTATCCATCCTGCTAGTGAGGGCGTCCACGTGCTCTTGGAGGGCTTCTTGGATTGCAGCATTCAATTCAGCTTTGTCAGCCATTTTCTTTGCGATTGACCTGGTGATATGTGGATGACCCGTGGTAAGTTACCTGCCAATGATAATCATGTGGTGAGCGAGACATATAATGCACATTGGGTCAGCCCATGGCTAATCTAGACTTATTGACGCCATTTGAACTTGACGAATGTTAGTGGCCAGGAAAATTTCAGTTCCGTCGTATTTTGATAAACAATTTGCAGAAAATCATCCAGACATCAGAACGATGTGGAAATTTACGAGGCTGTATTTAAGAAGGTAACGAACAACTTCCATGTTCGGTGATTGAGCTAAAAATGAGTTGATCGTCCCAGTTTAATGTGTTTCTCCAAAAAATGATGTACAGAAAACTACTTTGTCCATCCATGGATGAATGAACGAAGGACCCCTTTGAAAGTATGAATTAAAATTTGGAATTTTGCAGGTTATTAGTTGAAACATCGACCTACAATTTTCACGTTTTGTGTCTCGGCAAAGGAGGTCCTTTATTGGGGGGATTCTGCAAAATGATATGGAGCCTGAAAAAGGTGAGAAATTCCAGCATGCTCCGTTACGGCCATTAATTCCGTATTAAAAAGAAAACATGTTGGATTATTACCAAAATTTTCCATACAACAGATAGGGATCTTATGGATATTTGTGGTTTGAAGTTCAAAAATTAATTCCAGCTCCAGCAAGTTGCAAAAATTCCATTAATACCGAAAAGTTATATCAAATATCCGAATGACAAAACCTCAAATCCGACGACAAATCCCTAAAGAAAACCTAAGAAACGTAATCTAAAGATAAAACATGGACAACTAAAAGCCTATCACTCCGAGGGGCCAGCTCCGTTCTTCGACTTCTTGGGCCATGGGCCGGCTTGGTCTTTCAATTGCTTAATGGTCCTCTTCTCCTTTTCGATCTCCTTCTGGGCTTCGGCTAATGACCTTCTGAGCTCGTTATTTGTATATCGAGCCGGGGTGACATCTGGAAGCTTTGGTCACCACTCCTTAGGGATGGAATGCTTCAGTCGATACTACTTGGTGGACCAATAGGCTTCATCAGCTGGCTCCAGTGGCTTCCTTGGGAAATTGAGCTTGACTGGTTGAGAGGCCGCCCATAGATAGCGGGTGGTGAAGACCAACTCTTCATGATCTGTTGTTAGGTCTTCAAAGCTCGGCTGCGCTTGGGCGATCGAAGGTGACGAGGGTAACTTCTGGATGCAACCATACTGACGAATGACTCGAAGAGGATAATATTGTGTTGCCCCAGTGACGGCCAAGAGAGGGACCGGCCCGGCGCGACCAGAGGTCAAACGAGCTTCGCTGAGATGAAACCAACCAGCACGCCATTGAAGGGACTTGGGCGATGGATCCCTTACGAGTTTCATCCATTCAGAAAAATGATAATCAGGAGTATCACCCTGCTTTTGCTTGAAAATGACCAGTGGAAGGGCAAAGTTTCTGATGGCTTCAGTTGAAACAAGCTCTCGACATTCCTTAATGTGTGAGAGAAACCAGACTTGCAAAAGCTCGGCAGGAGCCCTTAGGACCTTGGATCTACCCGGCCGATAGTTATTTAGCGAGATGAGAGTTTCAGCCAGAATAGCATTGATAAAGCATCTTTCTTCACAAACTTGTTGAACAAAGTGCGCGAGACGGGGCATGATGGAATTTTTATGATGAGGAAATATGATTAATCCAAAAAACGCTAGCAGGAATACTTTGCCTCTTTGCAGAGATCGAGCTTTGGCAAAACAGTTCGATAGGAAAGTGAAAGAACAATGCCCATAGTTTGCTTTTAAAACCCTTCGTACGAACGGTAATTCAACCGCGAGAAATTCGGCTAAAACTTGGGGGGCATCATCTTTCAGGTACGGGCTAATGAGCTCAGCATCATGAGATTTACCAACGAGCAAGCAATATTCCTCCAAGGTTGACGTGAGTACATGTTTGCCAAGCAAGAAAGTAGCTGTCTGAGGCACCCAGCAATGAGCAAGAGCCTAGATCATCCCAATACGAACTTTGATATGCAGCAAGTGGATGAGCTTCCCCACTCGGTCTTCCACATAGTGACGTGCAACTTCATCGAGCTGAGGGAGCCAATCGATCATATTTTCCTTCGTGACTTCGACGGTATGGATATTATCGTGCCCCATGGAGTGATAGGCCGGCCTAATGACACACCTAATAGCCATGGACTGACTCAGGGGAATGTAAAAAGAGAACGCATGCGATGATATGGATGAGCACAAAGACAAGCAAAATGACAGATGTACGCTTTATTAACCAAGTTTTTAAAGAGCTCTCAAGGGTAGATCTGACTTGACGATTAAAGCCGTATGTAGCCCTCTTAAAGCTTTGGGGACGTTAACGAAAACCCCTCGTGCCCGCAGATTCAGGCCTTGAACGGGGAATCTTAACGTAGTCGGGGTCGAAGGTAAGGACGTCCATTCCTCCATCCTGAGGCTAGGCATATCCTTAACCAGACACCATCCTAGGTTCATCTAGCATTTTAGGTCCAATGCAATGTCATGAGTCATGCACAACAATTTAATTCACTCGATTACGACATATTAGAAAACAATGAAATAAGCTAACGACCCTGCAAAACAAAGGTTAGGAAAATGACATTTACATAACCTGCAAAAGCATTTAACACCTAAGAGGAGTCAGGGCAAATCACAATCCATGAATTCAAGGATCGGGAAAAAAATTCACAATTGATCAATCGAGGCATAGATTATGAAAATCAACGGCTTAAGTCCACAAAAATTTTAATTCTCCGAAGATTATAGGTGACCTAAATTTGATTCGAAAATTAAAGTTAACTTCCGAGAAATTCGCATGGAGTTCAGTTCACCTTTTATTTTTTGGAAAGATTAAAATTTACTCCCCAGTGGAGTCGCCAAGCTGTCGCGACCCCTAAAAAAATATTGATTTTAGGCTAATGGATTATTAGGTTAATTAGATGGATTAACTAACCTAATACGGACTCTCCCAAGCCCTACCAATTCGCAACTTAGGTTTCATAAAATGATTTTTAATTCTGGAGCCGCCACTAATCTTTTATTGATAGGTAGATTAGGAACCTAAATAAAATAGCGGGAGAACTACTTTATTTCTACGAACCAGAGATAGTGAGTTCGGGGACTTGGTTACATTAATTAAAAATTAATTAGTGCCCTTTCGGTACCAATTTCATGACAATGCCTTTTTCTGATTGGTTTATGGATCTTTTTGGGGGTTTTCTGTTTATTATTTTTTGGATTTCTGAATTAATGAACAAAATTAAACAAAAATGCCCATAATATACCTTAATTTTCCGAATTTCCGACAATTCGCTCATTTCCGAAGTTTCGGATTAGAGCAGAATTTTAACGCGACATCCTCGAAGATCCGAGTCAGCTTGCAAGTAGGGGTATAAGACGACAACGTCCCTCTTGCCAGATGGAAAGAACACGATATCTTATACTGAAACCACATCCACCCCAGTAAATTCTGGGTAGGCGAATGATTTAAATTTTTTTCTTTAAGGGACAAGGCACGAGGGGAGCATATATTATAGGCATGTTTGTTTAAAAATGTGCATATATTTTTTCAGAATTTTTGAAGACTACCTAAGGTAGTCGAATTTATCAAGGAGATATGCTCCTATCCTCAAGGGATTTATATCTTCTAAATTAAGAAAGATTATCTCTTAGGATATTCAAAAAACTTTAGATAATCTTTAGAATTTTAGAGATATCTTCTGTCAGGATGAAATCTTATCTGATATTCCGATTTCTTAGAAAATTATCTTTATGATTTGAAAATGTTAATCTTAGATAGCTTTCAGAGATTTTCGGATATAACTAATAAATTTTGATCTCATCTCTACCCAAATAAATTCAATAAAGTCGCTAGAGATAAGATAAAATATAATCCGCTAGCCACCCATGAATAGAGATAGCAGTCCACAAAACAGTCCATATCCACCGAAGCATGGAATACGATCAAGAAGATATACATGTCAAGAACTTCAATATTTTTTAGCTCGATTTCCAATGCGTAATTCAACCATAGTGAGAGGAATACATGAGAAACCACTTTCATTCGCACAAAGATCTGATCTTCTAGCTAGCTCAGTTTAATCCTTGAAAATCGTTGATTAATTTGTCAGTTCGAGAAAAGGGTAATTCTGAATTCACTTAATCAATTCTCCGAAAGAACATCACACGATTCAACCAATTCATGAACAAGCTTAAAAGAAATCAGTCTTTCATTCTTCCAAGTTCAATTTTCGGTCCCTCATATATATAAAAAATAAAATTTTCCACTTCTTAGTCGTGAAACAAAGATCTCTCATGGCGATGCCAGAGGGAAAAGTACACTGCAAGCGCCTTAACTTTCGTACGGCGTGCATTTAAGTGCCTTAACTTTCAAAGTGTTCACTTGAGGGCCTAAACTTTTAAAAAACGTTCACTTTGAGTACCAACTTCTTTTAAAATCGTTCAGTTTAGTACCCAAATCTGACGTGGTTCACCGAAAATTCGACACGTGGCATTTTTAATTATTATTTGTGCTGACGTGGCTCATCGGAGTTGGCATTAAAGTAAACGATTTAAAAAGAAGTTGGTACTCATGCTTTTTAAAAGTTTAGACACTCAAGTGAACACTTTGAAAATTAAGGCACTTAAGTGCACGAATTGAAAAAAAGTTAGCACTCAGGTGAACACTTTGAAAGTTAAGACACTTAAGTGCACGTCGTACGAAAGTTAAGACACTTGCAGTGTACTTTTCCTCGATGCCAAAACACTCAGCAAGTTATCAATGAATTACGGCAAAAATTTCAAGAAACATTACCTTGTTCCGAGCAACTTTCCAGCAAGAGCACACTTCAGGCTTGCACTGGTGGACTGTTCGTGGCCTTCGGTAACAGCGAATTGGTGGAGATGCCGGGCTGATCAGAGAACGCCTAGACAGCGGGTCTATCTTTTCCGAACCGAATTTCCAGCAGCACGCGCCTGATAAGTTCCACCCCACGTTTGCTCTTTTATGAAGCACGGATCGCCAGAAATTGCCTCCGTTGCTCTCTCTTGCCTCTCAAGTTTTTTTTTTTGAAATTCTGAAGCCCCATTCAACCAAAGCTTAAGGCTCTATTTATAAACAACTTAAGCGTTCTAAACCTAGTAGAGAAGGATTGAGTCTTGGCCATTAGATTAGGAGTCCTAGTTGGACTAGGAACGATCCTCAACCATTAGATTACGAATTCTGCACTTTGTGGAGCCTTAACTGATTAAAATTCCTAAGAAATTCGACAATAACGAGTGTATCAATGGGCTGGCCGAACCAAATGTGTGGACTCCACGGCTCAAATCAAAACAGGGCTCTACCTAATTAAATGGCCAACTAACTAAAGGCTTCACATAATTAAACGGACAAATTGGACTGATCTGAATTTTAATTTAGGTCCAAACCATAGCGGAAATTTCAGCACTCTCATGCTCATGGCTTGTCCGAAATTCTCATGCTTAATCGTGGGCTTAAGTTGACATTCTAAGCTTGATCCAGTCTTTAATTGAATAACCCAAGATGGACTGAATTGAATTTTAAATTAAGGCCTAAACCTGTCGCAAAGTTCGGTAACATTCCTTCAAGGCCTTTGGAGGATTTTTTTTTTGATTAAAACATGGGCTCTTTTTATTTCCAGGCTCAACCAAGGCTTGCTCTAAACAATGAACAATTAACCAACAGCCTTAAAAATTTAAGTGAACTGAATTGAACCCAAGAACAAAGCAAGTTCAGCATCCCCTCTAGCTAGAAGCGAAAATTTCATGCCGAGTTTGGTCCTAATCGCCAATTAGAATAAAGATCAATTGACTCACTTTTAACCCTAAATGCAAACGATGCGATTGACAGAAAATACAATGAAAGAAGAGTTTTTTTTTTTGCGAGAATTATGATTAATTCACATTTTATAAAATAAAATGCATGATTTTCAACAGATCAAAATTTAGGTGTCAACACTCTAGTGAATCAGGATGGTGATAGGTGGGGCAAAAGGCTGATGCCGCCAAGTTAGTCCTAGTTTAATCCTAATAAGAGACCTTTTAGGAGGATTCCGAGTAGGCAGGATGGAGTTCAGATCTCTAAAGTAAGGGCAAGGTATAGTGGACCGTGTCGACGGTGTGGCAAATATTGTAATGAGGGTACATGCCCGACCTCGAAGAGATGTTTTGGGTGTGTACAGCAGGGACATTTGGCGAGGGACCGTCCTCGCAATAGGTCATAGATGGGATCAACTCCGCCTCAACAGCCTCAAAGCCCATCGAGGAGTGGAGAACGACAGAACCCGCAAACGCCGCCAGCTTAGGGAAAGGTTTATGCGATGACGCAGGAGGAGGCCGAGGCTTCTAACGATGTCATCACAGGTACCATTTATGTCCATGGTCATAGTGCTTGTACTCTGTTCGATATGGGTGCAACGAATTCTTTTATATCTACTCGATTTGTGAGGTTATATGGGCTGGAATGTAGTCAGCTAGACGTGCCATTAGTTATTACAACTCCTGTGAGGAAAAGTGTGCTGTCGACTTTAATATGTAGCAACTGTGGAATTGAGATCGGAGGAAGGTGTCTGGTGATTAATCTGGTGGAGCTGGTTATGCACGATTTTGATGTTATTGTGGGGATGGACTGGTTGAAGAAACAAATGGCAACAGTGGATTGTCATGGGAGGTTGATATCTTTTAACCCTCCGAATGAGCCTGAATTTGAGTTTCAAGGAAATGGGACAAATGCCACAATGGCATTTATTTCGGTAATGGAGGCTAGTCAGTTACTAAATAAGGGGTGTTATGGCTATTTGGCAGTAGTCAACAACAAAGAAAAGACTGAGAGAAAATTTGAGGAGATATATGTAGTTAAAAAATTTGCAGATGTATTTCTTGAGGAATAAGATTGCCCCCAGAGCGAGAAGTAGAGTTTGCAATAGAAGTAGCTCCAGGAGCAAAGCCTATATCTAAAGCACCTTATCGAATGGCACCAGCTGAATTGAAGGAATTGAAGGTGTAGCTACAAGAGCTGTTGGACCGAGGGTTTAAAAGGCCTAGTGCTTCACCTTGGGAAGAAGAAAGATGGATTGTTGAGATTGTGTATTGACTATAGATAGTTAAATATGGTGACGATAAAGAATAAATATCCGCTCCCAAGGATTAATTATCTATTTGATCAACTTCGTGAGGCTTCTGTATTTTCAAAAATTGATCTTCGGTCGGGCTATCATCAATTACAAGTGAAGAAGGAGCATGTTCCAAAGACGGCTTTTCGGACGTGATATGGCCACTATGAGTTCTTGGTGATGATGCATTTTGGGCTAACTAATGCCCCAGCTGCCTTTATGGATATGATGAATCGAGTATTCAAACCGTTCTTGGATAAGTTCATGATAGTATTTATTGACGATATTCTGGTTTATTCCAAGAATGAGGAGGAACACTGGCAGCACTTGAGGTTAGTGTTACAGACCTTGAGGGTAAGCTGTATGCCAAATTTAGTAAATGTGAGTTTTGGTTAGATCAAGTAGTATTTTTGGGTCATGTAATCACTGGAGAAGGAGTATCAATAGATCCAGCAACAATAGAGGCAGTTCTTGATTGGCCGAGACCGACGACAGCGGTTGAGATACGTAGTTTCTTGGGACTAGCAAGGTATTATAGAAGACTTGTAGAAGGATTTTCAAGAATCAGCGGTCCTTTAACTCAGTTGACTAGGAAGAATGTAAAGTTTGAATGAAGTGCAGAATGCGAGAAGAGTTTCCAGGAATTAAAGAGGAAATTAACGATACCGTTTGAATTTGGAGGATTTGTGGTTTACAGTGATGCCTCGCATAAAGGTTTGGGGTGTGTCCTGATGCAGCATGGAAAATTGGTCGTCTATGCATCTAGAAGTTAAAGCCGTATGAGGTAAATTATCCTACCCATGATCTGGAATTGGCTGCGATAGTATTCGCATTGAAAATTTGGAGACATTATCTATATTGAGAAAAGTTTGAAATTTATACAGATCATAAAAGCCTTAAGTATTTATTCTCTTAGAAAGAGCTGAATATGAGGCAAAGAAGGTAGTTGGAGTTTTTAAAAGACTATAACTGTGACATCTTGTACCACCCCGGAAAGGCGAATCGGGTAGTAGATGCCTTAAGTCGAAAGTTGGCGTCAGTGGCAAGTTTATAGAGGCAAGAGTGGAATTTACTCAGGGAAATTCCAAATTCAGAATTTAAGGTGGAAGTGGATGAGGTAATCAGAATTTTGGCAACACTCAGAATTGAGCCTAAAGTGATACAAAAAATAAGAATTATGCAGCAGACAGATGGAGAAATTAAAAAAATTCGAGATGAGACATTACAGGGTAAACAGATCGACTTTAATCTGTTGAGGGATGGGATTGTTAGCCTTCAGGGACGTATTTGTGTGCTAGATAATAAAGAGCTGAAAGAGGAACTCTTAGGTGAAGCCCATAAGAGTAAATATAGTATTCACCCTGGACGTACCAAGATGTACCAAAATTTGAGATAGAATTACTGGTGGAATGGAATGTAAAGGGATGTGGCTCAGTACGTGGCGAGGTATTTGACGTGCCAACAGGTTAAAGCAGAACACATGAAACCAGCAGGATTATTAAAGCTACTAAAAATTCCTGAATGGAAGTGGGAACACATAACTATGGATTTTATTCAAGGGCTTCCGAGGACATCAAGTGGTCATGATTCAATCTGGGTGGTGGTTGACCATCTAACAAAATCAACTCACTAAATAGCAATGAAGGTGAACTATCCAATTGAAAGGTACGCTGAGTTGTACATTAAACAGATTGTTTGCTTACATGAATTCCCGGTAACCATTACTTTTGACAGAGATTCAAAATTCACCTCATGGTTCTAGCGAGGCCTACAAGAGGCATTGGGAACTAAACTACAGTTTAGCACCGCCTTCCACCCCCAGACAGACGGAGAAACTGAAAGGGTAATTCAAATCTTTGAGGATATACTACGTGTCTGTGCCATTGATTTTAAAGGGAATTGGGATGAAAAGTTGTCTCTGGTGGAGTTTTCATGTAATAATAGTTATCAATAGAGTATTGGCATGGCACCATTTGAGGCCTTATATGGGAGGCCCTGTAGGACACCGACATGTTGGGCAGAGGTAGGCGAGAAAAAGCTGACAGGACCTGAGTTAGTCCAAGCTACTTCTGATGCAGTAACTGTAATTCGAGAGCATCTATGAACGGCTCAGAGCAGGCAAAAGAGTTATGCTGATAACCGTAGACGTCCTTTGGAGTTTCAGGGGGACGACTATGTATTTTTTAAAGTATCGCCGATGAAAGGGATCTTCAGATTTGGCAAAAAAGAAAAATTAAGTCCACGATATGTGGGCCTTCGAAGTTTTAGAAAGAGTTGGTGAGGTGGCATATCGATTGGCGTTACCACCAAAGATGTCTAGCATTTATGATGTCTTTTATGTTTCAATGTTAAGAAAATATCAACCAGATCCATCGCATGTTTTGGATTACGAAGCTGTGGAAGTTGACGAGAAGGTTCGCTACACGGAAATCCCAATCAAAATTTTGGGACGGAAAGAACAGGTTCTGCGGACAAAAGTGATACCTCTAGTGAAAGTGCTATGGCAACGTCAAGGACAAGAAGAAGAAACTTGAGAGAGCGAAACCACTATGAGACAGAAATATCCCCACTTGTTTGAGTAGTGTTCTGTAAGGAAATAGACAATCTTGAGGTCGAAATTATTTATGGGGGTAAGATTTTGTGACACCTCATGTTTATAGTTCCAAATAAACTGAAATTGGACGAAATGGGTTTTGAAACTGATTTGTGTCAATAAGGATAGTGAATATTTGGATATGGTCATTAATTTAGTTTACTGTCAGATGCGGATGGTGATCTTACAAAGAGAATCCAAAGTTTAAAAAAAAACAAAAAAAAAAGAGTATGGCCACCGGGCTGGTTACATTCAGCCCGATCAAGTCGGGCCGAGCGGGATTTCGCCCCCTAGCCTTTCCGCGCGTGTTGAGTGAGTTGGGCTGCTCGCGCATTGTGCATGGGCCGAAGGAGAAAGGAAGCCAAAAAATAGCCCACAACCCCAACATTTGCTTCAGCTTCGGGCTAGATGTACAAGCCCACAAACTTCCCATCAGAGCAATTGTTTTAGGCCACGATTGGAGATTGGAAGCCCAATATTGCTGTAGCCAAATAAGAAGAACACAGACCCACTTCTCTTCTCCTTCAGTTCACTCTCATCGACGACAACGATGCTGCTGCTCCCTTGCGACTCTTCGGCTTCCGCACAACCAGCTCCTTCGACGCACGACCAGTCCGATGGAACAAGAGCAAAGTGAGTCGACCCTCTAAACTTCCTCCTAGTTTCGATAATATGGGTCATAGCGGTGGTAGGCCGTGAGGAATGGCTTGGTTCGTGATGGGTTCGTTGGCGCGGCAGTGGATGATGGGTTTAAGGTGAAGAGTAAGCTGGAATGGGGATCGAAATCGCGCAAGGCCTTGTCGTGGAGAGAAAGTGGGTTGTGGTCGTGGGTACAAAATGGAAGTTTGGGAATTGTGGGTGGTTAATTTGTTTGCATGTTCTGTATCGTGGGAGCGCCGAAGTCGAGCTGGTGTCAAAGACTGTAAGTGATGGGTATGGGTATCGAGTGGTTTGCGTCGCGAGTTCGAAAACTCAGAAGCTCATCCTAAGCAAATGACCGAGAGAGGAATTGAGCAAGGAAGGACAGTTGGGTCGAGGTGATTGAGGAAAACGCAGACTCCGTGGTGCCGATTTCAATTGTCTAATAGTCGAGGTTGTTGGAGAGCTCAGTTTTTTTTGTAAAGAGAATTGCGACAGCAAGTTGTAGTAGAGAATCCAAAAGGAGAATGGGGGAAGCAAAAGTTGAATATAGGACAAAGTTTTAGTTTTTAATTCTAGGTGATGAAATGTCATGGGTAAGATGGCGATCCTCGAAAATCTTTGACACGAACTTTGGATTCGAATGGATCACGGGCCTAGAATCTCAGTCAAATGGGCTCGACTCTTAGTCAACTTGGCCCAAGAGCCTAAGATAAGGCCCAAACTCACAGCCCAACAACTGAGGACGCGACCCAAGTTATTTTTGTGCCAAACCCAGCTCAAAAGCCCAACAGAACTGGCCCAGACCCAAAACAAGGGAGAACATAGCTGGCCGGGGCTATTTTTGGCTCCTCCAGGGTTGCAAACAATTGAGGGAGCGACGAAGATGGCTGGTGGAGGTCGTAGGGGAGTTAAGCGAGGTGATGGTGGCCGATGGTAGCCAGAGTAACGACATCAAAAGCAGCGGAGGAGCTGGTCAGGTGGTTCGGGTCGGAGGCAGGGGAGGCAGAGTAGGGCAGGGGCATCAGACTTGATTTCGCGGCCAATCTCGCGTATAACAGCGCCAAGGCTTCGTGTGACGATCGATGGGGATGTGTAAGGTCTTTGGTGGTCGGAGAAGGGAGCTAGAGGCGGTAAAAGGCATTGGGAACCAGCCCGACGCAAAATAGGGAAGTACGTCGAAAAACTAGGAAAGGCTTCGGCATAGGGCTATCCGGCAAATTTGTGGTGGTTGCAGGTGGTGTGGTGGTGCCGGGGGAGTTGTCAGAGTTGTGTGATGTCGGTGGTAGGTAGCGGTGGCGGCTTGAGAGTAGTTGGAAAAGAAGAGCAACAACTGCAATAATCTCAGCTCGAAACAGGGCAATAATGCTCGGCTACTTCTAGTGGGCTTTCCGGCGGTTCTAGGCAGTATATGGCGGCCCAACGAGGACAAAGGAGATGGAGGGTAGTTGGAGAGGTGCAGGTGGTGGTCTGTGGGGGAGGTGGTGTATGGGAGAGGTGGTGTAAGGTTGTTGACACCTAAATTTTAATTTTCTAGAAAATTCATTTATAACATAAAATGAGGGTTATTCATAACTTTCGCAAAAAAAAAAAACTCATGCATTACATATTTATTTTCTGTCGGTCACGTTATTTGAATTAGGATCAAAGGCGAGCCAATTGAGCATAATTTAATTTTCGACCACAAGAGAAGATGGCCAAATTTTTATGGGTTCGGGCTTCATTTGAATTTAATTCAATCCAATTTAGGGCTTTTAAATAGAAGGTTTTTAATTAATTATCCGATTAATTAATTAAAGCCCAAATAAGCTCTAAATTCGCGTAGGTGAGCCCATAAATTGGTGATTTTCGGCCAAGCCTTTATGCTTCCCTTGAATGGCTGAATTTTTTGATGATGAAGCCCTTGATGTTCAGATTTTTAATCCCACAGCTATTATTCTATCAAAACTTTCTTTACCCGACGGCCAGGATCGAATCTTACGTTCTGCCCTAGTTTTCTCTCTATATATATATATATATATATTCCTTTATACCAAAGTGAAAGGGGGGGCAATTATTCATTCACACAGAATTTTGAAGAGAAGTTCTGACGTTGAGAATTCTTTCGGAGAGTAAAAAAAAAATAGAGAGAGATCGGCGCCATTTCTTCTCCGCCGATCTACAGTTGCCAAGAACCTCTACGCACCAATTCTTCTCCGCCGATCTACTGTTGCCGCCACCGTCCGGCCATCACCTATCTCCGCTTTGTCGACGTCCACCGCCGCCCGCCGTCGCGCGTCGCAGCTCCATTAATTTGCTGCTGCTGTTTGTTGTTTCGTTGTTGTTCAGTGTTGTTTCAGCTGCCGTTTAGGCGAGATTCAACCGTTTGTTTAAGGCCATTTTCGAAGGTTTGTTCGAGCAAGCCCGTGCGACTGCTTAAAGGCGAACTTTGCTACTGTCTTGGAAGTTTTCGCTGCTGTTCGGTCCAAAAACAACACAATTTTTGGGTATTTTCTCTAATTTTTCAGTGCAGATTTTTGGGAGTTTGTCTAGGGCGATAACTACATTGTTCGTCGCAAAGTACTCGTTATTCCGGGACTGATTAGGCACAAAATCAGCCTTTGCCGCGTCATTGCTGCTGCTGTCCATCGAAAATTCCTCATCAAACCGGTTCTTTTATTCATCCTGCGATTTAAGGTAATGTCCATTTACTTATACAGAGTTGATTTGATGAATTCGAAAATTGGTTGAAATTACACGCTGATTTGAATATGTATGCTGGCTGGGCTTTTAAGATAGTCAAATTTTCAAGACGGTCGAATTTTTCATGTACAGTTAAGACGATTGGAATTTTGATCATGATCCTCTGTGTTGATTGTTTTGCATATTTTTCTGTGGTGCCGTAATCTAAACGGAATGCTATTTTTTCGAAAATTCAAAGAAATCCCTTTTTTGATCTAAACCGTCAAGACCAAATCTTTGTCAATCTCGGATATAGCTAATCTGACCTATCACCATTTAGGTCTGATTCGCTATCTTCGGAAATAAACCAATCTTTAATTCGAGATCTGGATAATTTTTGGAAAAAGTTTCGAAAATTGGCGGTCATACATAGTTGGTGGTCGTAATTTCTGATTGATTGATTGATTGACAGACTATTTAATTGATTGTCCAATTAATTGATTGATTGATTGTCAGATTGACTGACCGACATGTTTGATTGATTGTCTAATTAATTGGTTGATTGACTGACTGATTGGGTTTTACCATATCTAGAAGTTCGGTTGCCGGGAATAGGACAGTTTCCTTCTCTTCAAAAAATCCGAAAATAAATAAATAATAATTGCACGTCATCTTGCCATGTCATTTTGCCACGTCATCTTGCCATGTCATTTTACCACGTCATTTAGTCATGTCATCTTGCCATGTCATTTTGCCACGTCATTTTTTATGACATTTTTCCACGTCATTATCCATGTCATCATGTCATGTCATCTCACGTGTCATGTAGTTTGGTTGCATCAGCATCATAAAGAAAAATAATAATAAAAAGACAAAAAAAAATATGTTCATAACCTCATCATAATTTTCGAAAATTACATACATGCATCACTCAGTTTCTTGAGAATCCCATGCATTGCATTATCATTCACATGTTTCATTATTGCATGTCTATATTGCATTGAGTTTTGCCATGACTTTTTGGACGTCATTAGTTTCA
Source organism: Rhodomyrtus psidioides (assembly GCA_021437785.1). Classification (NCBI taxonomy): domain Eukaryota; kingdom Viridiplantae; phylum Streptophyta; class Magnoliopsida; order Myrtales; family Myrtaceae; genus Rhodomyrtus; species Rhodomyrtus psidioides. The sequence goes on from JAILYB010000053.1 coordinate 2,030,159, forward strand.
GATTTAGGATATTCTCATGTTAAGTTTGGTCCAATGGCATGAGCGGATCGCATAGGTTAAGAGTCGCATGCCACCTAGGTTAGTTATAAATTTCCGCACGTTACATATAGTCTTTGTATGTTTACATTTTTTTAATTGCATGACTATTTATATGTTGCTTTGAATGTCGCATTGAGTCGATACTACTTCTACATGCTTGATTTAATCATATAAATTCGACACATAGGGTAATCACATTTTAATTATGCATGGTTCGCGTGTCACCTCGTCATTTAGATAGGTTCATATCATTGCATCCATATCGCATTGCATTTATAAAAAGTGAAAATTCAAAAAGAATTACTTTTTTTTTAGCTTCAAATTGATACAATCTGAGTCGTCGATTTTAGGACACCCCGCATGGAATTAAGGTACCGAAAGGGAATTAGTTTTAATTAACTAGTGTAATCGAATCCCCGAATCCATAATCTCTAGTTCGTAGAAGTAAAACGGTCCTCCCGCCGTTTTATTTAGGTTCCTAATCAACCTACCCAAAAATGATTAGTGGCGACTCCAGTTTATAAATCATTCTAATTATTTTAAGTTGCGATTTGGTAGGGCTTGGGAGAGTCCATATTAGGTTAGTCACCTGATAATCCATTAACATGATAATTTTTTAGGTCGCGACAAAGGTTTCTTGATTATTAAAAACACAGCGGAATACCGAAACCCTATACAGGATCCATGCGTATATTGAAATCAAAATACAAGTTCAAGAAGTACCTTTTGCAGATCGAAGAAAAATCGACAATTGGTTGTGTCTGGATTAACACCTCAAGTTTTGTGTCTCTACCGGTATCCACACATACGAACTGAAGTCTCCAACTGTGACATTTCGAATTCCAACCCTCTCGAGGCTATTGAATGGAAGGATATCGATCGGTGTATTCTAGTTATAACTCGCTCGGAGTTGGCCACTCTTGAGTTAACTGACTAAAAGGGAAAGACTGACGCAGAGTCGGATACGTGGACCTAGGAAATTTGAATGAGAAATGGCACTTTGACCATAAGGATTGTCGAGGGAATTTCTTGAGTCGGCAGAGATCGATCTAAGGACGATCATGGAATGTCTTGCTAGCGTTATACATTGGGACACAGGTGATTTCACTTAACCAATGTGTAATTTGCGAGAACTTCCTAAATCGCATTCCGATGATCAGGATCAAAGGAATGAACGATAAACCCTCACAATTACATGACAGCCAAAGTCGCCACGGCTTAAGAAAAATCCCAAGGTCGATACGCATAGCGCCTGCAAGAATCGCCCGTCAGTTTGAGATAAACTGGAATTACAGTCGACGAGAGTTCGACATGCAATTGGACCTCGAGATTGGGTATTGAACATTGAGGAATTTCAATATTTGAATTGAAATGGACGTCGCCTCATCGAGGGTGGTTTATACTGAAAAAATGAAATTTCGGACGAAAAGTACCAAATACCATTTTCCCCCTCGACTTTTGGCCTTGCCTTAAGAAGTTTAGAATGCCATTTTGGTCTTTTCTCCCTTCTCTATATGCTGCCGAAAATTGGATGAGGAGGAGTCAAAGGGAGTCAAAGGGAGTCAAAGTCAATGAAGCAACCAATGAAAGGTTGCCAAGTGTCAATCAAAGAGAAGGCCAAGCATTAAATGCCCATTAATTATCCATCCTATCAAATTGACCAAAGTGCATTATGGGGATGGAATAGACTCTCTCTCTCTCTCTTCAAATTTGGCCGCCCACCATCTCCCACCATCATATTCTTCCCCCTTTCTCTCTCGGCCAAATAGGTTTCTCGCGGACAGCAAAAATCGGCTCACTATTTTGGTCATAACTTTGTCGTCCGATATTGGATTAAAATAAAACCACATCCATCTTAAATCTTATCGTCTTGCCGTTCTAAAAAGGTATTATATGCTCAATTTGGCCTAGTATTTTTTCCCGTAGGTCCGTTTGAGTGAACAAATGTCAGAATCTGACCCGTTTTTGGAGAGGATGCGTTTTTGGGAGTTTCTGGACTCCAAATAGTCTCAAATTTTCGGTGAGATCTTCGTAAAATCTAATACTTAAGTTGGCTGAGCAAGTATGGTTATTTTATTGAGAATTCAGGGTGTTTTCATGGCTGAACAGAGGTGATTAAAATCGGACATATTCTGCCCGTTTGAGGACAGTGGAGGAAACAGGGTTGTTCGAAGGCTATAAGGTGTTATTTTGCCTCCAAATCTTTGGTAAGCTCCCTTAACATGTAGATTAAGGTTGTGGAGAGTTGGTTTTGTGGTGGATTGAAGTTTGAAATTGATTTATGACTAGATTGAACGGTTTGAACCCGAAACCAGTTCTATTTTGTGGGTGAACCCTTGTTGGCCGGTTCTGTTGAGGGCTGATTAAGGAGTAATTGGATTTCAAATTGACTCTTAATGTCTTATAAGATATGATGTGAAGTGTTAATGAGGAGTTTATGAAGAGGATTAAGAGTTAGAGGTGAATTATGGGCAAATTGATGAATAAACCGCAAAGTTGTATCTTACCTTGTGTGTGGCCCCGTGAACCGAACCTATTGAGGGTTCGTGGGAGTGATGTTATGTGTTCAATTGATCAATAACGCGTCTTGAATTGCCTATTGTATGGCTAATGAGAAATTGAGTTAACAGAAGTGAGAAGTCAATGACTTTTGATCCAAGATTTGATGAACCTTTCTAGGTTGACGAAGGATTCTTGGAGATTGCATACTTGTGGCATTGAGGAGAGTCACTTGGTGTGGAGTTTTGCTAATCAATCGAGGTAAGTGGTTCTTAAACACTTACTCGAACCCTAGGACTCTATTGAATGATTGAAATGTGTAGTGTCGTTGTGTGATAAAAGTACGGTGAATGATGTTGTGTGATTTTTATGGCTTGTATGCCTTTGTGAGATTAACTGGCCGTGATGCCCTGGTAGTGAATTGGCCGTGGGCCCTGAGAAATTTCATCGCGGCCATGGGCCCTAGCGATACTTGAGTGAATTGAAATTTCATCGCGGCTGTGGGCCCTAGCGATGCTTGAATAAATTGAAACTACATTGCGGCCGTGGACCCTGGCGATGGTTTGGCTGTGAGCCCTATGAAATTATATCGCGGCTTTGAGCCCTGGCGATACATTGCGGCCGTAGGCCTTGGCGATGATTGATTTATTGGTCGCATTGATGACTTATGAAAATGATATGGTTGTTTTAGGCTGATGTGTGAAGTTTGGGTCTCAAGTGGTTATGCGTGCTTGATGGTTGTTTCTTTCTATCAAGTACTTTGAGGAAGTGATATCCAATCGCCATATGTCATTGCTTGCTGAATTCCCTGCATAATTGCATTATTGTGTGGCCCCAGTGGTATCGAGTGGTTGTACGCCCTTGAAATGATAAATGGATGTGAGCCTCTGAAGTACCGATTGGCCTGTGGCCTAGTGATATCAGTTGGCAAGAGTTCCAGAGAAGTACATGGTGGCCTGAGGGCCGGACTAGGAAAGACTGTGAAGAACTAAGAGTGGTGTGTGTTTGTTTATATGCCATGTGCTTTGAGTTTGAACTTATAAGATTGTCTACGCTTGGTTGGTTAACATGTCTGATTTATGAAGGCCTTGTACCATTGCATTGACGAATGCCTGCATTTGATACCATGTACGAGTGTGGTCTGGGGGAGTTGGTGTTCAGGTCTAGGTTTAGGTTCTACTTGCTGATATATATATATATATATATATCTCTCTCTCTCTCTCTCTCTCTCTCTCTCTCTCTCTCTCTCTCTCTCACTCACCCCAGTGGGGGATTATTTTTTTTCAGGTCCTTGAAGACGGAAACACAGGCAAGATGAGGATGAGCTCTCGATGAAGTAATGGAATGAATGGTTTTATGTCTTTGGTGGCCTTAAGGATGGTATCTGAATTTTGAGGATTTAAGAATTGAATTTTGGGTACTTGACTGTAATAACATGAAATGAGAATTTTATTTGTAAGAGGTGTATACCCTTTGTCCTGAGTCATCTCGTTGTAATTTGTATGGAGCAAGTTTTATGGCTTCCGCGATATTATTTCTATGTCAAGTTGGTATATAAATGACGAGGGATTCGGGGAGATAATTGAAGATCAACGGCCTGGTGGGATGTAAGTGTGCTCATCGGGTTCGGGGCGTGACATCCCCATTTAAGTGGTATCAGAGCAAGGTTAGCTCGATTCATTGTGATTGAGGCTTGGAGTGATAAGGAGCGATGACTTGAGGACAATTAGGTAGTGAGACCTTTCGGGTTAAGCATGAATTGCTGAATCTTGAGGACTATAGGCTTGAACTTGTGAGATATTCTAATGGTCCTAGTGTCGATTTAATGGATGATCTTGAGTGATTTTATAAATAAGGCTCACAAGAAAGTAAGTAGAGATTGAAGAGTCATGGATTTGAGGTTGTTAGAGAATAGTTTCTGAATGAAGGGTCAATTGGAGTATATGATTGTAATTGTGGTTTGTCAATGACCCAACTTGAGGAGTATGAGTTTTAAGTAGACGACTGGCATTGGTGGATTCAGGCTTGAATTGCATCATACCTTGATGGTTTAGTTATCGATTACTATTGACAGCCTTGGATGTTGTGAGATGAGATGCATATAGAGGAGCAGATAAGGAATATTTAGATTAAAGACCAGTTGTGATCGAATGCATAAGGATTTGATTTGACTAGTGATTTAACTTGAGATATACGGTTGAACACAGGCAAGTGATATGTGAGATGTGATGGTCATTGGTGGAACCAGAGGTTTTCTATAATTGAGGCTTGATGTGGAAACGACTGTGGTATGACAAGTGGTGAGAACGAACATGATGTGCATGTGTGTGTGGCTTTGAAACGAAAGTTGATGAGGCTGCATGCATGAACTTATTGCTGTTGGACTTAATAAACTGTTGCTTGGTATGGGACAAGTGGATGGGATGCCTATAAACTGTAATGAAGCATTGTATGGGACATGTAGAACGGGGCTTTCTCCGTAGGTGTATGACTTGGGACAACCTGCAATGGCCAGGTCTGACGAGGGCGGGGAGTGATCGCCAAGATAGAGAGGTTCGAACAAGGAGCGGCTCCTAGCAGGCATCTAAGATGGCAAGAGGCAGGAATGACCCAAGTCATAACTTGAAAGGGAAAGTCTAGGTATCAGGTTGAGTCCAATTGTGGTTAAGAGAAGTATGGCACGAGACTGATTCTCGAAAGGAATGATCGAGAGTGGCATAGCATTTACAATGACGCTTGTGATTGGCATGGTTAAAAGATTCGTGCTTGCGGAGGACGTCGTTTGAAACAGAAAATTGATGCTTGTGATGGGCCTGTTAGGCATGTTTTATGATTGGCATCATGTGAATGTTATGGCCAAGGTCTAATTGAGAGATTAGACGGCATGTGGGGTTTATACCTATTGAACTGATGTTTGTTGAAAATGAGATAGCCTGTCGTGTTTGTGACAGAGTGACAGATGCCTCTAGGCTTAAAGTATGAACTATTGACTCAGCGAATTACTGTCTTGAGTGCTTGTTTGATAGTTGCCTAGTTGAAACTTGCCTAGTAATGGTTGTTAACTGAGAAATCGCCTTGTTGAGGCTAGCCTGTTGACTAGTCATTGACTGACGAGGATCTGGAATCCTTGAGTAATGGACAACTAGTTGAGAGTTGTTTGGGAACCATTGGAAGATTGATAATGATGAATGATGAGATGAGCAGTCTGAGACTGCTAGACTTGAGTAGATGACTTAAGTCTTTGATTCCTGGAGGGAATCATAGTGGTTCAAGTGACATGAGAACCTAATGAAGTTGAATGACCAACGTATGGTCGTAGAAGAGCATTAGGCTCGAGTATACATGGTATGGAAGATCCAAGAACTGATATGGATCATGAGAATTGAGTAAAGATGAGCGATTGGAATATGAGTACTAGAAGACAATATGGCAAGATTCTGTTAAATCGTGCAAGACCCAAGGGTGATAAGGGGTCATGAAAACTTTAAATGGAAATGAGAAAAACTGATAGATAGGCAAACTCGAGGAGAAGCTGTCATAGTAGGCTGAGTCACTATGGTGACTGTCGCGACCCGTTTTTTCGGGCTAATGGATTGCTGATCGGGCCTCCACTCTGAAATGTGGATAGCGGGCCTTCTCGACGCGGGCCCTCCCAAGTCCATACCAAATCGTGATTGGAGTAAATTTAAGGATGGGTTTTTTTGACGATAAGAGTCGATCACTTTTCGACCTTGGTGCGGTCGCGGTGGCATGTGCTATGTGTGCATGCATTTGGAGTCGTCACCGGTCCTTCTTGGAAGGTGGACAGGAAACTTCACTAATCGATTGGGAGAGATCGATCAATTCTGCGGAACCAGAGATTTTGGGTTCGGGAACGTGGTTACGCTGGTGTCATTACCAACGCCCTTTCGGTACCCAACGCGAGTGATTTTTCTAACTAAGATTTCATGCAGGCGTAATTTTGGGTGAGGTAAGTCTGATTCAAGGGTTTCATGCAGATTGGAAGACTAGTCCTATCAATCACAATCAATATAAAGAAAGCGCAATCAAGTGCATAAATGAATCACGTCAATGCACATCAATTCAAATCAATGGTCTCATAGTGGGCCCAATCCCAAAAAAAACCTCAAACTTTAGCCTTTGTCCCAAAAATATCCACAACTTTTTTTTGTCTCATAAAAAACCTTCAACTTTTGATTTTGTCTCAAGTCTACCAATCCAATCCCAAAAATACCTCAAACTTTGGCCTTTGTCCCAAAAATATCCACAACTTTTTTTTATCTCTTAAAAAACCTTCAACTTTTGAATTTGTCCCAAATCTACTAGTTCGATCACAAAAAAACCCTCAAAACCCATCTCGTAGAATTCCCGACGTCGTCCGTTTAGCTTCTGTCGAAACTCCAAGTGATTCTCAACCGTTGCCCGATAGTGTGGCCTTATCCTGAGACAATAGAAACCCTCGTCATCGGCTCCTTACCCGTTGATAGTCCTCGATGCCAATCGAGCCTTCCACCGAGGACCATCGTGCCGACCCTGCCTCTGTGACGAAAAACTGCTGCCCCCAATACTTTCTTGTGATCATCATTTCAGTAAAAATTTGAAGTATAAGAAGAAGATTTGTTAATATCTTGTTCCCACCGAAATTTGTATGTGAATCTCGGGTAACTTAATTATGTCTAGAAATGAATTAATGCAGCTACAATGTGTCAAACATTCTTCCTTGAAACAATTGAAAATACATTTTGATCTTTGTCGAACAATCATGGGTTCTGTTCAACTGGGCGCGAAAAACTTTTTTTTTTTAATAACTATGGTAAATTTGGGACAAAATCAAAAGTTTGAGGTTTTTTATGAGGCAAAAAAAGTTGTGGGTATATTTGGGACAAAGACCAAAGTTTGAGGTTTTTTTGGGACAAAACCAAAAGTTGAAGGTTTTTTAGGAGACAAAAAAAAGTTATGGATATTTTGGGGACAAACGTCAAAGTTTGAGGTTTTTTTTTGGAATTAGGCCTCTCATAGTGTAGCCTTAAGAGCATAGGGAATGTATGATTTAGGACCAGGAGTAAAATAGGAAGATTCAGGGATGATTCGCCAGAAGGACGAAATCGTCATTTTTGGAAAGTTCGGGTGTCAAATTACCCAACATATTCCATGGCCAGTTGATCGTGGCCATTTCATATTTTTGGGAATTTTTTTGGAATTTTTTGATTTTCTTCATTTTTGGAGGACGATTCGTCAGAAGGGCGAAATTGTCATTTTTGGAGGATCAAGAATCAAAACACCCAAAATAAATCTTGGCCAGTTGATTGTGGCCATTTCCTATTTTTCTGGAATTCTTCTGATTTTCTTCAATTTTGAGAGACGATTTGCCAAAAGGGCAAAATCGTCATTTTGGAAAAGATCGAGGGTTAAAAGACCCAAAACAGGGCATGGCCAGTTGATCGTGGCTATTTCCTATTTTCTGGAAATTTTTTGGAATTTTCAGAATTTTTTTTATGAATTTTTGATTAATTATTATTATTTTTTCTTTTTTTAATAAATTATGCGGGCCAGGCCAACAGACCCGGCCCAAACCGTAAACGCCCAACTCGAGCCCTAAGGGCCCGAATTAGTTAGAGACCAGAAAACGAACTTGGAGCTAGGCCCACATTTGCTTTTTTAATGAATTTAAGAAATGCCCACTTTTTATTCTAAAGCCCAGTTCAGACTTAGACTAGCCCGGCCCAACTTTATTTCTATCATCCCCTTTACTAGGCCAATCCGAAAATTCAATATGCAGCCCGACCCCTATTGATCTCTTCACATTTTCTACTGGACTGAAAGTCTTTCTAGCCCAATTTACAAGAGGTGCTCGACGTGCACTCAATCTGCCTATTCCTCTCATCCACATTTTTTGTTTTCTTTCCCACGACATACAGGAGGTCACCTTCTCCAGCATGCTTTACACAGGGTCTTCTTCACAGGTCATAGACATCACAGGACCGCCCTCTTCGGCCGCCGTCCCAACCGCCACTAACGCCGACGGTCGCCACCAAAATCGCTCATGTAAAAAATAAAATGTCCGCCGACTCATCGAACCGCCTAACCCGACGCCACAAACGGATGCCACCGAACTTATGCCATGATCATAATCGGCTACCCTAAGTAATCCACGAAGTTGGACCCCACGACGAAGCCGACGTCTACAAAGCCGAACGCCCAAAAAAAAATTACGGGCGTGAACCAAAGCGAAGACCGGACCATAAACGCGAGCAAGAAGCAAGTGACTTTAACTCAACTTTTGGATTTCTGTGGCGTGGAGGTAATGGGGCGCACAAACAAGGAGCAGTTCACTTGCAAATGATATCTACGCAATCAAATCTACATCTAGATTATACTACCTCTCGTCATCCACTCTTTCCTTTTAACTTTTCCTTCCTTTTTTATTATTATTTTTTTGTTTCTTTTATTCTATTCTTTTTACAACGTCTTCTCTTCTGCAACAGGTTCTTTGCAGGACGGTCTTCAACCGAGCGTTCACCAGAGGCTTCACCTTTTTTTTTTTACGACAACCACTTCCATGAATGTTACAGTGAGTTGCGAACGTTCATTATCTTTGACCAACGTTGGCCAATGCTGACATCATTCGACCAATGGCTACGACTCGACCAAACAACTTCGTCGACCACAATTTTTTACGGTTTATTCATCCGATTTTCATTATCGTTGTTCATTTTTGTAGCATCCATAAGCAACTAAAAGGTCATACAAACTTACCTCAACCGACTCAAACTGTGGGCCGTCGCTCGTTAGCGACCTCCGGTCCGTCGATCCTCGGTCGCCTTGGCAAGCTAACGGTCTCGGTTTGGCTCGAAGCGAGCATACGAGCTCACGACGAGATCTCGGGTTCAAGGCCGACTCGATGGGTTTTAAACAACAACAATGCAAAACAAGCATACAGGGATGGTCAGGCCGGACTCAACAATAAAGTGAACCACACAGCGCGACAAGCGACGTCCGGGTGTACGAGTTAACATTGGAAGCCAAGCTTAAATCTCGAGCGTGACTTACACTTTTTGACGATGAAGAATGATACGGTTGGATTCCGGATACTCCGCGGGTCGCTACAAAGCTCTAGGAACTGCTGGTGCGGCTTAGGACAAACTGAGATGGCCCCAAACCGAATTGAGAGCTCTCAGCTTAGCACCCCCTCCTTCTCGCTCTCTTCCTTTTTTTCTCTAAAAATTATGGAACCCCGAACGACCTCCCCCTGCTTCCTTTTGTAGCCGAGAGGCTCCTCTAATGATCTTGCTCTGTCCTCCTTTGCTGCCTTGAAAGGGACTCTTGGAGCTCCTCTGCCCAAAAACCGCAGGCCTCTTCATCAAAATGGCTTCTGTCTTCTCCTTGCTTCTCGGTCAAACTGCCTGGGCTTCCTCTCAACTCCTCTTTTGAGCAACCTCAGGAGTCTTCTGGAGACTTCAGGACCTAGATTGACACGAATTGGTGCAAGTTTTTTTGAAATCCTCCTCTACCGTGATGGATCTACAGAGCTAGCATAAAAGGAAGGAGGGGAGAGGCGCCTGTTCCTTTTTTCTTCTGCCTCTGCTCTTACGTCTGTCTCTTTGCATATTTTTTTGTTTTGTTTTGCCCTTTTTCTTTTTTCTTTTTTTAGACCAATCGCAAGGACAGACCCAAAAACTCTCTTTCCAGCCTTTTTTTTTTAACAACTCATATTTTTTTTTGTCTTGATATGCCTAGGTTAGGTTCTTGAGAGATTATCTGTGAAAACTGCAAATAGTCTATAATAACCCACAACTTAAGTCAAAGTTTTGAAATGTGCCCAAACAGTAGAATTGCTTCGACCAAAGTGAAATCAAGGTCTCTCGATCAAATATCACAATTGACGCAAAGTAAATATTGGATCAAGTTCAATTTTTTTTTTATTTAGAAAAATTACAACCTAAATCGAACTTTTGAAAATTAAATTAGCTAAAATGCAATTAAAATAAAAACAAGATTATCGACAATTCTTTTTTTTTTGGGAACAAATTTTTTGTGTATTTTCGAATCAAATAAGTATTAAAATTTTTGAAAATTTTGAAAAAGTATTTTTTATTCAAATTGGTTCCCCAGGTTAGGCCAAAGCTTCCAAAGTTGATTTTGAGATTTTATGATTTTTTTGCTATTTTTAATTAATTTTTTTTTAAAATAAAATTGAAATAAAAGATGATTAAAAATCAGGTGTCAACAGCTGCCCCTCTTTGAGAGTGAGCTCATAAGAGGTTGCTTGCAAAGACAAAATGACACCTGAGTCTTAACCGACTTGATTGGGAAAAGAAATGTTACGACAGCTGATCATGAGACCTTTACATGAATGGCCAAAGTCCGAATTAATCTTTGGTTCACTTCGACGATATGAGTATGGGCCAAAGAGAGAGAGATTTACCTGAAGCTCACCTGTTGAATGCTATGATTGTGATGTCTAGGGGTTTATCCTTATGCTTTTGGGGTGTTGAAATCGTGGGCTCGGCTTCCTATTTTTTTTTTTTTTTTCTTTACCTTCGTAGCTTCTGACGCACTATACCAGGTTTTTATTCCTCCCTTCGTAGCTTCTGATTCGCTATACTAGGGTTTCTTTAAATTTTCCATCGTAGCATCGTATCGGCTATACCCGGATTTTGTAAGTTTCCCATCGTAGTTTCTTATCCACTATACCAAGGGCTTCTTGACTTCTCCATTGTAGCCTCTTATCAGCTATACCCGGATTTTGTAAATTTCCCATCGTAGCTTCCTATCGACTATGCAAGGGTTCTTGAAAATCTTTTCCGCGGCTACTAGTTGCAATCCGTTCCAAAGGGTGAGAGCTTCGAGGCATGGCTAATTGGAGCGTACTTCGCAGGAAAGGCGGTCACCGTATCTCTAGGCGGCAAGTCGCGAACATCATGGATTCCGAACTTGATCTGTGCTTTGAGATACCTTTGTCGTGGATCCCTGTCTAGTGGGATTTGAGGGGAAAGAAATCTTCTAAAGCTGAAAATTGGCGATCCAGTCTAGAAGATGACAGATCTGCGGCTACCAACCTGTGAACACTTACAGAGAGATTTATCAAGGTCATCGTGCTTTCGAAACAGCAAGCGAGCTTTTTGGGCTTCAATCTTGGGTCTGCTTCTAAGCCCCTATAAATATAAAGGGGATCCCATGACGTTGACTAGCGGGGCCAGAGGAGATTTTCTTATGCGTTTTAAAAAGGGGTTCTCATAACGAGGGTTCTCCACGTCAGAGGAAATTTTCTTGCTTTTGAAAAGGATTCCCATGACGAGGGTTTTCCACGTCAGAGGGGATTTTCTCTTGTTTTGAAAAGGATTTTTATGACGAGGGTTCTCTACGTCTGGAAAATTTTCTTGTCTTGAAAAGGGCTCTCCCATGACGATGGTTTTCAACGTCAGATGGGGTTTTTCATCTGATTTTGAAAAGGTTTTCCCATGACGATGACTTCTCCACGCCAGAGGGGATTTTTTGTTCTTAGATTTTGAAAAAGGGTTCCCATGACGAGGGTTATTCACACCATAGGGGATTTTTTTTTTTCTTTTGAAAAGGGTTCTTCCTTCCTTTTTTTTTTTTGAAAAAGACTCCCATGACGTGGGTTCTCCACGTCAGAGGGATGTTTTTTTTTTCAATCTTTGAAAATGTTTCCCATGACACTGACCTTCACAAGGTCAAAGGGAATTTTTTATTTTAAAAAGATTTCCCGTGACGAGAGTTTTCCACGTCAAAGGGGAATTTTCTGATTTCTAAAAGGATTTCCATGACAAGCAGATGGATTTTTTCTTGTTTAGAAAGAGGATTCCATGACAAGCAGAGGTATTTTTACTGGTTTTGAAAGGGGATTTCCTTGACAAGCAGAGAGATTTTTTTTTTCTTTTTGAAAGATGATTTCCTTGACAAGCAAAGGGATTTTTTCTCGTTTTGAAAGAGGATTTCCTTGACAAGCAGAGGGGTTTTTCTTATTTTGAAAAGGATTTTCATGACGAGGGTTCTCCACGTCAGAAAATTTTCTCTTGTTTTGAAAAGGGCTCTCCCATGACGATGATTCTTAACGCCAGAGTGGATTTTTTTTTTTCTGATTTTGAAAAGGGGTTCCCACGACAATGAGAATCCTGTTTTAATATTGTCAAAAATTTTATTTGGACAAAAATTTCATTTTGGTATGCTAATGATGTGGGAGGTCTTCCAAAACATCTTGCAACATGATGTGACGATCAAAGCTCCTTTTAGGGAGGATTTTGAATCAAATGATCTGAGGTCGCCATAAGGGTTTGGTTAAAACGCCCATTGGAGTACGCTCATCAAAGAGGGCTTCTCACCATTTTTCAGACGGGTTTCTTTTCATTCATATTTTTAGAAACACTCGAATTCTCTCTCGAACCTATGCTCAAGGTGTCGGAACTATTCGCAGTGTATACCCCTTGATTGATCGGAAAGGGACTTTTAAGGGACCGTAGTGTAGGGCTCGGTCAATGGTTTTCAAAGGGGACTCATGGTCGAGTCGAGGCTAGTGAATTGAAAATTTTCATCATCTGTTTCGGGTATACAAGTCAAGAACAATGCAAAAATGAGAGAGAAATAGTCTTGCTCGTACCTCTTCGAGCAATGCTTAAAATCATTTCAACTCTACGTTAACTCAAGCGCTTTAGTCGGAAAAGACTTTCAAGGGTTGTAACGTAGGTGAGGATTGGGGACTGAAAAAGGCCTTTTTTCATAATATATGAGAAGGATATGACATTGGTGATCATTGCAATTTTACCACCGATCTTGATCTTTGGATTGATTTTGGAAAAGCACCCTCGTTGCTCAAGGATGGTGTAGTCGTCACTTGAACGCGCCCCGGCTGGGTATAACTTTTGTGATTTGATTCCCGTGAGGATTTTCTTTTACAAGCAGATTCCACGGGGGATTAACATTTGGATATTATGGATTCTTTTGGATATTTACAAAATGGAAACATGATTTATAAATACACAAGAATTTGAATGGGCATTGGCCTTGCTTTTACCAAGCACTTTTCTTTTTGATGCCCGGGATCGACTCTTGCTCCTTTTTTTTTTAAATCCCGCCTTTTCTTTTCTTCTCTTTTTGGACAAGATTTTTTTTTAAGATTATGCTAGACACACATGCAAACAAAATCCTATGACTCTTGAAAGATTAATCTATGAATTCTCTGTGATCCTAGTTCCTTTAAGTCCTCCCGATTTGAGGTGGCGCCGTCTTCATTTTGGAATGGGCAATAATCACCAACGGGGTTTATGAACCGAATATGCAGGCTCAATTGGGCTGCGCAAAGGATGAAAGTGAGTAGGATAGAGAAACGACCGCTTTTCGTCGTCCTAAAACACTTGAATCGCAGTACGAGTTTAAATGCAAAGAAACACTCGAAGATTGATGTTAGTTCGAGCAAGAAGATTTATAACCATTTACCTCATACAGCCGCTGGAATTCCTTCTGATTGGCCCCGATGTGGGGTGATTCTTGATGGGTTATAGAAATGAAACCTCCGCTCAAAGGGGTTAACAATGGATAACCTGTGGTGTTTGGGATAGCAAAAAGAATGCCCTTCGTCTTTTCAATCTAGGTAGCCACTGCGAATGATCGCTGCATCCTCGAACACGGCTCCTATTTTAATTCTTACTTCACTCAAGTGTTTATAGGGATGTGTTTGGGCATGGGTTGCCTCTCATCGTTTGAGATACTCCTTTTGACAGTCTAAAACATTCCCTTTTGAAAATCCATTTCTTTTTATCCAAAACGTCCCTTATTGGGATCCTTGATGCAAGATGCAAGTTCCAATGCATGTGTTGGTAAATTCCAGAAGCTTTTAAATGTGAATGCAGATGAAAGGATTTCAAGAATTTCACACTTTTTTTTACATGGAATTATCGAGTATCTCTAGACTCTTCGAAATCTCAATGGCTCAAAGACCTTTCAAAGTCGAAAGAAGTGGTTCCGAAAATTCTAAGCTCTAAGAGATAAGGAAATGGACACTTAGGCTGCGTATGGTAGCGTTTATGTTCCTAGGAGCATTTTTTGAACAGAAATATATTTTTGTGTTTCTGTTCAAAACTACGATTTTTGGGAAAAAAAAAACTCGTTTGGTAAGTTAAAAAAAAAATTTCAGTCTGCGACCGGCGGCGGAAGTGGCCTGCCGCGGCAGAGGCCGGCGATCGGCGGTGGCCGGCGATCTGCGATCGGTGGAGGCCGGCGACCGGAGGCGGCCGACTACCGGCGGCGACCGGCAGCGGCGGCGGCGGCAAATGACCGGCAGCGGCGGCGGCCGACTTTTAGCGAGGCGGCGGGTGGTAGCTCGTCGGCGACGATGGATGGTGGTTTCAAAAGTGTTCCAAAAAGTGTTCCAAAATCCCATAAGCAAGTTTTTTTCAAAAGTGTTCCCTGGCACAAAAGTGTTCCGCAAAACACTTTCGGAACATTTTTGAACCATACGCGTTTCTGCTCCAAAAGTGTTCCCGGAACACTTTTGGAACAGAATCAGTTTCCCCAGCCACCATCCATACAGGCCCTTATCTGCCCGCCGTGGTAGGGGGTCCCTAGAGATGCAAAAGAGATGTATTATTATACGTTCTCGAATTTAAAGAAAATTGAAACGATATCACTTCACTTTCGATTATGTGTTCCAATCTAGATGTAGTCGCATAGAGTCTGAGGATATGTGATCCACTCGATCAGACGGGATTTGTCAAAGATCCGAGCTTCTTCGGAGTCTTTCGATTTGGGAGAAAAGGGATATTTACTTGTTCGCCGTGAGGGCGAGTTCTCTTGATCTGGTTGCCCCGGTCCGGTGGTCTTTACCTCAGCCAAGTGGAATTTGCCTCAGCTGACTGGATTAATCTATTTCACAATTTTTGCAATTTTCTTTCCAATTTGGGGGTCTCTGAAATTTAAAGGGTTCGGGTTACAACCGATTCTCCTCCGTATGATCTTCTGCTGTGTCTTGTCTCGTAAGATGACGATCGGGGAACTGTCTCTCTGGCTGATCGTTTTTCCTGGAGGTTTCCTGCATAGAAATGGATATACACATGTATGTATGCATGGGGTGTATGCAAGAATCTCGAGTAACTCAGGCTCTTTGAGGAAAGAGTGTCGCTTGGGGCTTCTGATTCATTCATGGATAATACTTCTTGATAGCATCGGCGTTTATAGGGTGTCCCAACTCCTCTCCGTCCATGTTTATAAGAATTAAGGCCCCTCCAGGTAGAACCTTCTTAACCACGTACGGTCCTTCATAATTCGGAGTGAATTTGCCCTCAGGGTGCGACACATCCGAGAGGGTCTTCTTGACGACAAGGTCGTCAGCTTCGAACGTTCTTGGTCGAACTTTTCGATTGAATGACTTAGCGACTCTCTTCTGGTACGCTTGGCCCTGGCAAATTGCCTTTAGGCGTTTCTCGTCAATCAAATTCAACTGCTCATGTCGCTGTTGGACCCATTCT
Organism: Rhodomyrtus psidioides; assembly: GCA_021437785.1. Lineage (NCBI taxonomy): Eukaryota > Viridiplantae > Streptophyta > Magnoliopsida > Myrtales > Myrtaceae > Rhodomyrtus > Rhodomyrtus psidioides. The sequence goes on from JAILYB010000053.1 coordinate 2,046,178, forward strand.
GCCTCTGTAAGCTCAATCTGGCATAGAATCCTCAGTGATGGAATTTCTATTTCGATCGATAGGACTGCTTCCATACCGTATACTAGAGAATAAGGCGTCGCCCCAGTAGAAGTTCGAATCGAGGTTCGATACGCCATCAGCGCGTAGGGTAGCCTTTTATGCCAATCTCGATAGTTTTCTGCGGTCTTAGCCAAAATCTTTTTGATATTCTTATTCGCCGCCTCTACAGCTCCATTCATCTGAGGTCGGTAGGGCGATGAATTGAGATGTCGGACATTGAAGCTATTCAAAAGATTATCTACTGTCTCATTGTTCAGATTCAAGCCATTGTCAGTCACAATGGCTTGAGGGGTTCCATATCTCGAGATGATATCTCGCCTTATGAACTTCACCACGTTCTTCGCAGTAACATTTGTGTACGAGGCGGCCTCTATCCACTTCGTGAAGTAATCGATTGCTACGAGTATGAATCGATGTCCGTTCGAAGCCTTAGGATTGATTGGCCCTATCATGTCTATCCCCCACATTGAGAATGCCCAAGCCTCAGACATCTGGTGAAGTTCATTTGGAGGCGCATTTATCCTATCTCCATACACCTGGCACTGATGGCACGATCTCACATGCTGATTGCAGTCCGACTCCAGGGTCATCCAATAATAACCCAATCGCATGATTTTCTGGGCGAGGAGATGGCCATTCATGTGCGGGCCACATTCTCCCTCGTGGATTTCTCTCATAAGTAACTTGGCTTCGTTGGCATCCACACACCTGAGGAGCACTGAATCGTATGATCTCTTGTAGAGGGTTTGACCGCTGAGGAAAAACTTACCTGCCACCTTTGCTATGTATTTCCTATCTCCTGCTTGACTTCCTGGAAGAAGCTCCCCTTTCGCCAAGTAATTCTTAATGTCATGATACCAAGGTTGATCATCGAACCCTTCTTCAATTACCATGCAGTGTGCAGGCTCTCGAGTGATGCCAATCCTCAACAGCTCAATGTCCATGCCGTTTGTTACTTGAAGCATAGAGGACAAGGTGGCCAACGCGTCTGCGAAGCGATTCTGCGTCCTTGGCAGATACTCGAAATCGATCACTTCGAATTCCTTGATTACTTCTTCCAAGAATTTATGGTACGGGATGAGCTTAGAATCCCTTGTTTTCCATTCGCCTTGGGTCTGCAGGATGATTAACATCGAATCTTCGTAAACCTATAACTTCCGTACTTTCTTGTTAAGGGCCAACTGTAACCCAAGGATACAAGCTTCATATTCCGCCACATTATTGGTGCACGGGAATGTCAACTTTGCGGCCGTAGGATAGTGTTGACCATCTGGAGATATTAAAATTGCCCCAGTACCTGACCCAGCTAAATTGACCGCGCCATCAAAATACATGGTACGCTTGTCATCCGAGAATGTTAAAATATGGCCTTCGGCTTCTTCTCCTTCCTCGGGGATGTCATGACCCTGTGAACTTTCCGCTAGCATATCGGCGATGGCTCGTCCCTTTACTTACTTCTGATTGGAACTCTTTACATCAAATTCCGAGAGGAGTACCCGCCATTTCGCCAACTTCCCTGCTAACGACGGCTTCTCCAGCAGATACTTGATTGAGTCATTTTCTGTGACTCGTAGGATAGTGTGATGGAGGGTATATTGCCTCAACCTGTGGAGTACCCAAACCAATGCGACACAGGTCTTCTCGACCGCAGGGTATTTCGCCTCTGACGCGGTGAACTTCTTGCTCGGGTAATAAACGGCTCACTCTTTTCCATCCTCAAGGTTCGTCTAGGCAAGTAGAACACCTAACGATGCTTCATGAATTGTGAGGTAAAGAGTCAATGGGATGCCGGGGGTAGGCGGTACCAAGACCGGGGGACGAACCAAATATGCTTTAATTTCATCGAAGGCCTACTGACATTCCAGGTCCCACTTAATCTTGGCATTCTTCTTTAGGAGCTTAAAGAGAGGTTTAACTGTCTCTGAAAGCTGGGATATGAAGCGGGCGATGTAATTTAATCTGCCCAATAAACTTCTTACCTCCTTGACTGTTGAAGGAGGTTCAAGTTTAAGGATGGCTTGGACTTTTGTGGGGTCAACTTCGATGCCGCGGTTACTAACCATAAATCCCAATAGCTTGCCTGACCTTGCCCCAAATACGCACTTGGTGGGGTTCAACCTTACTTTATACTTCCCGAGGCGTTCGAATAGCCTCCTCAACACTACGGTATGGTCCTCACCATACCTGGATTTTGCTACATGTCGTCCACGTACACCTCTATCTCATTATGCATCATATCGTGGAATAGGGTAACCATTGCCCTCTGATAAGTTGCCCCGGCATTTTTCAAGCCGAACAGCATGACTTTGTAGCAGAAGGTTCCCCATGGTGTGATGAATGAAGTCTTGGCTTTATCCTCCTCCCTCATGCGGATTTGGTTGTAGCCCGAGAACCCATCCATAAAAGAGAACCTCTCAAATCCGGCCGTACTGTCGACCAAGACATCAATATGAGGTAATGGAAAGTCATCATTGGGGCTTGCCTTGTTCAAGTCTCAATAATCCACACAAATCTGGACTTTCCCATCCTTCTTCATGACGGGAACAATATTAGCAATCCATTCTGGATATGTGTTGACACCTGATTTTTGATCAGTCTTTCATAGTTTATTTTTAAAAAATTCATAAAAAATCTATAAAAAGTTAAAAAAAATTAAAAAATCATCTTTGGTAACCTTGACCAAGCTAAAGGAACCATTTTTGATAAAAAAATAATTTGTCATATTTTTTAATATTTTTTAATATTTTCCAAAAAATAGAAAAAATACATGAAAAATGAAGAAAAATAGCGTTCGATGTCGTAAAAATATAGAAAAATAGTCAATATTTTTATTTTTATTTCTTTTTCATTTTGAACTCATAAATAGTCAAAATTCAAGTTCAATTGCATGTGTTTCTTCACGACGCATAGAGTTGAATTTGGCAAAAAAATGTCATTCGAGTATTTTAATTTGTAAATTTCTACATATTTTTTAGTCTTGATGTCCAATTAGATCGACCACCATCTACAATAAATTCCCCTTGCTGAATATTTTCGTTTTTGTTTCACATGATTTCATGGTGTAAAACGCCGAGTGGATCCCCAAATATAATCGGGTCGGCTCGTCCAAGACCAAACCAGGGCACGGCGAACCCCATGTGAGTACTCTCGAACTCCTTCGATGCTTCCTAATGCTTTTCTTAGGTTAGATCGTGTGTAGAATGACTAGGACAGCTAAATCATTCTTGAGCTGTGATTGATAAATAGGGCCTTACTAGGAATGCCAAGTGATTTATTTGCATATCTAGATTCCTTGAGTTGCGCATTTTATTACTGATTGTGATTTCTAGGATAATCACTCATATCTGCATGAATTTCTAGATTTAGGGTTCATACCTTACTCATCCGCATGAATCTCAGGCTAGAAAATTCAGTCAACTTAGGTACCGAAAGGGCGTCAACTCTGACAGTTGGTGTAACTAAGTCCCCGAAACCATTTCTCTGGTTCTCGCAGAATTGAATAGAAACTCCCAATTATTCGATTGGGTGGTCCAATCACACCCTAAAAAAATGATTGGTGGCGACTCCATGGCATGCACACTTAGCACATGTCACTAGACCACACTGAAAGTCGATCACGCATACCTCCGTTGTGATTTGGGTAATGGGCCTTGGGAGAGGCCCGCGTCCGACCAGACAGGACGGCCCATTAGCCCTCGAGAGCCCGACAACCTCAAGAGGGTCGCGACAGACTGGCGACTCTGCTGGGGACTGGTTCTTAACCATTTAGTGGACTTGAGCCGATTAAAAAGTTGATTGATTCTTCTAACCTAATTTTATGCAGATGCTCTCGAAAGTGAGGTGTATATGCTAACGAATGTGTTAGATGTTTTTGTAGACGGGAGAAATAAGGGGTGAAGTGCTTGTTAACTTTGTTTTATGCAGGCAGGAGTTTTGGATGTATGATTGTGTGGATGTTTATATTGAAGCGGTGATTGTTAAATAAAATGCATGTCTATTGCTTTAGCACGACACAATGAATACACACAATTGCGCCTAAAACCCCAGGCGCCCTCTTTAGGAACACAATAGAAGGAATTGAAAATGGAATCTCCGTGAGGAAAAACATGGGGTAATCCACTTTTCAATTCCGCTCACTTCGAACTATGGATTGAGTCCCAATGCAACGATAGTTGTGCAATGGAATCGGCTCTTCCCAGAATTCGAGGCGAGAACCTTGGCTTTAGGTACCAAGCCCTATCTTTTGATTTTTAGGAGTTTTCCCTCACTTGTCTCATGCGTTTGTCTATGGAAGGTTAGTATACCTAACACTGCAAAAAATACAGAGAAGCTTGATTTTCTCTTAAGTTTGGTTGGTAAGACTTTTCTATCCCTCGAACTTGTTACAGCTCTTAATCATTATATTCATTGCATAATTCCGGTGATTGGATTAAATGCCATTTTGAGGATAGATATGAGTGTTTTCCTCCCAATGTTCTTGATGGAAGATGAAGATGGTGTCATCCCATTACGAGCGCCAAGTGGACAAGAAGAGCCTACTATGGACATCATTGAGGTATCATCTAATGAAGATGACGATTTGGAATAGGTGATCCTGAAGTCACGTCTCAAAGATTGAAACTGGGGCATCTCTAAGTATTAAGATCACATTCCTTTGTTTTATTTTTCATTTCTAGCCTTCTTGTATAGGATTTATTTTGCTGAGATCCTCTCTATCTGATCCCTTAGATTGATTGTATTAGGGATCTATTTGTGTTTATATACATTCAGATTGAAATTTGTTGTATTTCTATTGACTTGTCATTGGAATGTGATAGTGGCATTTCTTCTAATCACTCGAATACTCCAAAATCAATTTTATAATTCCTTTGGATGAAATTGAAATTGGAAGTCTTATACAACCTTTTGGCCGTATAGGGCAATACAATCCCAATTTCGCCAGAAGGAACTATAAACTTGAATTGGTTCATGCATGTTTTGCATCATTGGTAATCCACAATAATTGATCAAGAGTATTTGTGTTTTTCAAATTTAATGAAAAGATAGATATCCAAATTACTCTCGTTCTTAGCAAACAGCTTTAATTTGGATACCGTATCTTCAATTGAATTTAAAACACATCGTAATTGTGTACTTTTGAACATTCCATTGATTTTCTTGGAATTGATCAAAGGCAATTATCGTGAATTACATTCCTTTCAATGATATGCTTTCCTTTGAGGAATATTGATAAAAGCTTTTGCACAAGGCCAAAACCCTTGTAAAAGCTTTTATCCCTATTAATCATAAGTAAGCATAAAATTGAAAGGATTTATGCTTTATTTTTCAAATTCTTTCTTCTGATTCTGCCTTTTCATTTGAAACAGGTTAAAAACAAGTAGAGAAGAGAAGTCTTTTTGTGGATAATCGCGGTGGGAGGTTCCTTTATCCGATCATAAGCAAGATTAAAAAATCAAGATGTACACGCTCGAATCATCAATGTCAAAGCGCAGCTTGCCTAGGTTGAGAGTGGTCAGGTGTTCGAGAAAGTCAGCCATACAGAAGTTGAGACACACACATTAGAGCTTTCATTCATTTCGCTCAATCGAGGGACCTTAAAAGCAGATCATACAAATCATCGGGGTGGAAATATAAAACCGCAATGAGCCCTAATTAGCATCACAAAGGAACCTAGTTGGCCCTCCATATTATTGATGCTTTGCTTATACTCACCACCTTGAGACTCGAGATCTGCAAGCTTAAGAAGAAGGCGTTTACATTCCCCTTTAAGATCGGCAACCTTGGTCCCGTGATCTTCGGCGGCTATTTCCAGGTCCCGAACTAGTCCTCTCCCATGGGCTATATCCGCGGTAATGCTGTCAAGCCTTTCTTCCTGCCACTCACATTGAAACTTCAACACGACATTACGACGGTCGTGCTCATAGGTGGTCAGGGATAAGGCCAAGCGCTCCACCAAATTTCCCCTCTCGCGAAGCAACATCGAGACTCGCTTGTTGGCGAACTCAACAGCTTTTCTGTGACTATCGGCCACAAGGTTGGCCAACACCAAGCAGTTGGACCGATCCTCATAGCGAGCTCGCAAAACGTGAGCCACGGTAGCTTTTCGATGAGCGACACGGTAAGTCTCTAAAAAGTTTATAAAGAGGGTTGGGAAGATTCTATATTCCCTCTCTAAATTAGTGCCCTCGATGGAGGTGGTGTCTATTTCCACGAGCAAAATACGGATTTCATCTTCAGTTTCTGGGTGATCGGCTATATGAGCATAGCCTCGACCGAGGAGGTTATAGAGTTTTTCCCACTGGGCCAAAATTTCGGCTGAGAAAGCGCGAATAGGAGAGGAGGTCATTTTCGTTGGAGTGAGGGAGAAGAAGATGAGTGTGGTAGAGTGATTAAAATACGAAAAGGCAATTATGTAAGAGTGTTAATCTTCTCTGCATTAACTCCTCCTTTTATAGCAACTCGAGAATGAAGAAAGGCACAGCAATAATGCTCGTGGAGCCAAGTTAATTGGGTAAAGCAATGGTGGCTCTTTCGGTGAACCATCAGATTTGTCCCAGTCCGTGATTTCAGGCTTGATAAACCTAAAAAAGTTGTAAAAGGATATGTCGGTGTCACCATATTAAAATTGAGCGGGAGTTAAGCGCAACTATCGAAAAAAGTTGCGAAAGGATTTGGCGGTCCCATCATATTAAAAAACTGAGCGGGAGGCGAGCGTAGTTCCACCTTTTTGAAAATAAGTGGGAGACAGACATGGATATCGAGAAAAGGAAATCGATTTGGTGTCCCTCCACGTTGAAAAGAAGAAAGAAGACGACAAAGCGGGAAATACGAAATCTTGGGAGCAACGCTTGCCTGATGATCTTCATCCATGTTTAAAGAACGTTTCATGGGCATACAGAACCTCTCAGAGAGAGTGAGCATACATGAGAGAGTAGAGAACCCTGAGTGAGCAAAAATTGATCGAACATTTTTCGATCCAACATGTTTGAGAGTTACCATCAGTTGCTAGAGGCGACTGATCCAAAAATCTCAGAAAATGAACTACTGAGAGATCTCGAAGATTCTAGGATGGCGTCTGGTACCAGAACCACAGAACCCAACCCTTTCGGCAACGAAGTTCAGGATCTCAGCAGCGACGACAACAGCAGCAGCGATGGTCAATCCCGGAAAAGGAAACGTCGCCAGTGCCACACTCAGAATGAAATCCAAGAGCTTGAAGCTTTCTTTAGTGAATGCCCTCTCCCGAACATGAAACAAAGAAATGAATTGGGCCAGAAGCTAGGGATGAAACCTTTGAGGGTCAAGTTTTGGTTTCAAAATAAGCGAGCCAAATTGAGGGCTCAACACAGACGTCAAGAACTTGCGATTCTAAAGGAGGAAAATGAAAAGCTTCGAGCGGAGATCATGAGGTATAAGAAAGCTCCCAGCACTATCGCTTGCCTTAATTGCGGTGGCCCTATCACTCTCGGCGAAATGTTCCTTGATAAGCCTTATATGAGGATTGAAAATGCTCATTCACCACCCCACTCCCTCGAACCATCTTCGATACAATCAGATTTTGTTGGAGATATGCATGAACAAATCAATTCTACGAAGTCAATACCGATGCCTTCTAAAGGATGTGATATGCGTCACCATGATTGGAGTTTCCTTAACGATGAGCTTACTATCACGACCGACCAATCCAAAGCTGATGAATTCCCTCCACAACAATTTCCGGCTCGATCAAATCCTACTGGAAATAGGCCAGAGAGCAATAGCCAAGTTGTCAACACTGTTCCGGGTCGCAAGAAGACGAGGGTCAATTGGTCCCCCGAGCTTCATCTCAAGTTCCTTAGTGCGGTTCAGCAACTAGGGATCAACTCAGCATATCCAACGCGCATACTTGAGATCATGAACATACCAGGACTCACTAAATATGGAGTCGCGAGTCACCTCAAGAGCTACAGAAGGGCGCTAAGACAGCGCCACACAGCACTGAACCTGAAAGAACTCAACTTGTGCCTAAACACTAGGCATGGCTATAACTACAATGCCCCTGAAGTAAGAAATACCCTGCCGAATCTAGGCACCGACCAAGCTGGTAGCAGCACCATCGACTACTTGGGCGCTAATCAGAATATTCTCCCGAATCATCTCAGCACCCCTCAAGAGTATATGCCTCAAGTGCAGCAGGTACGAACTCCTTGGTTTGAGCAACAACTTTTCGCTAGTGCTCTTCCTATCCCCGATCAACATATTGCGCCTAGTGTTCAAAGATCTGCCCGGCTTGGGCATATGATTTCGGAAGATCAAGCGGGCGGATGCTCTGAGGATTTTTGTTTCTTCCATTCCCAAATGGAAGGTGCTTTTGATAGTGAACCGATCAATCATCCTCTTATAATCTCGAGCAACGACGAAGGTTCTAGCTCGAAGAATCAGATCGCTCACAACAGAAACAGGAATCCTTCAACGCCAAGCGATGATGGTCAACCCGAATATCAGTTGCTCGAAGAATCAAAAGATTTCCTTGATGAGGAGCTCCATATCTGGATCGATCAGTTTAAAACTGATGGGCTCATGAAGTTATGATCCAAAATGACGATTATATGTCTGATTCATGGTGTAACTGGCTGATCACCGAGAATCCTCAAGGGAACTAGGCACATGTGACTGGATGTATCATTAATCTTTCTGTCATAAAGTCTTCCATGCAAGATAATCTTCCTTAATGCCTAGAGTTAATCTGGGGCAGCGATCAGTACTACCTGCGAGCATCATCATGCTTGAGTGCGACAATCCCTTGTTAGATTAGAGTCGAGGCGAATCAATTGAACGCCACGAAGAAAAACATTTAAAGGCTTCACATAGGAAAATGCGAGCAAAAGCCCGAGCGAGCTCAAAGACGGTTAGCTCCGTATCGTTCTAAGGGACCTTTAGTCGTTATGAACTCTAAATTGAGCTTGTTTCATTCTCGATGGGGGTCGCTAACTGCTTCAAGAATTTTATAACAAAAAACGAACCAGTTAGGGACGCCAATAGTGCTGTGTCCTGGTAGTCAGTGAAATGGAAGTGGTACGAAACGTCAGGAGTTCGATCTCGGGATTGAAAAATCATTTTATCAGTTGGTCTATCACCCGATGAAGTTCAAAGAGATTCGACGCAGATGACTATAGAACTTGGGGCAATTCGAAAATCATCGATTCATTTTCATCAAGCGGCGAAGTTGGTATTGTAAAATGTGAAGCATGCAAATGACAAATCCGAAGCAGAAGGAGATGAATCATGATTCGCTTATCCAAGGTCGGGATTTCAACCTTCGACTAAAGCCAAATCTAGGATGAGTTTTTGATCTTGCCCACTTGACAAAACCCATCTCCACTGAAAATGGGGGCAAACCATTCCTACATCCGGAAAGCATGTCGAAGCCGAAGACATCAAATTCATCGTTTAATCCGTGGGGCAAGTCCCTGAAGCGATAGTTACCATCCGCAGAGCGTAATGGAATCCATTCTTTCAATGTAAAACGCATTTGGCCGCGGAGCCACCCATTTGGTAAAAAGAACGTATCGTTCCTAAATGATTTTCAATCAGGTGCGGGGATAATGTTCTCTCATTTTCCTCTCAGGTGATGAACAGAGACGAGGCACCCAAGAAGCCATGCATTCAAATAACAAAACAGTGCATGAAACACGCCCAAAAAGATGAATGAATCTCCTCCGACGTAAATCCTCGAGGTGGATTCGTTGCCCAACCAGACGAAGAAATCATGGCCACAAGCTTGAGGGCCGGCTTCTACAATCTGCACATTGGCATGCAGAATGGAATTCAAATCAAGAGTAAAGTAGTATCGTCCCAATTTGTTTTGAATTTGGAAACCCAAAATAATGCTTAATATTTATCCTTGGAAGGAGCTCGCCATCAGGGCAGACATATTTTCACAACCCTTGTACACTCGTTGGAGCATATGACCAAGGGTAAGATGTATCGTTCCAATTTTTGTAAAGTTTTAGAATATACGATGACATATCCCTTTTATATCTCCAGGATCTCCAGCCTCGATGGGCAGGTAAGTATCCCTTTTCCCAATTCATTGGAGATTAAAAACTTTCAGAAATAATTCGATTCTCACATCTAAAAAGACATAGAATTCTTACTTCATTGACATTCATGTTTTAAAACATGAGATTGTCTGAACATGAATTACACATGTATGGTGCATCACAAAATCCCTTTGAAGGATAAATCTTGATGAAATGAAATGAATTTTTCCAACAAGAGTCGTTTGAACTGTTCAAAAGGGTAATTTCTCATAAGAGAAGCGAGCCTAATCCAAACACGTCTCATACACACTTGAGAGATGAGGAGATTGGAAATGATAGCGAAACCTTAACCTATGGATATAAGGGTCATTCGCAACGATTACATGGATCGAGATGACAGAGGCATTTATTTCTTCATTCCAAACACTACAGATGCCCATTGAGAACCCCATTGAACGGCGATTTTCATTCTCAACCCTGTCAAGAACCACCCCACATTGGGGCAAATGAAGGTTAGTCCAACAGTATCAGAAAGTAAACGGTTTGAAATTTTCTTGCTCGGACTAACATAAATCTTTGTGTGTTGTTTATATGATAATCCAAGTGTCATAGGATGACGAGAATAATTCATTTCTCTATCCTACACACTGTTATCCTTTGCACGACCAAGTTGAGCCAGCAAATTCATTTCATCAACCTATTGGTGATCATTGCATATTCCAAAGCAAAGGCAACATCACTCTAGGAATGGAAGCGTGCCAAAGTTTAAGTTGCATATCTAGCATGATTGCCGAAAATCCTAGCTCCAAAAGAAAAGAAAAACACGGGATTAAAAAAAGGGGGAAAAGAAAAATCCCTAGACATCAAGAAAAAGCAAAGTGCATGGTAAAAAGCAAGGCTGATGTCTATTCAAAATATCCCCAGTAAAGTCTAGATATACGATGAAAAGACCCTGCAAAGGAGTCAGATTAAGATGACTACTCTCCAAATGATGTCGTGCTCAAATTGCAAACACACAAACAGACGGTCTCTTAATGTAACAAGAGACGCTTTTAAACATCCTTGTGCGCTCTAAAAGAGGAGTGTACACTTCAAGAAATGGAGATGTTCTTCGAAGGACATGTGGTAAATTTGCAATGATCACCAATGCCAAACCCTTCACAATTTTTGGACAAAAAATAAGCCTTTTTCGGTCCCCAATCCTTCCAATGTTACAACCCTGAAGCAGTCTTATCTGACTAAGACACTTGGGTTAATGTATAACTTAGCTCAAAGAAGTACGAGCAAGACTATTTCTTTCTCATTTTACAGGGTTCTTGACTTGTAAACCCGGAGCAGATAGTGAAAATTTTCGTTCAATGGCCTTGACTCAAAAGTGAGTCCCCCTTGGAAACCGATATCCAAGCCTAACACTACGGTCCCGTGAAAGACCTCCTGATCGGTCGAAATGTATGCGTTGCGAATGATCCTGAAACCCAGGCACAAGTTGGTAGGAAATTGAGCACTTTCCCTATTAAAGATCATTATCACAGAGCAGTGAGAAGCCTTCTTGGATGAGAAATACTCCAATGGATGTTTTGAGCAAACTCTTTTTGAAATTTTCAAATTGTTTGATCTAGAGTTTCCGTGCAAGGAATTTATGATCACATCTGTATATGGCAGGAATGTTTTGGATAACCTCCAGCAATCAAAATGCACATTTCATGACTAAAACTTAAGTCGTAGAATTTTGTCAGTTAGAAAATTATTGTCTTCCCAAAGATTACTAATATCTTCTTGGCGAGGAAAATATTTTCAGGTCTAAGCTTTCTGCAGGACTTTTGGCCGCCCCAAAGACTGGGTGCGTCATCCTTAGGTGAAGCCTTTTAGTAGGCAAGTCTTTTCTAAGACCGATCCACAGAATGATCGAGTCTCCGACTAGCCCCGAAGAGTGGGTACGTCATCCTTTGATTCATATCAATTTGGAATCTCATAAATGGTAGAAACCGCTGAAGGGTCAACTCAATGGTAGAAACCGCCTGAAGGGTCAATCAATGGTAGAAACCGCCTGAAGGGTCAACACAATGGTAGAAACCGCCTGAAGGGTCAATGTATGGTAGAAACCGCCTGAAGGGTCAACCAATGGAAGAAACCGCCTGAAGGGTCAAAACAATGGTAGAAACCGCCTGAAGGGTCAATGTATGGTAGAAACCGCCTGAAGGGTCAACCAATGGTAGAAACCGCCTGAAGGGTCAACTCAATGGTAGAAACCGCATGAAAGGTCAATGAATGGTAGAAACCGCCTGAAGGGTCAAATGACTGGTAGAGACCGCCTGAAGGATCAACCCAATGGTCCGATCCACCATACGGATCAAAACCTTGATGAATCCCGAACGCGGGAGGATTCGTTTTCCCTAATAAGCCTTACATTAGGCAAGCCATTTCTAGTTTAGTCCACCACACGTATCAAAACCCTTGGCAAATTCCCAAATGTGGGATGCGTCTTCCTTAGGTTCCTATCAATTAGGAATCCCATTATGGTTTGACCTACCATACAGGTCAGAGCTTAACATCCCCAGGACACTCCAATGACAAGTCCTTAGGAATCTACTTGAACCCATCAGACACAGCAAATGCTGCAAGCATTCGACAAGTAAGGGGCAGGGAAGTCTATCTACTCCTTAACTTTCTTACATCATATCAGGGAATTGAATGAGCACATCTCTTTTTAAGGAAAAGCACACATTGATGGGCATGAAAATTGGATGTCATGATTTCTTTTATTTTCCCAGTCGAGTCGATCGGAATACAGGTGTCACCTTGTCTTTGAGAGAAACCTCTGACGAAATTCCTCTCAAAGAGGGGCAGCTGTTGACACCTGATTTTTGATCAGTCTTTCATAGTTTATTTTTAAAAAATTCATAAAAAATCTATAAAAAGTTAAAAAAAAATTAAAAAATCATCTTTGGTAACCTTGACCAAGCTAAAGGAACCATTTTTGATAAAAAAATAATTTGTCATATTTTTTAATATTTTTTAATATTTTCCAAAAATAGAAAAATACATGAAAAATGAAGAAAAATAGCGTTCGATGTCGTAAAAATATAGAAAAATAGTCAATATTTTTATTTTAATTTCTTTTTCATTTTGAACTCATAAATAGTCAAAATTCAAGTTCAATTGCATGTGTTTCTTCACGACGCATAGAGTTGAATTTGGCAAAAAAATGTCATTCGAGTATTTTAATTTGTAAATTTCTACATATTTTTTAGTCTTGATGTCCAATTAGATCGACCACCATCTACAATAAATTCCCCTTGCTGAATATTTTCGTTTTTGTTTCACATGATTTCATGGTGTAAAACGCCGAGTGGATCCCCAAATATAATCGGGTCGGCTCGTCCAAGACCAAACCAGGGCACGGCGAACCCCATGTGAGTACTCTCGAACTCCTTCGATGCTTCCTAATGCTTTTCTTAGGTTAGATCGTGTGTAGAATGACTAGGACAGCTAAATCATTCTTGAGCTGTGATTGATAAATATGGCCTTACTAGGAATGCCAAGTGATTTATTTGCATATCTAGATTCCTTGAGTTGCGCATTTTATTACTGATTGTGATTGCTAGGATAATCACTCATATCTGCATGAATTTCTAGATTTAGGGTTCATACCTTACTCATCCGCATGAATCTCAGGCTAGAAAATTCAGTCAACTTAGGTACCGAAAGGGCGTCAACTCTGACAGTTGGTGTAACTAAGTCCCCGAAACCATTTCTCTGGTTCTCGCAGAATTGAATAGAAACTCCCAATTATTTGATTGGGTGGTCCAATCACACCCTAAAAAAATGATTGGTGGCGACTCCATGGCATGCACACTTAGCACATGTCACTAGACCACACTGAAAGTCGATCACGCATACCTCCGTTGTGATTTGGGTAATGGGCCTTGGGAGAGGCCCGCGTCCGACCAGACAGGACGGCCCATTAGCCCTCGAGAGCCCGACAACCTCAAGAGGGTCGCGACAATATGCAATCACCTCGATAAATCCTACTTTGAGGAGCTTCATTACTTCTTCCTCGATCTTCTTTGACAGTTCGGGTTTCGTCCGCCTAAGTCTTTGTTTCTTGGGCAGAATGGTAGGATCGGTCGGCAATGTATGCTCGAAAATATTAGGGTCTAACCCTGGCATGTCAGCGTAGGACCAGGCGAAGATATCCTAGAACTCTCTTAGGAGTTCAACTGTTCTGAATGCTTCCGTCGATGATAAACTTTCACCGATCTTCACCTCCCTAACGTTCTCTAAGGTGCCCAAGTTCACTGGGACAGTACCCTCAGCAGTAAGCGGTTTGGATTCGTCATGATGATCCCAATTATACTTAATTTCACTCTGGTCTCGATCCTCATCTTTTTCTTCGATTTGGAGAGCGGATCCCTCCTGAGAACCCGAGTCATCTAGTAACCTGCCATGTATGCTTGGAATGATATGCCTGAAATGTCATGCATATGGTTAATTGACATATAATAGAGAGAGTTTATGCATGATGAATTTCTTTAGGAGATATTTCGGAAAAACTTTTAAAATCGAAAAGGAGGGATGGGGGCTAGTCTTTATATGATTGGACATTCTCGCCTCCCAAAAATTTTGAAAACTGGGAGACGCGTGGGAAATCAGATCTCAGGACTTTTCTTCTTTTCCCAACTCTTTTTTTGTTCTTTTCTTTTCTCTCTTTGGATCATCATCGACCGATTTGTGCTTCCACACGTCCCCATTTTGGATTTTTTTATTTTTTTGATTTTGTTTTTGGATTTTTTGGATTTTTTTTATTTAAACTAATGACAATAGCGTTAGAAGAAAACAAACGGTTGAAAGCGCGAGGCATCCAGTATGTGATAGATGCATCGAAGAGAGATATAAATCTCTTTACTCAAGGGTGTGAATGTCGCCGTTGATCAATTCGATGATGACGTTGACATAGTCCTCTAGGAATAAATCAGCCAAGTTAGACTCTTCTACTGCCATGTTAACCACTTCGTCTTTCAGCCATTTGGACGCCTCGTTGAAGAAGCGGCTTAGGGAACTTTCGAACACCTTCCCCTTCGCTTTCCAAACGCTCTACCCCAGACATTGGCCGCTCTGGCCTCCATGTCTCTTTCGATTGTCTGTGCTACTTTAAGTGTGGCCTCCCTCGAGCCGATATCGATGACCTGACTCTGCTTTGTAGCCTAAACTACTGCGGTTCCGTACGGCTACTAGGCTAATCGGTTCACAGATTCCTTGAGCGTGTTTTCCCAATCCGCCGCCAGGGATGTATCCATGCTTCAGCAACACTTCATCGGACATAATTGATGATGCAAAGAGGTCAGGAGCTCTCATGGCAGAACCTGCCGGTACATGCATAATGGACATCCTCTCTATAGCGTGGAAGCTTAACTCCTCTCCAGATGAGGGCTCCATCTGGGGAATAGCGTCTATCTAGGCTGTCAGGTGGTCGATCTTAGAGTGAATGGTGACTAGCATATCGTTTACTACCATCTTGACCTTCTGATGTAAACTGGACGGGACCACCCCGGCCGTGTGAATCCAGGGTCTTCCCAATAATAGCCTGAATGACGAAGAGATATCCATAACTTGGAAACTAATCAGAAATTCAATAGGACCAATGGTGACCGATATCTCGATTTCTCCTGTGACCTCGCTTTTGGCGCCATTGAAAGCTCGAATGGTGGACTTTGACATTTTCATTAAGTCTTCTTTTACCCCCAAGCTCCTAAGAGTACTCAATGGACATATATTGAAAGCGGATCCATTATCCACTAAAACTCGAGATATTCTCCTCCCGCGGCAAGTGGCCGATATGTAGAGCGCCTTGTTATGTCCATGCCCTCCCGCTACAAAGTCCTCATCAGAGAAGGACGCTTGATCTTTCAATAGGATTGAACCAACAAAGTCTTCTAGTTAGACTTCTTTAATTGTTTCAGGGACGTGAGCTTCATTGAGCACCTTCATGAGTGCACTCCGGTGTTTTTCAGAAGTTTTGAAAAGCTCGAGAAGGGAAATCTGCGCGGGCATCTTTCTCAGTTGTTCCACGACCTCGAACTCGCTAGTTCTCACGATAGCTAGGACTTTTCTTGCGTCCTCCTCCGTCACTCCTCTCTTTTCAGCTTCTCCCTCTTTTTGGACTTGGCATCTCCCGGAGCGGATAATGGTATCTACATTGCCAGTGCCATAGTTCCAATGTACTGCTTTAGGATCATAGGTTTCTGGAGGAGGGATTGTAGCCACAAGTGGCTTGTCCTTCGTGACTTCATTCACGGGGGGGTTCACTAGATTTTTCCACTATCCCGGCCTTGACTCCGTCGTCCCTCTCATGGGTGATACCAAACTCACCGAGGTTAATTACAAGTGGGGTTATGCCTTGCACCATGCAGATGGACCCGTTCAAATATAATTCTTTCGAATTGTACCCCTCTCTCGGGCTAGGTGGACAAGTCTCAGTAGAGGTGGATCCGTACTTGGAGGGTCGAAACCCTTCGTCCATTAACTTTAAGAATTGGACTACGCGCTCCGTTCTGCCGATCCTCCAGCCTCGAATTTGATCCTGCTGCCGGGCCCATTCTATCTTTTCCAGCTCGCCTACCAAATGAACGAAAGATTGATACTTGTAGACGCCTATGGATGTAGCCGTCTCGCGGGGCATGGCCTTTGTGAAGAAGTCCACCAATTCTTTCTCCGTTAATGGAGGGTACACTTACGCAGCGAGCCTCCTCCATCTACGTGCATAGGACTTAAAGTCCTCGTCCTCTTCCTTCCTTATGCGGATCAGGTCCTCGCGAGTGAATCTAAATGGTTCACTAATGTTGTACTCTTCTAGAAATTGGGTGATGAACTCATCCCATGTAGTGGATCGATGATGATTGTAGGTGAGAAACCACATCCGAGCGGAGCCATCTAAACTGAGCCCGAAGTTCCGGATAAGTGCCATCATCCTTGGTGAGACCAAAGACCGTCCTCAGGTAATATAATACATGTGCCTTCGGACATCCATCTCCATTATATGTCCGATAGAACGCGAAATTTTCGACACGCCTCGGCAAGGTGACTTCGGCCTGCGGAGGAGGAAGATACACAAGGGTTTTTATTTCTGCGAGGCCGTTAGCCAGGTCACGACATTGGTTCTCCAAATCGACGATCTTGCAATTCTATCTGTCTAGCTCTTTTCGGTGTTCCATTAGCATGAAATCGTTCTTCTCAGGTTCATCGGCCATTACTCGTTTGATCGAATCAGTCAATGTGTTCACTAGATCAGTCATCTGTGCCTCCCGGCTGGCTAGTCGCGTAAATATCAATTGGTCGGTCTCTGCTTCCCAAGCTTGTGTGGGGGTCACTTCGTTGACTGCCCCCGTTATTTCTGGCTCTTGGGAGTCATCCATGCCTCCCCAGCCGTTAGGAACTATATTTTTTGGATCAATAACAAAGCTCGGAGGAGAGGAATATGACACTTTAAAATTGTAGCCTCCGCTATCCTGTCCCAAGTTATCGACTATCTCACCCCTTCGGATGGCTTGTCGCGTAAACTCCTTATCGCCTCGGCGGACCTTTTCCAAATGCCTTTCATATTCGTCTAGTTCCTCTCCTCCTTCAACATCTTTAATGCTTAATAGATACCCCGTGGGAACATTCCAAGTCTCTCCTCTGGTGGCCCTCAGTGAAAATCTGTTTGAATCGAGGTTGAGTCTTGCATAATACCCTTTAAACGAGTGACTGTTAGCGTCGGCAATTACTCCCATGTTGGTTAGCTTGGATAAGCACTTCAGCTTCTGTCCTTTGGTGACCTCGTCTTGCTCCAGATATTGTAAGGCTACGGCCAATACACCTTCCATTTTGGATTTGTCAACCAAAAATTCTAGATCACCTCCTAGGTCCACATCGAACACAGCGTTCACCGTGTGGTCAAGTAAAGGGTTCTGCTGAATATTTGGATTTGATCCATCGAATTCTAGTAAGTTATTGTCGACAAGAGCTTGAACGTCGTATTGCAAGGCTCGACAGTTTTCCACGTTATGCCCCTTCTCGCCCATGTGGTATACTCACATTTGACTCTCATCAAAACCTGGGAATCTCGACAGCTTTGACCTCGGTGGCTTCTTAGCTAGTAACCTTGCCTCGAGGAGCTTAGGGAGCAACTTTGACATAGGAACCGGGAGTGGTATAAAAGACGGGGCGCCCTTCTTCTTTGGTTCGAAAACTTTTTGGGCCATCCAGGAGGTGCTCCCTTGAGAAGGGACATAATCTTCGAACTTCCGGGGTCTTGGCGGATTAGAAACAAAAGCTACCTCAGCATTCGGCTCGCGCTCTTTCTTTACTGGAAACTGTCGCTTAGGGGCTACTTTAGGTGCACGCACTTCCCTCATCGCCCATTCGTGTCTCTCTGCTACCTTGATTAAGTGCGCGAAGGTCTAGCACCCAGAGGTGTTCAGTTTCTTGAAATAGTCGTAGGACAATGCCTTCAAAAAGATATCCACCAACTCCTCCTCAGGGATTGGTGGTTTAACTTGAGTAGCCAGTGCTCTCCACCTTTGAGCGTACAAGCAAACGCTTTCGTTTCTCCCCTTGGTGGTCCGAAGTAGGTCTTCTCTAGTCGTCGCGGTCATCGCGTTGAATTTATACTGGCGTAAAAACTCTCCTGCAAACTCGTCCCAATCATCGTACTTCTGTATGTCCAATTCTACATACCAAGACAGAGCGGCACCGGCCAGGCTTTCTTGAAAGGTGTTGATGCGCAACGGTATGTAATCCGAATACTTAGCCATTTTGTACAAGTAGTACTTCAGGTGGGTCTTGGGACAGCCTGTCCCGTTGTACTTTCTTGAGAAGTCGGGTTCTTTGTAATCCGTCGGGACTTCGATCTTCACAAAGGGGGTGATTTTGTCGAAATTTGAGAGCTCAAATCCCTGATTAGTGAGACATTCCTCTATCTTACCTATCATCTTGACTCCATCATCAACCTTGGTGACAGACTTCTCCTTCTGCTTTTCCTCCAAATCAATCACGATGGGCAAAACGTTAGGCAGTACTTCAACATTCGGAGCCTGGCCGGGATTGGCCGAAGGGCTTGCCCCAGCGGCCCCACTTGCATCAGAGGTAGTGTGTGTATTAGGGTTTGCAGCCTGGTTGAGATCAGTGAGTAGAGCGGGTCTATCACAAACCGCAGCACGAGTAGCCCTCATTTCGGCCATCATTTCGGCAATCATTTCAGTCATTTGATCCATCCGCGTTTCTAGGTTTCCCAGGCGGGAACCGACCTGTTCTTGTTCCGTACGGGCTTGTAGACGAGCCTGAGCTCGGGTCCTCGTGATTAGAAGTCACCTGTTTGAGAAGATTAAAGTCAAGTTTGTCGAAATGAAAGAGGGATCATATGGTGTGCAACCTCTTTAGCAACATGTTGTGACATGGACGATAGTCTAGCCATGAGTATGTTCCCTTACCCTAGGCTTTTTACGTCGCACATACAGACAAGCCCGATGTTAAGCATGGAGTAATCCATGATAATTACGATGGGGATTTGAAAAGATACCTTGATGATGCATAAATTAAGAGCGTTCATTACAACTAAAAGGCTCTCGAAAGAGTTTGATTAAAATGCGATATGAAAATGCTCAAATATTCTAAACTCGACGGGAAGTCTTGTTCTACATGTCTAGATGTCCATCATCTGTCATCTTCTGGCATCATCGAGAAACTGCAGTCTTCAATCGCGGATCTCTTCGTCTTCAGGATAGGTGGATGGTCCTACATCCTCTGGTACGTACAGTTCCACTCTTGGTACGTATGGGAATATGTGCTCCGGGACATACGGTTCGACGGGGGTCGAGCGAATTCTCTTGAAAGCTCGAATGTATTCCTCGGAAGCCCGATGAAGGTCCATCTCGCCGTTCAATTCGTCCGGCCATTTCACTTCCTGAGGATGGGAATTCTCCAGCACCTGCTCTATAGCATCAATCTTTATCTGGAAATGCGCCTTGTTCTGCTTAGTAAGCGCTCCAAGTGGGAGGTCGAAAGCGTACTCATCAGGGTGATTCGGGGGAGGAATCTCCTGCAACATGCCGAATTGTCTGATGACACGAATCGGGTAGTAAGACACGGCTCCAGTGAATCCTAACAGCGGAATCGGTCCTCCATCTTCAGTAGTGATGCGAGCTTTGCACATCTTTGGTCGTCTCAGCCGCCATCAGAGTTGTCCAGGTTCTAGCTTCTCTAGGAGTTTGTACCAATTGTTGAAAGAACGGTCGGTAATGAATGATTGGCATTTGACAAAGGATTTGATGGGGTGGATATCTTCATCGATTCGGTGGCAACCCGCGCGAAGATTGAGACTTTTGAAATGAGAAGTGATCCAAATGAAGAAAAGGCTATTGGACGCCTGGAAGGTGGTCTTTCGAGCGGACTTAGAGTATCCGAGAGCGATTTTGTAGCGGTTTAGGGACAGGAAGGTCTCGGCAAGGATCATATAAGAGTAATCTAATTGGTCACATGCCTGCTAGATTATGTGGACGATGAGAGGGTTGAATGTGGTTTTAGACGTAGGAAACAGGACGAATCCAAAGAAGGCTAGGATGAAAACCTTTCCAGCTCTATGACCAGTGTCGATAGGCAGGTTTGAGTAGTTGTCAAATAGGAATGAAAAGGGGAATCTGCCAGAGTAAGCCTTGAAGATTTCTTCGACCTTGGAAACCTTGAGGCGGAGAAACTTGGAGAGTAGCTTCGATGGATCGAGGCCCAAAGGAGGCTGGACTAGTTGGTCTCTGAACTTCACCCCGATGACAGTCGCGTACTCTTCCAAGGTGGGCGTAATCTCCAGGCCCTCAAAATTGAAGGTCAATGTGGTCGGGTCCCTGTCGCGACCCGTCCGGAGCGGACGCGGCTAATGGATTACCGATCACGAGTCTTGGATCAGCGCGAGCCCTCCCAGGCCCATACCAAATCGCGGCGGGAGTATTTTTCAGAAGGATTCGACGATAAGAGTCGATCGCTTTCGACCTTAGTGTGGTCGTGGTGGCATGTGCAACTTGTGCATGCATTTGGAGTCGCCACCGGTCTTTCTTGGAGGGTAGACCGGAAACCTTACCAACCGATTGGGAGAGATCGATCAGTTCTACGGAACCAGAGATTTTGGGTTCGGGGACTTGGTTACGCTGGTGTCGTTACCAACGCCCTTTCGGTACCTAACGCGAGTGATTTTCTTAGCTAAGAGTTCATGCAGGCGCAATTTTGGGTGAGGTAAGTTTGACTTTGCACATTAACCAGTTTAACATGCTCACGTAATCATAATAAATAAATAGATGCCAATCACATAAACATCTATCCTACGTGGTGATCATGGAATTATGATTTAATGGGTCTCGAGCCAATGAGACCACATTTAATCATTTTAATAACGGAGAGCCGCTCTTCGCTTCTTCTTGGTTTCTTGAACTCTTCAAGAATTGGGCCCCAAAGAGCTCGCCGACTTAAAAGGCTCCTCCACGTAATCCTCGTAGCATTTACATCAACAATTGACTATGCTAAAAATAAAGATTACATGAAAAATAAAAGGAGTACGCAACCTCCATTTAATAATTACAACCCCAAATATATAAATACTCACCATACATTCATACATACATCAATCACATTGATTAGGGATTTTTCCATGATCACCACCCTTTCACGTAAGTAATAAATTCACAATTTAAAACTTAGGAAGGCACAATAAAAATTCTACGTTGAATCATATTCAGAATTTTTACGTAAAATAAGATAGCCATAAATTTTCGATTCAAAATTGATTTAGTCTCAATTTTTGCTACGTTGATTAATTTATCATATAAAATAATCAATCTCCATTAGCCATGTAAGACGAACAATTCGTTAATACATATTGGCCCATAGTATTGCAAAAATTGCAAAAAATCAATTAAATGCACGAAAACACCTAAGGATTGGCTCTGATACCACTGTTGGGATCCACGTAACACGTAGCGGAAATAAATAACAACCCATACATGTATCTCCAGAGGCGTACTTCGTGCATTTCAATCGAAAAAAATCACAAAGTCTCAAAGGGAGTAAATAGATTACCTCTCGTAGCGTGCTTGAACGGAGGTGTCGGTTCGATGTTCTTCGATCTCAGCCTCCACAAGTCTTAGGCATCTAGTTCGGACGCACCACCAATTGACGAACGGGGAGACGACTAATAACTCCACAACAATTGTGCTAGCAATATGCGGAATCAATATTCCGAACTTAGTATATTTTGCTCACTCAAGATTATGAGAATATAGAGAGTGTTTGTGTTCTTCTCTCTAAGCTCTCAAAAATTTGCACACTCTACAAAATGTCTCTCTCCTCTCAACCTCAAAACTCTTGCCATCCTTTTATAGCCAAAAATACCTTCCAATAAATTGTATTTAAAAATAGCACTAACAATTATAAATTCTATCTAAAAATAGCACTCACAAATAAATGACATTTAAAAATAGCACTAACAATAGCACTCACAATTTATAATACAAAAATGTTATTTAAAAATAGCACTAACAATAGCACTCACAATTTATAATACAAAAATGCTATTTAAAAATAGCACTAACAATTATAAATTCTATCTAATAATAGCACTCACAATTTATGATAAATAAATGCCATTTAAAAATAGCACTAACAATAGCACTCACAATTTATGATAAATAAATGTCATTTAAAAATAGCACTAACAATAGCACTCACAATTTATAATACAAAAATGCTATTTAAAAATAGCACTAGCAATAACACTCACAATACAAAAATGCTAAAAAAAGGCACTAACAAAGGTGTTAAAAATAATAACCATTATTATTATTACAAGAGTTAAAGAGGTTACCAAACAGTACAAATACGCATAATGTATAAATACGTATGACGTATAAATACGTAGAGCATACGTATACATCCGTGAAACCGGGGACTAATTGAAAGAAAAATGTGCAATTAAGCCCTTTTGGTAAAAATTGATTAAATTGGAGGGCAAATTGACCTAATTGCACTTTAAGACTTTAGAATCCAATGTCATAGCTTATAAAAAGTGAGAATTGAAAACTAAAAGACTCGAAAAGGATTTTTTTTTTTTTTAGGCTCGGTTCGGGTTTATGTTTGTGAAGGAACATAGTGACCCGAGCCGAATTTTTGAGATTTAAAGTGACACACTTGAAGAGGAAATTAAAAAAAAATTATCGAATATTTTTGGGTATTTTTCTGACCACGAATGGTATTTTTCTGATTTTTTGGGTATTTTATAATTAAATAAACTCGAAAAATATTAAAAATACCGAAAAATATTTTTTGTTCAAAATTGGTTCCTAAGGCTAAACCAAGGCTTCCAAAGTTGATTTTGTGATTTTATGAAATTTTTTGATATTTTTAATTAATTTTAAAGAATAAAAATCACAATAATAAATTGTCAAAAATCAGGTGTCAACAGCTGCCCCTCTTTGAGAGGAATCTCGTTAGAGGTTTCTCTCAAAGATAAGGTGGCACCTGATTCCTAACCGACTCAACTGGGAAAATGAGAGAAGAAATGCTACGACATTGAATCCTTAAGGCCCTTTAATAAAAGCTCAAATTAATCATCGGTTCGTTCTTGCAGTTTGAACCTGGGTTGAGGGGAGGATGCTTACCTGAAGCTCACCTGTCGGGTGCTGCCGGTTGCGACAACTTTCAAGAAGATACCTAGGACTCGTCATTCTGAATATCCTAGGGAGATTAAGCTCTAACCTGTTTGGTAGGTCATACCATTATGGAATTTCTAACTGGTAGGAACCTAAGGAAGGCGCATCCCACGCTTTGGGATTTGCCAAGGATTTTGATCCGTATGGTGGATCGGACCTTTGTGTTGATCCCTACGGCGATATTTACCAATGAGGTGACCCTTATGGCGGTTTCTACCAATGAATTGACCCTTATGGAGGTTTCTACCATATGTGACCCTTCAGGCGGTTTCTACCATTAATGTGACCCTTCAGGCGGTTTCTACCTTGGTTTGACCCTTTAGGCGGTTTCTACCTTTGATTGACCCTTCAGGCGGTTTCTACCTTTGATTGACCCTTTAGGCGGTTTCTACCTTTGATTGACCCTTCAGGCGGTTTCTACCTTGAGTTGACCCTTCAGGCGGTTTCTACCATGATTTGACCCTTCAGGCGGTTTCTACCTTTGTGTTGACCCTTCAGGCGGTTTCTACCATGAGTTGACCCTTCAGGCGGTTTCTACCTTGAGTTGACCCTTCAGGCGGTTTCTACCTTTGGTTGACCCTTCAGGCGGTTTCTACCTTTGAGTTTGACCCTTCAGGCGGTTTCTACCATTGGTTGACCATTCAGGCGGTTTCTACCATTGGTTGACCATTCAGGCGGTATCTACCTTGAGTTGACCCTTCAGGCGGTTTCTACCATGAGTTGACCCTTCATGCGGTTTCTACCTTGAGTTGACCCTTCAGGCGGTATCTACCTTGAGTTGACCCTTCAGGCGGTATCTACCTTGAGTTGACCCTTCAGGCGGTGTCTACCATGTGTTGACCCTTCAGGCGGTATCTACCTCGAGTTGACCCTTCAGGCGGTTTCTACCTTGAGTTGACCCTTTAGGCGGTTTCTACCATGAGTTGACCCTTCAGGCGGTTTCTACCTTGAGTTGACCCTTCAGGCGGTATCTACCTTGAGTTGACCCTTCAGGCGGTATCTACCTTGAGTTGACCCTTCAGGCGGTGTCTACCATGTGTTGACCCTTCAGGCGGTATCTACCTCGAGTTGACCCTTCAGGCGGTATCTACCTTGAGTTGACCCTTCAGGCGGTTTCTACCATCAGTTGACCCTTCAGGCGGTATCTACCTTGATTTTGCTTTGAAAAGGGGTCTCATGACGAGGGTTCTCCACGTCCGATGAGACTGCCTAAATTTTGAGAAGGGGTCTCATGACGAGGGTTCTCCACGTCCGATGAGACTGCTTGAATTTTGAAAAAGGGTCTCATGACGAGGGTTCTCTACGTCCGATGAGACTGCCTAACTTTTGAAAAGGGGTCTCATGACGATGGTTCTCCACGTCCATTGAGACTGCCTAAATTTTGAAAAGGGGGTCTCATGACGAGGGTTCTCCACGTCCGATGAGACTGCTTGATTTTTGAAAAAGGGTCCCGGGACGAGGGTTCTCCACGTCATGCTAGGACTTTTTCTTTTAAAAGGGTTTTTCTTCCCCCTTTTTTCAGAGATCCCGAAGTTTGTCGAGAATTCAGTTTTGAAGCAGTGAAAGATTTTATTTTGACAAAGCTTCACTTGAGTCTGTTGAGACGACATTCTGGGAGCTGGGTTCTCCAGGTATCCTGCAGAAGTTTGAGCCTGAAAGATTTTTCTTCACCAAGAAAACGTTAGTAATCTTTGGGAAGACCACGGATGTCCATTTGACAAAAACCGTATGACTTAAGTCTTAATCATGAAATGTGCATTTTGATGCCGGAGGCTATCCAAAGCATTCTTGCAACACGCAAATATGATCACAAATTCCTTGCATGGAAAATCTGGATCAACAGTTTGAAAATTCCAAACAGAGTTTGTTCAAAACATCAATTGGAATATTTCTCGACAATGAGGTCTTCTCACCTGTTTTGAGATAATGGTTTTTATAGGGGATGCACTCAATTCCCTACTAACCTGTGCCTAGGTTTTAGGCTCATTCGCAACGCATACATTTTGATCGGTCGGGAGGTCTTCCACGGGACCGTAATGTTGGGCTTGGATATTGGCCTTCAAGGGGGACTCACTTTTGAGTCAAGGTCATTGAATGAAAGTTTTCACCATCTGCTCCGGGTTTACAAGTCGAGAACCCTGCAAAATGAGAAAGAAATAGTCTTGCTCGTACCTCTTCGAGCTAAGTTATATGTTAACCCAAGTGTCTTAGTCAGAGAAGACTGTTTCAGGGTTATGATGTTGGTAGGATTGGGGACCGAAAGAAGTTTTTTTTTGGCCCAGATTTTATGAGGGGATTGACATTGGTGATCATTGCAAATTTGTCACCTGTCTTTTCCATTCTGCATCTTCTGTTTTTGAGGTGTGTGCAACCGCTTTTGAGGTGTGCACAAGTCCTTTAGAGAGCGTCTCTTGTTGCATTAAGAAGGTTGACAACTCTGTCCGCGTCTTTCCTCCGCGCTTGACATCATTTGGAGAGCAGTCTTTTTTATCTGACTCCTTTAGGAATTTTCTCTTTTCCCATCCAAGTTTCACTAGGGATCAAGCAAACAGCTTGCACGAGCATCGGCCTTGCTTTTACTAGGCACTTTGCTTTTTCTTGATGCCGGGGATTTTTTCTCATTTTCATTTTTGAAATCCCACTTTTTCTCATCTTCATGGGATCATATTAGACATATAGTCTAAACATGCTTTAAATATCAGTCTGGGAATTCTCTTCGTAATCCCTGAGTCTTGAACTCTTCCATTTTTGAAGTGGTGCGGCATCCGTCTTGGAATGATCACCAATGGGTTCATGAAATGAATTTGCAGGCTCAAGTTGGCTGTGCAAAGGATTCGGTGTGTGGGATAGAGAAATGAATGCTTCTCGTCATCCTATGGCACTTGGATTACCATATAAACAACACACAAAGATTAATGTTAGTCCGAGTAAGAAAATTTCTAACCATTTTCTCCTGATGCTGCTGGACTCATCTCCATTTTGCCCCGATGTGGGGTGGTTCTTGACAGGGTTAAGAATGAAAACCGCCGTTCAAAGGGGTTATCAACGGTCAGCTGTAGTGTTTGAGGGATATGAAACGAATGCCTCCGTCGTCCCAACCCATGTAATCGCTGCGAATGGTCCCTACTTCCGTAGGTCCAGATTTGGCTGTCTTATCTGCTCCATTTCTCTCTTAAGTGTGTATAGGACGTGTTTGGACTAGTCTTTGCCTCTCGTCTTTTGAGAAAACGTCCTTTTGAAAGTTTTGAACAACTTTTGATTGGAAAAATCTCTTTCTTTTTCTCCAAAAATTTTATCCATCAATGGGATTTTATGATGCATCATGCACGTTCTTATTCATGTTCAGACAACCTCCTGTTTCAAAACATGAATGCCAATGAAGTTAGAATTCTATGTCTTTTCTAGACATCAGATTCTGAAACATCTTCAATGGATTGGGGAAAGGGATACTTACCTGTCCCCAGAGGCTGGAGATCCCTGAAAATGCGGAAGAAACATGTTATTGTACGTTCACGAATTTTTCAAAAAATTAGAACGATACAATTTACCCTTGGTCATGTATTTCCAACGGGTAATACATGGGATGTGAAAATCCGTTTTGCCCTGATGGCGAGCCCCTGTCAAAACAAACAATAAGTGTCAGTTTGTGTTCCAAAATTCAAGACAAATTGGAACGATACCGCTTTGTTCTTGTTTGGCGTTTTCATTTGAACACAAACGCGCGGCTTGCAGAATCTGGCCCTCTATCTTGTGGCCTTGATCCCTCCGTTTGGTTGGCAATGAATCATTCTCAAGGATTTGCCCCAGAGGAGATCCATTTGTATTTTTGGACGCATTCCAGCGCCACTCTTCAGAGTTCCTTTTATTCAAGGAAAAAGGAAATTGTTATCGAAATGCATGTCAAAGCATGAAGTGTGGAAGCGATACTTTTTACCCTCCACTTGATCTTGTAATCAAAGACCATTTCTTGGAGTGCTGACTCCCAAGGTCAATAATTTTATTCGCCTCCACGTTGGCGAGTTCTTTTCTTTTGAGGCTTTCGGTGCCAACGACTTCCTGTTAAGTGAGTAAAAACTCATGTTAGGCATGTGGTCTTCGAAGACCAAATTGGAATGATACAATGTTACCGTTCACCCATATTCGTATCTTGGGGTTTGATTATGATGCGGACGACTCTGTTATTGCGTCCATTAACTTTGCCAGAGGAGAAACGTCATTCTTTGTCCGGCGCACAAATGATTCACTTGCCTCAGTTGGGTGTAATTTGTCGTAGCTAGGTGACGCTTGCCCCAGCTAACTTCATTCCTGCATTTTGTTGCAATCCACATCCTCTTTGGGGGTGTCTTTTCTCTTGGGATTCATGATGACGTCTTACTGATGTATTCCCTTCTTTCGCCGATTATTGACGCTTCTCATTTGATGGAGGTCGTTTCAATATCGTATATTGATGTGGATGATGAGTATTGCTTCATCTCGTCTGCATTTGTGGGTGTTGTTCGTGAGATGATTCCTGATTACTTCCAAAACTGCTTTGCCCCAGTTGGGCGGTGTTCGTCTTGGCAACATGCCTTAGCACTTTCCGTGTTTGTTGGCAATTTTCAATTCAATTTTGACAACGTCCCTGCACTCCCATGGGTTTCACCGATTCTGATCTTCTATCTCAATTGTCAGAATCTTCAATTATTTTTATCCGTCTCTAGGTGGCTTGACGGCCTTGGGATTTGTCGTGTGGCGGTTTTGTGATTCTCTCGATCATCGTCGCCATTTGAAGTATTTGATGTTTGCCTGTTGAAGAGAAGAGACCTCATGAGTGAAAGGCATGTATAATTGACTATTGGAGTCGATACAATTTACCCTTGAAAATTATCCTGCGGGAACCGGCATTTCTCCCTTTGGGTTCTCTGTATGCAGGATATGTGCATGATATACATGATGCATGTTAGGTATGCTTGCAACGAAAAATGAGTTCGAGCTTTTCACTCTATTCAGAGAAAGCATTTTTATCAGATGTGTCATTCTGCAAAACTTGAATTTTTCTTTTCAAGTGTTCTTTTCACGGAGATTTCTAAATGATGAGAAACTTCTTCAGGTTTTCTCAAAGGTTTTGTTCACAAATTGAGCCATTAGAATGCTCTTGAAAATATTTAGCCACAGTGCATGTCTGAGATGCCATGAAAAGGGGTACTCCTTGTTTGTCATTGGAAAGCACTGCATCCTGAGTCCTCTGCTTTTGATCATCATCTGAGAGGAAAAGGAAGGAAGCATTATTCCCATATAGAAAAAACAATCATTTTGGAACGATACGTCCTTTTACCAAATGGATGGCTCCGCTTTAATTGAAACGACTACGGATTTACTATCCCTGCTCTGGTCACTTCTGGCATCCAAGATGCTGGAAATTTTTCAGTGGTCCCATTCATTTTTGTCATCACCTGCAAGAATGGAAAACCATATCAACTCGTGAACCGGTCAATCCGATTTGGAACGGATACAACTTTTTCGACTTAGGGAGAGTCGAGCCAAATTAGGTTGCCCCAGCTTCACGTTGTCTACTTAAGGCTCATCACAATAAATCCATCTTGTTTTTGCAAACCCAATGGGTGATGCCCGATGAAGGTGCACTCATTTCCATTTTGTAGGGAAGGCAAGCTCCCTTTTGTTGGTCTTTAACCATCTTATCCTGAGAGGAAGAGATATGAAATATTATGTTATTATCTGATTGAAAATCAATTAGGAATGACACGTCCTTATCCTTGATTCGGTTGCCCGGTCAAGAGGCATTTGCCCTCGTCAGTTGACTCTCCAAGGTGGTCCAGCGCTTTTCCATGCCATCCTGGTTCGTTTCAACTCGCGACTGATTCTTCACACAAGTTTTTGGATTTTGATTCATAAGCGGCGCTGAATGACCTTTTGGTTTCGAGGTGTACCAATCATTCACATACATACGCATGAGACCAGTGAGGTTTGACTCTAAGAATCAAGATAGGGTTTGGAACCTAAGGCCAAGGCTCCCACCTCGAGTTCTAGAAAGGGTAGATTCCATTGCACAACTATCGTTGCATTGGGACCCAATCCATAATTCGAAATGAGCGGAATTGAAAAGTGGATTACCCCGTGTTTTTCCTCACGGAGATTCCATTTTCAATCCATTCTATTGTTTTCCTATAGGCGGCGCCCGGGGTTTTAGGCGCGATTGTGTGTGTTCATGTGTTGTGAGTATCACAATGCAAGTCATGTACAACAGTTTATCAATCGGCGCTTCAAATCATCCATACAACATACATTCCTACGCCAACCTGCATAAGACAATGTTAATCACGGACTACACCCCTTATCTCTCCAATCTGCAAAAAACATATAACACCTACCATGAGTGGACTTACCTCACCTTCAAGAGCGCCTGCAGGGTTAGAAAAATCACTCAGCGTTTTAATTACGGCCTAAGTCCACTTGAGGTTTAGAACCATAGGTTCTAGAACAACGTCCCCAGCGGAGTCGCCAGCTGTCGCGACCCGTCCGGAGCGGACGCGGCTAATGGATTACCGATCACGAGTCTTGGATCAGCGCGAGCCCTCCCAGGCCCATACCAAATCGCGGCGGGAGTATTTTTCAGAAGGATTCGACGATAAGAGTCGATCGCTTTCGACCTTAGTGTGGTCGTGGTGGCATGTGCAACTTGTGCATGCATTTGGAGTCGCCACCGGTCTTTCTTGGAGGGTAGACCGGAAACCTTACCAACCAATTGGGAGAGATCGATCAGTTCTACGGAACCAGAGATTTTGGGTTCGGGGACTTGGTTACGCTGGTGTCGTTACCAACGCCCTTTCGGTACCTAACGCGAGTGATTTTCTTAGCTAAGAGTTCATGCAGGCGCAATTTTGGGTGAGGTAAGTTTGACTTTGCACATTAACCAGTTTAACATGCTCACGTAATCATAATAAATAAATAGATGCCAATCACATAAACATCTATCCTACGTGGTGATCATGGAATTATGATTTAATGGGTCTCGAGCCAATGAGACCACATTTAATCATTTTAATAACGGAGAGCCGCTCTTCGCTTCTTCTTGGTTTCTTGAACTCTTCAAGAATTGGGCCCCAAAGAGCTCGCCGACTTAAAAGGCTCCTCCACGTAATCCTCGTAGCATTTACATCAACAATTGACTATGCTAAAAATAAAGATTACATGAAAAATAAAAGGAGTACGCAACCTCCATTTAATAATTACAACCCCAAATATATAAATACTCACCATACATTCATACATACATCAATCACATTGATTAGGGATTTTTCCATGATCACCACCCTTTCACGTAAGTAATAAATTCACAATTTAAAACTTAGGAAGGCACAATAAAAATTCTACGTTGAATCATATTCAGAATTTTTACGTAAAATAAGATAGCCATAAATTTTCGATTCAAAATTGATTTAGTCTCAATTTTTGCTACGTTGATTAATTTATCATATAAAATAATCAATCTCCATTAGCCATGTAAGACGAACAATTCGTTAATACATATTGGCCCATAGTATTGCAAAAATTGCAAAAAATCAATTAAATGCACGAAAACACCTAAGGATTGGCTCTGATACCACTGTTGGGATCCACGTAACACGTAGCGGAAATAAATAACAACCCATACATGTATCTCCAGAGGCGTACTTCGTGCATTTCAATCGAAAAAAATCACAAAGTCTCAAAGGGAGTAAATAGATTACCTCTCGTAGCGTGCTTGAACGGAGGTGTCGGTTCGATGTTCTTCGATCTCAGCCTCCACAAGTCTTAGGCATCTAGTTCGGACGCACCACCAATTGACGAACGGGGAGACGACTAATAACTCCACAACAATTGTGCTAGCAATATGCGGAATCAATATTCCGAACTTAGTATATTTTGCTCACTCAAGATTATGAGAATATAGAGAGTGTTTGTGTTCTTCTCTCTAAGCTCTCAAAAATTTGCACACTCTACAAAATGTCTCTCTCCTCTCAACCTCAAAACTCTTGCCATCCTTTTATAGCCAAAAATACCTTCCAATAAATTGTATTTAAAAATAGCACTAACAATTATAAATTCTATCTAAAAATAGCACTCACAAATAAATGACATTTAAAAATAGCACTAACAATAGCACTCACAATTTATAATACAAAAATGTTATTTAAAAATAGCACTAACAATAGCACTCACAATTTATAATACAAAAATGCTATTTAAAAATAGCACTAACAATTATAAATTCTATCTAATAATAGCACTCACAATTTATGATAAATAAATGCCATTTAAAAATAGCACTAACAATAGCACTCACAATTTATGATAAATAAATGTCATTTAAAAATAGCACTAACAATAGCACTCACAATTTATAATACAAAAATGCTATTTAAAAATAGCACTAGCAATAACACTCACAATACAAAAATGCTAAAAAAAGGCACTAACAAAGGTGTTAAAAATAATAACCATTATTATTATTACAAGAGTTAAAGAGGTTACCAAACAGTACAAATACGCATAATGTATAAATACGTATGACGTATAAATACGTAGAGCATACGTATACATCCGTGAAACCGGGGACTAATTGAAAGAAAAATGTGCAATTAAGCCCTTTTGGTAAAAATTGATTAAATTGGAGGGCAAATTGACCTAATTGCACTTTAAGACTTTAGAATCCAATGTCATAGCTTATAAAAAGTGAGAATTGAAAACTAAAAGACTCGAAAAGGATTTTTTTTTTTTTTAGGCTCGGTTCGGGTTTATGTTTGTGAAGGAACATAGTGACCCGAGCCGAATTTTTGAGATTTAAAGTGACACACTTGAAGAGGAAATTAAAAAAAAATTATCGAATATTTTTGGGTATTTTTCTGACCACGAATGGTATTTTTCTGATTTTTTGGGTATTTTATAATTAAATAAACTCGAAAAATATTAAAAATACCGAAAAATATTTTTTGTTCAAAATTGGTTCCTAAGGCTAAACCAAGGCTTCCAAAGTTGATTTTGTGATTTTATGAAATTTTTTGATATTTTTAATTAATTTTAAAGAATAAAAATCACAATAATAAATTGTCAAAAATCAGGTGTCAACAGTCCCAGAACCGCGTCGCTGCCTGTATGAGTGCGGGTTGATATTTGACCTTGAGGAGGCCTACAAGGTGCCCCAACCTCTGCTTGACGTAAGTCTGATTGGTCTCGTTGAGACACCCCCACCAAATCAGCAACTCTCTATGTGGGACTAGCATGATCTGGATGTCGTCTCTTCCCATCGAGTCTAGAATATTGAAAATGTCTCCCCAAATTAATTACCATGGATTATTCGACATTAGATTCGCTTAACCCATTATTCTCTCTTGACGTGGTGAGGGTTAGGATCCACCATTTAATTAGAGGGAATATCGAATGAGGGTTCCAACCCAAGTCCCATTAAGGTGTATAATGAATTGGACGGAAATAATGATGCGATACGGATGATATGCTTGTGCATGATATGGACTGGTTCAATTCCATGTCTCAAACTCCATGAAACGAGGATTAGATTCTCAGACTTGCGTTAAACACGTCAAGTGCGAGTTCCAACGACAATTTCATGTGTATGAGACATGTAATTGAACCAGAAAATTCGAATGGTTGAGAGAAATTCCAGTATCGCGTTCCGATGTCAAGACGCTTCGACAAGACCCAAAGACCAAAGTGCCGAAGGTAGAAAGGAGCTCCACAGGCGGATACTCGTTACAAACTCGAGGACTCGGATAGATAAATAACTAAGAAGAGACAGTCGGAATGCGACCCTAGAGAACCTAAGGAAATACCCCAAGTCGGGTCTTCGGGGAATGTCATTTGTCGTCCTTGCTCTGGCTAGTTCGGATCGCCTTCTTCACTTGATGAAACGTCTATGAGGTTGAAAGGGGATGGCTGACTTTCGGGAGACTCTTTTTTGTCTGACGAAATCTCGATAACTTCTCGAGGGGATGCTGGATTTGCTCTTATCCTACCGAATATGTCCCTCAACTTCAGATAAATATTCCACATCCTTTCCTTTTCGTACTCGAATTTATGTTCGCACTCAAGTTGTTCGGTGGACTTGGTGTAAAAACAGTCCGATCCTGGGATAAGGTTGCGTCCAGTAAGCGTTCTCCCTTGGATGAATCGGAAGGAGTGGAATCCATTGAATGTCTCGGTAGCTCGATGACGGATGACGCGTCGCTCGTACTTGAATATCTCTAGGATCTTGGACCAACTTGGGGAGACCATCTCTATACTATCCACGTTATAAAATGGAATTGGACTCAACCATCGGATTCAATGAATGCTACATGTTGTGCATAATAAAACATTGTAAGCAAATTAAATAGAAACGGAAGGACCTTACCATAAGTGGTACCTAATGAAATTTGATTTTAGGTATACCAACCATCCACACGCATGCACATGAGACAAGTGGGGCTTGACTCTGGAAATCAAAATGGCTCAGGTATGGAACCTAAAGGCTTCCCACTATTCGAGTCGATAAATTCGTCCATAAGCGCAATCCACAACAAATGGATAAAAGAATCGACTTGAATAGTGAGGGGATCAAATATGGTCAACTCAAGCACAAATCCACGCTAGAGCCTCGCATATCGATTCCCTATCTATGGTTACCTAAAAAGGTTATTTCGCAGCCTGGGTTTGGGCGTTTTGTGCAAAGTGTCGTGATCCTCAAATATGCAGGTGAATCATGCACAGCAGTTTGTATATCAATCAGCGCTTCAAATCGTCCACATAACATACATTCCTACACCCAACCTGCATAAGACAATGTTAATCACATATTACTCCCCTTATCACTCCAATCTGTAAAAATATTTAATACCTATCGTAAGTGGACTTACCTCACCTTCAAGAGCGCGTGCAAAAAATATGTCAAAAAATCACTCCGCGTTTTAATCACGGCCTAAGTCCACTTGAGTCCTAGAACCATAGGTTCTAGGGTTCGATCCCCAGTGGAGTCGCCAGTCTGTCGCGACCCATTTTTTCGGGCTAATGGATTGCCGATCGGGCCCCCACTCTGAAATGTGGATCGCGAGCCTTCTCGACGCGGGCCCTCCCAGGCCCATACCAAATCGCGGCGGGAGTAAATTTAAGGATGGTTTTTTTCGACGATAAGAGTCGATCGCTTTTCGACCTTGGTGTGGTCGCGGTGGCATGTGCTATGTGTACATGCATTTGGAGTCGCCACCGGTCCTTCTTGGAAGGTGGACCGGAAACCTCACTAATCGATTGGGAGAGATCGATCAGTTCTGCGGAATCAGAGATTTTGGGTTCGGGAACTTGGTTACGTTGGTGTCATTACCAACGCCCTTTCGATACCTAACGCGAGTGATTTTTCTAACTAAGATTTCATGCAAGCATAATTTTGGGTGAGGTAAGTCTAATTCAGGGGTTTCATGCAGATTGGAAGACTAATCCTATCAATCACAATCAATATAAAGAAAGCGCAATCAAGTGCATAAATGAACCACGTCAATGCACATCAATTCAAATCAATGGTCTCATAGTGTAGCCTTAAAAGCTTATGGAATGTATGATTTAGGACCAAGAGTAAAATAGGAAGATTTGGGGATGATTCGCTAGAAGGACGAAATCATCATTTTTGGAAAGTTTGGGTGTCAAATTACCCAAAATATTCCATGGCCAGTTGATCGTGGCCATTTTATATTTTTGGGAATTTTTTTAGAATTTTCTGATTTTCTTCATTTTTGGAAGACGATTCGCCAGAAGGGTGAAATTGTCATTTTTGGAGGATCAAGAATCAAAACACCCAAAATAAATTTTGGCCAGTTGATTGTGGCCATTTCCTATTTTTCAGGATTTTTCTGGAATTCTTCTGATTTTCTTCAATTTTGAGAGACGATTTGCCAAAATGACGAAATCGTCATTTTGGAAAAGATTGGGGGTCAAAAGACCCAAAACAGAGTATGGCCAGTTGTTCGTGGCCATTTCCTATTTTCTGGAAAAAATTTGGAATTTTCAAAATTTTTTATGAATTTTTCATTAATTATTATTTTCTTTTTCTTTTTTTAAATAATAATAAGGACCGGGCCAACAGACCCGGCCCAAACCGTAAACACCCAACTCGAGCCCTAAGGGCCCGAATTAGTTAGAGACCAGAAAACGAATTTGGAGCTAGGCCCACATTTGCTTTTTTAATGAATTTAAGAAATGCCCACTTTTTATTCTAAAGCCCAGTTCAGACTTAGACTAGCCCGCCCCAACTTTATTTCTATCATCCCCTTTACTGGGCCAATCCGAAAATTCATTATGCAGCCCGACCCCTATTGAACTCTTCACATTTTCTATTGGACTGAAAGTCTTTCTAGCCCAATTTGCAAGAGGTGCCCGACGTGCACTCAATCTGCCTATTCCTCTCATCCACATTTTTTGTTTTCTTTCCCACAACGTACAGGAGGTCGTCTTCTCCAGCATGCTTTACACAGGGTCTTCTTCTTAGGTCATGGACATCACAGGACGGCCCTCTTCGGCCGCCGTCCCAACCGCCACTAACGCCGACGGTCGCCACCAAAATCGCTCATGTAAAAATAAAATGTCCGCCTACTCATCGAACCGCCTAACCCAACGCCACAAACGGATGCCACCGAACTTACGCCATGAACCCGCATCATCGTCGGCTACCCTAAGTAATCCACTAAGTTGGACCCCACGACGAAGCCGACGACTACGAAGCACACCGCCAAAAAAAATTTACGGGCGTGAACCAAAGCGAAGACCGGACCATGAACGCGAGCAGGAAGCAACCGACTTTAACTCAACTTTTGGATTTCTGTGGTATGGAGGTAATGGGGCGCACAAACAAGGAGCGGTTCACTTGCAAATGATATCTACGCGATCAAATCTACATCTAGATTATACTACCTCTCGTCATCCACTCTTTCCTTTTAACTTTTCCTTCCTTTTTTATTATTTTTTTTGTTTCTTTTATTCTATTCTTTTTACAACGTCTTCTCTTCTGCAACAGGTTCTTTGCAGGACGATCTTCAACCGAGCGTTCACCAGAGGCTTCACCTTTTTTTTTATGACAACCACCTCCATGAATGTTATAGTGAGCTGCGAACGTTCATTTTCTTTGACCAACGTTGGCCAACGCCGACATCATTCGACCAATGGCTACGACTCGACCAAACAACTTCGTCGACCACAATTTTTTACGGTTTATTCATCCGATTTTCATTATCGTCGTTCATTTTTGTAGCATCCATAAGCAACTAAAAGGTCATACAAACTTACCTCAACGGACTCAAACCGTGGGCCGTCGCTCGTTAGCGACCTCCAGTCCGTCGATCCTCGGTCTCCTTGGCAAGCTAACGGTCTCGGTTTGGCTCGAAACGAGCATGCGAGCTCACGACGAGATCTCGGGTTCAAGGCCGACTCGATGGGTTTTAAACAACAACAATGCAAAACAAGCATACAGGGATGGTTGTCACGACCCGTCCGAAAGGCGGACGCGGCTAATGGATTACCGATCGCGGGCCTTGGATCGGCGCGGGCCTTCCCAGGCCCATACCAAATCGCGGCGGGAGTATATTTTTAAAGGGTTCGGCGATAAGAGCCGATCGATTTCGACCTTAGTGTGGTCGTGGTGGCATGTGCAACTTGTGCTTGCATTTGGAGTCGCCACCGGTCTTTCTTGGAGGGTAGACCGGAAACCTTATTGACCGATTGGGAGAGATCGATCAATTCTGCGGAACCAGAGATTTTGGGTTCGGGGACTTGGTTACGCTGGTGTCATTGCCAACGCCCTTTCGGTACCTAACGCGAGTGATTTTCCTAGCTAAGAATTCATGCAGGCGCAATTTTGGGTGGGGTAGGTTTGATTCAGGATTTCATGCAGATTGGCAGACTGTTCCTATCAATCACAATCAATTTAAGTGAAAGCGCAATCCAGTGTATAAATAAATCACATCAATGCACATCAATTCAGATCAATGGCTTCCTAGTATAACCATAAAGGTTTAAGGAATGCGTGATTTAGGACCAGGGGCAAAATGGGAAGATTTGGGAACGATTAACCCGAAGGGCAAAATCGTCAATTTTTGGAAGATTTGGATACCGAATTACTCAAAATATTCCATGGCCAGTTGATTGTGGCCATTTCCCATTTTTGAGAATTTTTTGGAATTTCTTGATTTTTCTTCAATTTTTGGAGGACGATTCGCCCAAAGGGCGAAATCGTCATTTTAGAGGGGTCGGGGTTCAAAACACCCGGGATGAGCCTTGGCCAGTTGATTGTGGCCATTTCCTATTTTTTGGGATTTTCCTGAATTTTTTTAGAATTTTTTTTTAAGACGGTTTGCCGGAAGGGCAAAACCGTCATTTTTGGAAAGATCGGGGGTCAAAAGACCCGAAACAGGTCATGGCCAGTTGAAAGTGGCCATTTCCTATTTTCTAGAATTTTTTAGAATTTTTCTGAATTTTCCGAATTTTTTTGAATTTTTTAGGATTTTTCATTTTTTTATTGAATTTTTGAATTTTTTTATTATTATATAATTTAACCGAAAATCCGCCGATCGGACGATCCTCCCCGTGCCACGTGGCCGAACCTGGCGCGCCCGATCTTGAGCACGATCGGACGACCCACAGGGCGCCACTTGGCGCACTCTCAACCCTCGGATCAGATTTTTTATTATTTTCGAAAATCATTTATTAATTTCTAAAAATCTTTTATTTATTTATTTACTATTATTCAAGGGCTGGGATCAAGACACGTGGCAAAACCACGATCGTCCGATCCCGGCTTTATTAAAACCGAGCGCCCCCCCCCCCCCCCCCCCCCCCCCCCCGCACGCTGACGTGGCTACCACGTGGCCGCCACGTCAGCGCCACGTGGGCGTTGACCAGGTCAACATGCGTTGACCGGTCAACGCCTCGTCGGGGAAGACGACCGGCGCCGGCGTTCCCTCGCCGGCGCCTCGTCGGAGGGCGATATCTCGGCCCTCCGACGTCCAAAACGCGCGAAACCAACGGCAAACGAACCTGCTCGACGGGACCTACCACATGTATCGACCTCGACATAGCAGAACTTCATTTGGCCCAGCCCCAACTCCGGCCGAACCTACTCTCCGGCGAGAGCTCGCCATAGCTGTTCTATACGTAACATGGATGATTCGAGCTATCGGGAAGCATGCTAGGGGGTTAAGAATACCTACCTGATCACCAGTGAGGTTCGGTTTGGGCTGAGACGTGCTCCCGGGCTCGCGACCGAACGGAAGGAGTTGGGGGCCGACTCATTGTTTTCGGCCATGAAATGGCATACAGTCAAAAGAGAAAATGGTCAGTGAGGTATAAGAATCAATTCTAGATCAATAAATCGCAAAACCAATCAGTGAGATTCGAGATGCCATTAAAGGCCGGGGAGGAGCTCGAACTTGTATCTCACATTTTCGACGGTCTCCGGCGAGTCTGACAGGTACACGGTCTTCATCATGATGTTGTCGAGCTCGGAGGACGGTCCGCCAGCTTCGGTTTTTCTTGGCCGAGGGCGTCGCGGGCTTTGAAAAATTTTTCATCTTCGGTCGCCCCTCCTCTTCATTCAACCGAGCCTTCCTTTTTCCCGCCGTGGCCGACCGGCTTTTCTTCCTCCTCGACCACTCGCCTTTTGTCGCCCACGATCGTCGTTTCTTTCCTTAAAAAAATCCCGCCGATCTCCCTGCTTTCCTTCTTTTTCTTTTCTGCTTTGGCACCGCACGGGTCTGCAACACTGAGTTGCAGACCCGGTCCGGACCGTGTCGGGTCGGGCCTGACCCGACCGGCCCGGTTCGGTCACTTTCGTCAAATTGGGCCTCAAATTAACCCATTTTCATACAATTGACACCAAAATCGGACTCCTTGACATGTTTTCTATCAAATAGGGGTATTTTCTAGAATCAATTGATTCGAATTTAGTGAAAACCCCAAATTGTCCCTAGGATCCGAAAATGATTCTTGCTCAATCGAGGGCCTAAATGACCAAATTAGTCAAAATTGAGGCCACCAATGTATTCAGCACGATGAAAAATATTGGGTAAAGGTGTTTAATTTTAATGGGTGTGCCCGTGTGAAATTTAATTTCACAAATTGTAAAACCGGGGACTAAATTGAAAGATTTTTATGCAAATAAGCCCTTTTGGCTAAAATTGATCAAATTGGAGGGTAAATTGACCCAATTGCATTTCAATACTTTAGAGTCCAATGTCATAGCTTATGAAAACCAAGAATTGAAAATTAAAAGACTCGAAAGGGATTTTTTAGGCTCGTTTCGGTTTTCGGTTTGTGAAGGAACTCCATGAATCGAGCCAAATTTCCCTGATAAAAAGTGAAAATATTAAATAGTAAATTAAAATAAAATTTCTGAATATTTTTGTGTAATTTTCTGACCGCGGATGGTATTTTTCTGATTTTTTGGGTATTTTTATAATTAAATAAATTCCAAAAAATATTAAAAAAATTCAAAAAATATTTTTTGTTCGAAATTGGTTCCTGAGGCTAGGCTAAGGCTTCCAAAGTTGATTTTGTAATTTTTTGACCTTTTTTTTATATTTTTAATTAATTTTAGAAATAAAAACTAAAATAAAAGGTGGTCAAAAATCAGGTGTCAACAGCTGCCCCTCTTTGAGAGTGAGCTCGTCAGAGGTTGCTTTCAAAGACAAAATGACACCTGAATATTAACCGACTCGACCGGGGAAAGGGAATGCTATGACATCGGACCCTTAAGTCTTTTGATGAATGCTCAAATTAATCACCAGTTTACTCTTGCAATTCGAACATGGGCCGGAGTGAGAGAGGCTTACCTGAAGCTCACCTGTCGGGTGCCGCCGGTTGCGAGGACTTTCA
The DNA here is from genome assembly GCA_021437785.1 of Rhodomyrtus psidioides. Taxonomy (NCBI): domain Eukaryota; kingdom Viridiplantae; phylum Streptophyta; class Magnoliopsida; order Myrtales; family Myrtaceae; genus Rhodomyrtus; species Rhodomyrtus psidioides. Next base: position 2,086,871 of record JAILYB010000053.1, read on the forward strand.
AGAAAATACCTAGGACTCGTCATTCAGAATATCCTAGGGAGATTAAGCTCTGACCTGTATGGTAGGTCATACCATTATTGGATTCCTAACTGGCAGGAACCCTAGGAAGACGCATCCCACGCTTGAGGATTCGCCAGGGATTTTAATCCGTATGGTGGATCGAACCTTTGTGTTGATCCTTATGGCGGTTTCTACCATACATTGACCCTTCAGGCGGTCTCTACCATTGGTTGACCCTTCAGGCGGTTTCTACCATACATTGACCCTTCAGGCGGTTTCTACCATTGATTGACCCTTCAGGCGGTTTCTACCATTGGTTGACCCTTCAGGCGGTTTCTACCTTTGATTGACCCTTCGGGCGGTATCTACCTTGGTTTGACCCTCAGGCGGTTTCTACCTTGAGTTTGCTTTGAAAAGGGGTCTCATGACGAGGGCTCTCCACGTCCGATGAGACTGATTGAGTCTGTTGAGGCGACATTCTGGGAGCTGGGTTTTCCAGGTATCCTGTAGAAGTTTGAGCCTGAAAGATTTTTCTTCACCAAGAAAACGTTAGTAATCTTTGGAAAGACCACGGCTGTCCATTTGACAAAACCGTATGACTTAAGTTTTAATCATGAAATGTGCATTTTGATGCCGAAGGTCATCCAAAACATTCTTGCAACATGCAAATGTGATCACAAATCCCTTGCACGGAAAATCTGGATCAAACAATTTGAAATTTCCAAAAAGAGTTTGTTCAAAACATCTATTGGAGAATTTCTCATCCAAGAGGGCTCCTCACCGCTCTGTGATAATGGTCTTTTGTAATGAATGTGCTCAACTTCCTACTAACTTGTGCCTAGGTTTTAGGATCATTCGCAGCGCATACATTTTGATCGGTCGGGAGGTCTTCCACGAGACCGTAATGTTGGGCTTGGGTATTGGTTTTCAAGGGGGACCCGCCTTGGAGTCGAGGCCATTTGAATAAAAATTTTCATCATCTACTTCGGGTTTACAAGTCAAGAACCCTGCAAAATGAGAAAGAAATAGTCTTGCTCGTACTTCTTCGAGCTAAGCTATATGTTAACCCAAGTGTCTTAGTCAGAGAAGACTGTTTCAGGGTTATGATGTTGGTAGGATTGGGGACCGAAACAGGCTTGTTTTTGGCCCAGAATTCATGAGGGGATTGACGTTGGTGATCATTGCAAACTTGTCACCTGTCTTTTCCATTCTGCATCTTCAATCATTTTTTTTTTTTAGGTGTGCAACCGCTTGAGGTGTGCACAAATTCTTTAGGGAGAATCTCTGGCTGCATTGACAATTCTGTCTGCGTCTTTCCTCCACGCTTGACATCATTTGGAGGAGCAACCTTTTGATCTGACTCCTTTAGGGATTTCCTATTTTCCCATCCGGCTTCATTGCGGATCAATCAAGCAACTTACACGAGCATCGGCCTTGCTTTTACCATGCACTTTGCTTTTTCTCGATGCCGTGGATTTTTCTCATTCATTTTTGAAATCCCACTTTTTCTCATCTTCATGGGATCATGTTAGACATATAGTCTAAACATGCTTTAAATATCAGTCCGGGAATTCTCTTCGTAATCCCTGAGTCTTGAACTCCTCCGTTTATGAGGTGATGATGCCTTTATCTTGGAATGTGTAATGATCGCCAACGGGTTCATGAAATGAAATGAATTTGCAGGCTCAAGTTGGCTATGCAAAGGATTCAGTGTGTGGGATAGAGAATGAATGCTTCTCGTCATCCTATGGCACTTGGATTACCATATAAACAACACACAAAGATTAATGTTAGTCCGAGCAAGAAAATTTCTAACCATTTTCTCCTGACGTTGCTGGACTTACTTCCCTTTTTGCCCCGGTGTGGGGTGGCTCTTGACAGGGTTAGGAATGAAAACCGCCGTTCAAATGGGTTGTCAACGGTCACCTGTAGTGTTTATGATATGAAACGAACGCCTCTGTCGTCCCAATCCATGTAATCGCTGCGAATGGTCCCTACCTCCGTAGGTCCAGATTTTACTATTTGATTCGCTCCACCCATCTCTCAAGCGTATGTAGGATGTGTTTGGATTTGAGCTTGCCTCTCTTTTGAGGAAACATCCTTTTGAATGGTTTGAAAAATAATCATATTTGGAAAAATTCATTTTCTTTTCTCCAAAATTCATCCGTCGAGGGGATTTTGTGATGTACCGTGCATGTTCTATTCATGCTTCAGGTAACCTCCCGATTTAAATTATGAATATCGATGCATTGGAAAATCTTTATGCCGGCTGAGAGTATTCTGACATTTTTTATCTCCAGCTGTCGCGACCCGTCCGGAAGCGGACGCGGCTAATGGATTACCGATCACGGGTCTTGGATCGGCGCGAGCCCTCCCAGGCCCATACCAAATCGCGGCGGGAGTATTCTTCGACGATAAGAGTCGATCGCTTTCGACCTTCAGTGTGGTCGTGGTGGCATGTGCAAATTGTGCATGCATTTGGAGTCGCCACCGGTCTTTCTTGGAGGGTAGACCGGAAACCTTACCGATCGATTGGGAGAGATCGATCAGTTCTACGGAACCAGAGATTTTGGGTTCGGGGACTTGGTTACGCTGGTGTCGTTACCAACGCCCTTTCGGTACCTAATGCGAGTGATTTTCCTAACTAGGATTTCATGCAGGCACAATTTTGGGTGAGGTAAGTCTGACTTTGCACATTAACCAGTTTAACATGCTCACGTAATCATAATAAATAAATAGATGTCAATCACATAAATATCTATCCTACGTGGTGATCATGGAATTATGATTTAATGGGTCTCGAGCCAATGAGACCACATATAATCATTTTAATATTTTAATAACGGAGAGCCGTTCTTCGCTTCTTCTTGGTTTCTTGAACTCTTCAAGAATTGGGCCCCAAAGAGCTCGCCGACTTAAAAGGCTCCTCCACGTAATCCTCGTAGCATTTACATCAACAATTGACTATGCTAAAAATAAAGATTACATGAAAAATAAAAGGAGTACGCAGCCTCCATTTAATAATTACAATCCCAAATATATAAATAATCATCATACATTCATATATACATCAATCACATTGATTAGGGATTTTTCCATGATCACCACCCTTTCACGTAAGTAATAAATTCACAATTTAAAACTTAGGAAGGCACAATAAAAATTCTACGTTGAATCATATTCAGAATTTTTACGTAAAATAAGATAGCCATAAATTTTCGATTCAAAATTGATTTAGTCTCAATTTTTGCTACGTTGATTAATTTATCATATAAAATAATCAATCTCCATTAGCCATGTAAGACGAACAATTCGTTAATACATATTGGCCATAGTATTGCAAAAATTGCAAAAAATCAATTAAATGCACGAAAACACCTAAGGATTGGCTCTGATACCACTGTTGGGATCCACGTAACACGTAGCGGAAATAAATAACAACCCACACATGTATCTCCAGAGACGTACTTCGTGCATTTCAATCGAAAAAAAATCACAAAGTCTCAAAGGGAGTAAATAGATTACCTCTCGTAGCGTGCTTGAACGGAGGTGTCGGTTCGATGTTCTTCGATCTCAGCCTCCACAAGTGTTAGGCATCTAGTTCGGACGCACCACCAATTGACGAACGGGGAGACGACTAATAACTCCACAACAATTGTGCTAGCAATATGCGGAATCAATATTCCGAACTTAGTATATTTTGCTCGCTCAAGATTATGAGAATATAGAGAGTGTTTGTGTTCTTCTCTCTAAGCTCTCAAAAATTTGCACACTCTACAAAATGTCTCTCCCCTTCAACCTCAAAACTCTTGCCATCCTTTTATAGCCAAAAATACCTTCCAATAAATTGTATTTAAAAATAGCACTAACAATTATAAATTCTATCTAAAAATAGCACTCACAAATAAATGACATTTAAAAATAGCACTAACAATAGCACTCACAATTTATAATACAAAAATGCTATTTAAAAATAGCACTAACAATAGCACTCACAATTTATAATACAAAAATTCTATTTAAAAATAGCACTAACAATTATAAATTCTATCTAATAATAGCACTCACAAATAAATGACATTTAAAAATAGCACTAACAATAGCACTCACAATTTATAATACAAAAATGCTATTTAAAAATAGCACTAACAATAGCACTCACAATTTATAATACAAAAATTCTATTTAAAAATAGCACTAACAATTATAAATTCTATCTAATAATAGCACTCACAATTTATGATAAATAAATGCCATTTAAAAATAGCACTAACAATAGCACTCACAATTTATGATAAATAAATGTCATTTAAAAATAGCACTAACAATAGCACTCACAATTTATAATACAAAAAATGCTATTTAAAAATAGCACTCACAATACAAAAATGCTAAAAAAGGCACTAACAAAGGTGTTAAAAATAATAACCATTATTATTATTACAAGAGTTAAAGAGGTTACCAAACAATACAAATATGCATAACGTATCAATACGTATGATGTATAAATACGTAGAGCATACGTATACATCCGTGAAACCGGGGACTAATTGAAAGAAAAATGTGCAATTAAGCCCTTTTGGTAAAAATTGATTAAATTGGAGGGCAAATTGACCTAATTGCACTTTAAGACTTTAGAATCCAATGTCATAGCTTATAAAAAGTGAGAATTGAAAACTAAAAGACTCGAAAATGATTTTTTTTAGGCTCGGTTCGGGTTTATGTTTGTGAAGGAACATAGTGACCCGAGCCGAATTTTTGAGATTTAAAGTGACACACTTGAAGAGGAAATTAAAACAAAATTATCGAATATTTTTGGGTATTTTTCTGACCACGAATGGTATTTTTCTGATTTTTTGGGTATTTTTATAATTAAATAAACTCGAAAAATATTAAAAATACCGAAAAATATTTTTTGTTCAAAATTGGTTCCTAAGGTTAAACCAAGGCTTCCAAAGTTAATTTTGTGATTTTATGACTTTTTTTGATATTTTTAATTAATTTTAAAGAATAAAAATCACAATAATAAATGGTAAAAAAAATCAGGTGTCAACAGCTGCCCCTCTTTGAAAGGAATCTCGTTAGAGGTTTCTCTCAAAGATAAGGTGGCACCTGATTCCTAACCGACTCAACTGGGAAAATAAGAGAAGAAATGTTATGACATCGGATCCTTAAGCCTATTGATAAAAGCTCAAATCAATCTTCGGTTTGCTCTAACAATTTGAACATGGGCCGAAGTGAGAGAGACTTACCTGAAGCTCACCTGTCTGATGCTGCCGGTTGCGACGACTTTCAAGAAGATACCTAGGACTCGTTCAGAATATCCTAGGGAGATTAAGCTCTGACATGTATGGTAGGTCATACCATCATGGGATTCCTAACTGGTAGGAACCTAAGGAAGGCGCATCCCCATGCTTTGGGATTTGCCAGAGATTTTAATCCGTATGGTGGATCGGACCTTTATGTTGATCTTTGAGGCGGTATCTACCTCGTGTTGACCCTTATGGCGGTTTCTACCATGAGTTGACCCTTCAGGGGGCTTCTACCTTGAGTTGACCCTTCAGGCGGTATCTACCTTTGGTTTGACCCTTCAGGCGGTATCTACCTTGAGTTGACCCTTCAGGCGGTTTCTACCTTTGGTTGACCCTTCAGGCGGTTTCTACCTTGGTTTGACCCTTCAGGCGGTTTCTACCTTTGGTTGACCCTTCAGGCGGTTTCTACCTTGGTTTGACCCTTCAGGCGGTTTCTACCTTGAGTTGACCCTTCAGGCGGTTTCTACCTTTGATTTGACCCTTCAGGCGGTTTCTACCTTGTGTTGACCCTTCAGGCGGTATCTACCATGTGTTGACCCTTCAGGCGGTATCTACCTTGTGTTGAAAAGGGGTCTCATGACGAGGGTTCTCCACGTCCGATGAGACTGTTTGATATTTTGAAAATGGGTCCTGGGACGAGGGTTCTCCACGTCTGATAGGACTTTTTCTTTTAAAAGGATTTTTCTTCCCCTTTTTTTGAGACCCCGAAGTTTGTCGGGAATTCAGTTTTTTGAAGTAGTGAAAGATTTTATTTTGACAAAACTTCACTTGAGTCTGTTGAGGCGACATTCTGGGAGTTGGGTTCTCCAAGTATCCTGCATAAGTTTGAGCCTGAAAGATTTTTCTTCACCAAGAAAACGTTAGTAATCTTTGGGAAGACCACGGCTGTCCATTTTGACAAAACCGTATGATTTAAGTTTTAATCATGAAATGTGCATTTTGATGCTGGGGGTTATCCAAAGCATTCTTGCAACATGCAAATGTGATCACAAATCCCTTGCACGGAAAATCTGGATCAATAGTTTGAAAATTCCAAAAAGAGTTTGTTCAAAACATCAATTGGAATATTTCTCGACAATGAGGTCTTCTCACCTGTTTTGCGATCGTGTTTTTTTATAGGGGATACACTCGATTCCCTACTAACCCGTGCCTAGGTTTTAGGCTCATTCGCAGCGCATACATTTTGATCGGTCGGGAGGTCTTCCACGGGACCGTAATGTTGGGCTTGGATATTGGTCTTCAAGGGGGACTCACTTTTGAGTCAAGGTCATTGAATGAAAGTTTTCACCATCTGCTCCGGGTTTACAAGTCAAGAACCCTGCAAAATGAGAAAGAAATAGTCTTGCTCGTACTTCTTCGAGCTGAGCTGTATGTTAACCCAAGTGTCTTAGTCAGAGAAGACTGTTTCAGGGTTATGATGTTGGTAGGATTGGGGACCGAAAAAGGCTTGTTTTTGGCCCAGAATTCATGACGAGTTTGACATTGGTGATCATTGCTGATTTACCTCCTGTCTTTTCCTTTCTGCATCTTTAGTTTTCGAGGTGTACAACCGATTTTGAGGTGTGCACCAGCTCTTTAGAGAGCGTCCCTTGTTGCATTCAGAGACCGACTCTCTCCATGTCTTTGTTCTGTGCTTGGCAGCATTTGGGGAGCAGCTTTTTTTTATTTGACTCCTTTAAGAATTTTTTTTTTTTTTTCATCCAAGTTTCACTGGGGATCAAGCAAACAGCTTTCATGAGCATCGGCCTTGCTTTTACCAGGCACTTTGCTTTTTCTCGATGCCGTGGATTTTTCTCATTCATTTTTGAAATCCCACTTTTTCTCATCTTCATAGGATCGCGTTAGACCTATGATCAAAGGTCTAACAAGGTTAAACATTAACTTAGGAATTCTTTTGCAAACCCTAAGTCTTGAACTTCTTCGTTTCTGAAGTGATGCTGCATCCGTCTTGGAATGTGCAATGATCACCAACGGGTTTATGAAATGATTCTGCAGGCTCAACTTGGCTATGCAAAGGATTCGGTGTGTGGGATAGAGAAATGAATGCTTCTCATCATCCTATGGCACTTGGATTACCATATAAACAACACACAAAGATTAATGTTAGTCCGAGCAAGAAAATTTCTAACCATTTTCTCCTGATGCTGCTGGACTCACCTCCATTTTGCCCCGATGTGGGGTGGTTCTTGACAGGGTTAAGAATGAAAACCGCCGTTCAAAGGGGTTATCAACGGTCACCTGTAGTGTTTGGGGGATATGAAACGAATGCCTCCGTCGTCCCAACCCATGTAATCGCTGCGAATGGTCCCTACTTCCGTAGGTCCAGATTCTGCTGTCTTATCCGCTCCATTTCTCTCTTAAGTGTGTATAGGACGTGTTTGGACTAGGCTTTGCCTCTCGTCTTTTGAGAAAACGTCCTTTTGAAAGTTTTGAACAACTTTTGATTGGAAAAATCTCTTTCGTTTTCTCCAAAAATTTTACCCGTCAATGGGATTTTATGATGCCCAATGCATGTTCAGATAACCTCATGTTTCAAAACATGAATGCCAATGAAGTTAGAATCCTATGTCTTTTCTAGACATCAGATTCTAAAAGCTTTTCCTTTCTTCTCTATTTTTTATTCAACATTTTCAATGGATTGGGGAAAGGGATACTTACCTGTCCCCCGCGGCTGGAGATCCCTGAAAATGCGGAAGAAACATGTTATTGTTCGTTCATGAATTTTTCAAAAAATTAGAACGATACATCTTACCCTCGGTCGTGTGCCCCTGCGAGTGCACACAGGTTGTCAAAATTTGTCCTCCTTGATGGTGAGTCCCTATCAAGGATAAATAGCAAGTGTTAACTCATATTCCCAAATTGAAGACAAATTGGGACAATACAACTTTACTCTTGGTTCTCATCCCGTTCTGACGTTGCGTATTGATATGAACCACGTCTATCAAATCCGCTTATCCATGCTTGGAATATTTGCAATATCAATGGTTCAGCTGCCCCCGGTTGGGCAACGTCTGTTTTGTTATTTGAACAGATGGCTCCTTGGGTGATTTATCCACGTTTAACACCTGAGAAGGGAAAGAAATGAGACATTACTTTGGTATTCGGTTGAAGATCGTTTAGGAACGATACATCGTTTTACCAAATGGGAGGCTTTGTGACCAAACGTATTTCGTGCTGAATGGGGGTAGATCCCATTATGCTCCGCGGGTGATAGTCATCGTTCATGGAATTTGCTCCACGGATTAAGTGATTAATCCATGGCCCTTGGCTCGAAGACGTTCAAAGGGTAATGTTGACACTCAGAGCGGTTAGTTTTCAGCGTTAATTACAATGTTCCCGCGGGAACTTTACAACGAAATCCGTAACACATTCATTCGATGTATTCACCTCTCACTCTCCTGAGCCTTCTAATGATTTAGCACACGAGCTTCGAACCAGATGTCCGGTCGCCGGTACCGGTCACGACTGCGAAGATGCACTTGTTCCAAAATGCTTGACCCATAGGCTGAGTTGCTCATTCAGGAGATCGTCCGACCGCTCGAGTCGTCCAAGTTGAGCATCCTTAATTGCTGGTGACGGACTTCTCCCATTTTCGGCATGAACAACCTGGTTTCTCGGTTTATGCGTGATCCACACGCCGAGTTGCTCACTGAGGGACTCGCTTGAAATTTCAAGCCATTGACGCCCAAGTCGGGCATCCTCAACCGTTGGCGATGGGTTCCTCACACTACTTTCGACATGAACAACCTCACTTCTCGAGTTGGTATTTTCATCGTTGTCCAGTAGGTTTGTACCCGATGCTGGATTCGCCGTAGGAATAACACTAACGATCGGTTGGTGCTCAAATTGGGGAGTCCATACCTGCTGAAATTGTTGTACATACTCTTGGGGAGTACCAGGGTAACTCAGGGGGGAATTCAGCCGATCGAACCAAGAATAGATGTTTTCAAGGAGATCGTCTGAACCATCGAGCGACTGACACTCAGGTTGAGTATTGTCGACTACTGGAGAAGGAATCTTTTTGCCATTTTCGTCATGGACCACCTGATTCTTCGAGCCGGAATCTCCGTAATCGTCTCGCAAGATTGTATGTGCATCTCCTGCCAGTGTTAGATCCGCTGTAGGACTAGTATTAACGGCCAGTCGGTGCTCAGACTGGGGAGTCCCGATTTGCTGAAATTGCGGTACATACTCCTGAGGAGTACTGGGATAACCCATGGGAGTACTCTGATTGATGCCTGAACAATCGACCGTGTAATTGTCAGTCCCATCGGTGTTAAGAGGTGATTGGATGCTTCCTGCTTCATGAGGATTGCGATCACAGCCATGCTCATCGTTTAAACTTGAACTGCCTCTCTCTTGGTCTAGCGCCACTCGTCCATCTCTCAGTAGTCTTTTGTAGCACCAAAGGTGGTTCCTGACTTTATTTCTATCCAATTCCGGCATGTTCATGATCTTGAGTATGCGCGATGGGCGAGCCAAACTGATCCCTAACTGTTGAACTGCATCAACAAATTTGCTATGAAGCTCCGAGGTCCAATAAAACCTTGTTTTCTTGCTAGCCGAAGTAGGGTTGGCAACTCGGCGGCTACTCTTCGTGGAATCTGGTCGTGTTGAACCGCCTCTATCTTGGTCTAGCGACGCTCGTCCATCTCTCAGTAGTTTCTTGTAGCGCCAAAGGTGATTCTTGACCATATTTTTAGTCAGTCCCGGCACGTTCATGATTTCGAGTATGCGCAATGGGCAAGCAAAACTGATCCCCAACTGTTGAACTGCATCAACAAATTTGCTATGAAACTCCGGGGTCCAACGAAATCTTATTTTCTTGCTAGCCGAAGTGGTGTCAGCAACTTGGCGGTTACTCTTCTCGGAATCTGGTCGTGTTGGAGGTTGCTCTGGAGGGGATTTAGTGGTCTCAGATCGGCTAGTCATGATGGTGAGTTCATCATCGAGCGGACCCGACTTGTCATGACGCATGTTCCCTTCCACAATGGGCGTCGACTTTGACCTTATAGCACTAGTTTCCTCTTGTAGATCCTCGGCGGTACCCGCCTGTTCCGAAAGATGTTGCGAAGGGCATTGCAACAAATGAGCATTATAAACCCCCAGATCTGGCTCTTCAGTGAATACTCCGTCCGTGGGAACAGGGTTACCGCACTCCAGGCAAATAGCGATGCTTAGAGCTTTTTTGTACTGAGTGTTTTTTATTCGAAGCTTTTCATTTTCCTCCCTTACAACCGCTAACTCGTGCCGATCGCGTTGCTGCTTCAGCCGGGTTCGTTTGTTTTCAAACCAGCACTTGACCTTCCGAGGCTCCCACCCTATCTCCTGGCCCATTTTGATTTTCTGTTCCATGTCCGGATAGGGGTATTCCCTGAAAAACAATTCGAGTTTATGGACTTGACCTGAAGTGTTGCGTTTGAGATATTCCCCTTTCTGACGCTGATAACCGTCGCGGGTACTGTTCTCGTTAACCAAGCCGCGGGTTTCATCATTAGAAGGATCGGTCTCCATGGCCCTCGTGTCAGGTTCGGTCCTGAGATCTTCAAACTCTTCCAGCAGCTCAAGCTCGGAGACCTCCAAGTCTGGCGCTTCCAGTAAATGACAGAATCCCTTGAACATTTTGACCGGGATATCACTGTTTGATTTTCCGTTAACTCAGCTTTCTTTGTTCCTCCTTGGATCTTCACTTTCTCTGCAAATTCTGAGAGGTTAAAGGAGCCGGATCACCGTTCTTCGATCAAAGGTGATGGCTACCCGACGAGCGCTCTTCTCAATGTTTCGAGATTCCCACTTCGTCCTTTTGTGATGGCTACTTGACGAGCGTTTTTCTCAAGGCTTCGTAATTCCCACTTTGTCCTTTTTTGCTCTTTTCTACGTGAACGGAGCCTGAAGATCTCTTGCGTTGATTTCGCTTTGTCGAGCACTACGCTTGTCCCCCTGGCCCAGTCTCTAGAGTAACAAGCCTGCCCACCTTTCGGCGCCATTATGTTTCGTAAAACCCGAGATCACAGGACGGTGGTGGATTCGTGACTCATCGGGGATGCATTAACGAAACCCGCTTGGCTCTACTGCACATAAAATATTATTACCACTTCTCCCTGTACTCGAGCATTTATAAGGTGATAGATTGATGTCAAGAAGATTAACACTTTAGCCTTATCAGACTCAGCCTCTCAAACACTCTTCACATTCTCACTCTCTTCTCCGTCATTCCATCGCATATGGATTCCTCCTCTATGCCTGTTGCCTTACCTGAAGCTTCGACCCAATGGGAGAGATTTTACCACCTCTTGGGTAGGGGTTATGGCTACATAAACAATCATCCTGAAGCTGAGGTTGAAGTTCGTACTCTGATTCCGGCCCTGGATACTGCGTGTATTGAAGGTACGAAACTGCAAAGGGAGTTTGTGATCTTCCCAACTCTCTTTAACAATTTCATGCAGGCTTACGAAGTTGCTAGCCGGGAGGTCACTTTGGCTGGTATCGTGCGAGCCCGTTATCAGGACCGAACTGAGTCCCTGATGTTGGCCATGCTGACGGCCGATAACCATAAAAGGGCTGTTGAATACGCCCACGCCCAGGTTTCGATGCTGGTCCGTGAGAGGGACAACTTGGTGGAGCGTCTGGCTCTCTTTGACACCGCCTTTGAGCAAGACCAGCACAACTTCGTGCTGAGGTTCCAGTGTGCCTGGTTGGAGGAAAGGCTTGAAGACCTGAGCATGGATATAGCTCGCGGGAGGGTGCTGGCTCATGACTTAGAGCTTGAGTTCGAGTACTATGACACCAAGGTGAACGAACTTAAGGAGAAATGTCGTCTCCTTTTCTTCAAGCTTGTAGACCTCGATTCCCGGAGTGTGGGTTGTAAGCAAGGCATGGATAGCATGGAGAGTCAGTTAAGCTTTTTTGTGATGCTTGTCAGAACTCATTTTGGGTTTACTGCTCCCCCTCAGTGATCCACTTGTAAACTTTCCTGCTGAATGAAATAAATGCGAGCTTGTTTATATATGCTCTTTCATTCTGCATTGTTGACTAGCCAAGAAAGGTTTTTGCTTTCGGATCTACGCGACTCCTTTTTCGCCTGTGTCAACAGATTGACTACGCATCATTCTCACAGCCCGACGCTTTATATTTGATTGACCTGAATGCCTCGTGAGAAATAGATTTGTAGTTGCTCGAAACTTAAAGATTGCCCCTGATTTTGCGGTCATTGCGTTTGGGGCCGCTAGTAATCTTTCACTTTCGAGCTCGATCACATTCTGCTAGTAACTCATGCTATCAATTCTGCCTTCACGCGTCGGGGCTGATTTTACCTTGAACTTAATAACAAGGAATTACCGTATACACACGAGATGACGTTTGCGAAAAACATTATGCAGAATCAACTCTAGCTATTGAAGAAACAAACGCATGCACCGATGAGAACTTTACAATAGGAGATACATCCTTCTCGCGTACATCCCCTTCTTTCTTGGGGCATGTCCAATGACTAACCAGTCTGGCCTCAGCTTAGGTGTGCCATTACCAAGTGCAGATCATGGTTGCCAACCTTTAATAGCTTCCAACTGATCGAACCAGGTATCAAGTCCTTCATCGAAGAAATCACCCGACCCCTCGAACGATTGATGTGTAGGTTGAGCTGCATCGCCCGACGGGTTCTTCGAACTGGAACCTCCATCTTTGTCTGGGATTATAAGAGGAGATTTGATCGATTGACTACCACAAGCATCTCCCACTTGGGGATTAGGGAAATAAGAGTGCTCCAAGCTTTCTCCCATTAGATCATCTGAAGCCATATGCTCTAATTGGGCAAACCCTTGAGCACTGGGCGTGGTGGGCTGATCTGCGACAGGATGAACACTGACTAGCTGCTGCTCGGACGGAGGAGTGCTTACTCGTTGCACTTGTGATGCGTGTTCTTGAGGAATATTGAAATGACTCGCGAGGATATCCTGATCAAATCCCCAATAGTCGTCCAGATTCGACCGGGCCTCATTTGTCATAAGGGTGCTGGGTTCGCAGCCGAGTCTATTGCTCGGATTCAGTTCTGCATAACGCTGTCCTAACGCCCTTCTGTAGCAACCAAGGTGATTCGCGACTAATTGCTTGGTAAGTCCCGGTACGTTCATGACCCTAAGTATGCTTGTCGGACCTATGAAGTCGAGTCCTATCTGTCGAACTGCGTCCAAGAACTTGAGATGAAGCTCCGGGGGCCAAGTGAATTTCTTCTTCTCGTCGTCCAGAGTGGCGTAGATAGCCTGCCGACTAACCTCTAACTCCTCTTGAACCGTATCTGATCTTACCGGAAGCTGTTGTGGAGGAGATTCATGGGCTTCGATGAGGTGACTCCGATCATAACGACACGTATCTTCTTCCTCCGAAGACACTGGTATAATTTCTGTAGGATCGATCTGCTCATGCGCGCCATTAGCAGGATCTGATTGTACCGGAGATGGCTCAAGGGAGCAGGGGGATAAATGAGCACCTTCCATCTTCGTAGAAGGCTTACTGGGGAACAATTTACTGAGGGTGGTAGGGCCACCGCAGTCAGGGCAGGTAATAGTACTGAGAATTTTCTCATACCACATGTTTTCCATTTGAAGGTTTTGGTTCTGCTCTTTTAGGGCCGTGATCTCCTTACGCCTGTGTTGGACACCTAGTCTGAAACGTCTATTCTGAAACCAAAAATGGATTCTCATAGGATTCATTCCCAGCTTCTGGCCCAATTCAATCTTTTGTTCCTCGTTTGGGCAAGGGCATTCATCGAAGAAAGCTTCAAGCTCCTGGATTTCTTTCCGAGCGTAGCGCTGGCGACTTTTTCTTTTCCGGGGTTGAGCGTCGTGGCCACTGCCGTCGTCACCACTGCGATCTTGATGTTCGTCACCGGCGATGTTGAGTTCCATGGCTTCGATGTCGAATCTGATTCTAGAGAATTTGAGGTCTTTCAACGAACTCGTCACTCGGGGTTCTCTGTTCTCTGTTCTCTTTTGTATACTCGCTCTTTCGATTTGTTGCCTCCTTTTCCTCGAAAGCTAGGTCTGTTCAGCGTTCTGTTTTTGAAACGACGGAACTGTTTACCTCCTGCTCAGCTTTCCGACACGAAGGGGTAACCAAATCCTTCCGCGGCTTCTTCGATAGTAGCGCTCGCCTTTCACTTTTCCTCGATAGTCATGCCTGTTCAGCACTGTCTTCTCTTTTTAAGTGGCAGAGCTGTTCACTCGCCGCCCAGCTTTATGCGTGATGGAACAACACAATCCTTTCGCGGCTTCTTCGATAGTTGCGCTCGCCTTTCACTTTTCCTCAATAGTCATGCATGTTCAGCACTGTCTTCTCTTTTTAAGTGGCAGAGCTGTTCATTCGCCGCCCAGCTTCATGCGTGATGGAACAACACAATCCTTTCGCGGCTTCTTCGATAGTTGCGCTCGCCTTTCACTTTTCCTCAATAGTCATGCCTGTTCAGCATTGTCTTCTCTTTTTAAGTGGCAGAGCTGTTCACTCGCCGCCCAGCTTCATGCGTGATGGAACAACACAATCCTTTCGCGGCTTCTTCGATAGTTGCGCTCGCCTCCCTCCCAGCTTTAATAATGGCGAGACCGAATTTGTCAGGCCTGAAATTGCGGATCAGGACATGTCTGATGATTCACGGGAGGAGCAGCCCTCGCTTTACATTAATTAACCCGGCTCCACAAGCATTATTGCTGCAACTTTTCTCCACTCTCGAGACGCTATAAAATGCGGAGGGAGATTAACGCTCTCATATAATTTGCTTCCATCCTCTAATCGCTCCACTACACACATCTCCGTCGAAAATGGCTTCTTCCCAAGTTCACACTTTCTCAGCCGAAGCTTTGACTCGATGGAAAGAGTTCTATAACCTCTTGGGTCGAGGCTACGCTCACATAGCCGATCATCCCGAAACCGAGGATGAG
The DNA here is from genome assembly GCA_021437785.1 of Rhodomyrtus psidioides. Classification (NCBI taxonomy): domain Eukaryota; kingdom Viridiplantae; phylum Streptophyta; class Magnoliopsida; order Myrtales; family Myrtaceae; genus Rhodomyrtus; species Rhodomyrtus psidioides. The sequence goes on from JAILYB010000053.1 coordinate 2,102,112, forward strand.
ATCAGAGTCATGTTCGGGGACCTGGACATCACCTCCCTCGAGGGTACCGCGTTGGGGAGGGAATACAATATTTTTCCAACGCTCTTTACGAACTCCTTGGAGGTCTACCGCGCTGCTCATCGGGGAGTTACCGTGGCTCGTGTCTTGCGAGCCCGTTATGAGGATCAGTCCGACCGCCTAGCGTTGGCTGACTACCTGGCCGATAGTCACAAAAAGGCTGTTGAGTTCGCCAAAGAGCGGGTTTCGACATTGCTACGCGAGAGGAGGAATCTGGTGGAGGACTTAGCTCTATCTCTGGCTACCTATGAGCGCGATCGACGTAATGCCCTGCTAAGGAATCGGAGCGAGTGGCTGGAAGAAAGGCTCAACGGCATAAACGAGGATATAACTCGTGAGAATGGACTTGTTCGGGACTTGGAAGCAGTCGCCGAAGATCACGAGACTCAGGTTGTTGCAGTCAATGATGAACGCAAACGCCTCCACCTCAGGCTTGCGGACCATGATACGCGGAGTGGTGCGTATAAACAAAGCATCCATAACCTGGAGGGCCAGCTGGGCTCCTTTGTGTCGTTGATTAGGGCTCACTTCTGCTTTACTTTTCCACCCCAATGAATTGTATGATCTGGTTTGGGCAAGAATGAATGAAAGCCCCTGTGTTTGTTTTAGCTTTTATATGATCCATTTCTTCGAGCATCCGGACATCTTAGACTTGGATGAGCCGATCCATAATAAGTCGAGTAGATGTGTTCTGATTTTCTAACTCACTCATGGTCAGATGAAAGAATAGCCTCAGACTTATCCAAGAAAAGATTTCTTTATGCTACTTGTTTTTCACCTGCAAATGAAAAGACCGAGTCAAAATGAATAATCTGAAAAAGAAAGCATAGACCCCTTTCAATCTTATGCTTGCTCGTAGTTAATAATGACAAGAACTTTTACAAGGGTTTTAATCTTGTGCGAAAAGTTTTTATCAATATTCCTCGAAAGAAAGCATACTATTGAAAGGAATGTAATTCACGATAATTGCTTTTGACCAATATTCAGAAGAGCGAATTAGTCAAAAATGCAAGGCATAACGACGTGTTTTTAAATTTAATTGAAGATACGGCATCCAAATCAAGGCCGTTTTGTTAAGAACGAGAGCAATTTGGACATCTATCTCGTCATTAAATTCGAAATAACGTCAATACTCTTGATCAATTATCGTGGATTACTTAGTGACGTATGACATGCATGGACCAATTCAAGTGTATAATTCCTTCTAGCGAAATTGGGGTTGGATTACCCTGTACGACCAAAAAGGTCGTGTAAGATTTTCAACTTTAGTTTCCTCTAAAGGAATTATAAACTTGACTTGGGAGTATTCGGATGATTAGAGAAAATGCCACTATCACATTCCCATGACCCGTCAAAAGAAATACAACCGAGTTCCATATGAATGTATACACCAATAGATCCCTAATACAATCACTCTAAGGGGTGAGATAGAGAAAGCCTCGATAAAAATAAACCCTATACAAGAGGACTAGTAATGGAAAATGAAACCAAGGAATGTGATCCTAACGTTTAAGGATGCCCCAAGTTCGATCTGTGACTTCCGGATCACTTGCCCCAACTCGTCATCTTCATTGGACGATATCTCAATAATGTTCATAGTAGGCTCCTTTGTTGCTCACTCGGTGTTCGCCATGGGATATCATCCTCCTCGTCTTCTATCAAGGACGTTTGGGAAAAACACATGCATCTATCCTTGAAATGGCATTTAATCTAATCACCAGAATGCAATGAATGAAATGCCTATATTTATATGAACTGTAATAGTTTTGAGGGATAGAGAGTCTTACCAACCCAACTCGTCGACTTATGTGCGATTTTAGGTGTACCAACCGCCCAAAGACATGCGCATGAGACAAGTGATGGTGAACTTCTAAAAATCAGAGGGTTTGGCACCTAAGGTTAAGGTTCCCACCTCGAGTTCTAGAAAGAGCCGATTCCATTGCACAACTATCGTTGCATTGGGACTCAATCCATAGTTCGAAGCGAGCGGAATTGAGAAGTGGATTACCCCGTGTTTTTCCTCACGGAGATTCCATTTTCAATTCCTTCTATTGTGTTCCTAAAGGCGGCGCCTGGGGTTTTAGGCGCGGTTGTGTGTGTCCATGTGTCGTGATCATCACAATGCAAGTCATGCACAACAATTTATCAATCAGCACTTCAAATCATCCACACAACATACATTCCTACGCCACACCTGCGTAAAATAAAGTTAATCACAGACTACACCCCTTATTACTCCAATCTGCAAAAACATATAACACATATCGTGAGCGGACTTACCTCACCTTCAAGAGCGCCTGTAGGGTTAGAAAAATCACTCAATTTTTATTACGGCCTAAGTCCACTTGAGGTCTAGAACCATAGTTTCTAGAACAAGTCCCCAGCGGAGTCGCCAGCTGTCGCGACCCGTCCGGAAGCGGACGCGGCTAATGGATTACCGATCACGGGTCTTGGATCGGCGCGAGCCCTCCCAGGCCCATACCAAATCGCGGCGGGAGTATTCTTCGACGATAAGAGTCGATCGCTTTCGACCTTCAGTGTGGTCGTGGTGGCATGTGCAAATTGTGCATGCATTTGGAGTCGCCACCGGTCTTTCTTGGAGGGTAGACCGGAAACCTTACCGATCGATTGGGAGAGATCGATCAGTTCTACGGAACCAGAGATTTTGGGTTCGGGGACTTGGTTACGCTGGTGTCGTTACCAACGCCCTTTCGGTACCTAATGCGAGTGATTTTCCTAACTAGGATTTCATGCAGGCACAATTTTGGGTGAGGTAAGTCTGACTTTGCACATTAACCAGTTTAACATGCTCACGTAATCATAATAAATAAATAGATGTCAATCACATAAATATCTATCCTACGTGGTGATCATGGAATTATGATTTAATGGGTCTCGAGCCAATGAGACCACATATAATCATTTTAATATTTTAATAACGGAGAGCCGTTCTTCGCTTCTTCTTGGTTTCTTGAACTCTTCAAGAATTGGGCCCCAAAGAGCTCGCCGACTTAAAAGGCTCCTCCACGTAATCCTCGTAGCATTTACATCAACAATTGACTATGCTAAAAATAAAGATTACATGAAAAATAAAAGGAGTACGCAGCCTCCATTTAATAATTACAATCCCAAATATATAAATAATCATCATACATTCATATATACATCAATCACATTGATTAGGGATTTTTCCATGATCACCACCCTTTCACGTAAGTAATAAATTCACAATTTAAAACTTAGGAAGGCACAATAAAAATTCTACGTTGAATCATATTCAGAATTTTTACGTAAAATAAGATAGCCATAAATTTTCGATTCAAAATTGATTTAGTCTCAATTTTTGCTACGTTGATTAATTTATCATATAAAATAATCAATCTCCATTAGCCATGTAAGACGAACAATTCGTTAATACATATTGGCCATAGTATTGCAAAAATTGCAAAAAATCAATTAAATGCACGAAAACACCTAAGGATTGGCTCTGATACCACTGTTGGGATCCACGTAACACGTAGCGGAAATAAATAACAACCCACACATGTATCTCCAGAGACGTACTTCGTGCATTTCAATCGAAAAAAAATCACAAAGTCTCAAAGGGAGTAAATAGATTACCTCTCGTAGCGTGCTTGAACGGAGGTGTCGGTTCGATGTTCTTCGATCTCAGCCTCCACAAGTGTTAGGCATCTAGTTCGGACGCACCACCAATTGACGAACGGGGAGACGACTAATAACTCCACAACAATTGTGCTAGCAATATGCGGAATCAATATTCCGAACTTAGTATATTTTGCTCGCTCAAGATTATGAGAATATAGAGAGTGTTTGTGTTCTTCTCTCTAAGCTCTCAAAAATTTGCACACTCTACAAAATGTCTCTCCCCTTCAACCTCAAAACTCTTGCCATCCTTTTATAGCCAAAAATACCTTCCAATAAATTGTATTTAAAAATAACACTAACAATTATAAATTCTATCTAAAAATAGCACTCACAAATAAATGACATTTAAAAATAGCACTAACAATAGCACTCACAATTTATAATACAAAAATGCTATTTAAAAATAGCACTAACAATAGCACTCACAATTTATAATACAAAAATTCTATTTAAAAATAGCACTAACAATTATAAATTCTATCTAATAATAGCACTCACAAATAAATGACATTTAAAAATAGCACTAACAATAGCACTCACAATTTATAATACAAAAATGCTATTTAAAAATAGCACTAACAATAGCACTCACAATTTATAATACAAAAATTCTATTTAAAAATAGCACTAACAATTATAAATTCTATCTAATAATAGCACTCACAATTTATGATAAATAAATGCCATTTAAAAATAGCACTAACAATAGCACTCACAATTTATGATAAATAAATGTCATTTAAAAATAGCACTAACAATAGCACTCACAATTTATAATACAAAAAATGCTATTTAAAAATAGCACTCACAATACAAAAATGCTAAAAAAGGCACTAACAAAGGTGTTAAAAATAATAACCATTATTATTATTACAAGAGTTAAAGAGGTTACCAAACAATACAAATATGCATAACGTACCAATACGTATGATGTATAAATACGTAGAGCATACGTATACATCCGTGAAACCGGGGACTAATTGAAAGAAAAATGTGCAATTAAGCCCTTTTGGTAAAAATTGATTAAATTGGAGGGCAAATTGACCTAATTGCACTTTAAGACTTTAGAATCCAATGTCATAGCTTATAAAAAGTGAGAATTGAAAACTAAAAGACTCGAAAATGATTTTTTTTAGGCTCGGTTCGGGTTTATGTTTGTGAAGGAACATAGTGACCCGAGCCGAATTTTTGAGATTTAAAGTGACACACTTGAAGAGGAAATTAAAACAAAATTATCGAATATTTTTGGGTATTTTTCTGACCACGAATGGTATTTTTCTGATTTTTTGGGTATTTTTATAATTAAATAAACTCGAAAAATATTAAAAATACCGAAAAATATTTTTTGTTCAAAATTGGTTCCTAAGGTTAAACCAAGGCTTCCAAAGTTAATTTTGTGATTTTATGACTTTTTTTGATATTTTTAATTAATTTTAAAGAATAAAAATCACAATAATAAATGGTAAAAAAAATCAGGTGTCAACACCAGCTAACTGGGAAAAGGGGTACTTACCTGCCCGTCGCAGCTGCGGATCCCTGCAAATTGTAAAAGAAGCATATCATTGTATGTTCACGAATTTTCCAAAAATAGAAACGATACATTCTACCCTTAGTCATGTACTCTAACGAGTAGTACATGGGATGTAAAAACCTGTTTGTCTGCAAGGCGGCTCCCCTGTCAAGGATAAACAATAAGTGTCAATTCATATTCCCAAATTCAAGACAAATTGGGACGATACAACTTTACTCTTGATTTTCATCCCATTCTGATGTGGCGTGTTGATATGAACAACATCTATCAAATCCGCCTATCCATGCTTGGAGTGTTTGTAACATCAATGGTTCATCTGCCCCCAGCTGGGCAGCGTCTGTTCTGCTATTTGAACGCATGACTCCTTAAGTGATTTATCCATGTTTATCATCTGAGAAGGAAAAGAAAGAAGACATTATTTCGGTATCCGATTGGAGATCGTTTAGGAACGATACATCGTTTTACCAAATGGGTGGCTTCGCGGCCAGATGCATTTTGCATTGAAGGGATGTATTCCATTATGCTCTGCGAACGATGATCATTGCTTGGGGAGCTCGCCCCTGAGCTTAAAGATGCTCAGAAGGTAAGGCGGATCTTCGTACGACTAGTTTTAAACGTAAATGAGAAATGCCCCCATGGGAGCCTTACAATGGGATTGCCAATACATTCATTCAGGCTATTCAACCTCTTTTCTCCGAACATTTTTTTTTACAAATCGCGCCTTGAATCAAACACCTGATCGTCGGCTCTGTATCACTATTGCAAGAGTCCGCCAGCTTCAGGCTGATCGAGCCAGAAATTGAGTTCCTCTCCAAGGAAATCGCTCGAATCTCCGAGCCATTGATGCTCAAGTCGAGTGTTACCGACCGCTGGCGATAGATCACTCTCGCCTTGGATGATTTGATTCCTCGAGCTGGAACCTCCCTTGTTGACCGGCAAATATGTAGACATGTCCCATGTAAATGTTGGATTTGCCATGGGAAGAGCACTAGCAACAGGTTGGTACTCAAATTGGGGAGTTCCTATTTGCGGGAACTGCGGTATATACACTTGAGAGGTATTGAGACTGCTTGGTGGAGCGTTCTGATTTGGGTTAGAGGAGTCGGTGACATGGTTGCTGGTCTCGTCAACACCGAAGCATGGTTGGGTGTTCCCGGCTCTACAATCATCGTGGTTGCAGTTATGACCAATATTCAAGTTCGAACCAGCTCCATCCGAGCTCAGTGTCACCCGTCCCTCTTTTAGCAACCTCCTGAAATATCCAAGGTGGCTCGCGACGTTAACTTTAGAGAGTCCCGGCACGTTCAGGATTTCGTGTATGCGCGTTGATCGTGCCGTGTCGATCCCCAACTGTCGAACTGTATCAACAAATTTCTGATGGAGTTCAGCAGTCCAAGAAAATCGCCCTTTCTTGTCAACAAGAACAGCTTGCCGACTAATCTCTATGAGATATGATTGTGTTGGAAACTGCTCTTGTAAGCCTTCGACGGTATCTGACTGCACCGGAAGACATTGCGAAAGGCATTGTAACATATGAGCACTACCAATCTCTAGAAGTGGCTCTTCGGAGAATATTTCACTGATGAGAATATGGTTATTGCAATCAAGGCAAGTGGCACTGCTCAGCGCTTCCTCATACCTAGCGCTTTCTGTTCGAAGCTTTTCATTTTCTTCCTTCAGAATCGCTAGCTCTTGCTGTCTATGTAGATTCCCCAGCCGGGCTCGTTTGTTACGAAACCAATTATTGACCTTCCTAGGCTCCCACCCTAACTCTCGACCTAGCTCAGCCCTCTGCTTCTCATCTGGATGGGGGCATTCCTCGAAGAAAAAATCAAGCTCCCGGTCTTGACTTGAAGTACGGTGAAGGGGATGTTTTCCTTTATGACGCTGATCACTGCTATGGGCATTGTTTTCGTTACCACAACCTTGAGTTTCATCGTTGGAGGTGTCAATCTCCATGACCATCGTGCCGGATTCGGTCCCGTGATCTTCAAATTCTTCCAGCAGTTTAAGCTCGGAGACTTCTAAGTCGGGCGTTTCCAACAAATGACGGTATCCTTGGAACATTTTGGATCGAAGTATCACTGACTGATCATCGCAGAAGTAATCTGATCCTTCGAAATATTGATGTATGGGTTGGGTAGTATCGCCCGACTGGTTCTTCGAACTGGAACCTCCATCCCTTCTCGAGAACATGAGAGGGGAGTTGACTGATTGGTCCCCATAAGCATCCTCTACTTGGGAATTAGGGAAACAAAAATGCTCAACGCATTCCTTTGTTAGATCCTTTGAAACCACATGCCCTAGTTCGGCAAGTCCTTGAGCACTAAGCGTAGAAAGCTCATTAGTAAGCGGAAAAACAGCGACGGATGGGTGCTGCACCTGCTGCATCTGTGGCACACACTCTTGAAGAAAATTGGGATGACTCAGATGAATACTCTGATCAATTTCCCAATAAGTGTTGAATTTGTAACCGAGGTTAGCATGACGCTGTCTTAGCGCTCTTCTGTAACAACCGAGGTGATTTGAGACCATAGCCTTGGTAAGTTCTGGTGCATTCAGGGCCTCCATTACTTTCTTCGGGCGTGCATAGTCGAGCCCTATTCGCCGAACCACGTCTAAGAACCGGCGGTGAAGCTCAAGGGGCCACGCGAAAATCTTCTTCTCTTGGTTCAGAATAGCGTCGACAGCTTGACGGCTGATCTTTAACCCTTCTCGAGCAGGATCTGATCCTGCCATAAGTCGTTGTGGAGAAGACTCGTGGTGACTCTCATCATAGTGGCATATATTCCCTCCTCCAGAAGGCACTGGCACTATCTTTGTAGGATTGATTTGTTCATGCACATCACCAGTATTTTCGATCCCAGCAGAAGGCTTAACGGGAAACAATCTACTGAGAGTGGTAGGGCCACCGCAGTTAGGGCAGACAATAGTGCTAAGAACTTCTTCATACCTCACGTTCTTTGTTCGAAGCTTCTCGTTCTGTTCCTTTAGAAATGCGGTCTCCCGTCGTTTGTACTGCTTACTCAGCTTGGTTCGTTTATTTTGAAACCAATTCAAGATCCTCAAAGGGCTCGTCCCTAGTTTTTGACCCAACTTCTTCCTCTGTTCTGTGTCCGGGAAAGGGCATCCCTTGAAGATAGCTTCAAGTATCTGGACCTCATCCGGAGTGTAGAGCTGGCGACGCTTTCTTTTCTGGCGCGGATCATCGTCGCTGGCGTCTTGGTCGCTGAGGGCTTGAGTCTCCTGGATGGTCGAGTCGATTTCCATATCCTTCGTGACGAATTCATTTCCGAGGTCTTCAAATTCCTCTAGCCGTTCAAGTTCGGAAACATTCAGGTCAGGCGTTTCCAACAGATGATGGTACCCCTTGAACATTTTGGGTCGAAATGTCTTTTCCTGATCTTCGTTCGCTTGATCTTCTCCACCCTTTCTCAGATGTCCGCCCTCTCTGTAATTATCAGGGATTAGGCGTGTTCCAAGAAGCTTCGCTTTGAAATCGAGTAACGAGCGTCTGACGGGCGTTCCTTTCGAGACTTCGTGATTCCCCCCGTCCGTTCTTACTCTCTCTTGCCTGAGTGGAGCGTGCAGATCTCCCGTGCCGACTTTTGCTTTATCGAGCATTACGCCTGTCCCCCTAGCTCGGTCTCCAAAGTAATAGGTCCGCCGGCCTTTAGGTGTTGTTACTTTTTCTAAGCCCGAAATCACGGGACAGAGGTGGATCTGTGACTCACCAGGGATGTATTAATGAGGCTTGATTAACCCTGCTGCGTATAGAAAAATTATTGCAGCTTTCCCTTTCTCGTTCGAGCGTTAAAGGGCGAGAGGTTGACATCGAGGAGATTAACATTTCGATCTAACCTCTCAAACACTCCTCCATCATTCCTTCTTTTCTCTGTCGTTGAATCGCAGATGGCTTCCTCTCCTGTACCCGCTGCCTCAGCCGAAGCTTCAACCCAATGGGAGAGGTTTTATCACCTCTTGGGTAGAGGTTATGGCTACATAAACAGTCATCCTGAAGCTGAGGTTGAAGTTCGTACTCTGATTCCGGCCCTGGATACTGTGTGTATTGAAGGTACGAAACTTCAAAGGGAGTTTGTGATCTTCCCAACTCTCTTCAACAATTTCCTGCAGGCTTATGAAGTTGCTAGCCGGGAGGTCACTCTGGCTGGTATCGTGCGAGCCCGTTATCAGGACCGAACTGAGTCCCTGATGTTGGCCATGCTGACGGCCGATAACCATAAAAGGGCTGTTGAATACGCCCACGCCCAGGTTTCGATGTTGGTCCGTGAGAGGGACAACTTGGTGGAGCGTCTGGCTCTTTTTGACACCGCCTTTGAGCAAGATCAGCACAACCTCGTGCTGAGGTTCCAGTGTGCCTGGTTGGAGGAAAGGCTTGAAGACCTGAGCATGGATATAGCTCGCGGGAGGGTGCTGGCTCAGGACTTAGAGCTTGAGTTCGAGTACTATGAGACCAAGGTGAACGACCTTAAGGAGAAATGTCGCCTCCTTTTCTTCAAGCTTGTAGACCTCGATTCCCAGAGTGTGGGTTGTAAGCAAGGCATGGATAGCATGGAGAATCAATTGAGCTCATTTGTGATGCTCATTAGAACTCACTTTGGATTTACGGTTCCTCCTCAGTAGTCTGTTTGTAAAGTCTCCTGTTAAGTGCTATAAATAAAAGTGTATGCACATTTCCGCTTATCCTTCGCAAGATTCAATATTGCCCTTGGTTTCGCAATCATAGTGTTTGAGGCAACTGACGATCTTTCTGCTTTCGAGCCCGCTCACGTTATGTTTGTAACCTATGCTGTCACGTTTGCCTTCGCGCGCTTGGTCGATTTACCTCGAACCCATCGTGACAAAAGATTGTTGTAGCTAAACATGATGATGTTAGCAAGCATCATTGTGTGAAATCAACCCTAGGCCTTAAAGAAGAAAGGAACTGCTCCGATTGAAACTTTACAATGCGCAAATAAGAAATAAGTTCTACTTGTGTACAAGCCCCCCCTTTTCTCTGGGTATGTTCGATCACCACCCCATCATGTCTGGGTTCAGGTGCGCGGTCATCGGCTCCAGATCATGGCCGTGAAGGTTTGCTAGCCTCCTCCTGATGGATTCTTCGAACTGTGACCACCATCTTTGTTTGAGAAGAAAAGAGGAGGGTCGACCTCTTTCCTATCAAAAGCGTGTCTCACTCAGAGATCAGGGAAGCAAAATTGTTCGAAGTGTTCCCCCACTAGATCATCTGAGATCATATGCCCTAGTTGGGCGAACTCCTGAACATTAGACGTCGTGGGTGGATCAGCAGCAGGAAGAGCGCCGGTGGACGGCCGCTGCTCGAGCGGGGAAGTGTATATTTGTTGCACCGGTGGCACGTATTCTTGAGGAACATTAAGATGACTGATAGGGCTATATTGACCAATTCTCCAACAGTTGGTGGTAGAGCTACCGGCTTGGTTGGTATCGAGACTCGGCAGGGCTCTTCTTGAGGCATGGCTGTTGCATTCGTAGCCGTACCTAATGTTCAAGTTCGAGTCGGGCTCTTCTAGGCGCCGTGCGGCATGACGCCGTCGTAGTTTCCTGCGGTAACCATTAAGGTGGTTTGCGACTAACCTTCTAGCGAGTCCCGGTTCATTCATGACCTCATGTACGCGTGTTGGACATAATGAATCATTCCCTATTTGGTGAACCGCATCAAGGAATTTTCTGTGAAGCTCTGGAGACCATATGAACTTCTTTTGGCGACTCAGGATAGCATCCGTGACTCGGCGATCATTCCTCGATTCACTCTCGGCGGGGTCTGGTTGTGTCAGAGGTTGTTGCAGGGGAAGCTGGTTGACTTCGAACTGGTCTGTGGTGATAGTAAGCCCATTGTTAGGGAAATTGTAGTAACGCGCCTCCCCTCTTTCCAAAGATGGTTTGAGGGAGTGGGGTGGCAGACGACCACCTGCGATTCTCATAGAAAACTTATCACGGAACATTTCGCGAGTGTCGATAGAACCACCGCAGTTAAGGCAAGCGGCGTTGATGAGGACTTCCTTACACCACATGTTTTCTGCTCGAAGCTTGGCGTATTCTTCTTTTAGAGTTTCGAGCTCTTGACACTTTCCCCGAACCACTGATCTGGCCCGTCTGTTTTGAAACCAGTGCTTGACCCTTAAGGGTTCCATCTCTAATTCCCGGGCTAATTTTCTTCTTCGTCTCGTATCCGGGTAACGGCACTTATTGAAGGCGGCTTCGAGTATCTGGATTTCCTTCTCAGTGTAGAGCCGGCGACGTCTTCTTCCACGAGATGGGACATCGCCGCTGCCGTCGTTGTTGCTGCTACTGTCGTCGTCGCCACCACTGTCATCGTCGCTGCCCTGATCCTGAACCTCGTTGCCAGCAGGGTTGGGTAGTATGGTTTCGACATCTGGCTCGATCCCAAAGACTTCGAGTTCTCCCAGCTGCACATTACCTAGGACATTTGGGTCAGTCATCTCCAACAAATGACTATGACTGTTAAACATACTGGATCAAGAAAAGGTTTGTTCGTCCTCTTTTATTCACTCGAGGTCTTGTAATCCTCTTCCTATGTTTACTCTCTCTAAACTTTCTTTTGAGTGACTTTGCGTATTCAGGAGCCGCTCTTCGAGCATGGAAGACGATCACCAGGCGAGCGCTCTTCTAGAGATTTTGAGTTTCTCGTCTTGTCGTCTTCCTTCCTTTTCATGGTGGAGAGATCACGGATCGCTTTTCTTTCCTCGATAGCCGAACCTGTCCCCCACTATCTCTCAAAAGACTAAATTACGTCCACCACCCGCTCAGCTTTTCATCATGACAAAGCTATCAACCCTATCGCGGCTCCTTCGATATCTGCGCTCGACTCCCGCTCCATCTCAATAATGGTGAAATAGACAACTCTTTTACAACTTTTCAAACTCGTCAGGCCTGAAATCGCGGATCGAGACATGTCTGATGCTTCACGGGAGGAGCAGCCCCTGCTTTACATTAACTACCCCGGCTCCACAAGCATTATTGCTGTAACTTTTCTCCATTTTTGAGCTACTATGAAACGAGGAGAAGGTTAGTGCTCTCATTTGCCCAGCTTTCACTTTCATTCATTCCATCGCACTCGTCTTCCTCTCCATCCTTCCAACAAGAAATGGCTTCGTCTTCTGCTTCTTCCTCTGACTCTTCCCATGCTTGCATCTTTTCAATCGCAGTCCCGGCCCGATGGGAAAAACTCTATAATCTCTTGGGTCGGGGCTATGCTTACATAGCCGATCATCCGGAGATCGAGGCTGAGATCCGCGTTCTATTTGCGGCCACAGACACTACTTCCATCGAGGGTACTGAGTTGGAGAAGGAGTATAAAACATTCCCAGCCCTCTTTACAAACTTTCTAAAGGCTTACAGCATTGCTCACCGTGAAGTTCTCGTGGCTCGTGTCTTGCGAGCCCGCTACGAAGACCGCTGTGACTGCCTGACGTTGACTAACTTCGTGGCTGACAGCCACAACAAGGTTATGGAAACTGCCAACGAGCGGGTCTCGACGATGCTTCGTGAACATGGACATTTGGTGGAGCGTTTGGCCTTGTGCCTGATCACTTATGAGCACGATCGTCGTAACATCATGTTGAAGTTTCAGAGCGATTGGCTGGAAGAGCGACTCGATACTGTTACGGCGGATGTATCCCGTGGGAGGGAATTGGTCCGGGACTTGGAACTTGCTGCTGAAGATCACAGGGCCAAGGTTGCTGACCTTAAGAATGAGTGCAAGCGCCTTCTTCTCCAGCTCGCGGATCATGATATACGGAGCGGTGAGTGTAGGCAGGGAATCAACCATATGGAGGGCCAATTGAGCTCCTTCGTGCTGCTGATTAGGGCTCAGTTCGGCTTTACTTTTCCGCCTCGCTAATCTGTATTAATCTGCTTTGAAAGTCTTTCGATTGAGCGAAAGTGAATGAAAGCTCAAGTGTGTGTGTTTTAGCTTTTTATATGGTCCATTTCTTCGAGCATCCGAACATCTTCAACTTGGGTGAGCTGAACTATAATATCAATAAGTTGAGCAAATATGTCCTGATTTTCTAACTTGCTCATGATCAGATGAAAGAATAGCCTCAGATTCATCCAGGAGAAGATTTCTCTCTATTACCTATTTTTCACCTGCAAATGAAACGACTGAATCAGAAGAAATAATTTAAAAAAGAAAGCATAAACCCCTTTCAATCTTATGCTTGCTCGTGATTAATAAAGACAAAAACTTTTACAAGGATAATCTTGTGCGAAAAGTTTTTATCAATATTCCTCGAAGGAAAGCATACTATTGAAAGGAATGTAATTCACGATAATCGCTTTTGACCAACGACGCGTTTTAAATTTAATTGAAGATACGGCATCCAAATCAAAGCCATTTTGTTAAGAACGAGGGCAATTTGGACATCTATCTCGTCATTAAATTCGAAACAATGCCGGTACTCTTGATCAATTATCGTGGATTACCAGCGGCGTAACACATGCATGAACCGATTCAGGTGTATAATTCCTTCTAGCGAAATTGGGGTTGGATTACCCTATACGACCAAAAGGTCGTGCAAGACTTCCAATTTTAATTTCCCCTAAAGGAATTATAAACTTGACTTGGGAGTATCCGGATGATTAGAGAAAATGCCACTATCACATTCCCATGACCCGTCAAAAGAAATACAACCAAGCTCCATCTGAATGTATACACCAATAGATCCCTAATACAATCACTCTAAGGGGTGAGATAGAGAAAACTTCGATAAAAATAAACCCTATACAAGAGGATTAGTAATGGAAAATAAAACAAAGGAATGTGATCCTAACGTTCAAGGATGCCCCAAGCTCGATCTGTGTCTTCAGGATCACTTGCCCCAACTCGTCATCTTCATTGGACGATATCTCAATAATGTCCATAGTAGGCTCCTTTGTTGCTCACTCGGTGTTCGCCATGGGATATCATCCTCCTCGTCTTCTACAAGGACGTTTGGGAAAAACACACATATCTATCCTTGAAATGGCATTTAATCTAATCACCAGAATGCGATGAATGAAATGCCTATATTTATATGAACTGTAATAGATTTGAGGGATAGAGAGCCTTACCAACCAAACTCGTCGACTTATGTGCGGTTTTAGGTGTACCAACCGCCCAAAGACATGCACATGAGACAAGTGATGGTAAACTTCTAAAAATCAGAGGGTTTGGCACCTAAGGTTAAGGTTCCCACCTCGAGTTCTAGAAAGAGCCGATTCCATTGCACAGCTATCGTTGCATTGGGACTCGATCCATAGTTCGAAGCGAGCGGAATTGAAAAGTGGATTACCCCGCGTTTTTCCTCACGGAGATTCCATTCTCAATTCCTTCTATTGTGTTCCTAAAGGCGGCGCCCGGGGTTTTAGGCGCGGTTGTGTGTGTCCACGTGTTGTGATCATCATAATGCAATTCATGCACAGCAGTTTATCAATCAGCACTTCAAATCATCCACACAACATACATTCCTACGCCCAACCTGCATAAGACAATGTTAATCACGGACTACACCCCTTATTTCTCCAATCTGCCAAAAACATATAACACCTACCGTAAGCGGACTTACCTCACCTTCGAGAGCGCCTGCAAGGTTAGAAAAATCACTCAGCGTTTTAATTACGGCCTAAGTCCACTTGAGGTCTAGAATCATATGTTCTAGAGCAAGAGTCCCCAGCGGAGTCGCCAGCTGTCGCGACCCGTCCGAAAGGCGGACGCGGCTAATGGATTACCGATCGCGGGCCTTGGATCGGCGCGGGCCTTCCCAGGCCCATACCAAATCGCGGCGGGAGTATATTTTTAAAGGGTTCGGCGATAAGAGCCGATCGATTTCGACCTTAGTGTGGTCGTGGTGGCATGTGCAACTTGTGCTTGCATTTGGAGTCGCCACCGGTCTTTCTTGGAGGGTAGACCGGAAACCTTATTGACCGATTGGGAGAGATCGATCAATTCTGCGGAACCAGAGATTTTGGGTTCGGGGACTTGGTTACGCTGGTGTCATTGCCAACGCCCTTTCGGTACCTAACGCGAGTGATTTTCCTAGCTAAGAATTCATGCAGGCGCAATTTTGGGTGGGGTAGGTTTGATTCAGGATTTCATGCAGATTGGCAGACTGTTCCTATCAATCACAATCAATTTAAGTGAAAGCGCAATCCAGTGTATAAATAAATCACATCAATGCACATCAATTCAGATCAATGGCTTCCTAGTATAACCATAAAGGTTTAAGGAATGCGTGATTTAGGACCAGGGGCAAAATGGGAAGATTTGGGAACGATTAACCCGAAGGGCAAAATCGTCAATTTTTGGAAGATTTGGATACCGAATTACTCAAAATATTCCATGGCCAGTTGATTGTGGCCATTTCCCATTTTTGAGAATTTTTTGGAATTTCTTGATTTTTCTTCAATTTTTGGAGGACGATTCGCCCAAAGGGCGAAATCATCATTTTAGAGGGGTCGGGGTTCAAAACACCCGGGATGAGCCTTGGCCAGTTGATTGTGGCCATTTCCTATTTTTTTGGATTTTCCTGAATTTTTTTAGAATTGTTTTTTGGAAGACGGTTTGCCGGAAGGGCAAAACCGTCATTTTTGGAAATATCGGGGGTCAAAAGACCCGAAACAGGTCATGGCCAGTTGAAAGTGGCCATTTCCTATTTTCTGGAATTTTTTAGAATTTTTCTGAATTTTCCGAATTTTTTTGAATTTTTTAGGATTTTTCATTTTTTTATTGAATTTTTGAATTTTTTTATTATTATATAATTTAACCGAAAATCCGCCGATCGGACGATCCTCCCCGTGCCACGTGGCCGAACCTGGCGCGTCCGATCTTGAGCACGATCGGACGACCCACAGGGCGCCACTTGGCGCACTCTCAACCCTCGGATCAGATTTTTTATTATTTTCGAAAATCATTTATTAATTTCTAAAAATCTTTTATTTATTTATTTACTATTATTCAAGGGCTGGGATCAAGACACGTGGCAAAACCACGATCGTCCAATCCCGGCTTTATTAAAACCGAGCCCCCCCCCCCCCCCCCCCCCGCACGCTGACGTGGCTACCACGTGGCCGCCACGTCAGCGCCACGTGGGCGTTGACCGGTCAACGCCTCGTCGGGGAAGACGACCGGCGCCGGCGTTCCCTCGCCGGCGCCTCGTCGGAGGGCGATATCTCGGCCCTCCGACGTCCAAAACGCGCGAAACCAACGGCAAACGAACCTGCTCGACGGGACCTACCACATGTATCGACCTCGACATAGCAGAACTTCATTTGGCCCAGCCCCAACTCCGGCCGAACCTACTCTCCGGCGAGAGCTCGCCATAGCCGTTCTATACGTAACATGGATGATTCGAGCTATCGGGAAGCATGCTAGGGGGTTAAGAATACCTACCTGATCACCAGTGAGGTTCGGTTTGGGCTGAGACGTGCTCCCGGGCTCGCGACCGAACGGAAGGAGTTGGGGGCCGACTCATTGTTTTCGGCCATGAAATGGCATACAGTCAAAAGAGAAAATGGTCAGTGAGGTATAAGAATCAATTCTAGATCAATAAATCGCAAAACCAATCAGTGAGATTCGAGATGCCATTAAAGGCCGGGGAGGAGCTCGAACTTGTATCTCACATTTTCGACGGTCTCCGGCGAGTCTGACAGGTACACGGTCTTCATCATGATGTTGTCGAGCTCGGAGGACGGTCCGCCAGCTTCGGTTTTTCTTGGCCGAGGGCGTCGCGGGCTTTGAAAAATTTTTCATCTTCGGTCGCCCCTCCTCTTTATTCAACCGAGCCTTCCTTTTTCCCGCCGTGGCCGACCGGCTTTTCTTCCTCCTCGACCACTCGCCTTTTGTCGCCCACGATCGTCGTTTCTTTCCTTAAAAAAATCCCGCCGATCTCCCTGCTTTCCTTCTTTTTCTTTTCTGCTTTGGCACCGCACGGGTCTGCAACACTGAGTTGCAGACCCGGTCCGGACCGTGTCGGGTCGGGCCTGACCCGACCGGCCCGGTTCGGTCACTTTCGTCAAATTGGGCCTCAAATTAACCCATTTTCATACAATTGACACCAAAATCGGACTCCTTGACATGTTTTCTATCAAATAGGGGTATTTTCTAGAATCAATTGATTCGAATTTAGTGAAAACCCCAAATTGTCCCTAGGATCCGAAAATGATTCTTGCTCAATCGAGGGCCTAAATGACCAAATTAGTCAAAATTGAGGCCACCAATGTATTCAGCACGATGAAAAATATTGGGTAGAGGTGTTTAATTTTAATGGGTGTGCCCGTGTGAAATTTAATTTCACAAATTGTAAAACCGGGGACTAAATTGAAAGATTTTTATGCAAATAAGCCCTTTTGGCTAAAATTGATCAAATTGGAGGGTAAATTGACCCAATTGCATTTCAATACTTTAGAGTCCAATGTCATAGCTTATGAAAACCAAGAATTGAAAATTAAAAGACTCGAAAGGGATTTTTTAGGCTCGTTTCGGTTTTCGGTTTGTGAAGGAACTCCATGAATCGAGCCAAATTTCCCTGATAAAAAGTGAAAATATTAAATAGTAAATTAAAATAAAATTTCTGAATATTTTTGTGTAATTTTCTGACCGCGGATGGTATTTTTCTGATTTTTTGGGTATTTTTATAATTAAATAAATTCCAAAAAATATTAAAAAAATTCAAAAAATATTTTTTGTTCGAAATTGGTTCCTGAGGCTAGGCTAAGGCTTCCAAAGTTGATTTTGTAATTTTTTGACCTTTTTTTTATATTTTTAATTAATTTTAGAAATAAAAACTAAAATAAAAGGTGGTCAAAAATCAGGTGTCAACAATGGTCAGGCCGGACTCAACAATAAAGTGAACCACACAGCGCGACAAGCAACGTCTGGGTGTACGAGTTAACATTGGAAGCCAAGCTTAAATCTCGAGCGTGACTTACACTTTTTGACGATGAAGAATGATACGGCTGGATTCCGGATACTCCGCGGGTCGCTACAAAGCTCCAGGAACCGGTTGTGCGGCTTAGGACAAACTGAGATGGCCCCAAACTGAGTTGAGAGCTCTCAGCTTAGCACCCCGTCCTTCTCGCTCTCTTCCTTTTTTTTCTCTAAAAATTATGGAACCCCGAACGACCTCCCCCTGCTTCCTTTTGTAGCCGAGAGGCTCCTCTAATGATCTTGCTCTGTCCTCCTTTGCTGCCTTGAAAGGGACTCTTGGAGCTCCTCTGCCCAAAAACCGCAGGCCTCTTCATCAAAATGGCTTCTGTCTTCTCCATGCTTCTCGGTCAAACTGCCTGGGCTTCCTCTCAACTCCTCTTTTGAGCTGCCTCGGGAGTCTACTGGAGACTTCAGGACCTAGATTAACACGAATTGGTGCAAGTTTTTTTGAAATCCTCCTCTGCCGTGATGGATCTGCAGAGCTAGCATAAAGGGAAGGAGGGGAGAGGCGCCTGTTCCTTTTTTCTTCTTCCTCTGCTCTTACGTCTGTCTCTCTGCATTTTTTTATTTTGTTTTTCCATTTTTCTTTTTTTTCTTTTTTAGACCAATCGCAAGGACAGACCCAAAAACTCTCTTTCCAGCCATTTTTTTTAACAACTCATATTTTTTTGTCTTGATATGCCTAGATTAGGTTCTTGAGAGATTATCTGTGAAAACTGCAAATAGTCTATAATAACCCACAACTTAAGTCAAAGTTTCGAAATGTGCCCAAACAGTAGAATTGCTTCGACCAAAGTGAAATCAAGGTCTCTCGATCAAATATCGCGATTGACGCAAAGTAAATATTGGATCAAGTTCAATTTTTTTTTTTTAGAAAAATTACAACCTAAATCGAACTTTTGAAAATTAAAGTGGCTAAAATGCAATTAAAATAAAAACAAGATTATCGACAATTCTTTTTTTTTTAGGGAACAATTTTTTTGTGTATTTTCGAATCAAATGAGTATTAAAATTTTTGGGAATTTTGAAAAAGTATTTTTTATTCAAATTGGTTCCCCAGGTTTGGCCAAAGCTTCCAAAGTTGATTTTGAGATTTTATGATTTTTTTGCTATTATTAATTAATTTTTTTAAAATAAAATTGAAATAAAATATGATTAAAAATCAAGTGTCAACAGTGACAAATGCTAGTACTGATGAGTTAAATGATGGAAGTCACGAGAAAGGTGACTCTGAGTTAATTCTTTTTAAATTGAATGTGTGGGAAGAACCATGAGAGTTTTGAAAAGCTTATGAAGCTATGTATAAGGTCGAGATTAACTAAGATTGAAGGAAGGATGAGATTTGAAATTGTCTCCATCTGGATTGGGGATCTTGGTAAAGAAATCTTAGAGGTTTTGGGTACACTGAGGTGTCGCGACCCTCGCGAGCGCCATCTGGTGCTAGTGAGGGTTAATGGGCCGTCCGATGTTGCATGATCGGATGCGGGCCTCTCCCAAGGTCCATTACCCAAATCTCAACTGCTGGATACACGTGGTCGACCTTCAGTGTGGTCTAGTGACATGTGATAAGTGTACATGCCAAGGAGTCGCCACCAATCGTTTCGTGGAGGGTACGATCGGAAACCCCATCGAATAGTTGGGAGTAGTCTATTCGATCCTGCGGAAACCAGAGAATTGGGTTCGGGGACTTAGTTACGCCAACTGTCAGAATTGACGCCCTTTCAGTACCTAAGCTTGAATGGTTTATCTGATCCTTGGATTTCATACAGACGAGTGAGGTATAGATCCTAAACCTAGGAGTTCATGCAGATGGGAATAGCTACCCTATCACTCACAATCATTAAAAATAAGTGCGCAAATCAAGGATCCAATGCGTGCGGATAAAACACATGAAAGCAGCATGGCATCCCTAATGAGGCCCTATTAGCCTAGAGAAATGTCAATCAGGGATTAAGAGTGATTTGGACATGATTCGCCCATGAGGGGCAGAATCGTAATTTTGAACTATTCAGGGACAATTCGCCTTGAAAATGGCAAATTTCTCATTTTAGATGAATTGGGAAGTCAAAAGATGGGGGAAATAGGATTGGCTATCAATCCAATCCATTTTCCATTTTTTTTAGAATTTTCAGAATTTTTCTGGAATTTAAAAGTGATTTTACCCTCGGAGGGGTAAAATCGTCATTTTGGACAAAGATGATGACTGAAAATCTCAAATATTAGGGTGGATCGCCCACTTGACCCAAACCCTAATTTTAAGAAATTTTCAAGACTTGATTGAGGACAAGAAAGACGATTTTCCTATTAAAGGGCAAAATCGTCATTTTGAGAAAAGACGAGGGACTTGAAAACCCAAGCCTAAGAATTGGTCGCTTACTCGACCCTAATTCTTACCTTGGCATTGTCGGCCTTATCACGCATATACAGCAGAGGCGACTTACCCCTAAAGGGTAATATCGTCAAGTCTTAGAAAAATGGATAAGAAACCCCAAAAATGAGGTCGACCAGTTGTCTGTGGTCAATCCTTGATTTTTGGAAATTTCTAGAGTGTCTAGGATTTTCCCACAATTTTTCCACATTTTTTTGGAATTTTCTGGAATTTTCTAGCATTTTTTTTATTTTCTAGGATTTTTCTAATTTTTTTTATTTTTAAAAATCAATTTTTTTATTTTTTATTAAAAAAATGTTATTCGGGCCGGGTCGACCCGACCCACTCGGGTCGGAACCCGGCCCAGACCCGGACCCGCGCAGACCACAGCTCCAAAACGACGCCGTATCTTCTTTTTTATTTTTTTATTATCCGACTTAGATCCAACGGTTCCTATTGAACCGCGTGGCTAATCCACGCCGGTCAGATCTGATTACTAAAACCTATGGTCCAGATTGAGCTATAGACTCGATCAGGGCCGTCTGATCAGACTACTTAAACCTACGGCCACGATTAAAACCCAAGACTAGATCTGGGCCGTCCATTCATATTAACCTAAACGACGCCGCGCTACAACTAAACTAAATGGCACACCGTTTCATCCCATTTTTGATTTTCTGATCTTAAAACCATTTTCGGATAATCCTATTTATTAATCGGACGGCCACTAGAATTTAGGTTCGATTTATCTGAACCGTCCGATCTTTTCTATTCGAATAACAGACCCAACGGCCATGCTGACTCGACACCATGTGGACCAATCACGTGTTGCCACCTAGACCTTTGACTCGTTGACCTCGCCACGTCAGCTTCATCTTCAACCTCGCGACTCCGGCAGAATGGACGGCTGAGCTTCTCCGGTGCTGATCTAACGGTGGAATCTTGATGGATTGGAGCGAGACCGGCGGCAATCGACTCGCGATAACCTCTATTTTAACATATCTAAGAATCGCGACATCTAATTCACAGAATCGCAAGAATCATGCAAAGTGCTGAGTACGGCCATGGGAGTTCGATCGCGTAATTTATCTAAAATCGTGACAATTCAATCACAGAACAGCGCTAGTGGAGGTTCAGAAAACTCACCTCGAGCTCCAATTGAGCTCGCTCAGCCCAGATTTAGCTGGGGAAGGATGAACAGCGGTCGGCTATAAAGGCTAAGTTCGAAGACTCGATTCGGGTTGTTCGGACAAAATCGATGCAAAATCAAGATGCGAAGGTGGTCAATGATGTTCAGGGAAGAAAACGCACACACAAATCACAAAAAGGAATGTGAAATAGGCAAGTCACCATTGATGCACAATGAAGAGCTTTAAGCTTCGTCTTACCTATTTCTGCGGTTTCAGGCGGCGCGATCGGTGGCGTTCGCTTCCTGTCACACTAGACGACCTTCTCGTGGTTTCCCTTGGCTTTGGTTTGGCCGGAGACGGCCCAACCAGCGCCCTGCAAGTTCGAGCTCAACCCTCGACAATGGCAATGGAGAGGAGCTCTCTCTCTCTCGTTCTCTCTCTCTCTCTTTCAGTTCTGTTCTCCTTTTCCTAACTGAACTTCCCAACCTCCTGCTTCGCAAAGGTTTGTTAGCTTATATACCTGATTTGAATTTTGGCGCGGCGCGGAGGGAGCTAACAGACTTGAATCGCACGTGTAGCCACGTGATTTCAGGTCCAAACGGCGTCGGGGAGACTAGGGATTCCGTTTAGCTTAGTTTGGTCCTCCGGCGGGTCTCATCCTGCGCGATTTGGCACGGATTTGGCTTGCGTTTGACGTTTGTTGATTTTTGCAAGCGTGCAGGTTTGACTGACCTCGCCGGAGTTCGTCCGGCGGCCATTTGCCTCGCGGCCGGTCTTGATTGAAAGGTATTGAAGTGAGGAACAAAACGCCCACCTTTCCCTTTTCAATTAATCGCGAATTGCCCTTCAATTTCTTGATCAAAATCAGCTCAGGACTGTTCCTCTGTGCGAGGAAGAAGATGGCACTGTAGCAGACCGGTTCGACCGGCGGTCTGACCGGTCTGAACCGGTTCCGAATTGGATTTTTCAAAATTAAACCCAAATTAGTAGGAAATTTTTACAATTGAATCTCATAATCGAATCTAGGGCATGAATTCTAGCAAAAAATGTGATTTTGCCCAAAAGTTCATATCAATTTCAACAAAAACCTCAAATTTCCTTTTAATTGCAAGTTGGGGAATTATGCAATTGAAGGTTCAAATGATCAAATTGGGTCAAATTACCTGTGCCAATCGATTCAAAATGGTGAAACCCATTGGGCAGTATGTTTAATTTGCAATGATAGCCCTTGAATTGAAAGTAATTTCAATTATGCTCAATTTCAAGGACTAAAAATGCAATTTTAGTATGTAATTTTGCCAAATTCGTGCAATTGAGCAATTTGTACAATCAATTGGGCTAAATTGCAATAAGGGACAGTTAGAATGGATGTCAAGATCCTAGAAAATGCCAAAATTACAAATTAAAAGACTCAATTGATATTTTTTTCTCAAATTCAATAGTATGGGTTACAAAGGAACACCCATAATTGAATCTGATTTTGGATTCTTTGTGAGATAAAAAATGCAAGAGATTAAAAAGAAAAATATTGGCTATTTTTTCATATTTTTGTGACCTCAAATGCTATTTTTCTTGATTTTTTGAGTATTTTCCTATTTTCTAAAAATACTAAAAAATGTGAAAAATATGAAAAATTATTTTTTGGTCAAGAATGGTTCCTTGGGCTTGGCCAAGGCCACCAAAGTTTATTTTGTAATTTTTTTACTTTTTATGGATTTTTTTGTGATTTTTCAAAATATAACTGCAAAAAGACTTGGTCAAAAATCAGGTGTCAACATGAGGAAAGAAAGTGACCTTGGCAGTTTTAGCCTTAAGAGGCAGTCGATAGTTGGTGAAAGGTCACCAGAGGAAGGGTTTCCTCGAAAGTATGATATCTGTCTGGACTACCCCTATTGAGTTGTTCGATGAAAAATATCCTCTTGGGATTGCTCGAGAGCAAAGATTGTTTGGATCCTAATAATCTTGAAAGGATCCGAGGACGATCGACGAGTGTGAGACAGAGTTCTCAAGGTCGTTTAAGCATATGGTAAAGGTGGTCAAGGACCCTTGAATAAAATAAGTAAATCCCTAAGTGGATTGAAATTTGAAAGCCTTATGGCTGATTGTTATTCCTGATTTTGAGGAATGGTAATGGGACTCAATCAAAGAAGAGAATGATTGGAAGACTTAGGAATAATAGAACTCCTGCTCATGGATTACGAGCAAAGAGATATTCATTATGGAATAGGGAACGTGCCTACGAGAAATGGTTGATTACTTGGGTGTAAGACCCCTGGTGGAAAATGGGTAGCCCGTCTCTTCTGTTATGAAAGGAGACGGAAAAAAAAAATCGGCATGCTAGTTTACCTGGAATTAATGATTCCCTGGGATTGGTTGGTTGCACTGGAACCATTAGAAATGGAATCATGAGTTGTTGTTCCCTAAAGAGTAGGGTGTCATTCTTAAAAGGCGATTGGATCATGGGATGGTCGTTGATGAAAAGAAAAGTGAACGGACTTGATAGTCCTGACTGCTCGTAATTCTAGTGAATGATTAATGAAGCGAAAAGAGCGCTTAAAGAGTAATTGCAGAGTAAATTGAGGTAATCGATTTGAGTATTCGATACGTGAATTGGTGGAGACCAAGGACGAGCGGATATTGTCACTTGAGGTGACTAAATTATAGGAAGAAGAATGTCAAGTTTGGTGACATTTGGGAATCTTGGAGTAAAACACTGCCATTAGCGCAGACTTCAAGATTGATGTCCTATGGAATGGAAAGAACAAGGTGGATTCGAAGTGAGAGAATGCCACTGAAGAGTATAGTTTCCTTAAAAAGGTGTGAAAGGGAAGGAGAAACTAATTGTCTCGGTATTGGGATGGAGCGCCTGGACTGAGAAAGAAGACGCAGAACTTGAAACGATTCCTGGAAAGGAAGTTCGAGAAACCGTCCTGTAGACAATGTTGAATCTCAGGATGATGTCGACGTTCAGTTGAATGGATGAAATTGGGATAAAGTCACATTGACTGGTTATGGAAACCATCGGTTAAAATAAGAGTACTTCCTCAAGGAAGAGTGACAAAAATGAACAAAATGTTGCATGGTCCTAGTGGAGACCCATGACAATAGAGAGCCAAGGTTTGAGCTCTCAAGTGAAAATTGTGAGGAATAGTTTGGAAGATTCGACACCTGGTAGAAAGAAGTTGATAATAGTCGAATTAAGTGCCCAACGAATGATTGAATTGGTTGTTACCGTCTTGAGAGACGATGACTGGACTCATTTAAGGAGTCATGAGAGACATGAACAGCTTTTGAGAGTGTTCTATAGACTCTAAGGAGATGCTTGTTATATGCTGAATGTGAAGAGCACGGACTATGGATCTGATGATGTAAGATTCCTCAGTCGTGAAATCTCTGAGAAATGAAATCTATGTGGAGCCTTGGAGGATTGGAATGAGTGATTAATCGACTAGAGTCGATGTGGGTTGCTGGAAGTGGAAAGTTCTTGGGATTAATGAATTGCAACAAACGGAACGTGAAAAGAATTTCGAGGACTTAAATCAAGTTGATGGCCACGCTGTTAATAGCGTTTTCGGTTGGAAATTGAAAAGCTTATGAAGGTCGTAGTGACACCACACAGAATGAAACTTGAGGATAATGAGGCAACCGGAAGTGGGCATTGCATATATATCGTAATGATAAGGCTATATGAGTTGGAATGTTTAGAGCATGATTAGAATTGGTTTGCTAATGTCCTCATGACAAAATTTGGGAAACATTGTTTGGGTGGAAGAAAATTTCAATTTTATATCTACTCCAAAAGATACCGAGCAGTAGTTTCCCGAGAGGAATTGATGAGAAGCAACACCGATGGACGAAATTACTTACGGATACGGGAGCGTTGCCCGTGTAAGGAAGACCTCGCAACTGGGTGAACTGCAAGAGTTGGAAATGTCGACTACTTTAAAGGTATTGAAGGGAAAGCATAACCATTGTGAGTTGGTGGATTAAATTGGTCATTGAGGATCTCGAATGTAATCGAGGAAAAGCTATTAAGGACTTAATCATGAGTTTGCCTGAGAAGTCGAGAAGGCTAGGATTCGATTTGGACAATCGAGGGTAAGTTAATGGAACTTGTGCGTTCTCGACGGTGCAACATGACGTTTGAATTGGATGAGTATGCCAATTGATTGAGACACTCAAGGAGTGCGATTTCATGACGGTTGGGTAATGATCGTGATAGAAAACGATCTTAAATCTACTGCGGCGTTTTGGAAAAAACCTTCCGACAAGGAATTTGAATAGCAAGATTACAGTATGACGTACATATTATTCTCGGACCATTGGACGAATTGAAAAGAAGGTCTGTATGCTAGGAGGTGTACCACCGACCAATGTTGTGAATGTCAAAGGAGAATAGAGAAATAAACGTAAATTAAGGACTGTGGGAAGCAAGTCCTGGAGGAAGATAACTTTTGTCAGAAAAGACAAGTGAGAATGTTAAGTAATGGGAGGAACTACTTTAGAGAGTGAGAATACGATGAGGCGTCTGTACCCCGAGGATTGGATAATTGGAAAGTGAATTTCGAGGACGAAATTTCTTTAAGGGAGGAAGAATTGTGACATTCTGAATTCCGACACTCTCGAGACTATTGAATGGAAGGATATCAATCGGTGTATTCTAGTTATAACTCGCTCGGAGTTGGCCACTCTTGAGTTAAATGACTAAAAGGGAAAGATTGACGCAGAGCCGGATATGTGGACCTAGGAAATTTGAATGAGAAATGGCACTTTGACCATAAGGATTGTCGAGGGAATATCTTGGGCCGGCAGAGATCGATCTAAGGACGATCATGGAATGTCTTGCTAGCGTTATACGTTGGGACGCAGGTGATTCCGCCTAACCAATGTGTAATTTGCGAGAACTTCCTAAATCGGATTCTGATGATCAGGATCGAAGGAATGAACGATAAACCCTCACAATTACATGACAACCAAAGTCGCATCGGCTTAAGAAAAATCCCAAGGTCGATACGCGTAGCGCCTGCAAGAGTCGCCCGTCAGTTTGAGATAAACTGGAATTACAGTCGACGAGAGTTCGACATGAAATTAGACCTCGAGATTGGATATTGGACATTGAGGAATTTCAATATTTGAATTGAAATGGACATCGTCTCATCGAGGGTGGTTTATACTGGAAAAATGAAATTTCGGACGAAAAGTGCCAAATGACCATTTTGCCCCTCGACCTTTGGCCTTGCCTTAAGAAGTTTAGAAGGTCATTTTGGTCTTTTCCCCTTCTCTATATGCAGCCGAAAATTGGATGAGGATGAGTCAAAGGGAGTCAAAGTCAATGAAGCAACCAATGGAAGGTTGCCAAGTGTCAATCAAAGAGAATGCCAAGCATTAAATGCCCATTAATTATCCATCTTATCACATTGACCAAAGTGCATTATTGGAATGGAATAGACTCTCTCTCTCTCTCTCTCTCTCTCTCTCTCTCTCTCTCTCTCTCTCTCTCTCTCTCTCTCTCTTAAAATTTGGCCGGCCACCATCTCCCACCATCATCTTCTTCTCCCTTTCTCTCTCGGCCGAACAGGTTTCACGCGGACAGGGAAAACCGGCTCACTGTTTTGGTCATAACTTTGTCGTCCGACATTGGATTGAGGTAAAACTACCTCCATCTTAAATTTTATCGTCTTGCCGTTCTAAGAAGGTATTATAAGCTCAATTAGGCCCAGTATTTCTTCCCGTAGGTTCGAGTGAACAAAGGTCAAAATCTGACATGTTTTTGGAGAGGATGCGTTTTTGGGGGCTTCCGAACTCCAAATAGCCTCAAATATTTGGTGAGATCTTCGTAACATCTAATACTTGAGTTGGCTGAGCAAGTATGGTTATTTTATTGAGAATTCAAGGTGTTTTCATGGCTGAACAGAGGTGATTAAAAGCGGACATATTCTGCCCGTTTGAGGACAGTGGAGGAAATTGGGTTGTTCGAAGGCTATAAGGTGTTATTTTGCCTCCAAATCTTTGGTGAGCTCCCTTAACATGTAGATTAAGGTTGTGACGAGTTGTTTTTGTGGTGGATTGAAGTTTGAAATTGATTTGTGGCTTGATTGAACGGTTTGAACCCGAAATTGAACGGTTTGAACCCGAAATCGGTTCTATTTTATGGGTGAACCCTTGCTGGCCGGTTCTGTTGAGGGCTGATTAAGGAGTAATTAGATTTCAAATTGACTCTTAATGTCTTATAAGATGTGATGTGAAGTGTTAATGAGGAGTTTATGAAGAGGATTAGGTGTTAGAGGTGAATTATGGGCAAATTGATGCATAAACCTCAAAGTTGTATCTTGCCTTGTGTGTGGCCCCGTGAACCGAACCTATTGAGGGTTCGTGGGAGTGATGATATTTGTTCAATTGATCAATAAAGCGTCTTGAATTGCCTATTGTATGGCTAATGAGAAAATCGAGTTAACGGAAGTGAGAAGTCAATGACTTTTGATCCAAGATTTGGTGAACCTTTCTAGGTTGACGAAGGATTCTTGGATATTGCATACTTGTGGCATTGAGGAGAGTCACTTGGTGTGGAGTTTTACTAATCAATCGAGGTAAGTGGTTCTTAAACCCTTACTCGAACCCTAGGACGCTACTGGATGATTGAAATGTGTAGTGTCGTTGTGTGATAAAAGTACGGTGAATGATGTTGTGTGATTTTTATGGCTTGTATGCCTTTGTGAGATTAACTGGCTGTGATGCCCTGGTAGTGAATTGACCGTGGGCCCTGAGAAATTTCATCGCGGCCGTGGGCCCTAGCGATGCTTGAGTGAATTGAAATTTCATCGCGGCCGTGGGCCCTAGCGATGCTTGAATAAATTGAAACTACATCGCGGCCGTGGACCCTGGCGATGGTTTGGCTGTGAGCCCTATGAAATTATATCGCGGCTTTGAGCCCTGGCGATACATCGCAGCCATGGGCCCTGGCGATGATTGATTTATTGGTCGCATTGATGACATATGAAAATGATATGATTGTTTTAGGCTGATGTGTGAAGTGGTGATGTGTGCTTGATGGTTGTTTCTTTCTATCAAGTACTTTGAGGAAGTGATATTCAATCGCCATATGCCATTGCTTGCTGAATTCCCTGCATAATTACATTATTGTGTGGCTCCAGTGGTATCGAGTGGCTGTGCGCCCTTGAAATGATAAATGGTTGTGAGCCTCTGAAGTACCGATTGGCCTGTGGCCCAGTGATTTCAGTTGGCAAGAGTGCTAGAAAAGTACATGGTGGCCTGAGGGCTGGGTGAGGAAAGACTGTGAAGAACTAAGAGTGGTGTGTGATTGTTTATATGCTATGTTCTTTGAGTTTGAACTTGTAAGATTGTCTACGCTTGGTTGGTTAACATGTCTGATTTATGAAGGCCTTGTTCCGTTGCTTTGATGAATGCCTGCATTTGATACCATGTGCGAATGTGGCCTGGGGGGACTGGTGTTCAGGTCTAGGTTTAGGTTCTACTTGCTGAGATATATATATATATCTCACCCCAATGGGGGATTATTTTTTTCAGGTCCTTGAAGATGGAAAAACAGGCGATATAAGGATGAGTTCTCGATGAAGTAATGGAATGAATGGTATTTAAATTTTGAGGATTTAGGAATTGAATTTTGGGTACTTGACTGTGATAACATGAAAGGAGAATTTTATTTATAAGAGGTGTATACCCTTTGTCCTGAGTCATCTCGTTGTAATTTGTATGGAGCAAGTTTTATGGCTTCCACGATATTATTTCTATGTCAAGTTGGTATATGAATGACGAGGGATCCTAGGAGATAATTGAAGATCAACGGCCTGGTGGGATGTAAGTGTGCTCGTCGGGTTCGGGGCGTGACACCAACGATCCAAGTGCTAGCTAAAGATCTTGAAGTTCCTTTTTCTTGGTCCCCTTTTAATTTTCGAGACTTTCTCAAGGATCTATGAATAGGTAACGGTTCTCTGTGTTTTCTCCTGGAGGCTTTTTTTCTTTTTCTCTCTCTAGAGTTTTTCGCTCGTCACCCACACTATATATACAGTTTCATTATCTACGTGAATTAAAAGAAGCAAGGCCAAGCAATTTGGGCCTGCCAAACCGTCCACCTTCAATCGTGCGTTTAATCATTATCTCATTAGGCGCACGATCATGTAGATATTTAGATTATGAGCATAAATTAAAAAAATTATTTCTTAAGTAGATCAAGGCGCAGAGAAAATATTAACTCAGTTCGCTATTGTGTGCGATCCTATAGATTCACTAAACATTAGCAATGTACTCAAAACCATTTTTGGCCCACAAGTCATAAGTGATCTCTAGCAAAACATTATAATATCTAAGTATAGTGAAGGTCGATTTTCGACACAACCTAATTCGCAACCAATGTTAGAGTATCAACCTTGATTGATTCATAGGGCAGATCTAACAGGTGGCGCACGAAACTAGTGAGGAAGGAGGGGAAGTCGGTGGAGGGGATGAGGAATAGGGGAAATCATAAAAGAGAGAGAGAGAGAGAGAGAGAGAGAGAGAGAGAGAGAGAGGGGTACCGACTTAGGGGTGTCAAAGTGATAATGTGGGGCCCACTGCATTAGTTCCATTGTCTTGTAGTTTATAAAGCCCTAGGGGCAAAATCGTAATTTTAAACCTTGTCCGGGGGTAAAATGATAATTTGGCATCCGAGGGCAAATTAGACAATTGGCCATCCAATATAGGTTAATTTAGTCTTTTCTCAAGTCCGGCTCGTTCAGGGTTAAGCTCGAGCGCGAAGATTCCAATTCTAAGACGCGGCGACTAATCGATCGAAACCTAAATCCAATCAACGTCTCAGGAGATATCCACTTATCGTCACTTAATTCCTTAAAATCCAATATTTCGGGACAAACTGAAATTCAATATCGAACCTTTTATTGAATTCAAATATTTGACATATGTCAAAATTCTAGGCGTCACAATGATGATGCCCTACAATGCACGGTCGTATGTTGCGATGTGCCCGTATTGTTTTGGATCCATCTATTTACCATGTACCAATTTATTCTTGACTTGCAGGGCACTAATATTGTTATAGGCGTCCAATGGCTAGAAACTTTAGGGCCAGTCCTAACAGACCACGCTAACATGACAATGGAATTCGAGCACCATGGCTAAACAGTACGGCTGCTAGGTGACCCTTCTCTACGTGCACTCTCGATCTCCTCTTCGAACTTTTTCAAACTCATGGCGGCTGACGGCATAAGCGCATGCTACATATGCTTATTCGCCTCTTCATCAGACCAACCTCCAGCGGATGTAGATGCTGAAATTTTGATATCAGAACAAACCCTTCTAGCGGAGTACGACGACCTATTTGCCCAGCCAACCGGCCTTCCACTAGAGCGTGATGTCAACCACTGCATTCCCCTCAAAGTTGCCACCGAGGCGGTCAATGTCCGACCTTACCATTATTCACACTACCAAAAACATGAGATTGAATGCCGAGTCACTGTGACATTCCAAATTCCGACCCCTCTCAAGGCTATGGAATGAAAGGATATCGATCGGTATATTTCAGTTATAACTCGCTCGGAGTTGGCCACTCTTGAGTTAACTGGTCGAAAGGGAAAGACTACCGTGAGTCGGGTACGTGGACCTAGGGAATTTGAATGAGAAATGACAATTTGACCATAAAGATTGTCGGAAGAATATTTTGGTCCAGCAGAGATCGATCAAGGAATGATCGATCGGGCGAAATGACCATTTTGCCCCTCAAGGACATTCCTTTCTTTAAGAACAAGCAAGGACGTTTAAGTCATTTTTCTTCCCCTATAGTGGCCAAACAAGAGAGGGTAGATTGGTCATTTAGTTTCAAGATATTCATTAACTATGGACAAGTGTCATTACAAGAGCAGCCCTATCCACTTAGCATTTAATCCAAGTCTTGTCCTCAACCACCATTCAAACTTTGACTAAATTAGGATTAAGATAGCTCTCTCTCTCTCTCTCTCTCTCTCTCTCTCTCTCTCTCTCTCTCTCTCTCTCTCTCTCTCTCTCTCTCTCTCCATTTGCTTGGTTGGACCCTCCCCCTCACTCTCTCTCTTCCTTTTTCTTCTTCTTCCTCTCTCTCTCTCTCTCATGGACAGCTCCATGCCCTGTTTCGACCGCCTCACTATTCCGGCCATAACTTTGTCATCCGACATAGGATTGAGGTGAGACCACTGTTATTAGAAAGCTTATTGTCTTGTGGTTCTAGAAACATATTATAAGCTCAATTTGGCCTAGTCGTTTTTCCAGTAGATCTATTTGAAGGGGCAAAGGTCAAGACGAGGTCATATTCTCATCCGATTTAAGAAAGGACCAGTTTTCTTCGATCTTAAGAGCTCAATTGACTTCGAATCTTCGGTGAGTTACTCTTAACACATAGTATAAAGTTTCACTAAGCTGAGATTAAGAATTGGTTGGAGATTTGAGGGTTTTGATGGGCAAATATTGGTATTTTTGTAAGAATAGATTCTGCCCATTGAAAACCGATTTGAGAACCGAGAGCTTTTGAGGACTTTGAGACGTCACCTTGCTCCGAAACTTTCGGTAAGCTATTAAAAGACATAGAACTATGCAGTTACTTGAGGTATGTAGATTGGAATGAGGATTGGATGAAGTTTAATGGCCCATTTTTGCGAAATTGCTAGGAAATGATTCTGCCCAGATTTGTCGGTTTGATTTGGAAGACTTCAAGTGACAAATTATGGATTTTTACTTGCTGATTTGTGCGGTAAGAAGATTTCTAACCCTTTATTAGGATGTTGAGTTACTAAAGGGTGGATTGTTTTGGTGGAATTGAAGGGGTTTAAAGAGCTATTTTGGAGTAAAACACGTTGGAGACCCGAATTGCTGACTAATCTGTTTTCAACGCACACCGTTTTTAAAATGGCTTGTTTTAATTCATCTGATATTCAAATTGAGTATCGTTTTTGCCCACACGTCCGTAAGATCTTGAAGAACAATATTCTGAAATTTGTTTTCTCAAAAAGTCAGTAGAAAAATGTCAGTTTTCGTGAGACTGATCTGGTCTTGGAGGCTCGAATTGAGCAGTTTTGATGAATTGAGACTTTGGATGATTTGCCGTGATTAAATGACTCTTAACATGCTTAGAAAGTGTTGAATTAAAGCTGTGAATGCTTGATAATGGTGAGCCGTGTGTAAAATGTGGCGTGTGGTGATTATATTTGATTCTAATGCATGGTTGATGCATGATTATACATTCAGCGGTTACGTGTCTAATGAGAAAGCATGAACCTTGTTTATGGAGGAATGAGTTGATTGAATTGATGAGCCGAGTGTGCTTGAATTTGTGTGCCTTGAATGTCGATGAGATGACATGATGGTATAAATTGCCTGTGATTGTGATAAAAGACTTAACAAAAAGAATCACCGTTTGTTTTATGGCCAATGCATTGAGCTAGGGAGGGAGTTACTCCCAATGACATGACGAGTTCTTGCGGCTAGAGAGTCCTACCTTGATCGAATCATCTCGAAAGCTGTAGGAATCGAGAGTCGGGTAGTGACCGAATCATCTCTAGGTCCGGACGCAAGAGTCCTATAGTCGACCGAATCATCTCGATGGCGCGGAGTGTCGAGAGTCGCTATAGTGACCGAATCATCTCGTAACAAGAGTCATGATGATCGAATCATCTCGATAAGACGTCGAGAGTCATGTGATTGACCGAATCATCTCACGGCCCAAGGAGGGCTTCCCTTGATGGGCGTAAGGAAAATAAAAGACTGAAACATGATCGTAATGTGTTTCTGAGTCTGTATGGTTGAAATGCTTGAATTTGGCTGGAGTGCCTAGAATGCCTAGAGTGCATGGAATGTCTATTATGCCTGAATGGCTTGAGAAGTTCGGATTGGAAAGTGAAAGTGTGAAAGACATGAACGTGATTGCCTTGTTATGCAAATTGCTTGAATGTCATGTGTGAATAGCATTTCTCAAAACTTGCACATTTTCAAACGTTCCTGGAGGTACCAATGGTCTAGCTTAGGGTTAGGGTCGACTTACTCAGATTATTATCTCACCCCGTCGTGGGACCAACATTTTCAGACCCGAAACTCTGATACCAACGAAGGAAGATGAAGATGAAGAGGTCGAAGATGAGTTCGATTAGTTGAGAAGTCTGTCTTTTCTATTGATGTCTATGAGGATCTCTTAATATTTTGAAGCTAGAGTTGTTTATTGAATTCATGCTTTACCCTGAGAGTAAAATACTCTTGTATTGGAACGTCCTAAAATCATCATTTGTATTAAACTGAAGAAGTAGTTGTCTCGTTTCTGCTTGTTCCTTTTATTGTAAGGATTTGATAAGTCGTAGGCCGAAGGATCCTGGGAGCCAATCGTAAGAAGAAAGGCCAGTTGGGGTGTTCAAGTGCTCATAGGGTTCGGGCGTGACAGTCATAGAACTCCTCCAAGAGGAATCATTTGCCAAAGTCGCTCGACCTTCAGTTCGCCGATCTTCTTAGTCAAAAAGAAGGATAGCTCTTGGCGCTTCTGTGTTGATTATAGGGAGCTTAATGCCACCACTATTCGAGATCAATTCTACATTCCAACGATTGATGAGCTATTAGACGAATTGCACGATGCTGTCATTTTCTCCAAATTAGATTTGAGCTCCGAATATCATTAGATTCAAATGGATTCCTCTAACATTCACAAAACAGCCTTCCGGACACACCAAGGCCACTTCGAGTTCCCGGTAATGCCCTTCGGACTCACCAACGCACCATCCATCTTTCAGGCGCTAATGAATGAGGTATTCCGACCGTTTCTTCGTCGTTTCGTTGTTATGTTCTTCGACGATATTTTTGTTTATAAAAAGGATTTAGCCCTTCATCTTGATCATATCCACCAAGTATTTGCCACTCTACGCCACCACCACCTGGCAATCAAACACTCGAAGTGCAGCTTCGCCAAGCCCAATGTCGAATTCCTTGGACATTGTTTTAGGGGATGGTGTCTCCGCTGATCCTTAGCACAGCTTGAAACAGTTTGAGGTTGGCCAATACCAATAACGCCTAAGTAGGTTTGCGGCTTCTTGGGGTTGACCTGCTATTATTGTCATTTCATCCGCCACTACGCGACGATAGCCGCCCCCCTCACAGTCTTCCTCACCAAGGACGGGTTCGTGTGGTGCGCACAAGCTGAGCACGCCTTCACCTCCCTCAAAGAAGCTTTGAGTCATGCCCCGGTATTGGCACTGCTTGATTTTGCCATTCCCTTTGTTGTGGAGACTAATGATAGCGACGTAGGATGCAGTCCGAGCACCTGCTGGCCTTCTACAGTAGTAAACTTTCCCCCTCATGCACAGCAAGTCAACTTATATGCGTGAGTTGTTCGCAATACAGCCTGCCGTCCAGAAGTGGCATCAATATCTACTCAGCGCTCACTTCTTTATCCAGACAGATCATAGGCCACTGCACTATCTTCTTAAACAAACCATCTAGACACCAGAACAACAACAGTTCCGCTCAAAATTGGTCGACTTTGACTACTCTATCGAGTATAAACCGAGCAAGAAAATCGCAGCGGCAGATGCCTTATCAAGGGTTTATGATGACGTCAACCAGGAGAGCGCACTCTTGACATTATCCCATCCCGTGAATACTAACCTTGACCCCCTTCGTGCCGAGTTGCTGCTAAACCAGCGTACAAAGAGCATCATCGATGACATCCAACGTGCACCTGACTCCCGGCCCGGATGGTCTTACTCCTCAAGTCTGTTCCGCCACCGTGGCCGCTTGTTCTTGCCGATGGACTCCTCCTTTATGCCTTTCCTTTTGTCAGATTATCACTCCAGCTTACAGTACATCTCTGCACATTTTCAATGGGACGGCATGCGCAAGATATAGTCGAGTTCATCCAAGCATGCAATGTTTTCCAAAAACGCAAACCAACCAACCATCACCCCTACGAGTTACTTCAACCCATTACTCCACCCGACTCATTTTGGACTGATCGCTCTATGGACTTTATCACACATTTACCACCATCTGCTAGGTATATCGCCATATTAGTGGTCATTGATCGTTTTTCTAAGGGGCCCCACCTCGCTTCACTATTGGTACGGCCATCAAGGTGGCCTAAGTTTTTTGAACTATAGTAGGAAATCTACACAGCATACCTTACTCCATTATTTCCGATCGTGACCCATTTTTCGGAGTGCCTCTTGGAAGGAGTTGTTTAAACTCCAGGGAACAAAGCTGCATTTCTCATCCACTTACCAACTGCAATCTAACGGACAAATGGAGGGTGTCAATCGCTGCATTGAACAATTCCTCCGTTCATTTGTTCATGATCAACTCTACAAGTAGTCCAAGATACTTAACTGGGCAGAGTATCACTACAACACCACGTTCCAAACTTCTACGGGTATGACGCCCTTCGAGGTGACATTCGGCAGAAAACCTCCCTCCATCTTAGCCTATTGTGCAGGCATCAATGCCGTCGAAGCGGTCGATCATGACTTGTGCTCACATGATATAATCTTGTCTTAGTTACGTGCCAATTTATCCAAAGCTTAGGCGGTGATGAAAACCCAGGCAAATAAGCACCGCACTGATATTTCTTTCAAACTAGGAGACATGATGCTTCTTCATCTTCATCATTATCGCAGGCTGTCGGTTCGCAAAGACTCGGCCCACAAACTTGGGCTTCGCTACTATGGTCTGTTCCTTGTGAAGGAATGCGTGAGACAAGTGGCATATCGACTTTCCCTGCCAACTTCCAGTCGCATACACGCATTTTTCATTGTTCACTACTCAAACCGTACATGGCTTCACAATCCATTAGGGTGCACCCACTCCCAGATGTAGCTGTTGATCACCAACCCATTCACAAGCCACTAGAAATTTTGGGTCGACAAGTCATTATGAAGGACTCTAAGCCGGTCTCCCAGGTGTTAGTTCAGTGGTAAGACCTCATGCCTGAAGACTCCAGTTCGGAGGATGAGCACCTCTTGGATAATATTTGACTTGAGGACAAGTCATCCCTCTATGGGGGAAAGGAATGTTACGTCCCAAGAACTACAAGTATATTCCCGGCGCAAAAACATGCCTAAACAAGGCTGAGGAG
Source organism: Rhodomyrtus psidioides (assembly GCA_021437785.1). NCBI lineage: Eukaryota > Viridiplantae > Streptophyta > Magnoliopsida > Myrtales > Myrtaceae > Rhodomyrtus > Rhodomyrtus psidioides. The sequence continues at coordinate 2,138,937 of JAILYB010000053.1, forward strand.
AATTGCATTTCATTTATGACGAGCCTAGTAATCAGCATTAATAAGGATAGCTATCAATAAGAATCTATCTATAATGATAGCCATTAATTGATTTTCATTTGTAATTGATTTCCATTTATAATTGATATCCATATTTGTACTCGGCTATTTAAAGGGCCATTAGGTTACACTAAAGGAAAAACAATTATAATCCTACTCCTACCTCTCTTCCTTCTTTCTCCTTCTCTCTCCTCTATTCTTGCTATATCAAACTATTCTCTTAACAAATCTCCTCCCCTACACACACATATGCATATGTTTGTGTACATGTACATATACGCAAAACTTCATCCTTACTTCTAGTTGGGTCCGATTTACATAGGTATAATAGACATACAATACTATACATAATATATATTACACGCACATAATATATGTACGAGTATCACTAGTTGTTCCCTCCATCTAGCCCCAAACATAAATAAGTTCCATCTCAAGCTTACACACAGACAATACATTTTAAGTCGATGTCTCTTTTCGACCAATAAAATGAATTTCATCGTTATAAGTACCATCGTGAGGATATGTGTACCACCCATTAACTCCAGCGCAATCTTAAAACAAAAGGCGAAATATTGGTTTATATTTATTTATACTGTTGTACTGTATAATCACACCTTAAAGTACAGATAAATAATTTGGTTTTCGTTATCTCCTCTGGAACTTCACTAATTTATGACGGTTGGATCTTATCCTTTCCCATATGACATACCTTGTAAAAAACTAAATCAAAGTACCTACTTATGGTTTTTCGAGAGTGTTGAAAGCGGTCTTGTACTAATCTATTACCTATACCATGTCCTAATATGTAAAAAACCATTCAAACACTGGTGATACTCCTTGATCCTGCGAAACCATTACATGTTACTAAGTTGTGCAATAAAGTATTAAATACAATTGTATCCACTCTAAATATTTTATAGAACCTTATTTTATTGGCATTTTCACCCATAAAAGTGCTAGTTCAGCGGTAGGACCTAAACCATGCATTTATTGTTTATGATGAGGTCATGCAATGTTCTTTATGAATGTATGTTACATACTGTCGGAAGTATCAATGGTAAAGTGGTCTTTTGGGTTGCCAATGTATAAATATTACTTTACTAAATAATATCATTTAAGTTTTTCTCTCTAACATGGTATTAGAGCAATCTAACTTAAGTTTTTGGCTTGAACTTTCTAATATGGTATCAGAGCCTAATTGAAAACCTAAACCCTAAAACAATCGCACACTGCCACCAACCACCAGTTGCTCACCTCCAACTCTCTTTCGGCCACCGTTGAAATCAACCTCCAACCTAGCCCCTTTCACCTCCAATCCTTTTCACACCAAATCCAGCATCGTTAACCCCCTGTGAGCTCAGACCCAGGCTCGACTAGACCTAGCAAGCCTTCCGCGAGGTGGGGGGAAGGGGGGGTCGCTCAGGCCAGCGAGCCTAGGTCTGACGTCGCCTGACGGCAACTAGGCCCGGCAAGGCTAGCTCCGGCGTCGGCAAGGCCAAGCGTGCTTTGCAGAGGTGTCATCTATGGTCGGCAAGATTGGATCCGGCACCTAGCCTCTCAACTTTGACCCTACACCATTCACAACCTCTCTGTTGTCAGTTATGGCTCTACAAATTTGATTTTTCGATGAATTGATAGTTATTGAGTTTCAAAGCAGAACTGTTGAAGTACTAGATTATTGATTATGCTTGGTGATTATGTGAATAGCTCTTAATTGGAGATATTGAATTGTTTGAGGAATGTTTTTGAATTGTTGGAGCTGATATGAAGCTGATTAGGTGAATTTTGAAGATTTTAAAGTTGATTATTTGGGGCTTTGTTGGATTGATGCGGTATTTGTTAATTTTTGGTGGATTATTAAACTCTTAAGGATGGGTGATCTAGATAACAGCAAAATTAAGAATAGTTCTGAGAAGAATAATGCTGTGATGACTGAGGTGATTTCTTCCTCATCTAATGGAATCACTAATAAGAAGCTTGATGGTGGTGCTAATTTCCTCATTGGAAGAAAATTGTGAAGCTTACTTGATGGGCAGGAATCAATATAGGCACTTGACTGAGCCTAAGCCCACAAATGATGACACTTGAAATGTTATTAATGCATGTATTCTTGGTCAGATGTTAAACTCTATGGAGAGTAACATAGTTGATTTAGTAACTCATATTGATACAGTTAAAGAACTGTGAGAGTATTTGGATATATTGTATTCGGGTCAAAATAACCTCTCACGGGTGTACTAGTTATCCCAATAACTTTATCATTCTGAGAGGACGGGCATTCTATCACCCTCTCACGGGTGTCCGAGTTATTGCGGGAATTTTATCGTTCTGAGGAAGGGTCGTTCTATCACGCAGTACTTTACTGATTAAGAGAATGTATGAAGAGTTGAATGTTGTTCACCCTATTTCTGCCAATGTTCAACAGCTGTAACTTCAAAGAGAATAATTGACTATAATAGGATTTCTAGGAGGTCTTGGCCCTGAATAAGAAACTGTTAGGTCTCAAATCTTTAGAGGAGAGATTATTGCATCACTTACAGATATGTTTGATCGGGTTCTTCGAGTATCTCATGAGTCATCTCAAGATTCCACATCTGTGGTAGATAACTTAGCCTTTGTGTCATGCTCCCGCACTGATGGTGGGATTAGGAGTGATGGAGAAAATCGCAGAGTATACAATGGACGTGGTGGCCGAAGGAGAGGTTGGGGTCCAGGAACAATGAGAAGCCAAGGCCAACCGCACCTTTATGGACAACATCGACCGTCTACAATTCAGAGGCAACCCAGATTTGTCATTATTGTGGCGAACCAGGTCATATTCAGAAGTTTTGCTACAAGTTACATGGAAGACCAGGGCAGCAACACCTATTTGCAAATACAGCATCTTGTACTAATTCTTTTTCACAGTCATTTAAGGGTAAGGTAGTGGTTATATTTGAAGAGGAGTATGCCCAGTACAATCAGTCTCAAAGTTCACAGTCTACTTCTTCCACTACTACTTTGGTATAGACAGGTAATGCTACTTCATGCGTTCAGCTGCTTCTCGCCCTTGGGTCATTGATTCAAGGGCTTCTGATCACATGTGAGGTCTTTTAGGTATATTTTCTTCTCTTACTCCTTCCGCATCCACAGTTACGTTAGCCAATGGTTTTCTCATCCAACTCCCTCATTGCCTTTGTCCTTAGTGTTTTATCTTCCACAATTTCCATTTAATCTCATGTTTGTCAATAAGTTAACTAAAATCTTTCAGTGTTCAGTAACATTTTATCCTGATTCTTGTATATTTTAGGATCTAGCTACGAAGAGGACGATTGGTAAATGACGTGAGGAAGGGGGCTATATGTACTTGAAGACTCGACTTCTTTTGCATGCTCTGGTGTTTCTTCTCTGTATCAAATCCATTGTCATCTTGGTCATCCTTCTGTACACAGTCTTTAGCTATTAAATTCCCGTTTTGAGTCCCTTTCTAGTTTAGAGTGTGAGTCATGCCAACTTGGAAAATTACATCATGTTAGTTATCCGCCTCGAGTCGTTAAATGAACAGAGTCTCCTTTTTCCCTAGTTCATTCAGATGTTTGGAGTCCATGTCATGTGACTTCAAATTTGGGTTTTAGATATTTTGTCACTTTTGTTGATGACTATTCCAGAGTTACTTGGTTATATCTAATGAAAGATCGTTCAAAGTTATTTTCTATATTTCATGCATTTATATCTGAAATTTTTACTCAGTTTGGTGTGCATGTTAAAGTTTTGCGTTCTGATAACGCTAAGGAGTATTTTTCTGCACCTTTTTCTGGTTTTATGACATAGCATGATATGATTCATGAATCGTCCTATCCTGATACACCACAGCAGAATGGCGTTGCTGAAAAGAAGAATGGATATTTGTTAGAAGTTACTAAATCTATATTATTGGAGATGAAGGTCCTTAAAATCTTTTAGTGTGATGTTGTCTTGACTGCATGCTATCTCATTAATCGCATGTCTTCTTTTGTTTGCGAGGTACTATTCCTTTTTCTACTCTATTTCCAAACTAGCCCATATTTGCCTTACCACCTCGTGTTTTTTGTTATGTTTGTTTTGTTCGTGATCATCGACCCAGAGTTTCAAAACTTGATCCACGGACTATCAAGCGTATGTTTCTAGGTTATTCTTGTACTCAAAAAAAGTATCGTTGTTATTCTCTATCACTGAAGAAGTACTACATAACTACTGATGTCTCATTCTTTGAATTCACTCTTTATCACGATGTTCCAATTATTGTGTCTGAGTTGAATGAAGAATTACATATGACCACCATTCGGTCAACTGTTCCATCTATTCCACATGCATCTACATAGGAATCACGTCATCTACAGGTTTATACTCGGCGTCCTCGTGTTCATACTCCCCTTCCTCCCATCACAACTTCGTCATCTTTCGTTATGGATTCACCATTAGTTGATCCTCCTGTCACAACTACGTCATCTAATCTTGATCTCCCTATAGCACATCGCAAAGGTACACGTGTTTGTACTTAGCATTCTATTGCGAAATTTATTTCATACTCTTTTGTGTCTTTCTTTTCGAGCCTCTTTATCTATTGTTGATCAATATCTTATTCCCAAGTCTATATCTGAAGCATTACAAATTTCTTGCTGGAGGACAGCTATGGGAAAAGAATTACTAGCTTTACAAGTTAATCAAACTTGAGACTTGGTACCTCTTCCTTCAGGCAAAACTGATATTGGTTATAGATGGGTGTATGCTATGGAAGTTAATCCTGATGGTTCTCTTGCTCGTTTAAAAGCGAGACTTGTTGCGAAAGGATATGCTCAGGTTTATGGCATTGATTACTTGGATACTTTCTCTTCTGTTGCCAAGCTTACTTATGTTTGTATTTTGATCTCTCTTGCTGCCACCTATAATTGGCCCGTGTTTCAGCTTGATGTTAAGAATGCCTTTTTACATGATACTCTATTTAAAGAAGTTTATATGGAGCAACCTCCAGGATTTATTGTTCATGGGGAGTCTGGAGGAATGGTTTGCAAACTAAAAAGATCTTTGTATGGTTTGAAGCAGTCTTCATGAGCATGGTTTGGTAGATTTTCTGATGTTGTACTTTCTTTTAGATTGTCTAGGTGTAGCAATGATCACTTTTTTTTATAGACATTTAAGAGAAGGAAGATTTTTCTTGATTGTATATGTGGATGATATTATCATTACGGGAGATGACTTAGTTGGTATAACTGAACTAAAGGTCTATCTTCAGAAACAGTTTCAGACTAAGGACCTAGGAAAATTGAAGTATTTCTTAGGAAAAGAAGTGGCACAGTCACAAAAAGGTATTGTTTGTCACAATGAAAATATGTCCTTGATTTACTCACTGAGACTGGTATGCTGGGATCAAAGCCTCTTGATTTACCCATGGAATCAGGAGTTAAACTGAGTGTTGAGGAGGGAGAGCTATTCGATAATCTTGAGAGATATAGAAGATTGGTAGGCCAACTGAATTATCTCACAATTACTCGACTAGATAGTGTCTTTCCAGTTAGTGTGGTAAGCCAATTTATGTTTTCTCCTCGTACTTCTCATTGGGATGCTGTAATTTGAATTTTAAGGTACTTGAGGAAGACTCCAAGAAAAGAAATTGTTTACCAAAATTATGATCATAGCAGAGTTGAAAGGTTTTCTGATGCTGATAAGGCAGGGTCTCCAGATGATAAGGGATCCATTGCAGGCTATTGTACATTGGTTGGACGAAACCTGATGTCATGGAAAAGTAAGAAATAGAGTGTTGTTGCCCATTCCAATGCTGAGTCAGAATATAGAGCCATGGCACAAGCTACATGTGAATTAGTATGGATTCAGCAGCTATTGACTGAGTTAGGCTTGAGAGCTTCAGTTCCTATGTCTTTGTGGTGTGATAATAAAGCTACAGTGCATATAGCTTCCAACCTCGTGTTTCATGAGAGAACAAAACATATTAAGGTTGATTGTCATTTTACTCGAGAGAAGTTGCACAGTGGGATGATTCTTCCCAGTTATGTTAGAAGTAGTGAACAACTTGCAGATATTTTTACTAAACCTTTGGGTCGCAAGAGGATAGAACATATTTGTAACAAGCTAGGCATGATTAATATCTATGCTCCAGCTTGAGGGGAGCATTGGAAGTATTAAGGGTAAAGTGGTCTTTTGGGTTACCAATATATAAATACTACTTTACTGAATAATATCATTTAAGTTTTCCCCTCAAACACATACTAAGCAACTACATCATATGCGATGATTGAGACAGTTGCCAAAATTCCTCTCTTTTTGTAGTTTTTCCTTTCGGGATGTTCGACCATGATTGGTTAAAGTAACAAAATACAAATTCAGAGTAAGAGAAGCATTAAATAAGTTTGATCATCCATCAAGAAAATAATTATCAAATATCAAATATATGCAAACTCCACCTTACTTTTAACTAATCATAACTACGCATCCTGAAGGGATCACTACGAAAAAAAGGAAGATGAATTTTGACAACTTGCCTCAGTAGCCGCTCATGATGCAATTGCTTACTATGTAACATACATTCATACGGAGCCTTGTATGACCTCATCATGTTCATGAAATGCATGGTTAAGAGAGTTGATGGGCGAAAGTGCCAATAAAATAAGGTGCTATCAAATGCTTAGAGTGGATGGGATTGTATTGAATAATTCAATCCATGACTTAGTAATATGAAATGGTTGAAGGATTCAGGAATACTAGTGTTGCAAGATTACTTGGAATGTTCCTTTATATTTTAGGACATTGTAGAGGTAATAGTTTAGTACAAGAGCGCTTTTTGCAATTTGAAAAAATATAAGCGAGTACTTTGACTTAGTTTTTGAGAAAGTATGCAATATGGAAAAGGATATGCTACTATCATCGGATCGACAATTAGGAAAAATCCAAAGAAGATCAATAATAATCGAAAATTTTAACCATATTAAATGAGTGTAATTGTTGGAGTTGACGAAGGCTTTGGAGACCCTTATTTTTCACACCGGTACCCACGTGAGTTTAGGAAAACCAAAGTGTTATCCGAAAACATATGACCCATAAGTGCGGGATGTGGGGGTTGAGGGGCAGCGCCCCCAACACGAGTGTCCCGTTGCCCTGTCAGCGGACGGTTGCCCCGCTCGCCGATGCTGCACCCCGAAACCTCAACGAGTTTGGGCTTTTATTTAAGTTAACCCGTATGTTGTGGACTTAATAGAGATTTCGCATATGTTTATGTTTTGAGCCCGTTTATGGCCTATATATTTTGCTCGTTTTTTTGCTGATCATTGTAACGAGTTGAGAAGCTGTAAACCAAAAATCATAGTGAAATCTCTTTGCATGACGTAGCCCTATTCTGGGGTGAACCTGAGTAATCTCGTGCGTCATTCAATTTTTCTTGATTCTCTATGTGATCATTTGATTCGGTTGCGATAAATCTCATCAATGATTACACCAGAAAAGAAAGAAATAAATATAAAGCAACTAATATTTGCCTCTGTTTTAAGATTGCAGTTGAGCCACTAAATGGCATATATATGCAACTGTGGTGCCTATGTAAGATCAAATTCTTTTTATTGGTCAAAATGTATTGATTGTGTAATTTTAACATGGATTTCATTTATGCTTAGGCCGGTTGGGAGGAAATAGCTCATGACACTTGTATCTCTTATGATTTTCACACAATAATAAATATATTGATGTGTGTGTGTGCGTGTAATACAAAAATACATAGATACGCAAAATAATATTTTATATTGATCAAGTTTACATTATATTTATTGCTTAAAAAAAATTACATTATATTTGTGTAGATAAATATCAATTACTAAATGTCGGGTATCCAAATCCCACACGTTATTTGGGGCCATACAAGGAAGTAAGACATCACTTCCTAGAGTTACAACTTGGGGTGAGCGATTCCCGGTCTAATCTGGCTCCCCTCGAGAATCGGGAATCGGACTGGTGATCCTAATTCCAGAGCAGTCCAATGGAACCGGTAACAAATTGTAGAATTTCATTTTATCCTCTTCAGTCCTGCTAGTAACTTGGATGGTGATTCGGAGTACACTTAGGAATCACGAACCGGCCACCAGTATACATTGCTTGCAGATAAAATGCGAAGTCACGTTGAAGTTTAAGAAAATCGCATACCAGGAGCATGACAAAATTCTTATTGATTTAGCCCAAGATAAGTCCTGTAAACCACGAGTTTTTTTAAAAAAATTATATTAAAAAAATAAATATTTACAAAATTAATTCAAAAAAATTACATTTACAATTTAAGTCTCCCTCGATAATTGAATTGCCGAGGGAGACCGAGGGGCCTGCCCGTGGGCCCCTCTCCCTCTATTGCTGAGGGAGGGGGAAAACCCCATCCCTCCGATTTTTTTTAAATAATATAACAATAAAAAATGTTTACCATGTTAGATTAAAAATAAATTATTTAAAATTTTGGGTCTTGCACTTTTAATTTATTTGTTTTGCTCGGCAATTGGACTGCCGAGCAAAGCATTTTAATTTTTTTAATTTACGTTGAGAGGCACCGACCATAGATCGGCAAGGCCAAGCGTGCTTTGCAGAGGAGTCATCTATGGTCGGCAAGATCGGATCCGGAACCTAGCCTCTCAACTTTGACCCTACACCATTCGTCGCTTCGCGATCCCCTCATAAAAAAAATAGTCATGCGCCTCGACTCCAAGAAAAATGAGCGAACGAGCTAGGTGACGACATTTACTTGTTGGGCCGCGGAGCGATCATATTTACGTAAAAAATATATTTACCCGCATCTCTTTCCACGGAGCGAAGTATGATCGCTCCGCGGTCCCGGAGCGAACGCCAACGCCGTCGCCTTGCTCGTTCTCTCTCTTTTCTCGGAGTCGAGACGCGTAAATATGATCGCTCCGTGGCCCCGCGAGCGAACGCCGTAGCCTCGCTCATTCGCTCGCTTTTCTCAGAGTCGAGGCACGTAATTTTTTTTACCTAAACATGATCGCTTCGCAGCCCCGCAAGTGAACGCCGTCACCTCGCTCGTTCGCTCGCTTCTCTCGAAGTCGAGGCACAAAAATATTTTTTTTTACTTAAATATGATCATTTCGCGGTCCTGTGAGCAAATGTCGTCGCCTTGCTCGTTTGCTCGTTTTTCCCGGAGTCAAGACGCATAAATATTTTTTTTTACGTAAATATGATCACTCCGCGACGCCGCGAGCAAACATCGGCCTTGCTCCTTCGCTCACTTTTCTCGAAATCGAGGCGCGTACATATTTTTTTTTTACATAAATATGATCGGTCTGCGACCCAGCAAGCAAACGTTGTCGTCTCGCTCATTTTTCTTGGAGTCGAGGCGCATAAATATTTTTTTTACGATAGGACCACGAAGCGGCAAGGCAACGTCCAAAAAAAACTTACGTAAATTAAAAAAATTAAAATGCTGTGCTCGATAGTCCAACTGTCGAGCAAAGAAAACAAATTAATAGTGCAAGACCCAAAATTTTAAATAATTTATTTTTAATCTAATATTGTAAATATTTTTTATTTTTATATTATTTTGAAAAAAATACCGGAGGGATGGGGTTTTCCCCTCCCTCGGCAATAATTTTTTTGAATTAATTTTGTAAATATTTATTTTTTTAATATTATTTTCGAAAAAAAAAAAAAAAAAAAAAAAACCACACACACACACTCTATAAACCACTCAATTCTGGAAACAACATAATCGTCAATAAGCATTACTAAAATAATATCACCAGTTGTCATCCATTATTCTAAATTTTCACCTTGCTATCCACTCCTACTGCATGCATTCTCCCTTTTTTTTTAGAGAAAAAAATGACTCAAACAACCTGAAACTGTCCAAGCATTATTGTTGAATTCTTGCCCGTCGAATTCTAGCAAAGGCAAACATGAGCCGAACTTTTATCATGAGTACAGTTACCATGAAAGAAGGGAAACATTAGATGAGATCTAGGATTATGTTTAACAAGTTTAAAAATAATAATAATTAAAATTGACCGGTCGAGTCCGGTCCTGTACCTCTGGAACCGGTGGTCGGGAGGTCTCTGGAACCCGGTTTCAGAGACCTCCCGACCACCGGTTCCATTTTTAAGGACCGAGAACCAGATCACTGGTCCGGTCTAGTCCGGGCGGTTCTTGGTCCAATTAGTCCGATTTGCTCAACCCTAAATACGACGAGACCCAACTATTTAATCGTGCTCGTTCCTCACTTCTATCAGAAATTGAGTAAGCATTTGACATACTGACAAAAAAAATAAGTGAGATACTGAGGATATGCCAAGTTATCCGTATAAGCACGTGAAAATTGCTGTAACAGCAATACTTTACATAACATATATACAAAGAACGTCCTGAATGATACTTATTTCATGAGAGCAGATTTGGATCCCAAGTTAGATACATATAACATATACATATGTACATGGGTACACGTTTATATGTGTGTATATAAAATGTGTGTATTTACACACACATATATGCTTAAATTAATCACACAAAATATTAAAACGCTTTTGAAATATAGTCTGACTGTATTATATCAAAGTTGATGCACTTTTTAATCATAGTTTACCAAACATTCAAGCAATGTTTCTCAAAGGACGAGAACACCGCTTTGGGCAAACCTGGAATAATAAAAGAAATTTGAGGTCAAGAATGGAAAAATTAAAAAAAAAATGAACAGTACCCGTATTTTGTATGCCGAGAATGCTGGAAAGCTCAAGGCACCCCAAGGGCTGCCTTGAGCTTTCAACCTTCAAACGGCTGACTTTGGGCTAATGGCCTTTCAAAAAAAAAATTCCAAACACCTTACCTTTGGCCCAAGGGGCTTTAGGCACTCAAAGCTGCTTGGGAAAGCCCTTCCCAAACGCGCTGCGTATAACTTCCCTCCCAGAACCAGAAGAAGAGCAAACTCTAATCCTCAAATCCTCTCTCTCTCTCTGTGGCCTTGTTTCGTGTTCTCGCGGCACTTTCGGCGTTGCTAAGCCCCTCTCTTCGTCTCGCCAGCTCCTGTGCCCGCACCGAGTGCTCGCCGACCACCGACCGGTCCTCCTCCTTCGGCGTCGGCTCCGTGACGGTAATGTCCATCTCTCACGCACTCTTCATCTCTCTCAACCATGTTTCAGTGTCTTGCAACTTAATTTGTGCTCACGATTTCCGGATTTGTTGCTTTGTTCCTCTGCTTGCAGCCTTGGTTTGGAGTCAATTTTCCTCTGTAGCAATTATTGCTGTGTTGTACCAAGCGTTTAGTAAGTTAATTTAAGAAGTTGAACTTGAAGGTGGGCAGATGGACATCAGAGCACCCAACGAATCTGAGCTGCCAAGTCTCTTCATGTCTGGAAAAAGTTGGACTGTGACTTTCTCTCAAACAGAGAGATCTTGACTCTGTTTGGTGTTTCATCGTGTGGGTGTGGGGATTTTCGTTGTGTTTTGGTTGACCGGGCTTTGTGATAATCTGTGGTTATCCTAAAGCTGAGAATTTAGGATAGAAGTGAGATTGGGTTTAAAGTTAGAAAATTATGAGATTAAAAAAAAAAATTGAGAGAAGAGAAGAAGCCAGAGATTTTTCAGAGTATTAGATTGTATCAATAGAAGAGGTTGCGTGACAATCGTTCATCGCATCCGCAGCCTTCGCTTTCTGCACAGCTTTGATCTCGTGAGTTTTTTATCGGCATCCTCGATGCACCGTAAGTGTTTGTAAAAATGCCACCTTTGCTTGCAGCCATGCGACCTCCCATCTTCGGCTCTAGTAAAGACATCATCTGGAATTGCCTGTGACTTGGGTCTTCAACTCCGTTTGATGATCACAGCTGATTCACACCTCCGGCTTTATCTTTGCTGACGATGTTGTGCAAGAGGCACAGCGCTGGAACTCTGAAGAACCTGTTGCGGTGTTCTTGTTTTCAAAGTCCGATATTCTCATCGTTGTGCCAAAGCCAAAACCCTCCTTGCGTTTACACTCAGGTTTGCTGCTATGTTGATGGATATATGAAATGGAAAAACGACTCTTACTATGACTCAATCGAGCATATCCACCAGTCCATCGAACTTAAGCGCATAGTTTCCTTGAAGAACTGCATAGCCCAAGGCCCCAATGGCGCATTCCCATCTCCGATGTTTCAAAGAGAGGATTAGAGCTTGGCATACCCATGAAGGTTGCGAGGTTCTTGAGGCTGTACCCTTCAGTTTTTGAGGAGTTTACTGGCCCCTAGTACAATCTGCCTTGGTTTAGGCTAACGCCAGAAGCTGTTGAGATAGATAGAGAAGAACAGTGTGTCTATGAAGAATTTAAGGAGGATCTGAGGAATAGGCTGAAGAAGTTCATCCTTATGAGTAAGAACAGAGTTCTGCCGTTGAAGATCATTCAAGGGATGCAGTGGTATTTGGGGTTGCCTGATGATTTTCTCCATGACCCTGAAATAAATCTTGACGATTCTTTTAGGGCTGTGGATATGGGAGATGGCTTAAGGGGATTAGCTGTTGATTCTCAAGAGAGCGTCTTGTCTATATTGCAAAAGAATGCCTTGAAGAGAGGATTGGATCATGGAGAATTGATGGAGGCAATCGAATTCCCATTTTTCCTCCTAAAGGTGTAAGGATGAGAAAAAAGATTGATGCTTGGTTGAAGGAGTTTCAAAAGATGCCTTATGTTTCCTCTTATGAGGATTGCTCAAACTTGGATAGCCCAAACTTGGATCCAAATAGCGATGTAGCAGAGAAACGAGTTGTGTGTTCTTCACGAATTACTTAGTCTTTTTGTGGAGCATTCTGCTGAAAAGAAGAAGCTTTTATGCCTCAAAAAATATCTGGGTTTGCCACAGAAAGTGCATAAGGCGTTTGAGAGGCACCCACATGTCTTTTATTTATCTCTAAGGAACAAGACTTGTACAGTAATTTTAAAAGAGGCTTACAACGACAAGTACGCAATAGAGAGGCATCCTATGTTGAGAGTGAGGCAAAAGTACATTGAGTTAGTGAAGTAGTCCGCTGTTATTTTGAAGAAGCGACGGACAAACAACCGAGTTGTCGAAATTGAAAATGTGAAAGATCTAGATCTGGATTATGTGGAAGAGACAGAATTGAAAAAGCCGAGTCTACTATGTGAATGATTCTCGTTGGTGGAGAGAGCACTGATGGAGCTCAAAATGCAACAATAAAGCCAAGAAGCTACATGTTGTGTTTCTTAAGATGATGGAGAACATTTAATAGTATCGCAATTGGAAGAACTGCATTTTCAGTGTATAAAGACATATAAGAGACCATTCCAGTGATCTGTGCATTATTACGAAATCCCGAGTCATAGATAGTATTTTTCTGTGTTGGCTCTTCTTAATTTATTGTTTCTTGGGCCAAAAGATTTCTTTGTCTATTATTTCAGTGGATTTGTGCTAATAGCATTGAACTTGTTATGTAATTAGGGTAAGATGCTGACCATTCCCTCAACAAGTCATTTTCTTGCCTTTCTCCTGTACACTCCCCAGAACTTGTTCACTTTGAGGTTTCTGTATCAGCATATCTGTACTGAGAGGAGAATCTGTTTGTCTTATCTTGAAAGTACAATTGAAAGTACAAGTTAAATGATGCTGTAAGCTTAGTATAATTGGAGCTCTAAAACTCAATATGACATTCACTTCTGTCTGGGTCTTATTGAGTTCTATAGTTTCTGATGCATAAACTTATCAATTTTTACTTACCATAAAAAATAAAATAAAAAAATAAAAACCCTTCCCATTTTTTTTTCCTGTTTTGTTTTGTATCCAGTTATTTTCTTGAGTTTTGGACAGTGCACTACGACTCAATTTATCCTGAAGGAGGTTAGTATTTGTGCTAAGCTTTTAATTTCTATATAGCTAGTAAGTAGTAACTACATTAATGTGACTGCGGTTGCCAAAAGAAGTTATTATGACGTTTATGTAGGGGAAGCGTGTCAAAAAACTCTGATTTTCCAATGTTCACTTTAATTGCGAATATTCCCTTCTTCCCTTTCTCTTTCATTTGTTTGTCATGTCCTGGGTGAGTTGTCTTTTTTGTTCTTTCATTAGCTTGTCTTCAATTTCAAGTCTTATACTAGAGTCATCCTGGGAGGAGGCATTTTTCATTTGTCAAATGCTTATTTTGGAGGAGCTGAGATTATCTTTTAATTGCTGTAAACACCTTTTACTTTATATGATCCATTGACCCTGGAAGACTTCTTTCTGAGATCCATGACTCATCTTTTGTATTTGTGCACGTGTGCGCTGTCATGAATGTTAATTGATTTTCTTTTATTTAATGCTCTAATAGGAGCCAACGCGGTCGTTCACACCAAGAAAGATTCCTTTCCCCCTCTTGAGGACTATGGTTCACTTGGCGATGCACTTTGAGCCCATAAAGGTATTTGACAAAAAGTTCATGTGTTTTTGTAAAGTAAATTCAAAGCCCATTCGTCCAATCCAATGAATTTGCAAGGGACTTTCTTTCGAGGCAAGAACAGACCTGCCTTGGGGTGAGTTCGGGAAAACCTTAGCATTTAAACCCTGTTAGAGAATTGCAAAAAACACCTTCAACTTTGCTTTCATTAGACTTTGCAAGATTGAAAATATACACTCGACCCAACTCAAATTTTGTAATTCACTACCAGAATTTGGATGGAATATGCACTAAGGATGACAATAATTATCACTAACAAGATAACCATTCTAAAAGTAGACCAAGCATGATGTACAAATATCTTTATCCAGACTAGAGTGGCCAAGTGTAAAAAGTTTAGTCTTTCATGTGGTTATGCCATGACCTCTACTTGAAATATATAGCGAATAGACTAGCCACCGTGATATCGATTTTAGAAGCTATTAGACCAATGCAACCACAAGGATAGTACCTAGGACCCTTCCAATTTCACTTGCACAATTATTCAAAGTTACAAAAGAGCGGTAGGAGCATTAATTCTAATGTTCTTAATCGCTTCTCAACTCAAAAAATATGCCTTAGCCTAGCTACAAAGCCAATTAACCCACTTGCTCTCGTCTCATCTACCAATCAAAAATGCTATGGATTCATAGTGAATGGTGAGAAGTGTGCATCAAGAATGATAAATTCAATCATATAAAGTAAAAGGTGTTTACAGCAATTAAAAGATAATCTCAGCTCCTCCAAAATAAGCATTTGACAAATGAAAAATGCCTCCTCCCAGGATGGCTCTAGTATAAGGCTTGAAATTGAAGACAAGCTAATGAAAGAACAAAAAAGACAACTCACCCAGGACATGACAAACAAATGAAAGAGAAAGGGAAGAAGGGATTATTTGAAATTAAAGTGAACATTGGAAAATGAGAGTTTTTTGACACGCTTCCCTTAAATAAACGTCATAATAACTTCTTTTGGCAACGCAGTCACATTAATGTAGTTACTAGCTATATAGAAATTAAAAGCTTAGCACAAATACTAACCTCCTTCAGGATAAATTGAGTCGTAGCGCACTGCCCATAAACTCAAGAAAATAACTGGATACAAAACAAAACAGGAAAAAAAATGATAAGTTTATGCATCACATAAATCAAGAAACTATAGAACTCAATACAACCAGACAGAAGTGAATGTCATATTGAGTTTTAGAGCTGCAATTATACTAAGCTTACGGCATCATTTAACTTATACTTTCAAGATAAGACAAATAGATTTTCCTCTCAGTACAGATATGCTAATACAAAAACCTCAAAGTGAACAAGGTCTGGGGAGTGTACAGGAGAAAAGCAAGAAAAGAACTTGTTGAGGGAATGGTCAGCATCTTACCCTAATTAATCTTACCCTAATTACATAACAAGTTCAATGCTATTAGCACAAATCCACTGAAATAATAGACAAAGAAATCTTTTGGCCCAAGAAACAATAAACTAAGAAGAGCCAACACAGAAAAATACTATCTATTACTCGAGATTTCGTAATAATGCACAAACTGGAATGGCCTCTTATATGTCTTTATACACTGAAAATGCAGTTCTTCCAATTGCGATACTATTAAATGTTCTCCATCATCTTAAGAAACACAGCATGCAGCTTCTTGGCTTTATTATTGCATTTTGAGCTCCATCAGCACTCTCCACCAACGAGAATCATTCACATAGTAGACTCGGCTTTTTCAGTTCTGTCTCTTCCACATAATCCAGATCTAGATCTTTCACATTTTCAATTTTGACAACTCGATTGTTTGACCGTCGCTTCTTCAAAATAACAGCTGACTGCTTCACTAACTTAATGTACTTTTGCCTCACTCTCAACATAGGATGTCTCTCTATTGCATACTTGTCGTTGTAAGCCTCTTTTAAAATTGCTGTACAAGTCTTGTTCCTTAGAGATAAATAAAAAACATGTGGGTGCCTCTCAAACGCCTTATGCACTTTCTGTGGCAAACCCAAATGTTTTTTGAGGCATAAAAGCTTCTTCCTTTCAGCAGAATGCTCCACAAAGAGACTAAGTAATTCGTGAAGAACACCCACAACTCGTTTCTCTGCTACATCGCTATCTGGATCCAAGTTTGAGCAATCCTCATAAGGGGAAACATAAGGCATCTTTTGAAACTCCTTCAACCAAGCATCAATCTTTTTTCTCATCCTTACACCTTTAGACGGAAAAAATGGGAATTCAATTGCCTCCATCAATTCTCCATGATCCAAGCCACTCTTCAAGGCATTCTTTTGCAATATAGACAAGACACTCTCTTGAGAATCAACAGCTAATCCCCTTAAGCCATCTCCCATATCCACAACCCTAAAAGAATTGTCAAGATTTTTTTCAGGGTCATGGAGAAAATCATCAGGCAACCCCAAATACCACTGCATCCCTTGAATGATCTTCAACGGCAGAACTCTGTTCTTACTCATAAGGATGAACTTCCTCAGCCTATTCCTCAGATCCTCCTTAAATTCTTCATACACACGTTGTTCTTCTCTATCTATCTCAACAGCTTCTGGCGTTAGCTTAAACCAAGGCAGATTGTACTGGGGGCCACTAAACTCCTCAAAAACTGAAGGGTACAGCCTTAAGAACCTTGCAACCTTTATGGGTATGCCAAACTCCAATCCTCTCTTTGAAACGTCGGAGATGGGAATGCAGCCATTGGGGCCTTGGGCTATGCAGTTCTTCAAGGAAACTATGCGCTTAAGTTCGATGGACTGGTGGATATGCTCGATTGAGTCATAGTAGGAGTCCTTTTTCCATTTCATATATACATCAACATAGCAGCAAACCTGAGTGTACACGCAAGGAGGGTTTTGGCTTCGGCACAGCGATGAGAATATCGGACTTTGAAAACCAGAACACCGCAACAGGTTCTTCAGAGTTCCAGCGCTGTACCTCTTGCACAACATCGTCAACAAAGATAAAGCCGGAGGTGTGAATCAGCTGTGATCATCAAACGGAGTTGAAGACCCAAGTCACAGGCAATTCCAGAAGATGTCTTTACTAGAGCCGAAGATGGGAGGTCGCATGGCTGCAAGTAAAGGTGGCATTTTTACAAACACTTATGGTGTATCGAGGATGGCCAATAAAAAAACTCAAGAGATCAAAGCTGTGCAGAAAGCAAAGGCTGCGGATGCGATGAACGATTGTCACGCAACCTCTTCTATTGATGCGATCTAATACTTTGAAAAATCTCTGGCTTCTTCTCTTCTCTCAATTCTTTTTTTTTATCTCATAATTTTCAACTTTAAACCCAATCTCACTTCTATCCTAAATTCTCAGCTTTAGGTCCTCTCTCAATTCTAACCACAAACTTTCTTTTGTCCCGTAAAAAACCCTAACTTTATATTTCGTGCCCACAGACTAGGGGTGAGCGGTTCCCGGTCCGGTCCGGTTCCCCTCAAGAACCGGGAACCGGACCAATAGTCCCGGTTTCCATTTTTCGGAACCGTGGACCGGACCGGCCACCCCGAGAACCGGGAACTGGACCGGACGGTTGATCCGGTCCGGTTTCAAGGAACCAATAACACAATCAAATAGTTTTGCTGTCCAATAAGAAAAAATGGCTCTCAAAGGACGGTATATGTATATTGAGAGCATCTGACATAAACCAGAGGAAAAAATGACATAAACCTGCGATATGCACTCCATTCTCGGCATATAAAGAACAAAAGATTCAAAAACATTTTGGGCATTAACTGGAATTGAGAACAAAAGTGCAGCAACCTGCGATATGCACTCTATTCTGGGCATATTTAGAACAAAAGATTCAAAAACAAAGTAGGGAAAGCAAAGCAGCAAGCACTCAATTGATCAGAAAAAACCACACAAAAAGTCGCAAAAGGGAAAAGAGAAAGGGGCATTACATATCAGTGCACTTATGGACCAAAAATTGTGGTTTTTGCTTGTTACATGGAAGCCAACTGATGCAAGGATTAACATATCGCTCAGGTCCCCTCAACATTCCTAACGTCACAAGCAATACCATGAAAGCTCTTCATTCACAAAGCCACTGCTGGTGCTTCTCCATCTGTGAATTGAACCGAACAGTGCAAGCCGTGTAACAAAACTAAGAAGGCAAGAACGACATTATTCATATGCTATTTCCACAGATTCAATTTAAGCCTCGAAGATTGACTGGTCACTCCAAATGAACATAATCAGGCGTGCTCGGAGCGAAAAGAATGTCTTAAATCCGAACTCAAAATGGGGAGAATAACAAGACAACTGCCCCAGCTTGCAAACAAATCAAGTTAAATTTTATTTTCCCATTCCCATCGTTTTTAATTTGTTTTTTTATGCAATTAAGGAAGGACCAAACGTAGTCAAACAAAGCTTATCAGTGATCAATACCGATATTTTTGTCCCCTCCTACAGCAATTGGCTTCAAAACTGGCGAAAACTCAACAAAATCCAAACCAAACTCGAATAAGAAACGAAAATAAAGAGAGAAAAGGTACCAGGAAGTAGGAACTCTGATGGAGACAAATTCCACAGAATCTCGGAGAAGGACCTAATTCCACAGAAAGTCGCAAAAGGGAAAAGTGGAAGCTTGCTTCACAAAGTAGTCAACGAGCTCTAATTCCACAGGAACTCGAAGAAGGACCTGTTTCTGTTCTACGTCCCAACCTGTACCAAAACTGAAGGAGGGTTAAAAAAAGGACCTAATTCTATAGAATTCTCTGTTGGGTAAGTAAAGAAACAGAAGAAGAAGAAGAAGAAGAAGAAGAAGATGTCGCTATTAGCGGTAGCAAAAGGGCAAAAAGAATCGGAGCAGTCACGAAGGGGGAGGAGCAAAAAGAATCGACGCACAAATCATCATAGATAAAGACTCACCAAGCGCGACTAAGGGATCGAGAGAGAGAGTGTGTGTGAGGGGAAGCCTTTGGAGGTGTCGAGCAGAGGCGCACGCACGCGTGAGACGAGGCACAGAGCAGTCGAGTTCTTTCAAGGCACAGACATCGGACAGAGACGGGCGAGAGAAGAGGAGGACCGAAAAGTAAAGAAAGTGAAACCCTAACGTTCGACTACTTCAAGCGAGAGAAGAGGAGAGGACCGAAGAAACCCACTAAAACGTGAGGTATTATTTATTTTCCTTTTTTTTTAAATACCGGGCGGTATGGTTCTAGAACCGGACCCCGGAATCGGGAACCGGACTGCCCGATCACCGGTTCCAATTTTAGGATCCCGGGACCGGACCGACTCTCCCTAAAATCGGGAACCGGACCATCGGTCCCAGTCCGATCCGGGCAGTCTTTTTTGCTCACCCCTACCACAGACCACAAGTTTTTAATTGAGTCATAAATCTATCTTCATTAACCCTTTGTCTAAAAATTTTGGTTGGCAATCAATAAATGAAAAACTTTCAAGCACGAACTATTCAAGCGTCTTGAACCCGAACTCTTCGATCACGAGAGATGAAACATTCCCAAGCACGATAGATCAAAAATCAAGCACAAAGTCAATAAGGGCGATTTTGACAAATGATTAATGGAGACAGAATTAGGACTCAAATAAATAAAGGTTAGTAATCCTTTACAAGATAAAAAGAATTTGAGTAAAATTGAAATTGGACCTAAAACTTGGGACTTTTTGTGTGCGACAAAAAAAGTTTAGGGTAGAATTGGAAGTGGACTTAAAGTTGGAGATTTTTTATGGAATTCTTTTATGAGACGAAAGATAGAAATGAGGCAAGAGTTAAAAGTAGGGAGTTTTTTTTTTTAAGATACTTAGCCCTATTTATACTAATCATTATCATAATTAAATCATTGATAAACTAGTATAATAATACGTAGAAATGACGGATCAAATGTAGGTCTCCGATTGATAGACATATTTCCGCGGTGTGTATAATGTTATAGTTACCAAGAATTTAAGAAACGTATTTTTTTCTCGCTTTTAGATTTCCTAGATTACTGTTCCTTTCTTCTCCTCGTACTCATTCCTTAAATAACCATAAATTTCTTTCTGTTTTTTTACTTTTAGGTTTCCTAAAATACCCTTACTTTGTATCGTATTGCTTTAAATAAATTAAATTGTATACAATTGGGAAGGTTTATACGTGGGGACTTGGGATTTATTTTTGCGCACTTTCCATGAGTTTTTCAATCGATAGAGGTTGTACGCAACGTGCATAAAGTCATAGGTTTAGAGATACTTATTTAACCCCTATTATTAATTAATTTTGTTTTCTTCTTATTGTATCATATCGACATGATTAATGACGTATTATGCACGCGACTTTACGTACATTACGGTCGCACAATTCGTACCAAAGTTAAGAGGGAGAAGAGATCCTTCCCTATTTTAGAAAGATCGGTACAATTCATAGGGGAGGGGAGGGAATCCCTCCGACTACACTTGCAATCTCATTTTCCGCCGTTCGGAACCGGACACTACGCGCGATGAAGCCCTCCGATCATCCAAACAGGAATGTGCTCAAGTTCCAGAAACCTTGGAACTTTAAACTCGGGCCTGCGTTAGGACCTGCCATCAACGATTCTCGCCGCTATAGCAAAAGCAGCTTCTCATTTCCTAAGAGACGTTTTCCGCAAAACAAACGCAATCCAAAGCCTGTAATAAAAAGACCAAAAGCCAGCACAAGAGAATGCCTACAAAACCTGTTATAATATGTACAAATAATGAACCAATCAATGAATGATAATCCGAACCCCTCTCCCACTATTTTACAAGAGATGAAATAGAAGGTGACCAACAGAAGTCTGAGGGCTCAGAGGAGAAATATGTACAGAGAGAGAGAGAAACTCAGAGAACGCTGTCATCACTAGCTAAACCCTATATGTAAACATCATCGCCCCTGGGCCAGTTATGGATGCACGAGACGCAGCGCAGCCATCAGAATGGAACACCAAAGACGGAATGGAGAAAGTAATAGAGCTCCAATCGACAAAACATGAAGGGACAACCCAAATATGATGAGAACAGTCATTTCAGAACACCCACCACCACTTCTTCTTTTTATCGTCCGACAGTTCAGGCAGCTCTGCAAACGATTGAGAAGAAGCAAAAAATCGAGTCATATCACGACAGAAAACACAGAACCGAACAATATACTTCATTTTTGTGCTCTTTCTTCTATAACCATCAAGGTAAAGCTGATGTTGACATAAATCCCTGGCAGCAGCACACATGAGAGCAAAGGATAGAAAAAAATAGAGATACTTGATCGGAACATGAACATGCGATCAGATGAGATATCGCTTACATTTATGTTAAAGCCACTAAAGCTCCCTAATAACCATAGCAGAGTTTTAACGAAAATCCACAAGAAATCAACAGGCTAACTAGACTACAGTCGGTACACACACAATACCGCTTCTTAATTGAATGAAAAATAGAGTCCTCAACCCGGGGCCAAAAAAAAAAAAAAAAGGAAGGGTTCGTTCGAGGAAACAATATTGGCTTCTATTAGAGAGCGTTAACAAGAAGAAAATCATGTGACATACGTATAGTACAAGCACATATAAAAGATGAAGACAAGGTTTGACCCTTCCACAAAATTACAAAGAACACCTACAACTTTCTCTTTCTAGCCTTTGGAAGTTAGAAAAGCTACACTTGATACCATTACCATGAGAAACCTTAGGTTTTGTAATCCACTGCCTCAATTACGATGGAATAGCATTATGGTTGAAAACAATTATCGCTAAAAAGAAAAACATTCTATAACCAGACCAGGTTGGCCTAATAAAATTGCAAACCTTTGCTGGAAATTATATTTATTCAGATAAAATGTCAAAGGTTTAGGCTATTATGTGGAAGCCTTGAACGTTGATTGCAATATTAAGTACATAGACTGGCCACCGGGCATGATGCAATGTCAACACTAGAAGCTACTAGGCCAAAGTGGGCACAAGGATCCGATGTCACTCGCACAATTCTTCCAAGTTCCATAAGAGATCTAGGAGCTTTGGTTCTATAATTTATCAAGTGCTTCTCAACTCAATTAAAGCCACTGCACATAAAGCTAATGCGATGCATGTGTTGTCTCACATCTGCACTAGCAACCACAAAATGTCTAGATTCGTATGAGTAGCGAGATGTTCATCAAAATTGCTAAATTCAATTATATCAGTTAAAAGAAGGTGTTGTAGGAGCAACTGAAAGGTCGTTCGCGTTGACAAGGTGAAAAATGCCTCCTCTAACATTGGATCTTGGAGAAGGCTTAAAACTAAAGCTAATGAAAGAACAGACTACGTAACTTGTACAGCACTTGACGAACAAATGTATAAGTAGAAGGTGAAAGAGGGAATATCTGAGATTAAAAGTAAAAATCCGAAAAAGAAAGCTTGTTGCCATGAAAAATTAATCACTCAAAACTATATGAATGTACCACGACTTCTTTCGGCATCACCAAGACATGCAAAATAATATACACAGAGCACACCTTTTAACTTCCTAAGGCAACCCCAGGCAACAAAAGCACAAAGACTAACCTCCTTCAGGATAAATTGAGTTGTAGTGCACCTCTGCCCAGAAACTCAAGAAAATGACTGGAAGTAAAACAGAAATTGTAAGTTTACGCATCTAGTTCTGTAAGCTAAAGAACACAGCAGGATCATGACACAGAAGTTAATGCAATATTGAGTTCCATTGAATCTGATGATATTAAGCTTACAGCATCATTTAACTCATATTAAATACTCACTAGCACATATCCAACGACATAATAAACAAAGAATACTTTTGACCCAAGAAATAATAAACAAAGAATAGTCAACCCATAGATGTACTATCTAGTAACGATGAATAGTGTATTCATGCACAAATCATTGGAACAACCACGATGTCTTTAGATACCGTCGAAACTTAGTCCTTCCCATTGCAACAGATTACAAATAAAATGATGGAAGAGATGACAGCGTACAAATTAGACTCCATACAGCAAGAGGGGGATGAACAAATGGACAAGCTTGATACTTTATCTGTACAATCAGGTCGAATCTACCAACCAGGGGAGTAGTGCACAAGTTGAATATTACCAAATAAAATGATGGAAGAGATGACAGCGTGTGGGGGGGGAAGGGTGAACAAATAGACAAGCTAGATACTTTATCTGTACAATCAGATCGAATCTACCAACCAGGGGAGTAGTGCACAAGTTGAGTATTACCAAATGATACTATTATCATAGTACGCATAGACTTCCAAAATCGGAGGTAAACAAATGGAATGAACTAAAACAGAACATTATTCATGCAGAAATTAAGCGAACCAGACCATATGGTTAACCTAAACTAAGCTTTACTCACCTATGTCTGCAAAAATGTGGCAATTAAATATAAATATCCAATAGATTGACGTACGGTTTGTCTTAGGACGGAGTGGAAGAAGGCTATTAATATTGGGGAGGGGTAAAGAGTGTGTGTGTGTGTGTGTATATCTTTGTTTATTTATTTTTACATATTTTTCTCTTTTCCCTCAATTGTTTTTGCTTTATTTTTATGAATCTTTGGGATTCATCGACCGCCGATCCCAACTAGTTTGGGATAAAGGTGTTGTTGATCCAATAGAAAAGTGGGGAACTGGGGTGGGGAGAGCATATAAATATCCAAAGAGAAAAGGTAAGGAGGGCCAGCTATTGAAAGATTTGAATTTAGAAAACCCACATGCTAACAGCCTCTGCAGATTAAATCAAGAATATTAAATATCCTGATTGGATTTTGACCAATCAGTATACAAAATTTCATGGAGCATCCACCTTGCAGATTAAGGGCTTATATTCAGCTTTCCTTTGAAATACTGCAGTGTGATGCATAGAATCATTTAAGCCATGGTACAGATCAGGAATTACCAGAACGATCACCTTTTCATAATGAGAAGTATTAAAGCAAATGTTACCTCGCTTAGACTTGGATATATGTGGAAGGATCTCAATGTAGCACGTGTCCTTAAAAGAAGTGATCACAAAAATCTTGACTCCATACTGCAATTGAGCAAGAAGTATACATTATAATCTCTATCTACTGAAAGAGAGGGAGAAGTCACTCGGGCTCCGTTAATTTAACCAACCAAACCACCGCAATGACAAAACAATGACAATCACAAGTACACCTTTATCACCAAGTTAGGTTTGAATAGAAGATTTCACTACCAAACCTTTTTTTCTTCCTTTTCAATGACACAAAGCGCATCATCACTTTAGATATTCACACGTTCACACCAATATTCACCAGCACCCCTTCTACTGGCCCAATAAAAGTGGCTGCTAAACCGCAGAAGTCGATTAATAAGAGGTCAATCAGAGAGCAACTCTACCCCCACATCACCGGCCCCACACTAAGCTATCATTACAGAGGTGTTTACCGGATGAAGCAAAATACCATCCACATAAAGGTAATGATGTTTTAGATTCTACATCCACCCTTGCAAATTTAGTTAACCAATTTGTTACATGAGATTGCTTAACTCAAGTCATTTTTCGCTCTACCCTTCATTACAAATACTTTGTAATGAAAACTATTACAAAGATTAAAAAAAAAAATAGATTAACCAAGAATACATCCGACAGTTAAATCTTACTCACACATCAAGTATCACTAAACCACAATAGCCAACTGACACAGATTTTGTTATGGCTGATTTATCAATTAAGACACCGAGAGGGCCATGTAAATAAGGTTGAATGGAAGGGGGAAAAGGGTCATAGATCATACGGAATCTGCAGCAGCTTGCAATGTGACATGATCACCCCATTGTCCACTCCTAGTCATCCAAAACAAACAAGATAAATCAACAAATTCTTATGTCAGCAAGGATGAGAATAACCAAATATAACCGACCGCCTACTTGCTCATTATCTTCAAATAGTCTCCAAAAGCCATTGGGACATAGCCCTCATACATCTGTGGACATGACTTCAGCTGAATATATCAACAATCAAAAGCCAAAAGAAATAACCATCAGAAATTGTTGCGAAGAGAATCATTTTAAATCCACACTACAGCTGTGGACTACCTGTTGAACAATTTGCTGCCTGACAAATTTGTGGTGCTCAGGTGATCGATACAGTTGGTCCGATAAAGCACGAAACTGATAAAAAAAAGTTCGAGCAATAAGTGTCTCAACCACATTTGCTAATAAAAGGACATGGAAGCACCACAAAAAAGGAAAACAGCCTCAATAGCCAGAAACAATTGCCAACAGAGGAGAGAGATTGATGCATGGTCAAAACATGAGACAACACATAAAAAATTAATCACAGTGACATAATGAAAATGATGATACTTGATCTATGGAACACATGACTCACGCTACACAGAAATCTAATATCAATGAAGATTCCACGATCAATGGAAGTTTCAGTGTGTTAACCAACCTGGCAGTTACCATCTCCCTGGACTTTATTTTCAACAAGATCGTACAATTGTAACCTGCAACAGATAAAAAGATTAAACAGCATGTAAGTCTGCATGATATCAAGTGGTTGGGGCAGATAGCTCCACTAAATTCAGTATAACTAGAAGACAACAGTACAGTTCAAGCTTTCAAAATATTTGTCACGACCCAATCATAATTTAAGAAGCAGAGACAAAATAAGCTGAGTCCCAACTTCTTTTCCCAATTTGCACAACTTATAAAGAAAATATAATCCATCATATATATGATAGTGAAGATAGAGAAAATACACATACTTAGACCTACATGGTATACTTATTAATGTAAGAATCGAAGCACTATCTTAATCATTTTACCAATAGATAGATTTATTTTCCAAATAATTTTCACCTATTGTAGAAATTATCTAGATTCATCCTACGTAGATACCAAACCAGTTCTCTTGATAAAACCACCAAAGAGTAGACCGCTAAGAGTAATTCCAAGGAAAACCACTGAATATGAATTTTATTTTGTAACTCAGATAGAACCAGCCATAATGCAACAGAAGTATTGATATGAACAAGACCTGTCTAGCCGTGGTAAAACAAAAAGGAACAATACCTGTCTAGCAGTCTTTGATGATCCGACACCTCGTCTTCTGCAGAAGGTATCTCGCCGTTAATTTTAGGCACATGCTGCAAAAAGAATCAGAGAAAATATAAGCAGCAACATTTTGATTACAAGGAGACAAAAAAGTACAGCATATTTAAACAAATTTGCTAGCACAGCTATGTCATTGTTCTGTTAACCAGTAAAGGCAAACCGCAAGCTAAGTTTTACATCCATGACCACATCGTAAAATTGTCAAGACCAGAAAGCATTAAGTCTTCCTAATTAAACTTTTTCTGAACAAAGGATCTGAATGCACTCAAAGATATTCATGGCATCAGCATTTCATTGGTCACTGCAACACGTAATTTTGGGCATTCGGTTGAGTGATCAATATTGGACATTGGAGCAATCATTCATCCTATGTATTTGCAGGCTCTAATGCACGATGGAGAAGCAACATTCCAAATCACCATACCGAAGGTCTTAAAAATGATTAAACTTTTTCTGAACAAAGGCTCAGAATGCACTCAAAGATATTTGTGGCCTCAGCATTTAACTGGTCATTGCAACAGATAATTTTGGCTATTCACTTAAGTGAAAAATATTGGACAATGGAGCAATCATTCATCCTACGTATTGACATGTTCTAGCACATGATAGAGAAGCGACATTTCAAATCACGGTACAGAAGGTCTTAACATGTTGGCCACATCACAGTATTTTACTGAACAACCATCTGAGAATGTAGCTCATTTGTGGGTTTCAAGTCCATCAACACGGTCCTTATCCATAAAGAGGAATAGACGCTAACCTCCTTACACAATAACATTGCCCAGACATGCTTAATTCATCACAACTCTGTCCAAAAGTCAAGACTGTGCCCTACATCCATGAGATACATGGACGAATGTTCTACACATGTCAAGGCAACTCTTGCTTAAAAACCTCTTTCTAATGGCAACTGTATAGAACTTCCTTTAGCCCAGCAGCATGCTATGAGTTAGAACATCGTCATTGTTTAGGCAGAGAAATGTTACAAACAAATCTTTGTGCTCTAAAGGATAGAAGTTGACAGTAAGCTCAACACAGGCGGTGGAAACACTCACAGGAACAGGGACCATCCGATTCAACCGCTTGCCAACTTCACCATCAAGCACAGATTCATCTGCTAGGTGTAGCACATCCACATCTTCATCAGAGCCTGATTTTTCTCCTGGGCTGGAAGATGAATAAGCCTTCCCCACCTCATCACGTATTTCAACCTCTTTTCGATCTTCCAGTTGTTGACCATTTTCCCCTCCTGTGTTTCGGAAAAACTTGAAACTAAGAAGGTCGCAACAAAGCCAACAAAGAAATACCCAGAAATTAACTCACCTTCAGCATCCGAATATCTCTTCGAAGGAGCGAGCCAATCCTGGGTCAAAACTGAAGCTTGGAATTGTTCATTTCCAGAAGTCGACGCACCAGATGCTTCTTCAAGAGCGAGTCGTGAAAGTTCTTCTTGGAAAGCATGTGCAATAAGCTCATCATTCTCCACACTAGGTTGTTCTGCTTCCACGTAGCCTGGTTGTTCTGCTTCGACGTAGCCTTCTCTAACATATTCGACACTACTCAAGTCTGGATCATATAGAGTTACATTGCCCCATGAACCGGCATTGGAAATAGAGCAAACATCCAGAAGATGGAGGCCCCAGCGTAAAACATCGGGATCTTGGTCGTACATGATCATGTGATCCAGTGCAATGTACAACCAACTTGACGAAATAGAGGAAAATAAAAGATCTGGATGACAAAAACGAGGAATCTAATTAAATCCAAAGCCACACCATGAACGATCAACCCTATGCATAGGGGTAAAGAATATTCTTTCTATCGGCAAAGAAGTTAATAAAATTGGGACCATAGCACTATCAAGTAATTACTCAAATAACCAAACTAATAAGACAAGTTACTATGACAATTTTACAAGAGCCATATCAACTCAAATTGCCCAGATGCAAAATGAATTAGATGTTCAGATAACGCAGCCACCATACGATCTCAGTCGCAAATAATTAGAAGTAGACCGCTACCAACGTTCGAGTATGGCCATGGACAAGAAAGAACAGTGGAAAATATTACAAAAAAACTGTCGTGTCTCATTCGGAACTTCGACAAGTTACGGACCCATTTATGATTAGCAATGAAGCAAAGGCAAAGAAAGCGTGGAAATCAAGTGGTTCGACAAATAGACAAGAAACGACGCTGTCACTACGAAAAAGAAATAGAACTTCCAATGATCCGATAATTAAGAACCAAATTATCAGCCAGAACATCCCCCATCTCTAAAAAAAGAGCTTTTCTTCCCAAACCCATTTCCTTAAACGCCGAAACGAAACCCAAATCATCAACAGAAGAACAGAACAACACGTCAAAGAGGAAATCAACAGCAAGTAATCAAGGGGGAGAGGAAAAAAAGAAGAAGAAGAGGAAACCTTTGCATTCTCGAGTAAAGGGTTAGAGGGCAGAGAACATACCTTCGAATCAAAGGGAAAGTATTGAATCGAGAATTAAAACTTTCCCAGCGGAAAATTACAGATCTTTTTTTCTTGCACCGTACTGCGGCTGTTCATCCTCTTTGCGGCTTTTTCTTCTTTGTCCTCTTCCGTGGTTTTATGGTGGGGTTTACTGAAGCATACGTAATGAATCGTCGAAAGTGGGGGAAGAAAGGATTGTGTGCGGGTGTTGTGGCATGATTTTCTTGAAATCTTTTGTTGGTGATATTTTCTTTCCTCTCCGAGGAAGGGAGTTGAAATTTGCGGAAGCTGATTTGCTTTTTCTCGGTTTGGTTTGTGAAACCAAAACCGCCGCAGTCTGACGTGGGAGGGGCACCGGCCACCGGGAAAGGCGGTACCTCGGCGGCTGTGCCCTTCGCCTTCTGCGTTATGGTGGGGTCGGGCGCCTCGCATTTGTCTGTTCTTGGAATGTGGACCCCACAATTTAAGAAATTCGGAGCTTTTAACGTAGTATTATTGTATTTTGATAATAATAAAAAAACATACTATTATTGTATTTCTTTATCAAGGAAAACTAGTACATAGAAAAAGGATTTTTTTTTTTTTTGAAAAACAGTATCAAAGGACAAAACAATGAAAAATATATTACAATTTTTCAATTCAACGCACAGATTGTCATCAATATATGTGTAATTACGTTTCAAAAAACAAATATTTTATTATTAAGTAAAATTAATAAGTATTTCGAACTATATTTAATAAGACACATACAAATATAAGTAACTCTAGAGTTACAACTGGTGTGAATACTAACAACTCTCGGGCCATTAAAAGTTAGATTCTTTTTTTAATGAGAGTTAAGTGAAATGATAATCATGCGGCCGAAAATACAAAAGGAGGAAGTAGGCATCTCAATAACTCCGAGGAACTTCAGGATAATTAATATCAGACTTGAAAATTTTGCTTAACTATATTTCGAATTTTGTTAGGGCGGCTTGGAATTGTGCAATTACTGCTATTAATAGACATATAAAGCTTGTTTTTTTCGAAATCAGATCATAAGAGACTTGCTTGGCGAACTTCATCTTTAAGAGCTCGGTTGCCTAAATTAATAGTTTAAGACCCACTTTAGGAAGAAAAAAAAGGGGGGGTACAAGTTGAATGACTACATATGTATTTATCGAAAAGATTTTTTGTGCTATGTATAACCAAAATTTGAAAAAATCGAATTGGTTTCTTATTAAATGCACTTTTTGTAAGTGTTCCTAAATATTCGATGGCACGATCCTCGTAATCACGCGGGAGATAATTTTATGATCGCGGAGGATCTCATGAAGATCATCACGAAGATTGCAGCATCTAGCCTAGCTCTTGAAGAACGGGGGTTTGACTTTTAATGTTGTAGATATGGAAAGAGTAAATATTCCACAATCTTGGCATCGAGATGTCAGGAATGACCGGCACGAACGTGTCTTCACGCTAACCATGCAATAAAGAATTTAAAGCGGCAGACAATTTGGAATGTTGGTTCTCTTAGGAACATTCACATTTGCACGCAACCTAAATCTTCAGACCGTCTTGATATATCCACATTCTGAATTAGATCTTATCACATCGAAAAGGTCAAACGCTAGGGTATGTTGCTGCATTTACACGTGTGTGTATATATATATATATATATATATATATTTTTTCTCCCTTTTGGCCGAAAAAAAAAATCTATATTCAAGCTCATATTATTTGGAAGAATTTTTTTTAAAAAAAAGAAAGAAAGATGGGATTTGATCAGGCCTATCAATTCCCATAAGTTCCTAAAAAATAAAAAACTAAAAATTAGAGAAGAAGTTGGCTGATAGACGAGCTTAATCTTCTCCTAATGAAGGTTAAAAGTTAAATTATATGTTATTGGGTTAACGTAATTTAGTAAACACGATCCGATGCGACCCAATCCGATGACTAAATAGTGTTAAATCAACTCGTCTAAGCTAGTATTAGACGCTGACATGAGCATGATTGTAGTTTCCTTGATTAATGCTTAATCTCAGGTAGAACAAGCACACCTAAACATGATAGTTGCCGCTCATTTGTAAATCAGAATGCTGGTCAATGTTGAGACCCTCGCCTTTATTTTTATTTTTATTTTTTGTTATTCTCGTCATTTTTCCCTGATTATTTTCTCTTCGATTTTCGACTTATTCAATCCACCTAATACGACTTGGCACTATTCATAGCCGAATAGGCATCTTACAACCCCTTTGGCTTAAGAGAAATACGTGTTCCTTTTAGTACATATACTTTTCTATTGAACTAAATTCGCACGGGAATACCATTTTCTTGAGGTCAAGCATTTGCATAGATATAACGTGAAAATTACCAAAAAAGTCAATACACCTATTATAATGATGACAATTTAATTTTAAACTTATCGTTCGGCCAATTTTGGCCTGATATTGATAGTATGGACACCCAGCCGTCTTAAGCGACACCGCCGACACAGAAGTGAAGTTTTTATTATTATTTTTTTTCCTTTTCTTTTCTTGTTGCCAAACACTAGGCAAGGGCCTACGAACCCTTGCCCAAATCTGAGGGCCGCGAGCCATGGCTAGCTACGGCAAGGGTGCCTTCATAGTCAACTAAGATTTTAGGCTCGATGCAAGGTATCGATAGCCGAGTACGAGGGCTGTGAGCCCTCGCCGACCATTGGGCGAGGGCCGTGACCCTTGCTGCATCTGGCGAGGGCTTCAAACCCTCGCCCAATGGCTAGTGGAGGTCGTTGGGCTTCGATCGACCTTTAACATTAAAAAAAAAAGAAAAAAATACGAAAAAAATTAATATATATATAATCACATCAATATCGGCAGTACTACTACTACATAGGACCTCCAGCGTCCATATCATTAATTTCCGGCTAATTTGACCGAATGGACTGAATTGATACAAATGCAAAAAATTTAAGACTCAACTGGTAAATAAAAAAGTTTATGACTGATTTGACATAATTGCAATAGATTTAATACTTTTTTGGTAATATTCTCTTTGATATAACTATTTTTCATCCACACGTTCCGCATGTATGCAATTGCTTTTGAGATAATAATAAATTTATTTAGGGACGGCATCGACACTTGTTAAAACTGAGACAAAATGGTTATTTTTTAGCTAATTGATATAATCTTACAGTGGCACAATGAGACTACCCAAGGGACAAGGAGTAAATTTCTCTATCAATATTCTCTATTCATACAAGTCTGAGGTTTCTATAGAATGGAACAACTGCTGAAAGAGGTGGAGAATGAGCAAATCTAAGAAGACAAAACAATGTGAACAAGCAAAACATTACAGCTTCAGGTCATCAGTTTATCTGAATCTTAATGGGTACCAGTCCTTTCACACTCAGAAACTCATCATGCTTGTTGATATTGAGTTGCTTTAACAATAATTGAATACTTGCAGTTGTATAAACCCAGAGGCTGCACTCACTCAGCTCTGTTAACATTCCTACACTCACCAACACTTCTGTAAAAACACACACAAAACAAGACAATATACATGTTGTGTAGAACCTGAAAAACAGCCAAAGGTTGTAGAGAAAACCTTACAACGGTTAATTACCTCATCCTAAGTAACCGAACAAGAAGCCGAATACCTTTGGTTCGCCTCCTCGTTTTAGCACGTCTTCATGAGCTTCGGTCTCCACGTCCAACAAACCAACCACCCCATCTCTCCAGTTATCGGATCCAGAAACCTCCGCTTAAATCGCTCTTTCCTCGATTCTTCCAACTCGTCGATTTTTGCTACACTTCTCAATGGGGCTTTAGGACTTCCGGTTTCCATTGCTTCCACAATTCGGTCCACCATCGCTAAGACTTCGCTCATCTTGGGCCGTGTCTTGGGATGCCGTACGAGGCACCGATTGGCCACAGAGGCTAGCTTTTGGGCGGACCTGAGAGAGTATTTGCCTTCGAGCTGTGGGTCCAGGATGGTTTGGAACTTCTTGATATCAGATAGATTTGGCTTGATCCATTCCAGAAGCTTCTGCTCATTCTTTGGCCGGTTCCGATCCAAAGGGCGGCGACCCGTGATGAGCTCATAAAGGAAAATTCCATAGCTCCAGACATCACTCTTAGTCGTGAGGTGTCCAGTTTGGATGTACTCAGGAGCAGCATAACCGATCGTTCCTACCACCTGTTGCGATAGAGAAACATTGCTCTTAACTTCTTTCCTCAGAAAATACTGAATTCAAAGGAGAAAGTGACTAGGCAAATCAGGAAATGTTGGTTGCTGGAAAACTTTATAAAGGATTGAGGGGAAAAAAAAAACACTTCTTGTGATTTCGATAAAAGGCTATCCTCGATAAACTGACCAGAAAATTATGTCTCCTGTGGTCGGGATTTTTTTGTCATAGATTGTAAAGGAGATCGACGTTTCATAAACCTCAAGCATTGACATAGAATCAATATCAACATACCAAGGTTGAGATATGACTATCTCCACTTGAAGGCCCTAGCCTCGCTAATCCAAAATCTGATAACTTGGCATTCCACTGGTCATCCAAAAGTATGTTTGATGACTTGAAATCTCTAAAAATGATCTGCTCCACAAGCAGGTTTATAAGAGAAGTGCAAGATTAAGTGAACAGATGAACAGAAAACAAAATCACTGCCATGCACAAATAAAATATTTCACGAAAGGGAAAATTGCTAGAAAAGTTATAATACTCATTCTGGAATATAAGTCGGTTCTGATTAGTCAGTTTGGTTCTCAAACTACTTGAGAGATGCAACGGGTGTTTCCATCAACTCAACTAAGTGAGAATCCTATGGCAGGGAATTAATAAAAAACTGAAATCAAAGATTGCATCATACTACCGCCTAGCATCTCCAAGACTGCTTGGTATGACACATATGTCTGTTGCATTGCTCCCAAAATATGCTCTAACCTGAACCATCATGAATAAACAACTCTCCCCTTAAGGGAGGCCCACTTCATCCATCTCTTTTACTTCCTTTTCTGAACTTCATGCCCATTCGGTTCCTCCGAAAACATTTATCAGATCCCAAAAGTATATTAAATGCAGACTTCTCGTTATACCCTCCAAATAATATACTTGTTCAGCTATTCATCTAATCGACTTGTGCTGTGGTCCCTTTGTCTTTTAATTATCCCCATTGATGCTCCACCTCTCTCTTACTACCCATTTAAATTCTTTTCTTCAATATGATCCATCTAAAGCCCACCAAGCCAATAACTCGATAACTTATTTCTAGCCCTTCTCGAAATACTTCCTCAGCCTATAGGAACCGGGCTGCAGACCAGACGACACCAAGTTCCTGTGCACCTAATTTTCTTTCGTGTGAAGGATCACCAATTTCTCTGGTGCTTCTGAATGGAAAATTATGCAGTATGAAGTAAACTCAAATAGTATTCCCAACATCACACATGAGGACGTAAAATATGTTGGGACTAATAACGAGTAATTATTGCCTCAGGCAAAGCATGTGTCATGTAAGTGTTACCAAAGATAGTTGCAGAAATAAATCGGGAGACAATCAAAAACGAGATATTAGCTACTTAAAATCCATGTCTTCCACAATTGATATTGCTAAAAAATTGAAGCAGTGAGAGAGTCAACCCTATACACCAGAGCGGTTAATGTATTTTACAAATTGGGTCATATTCTTCTTGATCATATATGCCCAGGATTCAATTGTTTCCTCCAGGCCTGGATAGGCCAATCTTCTCGGATCTGATAACCAAATTGCAGGTATCATTTACTCTACCAATAAGCATAGCACCTAAAAGTTTCAGAGGACAACTTCACTGCCAAAGCACAAATTCCAGCGCTGATGCTCTCTTTCATTGCAATAGGCCGTTTTTACATGAAATCCTTTTCTTTAAGTAACACGCTTAGGTGCTTCCATCAAAATGTCATATCATAATTCAGACGAGAAGAACTAAGGAAACTTAAAGGGAATAACCTGGAGATCCATTCCTTCATGGAGGTAGGTTAGCCCTCGTGCAGAATCCTGGGCAATCTTTATTCTCATGGTCCACGAAAGAGGTGTCTGGAACCTGCTTGACAAGTGATCCTGCACACTGCGGTTCGGCATGTATTCATAAACCAGCAGACGCTGAATGCCTCTCTCGTCATCTTCGGCACAATAGCCTAGTAATTTCACCAGATTTGGATGTTCAACGACACCCAAAACATTTACTTCTGTAATCCATTCTTTATGACCCTGCAAGCAGAACAGTGCAATGAGTGAAATTTCCGAGATGAGTAAGAGATAGAATCTCACAAGAATTTGTCGGATGATTTCCATTTTCCTATAAGGGAAAACTTTACTAAGATAATCAGTTTGAAGTATCCCTACACATCACATGATCTTAAGTAATTAGACAGTACTAAAATTAAATACGAGGAAGTTATCCATGTTGCGTGGAGGTGAAACTTAAGAGAAAGCCTAAGTAGAGAATAACTCCCCTAAACCACATTTATTGAGAATAGCACGTCCAAACATGTAAACTTCTGCTAACTTTATAATTGCGAATTGTTAACTATTCGTCCAACTGGTTTAGAAGGAGTAGTAGATATATGACACATCCACCTTTTAGCGTCTGTGCAAGGAACTATTCTGTCTGTCCAAGTGTCAGAAATTGTTGCCTACGGTTCAGCCTTGAAGGATATTGGACAGAAATTGCAAGCCTCGAAATACAGAAGAGTCACAATACCATTATATGATACTCCATAAAATTCAAAAAAGACCAATTAAAAAGAAATTGCGAAGCTTCAAATATGACCTAGCCTTTACTTTAGACACATTATGTTTCCTCGGGCAAATTCTTCAAATTACGCATGAAGAACTTCAAGCAAGGACAAAACTAATCCGAAATTTCTGAAAGAAATTTTACTTTTGCAACCTTGTTGCTATGAAGTGTTGCATTATATCATTATATATTAAATGAAGGATATCTCTTCGAAAAGAACCACGCTTACCTGCAGTCCTCTTCTGCTTAACTGTTTGACAGCAATATCAATCTTCTTATGTGGATCATCCGTGCTCCTCATTATACCTCGATAAACTCCCCCAAATCCACCTTCTCCGATCATGAGGGAACGGCTGAAATTCTTTGTGGCTGCTTTCAACTCCTCAAAAGTGAATTCTCTCAAATTACTTTGCCGTTGAGACAATATTGCAAATGGGTTCACCGCAGTCGCAGACGAGGCTGTGCTAAAATCAGAAGCATTCTGAGACGTGAGTTCAGACCAAGATGTTCTCATATCACGGTCTGCAGACATAGAAGTGGAAGTAGAGCGGACAGACACAGATTTGGTTGTTTTTGCTTCTCCATTTTTATCCCTAATTGTAAATGGTAAGCACTTCATAGTCCCCACTGTCTGCGCCCTGCATTTAGATTATCAGTACCAGATATATTACATCTTTAAGCGAGCAATGGGTAATAAAACCTCCACATTTAACATGTCATAGTCAATTACCAGAAATTTACAGAATATGTGACCTACTGTTGCCATTCCATCTGGAATGGCATCAAACATCAAGCCATCATTCTGCATCAACAAAGTTCTCTTTTTTCTCTTTTCAAACAAATGAAGGCACAGGTTTGAACGGATATGAGAGACATTTGAGAACTCCTCCAAGTTGAACATAGAAAAGCACCTTAGTCCGACAAGAAGGAAGTCAACTTAGAACACCATAGATCATGGCCATGATCTCTTTCCGCAACCCGTGCTAAAATGAATCCAGCTTCAGAGGGAAGACAAGGATAACAACCGCAAATATTCAAAGCCTTATGAGGCACATAGAGACGGGGAAAAAAGTAAAATAAAAGAGAACATCTTCCCGCTGATACTAAATCGTACTTAGGACACTGCATCCATAAGGCGAAAATTCAGCTTCGCCGCATCTGAATTTCGCAAAACTGAATTCTTATCCATCTTAGCACAACATACCCCCGAAAATACAAAACAAGTGTTTTCAACTTGTAGCTGAATTAAACTTGAAACAATTGGTTCGTCCTGGACAACTCCAGAAGAAACCCAGCAATGAATCCATCATGGGTATCTCCTTATACAGTCAATATACCAAGCCAAAGATCAAAATTCAGCCATATACAAACTTTGGACCATAAGAAACAAAAACACTATCCGCCTTCACAAGAAAGAAAGAAACTCAATATAAGCAGTCACCTCTGTTTTAACTATTTTTCCTCTGCTGAGCGTCTGAATCAACTGGCTCACCCCCAACGTTTGACTAGTGGATCCTCCTTAGAATTGCGAGGAAAACCCGGAATTCAAAATCCAAATTTGGGTCAAATTCAAGAGAACCCCACAACCCAAAGAGAGGAAGGTAACCAAAATTTAAACTCTAGGGTAGCATAGGACACAACGAGCAAGGCATGATCGAGGGCAAGTCAACACGAGGCAGCTGGAATGCAGCTTACCGAACCCGGGAAGCCAAACGGGAAAAAAGAAAAAGAAAAAGAGCGTTAAAAACACAAGAAGGAATAAAGAAGAGCGGAACTGTAGGAGCAAGAAGCGAAGGAAAGTCATCTCCTTTCTTTTGTGGGGATATTCAAAGAGGAAAACGAGTAGGAGGATAGCGGTCGCTTTCTGCGCAAATTGGAGGAAGACTAACTGAATGAGGATGCCCGTTGACCTGTCATCCTCTGAGCTCCCCTGCCACAATCCACAGTTCCACGCAGTTTGGATTCATTCGCTCTCGACTGTTCCTTGGGGAACGTTTGAATCTTTCAAAGGATTTTTGTTAAACAAATGGCTCCATTTGTGAAGTAATTTATCAAGAATTTTTTTTTTCAATATATACTAATTTTTCTCCCATGGTTAACAATTGAGATAATGGCATAAATGGTCCTTAAATTTATTCAATATTGTCTTCGAATTTTAATTTTCAATATGCAATGTCCTCTCCGAACTTTTAATTTATTCATTGGTCTCTGGACTTTTGGTACATGCTTTATTCAACCCATGGACTGTGTAAAAATGTTCGTCATTCCATTAACTAGACAACGAGTATTTTCATACGGTTCGAAGACTAAATCGAACATGTATAAAAAATTCAAGGACCATAACAAATTAAAAGTTCAAGACATTGAGCTAAAATTCAGGGGCCACGTTGAACAAATTTAAAATCCATGGACCACATTGCAATTAGACCCAAGTTTAAGGACCATTTTTATCATTCATCCTAAATAATTTGCTTAACAAAGCTGCACTCATTAACGCAATTCAACATTTCAATCATACGTAGTTGTCGGCAGAGAGCTGTTCGATTCGCTGGGCGACCGTCTTTCATGGGGGACAAGGGACTATCTATCCATATGCGATTGTCGGTTTGAAGTTCAACCTTTTTTTTTTTGGGTCAAAGGTCTGAAGTTCAACTTCAAGCAGGAGAATATTCGCGGCGCATCCTTTTTTTTTTGGTCGGTCAGTCCTTGCTTTGCATGTAAATTTTTCATGGGCCGGGACGGGACCATCGTTGTTATGACTTTTGTTGCCTTGATTCAATTAACATATAAATAAAGCATCTTTTATTTTCTTTGTGGAAAAGTTTTAGTTTTCGTCTATGTACTTTCACGATTTCTCCAATCAAATCTCTGTACTTCTAATTTTTTGGGAAAATCATAAAAAAAAGTGTTAAACCTTCCACACTTTTGCCAAATTCAGTCATAAACTTTTTAAATTTGTCGATTTAGTTATAAATCGTTTCACCTTTTGACGATTTAATCCTAAATCTTTTCACTTTTTGCTGATTCAATCCTATTGGACAAAAATCGCTGGCATGACACCGGCGGTGCTGATGTGAAAAAATTTATTAACTTTTTAAAAATTTTATACAAAAAATTTGAATTTTTATTATATTTTTTTTCATTTTTTTAGGTTTCCGACTTTAGGATCTCGCGGCCTCACCAAATTGGGGCCAACAGGGGTTGTTGGCTCATGTGCAAGGGTCGGCGGGGGTCGTCGGCCCTTGGGCTTGACATGGCAGGGGCGGCGACCCCCGTCGGACCCTGGACAAGGGCTCACAACCCAAGGGCCAGCGTCCCTTACCAGCCTAATCCGGTGGGGCTGTCGGCCCCTAAAGCCATAAACCTAAAAAAATTTTAAAAAATAAAAAATTTTAATAAAATTATTTAAATTTATCCACATCAGTGTCGTCGATATCATATAAGACGACCAACATCCACGTCAGCGATTTTCAGCTAATAGGACTAAATGGAGAAGAGGTGAAAAGGTTTAGGACTGTATTGACAAAAGTGTGAAAGGTATTGGACTTTTTTGACATTTTCTCCTAAATTATCTAATCAAGTGCTTCTATTCTTCAGAAATTTTTCTAATTAAGTCCATCTGCCATCGAATCCGATCAAATTTAGCTGACCTAACGTTAAGAAGATGCCAAAGTATCGCGCAAATAAACATGAAGGAGTTCACGTGGACCTGTATGAAAAAACATGGTATAAGCAACCAATTCCGTCTTAATCTTTCTAGGCATTTTGACAATTTGTCAATTTAGTTCTATATTTTTTAATTGTGTCAATTTAGGCCGAATGACCACGTCGTCAAAAGGAATAAAACTAAATTGGCACGATTGAAAGACTTATGACTAAATTAGCAAAAGGTCAAAAAGTTTACGACTAAATTTGCACAATTAAAAATTTAGGACTAAGTTGGCCATCGTACAATAGGCTTAGAAATTTTTGGAAATTTTTTTGAAAAATATTTTCTTCTCGATGATTTTACACTAATTTCTCCTTTTATTTGATTTATTTAGTGGTTTGGGAAATAATTGCAAGGAAATCTATTTCTAAAAATTTATTTTCTGATTTTTGGTGTTTGAATGGAAAAATGAAATGAAAAATACCCAAAAATCCACCTAGATTGAGATATTTTTAGAAAAAGAATTCGATCAGAGATGAACTCGTTAGTATGGATATATAAAAGATCTTTCTATGTTGTACAATTCAATTCTCGATTTGCAAGGAAAACTATTTCTAAAAAATTATTTTTCGATTTTCGATGTTTTGGACGGAAAAATGAAATGAAAATATTCGAAAATCCACCTAATTTGAAATTGAGATATTTTTAGAAAAAGAATTCGATAAGAGATAAAATCGTAAGTTTTTAGTTTATTAGATTCATTGTTCGACAATAAGTTAACTATATAAATTAGATTGACATTTGCCCAACTCATATTAGATTGACATTTTTCGACACTCAAGATAGCGTGTTTCAGATTCTCCCAACAGCCCAAAGAACGGCTTTGATTATTTGGACGAATGATCTCAAATCTCCTCGTCATCGTCCATGAAATCTGTTGTTCTGAATTTCGAAAACTCATTAGTAAATTCGTTGAGAAAATTCGAGCCATATAAGATTAAGTAAGGACAATTATGGATTAAAGGCCGACGGTGGTAGAATTGGACAAAAGTAAAAGCTGAGGATTTTTATGAGACAAAAAAAGTTTTGGATATAAATGGAACATATGCTAAAATTGAGGTTTTTTTTGTACTAAGCCGATAGAATTGGAACAAAAGTAAAAGTTGAAGATTTTTTACGAGACAAAAAAAATTGGATATTAGGCCAATTCGAAAGTGATACCAAAGATCTTGTGAATTTTAAAAATACCATTTTCGATAGCATGTTCAACAAAATATAATGTTTTACACGGACAAAAATTGAAATGCAATTATAAATCTCAATTGCAAGATTCAAAACTATGACGATGGTACTGTAAAAAGCATTTTCACCTTTCAATTAAGTGCGTTTATTTTTTACAAACATTTTCCTACAAAATAGTTGTTTGTATAATTTCGAAAAAAATTAGTTAACGGAAAATTATTTTTTTATTATTGAAAAACAATCTCTGATGAAACATTAGCATCGGTGAACAAATATTTTTCACCAATTCATCTCTCCACAACTTGAAATTCAATTATAATCTCAATTGTAAGATTCTAAACTATGACAATGTTACTGTAAAAAGCATTTTCACCTTTCAATTAAGTGCGTTTACTTTTTATAAACATTTTCCTACAAATTAGTTGTTTGTATAACTTCGAAAAAAATTAGTTGACAGAAAATATTTTATTATCGAAAGACAATCCATTAAGAAACATTAGCATCGGTGAACAAATATTTTTCACTAATTCATCTCTACAAAAGATACGAGTGATCATTTCATCAATAAAACGATTTTGAAATTGTTAAATTTTAGTGAAGCAAATGCGCCCAAGTTTCGTTAGGGCATATTAGTGTATATAAGTGGTAGTCGGCCCATTTGTCGCCATTTTCAAGTGATTGAGTCGGCTTGAGATTGATAAGCTTAACCCTCCTTTTGTTTTGCAGAAAATAAACGATTTTTTTAAATGAATGCTTATAACGCTTCAAATAATATGTCAATAGACAATATTTTCATTATGGACAAAAGTTGTGTCCAAA
Source organism: Rhodomyrtus psidioides (assembly GCA_021437785.1). NCBI lineage: Eukaryota > Viridiplantae > Streptophyta > Magnoliopsida > Myrtales > Myrtaceae > Rhodomyrtus > Rhodomyrtus psidioides. Next base: position 2,180,361 of record JAILYB010000053.1, read on the forward strand.
TATTTTCGTGGACGATAAATGTATTTTTCGTTCATTCATTTTATAAGCGACACAAGCAATCATTTGTCGAAAAATAACTTTTTAAATTATTTTTCCTTAAAAAAATGGAGACTAAATTTATTGACAATGACCCAGCTAAAAGATAAACTCTACAAGTGAAGGGCCGAATTTCAATTGTATTCTCAAAACTTTAATTTGCCAGTCGAGTAATTTCGGTACTAACTAGATAAATTACACTGGTGTGGTAACTAACATGACGCTATTTTGATTTAAACAATTAGAAAGATATATTATTTTAGAATTTTTACATGTATCAAAAATGTAATTCTGAAAAGGGAAAAATGAGAAAGAATGTGGCAATGAAGACAGATTGAGGACGGACGGAGAGAGAGAGAGGCGAGGAGCTGTGCTGTCTCTTTCGTCAAAAGACGGGAGAAGAATAGTGTCAAAAATTTCGTATGGCACCCACATTAGGGCTAAAAGTTTTCGCCGGCTTATTAAGTGTCAAATCGAAAAAAAAAAACGATCACTTAACTGTCTCGAGCGAGAAATTTCGGTAAAAAATATTACAGTGACTTGTTTATCAACTGTCAATGTTGGGTGGTTCTTCATTAAAAAAATCAACGTGGAAATCACATAACAATGCCGCTTTAAAGCCATTTAAAGAAAATTTCTCTCTCTCTCTCTCTCCCGCGTCTTATTCAAGCCTTATTCGACAATTTAAAGCAAAGACGTCGTGGTTTGAAGGGCGAATTTAGATCATTTGACATTGAGGTTTTCATGACATGTTTACAATTACTCAAATCAGGCCGTGCAAATGAAAATAGATTGCCTGATTTGAGAGATGATTGAGATTCAAAATTTTTCGAACCCCAAAAAGATTAGTGCCAATTTTTTCTCCTCCTCCTCAATAAATTGTTAGAGAAAATCCCTTATGATGTTTTGAAGATGACAAATAATAAAAAACTACTAATGTGTTTGTTGGTTGAGTAGAAGCAGGTGAAAGAATCACAAGCCGTTATACAGTTGGTGTATTAACAGATTATCATAAGATTGAGAGTTATCTATCAATGGTGAACAAGGCATTGGACATAGAGGTGTCTACAAGTTGGAGATACCTAAATAGAAGGTGAACAAGCCTAGAACGAGAAGTTCGGTAAAGCTTGGAATGACCTGAGATAGGTGAACAACGAGATAGAGCGCAATTGTCAATATGCTTGGAGGGACCAAAAGATGGAGCTCATGATATTGATCTAAGTTATGCATTTTGAAGACTGGTTTCGTTTATAAAGACTGTTCAGATACAGTGAAGTATTCAGATGCAAAAGACTGTTCTACTTTTGAAGTCTGTTTCTGAAAATTGTTTAGAAGCTATGAGATATGTTGATTTGAGATTCTAAAGACCTACGGCTGGCATATATCCGTTGTTGCTAAGAAAACTTCCATATCTGAAGAACTCCACTTATGGAAACTGAAGATTGAGTTATATAAGCGACTAAATCTGAAAGGTTCAGATTACCAACGGTCACCAAATCTCCATAGATTCGTTCAATCAAGATTGATGGCGTCCAATCAGCAATTAAATAGCGATCCTTTGAAAACCTATCCAACGACTAGTTTGGAGATGAAGGAGTATAAAAGGAGATCAATGGTGCTACTACAAAGTAGGACAAGAATCATAAATTTCAATGTGTTAGAGTTGTTCAGATTCATACTTGTCCCCGTGAGCTTTATACAACAATCATTGAAAGGCTTTGTAAGAGTGATTGAGAAAGGATAGTGTGACATATTAGAGAGAGTATCATCACTTATTATAAACCTCCATTGATTCATCTAGTGGAATCCAGCCAATCGGCTGTCAGCGTGGGAGAGTGGACGTAGGCCTGATTTAAGCTGAACCACTATAATCGTTGTGTGCAATACTCTCTATCTCTAAACTCTTATCATTGTTGTTGATAATATTGCATACTGATGTTCATATTCTGAATCTGCATACCCAAAAATTGCATACGCGTGTTTAGTAGCAAAACTGCATTTGTTCAGATTCAGATTCAGATTCTATGTACATTTTGACTTGATTCTTTTAATTCCACATTTTCTAATCAAAATTGTTTAAAATCGCTTATTCACCCCCATCTAGGTGATATTGCTAGATCCAACACAAATGATGTGACCCATTTTATTTGGATGATCTTATTTGAGTAATAGTAAGGATGTCACAGAAACTCGGTGATCTGGAAGGGGAGCCTTGTTCTCGACTACTTCATGTTGGAAAGTTGTCGTGGATTGAAACGAAACATTAAACGCCGATCGACGAAGAAGGATCGAGTGAGCGCATGGAAATTCAGACACACAGATAAGAAGAAAAGGGGAGAAGAGAGGCACATCATGCGAGATTTGAAGTAAAGGACGACATCAATCGATGATGGCGGCAACGTTCAGAGAGTGATGGAGATAGGTTTCTTTCTTCTGTCGAACTCTCTAGTCTTTCTACTTTCACAGTGGACCATATTTCCCTAATAAATATGTTCTCCTTTGCTTCAATTCCGTAATCGAACCCAAACCCACAAATTAATGGATCCAGATCCGAGGAACTCTCCACTCCTTGCCTTCGCTCTCTACCCAATCGAACCCAAGCCTCGCCCTTACCTCCCAGCCGATGACGCTCGCAATCTGTTTGACCAAATGCCCCTATTGACCAGGTCGTGTCTTCCCTCGCCCAGTCCGTCCCCGCCAGCATTCTCTAGGCTTGGACCTTCTTCCAACCCTCGGTATGAATTTGTGGCTTTTGAGAATTAGGGTTTATATGTGAGGAATTTGGGGGAAAGCCTGATTGTCCAATTTAGGGTATATATTTGGGGCAAAACATCAAAACCACATCATTTAGGGGAATATATGTTGACTGTGAACATCGGCGAGCCACATCATTTTGAGAAATTAATAAAATATGGTCATGTCGAATTTTCGACAATCCAAATCGAAAGTGGCATTGTCGAAAGAAAGATTCTATTCATTGATAATGAAGAGAGTTACATAGAATGCTTTCAAACTTCCAAAAGATAATAGAAATCAAATTCTGCATATAAAAGCACACTCCCATCCTTCAAGAGTAGATCCAATACCATAAACTTGTGGCGGTCGATCACCAAAGTCTATGATGGGCACACACCGAGAACTCTCATGCCAAATGCCACGGCTTGCGGTGCACGTCCAGATTCGACGCCCCATCACCAATGCCGAGCAAGAACATCAACAACAACGTGTTGAAAAAACACAAGTAAGGTACATGTAGAGAACTCCTAAATCTATATCTAAATATAGACCGTGAGGGTAAAATCCCTAGATCTAGATCTAACTCTAAATCGGGATAGAAAAGCGGCTTAAAGAGCTGCAGGAAATTATTTATGCGAACAAACTCCCAAAACATAGTAAAAGAGACAAGGAAAGACAAACTAACAAAAATAAAAATCGATGACAGACGAAAGCTTCGGCAGGCCGATCTTCTTCCCAATGCCGACGATCTCCTCAATAGAGAAATATGGACCAGAACTAGCTTCCAAGCCAAAACCAATCGAGATGAGTGAAATAGATGACGTTGAAGGGCTGACACCTGGCGGCTATCCTCATGAACGTGCTTGGCTCCTGCAACTTCAGCGACGCGACGAAAGAGCAATGGCAACGAAGGTGAGGACGGACTGAAAGAAGTGCTGGGGCAGGAGGAAGTGCTTGTGGCCGAGCTAGAGGAGGAGGAAGGGAGAGAGAGATGGATGGGGGTGTGGTTGGAGAAGCCGAGTAGAGACATATTTTTTTTAGGGGGGAGGGAGGGAGGGAGATCCTCTTCCTCCCCCAAAATTTGCAACGACGGCGCTAAAGGGGAGAGACTGGGTAGAGAGAGAAAGGATCCGAGGAGAGAGAGAGAGAGATTCCAGGCCACTTTCTTTGAAAGTGGCACTTAAAGTGATTAGTTTTTATAAGTTGCACTTAAGTGATCCAAAAAAAAAATAGTACTAAAGTGAGCATCGCACGAAACTTTTAACGCTTCTACTTTCTCCCTCCTTAAAAGACTCAAAGCTGTGCATTGCACTATAACTTGAGATCTAGTTATGAACGCCCAAGAAAATGCATTTTCGCCTATTCAAACTGACATCATAGGGATACGTTATGGGCCTTTCAGTTTTCATTTCGGCAACATGACTGATCTAGAAACATTCATTTTTCAACTATCTAAAGTAGGACTATAACTTTCGACCGAAAAGAAGAAGAAGTAGGACTATAACAACGAATTCTAGATGATAAGAGTCTACAAGAGTATTACAACATCCAAGCAAGGGAGTTGAGACATACCTTCATGCTTGCACATGCATGTTAAAACAAGAGAAAACCCAATAATCGAATTAGACAAAGAGAAAATCAACAACAAGAGGTCAGGATTAAACTCACCTGACCTCAAATGCATAAACTAGGGGCATAGTCATAGGGGTGTGCAAACTGGACCGGACCGGACCGGCCCGGCCTGGGTGGGTTGGTCCGGTCCTTGAGGTTAGCGGTCCGATCCTCGGTCCCAATAAATAGGACCGGTAACTGGGTGATCCGGTCCCCGGGTTCCATGGTTTGGACCGGACCGGACCGGCCCGGCCCAAATCGGACCTGCAATGTTTTTTTTTTAAAAGATCCGCAAAAGTAGGATCATCCTTGGATGAACTCTGACTTATTTATTTACTTGGTGTTAATAAAAGTGTTAAAGTGATGTTTTCAATTGGTGGCGAAAAGGACTTCTAATTGCTTTTGTTATGATGAAATCCTCAGGACCATGCATGATTTTTAAATTAACAATATTTTAGCCTCTTGACATTCTTAGGGTTGGACGAATTCGGGTGTAATATGTGCAGCCTTACGTTTCAGTCGAACTGCACACGAGCGGGAGCTTTGTGCACTGAGCTAGCCTAGTAACTGTAACACGAGCGGGTTGAACGTAGTAGTAGGCTTTATAGCGGTTGGGCCCAGACCGGGATGTCAGGTCCCGATCCGATCCTTGGTCCCGAAATTATGGGGACCGGACTATTGGTCCGGTCCCCGGGTTCATGCCGGGATCAGACCGGCCCGGACCATGCACACCCCTAGGCGTAGACACGCGCTCCGGCACACCTTGGAGTTGAGGCTTGCTTTTCTCTAGCCGTATCTCCTCTGTCCGGAGATCGATTCACGTAAATCGTTGCGCCATTCAAAATGCTCGTATTGAGATCCTTCTAATGAGCCCAATATCGTCAGGCGAGACCTGGGATTTCATCCTACCGAGGCTTAAGTCTTGGGTCCATTTTAACTAGGCATTAACTGAACATCATTTCGATGACCGAGCATTTCCAAAAGGTCATTATTTACCATGACTTAGAAGTTTGGAAAGTCTCATTTGAATCTAAGACTTCTAGGTATGGTTTTGAGCTTTGAAACTTTCTTTTGAGTATCGAAAGGTTGACTGAAGTTTGACAAGCATTAACCCCCTTATGCGACATTCGTTCAACTTGATTTTTGTTGTGCTAGGATGCTTGCGATCCCTAGTTTCAGGATGCGCAATTAGAATTAGGAAATCGGGAATTCTAGATATTGCAAAAAATGGGCCACCAGTCTCAAAGAGTAGAAAATTAATTGTTGAATTTGGGTGACAATATAGACATCAAAAGATTCTTTTAATGTGTAAAACACTTTAAAATGTGTTTTGGGTCTTGAATGTCCCTAGCCAATTGTAAGTAAACTGTTATCTACCTTAGGTCAAAGCTAATGATTTTATGAAAATTGGGTCAAAATATGAGATGACAACATCAACCTTATAGAGGAAGTTCACCCTAGAGATGGAATGGATGACCCTCCATGTGTTGAGAGAGTGCAGCAAAAATCTGATGCGAAAGAGCTCAAGTCCAAAACTATCAACATATCCAATTAGACCCATCTTCACTCAAAAGTTTAAGCCGATGAGTTATGAAACAATTAAGAGATATTAATTGCTCAACACCACACCAATTTTTCGATGTGAGACTTCTCTGACACAACTTATTCGGTCATCCTGACACCATGAGCCTGGCAAAAGAAAACCCTATAATTTATCGATTTTATTAAATTTCAAGTTTTGTTTTGGAGCCAATTTCAGGCCTAGAAACCAAGGAGAAATATTCTGTAAAAATTTGGAGCGAGGAGATGTCGGGTAAGTTTATAGAGGCAATTCGATCTATTTCGAGCAAGATTCAATAATTAGCACCATGTGAACGTTCTGCTTATGAACAAAGCAGGCCTTGCAACTACTATAATGAACTAGCGAGAGACTTCAACATGGAAATCAAGTCCGGAGATCCATTTACATGACATAAAAAATGTAGTTCGAAGAGTGCCGAAGTGATTAAAACAAGTCTCTACTTCATTCTTACTTCTCTCCCGCTTGTTCTTCAAGAAAGAAACTGACTGACTTTGATTGTTGACCGAGAGAGAGAGAGAGTTCAAGTGAAATCAATGTAAAGAGCGCGCTGAATGGTTGAGCCAAGCTCGTGTACTTGCAGAGCAACCTGCAACCCCTCGTGGAGAGACAACTTCATCTGTAAATGCTATTAAAGGCTTCAATGTCGCACTAGTGGATTTTAGCCTTCATATTCGGTTGTCGCAATTGTTAGGATTCGGTGCACAAACCACAAACGAAGTAAAGCATAAAAGCGAAAAAAAAAATCGACACAAGGTTTATCCTGACTGAATCACCATTAAATTAGGACCATGTCCAGCAGAGGATTTCACTGTAATTAGCACATCGTACATCTCTCTCACATCCTTCAATTACAAGAGAATGAGATATAATATAGTTGTAGCTATTCATGGGCCCAAATCCAAACTACTAACGAGAAAATATGAGCTCAAACTATAAAAGCCTTGTGGCGGTGGAAAATATGAACCACACTCGAACAGGAATTGGGTGAACGGAGTAAGCCAAATGAGGAATGCCATGTTCTTTTTTTTTTTTTTTTTTTTTTCTTTTTTTTTTCTCGCAATCTCTTCTATCCGTTTATCTCTTTATATTTCTGTGGATAGAAGATGTATGCTCTCCATTCACTGTACTTTGTTTCTAAACTCAGTTTCCTCCTCTTTGCATAGTTTTGCACGCACGACAAAATTTTAAAATTCAAGCTCCGATTCACCCTCGACGAGGCAGATCAAGTTTCAGAGTTGAGAATTAGGTCTAGGTCGAGGTCGAGCTTCTTTTGATCGAGTTCTTGGTCGAGCTTTTATCATATATATTCATGTCCAGACAACAAGGTTGTTGGCTGTTTTAAAATTTCATCCATGTCCAGACAAGAAAAGGAACATATTATAATATAAGGTGAGAATCGAACGAACCAAGGATAAGGTACAATCAATGTAACTCGACAATGATATCTCAAACATTTTTCATGTGCTGCTGCTGACAGTGATAAATGTATGTTTCATGCAACTCCAAGGCGGCATCCCCTGGGTTTTTCCATGACATTACTGATAGTATTAAGATTATAGGACTTGCAAGAGAAAAGACTTGCAGAAAACGCATAATGGAGATGTATAGAAATTTATACATGGACATCGAGAGACAGACGAACTTCAAAACAGTTCAGGTTCAAACTCGGTTCGCCGCCGTCGATGTTCCTGGGTATTGAGTCTATTGACCTCGCGTTCGGATAAGAGTGGTCCAGTATGGTCGGAGAGAACCTCATCTGTACTGTTCTCCCTAGAAAACAATCGTTAACATGTGTGATTATTCACCAAAAATGCAGTTGCAGTGTCTACACAAGTATTTCGTGAAGAAATGTCAAACTCTATACAAGAACAATCGCACCCCCATCGTCCTCAACCACTTCACAGAACTCCCAGTCGAAGTTCCTCGGCAAGACGTGCTTGAACATGTCAAGATCTTCCCTGCCTGCCAATCAATCCTTTTTTTTTGCTGAGTAGAGCCCCTGCCTACAGCCGCGCTCTCGGCCTTGTTTGTTTGAGAATTCGAATTGGGTGCAACCCGTTCGAACTTAGGACTTCGGAGAGGTCGTCACCAAGCAATGGCTATTGATCCGGTTGTCCAGAACAAGCGAGCTCATCGCCGGCCGGGCTGGGATGCTAGATCTCGGAACTCCATTAACACAGAGCTTGATACACGCACCAGTACTAGCACTATTGTATTGTGTATGAGCGGAGCAAATATAGCGAAGACCGAGTCTATCCGACCACGTCGTACCATACTATGATCGAATCTGTCGGTGATGAATACAGATTTTCCTCTCCGATGAACGGGTTTTAAGGAAACGAAGGGAAAAAATCTGCGAAAGAATTCCACCTTTCCGTCTCACCGAGGTGCCATGGACACGGAGAAATCCAGAGTCAAGCCGAACTTCTCAGCCCACGCCTTGGACTCCAAGTACAGCTTGGAGATCACGGCACTGACCTGGCTCATGTCCGGCCTCCTCGCCGCATCCTCCTCCACGCACTCCAGCCCCAAGCTCACCATCCTCTCCGCCACCTCCACCGGGTACGAGTCCTTCAGCCTCCCGTCCACCCACCTCCTCACCCTCCCTCCCTCCACCGCCTCCCTCGCGCTCTCTATCACGCTCATCCTCTGGTAACCTCCGCCACCGCCGTCCTCCCCGTCGAAGCAGTACCGCAGGGCCTCCTCCCCGCTCAGCAGCTCCAGGATCACCACCCCGAACGCGAACACGTCCGACTTCTGCGTCGCCACCCCCGTGACCAGGTACTCCGGCGACATGTACCCTCTCGTGCCCGCCAATTTCACTCCCCTGCTGCTCGTCCTCTTCAATTTCCGGCTGCCCCCGGGCTCGGAGGCGCTCTCCTCCCCCTCCTCCTCCTCTTCGGCCGCCTCGCCGCACAGTTCGGCGGTCCCAAAATGGCAGATCCTCGCGTTCAGCGACGGCTCAGTCACGATGATGCTCGAGCTCTTGATGTGGTTGTGGACGAACCCGGAGCCGCCACCGCCTGTGGCGGAGCCCGCGCAGTGGTGGATGTAGTCGAGGCCGTGGGCGAGGTCAGCGGCGATCTGCATCCGAGACACCCAGGACGAGAGGACGGTGAAAGCCCGATTCACCTTGTTCCTCAAGCAATCGGACAGATTCGCGCCCGGAACGAACTCGTAGACCAGGTAGATGAAGTTCCCGGAAACCGAGGCGCCCAAAAGCTTGATCAAGCTGCTGTGGTGGCTCTTGGTGATGGCGGAGAGGCGGCGGCCGAGCTGGGGGAGGTCGAGGGGACGCCTGAGGCGGCGCTGGAAGACGACGGCGTCCCGGCCGCGGAGGGCGCAGCGCCAGGAGGAGGAGGAGGAGGAGAGGCGGCCGGAGAGGAAGTTGTTGGTGGCGAGGCGGAGGTCAGAGAGGGTGTAGATAAAGGGGGTGTCGGGCAAGAACTGCTTGATCTTGGAGAGGGACTGATGGCGGCGGGCGGAGAGGGAGGAGGAATTGGAGGAGAAGTTGAAGCTGTTCAAGTTGAAGGAGGCGGAGGAGGAGGAAGACTGGGGGTTGGAGGCGGAGGCGGATGAGGAGGAGGTGTTGAAGGACCTGGATGACCGGGCGGGGCGGCTTTGGCCGGGTGGGATCGCATCTGCAGATGCTCTTGATCTGCACATGCTCTTGATCTGCACATGGAGAGAGAGAAAGTGTGAAGGATCGAAGTGGGTCTTTCGATGGATCTCCAAGTTCAAGAATTCGATGGATCAGGCAAGCGCCCCATTTTTATGGCGGGTTCTTGGGGGGAGAAGATCTAGAAGGACAGAAGGCTTCGGGCTGGCGGCGAGAAAATGATTTTTCTGTTGGTGAAGAAGGTTTCGTGAACGTAAATTCGCCGAGGTAAAAGCGAACACGAGCTTACTTACGACAGCGTTAATGATGAAGAATGATTAGTGGTTAATCCCCGAAAAAACCACGCGGATTATATGTTCAAACTGCTTTGGATTGGGAATGTTTAGATTAGGCGGAACCGGTCCGGTTCGCCAGTGCCCCCTTCTACCATGGAAAAATCATGCTCACCCCCCTAGCGGGCAATGCGAAGACGAATCGATTAGGAATGCTGGATTTCATCTCAACAATGACCTAGATACCACGACAGGATGGTACGCTTAGCTGAGTTGCTTTGAATGTGATGCCCTTGGCTCTTGGAAGTATTTAGCGATGACCTCGTCTAAGAGCTTTGTCTCGAGCTACTCGCCTCAGCCTCGATGCATGTGATCTATCGGATCGTGTGGACCACGCGATCCAACCGATCAGGTCAGGTGCACGGGGTCCGTGTGGTCCGGGTGGACGTGATGATACGCATTGCGGACAACTTCAGCCACGAACCGTCGTTATCCACCGTTCCTCTTCCCACCGTCGAGAAGTCTTATATGCCGACCCAAAACATGTGCGAAGGAGAAGGCGTATGTATGACCTTTGACCACCCACGCTCCCAGAAGGACAATAATCTCTACCTTCTTCATCATCCTTTACGAACATAATACATATGCCAGGCGTCAAACCTTAGAGCATCCATAAAAAAAGTACTTCGAATTTCCCCTTTTCTATTTACTTGAGAAGCTCTCTCTTGTTGACTTGATTAATGAGTTCACTTTACTAATTTGATATAACCCCCACCCCCCCCAAAAAAAAATATGAACTTGTGCAAATGAGTTTGGATTTAACCAAGCATAAAGTCGGCCAACCGGTGAATCGAGATATTCAAGTGCGCGGCATTGCGAAAAGAAGTCAGCTCCATTCATGTAAAAAAAAAAAAGCTGGTCGAAGAAGCTCATACCCCGACAATAAAGAATCTACAAGAACTTTCACTGAACCGGGAGTACATTAGAAGTGCCAAAAATTATGTATAGAGCTCACTTTAGTGCTAAATATTTCTGCCGAATCACTTTTATATATATATATATATATATTTGAAAAAATGATCCCTTAAGGGATAACTCCAATATGTTTGTCCAGAAGTCCAACATGACATTTTTGTTTTTTTTTAATATTGAAGCCAACGTGGCTCACTAAAGATCCATTCAACAATTAAAAGCCAAAATTTAAAAATATATATTCTAAAAATACAAAAATAATTATATTAAAATAAAAAAAAATTAAAAATAAGCTAAAATTAAACTTAAAAAAGAAAAAAAAAATAGCAGGCGATAAGGGCCCTCGTCATTGCCACCGCCCCACTATCACAGGCAATGACTAGGGGCCGACGACCACCGCCGGCCGTTCCCACCCTCACCGCCTGTGCAACCTTCTGTTCTTTTTTTTTTTATAGCTTTTTTTTATATCAAATTTAAGTTTCATTGGGAGTGGGTTAGATCTTCTTTCTTGATTTGTAATGATTAGGCTTAGTGCATATTAACATTTTGCGGTTGAAGATTCGTCTCTTTTAGAAATAGCAGAAGTTTTCCGGACAAGTTAGAGGAGGAACCGGATGGAGGAGATCACGGGATAACTACAAGCAAGAACTTTCAATTCCTTTGACGAAAAATTAGGATTTAGCCGGCGACGGGGCCGGCGTCCATTCGTGCGGGTCTTGAATCACCTACATGTTGCATCTCCGGCCGCCGTATAAATGGGACTCTACTATTTCATTTTTACCTAATTTTGTGCCGCACCATTACACAATAAAAAGTATAATTAAAGGAGCCAATAATATTGGAGCCCGAGCTCAACCAAGTGTTAAATTTCCCGCTCAAATTCGATTCAATTATAAAAAAAAAAATGAGATACTCAAGCTCGACTTGACTCAATTAGGCTCTATTAACTTATATGAGGCTTGTATAGTTCAAATTTTTTTTTTTGGGGTCTTTTGATCTAACTCATGCATGCACTTGAACATTCGAAGCTTTATATATTATCTTAATTTAGGTGGAAAAGAAGAAAAAATACTTTTTATTAAATTTTAATTCCAAAGGAGCAAGCCACTCGAGGTCAAGCTCGAGTTTAATAAGTATAAAGTTAATGAGCATCAGCTAGATTCTGATTTCACCCCCTATACGAATACGAAAATCCTAGGACAAACGAGAGCAAGCTAACCCAACTTCTTGAAGAGAAAGATATATTATAGCACCGTTGACACCCAAAATTGACACAACGATGGATAGTTGACAGAAAAGAAAAATGTTCTCCTTTGATTATGTTGAAAAATATAAATGAAAGATGCCGAACACGATGTCTTTGGTTAATTTGGATGAAAGCCACGCGAACAGGCGTTGGTGAGCATTGGCGTCGGCAACAAAACTGTTTACAGATAAGAGTGGTTACTTGAACGTGGAGACTGCCTAGAAAATAGAGGGCCAACAATAACCGTCAGTAACCGCTTGTAGGAGATTATAAATATCCCAAGTTTATTTCTTGTAAATCTCTTGAATCAACGACAAAACTCAATTATCTTTATTTTTTGCCGCATTTTAGATTTCCTTATATGTAGCTGCAATTCTCAGATTCACGTCGTTGAGTCAAACTCCGATATGAATCTTTATCCTTGGTGCTTGAGTCAAACTCCGCATAGTACCATCGCGTTTTCAAGCTTCGAGTCAAATTTCGTCGAAGTTTGTTTCCATTGTAGTTTCTAAACTTTTCCGTCGAGTCAAACTCCGATTCGGTTTATGTTTGTACAATTCTATATTGATTTCTATATTCGCTTGGATATTTCCTGTCTAGAATTACCACAGAACTCTGTTAGACATACTTGTATAGCCTTGTAGTCTTATAGCTTTCTCTTACACTTCTTCTTTCTCTTTAGTCCCACATAGGAAGAGCGCTAAGCTCTTTACCTCTTCTAAGCCTATATAAGGGCTTCTCATGTACATTGTTTGACACACCATTATTAGAGAACAATACCGTTCTCTCTTAATCATTCTTTCTTATCATGGTATCAGAGCCAAGATCATTGTCTTGAAAAGTATGCTCTGCGGTTGCCACAAATTGGATCTTCCGCATCAGAAATTAAGATAATGAGCTCATTATTTTTAAAAGTATGCTCTGCGGTTGCCATAAATTGGATCTTCCGCATCAGAAATTAAGATAATGAGTTTTGGGCTATTGAGCCGTCACCCTTGATTATTCATATATTCATTTATTTTGCTTCTCCTTTTCTAGAAGCTTTGCTCGCGTCTCTAATTTGTGCCTCTCGATCCTTTTGATCAGCTTTCGCACTCCAACCCATTTTTCTAGCTTCGCTAGTGATTTTTCTGTTGTCATGGGCGATTCTAGTGACCGCATAGATGTCAAGCTTGATGGTTCAAACTATTCACTTTGGAAACCATCGGTAATGGCGGCTCTTGTTTACCGCGATTTATTTGAGCATGTTGAAGGTTTCCGTCTATGTCCTGAGGCTCTTAAGGGAAGTGACTCATCTGAGGCGGTTGTAAAGCGTACCGCTGAAATTCGAGCATGGACAGTTGCTGATCGGAAGGCATGGACTATTCTTTTTGGCTCTATTGATCCTGCTCTTCGCCCACAATTTTCTCATATTGTTGGAGCGAAATGTTTATGGGATCAGCTCGCCGAGATGTTTACTCAGACTGGGGACATTCGGGTCTATCAGTTGGAGCAAGAAATTTATTGTGCTACGCAAGGGTCTCGCTCTATTCGAGACTTTTACAATTATATGCATTCCCTTTGGAGTCAATTAGATATTCTTGCTCCTGTTCTTTGCTCGACATGCTTGAATTGTACTAGGTGTCCATCTACTCGGCTTCAAACTCAAGATAGACACCGTCTACATACTTTCCTTATGAAGCTTGGCTCTCCTTATGAAGGTGTTCGCAACCAGCTTCTCCATCGCTCTCCTAGACCGTCCCTCCTTGACGCTATCAAAGAATTGCAGTATGAGGAAACTCGTCTGGGTCTACTTTCCTCCTCTGCAGTTTCCGATTCCGCTGCTGTTTTAGCTGCTCCACCACGTGCTCCGCCTGCTGTTTTGGCTGCTTCACCACGACCTCCCCCTGCACGTGGCTCTCGTCGCCTTTTATGTACTTATTGTCACCGTCTTGGACATGAGGAGCCACACTGTTGGCAAAAGAAGAAGGAAGCTTCACGCCCTTCAGCAACACCGCGTTCTATTCAGTATTCTGTGACATCTCCACACTCTCGACCTATTACTCTGGTTTCTTCTTCTACGGATAATCGGATTGCTGCCCTTGAAGCACAGCTTGCTCGATTGAACCCTTCTTTGCTTGGGTCTTTTCCCGATTCCGGCACTCCTACAACTTCTTCATCTACAGGAAGCACTGCTGCAGCCACTCCATCTTCAGGTGACACTTCTATTACCTGGATACTTGACTCAGGAGCTGCTAGACATATGTCTAGTTCCGCTGCTTGTCTCACTCAGCTCTCTGAGCTCAAGCATCCAGCACATTTCTTTACTGCTGATGGCTCTCCTCTCCTAGCTACCCGGCGGGGTACTCTCACCATCGCTCAATATTTCAATGTCCCTAACGTGTTACATGTTCCTTCTCTAGCTCTCAATTTATTATCCGTTGGACAACTTACTGATGCTGGATGTACTGTAAGCTTTACAGATAGCTCTTGCTTTGTGCAGGATCGTTTGAGTGGTCGGATGATTGGGAGGGGTAGTAGACGAGACGGACTCTATATTATGCAGCATCTCCACCTTCCAACTTATTCCCTTCCTTCTCCTGTGTTGGCTACCATTGATCTTGCCCGATGGCATCAGCGTCTCGGACATATTCCTTCTTCTCGTCTCACCGTCCTTCATCAACGAGGCGCTTTAGGTCCTGTTTCTTCTGGTAATCTTCCTTCATGTTCTGTATGTCCCTTGGCCAAACAATCTGCTAAGCCTTTTCCTATTAGTAACTCTAGATCTAGTGCAATTTTCGATCTTATTCATTCTGATGTATGGGGTCCTGCCCCACTTTGTTCGAAGAGTGGTTTCAAATATTATGTCTCTTTTATTGATGATTACTCTCGTTATACATGGGTCTATCTTATGCGTCAACGCAGTGATTTCTTTTCCATCTATCAGTCTTTTACTACCATGGTTTCCACCCAATTTAATACAAAAATCAAAGTTTTTCGTTCAGACTCGGGAGGAGAATATCTTTCTACTGTTTTTCGTTCCCTCTTGGCCAGCGATGGTACACTTCCTCAACTATCTTGTCCTGGGATTCCAGCTCAGAATGGGGTTGCTGAACGCAAGCACCGTCATATTTTAGAAACCACTCGCGCTCTCTTGCTTGGGACATCTGTTCCTACTGAGTTCTGGGCTGAGGCACTTCTCACAGCTGTTCATCTAATTAACCGCCTACCCTCGTCTGTTCTTCATCAAGACACCCCTTTCCAGCGTCTCTATTCTCGATCTCCCAGCTATAATCATCTTCGAGTTTTTGGGTGTACTTGTTTTGTCATTCTTCCACCCACCGAACGTACGAAGCTCACCGCTCGCTCTATCTCGTGTGCATTCTTGGGTTACAGCACCGAGCACAAGGGTTATCGCTGTTACGACCCAAATGCGCGACGTATACGTATTTCTCGCAATGTTACCTTTCATGAACACGTTCCCTTCTTCCCTACAAATGTAACACCTCCTGTCTCGACTCATGTTCCATTTATGGATTTTCCTGTTGATCCTTTTCCTGATCCTCCTTATTCTGCTTTCACCTCGGAACCAGATATATCACCACCGTCCCCATCTTCTCCTACCCGTTCTACTGTACCTCCTACTCTACCTGCCCTCGACGATTCTGCAGCTCTAGAGCCACGCCGTAATCCTCCTCGGGATCGACGTCTGCCTACTCGGTATGTTGCTTCTACTTCTTATTCTATTGAGTTTAGCTCCTTTTTGGCTGCTGTTCATGCTGTACAAGAACCCACTAGTTATCGTGAGGCAGTTCAGCATACTGAGTGGCGTCAAGCTATGTCTGAGGAACTCAGGGCATTGGAAAGTACCGGTACTTGGGAGCTCGTGTCTCTCCCTCCAGGCCGCTCCTTGGTATCGTGCCGATGGATATATAAGATTAAAACCCGTTCTGATGGCAGTATTGAACGCTACAAAGCACGTCTGGTTGCCAGAGGTTTCTCACAAGAGTATGGCATTGATTATGAGGAGACCTTTGCTCCCGTAGCAAAGATGACATCTGTCCGAGCTTTACTAGCTATTGCTTCAATTCGTAATTGGCCTCTCTTTCAGCTTGATGTCAAGAATGCTTTTCTTCATGGGGATCTTCAAGAGGATATCTTCATGCAACCTCCACCTGGTCATGGTCATATTTCTGGACAGGTTTGCCACTTGCGACGGGCTATTTATGGTCTTACACAGGCTCCTCGTGCTTGGTTTGAGAAGTTCAGTGATGCTATTCGATCTGCTGGTTTTACTCAAAGCGAGGCTGATCATGCTATGTTTGTTCATACCTCTTCTACTGGTTGCACTATTCTTCTGCTTTACGTTGATGATATGGTTATCACTGGAGATGATCGCGACCATATTGAAAATACCAAGCGGCACCTTCAGCAACATTTTGCCATGAAGGATCTTGGACCACTGCGCTACTTTCTTGGGCTTGAAATTGCTCGCAATTCACGTGGTATCCTTATTTCTCAACAAAAATATACTGCTGATATTCTCTCTAGGGCTGCTCTCTCGGATGTACGCATTGCTGCTACTCCTATTGAGCTGAATCAGAAGCTCTGCTCGGATGACGGGGAGCCTCTTTCTGATGTGACCCGCTATCGAACTTTGGTTGGCAGCCTTGTATATCTCACTATCTCCCGACCCGACATCGCTTATGCTGTTCATGTTGTCAGTCAGTTTGTTGCTGCTCCTCGCACAGTTCATTATGCTGCTGTTCTGAGGATCTTGCGATATCTCCGAGGCACTTTATCGCGTTTCTTATTTCTGCCATCTTCTTCTGCTCTCAAGTTGCGTGCCTATTCTGATGCTGATTGGGCTTCCAATGTGTCTGATCGCAAATCTATCACTGGCTATTGCATTTTTCTTGGCGATTCTCTCATTTCTTGGCGTGCCAAGAAACAACAAATTGTCTCACGCTCCTCTACAGAGTCCGAGTATCGTGCTATGGCTGACACAACCGTTGAGATTGTTTGGCTTCGCCGCTTACTTGCTGACATGGGTGTTTCACTTCCGGAACCCACTCCTCTACACTGTGACAACAAGAGTGTGTTGACACCTGATTTTTGACCAATCTATTATTGTGATTTTTATTCTTTAAAATTAATTAAAAATATCAACAAAAAAAAAGTTCATAAAATCACAAAATCAACTTTGGAAGCCTTGGCTTGGCCTTAGGAACCATTTTGACCAAAAAAATAATTTTCATAATTTTCATTTTTTATTTTTATTTTTATTATTTTCGAAAAATACAAAAAAAAAGGGGAAAAGAAGAAAATCGAGAAAAATAATATTTGAGGTCACAAAAATTATATAAAAATAGTCGGTATTTTTATTTTTATTTTATCTATTTTCCGACCTCATAAAACAGTAAAATTCAGGTTCGATTTTAGGTGTTCTCTGATCACCATAAAATTGAATTTGGCAAAAATATTAGCAATAATTAAAAGGGAAAAGAGTGAAACATCATCATTTAAAAGAAAAAGCAAAAGAAAAAGTATATGTTTAATTAACAATTTTATCTCTCCTTTTCATTATTATTATTATTATTATTATTATTTTTTTTTTTACTAATTTTTATTTTCCCTCTCTTTCCTTTTTATTACTTTTTCTTGGTTCTTCTTTCTACAGACGGCGGGCTTTTTCTGTCGACTCCCTGGGTCTTCTTCTTTTCTTTCATGGAACACGGCCCTCTAAAAAAAAAACACCATCTCTTCCACCCTTCCTCCTCCGATTGAATTTCGTGCGACTACCACCACCGAGCACCTCCCACTCCTCCGTCCACCTCTGCTCGCGACCACCGCCTCCACTATGACCGTCGTCGACGCCGGATGGCCGTAGAGCCGCTCGCGGGCAGCCCCCCCTACCCTGTTTCGCGTGACGTTCGGGTTTTGGCCCACCAGCCTCCTTTCAGCCACTCCCGACCACCATCTGCCGCCTCACGCAGCTTTCTTCGAACCCCAGACCACCCCACAGCCTTCTTGCGCCGTCGAAAGCCATCCTGAAGCTGCGGAGACCCCGGTTGCCCTGTTTTCGTCCCGACGCCCCTATTCTTGGTCGTGAGGCTGTTCCACCGTCCTCAGCCCCTCTCCGCTGCTACCTGCCGCTCACCATCACCTCCATTAGTCCTCCTTAGATCCCTTGTCATTCCTCGAGATAGGTGCGAACCATTGGAAGCCGGAGAAGCTTCGAGCAGTCCCCTGTTCACGCCGTCGTCCTTACCTTATTCTGTTCCGCGGACTCATATCGGCACAAACGGCAGTCACCGAAGATGAAGTGACCTCAGGTAAGTCTTCAAACTCCCTTTGGATGCCACGCGAATAATCAGAACCGAGCTGGAGTGAATTTTTTTTACTACGGATCGCTCGCCGGAGACGGAACTGAGGAGGTCCGGTTCGTTGGTTTTGACGTGCACATGGCGTCGTTCTTAGTTGCATGTTGATGCCGAAGTCTTAGGGAGTCGGAAGCCAAAGAACGGGCTAAAAAAATACTAAGTTTTGCGGCCGGTTTGCTTTTTCCGGCGAGATTTCCGGCGACTTCGCCGGAAATTTCACTATTCATCATCTTCTCCGGCGAAGTCGCCGGCGGTCAACGGTCAACGTCGCGGTCAACGGTCAAAGATGACGTGGCGTGCCACGTGGCTGCCACGTCAGCGAGGTGGGTCCGGGCCGGTTTAATCCAAGCCCAGATCGGACGGCCGTGGCTTTGCCACGTGTCGCCATCTGGGACGTTCGTTTCCTTTGAACGAAACGACGCCGTTTTGTCATGGAGGGGGGCGGGCCGGTTCATGGGTCGCGGGCCTGGGCGTGGGCCGGGTCATCCGACCCGGTCCGCGTAATTTATATATATATTATTATTTTTAATAAAAAAATAATAATAAATTTTTTTCAAAAATCAATAAAAAATAGAAAATCATAAAAATTCAAAAAAATTCGAAAAATTCAGAAAAAAATTCTAAAAAATTCCAGAAAATAGGAAATGGCCACATTCAACCGGCCATGACCTGTTTCGGGTCTTTTGACCCTCGAACCTTCCAGAAATGACGGTTTTGCCCTTCCGGCAAACCATCTTCCAAAAAAATTCTAAAAAAATCCAAGAAAATCCCCAAAAATAGGAAATGGCCACAACCAACTGGCCAAGACTCATTCCGGGTGTTTTGAACCCCGACCCTTCTTAAAAATGACGATTTCGCCCTTCGGGCGAATCGTCTTCCAAAAATTGAAGAAAAATCAAGAAATTCCAAAACAATTCTCAAAAATGGGAAATGGACACAATCAACTGGCCATGGAATATTTTGGGTAATTTGATATCCCAGTCTTCCAAAAAAATGACGATTTTGCCCTTCGGGCCAATCGTCCCCAAATCTTCCCATTTTACCCCTGGTCCGAAATCACATCTTCCCTAAACCCTTATGGCTATATTAGGAAACCATTGATTTGAATTGGTGTGCATTGAGGTGATTTATTTATGTACTTGATTGCGCTTTCATTTAAATTGGTTGTGATTGATAGGAATAGTCTTCCAATCTGCATGAACCCTGAATCAAGCCTACCTCACCTAAAATTGCCCATGCATGAATTCTTAGCCAGGAAAATCACTCGCGTTAGGTACCGAAAGGGCGTTGGTAATGACACCAGCGTAACCAAGTCCCCGAACCCAAAATCTCTGGTTCCGCAGAACTGATCGATCTCTCCCAATCGATCAGTAAGGTTTCCGGTCTACCCTCCAAGAAAGACCGGTGGCGACTCCAAATGCATGTACAATTTGCACATGTCACCACGACCACACTGAAGGTCGAAAGCGATCGACTCTTATCGTCGAATCCTTTGAAAAATACTCCCGTCGCGATTTGGTATGGGCCTGGGAGGGCCCGCGCCGATCCGAGACCCGCGATCGGTAATCCATTAGCCGCGTCCGCTTTTCGGACGGGTCGAGACAGCTGGCGACTCCGCTGGGGAACTTTGTTCTAGAACCTATGGTTCTAGACCTCAAGTGGACTTAGGCCGTAATTAAAACGTTGAGTGATTTTTCTAACCCTGCAGGCGCTCTTGAAGGTGAGGTAAGTCCGCTCATGGTAGGTGTTATATGTTTTTGCAGATTGGAGAGATAAGGGGTGTAGTCCGTGATTAACATTGTCTTATGCAGGTTGGCGTAGGGATGTATGTTGTACGGATGATTTGAAGCGCCGATTGATAAACTGTTGTGCATGACTCGCATTGTGGTGATCACGACACATGGACACACACAACCGCGCCTAAAACCCCGGGCGCCGTCTTTAGGAACACAATAGAAGGAATTGAAAATGGAATCTCCATGAGGAAAAACGCGGGGTAATCCACTTTTCAATTCCGCTCGCTTCGAACTATGGATTGAGTCCCAATGCAACGATAGCTGTGCAATGGAATCGGCTCTTTCTAGAACTCGAAGTGGGAACCTTAACCTTAGGTGCCAAACCCTATGATTTTTAGAAGTTCACCATCACTTATCTCATGCGCATGTCTTTGGGCGGTTGGTACACCTAAAACCGCACATAAGTCGACAAGTTTGGTTGGTAAGACTCTCTATCCCTCAAATCTACTACAGTTCATATAATTATAGGCATTTCATTCATTGCATTCTGGTGATTAGATTAAATGCCATTTCAAGGATAGATGTGTGTGTTTTTCCCAAACGTCCTTGATAGAAGACGAAGAGGATGATATTCCATGACAAGCACCGAGTGAGCAACAAAGGAGCCTACTATGGACATTATTGAGATATCGTCCAATGAAGATGACGAGTTGGGGCAGGTGATCCGGAAGTCACAGATCGAACTTGGGGCATCCTTAAACGTTAGGATCACATTCCTTTGTTTCATTTTCCATTACTAGTACTCTTGTATAGGGTTTATTTTTATCGAGGCTTTCTCTATCTCACCCCTTAGAGTGATTGTATTAGGGATCTATTGGTGTATACATTTAGATGGAACTTGGTTGTATTTCTTTTGACAGGACATGGGAATGTGATAGTGGCATTTTCTCTAATCATCCGAATACTCCCAAGTCAAGTTTATAATTCCTCTAGAGGAAATCAAAATTGGAAATCTTGCATGACCTTTTTGGTCGTATAGGGTAATCCAACCCCAATTTCGCTAGAAGGAATTATACACTTGAATTGGTTCATGCATGATTGTGCGCCGCTGGTAATCCACGATAATTGACCGAGAATATCGGCGTTGTTTTGAATTTAATGACGAGATAGATGTCCAAATTACTCTCGTTCTTAACAAAACGGCCTTGATTTGGATGTCGTATCTTCAATTAAATTTAAAACACGTTATTATGCCTCGTACTTTTGAGTAATTCGCTCCTCTCGAAATTGATCAAAAGCAATTATTGTGAATTACATTCCTTTCAATAGTATGCTTTCTTTCGAAGAATATTGATAAAAAACTTTTCGCGCAAGATTAAAACCCTTGTAAAAGTTCTTGTCCTTATTAATCATGGGTAAGCATAAGATTGAAAGGGGTTTTTGCTTTCTTTTTCAAATTATTCCTTCTGATTCTGTCTTTTCATTTGCAGGTAAAAAATAGGTAACAGAGAGAAATCTTTTCCTGGATAAGTCTGAGGCTATTCTTTCATCTGATCATGAGCGAGTTATAAAATCCATATTTGCTCGACTTATTGATATTACGGTTCGGCTCACCTAAGTTGAAGATGTTCGAACGCTCGAAGAAAGGAACCATGCAGAAGTTAAAACACACACGATAACTTTCATTTATTTTGCTCAGCGGAGGGTTTTCAGAAGCAGGTCATACAATTCGGGGTGGAAAAGTAAAGCCAAAGTGAGCCCTAATTAACGACACAAAGGAGCCCAACTGACCCTCCATGTTGTTAATGCTCTGCCCGTACTCACGACTTCGCATGTCCTGGTCCGCGAGCTTGAGGAAAAGGTTTCTGCATTCTCCCTTAACCTCAGTGACCTTGACCTCGTGTTCTTCAGTGATTATTTCCAAGTCCCGAACTAATCCATTCCCGTGAGCTATGTCTGCGGTTATTTTGTCGAGCCGTTCTTCCTGCCAGTCGCTTTGCAGCCTCAATAGGACATTGTGGCGGTCGTGCTCGCCAGCGGTCAGGGATAGGGCCAATTGATCCACCAGTTTTCTCCTCTCGCGAAGCAACGTCGCGACCCTCTCATTGGCAAACTCGACGGCCTTTTTGTGACTATCGGCCAGATAGTTGGTCAGCACCAAATGATCAGACCGATCCTGGTAACGAGCCCGCAAGACGCGAGCCACGAGAACCTCCCGATCAGCAACACGGTAGGCCTCTAAGGAGTGTGCAAAGAGGGTCGGGAAAGTTCTATATTCCCTCCCCAGCGTAGTACCTTCGAGGGAAGTGGTATCTAAGTCCTCGAGCAGGACACGGATTTCATCCGCGGTTGCAGAATGATCGGTTATGTGCGCGTAACCGCGACCCAATAGGTTATAAAGCTTTTCCCACTGGGCCAAGACATCAGTCGAAAAAGTGCGCACGGGAGAGGAGGCCATTTGCGTTGGGTTGGCTCGAGAATAAGACGAGGCTAATAGAGAGATTAGAAGGAAGAAGCTGATTATGCGAGAACGCTAACCTGTCATACGTTAATCCCTCATTTTATAGCAACTCAAGGATGATGAAGGGTCTCAGTAATAATGCTGGTGGAGCCCAGTTAGGGGGTAAAGCGGGAGGTCCCCTCACGAGAACCATTGGATTCGTTTCGGTCCGCGATTTCCGGCTCATCAATTAAAAGATGTAAAAGATTTGTCGGGATCACCATTATTAGAGTTAGGTGGGAGGTAAGCGCAACTATCGAAGAGAGCCCTAACAGGATTTGGCAGTCCCATCACATTGAAAAGCTAAGCGAGAAATTCAAGGTCTTGAGGGGGAACGTTTGCCTAATGATGCTTGAAGAGCGTCTCCTGAACATGCAAAGTCACTCAAAGAAAACTTTATAGGGAGTGAGCATACAGGAGAGAGTGGAGAACTCTGAGTGGGCAAGAACCAATCAAACATTTCTCAATCCAACATATTTAAGAGGTTACTGTCAGCCGCTAGAGGCGACTGACTCAAAAATCTCAGAAATTGAACCACAGAGGGATCTCGAAGATTCCAAGATCAAGTCTAACGCCAAAACCATGGAGCCCAACACTTCTGGCAACGGAAATCAAGATCACGGCGACGACGACAACGACATCCACGATGCTCAACTCGGGAAAAGAAGACGTCCTCACCAATACTCTCAGGAGGAAACCCAAATGCTGGAAACCCTTTTCAGTAAAAGCCATTACATGAAAAAGAAGTGGAGAATTGAATTGAGCCGGGAGTTGGGGATTAATCAGTCGAGGATCCAGTTTTGGTTTCAAAATAGGAGATCCAAATCGAGGGCTCAACGCAAACGTCAGGTGGTCGAGATTTTAAAGGAAGAAAACCAAAAGCTGCGAACAGAAAACATGAGGTATGAAAAAGCTCTCAATATTACCGTTTGCCCTCATTGCGATAACCTCATCGCCCGCGGTAAGATATTCCCCGATAAGCCTCACGCAATGATTGAAGACGTTCACTTACCACCCTACTCCCTCGGGGCATCTCCTGCGCACCCAGATTTTGCCGGAGTCACGCATGAGCAGGATGATCCTACGAAAACGATACAAATGCCTCCTGGGGGATGGGATTTGCATCGCTTTGATTGGAGTTACAGTTTCAAGGAGCTGGATGTTACCGCCGACCAGCTCAAAGCATATCAGCCTCATGCACAACAATTTTCGATAGGGTCGGGTCCCGCTGGAGATGAGTTAATCAGTCGTCAAGCCATCGATGCAATTTTGGGCCACGATAAGAGGAGGTTCGCTTGGCCCCCTGAACTGCATTCCAGATTCCTAGACGTGGTTCACCAAATGGGGATCGATTCAGCAACTCCGACGCGCATATTTAAAGCCATGAATGTACCGGGGCTTAGTAAGGAACTGGTCAGGAATCACCTTGCTGCCTACAGAAAGCTATTAAAATAACGTCGAGCGGAGCTAAACCGGGAGGAATCCGTCTCGAGCTCAAAAGCTAGGGGCGACCGCCATTGTAATGCTCAGGCATCAAGAGATACCCGGCCAAATCTAAGCATCAATCAAGCTAGCAACCCGACCACCGGCAAACTGAAAGCTGATCAGAATGTCCTCCCGGGCCATTTCAACACTTCTCAAGAGCGCGTATCACAAGTACAGCGAGTGCGCACTCCTCCACTCGAGCAGCAGTCGGTTGGTGCTCTGCCTGCCGCTGGTCAACCCACGACAGACGATTTCTTTGATGAGGGGCTCGATGCCTTGTTCAATCAGTGGGAAGCTGGCATGCTTGGACAGCCATGATCTAGCACTTGACTCGGGGCACGATGGGTCGGTCACCACGAACACCCATAGAAAGAAGAACATGTTCACGAGTAGATCACTCATTTTATCCGTTGTAAAGTTCCTACGGGAACATTTTTCTTTAATGACTATAGTTAATTCTATATTAAAACCAACGCTATCGATGAACATCGTCATGCTCAGTTGTGATGATCCCTTGTTAGATTAAGTCTGAAACCAGAGACGGTCTTTAAAATTTTGAGTGGCCACGAACTCATTCCTCACCAAGCGCCCGGGATGCTGAAAGGAAGAGTAACAGCATGCACAGGGAAAATGCCACTTTCGTTTGAACGATGAAAAGGGGTTGAGAGAAGATCATAGCGTTAATTCCCATGGAGCTAAATGAATTAAACGGAGTCATTAATTGCGGGTCCACCGCTGCTCCCCACGTTCTCGGGCCTAGCAAATCATAAAAGGCGCCGAAAGATTGTAGACCCACCACTTTGAAGACTGAACTAGGGGACGAGCGCAATACTAGATGAAACCGAATCAATGCAAAAGAGTTTGTGATCCTATCACGAGGAAAAAGAAAGGGGAATACAGACGATGAGTAATTACAGGGTCTCGGGAGGAGCGCTTGCTTGCTGGCCTTCATATGCAGCCTGAAGGATGGTTCTAGGACACGCACAATCACTTGAGAAAATTTCTAGAGTGAGCAAACACGTAAGAGCGAATAGAGAAAGCTGAGGGAACTAGATCAGCCCGAGATACTCCGATCCATCATGTTTAAAAGCTATTCCCATCTGCTAGAAACGCCCGACCTGGACATTTCTGAGCACGAACTGCTGGGAGACTTTGAAGATCCTGGAGCTGAATCCTGCCCGAAGACCATGGAGACTGACTCCTCCCGCGATGAAATTCTAGGTTTCAGCTACGAAGAAGGAGTATACAATGATGACCGGAGTCGGAAAAGGAAGCAACTACAACGCCACACTCCAGGCCAAATCCGAGAGCTCGAGGCTTTCTTCAATGAATGCCCCACTCCAAGCAGACAACAGAAAATGGAGTTGAGCCGAAAAATAGGATTGGAGCTTTCGAAGGTCAAGTTTTGGTTCGCCAACAAACGAACCCGGGTGAAACAGCAATACGCAGACCATGAGTTGCTGATCCTGAAGGAGGAGAATGAGAAGCTTCAAGCTGAAAGCGCGAGATATAAGGAAGCTCTGACCAAGGCCACCTGCCTTAATTGTGGTAATCCTGTTGTCCTCGGCGAGGTGTTCCTCGACGAACCATCCCTGTTGACGAATAACGCTCAGCTGTTACCGTATTCTCCACAGCATTTTCCGACACAGCCAGATACCGCCGGAGATCTGCATGAACAAGTCAACACCATAGGATCAACACCAACATCCTCTGAGAAATCGGATATGAATCATCACAGGGGGAGTTCTCTCAATGACGAACTCGTTGTCGCAGCCAGCCAATTCAAAGTCGGTGAGTCCCTCCCTGGACAACTTTTGAAACGACTAGATCCCGTAGAGAATAGCTACCGAAGTATTGACGATATTTTGGGTGATAAGAGAACAAGGTTTTACTGGACCTATGAACTTCACACCAAATTTGTTGATGCAATTCGAGAGCTGGGAGTTGATTCGGCTAGCCCACTACGTATACTCGAGATTATGAATGTGCCGGGGCTCTCTAGAATTAACGTCGAGTCTCACCTCAAGTACTATAGGAGATTGCTAAGGGATGGAAGGATAGCGTTAAACCATCATAAAGCCAGTTGGAGCTCAAGTGCCGGGCAGAGTTACAACCACGATGATTGGAGGGCCGAGAGCACCCAACCGCATTTCAGCAATGACGGGACCAGCAGTCGTGTCAGCGACTCCTCTAACCCAAATCAGAATGCTCCACCGAGCTATCTCAATATTCCTCAAGAGTATATACCACAGTTCCAGCACATAGGGATTCCTCAGTTTGAGCGCGATTCGGTCATTAATGTTGTCCCTGAAGCGGATCTGGCATTGGTAGAGAGTGCACATATAAACCTGCCGGTCATTGGAGGAAGTTCCAATTCGAGGCGTCAAATTGCTCATGACGAGAGCAAAGAGAGGAATCCCTCGCCTGCAGTTGACGACACCCAATCCGGGCACCAAGGGCTAGAAAGAACAGGTGATTTCCTTGATGAGGAGTTGGACACTTGGATCAATACTCTTCAGGGATGTATGTCTCAACCCCAACAGGGCAATGATGAAGGTTCCAGCTCAAAGACTCCAGTCCCTCACAACGAAGGCAATGAAAGAAATCTGCCCCCAACAATCGTTGATACCCAACTTGAACATCAATGGCTCGAAGACCCGAGCAATTTCCTTGGCGATGAGTTCAATCTTTGGCTCGATCAGTTTGGAGCCGGAGGACCATCGCAGTGGTGACGCAAGGCCGGTGATCAAACGTCTGATGCAAGGCATGGTTACTCGATGAAAAATGCTTAGAGGAAAGGGGTTGAATACTCCTGTTGAATATGTTGTTGATCGCACTGTAAGGTTCCCACGGGAACATCTTTCATTAATATCTAGAACTAATCGCGCGTGAGTGTCAACATCACCCTTTGAGCATCTTCAAGCCGAGGGCCGTGGATTAATCACTTAATCCGTGGAGCAAGTTCCATGAACATTGACTATCACCCGCGGAGCATAATGGGATCTACCCCTTCAATACAAAATGCGTTTGGCCGCGAAGCCACCCATTTGGTAAAACGATGTATCGTTCCTAAACGATCTCCAGTCGGATACCGAAGTAATGTCTTCTTTCTTTTCCTTCTCAGATGATAAACATGGATAAATCACTCAAGGAGTCATGCGTTCAAATAACAGAATAGACGCTGCCCAGCTGGGGGCAAAGGAACCATCGATGTTGCAACCACTCCAAGCATGGATATGCGGATTTGATAGACGTGGTTCATATCAATACGCAACATTAGAACGGGATGGGAACCAAGAGTAAAGTTGTATCGTCCCAATTTGTCTTGAATCCGAGAATATGAATTGATACTCGTTGTCTACCCTTGACAGGGGAATCGCCTTGGAGACGAACAAGTTTTTACATCCCACGTACTACCTGTTAGGGTAGTTGAGGGTAGGATGTATTGCTCCGATTTTCGAAAAATTCGTGAACATACAATGATATGCTTCTTTTACATTTTCAGGGATCTGCGGCCGCGACAGGTAGGTAAGTATCCCTTTCCCAGTTAGCTGGAGATAAAAAATGTGTCAGAATACTTTCAGCCGGCATAAAGATTTTCCAATGCATCGATATTCATGATTTAAATCGGGAGGTTACCTGAAGCATGAATAGAACATGCGCGATACATCACAAAATCCCCTCGACGGATAAATTTTGGAGAAAAGAAAATGAATTTTTCCAAATATGATTATTTTTCAAACCATTCAAAGGGATGTTCCCTCAAAAGAGAGGCGAGCTCAAATCCAAACACATCCTACACACACTTGAGAGATGAATGGAGTGGGCAGATAACAAAATCTGGGTCTACGGAGGTAGGGACCATTTGCAGCGATTACATGGGTTGGGACGACGGAGGCATTCGTTTCATATCCCCCAAACACTACAGGTGACCGTTGATAACCCCTTTGAACGACGGTTTTCATTCTTAACCCTGTCAAGAACCACCCCACACTGGGGCAAAATGGAGGTGAGTCCAGCAGCATCAGGAGAAAATGGTTAGAAATTTTCTTGCTCGGACTAACATTAATCTTTGCGTGTTGTTTATATGGTAATCCAAGTGCCATAGGATGATGAGAAGCATTCATTTTTCTATCCCACACACCGAATCCTTTGCACAACCAACTTGAGCCTGCCAAATTATTTCATAAACCCGTTGGTGATCATTGCACATTTCAAGACGGATGCAGCATCACTTCAGAAACGGAGGAGTTCAAGATTCAGGAATTACGAGGAGAATTCCCGGAATGATATTTAAAGCATGTTTAGACTATATGTCTAACATGATCCCATGAGGATGAGAAAAATGGGGTTTCAAAAAAAAAAAAGATGAGAATGAGAAAAAATCCCCGGCATCAAGAAAAAGCGAAGTGCCTGGTAAAAGCAAGGCTGATGCCCATGCAAGCTGTTTGCTTGATCCCCAATGAAGCCTAGTTGGGAAGAGGGAAAGACCCCTAAAGGAGTCAGATCAAAAAGACTACCCCCCAAATGGTGTCGAGCGCAGAACAAAGACATAGAGAGAGTCAGTCTCTGAATGCAACAAGAGACGCTCTTTAAAGAGCTGGTGCACACCTCAAAATCGGTTGCGCACCTCAGAGATTAAAGATGCAGAAAGGAAATGACAGGAGGCAAATCAGCAATGATCACCAATGTCAAACCCGTCACGAATTCTGGGCCAAAAACAAGCCTTTTTCGGTCCCCAATCCTACCAATGTTACAACCCCGAAACAGTCTTCTCCGACTAAGACACTTGGGTTAACATATAGCTTAGCTCGAAGAAGTACGAGCAAGACTATTTCTTTCTCATTTTGCAGGGTTCTTGACTTGTAAACCCGGAGCAGATGGTGAAGACTTTCATTCGATGGCCTCGACTCCAAAGCGGGTCCCCCTTGAAAACCAATATCCAAACCTAACATTACGGTCCCGTGGAAGACCTCCCGACCGATCAAAATGTATGCGCTGCGAATGATCCTAAAACCTAGGCACAGGTTAGTAGGAAGTTGAGCGCATTCCTTACAAAAGACCATTATCACAAAGCGGTGAGGAGCCCTCTTGGATGAGAAATTCTCCAATAGATGTTTTGAACAAACTCTCTTTGGAAATTTCAAATTGTTTGATCCAGATTTTCCGTGCAAGGGATTTGTGATCACATTTGCATGTTGCAAGAATGCTTTGGATAACCCCCAGCATCAAAATGCACATTTCATGACTAAAACTTAAGTCATAAAATTTTGTCAATTGGACAATTATTGTCTTCCCAAAGATTATTAACACTTTCTTGGTGAAGAAAAATCTTTCAGGTTTGAACTTTCTGCAGGATACCTGGAGAACCCAGCTCCCAGAATGTCGCCTCAACAGACCCAAATCCTAGCATGACGCGGAGAACCCTCGTCCTAGGACCCCTTTTCAAAAATATCAAACAGTCTCATCGGACGTGGAGAACCCTCGTCATGAGACCCCTTTTCAAAGCAAAATCAAGGTAGATACCGCCTGAAGGGTCAACTAAAGGTAGAAACCGCCTGAAGGGTCAACTTAAGGTAGATACCGCCTGAAGGGTCAACTCATGGTAGAAACCGCCTGAAGGGTCAACTTATGGTAGAAACCGCCTGAAGGATCAGCCTAATGGTCCGATCCACCATACGGATCAAAACCTTGACAAATTCCAGACACGGAAAGATTCGTTTCCCTAGGTAAACCTTACAGTAGGTGAACCATTTCTGGTTCGATCCACCATACGGATCAAAATCCTTGGTAAATTCTAAAGCGTAGGATGCGCCTTCCTAGGGTTCCTGCCAGTTAGGAATCCAATAATGGTATGACCTACCATACAGGTCAGAGCTTAATTTCCCTAGGATATTCTCAATAACGAGTCCTATGAAAGTTATCGCAACCGGCAGCATCCGACAGATGAGCTTCAGGTAAGCCTCTCTCACTCCGGCCCATGTTCAAATTGTTAGAGTAAATCGGGGATTAATTTGAGCTTTTATTAAGAGCCTTAAGGGTCCGATGTCATAGCATTTCTTCTTTCATTTTCCCAGTTGAGTTGGTTAGGAACCAGGTGCCGTCTTATCTTTGAGAAAAACCTCTAACGAGATTCCTCTCAAAGAGGGGCAGCTGTTGACACCTGATTTTTGACCAATCTATTATTGTGATTTTTATTCTTTAAAATTAATTAAAAATATCAAAAAAAAAAGTTCATAAAATCACAAAATCAACTTTGGAAGCCTTGGCTTGGCCTTAGGAACCATTTTGACCAAAAAAATAATTTTCATAATTTTCATTTTTTTTATTTTTATTATTTTCGAAAAATACAAAAAAAAGGGGAAAAGAAGAAAATCGAGAAAAATAATATTTGAGGTCACAAAAATTATATAAAAATAGTCGGTATTTTTATTTTTATTTTATCTATTTTCCGACCTCATAAAACAGTAAAATTCAGGTTCGATTTTAGGTGTTCTCTGATCACCATAAAATTGAATTTGGCAAAAATATTAGCAATAATTAAAAGGGAAAAGAGTGAAACATCATCATTTAAAAGAAAAAGCAAAAGAAAAAGTATATGTTTAATTAACAATTTTATCTCTCCTTTTCATTATTATTATTATTATTTTTTTTTTTTACTATTTTTTATTTTCCCTCTCTTTCCTTTTTATTACTTTTTCTTGGTTCTTCTTTCTACAGACGGCGGGCTTTTTCTGTCGACTCCCTGGGTCTTCTTCTTTTCTTTCATGGAACACGGCCCTCTAAAAAAAAAACACCATCTCTTCCACCCTTCCTCCTCCGATTGAATTTCGTGCGACTACCACCACCGAGCACCTCCCACTCCTCCGTCCACCTCTGCTCGCGACCACCGCCTCCACTATGACCGTCGTCGACGCCGGATGGCCGTAGAGCCGCTCGCGGGCAGCCCCCCTACCCTGTTTCGCGTGACGTTCGGGTTTTGGCCCACCAGCCTCCTTTCAGCCACTCCCGACCACCATCTGCCGCCTCACGCAGCTTTCTTCGAACCCCAGACCACCCCACAGCCTTCTTGCGCCGTCGAAAGCCATCCTGAAGCTGCGGAGACCCCGGTTGCCCTGTTTTCGTCCCGACGCCCCTGTTCTTGGTCGTGAGGCTGTTCCACCGTCCTCAGCCCCTCTCCGCTGCTACCTGCCGCTCACCATCACCTCCATTAGTCCTCCTTAGATCCCTTGTCATTCCTCGAGATAGGTGCGAACCATTGGAAGCCGGAGAAGCTTCGAGCAGTCCCCTGTTCACGCCGTCGTCCTTACCTTATTCTGTTCCGCGGACTCATATCGGCACAAACGGCAGTCACCGAAGATGAAGTGACCTCAGGTAAGTCTTCAAACTCCCTTTGGATGCCACGCGAATAATCAGAACCGAGCTGGAGTGAATTTTTTTTACTACGGATCGCTCGCCGGAGACGGAACTGAGGAGGTCCGGTTCGTTGGTTTTGACGTGCACATGGCGTCGTTCTTAGTTGCATGTTGATGCCGAAGTCTTAGGGAGTCGGAAGCCAAAGAACGGGCTAAAAAAATACTAAGTTTTGCGGCCGGTTTGCTTTTTCCGGCGAGATTTCCGGCGACTTCGCCGGAAATTTCACTATTCATCATCTTCTCCGGCGAAGTCGCCGGCGGTCAACGGTCAACGTCGCGGTCAACGGTCAAAGATGACGTGGCGTGCCACGTGGCTGCCACGTCAGCGAGGTGGGTCCGGGCCGGTTTAATCCAAGCCCAGATCGGACGGCCGTGGCTTTGCCACGTGTCGCCATCTGGGACGTTCGTTTCCTTTGAACGAAACGACGCCGTTTTGTCATGGAGGGGGGCGGGCCGGTTCATGGGTCACGGGCCTGGGCTTGGGCCGGGTCATCCGACTCGGTCCGCGTAATTTATATATATATATATATTATTATTTTTAATAAAAAAAATAATAATAAATTTTTTTTCAAAAATCAATAAAAAATAGAAAATCATAAAAAATTCAAAAAAATTCGGAAAATTCAGAAAAAAATTCTAAAAAATTCCAGAAAATAGGAAATTGCCACATTCAACCGGCCATGACCTGTTTCGGGTCTTTTGACCCTCGAACCTTCCAGAAATGACGGTTTTGCCCTTCCGGCAAACCATCTTCCAAAAAAATTCTAAAAAAATCCAAGAAAATCCCCAAAAATAGGAAATGGCCACAACCAACTGGCCAAGACTCATTCCGGGTGTTTTGAACCCCGACCCTTCTTAAAAATGACGATTTCGCCCTTCGGGCGAATCGTCTTCCAAAAATTGAAGAAAAATCAAGAAATTCCAAAACAATTCTCAAAAATGGGAAATGGCCACAATCAACTGGCCATGGAATATTTTGGGTAATTTGATATCCCAGTCTTCCAAAAAAATGACGATTTTGCCCTTCGGGCCAATCGTCCCCAAATCTTCCCATTTTACCCCTGGTCCGAAATCACATCTTCCCTAAACCCTTATGGCTATATTAGGAAACCATTGATTTGAATTGGTGTGCATTGAGGTGATTTATTTATGTACTTGATTGCGCTTTCATTTAAATTGGTTGTGATTGATAGGAATAGTCTTCCAATCTGCATGAACCCTGAATCAAGCCTACCTCACCTAAAATTGCCCATGCATGAATTCTTAGCCAGGAAAATCACTCGCGTTAGGTACCGAAAGGGCGTTGGTAATGACACCAGCGTAACCAAGTCCCCGAACCCAAAATCTCTGGTTCCGCAGAACTGATCGATCTCTCCCAATCGATCAGTAAGGTTTCCGGTCTACCCTCCAAGAAAGACCGGGTGGCGACTCCAAATGCATGTACAATTTGCACATCTCACCAGGACCACACTGAAGGTCGAAAGCGATCGACTCTTATCGTCGAATCCTTTGAAAAATACTCCCGTCGCGATTTGGTATGGGCCTGGGAGGGCCCGCGCCGATCCGAGACCCGCGATCGGTAATCCATTAGCCGCGTCCGCTTTTCGGACGGGTCGAGACAGAGTGCCATCCATATTGGTGCAAATCCAGTCTTTCATGAGCGTACAAAACATATTGAGATCGATTGTCATCTGACTCGTCATCATCTTCAAGCTCGCACTATTACTCTTCCTTTTGTTGGAACTGAGAATCAGCTTGCAGATTGTTTTACGAAGGCTCTTACATCACAACGCTTTAAATTTCTTCTTTCCAAACTCTCGTTGTTTGATCCACCTTGAGTTTGAGGAGGGGGTGTTATACATACTTGTATAGCCTTGTAGTCTTATAGCTTTCTCTTACACTTCTTCTTTCTCTTTAGTCCCACATAGGAAGAGCGCTAAGCTCTTTACCTCTTCTAAGCCTATATAAGGGCTTCTCATGTACATTGTTTGACACACCATTATTAGAGAACAATACCATTCTCTCTTAATCATTCTTTCTTATCAAACTCGATCTGCTTCAATCAAAAGCCGAAGATTTACTTTTGGTGAAAGTTATTTTGTTACAGATTAAATTCCAGTGAAACAAGGTACACAATAATACATTAATATTTTATCTAAATTTAGATCTGATCTATCTAATCGGCAACTCATCCGGTGACTTTAGGATAGCCAAAGAAGCCCCAAGAAGCATCAAACATTTCCGATGAGATTCGTGGAGCAATTTTTAGATAGCAAGCGCTAGCTCCCTTATGAAATTTGATAAATTGGCTGAACTCGATAAGGACCATCTCCAGTATTTCTCCCTTAATTTGTTCCGGTTGAAAACACCCCTACGGTTGAATGTCAATCACCTGCAATAACTCCAAACTTTCCCTTTCTTCATATACTTTTTTAAATCCCTGTATAAGCCGTTCTTCTATTACTGACGTATGCTGCCAAAAAAATGGGCAACTCTCGAAAATCCAAGAGCCACTCAGAAAGGATTTGGCTATCCATGGTTGACTGTACTGTATTGTCCCCAACATTGTAGGATGTGTACAAAACACAACTAAACGATGAGGGCCTATCAACTTAGAAACCCTGCTAAACCCGAAACCAATCACATCTCGAGTTGCTGATCCCGTGAGTCCTTTCTAGGATCACCACCAACTGTTGTAACTGCTTGACGTGGTTAAATATTTTAGTTGGATCTTTTTGGCAAATTAGATTTCGAAAAGATTTGAACTCGAAATTCCTTACTCTGATATGATGTGAAATTTTGTAAAAATTCTAAAAGTTTAAGTTGTTAGATGAATGCGTAATTTAATATTTAAGTATTCTATCATATCTAATAGTTTGCTCTTGTCTGAACAATTAGTACTTGGACATGATCTGGGGTCAAAGGTAAACGCAAGAGACAAGCAAGATGTAGACAGTATTATACATTGACAATGATAAGTGTATCGTATACGCCAAACGAGAGAGTTACGTGCGCTTGTTTTGATATGATGTCCTCGTAGGACTTCTAGATTGGACAGAATTCAATTTTTTTTTTAAATTAACGAGTGCCTCTCGATTTTTTTAAGCATCCAAATGAATTTTATTTTTTTAAAATGCTAAACTCTGTATCGGGATTTGTATAATCAATTTTCAAAATTGAGACTTCAACTTTGAAGTCGTACTACCATGATTATTATTTACTGTTACAATTCACTAACAATGAAACTTCTCCTAATAAACACCGAGATTGTTCTACATGGACCAATCCCTCAATAAAAAGTGCTCACTGTTTGCGATGATCATAACTTGTAATTGGGGTTTACATATGAATCATTCAGTATGGCTTCTTCTATTTGATGTGGGACTTTTACCTATTAAACATCCTTACTTAAAGTACTGACGTCCCTGCCAACCGATATCAACGTACAATACTTTCCTATCATGATATGTAATCTAGGTATTCACTGCCATCGTAGAAATTTGTTAAAAGCTGCACCTTATCGAAGTGCTCTCACATAGGCGATCACTCTCAGCTGTCGTTAGATTAAGTTTGGGTCTAGTCTATATACGAGCCACACACCTCCTAGAGGAGCTCCTGCTCCGATACAATTAATAACGATCTACTTAGTTTCGTATTAGTCAAGCCGCGAAACAAGGCGATTGTCATTTGAGGGTGGGAGCTTGCTTATGAATCTCTTAACGTTGAATCTCCCACTTGCTCCGATGTGAGACTTTTGAATGTTGCATTAGAAGTTTCTTCGACCAAACATAGAACCCTGATTCCGTGGAAGAGGTAGCTATCTATACTTTCGTTTTCGGCGCGTTGGGTTATGGCTCTGAGCTTTAGCCTCACTGGTTCTTTGGGCTTCATTGCAAATTTTTCTTGAGAAAAAAAGGGCCTCTAGGCAGAACTGCTCCATCCTAGTGCGAAAGAGAGCAACCACCTTAACTACGAGAAAATATTAGGTAGGCCCGGGCTAACACGTCAGCGTGCGCCCCAGCCAATGAGAAAAGGCCACGTGGGTCCACGTAATTCAGTGGCCCCTACTTTATTTTCTGCCCACAAAAATTGCTTTGTCTTTTTTTGAATTTAAAATGCATCCATTAGGTAGCCTGATCACAATAAATGCGCTAGGCTGCATTTTCTCTCTCCAAATTTTTTTCTCTGCACACACTATCTTTTCTCTGATGAATTCAAACTCTCTCTCTCTCTCTCTTCGACTCTAGCTCCACCCTTCGCTCTCTCTCTCTTCGACGCTCACTGTCCTCTCCCTCGCTTTCTCCTTCGATGCTCGCTCTTGCTCCATCTCTGCTCCGTCGCTCGACCTCGGCTCCGGCGCAGCTCCGGACTCGCTCCGTCTCTCTCCGGCGCTTGCTTTCGGCTCCATTGCTCGCTCGCTCTTGCTCCGTTGCTCGCTCGCTCTCGGCTCCGAGCTCGCTTGGTCTACGCTTCGTGCTCGCTCGGTGCTCCCTTGCTCCTCCGACGCTAGTTGGATTTTACCTATCACGAGAGGACATTTTGGGTGCGCTCGCCTTCTCTTACTACAAGAGTGCATGTACATGCTGTGAGTCAGTTTGTTGTCGAGGATGCCACTAGTTTGTTGATTTCAATCTTTTGCGTTGGTGTCTTTGTATAGGACGGCACTGCATTTCGATTTCCAGCTCTCTCCGAATCTGTTGCGTCCCTTCATCTCGCCGATGGTCTAGCCCGAAAGTTTGGAAGCATTGGGTCGCTGAAACAGTGAGTCGGCTTGTTCTAAAAAAAAAACAGAGGACAAGTTATTTTGCTTGTCTGTGTTAAGTACTTTTTATTTATTGAGGAGCGTAAAACCCTAATTAGATTTTAGTGAGTGCTTGGATTTTGGTTTGTGCTGTTTTATGGTTTTTTATGCCCATTCGTGCAGATTGCACCGTCGCAATCTCGTGAAGTTGCTATGCATATGTACTGAAGGAGGTACACGCTGCCTAGTACATGATATATTGCGTGCTTTACACAGACAATTTCTCTAGATATGAAATTTTGGATGCTATCTTATTTCGAACAGTTATGTATCAATCATGTAAGATGTTCTTTAAGCCGTTTACTTGGACATTTTGGTTCATGGACAGGAACTTATTGTAAAAGGAAATGGAATAGAAAAGGCCAGTTTGTGATTTCAAACATGATGTATCAATTTTTATATTTGTTAGTGAGTGCTTGGTTTCTGGTATATGTTGTTTTATGGTTTTTGATACCGTTTTTGCTTAATGAACTTAATTATTTGTAGGAATTCTGTCCTCAATTGAGTATTACGCACGTGGTTTTCTAATATACTATCCTAGTTCACAAGTTGGATAAATTTCTAATGTTATTTTTTGTTGTACAGCTTCTCTATAACAAAGGCTTGTGTGTTCAACCTTCTTTGCTCCATCTCGTGGAGTCTCTCCTTGATTCGCTGCAGAAACTATAACTAACAAAGGTTCGCTCACCATTAATCAGTTAATTCGAACGTCTTTCGATGGCTGAATCAGAGGTAATCCTGAAATCATATAATGTGAAAGATATTTGTCTCCTCGAGATGTGGATGACATTTTATATTGATTGTAAAAACACCACATTAAGTATTCCTTTTCTTTGCTTGCAGCATGAAACTGCCCAATTAGCACATGTAACACGTGATTTGGAAAAAGATTTTGAGTTTAAAGTAGGAATGGTTTTTGCAAGTGAGCTTGAAGCATATCATAAATATGTGGCCTACGCTATAAGCAAAGGATTTGGAGTGAGGAAGGCAAAGATTAGGAAAAAAGGAAATGGAGAAATAACTCGAAGAACTTTTGTTTGTAATTGTGAGGGGTACTCTAACAACTCATCCAGTCAAGAAAAAAGATATGAAAGACCTGAATTTAGATGTGGTTGTCCTGCTTTTATCAGATTTAAGGTCGACAATGGGATTTATGAGGTGATAGAGTATCTTCCTGAGCATAATCACGAGTTCATTCCGGAACGTCAAAAACATTTGATAAGATGCGGAAGGATGATTTCTGATAGTTGCAAGGGAGTGTTAGTTGGCATGGCTAAAGCAGGCATTGGAGGGACTGCGTCATTTAAATACTTGGCAAACGACGCCGGAGGAAGCCAAAACTTGGGTTTTATTTTGCGAGATTCTCAAAATTATTTGCAAAATGAAAGATTAAATCATATAACTGGGGGAGATTGTCAAAGTTTTTTGAATCATTTTCATCGCATGCAAATGCAAAATCCAATGTTCTTCTATGCACAACAGGTAGATCAAGATGGTCGATTGACGAATCTATTTTGGAGAGATAGTTTGTCTAAATTTGATTATGACTGTTTTGGTGATGTAATGGTTTTTGATACCACGTATCGTACAAATAAGTATAACATGATTTGTGCGCCTTTTTTGGAGTTAATCATCATTGGAAGAATACATTGTTTGGTTGTGCATTTATGTTGGATGAGACTGCAAGTTCATTTACTTGGTTATTTGAGGTGTTTTTGGAATCTATGGGAAATAAGGCTCCAAAAACCATTTTCAATGATCAAGACCAAGCCAGGGCAAAAGCCATTCAAACAGTGTTTCAGGATGCTCAACATCGTTTATGCACTTGGCATATTGGGAAAAATGCCAATCAAAACATTCCAGATCTTTACCACAAACCAGAGTTTAAGGATAAATATTTCTCAGCACTTATGTATAGATGCAAGTCAGAGGATGAATTTGAATCTACTTGGAGGAAAATGGAAGAGGAGTGGGGCACAGAAAATAACAGTTGGCTTAAGAGACTATACGGTTTGAGACATAAATGGAGTTCAGCTTTTGGTCCTGATATTTTTTTTTGTGGTATAAAATCAAGTCAAAGGAGCGAGAGCACTAACAATGTCTTCCAACGAATGTCGACTAAGACGTTGACCCTTGTCGAGTTTGTCCACTACTATGAAGAACAATTGAAGCATATGAGAGAAATTGAAAGTCAAGATGACTACAGTTCTCGTGAGAAATCAAAATTGCATATTTCGCATAACGGGATACTGACGCATGCCGCTTCGGTGTATACTCGTGCCATTTTTAAAAGGTTTAATGAAGAATTTTTGCAAAGTGTCTCTGAACGGATAGCTAGTACTGCTATCAATGGGTTGATGTATGAATATGCTCTCAAGTGTGAGGGGATTAAAGGTGAACATGTTGTCAGATTTAACACTGCTGACTTCTCTATTTCTTGTGAATGCAAATTGTTTGAATCAAAAGGGTGGTTGTGTCGCCACGCTTTGCATGTGTTGAATGTGAATGTATCGGTTTCAGTCATTCCATCTTCTTATATTTTGAAAAGATGGACTAAGGGTGCGAAGCAAGGGTGTGTGAATGATGAATCGAATGATGAATCTCATAAAATGTCACAAGGTCCATCTACATCTAATCGATTTTCCATGTTAATGCAAAATGCTTTTGAAGTGATGAGTTTGGGAGCCCAAGATATACATACTATGAGAATAGCGAAGAAGAACTTGGATGTAACGGTGGCTGAAATTTCATCATACAACTCAAGTGTGGCTGTGATAGATGATCATAATCATGAGGCTTCTTTGTGTGAGACATCGGTTTTGGACCCCCTTCGAAGGAAAGAAAAGGGAGTAAGTTATGGAAGGCTTAAAAGCTCGAGTGAGAAAAAAAAAAAGAAAAAGTCTAAGAAAAGAACAACCCCGATGCTAATTGAAAGACGAGGTGAGTTGAATGAGATAAGAGTTCTACTTGATATGTTTATGCCATTTTTATACTTATGCTACATGACGACAATTAAAGTATTTGTTGTTTTGTATTGTAGAGCTAGTTGTCCAAGCAACGGGGTGATGAGACTCATTTACTAGATTATTCAAGAAATTCAAATCAAATTCCAAATGCATTTTGTCCTAGCAGCATTGGTGGCCCTATAGTAAATCTAAATAACCATAATCAGGTATGTCTCTCATAGTTCTACATTTGAACTTACATTCTACTAATTTGGTAATTTTTTTTTTATATAGGTGCAACCACCATACTTCATGCCGCCAGGGATTATGAATGGATTTTCCCCATTCATTGGTTAGGTATAATCCGGGCTACTATTGTAATGTTTGGCTGAAATTTGTTGAAAATTCTATTGTCAATGGATTTTCATTTAAAAATGTTGTAGTAGTAAAATAGATCCCACAGAAGAATTTTGTTACATTCTACTAATGAAATCATTTATTTATATAGATGCAACCACCATATATCATGCCGCCAGGATTTACGAATGGATTTTCCCCATTCACTAGTCATGTATCTATTACGAAAATCATTTTCGATCCCAGTATTGCTTTTATTTTTAGTAAACTGTTCTTATGCTTATTGATAATGGTTTTTTTGTCTATAGTTGTTGGAGTACCATAATAGGTCCCATGGAAATATTTTGAGTCAGGTACAAGTTGCCCCACTTTTGTTAATGTGGGGATTACATGAGATCATCTATGTGGGTGTATTGTTTAGTAAACCATGTTTTTTCTCAATTTATTATTTACTCCTTTGTATAGGGGACATCAAGTTCTTTTGAACATCCTGGGATGGATGAATTGAGCGGTCCCGAAAGCATAAAAAATGCTGGATCACAACATAATTCATCGGGAGGCAGCAGATTCTGATGTGTGGTTGCAGCCACCCATGGTCATGCGTTTGCAAAAAATCCAGCTACCAAAGGGGTCATCAAGTTCTTGTGAACATCCTGGGATGAATAAATTGATGAGTTCGGAAGGCATAAACAACGCATGGGAGCAACATAATTCTCGAGGAGGCGGAAGATTCTGATATGCTTGAATATTGCGACCGTTGATTTATGTTGATTATGAAGTCACAACTACTTTACGGATAATTTGTTATGCCTCTCTTTTGTTATCAAAATGCACTTCACTGAACCGAGTGTTACTAAATCACATGAGTCTCTTTTTATCAGGAAACTGTTGCTATTGTTCATGAAAGTCTCCAAATCCTTATGCCCGTATGTAGGTGT
Organism: Rhodomyrtus psidioides; assembly: GCA_021437785.1. Taxonomy (NCBI): domain Eukaryota; kingdom Viridiplantae; phylum Streptophyta; class Magnoliopsida; order Myrtales; family Myrtaceae; genus Rhodomyrtus; species Rhodomyrtus psidioides. The sequence continues at coordinate 2,220,974 of JAILYB010000053.1, forward strand.
TAGACTTATGGGCCAGTGGACATCCTTCGTTGATGCTATGCAAATATATTATTGATTTGTCCACTTGGATGTGGGGTTACTATCACTTGCCTTACTTTTTGATCACCGCCCTAGTCTAATGAATTTGTCCCTTGATCTTGCTGAGTTAAACGAAGCCTTTTATACTCAAAATTAAGGTGTTTCATGAGCATTTTGGCAGGTCAGCCTATTTTTGCTTATGTTGCTTTTGAATTGTTCTGTCGCTCTGTTTGTAAGAAAGGAGGAACATACACAAACCCACAAGAGGTTAAAAAAAAAAGAATAAAAAACAATGGTATTGTATCAATTTACACTCCTTCAAATCTGATATTTCTTTCATTACGGTGGTGCTAAAAAAATAACACCCGTCAGATGTGCCTTGAAGCTCTATTCAACATTTGACATGTTTCCCTGTTCCTTGTTGATAGAACAAGGTATGTTTCTATACAAGGACCAGAATCTAGCATAACATTAGTTTTACAAACACTCATAGAAGATGATTTACTTCATGTCCATAAACTATTATAGAAGAGCATGGAGATAGAAGATGTTTCGTGTCATATCAATAAACTGTAATAAATGAGTGTAGACATAAGACGCAACAACACAACAAAGAAAAATATCAATCCATTCACGCTGCTTTGGCGAATCGGACTCGCATATTCCCGTAGTCGAACGCCTTATGATACCAGCTCATGAAGACATCTCTCAAGATCCTGCATCAGAAAAGTGACACTAGTTTAGTTCCTTCTAAGTTGCGGCAATACTTGATGGCTCGAGATAATCAGTGAGCCATGAAACTGAACTATAATAGCAGATGAATGAATTTGGTGTCCAAATGTTGGTCTGAGGTGATCGACTGTTTAACACTTTGACAAAAAAAGGTTTGGAGTAAAAAAAATCAAAAAATCAGATAAAAACTGTCTAAAAAATGTTGAAGTTAAATAAGACTATCTCGTGAGGTTCACGAGGTATCTCACGGGCAAAACTGCCGACTCATTAGCCAAGTTTGTGTAATTGTAAATTAGAAGTTCTACAACAATACCCAATCGAGAACTAGCCTTCTTAAAAGGGAAAAAGAATAGCAATAAGATATCTATACATTCGCATCTAAATATTCTTGCTTAATTCACGCATAACAGATCTGTAATGGGTCTTTCCATCACATGAATTAATCCAAGACATTTGAATTTATTGAGTCAAGTAAACCCCTCAGTTTATGCAAGACAACACCACAAGCAACAAACAAAATAATTATAGCAATACCTGTACTTAAAATCAGCTATAGAACACAAACCCCTGCTAACAACTACAAAAGACTAAGATCACTCTATAAAGTAGAGCCAAAACTTCAGCATTCACTATACAAAACCCATTCTAAATCAAATGTACCATGCCCGGGCAGGTTCGTGGAGTAATCATGCTTTAGGTTATGACTAGCGATTACACGGCTACGTTTGCAAAATTACTCCAATTACACGATTGCATTGGTAAAATCACTCTTTGGATTCGGACCGAGGTTCCAGCAGAAATGCCAAATAAATACTTTTCATTTTGCACTTGAAGGGAAATGCACACCCATGACACCTGGTTAACGTCAGTTTCAGAGAAAAAATAGAGGCATAAATAAACTCATTTTCGTTTTGCTCTTGGAGGGGAGTGCTCAAGTTATTTGACATGCCTTTTTATCTATACTAGTTTCACACTTATGCCATTGCTAAGAGGAAAGGTGAAACTTAGCGCGAGAGAGTAAAACTGGTAAACCTGTGAGGGAATGGTCGGGCATTGCGTGAAGCAAGAACTGGCATAGGCAAACGAGCGAGACCCAACGAGCGACGAGCGAGCGCTGGAGCAGAGAGCCCCGACGAAGCGAGCGATGGTCGGAGCAGAGAGGCAACGTGTACCTCCTTCAGTACATATGCATAGCAACTTCACGAGATTGCGACGGTGCAATCTGCACGAATGGGCATAAAAAACCATAAAACAGCACAAACCAAAATCCAAGCACTCACTAAAATCTAATTAGGGTTTTACGCTCCTCAATAAATAAAAAGTACTTAACACAGACAAGCAAAATAACTTGTCCTCTGTTTTTTTTTAGAACAAGCCGACTCACGGTTTCAGCGGCCCAATGCTTCCAAATTTTCGGGCTAGACCATCGGCGAGATGAAGGGACGCAACAAATCCGGAGAGAGCTGGAAATCGAAATGCAGTGCCGTCCTATACAAAGACACCAACGCAAAAGATTGAAATCAAAAAACTCAGTGGCATCCTCGACAACAAACTGACTCACAGCATGTACATGCACTCTTGTAGTAAGAGAAGGCGAGCACACCCAAAATGTCCTCTTGTGATAGGTAAAATCCAACTAGCGTCGGAGGAGCAAGGGAGCATCGAGTGAGCACGAAGCGTAGACCGAGCGAGCACGAAGCGTAGACCAAGCGAGCAACGGAGCGAGAGCGAGCGAGCAATGGAGCCGAAAGCAAGCGCCGGAGAGAGACGGAGCGAGTCCGGAGCCGCGCCGGAGCCGAGGTCGAGCGACGGAGCAGAGATGGAGCAAGAGCGAGCATCGGAGGAGAAAGCGAGGGAGAGGACAGTGAGCGTCGAAGAGAGAGAGAGCGAAGGGTGGAGCTAGAGTCGAAGAGAGAGAGAGAGTTTGAATTCATCAGAGAAAAGATAGCGTGTGTAGAGAAAAAATTTTGGAGAGAGAAAATGCAGCCTAGCGCATTTATTGTGATCAGGCTACCTAATGGATGCATTTTAAATTCAAAAAAAGACAAAGCAATTTTTGTGGGTAGAAAATAAAGTAGGGGCCACTGAATTACGTGGACCCACGTGGCCTTTTCTCATTGGCTGGGGCGCACGCTGACGTGTTAGCCCGGGCCTACCTAATATTTTCTCACTTAACTACCCTGACAAGAGAATATTCGAAAAAAAAGTCATATTCAGTCTTAAATCTTTTGCATTTGTATCAATTCAGTCCATCCTGCCAAATTTGACCGGCCGACACTGAGGTGGCAACTTTTAATATTATTTTAATATTTTTTTCTTTTTCATTTTTTCATTTTTTTCCTGGACTTTAGGGTTGGCCCCTGCTGGCCAGAGCAAGGGTACGCAGCCCCTCTCCCATATCTTGCAAGGAGGGGGTATCGCGGCCCATGCCGGCCCTAAAGTCTAAGGGGAAAAAAGAAAAAAAAGAAAAGAATTGTTTTTATAAAAAATAAAAAAACTATTGAAATATTATTAAAAATTATTCACATCAGCGCTGGTGTCACCACGTCAGCATTGGCAAGCCAAAATTAGTCGGATGGACTGAATCGAAAATTTAAGATTGAATGGACAACATTGTAATAGGTTTAGGACTTTGGCGGTAATTTTTCTCCTACCCCTTTTGGCGTAGTCATTTGACTTTCTAGGATTATTAACACGTCAGAATTCTTTCCAAAAGAAACTCTGGTAATATGTCAATAGTATACTCACTTTAAGGGCAATTTACACCCTACACCTACTCATCACACTTTTGGAATTAGATTACCTAATTGCACTAGTGCACATTTTTGCCCGAAAGTTTATTCTTGGTTTAATTGTCCATGTTGACTTTACGGGTAACCAGAAGATTATTAACTTGAAAAGAGCAAAATCAAGTGTCTTCAAGGGCTTATGCTTATGCCATGTGCTTCATCTTTATCTAAAGAAGGAACTTCTGTATAGGAGAGATTACATAAAGTTCGAGTTTATTTTACTTTAATACAGTGACGCAATGTTTTAATTTGTACAACCATCATACCCTAGAAGAATAAAACGCAACTTTCTAAAAGAAAGTATAGTTATACTGCTAGTGTAAAAAAAATTCTTCCTTCGAAGGGAGTTCTTCTTTGCAAATATTAAAACTGAAGGAAAGAAACGTATTGTCACAAAAAAGAAAAAGGTTTCATTGGAAGTACTAGAACGAGAAAAGTTGTGTTTGCCCCAAAAATATTAGTTCGAAGAGAAGGATCTGTCCATCAACACTAATAAGCCATTTTGAAGAGAAGCGTCTTTCATGTAATAATAAATAAATAAATAAAAACTGATTCAAGAGCAAGTGTCATCTAAATCACCGGAAAATTATATAAAAAAAAGTCCTAAATATATTGCGATTGTGTCAATTTAATCTTAGACCTTTTGCAATTGTGACATTTCAATTCATCTAGTGAATTTTAGCAGGCCAACACTCACCTAGATACCAGCTGGCGACATAATATTTGATATTTTTTTCATTTTTTTCTTTAATTTTTCTTCCCCTTTGCCCTTCTTCCTCCAGTTGGTCACCAGACCTCGGCTATCGCCAGAGGTGATGGCTAACAAGACTGAGCCTCGCCTTGGCAAACGACTTCAAACATTGCCGACCGGTCTTCAAGATCGGGTGACTGGCTAGAGGAAAAAGAGGGAAGCAATGAAAAAAACAAAAGAAAATAATAAAAAAAAGAAAATATTATAATATTATGTCAGCGGTCAGTTGGCCAAAATTCATCGGATAGACTAAATTGACAAAATCACAAAAATTTTAAGAGTAAATCGGCCAAAAAAAATGTTTAGGGCTGAACTAGTACAATTGCAATAGGTTTATGACTTTTTTGGCAATTTTTCCTTTAAATTAGTATTAAAAATAGGAAAAATGTTTTATATTAATTTACTATTTTGATTATTAAATAATTGCATTTTTATTCTTACAAACCATGAATTTAAACCTAATTTTAATGATTTTGAGCTCTTAACAGTTTTGCTCATGAAATGATATTGATTCCAGATGCAAATTGATAAGAAAAATTATATTAATGACATTAACAAGCATAATATTTACCGAGAAGCGGGTAAATTCAATTTTATGTATCCTTATACTGACTTTTACTTTTAAAAACACTTACATTGGATTAAGCAAATAATTGTAGTATATCTAACTATAAACTACGACATATTCAATGAATCAATTGATAGGCGGTACTAAAATAAATAATGTTATTTTTACTAAATTTTGTTTAATAAATTATATGATATGGCTATATTAACTAGTTCGGGTTCTCTTAATACGCAAACTAAGAAAAGAATATTAAAGCATGAGCAATCTACATTCTAACTATGATCCATTTGAGGGAATCATTGCAATTAAAACAACAGCATTGATATGATAAGTAGCACCGACAAGCAATATATAACACAACATGACATGTCGACACGTTATTTCTAAAAAATAGAGAATTTCTACACGTTGGGACACGTTGCATACTAAGTAAAATTCACCCCGTGCGTGTCAAAATGACAATGTCAGGATTTTGGACTCGCATCGAAGAGTCGAAGAGTGTCGGATATGACATAGAGGCCTCCCGAAAAGTATCGATTGACACGCCCTATCAAATTATCTATTTTCCTTTTTCTTTGCTTTATCCCGTGATTTTCATCCCTTCTTTACGCATTCCCTCAACTCATGTTTCCAATATAGTTCGTGGAAAACAAGAAAGCTCAAGGGAGATCAATTCTGTAAGTGACGAGAGATCGAGTTCAAGAACTCCGAAGTGCAAACGACAATGTTCGACCCAACCGAGCGAAGGGCAAGGCGACCAAAGTGTCAACGACCACGGAGGCGGGCCGAATCAAGAAAGGGAAGCGAGGACATGAGGTTCAAAGACACTCAAGATATATGTGGTTCGAGGTCCTATTTACTAAGGGTGCGCATGATAACATTTCTGTTTCTCTATTTTTCTGTTAATAGGTTTGAAACAGAAATGCGTTTGATAACGCAATTGAATTTTTCTATTTCGGGCTAAACTTTTGGCTCAAAAATAGTTTTGGATGAGAGATGAGAAATGAGAAGTAAAAAAAAAAAGCTGCTTTTTTGTTTATAAAACAAAAACTAGAAACAAGTTCCTCCTTCCTCATCCTTCCTCACCGCCGGCCATTGCCGTCCACCGCCAGCCGCCGCCCGCCGGCGACCTCCACTATGTCACATTACATGAAGAACGCCGCCAAAGGAGGAGATGCATAACCAGAAAGGAGGCCATGTCGAAGCAATCTCGAGGTTTTTTGGCTGCCAAGGTCTAACCTAAATGAACCAGAATTACAGAGTACGTAGTAGCCGAAACGAGGTTAGCATCTGCCTAAACCTAAACCCTAATTCTACTTCTTTCCACCAAATCTCCCCCAACATTTTCCCAGCTGAAAAACTGGAAAGTTCGGCTCTCTAGGAAGCAGCTTAACCAACCCACTAATTAGATAATTACCCACAAGTTCGGCTCAACATACAGCAACTTTTCCGGTCAGTCTAAGTTTCTTCTTTAGACTCGTGTCTATTGCACTAAATCGATCTCCGCGGCTGGCTTTGCCAATTTCATGTCGGTTTCTCGCCTAGACTTGAAGAAATCAGCGGTCGTGACGAACTCGATCCATTGGGACTCAGGTTCATGTGAGAATTTCCCTGATTATATAGGATCGGAAATTAGCGTTACTGTTTTACGACAACCGGTCTTGTTTTCGTAAAACGCAGTTATTACGCGGTTCGAAATATCGGATCTAACCAAATATCATTTTCTCGAGATTCGTCTGCTCTCGTACATCGAAGTTATTGCGAAATCTCAATAACTTTTCAGATTGGTGTAAACTCAGTTTGATGTACAAGACAAATGTTAATGTCAATTGAGCAGCGGTTATGAACTAAAAAAAGCTTTTGCCTTACAAATTGCTGAGGCGCTTTAATTAAGCCTTTGCCTTTTTCCCCCCCTTTCATTGTACTTTGGACAACCTAAAATTTTTCTTTCTTCTTTGTGTTGGGAGAGTCCTAGAATAAAGCATCAAGCATGCCACATGAAGGAAGGTGCTCCTAACTTGCGGTCTCTATGTGTTGCCACATTTTCGTGTTCTTGCCAAATGCAAAAATGATCTTACCATCCTTAAAACTGCCTTCACCACACAGTCCAATCGAGCTCATCGAAATTTCTCATACTAATATGTCGCTCTATTGCTATTTTCGTCGCCGGTCCTTTTTTGCGATGTCGCGATTAGGTGGCACGTCGGCTATACTTATCGAAAGAATATTACATAGATTTAATCTATGAAGTATGAACAATGTAATCAATTGAGCTGATCATATACAAATATTACACGAAAAACGGTGGATTTTTAGTGGGATCCAAAGTGGGTTTGACTATACTTCTCATGAGGGTTTTTTTTTTCCTTTTTTGGTAAGGGTTGATTATACTTGAAAATTACTAGCTTAACAGTCTGATAGTACTGTCAGTTATTTTTGACCATATGTTCTCCTAATGAATGAGTGCTTCATGCAAAATACGCGGTAATTGAGTATGGATTTACGATTGAGATTATATTGTCCTGACAGTTCTGTCATGAAAGCATGTCCGGACTATTCTTCGAGAAGTTACGGTCAATAATTACTCCTTTACCAAAATGCCTGCCTAATTCTCAACCTTATGCTTGCAAGAAAAATGCGCCACTGCCAATCAATCAATCTCTCTCTCTCTCTCTCTCTCTCTCTCTCTCTCTCTGTCTCTCTCGTCCATGGGGAACAACGCAGATCATCTTGTCTGGACACTCCCCTTCCTTCTGCTCCTTCTGCTCTCCCCCTCGTCTTCGTCTTCGTCTACCTTCACACTCTTCGACGTCCTGGACTTCGGCGCCGACCCGACTGGGGCAGCCGACTCGACCCGGGCCTTCCGTGACGCGTGGACGTCGGCATGCAGCCATGGAGACGCCTTCGCGACCATCGTAGTGAGGCGCGGGAGCTACCTGCTGGGGCCGGTGCGATTCAGAGGCCCTTGCAAGAGCAGGCACGTGAGCATGAGGATGGGAGGTGCGGTGCTGGTGGCCCCTCCGGACTATAGAGTCCTCGGCGGCGGATCGAGCTGGCTGAGCTTCGACGGGGTCTCGAACGTGTCCGTCCACGGCGGGGTTCTCGACGCCAAGGGACCGTCCCTGTGGGCCTGCAAGGATTCCGGCCGCGACTGTCCCGACGGGGCCACGGTAACGTGCGCTTTTCCTTTTCCCAAAGCTCTCGTCCAACAGCCGCCAATGAAAAGTTCATTTTGATGCTAGGATAGGGCAGTCTCAGCTGCCGTCTCATACTTAACGATGACATGATTGATATAAATCTTAACTTTAGAAAGTAATTTGAAATCTTCATTGGAAACTTCTGAAGTGAAAAAAGGGAAAAGGAAAGGCGCCGCCATTATCTTGTTGCTCAGCTACGACACTTACGACTGCTGTATAGCCTCCGCCCTCTCCTCTCCTCTCCTCTCCTCTCTACCATCTAAACTTAAGACATACGATTAGTCCCATTCTTACCCAACCCTCTTTTGTCATTCTAAAATTCAACGAAGTCACACTCTCGTCGAATCAGGTTTGAGCTTGGTCCGTTCGCGAATCATGCATCAACCGAAGAGGATCCTTATCGGATACCATTTGTAACGACTCGACTCGTTCCATATGAGGTATAAATCCTCAAAAGAATATTTTAAGTAGTGACGATTTGAATTTTACTTACGAATGACATCAAAACTGCCTTGTCCGTTTCGATACATTGCGCTAAGATGCTTAGGTTGAAATGGGGAAAATAAATAAGGGTTTTTATTTCTAGTACGCCAATCATTTGGAGGTTCGACACTTGCCATGACTCTAATTGAAGTCCCACTTCAAATCGTGTGGTCCTAAGTAGTGAGAAGTATGGCGGTGCTCGAGCAAAATGAGGAGAGATGGGCTATGTTTAAATTAAGTATCGCATGCCCGCTTCATCTCAACCATCAGATCATGTGGATATCATGTATGGCCCATAATAAGCACAACAAAATTAAAATTGACGGTATATCGTCTCGCTAACTCATAATATCGAAATGTCATTCTTTTCACTTCCTTTTTTTTCCGATCGCCAAGAGGTGATTTCTTCACCCTTTTCCTTTCATTCTTTCTTTTCATTTTTCTTCTTCTAGGGCTAGCACCGTCGTGTGTGCTCAATTCAACGCCCACCACCATCAGTGGGTCTCTACTATTGATAAGGCCATATATATATATATATATATATATATATATATAGTAGCGTCGCTTTTTTTTTTGGTCGGGTTTGTAGCGTCTCTTTTGAAAAGGCGTGAATTCAGTTAAAATTATCGAGAGATAAGCCCTGGCGATCTGGGTGGTCATAAACTTGATTTCACTGGCTGTTCTGATATGCAGACGCTTAGCTTCACCAACTCTAACAACATCAGGATAAAAGACCTAACATCCGTGGACAGCCAGATGTTCCACATCTCCATAAACAGGTGCCGGGACGTTCGCATCCAGGGCGTGAGAGTGAAGGCCGACGGCGACAGCCCCAACACGGACGGAATCCACATCCAGCTCTCGACCAACGTCTTGATTCTTCGCTCGGACATCGCGACCGGGGACGACTGCATCTCGATCGGCCCGGGTACTCGGAACTTGAGGATACAGCGGGTTAGGTGTGGCCCCGGTCATGGCATCAGGTACGACGGTTTAGGAGATTCAATCCGGTCCGGTCTTCTAAATTTAGAGAATCACGATCCTGTTTCGATATCATTTGTAATTGTAGTTCCTTTTCTTGGTGGCAGCATAGGAAGCCTGGCAAGAAGTGAGAATGAACCCGGAGTACAGAACATCATAGTGAAAAACACAACTTTCCAAGGTACCCAAAATGGATTAAGGATCAAATCCTGGGCAAGGCCTAGCACTGGGTTTGTACAAGGAGTCCATTTCATCGATGCCAGGATGATCAACGCCCAAAACCCCATCATCATTGACCAGAATTACTGTCCATACGACACCCAAACCTGCCCTAACCAGGTGATTCGTCTCATGTACACAAAATCTTTTCCCTCTTGACGCGTTTTTATGTCCTAAAACTCATCTTTATGTGATCTGAGAAAATTGACGGCCGCGACATAAATAGGAATCGAGCGTGAAGATAAGCGACGTCCTGTACAGAGGCATCCAAGGAACTTCCGCAACGCCCGTCGCCGTGAGGTTCGACTGCAGCGCCGAGAACCCGTGCACCAGGATACGAATGAGAAACGTCTACTTGACCCGCCTCGGCAATGAAGTGACCCGGTCATCTTGCACAAACGCAAACGGGGAGGCGTTGGGTTCGGTTCAACCGAGAAGCTGCCTCTACGAGAATTTCTAGTCCTTTGTTCAGCCAGTATGGAAAATCATAGTATAGAATTTGCGACAGAGAAAAACTGCAAACACAGAGAAAATTGCATTGATAAATCCAATGTTGAAAGATTTTACGAGCAGTATAACCTTACATGTCGCTCCCATGTTGATTATAGTTCTTCACTATTTTACATAGTCAAAGTATGCACTCACCCATCCAAAAGAAGCACCAACGATCAGCACCTCCTCCTTCACTTGCACAGCAAAATGTTGGCAATCCGGGTAATGTTCTCCTCCGTAAAGCCATACTTGTGGAATGCGTCCAAATATTGCCCACTTGCACCAAACTCGTCCACTCCGACCACCACGCCCTCCCGCTCCACGTACTCCCTCCACCCGACTGGCGACCCGGCCTCCACGCTCACTCGCTTGACCACGTTTGAGGGCAACACTTGCTCCTTGTATTCCCTCGGTTGCCTGTCGAAGAGGTGCCAGCACACGAGCGACACCACCCTGACCCTCCTCCCTGCCTCCCTCAACCTCCTCGCGCTCCCCTCGCACAGGCAAAGCTCCGATCCCGTGCCGATCAATATTATCTCGGGCATCTGCTCCCCTGAGTTGTCGCTGATCGTGTAACCGCCCCGTTTGACTGCGTCCGCTGACGTCCCTCTGAGATTTGAAGCTACTTTCTGCCGAGACAGCGCAATGAGGCTAGGAGTGGCCCGGTTCATGATGGCGATCTTGTAGGCCCCGGCAGTCTCATTCCCGTCAGCCGGTCTGAAGACTAGGAGGTGCGGGATGGCCCGGAGTCCTGCAAGCTGCTCCACCGGTTGGTGAGTAGGACCATCCTCCCCTAGTCCGATTGAATCGTGGGTCATGACGTAGATGACTCCAGCGTGGCTCAGTGCAGCAAGCCGGATAGTGTTCTTCATGTAGTCTGAGAATATAAGGAATGTTGCTGCGAATGGGATGAGCCCGCTTCCATGCAAAGCAATGCCGTTTGAGATGCCCCCCATCGCATGCTCTCGAACACCATAGCGGATGTTACGACCCCAGGGAGAGCTCGGCAGGAAGTCATCATAATTGTGGAGATAAGCTTTATTGGAGGTTGCAAGGTCCGCACTCCCGCCAATCAACCCGGGAAGAACCGTAGCGAGCTGGTTTAAGCACTTCTCGGAGTATCCACGGGTGGCATCCACTGGATCAGACTGGGACCACCTCTGTTCAGACAGCGAGTAATCATGTTTTAGTGTTATAATCACTATAACCCTTCATACTAAAGACGGAAGTTCAAGTGCAGTAAATCCATGAACTTGATCAAGATAAATTGCTGTGCATCCCTCAATATAAGAGAAACTTTTTTTCCCTAAACTACCGGTAGAGTTCAAATTATATGTACCACTCATAAGAACTTGTTGATTTAGAGGGTAAGCCCAAATAGCAAAACAACCTAAGAGACGGGTAAGGCCAAGTAGCGGTTCAATTACCGGCAACGAGTTCTCCCAACCAGGAAGCAAGCCCCCACTAAGAAGAATCCAAAATTCTATGGCCTCTTGAGGATATTTGATCTGGTATGAGTAAAGGTTGGAGTACCATTCTTTTTCCAGACTCTCCCCAACATCTGCTTGCTTCTGCATCTCCCTGCATCAAATTTCCTGCGTGTTAGGCTTAGATGTATCCACAATCCCATCCTTCTTCCTGATAAAGCGCAATGCTAAAAGATAGCTCCAAATTGGATTTGAAAATTGAAGAAACCTGTGTATCATAGGGATGACATGGAAAGGCTCTCTATCAGTCCAGTTAACTTTTTGTTTCATGTTGCTTACATCGTCTTCGCTGAAGGTCCCATGATGAGCTTTTGAAGTCCCTTCTTTTCCAGACAGTTTCCCTATCAGGGTTTTCACCTGAAGTAAGCAGACAATGACGAAGGCTCGATCTTAGGCGAGATCAACAAAATGGTTTTACGTTTGCTAACATAGGAATAAGCTCTAAAGTGACAGACCACAGCCTTCTAATTTCTAATTTCTAAGGCATGACTATTACTAACCCTGATGAAAGTGGGTTTCTCCGTCTCATTGAAAGCAGATAGAAGCGCATCCTTGAATGGACTCATATCAGCATCTACGTTGTCAACTGTGACAGTATGCCAACCAAGAGCCTTGAACCGAGCTGATATATCTTCGGAAAAAGCAAGTGCAGTGGGTCCATCAATAGTGTTATGATTATCATCATATATCAGTGTAAGCTTGTTGAGCTTCCAGTGACCAGCCAAGGACGCAGCTTCGTTGGTTATTCCTTCCATTGCACATCCATCCCCCATTATGCAATACCTATATTTTACCGACAATAATCATAACCACACAACTTCTCATAAGCTGTTGCAGAGAACCAGTTCGTTCAACTTACGTTCGGTGATCAACAATGACAGCATCAGGTTTATTGAATCTAGCAGCTAGGTGAGCTTCAGCCAAGGCAAGACCTACTGCATTTGCTACACCTTGTCCGAGGGGGCCTGTGATCACAGTTCACAACCACGCGAACATACAGATGAACAGAAACTCGAAGAAAGAACTCAGCTAAACAAAACTAGCCAGAGACAGAAACCATCTAAGTGAGGACTATTACAGAACATAATGGACCGAAGACCCGCGTTGTTTCCTCTGTTTACCGTCTTTCCTTTCTTATAGGACAAATGCGCCCACAGGCGTCCAAAGAAAAGAAAAAGCCAGTAGCAATGATTTCAAGTGCTTGAACTCCAACAGTTAACTCAATTCTGCTACTTCGAGTCTATTATAAAATTAATACGCCTCATTCCTGCTGATTTTTTCGAGTAAGTATCATACGGACAAATGCGCCCAAAAGAAGTCCAAATAAAAGAAAAAGCCAGACGCAAAGATTTGTAGTACAGATAACAAGCAACAGTGAAGTCAGTTCTGCTATTTTGTCTATGAAATATACATGCCTCATTGCTGCTGGTTTTTCAAGTATCATATGTTTCCCACTATTAAGTCTCACATGGTTATAGAAATTCAACTCCAGTTAATTTCTATTTCAGAGTCGCACAAGAGAAAATTGAAAACAGAACATACCAGTAGTGACTTCAATGCCGCTGGTGACCACATTCTCTGGATGCCCGGGAGTCCTACTGCCAAGCTTGCATAAGCGCTTTAAGTCTTCTATCTGCAGACGAAATGTTCCCAAATTGAGTGGTTTGGAATCCATATTATGCAAGGAGATATTGGTTTTGCTAATTCGAATTGAAGGATAATATAAAATCAGTTTATTTCCAGCATCATATCCATAATTAGCGCATTCATCCTAGTTGAAATGTTCGCAATAGCCTCGTAAGCTGACACTCCAGAGACCTTAATCTAGACTTAGGTAAAGTTGCATATGCTAGAACAGGGTAGAAGAGAGAATTGCAAGTCCAATCTTTCAAAGGATGCAATTCTAATCGACAAAAATTTCCAACCAAAAAAGTTCGACAAATTAAAGGTAACAGAAACTACGCAGAAGAACATGTTCATTTAGCTCAAAGAAAGCTTCATTAGGACTCGGCATCTTAAGAGATCGCGAAGAAGAAACTTCTTGCACCTGAGCTGCGACTCTGCTCATTAGCACTCCTAGTCGAGCGAAAATGGGTAGGTCATCAATAGTTTTTGTCACGTAGCAAACTAACAACACCATAATCGTCCAACATCAAGCCCAAAAGTTCAGCTTCAAAGTCCCAACTCACGATCATCGTCAGAACAAGTGTCAACAACTAAAGGAAAAGCCAGCAAAAGCAATAATAACTAAATTCAGTTTTACGCACAAATCGTTCTCGAGAATTAAAGCCAACAGATGACACACTGAACTGGGTAAACGAAAATTTCACCAATTGAACACCGGAACGTTACATACCTGAACAGACTCAAACCCAGCGAGATGGAGACAAACGTACTGAAGCAAGCACCCATGCCCGGCACTCAACACAAACCTGTCCCTGTTGAACCACTTGGGGTTCTTGGGATTAAACTTCATCACATGCCTGTACAACAGGAACCCAATCCCGGCCATCCCGAGAGCCATCCCGGGGTGTCCCGCCTTCGCATTCTGGACCGAATCCACGATCAGCATCCTCACATTGTCCACGCATCGCTTATCGACCAAGTTCTGGAACGACTCATCGTCCAATTCCTCGAATTTGTCCCAATTCAGATTGGTAATCTCTCTCTGGTAAGCCTTCTTGAGCTCCTCTTTCCACGAGAGCTTGTAGTCTCTGGAGAGGGAAGTGGGTTGAGCAGTTGCGTTAGGGTTTTGGGTCTTGAGCGAACTGCAAGCGACGGGTTTAGCAGAAAATTTGCTCCTTCTGTAGGCACAAAAAGATGGGTATGGGTTATAGAGGAGTGATGAGATCGCCATGGACGAAAGTTGGTTCCTTTATCCCGGATTGTGGCTAAAGCAGAGGAAGTAACCGAGAGATGTTGGGTTGGAATCACCATGGAAGTGCGGACGAAGCTTGGAAAGATCAGGGCGCTTATATAAGCCGCCATCCATGGATGATGGACCGACTTCCGAGAGATCCAGGTGGCTTTCGAAGATGAAAGCGTTGACTGATCGAAAAACGCTGGCGGTGGGATTTTGAGTCTCGAAGGAAAGACGGAGAAAATCTTCACCAGGACGTGGCGGCATGCTGGACAAAGGGAAAACAGGGGGGGCCTGGTGGCTCTGTTACTTTACGTAAGTTAATCAACCTGTTTCTTGATTCGCTCCATCTGGATCAATTTGATTTCTCAGCATCATCAGAGCTTCACAAAATCCGGGTGACAAATAGAACGTCCCTCAGAGAGAGAGAGAGAGAGAGAGAGAGAGAGAGAGCAGAGGTTCGATAGAATTAATGAACATTGAGACTCTTCGATATCATGGAAGGTCAATGCGAATACATCAAAGAGGTATTAGTGAGATTACTTGGATGAGCACGGAACCGTGACGAAGAGATGCAAAATGAAAGGCGAAAGACGAATGCCAGGGAGTTCAAAGAGGATAAAGTAGAAGAAGAAAGAGATCCAAAGGAACCAAAACGAAAGATGAAAGCTGAATGTTAGGGACCCTATAATTGTGTTTAATTCATCATGACATATAGAAACGTATGGCACATATATATGACACCAGAAATTAATCATTGTCAGAACTAACAACTTAATAAATGTTAAGCAGGCAAAGGAAAATGGGGTTACATATGCTGGAGGCCATCTCGTAGTTATCAATAGAGATGTCAAATGTGTGGGTCGGGTCGAGTTTGGATCGGATCGAATATGGTCCGACCTATATTGATTCATCTAACCCATTTTGATACATATTCAATGACTCATACCTAACTCGATCCACATCTAACACATATCCGATCCAACCCATATTCAATGGCCATCTCATCGTGAGCGAAGCTCGAACAGCTCTTGACATTGAAGTCTATGATATTGGGTAGTGAGGGGTGAAGAGAATGTGACGAAGATCCACCCATGGATGGCACTGGTTGCAATAAGTGAAGAGGGCGGCGGACACGCCTCTGTGGGGGAGGATGACCTTGAGAGATCTAAAGCACCTGTGAAGGGATTCGAGTTCTTCGACGGTGATAATCATGTGACGTATAACTTCTCCTTTTCATCTCCATCCTCGAAACAACATCGACTAGCCGACGACAATAATCGGCGATGGCCAGACGCCGACATGATCGTGCGGTGGTCAGAAGCTGACGGACAGTTATCCCGTTGGTGGTCGATGGCCAGTGGAGCAATATCAGATGCGTCACTTCATCGCTTCATCGTTAGAAGATAACGAAGTTTGTTAAGTTATATTTTAGATTGTTTTTTCATCCAATCCGAGTTTATCCTAGCCCCATTCCCAGATTTCTTACCCACCATTTTATCCAGATATATCTATGGTCCGGAGGACGTGGCCAAATATCGAATGGGATAAATTGTTATCCTAACCCTACTACCAAATGTTGCATCTATGTATTGGATCCGGATCCCCTGCCCGGGTCAAATCCGGGCAGGGGTGTCGAGGTCACATTGTGGAGGTCCGTGCTCTCTAAATTGCGGCTGCACTTTTTTATTTTATTTCCCTTTCTTTTCAACATCAAATCGTGGCCGTCCATGATGGAACGGACGGCCACGATCATGATGGGATCCTTTCGCGTATTAGCAACCCTCAAAGCGTCCTTCCCTCTTCTCTATCTCAGCTACCTGTAGTAGGATAATCCTAACTATAATAAACAGTCACTTGTAATAAGTGAAAATATCATGATATTTGATTGACGATGGATCTTGTAAGAATAATACAGTTGATTTGTGGTTAGTTTTATTAATCATCCACAAAAATTTTATGTTAGATTAGTTGAGAAAGCACGCGATAGAATGTAAAAGTTCTACTAAAGTACTTTATACACCAAATTTCTTCACTTGGGAGGGGTGACAAAAGGAACAACCAGAAAGCAAGAGAATAATACAAACAATTGTCTTTCGATATAAACGATCTGCATGCGTGAGATTTACTTGGCAAAGTAAATTTGATAGAAAGAGGAGAAAGAATGTAAGACAGGCTCCTAGGAGATGGGAAGAGGGGCGCCGTTCCAACCGCTCAGGCACTCCAGCAGCGGATCCATCAATTTTCCGGCGCAAATCGCGGTGAACACCTTGTCGATGTCCTCGCCGGGCGATATCACGCCCTCGCCCGTGAGCAGGGAAGTCCCCAGCTCTTCCCTCACCAGCTTGTACAGCGGATACGACCTGCACTCCTTGATCCGGTTCGGGATGGCCAGGCTGCCTCTCTCGTACTGGGACCGGACGCTCTCGACGTCCTTCGGCAACTGCGCCTTGAGCTCCTCCTCGAAAGCCCAGATCTTTTGGAAGATCGAGGTGCTCGGGTTCATCTCGTTGCCCCCGTTCACCAGGGCCTGTTCCACCAGGACTTGTCTCAGCTTCTGCATCAGCGGGTAGGTGGCGCTGCAGGGCTCGTCGGCGTAGGCGAACACGTGCTCGCGATCGACCACTTTGAGCAGGTCCCGCTCGCAGTAGTGGGACGGGTGGAGCTCCCCGTTGGCGCCCATCGTCAGGACTTTCCTGGCCACCCTTCCCACCGTGTTCTTCACCGTGCTCTTCAGGTTCTCCTCCAAATGCCTCAGGTCCACGGCCTGGCACAGAGCAATCAGGAAAGTTGAAGACATGAGCTTCAATATGTCGACCGCCTCGGCGGTCTTCCTCGACGAGATCAGGCCGAGGGAGTTGACATCCTGGTTGTGCTGCTCCGCGCTCTGGACGTGGTTGGTGACGGGATTAGCGAGGAATTGGAGCTCCGAGCAATACGCCGCCATTGCGATCTCTGCGCCCTTGAAGCCGTAGTCCAGGCTAGGGTTGCGCCCTCCCGACAGATTTGAGGGCAGCCCATTGTTATAGAAGTCGTTGACAAGCTCGGAGAACTGTGCGAACATGAGCTTCCCGATGGACGCAATCGCCAGGCGAGTGTTGTCCATGGAGACACCGATCGGGGTACCCTGGAAGTTCCCGCCGTGCAGGGCCTTGTTCCTCGAGACATCGATCAGTGGGTTGTCGTTGACCGAATTGATTTCCCTCTCGATCATCTTGGTCGCCGCTCGGATCACCTCGATCTGGGGCCCTAGCCACTGGGGAGAAGTCCTGAGAGCATACCTGTCCTGCTTCGGCTTCTGAAGTGGATCCATCTCGTGCAACTTTTGAGCAGCCTTCACATAAGAGCTTCCGTCCAAGATATGCTCCATTATGGCCGCAGCCTCGATCTGCCCGGGATGGTGCTTCAGTTTATGTGTCAAGTGGTCTGTGAATTCCGGCTTCCCCTGCATCACCTCAGCGAAGATCGCCGACAGGACCTCCGACAGGACCGCGAGTATGTTGGACTCGAAGAGGACGATGGAAGCCAAGCCGGACCCGACAGCCGTGCCGTTCACGAGCGCCAACCCTTCCTTGGGCTGCAGCTCAAAGAAGCCCGTCTCGATCCCGGCAAGCCGGAAGGCCTCAACGGCGTTCAGCGACTCCCCGTCGGGCCCGATGGCCTTGGAATTGGGCCTGCCCGTAAGGAGCCCGGCGATGTAGGAGAGGGGGACCAAGTCACCCGAGGCGGTGATGGTGCCTCGGAGAGGCAAGCAAGGGGTGACGTTGCGGTTCAGGAACTTGGTGATGGTTTCGAGGATCTCGAAGCGGATGCCAGAGTAGCCCTGGAGGAGGGTGTTGACCCGGACCAGCATGGCGGCTCTGGTGGAGGATTGAGGGAGGGTGTGGCAGGACTCCGTGCCGTTGCCGAAGACCCCGGCGTTCAAGAACCTGTTCCACTTTCAGGACTTCCATTAGACAAGGACCTCTCTCACTTATTCCAAGCGAAATTCAGGAGGGAAGACAAAGAAGGCAAGACTGAACACGACTGCTAACAGCTTTTTTTTTTTTTTTTCAAGTCAGATTTTATATATATTATCAATATGAGATGGAGTAAAATCAAGTTTCAACAATTCATCAAAAAAAAAAAAAAACAAGTTTCAACAAAATACCGATAAGTACAATACTTATTCGGTCCTAGTAAATAACCTATGTACCACGTGCGATGGGTATTCACCACCTAGATGCCGATAGGCCACTATAGTCAAGGGTGAGCCTATTTATTACGTGCAATCCATCCTTTTAATTGGCGGTCCACACATTTTAAATTATCTGTCACGACCTCGTACAAAAATGAATGACTACAACTACATAAATAAATATATATATTATATATGTGTGTGTCCGATAATCTATCTAATAAATAGGGTTGTCGAAAAAATCCCGATTAACCCGAACCGAAAGTTTTGGGTCTTCTCGGGTACGGATCTCTTCCAATTCGGACAACAGCTTTAAAAATTTCGAGTACTATTGTCGCTTCGATTAGATTCGGTTCAGTTCGGATGAGAAACCCAAAAATCGAACCGGAACTTAATATGACTTCCCTCCAAGCAGCAATGAAATTCCAATTTTGGAGCATTAATCATACCAATTTTGGCGGCTACATCATACGGTGTCGTGGCGGCCCCGCCACCCCATCCCCCAAAATCTAAAGTCGCGGCCACTTGTAGTCCTCACATCTCACCAAGCCTAATGAACATGACTATGGTCGTAGACTCGCAGTTGTCACTAGTCAACCATAAATGATCCCAAATCTCAAGACAAGCAAGCTCTTTTTCCTCGTTATTATGAGCCTTCACCTATTGGTGAAGAAACAGGTGAAGTGGATCACTCGTAAGCCACCTACTACTTTTTTTTTTTTTGTGGCCTTTTTACGTGCTTACGACCTTTTAATTATTACATATATAGAGATCACAAGTTATATCCAATCATGAATTATACCAAATATAGAGCGACTTAATCATTAACTTGAGTGAATTTTACCTTATGAGTTCCGTTTGCAAAGCCCCGCCTTGCTTCGTCCTCCGGTGAGAAGTGGCGCCGAAGCCGGTGGTGACCCCGTAGCTATCCGTCCCTTTGTTCATGCTCTCCATGACCCAGTCGCTGCTGGCCTTCACCCCGGCGCGGGCCGCCTCCGAGAGCTCGACCCCGACCCCCTCGCGGCTCGCCACCGCCGCCACCTGCGCTATCGTGAGGGACGCCCCGCCGAGGCGCACCCCCGGCTTCCGGTACTCCTCGACCATCCGCTTCACCCCGTCGAGGTGGCTCCCCGTGAGGGCCTCCGCCGCCACCCCCCAGTTCAACGGGTCGGCGGGGCGGCTCTCGACGCAGAGGCCGCGGAAGCTGTTGCCGTTGGCGCTCTCCATCTCCATTCGACTCTACAACTTGCGTGCGTGCGTGCGTGCGCCGCGAAAGTTAGTGGAATGATAGCCGACGCGAGAAGACGGATCCGGCTCTGACACGAAGCGAACCGCGGTACAGAGCTCGACGAACCTCGGAAACCCGTGCGCGCTAGTAATGTGTACGAGGAGAGAAATGAATGCGAGGAAGAACTCAAATCGCTGCGTACTTTGGCTTATTTTGGCTAAAGGAAAACTCAAAGAATTCAAATGAGATTTTCCTGAGGATGGTGATCCGAGGCCGGGTCGTTTAAATAGAGGCATCTTGACATTGGGCGGATGAGTGGGTGGGCCGATGGGTTAGTTGAAAACCGAGATTAGCCGTAGGATTAGCTTGACCCAGGGGCCTCGAGATGGCGACACGTGGAGGGGGCCGTAGGGTGTTTCTTTGTGGATGGATCCAACACTTGGGAGTCCAAACGCGTGTGGTTTGGTTTACTCGTCAAAAGGAATGATTCTCCTGTAGTAGGCGAAGGAAGGGGGTTGGTGAAATGGGTGGAAGCAACGAAAGCAGATCGTCATGCCCATCCTCTCCCGCTTCGGACACACATCATGCACCTACCAAATGCTGCTTGGGGATTTCAGGAATTTGTCAATGAATGCCCGGCCGTATTGTAGTCGTGGGATGTCTCTGTGCTGCCGAGGCCCATCCCGCTGATCGAGTAAGGCGCGATGCTTAAGACCCCCCGAATCAGGTGTGATCCAGATGTGGAACGGCGACACAGGCGGAAACAGCCGCGGACGCGAGTAAGAACTTGCTGCTCGCATGCTTAGCTTGGGAAATAGCCGGTCACGGGGCCGAAAAATTGAGAGCGAGAGAGAGGTCTCTATCGGCTTACGAAAGGAGAGATAGGCCGGGCCATCTTTTTCCCGGTTCTTAATTTGTGGCCATGATAACATCGATCCGCGGATAGGGGAGGGAGCACGATTCGGTACGGTCCGGCTTGGACGGGGGCAAATGGGACCGGATGAAATCAATATCGTTGCGAAAGGAAATCGAAATCAAAACTGAACTGTGTAGTGGTCCGAAATCGAAATCGAAATCGAATTCGAATTCAAATCAACCGGACTTAATCTGCCCTTTTCTTTTCACTTTCTCTTATCCGATGCTCTTGATTCTCATCCATTGCTTGACTCTATCAGCTAGGAATTGGTCGGGCGCTCCGTCCGTCATCTAATGATAAAAGCTACATTGTGCCGCGAAGCTTTTTTAGCGTAACAATAATTTCAAATCGGCTTCCCATCCCGAGTTGACCTGGTAATTTCAGCTCGGTTCGGTTCGGTTCAATTCGACGGTCCGAATTGCAACCGTGCCGAGCCCTAGCCATAGATATTAATGCTAAAATACTTATTATCTTGGGATTAAGTAACTCCAAATAGCTATAAATCCCCAAAAAGATACATGTTCTTTTCAGTGGGTTGGTCAGCTACGTGATGACGATGATGATTGGGCTGAAATGGCTCTGAGGAGTAGGTGAGTCAAATGCATCCCAAGTTCAGGTTGCGCGTTATACATGGTTGACACAGTAGCGAATTGAATTATTATTATTATTTTACCCTAATGAATATTATTTAGACGGGTTATATAAATAAGTTCTGGCGTTTATAAAAGACTATTTGCCGTGTTCATTTCAGGTTTGGTGCACCATCTACATATGTTAGAACCTGCAACAAACACAGGTCAAAATAGGGAAAAGGGGTTAAGCTTTCTTGAGTCGATTTTCTGGTTCTTGGGTGATATGAGCAGCTAGGGTTTGGGTGGATGGCCGAAGTAGATTTCTCACCAAGATGCAACTCCATGAGACCAACCCTTCGTTTTTGTTTTTTGTTTTTAGGCAGAGGAGGTTGGTTTAAGTCTTGAATTTCATGTGAAAACTTGATGGGTTTTTCTATCTTCGGCAGGTAGTGCCGAACCCCTTTTCTGTGTATAACTCGATGAAATCTGCACGATTTTCGTCCTATCGATTTGGCATTTTATTAGAAGATGTGACGGCGATATGTTCAATGAGATACTGAAGCTTCATGTGCTTCCAATGAGCATTGTATCTAAAGATATTTTGGAGTCGTAATTTTTTTTTTTTAAGAGTTTACAAGAATCATTTGGCTTTAAACTTCACGAGAGTAGAGATTTCCATCGGCAGACAGATGAACAATCTGATAGGATGATTTAGACTTTGAAAGGCATGTTGAGATCCTGCATACTTTTGCCGCCCCCTTGAGACAAATACTTACATTTGGTGGAATATTCTTAAAATAATATATATAATTCCAGCACTTGCATAGCTATTTTTTTTTTAAGTTTTTTAAGGTCGACAATGCAGGACATGTAGATACATACACATATAATTCCAGTAGTAGAAACTGTTTATACTCGGGATTTCGATTGTCTGTTGTTTAGCTTTGATCAAAATCCCAACATATGTCAGCTTGGATAAAGAGTGTGATAGAATTTAAATAGTAAGTTTAACACCTTCAATTTTGAATTAACTCACTGGTGAACTTAGAATTTGGACCCAAAAAAAAAAATTAGAATTCTACATATGGTGTCGAGGATTAGGGATGATTTTCGATCAAAATTGATCAAATTAAAAAATAAAAAAAATGAAAACCTAACAAAATTATAAAAATTATCAACGTTAATAATTTTCGATCAAAATTTGCCGGATTAACTAAATTATTAAATCGTCAAAGGTTTAGGACTAAATTGATTAAATTAAAAAGTTTAGGTCTGAATTGGAACAAATGTAATAGGTTATAAAAAAATTATCAACGTTAATGATTTTCGATCAAAATTGTAATAGTCGAGGTGCGCGCAAGCTGGCTCAGACACCTCGGTTATAAAAAAAAAATGTAATAGGTTTAATCTGAATTGGAACAAACGTGATAGGTTTAATCTTCTTTTGATTATTTTCGCCATAATAATATATACTCAATAAATTTACAGTAAGATGAACTTTTTATATGGTGCATGCTTGAAGATGGATTTTTCCTTGAACCTTTAAGTTGAATATAATATTAGAATAAATATACTAACACCATACATGAGCTCATGCTACTCTCAATGACAACAAATTTAGTGGGACTTATATTGATCATAATTTTAGCAAGTATTACAGAAAAATTATTCAAAAAGACATGAACATATCGTACTTTTGCAAATTCAATCTTAAATTTTTTAATTATGTCACTTGAGTCCTAAATATTTTGATGTTTTGCCAATTGAATCCACCTAGCCAATTTTAGTCGGAAACCGCTAATGTGGATGTCAGCCGTCTGTGTGGCACTATGTGGCATGGCCGACATTGACTTGGATAATACATGATTTTTTTTCTTCTCTTTTTTTTTAACCTTGGCCAACGAGGTAGCGAAGGTCGTCGACCTCAGGTGACATCAAACCTTGCCCTTGCTCGATCTGGCAATGGGTTGCCCTTATCAAGCCAGGCCCAAGTGTCCCTCGCCCGAAGCCTTGGCTTGGCCTGGCAAGGGCAGCCCTTGCTTGAGGTCGGCAAAGGAAAAACGAAAATAAAACAAATAAAAAAGAGAAGAAGAAAAAAGGAAAAAAATAAAAAATAAAAACGAAAAATAAAAAAAGGAAAATTTAAAAAATATATATTGTAAAAAATTATTCACGCCAACGCCGACAATACTACGTAGAATGTCTAGCATCTATGTTAGTAATTTCCGGTCAAAATTGACTAAGAGGGCTCAATTCGTAAAACGTGAAAAGTTTATGACTCAATTGGCACTTGGCGAAAGTACAATAGATTTGTTACTTTTGGAAAAATTTCCCCAAGTATTCATGTGATATTACCTATATAAATCCACAGAATGGGGCCTCTTTTTCTTGCTTGCAAAGACATTCTCATCAAGATGGTCCACAACTGTGGGGTAATTGCCCAATTAGTGCAAAACCTACTATACATATGTCTATTCAATATAAAATTTTTCAATCTTGTTAATGTAGTCTTAAACATTTGTACAAAATTTCAATGTAATTCTTCTAGTCAATTGCCATCAGAAATTGTTGACGTGACGTCTAGTCATCGTCGGTCACTCTCTACATTGCACACTGACATGGACAAATTGTGGATCGTCGTCGTGTAGCGATTTTCACCAGCAATTAACCAAAAAAATTGCATTGAAATTTCACACAAGTATTTAGGACTACATTGATAGAAGTAGCGCAACCACTATAGAGAAAAATTGTCCAAAAAGTCCTCAATTTATTGAACTTTTGTCAATTTGGTTCTAAAACTTTTAATTTTATCAATTGAGTCATAAGTCTTTTTACGTCTTATCAATTGAGTCCATCCAGTCGATTTTGGCTGGTTATCGCTGACGTGGACAATCTTTAATGATATTTTAGCATTTTTTAAATTTTTAATTTTATCTTTTATTTTTCCTTTTTTTCATTGTTTTCTCCTTTTTCTTATTTTCTTTTTCAATGTTGTGACCAATGAAGTTGATCGAACCCTCCCTGGGTAGCTAGCAAGAGCTGCAACGCTCTCGCCCGGCCTCATCTAGTCATGGGCGAGGCCATCACGACCAGGCGAGGGCATCAAGGCCCTCACCTTCCACAATAAAGAAAAAGTAAAGAAGAAACAAAATAAAAATAAAAATAAAAATAACAGTTGTCCACATTATCCTGGCCATGCTACTTAAGATATCATGTTGACACCTGATTTTTAATAATATTTTATTTAAATTTTATATTTTCAAAATTAATGAAAAATAGTCAAAAAATCGTAAAAATTGCAAAATCAAAATTGGAAGCATTGGCCTAGCCTTAAGAACCAATTTTGAACAACAAAAAAATTTCGTATTTTTAGTATTTTTTTGAATTTATTTAATTATAAAACTACACACAAAAATCAGAAAAATATCATATGTGGTCAGAAAAATGCACAAAAATAATCAATATTTTTAGTTTAATTCCCGCTTCATGTTAGTCACTTAAAATCTCAAAAATTAGACTTGGGTCACTATGTTCCTTCATAAATATAAACCCGAATCGAGCATAAAAATTCCTTTTCAAGTTTTTTAATTTCCAATTTTCACTTTTAATAAGCTATGATATTGGTGTCTAAGATCTTGAAGTGAAATTGAGTCAATTTGCCCTCTAATTTCCATAATTTTGATCAAAAGGGCTTAATTGCACATTTTTCTTGCAATTTAGTCCCCGATTTCACAAATCTTGAAATTAAATTCTCTTAGGCGATACCCATGAAAACCCAAACCCTTTGCCATATAGTTTTCAGCATGCCGAATCTAATGGTAGCCTTAATTTGAATTAATTCAGTTATTTGAGCCATGAACCATGCAAAAATCAATTTCGAATCATTTGATAAATTTGAGGTTTTCATCAAATTTCACGTTATTAATTCATGAAAACTCCCACAATGTGTAGAAATCATGTTGGAAAATTCAATTTTAGCATCAATGTTACAAAAAGGGTCAAATGGCGGTCCGATTTGGTCAAATTTTCAAAACTAGATCTATCGGGTCGGATCCGATCCGATCCGACCAGGTTGATTCGGGTCTACAACGTGACGAAACCAGCACATTCAAGCTGTTCTTCCTCATTCGATCACCTCCGCGCGACATCGTCCCCCCATTACATCACCAAAATCTGTCTTTTGTCGCCTACTACACCAAATGTGTACGAGAGAATGAGCTGGCGCCTGGGGATTGAAAAAAAAAAGGACGGTTCCATTGAGGGGAACGTTGGGGATGGTACGGGTACGAAAAAGAGAAGGAGAGAGGGGAGCCAAAAAAAGAGGAGGTTGGCCATTCTTCCAAGGGAAGGAGAGACACACAGGGACACATGACACACACAAAAAGAAAACACAGAGAGCTTGAGAGTGAGAGAACGGTTGCCGGAGCTCTAGAGTGGACAAAAACAGGGCGACTCAGGCCCGAAGAGGAGGGGGAAGAGAGAGCGAGTCCAGAAGGGAACCGACATTCGACCGGTCATCCATAACCTTCTCGACACTCAACCCAACGCCACTGAAGCATAGTTGTTAAGGCGACAAGAGGCCCCTAAAACGTCTAGGCGATTAGGCGCCCGCCTTGTCGTCCGCAAGGCGACAATATAGCTAATTTAATATATATATATATATATATATATATATATAAATAATTATATATTTTACATTTGTACTTCAAAACTTACATTCATGATTCAACAGAATAAATATATGCATGAAAGATTATTAAAAATAAACAACTATCAAATATATTTAAGATATATAATAATCATAAAATGGAGTAGGTAATCGAGATTAAGTAACTATATGTTCAGTAATTTCAAAATAGCTTAATATGCTCTACTAAATAAGTTTCAAATATAAAGAAACGTCTCAAACATATAAAAATGATAACTCAAATATTGTCATCAAGCATTACTTCATTTTCATCGTTCTCTCCACATCGTCAGTTTTGGGAAAAAAAAAAAAACCCAAACAATCCCCACACCCCCCGGCTCATTTTCTCACGTGGCTCCTCTCTCTCTCTCTCTCTCTCTCTCTCTCTCTCTCTCTCTCCTGTTCACTTTCTTTTTCCTCTCCAGTCTTCGTCTTCTTCATCAGCTTCTTCTCGCCGATCGAGCCCCTCCGTCCCCGTCCACCTCAAATCTTACGTCAGCCGAGACCCAGACTCAACAACCCCTTCCATCTACGCCATGTCTCAGCCACTGAGACCTCCTCCACCACTGCCCAGTTGAGTTCCGCGATCCTGAGCGGCTGCGACAGCCCCCCATCGAGGTCCTAGCTCGCCCGCGCCGCCGTGCTGAGGCCCGAAGACAAACCCAGCCACCACCCGAGCCTCTATCTCGCGGTCACCACCCTAGATCTGCGAGCTCAAAGACTCGACGCCAGCTTCACGCTTTGACCGCCGTCGACCCACAGCCCCGACGCCACCCCGGAGCCTCGACCAGCAGCCGCGCGACCGTTGGACACCATCCGACCCGGATCTGGCTGTTGTCCAGCCTCGTAGCTGGCTGATCCGAGTCTGCTCCGCCCAAGGCGCCCAAGGCGTCCACAAGGCGACGCCTAGCCAACCAAGGCGCCCGCCTTGAGGAAAATCAGCAAGGCGCCAGGACACCTTGGGCATCCGAGGCCGCCTTGTCGCCTAGGCGACGACTTAATAACTATGCACTGAAGCCTTCTTCGCTATCGACGAGGCCAAAACAAGCCAATTTTTCCTTCTCCCTCCCATACTCCGTTTTTGCATGTACTTGGATTTTGGCTTGGTTGATCTTTGATCAAACCGAGCCAAACCAAACCCATACCGACATTGCATTATCCCCCTATAGTCATCGATGAATGTCTTCTTGTGCTGGTGTTGCTTGTTGAGTCCCCTGGTCGAGCCTAAACATCGATTCCTCGAATGCATGTTACATGTTCAACGAAATGTCTGCCTCGCCATCTTGTGTATTTAGCTCGCATCCATGCCTTCTCCGACCTCTTTGCATGTACTCCTTATGTTTAATCGACACTAACCCCGCATAATCTCTGTCTTGCATTAAATCCGCGTAACCTCAGATCATTCTCGGCCTTGGTGTGAGGGGAGAGCGTGCACCGGCGCAACTAGCTGTCATCGAGCTCCAACAAAGCTGAGGTAAGTCTCTTAATTCCTCTTGGATGCTACTTGAATGAATAGAATTGAGTTTAGTCGTAAAAACTTTTTTCATAAAAAGGTCGCCAGAGCCGAGACTGTGGACGCTCAATTCTTAGTGTTTCAGACAATTTTTGGCCATAAATCTGATATATGTAGATGTGGGAAGTCCATGGGTTTGATTGGTGTCGAAAGGTATAGAAAATCGCAAGTTTTGGCTTCAGTTTGGTGGATTCCGGCGAGCTGCCGGTTGTCGCGACCCGTCCGAAAGCGGACGCGGCTAATGGATTACCGATCGCGGGTCTTGGATCGGCGCGGGCCCTCCCAGGCCCATACCAAATCGCGGCGGGAGTATTTTTCAAAGGGATTCGACGATAACAGTCGATCGCTTTCGACCTTAGTGTGGTCGTGGTGGCATGTGCAACTTGTGCATGCATTTGGAGTCGCCACCGGTCTTTCTTGGATGGTAGACCGGAAACCTTATTGACCGATTGGGAGAGATCGATCAATTCTGCGGAACCAGAGATTTTGAGTTCGGGGACTTGGTTACGTTGATGTCATTACCAACGCCCTTTCGGTACCTAACGCGAGTGATTTTCCCTAACTAGGATTTCATGCAGGCGCAATTTTGGGTGAGGTAAGTCTGACTTTGCACATTAACCAGTTTAACATGCTCACGTAATCATAAAAAAAAAAAAAATAGATGTCAATCACATAAACATCTATCCTACGTGGTGATCATGGAATTATGATTTAATGGGTCTCGAGCCAATGAGACCACATTTAATCATTTTAATATTTTAATAACGGAGAGCCGCTCTTCTCTTCTTCTTGGTTTCTTGAACTCTTCAAGAATCGGCCCCAAAGAGCTCGCCGACTTAAAAGGCTCCTCCACGTAATCCTCGTAGCATTTACATCAACAATTGACTATGCTAAAAATAAAGATTACATGAAAAATAAAAGGAGTACGCAGCCTCCATTTAATAATTACAACCCCAAATATATAAATAATCACCATACATTCATACATACATCAATCACATTGATTAGGGATTTTTCCATGATCACCACCCTTCCACGTAAGTAATAAATTCACAATTTAAAACTTAGGAAGGCACAATAAAAATTCTACGTTGAATCATATTCAGAATTTTTACGTAAAATAAGATAGCCATAAATTTTCGATTCAAAATTGATTTAGTCTCAATTTTTGCTACGTTGATTAATTTATCATATAAAATAATCAACCTCCATTAGCCATGTAAGACGAACAATTCGTTAATACATATTGGCCATAGTATTGCAAAAATTGCAAAAAATCAATTAAATGCACGAAAACACCTAAGGATCGGCTCTGATACCACTGTTGGGATCCACGTAACACGTAGCGGAAATAAATAACAACCCATACATGTATCTCCAGAGGCGTACTTCGTGCATTTCAATCGAAAAAAAATCACAAAGCCTCAAAGGGAGTAAATGGATTACCTCTCGTAGCGTGCTTGAACGGAGGTGTCGGTTCGATGTTCTTCGATCTCAGCCTCCACAAGTGTTAGGCATCTAGTTCGGACGCACCACCAATTGACGAACGGGGAGACGACTAATAACTCCACAACAATTGTGCTAGCAATATGCGGAATCAATATTCCGAACTTAGTATATTTTGCTCACTCAAGATTATGAGAATATAGAGAGTGTTTGTGTTCTTCTCTCTAAGCTCTCAAAAATTTGCATACTCTACAAAATGTCTCCCCCCCAACCTCAAAACTCTTGCCATCCTTTTATAGCCAAAAATTCCTTCCAATAAATTGTATTATAAAATAGCACTCACAAATAATAAATACTTTCTAAAAATAGCACTCACAAATAAATGACATTTAAAAATAGCACTAACAATAGCACTCACAATTTATAATACAAAAATGCTATTTAAAAATAGCACTAACAATAGCACTCACAATTTATAATACAAAAATGCTATTTAAAAATAGCACTAACAATTATAAATTCTATCTAATAATAGCACTCACAATTTATGATAAATAAATGCTATTTAAAAATAGCACTAACAATAGCACTCACAATTTATGATAAATAAATGTCATTTAAAAATAGCACTAACAATTGCACTCACAATTTATAATACAAAAATGCTATTTAAAAATAGCACTAACAATAGCACTCACAATACAAAAATGCTATTTAAAAAAGCACTAACAAAGGTGTTAAAAATAATAACCATTATTATTATTACAAGAGTTAAAGAGGTTACCAAACAGTATAAATACGCATAACGTATAAATACGTATGACGTATAAATACGTAGAGCATACGTATACATCCAAACGACCAAATTAGCCTGAATTGAGGCCGCCAATGGATTGGGCATGATGAAAATTATGGGTAGAGGTGTTGAATTTTAATGGGTATGCCCGTGTGAAATTCAAGATCCGTGAAACCGGGGACTAATCGAAAGAAAAATATGCAATTAAGTCCTTTTGGTTAAAATTGATCAAATTGGAGGGCAAATTGACCCAATTGCACTTCTAGCCTTTAGGATTCAATGTCATGGCTTATAAAAAGTGAGAATTGAAAATTAAAAGACTCGCAAATGAATTTTTTTTTGCTCGGTTCGAGTTTATGTTTGTGAAGAAACATAGTGACCCGAGCCGAATTTTCAAGATTTAAGGTGACACACTTGAAGATGAAATTAAAACAAAATTATTGAATATTTTTGTGTATTTTTCTGACCACGAATGGTATTTTTCTGATTTTTTGGGTATTTTTATAATTAAATAAATTCGAAAATTATTATAAAATACCAAAAAATATTTTTTGTTCAAAATTGGTCCCCAAGGCTAGGCCAAGGCTTCCAAAGTTGATTTTGTGATTTTATGACCTTTTTTGATATTTTTAATTAATTTTAAAGAATAAAAATCACAATAATAAATGGTCAAAAATCAGGTGTCAACAGCTGCCCCTCTTTGGGAGGAATCTCGTTAGAGGTTTCTCTCAAAGATAAGGTGGCACCTGATTTCTAACTGACTCAACTGGGAAAATGAGAGAATAAATGCTACGACATTGGATCGCTTAAGGCCCTTTGATGAAAGCTCAAATTAATCCTCGATTTGCTTTAACAATTTGAACATGGGCCGGAGTGAGAGAGGCTTACCTGAAGCTCACCTGTCAGATGCTGCCGGTTGCGACAACTTTCAAGCAGATACCTAGGACTCGTCATCCAGAATATCCTAGGGAGATTAAGCTCTGACCTGTATGGTAGGTCATACCATTATGGGATTCCTAACTGGTAGGAACCTAAGGAAGGCGCGTCCCACACTTTGGGATTTGCCAAGGATTTTGATCCGTATGGTGGATCGAACCAGAAATGGTTCACCTACTGTAAGGTTTACCTAGGGAAACGACTCTTTCCGTGTCTGGAATTTGTCAAGGTTTTGATCCGTATGGTGGATCGGACCATTAGGCTGATCCTTCAGGCGGTTTCTACCATATTTGACCCTTCAGGCGGTATCTACCGTGGTTTGACCCTTCAGGCGGTTTCTACCTTGAGTTGACCCTTCAGGCGGTTTCTACCTTGGTTTGACCCTTCAGGCGGTTTCTACCTTGTGTTGACCCTTCAGGCGGTATCTACCATTAGTTTGACCCTTCAGGCGGTTTCTACCTTGAGTTTGACCCTTCAGGCGGTATCTACCTTGTGTTGACCCTTCAGGCGGTATCTACCTTGTGTTGACCCTTCAGGCGGTTTCTACCTTGAGTTGACCCTTCAGGCGGTATCTACCTTGAGTTGACCCTTCAGGCGGTTTCTACCATGTGTTGACCCTTCAGGCGGTATCTACCTTGGTTTGACCCTTCAGGCGGTATCTACCATGAGTTGACCCTTCAGGCGGTTTCTACCTTTAGTTGACCCTTCAGGCGGTATCTACCTTAGTTTTGACCCTTCAGGCGGTTTCTACCATGAGTTGACCCTTCAGGCGGTTTCTACCTTGAGTTGATTTGAAAAGGGTGTCTCATGACGAGGGTTCTCCACGTCCGATGAGACTGTCTAAATTTGAAAATGGGTCTCATGACGAGGGTTCTCCACGTCCGATGAGACTGCCTAAATTTGAAAATGGGTCTCATGACGAGGGTTCTCCACGTCCGATGAGACTGCCTGAATTTGAAAAGGGGTCTCATGACGAGGGTTCTCCACGTCCGATGAGACTGTTTGATATTTGAAAAGAGGTCTCATGACGAGGGTTCTCCACGTCCGATGAGACTGTTTGATATTTTGAAAAGGGGTCTCATGACGAGGGTTCTCCACGTCCGATGAGACTTCCTGAATTTTGAAGAGGTGTCTCATGACGAGGGTTTTCCACGTCCGATGAGACAGTTTGATATTTGAAAATGGGTCTCATGACGAGGGTTCTCCACGTCCGATGAGACTGTTTAAGTTTTGAAAAGGGTGTCCTAGGACGAGGATTCTCCACGTCCTGCTGGGACAGTTTGCTGACTTCTTTTGAAAAAGGGTTCTATCCTCACCCTTTCTTTTGCAAGATCCCGAAATTTGCCGGGGAATTCAATTTTGAAGCAGTGAAAGATTTTATCTTGACAAAGCTTCACTTGGGTCCGTTGAGGCGACATTCTGGGAGCTGGGTTCTCCAGGTATCCTGCAGAAGTTTGAGCCTGAAAGATTTTTCTTCACCAAGAAAACGTTAGTAATCTTTGGGAAGACCACGGCTGTCCATTTTGACAAAACCGTATGTTTTAAGTTTTAATCATGAAATTTGCTGCTGGAGGTTATCCAAAGCATTCTTGCAACATGCAAATGTGATCACAAATCCCTTGCGCGGAAAATCTGGATCCAATAATTTGAAACTTCCAAAAAGAGTTTGTTCAAAACATCAATTGGAATATTTCTCGACAAGGAGGTCTTATCACCTGTTTTGCGATAGTGGTTTTTTTATAGGGGATGCACTCAATTCCCTACTAACCTGTGCCTAGGTTTTAGGCTCATTCGCAGCGCATACATTTTGATCGGTCGGGAGGTCTTCCACGGGACCGTAATGTTAGGCTTGGATATTGGTTTTCAAAGGGGACCCGCTTTGGAGTCGAGGCCATTGAATGAAAGTCTTCACCATCTGCTCCGGGTTTACAAGTCAAGAACCCTGCAAAATGAGGAAGAAATAGTCTTGCTCGTACTTCTTCGAGCTAAGCAATATGTTAACCCAAGTGTCTTAGTCAGAGAAGACTGTTTCAGGGTTGTAACATTTGTAGGATTGGGGACCGAAAAAGGCTTGTTTTTGGCCCAGAATTTGTGAGGGGATTGGCATTGGTGATCATTGCAAACTTGTCACATGTCTTTTCCATTCTGCATCTTCAATTTTTGAGGTGTGCAACCGCTTTTGAGGTGTGCACAAGTCCTTTAGAGAACGTCTCTTGTGGTATTAAGAGATTGACAATTCTGTCCGTGTTTTTGCACCACGGCTGACATCATTTGGGGAGCAGTCTTCTTGATCTGACTCCTTTATGGGTTTTTCTCTCTTCCCAACTAGGCTTTATTGGGGATCAATCAAACAGTTTTCACGAGCATCGGCCTTGCTTTTACCAGGCACTTTGCTTTTTCTTGCTGCTGGGGATTTTTCTTTGTTGAAATCCCGCCTTTTCTTTTCCTTTGGAACCATGATGTTCAGAAAATTGTGCTAGATATACAACTTGAATCATAGCACATTTAAACGCCGATATGAAATTTTTCTATAAATCCCATCTCTTGGATTCTTCCGTTCTTGGAGTGATGCAGTTTCTATCTTGAAACATGCCATGATCACCAACAGGGGTTTATGAAATGAATTCGCAGGCTTAAGTTGGCTGTGCAAAGGATTCGGTGTGTGGGATAGAGAATGAATGCTTCTCGTCATCCTATGGCACTTGGATTACCATATAAACAATACACAAAGATTAATGTTAGTCCGAGCAAGAAAATTTCTAACCATTTTCTCCTGACGCTGCTGGACTTACTTCCTTTTTGCCCCGGTGTGGGGTGGCTCTTGACAGGGTTAAGAATGAAAAGCGCCGTTCAAAGGGGTTTATCAACGGTCACCTGTAGTGTTTGGGGATATGAAACGAATGCCTCCGTCGTCCCAACCCATGTAATCGCTGCAAATGGTCCATACCTCCGTAGACCCAGATTTTGCTATCTGCCCACTCCACTCATCTCTCAAGTGTGTGTTGGACATGTTTGGATTAGGTTTTCGCCTCTCGTCTGAGAAAACATCCTTTTGAAAGTTTTGAACTTTTGATTGGAAAAAATTTCTTTCATTTTCTCCAAAAATTTTACCCGCCAAGGGGATTTTAAGATGCACTATGCATGTCCTTATTCATGTTCAGACAACCTCCTGTTTTAAAACATGAATGCCAATGAAGTTTGAATTCTATGTCTTTTCTAGACATCAGATTCTGAAGGCTTTTCTTTTCTTCTCTGTTTTTTTTATTCAACATCTTTAGTGGATTGGGGAAAGGGATACTTACCTGTCCCCAGAGGCTGGAGATCCCTGAAAATGCGGAAGAAACATGTTATTGTACGTTCACGAATTTTTCAAAAAATTAGAACGATACAATTTACCCTTGGTCATATATTTCCAACGGGTAATACATGGGATGTGAAAACCCGTTTTGCCCTGATGGCAAGCCCCTGTCAAAAACAAACAATAAGTGTCAGTTTGTGTTCCAAAATTCAAGACCAATTGGAACGATACCGCATTGTTCTTGCTTGGCGTTTTCATTTGAACACAAACGCGCGGCTTGCAGAATCTGGCCCTCTATCTTGTGGTCCTGATCCCTCCGTTTGGTTGGCGATGAATCATTCTCAAGGATTTGCCCCAGAGGAGATCCATTTGTGTTTTTGGGCGCATTCCAGCGCCATTCTTCAAGGTTCCTTTTATTCAAGGAAAAAAAGAAAATCTTATCAAAATGCATGTCAAAGCACGGGACGTAGGAGCGACACTTTTTACCCTCCACTAGGTCTTATAATCAAAGACCATTTCTTGGAGTGCTGACTCCCAAGGTCAATAGCTTTATTCGCCTCCTCGTTGGCGAGTTCTTTTCTTTTGAGGCTTTCGGTGCCAACGACTCCCTGTTAAATGAGTAAAAACTCATGTTAGGCATGTGGTCTTCGAAGACCAAAATGGAACGATACAAGGTTACCGTTCACCCATATTCGTATCTTGGGTTTAATTCTGATGCGGACGACTCTACAGTTGCGTCCATTGATTTTGCCAGAGAATAAACGTTATTCTTTGTCCGGCGCACAAATGATTCGCTTGCCCCAATTAGGCGTGATTTGTCGTAGCTAGGTGACGCTTGCCCCAGCTAACTCCCTTTTGCATTTTGCTGCATTGACGCATTCAGGCTATTTGACATCCGCAAAAATGGGTTTACTCGTGATTGAGTACTTCAACAACCTGCGCGATGAAAGGAGTGAAAGAGTCAATCACCGCGTAAGGAGCTTTAATTGAAACGATTACGGATTTACTATCCCCGCTCTGGTCACTTCTGGCATCCAAGATGCTGGAAATTTTTCAGTGGTCCCATTCATTTTTGTCATCACCTGCAAGAATGGAAAACCATATCAACTCGTGAACCGGTCAATCCGATTTGGAACGGATACAACTTTTTCGACTTAGGGAGAGTCGATCCAAATTAGGTTGCCCCAGCTTCACGTTGTCTACTTAAGGCTCATCACAATAAATCCATCTTGTTTTTGCAAACCCAATGGGTGATGCTCGATGAAGGTGCACTCCTTTCCATTTTGTAGGGAAGGCAAGCTCCCTTTTGTTGGTCTTTAACCATCTTATCCTGAGAGGAAGAGATATGAAATATTATGTCATTATCTGATTGAAAATCAATTTAGGAATGACACGTCCTTATCCTTGATTCGGTTGCCCGGTCAAGAGGCATTTGCCCTCGTCAGTTGACTCTCCAAGGTGGTCCAGCGCTTTTCCATGCCATCCTGGTTCGTTTCAACTCGCGATTGATTCTTCACACAAGTTTTTGGATTTTGATTCATAAGCGGCGCTGAATGACCTTTTGGTTTCGAGGTGTACCAATCATTCACATACATACGCATGAGACCAGTGAGGTTTGGCTCTAAGAATCAAGATAGGGTTTGGAACCTAAGGCCAAGGCTCCCACCTCGAGTTCTAGAAATGGTAGATTCCATTGCACAACTATCGTTGCATTGGGACCCAATCCATAATTCGAAATGAGCGGAATTGAAAAGTGGATTACCCCGTGTTTTTCCTCACGGAGATTCCATTTTCAATCCCTTATATTGTTTTCCTATAGGCGGCGCCCGGGGTTTTAGGCGCGATTGTGTGTGTTCATGTGTTGTGAGTATCACAATGCAAGTCATGCACAACAGTTTATCAATCGGCGCTTCAAATCATCCATACAACATACATTCCTACGCCAACCTGCATAAGACAATGTTAATCACGGACTACACCCCTTATCTCTCCAATCTGCAAAAACATATAACACCTACCATGAGCGGACTTACCTCACCTTCAAGAGCGCCTGCAGGGTTAGAAAAATCACTCAGCGTTTTAATTACGGCCTAAGTCCACTTGAGGTCTAGAACCATAGGTTCTAGAACAAGGTCCCCAGTGGAGTCGCCAGCTGTCGCGACCCGTCCGAAAGCGGACGCGGCTAATGGATTACCGATCGCGGGTCTTGGATCGGCGCGGGCCCTCCCAGGCCCATACCAAATCGCGGCGGGAGTATTTTTCAAAGGGATTCGACGATAACAGTCGATCGCTTTCGACCTTAGTGTGGTCGTGGTGGCATGTGCAACTTGTGCATGCATTTGGAGTCGCCACCGGTCTTTCTTGGATGGTAGACCGGAAACCTTATTGACCGATTGGGAGAGATCGATCAATTCTGCGGAACCAGAGATTTTGAGTTCGGGGACTTGGTTACGTTGATGTCATTACCAACGCCCTTTCGGTACCTAACGCGAGTGATTTTCCCTAACTAGGATTTCATGCAGGCGCAATTTTGGGTGAGGTAAGTCTGACTTTGCACATTAACCAGTTTAACATGCTCACGTAATCATAAAAAAAAAAAATAGATGTCAATCACATAAACATCTATCCTACGTGGTGATCATGGAATTATGATTTAATGGGTCTCGAGCCAATGAGACCACATTTAATCATTTTAATATTTTAATAACGGAGAGCCGCTCTTCTCTTCTTCTTGGTTTCTTGAACTCTTCAAGAATCGGGCCCCAAAGAGCTCGCCGACTTAAAAGGCTCCTCCACGTAATCCTCGTAGCATTTACATCAACAATTGACTATGCTAAAAATAAAGATTACATGAAAAATAAAAGGAGTACGCAGCCTCCATTTAATAATTACAACCCCAAATATATAAATAATCACCATACATTCATACATACATCAATCACATTGATTAGGGATTTTTCCATGATCACCACCCTTCCACGTAAGTAATAAATTCACAATTTAAAACTTAGGAAGGCACAATAAAAATTCTACGTTGAATCATATTCAGAATTTTTACGTAAAATAAGATAGCCATAAATTTTCGATTCAAAATTGATTTAGTCTCAATTTTTGCTACGTTGATTAATTTATCATATAAAATAATCAACCTCCATTAGCCATGTAAGACGAACAATTCGTTAATACATATTGGCCATAGTATTGCAAAAATTGCAAAAAATCAATTAAATGCACGAAAACACCTAAGGATCGGCTCTGATACCACTGTTGGGATCCACGTAACACGTAGCGGAAATAAATAACAACCCATACATGTATCTCCAGAGGCGTACTTCGTGCATTTCAATCGAAAAAAAATCACAAAGCCTCAAAGGGAGTAAATGGATTACCTCTCGTAGCGTGCTTGAACGGAGGTGTCGGTTCGATGTTCTTCGATCTCAGCCTCCACAAGTGTTAGGCATCTAGTTCGGACGCACCACCAATTGACGAACGGGGAGACGACTAATAACTCCACAACAATTGTGCTAGCAATATGCGGAATCAATATTCCGAACTTAGTATATTTTGCTCACTCAAGATTATGAGAATATAGAGAGTGTTTGTGTTCTTCTCTCTAAGCTCTCAAAAATTTGCATACTCTACAAAATGTCTCCCCCCCAACCTCAAAACTCTTGCCATCCTTTTATAGCCAAAAATTCCTTCCAATAAATTGTATTATAAAATAGCACTCACAAATAATAAATACTTTCTAAAAATAGCACTCACAAATAAATGACATTTAAAAATAGCACTAACAATAGCACTCACAATTTATAATACAAAAATGCTATTTAAAAATAGCACTAACAATAGCACTCACAATTTATAATACAAAAATGCTATTTAAAAATAGCACTAACAATTATAAATTCTATCTAATAATAGCACTCACAATTTATGATAAATAAATGCTATTTAAAAATAGCACTAACAATAGCACTCACAATTTATGATAAATAAATGTCATTTAAAAATAGCACTAACAATTGCACTCACAATTTATAATACAAAAATGCTATTTAAAAATAGCACTAACAATAGCACTCACAATACAAAAATGCTATTTAAAAAAGCACTAACAAAGGTGTTAAAAATAATAACCATTATTATTATTACAAGAGTTAAAGAGGTTACCAAACAGTATAAATACGCATAACGTATAAATACGTATGACGTATAAATACGTAGAGCATACGTATACATCCAAACGACCAAATTAGCCTGAATTGAGGCCGCCAATGGATTGGGCATGATGAAAATTATGGGTAGAGGTGTTGAATTTTAATGGGTATGCCCGTGTGAAATTCAAGATCCGTGAAACCGGGGACTAATCGAAAGAAAAATATGCAATTAAGTCCTTTTGGTTAAAATTGATCAAATTGGAGGGCAAATTGACCCAATTGCACTTCTAGCCTTTAGGATTCAATGTCATGGCTTATAAAAAGTGAGAATTGAAAATTAAAAGACTCGCAAATGAATTTTTTTTTGCTCGGTTCGAGTTTATGTTTGTGAAGAAACATAGTGACCCGAGCCGAATTTTCAAGATTTAAGGTGACACACTTGAAGATGAAATTAAAACAAAATTATTGAATATTTTTGTGTATTTTTCTGACCACGAATGGTATTTTTCTGATTTTTTGGGTATTTTTATAATTAAATAAATTCGAAAATTATTATAAAATACCAAAAAATATTTTTTGTTCAAAATTGGTCCCCAAGGCTAGGCCAAGGCTTCCAAAGTTGATTTTGTGATTTTATGACCTTTTTTGATATTTTTAATTAATTTTAAAGAATAAAAATCACAATAATAAATGGTCAAAAATCAGGTGTCAACACCGGTCATCTTCTCTAGCCTAAGGTAGACCAGTCAACCTTCATTGACTGGTCAACGCCGATGTGGCACGCCACGTAGGCGGCCACGCTGGTAGGGGGCCGGCTCCATAAAAAAATTAGACATAGATCGAACAACCGTGGCTTTGCCACGGGTGGAGATCTTAGATTTTTGAAAAAATTTTAGAATTATAATTGATTTTTCAGTAATTTTAAAAAATTGATCGGAAGGTTACCTTGGTGCCAAGTGTCACTTTGAGGGTAGTTTGATCGGGGGTTTGTTTTCTGAATAATTAAATCAAGATCAGATGCACCAGGGGAAGCCACATGGCATATCCTGTCGCGTCCGATGGGGAATTTCGGGATAATTAGTAAATCATAAAAAAAGGAAGAAGAGAAATCTTTGAAAATCCAAAACTATGTCGTTTTTAAGCCGGTTCGGACCCTTAAGGTCGGGCCGGGCGCTCGAGAGGCGTGGGCCGATTCATCCCGGTCCAAAAAATATTTTTAATAATTAAAAATTGAGAAAATAAAAAAATTGAAAAATTCAATAAAAAATAGAAAAATCACTACAAAAATTCAGAAAAATTCAGAAAAATTATTATAAAATTTCAAAAAATAGGAAATGACCACCATCAACTGGCTAGTACCTATTTCTGGTCTTTTGACCCCCGATCTTTCCAAAAATGATGATTTTGCCCTTCTAGCAAGTCGTTTCATGAAAATTTTAGAAAAAAAATTCCCAAAAATAGAAAATGGCCATGATCGACTGGACAAGACCTCTTTTGGGTGTTTCAATCCTCTATCCCCCCCCCCCAAAAAAAAAATATGATGATTTCGCCCTTTTGGCGAATCGTCTAAAAAAATTGGAAAAATTCAGAAATTTTTTTAAAAATTCCAAAAAATAGAAAATAACCACGATCAACTGGCCATGGACTATTTTGGATAATTCGACACCCGAACTTTTAAAAAATGATGATTTCTCCATTTGGGCGAATTGTCTCCAAATCTTCTCATTTTACCCCCGACTTTTAATTACACATTCTCCAAACCCTTAGGGCTATACTATGGGACCTTTGATTTGAATGGACATGCATTGACATGGTTCATTTATGCACCTAATTGGGTTTTATTGATTGTGATTGATAGGACTAGTCTTACAATCTGCATGAAACCCTGATTCAGTTTTACCTCACTCGAATTTCGCGCCTGCATGAAATCTTAGTTAGGAAAATCACTCACGTTATGTACCGAAAAGGCATTGGTAATGACACCGACGTAATCAAGTTTTCGAACCCAAAATCTTTGGTTCCGCAGAACTGATTGATTTCTCCCAATCGATTAAGGTTTCCAGTCCACCTTCCAAGAAGGACCCGTGGCGACTCCAAATACATACACACGTTGCGCATGCCACCACGACTACACCAAGGTCGAAAGCGATCAACTTTTATCGTCGAAAGCTCTAAAACTTACTCCCGCCGCGATTTGGTATGAACCTGGGAGGGCCAGTGCCGATCAAGGCTCACATTCCCCATTTCAGAGTTTTTTTTGGGGGGGGGGGGGGGGGGATCGGTAATCCATTAGCCCGAGGACGGCTCACGACACAGTAGACGTCCATATTGGTGATTCCCAGTTAAAATCTATCGGGACGACTCAATTGGCAAAATGTTAAAGGTTTGTGA
Organism: Rhodomyrtus psidioides; assembly: GCA_021437785.1. NCBI lineage: Eukaryota > Viridiplantae > Streptophyta > Magnoliopsida > Myrtales > Myrtaceae > Rhodomyrtus > Rhodomyrtus psidioides. The sequence goes on from JAILYB010000053.1 coordinate 2,261,671, forward strand.
CTCAATTAACAAAATTAAAATATTTTTAGAATTGAATTGATAAAAGTGTGATGAATGTATGACTTTTCGGACTATCTTGTCACCACTATATGACTCCTCTTTAAAGTTATAAGAACAGTTAAGGATAAAAATCCAGCCTATCTCGATTGGAAATAAAAGTGCATTAACCAAATATGAGACACAAATAATGGAGTGGATACCCCTACTATATTCCACTAATACAAGGCACCCCAAAATTCGCATGTCATATAGAAACGACATTTGAACTGTCTATAAACATGGTTATCAAAGGAATATGTTTCACTAGAAATGGTAATCCAACCAAGTAGTTGAAGAAATTATATCCAAAAGCTTTTTTTTTTTTTTTGCCAAAACACCAAAAGGTTGATTCTTAGATTTTTTGTGAAAATGGGTTTTCTGATGATTCTGAATAAGAAAGTGTTTGATGACTTTTAGAATGAAAATGAAAGGAGGAATGCATGAATTGAAAGTACAAGGGAAGTAAATTTTCCAAGAAAAATAAATGGAGATAAGAAACTTCGTTGAACTGCTTCTGTGATTACCGGGTCGGCATCATGGAGATTTGGCACGTTTCTTTAATTTGTCCGACATTTCATGATTGTCCCACAATTAAACTGATGTTTATTTCACGCCAAACAACAACTTAAAATACAAAACAAAAACAAAAAAAATCAAATTTTCTGTCGTTTTGATTTGTAGAAAATAAATTAATCAAAAAACATATTTTTCATCAATAAAAAATACCTTTATAACTGGAGAAAATTATTTTTCTTTATTTTTTCCTCACACTCATTCAGCTTCTTTTTTTAATTATTTTTTTTGTTATATTTTGAATTTTTTTAATATATTTTTTCTTTTATTTTTATTTTCTTTCTTCCCCTGCCGGTCCTGGACCTTGGGCAAGCTCATCCCTCGCCTGTGGCTAGTCGCAGCGACCGGCGACTAGTAGAATAAGAAAAAGAATAAAAAATTATTTGAGATTCATAAATAAAAAATTACTAAAAAAATTGAATTTTTTTTAAAAAAAAATTGGAAAATTTGTCCATGTTAGCGCCGATCATGCCACATAAGCCTCTTCTACATCTGCAATTTTTGACCAAATGACTATGTAGAAAATCAAATGAGATTTTCCTTACCAAACAACGAAAAATATTTTTAAATTTATTTTCAGGTCTCAACCAAACATCATCAAATATTTTCTTTATCCTAGAAAATAACTTTATAAAAAAATATTTTTCAAAAACATTACATTTTCACGAAACAACTGGAGCTGCAAAATTTAATTTTCTCATATTCGTGAAGCAAGGGTATGGTACCATTACTTAGTTAATGAGAATATGACTATATCCACTTACTTTCCGAAAATTCGAGACATTTTTCATAACTCCCTCTTATTTTCGAATTTTCATTTTTTAAAATCTGGCATCGCTCATTGCTGATCCTTATTTTTCTTGTGTCATCCATGCCGAACATTGGTGCCAATATATACATATATTAACGACAGTAGATAAGGTCATTCATGATGTACTTCCGAACTATGGTGTTCGATGGTGCTTACCTTGTTCCTGACGATCGTTTCATTGCTTGTTGGCTCTAAGATTGACTATTAGAGATTTAAGGAATATAGAAAAGACTCACCAACTCTCGAACCTAGCTGATGCTATTGGGTCTTTTAGGAAATTTGTAATTGTAAGACGACAATGTTCTGTCTTAATTGAGAGAGAGAGAGAGAGAGAGAGCCAGCAGAAGCAAAGTGTCGTGTTCACCACCACCAACCACCACTTGTCTTTCCTTCTCTCGGGGGTAGGTGCAGGTGAAGCGATAGAGAACTTCATTCCTGGTTTGTGCAGTGATCCAAATTGCCCTTTATCATGTGGACAAGCCTAGAGGACATTTTTTTCATTTATTTAGAAAAATAATATAAACGGTCTCTGAATTATGGTCTAACGTGCAATATGATTCTTGAACTTCTAATTTGTTCAATTTGGTCCATGAAACTTTAGCCCAATGTGATCCTGAAATTTTTAAATTGTTTCATATGGTCCCTGAAATTTCGGTACATGTTGAACTTAATCCCCAAATTATATGAAAAATATCCAAATTTCGAAAACTAAGTTGGATATGTACAAAAAATTCAGGGATCAAATTGAACAAATTAAAAGTTTCATAGACAACATTACACACTGACCTAAAGCTCAAGGACCATTTTAGTCATTATATCTTTTTCTCCATCAAATTTCATTATTAAGTGGAAGTGAAATTTTATAACCATAATTTTTTTTCTCATATTCTTAATTTAATATCTTCACTTATTACTCATCTTATTTAATTTTATTTTCCTTTCCGATGACGTGGAGCTCCACCTCGGACACGGATGATAGGTTTCTTTCAAGGCAAAAAATCATATCCTACATTGCATATGAATGGAGTATATGCTGCTGTCTTTGGCCGATGTTGGCGAAGCTTATGTAAGTGCCACGACAATACAAATAATTTAAAAGCAAATAAACGTGTTCTTGGGCACCAACTCAATTTCGGACGATTATTATATGTCTAGTGATAGATAGGATAAGGGAGATTGCAACTTCATCGACTTTTCTTGGCTTACCAACTCATTTAAATTAGACCGGGAACCTACCGCGAACTGGTCAACTTTCCAACGAGTCTTGGATCACTGGTGTGTCGTCTCCTCTCTCTTCCTCTTGCTTTCTCTCTCTTTGGTAAGGCGAAAATGGCCAATAGTAACAACTAAGGGCGAGCGGTTCCCGATTTGGTCCGGTTTCCATAAAAAACCGAGAACCGGACCGGTGGTCCCGGTTCCCATTTTACGGAACTACGGAGCAAACTGGCCACCCTCGAAACCGAGAACCGGACCGGACCATCGGTCCGGTTCCCAGGAGGTTCCAAGGAACCGGTGTTCGCGAAAAAAAAAAAAACCGCAAAGGTTTAGTTTTGATCCGGTCAAGTTTAAATCCCAAACTTATCACCTACGTCTATCTCAAGAATCGAAAATTGGGTTCACGAGGTAGGAACACGAAAGACAAGAAAAGAGGTCTTCGAAGAAAATATGTAAGAAAAGAGATATGCGAAGCAAATCCTAAACCTAAATAAGTAAACATTATGTTTACTTTTAAAAAAACTAAAAAAAAAAGATTGGTCCGGTCCGATTAGGTCCTAGGCCTAGAAATGGGAACCGGACCGCCCGGTCACCGATTCTAGTTTTAGGAACCGAAAACCGGACCATCGGTCCTGGTCCGGTCCGAGCGGTTTTTTTTGCTTACCCCTAGTAACAACCCTAGACAAAATGGAAGGGAACTACAATAAGGAAGTCATGCTTCACCTTTTTTTTCTTTTTCTTTTTTTTCTGATTCACCTTTTTTTTAGTTTCCAAATTCCCCTCTTTTTAATATAACAACAAAACCAAACATAATTTTTTTTCTTTGTTTTGAAGATCCACCTCATCTCTTATCACATTAATTTTAGAAAGATGTATGGGGGTGAGCCATTAATCTCTCTAAATTGATGAAATTAGAGTGAACCACTAATTTTCTAGAGAGAGAAATTGTCCAAAAAGTCTTAAACTTGTTACAGTTTTGCCATTTCAGTCATTAACCTTTTAATTGTGTCAAGCGAGTCTTGAATTTTTTTACGTTTTGTCAATTAAGTACGTCCGGCCATATTCGGCCGAGAACCGCTGACGTGAACGCCGAGCATCCTGTATGGCACGGCCGACACTGATGTAAAGAATTTTTAATAAATTTTTTTTTCTTTTTTCTTTTCTTCTCTTTTCCCTGTTTACTTTCTCTTTACAATGGATGGCAAGGGTTGTTGGGCTCTCGTCAACTATTAGGCTCATGTATGGTAACACTTCTGACCAACTTCTCAACTTCTAAACATAAATTGATTTTTCTACTTCTCCTCAAAAGCAGAAGTTGATTTTTCTACTTCTACTCCGAATTGACTTCTAATCAAAGAAATTCTTTTGGTAATGGTTGAAAATTTCTATTTTTAAAATATTATTAAAAAAATCTTTGGCGGCCGACGGTGGTGGCGACCGACGATCGTAGGCCGGTGGCGGCGGTGGGGACTGACTACGATGACGGCGGCGGCGGCGGCCGTCCGTGACCGGCGACGGCGGTGATCGATCGATACTTGTGTGATCGAAGAAGTGATTCTGGAGCTACGAAGTAAAAAATTTTAACTTCTGAAAGCTGGCCAAAAATCTAACCATAAGTCAATTTTTTTTACCCAACGCATTTCTGCTTCGGATTTGGTTTTACCAAACGAATTTCCCTGTCAAATTGACTTCTGGCAAGAAAATTAGAAATCAAAAGTGATTTCATGCGCACCCTAGGCGAGGGTCGTCGGGCCCTTGCCCAACCTTGCCTAGATCTGTACGAGGCCAGCCTTGCAATGGCCTCCAATAAGAAGAGTGCTTTCTTTCACTTGAGTTCCCAATCCTTTTCACATTTAGTATCGAAACGACGCTTTGCACACACAACATGTTTTTCTTAATCAACAGTCTGTTTAGCTTTAATTCCATATTATTGATGGGAAGCTTCAGGCCAAATGGATACAACTCTATTTAAGACTATTGTTCATCTTTAATAGTTATAATTTTTTTGGAAAAAGTACACTTTTAGTACCAAAAGTTGTGTACGGAAATCGCTTTGGTGCCAAAAATTTCAATCGGATCATTTTAGTACCAAAAGTTATAAAAAAACGATCACTTTGGTCCCTCTGGCCAAAAAATCCTACCAAAATTACCACGTGACATTTTTAATTAATTTTTTAATTTTATCTGGCATTAAAAAAAAAGTCCACGTTGGCTCCACGTGGACTTCAAAATTCAGGAAACAATAAAAATAATAAATAATAAATAAAAACTCAGAAAAAAAATTCTCTCTCCTCCTTTCATCCTCTCCTTCCTCTCGCAACCTCTGACGCCCTCCCTCTACAACTCACTCACGCGATAGCTCCCCCTCTGCCCGCCGCCCATCGCCACTACCAGCCACCGCCACGCCGTCTCGTCGCCGCACCGCTTGCCACCCACCACCTCGCAGTCGGTCGCCACTAACCCATTGTTCCCAGCCCACTACCGTGAGTCCTGGCCGAGAGACCCGAGATATGTGCGAGCCCGAGCCGCCTTTACAAACTTCCTCCTTCTTCAGTCCGAGCCCATTGCCGACCACCTGCGACCTTGACCTGTGAGCCTCGAGCTCACAGCCGCGACCAGCCGAGAGATCATCAAGCCTAGCAGCCGCCCGGTCGCCAGCCCCTCCATTTCGCAACCTCAGCCACGTATCGAGCTCACCAGACCATTAGCTAGCACCATCGACCCCTGAGTCGAGACTCGGGCTCCAGTCATCCGAGGACCCCGTCCCTCTCTGCCTCGAGCACCACTCTTCCTCTCACCCTCACTCCCGCGAGTCCCGTCGCCTAACCACCGCCTGAGCTCGCCCCCGTGCACCATTGCCGAGCCTAGCCGAACAGTCGACCCCTAAATCAAGACCTATCTTGCCCTCGCCTGAGGTCGACAGGGGTCGTCGGTCCCTGGTCGGGGGTCGGTGACCGCCGCTAGCCATGCTTCACCCTCACCGGCCATTGCCAGTGTTGGTGGGGCGGCGAGTGTTACAGCCTTGTCGCCTACCTTCAATTTTTTTTTTTGAATTTTTCAGCTATTTCTCAAATTATTTTAAATAAAAAAATTTAATTTTAAAAAAATTGCCACTATGGACCGCCGGCGAGCCACATCAGCCGAAAATATTAATAAAAAAGTGTCATGTCAGATTTCCGGCAGAGCAAATCGAAGTTGGCACCAAAGTGATCTTTTTTATAACTTTTGGCACTAAAGTGATCCGATTGAAATTTTTGGCACCAAAGTGATCTCCATACACAACTTTTGGCACTAAAAATGTACTTTTGCCTAATTTTTCTAACAATAACAACGTTACAGATTTATGAAAAAAAAATAAACTAGCTTTTCTATAAAACATTACCAAGATTTAAATGTCTTAATATCATTTTTATTCAGTCAAATAATATGATGATGAATTTATTTAATTATTTTTCCATAATGTAATAGATCACATTGACCAAAGTTGGGTAGTTTTGTTTATACTTAACATTTTATAAAATGGACAAAGTAAGGTGCATGATCCACGATTATTGTGTATCGAACATGACTAGCCTATTCTTATATTTCAATGATTACCCATTCTTAAGAGATTACTATATACCTAATTTTACTCGTCAAGATTAAGTGTAAAATTACTTGCGGCTTTCGACGTGCTCTTCTTCTTCTTCTTTTTTCCGTAAATACAAGGCGATGTATTAATCACTTTTGTTTTTGGGATCCCTCTTGCAAAAGAAAGTTCATCTACCCTTTGGATCATGGTTTTCATATCTACCGCTACCATTATGTGTATATGCATGCCTTTGAATGTAATCAACGAGACGAATCGCAGCTAAGTATTCAATAATTTCAATCCGCTACCATTATGTGTATATCCATGTCCGGTAAATGCTGATAGCCTCTTTTCCATTCTATCAATAGTAACTCCGTCTTCATCAACAAGTACATAGGAGTTCGTCAATGTTCATTTTCACATCCTTCTCAAGTGCTTTGAGCCTTGACATGGATGACCAAAATAAAACGTGGTTTAAGTTTTGGGCCTTGATCAAGACGGTCCAATAGCCCAGGTAAACTGATAGCCCAGGTAAACTGTAGAAAGTATATTTGGGAGGTGGTAAGTAGAGTATGTAAAAAAATAAAATAATGAATTTGAAGTGCCGTCCATTCTACAACGCTATCGCTCCTCCCAAAGGCCACAACGTCATCCATCACTTAGGTTCTATACTCTCAAGGTGATGCCAAAGAGCGAGGAAATAATTAGCTTTTGCATTCGATCCGAATCTGTCCGATTCGAGTGGCATGATTTAACATGCAGCTTCTTTAACTTAAGTTAGTTCTTCCTTTTGGGTTCTTGGAAATTAGCCTAAATTCTTAACGGTTTTATGAGAATGAGAAAATGAAAATGATAGCACCAGTGGTTATTGTATTGACGAGAGCCTTCTCAATTGCATTGTAACCGTAAATACCCGGTCCAACGAGAGCAAGGAGTAGGCGCCGGAGCCAGAGGACCTGGACATGGAGCGACTCATGACAGGTTTTTAAGATGACGAAGAAGACATGAATGAACCCAAATGTGCATGAACAGAATGAGAGTGATTTTGAGAGATGTGTCTGTGTAAATATTGAAATTAACTCTCGGATGCACCTTTTCACGTAATGACGACTATTAACTTTGGAACTCCAAAGTTAAACGAACTCAGGTTAGAATACTATCAGGATGGATGACTTTCTAGGAAAGCCTCTGTCTATTTCGATATGAAACGGATCAAAGCGGGTAACAACTTGAGTGAATTAATCTAGGGATGTCAAGGTAAGCATCTCAAAGCAAACTCCAATGCCAAAACCCCACCCCAACCCCCCCAATCATGATGCCAAAACCTCCACTCCAATTTATCATCGTAACAATGTCGCTTTAATCTAGTGTATAAACTAATAGCAAAGGGCACTTTTCTTTTGCTTACTACATCATTATCTTGAGGGAGTCATTCGTCAAAGCTTTCTCAGGAGTAGCTTTGTGTTTCCATTGTAATCATGAAACCGAGCGAAATGCATGCGTGCTCGACATCCTTATGCCATTAGGAAAAATCAAAGAAGATAATTTTATTAGAGACGCCGTCGTTAAAAAGACGGATTACTTGCGAGACGACGACAAAAGCAAAGAATGGTTGCTGTCGTCTTCACCGCCACCAACCACCACTTGTCTTTCCTTCTCTTGGGGGTAGGTGAAGCGATAGAGAACGTCATTTCAGGTTTGTGCAGCGATCCAAATTGACTTTTACAATGTGGACAAGCTTAGAAAACTTTTTTTTAATGACATAAATGGTAGCTGAATTATTCGGATAGGAATTATGCCATGAACTGGTGGCGGGAGGGAGTATGGGGATAAGGTGGACGTGTGGAGTGGGGGGGTGGTGCTGTACGTAATGCTGGTGAGGTTCCCGCGGTACACCAAGGAGAGCGCAGCGAATATATTCGGTAGCTATCTGGAGGGTGAACTTGAGGTTCTCGCTATCCGGTCAGTGTCTCCTGCGACTATGAATCTGATTGGAATTATGCCCCAATTCTAGAAAAATAACCCAAGCAAACAATACGCACTAGCAGAATATAGTGATAAAAGAACAGAATCAGAAGAAGCACACCAGAGAATTTGTTAACGAAGTTCACCCAAACCTGGGCTATGTCTCCGCGCAGAGGCACTCTGCGAATCTACTAGTTTTCGAGAAAAGCAGAAATACAACTGACAATCTTCTTGCAAGATCGAAGCAAAAAGAAAACGAGAATGCTCAAAAATGTCGTCACGGCATCTTTTTTTCTTTTCCTCTCCATTTGCTACTTTGCACTTTCTATTTGCTCTTTTCTTCTAACGGCTACAGCCTATATATCGCTAATACATAAGCCGTGTCTTTAAACCTAGAAGAAAATGAAAGGACAAAAGACAAAAAGAAATCTTAATGATATATTTTGGCTTCATAAGCCAACAATCTCCCACTTGAAGACAAATATATCGGATGCATCAACCAACTTTGCATCCATCCTCTTCAAAAACTAGCAACTAGAACTTGTGCCTCTGCGATACTCTTCATCAATTAACATTGAGTAATACCAATAGTAGTAGTACAGAAAGTGCATATCAACTGGATTCTTTGAGCCATCAATTAACATAGAATAATACCAATAGTAGTAATACAGAAAGTATGCTTTTCTTTTTCTACTACCTTGGTAAACATGTCAACTGGATTCTTTGAGCCATCAATCTTCTGTAACTTTAACTCGTTATCTTTTAATGCTAACCTGATGAAGTGATAACATTTCTTGATATGTCTAGTCCTTGAGTGATAAGCTGCATTCTTTGCTAAGTGCATTGCACTTTGACTATCACTCCACAATTTGCTCACTGGCTGCTTTCGATGTAGCTCATCTAGATAATCTTGTAACCATATGATTTCCTTAAAGGCTTCCGTGATCGCCACATACTCTGCTTCTGTCATCGATAGAGCCACTATTTTCTGTAGTTGAGATACCCAACTTACTGTTGTACCTACAACTATAAAGACATATCCAGTGATACTTTTACCACTATCTCGATCACCCGAGTGATCTGCATCCACATAACCCTGCAATTCTAGAGATGTACATCCATAACAAAGAGAGTAATTTAATGTACTCGATATATATATCTCAATATCTATTTTACTGCATTCCAATGCTATTTGCATGGGTTCTACAAATATCGACTTACAACTCCCACTGCATGTGCAATGTCTGGTCTTGTGCTTACCATAGCATACATCAAACTTTCAACTGCTGACGCATACGGCACTGCCGCCATCTCATCTTTCAAAGCTTGAGTACTCTGACACATATCTTTGGAAAATTTGAAGTAACCCGCTAGAAAAGTCGTAACTGGTTTTGCCTCGTCCATGTTGAATCTTTTCAACACCTTATTCACATAGTCTTCCTGCGACAACCATAGTTTCTTATTTTTCTTGTTCCTGATGATTTTCATGTCTAAAATTGTGCTGCTAACATCTTCTTTACTTCTACGATTCTCTTCATATTAGAACTAGCCACTAGCATGTCATCAACGTATAAAGAGAGATATACAATATCACAATCGCTATACTTTCAAAAATAAACACAATGATCAGCCTCACAGTGTGCAAATCCTTTTTCTTCCATAAAACCATCAAATTTTAAATACCATTGTCGCGGAGCTTGCTTCAAGCCATACAAACTTTTCTTCAAGCGACATACCATGTGCTCTTTACCTTTGACCTCAAAACCTCTGGGTTGCGCTATGTATAACTCTTCATCTAGATCACCATGCAAAAAATCCATTTTTACATCTAACTGCTCGAGATGAAGATCCTCCACTGCAACTATACTCAGCAACACTCTGATTGATGTCATCTTCACTACTGGTGAAAATATCTCGGAGTAGTCGATTCCTTCTTTTTTAGAAAAGCCCTTTACTGCAAGTCTCGCCTTGTATCTGATACTATCATCAGTTTTATTTTTTATCTTGTACATCCACTTGTTTAACAAAGCTTTTTTACCTGTGGGTAACTTGGTCAACTCTCAAGTTTTGTTCTGAATTAACGAGCTCATCTCGTCTCTCATAGCACCCTCCTACTGCATGTGAGATGTGTTTTTCTTTGCCACATCATAAGTCTCCGGTTCTCTCGAATCAGTATATAAGACACGGCTCAAAATAATATTAGCTGAAGGATAAAAAATTACCTTTGGCTTTCTCACACGTGTAGATCTTCTCAAAACAGATACTTTAGGGTTAATAGCATGTTCCAGATTACCGCATTCCTCTTGAACTGCTTGCTCATTAGTAATATGTTCATCTTGAACCTCATCCTCAAGTACACTTTAATCTGCTGGAATTATCTTCACATGAATTGTGTCTAGCTCAACATATTCCGATTCTACTGCCGTCTCATGTTCTATCTGACGATCTGTGTACATCTTTTCTTCATGGAATGCCACATTCCAACTGCGGATGACTTTGTTATTCTCATAATCTCAAAGCCTATATTCATATTCATCGCCGCCATATCCAATAAAGACGCACTTTTGGGACTTAGCATCAAGCTTTTTTCTGTCCTCTCTGTCAGTCAAAGCATATGCAATACAATAAAAAACTTTTAGATATAAATAATTAACCTTTTTACCTGACCACTACTCTTGCGAAACTCCTCCATCCAACGCACTACATAGACTCATGTTAGTTAAATATACAGTTGCATCAACTGTAGCAGCCCAAAAGTAAAGTGGGAGACCTGCATGTAGTCTCATGCATCTTGCATGCTGCAAAATGGTCATGTTCATCCTTTCAGCCACACCATTCTCTTGAGGAGTTCTGGGAATAGTTTTCAACCTATATATGCCTTCTCGGCTCCAATATTATGCAAATTCATTGCTTGTGAATTCACCATCATTATCAGATTTTAAAGCTTTAATCTAATAACCTGTTTCTTTTTCTACCATGATTTTTTACATTTGGAAAACTCTGAATATTTCTGATTTTTCTTTGAGAGCATAGACCCAAGTCTTTCTTGCCGCATCATCAATGAAGATGACAAAATATCTCTTACCACCATAAGAGAACTCCTGAGCCGGTCCCCACACATCAGTATGAACCAACTCTAACTTTTGCTTTTTATTCTATCGTACATTCAATTGAAAAGTAACTGCCTTTTGTTTTTCATAAATGCAACTTTCACAGAAATCTAACTCTACTTTCTGCAAACCTGGAAGCAACTTTCTTGAATGTAACTGCTTGACACATTTTTCACCAAGATGTCCTAAACGATAGTGCCAAAGAGTAGATAAATTGCATGTAGTCACTGTAGTTGCAACCATATCACTGATATTATCTCCCTAGAGAAGGTAAAGTACACATATATGCTTTCCCTTTGCTACCATTCTTACCCCTGAGGTTATCTTCCACTCTCCGCCTCCACAAGTTGTTACCATGTCTTCTTGGTCAAATTTGCTGGTTGAAATCAGATTTTTCTTCAACTCGGGAACATGTCTAGTTTCATGCAAAATTAGTCATCTATCACCTGGGATGTTCAAAACTACAGTTCCTTTTTTCTGAAATAGGACACACGTGGCCGTTTCCCACAACCACTTGTCCAAGATCTCCACTGACATAATCAACAAATATATTTCTTTGCGAGGTACAATAAAAAGAAGTATCGAAGTCAAAAAAACTACTTATCTGTAGCCAAGTTAAACCCTGCAGATAAACACAAATTCTCTAACAAAGGTTCATCACTTACCACATTTGCTCATTGATTCTTATCTCGTAGCTTATTTTTTTAGGCTTCACACTGAAATCTACGATGTCCCATATGGTGACAAAACCAGCACTCATATTTTGTAACCTCTCTTTTCCCATGGATTGTGACCTATCGTGTCCGTTGAATTTTTATGTCCTTTTACTTCTTCCACGGTTCTCCACTGCTAGTGCCGTTGAAGATGCAGAATGGAGTCAACACGAGCACCGTTGGCAGAGGAGGCGCGATTCAAAAAAAGAAAAATGCAACGAGAACAATCCAACGCCACCGAAGCATCGCCGCATTTCGCAGTCCAAACTGCTCCCGCAGATGTGGAAGAAAAAAACTCGTGACGGAGGGACTCTCATCCTATCAGATCCTCCCGGAATCAACGAAAGGAAAGCAAACGGCACAGAGGCCTAAATAGAGCCAAGGGAGCGTCGTCTCCCAGGGCGGAAGCAGATCCAGATGCAGCCGGCGAGCGGGAAAAAGACCAAAATCGAAGCAAGAGAAACAGAAAAGGAAGGAAGGGGAAGGAAATAGAACCGATTTGATGAATCACTCAGTTAGTAACGGGAGAAGACCAACGAGGACTCGAGAGTCAAGCGTGTTGCATTGAGGAGGAAAAGTAGAAACACTGAATCACTGATAGGAAATTAGGGTTTTAAAACATACGGTTCCGATTCCCCGTTCCATTTCAAAATTCAGAACCGAGAATCGGACCCGAGCACATCAGAATCGAGAACCGGACCGGTTCGGTTCTCCGGTTCTCGATTCTACCATGAAATCATGCTCACCCCTACTTATTCTTATATTTCGAAGATTACCAATCTTAAAACACCACTATATACCTAATTTTACTCGCCAATATTAAGAGTAAAATTACTTGCAGTTTTCGACGTGTTCTTCTTTTTTTTCCGAAATACAAAGTGATGTATTTTATCACTTTTTTGCTGTTTAGATCCCTCTTGCAAAAGAAAGTGCATGTACCCTTTGGATCATGGTATTCATATCTACCGCTACCTTTATGTGTAAATGCATGCCTTTGAATTTAATCAACGAGATAAATCGCAGCTAAGTATCCAATAGTTTCCATTCCGTTCATAAATTTCTCCTCTTACTAATTTGGTATTTACTTATGGTCTATATGCTCTGTAATCTCTGTAAGGTGCTCGGTTGCTTGGGCCGGGCTTCGTTAGATGGACACGGCAATGTGTTTCCAAATTGACGATGCTCGACTTGGCCCAAGATAATCGATTAGATGGGCAAAAATGCCGTCCCCACGGTGCCCCGAAAAACCTCTTGTCGCTAGGTCTCACCCCTAATAACTACACTATCTTTTCTATCAATAGTGACACCCTCTTCATCAACAAGGATGTTGGAGTTCATCAATGTTCATTTCACATCCTTCTCAAGTGCTTTGGGCCTTGACACATAGGACAAAAAAGGTTGTTTGAGTTTTGGGCCTTGATCAAGACGGTCCAAACCCCTTGAGCCAGAGAAGCTGTGATAACCCAAGTAAACTATAGGAAATATATTTTGGGAGGTGGAAAGTAGAGGAAAAAAAAATTGCCACAACGTCATCAATCACTTAGGTTCTATATTCTCAAGGTGATGCCAAAGAGTGGGAAATCCGAATCTGTTCGATTTGAGTAGCATGATTTAACATCAAGCCAGGCTTGATTCCATACTATCCCATTATTCGATTATTCAGACCACGAGCATATTTTCAATTAGGGGATCAAGCCACATTCTTTAACTTAGGTCTGTTTTTCTTCTTGGGTTCTTGAAACTTACCCCAGCTTCAACCTTCATGTCTATCTCTCCTCTTTCTTCCCATTAGCGGCACGTGGAATTTCGGGATAAGTAAAGCATAAGTGCCATAATTTTCGTATGACGCTCACTTGAATGCCAAAACTTTTTTTTTCGGCCACTTAAGTGACATAATTACTAAAAAAATTCACTTGAGTGTCATAACTTTCAGTCGATCACTTAAGTGCCAATTTTTGTTTGAAAACGTTCACCCAAGTGCCGTAAATCTGATGTGACATAGCACTTGTGGTGAACGTTTTTTAAAAAATTATGGCACTCAAATAACCAATTGAAAAGATATAGCACTCAAGTGATTGAAAAAAAATTATAGCACTTAAATAAACGCCGTACATAATTTATGGCATTCAAGTAACTGAAAAAAGAAAAAAAAAATGGTGGTGCTCAAATGAGCGCTATACTAAAGTTGTAGCACTTGTGGTGATCTTATCCTTAGAATTTTCTATTAGTCTTCGAATTTGATCTCTGCTTCTAGTTGTCTATTCATTTATACAACACAAGCATAGAAAAGTCCAATCAATTTTCCTTTTTAACAGTTTTAGTGAGAAATGATAAAATAGAAAAGAGATCAACATAGTAGCGTTAGTGGCAATTATGTTGATGAGAGCCTTCTCAATGGGATAATTGTTCCAAAATTTCTACCATATGTGCAATAAACAATTCAGTACTAAATCTTTTAATTGTATCAATGTAGTCCTAAATATTTTGACGATTTGTCAATTTAGCCATAATCCTTTCAAATGTTTCAATTTTTAGTCCTAAACTTGAAAGTTTGTCACTTCTTCCTAAACCTAAAATTTTTTGGATAATAGGCCGGTGAAGGACTACATTGGCAGATCATCATAAAATTTAAGACTGAATTGACATCATTGAAAGGTTTATGACTGAATTGACTGTTGTACAATAGGTTTAGGACTTTTTGAATAATTTTACCTCAATGTCACGTAAGCATTTCAAAGCATACTCCATAGCCAAAACCCTAGCGTGCTCTCTCTCTCTCTTTATGAGGCCAAAGCTTCCACTCCAATTTATCATCATGATAATGTCCCTTTAAGCTCATTGATAAACTAATCGCAAAGGGCTCTTTCCTTTTACCTTTGGATGGACATCAATTACCTAAATCCCATGACCATGCATTGGCCGTAATTTGCTGTCCATGATGGGTGTTAGCCTCCTTTTGCAGATTTAGATAATGCCACTAAGCTCTTCAATGGCTTACCACATCATTATCTTGAGGGAGCGGGAGCCATTCGTGCAAAGCTTGCTCTGAAGTTGCTTTGTGTTTCCATTGCAATCATGAAATAGAGCGAAATTAATGCATGCTTGCTCGACATCATTATGCCACAAGGAAAATTCAAAGGAGATTTTATTAGAAGCACCATCGTTAAAAAGACGGATCATTTCGACAAGCGATGCTAAATTCGCAAAGATAATTTTATACTCGAATGAGATAAGGTGGGAACCATAAAATCTAACGGGCGTCGCTAACGAGATCAATTTTTTTTCCCGTCATTGCTGTTTTTGTTGGAACCAAAATGATATGGGTGACCTTCGGATAAATGAAACAAGGCACAAGAAGAAAAGAAAACCTTTGTTAAACTGAAATTCTAAAGAATACAACTCGTAACTGAATTATGTGGCTTGATATTACAAAGAACACTCCCTCTTCTTATAACATACAACTAAAGAAATCACTCAAACGACAACCATTCACTAAACACTCATGATCCACTCTCAATCCCTATCTGATATATCTACCAACAAATGAAGCACTATAATAGTGCATAGAGCACTCATCCAATATAACTCTATCAGATAAGAATAACAAGCTCATGGATGGCAATAAAACCCACTTTACTAGACAATATGAAATGCATCTTACTTTCCTTTCTTTTATTCAAAGCCACATAACTCAGTTACGAGTTGTATTCTTCAGAATTTCAGTTTAACAAAGATTTTCTTTTCTTCTTGTGCCTCATTTCATTTATCCGAAGGTCACACATATCATTCAGATTCCAACAATTGGTATCAGACCTTCATCAGTGATTTCGCTATCACTATCGCCGTCTCTTATGACCACATAATTCTTGAATTTTGTTGGCGTCTCCCTTTGTCGTTGTGAACGACGTAGTTGCGATTCTGAAGCTGCTGTTGGTGAAAATGTTCCACCAGTCGAAGACGATGAAGAAGATGGACCACTTGTTGAAGATGATGGTGGTATTTCTGTCTCACCCACCAGCGGTTCTGTTGGATTTCCTAGATTCATAAAACGCAGCAGAACGAAACCCTAAACAGGATCCATGTGTATATCAAATCAAAATAGATTCAAGACGTACCTTTTTCTGTCGGTAATGAACTGACGATCGGTTGTGTCTGAATTAGCACCCCAAGTGTTGCACCTCTACCGGTATCCACACACACGAACTGGCAATCTCCAACAATCCAAGTGCTAGCTATCAGATCTTGGAGTTCCTCTCACGATCGCCTTGAACAGAGAACTGTTCTCTGTTTTTCTCCTTCGGGATAATCATCATAAAAACAGTCTGAGGTGTCTCTAGGGTTATTACTCATAACCCTACACTTCACGGTTTGGGCCCCACGACGTAATGGCCTGGACCCATGACATTCTCTAAACCGTCCACTCAATCGTGCGTTTAATCGTTATCTCATAACGCGCCCGATCTCGTAAATATTTGTAATAGGAGAATAAAATAAACTCTACTTCTTAAGTAGATGAAGGCGCATAGAAAATATTAAATCAGTTCGCTATTGTGTGCGACCCTGTAGGTTCACTAGATATTAGCAGTGTGCCCAAAACACTTTTGGCCCACAAGTTATAAGCGATCTCTAGCAAGACATTATAACTACCTAAGTATAGTGAAGGTCGATTTTCCAACACAACCTGATTCACAACTAATGTTAGAGTATCAACCTTAATTGGTTCATAGGGCAGACCACTAACAGGTTCATCTTCGATTGTAATATTTTTCTAGTCACCTTTGTGGTTCTAGTCCCATGCTTCATCTTTAAAAAAAAAAAATCAAGGATACCATATTAAAAATTATAAAATTGATTAAGTGGGCCGGCCAAGGAAGTAAGAAAGTTGGTCTTATCTAGTGAGCGTGCATGCACTATGCTGAGTGGGCTTTGAATAAAAGAAAGGAAAGTAAGATGCACGTCATCTTGTCTAGTAAAGGGGCTTCATTGCCATCCATGAGCTTGTTATTCTTATCTGATAGAGTTATATCGGATGAGTGCTCTATGCATTATTATAGTGCTTCATTTGTTGGCGGATATATCAGATAGGGATTGAGAGTGGATCATGAGTGTTTAGTGAACGGTTGTTGTTTGAGTGTTTTCTTTAGTTGTATGTTATAAGAAGAGGGAGTGGTCTTTGTAATATCAAGTCACAAAACTCAGTTACGAGTAGTATTCTTTAGAATTTCAGTTTAACAAAGATTTTCTTTTCTTCTTGTTCCTTGTTTCATTTATCCGAAGGTCACCCATATCATTCTAGTTCCAACAATTGGTATCAGAGCTAGAAATGGCATCTACCAGTTCCGTTCAAATGCAGCTTCCAAAGCTGAATGGAAAGAATTTCAACAACTGGTCCGTCCAGATGAAGGCTCTGTTCAAATCACAAGATTTATGGAATCTGGTTGAAAATGGCTACAACGAAGTGGACGATGCTGAAGCATTCGAGGCTTTTAGAAAGGAGGAGAAATAATCTTTGGTGGAGTCACGGAAGAAAGATCAGAAAGCATTGTATGCCATCTTTCAATCCGTAGAAGAAACGATATTTGAAAAAATATCAAGCTCAAAAACCGCAAAGACAGCTTGGGATATCTTGCATAATTCCTACAAAGGCGATGATCGTGTCCGGCGGGTGCAGCTTCAGACCCTTCGAGGTGATTTTGAGTCTCTTCGCATGAAAGACTCGGAATCAATATCGGCATATTTCGATCGTGTGCAGGCCATCGTTAACCAATTGAGGGTTAATGGTGAAGAACTTCAAGATGTTCGTGTCGTAGAAAAAATCTTGAGGTCTCTGACCGAAAGATTTGACTACATCGTCGGCGTCGCTACAATCGAGGAAGGACAAGATGTGTCAACTCTCACGTTGGAGCGGTTGATGGGTTCATTATGCTCGCACGAGCAAAGAATGAATCAGAAGTCCGTTAGTTCAGTTCCCAAGTAAGCATTGCAAAGTCGAATCACTCAACCAAGCCGAGGAGGCTATTAAGGCAGTCGAGTCGTGGAGGAGCCCGAGGTAGAGGTGAAAATTCAAATTTCACTAGAAAATTTAAAACACGTGGCAAATCAAAAGTCAAGTGTTTTAAGTGCAATAAATTCTGACATTACAAATTCGAGTGCCATCCAAAGGCAACGTACAAGTCGACGGAACATGCACATGCCACAGATGCTGAAGAGTACATGGTACTAGCATGTGCGAAGGATGATTTGACTATCATGGATACCAACACATGGTATCTAGATACTGGGTGTAGAAATCATATGACCGGCAGAAAGGAGTTATTCTCACAGTTGGATGAGACGAGCCGTGGTGAAGTCAACTTCGGGAATAAATAAAAAATTCTCGTGATAGGAAAAGGTAACATTAATATCAAGTCCAAAGATGGTACTAATGTTGCTATTGCAGATGTTTACTTTGTGCCAGGACTTTTTTAGAATTTGCTAAGTGTTGGGCAACTTTCCGAAAAAGGCCACAAAGTTCACATTGAAAATGGAATTTGCACCATCAGAGGTATCAACAATAAGTTGATCACGGCGGTACAGATGACGAAGAACCAGATGTTTCCCCTGACTCTTTAGACGAAGAATCTCTTGAATTTTCAAGCAATGACGAAAGACAGCAGCTGGCTGTGGCATCTTTGATTCGGGCATCTAAATTTTCGTGGAATGAAATTACTGATCTAGCAAAAGATGGTGACTGGCATGCTGTTGATTGACGATCCAGGTCGTCCCTGCGAAGGATGTCTCGTGGGAAAACAACATCGAGATCATTTTCCAGTCGGGAAAGCCAAAAGAGCAAACCAACCGTTGGAGCTGGTATATACAGATATATGTGGCTCTATTAAGGTTGAATCATTCGGACAAAAAAGGTATATGTTGATTTTTGTCGACGATTTTACCTGAAAAACTTGGGTATATTTCTTAAGAGAAAAATCTGAGGCTTTTGGCAAGTTCAAAGAATTTAAAGTCTATGTTGAAAAACAAATTGGCTTTAATTTGAAGACGTTGAGATCAGATAAAGGAGGAGAATTTATCTCAAATGAATTTCACAAATTTTATAAAATTCATGGAGTGAAACGTCAGTTGGCTGTCAGATATACTCTTCAGCAAAATGGTATAGCAGAAAGAAAAAATAGGACAATCTTTGAAATGGCCAGGAGTATGCTAAAAGCTAAAGATTTGCCCAATAAATTTAGGGCAGAACTGTTGCTTGTGCTGTATTTTTGCTAAACAGGTGGTATCCAACAATGAGTGTTCTTGAAAAACCCCCAGAAGAGGCTTGGAGCGAAAACAAGCCAAGTGTTTCATTTCTGCGAGTATTTGGGTGCGTAGCATATCCCCATATACCGGATAAATGAAGAAAGAAGCTGGATGACAAAAGCGAGAAGTGTATCTTCATCGGCTACAGTGACACAACTAAAGGTCATAAGATGTATAACTCGGTCACTGAGAAAGTCATCATCAACAGGGATGTCCAATTTTTAGAAGATGAAGCCTAGGAGTGAACCAGAAAGGTGACCAGAACAACATCACTATCGAAGATGAACCACTGGTGGGTGAGATAGAAATACCACCATCATCTTCAACAAGTGGCCCATCTTCTTCATCGTCTTTGACTGGTGGAATATTTTCACCAACAGCAGCTTCAGAACCGCAACTACGTCGTTCACAACGACAAAGGGAGACTCCAACAAAATTCAGGAATTATGTGGTCACAAGAGACGGTGACAATGATAGCGAAATCACTGATGAAACACTGGTACAATTTTGTTTATTTGTTGAATGTGATCTTGTAACTTATGATGAAGCAGCTGCAGATGAAAAGTGAATCCAGGCAATGGATGAAGAAATTCACTCCATTACAAAAAATGATACATGGGTGCTAACTTCTTTACCACATGGTAAGAAACTCATTGGTGTCAAGTGGGTGTACAAGACGAAGTACAATCCCGACGGTCAGGTGGACCGTTACAAGGCTAGACTGGTTATAAAAGGCTAAAAGCAAAAACCAGGTATTGATTATTTTGAAGTATTTGCACCAGTGGCCCGGATGGATACCATTCAGATGGTCTTGGCACTTGCAGCTCAAAACTGTTAGAAGATCCATTAAATGGATGTAAAATCAGCATTCCTCAATAGTGTCCTTGAAGAAGAAGTGTACGTGGAACAACCACAGGATTATAAGAAAGGGCATGAAAAACAGGTTTACAGATTGAAAAAGGCTTTGTATGGGCTAAAATAGGCACCACGTGCTTGGTACACGCGGATCGACACATACATATTGGTGCATAATTTTCAAAAGTGTCCGTATGAGCATACATTGTATATCAAATCAAATACTGACGATGACATCTTAATTGTGTGCCTTTATGTTGATGACTTGATATTTACAAGGAGCTGTGAAAAATGATTGTTGAATTTAGAGAGGTTATGACTAGCCAGTTCGAGATGACTGATTTGGGATTGATGTACTATTTTCTTGGTCTTGAAGTGAAGCAAACAGATGATGGCATATTTATTTCGCAGCAGAAATATGCCGATGGTATTTTGAAGCGATTTAAAATGGAATCGTTCAAGCCAATCCGAACTCCCGTTGTAGAACGATTGGAGCTGAAGAAAGAAGGAACCAGTGAGCTAGTAAATCCCACTTATTTTAAAAAAATTGTTGGCAGCCTGAGATATTTGGTTTCTACGATGCCAGATATTACCTATGGAGTGGGTATTATTAGCAGGTTCATGGAAAAATCGTGCCAATTACATTTGCAAGCAGCAAAAAGAATTTTACGGTATGTCAGTGGAACTCGTGATCATGAAATTTTATATTCTTATACTGACAACTTTGATCTAGTGGGGTACACAAACAGTGATTGGGCAGGTGATATCGAGACTTGGAAGAGTACATCGAGGTATGCTTTCTTTCTCGGATCAGGAGTGATTTCTTGGTCCTCTAAAAAGAAACAAGTTGTTGCTCTCTCGACAGCTGAAGCAAAATACATGGCATTAGCTTCAGCGGCTTGTCAGGCGATATGGTTTCGTAGAATGCTGAATGAATTGATGCATTAACAAACAGGTCCTACTAAAATAATGTGTGATAATAAGTCGGCTATTACATTAGCCAAGATTCATGTATTTCATGGCAGGAGCAAGCATATCGATATCAATTATCACTATATCCGTGAGCACGTAAAAAATGGTGAGATTGAACTTGATTTCTGTAGGTCAACCAGATTGCAAATATCCTGACAAAACCATTGAAGGTGGATTCATTCCAGAAATTGATGACGATGCTTAGTGTTATGAAATTCCAAAGATCAATTTTATAATTTTTAACAAGAGTGATTGTTAAAAAAGTTTGTCTTAAGTGGGCCGACCAAGGATATGGGTGACCTTCGGATAAATGAAACGAGGGACAAGAAGAAAAGAAAATCTTTATTAAACTGGAATTCTAAAGAATACAACTCGTAACTGAGTTCTGTGGCTTGATATTACAAAGACCACTCCCTCTTCTTATAACATACAATTAAAGAAAGCACTCAAACGACAACCGTTCACTAAACACTCATGATCCACTCTCAATCCCTATCTGATATATCTGCCAACAAATGAAGCACTATAATAGTGCATAGAGCACTCATCCAATATAACTCTATCAGATAAGAATAACAAGCTCATGGATGGCAACGAAACCCACTTTACTAGACAAGATGAAGTGCATCTTACTTTCATTTCTTTTATTCAAAGCTCACTCAGCATAGTGCATGCACTCTCACTAGATAAGACTAACTTTCTTACTTCCTTGGTTGGCCCACTTAATCAATTTTATAATTTTTAACAGCCTCCTTAAAATTGATCTTTGGAATTTCATAACACGAAGCATCGTCATCAATTTCTCGAATGAATCAAGTTGATTTTCGGACCTACAGAAATCAAGTTCAATCTCATCATTTTTTGCGAGCTCACGGATATAGTGATATTGGATGTCGATATGCTTGCTCCTGCCATGAAATACAGGATTCTTGGTTAATGCAATAGACGACTTATTATCACACATTATTTTGGCAAAAGTATACTTTTAGTGCCAAAAATTGTATGCGGAGATCAATTTGTGCCAAAAGTTTCAAACGGACAACTTTAGTGCCAACTTTTTTTTAAAACGATCACTTTTAGTGCCAACTTTTTTTAAAAGCGATCACTTTTAGTGCTAGAGCTGACGTAGCTCGCCGAAAATTCGACACGTGTTATTTTTATTATTTTTTAAACTGGAGTGGCACATCAAAATTGGTACTAAAAATGATCGTTTTTAAAAGAAGTTGGCACTAAAAATGATCGTTTTTAAAAAAAGTTGGCACTAAAGTTGCTTGTTTGAAACTTTTGGCACTAAAGTGATCTTCATACACAACTTAAAAAAGTTGGCACTAAAGTAGTCCGTTTGAAACTTTTAGAACTAAAGTGATCTCCGTACACAACTTTTGGCACTAAAAGTGTACTTATGCCCATTATTTTAGTAGGACCTGTTTGTTCATACATCAATTCATTCAGCATCCTACGAAACCATATCGCCTGACAAGCCGCTGAAGCTAACGACATGTATCCTGCTTCAGCTGTCGAGAGAGCAACAACTTGTTGCTTTTTGGAGAACCAAGAAATCACTTCTGATCCAAGAAAGAAAGCATACCCCGATGTACTCTTCTGAATCTCGGTATCACCTGCCCAATCACTATCTGTATCCCCAGAAGAGGCTTGGAGCGGAAACAAGCCAAATGTTTCATTCTTGCGAGTATTTAGGAGCGTAGCATATCCCCATATACCGGATGAAAGAAGAAAGAAGCTGGATGACAAAAGTGAGAAGTGCATCTTCATCGGCTATAGTGACACAACTAAAGGTTATAAGATGAATAACCCGATCATTAAGAAAGTCATCATCAGCAGGGATGTCCAGTTTTTAGAAGATGAAGCCTGAGACTGGAGCCAGAAAGGTGACTAGAAAAACATCACCATCGAATATGAACCACTGGTGGGTGAAACAGAAATACCACCATCATCTTCAACGAGTGGTCCATCTTCTTCATCGTCTTCGACTGGTGGAACATTTTCACTAACAACAGCTTCAGAACCGCAACTACGTCGTTCACAACGACAAAGGGAGACGCCAACAAAATTCAGAGATTATGTGGTCATAAGAGACGGTGACAGTGATAACGAAATCACTAATAAAGCTCTGATACCAATTGTTGGAATTAGAATGATATGGGTGACCTTCGGATAAATGAAACGAGGCACAAGAAGAAAAGAAAATCTTTGTTAAACTGAAATTCTAAAGAATACAACTCGTAATTGAGTTCTGTGGCTTGATATTACAAAGACCACTCCCTCTTCTTATAACATACAACTAAAGAAAGCACTCAAACAACAACCGTTCACTAAACACTCATGATCCACTCTCAATCCCTATCTGATATATCTGCCAACAAATGAAGCACTATAATAGTGCATAGAGTACTCATCCAATATAACTCTATCAGATAAGAATAACAAGCTCATGGAAGCTCGCTTTACTAGATAAGATGAAATGCATCTTACTTTCCTTTCTTTTATTCAAAGCCCACTCAGCATAGCGCATGCACACTCTAGATAATACCAACTTTTTTACTTCCTTGGTCGGTCCACTTAATCAATTTTATAATTTTTAACAGTTTTAAATAAATTCAAAAGAAGAAATTGATTCGAGAGTTTTGAGGAATATATAAAAGATTTATGTGGAGAAGTATAATGGAAACGATGGATGGGGACCAAAATGGATGCATGGATGAGGTTTGACTTCTCGAGCACGATGCTTTCATGTGATATGATGATTAAGGAAAGCAAACAAAGAAGTTACGTCGAGTTAATTAAGAAAAGCATGACAAAGACCCTTCTTTCTTTCGGGACGTTGTCCATCCACAACACCAAATGAATTCGCCTCAATTAGATCGAAACGTCTCTTTCGGCTCAAATTATTGCATTCAATACATGATCAGACAATGGTGCTCGGGCACACTGATTATGTCATTAACAAGTAGCAAATATTCTCATGAAAATTAATATAACCAAGATTCGGCTGCCACTAATTTCAAGGAGTATTTATTCCTGGTGGGCTTTTTTTTTTCCTTTTCTTTTTTTCTTTATTCAGGTTAACGATAACCCTATCTTTCTAGGCCATTGGGCTTTGGCTTCCTCCAAAGTCCCATGCCAATAATGCTTAAAAAATTTTGTTATTGAAGCAAGACATCATGTCATGTATTTACCATAGCAAGAGAGAGACAGATAGGGAGGGAGAGAGACAACATGGGCAATGGTGTCTGAGGGAGTCATTTTTTTCTTTTTCCCTTTGAAGTTTTCTAGGGTTTTGTTTTTGAGTGCTGGACACCCAATTTTTTTGCCCATGGTAATCACTGCTTTTAGTGGGGGGCAACATATAAGAGTGGGGACTTCTTGATTCCGTCCCTTTGTTTAAAGAGGGGAGGAGAGAGGGAGGGGAAAGGGTCAGCTTTTCTCGTTGACTTGCCCCAGAAAGTCTGTCAAATTTAGAGGGCTAAGTGCAAAAGGGAATCCTATCCCCTGCAAAAGGACTCTTAGGAAAGGATTCTCTCTCCCATGGTGGATCTGCACTCGCTCGTTCATGTGAAAAAGCTCTCTCTCTCTCTCTCTCTCTCTCTCTCTCTCTCTCTCTCTCTCTCTCTCTCTGTTGAAGCTAGCCATGAGTCTCGTGTATGCTCGCAAAAGGGAGGGAGGGGAAAGGAAAAAAATGAAGGGAAAAGGTCACTTTCTTGGTTCCTTGCTGATGTTATTTTGTGGGGGAGAGGAATAACTTTTGCATCAAAAAAGATGGAGCATTTCTCTCTCTCTCTCTCTCTCTCTCTCTGGGGGGATTTTTAAGGAGAGAGTAAAGTGGTAGGAATAGGAGACTCCACTCAAAGCTTGGAGATCATTATCATGGTGTGTAACCTCTTTTCTCCTTTACAATCCATGATTAGGGTTTCAAGATATTAGATACATTCTATTGAATGAACCTTAATGTTGTCCGGTTTCTTTAACTGCGATGAGTCTACATAATAATGTTACTACTTTTTTTCTCTTACGATTCCGGATTGTCGCAATGTGTTGTTCACATGTTTGCCGATCTTTAAACCTGAAAGGAGAAAGATAGTAAATATTGTAATCTCTCGTTTCTTTAGAAAAACTTAATCCCCTCCATCCTCTAAAATCAAAGTCCTAATTCTTTCCTCTAGGGCAAGCACCTCTATATCATGTTGTCATTTTATGCCAAGTATCCATGTAGTTTCACAGGCATCATTGTTAGACTGGCTTAAATTTAATACGAAATTTCAATTCTTAGGTAAAGCTTTCCATACATATCAAGTCATGTCAATTTGAAACTATTACATATGTGCTACTGTATATATGGTGGATTTCCATCGCTTCCCGTTTCATGACGTGTTTAGAATCGTGTTCCCGTATGGGACCTACGCCAGAGATTGGCATCTTCATGAGTAGGTTGACCACAAGATGCTCATGCTCCTCCTGGGAGGATAGTGCATTAATTCTCAACCCAAAAAAAAAAAAAGATTTGCTGATGGGGGCATGGTGATTGAGATTCTTGATTGATCCAAGACCAGTGCAAAAATCACTTGATGCCCTAATAGACCAGTAGAATACATCTTAAATGGAGAAGAGACCCCCCCCAACCCCCAAAAAGAAAAAAACAAACAAGTTCTTCCTCCACTCAATCATGTGATGGGCTTCCAGAAGTTCCTCTCTTCAATTTTTCAGTGCCATGCCCCCAAAGAAAAGTACTATTCTCCACTTGACATGGAATGACAGGGGAAGTTGGTTCCTGTTGTCCTTCAAAACAAAGCACGGCAAAGCAAAATCTAGGTGCCCTGTTCATCCATGCCCTTTTTTTTTTGTCCTTCCTGATGTTACAACCTGGACCCAAATGAACAGGTGCATTGACTTTTCTTTCATGGGTTGGTGAATTTAGCATGATTCTTGTGGTCCATTTGGGGCACGTACCATGCAAGTGGTCTCTTTAGCTTCTTCCCAACTTAGTTTGTCCTTTTTTTCTTCCAGCTTTGGAACCGCTACTATCTTTCGCTCCACCACCACAGCTGGTCCTTGTGGCGTTTATATGAAAAGATTGTAAAGGACTCCAATTTCAGTGTCTCTCTGTTTTCATCTTTTCTTTGTATGTACCTTTTGCTAGGTATATGTTGGGAATACCACGTGATCGCACAAAGACGTAGAACAAAAAAAACACAAAAATCAGTTCCAGGTTCCACTGAGAACCATGCTCGCCTCTATTGGTTTGCATTAGGAATCTTGGTAAACACAAGCATTGTAAAGACACAAAGAAGAAAAAAGGAAAACACATTGTCTGGCAAGTTAACTTTTACGTTACAGTTATATTTACTCAATCCACTAAATTCGTATCTGACGTGAATTTTAAACGGACAAAACATCATCGATCGGTTCCATTCTCATTTATTTCTTGGACATAAGGGGTCTTGTGTTGAGTGAAGGAAGAAAAGTGCTTTTATTTGTGTTCCTTTATGAGGGTAAATGCTCGGTTTATCCTCGACAGAGAGAGGTAAAAAGCTCGGTTTATCCCTGGCAAAAGAGAAGCCATTATTATCCAAAATCAAAGCATGTCTGGTTCAAACCCAGTCCACATTTCAGGGTCAAACCAAAGCTTTGCAAGCAACAAGCTCGTTCCAAAAGTCAATGATCATGAATCAACCCCCATGCAAATCAAATCTAATCAAGTTTCTCCACCTTCATATCGTAAGTGGTGAAGCAAATTTATGCGGAGAAATGAATATCGACTGTTGGAATATATAAATATTAAATCGTGCCTTCTTTTATCAGCTTAAGCTTTTAGAGCAATTGGTAATGGTCCCACAGAATCTCATATTGTATCAGAGCAGGAGGTCCTGAACTCTTAAGTTTTTAGAGCAGTTAGCAAGTGATCTCACCAAATCTCATATCGACCATGTCTGTCGTTCGATATTTCCGTAAACAGGACGTGGCATCACTTAATTTAATTAGCTGTGTATCCATACGTCGCATCAATCCTCCTTTATTTTCAACTAATTTCAATGCCATTACAGTGCAACTTATTATTAAGTTCTTCTCCTTCTAGAAAGCAGAGCGAAAACTCTCCTTGAAATGGTTCTTTCGATCAAAGCCGGCCACGGCAAATACGCAGAAACCTTGAGCAAAGGAAGGGCAGGCAAGAATATACCAAGTCAAGTCAACAATCATTACATAGAGATCCACGTGGGAGATTTTTCGAGGACAGAGACGAGCGTTAGATGTCGGGCCTGTCGATAGTTAAACCGGTCAAACGAGAGATTGGTGGGCGAATGAAATTCAACAATTAGGAACTTATCAACATATGGAAGTTTCCCAACCCCCAAAATTTGACTATTGAACATCGGAATTGATCGTTGAGATTGACCCAGGTTTTTGTTTCTTGCCCCCTCTAGCCGTGCCACGTACCACGGTCGGCATCCACGTCAGCGATTTCCCATTAAATTGATCGGATGGACCCAATTGGCAAAAAATGAAAAAGTTTAGGACTCAATCGGCTAAATTGAAAGGTTTATGAAAAAAATGCAATGAGTTTAGAAATTTTTGAAAATATTTTCCAATTCTTTACTATAGGTGCCGGCTGCATCAAAGACTTTTTCTTTATATCCCCTAATAATGCCACAGTTAGGCATGCTGCCAAGTTACCATGAACTTTTCTTATTCAACTTCGTGACAAGAAAATCAAGAGGGTCGCGGTCACACACCCTCGAGCCAGAGAACAGATAAACCCGATTCCAAGTAATTAGATGGATGCCAATCAGGTATCAATCACCATAATGATGAAATTCACTCTCAACCCCCATGGATAAATTACCCGATTAGAACGGAACATAGGCCTCCTACATCGCATCGACGACACTTTTTTCCTTGTCGAATGCTCGTGTGTATTACGAAAGCAAGATGCTAAAGACGTGAGAAAATGATACATGAAACTGTGTAATTACGTAAATGAAGTTCGACATTTGGATAAAACAAATCATTTTTCATATCTAATTAAAAATAAGTTGCATCGGTTAACAAATTATTGTATAATTTGGGCTTGGGCTTATGCGACGGGGGAATAGAAAACTTAGGGCACACATGACACCACTTTTGGAGTAGTGCTCCGAAGCAGAAGCAGAAATTCGTTTGATTAAATAACTTTGCTTTTCTACTTCTGGAGTATCTTTTTAATTTTGAGAAGTGGTTTTGGAGCCGCTTGAAGAATTTAATTTTTTTTTTTTCAAAAATAGAAAAAATAAACACCTAGCCATGCGCGCCCTTAGAAAACGGGAAAAAGAAGTTAGGAAAAGGAAGTATTTTTTAGCAAAAAAAAAAAAAAAACAAAAAACAAAAGGAAAAGTTAAGAAAAGGGAATACAAAAAGAAAGTGGGGGAAAGGGCCAAGAGAAG
This sequence comes from Rhodomyrtus psidioides, assembly GCA_021437785.1. Lineage (NCBI taxonomy): Eukaryota > Viridiplantae > Streptophyta > Magnoliopsida > Myrtales > Myrtaceae > Rhodomyrtus > Rhodomyrtus psidioides. Next base: position 2,290,221 of record JAILYB010000053.1, read on the forward strand.
GACTAGTAATAAAATGCATCGTCCTGTTGATATGATGAACTCAGGTCAGCAGGGTTGACATAGTGAACACCCCAAAAAAAAAAAAACCGACTATTGACGTGCACGTGCGGCGTGCGTGTCAAAACATAAAATAAGTTAAAAAAGAAAACTATTAATCATTACACAAAAAATGCCAGCCATTGCAACTTGCAAAAAAAAAATCAAGAAAGTCCAGCAAATGATTCGTCATGATGGAGCCACGTCAGGCCCATTTGGGTGACTCGGTGTGTAACTCAGTCGTGGAGGGCAGTGATGAGATGGTGACTCTTTTTTTTTTTTTTTTCCTTTCTTTTCTGTGGTGCATATGATGATGCCGTCAAGAATGGGGGGGTTAGGGCATGGTCCATAGCTTGACATTCTCGTTGTGCTTGTGATTATTGTAATGGTCAAAGGTGGAGCGGGGCTTTGACGGGCATGATTACGAGGATACTATGGAGAACCATGTGAGAAATCTTTCTTAAACCTATTGCCATCGTAACAATTCAGTCCCGAATCCGTCTTCTTCTTTTTTTCGCCAATTAGGTCCTAAGCATTTTTACATTTCTGTCAATTCAGCCCATCCGACCAATTTTGGATTGAAATCGCGTGCGTGAATGTCGGTTGTCCCACATGAGCCGCGACGTCCTCGCCCGCTCTTAGCCCAAAAGAGAAAAAAGTAAAAGGAAAAGAAAAATAAGAATAAAAAACTTGAAAAAAAATATTAAGATATTATTTAAAAATGCCCACGACAGCGCTGACAACGCCACGTGGGATGGCTGGTATCCAAGTCAGCGATCTCAATTTAAAATTGATCGGGTGGACTGAATTGGCACAAATGAAAAAAAAAAAGTAGAACTGAGTTAATCTAATCGAAAGGTTTTAAGATTGAATATGTACCAATGCAGTATGTTTAGGACTTTTTAAATATCTTTTCCATATTTTCCTGTTCATGACCTATTACGGGTTTCTGAATGTTAATCTATATTTGATTTTTGAGATGATTATTACCAGACTCGAATGGTCAACCACTTTGACAAACATCATGGTTAATATAATAAATTACGAGGAGCCAAATTCACTATTGTGGAATATTTTTTTACCATGAAAAACATAGCATTAATTATTCAACAGAGGAGGCACATTTGCTGATAGCTTAAAAGGAACATGCCCCAAAGTTTAAATTATCGATTAGCAGGTTAATACATGATAATATGATCCCTAAGCGGATTCTAATACCATGTCTCGTCTGAATTCTCTCGTTCAAATTCTATCGGATGTCTCCGAAGAGGGGTCCCTCGAAACTGTCACCCTTATCCGTCCTACTCCCGTTCCGTCCTTAGTTTGGTTGACTTAATATTTGTATAGATTAATTACACACTCCTGTTAGAGATGTGAATACTATAAGCCAAACAATAAAAGCAAAGAGAAGGAATCTCTTTGAGGATGTCATTCCTTGGGATGATTTCTGTTGTATGGTGATTTCTGTCCTCCATCACTTTGGACGGATCAGAAGCTAAGGCTGCGTATGGTAGCGTTTCTATTCCTGGGAGCATTTTTTGAGCAGAAACATTTTTTTGTGTTTTTGTTCCCGTCCCGACTACGATTTTTGGAAACAAAAAAGCGTTTGGTAAGTAAAAAAAAAATATACTTTTTTCTCCGCCGTCGGCCGGCGACCGGCGGCGGCTAACGGGTGATGGCCACCTCGGCTAGGGGTGATCGGTTCACAGAATGGGTGGTTTTACCCTAGAACCGAGAACCATCCGCTAGGAACCGGTTCCTCAAAATACGAACCATAAACCAACCGCTTCTTCTATGAACCGTGAACCAACCGAACCATCGGTCCGGTCCGATTTTTGGTTGGATTTCGGTTACGTTTCTACCAAGCAAAAAATGAAAAAAAGAAAATAGGCGAGGAAACAAATTCACCTTGTTCCACTGCAAGTAGCCATAGAATTATGCTCAAATGAAGCATAAGGACAAAATAAAAATAAAAAAACAAAATAAAGGTACTCAGTAAAACATGGTACGTAGCACCTGCAAAATAATGAGAATCGAACCGATAAAATAATATACATTCAGATTATATAAGGGGGCCGGTTCATGGGTTGATTGGATGGTTCCCATTCAAATTCGTAAACCGAACCGATAAAACCGGTTCTGAAAAATTGAAACCGAGAATCGAATCGTTCCCGCAAAAAACTATCCAAAATCAACCGGTTGGGTACGGTCCGGTCCGGTTTGGTTGGATCGTGATTTTTCTGCTCACCCCTAGTGTCGGCGGCGATGAATGGTGATTTCAAAAATGTTCCAAAAAGTGTTTTAAAATTCAAAAGCAAGTTTTTTTTGTTTATTGAAAAGTGTTCCTTGGCACAAAAGTGCTCCGCGAAACACTTTTGGAACATTTTTGAACCATACGCGTTTCTGTTCCAAAAGTGTTCTCGAAATACTTTTAGAACAAAAACACTTTCCCCGGCTACTATCCATACGCAGCCTAACTTGGTAATTTTACCAAAAATTCTTGACTTTCTCTTTAGGTAAAACAAAACATCGTGTCGGTCAACACTGTGGTTTTTAACGCCGTGTCGGGACTCGGAAAGTCAAACGGCTAGGGTTTTTAGGGGGTTGACTTTTGGCAACTACAACCTTAGATCGATGTTCTGGAAATTAAAATTAATCATTATTGCACGATAAATACGAAGTTAAAGTGAAAATGTAGTCTAGTCTAGCTATCCAGCATGCCTGCATCTATTGAACGCCAATGAATCATTTCTTGTTTGTATCGATAAATCCGAGTTTCTTACAGCCCTTGAGCTTCTATGCCTGTGCTGCTTGAAACCGGTATGTATTCTTTTTAGGTTTGAAAAAGAACCCATGATTGAAGGAACTGAATTAGAAATGCCGACTACTTTCTAGATTATAATGTAGCACAAATTAAGTAACCTGTAAGTTGTGTATCCATCTCATATCGTTACTATCTTAAATACTTTTTATGGACGAATGATCTATATAACGTGAGTCGGATCATCGCGAATGGTATCAGAACGGAGCACTACTTTTTGAAATGCGATAAGCTGCTGCACAGTTGAGAGTCGTTTCTAGAATTTTATTTTTGAGTTAGACCTTTGTAACGGATCTACCAAATTGGGTAATCCATCTAAATGAAAACTAATGATGGTATTTTTCTATTTTTTTTTCCAATCTTTGCGGGGCTTGAGTACCGTCTAGCTATTACCAGTTATGTGAGTTATGTCCCTAGTGAGCTTCTTTAACTTCCGAGGCTTAAGCATTCAATCAATTCATCAACACTTGGATCAGGTATGTCCCATCATATTCCTTCATTTCACCACTGATCCAACAGTAGGAACGATGATCTAATGACTGAATCAATGGTATATAGACCTTCCCTATGTTCCAAAAACTGAAATAGCTAGTTTAACTAAGCAAGTGCGCTACTTCCAACAGTAGCATGGTTCCATATTACAGTGCCACTTCCATGTTACTATTGTAAGTGTGCCAAAGGTAGGGGGTTAGACCCCGTTTAATAAGGGTGAGCGATTTCAAGTTCATTTTATGATTTGAAACCTACCTGTCAGAATCAGGTTTTTTTTTTTTTATATTAAACCTATAATCTACCATGCATACTCTAAAACCTTGAAAGTACTCTGTCACAGGTTCCACATGTACTATTAATCGAATGATTGCAATGAATTATCACTTTTAATGATCACTATTTGTTATTATAATCCATTGATCATAACTCATATTTAGACACGCAAAAAAAATGAAATATTAACAAAGTAAAAAATCTCAGTTATAAATATCACCAGAAAAGAAAGCTTAAACTAATGAGCCCAAATTACACACCCATCGTCAATGTCGAAGGATCGCAGGAAGATATTGAGTAAGGAAAGCACAAAGATTTGTTCTAGATTCCACCTCTTGGAACCTATAACCTACACGTCGAAACTGGTTCACAAATTTTTAGTACCTAATCTATCTTGCATACTCTAGAACCTGGAACTTACCCTGTTTCCATCGATTCGGTTATTCGATTCTCAGTTCTATCCTTGCCCCATGCTCACCCCAATCGTTTAACATGGAAAATAACTAGTTTAACTAAGAAAAAAAAAGTGGGACACTCCTTTAATTAATTTCGAACATCAAGATAATCGACCATAGTAATTTTTTTTTTATATTGGTAGTAGTTATTTTCATTTTAGGAGAAAACAAGAAGAGAAAATGATTATCATAAAAAAGTACTCAAAGTCAAAAGACAAAAAATAAAAGATTAAAAAAAAAGGGCGGAAGAGAGAGACTGGTGGCATGATAAAGCAACAAACTTTCACAATTCAACCAAAACGTGCTTTTATCCAATCAACCACACCACCATCACCACCACCACCACCTCCGCCTCCTTTTTACCACCTTGCAAAACCGCCCAGGTCAAAACTCACGAATACCTCGCTCTCTCTATCTCTCTCTTTAATGGCGGCCGAGAATGGTGGCTTCCAGTAACAGCAGCAGCAGCAACCAGCATCAACCCACTCGATTTATCGTCGTCTTTATAAGACCCATTCCTCTGTTTTGACGTTTCCTTTAGTTCCCTTTTTCAAAATCCCCCTTCGACATTTCTCTCTTCTCCATACAAACCCCCCCCCTCTCTCTCTCTCTCTCTGGGTTTTCGTGTTCCACTTAAACTTTCCTTACGGCCCTTCTCTCTCTGTCTCTCTCTCGTTCCAATAACTCTCTCGGCTCAAGGACAGCTACCGCGCTCCCCAAGATAACTTCTTGAGATCTGTGGCTTTCGTTTCGAGCCAGAAAGGCAAGAGCTTTTGTGGGTTTTTGTGTGCTTGGGGCTAAACGATTTCTGGGTTTCTCTTCAGTGGTTGAGATTTCGGCAGTGTCAAGAGAAAAAAAATGACGAGTAAATGGAGAAAAGCCAAGCTTGCTTTGGGCTTGAATCTGTGTGTCTATGTCCCCAGAACTTTGGAGGACCCGCCCTCCAACAATCTTGATGCTTCGACCGATAGATTGTCAAATGCTGCCTTGCTTTCACCAGCGAATTGGGACGTGGATGGTCCAAGACCCATGGCACCCATGACACCAACTCCTTCCTCTCATGGCTTGACGTTGTATAGGAGTGGAAGCAAGTCGTCCAAGGTTGATGCCTTCTCTGTTCCTTCAATTTCAACAGTCCTTTTTTGTTGGTCTATAACAGAGTTGGGAAAGTTTTGGTAAAGTTGTCTTTTTTAGTTTCTCTGTCTTTTTGGTTTCTTTAAATAATTTTGGTAATTGCGGAGACTGAAAAATTTTAGTTCAGATATGGAAACTGATATTTTTCAAGCTGCGTTCGGTTTTGGTTAATTTTTGGAGTGGAAGGAGTTCTTTTGTTGGATTTAATACCGTCGATTGCTTGTCCATTTTGAGTTCAGAGGGAAGTCTCTGGTTCTAATACATTCTGATGGTGACAGGGGAAAGATCTACGTACTTTCTTGATCTACTGTGTGGCATGTGATTAGAGCTTTTGTTTCGTCTTCCGTTTCTTGCTTCTGACAATTTGCTGGACTAAATATGACATTATTCACTGTGCTTGTTATTGGTGCTTGGACTTGGAAGCATAAGCTCTTGGTCTGTGCCCTTCACAACTTTTGAATTGAAAGATCGTCTTCATTGCATATTCATTTTAGTGCCACTCCGAGAAGCACCCGCCAGTGATTTATGCTAGCTTCAGGCTCTAGTATATTATCCTTTTGGATGTGTGTGAAGATTAGTTCATTAGTCCCTTGCAGGAGTAGTGCTACTTTGCCTTGGTCTGTCAAGAATAGCATTGCTTTCCTGCTGTTTGACGTAGAAAAGTAGCTTTTTTTCGTTTTCGTATACGTCGACCTTTCGTTTGTGAAACTTTGTGACAAATAGAAAAAAAAAAAGAAGAAGCAGATTTTCTTGCTGAAATGCGGCAACTTGAATTGGCCGCTTGTTAGTTCTTGTAGAGTTGGGAGTTGCCTCTGCCTTTCGGCTTTACTTTCTGCAGAACGTTCAATGAAGATCTCCTGCTAGTTAAACATCTTTGGGTGTTACTTTGCTCCTTGATGTGTTTTCGCCTATCTCGAAGCTTGTTATATGCATAGCCTCAACCAACCTCCAGTTTTAGTTTAATGCTAACCTCAAGTCCATCTATTTTCGCCTTTTCTGGCTTATCCCTCCCTTTTGGTTATCTGCAGTATGCTCTTCTTGCAGTATCGAATCTAGCGCTTTCTTCTTTTTCTCTGTGCTGCGATTGTTACTGACTCCTTACTCCCATGTTTAATAGACTTGCTCCATTTGCTTGAACAAAATAAAACAAGGAGGAGGCCATGCTATATTCACTGCAGAGTGTTCCCACTCGTTCCACTTCCACTGCATAGCTTCAAATGTCAAGTATGGGAACCAAATCTGCCCAGTCTGCCGGGCAAAATGGAAAGAGATCCCGTCACAAGTACCGTGTCCGGACCCTATCCTGCGAAGTGCATCAAGGAATCCTGTACGTTGGGCCCACGACGATGCTGTGGTGACCATGCTTCGCCCTCCGCCCCGACGTGATATGCATCGGCGCCACATTGTTCCCCTATTCCCGGCTCTAGAGCCTGGAGTATTTGATGATGACGAACCCTTAGATCTCCAACCTGCTGTCGCAGAAAAGAACTCCCACAGTGAAGCTGCAGATGGGAATTCCTCGAGAACTTTGGAGGTCAGGGTGTATCCTGAAGTTTCAGCTATGCCACGCTCCAATTCTCGCGACAACTTTTCTGTCCTGGTCCATCTTAAAGCAGTTGCAGCTGCTGGGAGACAAAACCCGAGTCAGAAAAATGTTAGCTTCCCACAAGTCGCGCAAGCCCCACGTGCTCCCATTGACCTCGTTACAGTGCTTGACATCAGTGGTAGCATGGCAGGTACTAAACTAGCATTGCTAAAACGTGCCATGGGGTTTGTTATTCAGAACCTTAGCTCGGCGGATCGACTATCTGTGATATCGTTTTCATCCACTGCTCGGCGCCTCTTCCCCCTCCGCCGCATGTCTGACGTAGGACGGCAGCAGGCACTTCAAGCCGTGAATTCCTTGGTGGCAAATGGTGGGACCAACATCGCTGAAGGCCTAAGAAAGGGTGCTAAGGTAATGGCTGACCGGAAGCAGAAAAACCCAGTGGCAAGTATTATACTGTTGTCTGATGGACAAGACACTTACACCGTTGGTGGTTCTGGCGAAAATCGTCCGCAACCAAATGGTCACCCACTTCTCCCCTTGTCCATCAATGGAAGTGACAACAATGGGTTCCAAATACCCGTGCATACTTTTGGATTTGGCACTGATCATGACTCTTCAGCTATGCACTCCATATCAGAGACATCTGGAGGCACATTCTCCTTCATCGAGACAGAGGCTGCGATTCAGGATGCCTTTGCACAATGCATCGGTGGCCTACTTAGTGTTGTTGTGCAAGAGTTGCAAGTAAAGATCGAGTCTTTGCACCCAAGCTTGAAAATTAGTTCTCTAAAAGCAGGAAGTTACCCAAGCCGTGTGATGGCTGATGGATGCTTGAGTAGCATTGATGTGGGGGACCTCTATGCTGATGAAGAGAGGGATTTTCTGGTTTCTATAAACATTCCTGCAGAGGCTTCAAGCTCCGAAACATCGCTTTTGAATGTCAGGTGCATATATAGGGATCCTTTTACAAAAGAGTTGGCTTTGACTGAAGGCGAAGAAGTCATGATAAAGAGACCTGAGATAGCCGGAGAAGAAATTGTCTCAATAGAGGTTAACAGGCAGCAAAACAGGGTCCAAGCGGCAGAGGCAATGGTGCAGGCTCGTGCTGCAGCTGAGCAAGGAGACCTGGCCGTTGCAGCCTCTATTCTTGAGAACTGCCGTAGGGTTCTTTCTGAATCCTTGTCAGCTAAATCTGGTGACCGCCTGAGCATCGCTTTGGATGCGGAGCTCAAGGAAATGCAAGAGAGAATGGCAAGCAGGCATGTTTATGAGGCTTCAGGTCGAGCATATATCCTCTCTGGACTAAGCTCGCACTCGTGGCAGCGAGCAACTGCCAGAGGCGACTCCACTGATAGGTCCAGCCTTCTCCAGGCCTATCAGACACCGTCCATGGCTGAGATGCTCACCCGGTCTCAAGCTGCATTACTAGGTAGCCCTTCAGCCCAGAGGCTAATGCAACCATTATTATCGTTTGGGTCGCACCCGAAGCCGAGGTAACTACATAAGACTCGGTTTACGTGTTGTCTAGTGGCTTTTCAAGTGCCTGTTTTTTGTTGTACCGTGGGGGCGAGGGGTTTGGATCAGCGCGATTGGGAGACTTCTTTTTGAGATCTGGCCACGCTTTCATGTGTAAATGAATAAGATTCGAGGGCAGGGAAAGAGGGTTATTATTAGTGGGGGGGAGCGTGACAAGGAATACTTGGTGGGGTTTTAAGACAGTTTTGTTTCGGTCCGTCTGTTGTTTTTCTGGGGGTGATGAATGATGATGTACATAGACAGAACTGGGCTCTCTTTCTGAGAATTGGGTATAATGTTTGTAACTGTTGCAAAGGTGATATAATGTACCTCCTCTTAATTCTTTTGACATTTTGCTCGTCACACACTCTCTCGCCATATTTTTTTAAGCCACTGACTTCCGATTTCATATCATACTCGTTCGGATTAAGCTCAAATTGGAGCTTTGAATATGTCAAGAAGACAAATCATGCTAGTATAGGACATCGACATGCAAAATGGTTCCATATTTCCATCGGGTTCCTCAAACCATTTGAGAGGGTCTTTTGCTGTCGTAGTAATTGACGAAACTGAGTGCTAAACAATGGCATCCCTGGAGATTAATTTGGCAGGTTTCATACAACTAAATTAGAGCTGACACAGCAATTCTAATCATTCTTATTGACAGATGAAGATCAACCTTTCCCTCAAATACCATCCTTCAAAACTGACTGAAACTGGTCCGACCATCGGAGTGTAACAATGGGGCCGACAGGTAATGAACATCAACGAGAAAACTTAGTTCACGCGTGATTTTAATCAAAGTCGACAAGATGATTATAGCTCCCACACAAACTCATCTACGAAGAAGAGCATATTGACGGATTTCTATTGTCAGGCCATCCGCAAACTTATTCCATGCAAAACATTTTTCTCTGCTATGTGACCAATAGATTCAAAACTGGGCCAAGTTTGTGCGCTAAAAGGAGAGTGAAAGGCCAGAGGGGGAATGTTTCCGCAGCCGCTACAACCTTTAAAACTGTCAAAAGCCATTTGCCTTTGAAAGACCACAGCTTGCTCGGCTTTGCCAAAAGTCAGATGAAAAGGTCCCTTGCGCATGGTACTTGTTATGACAACCTTCTCTCACAAAGCCTATAAAGCCGGTGGATATGCAGACCAAAAACCCAGATGAACAAGCAACTACCCTAAGTTAGCTGCTCCCCATGTTTTGTCTAAATCACTGCTGGCCAGATTTGCCATCATTTGGTCGAGGAATTTTCCTGTATTCATAATCATTGATGTTGACCTTCTCTTGCAAAGCCTGAAAACCAGAGAAACGTGTTGATTAGATGCAAACCACAAGGCAAGAGAGAACTTAAGGGTCCTAGCCAAAGGATCGTACCTTCAGCTCCTCCTCTAATGAGATCTTTTTAGGCTTGTATGCTTCTATTGGTCCTGTTCGTGATAGCGCTTTTCTTTCCTCGATGATCTCCCACTCATTGTCGTCCTTCACTTTTGCAATATCCTTGCTGAATTACAAGAATCGGATAGCTTTGAGAACACGTCGCATATGCAACAAAACTCTATTAACACAATGAGAGTGGATCAACATTTCGGCAAAAGAAACAAAAAAAGAGTGTACCAACAGTCGCCCATACCCAAGAGCTTAGACGTGGTAACCAGTCATATTACAATGGGTAGAAATGATGTAAGATCTTCATGGTAGGCAAACAATGGATAAGCATGTCATTCAAACTTCAAATAATGAACAGAAAAGCAAGAACTACAAGGGAATGTCAGGTTCTAACAGTATGAAGGTCCAACTGCAAAATGATGATCTATGTCAAAGTTAAACCGCTGTGTGCAAACCAAATCCCAAAAATCTGAGAAACACAGGCAACAGTCTGAACATGAATTGCTCACCGAGCACATTCCATCCCAGATGAGTACACCAAACAGAAACAATCGTATCATTACTCGTTCGAGCACACACTGAGATACTTAAACAGTTAAGCAATAAGCAACTAGTTCTAAAACAAAGGAGAAAGAACCCCCGAGTCTAGTCAATTAAAATCATGACTTAGTGGCATTATCAATCGAAAGAACCATCGTGTCTCATACTCAGCAGCTTACCAATCGAAATCATGACTTAGTGGCATTATCATAACAAGGAGGAAACTAACCTGCCTTGCAAGAGATGGGCAAGTCCAACAGAGCCAAGAACAGTGAGAGAAATCATGGGGAGGCCATATCTGATGAAGGGATACTTCCTACCCCATCTCTTGAATGAAGCACCTGAACTCTCGACCACCATCCGACTCTTACTCTTTGGTGGGTCTTCACACTTTGTCTCAATCGTTGTCATCACTGCAAAGAGATCACCCAATGGTCTCTGGGTTAACACACCGCCTACACAGATTTTGTTTCCACCTAAAAGGAAGCATTCCAACACACACTGAAGCCGTACAATTTGGAAAACCCAGAGAACCTTCAATCTGAAATTAAAAACACGCAAGCGAGCAACATGGAATTCGAACGATCGAACGAGTACAGTTTTGGTGAAAAGATTTTGTGTGGGAAAGAGCCGATATTCATTTTTTTTTTTTTGTTACTGATTTAAATCAGGACCCAGCAAATCAATTTTCATTTCAAGATCGAGAGAGAGAGAGAAGAGAAAGCTCACTGATGACCCGATATGAAAATTGGGGAGAACTCGACTTGAAGCGAATCCTCGAGATTCTTCCGTCGTTCTTCGTCGGAAATTTCTTCAGCGTTGAGTTCTCTCTGCGAAGCTCAGCTCCGAAGAGAGAAAGAGAGCTGACTTACAGGTCGAAGATCGGCGGTGGGTGGAAATTAGGATATGGTAAAATCCAAACAAAAATCTAAATCTTTAAATAAAAATACGTCATAAATAAAATACGCAATTTCCGACGTGGTAAGTTTCCGACGGGAGTTCAAGGCCTTTTTCTTTTACTTGGATTGTCTTTCCTTTTCTATCCCACTCTGTTTTGGGAGTTTGCGAGTGTATAACTTTCTACAGCTGATCTTGGGCGGATGTGAAGATGAGTTTAGCCATTCGTCTAGTCGATTGTCACTAATAATGATATTCGTGACAAGGCTCCATAAACTCTTTGAGATTATGCCGCTCTTCTCTTTAGGTTTAGATTTAGGTTTAGATAATTGGAGTTTCCTCTGTTGAACTAGATTTAGATATAGATCCGGGAGTTCCTTACGAGTAGTTGATATGTGTTTTTTCAAAATACTGATGTTGATGTTATTGCTCGGCGATTGTGATGGGAATATCGAATATATACACACACCGCAAGCCGCGTTGTAAATGAGGTGGGGTTTCTTGGTATATACTCATCATTAAATTTGGTGATCGACCGCCGATCTTTTACGGTAATAGATCTATTTTTGAAGGATGAGAGTGCGCTTCTAACTGCAAAATGTGCTTTATGATTTGCTTTCTGGTATTTGCTTTTTTCTCTAGTTATTTGGGAGTTGTTAGGTTTGAAAATATTTTATGTACCTCTCGAGTATTATCACGATTAATGAATAAAATGTTTCTTTGAACTTAAAAAAAAATTACCAGTTACTATGTTGGAAATTACGTATTTTATGTATGACATTTTTATTTAAAGCTTTAAATTTTTGTTTGGATTTTACCATAACCTAATTTCTACCGACCGCCGGTCTTGGACCTATAAGTCAGCTCTCTCTCTCTCTCTCTCTCTCTCTCTCTCTCTCTCTCTCCGGAGCTGAGCTTCGCAGAGAGAACTCAACACTGAAGAAATTTCCGACGAAGAACGACGGAAGAATCACGAGGATTCGCTTCAAGTCGAGTTCTCTCCAATTTTCATATCGGGTCTTCAGTGAGCTTTCTCTTCTCTCCAATTCATGTCCCAGTGTTGTCCATTGGTGGATCTCTATCCATCTCCTCTCCGCCCCTTGCTAACCCAGCTCGTCGGCTTCAATATCAAGTGGCAACTGAGCTTTGCCTATGGCGTTAACCACCCTTACATCGATACCTCATCTACTAGATTGTCGTGACCCCAACTAAGGGTGTCAACGGGTCGGGCCGGTACAATGAAGACCCAGCCCGACCCGAAACATAACACAAGTATGCTTGACCCGACTCGGAACATGATCAAACGAAACATGACCCGAACAAATGGGGTCAGGTTTTGTGTTTCAAAATTTGATTTTCTTTTTTTTTTTAAAAAAAATTGAGGCCCCAAAATTGGTACGATGAGCTTCTCAATTCATCCAAGCTGCAAATGAAAATCAAAATATCACAATAGAAACTGTGCAATATCCTATTGATAGAATTTCAAACACGTTAATATACTAACATAATTATCACTGTATGTATTTGCGGCACAAATTTGGGCAAAATTACAACCTCAAAATGTTTTATACCAGCAATTGCGACTTGCTCAATTGAGAAAACGGAAAAAAACAAACTTTCTTACAAAGACCACAAAGAAGGGGAAGAACTAAAGCAAACAATCAAGAAACTTCGTGCTCCACATTGGAGGCTTTCAAGCCAGCATATGGGAAACTGCAATCTTTATGCTGCTCCATCAGTGTCTTAAGATTAGCAGCAAGGTAAGATAAAAAGAAAAACTGAAGAGAATATAGAAGAAAGAGTGACTAAGTATATGGATGCATGTGACCAAAAAAAAAAGTATATGGATGCAAGAGAATCCTCATAACACACAGTTATGAAAATCATATTAAGTGAGAATTTGACTGATTCTACATAATCCTCCAAGGCAAGCTGCTCTAAAGCTGGTCCACCACTCCTCTTCATATCCAGACCTAGGCATTTCGCTTTGTTATCATATACTTGGCCTATTGCATCATTTATTGTGGTGTCAAGTTGCACAAATTTGACCAAAAACTCTAAGCAAGGAGTAGTAGATTGTGTCCACCTACATAACATAGAAAGAACAAATCATAGTCTCATTTCCCCTATTAAAATAATGACTAAGAGAAACAAATGCATTAAGATGTCAAATCTTTACTCAGTCATGAACTTGCTTGAGATAAATAACAGAGAGTCAAGAAGAAGAGCAATCAAAGTTAAAAAAATTAATTATATGTAGTGTTCATGATGTTATTACTGTCGTACTCAAACTTTGAATTATACTCCTACTAAACCTTTACAATCTCATTTTTTTTTCTTTACTGTTCTGGGCCAACCATAACTAGTGGGAGCAAAACTCCAACAATAGATGACATAATCATACATCATGCTAAGATTGAAGCATCAATGAAATAAAGCGCAATTTGGTTTAACACTAACTACCTTCCAAAGATAAGAGGAATACATGAGACATAAAAAAAATCAAGTCGTACAACACAGAAAGAACAACAATAGGGATCAATCAAATAAAGAGCAGTACCATTTTCCAACTTCGCCAACCATCAAGAGAAAAAGCTACCTAGTTCGGCTCCATGGTCGAATTTAACAACTCTGTATTATTCACAATCAAAATGAGAACTTAAGTAGGCATCAAAATACAGAAGAGTGAATATAAAAACAATTATATTTGTTCATCTGACTCAAAATTTTCAAGGTCTTCTAGGCCCACATAGAAGTGGTAATCTTGAGCACATATAAGAGACTCCACCATTCTTGGGGTCAAGGAACTACGAAAGACATCAAGTCCATGATCTCTTGTGCTGAATGCGACCTCTGATGCTACAGCCGAGACGGGCACAACTAAATTAAGCTATCAAAGTCAAAATTATAACGTTCATATGCTTACTCCAAATACTTATCCAATTCAGATTGTTCTTTCAAAATTTGTTGCCTCGTTTTGCGAAGATACTTTGCAGTCATAAAGTCTGCACCAACCATAGGAGACTTTAACATGCTTACTATCTTTGTATCCTTTAAACTCAAGTTGCTTTGGGGCCATTTACCAGTGCGGTATTGCTCGTACAATGATGTCAAAGATGATATTACTCTTACCATGTAAAATTTCTGCCTGCTTGCTTTTATAAACCATTTCACATATTCCAACTTATGTCGAGGGTCCAGTATGCAAGCAATGAACAAAATAAGATTGATGTTCTTCACGTTGCTAAAGTACTTGTTGAATTTTGTCATCATTTTTTTGGCCATATCCTGCAAACATCTGTCCTCATTCTCACAATATTCATTAGTCATTGCAGAAAGCCCATAGACATCCTTCGCCAAATCATTACTAGTGATATAAGAAGAGCCCGAAACTTTTAAAGTCGTATCAAAGAACAACTTCAGAAAAGGAAGAACCGACAGGCATACTCCAAATTACTAGTGACATAAGAAGAGCATAAAACTTTTAAAGTCGTATTAAAGAACTTAAAAAAAAAAAGGAAAAACTTGAGGGAGTACTTTCAATCATCACAAGCTCCTCCCGGATGCTTGATGAATATCGTGAGAACGAGGATATAAATTTGCAAGAAATGGCAAAAAAAAAAAGAATACAAAACACAACAAGTACTTTGGCAATGTGAACAACATCAATCTTACTTTGTTCATTGCTTGCATATTTGACCCATATGTGAATGGTCGATTAATGATGTTTATTGAAGCAAGGAGTAAAAAATTTTACATTGTAAAATAGGGATCCATCAAGATCTTGATTCAAAATTTCATTCACAATCTATGATAATATTGTATGAGCAAACACCGCATTGTTAAATGCCCCCAAAGCAACTTGAGTTGGTGCTAATACATCATTGCAAGGACAATAAGCGTGTCAAAGTCTCCTGTTGTTGGTGCTAACTTTATGATTGCAAAGTATCTTTGCAAAACGGGACAATAAATTTTTGAACAATTTGAATTGGATAAGTATTTGAAGGAAGCATGTGAACATTGTAACTCTGACTTTGATATCTTAACTTGGTGAAAAGTAAATTCTTCGAGATATCCAATTATCTATTCCATTGCTTGAGTTATTTTGACCGTGACCATCTAAATTGTAGTGACAGAGGTCGCATTCAACACAAGAGGTCGTGGACTTGATGTTTTCGTAGTGCCTTGACCCCACGCATGATGGAGGCTCTCATATGTGCTCAGGATTGGCTACGATCCGCACCACTTCCATGAGAGCTTAGAAGACCTTGAAAATTTTGAGTCAGGTGAGAAACCATAATTGTTTGAATATTCATACTCTTCTATATTTCAATGGATACTTCAGTTCTCATTTTGATTGTGAATTTAATGCACAATTGTCAAATTCGATCATGGAGTCGAACTGGGTATCTGTTTCTCTTGATGATTGATGAAGTTGGAAATTGTTACTACTTAAATCAAATTACTCTTTATTTGATTGAGCCTTATTGTTGTCCTTTCTGTATTGCATGACTTGATTTTTTGATTTCTTATGCATTCCTCTTATCTCTGGCAGGTAGTCAGTGTTAAACCAAATTGCTCTTTGTTTCATTGACGCTTCAATCTTAACATGATGCATGAGCATGATTATGTCATGTATTGTTGGAGTTCTACCACAGTTTTGGTCATGGTTGACCCAGAACAGACAAAAAAATTTGAGATTGTAAAGGTTTATTGGGAGTATAATTCAAAGTTTGAGTACTAAAGTATAACATCGTGAAGCACTACATATTATTAGTTTTCAACTTTGAATGCCCTTCTTCTTTAACTCCCTGTTATTTATCTCAAGCAAGTTCATAACTGAGTTAAGATTTGACTTCTTAGTGCATTTGCTTCTTTTAGCTATAACTTTAAGCAGGGAAACGAGACTATGATTTGTTCTTGTAGGTAGACACAATCTACTAATCCTTACTCGGAGTCTTTGGTCAATCTGTGCAACTTGACACCACAACAGATGATGCAATAGGCAAGGCATATGATAGGAAAGCAAAATGGCTAAGTCTGGATATGAGGAGGAGTAGTGGACCAGTAGCTTGCCCTGGAGAATGATAGAGAATCATCATATACTTAGTGACTCTTTTTTTTTTTTAATATTCTCTTTAGTTTTCCTTTTGTCTTACTTCGCTGCTATTTAAGACACTAATGAAGTAGCATAAAGATTGCAATTTCCCCTATGCTGGCTTGAAAACCTCCAATGTGGAAACAAGAAGTTTCTTGATTGTTTGCTTCAGTTCTTCCCCTTCTTTTGTGGTCTTTGTAAGAAATTTTATTTTTTCTATTTTCTCAATCGAGCAAATTGCAATTGTTGATATAAAACATTTTGAGGTTATAATTTTTCCCAAATTTGTACCACAAATTCATACAGTGATACTTATTTTAGTATTTTGACGAGCTCGAAATTCTATCAATAGGATGTTGCACAGTTTTCATTGTGATATTTTGATTTTCATTTGCAGCTTGATGAATTGAGAAACACATCATATTACTTTTGGGGCCTCAGATCTTAAAAAAAGAAAAAACGAAAAAAAAAATCAAATTTTGAAACACGAAACCTGACCCAATTGTTCGGGCCATGTTCCATTTGATCTTGTTCCGGGTCGGGTCAAGCATACTTGTGTTATGTTTCGGGTCGGGTCGAGTTTTCATGATACCCGACCCGTTGACACCCCTTAGCCCTACCCATTAATCAGACCTAGCACAGCCTAATCCCCTGACCCAATCTGACCCAATTTTCAACCCATTTTATTTCTCTCTTTTTTCCTATTTCCTATTTCTCTTTTTCTATTTTATTTTACTTTCTATTGTTTTATTTCTTTTTTTTATTGTCTTTAATTTTTTCTCTGACTTCTTCCTCGTGAGTTCTTCCCCCGAGACTTCAACGTGAGTTTGCGGAGCAACCTTTCCTTTGGCCACTGCTGTCAACCTGCCTTCGCCATCGTCAGCCACTGTCAGACAGCCGCCAGCGACAAAATTTCATTTTCCAATCACCTTAACCTCGGCCAAATCTAGAATTCTAACTCTACACAATTATACATACGTAGAGAAGGGAAAGAAAACTGACGAGAACGGACCTTATCAGTAGCCAATCATCGAAAAAAAGAAAAAGAAAAGGCAGAGCGTCTGTTCGGTCATCGTCCGCGACCGGCACCAGGAATCACAGGAATCATGCCAAAAAGTTAATGAAAAAACACGATTCCAGTTGCGGTTCAACAATCAATGAAACAATCGTGTACCAACCTAGCTCTAAATGTCGAGCACACGAACTCAGCTTTAGCACTTCATTCAAGCATTTAATCGAACAAGTGATACGCAGTGTTGAATACAAGTTTCAGACTGAAAAATCGAGTGCAATTTTGAAACCTAACACAGTATATCAACTTCTAAATCCTCACAAATCAGTCTCGATTTCATATGATTAAGCTGCGAATCTATCAATTAAACTCGGCACTACTAACTTCATCGAGGCAGGGGAAAAACAAAGCATATGAAGGAGAGATTTACCTGGTTCCGATGGCCACGGAGATGCAATCAGCGAAGGTGACAGAATCGGACGGTGACAGAGAGGGCGATGTTAGAGTCTTTGGCAACGTAGTGAATGAATCGCGGAGCTAAACAATGACTGGCGATTGAAAGCTACAGGCGACCTCCGTGAATAAACCCTGAATCAGCGACGAAGGTGTTTTCAGTGAACAAGAAGAGGTGGGTCATGGGCTGTTGGGCATGAGTAAATGGGCTTCCGAATGGTGCCCCTTAATAGACTTTGTTTTGGGCATAATTGAAGGCCTAATCTGGCTTTCCACTTCCTCCTATTGATTCATTTTTTATTTATTTTTAATTTTTGTAGGTTTTAGCCTATTTTTATGTTTTTTTTATACAAGTGACCATTTAAATTGTCGACAAAAATTCATGTGTCAATAGTGGCTTGCCCGGGACCTGACTTAGGGCGCGTACGATAACCATTCTATTTCTCTTCCAAACTTGTTTCTGGAATAGTTTTGGAATAGAAATCCGTCTGGTAATGCCATTTCATTTTTTCCTTTTTGGAACAGCTTTTTAGTCCAAAAATAGGTTTGGAACATAAATGAAAAATAAAAATTTTCTACTTTTTTTTTTATTTCTTGAACAGAAACAGAAATAAGAATTCTTCTCATCGCTCACTCTTTCTATAGCACGTGCAGTCTCCTTCTCTCTCGCGTCCCTGCCATCGACAGCCTATCGAGATCCGCTGGTCGCCATCTGAGGCCTAGCGGCCGACAACCGTAGATGTTTTATATAGTTATCAAATAATTTCTATTTTGAAAATATAAATTTTGTGTCCTCATCAAACGAGTTTAGTATGTCTAAAAAGAAAAATCTATTTCTGTCTAAAAATTGTTGCCGGGTCGCGCTCTTAGCATGTGTGCCCCCAAACCACCTCGTTTAGCATGGTTTGCTCCCAATTTAAAACTCTAATTCAGCCAAATCGATCCAATCCCCTCTTCTTCAACCCTAATTCAAAACTAGACAATTTGGGCCAAAATTCATAGGTGAATCTTGCAATTGAGAGTAGGAGCATGACAAGCGGCTCAACTTCGTGTTTCAATACCATAATTGAAGAATGGCTAGTAAATTTCAAAAGTACCTCAGTGGCTTTTGATTTGCTCACGGTGGTTCTCTAGTACATATGGAAATGAAGGAACAACTTCATTTTTCGAAGTTAATCTCCAGATCCGCTGCAACTCGTGAGCTCTGCTATGGCTAGACATGGCCAGTTCCGGTTCAGGAACCGGCGGTTCCGGTTCCGGTCCAGGAACCGGCCCTTAAGAGGCCGGTTTCGATTCCGGTTCCGGTTCCGGTTCCGAACTTTTAATTTTATTTTTAAAATAATAAAATAAAATTAATAAATTACAAATTATAATTAAATTGTACATTGTAATAAAATTTGGAAAAAAAAAAAGAGAGAATGAATAGGCTTGAACTTAATAAATTATCATTAAGCGCCTACATATCTTCTTGGGGATAGAAGAATCAAAGCCCATGTAGTTATCTTACCTTTGGTAACCCCCAACTTACCTCATCGTCAATCCTCGCTACCCATTGTGGTGGTGGTAGTATCTCCACAGTCATCACTGAAGAATTCGTGTTCTCGATTCAGCTCTTGTTGGCGAAATTTAGCCTTTGTCCAATCATCGACACAAGCTTGACACTCCACACTTTCCGGACTTAATCTTGAACGGCGATGGTCCAAAATTAATCCTCCAGCACTAAATGCTTGTTCAACCGCTACTGTTGAAGAAGGGGTCGCTAATATTTGTTTTGCGATGAGGGAGAGAACTGGAAATTGAGTTGAATGATTCTTCCACCACTCAAGAATCTTGAAATCTGCGTTGTTTTCTGAATCGCTAAACTCAAAAGAAATTGTTAAATAGTTTTCTAATTCGGAAATACTACCTGTTGATGTCCCTTTATGTTTTTTTTGCCTAGTCTTGAGCATTTTATACCCTTTACTAAGTAGTGAAATACCCGCATCACTTTCAGAGATAATATGCTGGGCAGATTCATATCCACTGTCACTTAAACCATATCTATTACAAAATTCATTATATAATGCTACTATAGCTTCTTTAACATCTACTTGTATAATTGAAATATTTATTACTTCATCCAAATGTAAACAATCATAATAATAAGCAGTCAGATAATCTAATAAACCATCTAATTTAGTACGTTGATCGAAAATAATACCAACTAAATAGACAAGAGAAATGTTCAAATAATAATGCAACCATTTTTCTCGCATTACTAAAATACTCGAAGCTAAGTCAATATCTTTTTCATATGCATTAAAAACATTAGCAATATTAACGCACTCTATTAAAAATAAATGCGTAGTAGGATAATAAATACCAGATAAAGTTTTAGTAGCATCATTAAAAATTTTCAAACAATCTAAAATTTTTTTACAAACTTCCCAATGTTGCGGAAGTAAAGCAATATCGGGAACAGTATTTGAAATAAATGAACATAATAAATCTTTGTAATCAAAAGTTTGTAGAAGCATCTCGTAGGTAGAATTCCAACGAGTCGGAACATCTTTTGGAAACCTTCTTGCCGTTCTCCTATTTTCTTTACAAAATTTTCCCCACGCTTTCATAAGTTGAAGGCGGCTCCATAAAAATCTAATTGCACTATTTATTGGGTGGAGAGAAGTTACAAGAATTTGTAAACCATCTTGAACACATAAATTCAAAACATGACAAGCACATCTAATGTGAAAAAATTGTCCGCCAAAAGAGGGTTTACACATTTTTTCTAACTCGGGAATGGAAGCAGTATTTGCGGCGGCATTATCAAAACCAATTGAAAAAACTTTATTAATCAAACCATATTCTTCTAAAACTTGCCTAATTATTCTATAAATATTATGGGCCGTATGCCTTTCAGGAAAAACTCGAAATGCAAGAAGTCTTTTTTGAATAACCCAATCATCACCTATCCAATGGCACGTGACACCCATATAAGAATTAATATTCCAAGAATCACTCCAAATATCACTACCTATATGTACACGTCCTTTGAATTCTTCAAAAAACGTTTTCAATTTATTTTTTTGATCTTTATAAACTCGTTTAAGTTCGCGTTTAAGAGTAGTTTTCGGAACAGATGGTGCTTGCGGAACCAGCGCAATGTTTACCAAATATCTAAAATTAAAATTTTCACCAGTATTAAACGGAGCATGCTCAAGGAAAACATATTCAGCTAATGTTTCTTTATAAAGTGTATTAGTGAAACGGAATAAAGGATGAGGGTTAGGATTGGCGAACCCGGAAATTTGTTGTTGGCTAGTGTCGATCCCCACTTGCGTTGGATGTTTTTTCGTCAAATGCCGACGAAATGTTCCATAGCCATCCCCTTTACCAAGTTTGTATTTTTGCGGACAATATTTACAGCTTATATCAAATTTACCTTCATTTTCATTCCACACTTTGTCAAAGTGTAGCCATAAGTCGGATTCTCGGCTCTTCCGTGCCGGCTCATTTGGTATCGACGATCCTTCGACACCAGTGGCAGTGGCAGTGGCAGTAGGAGGATAAAGACTTTCTTGCGTTGCGACGTGCTCGACGTCGGGATTGGGAACATCGTCGTCTTCCCAAGATACATATTCACGAGGATCATATTCATGAACAGGAAAATCGGATTCTCCCATCTCCATCGGGCTCTTTTCCTTTCTAGTATTTCTGCTTCCACTTGTCATTTTTTGAGAGAATTGATCGAAAAGTTGATTCAAAGAATTGAGACGGAATTCAGAGAGAATATCGGACCGAGAGAATTTGACTTGAGAGTTGAGACTTGAGAATATTTGAGAGAATTGAGAGAAATTGTGAGAAAAATAAAGAGGGATTATGAGGTTTTTATAGAGTTTTTTTTTTAAAAGAAAATTCGCAACGGGCCGAGGCCAATGGTCCTCGGCCCGTTGGAGAAGAGCCTAACGGCTCTTCCCCTGCCAGGTGGGCGAGGGGGGGGGGGGCACTACCCCCCACGCCCCCCCCTTTTTTTTGGCCGGTTCCGGTTCGGGCCCGCGGGCCCAGTCAACGGGCCGGTTCCGGGTCCACGGGCCCAAATGTAGCTATGGCTATGTACCAGAATATAAGTTGATGGAGTAAATCAAAGAAGAACATCAGCTCAAAGGACAACCACTCACAAGATTTATGGCGACCACCAATGGAAGGGACCTTGAAATGGAACATCGACGGATCTTACATCGAAAGTTCGACGGAAGACGCCATCACTGGTGTTTGTTGCGATTTTTCGGGGAGGATCGTGGATAGATTTGCTAAGTTGGTGAAGGCAAACTCAGCTATGAATGTTGAAACCCTTGCTTGTCTTGAAACCCTGAAGTTACTTCATGCACGAAGGAAGGAAGACAAAGTGAAGTACTTATTGGAATCTGACAACTTGACTTTGGTTAACAACCTTTTAGGATTAGATATTGCTTACGCACTTCTCTTGTTACTGAATGCATCCTCCTAATGGCCCATCTTCCAAATGTTCTTTTGGCCCATTGTAATAGGAAAGTAAATCAGGTAGCAGACTGGATTGTTAAGGCCCAAAGGTGCAAATCTTTGCCCTATAATTGGGTCGTTAACCATCCCGAACCCCTGTGGAATCTTGCATGTGCCGAAGCCGCTTTTAGTAGTCATTGGGCTCATCCTTGATGAGATGAAATGAAATGGTTTTCTTCTCACAAAAAATAATAATAATAATAATGGACGAGTGGAGGCTCAGGCCAGAATGACGAAATCTTGACTCCTCTTCTTCGACACTTGACTCTGGCCAAAACTGCCACCCATAGAGCTGCTGTTGGAACGCGAGGTAAACGTTTGGGGTGCTCTAAGAACTGGAAGGAACGTACTGAGACTTGAACGAAAAGAGTGAGTTCTTGAGCGATGGCGGCAGGGAAAATGGATGCGTATCTTTTTCTTTTTGTTTGTTCTATCTCTACCTCTCCTCCCTCTAATTTTTGCCCCGTCTATTTGTAGAGCGTGAGAGTTGAACCCGACATATGTGATATTAACGTCTTCACCCTGAATCCCTTTACCAGTAGGATCGCATGCTTATTGGCAGATGTGTTAATTGAAAAGGCATCGTTTGGTTAAAAACAAGAGAGGGCAGCCGAAATTTCCAAGTTGTCTTTTCTTTTTCATCAAAAAGCCACGTCAATTAAAAAAAAGATACATTGAAATAGACATTTAATCACAAATGTCACGTAAAACTTTTGGCCAGAATTTGTCGTCGGAGGCACTTAAGTAATTGTTTTTTCTTCGATATGGCACTTAAGTGATCGGACTAATAGTTTTGGCACAAAAGTGAGCGCCGTATGAAAGTTAGAGCACTTGTAGTGTCCTTTTTCTAATAATGATGTAATGCAATTTGACATGATTTTGAAATAACATTAGTCTCATGGTTGGATTAGAGCAGATCAATCATCAATAACTCTTAACTGGCCTTGAGAATCTGATTTTTCCTTTTGCAGTGCAGGCATGGTAGGATCATGCATCAAATTAGAGAAGAGACGTCTATAATCTGCCTGAAGAAGAAAATTAGACCAGAATCCACAAGTCATTACCAGCTAATGTTAAAAGCTTAAGAGACAACCATTATTTAGACACTGGACATCTCTTCAGTAATTCATCTTGAATCTCCTAATTCACCATTATTGTTGTTCGTCCTTCTGTTCTCCGGTGGATCTTTTGGTGGCGCCGAGTCCCCTGCATCGTGTGGTGGTTTGGCGACTTTCGGTTCGCTAGTCTTCGGCCTGAATCTGAAACCAAGTTTCTTGAAGAAGATGTTCCAACCCCTCTTATTCCTCAGCACCTTTTGAAGCTCTTCTTTCATGCCCAAGCACTCTTTCTCGAGCTCAAACACGCGCTCCTTCATGTCGTCGAATGCAACAATTTGGTTCTGTACGTTGCTTCCTTGACCTGGCCCATTTGTTCGGGCTAGTGCGACATTCGTGCTCAGGTTTTGCGAGCTCTCGAGATTGTCGGACACGAAGAACCATCCGGAAATAGATGTGCGGAGGCGAAGTTGCTCGAAGAACAGGACTTGGACGATTACTCGGAGAGGAAGCCTTTCGTTTTGAGCAGCATGAGTGCAGGCATCCATGGAGAGCTTCTGGCAATTCATGAGCCTGCATATCTGTTCCCGCTCAGAATCTGTGAGCCATGGATGGGCCTAACAGTAAGAAGCACATTAGTATTTCTATGAAAAGAAGCGAGTGGGACAAAAAATTGGAGGAGAAGATTGACTCCTGACATAGAAGCTTAACGGCTAAGAATGCACTCACAAGGCACATACAGGACACAACATGTAAGTTGATCAACGGCATTTGCCATCCCACTGTACAAGTTGCTGACAAAACATGGCAATTCCGGCAAGTAGAACAAAGGACAAATTCATATTTACCTTGAGATATATGTCAATTGCGCGGTAAATGCCGTCATCCAGTGGCCTGGCATAATCAGGGATAACTGCAGCAAGTTCCTCGAATTTCGGCAACTTCAAGTTAACATCGGTTGCCACCTCGGCCAGATACCCATCCACCAAGTTGGCCACCATTGTCATCGGAGTCAGAGAGTGAAGGCCTCCCATCAATTGCCCCTCGTCTGGTACACAGCTCGAGATGGGATCTGATGCATCACGGTCTACCACCATGAAATGATCAAGGATCCGCTGAATGCACTCGATATCGTAAAGAGTCTCCATCGAATGGCTCACGTTGGGAATAAGGAGGTCCTCGAGCACCGCTTGATCCAACTGCGACCCGATGCACTTCTCTAGTTTCTCTTTACACATTGGACTGGCCTGTAAAATCATGGATGTTCGAAGAAGCCTAAGCAAGAATGTGGTGCGAGTCACACCCTTCTGATCTGGGAGTAACTCCACTATCTCTTCAAGAAGATTCCGTTGCTCATTATCAGATAAGGAAGAAATGCTCGACCCCGACGCAGGGAACTCGCTGCTGTCGAAGCTCGAATGCCTGCCCATCAATGGGAGGTGCCTCCTTGTATAATGCATGATCGACCCAGCAATTTTCTCAGGCTTCATGCCTCTCGATCCAACGGCAGTGATTAAGCGTTTATATAATGGCAATCTCAGGTAAGAGACATCCTCGTACCACCAGTCCTCATTTAAGGTGCACGATTTGGAAGCTGTGCGAATTCCATTCCAAAATATGGTACCTACAGGACTCTTCACATCATTGTCTCCCGATACAGGCCAACTAAACAGGCTAAGGTCCGCACAAGCCTTCATCGCCAAGGAAGTGATGCATCTTGATACGATATGAACCTCTTCGGCGCATGGTAGAACCTCTTCACAGGTCTCAAGAGCCTTGATTGAGTCGGTCCAGTTGCCGAAGATCTCATTCAGGAAATTTTCTGTCTGCACAATGAGATTTTCCTCTCCATAGTTTTCGTTCATTTGGAGATATTCGGCTGCGCATCGGAGGCTCACTACATTTGCAGCAGTGAGCTCGATTTTGACACCATAGCAGAACTTGGCAACGAGAAGAAAAGCATTGGCGCTGCCGGGAACGTCATGAAGTTGCAATGTGCAGTTTTGCTCATCCTTACCTGAAGCTTCTCCTATGAGGCTTTCTAGTACCCCACTTCTGGATAGCAATGGAAACTGATTTGCATGCCAAAAACATAAGAATTAGAAACCAATTGTGCGACAGAAGTGAGAGAGTTCTCAACCCCAAAAGGGTACAGCAAAACTGCAAAAAGGAGACCCAATTTCAAGCATAATTACAGGTAGTGAAATGTTCTTTTTTTACAATAATGCGAGAGAACGGCAACAAGCCAAGGAAAGTATAGGAAGAAATTGACTACGAAAGATCGGGCAGCATAATTAGACAGTTACCTGCCAGTGCATTTAGCCTCTGAAATTGCCTGTTCTCTAGAATTTTGCCAAAATTTCTCAAAGCAATTATGTTTATTGGATCAGCTTATTTCCAACATAAATGATAAGGAGAATGGTCAACTTCAGTTGCCACATAACTTGTAACTTATTCTATTCCCAACACAGTCTAAGACTAATTCTTTTTCCGATGATAGTACTACCTTAAAGTGAAACCATTTTGAGCTATGCTATGGACCCAACACAAAAGCGGTTCTAGCAGACTCTCATTTTCATGATAAAAATTAAATTCTGTCAGTTCTCTTCAGACTTATCCAGTAACAACAGTTAATTTGAATAGTATGATATCTTCAATATCTAAAGTGCAACCCCATCATGCCCACCAACGAAAAGCTTTCACAACGTGCAGAAGACCCAAAATTGTAAAACAGAACACAAAAACATGCGATGGTGTATGATGAT
Organism: Rhodomyrtus psidioides; assembly: GCA_021437785.1. NCBI lineage: Eukaryota > Viridiplantae > Streptophyta > Magnoliopsida > Myrtales > Myrtaceae > Rhodomyrtus > Rhodomyrtus psidioides. The sequence continues at coordinate 2,316,227 of JAILYB010000053.1, forward strand.
ATTTGATATCAGTTTAGCTGACCCGACATTCTTACTGTAATTATGCATCCGGAAAGAGTCGTATGTTGAATGAACACGATCATTCAATAGAGCATGAAAGTACTGCAAAAGCTGATTGATCATTTTTATGACCTGGTCCTATTAGTTTGGTAAACGTAAAAAAGAAAACTTTTGGCTATTGCACTAGCATTTTGTGGGGCTTAATGAAAGCTGTTTCAGCCGGTCTTTTTCTTGTTGCTGTTTGCATTATCAAGGTATTGCATCAAGAACCAGGCCATACCTTGTGTAGATGGAAGGACACATCTCCAACTTCAATGGTGACATCACTTGGAAGCCCAGTTGAGCTGACCCTGGAAAATACCATAAAAATGGATCAGTCGATCTTTTGTCTGCAAATCAAAATGCGATTTACCTTCTCATTGGCGTTATAAGCTTCTAAATCAGTTAGTACAGCATCTATTCAATATCACGTAATTGTGAGGACCACCTATTCACTGGATACATACACTATCTAGTAAGCTGCTTTGCTTAAAGATTAAAATGTGGATGATTTTTGTCTTTTGAACATTTCTACCGTTTGGCAGGTATAATTATCCAAGAAACGGCACACTGTGCATCGAGCCTGAACTAGAGTCAAAAGACGATAATTCAAATGGTTTTACTATTGATCAGTTCGAACCCCGACCATTTCTTCTGCAATAAGATACAGCTAGCCATCCCGCCCTTCTCTTTCAATCACAAATCTGTGAATACTTTTTCTCAGAAATGCAACACCCAGTTGCATTTAAAACGACAGCGGGGACAAAGTGCACCATCCCTAAGTGACTGCATTGGATTATCCAGACAGAAGAATGCCGATCCAGACGGCTGACACGATCAAGCGAAACCAATGTAATCCAGATTAAGCAGAATGCGGGTGAATGATCACATCGAAAAACAGAGCACGTTCCTACTTCAGCTAAACCCTAACCATCCACATTCGCATGTTCTCCATGAAATACTCATTAACCAAGAGATCAGAATCCCGAGCTTCGTTTTTCCAAGATCCTCAAGCGGGACTCCATTGCATTATCATCACATGCCCATATCACAAAATTTAACACGGAAAGGAAGACGAAGATGGAGAATGGAGACAGAACCAGGTATTGCCATCAAGGTGAAACACTTCAGACTTCGATCCCAGCTTCATGCACGCCATCGGCAACTTCAGTTGGCGCGCACAGTTCCTCAGCTCTCAATCACCATAACCCCTTTTTCCCCCACTCGACACGGTGACACAAACCCAAAAGGGAGAGCGATCTTGAGGACCCAAAAACAATTATTTCTTCCCTGTGGAATTGCAAAAAAGAAAGGTGAGGGAAAGATAATTTCCGCTTTTGACTGTGCAAGTCTCTTTGAGCTCTGTTCTTGCGGGGGGGGGAAGAGAGCAATGATTGTCCCGCGTCAAATGGGAAAGTCGAGAGAAAAAAGGCGAAAAGATTTGCCACCTTTTTTGTTTTTCCCATTTCCCTTTTTTCTTTTTCTTCTTTTTTTTGACACGTGAACGTTCGTTTTCAACAAATTTTATCTGCAGTGAACTGGGAATGAATCTCGTACTTGGAATTGGTCCATTCTGCTACGTCTGGAAAATGGAAACTACGCACCCCATTCTCGGATGGAATGCGATTTTCCGAGCGGTCGCTTTCTTGCTGCAACGAGAATGGACACTTTGGATAGGATGTCAAGCAAAATTGGTACCCGATATGTAACTGGTTCAATTATGGAATCACGGATAGCCATTCGGCATTCGTTCCATGGCTATCTTGGTTTTTAGAGAAATCTCAGAAAAAATCCCAATTTAACCCACTTTTTTTTTATTGGATGAAAGTAACTTACGACTTAAAAGGACATGATCTGTTGTAAATTCTTACGCACACCCTTTTTATTGTATAAGAATGAAGGTGCTCTTTGCTTTTTCGAGATCAAAATAACATTTCTTTCACTTCCTTTAAACGTTACTTTGACCCGATGTTGACACTTGATTTTTGATAAGTTTTTTTCTAGTTTATTATTATTATTATTATTATTTAAAAAAATCATAAAAAATCTATAAAAAGTTAAAAAATTACAAAATCAATTTTGGTAACCTTGGCCAAGCTAAAGGAACCGTTTTTGACAAAAATAATTTTTCATATTTTTCATATTTTTTTTTATTTTTATTTTCGAAAAATATAAAAATACATGAAAAATCAAAAAAATAGAATTTGAGGTCTCAAAAATTTATAAAAATATTCAATATTTTATTTTGATTGTATTTTTTATTTTGACCTCATAAAAAGTCAAAAATCAAGTTCAATCGCATGTGTTCCTTCGTAATATATGAAGTTGAATTTGGCTAAAAAAATGCCATTTGAGTTATTTATTTATTTATTTGCAGTTCTTACAGTTTTCGAATCTTGGCAGTCAATTTGAGTGCTCTATGTTGCACCTTAGTCCGATTGTTCGCTGACTGTACAATTGTGCGAATTGGGCAACCGACCTAACTGACGAAATTGACGAAAGAGGGAGCGTGATGATTGGAAGAGGGGACCACCGTCATCACGATGTCTCCCTCTTCTCTTTCCCTTTCTCTCTCGCGCCCGCTCCCTCTCTTTCTCACACGCTCTCCCTCTCTCTTTTGCTCTTTTCCTCTCTCTCTCTTTTTGAAGGCACTCAAGTGCACTCAAGTGCACTTAAGTGCACTCAATTGAGAGAGAGAGAGAGAAGAGGAGCCCTCTCTCTTCGGCCGCTCCCTCTCTTCTTCCTCCTCTTCTTCTTCCGCAGCTGTCCTCTTCTTCAGCTTCTTCTTCTTCTTCTTTTTTTTTTGGTGAACCTCCCCATCTCGTCGTACATCACTCCCCGCCACCACACGTCCGGCCGCCTTCGTCGAGCCAGCTACCACCGTGATCCTGGGCCATGGCCGAGCCCATAGCCGAGTCAGCGAGCCAAGGCCGTGGGCCGGTGGCCGTGCGCCTCGGCCATGGCCGAGCCCATAGCCGAGGCTGTGGGCCGGTGGCCGTGCGCCTCGGTCATGGCCGAGCCCATAGCCGAGGCCGTGGGCCGGTGGCCGTGCGCCTCGGCCATGGCCGAGCCCATGGCCGAGGCCATGGGCCGAGGACGTCGGCCGAGTGGCCGTGCGCCTCGGCCATGGCCGAGCCCATGGCCGAGGCCGTGGGCCAAAGCCGTGGGCCAAAGCCGTGGGCCGAGGCCGTGATCTTGGGCCGTGGCTGAGCCCATAGCCGGTCCATGACTGAGTGAATTGGCCCGTTTCCGAGCCCGGATTTATTTATTTTTTAAATTATTATTATTTATTGCCGGTCTTAAAACTTGTAAAATTGATTGTTGACATTTTGATGTGGTGATCGACAGGTGATGTGCATGGAGATGGTCGCAGGCTGGGGCTGGGCGATTGAAGGCCGGTGTCCAATCCGGTATGTTTTACGTACCCGATCCGTATATCAGGGTTATTTTTTTTAAAATGTCGCCATTATAGATTTGGTTTGCATGTATTTATCTCAGTTCAGTAGTTAGCTTCTTTATCTGGTTGAGTGTTATCTATTGCCAATGATATGCTTTTTGTTAAAATATTTTCTGAAAATATAAAAAATATTAATAAATCAGAAAATGCCAAAAAAAAATTAAAAAATTAAAGAAAAACAAAAAATTGAGAAGAATTGCAGAAAATTACCAAAAAAATTCTAGAAAATTCTCAAGGCTGAAAATGATCAAAAGAAATTGATTGGTTGTCGTTTTTCAGGATTTTCTCCCGTTTAATCCAAAACGACGATTTTACCCCTCAAAGGGTAAATCGTCTTTGATATTCCGATGAATTGTGGAAATTGCTTAGAATTTGGCGATGAGCCAGATAGGTGGCTAAACCTTATGTCTAGGATTTCCACATTTCATTCTCATTTTTAGAAAATGACGATTTTACCCTTCGAATGGTAAATCGGTTTCTAAAATTCCAGAAAATCATGAAAATTGCAAAAAAATAGGAAATGGGTCAATTGAGTGACCAAACCTATTTTTGACATTGTTTTACTCCGAATTCATTCCGAAATGATGATTTTGCGTTTTTTGGGCAAATCGTTCCTTTTGTCTCAAAATTACGACTTTACCCCTTATGGGTAAAATCATGTCTAAATCATTCCTAAGCTTGATTGATACTTATTTAGGTTAATAGAGCCCTCTTATGAGTGTCATGTTGATTTGATGTGTTTATTTTGCATATTTGGATTCATTGATTTGCGCCTTTTATTGTTGATTGTGATTGCCAGGATAGTCATTCCTATTTGCATGAATTCCTAGATTTAGGATTCGTACTCCATTCATCTGCATGAAATCTTAGGTCAGAAAATTCAGTCAACTTAGGTACCGAAAGGGCGTCAACTTTGACAGTTGACGTAACTAAGTCCCCGAACCCATTTCTCTGGTTATCGCAGAATTGAATAGAAACTCCCGACTATTCAATAGGGTGGTCCAATCATACCCTCCAAAAAATGATTGGTGGCGACTCCATGGCATGCACACTTAACACATGTCACTAGACCACATTGAAGGTCGACTACGTATACCTCCGTTGCGATTTGGGTAACGGGCCTTGGGAGAGGCCCGCGTCCGACCAGACTGGACGGCCCATTAGCCCTTGAGAGCCCACGGTGAACCTCGAGAGGGTCGCGACACCCGATAAAAAAGAAAGTGCTCTTTGTTTCTTCCTTTTTGGGTTGAAAAAATATTTCATTCACTTGTTCGAAAAGTGCTCTTTGCTCAACAAACTTGTTGTATTCTACTAGAACCCTCATTTTTATTGGGTCACAGTGTAAATAATATTTGATGTAGCTCGAGTAGAAACCTTTGATTTATTTCTCAAGGCAAAGATCTGAGGTTAATAGCAATTAATAAGTTGAAACGCCTTCGTAAGTGTAGTCTATTTTCGATTTCTAAATGGGAAGGATCCAATTCGAGCAAGTTTCAAATCCCAAAAAAGAAAATTTATTGGAATTAGGGAAGTGAAACTGTTTTGATCAAATATGGGTCGTGTGGGAATCAACCGTTTTATAATTCTTTGATAAAAATAAATCATAAAACGAGACATGTTGTTGCCATTTTGAGACGACTAAAAATCACCGAAGTAATATCTCAAACCAATAGCTCAAGGCCTAGATAAAATATCTTGAGTTAATACCACGAGAAATTTCAAATAGGTACAACTGTGATAAATTGACCGCAAATTAATTTTTTATCATAAAAAATCTCAAATTGATACAACTGACACAAATTTACTCTCCGTCGATTTTCGTTAAATTTTACCATCAAATTACTTAATTAGATTACACATGACAGTTGACTGGTATACCGATTTGGGATTTTTATCTTCCGCTTGTCACGTGTATTAATTTGAAGTTTTTTTTGTATTACCCTAATTTAATAGAAACTAATGGAGGGTAAATTTTTCATGGATGTATCAGTTTGGGGTTTTTAGTAATTCAAAGTTAGTTTAGAGTAACTTATCACAGGTGTATCAATTTCAGGTTTTTGATGGTCAAAAAATTAATTTGTTGTAAATTTGTCGCATGCGGGATTTTTCGCAATATTAACCCCCAATAAATACGTACTAAATATGTTATAATATATTTAATATTCATTGTGGGCTTTATTAATTGTTATTGTAAATAATGATTGGCCTAATAAAGAAAGATGTATACAGTTTCCTAATTCTAATCGGATATGGGGCTGGATTGTATGGGCCGAGATAAACATTATCTTTAATGAGGGGTTTCAGTCTTTATAGATAGAGCTTAAGTTCCTCCTCTAAACCCTGATGTCCGCATAACCTCACATAAGGAATCATCAGAAGTTACGCGTGAGGGGTCGTCTCATTGAAGCCAGCGATAAAGGGGGTTCATAAAGGAGAAGCTCTTGAGTATCGGATCGTCACAAGTTCCGCATTAAGATCGATTAATCCGAAAACAGATGTGTCAATTCTTCTACTTTATGAATGTGTGATTCGTGAAATCTATGCGTGATGATCTTGGGTCGCTACATACGGATTATAGTCACAGCTTACATGTGGTATTAGAGTCGACGCGTATTGGATCGCGAATTGCGTTATCAGGGTTTTTTGAAAATTTTATTTTCTGTAAAAGTAAAAGAAAATTATATATTCGGAAAGGGCTCGTCGAGATGAGAAAAACCATCTAAAGATCTTCGCCGGCGACCGCCAGACGCGCCTCCACGCGCCAGGTAAGTTATCCAAGTACTGATCCGGGCCTCGCACTTGCGCGGCACGTGCAGGGCTGACGTCACCATGACGTTATCTCAGCCCGGGCAGATCCGACCCGACTTCGTTGACCCGACCCGATCCGGATAGTTAACCGTTGACTCGGACCGTTCGGTTGCACCGGTCGTTGACCGGTTTTACCGAACCACCTCGACCCAGTTCGCTAAGCCGATTCAGGGGAGCGGTCGGACCGGTTTGAAGACCGGCTAAGAGACTGAACACATGTGTTGTACATGTCAACGCGTGGTCCTCTTGTGTCGAAGCTTTTGGTGGCGCGTGAGGGCACGTGTGATGTTCGATGGAGGTGATCCATGTACCAACGTGCTCTTATGCTCATGCTCTACAATATAGTATATTTATTTTATATGTTTGATGCATCTATGGATGGAAAATACATACGGAACCCCAAATCCATGTATTTTGTGGGGTATTTTTTTGAGTATTTTCAGGTATTTCTCTATGATTTCATGAAATACATGTGCAAGCTTACATGTAAGTACCACGTACAGATATGGTAAAGCTTGATTTATCAATTACATGTTTATGGTTTGACATGTTTTGTTGGTTGTATCGATGACAGTAAGCATGGCATATAATTTTGAGGAAAATTGCCCCTTTCTGAAATTATGTGCATAAGGTAAATGTGAAATATGAAGTTTATATAACAAATTCAGGTAAATTCAATTGGGTTGTGACCGCCAAAGTGACACACTTTGTTGAGTTTAATAAAGAACGATTTATAAAGTATTGGGATGTCTCCTGTTTTAATTTGTTATTATACTCTCAAAGGAGGTAATTGCGTATTCTTACATGGAGGGTTACATGTACAGCATATGGTTGAGAATTGATTGGTCTAAGTTCTTTCATACACCCAAAGGTGGTGATTAACGAAGATTAAAATATATTCTCATGGCTGCTATAATGTATGGAGTATACAACTGCATGTCATGTTTTTTTCCCAAAGATGATTATATGATAATGTATGTATCTTTTAAGATGAAATTTCACATTATGCTAATTGAAAACATTGATTGTTTTTCAGTCACCATTTCTGTGAACGGCAACTATGTTAACATTGAGAATTGAGATTCATATGGGTTCAAATTTTGAGAACTGAATGAGGATTTTCTATTTACGAAGGATTAGCAAATATTAATATTGCTCTTGTCAAGAAAGGCCCCGTAGATCTCACTTTCATTAGGGAGAATCTTCAAAAGTACTATGTGCTAATTGGGTAAAGAGCCATTGGATTTGCTTGTTTGATATAAAGCCATCCATTAAAGAACACCTGAAAAGTATTTTTTGCCAATTAACTGTACTGTTAAATAAATGAAGGAAGCCTTGGAGCTTGAAATTATGTCTCGTCTAATACTGAGAGTGATACAGATCTATAATGACTCTTCAACCTCAGGTGTAATGGTTCCAATAAAATTAACGATTACGTCTTAAAGATGGTGGAATTGCATATTAAACGATTCCAAAATTATACTCATGAGAAATACATAAACCATCGGTGATTCTGACTATTTGGGTCCATTGAAAGTATCATTTTAGAAATATGGTGATCGCTACTTCTTTTATAAGAAGAACGATCACATAAAGAAAGACTACAGTTAATACAAAGACTTGGTTATCTAAGTATGAGCATAAAGTAATGATTCTTTGGTATTGATTTGTGAATTTATTCTATCTAAAGTCTCATCTGGTTTGTGATGGCTAGATAGCAGTGCAACATATTATGTTGCATTTACCATATAGGAATTCATAAATTGAAAGATACCAAATCAGGTTGAATCAAGCTCGTTATGGAAACAACTATAAAGTTGACGTTGAATTGATGGGAATGTCGTTTCAAATTCTGGTTTTAATGTGACATTAAGAAACATAATTTATGTACTCTCCTTAAAAATGGAATTTATTTTTCGTATCAAATTTGGACATGTGTAGTTACTCTTTTGAGATTTGAAATAAAGTAATTATTATTTCTTTTAATTAAAATAAAGCTGGGTACTACACTATGTTCAATAAATTGTACGAATTATGTTTATCTCCCAATCAATTATACGTCACTTATACGGATGAAAGATTGTTTCCAAGGTACCTCTACCTAATGAATGATCTTATTCGTTTTGGTATAAATGTCTTAGTCACATATCTAAAGAAATAGTGGAAAGACTGATAAAGGTAAATATTCTGCCCACTCATAAAGTGACATAGGCGTGTGAGGAGACCGCTGCAGAGGTAAGATAACTGAGATAAAGAATAAAACTGTAATCGACAGTTATGATCTATTGAAGATCATTCATAGTGGAATAAGTGGATCCTATGTAACAACATTGTGTAGAAATCTTTATTTCATCACATTTATTGACGATTATTCCCTATATGGTTATATGTGCTTGATTAAGGTAAAGTTTGGATTTCTTGACAAGTTCAAGATGTTGCAAACTAAAGTCAAGAAATAGTTGTCGCGACCTTCCAGAAACCTCCCGGAGGAGTCCGGGGGGTTTAGAGGTATTGCCATCGGTCAATGACGTGAACTCTCCCAAGTCCTACCTCGCATGACGTTGGATTTCATTTTACTGATTAGCAACCTAAAACGTTACTAGGAGTCGCCACTAGCTTATTGGGGTCAGCTAGAAACCAATCGAGACACGAGAGTATTATCCCGATTCCTGCGCAACTAGAGCTTCTAAGTTCGGGGACTTGTTTACGCTAACTAGATAATTAGCGCCCGTTCGGTACCTAACCAGTCAATGTTCCTTAAGATGATCACACATTCTATATATCATTTTAAGCCTACCAGGTATTTAACCAGTGCTAGATGAACATGCATAATGTTTTTCTGTCATTTCGTGCAATTACCTATTTATCCTTAACCTAGCAATAGAAAAAGCGATTAACAGGCAATTTTTCAAAAGACATTGTTATAATAAACACTCAATCAGGTAAATATGCCAAATAAAGACTGGAATAAACACATGCAATCCAAATCATATAATGGCGATATTTAAAGAGAAACTCCGACACGTGGATCAGATATGCAAAAATAGACCGGATTGGACGTCGGTCTTCAATCATCAAGCCCTAGTGAGCTTCCATCACCATGGGCGTCATCGTCAGTCGCCACATTGGAATATCAAAATGGTGCATCAAGCCTTTGGAACATGCACTCACTCAAAGTAAATAGTTAGCAAAGTTCAGCCAATTAAAGGATAAAACGAGTGTCTCGAATTAAACCCTAATTACTGTGCTAATTTATCAATTGAGACATGCATCGCTGTCGACACCTGATTTTTGACCATCGGTTATTGCGATTTTTATTTTCTAAAATTAATTAAAAATATCAAAAAAGGGTCATAAAATCACAAAATCAACTTTGGAAACCTTGGCCTAGCCTCGAGGACCAATTTTGAACAAAAAAAATATTTTTGGTATTTTATAATATTTTTCGAATTTATTTAATTATAAAAATACCAAAAAAAAAATCAGAAAAATATCATTCGTGGTCAGAAAAATACCCAAAAAAAATAAAATAAAATGTTAACTGATTTTGTTTTGATTTCTTATTCAAGTGTGTTACTTTAAATCTTGAAAATTCGGCTCGGGTCAATATGTTTCTTCACAAACATAAACCCGAACCGAGCAAAAAAATGCCAATCGAGTATTTTAATTTGTAGATTTTATAGTCTTGACATCGACCACCATCGGCAATATATATGAATGCCCATTGCTTCTCTTCTTCGTGAAGGGAACTGAAAAAGATTTAAAAATGAAAAGAAGAGAGAGTGGAAGACAGATTCTCTAGAAAAAAGGGATGATAATAAAAAAGGAAAGACAAGAGGACGTGCAGGGGGATCCAAGGCAAAAAAGAAGAGAACAGCATGGTCTCCATATATATATTTTTTAGAGTTGGACGCACGGCAGAGGGAGCGAAGACCAGCGTGAGGGGTGGCGGGTCTTCCATCCGATCAAGGGGAGATGACCATTTTTGCGAAGTCGCCTCCAAGGAGCTCCTGGCCGTGCCGTTCCCATCGTGACGCACTCCCAGCCATTCATCTCTGTCGCCTCTCCGTGGCCGCGTCGCTCATCGTAGAGCAGCCGTGACATCATCATTATCCCTCGAGCTCAGCCGGCCAAAATCCCAACCGTCGGGATCCAACCAAGAGACCGACGGATCTCCATCATCTGGGCATGCTCGAGCCGTTTCGATAACCACTGGCGACTCCCTCACGCCGCCAGATCGCGACCCCCACCTGAAACTTGTCAAAGCCGTAATATGTGCGAGTGGTTCGAATCGGTGCGGGAGCGAATTTTCGTCGGGTTGCCGCTCGAGACCACTACAACAGTTTGACTCGTTGCCGTCGACACTACCTCTGTAGCTGGATATAGTGGGAACGCGAGCTCGCTCGAGCTTCTCCGAACTCAAACTTGTCCACGGCTCGACGGCCGCCATAACGACAACTCGTGGTTAGAGGCCACCTGAGCCAACGGTCTAGCGAGACCGGCACCCACTCGACGGCCGCACGTTCATCTACGGCGACTAGGCATGAACCTGAAGTAGACCCGACGGCGGCGATGCATGTACAGATGAAATGGTAGTTCTTGAAGGCGGCCCCGCTGGTAGATCCCGAGAGTGCAGTGGCGCTGGTCATCATCGGTTCAGAGATAGCACGGCTACCTGCTCGGAGGCGACGCGACGGCAGCCCGTGGTTGGAGGCCACCCGCGTAAGTTACTCGACTTGCATGGATGTTTGTTGCGTGTTTAGAATAGAAAATGGATGGATAGAAATGTACCAGCAGGAGGTCACTCGAGAGTTGAGTTTAGTCGGAAGCGTGGTCGGACGTCTCGCGACTGTCGTGACTGACCGGCGACGAGGGTGGCGGCTGACGTCGTTTTGGTCGTTCAAACTAGTCGTCAAAGATGGTCAGCTAAATTTCTGAGTAAACCTTCTGTTCCTCCTTCACGAAGGGCTGTCCCGAAGAAGAAGATGGATCAGAAAAGAACAAAAGGGGAGAAAGAATAATAAAAAAATAGAAAGAAAGATGATAGTAAAAAAGTGGTGAGCTGATTGAATGCGTGTGGGGTGTTTCTTGCGAATAGGTTAAGGGAACTTGGGTCTGGCCCAGGGCTTAAGGCGTGGAATTGTGTTAAGCTTGAAAGGATCGGCAGCTTGGGCTTCCTTCATCAGTATATATTTGGGCGGCTAGGCCTTGTGTAGTCCGAAAATAAAATAAAATAAAATAAAAACAGCAAAGAAAAGAAAACAAAAGGAAGAGAAATGGATTGGACGATGGGTTTTAAAAATGAAGTTAGGTCATGCATTGAGTTTTGGATTGGGCCTTTGGAAGAGAAATTAAAAAGAAAGGGGGGCCTTTCTTGTTTTAAATTTCAAATGGGCTTCATGTCTCCTTCCTAGCCCACGGTTTTAGAAAGATTGGGCTGAGAAACCCCAATCCGGATAACTATTTTCGGATAATAATAAATAATAATAATAATAAATTCAAAAATTCAATAAAAAATGGAAAATCATAAAAAATTCAAAAAAATTCGAAAAAATTCAGAAAAATTCAAAAAAATTCCAGAAAATAGGAAATGACCACATTCAACTGGCTACGACCTGTTTCGGGTCTTTTGACCCCCGATCTTTTCAAAAAATGATGGTTTTGCCCTTCCGGCAAACCGTCTTCCAAAAAAATTCTAAAAATTCTAGAAAAATCTCAAAAATGGGAAATGGCCACAAACAACTGGCCGTGGAATATTTTGGGTAATTCGGTATTCCAAGTCTTCCAAAAATTGACGATTTTGCCCTTCGGGCCAATCGCCTCCAAGTCTTCCCATTCTACCCCTGACTGAAATCACACCTTCCCTAAGCCCTTATGGCTATGCTAGGAAGCCATTGATTTGAATTGATGTGCATTGATATGATTTATTTATGTACTTGATTGCGCTTTCACTAAAACTGGATTGTGATTGATAGGAATAGTCTTCCAATCTGCATGGAACCCTGAATCAAGCCTACCTCACCCAAAATTGCGTCTGCATGAACTCTTAGCTAGGAAAATCACTCGCGTTAGGTACCGAAAGGGCGTTGGTAATGACACCAGCGTAACCAAGTCCCCGAACCCAAAATCTCTGGTTCCGCAGAACTGATCGATCTCTCCCAATCGGTCCGTAAGGTTTCCGGTCTACCCTCCAAGAAAGACCGGGTGGCGACTCCAAATGCATGCACAAATTGCACATGCCACCACGACCACACTGAAGGTCGAAAGCGATCGACTCTTATCGTCGAATCCTTCTGAAAAATACTCCCGCCGCGATTTGGTATGGGCCTGGGAGGGCCCGCGTCGATCCAAGGCCCGCGATCGGTAATCCATTAGCCGCGTCCGCTTTCGGACGGGTCGCGACAGCTGGCGACTCCACTGGGGAAGTTGTTCTAGAACCTATGGTTCTAGACCTCAAGTGGACTTAGGCCGTAATTAAAACGCTGAGTGATTTTTCTAACCCTGCAGGCGCTCTTGAAGGTGAGGTAAGTCCGCTCATGGTAGGTGTTATATGTTTTTGCAGATTGGAGAGATAAGGGGTGTAGTCCATGATTAACATTGTCTTATGCAGGTTGGCGTAGGAATGTATGTTGTGTGGATGATTTGAAGCGCCGATTGATAAACTGTTGTGCATGACTTGCATTGTGATACTCACAACACATGAACACACACAATCGCGCCTAAAACCCCGGGCGCCGCCTATAGGAAAACAATAGAAGGGATTGAAAATGGAATCTCCGTGAGGAAAAACACGGGGTAATCCATTTTTCAATTCCGCTCATTTCGAACTATGGATCGAGCCCCAATGCAACGATAGTTGTGCAATGGAATCTGCTCTTTCTAGAACTCGAGGTGAGAACCTTGACCTTAGGTGCCAAACCCTCTGATTTTTAGAAGTTCACTATCACTTGTCTCATGCGCACGTCTTTGGGCGGTTGGTACACCTAAAACCGCACATAAGTCGACGAGTTTGGTTGGTAAGACTCTCTATCCCCCAAATCTATCACAGTTCATGTAAATATAGGCATTTCATCCATTGTATTCTGGTGATTAGATTAAATGCCGTTTCGAGAATAGGTATGTGCGTTTGTCCCCAACGCCCTTGACAGAAGACGAGGAGGGTGATATCCCACGACGAACACCGAGTGTGCGATAAGGAGCATACTATGGACATTATTGAGGTATCATCCAATGAAGATGACGAGTTGGGGCAAGTGATCCTGAAGACACAGATCGAAACTGGGGCATCCCTAAACGTTAGGATCACATTCCTTTGTTTCATTTTCCATTACTAGTCCTCTTGTATAGGGTTTATTTTTACCGGGGTTTTCTCTATCTCACCCCTTAGAGTGATTGTATTAGGGATCTATTGGTGTATACATTCAGATGGAACTTGGTTGTATTTCTTTTGACGCGTCATGGGAATGTGATAGTGGCATTTTCTCTAATCATCCGAATACTCCCAAGTCAAGTTTATAATTCCTTTAGAGGAAATTAAAATTGGAAATCTTACACGACCTTTTTGGTCGTATAGGGTAATCCAACCCCAATTTCGCTAGAAGGAATTATACACTTGAATTGGTTCATGCATGATTGTGCGCCGCTGGTAATCCACGATAATTGACCGAGAATATCGGCGTTGTTTTGAATTTAATGACGAGATAGATGTCCAAATTACTCTCGTTCTTAACAAAACGGCCTTGATTTGGATGCCGTATCTTCAATTAAATTTAAAACACGTTATTATGTCTCGCACTTTTGAGTAATTCGTTCCTCTCGAAATTGATCAAAAGCAATTATTGTGAATTACATTCCTTTCAATAGTATGCTTTCTTTCGAGGAATATTGATAAAAACTTTTCGCGCAAGATTAAAACCCTTGTAAAAGTTCTTGTCCTTATTAATCATGGGTAAGCATAAGATTGAAAGGTGTTTTTGCTTTCTTTTTCAAATTATTCCTTCTGATTATGTCTTTTTATTTGCAGGTAAAAAATAGGTAACGGAGAGAAATCTTTTCCTGGATAAGTCTGAGGCTATTCTTTCATCTGATCATGAGCGAGTTATAAAATCAGGACATATTTGCTCGACTTATTGATATTATGGTTCGGCTCACCTAAGTTGAAGATGTTCGAACGCTCGAAGAAAGGAACCATGCAGAAGTTAAAACACACACGAGAACTTTCATTTATTTTGCTCAGCGGAGGGTTTTCAGAAGCAGGTCATACAATTCGGGGTGGAAAAGTAAAGCCAAAGTGAGCCCTAATTAACGACACAAAGGAGCCCAACTGACCCTCCATGTTGTTAATGCTCTGCCCGTACTCACGACTTCGCATGTCCTGGTCCGCGAGCTTGAGGAGAAGGTTTATGCATTCTCCCTTAACCTCAGTGACCTTGACCTCGTGTTCTTCGGTGATTATTTCCAAGTCCCGAACTAATCCATTCCCGTGAGCTATGTCTGCGGTTATTTTGTCGAGCCGTTCTTCCTGCCAGTCGCTTTGCAGCCTCAATAGGACATTGTGGCGGTCGTGCTCGCCAGCGGTCAGGGATAGGGCCAATTGATCCACCAGGTTTCTCCTCTCGCGAAGCAACGTCGCGACCCTCTCATTGGCAAACTCGACGGCCTTTTTGTGACTATCGGCCAGATAGTTGGTCAGCACCAAATGATCAGACCGATCCTTGTAACGAGCCCGCAAGACGCGAGCCACGAGAACCTCCCGATCAGCGACACGGTAGGCCTCTAAGGAGTGTGCAAAGAGGGTCGGGAAAATTCTATATTCCCTCCCCAACGTAGTACCTTCGAGGGAAGTGGTATCTAAGTCCTCGAGCAGGACATGGATTTCATCCGCGGTTGCAGAATGATCGGTTATGTGCGCGTAACCGCGACCCAGTAGGTTATAAAGCTTTTCCCACTGGGCCAAGACATCAGTTGAAAAAGTGCGTACGGGAGAGGAGGCCATTTACGTTGGGTTGGCTTGAGAATAGGACGAGTATAATAGAGAGATTAGAAGGAAGAAGCCGATTATATGAGAACGTTAATCTCCCAAACGCTAACTCCGCAATTTATAGCGTCTCGGGAGTGGAGAAAAGCCACAACAATAATTCTTGTGGAACCGGGGTAATTAAGTAAAGTAGGGGGGCCGCTCCTCTCGTGAATCATCAGACCCGTCTTGATCCGCGATTTCAGGTCTGACGAGTCTGAAAAGTTGTAAAAGGGCTGTCTGTCCCACCATTATTGGGAGGGAGCGGGAGCCGAGCGCAAATGTCGAAGAAGCCACGATGGGATGTGGCGGTCTTGTCATGATGGAAAGCTGAGCGGGAGGCGTACATAATGCAGTCTTTTGGAAAGATAGTGGGGGGACAAGTTCGGCTATCGAGAAAAGAAAAGCGATTCGAGATCTCTCCAACGAAAAAGAAGGAAGACGACAAAGCGGTAAAATCGAAACCTTGGGGAACGCTCACCCAATGATCTTCATCCGTGTCCAGAGAACGCCTCTTGAACACGCGGAGTCACTCAAGAGAAAACTCAGAGAAAGAGTGAACATACGAGGAAGATCACAAAACCCTGAGTGAGTAAGAATCGAGAGACTTCTTCCTGATCCAATATGTTTGGGAGTTACCATCAGTTGTTAGAGGCGACTAGCCCAAACAGCCTAAATAATGTCCAATTCGAAGACCTCGAAAGGTCCATGATCGAGCCTGGTACCGAAGCCGTAGAGCCTAACGTCCCCAGCAGTGAGGTTCAGGATTCCGGCGACGACGACGACGACGACGAAGATAGCGACGGCCAACCTCGAAAAAGCAGGTCTCGCCAGCCTCATAGTAAGGAGGAAATCCAAGTGTTCGAAGCTATTTTCAGGAAAACCCCTCGTCCGAAAGTAAAAGAAGTAGAAGAATTAAGCCAAAAGTTGGGGATGACGCCTACGAGAGTCACGTATTGGTTTCAGAACAAGCGGGCCAAAGTGGCAGATCAGTGCAGACGTCAAGAGGTCGCCACTCTGGTGGAATATCACGATAAACTGCAGGCAGAGAATGTATGGTACAAGAAGACTCTCGTTACTACCACTTGCCCCAATTGCGGTGGCCCTGTTGATCTTCGCAAGTTGCTCTGTGACATCCCTTCCATGATAGTCCCGAACGTTCATCCGCAATCCTACTCCTTCGAACCAACTTTTGAAGAGCAGGATATATGTCACTATGTGGTTCCTGGCGATAGGCCTACTCTTACCCCTGATCAGCTCGAAGCCAATCGACTTCCTCTACAACAACTACCGGCACAATCAGACCCTACCGAAAATCTATCAAAGAATGATCACCCAGTCATCGATGCCATGATCAGACAAAAAAAGAAGAAGAATTTCTTCTGGCCCCCGAGTCTTCATCGCAAGTTCCTCGACGCGGTTCGGGAGGTAGGAACCAAACCAACGCGCGCAGCACGCATACTTGAGATCATGAATGAACCGGAAGTCTCTATATACGCAGTCGCGAGCCACCTTGGTAGTTACCGAAAGGCGCTAAGACGACGTTATACCATGCTGAGCCTAGAAGGGCCCGATTCGAACTTAAACACCAGGCGTGACCTCGAACGAAATCTACGTAAGTCAAGAGAGGTCTGGCCGGATCTCGACACCAACCGAGCCAGCCGTTCTACTGCCGACTACGGAGAAATTGCTCATGATATCCCTCCGAATCATCTCGGCATTCCTCAAGAGTACGTACCACAAGTGCAGCAAGTAAGCACTTCTCCGTCCGAGCAGCAGCTAGCCAGCGCTCTTCCTGTTGCGGATCAGCCCACCACGCCCAGTGCTCGAGGGTTTGCCCAATCGGAGCATGTGGCTTCAGATGATCTAATGGGAGAATGCTTGGAGCATTTTTATTTCCCTAATTCCCAAGTGGGAGATGCTTGTGGTAGATCGATCAAATCTCCTCTTATAATCCCAAACAAGGATGGGGGTTCCAGTTCGAAGAACCCGTCGGGCGATGCGGCTCAACCTACACATCAATCGTTCGAGGGGTCAGATGATTTCTTCGATGAAGGACTTGATACCTGGTTCGATCAGTTGGAAGCTATTAAAGGTTGGCAACCATGATCTGCAGTCGGTAATGGCACACCGAAGCCAAGGCCAGATTGGTTAGTCATTGGACATGCCCAAAGAAAGAAGGGGATGTACGCGAGAAGGATATATCTCTTGTTGTAAAGTTCTCATCGGTGCATGCGTTTGTTTCTTCAATAGCTAGAGTTGATTTTGCATAATGTTGTCTGCGAACGTCATCTCGTGTGTATACGGTAACTCCTTGTTCAAGGTAAAATCAGCCCCGACGCGTGAAGGCAGAATTGATAGCATGAGTTGCTAGCAGAATGTGATCGAGCTCGAAAGTAAAAAATTGCTAGCAGCCCCAAACGCTATGACCACAAAATCAGGGGCAATCTTTAAGTTTCGAGCAACTACAAATCTATTTCTCACGAGGCATTCAAGTCAATCAAATATAAAACGTCGGGCTGTGAGAATGATGCGTAGTCAAGCTGTTGACACAGGAGAAAAAGGAGTCGCGTAGATCCGAAAGCAAAAACCTTTCTTGGCTAGTCAACAATGCAGAATGAAAGAGCGTATATAAACAAACTCGCATTTATTTCATTCGGCAGGAAATTTTACAAGTGGATCACTGAGGGGGAGCGGTAAACCCAAAATGAGTTCTGACAACCATCACGAAAGAGCTCAATTGACTCTCCATACTATCCATGCCTTGCCTACTGCTGGCGCTCCGAGGATCAAGTTCTACAAGCTTGAAGAGGAGGAGACGGCATGTCTCCTTAAGCTCGTTCACCTTGGCCTCGTAGTACTCAGATTCATGTTCTAAGTCCTGGGCCAGCGCTCTCCCGCGAGCTATATCCACGATCAGATCGTCGAGCCTTTCCTCCAGCCATGTGCACTGGAACCTCAGCATGAGATTGTTCTGATCTTGCTCAAAGACGGTTTGACAGAGAGCTAGACGCTCCACCAAGTTGTCCCTCTCACGAACTAGCAATGAGACCTGGACGTTGGCGTATTCAACAGCTCTCTTATGGTTATCGGCCGTCAGCATGGCCAACACCAGGGAATCAGTCCTGTCTTGATAACGAGCTCGCACGATACAAGTCAAAGTGACATCCCGGCTAGCGACTTCGTAAGCCTCCAGGAAATTGTTGAAGAGAGTTGGGAAGATCACAAACTCCCTTTGCAATTTCGTACCCTCGATACACGAGGTATCCAAGGCCGGAATCAGAGCACGGATTTCAACCTCCGCTTCGGGATGAGTGTTTATGTAACTATAACCTCTACCCAGGAGGTGATAAAATCTCTCCCATTGGATCGAAGCCCCGGCTAAGGCAGCAGGTGCAGGAGAGGAAGCCATGCGCGATTGAACGTAGAGAAGAGAATGAGTTTTGGGGGAATGCTTGAAAGGCTGAATCTGAATAGACTAAAATGTTAATCTCCGGACATCACTCTCTCACCTTTTAATACTCGAAAAAATGAGGGTTGTATTAATTGTTTATGTGCAGCAGGGCTGAGCAAATTTCATTAACGCGTCCCCGAGGAGTCACGGATCCACCACTGACCTCATCTCGGGCTTAGCAAAATATAATGACGCCGAAAGGTTGACAGACCTGTCGCTTTGGAGACCGAGCTAGGGGGACAGACGTAGTGCTCGACAAAGCGAGATCGACGCGAAAGATCTTCAGGCTCCACTCGCATAGGACAGAGTAAGAAAAGACATGGGGGAATCACGAAGTCTCGAGAGGAGCGCTCGCCAGACAATCGTTATCTAAATCGAAAGGATGATCCTTGGAGCATGCTTAACCTCTGAAGAGTTACAGAGAGCATTCGAGGGACGGGGAGAAAACTGAGCGAAACGAAAATCGACTAGTGATATTTCTGTCCAACATGTCCGGGAGCTACCGTTACCTGTTAGACGCACCCGACCATGAAATCTCCGAGCTTGAGCTGCTAGAATGTGAAGATCTTGGAGCTCGATTTGGCACAAGGGCTATGGAGATTGGCTCCTCTAGTAAAGAAACCCAAACCCCCGGCGGCGAGAATGTCGGTGGCGATGTTCAGCGCGTGAGAAGGAAACCCCACGAACCCCACACTCCATACCAACGCCAAGAGCTTAATGTTTTTTTTAGTGAATGCCCCCGTCCAACGGAGGAGCAGGAAATTGAGCTAGGCCGGAAACTAGGTATGGAGCCTGCGAGAGTCAAGATTTGGTTTCGCAACAAACGGTCCCGGTGGATGGATGGATTCAGACATCGCGAGTTGCAGATTCTACATGACAAAGTTAAACAACTCCGAATGGAAAACGCGAAGTGTAAAGAGGCTTTGAGCGTTGCTGCTTGCCTTAACTGCAACAACCCTATTCCAATCGGCGAAGCGTTCCTCGAAGGGCCGTATCCGCAGTTTAATAATGCCCACTTGGTGCAATGGCTTCCACAACATCCTCCGGAGCGGTCGGGCGCCGTTCAAGACTCACTTGAGCAAATCAACACTGGAGAGTCAATATCACTGCCTATTGACGGATGGAGCCTATATCATAAGGAGTGGAACCTCCTCAGTGATGAGCTCCCCATCGAGGCCAATCAATTTGGGGGCGATAAACTTCCACCAAAGCAGATTCCAGCGCAGTCGGATCTCGAAGAAAGCAACCGTCGAGTTTCCGGTGCTACTCTGGGTAACAAAAAAAAAGAGAAAGCTTCAATGGACCCGAGAGCTTCATTACAAATTTGTGGATGCAGTTCAACAACTGGGGATCAACTCGGCTCGTCCACAGCACATACTAGAGATCATGAACGTGACAGGAGTTACCAGAAGCAGCGTCATGAGTCACCTCAAGCACTACAGAAAGTGGCTAAAGAAAACCGTGACAACATCAGACCCATATGGAACCAGCTCGGACCAATACGCCAGGTATGGTTATGACTACAACACTTTCCAGGGGTACATAACACAACTCCAGCAAATGGGAAACCCCCGATTCGAGCACCAACCCGTTGCTAGTGCTCTTCCCATGGCAAATCCGACATCTACATGGGACACGTCTACAAACTTACTGGTCAACGAGGGGAGTTCCAACTCGAGAAGCCAAATTGCTCATCGCGAGGACAGTGGGAGAAGTCCCTCGCCTACAGTCAATGACACCCGGTCTGAGCGCCTAGAGCTCGAAGAAGCAATCGATTTCCTTGATGAAGAGCTAGGGGTTTGGATCAATCAGCTGAACAACCCCCAGGATTATCTTAACACCCCTCAGGAATATGAACCACAGTCTCAACAGGGCAACAATGGAGGTTCGAGCTCGGAGAATCGGATCGTTCAAGGCGAAAGTGATGAAAGAAATTCATCACTGGCAGTCGGTCATACTCAACTTGAACATACATGGCTCGGAGATTCGAGCGATTTCCTTGGGGAAGAACTCAATTTCTGGCTCGATCAACCTAAAGCTGGCGTACTCTTCTAATTGTGACACAAAGCCGACGATCATGGGTCTGATTCAAGGCGCAATTTGCTCATAAAAAAAATGCTCAAGTGAGAGGGAGGTTGAATACCCTGAATGACTGTATTGGTAGCCTCATTATAAAATTCCCATGGGAACATTCCTCATTTACGCTTGAAACCAGCCGTACGAGGATCCGCCTTACCTCTTAAGCATCTTCAAGCTCAAGGGAGAACTCTCTAAGCGATGATCATCGTTCACAGAACATAAGGGAATCCATCCCTTCAATGCGAAATGCATCTGGCCACGAAGCCACCCGTTTGGTAAAAAGATGTATCGTTCCAAATTGATTTTCAATCGATCGGGGGATAAAGTTTTCTCCATTTCTCATCGCAGGTTATAAAAATAGACGAGGTCATAAAAAGTCATGCGTTCGAATAACAGAACGGACATTACCCAACCAGAACAGAGGAACCATTGATGTTGCAAACACTACAAACATGGATACGCGGATTTGATAGGTGTTGTTCACATCAATACGCAACATCAGGATAGGATGAAAATCAAGAGTAAAGTTGTATCGTCCCAATTTGTCTTGAATTGGCGAATATGAATTGACACTTACTGTTTATCCTTGACAGGGGAGTCGCCTTGGCGACGAACAAGTTCTCACTTCCCATGTATTACCCGTTAGGATACATGACCAAGGGTAAATCGTATCGTTCCAATTTTTTGAAAAATTCATGAACGAACAATAACATGTTTCTTCTGCATTTTCAGGGATCTCCAGCCGCGAGGGACAGGTAAGTATCCCTCTCCCAAATCCCTTGAAGATGTTGAATAAAAAAATAGAGAAGAAAAGAAAAGCTTTCAGAATCTAATGTCTAGAAAAAACATAAAATTCAAACTTCATCGGCATTCATGTTTTAAAACAGGAGGTTGTCTGAACATGAATAAGAACATGCATGGTGCATCATAAAATCCCATTGTCGGGTAAAATTTATGAGAAAATGAAAGAGATTTTTTCCAATCAAAAGTTCAAAACTTTCAAAAGGACGTTTTCTCAAAAGACAAGAGGCAAAACCTAATCCAAACACGTCCTATACACACTTGAGAGAGAAGTGGAGCGGATCAGATAGCAAAATCTGGACCTACGGAAGTAGGGATTATTCGCAGCAATTACATAGATTGGGATGACGGAGGCATTCGTTTCATATCCCCAAACACTACAGGTGACCATTGACAACCCCTTTAAACGGCGGTTTTCATTCTCAACCCTATCAAGAACCACCCTACATCGGGGCAAAATGGAGGTGAGTCCAGAAGCATCAGGAGAAAATGGTTAGAAATTTTCTTGCTCGGACTAACATCAATCTTTGTGTGTTGTTTATATGGTAATCCAAGTGCCATAGGATGACGAGAAGCATTCATTTCTCTATCCCACACACTGAATCCTTTGCACAACCAACTTGAGCCTGCAAATTCATTTCATGAACCCATCGGTGATCATTCCAAGACGGATGCAGCACCACCTCAAAATGGAGGAGTTCAAGACTCAGGGATTACGAAGAGGATTCCGGGGCTGATATTTATGGCATGTTTAGACTTTCAGACATGCGTCTGACATGATCCCATTGAGGATGAGAAGAACCGGGATTTCAAAGAAAAAATAATAATCCCTAGCATCAAGAAAAAGCAAAGTGCCTGGTAAGAGCAAGGTCGATGCTCATGTAAGTTCTTTGATTGATCCACAATGAAGCCGGATGGGAAAAGAGGAAATCCCTGAAAGAGCTAAACCCAAAAGGGCTGCTCCCCAAATGGTGCCGAACGCAGAACAAAGACATAGAGAGAGTCGGTCTCTGAACACGACAGGAGACGTTCTCTAAAGGATTTGTGCACACCTCAAAAGCGGGCTGCACGCCTCAAAAATTGAAGATGCAAAATGGAAAGAACAGGTGACAAGTTTGCAATGATCATCAATGTCAATCCCCTCATAAATTCTGGGCCAAAAACAAGCCTTTTTCGGTCCCCAATCCTACCAACATCATAACCCTGAAACAGTCTTCTCTGACTAAGACACTTGGGTTAACATATAGCTTAGCTCGAAGAAGTACGAGCAAGATTATTTCTTTCTCATTTTGCAGGGTTCTTGATTTGTAAACCCGGTGCAGATGTTGAACACTTTCATTCAATGGCCTCGACTCCAAAGCGGGTCTCCCTTTGAAAACCAATATCCAAGCCCAACATTACGGTTCCATGGAAGACCTCCCGACCGGTCAAAATGTATGCGCTGCGAATGAGCCTAAAACCTAGGCACATGTTAGTAGGGAATTGAGTGCATCCCCTACAAAAACCACTATCTCAAAACAGGTGAGAAGACCTCCTTGTCGAGAAATATTCCAATTGATGTTTTGAACAAACTCTTCTTGGAATTTTCAAACTGTTGGATCCAGATTTTCCGTGCAAGGGATTTGTGATCACATTTGCATGTTGCAAGAATGCTTTGGATAGCCTCCAGCATCAAAATGCACATTTCACAATTAAAACTTAAGTCATACGGTTTTTGTCACATGGACAGCTGTGGTCTTCCCAAAGATTACTAACGTTTTCTTGGTGAAGAAAAATTTTTCAGGCTCGAACTTCTGCAGGATCTGTTGGAAACACCAATCTCCTAGAATGTCGCCTCCACAGACTCAAGTGAAGCTTTGTCAAGATAAAATCTTTCACTGCTTCAAAATTGAATTCCCGACAAGTTTCGGGATCTTCCAAAAGAAGGGGTGAGGATGTGACCCCTTTTCAAAAATTTAGGCAGTCTCATTGGACGTGGAGAACCCTCGTCATGAGACCCCTTTTCAAAAATCAAGCAGTCCTAGCTTGACGTGGAGAACCCTCGTCCTAGGATCCATTTTCAAAAATATCAAACAGGCCCTATCGGACGTGGAGAACCCTCGTCTCGGGACCCCTTTTAAGCAAAATCAAGCAGTCTCATCGGACGTGGAGAACCCTCGTCATGAGACCCCTTTTTCAAAATTCAAGCAGTCTCATCTGACGTGGAGAACCCTCGTCATGAGACCCCTTTTCAAAACAAACAAAGGTAGAAACCGCCTGAAGGGTCAAACCAAAGGTAGAAACCGCCTGAAGGGTCAACTTATGGTAGAAACCGCCTGAAGGGTCAACTCAAGGTAGATACCGCATGAAGGGTCAACTCGATGGTAGAAACCGCCTGAAGGGTCAACTGAATGGTAGAAACCGCCTGAAGGGTCAATTGAAAGGTAGAAACCGCCATAAGGGTCAGCTCATTGGTAGAAACCGCCATAAGGGTCAGCTCATTGGTAAACACAAAGGTCTGATCCACCATACGGATCAAAATCTTTGGCAAATTCCAAAGCGTGGGATACGCCTTCCTTAGGTTCCTACCAGTTAGGAATCTCATAATGGTACGACCTACCATACAGGTTAGAGCTTAATCTCCCTAGGATAAAATGATGAGTCCTAGGTATCTTCTTGAAACTCGTCGCCACCGGCAGCATCCGACATGTGAGCTTCAGGTAAGCCTCTTTCTTCCCGACCCATGTTCAAATTGTTGGAGTAAAATGGGGATTAATTTGAGCTTTCATCAATGAGCCTTAAGGATCTGATGTCATAACATTTCTTCTTTCATTGTCCCAGTTGAGTTGGTTAGGAATCAGGTGCCATTTTATCTTTGAAAGCAACCTCTGTGAGCTCACTCTCAAAGAGGGGCAGCTGTCGACACCTGATTTTTGACCATCGGTTATTGCGATTTTTATTTTCTAAAATTAATTAAAAATATCAAAAAGGGGTCATAAAATCACAAAATCAACTTTGGAAACCTTGGCCTAGCCTCGGGGACCAATTTTGAACAAAAAAAATATTTTTGGTATTTTATAATATTTTTCGAATTTATTTAATTATAAAAATACCAAAAAAAATCAGAAAAATATCATTCGTGGTCAGAAAAATACCCAAAAAAAATAAAATAAAATGTTAACTGATTTTGTTTTGATTTCTTATTCAAGTGTGTTACTTTAAATCTTGAAAATTCGGCTCGGGTCAATATGTTTCTTCACAAACATAAACCCGAACCGAGCAAAAAAATGCCAATCGAGTATTTTAATTTGTAGATTTTATAGTCTTGACATCGACCACCATCGGCAATATATATGAATGCCCATTGCTTCTCTTCTTCGTGAAGGGAACTGAAAAAGATTTAAAAATGAAAAGAAGAGAGAGTGGAAGACAGATTCTCTAGAAAAAAGGGATGATAATAAAAAAGGAAAGACAAGAGGACGTGCAGGGGGATCCAAGGCAAAAAAGAAGAGAACAGCATGGTCTCCATATATATATTTTTTTTAGAGTTGGACGCACGGCAGAGGGAGCGAAGACCAGCGTGAGGGGTGGCGGGTCTTCCATCCGATCAAGGGGAGATGACCATTTTTGCGAAGTCGCCTCCAAGGAGCTCCTGGCCGTGCCGTTCCCATCGTGACGCACTCCCAGCCATTCATCTTTGTCGCCTCTCCGTGGCCGCGTCGCTCATCGTAGAGCAGCCGTGACATCATCATTATCCCTCGAGCTCAGCCGGCCAAAATCCCAACCGTCGGGATCCAACCAAGAGACCGACGGATCTCCATCATCTGGGCATGCTCGAGCCGTTTCGATAACCACTGGCGACTCCCTCACGCCGCCAGATCGCGACCCCCACCTGAAACTTGTCAAAGCCGTAATATGTGCGAGTGGTTCGAATCGGTGCGGGAGCGAATTTTCGTCGGGTTGCCGCTCGAGACCACTACAACAGTTTGACTCGTTGCCGTCGACACTACCTCTGTAGCTGGATATAGTGGGAACGCGAGCTCGCTCGAGCTTCTCCGAACTCAAACTTGTCCACGGCTCGACGGCCGCCATAACGACAACTCGTGGTTAGAGGCCACCTGAGCCAACGGTCTAGCGAGACCGGCACCCACTCGACGGCCGCACGTTCATCTACGGCGACCAGGCATGAACCTGAAGTAGACCCGACGGCGGCGATGCATGTACAGATGAAATGGTAGTTCTTGAAGGCGGCCCCGCTGGTAGATCCCGAGAGTGCAGTGGCGCTGGTCATCATCGGTTCAGAGATAGCACGGCCACCTGCTCGGAGGCGACGCGACGGCAGCCCGTGGTTGGAGGCCACCCGCGTAAGTTACTCGACTTGCATGGATGTTTGTTGCGTGTTTAGAATAGAAAATGGATGGATAGAAATGTACCAGCAGGAGGTCACTCGAGAGTTGAGTTTAGTCGGAAGCGTGGTCGGACGTCTCGCGACTGTCGTGACTGACCGGCGACGAGGGTGGCGGCTGACGTCGTTTTGGTCGTTCAAACTAGTCGTCAAAGATGGTCAGCTAAATTTCTGAGTAAACCTTCTGTTCCTCCTTCACGAAGGGCTGTCCCGAAGAAGAAGATGGATCAGAAAAGAACAAAAGGGGAGAAAGAATAATAAAAAAATAGAAAGAAAGATGATAGTAAAAAAGTGGTGAGCTGATTGAATGCGTGTGGGGTGTTTCTTGCTAATAGGTTAAGGGAACTTGGGTCTGGCCCAGGGCTTAAGGCGTGGAATTGTGTTAAGCTTGAAAGGATCGGCAGCTTGGGCTTCCTTCATCAGTATATATTTGGGCGGCTAGGCCTTGTGTAGTCCGAAAATAAAATAAAATAAAATAAAAACAGCAAAGAAAAGAAAACAAAAGGAAGAGAAATGGATTGGACGGTGGGTTTTAAAAATGAAGTTAGGTCATGCATTGAGTTTTGGATTGGGCCTTTGGAAGAGAAATTAAAAAGAAAGAGGGGCCTTTCTTGTTTTAAATTTCAAATGGGCTTCATGTCTCCTTCCTAGCCCACGGTTTTAGAAAGATTGGGCTGAGAAACCCCAATCCGGATAACTATTTTCGGATAATAATAAATAATAATAATAATAAATTCAAAAATTCAATAAAAAAATGGAAAATCATAAAAAAATTCAAAAAAATTCGAAAAAATTCAGAAAAATTCAAAAAAATTCCAGAAAATAGGAAATGGCCACATTCAACTGGCTACGACCTGTTTCGGATCTTTTGACCCCCGATCTTTTTAAAAAATGACGGTTTTGCCCTTCCGGCAAACCGTCTTCCAAAAAAATTCTAAAAATTCTAGAAAAATCTCAAAAATGGGAAATGGCCACAAACAACTGGCCGTGGAATATTTTGGGTAATTCGGTATTCCAAGTCTTCCAAAAATTAACAATTTTGCCCTTCGGGCCAATCGCCTCCAAGTCTTCCCATTCTACCCCTGACTGAAATCACACCTTCCCTAAGCCCTTATGGCTATGCTAGGAAGCCATTGATTTGAATTGATGTGCATTGATATGATTTATTTATGTACTTGATTGCGCTTTCACTAAAACTGGATTGTGATTGATAGGAATAGTCTTCCAATCTGCATGGAACCCTGAATCAAGCCTACCTCACCCAAAATTGCGTCTGCATGAACTCTTAGCTAGGAAAATCACTCGCGTTAGGTACCGAAAGGGCGTTGGTAATGACACCAGCGTAACCAAGTCCCCGAACCCAAAATCTCTGGTTCCGCAGAACTGATCGATCTCTCCCAATCGGTCCGTAAGGTTTCCGGTCTACCATCCAAGAAAGACCGGTGGCGACTCCAAATGCATGCACAAATTGCACATGCCACCACGACCACACTGAAGGTCGAAAGCAATCGACTCTTATCGTCGAATCCTTCTGAAAAATACTCCCGCCGCGATTTGGTATGGGCCTGGGAGGGCCCGCGTCGATCCAAGGCCCGCGATCGGTAATCCATTAGCCGCGTCCGCTTTCGGACGGGTCGCGACAATCGCTAACTAAATAATTCACTGAAAATATTCACATGGCAAATATATCAATAATTACGCATATAAAGCATAATTAGGCAAAATAAACAAATAGAAGCATTTCCTATCTATTTCTTATTTTTTGGCATTTTAAAGCATTTTTCTGATTTTTTGGATTTTTTATTACTTATCTATTATTAATTAATAATAATAAATAAATAAAGGAAATCGGGTTCGGGTCGGGTTCTCGGACACGGGCCTAAATCAGGTCGTTGGACCTTATAGACCCGAATGAGAGAACCCGAACCGGGCCCGGTTGACACAAAAGAGTCAGGCCCACCTCGCCCTTGTCCTAACTCTAATGGGCTTGGACCTCCTTCTGGTCCAGCTTTAACACAAAAACCCTAAATTCACTAAGGCCCTCAACTCGCTGAGCCCATATAGAAACTCTACAAGTCCAGGCCCAGCTTCAAGCTTCATGAAATAGAACAAAAAAAGCCCAACAGCCTCTCTTTCCTCCTGCACCAGCCTGCTCGATCAGCCCAAACGACCAAAGGAATAAAAATGGGTACTGCTCACCATCTTCTTCCTCGTGCGACATCCCTGCATTCGCGGCACCGAGGCCAAAAAAAAAGGACCGGCGTCAGAACGTCGGCACCGGCGTCGGCTTCGTCGACCGTCGGGCTTCCACGCAGGTCCGGCCCGGTCTCCTCTACTCTACCACGCCTCTTCGCTTGTAGTCGTGCCACCCCGATCGCCACGTTGGACTGCCGCCAGGACGCGCTCGGAGACAAACTTTACACCAACCGGTTCATGCTCGGTCGCCAGATTGCGCTCCTCGTGACCACTGGACAGTCTACGCCAGGGTTTGCTAACCGGTCTGTCGTCTCGTGTGACCACCGTCGTAGTCGCTTCCAAACTTGTCGGGTCACTCTCGTCGCACCAGTTTGAGACTAAGGTCTCCCACGCCTTGCCAAAGTGATCCTTCATCACGATCTCGTCGGACCATTCTTGGTGCTCCACGACTGATCCAGCGTACCGTCCCTGGTCCAGTTGTCGCATCGCGTCGCCTTCGGCCATGCTGGCTTGTCCTCGGGCGCCACTGAACGCAGGACGTGGGATGGCCGCCACCATAGGCCACGAGACCTATATCCTTTTCAAAAAGGCAAAAAACAGACCGCACCCTTGCATGAGACCTCGCGCGAGCACCTGCTGCGATGCCGGCTACCAACGTCGACCATCAACATGTCAACACCTATTCAGCTCGCGGCGTCGGGTTTTGTTCGATGGGCCACCTCTAATATGGCTCACTTCGCTGCTGTCGCTGGAACAGGAAGAGCTAGAGCACGCCGAGCTCCTCTTCAGACCCGAGCTCCTCTCCTCCTTTTTTTTGTGACGAACCTGGAGCTTGCCACTTTCACCGGCTTCTCCTCCCTTTTTGACACTGTTGAGAGGTGGGATATGCCAGTCCAACGGTCGTCGAACGGCTACGGTTGAGGCGCGATCAAGGCCGCGACAGGCGATGGACCCGTAGCTCCCTCCAGCTCCACGCTCTCTCTCGCCCTTTTTCTCTATCTCCCTCCTTTTCGGTAGCCGAACCGAACAAGAAGAAGAAGAAGAAGCCTCCCTCTCCTTCCTCTCTGTCCGAAACTCGACCGCCGGCCGTCACGAACCATCAGCTAGCTCCCTTTGCGCGAATCCGAGCTCGGCTGCTCCGCTACTATCACGTCGACGTCGCCGCCTGTCGCGAGGCTGGCCGCGACGACGACGACCGATGCTGGCCTAGTCGCCCGCACCTTCAGTCCGCGAGCTTCTCTTCTCGGCTCCTTCTCTCTCTAAACTCTCGACGGCAGCGGGAGCTCCCTCCTTTCCATGACTGAAGCTCTCTCACCTTCACCCCCCCCTCTCCTCCGTTTTGTCACCCAGGAAGAAAACCGAATCCTCTGACCTTCGCACTGAAGGTCAGAGGAATCAAGACCCTCCCCCTTTTAGGGGAAAGGCTTAAAAAAGAAAAAAAAAATGAAGGGCTAAGATGTAAAGGGCAGGAAGGTTCAAGGTTAGACTGATGGGAACGTGAGGTGATCGTAACCCACGTGAAGTGTACTGGAAACATAAATGAATGATGTGAATTGTGTGCAGGTGACTCACGCGAGCTAGACTGATGGGTGGAAGTGGGCTGCACGTGGGTGGGCCAAAAGAATAGAGAAAAAAAGAAGGTAGTTTGGGCTTAATCCATGTGAGCCCAAGACAAAAGAAAAAGAGAAAGGGGCCTATGTTGCACAGGCCCATTCCGGCGGGAGTAAAAAGCACAGGCCGTGCGACCTCTGTCCCGGCCCCCTCCAATTTTTATTTCCATTTTTTTATAAACATTTTTTTTATTTTTTATTTCAGTAATTAAATATATATGTAATAAATAAACAAAATGCATATTTAATTAAGTCGACATATTCTATTTTAAGAAGAAAATATAATGCGGAACTGCCAGAATTAGGTGTCAACAATAGTTGAGAAAAGTCATAAAGGTTGTCAGTTTTGATTGTGATGATGAGTATTTTAGTCGATATAGCAATCCTGAATAGCTTAAAGAGTCATTTACCAAATACTTAATAAGATTATGGGATTGTGGCTTTATGCCGGTAGTACTGAATGGAGAGATATGGCCAAAAGATAAAATCACACCCTAAGGATATGATGAAGAGTATAATTTGTAAAATCGACTTATATGATTCTCTACAGGGTGAAATTTGAAAGTAACCCATCATGTTTCTACCAAAAATATTGGATGTTAATCTAGTTAGAACCGTATTAAGGTTTGAGGTGTATATGCAAAAATAAAGTTAAATAATCCAATATTAGATAAGTTGGACTCCAGAACCACTCAGTTTTATTTCGTACCTTACCCGGATTATCTAAAGGGATATTGATTTATCATAAAAAAAAAAGAACAAGAATTATGGAATTACATATAGCTAAATTGCTAGAGCTTGATATAGCTGAATAAAGATAGTTGCTGGTAATGGCGTGGTAGGGATCAATGTGTCGTTTTTCCTACCTATACAAATGATCATGGAGCATTTTAAATTACGGTTTAATTTTTTTTGGGTTCAGGTTCTTGTTATTAAGACAATTCCTGATGAAGTTTATCAGACCCCGCAAGTGCAGAATAAAGGTTAAAGTAACTCTTGTTAATAGATCTATCAAGCAGAGTGATTAATTGTACCATCACACTAAATAGTCTATTCGGAAGAGCATAACTGTAAAATCGACTATATAATTGATCTAGTAATTTATACAGTTGCTATTTCTTGTTCTTAATGAGAGCTGTGGTTGGGTGCATTGATAACGAGATACAGACTATGAAACATCCGGTGTTTGAAAGCTTATTAGCATGCCTCAAGGTCACAAGTCTATCTGCTGCAATTGGATGTACAAAAATTACAAGGACTCCAAATAAAAGTTTTTAAATTATTATGTTCGATTACTTTTTAATTAGTGCTTTATTTGATAAGTTTAAAGACAGACTTATAGTCAAATTTTTTACTCGTAAAGAGTGAGTAGACTTAAAATAATTTTTATTTAGTCTCTCTAAAGATTTTTCAAAGTGATTACAATATTGATAGCTCGTCATGATAAGGAGCTTTACCATATGGATATTAAAACTTCTTTTCTGATTGGAGATCTTAATATGAATGCCTTTTTACGTAACCTGAAAGTTTTGCAGTAGATAATTTAGGTAAACTTGTGCGTAAAGAAAAAAGAATCTCATATAATGCCATAGAATAAAGTTTGAACATATTTATGGGTATTCTAAACTGAAAGATCTGTTTATGGATTTAAGTAGGCTTTTAGACAATTGTTGCTTGAAGTTTCATGGTATTGTTGTTGTATTCTGTTCTGTCAGAAACGAAGTAAATTAGTATATATATACTACAAAATCAGTGGGAGGAATTTATTTTCCTTGTGTTCTATGCAGACGATATCTTGTTTGAAAGCAGTTTTCTTGAATTATTGCATAAAGTGAAGCAGATATTGTCAAAGCATTTTTGACATGATTGATCTTGATAAGGAGTATTTTGTCCTAGGAATTGAGATCTATATGAATCGTTCTCGTCACATGTTGGGTTATTTCCAGAGGACACACATTTGTTGTATTCAGTATAAAGTATTGCAAGTCAAGAATTGCTCTGTCATTAAGGGCAATAGACTGAATCTGTCATAGTGTCTTCATAAAGTTATTAAGAAAACCCAAATAAAGAATGTACCATATGCTAGTGCACTTAAGAGCATCATGTATGCTCAAGTTTGCGCTAGACCAGATGTTGCTTTTGCAACGAGACTTCTAAGCGGATATCGATTAAATCTAGGACACATTCACTGGATTACTGCTAGGAAAGTTTTGAGGTACTTAAAGAGGACAAAAGATTATATGTTAATTTACAGGCATATTCAGGACATGCAGTTAGAAGGGCATTCAATTTCAGACTTTGCTGGCTGTGAAGATGATGTCAGGTTGACAACTACATATATTTATATGTTTAAAGAGAAACACAGTATTATAGAAAAGGGTAAACTGAAATTTATGTCATCCTCTATCGAGAAAGCGAAGTTTGTAGTACGCTTTTCAGCTGTTATTCATGTTATTTGACTCCGAAATCTCATTAAAGAGTTGACCGTACTTAATTTTATGGATATACCCATACAATTGTATTGTGACTATAAATCTGCAGTATTGTTCATTAACAACATCAGAGGTCTCAAGGGTCTAAGCATCTGGTGGTCAAGTTTTTTACCATAAAGGTAACGATGAAAGGGCGACACTATAGTAGAGCTTATTACACAAATGATATGTGTACAAACTCACTAACTAAAGGTCTTTGTCCTTTCATATTTTAATGACATGTCACAGGTGTTGACACCTGATTTTTGACCATCTGTTATTACGATTTTTATTTTTTAAAATTAATTAAAAATATCAAAAAAATGTCATAAAATCACAAAATCAACTTTGGAAGCCTTGGCCTAGCCTCGGGGACCAATTTTGAACAAAAAATATTTTTTGGTATTTTATAATATTTTTCGAATTTATTTAATTATAAAAATATCCAAAAAATCAGAAAAATACCATTCATGGTCAGAAAAATACAAAAAATATTCAATAATTTTGTTTTAATTTCCTTTTCAAGTGTGTCACTTTAAATCTCAAAAATTCGGCTCGGGTCACTACGTTCCTTAACAAACATAAACCCGAACCGAGCCCAAAAATTCCTTTTCAAGTCTTTTAATTTTCAATTTTCACTTTTTATAAGCTATGACATTGGATTCTAAAGTCTTGAAGTGCAATTAGGTCGATTGGCCCTCCAATTGGATCAATTTTAACCAAAAGGGCTTAATTGCATAAAAATCTTTCAATTTAGTCCCCGGTTTCACAATTTTTGAAATTAAATCTCACACGAGCTCACCCATTAAAATTAAACACCTCTACCCTATGGGTTTCATCGTGATGAATCCACCCGTGGTCCCAATTTGGGCTAATTCGACCATTTGGACCTTCGATTTAGCGAAATTAATTTTCGGATCCTAAGGACAATTTGGGGTTTTCACTAAATTTCAATCAATCGATTCGCGAAAATACTCATATTTGATAGAAAACATGTCAAGGAGTGCGATTTTGCCATCAATTTCATGAAAAGGGGACGATTTAGGGCCCAATTGAACGGATTAAGTCGAACCGGGCCGGTCGGGTCAGACCCGACCCGGCCCGGTCCGACCGGGTCTGCACTTGCAGACCCACCTCGGCGCCGAAAGCAGGGCAGAGCAGAGGTTTAAAAAAATGAGCGTGGGGGACCGATTTTTCGAGTAAAAAAGACTACGACCGAATGTGGGGAGCAAGGGTGGAGCATTATCTAGGGGTGGTGCGCGCAAAAAGGCTGGTCGGCCACGGAAAAAGTGGTGGTCGGCTTTTGAGAAAAAGAAAGAGGAGAGTTCGGCCGGAGGAGGGGGGGTTGAGTTTTGGGCGAAAACAGGGGGAGGAAGATCGCCCTGGAGCCGCAGCACGCGAGATTGATCTTCATCGGAGCCAAGGTCGCCGCCGGTGAGCCCAAACCAGGTCGGTATCTCCTATGGTCCTCATTTTCACTTACGCACGCTAGCTGTTCGATGAAATGCCAAAATGAGAGTTATGTTTTTGGGTCTCGGCCGAGCTGTCCCGAGCCTTCCCGGTCGCAAATCTTGCCATAAAGCTTCATTGTCTATGTCACTAAGCCCGACTTCCCCTTATTTGTGCATTAAAATTGGGCGAAAACGAACCCGGAGCTTCGCCGGCCGCGGATTGGACCGGGAGCTCGACGGGAGGTTCACGGCGGTCGCCGACCTCAACGAGACCTCAGGTAAGCTTGCTAACCTTCCTTAGATGATGTATGAATGCTTGGAATTGAGTTTTCTTAAAAAAAAAAATTTGCAACTCCTCGCCGGCGCCGGACCTGTGGGTGTTCGGTTCGGCCGCGCTCCGACGTTGTGTCGTCCATGTTCAGGCAACATGTTGATGCTAAGGTGTTAGGGAGTCGAACGGCGAAGAAACGGGCAAAAAATACGGGGATTTGGGTAGGTTTCGTGCCGGCCGACGAGAATTCCGGCGACTTCGCCGGAATAATCACTGTTCCGGCGAAGCGCCGGTCATCTTCTCCGGCGACGGGTCAGCGGGTCTTCGAGTCAACGCTGACGTGGCATGCCACGTCAGCTGCCACGTCAGCGTTGGTGGGCCCAGGCCGAGTAAAACCAAGGCCCAGATCGGACGGCCGTGGCTTCGCCACGTGTCGCGATCTGGGAATTTTGGATAAATAAAAAATGATTTTCAGATTAATAAATGATTTTCGATAATAATAATAATAATAATCCGACGGTCTAGAGGTTGCCACGGGGCTTGATCTGGGGCGTCCGTTCTCAGACCGTGGAACGGCGCCGTTTTTGTCGAGGCGGGATCGGGCCGGGCCCGGGTCGTGGACCGGGTCTGACCCGGCCCGGGGTGATTTTAGTATTAAAAAAATAATAAAAAATAATAAAAAATTCAAAAATCAATAAAAAATAGAAAATCATAAAAATCGTCAAAAAAACCGGAAAATTCAGAAAAATTCTAAAAAATTCCAGAAAATAGGAAATGGCCACATTCAACTGGCCATGACCTGTTCCGGGTCTTTCGACCCCCCAATCTTTCCAAAAATGACGGTTTTGCCCTTCCGGCAAACCGTCTTCCAAAAAAATTCTAAAAAAATCCAAGAAAATCCCCAAAAATAGGAAATGGCCACAAACAACTGGCCAAGACTCATTCCGGGTGTTTTGAACCCCGACCCTTCTTAAAATGACGATTTCGCCCTTTGGGCGAATTGTCTTCCAAAAATTGAAGAAAAATCAAGAAATTCCAAAAAAATTCTCAAGAATGGGAAATGGTTGCAATCAACTAGCCATGGAATATTTTGGGTAATTCGGTATCCAAACCTTCCAAAATTGACGATTTTGCCCTTCGGGCTAATCGTCCCCAAATCTTCTCATTTTACCCCTGGTCCGAAATCACATCTTCCCTAAACCCTTATGGCTATATTAGGAAGCCATTATTTTGAATTGATGTGCATTGATGTGATTTATTTATGTACTTGATTGCGCTTTCATTTAAATTGATTGTGATTGATAGGAACAGTCTTCCAATCTGCATGAAACCTGGAATCAAACTTACCCCATCCAAAACTGCGCCTGCATGAACTCTTAGCTAGGAAAATCACTCGCGTTAGGTACCGAAAGGGCGTTGGTAATGACACCGACGTAACCAAGTCCCCGAACCCAAAATCTCTGGTTCCGCAGAACTGATCGACCTCTCCCAATCGGTTAGTAAGGTTTCCGGTCTACCCTCCAAGAAAGACCAGTGGCGACTCCAAATGCATGCACAAGTTGCACATGCCACCACGACCACACTGAAGGTCGAAAGCGATCGACTCTTATCGTCGAATCCCTCAAAAAATACTCCCGCCGCGATTTGGTATGGGCCTGGGAGGGCCCGCGCCGATCCAAGACCCGCGATCGGTAATCCATTAACCGCGTCCGCCTCCGGACGGGTCGCGACAGCTGGCGACTCCGCTGGGGACCTTGCTCTAGAACATATGATTCTAGACCTCAAGTGGACTTAGGCCGTAATTAAAACGCTGAGTGATTTTTCTAAGCTTGCAGGCGCTCTCGAAGGTGAGGTAAGTCCGCTTATGGTAGGTGTTATATGTTTTTGGCAGATTGGAGAAATAAGGGGTGTAGTCCGTGATTAACATTGTCTTATGCAGGTTGGGCGTAGGAATGTATGTTGTGTGGATGATTTGAAGCGCTGATTGATAAACTGCTGTGCATGAATTGCATTATGATGATCACAACACGTGGACACACACAACCGCGCCTAAAACCCCGGGCGCCGCCTTTAGGAACACAATAGAAGGAATTGAGAATGAAATCTCCGTGAGGAAAAACGCGAGGTAATCCACTTTTCAATTCCGCTCGCTTCGAACTATGGATCGAGTCCCAATGCAACGATAGATGTGCAATGGAATCGGCTCTTTCTAGAACTCGAAGTGGGAACCTTAACCTTAGGTGCCAAACCATCTGATTTTTAGAAGTTCACCATCACTTGTCTCATGCGCATGTCTTTGGGCGGTTGGTACACCTAAAACCGCACATAAGTCGACGAGTTTGGTTGGTAAGACTCTCTATCCCTCAAATCTATTACAGTTCATATAAATATAGGCATTTCATTCATTGCATTCTGGTGATTAGATTAAATGCCATTTCAAGGATAGATGTGTGTGTTTTTCCCAAACGTCCTTGATAGAAGACGAAGAGGATGATATCCCATGACAAGCACCGAGTGAGCAACAAAGGAGCCTACTATGGACATTATTGAGATATCGTCCAATGAAGATGACGAGTTGGGGCAAGTGATCCGGAAGTCACAGATCGAACTTGGGGCATCCTTAAACGTTAGGATCACATTCCTTTGTTTCATTTTCCATTACTAGTCCTCTTGTATAGGGTTTATTTTTATCGAGGCTTTCTCTATCTCACCCCTTAGAGTGATTATATTAGGGACCTATTGGTGTATACATTCAGATGGAACTTTGTTGTATTTCTTTTGACGGGTCATGGGAATATGATAGTGGCATTTTCTCTAATCATCCGAATACTCCCAAGTCAAGTTTATAATTCCTTTAGAGGAAATCAAAATTGGAAATCTCGCATGACCTTTTTGGTTGTATAGGGTAATCCAACCCCAATTTCGCTAGAAGGAATTATACACTTGAATTGATTCATGCATGTCGTACGTCATTGGTAATCCACGATAATTGATCAAGAGTATCGGCATTGTTTCGAATTTAATGACGAGATAGATGTCCAAATTGCCCTCGTTCTTAACAAAACGGCCTTGATTTGGATGCCGTATCTTCAATTAAATTTAAAACACGTCATTATGCCTTGCGCTTTTGACTAATTCGTTCTCCTCAAAATTGATCAAAAGCGATTATCGTGAATTACATTCCTTTCAATAATATGCTTTCCTTCGAAGAATACTGATAAAAAACTTTTTGCGCAAGATTAAAACCCTTGTAAAAGTTTTTGTCCTTATTAATCACGAGCAAGGATAAGATTGAAAGGGGTTTATGCTTTCTTTTTCAAATTATTCCTTCTGATTCAGTCGTTTCATTTGCAGGTGAAAAAATAGGTAATAGAGAGAAATCTTCTCTTGGATAAGTCTGAGGCTATTCTCTCATCTGATCATGAGCGAGTTATAAAATCAGGACATATTTGCTCGGCTTATTGATATTATGGTTCGGCTCACCCAAGTTGAAGATGTTCGGATGCTCGAAGAAATGAACCATACAGAAGTTAAAACACACACATTTATTTTGCTCAGTGGAGGGTTTTCAAAAGCAGGTCATACAATTCGGGGTGGAAAAGTAAAGCCAAAGTGAGCCCTAATTAACGACACAAAGGAGCCCAACTGACCCTCCATGTTGTTAATGCTCTGCCCGTACTCACGACTTCGCATGTCCTGGTCCGCAAGCTTGAGGAGAAGGTTTCTACATTCGCCCTTAACCTCAGTGACCTTGACCTCGTGTTCCTCGGTGATTATTTCCAAGTCCCGAACTAATCCATTCCCGTGAGCTATGTCTGCGGTTATTTTGTCGAGCCGTTCTTCCTGCCAGTCGCTTTGCCAGTCGCCAGCGGTCAGGGATAGGGCCAATTGATCCACCAGGTTTCTCCTCTCGCGAAGCAACGTCGCGACCCTCTCATTGGCAAACTCGACGGCCTTTTTGTGACTATCGGCCAGATAGTTGGTCAACACCAAATGATCAGACCAATCCTTGTAACGAGCCCGCAAGACGCGAGCCACGAGAACCTCCCGATCAGCAACACGGTAGGCCTCTAAGAAGTGTGCAAAGAGGGTCGGGAAAATTCTATATTCCCTCCCCAGCGTAGTACCTTCGAGGGAAGTGGTATCTAAGTCCTCGAGCAGGACACGGATTTCATCCGCGGTTGCAGAATGATCGGTTATGTGCGCGTAACCGCGACCCAATAGGTTATAAAGCTTTTCCCACTGGGCCAAGACATCAGTCGAAAAAGTGCGTACGGGAGAGGAGGCCATTTGCGTTGGGTTGGCTTGAGAATAAGACGAGTCTAATAGAGAGATTAGAAGGAAGAAGCTGATTATGCGAGAACGCTAACCTGCCATACGTTAATCCCTCATTTTATAGCAACTCGAGGATGATGAAGGGTCTCAGTAATAATGCTGGTGGAGCCCAGTTAGGGGGTAAAGCAGGAGGTCCCCTCACGAGAACCATTGGATTCGTTTAGGTCCGCGATTTCCGGCTTATCAATTGAAAGATGTAAAAGATTTGTCGGGATCACCATTATTAGAGTTAGGTGGGAGGTAAGCGCAACTATCGAAGAAAGCCCTAACAGGATTTAGCAGTCCCATCACGTTGAAAAGCTAAGCGCGAAATTCAAGGTCTTGAGGGGGAACGTTTGCCTAATGATGCTTGAAGAGCATCTCCTGAACATACAAAGTCACTCGAAGAAAAATTTATAGGGAGTGAGCATACAGGAGAGAGTAGAGAACTCTGAGTGGGCAAGAACCAATCAAACATTTCTCAATCCAACATATTTAAGAGGTTACTGTCAGCTGCTAGAGGCGACTGACTCAAAATCTCAGAAATTGAACTACTGAGGGATCTCGAAGATTCCAAGACCAAGTCTAACACCAAAACCATGGAGCCCAACACTTCTGGCAACGGAAATCAAAATCACGGCGACGACGACAACGACATCCACGATGCTCAACTCGGGAAAAGAAGACGTCCTTACCAATACTCTCAGGAGGAAACCCAAATGCTGGAAACCCTCTTCAGTAAAAGCCCTCACATGAAAAAGAAGTGGAGAATTGAATTGAGCCGGGAGTTGGGGATTAATCAGTCGAGGATCCAGTTTTGGTTTCAAAATAGGAGATCTAAATCGAAGGCTCAACGCAAACGTCAGGTGGTCGAGATTTTAAAGGAAGAAAACCAAAAGCTGCGAACAGAAAACATGAGGTATGAAAAAGCTCTCAATATTACCGTTTGCCCTCATTGCGATAACCTCATCGCCCGCGGTGAGATATTCCCCGATAAGCCTCACGCAATGATTGAAGACGTTCATTTACCACCCTACTCCCTCGGGGCATCCCCTGCTCAACCAGATTTTGCCGGAGTCACGCATGAGCAGGATGATCCTACGAAGACGATACAAATGCCTCCTGGGGGATGGGATTTGCGTCGCTTTGATTGGAGTTACAGTTTCAAGGAGCTGGATGTTACCGCCGACCAGCTCAAAGCATATCAGCCTCATGCACAACAATTTTCGATAGGGTCGGGTCCTGCTGGAGATGAGTTAATCAGTCGTCAAGCCATCGATGCAATTTTGGGCCACGATAAGAGGAGGTTCGCTTGGCCCCCTGAACTGCATTCCAGATTCCTAGACGTGGTTCACCAAATGGGGATCGATTCAGCAACTCCGACGCGCATATTTAAGGCCATGAATGTACCGGGGCTTAGTAAGGAACTGGTCAGGAATCACCTTGCTGCCTACAGAAAGCTATTAAAACAGCGTCGAGCGGAGCTAAACCAGGAGGAATCCGTCTCGAGCTCAAAAGCTAGGGGCGACCGCCATTGTAATGCTCAGGTATCAAGAGATACCCGGCCAAATCTAAGCATCAATCAGGCTAGCAACCCGACCACCGGCGAACTGAAAAATGATCAGAATGTCCTTCTGGGCCATTTCAACACTTTTCAAGAGCACGTGTCACAAGTACAGCGAGTGCGCACTCCTCCATTCGAGCAGCAGTCGGCTGGTGCTCTGCCTGCCGCTAGTCAACCCACAACAGACGATTTCTTCGATGAGGGGCTCGATGCCTTGTTCAATCAATGGGAAGCTGGCATGCTTGGACAGCCATAATCTAGCACCTGACTCGGGGCACGATGGGTTGGTCGCTACGATCACCCATAGAAAGAAGAACATGTTCACGAGTGGATCACTCTTTTTATCCATTGTAAAGTTCCTATGGGAACATTTTTCTTTAATGGCTATAGTTAATTATGTATGAAAACCAACGCTATCGACGAACATCGTCATGCTCAATTGTGATGATCCCTTATTAGATTAAGTCTGAAAGCAGGGACGGTCTTTAAATTTTGAGTAGCCACGAACTCATTCCTCACCAAGAGCCCAGGATGTTGAAATGAAGAGTAACAGCATGCACAAGGAAAATGCCACTTTCGTTTGAACGATGAAAAGGGGTTGAGAGAAGGTCATAGCGTTAATTCCCATGGAGCTAAATGAATTAAACGGAGTCATTAATTGCGGGTCCGCCGCTGCTCCCCACATTATCGGGCCTAGCAAATCATAAAAGGCACCGAAAGATTGTAGACCCACCACTTTGAAGACTGAACTAGGGGACGAACGCAATACTCGATGAAACCGAATCAATGCAAGAGAGTTTGTGATCCTGTCACGAGAAAAAAGAAAGGGGAAGACAGATGAGGAGTAATTGCAGGGTCTCGGGAGGAGCGCTTGCTTGCTGGCCTTCATATGCAGCCTGATGGATGGTTCTAGGACACGCACAATCACTTGAGAAAATTTCTAGAGTGAGCAAACACGTAAGAGTGAATAGAGAAAGCTGAGTGAATTAGATCAGCCCGAGATACTCCGATCCATCATGTTTAAAAGCTATTCCCATCTGCTAGAAACGCCCGACTTGGACATTTCTGAGCACGAACTGCTGGGAGACTTTGAAGATCCTGGAGCTGAATCCTGCCCGAAGGCCATGGAGACTGACTCCTCCAGCGATGAAATTCTAGGTTCCAGCTACGAAGAAGGAGTATACAATGATGACCGGAGTCGGAAAAGGAAGCAACTGCAACGCCACACTCCAGGCCAAATCCGAGAACTCGAAGCTTTCTTCAATGAATGCTCCACTCCAAGCAGACAACAGAAAATGGAGTTGAGTCGAAAGTTAGGATTGGAGCTTTCGAAGGTCAAGTTTTGGTTCGCCAACAAACGAACCCGGGTGAAACAGCAACACGCAGACCATGAGTTACTGGCCCTGAAGGAGGAGAATGAGAAGCTTCGAGCTGAAAGCGCGAGATATAAGGAAGCTCTGACCGAGGCCGCCTGCCTTAATTGTGGTAACCATGTTGTCCTCGGCGAGGTGTTCCTCGATGAACCATCCCTGTTGACGAATAACGCTTAGCTGTTACCGTATTCTCCACAGCATTTTCCGACATAGCCAGATACCGTCGGAGATCTGCATGAGCAAGTCAACACCATAGAGTCAACACCAATATCCTCTGAGAAATGGGATATGAATTATCACAGGTGGAGTTCTCTCAATGACGAACTCGCTGTCGCAGCCAGCCAATCCAAAGTCGGTGAGTCCCTCCCTGGACAACTTTTGAAACGACTAGATCCCGTAGAGAATAGCTACCGAAGTATTGACGATATTTTGGGTGATAAGAGAACAAGGTTTTACTGGACCTATGAACTTCACACCAAATTTGTTGATGCAATTCGAGAGCTGGGAGTTGATGCGGCTAGCCCACTACGCGTACTCGAGA
The DNA here is from genome assembly GCA_021437785.1 of Rhodomyrtus psidioides. NCBI lineage: Eukaryota > Viridiplantae > Streptophyta > Magnoliopsida > Myrtales > Myrtaceae > Rhodomyrtus > Rhodomyrtus psidioides. The sequence continues at coordinate 2,358,056 of JAILYB010000053.1, forward strand.
TTATGAACGTGCCAGGGCTCTCTAGAATTAACGTTGAGTCTCACCTCAAGTACTATAGGAGATTGCTAAAGGATGGAAGGATAGCGTTAAACCATCATAAAGCCGGTTGGAACTCAAGTGCTGGGCAGAGTTACAACCATGATGATTGGGGAGCCAAGAGCACCCAACCGTGTTTCAGCAATGACGGGACCAGCAGTCGTGTCAGCGACTCCTCTAACCCAAATCAGAATGCTCCGCCGAGCTATCTCAATACTCCTCAAGAGTATATACTACAGTTCCAGCACATAGGGATTCCTCAGTTTGAGCGCGAATCGGTCATTAATGCTGTCCCTGAAGCGGATCTGGCATTGGTAGAGAGTGCACATATAAACTTGCCGGTCATTGGAGGAAGTTCCAATTCGAGGCGTCAAATTGCTCATGACGAGAGCAAAGAGAGGAATCCCTCGCCTGCAGTTGACGACACCCAATCCGGGCACCAAGGGCTAGAAAGAACAGGTGATTTCCTTGATGAGGAGTTGGACACTTGGATCAATACTCTTCAGGAATGTATGTCTCAACCCCAACAGGGCAATGATGAAGGTTCCAGCTCAAAGACTCCAGTCCCTCACAACGAAGGCAATGAAAGAAATCTGCCCCCAACAATCGTTGATATCCAACTTGAACATCAATGGCTTGAAGACCCGAGCAATTTCCTTGGCGATGAGTTCAATCTTTGGCTCGATCAGTTTGGAGCCGGAGGACCATCGCAGTGGTGACGCAAGGCCGGTGATCAAACGTCTGATGCAAGGCATGGCTACTCGATAAAAAATGCTTAGAGGAAAGGGGTTGAATACTCCTGTTGAATATGTTGTTGATCGCACTGTAAGGTTCCCACGGGAACATCTTTCATTAATATCTAGAACTAATTGCGCGTGAGTGTCAACATCACCCTTTGAGCATCTTCAAGCCGAGGGCCGTGGATTAATCACTTAATCCGTGGAGCAAGTTCCATGAACAATGACTATCACCCGCGGAGCATAATGGGATCCACCACTTCAATACGAAATACGTTTGGCCGCGAAGCCACCTATTTGGTAAAACGATGTATCGTTCCTAAACGATCTTCAATCGAATATCGAAATAATGTCTCCTTTCTTTCCCTTCTCAGGTGATAAACGTGGATAAATCACTCAAGGAGCCATCTGTTCAAATAACAGAACAGACGTTGCCCAACCGGGGGCAGCTGAACCATTGATGTTGCAAATATTCCAAGCATGGATAGGCGGATTTGATAGACGTTGTTCATATCAATACGCAACGTCAGAACGGGATGAGAACCAAGAGTAAAGTTGTATCGTCCCAACTTGTCTCGAATTTGGGAATATGAATTGACACTTATTGTTTATCCTTGACAGGGGAGTCGCCTTGCAGAGGAACAAGTTTTTACATCCCATGTACTACTCGTCAGAGTACATGACCAAGGGTAGGATGTATCGTTTCGATTTTTGAAAAATTCGTGAACCTACAATGATATGCTTTTTTTACATTTGCAGGGGTCTGCAGCCGCGACAGGTAGGTAAGTATCCCTTTCCCAGTTAGCTGGAGATAAAGAATGTTAAAATCCTTTCAGCCGTCACGAAAATTATCCAATGCATCGATGTTCATGATTTAAATCGGGAGGTCGCCCAAAGCATGAATAAAACATGCACGATACATCACAAAATCCCATTGATGGATAAATTTTGGGAAAGAAAGAAATGAATTTTTCCAAATATGATTATTTGTCAAATCATTCAAAAGGAAATTTACTCAAAAGAGAGGCGAGCCCAGTCCAAACACATTCTACATACACTTGAGAGACGAGGGAAGTGAATCGGATAGCAAAATCTGTACCTATGGAGGTAGGGACCATTCGCAGCGATTACATGGATTGGGACGACGGAGGTGTTCGTTTCATATTCCCAAATACTACAGGTGACCATTGATAACCCCTTTGAACAAAGGTTTTTCGTTATCAGCCCTGTCGAGAACCACCCCACATCGGGGCAGAATAGAAGTAAGTCCAACAGCATCAGGAGAAATGGTTAGAAATTTTGTTGCTCAGACTAACATTAATCTTCGTGTGTTGTTTATATGGTAATCCAAGTGCCATAGGATGATGAGAAGCATTCTTTTCTCTATCCCACACACCGAATCCTTTGCACATGCCACCACGACCACACTGAAGGTCGAAAGCGATCGACTCTTATCGTCGAATCCCTCAAAAAATACTCCCGCCGCGATTTGGTATGGGCCTGGGAGGGCCCGCGCCGATCCAAGACCCGCGATCGGTAATCCATTAACCGCGTCCGCCTCCGGACGGGTCGCGACAACAGGCTTAAAAGTATCGTGGGATGTTGATATGACATGTTAATTGATGGGCTAAGTAGCATCATGAGATGATGTTCAGTGGGAGCTGTTTTCGGTGTTTTCTCTAATAAAGTTTACATATGTATTCATTACATTTGTTGCATCTAGATATGTATCAACTCCAATGCGTGCAATAAAGTATTTATGATTAAGGTGATGTTGAATACATATATCAAGTGAAAATCTCAAGGCATCGTGTGAACCTTGAGTAGAGGTGTCAAACGGGTGGGTCGGGTCGGGTTTGGGTCGAGTCGAATATGGTCCGACCCATATTGACCCATCTGACCCATATTGACCCATATATAATGACCCATACCCGACCTGACCCGCGACTGACCCATACCCAACCCGACCCGTTTTGACCCATATTATCAAAACACAATAATATTTTAACAAAATAATATTTCCATACAATAAAAAATTTAGTGAAATTTTTAAAGCGATCGGGACCAGCGAAGGCGATTCGGCCGCCAGTCCCGGCCCTAGCCCCTGCCCCAATCCCCGGCCCAGTGATGATGCACCGAAAACACCACCTTCCATTAAGCTCTCTAATATATAAGGTTTGTAAATGATTCAACAAAAACTCATTTTGCTGTCTATGGAAACTGAAATCAGCAACTAGAAGAGTACTTCCTGTGGCTTAAAAATGGCACCAACTTTACGAGAATGTCTTCTCTTGTATATAGTAAAGTATCGTAACACGTACCAAAGAGGAGCATACGACGTTGACAAATCCAGAAATGGATATGGCCACCTGTAACAAGAAGTAAATTAATCATCTTCTACATCAAACAAAGCCAAGATAATCAATGGCAGGCATGCACAAGAAATATTACCAAATTGAAACGAAAGCGTGGATGATCCATTGGAAAATGACATATAGACCTGTCCATAGGACAAAATATGCAAAACGAAACACAGGGAACCGCTGCAAGGAGAACACCCAGGTGAAACTAAACAAGAGTGGAACATTCCCCTGTTCAGTCCAGTGTGTGGTCTTTAAAACTGGACTTTAAAACTCATCGATCAACAACTGCAAGCCACTAAGATTGATAAAGAACAGGCCTTTAAAACTCAAACACAAAGCAATAGTTGAAGGTGATTGTCCATCAAGATAGGCAATTTAGGAACTGCCTTAGAGCCCAGTGCACATTGCATCATTTGAATTCCCCCCCAAAACCCCAGGTAAATCATGTAGCAAAATCGCCCAAGAAAGTTACTTCCCTGATCTTTCAACCTGTGAAGGAAACCACAGATATAAAATTCATATAATCATCAATTATAGAAACTAGTATATACATACACATCTTCTAACCAACATGTGGATTAAATCATGAGTAAACCAAGAGGAGAATGATGCTTCCAGCTCATATTCTAGTAAAAGTAGTGCACAACATGAACATACTTGAGAGTTGTTGGTAATAACAGTTCGTGGCACATTACATCGAATACAAGATGTAAACTAGACAGGCAGACCTGGAATTTATGATTAATATCGCACTAGCTGAACCATTTTCGCCCCTACCTCACCCCGTTTCGACATGTCTAGCCGTGCTCAATTCGAGATCTCTCGCGTTGAAACCTCGGGAGACATCTCGGACATTGGTTGGGTTTTCGCTTACACGCACAATCATGTGCTGGGATCATGCTTTTAATCAAGGCTAATCAAGGGGGGGAAGTGGGATTGTGAATAGAGATCACTATGCAGATATCTTGGAGTGCCACCACCTTTCAATTGCAAATAATATTCAGTTATCTACACACTACCAGATGGAGGGCCAGAATGATCATTTGCCTTTTTGCCAACTGCCGTGAACATGCAACAACGAAGCTCCCCATCACCACCATCACCACCACCGAGTCGGCCTTTCCAACTCGGAAACGAACGCTCCTCTTTTCGACTTTCTCCCTCCCCAGACAAGACACATGCAATTGAGATCTAAAATCACTTGTTGATTTCAAGGCAATAGGACGATGGCTTACCTTTGGCGAGTCCAGAAGGGAGGCATCGGGAAAAAGAAGGTGATTCGAGGGTTGACGATGGTGGCGATCGAACGTGAATGGGGAAGGAGAGGACAAGGAGCTGAGGGAGGGGAAGAGAGACACGACCGGAGGGGGGCGACGGAGCTCGACGAAGGCCGCAACGGAGGCTCGACGGAGGCCGCGACGGAGGCGGGTGACGACCCCTTGCGATTGCGCTGCGGGCTGCTAGGGCAAGAAGTTCTCGCGAAAATTGGGTAGAGCAGGTCACTGGTCACGCCATGCTGTGGGCCTCTGGCTTTGATGGGTCAAAGTGGGTCTAAAATGGATTGAGAGTGGGTTCAAGCGTGGACCATTTTCAACCCATCAATTTTTTTTGATATTTTATTGGACCCATATTTAATGATCTTTCTAAAAACAATAACCCATATGTGACCCATTTTATGTAAAATATGGGTCAAAAATAGGTCTTTGACCCATATTGACGGCTCTAACCTTGAGTGATGGTTGATGCATTTATTTTTAGCCAAAAACATATGTCATGTTACACGTAAAGTATAGTTAACTATAAATGTAAGACATATGTTAGTTCGTTGGAACCGTAAAGATGTTCTCACATGACACATCCGATTTCGTGACACATAAGGTGAGTGAATGGTGACTGACAATGAGGATAACTTATAAGGTTTTCTCTGTTATTTGATATGTTATCCGTTTGCCATACTACCATATCAAATCCATATCAATACAGTTAAGAGCATTCGTGATCATGGATGGCTTTGTGTCTTTTGATGCAGTTATTGGTATGGTTCGGTGCTTAAGACTTTATGGGATCAGATTGACTATTAGGAATTATCTCTAGACCAATATAAAGATGCGCATATAAAGTATAATTTCAATTAATTTAGCCCACGTAGGAGAATGTTAGAATATATTTAATATTCATTGTTGGCTTTATTAATTGTTATTGTAGATAATGATTGGTTTAATAAATAAAGATATATATAGTTTCCTAATTCTAGTCGGATACGGGGCTAAATAGCATGGGCCGAGATAAACCTTATCTTTAATGATTGGATAGGTTTCAATCTCTATAAATAGAGCTCAAGTCATTCCTCTAAACCCTGATGTCCGCATAACCTCACATAAGGAATCGTCAGAAGTTACGCGTGAGGGGCCGTCTAATTGAAGCCAGCGATAAAGGGGTTCATAAAGGAGAAGCTATTGAGCATCGGATCATCGCAAGTTCCGCATCAAGATCGATTGATCCGAAAACAGGTATGTCAATTCTTCTACTTTATTAATGCGTGATTCGTGAAATCTATGCGTGATGATCTTGGGTCGCTACATACGAATTATAGTCGCAGCTTTCGAAATAATCATAATATTTTCCATTAGAATTGGGCACACAGACATATCTTGGGCACACAGACATATCTTGCAATTTCCCAAGCCGCACAAAGAGGAAAATTCATATACAATTTTAGGAGGGTTCCAGTTTATCTAGTCTATCCTAACGAGCGGTTCATCGAGTCATTGTAATTGATGTTCGATCACAGAAATAAGGAATAGATATTTGGATAGTGGGTTTTTATGATCCAATATAATCAAACCAACTAAAATGTTGTTGATATCCTATATTATCTTAAAAAAGAACTGTTTATGGTTTTCTAAAAAAGGAAAGTCAATTAGTGACGTAATAATAATGAAAAAAAAAAGGGCGCAGGTGATTCGTACTTAGCTTTGTATTCTACTTTCTTTCCTCACTCCCTTCTTCTTTTGCTCTGTTCGTGCTTTTATTTATCGTATTCTTTTCTAATACTAACTATTCATAGTGTATAGAACAAATATAATTCCATCGTGTAGAATCATAGTAATTCATGTATCTTCCTCGTATTTGTTCTGTCTTAGATTTAGTTTTTTTCCCTTTACTTCGTTCAAATTCAAAATAACAGTGGCGCATATTAGGATTACGCGCACTTCGTTAAGGGATACTAAGCATAGAGGTGCTCGTTCAATGGTACTTGAAAAAGATTATAATTACTGTAGAAGAAGTCGCTCACGGTTTTTTTTCCCCTTCTTCTTTTTTAACTCAAATATAGGTATACATTCGAAACTTAACTCAAATGTCCTAATTTCCATAATAGAGTTCTCCTTATTTTATTTTATTATTTTGGTCGAAGCCTTATTTATACAACCACGGATTTCTAAAATCAAGGGGGGGGGAAAAAAAACCTCTCCTAAACCTTAGGGATATCATATATTTGACCCCGAACTTTCAACTATTACACAATTCCTTCAAACTTTCATTTTATTACAACCGTGAAACCCTCGTTATCTTTTCCTTTGGTATGTACAACTTTTAAGGGGTAGAATTTTTTTTCATCTAATTTTAAAGGAAGTCTCTCTTTTTCGATCAATTGAGGCAGAATTTTTTTTTTTTATTGAAAATGGGAGAAAACTAAATTAACTAAAATATTAATAACATAAAAATTGTCGAAATTGTTAGATATAATCAAGATAATTCTCTAGAATATTTTCCTATATTAGAGATGATTAGAATATTTAAATTGACTTTCTATATTTCTCAATATTTCGCGTATATCGTTTGGCTGTGCATATCTTGATGGATATATTACCTTAGATAGTGATATCATAAAGCCTATAAATTGGCCGATGTAATGTTTATTATGATATATCGAATAACACTGGATTTTCTCGTTTCTTCTTGCGCATTATTATTCTTAATTTGGTACCATAGCATCCTTCTTGAGGTAATTCTAGTGTAATGGGTGCGCAAATCAACAATGTGTTCATTCCATGTGCACAAGTCTCATATGAGGAATTACTTAACCACTCTGGTCGTGTTTTGACGCCAACTACACTACATGTGTCGACCGATTGAGCCTTTTCGACGAAGGTGGCTTTTCTTTCTATGTCAGCTGCACATACCACATCGCTCAGTAACTATTTTTCCAAGCCAATCGTATAGGCCGGTTGATGCTACGATACCAATCGTATAGGCTGCATCGCTCAGTTACTATTTTGCATGTTCACCGCATCTGCCGCTTTTTGTTTTCCCTCATAATCTTGATCCTTCGCACGTTGTTTCGAGAAGCCAGTCCACTCTCACATTTGGAAGTTTCACCACGAACAACAATGCGTCGCCTCGCCACGGAGAATTATCCTAATTATATCTAACTGAAATTAATATCGAACAATAAGAAGTCGTTAAAATTTGATAAACATTGCCACTTTAATAGATGGAAATAAGGGTGCTCCATGAAAAAAAAAACTAAATAAATAAAAATAGAAAAAGGTACTAGTAACGAAAATGTCAAATCACATAAAGTTGATTACTCAATCATTATGTATTTTTTAAATTTTTTGGGGTTAATTAATGTAAAAGAATAACTGATTAACAAAAATATTTAAAAATTTTATTGAAGGAATGATGTCCTTAACTCATAAAGTGAAATGGTTAGCTGAAATCTAATGTTATATTCTCAAGAAATTTCATTAATCAATCATTTCTTAGAGTTAGTTAACCATTTAAAAGTTCATAATAAGTAATCAGTTTCTGTAATTCGAAATTTTTTGTTATTGAGGGCTTTTGTTCCTTTTTACTTAGTTGTGTTCCTTTTTATTAGTTCTAGTAATAAATTCTTAAATTTTAAACAGGTTTTAATTTTAACATAAAGAATATATATTGACATTCTAGTTAATGTATTTTTGATATCCCTAATAATTTTTTTTTCAGTTTTATTGAAATGCAAGTAAAAGAAATATTTCCCAAGGTAAATATGATGATCCGATTTTACTCCATGACGGTCATGTGCACTGCACATGTTAACGAAAACATAACAAAGGTTTGAACGACAGCAAAATGAAAGCTTACGGTGATAAAGTGTAACAGCTGAAATTTATGGTGGTAAACGTGCATTACCGCCACAAATAATGGGAGTCTCATGTAATTTCCCCCTAAATCAATTCAAATACGACCCCAGACTTGGTAAATAGTTTCATATAAGGATCAAAAAACGGGCGGCGCCGGGCATGGGCCAAGCCCGACCCATCCACGTCGGCCCTTTTCCGACTTTCCTTCAGGACCATGAACAGTAGTCCACGACTACTTGATTTGTGGCCGTTGGGCCAAGAAAATTCCACCGGGTCGGCCCGTTTGCCAACCCTAATACGTGCGCGCACGTAAGAGCGATTACAACTCCGTATTTAAGCGATAAGATCTCTCAATATCATTTATCCGTAAATTAAAACGAAAATAGGTGGGTGGGATCACCAATATTGATGGCTTACCCTAAAAGTAATGTCCTAAATCGGAAATGCGATGGGACATCCAATGTAAAATGACCTTGTTATAATATATATAAACTTTGGGATATAGAAAAACTAAATATGAAGCATGTTCTAAGGACACTGCCCAATCTAAACTTACTCCCCCATTGTACAAGGTTCTTGCCGTATGCAGCCCAATGTCGTTCGGAGTTGTCGGCAGGAACTGCCATCTAGAATTAATTGATGGTTTCACGGTGGAGGTGAGGTCAAGCTCGGCTGCGAAGACGACGGCGGCTCCTCCCGCGTTGGTCAAAACCCTAAGATTTTTCCAGCGAGACACGCACGAGTGAGAGTCTTTCGATTGAGTTAGACAACTTAACTCTTGTGAAGACATTTCGAGGAGCAGATCACTTCACGTGGGGACCGGATGTCCTTATCACTAAGGCCGAGTTTCTCGTTATTGGCTTTTCGAATTTGAAGTTAGCTCACCGCAGCAGAGAGTCCAATACGATAGCGGATTGGATTGCTAAAATCCGAAAGAACAAATTCGTACCTCAAAATTGGCTCTCTAACCCACTTGAAATTTTGGTGATATTAACCTAAAAAGTAACACGTGGCGATGAAATTGGACACTTCTTAATTGGAGTTTGTCTCCCATTTTTCTCCATCATAACCGGCGTGGGTTGCCACTCCACACTGAGGCATGTCTCCACTCCACATCTTATCAACGACCAAAAAAAAAAAAAAAATATCACCGACAAAAATCCCCAAAAATAACCTCAAAAAGGAGCTCCCAAAACAACGCGCTCCATGGGCAATAATGGAAAATCGCAAGGGCTCTCTAGCAAATTAAATAAGTGCTCCAAGACGTTGTCCCCACGTCGGTGTGGACTTATTAAGGGCACCCACGTGGCACGTGGCCACATTGAAAGATCTTTCAATTTGGAGGACCAACCCACCAAAAATTTCAAAATAAACTTAATCAAAGCCCTTAAATTCAAATATCAAATAATATCTCGCGCATCTGGACAACATTACCCCCTCCACCATCCCAATTGCCCGGCGTACGTACCGGTGGTCAGCGTCACATACGGGAAATGGATAGAATAATCCACGTCAGCAAAGGAAATTATTGTAGGAAACAATGCTTAATTGCCAACGTGGCACATCACATGTCGATACTTATTCTTGTGAGCCACCCGGCCCCCCACATGTCACATGACGGCATGTCGTGGTACAGTGGGGAAAATAAATAAATAAATAAATCTACGTTGTGTGTGTGTTAAAAAATGAATAATTTTAAAAATAAAAAAATATCATTTTATCAAAATGAAATTAAGGAAAATATTATCATCATTTACTAAAATATATAGACATAAATTGCTATTGATAATTAAAATAATTTTTTTACTAATCATTTCAAGTTATATAGGCGCTAGCTTTAGAAAAATATTTTTCAAATTATCAACTTCTTATGGAACCGTAAATCAAAATTAAACTTTAGTAAATGCATTGTGTTTAGTAAAAAAAATTCTGTTTTTTTTTTTGGGGTAACCTAAGCAGATAATGAATGATTAGAGGTGCTTATAAGTTAATTGATTTATAATGACCCAAGTTGAACACAAGGACACTAAAAAAAAAAGGGAAGAACATGAGGGCACTGACATCCAACTAGTCTCACTAGCGACTTTATCTAGAGGCCACATGATTTTTGCACCCTCCGTAGTAAACATGTTTCAATAATTTTGTAAAATTAAGGAAGTTGTTTGTGGCCAGATGGGATCATCACGATGATTAGAAGAATCCACAGTTCATGAGGGACTAGAAGTTTCCTGGTTGGTAAGTTCCATGTGTTTATTTTTGTCATCTCTTGTTGAAGCAGCAACAAGCATCTAGATCATCGATGTTCTTGGTAATGGTATATTATATACTACGTCCTCTTATCTTTACTATTTATTTATTTATTTTCCCGATTTGCTTTTCAAGTACTTACCGAGAAACAAGTTAAATCATTGTGAAATCGGAACCGCGTCGCGACACCACAACATTTACCTTTATCCCTGGCCACTTTATTATCCAAAATCGGATCATGAAGCCTGCTCGAAAACCGCGTCGATCATGAGATTCCTTTCTTTAGATACTTTTAAAAAAAAAATCAACACACATTCGGAGTAAGCTACTAATCAACCATCAGCTCTGATATTATTTATTGAGAGCGCACAATAGAAGCCCCGATGCCACATTTGATGCAAGGAGGCTTCCCGTACATGTTGAACAAAAGCCCTCGCAAAATTCCCCATTGTCTTTCATTGATAATGTTGAAGTCAACATTTTGAGCCAACGTGAGATGAATCACATCGAGAGAATGCCGATCTAACAATTGACGGTCATCTTTCTTGATTGAATTTGATTTCTCTTGCGACAGAGGCTGATGCATCTCCTTTTGATACAACAAATCATTGATCTGCATCTCTCAAAAATCAAAATATGTCGATCCAATCTATATTCACATTAGGCAATCTCTTCATTATCGATATCGGTATTAAAGTTTCCAGTTATGATCACAAGAGAGATTGCTCCAACATGCAAAGGGCATACAAAGTTTTGGTAGGAACCGCATATGTACCCTTAGCGACTGTATTTTAATATGGTATCTGAAGGTCCAAACTAACTTGAAAGTGTTCTTCCACATCCTCTCTTCGGTCGAGGCCTCACCCGCTTTCTCCCGGGCAACTTCATCTTATGCAGTCCTCTGTTTTCTCGACCGCCCACATGACCAAGTAATTTTGTGCGGATATCTCATTTCATGGGTCATTCCGAATTTCACTCGATTATATTATCGTCTTATTGAATTTTCAGTGATAAAAATCACATCGATTAAACAAGCACGAGTGAAAGCTTTAAAAATTTAAGGCGTCACGACGAGAAAGAAATTTTAATCATTTTTTTTTATCGAAATAAAGTTTCATTCATTTCCTGAAAGTACATGAGATACAACGATCCATGTTGGATATCCATAACAGAACAAGATCCAAAAACAGAAGCTTACTCATAAGAACATCGCTAAAGATCACTCGTTCAGAAAGCTGAACTATAATTTCTTCAAGCTGAAATCGACGGCCGATCACCGGATCCGTCTTCGATAATGAGCACACACCGATATCATCAGGTTTCACAACGGTTTTGCCTTTTGGCGGTGCGCGCCTAGGTTCGGCGTCCCTATCACCATCACCGTGCAGAGAAACAAGGCTAAACGAGTATCGATCCTTGACGAAGCTCTTTCTATCTTCACCGACTCTGGATTTGTTCAGTAACAAAACCTGAGGAAAGCGAAACGCAACAAACATACTAGCAAAAACTCCCAAATCTAAGTCAAATTGGGGGAGACATCTCCCCGAAAAGGGAGAAGAGAAACTTCCAGATCTAAAAAAGATCGGAAGAAGAAGGAAAAGAAAGCAAACAAAAAAGACAGTAAAGAAAAATGTAAAGAAAAACATAAAGAAAGTGAAGAACGAAGGGGTCTCTCCCCTCAACGAAGCTTACACAGTGCAACCCACGGGAGAAACCTCAAGCGGTGAAAAAGTGATAATTTTAATCAATTAAAGTGCTTTATATTTTCATATAGTCCTTCCGTCAATCATCCCAAGCAGATTCACATAGAAAAGTCAACAAGCCAAGTCAAAATAGAAAGATTATCCTGGGTCCCACAGAAAAGTTAAACAAAAAAGAAGTGGGCCCCACGATTCATTAACCAGAGTAGATTGAGTCGCAAAACAACGTCGTATAAAGCCACATCCTCCTTCGTCGAGTCAACGTCCGAGAAACCGTTGGAGTCACGGAGTCATTCGCCCCGCGAACGGTAAAAAGAAAAAGAAATGTGGGCGGTAACCCACGCGGTTCCTCCGCGGTCCCGTGCCTAGCCACTAGCCGGTTAACAAGTAGAGGAGTGTGGGTTTGCCACCTGTTGCTCCCGGTCACCCTGTCGGCATGGATTGAGTGTCGGCACCGACACGCCAGATCCATTCCCCGGTTGATCTTCTGGCCTAAATTTCCCATAGCCACGAAAAAGAAAAACCAAAGCTTGTTGGTTGTTGCCATCGAATTTCGTGGAGCTTTGGCTAAAAAGCACTTTTCTGAAATGTAAAAATTTCATCGGCTCTGTTTATTTATGTACATGATGTTTGAGGTGTCCAATTTAAGTATTTTCTATTAACTAATTCTTTTAAGGAATATAACCAATTATCTTTTTGAAAAATATTTCTCAAATCATTTTTTTTTCGCTTAGAGCAAATGGACTCTAATTTGATTATCCGTGCGCGTACATTGCACCGCGCACAGACAACAAGCTATTGTAATTTGCAAAATAGTAAATAAAGGGGTTCAAAAGCTTTATGAATATGTCGAAGCAATTATCATTTTTCTTAGGTGGCAATTACTATTTTGTTCTAGTTGCGACCATTATTTTTTACTATATGATGTATATAAAAAAAAGAAGAGAACGATAATTGCCGGTTTCCGTACTTATATTAGCATTTTTGCATTAGAAATGAATGCGAAACCATTGGGGAAAATTACCAAAAGAATCTTAAAATTATTGTAATTGTGTCAATTCAGTCATAATTTTGTTCTGCCAATTCAGTCATAATCCTTTTGCATTTGTGTCGATTCATTTTTTCCAGCCATTTTTGACATGAAATTACTGACGTGGACGCAGGCTGGCCTGGCGCAGACGTGAATATTTTTTTTTAATTTTTTTTGGATTTTGTTTGATATTTTATATATTTTTTCTTTCGTTTTTCCTTTTGCCTCCGTCGTCATGACTGGCGATAGGCAATGGCCGACCTCGCCGCGCTAATCCAATTTCGAGAGTGATTAGCGCGTGCGGCGGAAGGAGTAAGGCGAAATCGCGTTGTGGCGGCGGCGGCGGGGCGCAAGGGTTCGCTTTCCGTTTCCGTGAGCGAGAGGTACCTGGTGTCGCATCACATGCACGTGACGCCCAATTACTAGAAGGGACGTATGCTGTGCCTCTTCGCCTATGCTAGCTGCACCAACGCAAGATCTTGACCTCTTGACCTTTACGCCTCTTCATCTTGTATTTTGTCCACCGATATTCTTTTATAGGTGAAAGGCGAGGGATGGGGTAGGGCCGCCCGCTAGAACGACCAATCGTTCGAGCATTTTCGTAAAGATGTTACGTCCCGACAACGATATGTTCGCGATTCGAGTTATAATATTTTTTATTTGACCTCAGCCGACATCGAATTGTGAGGGCAATTTCCCAAATTAAAAAAATTACCAAAAAAGCATTAAAAAAATAAACATCAAATTAGGTGCGGCTTGGCAAATGGGCCGCCGAGCGGCACCCAATCGGTTCTATTGGGCCCCACTCGGCGGCCCATTAGCCGAGCGGGGAGGCCCATGAGCCCATTTTAATTTTTTTTTGATTTCGTATTTTTAATTATTTTATTTATAGTTATTTATCTTTTGAACCTTATTTTTATAAGATAATCCATCAATCATTAATTTATATTTATGTAATTATTTAAAATCGCAGTGAAAGATTGAAATCGCAGGGAAAGATTAAAGCCATAATAATACATAAATAAAAAATCGCAACAAAATAGCTAAAAAAAATGCATGGAAATATGAAAAACTGCAGCAAAATAGTGGAAACAAGTAAAGAAAGTGGAAAACTTTGAAAGTGCGTATCTCATCGCTCGGGTGTCCGTTTGGGACGATTTTTGTTTTTATTTCCCGTAATTTTTCGAGACGAATCCATTGGCAAACCGCTGGCCGGCCTTTTTCCCCAAAAAACACAATTTTCCTTGTCAATTTTGTATTTTCTCCCTCCGATGCCGCATCTCGATCACGAATGAACCGTCCTTTCCCTCTTTCTTCTTTCGATCTTTCCATGCCGGATTCATGATATCATGTCTTTTGTAGTGGGAAAAGGGTCTAGGCAGTTTTTCATACCCAAATCAATATCACGTTTTTCAATGAGTGTATAGATTAATTAATCTACAAATAATGTTGTTAATTGTGTTGTTTGCCTTGTTGGTTGTTGTTTGGGTGAAGTGGTTTGGTGGTCGTGTGTTCTATTCCCAGCGTGTTCCATCTGTAAAATTTTTATTTTCCCAAAAAATACGAAATCAAAAGGCAGCCCATTTGTTGAGCGGAACCTAATTTGGTATTTATTTTTTTAATGCTTTTTGGTACTTTTAAAAAAAAATAATTTGAAAAATTGCCCGAATTTTGAGGGGCTTAAGGCTCGAGTACCCTCGTCATGTTGATCTTTTACGTCTCGAAAACTCTTTTGGAGAAAATTGTTAAAAAAAAAATCCCAAACTTTTTACACTTTTATCAATTCAGTTTTGAAACTATTCACATTTTTCCAATTCAGTCCGATTGGCCGAAAATCGCTACGTGGATGTCGGCTATCCTACGGGGTAGGCGTAGATAATTTTTAATAATTTTTAATATTTTTCGAATATTTTTATTATTCTTTCCTTTTTATGTTTTTCTTTTTCACTTTTTTTTTCCTTTTTCCCTCCCTAACCCAGCCTCAACCTCCGCTAGCATCGGGCGAGGGCCACACTCGCCCGACTGGGTGAGTACCCTCGTCGTGTTGATCTTTATATCTCGACAACGCTTTTGTGTCAAAGAGAAATACTTAGGCTGCGTATGGTAGCGTTTCTGTTCCAGGGAGCATTTTTTGAACAGAAACATTTTTTTGTGTTTCTGTTCAAGATTACGATTTTTAGGGAAAAAACGCGTTTGGTAATTTAAAAAAAAAACACTTTTTTCAGTCGCCGACCGGCGATCGGCGGCGGCCGGCAACCGGAGGTGGACGACGGCCGGCGGTGGGCGGCAACGGCGGTGGCGGCGGTCGCCCGGCGGCCGGCGACGGCTGCCGACGACGGGTGGAAGGCGGCCGGAGGCCGGCGACCGTCGACGGCCGGCTTTTAGCGAGACGGCGAGTGATAATCGCGTCGGCGACGATAGATGGTGGTTTCAAAAGTGTTCCAAAAAGTGTTCCAAAATCCCAGAAGCAAGTTTTTTTTGTTCCTTCAAAAGTGTTCCCTGGCACAAAAGTGTTCCGCGGAACACTTTCGGAACATTTTTGAACCATACGCATTTCTGCTCCAAAAGTGTTCCCGGAACACTTTTGGAACAGAAACAGTTTCCCCAGCCACCATCCATACGTAGCCTTAATATTCCGGGAAGCGGATGGGCAACGATCGAAACATCCACATCAAAGGTTTATAAGCAATGACAGGACGAGAATAGTGGGCTGAGTGTGTCCTTGTGGCCAAAAGCTTTTCGATTTAGCGATTGGATATTGAACCTTATTGGAAGCATTTGATGATGCAACTTATAAAAGTGTGAATTCCATTAATCATTTTAGTAATCAACTTTAGGATCCTTTCTTTAAACACAAACCCCCCC
Source organism: Rhodomyrtus psidioides (assembly GCA_021437785.1). Taxonomy (NCBI): domain Eukaryota; kingdom Viridiplantae; phylum Streptophyta; class Magnoliopsida; order Myrtales; family Myrtaceae; genus Rhodomyrtus; species Rhodomyrtus psidioides. The sequence continues at coordinate 2,374,163 of JAILYB010000053.1, forward strand.
CCCCCCCCCCCAAACCAAAAAAAAAAAAAAATTTAGGCTCCTTTTGTTTCGCAGAAAATGTGACATTTCAAAAAAATATTTCAGAAAGTCATTTTTTCAGGAAAATGACAATATTTTTCAGTGTTTGACCAAGACCTAAAAATGAAGCGAAAAATATTTTTCATTATTTAGTAAGGAAAGTCTGATTTTCCTAAAAAAACATAGGCTATTGAAGCCTTAGTAGGTTGCGCATGGGTAGCCAAGGACCCGACTTTGGCATCAAGTTCTCAAACCTGGATCCCTGACTTCGGAGGACTAGCATAGGACACTAGTCTTGCATCCACCGAAACCGAGCCCATGAACTCGATGCCCATGCTAGGGTCCTTGAGGTGCCCCGACCTCAATCTATAGAGGTTGGGCCTAGGTCCCAAGTGCATGGGCCTTAGTAAGACCCAGGCCTGAGACTCCAATGCTCGGGACGGAGACCTCGACACTCAAGCCTGGGACTTTGGTACTAGTGCCCATGCCTAGGTCCATCGAGGTTGAGCCTGGGCAGGGGCAAAGTGGTTTGGACCCGGGTGTCTATGGATCCAGGCAAGGGCACCAGGAACTTGAGCACAACTTTGAAATTACTAGGCCTGGCGGGCATGGGCTAGATGGACCCAGGCCAGAACACTGGGATCTTAGGCTTGACCTCGATGGACGTAAGCTAGAGTGCCTAGGTCTTGAGCCTGCATCGATGGACCCAGGCTCGAGCTCTAGGGATTAGATCCTGCTGCCAAGGGCCTGAGAATGGGCGTTAGGGTTCCTGTATCCAAATGCAAAATTTGTGGTCCAAGCGCAGATACCTGATCATAATTTAGGAAAATGATTTCTGATTTTTTAAAGAGCAAATCATTTTCTTGAACTTAAATTTTGATAGGAGAACGTTTTCCATTTTTTTACTGACTCATTTTCCTAAACGATCCAAATACCAAAAGACGATAAAAAAAAAGAGCCAGTATGCCCTTGTACCTTTGCTTACCTCATTGAGTTATTTTTTTTTTTTAAAAAAATTCAAACCATCCACTTAAGTTACGTGTAACTAGAGCCTTATCACAAGAACTATAGCAACATGGATAAAATAAATCAGCCAGCGGATGCCAAATCTAGTAAGAGAGAAAATATGCTCCCTTTTTGTGGAGAAACTTCACGAGACATTTTAGTGGTGTTGCTGTAACGACTTCACCAACATCCGGCCTTCGAATCATGAATAGTGCAGAGTAGTTATAACTCAAACCAAATATTCTGCATTTTCCTTATGTAGAGTTTGTGGTCCATCAAAATCCGATTTTTCTAAATAGACATATATTGTTCGGGCGCTAGTGGGTTGCACATGGGTGGCCAAGGACTAGACATTGGAATCGACGTCTCAAACCTGAATTCCTGACTCTCGGGGACAAGCATATGCAATGGTCTCGGATCCACTGAAATCTAGCTTGAGAACTTGGCCCCTATGCTCGACTTCCTAGGGCCACGACCTTGGTCTATGGAGGCCGGGCCCAAGTCCCAGATCCCAAGAGCCCGGGCCCTTGGTGCCCATGCCTGAGTCCATCGATGGACCGAGGCATTGGTATAGGGGTCCCAGGCCTGGCCTCGATGGACCCGATCATAGGTGCTAGGGCTCGGCCTCAATAGAGCCAGGCAAGCCTTGATATTATCGGGCATGACGTCCCTAGCATGAGTACTTGTGCCCTAGGCTCGACCTTAATGATCACAGGCATGACCTAGATGGTTTCAAGCTCGACCTCAATGAACCCGAGCTTGAGTGTCATGGATTCGGGCTTGGGCGTTGCTAATCCAACCCCACTGCCAAGGTCCTAGGAATGAACATTGGGGTTCTCATCCCCAAATGGAGTTTGTGGTCCAAGCGCCAATACCTAATCACCTAATCATATATCGGGAAAAGGATTTTCAATTTTTTAAAGAGGAACCATTTTCCTGAATTTAAATTTTGATAGAAAAACATTTAATGTTGACTAGGAAAACATTTAGCTGAATGTTGGCCAGTACATAAGTAACATGATCATATAATAAGAGTAGGGAAATGAGGATGTTAAAATGGATGTGTAGTCATACAAAGATGGATAAGATAAAAAATGAAAATATTGAACGAAAAGTTGGAGTAGTACCGGTGGTAGAAAAGATGAGATAATATAGATTGAGATGGTTTGAGCATATTCTTCAAAGATCCCTTGATGATCTGGTAAGAACAGAAGTTTATTACTGAGACCATGACATAAAGAACGGAAGGGTCGGCTGAAACTTACTTGGGGGAAAGTAATAAAACAAGATTTAATGAAGTAACAAATAGATTTCAACAAAAAAAAAATGACAAATAGATTAGCTTACGGTTTGTCTTAGGACAGAGTGGAGGAAAGCTATTAGCATTGCGGAGGGGTAGAATTTCTACATTCTAGACTGTCATTTTGTCCTTTTTTCCTATTTATATTTTATATTTATATATTTATATATTTATATTTTGATATATTTATTTATATAATTATTTCTTTTTTCTCAATCGGTCTTGCTTTTATTTTATTTATTTTTGGGTTCATCGACCGTCGACTCCAACTAGTTTGGAATAAAAGATGATGTTGATGTTAAGGTTGTTGACTAGGAAAACATTTTTCGCCGACTCATTTTCCTAAGTGATCCAAACGCCAGAAAATCATAAACATGTTTTTCCAAAAAATATTTTCCGTGAAACAGACGGAGTTCAATATGCCGTTATTCATTTGCTTACCACATTAAAGTTGCGTACAACTAGAAATTAAATGCTGGAAAGTTTAATTCTCAACATTTAATGTGGTTATCAAACATGTACATTTTTTTTAATCGTTAACTCACACTAACAATTTCTTTTTTATTGGTAAAAGGATTAGAATGGTGATCAACGCTAATGACCATAAGCGTCTCATGCCCTTTACAGAATGTTGAGCTATAACTACTTTGCACTATTCATGATCTGAAGGCCGAATGTACCGTAGCACCACCAAAATATCCCGTGAAGTTCCTTCACAAAAAGTGATCATATTTTGTTGGATCTCAGAGGCGCATAACTCCGATACCAAAGAACGGAAGAAGGAAATTCTGGAAATGAAGTTTATTACTTGCACTCTTGTGTTACGAAATGATTACAAAACACACCTATTTATAGGCTTAGGGTATGACTTTATATCTACTCTAGACACACGAACAGACACATCTAGATACATAACATTAAATAGACATAAACTCCTAGGTAACAACTCCTAGGTTCCAAGTATCAAGATGAACTTGGGTTACGAAGAGTCTCCTTAAACAGAGCTCATCTTGACAATGCCGATCATTCTCTTGAATTTAAGGAAATAGTCTGTCTTTAATGGTTTCGTGAACATGTCAGCCACTTGGTCTTCTGACTTGTAATACTGTAGCACAATCTCCTCGGAAGTCACTAGATCTCGAATGAAGTGACACTTTATATCGATGTGCTTGCTTCTTCCATGAAAAACTGGATTCTTTGCAAGGGTTATGGCTGACTTATTATCACAATAAATCACCGTCGAATGCTCCTGCTTATGACGTAGTTCAGCGAGCATTGAACGTAGCCAAACTGCTTGAGTAGCACAATAAGCCGCTGCTATCTATTCTGCTTCTGCATTGGACAAAGCAACCACCTGCTGCTTCTTCGAAGACCAAGAAAAAATTTCATTTCCTAAAGAGAAAACATAACCGGAAGTACTTTTCCTTTCTATAATATCTCCTCCCCAATCACTGTCTGTATATCTCACAAGCTGAAAATCATTAGAAAAGGTGTAGAATATACCATCATCCACAGTACCTTTAATGTACCCAAGAATCTTTTTTGCCGCCTATAAGTGTGATTGTCTAGGAGCCTCCATAAATCTGCTTACCATCCCAACACTATAAACAAGATCTGGTCGAGTAGAAGTCAAATATCGTAGGCTCCCAACTAACCTCTTGAAATATGTGGGATCGACTTCGGAACCACTTCATTCTTTTGTCAACTTCAATCTTTCTTCCACGGGAGTGTTAATTGATTTACAAGTAGCCATCTTGAAACGCTCAAGAATATCCTTGGCATACTTCTATTGACAAACAAAAATACCATCCTCCGATTGAGTAATTTCTAGGCCAAGAAAATAATACATAAGACCTATGTCTGCCATCTCGAACTCACAGGTCATGGCCTCCCTAAAGTCATAAATCATCTCTTGACAATCTCCAGTAAGTATGAGATCATTAACATATAAGCAAATAATGAGCATCTCACCGTTCAAGCCAACTTTGACATATAAAGTATGCTCATAAGGACATCGAATAAAATTATGGTTCAAGAAATAAGAATCAATTCCGGTATACCAGGCTCGTGGTGCTTGTTTGAGGCCGTAAAGAGCTTTCTTCAATTTGTAGACAAGACCCTCTTGTCCTTTCTTGACATAGCCCTCCGGTTGTCTACATACACCTCCTCCTCAAGTACGCCATTGAGAAATGCGGACTTGACATCCATTTGGTGTATTTTCCAGCGCCTTTGAGCTGCTAATGCAAAAATCATGCAAATAGTATCCATTCTTGCAACAGGAGAAAATACCTCGAAATAGTCAATCCCGGATTTCTGTTTGTAACCCTTGACTACAAGACGAGCCTTTAACCGATCGACATCACCATTAGGCTTATACTTGGTCTTATAGACCCATTTCACACCGATGGACTTCTTGCCTTCTGGAAGAGACGTGAGTTTCTATGTATCATTCTTCTTGATCGCATATATCTCATCACCCATGGCACGAACCCAATCATCATCTTGGGAAGCTTCCTCAAAGTGTGTCGGATCACAATCTGCAAAGAGAGCATAATTGACAATTTCTTCATCAGAGGGATCATCATTATTCGACAAAGAATAATCCCTCAAACGAGCAGGTAGAACTCGTTCTCGCCGTGGACGGGAGGAACTTTCGACAGGATCTTCGACAAGATTTTCAATAGGATTTTCGACTGGGTCTTCGACAGGATCTGTTGTCGAATTAGGTTGCATCGAACTCGTTGCTGGTTCAGATTGACTATCAGCAGCGGGTTGAACTGACTCCTCCTCCTCATCGAAGACAAAGTGAATCTGCTTCTTCTCTTCGGTGTTCCACGTCCACTCACCTTTCTCATTGAAGGTGACATCTCGACTGATAACCACCTTCTTCGTTACAGGATTATACAACCAATAACCCTTTGTCTCATTGCTGTAACCGAGAAAGATGCACTTCTCGCTCTTCTCATCAAGCTTTTTGCGAAGCTCATTTGGCACATGGTCATAAGCAATACACCCAAACACACGAAGATGCTGAACTGAAGGGATTCGACCACTCCACACTTCCGTCGGCTTCTTGAAATCAAGACCTTTAGTAAGACATCGATTCAACAAATAAACAGTACAAGCAACCGCTTCTGCCCAGAAATGTTTAGGCAAATGTTTGGAATGGAGCATGGTATGTACCATATCGACAATAGTGCGATTTTTTTCTCTCCGCTACTCCGTTTTGTTGAGGAGTATATCGTGCTGTCAACTGATGCTTGATGCCGCACTGCTTGAAGAAACCATCTCCAACCAAATATTCTGTGTCACGATCAGTTCGGAGAATCCGAATTTGATGCCCCTTTTATTTTTCTACATAGGCTTTGAACTCCTTGAAAGCATCGATGGCATCTGACTTTTGTTTCAAGAAATAAACCCATATTTTTTGACTAAAATCATCGATGAAGGTAACAAAATACCTGTACCCCTGATTCGACGACTCACCGAGCGGTCCACAGAGGTCGGAGTACACTAACTCCAACGGTCTTACAGCCATCCATGGTTTTTCCGAAGGGAAGCTTTCCCTGCACTTCTTCCTAACAACATATGGTTCACAAATCTCATTCGGAGAAGAAATTTCGGGTAGTCTACGCATCATTTTCTTCTGAGACAATAGCTTCAAGCTGTCGAAATTCACATGCTCAAACTGCTTGTGCCAAAAGCCATGTCGAATCTTGCACCGAGGCACTAAAACATGACGTAACATAATTAATATACAAAGGAAAAAGTTGATTTTGAGCCATTTTTACCTTCGCAATCAATCCTCCTTTGCCATCATGAACCGTGCAAATCTCATCCCTAATGGTCATGAGATAGCCTCGCTTGGACAACTGTCCCATACTTAGAAGATTTTCTCGAAGACCAGGAACATAATGGACGTCGAAAATGCTTTGAACCGACCCATCCTTCGCCTTGATTTTAATTGTTTCCTTTCCCATGATAGGAACTTTGGTATTATTCCCAAACCTCACCTCCAAACGAAATGTGTCATCAAAAGTCGAGAACAATTCCTTCTCTCCACACATGTGATTGCTGCACCCGGTGTCTAAGTACCAAACGTTCTTCTGGTTCTCTACCGTAGAATTACATGTGAATAAAAGAGCATTATCTTGCTCACCGTCACCATCGACATGTCTATCGACAGATCTTGCTACCTTAGCATGGAACTTTTAACCACCAATCTTCCTGCTTGGACATTCAGATTTATAGTGCCCATACTTTTTACAATTAAAATATTGAATAAGGGACTTATCTTTTCGTTGTCCGACATACTTTTCTTGTCGCTTTGGATCTTTCCTTTGATTAGAAAGATTCTTCTTTTCATCGGACAACACCAACTGACTTTGTAGAGCTTCCTCCACCGTCTTGGATTTCTCCTTGAGTTGCTGCTCGTGCATTTGTAGAGACCTGTCACGCCCCGAACCCGGCGAGCACGCGAACATCCCACCAGGCCGTTCTTCTTTGATGATCTCCCAAGATCCAACGGCCAACAACGAACTCAAGGCTTCTAAATGAGATGCATGCAGAAACGTGAAACAACACCATACAACAAAATAACACAAGATGACTTGACAAAAGGGTATTCTTCTCATTACTATTAAAGTCAGGTACAATTCTAACTCCAAAGAATATATTCAATCCCTAAGGTATTAATCAGATTAATCTCCATTGCCTCCAATGACTTCCTCAAATATCCATCCATGGCAACCTCGGGTTTCCATCGCCTGGGACCTGAAAAATGTTGTCCCACGACGGGGTGAGATATAAATCTCAGTAAGCTAAACCTAACCCTAAACTAGGCTGCCAGTACCTCCAGACACTTTTGAAAAATGGGGGTATTTTGGTATTAAAAACTTTGGTATGGTAAAACAGGGTACTTGTAAAAAACATAGCATTTTAGTACTTTCAAACAAAAGACTTGACCCAGTGACAAAGGACTCCATGAGTAAAATTGAGCTTCGTACAATGGCAGGGTTTTCAATCACACGCAAGCACTTGACGCCATATCAAAACATGAGGCAACTTTTAAAGTACAACAAAGTACCATTATCGAAATTCCCAGAAAACATAACCTTTTCTTTCCCGCCCTTCCTGGGCCATTTTCAACTCATGAGGCAGATTTAAAACTCGGGGAAAATATCAATTCTTTGATATATCCAGAAAACACGTTCTTTTCTCACACGCCCCTTTTCTGGGCCAATTTCCTTTCGCGCCCCTCTCTGGGCCAATTTCAAGTCATGAGGCAAATTTTCAAACATGAGGCATTTTCGATTTCTCAAAATCCATTCTTTGAATTTCTCATAAAACAAGTCTTTTCATTTCCGCCCATCATGGGCCAAAATATATCAAGAACCATGTTTCAGTCTTTTATCTTCTTTACGCCCATCAAGGGCCGCCCCACTTGGGCCGCGAGATGATTCGGTCAATCATATGACTCTCGACGTCTTATCGAGATGATTCGGTCATCATGACTCTCGCTGCGAGATGATTCGGTCTCCATATGACCTGTCGATACATATGAGACTCTCGCGTCCGGACCTAGAGATGATTCGGTTACCATACGACTCTCGACGCCCATTACCAATCGAGATGAATCGCGTCAGTATGGGACTCTCTAGCCGCACGACCTCGTCAGGTCCAATGGGAGTAACTCCCTCCCAACACATTGGCCAAATTATAAATTTTCGGCGATCCCACACGCCATCGGCGATCCCACACGCCCGTGCACTTATAATTTTTCCCGGCGATCACACACGCCATTGGCGATCCCACACGCCAGTGCACACATCATTTCCTCGGCGATCCCACACGCCATTTTATTCATAAAAATTTCAGTCATAGAAAGCCTCAGCTTTTTCATTCCAAGAAAACAATTCATGCCTCAAAATTCTTCATTCAAAAACAACACAAGAAATTCATCGCCAAAACAAGGCATTCGTTTCAAATGTCCCTTAACTGGACAAAACATATTCCCCATCATAAAATGAAATCAAGCAGTTCATCGCCTACTCGAGGCATTCATTTCAAACGTCCGTCACTGGACAAAACATGTTTCAAGTCATAAATTTCTCAGTCAAGCACATATAAATTCAAGTAAGCCTCAGGCAATTCAACAAATACGACCAATTCATAGTTTCAAAGCTTGACTCAAAATCATATTTTTCGGCACTTTCAATCTTGGCTTTCCTTTCAATCAAAACTTTCGACTTCGCATCTCACATGCTCAAATAGCCATTAAAACACACATTCATGGTCAATTAGGGCTCCCCAAACAATTGATTTTCAATCAAACATGCCAAGAAATGCTAACTCACAAAACCAGATAGATTTGGACTCCCTCGCGCCTCTCACAAAATCCAGGCCATGAAATCATTCAATCCAACTCAAAACTCTGTCCTTTAGTAACCTAACCTCCTAATAAAGGTTTAGGCATAACTTACCTCAAGCAATTAGCAAAATCCACTTCGATCAATCCTCATCACCCCACAAATGTTCGGCAACTCAAGGTTCTCGTACCGTCCTAAGAAATTCATCAATTTTGGATCAAAATCCAATCAATTCTCACTTCCTTGATACCAATCCCTCAATCATTAATCAAATGGAAACTCAAGATGCCTCATTAAATGATCGAATACACCACAATACTTCCACGAGCCCTTAATATATTCTGTTTAAACAGTAAAATGCATAGCAGAATATAACTTGGTGTTTCTTGCTCAAAATAGCCCTTAAATCACTTCTAAATCCCAAGTCACTTCATATACTTTCCACTAACACCTTAATCAACATTATAGATAGTCCCTTGAATCAATTTGAAGTCAAAACACCCTTATATCAGCCCTCAACAGAATCGGTACACAAAGAATATCGTCCAAAACAGAACCGGTTTTGAGTTCCAACCGCTCAATCAAGCCATACTTCAATTCCAAGCCTAACTCTTTGCACAAATAACATGCCAAGACCTTCATTTACATGATTAGAAGGCTCACCAAGAAGTTTGAAGTGGATTGACACCCCAAAGACATCGGAACAGCCCGGTTCCTTCACGATCCTCAAACGGGCAGAATATGCTCGGTAAAAACTTCCACAAACCAGCCATGTACACCCATCAATAATCACATAAAACCTTAATTTCAACTTGCTAAACTCTTATACTGTGATTTTAGAAGAGCTCACCGAACATTTGAAGTCATTTGAGATCCGGAAGCCCCCAAAAACGCAGCCTCTCTAAAACAAGGTCAGATTCTGACCTTTGTCCACTCAAACAGACCTACGGAAATAAATACTTGACCAAATTGAGCTTATAATACCTTCCTAGAACGGCAAGACGATAAGCTTTCAGATGCCGGTAGTTTTACCTTAATACAACATCGGACGAGGAAGTTATGACCAAAACAGTGAAGGCGTTTTTCCCTGTCCGCGAGAAACACTGCTCGGCCGAGAGGAAAATGGAGAAGAAGAAGATGGTGGGAGATGGTGGCCGCCCAAAATGAGAAGAGAGAGACTCTATTTCATCCAATAATGCACCTTGGGTCAAATGGATTTGATGGTTATTTAATGGGCAATTTAATGCTTGGCCTCCTCTTTGCTTGACACTTGGCAACCTCCTATTGGTTCCTTGATTGACTTTGACTTCCTTTGACCATTTGATCCTATCATCTTCAGCAGCATATGGAGGTGGGGAAATGACCAAAATGACCTTCTAAACTTCTTAAGGCAAAGGCAAATGGGCGAGGGGTAAAATGGTCATTTGGCATTTTTCGTCCGAAAGTTCATTTTTCCAGTGTAAACCACCCTCGATGAGGCGACGTCCATATCAATTCAAATATTGGAATTCCTCATTGTCCAATACCCAATCTCGAGGTCTAATTTCATGTCGAACTCTCGTCGACTGTAATTCCAGTTTATCTCAAACTGACGGGCGACTCTTGCAGGTGCTACGCGTATCGACTTTGGGATTTTTCTTAAGCCGTGGCGACTTTGGTTGTCATGTAATTGCGAGGGTTTATCGCTAGTCCTGCGGTCCTGATCATCGGAATTCGATTTAGGAAATTCTCACAAATTACACATTGGTTAAGCGGAATCACCTGCGTCCCAACGTATAACGCTAGCAAGGCATTCCATGATCATTCCTAGATCGATCTCTGCTGGTCCAAAATATTCCCTCGATAATCCTTATGGTCATAGCGCCATTTCTCATTCACATTCCCCAAGTCCACGTACCCGACCTCGCATTAGTCTTTCCCTTTCGGTCAGTTAACTCGAGAGTGGCCTGCTTCGAGCGAGATACAACTGAAATACACCGATCGATATCCTTCCATTCCATAGCCTCGAGAGGGGTTGGAATTTAGAATGTCACAATTCTTCCCCCCTTAAAGAAATTTCGTCCTCGAAATTTGCCACTTCTCAATTATCCAATCTATCGGGGTATTGATGCCTCATCGTATTCTTACTCTCCAAAGTAGTTCATCCCATTACTTGACATTCTCACTTGTCTTCTTTGATAAAAGTTATCTTCCTCCAGGATTTGCTTCTCTCAATCCTTAACCTGTACTTGCTTTTCCCTATTCTCTTCAGACATTCATGATATCTGTCGATGATATACCTTCGAACACTCAAATCCTCCGTTCAATTTGCCTATTAGTCCGAGGATAACGCGTGCATCACACTGTAGCCTTGCTTTTGAAATTCCCAGTCGAAAGGCTTTTCCAAAACGTCATCTTAAATTCATATTCTTTACCTCTCACAATCATTACCAAATCTCATGAAAACGTACTCGTTGGCGTCTTTACCATTTGGCATAATCATCTAATTCCAACATCTTTTCGTATCGTCAAGGATGCACAATTTCCATTAGCTTACCCTCGATCGTCCAAATCAAACCGTAACCTTTCGATTTCTTTGGCAACTCATTATTAAGTCCTTAATAGCTCTTCCTCGATTACATTCGAGATCCTCCAATGACCAATTTAATCCATCAACTCGTAAAGGTTATGCCTTCCCCTCAATTCCCTTAGAGCAATCAACATTTCCAACTCTTGCATTTCACACAGTTACGAGGTCTTTCTTTACACGAGCCACGCTCCCGTATCCGTAAATAAATTCATCCGTGGGCGTTGCTTCTCATCAATTCCTTTCGGGAAACCACTACCTTATTCTTTTGTGGTAGATATAAACTTGAAATCTTCTTCCATCCAAACAATGTTTCCCAAACTTTATCGCGAGAACATTCACAAACCGACTCCAATCACACAGTAGAAGTTCCAACTCATATGGCCCTACTGTCTCGGCGTACATACAATGCTTACTTTAGATCGTCTTGTTACGCCTCAAATTCCCTTCTTATGCCACGTCATTATGATTCTCTCGACTCTTTCAATTCCCAATAGGAACGGCATTCACAACACAATCGTCAACTTGATTTAAGTCCTCGAAAACTCATCACGTTGATTCACACGTTCACGTTACATCTCGTCCCTAGTTCCTTTCATCCATTTAACCGAACGTCAACATTATCCCGAAATTCAACGATGTCCACAAGACAGTTTCTCGGACTTCTCTTCCGAGAATCATTCAAATTCTGCATCTTCTTGCTCAATCCAGACGCTCAATCTTAATATCCAGACAATTCGGATGTTCTCTACCTTTCACGCTAGGGCCTCTTACCCTATGAAGGAAACTATACACTTCAGTGGCATTCTTTTACTTCGAATCCACCTTGTCCTTCCTATTCCATAGGACATTAATCTTGGAATCTATATCAACAGCAATACCTTCATTTCAGAATTCATCTGTCCCTATGCCTGACATCCTCCTTCCAGTGACTCAGTCACCTCAAGTGACAAAATTCCAAAGAGTCGAGGTTCTTCATCGGTCTCCACAAATTCTCGTATCGAATACTCAATTCGACTACCTCGAGTCACTTTGCAGTTACACTCTAAGTGCTCTTTTTGCTTACTCAACCATTCATTCGCATTATGAACAACCAGGACTATCAAGTCCATTCACTTTCCTTTCCCTCAACGACCATCTCGTGCTCCAATCGTCCTTTCAAAATGACATCCTACTCTTAAGGGGTGATAGCACACAATACCACTTCTTGTGGTCTCGATTCGTCCTCAATATCATAGAATCATCAATGTCAAACAACTAACATAACTCTTTTCTCAACTTCCCCCACGACGAAAGGAACGACATGCCAGTCTCTCATTACAAGACCCACGCCAAGGTAAAAATCGTTTGTTGCAAGCACTTCCATGTTCCAAAATGAACATCCCTTTGCTCGTAATCCATGAACAAGAATTCTCTTATTCACAAATCTTCCGATCATTCACTTCTCTTACTGAGTCCCATTACCAATCTTCCAAGTCAGGAATAATCACTAGCCGTAAGGCTTTTAAAGTCCATTCCTTCATCATACTCGGTCAATCTCAACTTTATATATAGCCTCACCAGCTTTTCAAAATTCTCGCTATTCATGTCCACGTTTCCACTTTGAAAATGAGTAGTCTCAGGATTACCTTTCTCGGGACTTCCATCACTTAACTCATCAACACTAGCATCAGTCGTCTCAGTGACTTAGGTACAAGTGTAGCTTCCTCTTGAGCTTGTCTACCCATCAAATTTCCCCATCTTTATTTAAAGTTCTCATGACCCCCTTATTACCCTTGGGTCTCGCACGATCAACAAAATCGAGCCATACTTTCTTCCAGTATTCATACTGCGGTCGCTCGCTTTTACTCAACTCTCATGATCCATCTTAATGCTTGGATCTTCTCGAATCTCGCATATACGAGCCAAGTGCTCCTCTAACGACCGTACTCTGGTCAATCAACCTTATTAGGTTCTCATATCACTTGAACCACTATGATTCCCTCCAAGAATCAAAGACATAAGTTATTTACTCAAGTCTAGCAGTCTTCAGCTGCTCACCTCATCATTCATCACCAGTAATCAACTATCCAGTGGTTCCCAAACAACTCTCAACTGGTTGTCTATTATCCAAGGATTCCAAATCATCCTTAAGCAGCAATCACATATTAAGCAAGCCTCCACGGGGCAGATTCTCAAATAACGGCCAATAACTAGGCAATTCTCAACTAGGCCAAAACTCAACCAATCACCATTTGCTAGACAAACTCTCAAGTCACAATTCATTGGGACAAGTGCTCACACCTTAAGTCCAGACGTATCTGCGACTTAGCAATAACTCACCAGGCCATTACAATTTCACAAGATACCAGCTAAACGGCACTCAAGGCCAAAACTCGCCATACAGGCCAAACAAAAACGTTAATTTTCATTTTCATTTTCATTTTCATTCCACACCCACTGCCATGTACGAAGCTCCTAACCATGCCAATCACATACGCCATGACAAATACCATACAAATTTGAAAATTCACTGTGAGGATCACCTTGGTGCAATACATCTCTTAACCAAAATTAGACTCAATCCGATACCTAGACTCTCTCTTTCAATTTATGACTTGAGTCATTCCTGCCTCCTTGCTATCTTAGAAGCCTGCCAGGAGCTGCTCCTTGTCCGAACCTCTCTGTCCCGGCGTACACTCCCCGCCCTCGTCAGACCTGGTCGTTGCAGGTTGTCCCAAGACATACATCTACGAAGAGAGTCCCGTTCCACACGTCCCATAACATGCTTCATTACAGTTTGTAGGTATCCCATCAACTCGTCCCATACCAAGCGACAGTTTGTCAAGTCTCATAATGATAAGCTCATGCATTCACCTTCCTCAACTGTCATTTTAATGCCATAAACGTATGCAATGAATGATCGTCCTCAACACTCTCCATATCACATTCGTTCTCAGATCAACTCTTAATAGTAGAAGATTTCTATTACCGCAAAGGACCATTCATCTCGCAGATCAAGTGCCTAGGATCAATCATATACCTTAAAGTCACAATCACGATCATAATATCCAATTGACCCTTTGCTCATAGGCAATCCTCTATTAACCTCAAATGCAATTGCAACCTCAAAATCATGCTTATAGTTCCTCAATTTCTGGTGACTCCCTTATGAACCTCAATCATATTTCCACCCAAAATCATCAACCGAGATCGATACTATAACCATTAAAATATAACGCAAGTTCAAGCCTATAATCCCCATGATTCAGTAATCAATACTCAATTCTTAGGGTCTAACTATCTAATTGTCCTCAAGTCATCACTCCTTATCACTCCAAACCTCAATCACATTGGATCGAGTTGACCTCGCTCTGATACCACTCAAACAGGCATGTCACGCCCCAAACCCGGCGAGCACGCGAACATCCCACCAGGCCGTTCTTCTTTGATGATCTCCCAGGATCCAACGGCCAACAACGAACTCAAGGCTTCTAAATGAGATGCATGCAGAAACGTGAAACAACACCATACAACAAAATAACACAAGATGACTTGACAAAAGGGTATTCTTCTCATTACTATTAAAGTCAGGTACAATTCTAACTCCAAAGAATATATTCAATCCCTAAGGTATTAATCAGATTAATCTCCATTGCCTCCAATGACTTCCTCAAATACCCATCCATGGCAACCTCGGGTTTCCATCGCCTGGGACCTGAAAAGTGTTGTCCCATGACGGGGTGAGATATAAATCTCAGTAAACTAAACCTAACCCTAAACTAGGCTGCCAGTACCTCCAGACACTTTTGAAAAACGGGGGTATTTTGGTATTAAAAACTTTGGTATGGTAAAACAGGGTACTTGTCAAAAACATAGCATTTTAGTACTTTCAAACAAAAGACTTGACCCAGTGACAAAGGACTACATGAGTAAAATTGAGATTCGTACAATGGCAGGGTTTTCAATCACACGCAAGCACTTGACGCCATCTCAAAACATGAGGCAACTTTTAAAGTACAACAAAGTACCATTATCGAAATTCCCAGAAAACATAACCTTTTCTTTCCCGCCCTTCCTGGGCCATTTTCAACTCATGAGTCAGATTTAAAACTCGGGGAAAATATCAATTCTTTGATATATCCAGAAAACACGTTCTTTTCTCACATGCCCCTTTTCTGGGCCAATTTCCTTTCACGCCCCTCTCTGGGCCAATTTCAAGTCATGAGGCAAATTTTCAAACATGAGGCATTTTCGATTTCTCAAAATCCATTCTTTGAATTTCTCATAAAACAAGTCTTTTCATTTCCGCCCATCATGGGCCAAAATATATCAAGAACCATGTTTCAGTCTTTTATCTTCTTTACGCCCATCAAGGGCCGCCCCACTTGGGCCGCGAGATGATTCGGTCAATCATATGACTCTCGACGTCTTATCGAGATGATTCGGTCATCATGACTCTCGCTGCGAGATGATTCGGTCTCCATATGACCCGTCGATACATATGAGACTCTCGCGTCCGGACCTAGAGATGATTCGGTCACCATACGACTCTCGACGCCCATTATCAATCGAGATGAATCGCGTCAGTATGGGACTCTCTAGCCGCACGACCTCGTCAGGTCCAATGGGAGTAACTCCCTCCCAACACATTGGCCAAATTATAAATTCTCGGCGATCCCACACGCCATCGGCGATCCCACACGCCCGTGCACTTATAATTTTTCCCGGCGATCACACATGCCATTGGCGATCCCACACGCCAGTGCACACATCATTTCCTCGGCGATCCCACACGCCATTTTATTCATAAAAATTTCAGTCATAGAAAGCCTCAGCTTTTTCATTCCAAGAAAACAATTCATGCCTCAAAATTCTTCATTCAAAAACAACACAAGAAATTCATCGCCAAAACAAGGCATTCGTTTCAAATGTCCCTTAACTGGACAAAACATATTCCCCATCATAAAATGAAATCAAGCAGTTCATCGCCTACTCGAGGCATTCATTTCAAACGTCCGTCACTGGACAAAACATGTTTCAAGTCATAAATTTCTCAGTCAAGCACATATAAATTCAAGTAAGCCTCAGGCAATTCAACAAATACGGCCAATTCATAGTTTCAAAGCTTGACTCAAAATCACATTTTTCGGCACTTTCAATCTTGGCTTTCCTTTCAATCAAAACTTTCGACTTCGCATCTCACATGCTCAAATAGCCATTAAAACACACATTCATGGTCAATTAGGGCTCCCCAAACAATTGATTTTCAATCAAACATGCCAAGAAATGCTAACTCACAAAACCAGATAGATTTGGACTCCCTCGCTCCTCTTACAAAATCCAGGCCATGAAATCATTCAATCCAACTCAAAACTCTGTCCTTTAGTAACCTAACCTCCTAATAAAGGTTTAGGCATAACTTACCTCAAGCAATTAGCAAAATCCACTTCGATCAATCCTCATCACCCCACAAATGTTCGGCAACTCAAGGTTCTCGTACCGTCCTAAGAAATTCATCAATTTTGGATCAAAATCCAATCAATTCTCACTTCCTTGATACTAATCCCTCAATCATTAATCAAATGGAAACTCAAGATGCCTCATTAAATGATCGAATACACCACAATACTTCCACGAGCCCTTAATATATTCTGTTTAAACAGTAAAATGCATAGCAGAATATAACTTGGTGTTTCTTGCTCAAAATAGCCCTTAAATCACTTATAAATCCCAAGCCACTTCATATACTTTCCACTAACACCTTAATCAACATTATAGATAGTCCCTTGAATCAATTTGAAGTCAAAACACCCTTATATCAGCCCTCAACAGAATCGGTACACAAAGAATATCGTCCAAAACAGAACCGGTTTTGGGTTCCAACCGCTCAATCAAGCCATACTTCAATTCCAAGCCTAACTCTTTGCACAAATAACATGCCAAGACCTTCATTTACATGATTAGAAGGCTCACCAAGAAGTTTGAAGTGGATTGACACCCCAAAGACATCGGAACAGCTCGGTTCCTTCACGATCCTCAAACGGGCAGAATATGCTCGGTAAAAAATTCCACAAACCAGCCATGTACACCCATCAATAATCACATAAAACCTTAATTTCAACTTGCTAAACTCTTATACTGTGATTTTAGAAGAGCTCACCGAAAATTTGAAGTCATTTGAGATCCGGAAGCCCCCAAAAACGCAGCCTCTCTAAAACAAGGTCAGATTCTGACCTTTGTCCACTCAAACAGACCTACGGAAATAAATACTTGACCAAATTGAGCTTATAATACCTTACTAGAACGGCAAGACGATACGCTTTCAGATGCCGGTGGTCTTACCTTAATCCAACATCGGACGAGGAAGTTATGACCAAAACAGTGAATGCGTGTTTCACTGTCCGCGAGAAACACTGCTCGGCCGAGAGGAAAATGGAGAAGAAGAAGATGGTGGGAGATGGTGGCCGCCCAAAATGAGAAGAGAGAGACTCTATTTCATCCAATAATGCACCTTGGGTCAAATGGATTTGATGGTTATTTAATGGGCAATTTAATGCTTGGCCTCCTCTTTGCTTGACACTTGGCAACCTCCTATTGGTTCCTTGATTGACTTTGACTTCCTTTGACCATTTGATCCTATCATCTTCAGCAGCATATGGAGGTGGGGAAATGACCAAAATGACCTTCTAAACTTCTTAAGGCAAAGGCAAATGGGCGAGGGGTAAAATGGTCATTTGGCATTTTTCGTCCGAAAGTTCATTTTTCCAGTGTAAACCACCCTCGATGAGGCGACGTCCATATCAATTCAAATATTGGAATTCCTCATTGTCCAATACCCAATCTCGAGGTCTAATTTCATGTCGAACTCTCGTCGACTGTAATTCCAGTTTATCTCAAACTGACGGGCGACTCTTGCAGGTGCTACGCGTATCGACTTTGGGATTTTTCTTAAGCCGTGGCGACTTTGGTTGTCATGTAATTGCGAGGGTTTATCGCTAGTCCTGCGGTCCTGATCATCGGAATTCGATTTAGGAAATTCTCACAAATTACACATTGGTTAAGCGGAATCACCCGCGTCCCAACGTATAACGCTAGCAAGGCATTCCATGATCATTCCTAGATCGATCTCTGCTGGTCCAAAATATTCCCTCGACAATCCTTATGGTCAAAGCGCCATTTCTCATTCACATTCCCCAAGTCCACGTACCCGACCTCGCATTAGTCTTTCCCTTTCGGTCAGTTAACTCGAGAGTGACCTGCTTCGAGCGAGATACAACTGAAATACACCGATCGATATCCTTCCATTCCATAGCCTCGAGAGGGGTTGGAATTCAGAATGTCACAAGACCCCACAAACTTATCGACGGACAATATAGAGAGATCTCGTGACTCTTCAATGGAAGTCACAATATATTTGAACTGCAAAGTTAGCGTCCGAAGAATCTTCTCAACGATCTGTTGATCAACAATAGTCTCACCATTGGCCTTCATTTGATTGACAAGAGCCAATGTCCGTGAGAAATAATCAGAAATGGACTCCGACTTTTCCATTTGAAGGAGCTCGAACTGTCGACGAAGCGTCTGAAGTCGAACCTTCTGGACCTTCTCAACGTCTTTGTAAATGTTGATGAGAGTGCCCCAATCTTCTTTCGCTGTCTTCAAATTCACCACTTTTTCAAAGATTGACAAATCTATTGCTTGAAAGATGTAAAAGAGAGCCTTATAATCTTTCTTACGATTTTCTTTTAGCGTCTTCTGCTCCTCCGTTGTCAAATTTGATGGGGCTTCTGACTCCTCGAATCCTTCTTCCACAATCTCGGTCAGCTCTTAAAACCCCAATAGTACCTCCACTGGATCTTCCAATGCTCAAAATTCTTCCCATCGAACCTTGGGAGTTGTGGTTGGACCATCCCGGCACCACTCACGGAAGCCATCTAACTCGAGAATAGATTTAGCAAAACTTAGCCAAACTGGCTAAACTGGCTCTGATACCAAATGTTGGATCTCAGAGGCGCATCACTCTGATATCAAAGAACAGAAGAAGGAAATTCTAGAAATGAAGTTTATTACTTGCACTCTTGTGTTACGAAATGATTACAAAACACACCTATTTATATGTTTATGATATGCCTTTACATCTACTCTAGACACACGAACAGATACGTCTAGATACATAACATTAAATAGACATAAACTTCTAGACAACAACTCCTAGGTTCCAAGTATCAATATGAACTTGGGTTATGAAGAGTCTCCTTAAGACCGAAAAGTCTTTTGAGGTTTCCAACAGATTTTCTCTTTTATTAGATTTGACACTCGCTAGCCGATCTACTTTGTCCATGCTGCTGTAGACCGACTACATTTCTTGTCGTAAGGCTCTAGAATGCTTCAATGAGCTCATTTACGATTTAAGATTTATAGTGTTTTTCGTAAATCGATTAATTTTCTGCCATCTAAATATCAAAAAAATTGAAAAATAATTTCCTGTAAACAGTTTCTAAGTCGGGATCACAAATGCAATGCTAGGTACCCGACAAGACTTACCCTCATGTCGTATGGTTTGGAACCCTCTTGACTCGATCACAAATTCAGGTCCTTCAGGAGAAGAATCATAGATGTGGAGCGGGTCACGTGACCTCCCTCGCCCTTTACCTTCTTTGCTGCACTGGCTTTGCGCCATCCAATCATCATACGTTTGGGATCCAACTGGATGATACTTGGGAAATGAGAGAGCGGGAGAAGAGGGAGAAAGTATTGGGTGGACCGAGTGCAATGCACCTGACCCAATCAAGAGGGGACATGTGGCCCCTCTCCCCCCATCAGTCACTCTCTCTCCTCTCTCCTCCCTCTCTCACATGTCACTAGGAGGGGACACATGTCCCCTCCTGAATGCACCCGGCCCATCCAATATTTTTTTTCGAGAAGAGGAGAGGAGAGAGGTGATTCTTTGGTGTGGGGGCCCCACAAGTGCCCTTCGCCACGTCACATCATGGTGGCACGCGACCGACGATTCAACCGGCCCCACGCCGGTGGAACATCGTATTTACCTGGCTTTCATCCCACGCACGTGCTCGGTCCCACGTCAGCTATAGTTATGCCGATCGAAGCTTTAACAAATGTTCATCTAACGAAGCGTGATGTCTATAATTTGTAATCCTTGATCAGTCACATATGATACAACAGTAGAAGGAAATATAGACCTACCATGGTCCAATTATCTTTATTTATCTATTTTTGGATATTCGAGGAGCACGAGCGTAGAAGTCCAGCTACGTGGAGGTCAATGGAACACTTCTCTAAATTCCAACGGCAGATTAGAATCGGGCTTCCGAAATAATAGGTGACCTTTTTTTTTTTTGGGTCAGAAAAGGGGAAAGGACTTGCATTACTGATAGGCAGTTGAAACGCATGAGTTTTGAAAATCTGAACATAAAATTAAGCAGAGAGATTTGGGGGTTTAGGCTGCGTTTGGTAACGTTTCTGTTACTGGGAATAAATTTGGAACATATTTTTTTTTATTTCTATTCCCGGTTACGATTTCTGAAAACAGAAACGCGTTTGGTAAGTTAAAAAAAAAAATTCTTACTAATTGCCTTGTTAATCACCGCTCACTACTTCCTAAATTAGCGCGTACATGATTACTCGTGTGGTGGCCATTATAGGGTCATTTAGATGCGCATTGCGCCGTCGGTGCTAGTTACCCTTTAAATGGGAAAATGGAATTTGGACTTTCACTTGTGAAGAAAAAGTCTGAAATAGGTCTCCACCCAATTCAAAAAATGAAAATCCGAGATGGTATGACTAAATGGTAAGTATAAAACACAATCACGGATTGATTGTTCGCCCTCGTTGTGTCGTATCTCTTGTTTTCTTGAAATTATCTGTCTCGAACCTACGTCGCAAAGTGCTATTTATGTATACCATGTGGGCAATCCTTACTGAAAAACTCGACTGCACAAAATAAATAAAGTTTAGGACTTAGTTACATGAACAACAATTAGAAAAGTTCAGGCCCTAGATCATTTTTTGTTCATCAACTTTAGGATTCTCGGTGGACTCTTCATCTTAGTCATTCCTATACCCACTTTTACAATTACTACTTGTCAAAAGCCACATTTTGATTCATCTTTCGCAGCTCGATTGCTGAAATGATCTATTAACCTCGAGTGCTTGGGATGATGAGATGTTTAGTCAACTAAGACAATTTATTTTTTACCTATGTATGATTAAGGGTCTAATTAAATCCGTATCTCAAGGGATTTGCTATTAATAGTAGGAGCAACGACTTACGATGGTGCATTATTGAACGTAATTAAACACTGAATTAGTGTCAAAATCAATTCATTGGTCAGCACTCGGCAGTGCCATGTGCTTGACGGCATCTGGTACCAAGTACTTGTTCCTCCTACACTCCCCTAGCACAAACAGCATCTGATTTTTAAAATTGCAAAAAGTTGTTGAAATGCATGCGCGAGCTTTCCCATCAAACATAGTCCTACGTACGAATAATATTGTATCAAGCTGTCTTATGATTCCACGACGGAAATATGCGAATAAAGCTAGGTGCAATTAATTTATCAGTTCAATTCTTTAACTTGTCCTTCTTGTGATCTCGCCTAGTATAGGGGGATAGACTCAACCAAATTATCTTCCTTTTTATTGAAAGAAAATGTCATCCATTTGTCAAGATTCAAATGAGAGGAACATAGAAAGCTTCCAAGCAAAACAAATCCCAAAAGTGCTGCAAAACAAAATAAAACCACCCAACCAAAAGAGTACACCAAGCGGTTATAAGCATGCTCTCATCTGATCACCGAGACTATCAGTGATGGATATACGTCGAGATGTTCCCTCCTAACTACGGCTTACTGTGCGCGCCTAGGTTCGACATCCTCAACACTATCGCCTTGAGGAAATAACAACAACAACATGTTGAACCACCACAAATGAATGCCTCAAAGAAACTCCCAGATCTAGATTTAGATCGAGAGAGAAAGGCTCCTAGATTTGGATCGATACCTATATCAGAAGAGGAGTGCTTCCGCTAAATCTAGGAGAAGTCATAAAATCACATTTCGAGCATCTTACCAATTCAGTCCTATACCTTTTGCATTTATACAAATTCAGTCACTTTGATTACCTTTGGCCATTCAACGCTAAAGTGGATATATTTTAATATATTTTTCTTTTTTTTCCCCTTTCTTCTTCCTCCATCCGCTCCGGCAAGCTAGAGGCTTGGGCCGATGAGGTCGACCTAGCCAACCTTAAACGAAACTCGCCCACGCTAGTGGCTGGCAGGGGCAAGGTCGTGCCTCACCATGCTTGGGCGAGGCTGACCTCCCCTAGCGTCGGCCAGGCTCACCCCCACCAGTGGCTTGCGAGGTTAACCTCACCAACCATAATCTCTAGTCGGTAGCCGACGGTGACTGGTTAGAAGAAGAAGAAGAAAAGAAAAAAGAAAAATAAAAAAAGAAGAAAAATAAAAATAAAAATTTAAAGAAATATTAACATATTTTTAAATCATCCACTTTGACTAGATGGACTGAATTGGCAAAAAATAAATTTAGGACTGCATTGGTACAAATACAAATGTTTCAAGATTGAATAAAAAAAATGAAAAGACTTAGGACTGAATTGACAAAAGTGCAATAGGTTTACAATTTTTTTGATAATTTTCTCTTAAACAACAACATGTTTAACCACCACAGATCGAACGTCTCTAAGAAACTCCAGATCCAGATTTAGATCGAGAGATAAAAACTCCTTCATTTAGATCTAGACCTAAAATCAGAAGACGAGAGCTTCCGCTGAATCTTGGAGAGCTCATAAAACCACATTTCAAGCATCTTGTTAGTTGGACTGATGACCATTCTCACAAAATTTTCAGCTGCAAGCAGATTTATTGTGCTCATGGTAATACTTCTGAAAGTGAATTTATGCTCCGAAAGTGCTCCTGGAGCAAAAATCCATTTGATAATATAATTACTGAAACAGAAATTCGTTTGGTAAAAATTTTCACTTTTGAAATAAATTTCCATTTTTGAAATGAATTTTAACTTTTGAAGTTATTTTTTCTCCAATTTGCAAAGTTAAAAAAATTACTTCTCGCATCACCCTCTTTTCATTACGTCCTCACTATCTTCTTATTATCCCTCTCTATCAAATGAAGCTCAAAGCGCTTGATGTCAATATCACTTATGCTTGTATTGAGCATATTGTACTCAACTCTCCTTCATCTAAATTTGGTATTATCCAAACACAGATAATACTGCTAATCAAACATCGATAATCAATTACTTGATTGCAAGGATGTTTTCAGAAGAGATGAAGCTGAAGAAAGGTAAAGAGCATATTGGCATGTTTGCTGCTTTCAGTTCCGATGTCAAGAAAGGTAAGATGCATAAAAATCATACTTATAAAGGAACCCACTCATTCGCTGGTCTGTTTGACTACTTGGGTCCTAAGAAACTGTTAAAAAGGAAGGCAACGTTGGTAAGGATAATCTCCGTTTTTCCTATAAGAAGGGAGGACACGTAAAGAAAGACCGCGCTAAATATAAAAATCGATTGTCTAAGCGTGAGCTTAAAGATAATGATTTTTTGTCATTGATTTGTGAATCTAATCTATCAAAAACTTCATCTTGTTTGTGGTGGCTAGATAGCAGTGCACCATACAAGGATTCATAAACTAGAGGAAGCCAAATAAAGAAGCATCAAAGCTCATCGTAGGAAACAAGAATAAAGTTGACGTCGAATTCGCAGAAGATGTCATTTTAATTCTAGATTTTGATTTTAATTTGGTATTAAGGAATACATTTTATGTACATTCTTTTAAACACAATTTAATTTTCGTATCAAGTTTTGGACATATGTGGACACTTTTTTAAGATTTCAAACAATGTAATTTCTATTTCTTTTAATTCAAATAAAGTTGGATATTGCACTATGTCCAATGAATAGTACATATTATATTTATCTCCTAACGAAATATATGTCGCTTATACAGCTAAAAAAATTGTTTCCAAAAGACTTTTGCCTAAGGAACAATCATACGTATTATGGCATAAACATCTTGGTCACTTCTCTAAAAAAAGGAGCGAAAAGACTGATAAAGGTAGACATTCTACCCATCATTAAAGTCATGTTTTGTTTAAAACCTGATGTGGCTCTTTATCTCTGTCATTTTAACAATTGCTCATATCTACACACTTTCATTGTCAACTAAAATAAATCGGCAAAGTCTTAGCTTTCGTCCATCTCTGCCTAATTACACACTGAATTAGGCAGTAAACTATAGCGAACCAGGTGAAAGCAGTTTTTGACAAAGAAAAAAGAAATAACATAAGTTTTAAAAATTCATTTGTCCTTAATTCCCTGGGCTATAATTGAGATTAACAAATTAGTCCATTTTTCGTCTTTGCCAGTAAAATGGCAAAGTCCTGAATTTTGAAACCTCTTGGAAAAATATGATTATCGACCCATTCAAGATGTGATTGCGTACAAACAGGTATGATAATACCTCTGTCAAACCCCAATTCTTGTCAAACTTCTTAGGCAAATTGTATAGGTTTAAGTGTGTACTTGGCTGGACATTTTTTTCCCTAAACAGTAATGTTGGTCTTGCCGGATTACCAAAGTTAATCAGCATATTAGGCGCAACAGTCACATGAGGTGTTACCAATGGAACCATTGGCCTCATATTTTCAACATTCAGTATTTATTGATTGGAAGGTTCAGGCCTTTGCATAATCATTGTAGGGGGTTGATAACTGTGACTAACATTATTAGCATCTATAAATGGAATATAAGTACATCACAAGTGTCATACCTTTCTTACGACGCCCACTTGAATGCGAGTGGATCCCCTGCCTAGCCGCAATCTAGGCAGGGGTGTACATGTCAAATCCGGGCCGTCCGATCAATCACGGACGGCCCGGATTTGATAGAATAAAATAATTTTTTTTCTTTTTTTTTATTGAGCCGCAATTTTATCAAATCTGGGCCGTCCGTGATTGATCGGACGGCCCAGATTTGACATGTACACCCCTGCCTAGATTGCGGCTAGGCAGGGGATCCAAATCCCAATTGAATACCATAATTTTTTTTTCCCGATCATTTGAGTTCCATATAACTTATCAATCAATCACTTGACCGTTATAGCTTTTTTAGAAACATACATCACAAGTGCCATTCCAGGCTAGATTTTCCGTACTTGAATGGACGTTTTCAAAAAGTTATGGCACTAAGGTGATCAATTGAAAATTTTTAATACTCAGTGGATGTTATTTTTTTAATAGATTATGGTATTCAAATGGTTAAAAAAAAGTCACGACCCTCAATTAAGCGCCATATGAAAGTTACGACACTTATAGTGTCCTTATCTCCCCCCATAAATAGAGAAGGACTAGGAACGTGCCCATTGGATGAGAGTGGCCTCGACATGGCGTCACACACTACATTCATGACGATTGACTTGATCACGTTTGACATGTGATTCACAATGTAATTGATTATAATGCTGCTCGTCGAACTATCTTAACGTGGTTGACACTAAGTTAGAAAAAAGAAGTAACAACCCCCTGCTCTTCAATGTAATGCATTGGAAGATCAACTTCCTCATTTCGATTGTCTTCGGCGGCTAAAGTATCAGAATGCGTGGCTATCTCGTTACCAATTTTCGATAATGATTGATGTTGCCAACAACATTTTCGGACTCTTGTTGATTTCTAGTTCTTGCTATTATAGTCTCTTCGAATCAATAAAATATGTCTCACCAAGCGTGCCAAAAAGACGTTTCACCAAAAAAAGGCGAAATACCTTGTAGTACATGGATGTATCGATGAACGGATCGACAAAACTTTTAAAGGTACGACGCTGAAAATAACCCTTGCCAGTGATATAAAATACATGAAAGTAAAGCTAGAAGATGAATTTGCGAGACGTTGAGTTTTTTGATTGATTGGGGATCCTTCACAAAGAGTACAAGTATTTATAGCCCATTATCGATAGTTACAAACAATTTTTTTTTAATTCAAATAAATAAACAATGGTCAGAAGGACACCAGAAGTGTCAAAGTTTGCATACGGTGCCAATTTTTTTTTAAATCACTTAAATGTCAATTTTTTGAAAAATGATTATTTGAGTGCCAACTTCTGTGAACTTTGCCCAAAATCTTACATGGCATCTACGTGACTCGTCGAATGAGTCTGGTCAGCAGTAAAAAAAATCTAAAAGTAAAAAAAAATAAAAAAATTCCTAACAGAGGCAAGAATATTTTAATTTTTTAATTTTATTTTTTTAAAAAAATTTAAGGTTTAAGACTGAATTTTGTTGATAAAATTGCCATGTTGACTTTTTAAAAAAATAAAATTGCCACGTAGACTATTTTTTTTAAAAAATTGCCACGTGGAGTTATTTTTAATTATAAATGACGCAATGCGTGGCCAGAATCTCTCACCATTGGCATTTAAGTAATAGTTTTTTCTTCGACTTGGCACTTACATGGGCCGGCAAAAAATTTTGACATCAAAGTGAGAGTTGTACATAAATTTTGGCACTTGAAGTGTCCTTTTGCCACAAATGATATCTTCATTTTATCTGCACTTACGAGAAGTTACACTGTGCAACACTCATTATGCCACAACACTTAATTACAAGAATGTACAAAGAATTCTAAAACGGGGGCAATAAACATGACCATCTAGCAATTACTTTTTGTGTCAATTGCCCGCTGTTGATAACTTTGTCAATCAACTTTCTAAGCCTCGATATCCTTACCTTTACTGAAAAAAAAAAAAACTTTCTAAGCCTTGATGAATGCTCTCGTCGTATGTATTGTTGATGACTTTCTTGTTGACGCATCGATTCCCTTTAAATTATCGATTGTTCTGATCATTATTAACTAAACCCTGCTTTCATAGACTAAATATGATACTTATCGATAAATAAAAATTGATATTTTATGCCGTCATCATACGTTAAAATTGTCATTGGGGTTCCATCTCCCAAAAAATGAGTTCAACTCCTTGAGGAACATCTGTTGATGCTTTGAAGACCTCCAGTCCATTGTATTCCCAATCGCCCGATTATCCTATTTCTGGGTTGCTGCTGGGGTTCTCCCTCTGTCCCTATGATTAATCACCTCCTCTCAAGCCAACTTGGAAGGTCAAACACCCTCGGCGTTCGTTATTTGAACCCGTACCGGTGGTGCTTTTGTCTCGACGTTTGGTGTTGCAACATCGTATTCCTCGAAGCACAACGATTTCCATTGCGTACATTCTCAGAAAATCGAAAGTTGGAAAAATTCTGAGTATCTTGCTTGTAAAATAGGAAAAGAGAAAAACCCATCACGCACAGCGAGAGGGCCGGCCAATGGAATGATGATTGCCCTCAGATTATGTACTTTCGAGCATCAATTTCGATGGGGGATATGCCTTGGTGCGTTTACCTCCGAGTGCACATCGCAAGAAGCACCAAGAGATTTATTTACTCATTTATTTGCTTCTTTATTGGCCCCGTATCGTTGAAGGGAAGAAAACGAAAGTCAATCATAACTCCATATATTGTTCATTGTATCTCTACATGTCGATCAAGTAGGTAGTCAGCGGCTTATTCTTTATGTATCTACTTTCGAAATTGTGGGTTGAGTTGATGGTATGCCACGGAAACCGAAGTCTAAGGCCATGTTATAAGCCAAAAAGAAAAAGAAAAAGAAAAAGAAGAAGGGTAAGAAAGAGAGAAACTGTGTGACTTTATCCTAGAAAATTAATAAATAAAATAAAGTGGGTCATATTCATAATGCTGAGAAACAATTCACCAGTATTTCAAAAAGTTTATATATAAATGCATGGATTATTATCTCGAAAAATCCCAGATTGATACACTTGTCATGAATTTACCCTAAATTAATTTTTTGATAAAAAAATCCAAATCGATACACCCGTGACAAATTTACTCTCCGTTAATTTTCGTTAAAGATTACAGTAAAATTGCCGAGTTGAATGACGGGTACCAGTTTGGGATTTTTTTGTGTGTGTGGTATTAACCTCATTTAACAGAAACTAACGGATGGTAAATTGTTCATAATAAGTATACTAGTTTGAGGTCTTTCGTGGTAAACAAATTAGGTTAAGGTAAATTTATCACAAGTGTACTAGTTTAAGAATTTTGGTGATCAAAAAATCAATTCGAGGTAAATTTATCACAGATGTTTCAGTTCGAAGTTTCTCGTGACATTAACCCTAAATTTGCATATATACTTTGGCCCACGCTTTAATAGTGGATGAAAGACGAAACCTTTTGAACTGAGTCACGATAGCAAATCAGACACTGCTTCATACATGCTACCCACGAAGCTTACATCTCATGCAATCAAACAATATGATCTCAACTCTCTGGAAAGGGTAAAACAAACAACATGTCCAAATTCTTTTCCTTTGCCCAATGTGCCTTTCGAATGGGAAAGTCTCCTTGGAATGGAGAAATTCAAAGAGTGCAGCTCAAGTCAGCTGGAAAAGAAAGGATTGTGGAAGCTTTTGGCCCCTTTGTGTGAGTAATTTGGAAGATAAAGCGATGCAAAAGAGTAAGTCTCAAGCCAGGGAAGACTGGTGGTGTGCTTGCTCCATCATGTCTAGTTTGGTCGAAGCCAATCCGTGATCTGCTTCAGTTGTGCGGTCACTTCATTTCAAAGCTATGCTGCTTTTGGTGGAGCACCGTGAATTCATCTTTCAACAACAAAATCGACCAAGTCCAAGCATTGCTCACTAACTAATTCTCGAGGAGAATTAGTGAGCAATTTGAGTCCTAAACCTTTTCGCGTTTGCCCATTTGAGTCCATTTGGCTCATTTTAGCTGGAAATCGCTAACATGAAAAATTTTCAAAATTTATTTTATTATTATATTTTATTTTTTTATTCATAATTTTTTCCTTTTTTCTTCTGTTTTCCTTTGCTGTTTTTCCTTCTTCTTTTTTCCCTTTTTCCCTCCGTTGACCTCGGGCGGCTTGTCAATGGCCGACATATGGTAGAAGGGAAGAAAAAAAATAAAAAAAAATAAAGAAATTAGAAGAAACTATAAAAAAAAAGGAAAACCAAATAAAAATGTGAAAAATTATTAAGTTTTATCCATGTCAGCGCCGATCGTACCACGTAGGAAGGTTTTGGTATCTATGTTAGCAATTTACAGCCAAACTCTTTTGGATAGGCTCGATTAGCAAAATTAAAAAGTTTTAGAACTGAATTATTAAAACTGCAATAAATTTAGGACTTTTTAGATAATTTTCTCAGTTCTCAAGCATTAAGTAGATGTCATATGTGGTTGGGGTCAAGGAAGGGTGATTTTATTTATATCTACAATAGTTTTGCTCCTTAACTTTTCATTTTCCCGATGTTTGCTGCAGTTTTCTAGGAATAGTTCGAAGACGAAACAAAGCGGGTGCGTGAAATTTCGCGTTTACATAACCATGTACTTAAATGCCGTACAAGGACCACTTGCTGTACAATGGGACCAACACCATAACAACATATATAGTGGATGGCTCATGTATAAATTGGTTCCGTGAAGATCTCATGCGTCTAGGCAATCTCCTTTAGGTCAGCATATATAGTTCATATGTAGCATAAATACGTTATATATGATGAGATTTATCGCACACTGAATCAGAACGATCACACAGAATCAAGAAAAAATTGAATGACGCACGAGATTATCCAGGTTCACCCCAGAATAGGGCTACGTCCTACAAGAAATTTTACTATGATATTCGATTTACAACCTCTCAACTCGTTACAATGATCAACATAAACGAGCAAAATATATATGCCATAAACGGGCCCAAAATCAAAACCTAGCGAAACTTCTATTAAGCGCACACATACGAGTTAACTTAAATAAAAACCCAAACCCGTTGAGGTTTCGAGGGCGCTGCCCTTGAACCCCCTCCCGCTCATCGGCGAGCGGGGCAGCTGTCCGCTGACCAGACAGCGGAAGCCCCGCCTGCTGACCGGGCAGCGGGACACCCGTGTCGAGGGCAGCGCATCCCGCGCGCATGGGTCACATATCGTCGGATAACACTTTGGTTTCCCTAAGCTCACGTGGGTGTACCCGGTGTGAGAAACAAGGTCCCCGAAGTATTCGCCAACTCCAACCCTATATATATAAAATACCGCGTAAAATCCCAAACTGGTACACTTGTGACAATTTTACCCCAAATTATTTTTTTGACCACCAAAAACCCCAAACTGGTACACTTGTGACAAATATACCTCAAACTATTTTTTTAACCATAAAAAACCCTAAACTGGTATAACTGTGACAAATTTACCACAAACTACTTTTTTTACCATAAAAAATCCTAAACTGGTATACATATGACAAATTTACCCTTTGTTAATTTTCGTTAAATTGAATTAATACCACGAAAAATTTCAAATTGATACACATATAGCAAATATAGGGTAACGTGCACACCCGACAATAGCCACATGTCATCCAACTTTGCAATTTGATGATAAAATTTAACGAAAATTAACGGAGGGTAAATTTGTCACGGCTGTACTAGTTTGGGGTAAATTTGTCACAAATGTACCAGTTTGGAATTTTTTTATGGTTAAAAAAATAATTTGGGGTAAAATTGTCACAGGTGTACCAGTTTGAGGTTTTTGGTGGTATTAACCCTATATGGTAAAACACACACACACGGGCGCCATTTTTTATCAATAAAAGTGACTTAATTCATTATTGCGAAAGTTTGTTTTTTCTTATCACGATTAATACTTATTTTCAGTGTGAAGTGATGTAATCTCTAAGATAACCACAATATGATCACCAATGAGTGAGAAAGGAAGAAACAGATCAGTATTTAGACTTCCTTGCATTAGATGTCTATCCTTTTTTTCATGATTATGTTGATAAATTTAAATTTGTGATCTAAGTGAAGGAGGAGATTTATTTTTATAAGAGTATATGTAACGCATATGTATACAAAAATAAGATATTAGAATTATGTATCACTCGGAAAAAATGAAGTTCGAAAATATCAAAACTCATTTTTTTTCATGTGTTCTCCAACCACGAGCCCGGGATGCTTCGATTAGGATTCGGCGCACAAACCACAAACGAAATAGAGCGTAAAAACAAGAAAATGAAATTGAAACAAAAGATTTTATCTCGGTTCCCCTTTAAAACAAGATTACATCCGGCAGAGGATTCCACTATAATTAGCATCTCACATCTTTCATTATGTCCCTCAATTATAATAGAAAGAGATAATATATAACAGCTATTTATGGACCCCTGTGTTTTTCTATCGATGGGGAGTATGAACCACACATCTATAGTTTTTTGCTCCTGGAGTCCGGATCGGACTGGACCACGAAACAAGTTCGTGAATCACAGGAAATGCAAAAAAGAACCGGGAGACGTTCGCTACCAATGTAAGAATATTGTTATTATTATTATTATTATTATTTTTAAAAATCCTGCTTTTAATGTCATATATTTTGTTTTTCAACTTTATGGGCTGCCCACAACAGGGCATTTATGTACATGGCCAGGTATTTTATCACCATATTATACTGAAGAAATTAAAGCAGAAGTCGTGCCTGAGCATGAGCATGTGCTCCTCTTCAGTCCCTGCCTATCCCAGTTACTGTTCAATGTTCATGCACCACCCACCCACCGCCCGCACAGAGCAAAGATCGATTCTTTCTTCCCCTATTTCGGATCGTGGATCATGCGACCGAACCGATCCAAAAGCTCCCACCTCCTAATCACATGCCTGCTTGTGATTCTAATTAATTCTTATTTATTTACTTATTTATTTTTTGTCGTTGTGAATGCGAGAATTCTTTTAAGGGAAATGCTTTCTTGACAGTACTATCAGGGACGGTGCAACCTCAATCATGTTCACACAAAATCATCACGTGTTTTACATAAAATACTCATTGATTGAGAGACCGTGTGATAAAAAATAATCGACTGTACTGTCAGACTGTTAGGCTAGCAGCCCCTCATTTTTTAAATTAGGAAAAAATGATTTGTACCCGAATTGTGTTTTGTTGTTTTTAGGATGATAATGAAGTTTTTCCCTCTTTTTCCTGCTAAAAGCCAATCGATTTGTACCGCATAAGGACAAGGGAGGAGCACCTTCCTCATGAACAGTTCCATTTTGGTAACCTTCCCGTTGATGGATTTCCTTAGCAAACGACACCACTATGATCTGAGTTACGAAGCCCGAGTTATGGTAATGAAGTCTAAGTATTGATCAACGTGACCCCAAGGAAAAAAAAATGTTTGGTTGATGCCTTTCTCTATGTGATTGTGTACGAGGAAAATGTATGGATTGATTTTTCCCATGAATTAGGTTATTAAGCTTGTGTTTATCGCCGAAACTCGAAAACCGTGGCGTTTTCCCGTTCTTGAACAATAATAACCTCGTCCCCGAACAATGCTCACTTTTGGCTCACATATGCATCACGAGCCCTTCGCCATCTATGGAAAGCATTTCTCGTGCCCGACGTCCTATTACACGTGACGCGTCCTCTATGCATGACAACTTTTCAAACAAATATAAGAAGTCGAGATGCGGTAAAGTGGAGAGAGGGCACATTTCACCGTTCTGGACGACCCATTTGGATTTCCACTCGTATCTGAATCGGTTCATAAGAATAGCTTAGGGTATTACACGATCTGCGGCCTACGATTCATCCATCTAAGTCGAAATCTCACGTCACCCCAAAGAAGAGAGAGACACACACACACACACATTTCACTCCATCTCTTTTATGAGGAAAAATCTAATTACCCTTTAAGTTAGGAAGGTTCCTTTTGGAGATTTTGGTAAATCATTAAACCCCACAAAATCCTAGCTAGAGATGCAAGAAATTTTGCCAAACCCATGTGAGAACACTTTGGACTATACCGCGTGCATTGAGATGGGCACATGTAATTTTTTTTGCTATTTGAAGAACTTCCTTGCCAATTTGAGTATCTAATGCTTTAGGGTTGAGAAAAGTGAAAGGGGGAGTTGGCACATTCGTAGGACACCAACGTAAATCCTCCCATTAAAATTCTTTTTTTTTTTTTTTGTGTGTGCGTGTGTGTCTTTCGTAGGTTCGTATATATCCTCTTTCCTTACTATGGAAACATGTCTCCCCTACTTTCAAATTAACACTTCACCCCTTTTTTCTCCTTGTAAGGCCAAATTAGGTTTTCATTTTTTTTTCTCTAGTTTTGCTAAACTTATAGAAACAAAATCTATTCCTTGATGGCATCCTAATTAATGAAAGTTACCCGTATTTTTCCTCTTGAATGTTCTTCATAATTTCTACCTATCATTTGGTGGTGCACCCCATTATGGAAAAAATTAATCTACTTTGCGATTGTAAAATTCAGTATAAAAACGATCGCCTCAGAACCGAGGGCGGCCCACCCTACTTAACTCTCGAACCCTACTCTCCGCACGAGAGACCGCCGCTCGTTCCGTCTTGCCCGGGAAGAAGAAATACAACTACAAGCTGCCTTGGTCGGCCGCTACCGCAAGAGGTCAGTATTCAGACGGCCGGACTCCGACATATATCATGATTCTCCTATAACCCTTTGTCGTAGTCTCTATCTTATCGTTCGTGACATCCCAATCACGGTTACAGAAAAGCAAAGATGGCAATCGCATGTACGCGATAGCAACTCTTTTCGTATTATCCATTTTTTTTTCAATTCTAAATAGTCTGCCGGCGAGATTCATCGGGTCGTCAGAACCGGGAGCTTCTCTCGTGCTATTACTTTGGCATTCGATGGCACTAATTGAACATAATTCGCAGGTTTCACTTTAATTTAATCGAATAGAGTGTCTGGCTCGAAAACGATTTCTCTTTTCCATTTTTACGATTGTTGTTGTTGTTTTTTTTTTTTTTTCCTCCCCTTCTTTTGCCATATATACTTAGCGTAGATTTTCATATTTCTTAGGGGGAGGTTCATCTTGCGAAAAGACTGCCAGACTTGGCTGTAATTTTGACCGAGAAGGATACGCGGTTTGCATGGTGGCGAAGCAACTGGCACGGACTTTTTGATTTCCAGAAGCTATGCGTTTTGATTCTCTTCCCCCCCAAAATTAAAAAAAAAAAAAAAAAAGTTTCCATCTTTTTTTCTTTTTCTTTTCTTTTCTTGTTCGCGAGAGAGATAAACTGTCGGAAACAACGGCGGTTAATCCTGACAAGCCCCGAGAATGTGAAATTTAGAAAGAGTCTCACTCTCTCTCTCTCTCCCTCTCTCTCTCTACCCCTCTCTCTGCATGTGCGTGTATATAAACCACAAGCTCTCACCCACGGCATGATCTCTCGCTGTTCTGTTTTCTTCTTCTTCTTCTTCTTGTTTTTGTTTCCACAGTCTGGCCGAAGACCCCCCAAAAGAACTCAAAAGGTTTTTTTTTTGAAGCGATTGAAGTTACTGATCCGTTTCAAGAACTGAGTTGGCGAGGAAAACGTAAGCCAATTCCCGCACTCTGTTTTCTTTTTAGTTTCCTCTGTTTCTGGTTTCTCTCTCTAGCTCTTCCAATCCCATCAACGTATCCTCTCTCTCGCTCGCTCGCTCCCTCCCTGTTCTTCCATATCTGGTGGGTGACGAGAAAGGGAGGGAGAGAAACCATCAGCTGCGAAATGAAATGCCGTGACGAGAATTAAACCGAGAGAGAGCGGTGGTGGGTGAAGGAGAACTGAACCGTCAAAAGAGTCCTTCGCGGTGCACAGGACATTTATATCTCAAGCTCTCGCCTTTATTTTTGTATGTTTATAATCCTTTCTGGGTAAGTTTACCGTGGGAACGTCGCTGTTCACAACAATATGGCTTTAAAGATTGTGGGGAGTCCTCGTTAGTCTTCCCAGAATTGAGCTCCACAAGCACCGCAGATAATATGATATGGTGCAGTTAGCATTGTCCGTCGAAAGTAATATATGTACATATATATATATTTCCATTCTTTGTGAGACATTTATTTGAACAGTTTTCATTTTTAGAACGGTGGGATGATGTGGGGTCTTGGGTAATGAGGAGGGGGGGAAGAGAGAGAGAGAGAGTAAAAAGACAGCTAGCAATGAAGCAAGATTGCTCACCTAACATTAACCCCCACATTACCACCGCTCTCTCTCCATCCCTCCTTTCCTTTTTAGCCTCTGTTTCTCTCCTCTCTCCCCTTTCAATCCCCTCTCTCTCTTCTCTCTCTCATTCTTGGTTGGGCTCCCTCTCCTCCCCTGCTACGAGGTACTTCTACACTGACTACTACAGAGCTAATGGAGAAAACAGGGCTCTCAGCAATGCCCTGTTTCTTTTAGCTTACGTTTCATTCTGGGTTTTGCTTGAATTATGGAAAAACAAAAGCTGGGATTTTGGAACTGGTGTGGGTTTCATTGGGATTCTCCATGGGGATCTTCGAGAATTCCTAGGCTTCCTTCCGTGTATGGAAACGTGATTGCTTCTTCCTTAACCATTCATTCCAAAATTCGGGCTCCATTTATGGGGGCCAATTCAGTGTCGGCAGAGGCAAAGGCTCTCAATTCCTGGTTGCCAACGCTCAAAAAGAAAATAGATGGAGACTCTGTTTCGGGAGCTCAAAAGGGACTTGAATTCCATCAACCCCATTTGCTCTTTTTCTATCGAATGTTCAATTGAGGTGTTCTTTTTCAGCTTCGACTGTTGAAACTATAATCGGAGTCATCTTGGTTTTTTGCAGGAGAGACTGTAGTGGACATCCCAAGCTTCTGAAGATTTTTTGGCCTTCTCTAAGTAGGAAATTTACCTAAAGGTAAGCAATTTAGCTTTCTCTCACTTTTAATTCTGGCTCTGCTACTGATAACGCAAGAATCGCAATGTTCCCCTGGAGGTCATTGTGCCGAAAACCACGTAAGTTACGAGAATTTTCTGCTCCCATCGTCTCACATTTCGTTGGGCTCCGAATTTCTTCAGGAAAATCCCCCGAATCGACAATGACCGGACCCAACTTCATCGACGAAATAGACTGCGGCAGCTTCTTCGACCACATCGACGACCTCCTCGACTTCCCCAACGAGGACATCGAGGCCGGACTGCCCGTCGGGAAGGCCGACTCGCTCCCGAGCATCTGGTCGGCCCCGCCCGAGTCGCTCCCCGGCTCCGACTCGGTCTTCTCCGCCAACAGCAGCTCGAGCCTCTCCGCCGAGCTCTCCGTCCCGGTGAGCTTCTCTAATCTTAAAAGGCTTTCTCCTGACTCCTCACGTCGCGTCGCCTGGTGTCCGACTCCCGGTTGTCGGTTTCGCGAAACCCCGGTTCAGTAGGCGGTTCACAATATCAAACGCGCTTGGGATTTTCAAGCTTTTTGAAATTTTGCATCTTTCTGCTTTTTCGACCAAAAAAAAAAACGTGAGGGGCAGGGGGAGGGGCCCACCCTTCTTTTTTGGACGTATAATGACGTCACAAGCGGGCTCTCTAAATTCAATGCGGAAGAGGTGGTGGTGGGCCCTTAGAAGGGCAGCGCAAATCCGGGCCGTCGGACGGCCAGGTCTCCCATTTTTAGGGATAATTTTTTAAATTTTTTGAATTTTTTATTTTTTAGTAATAATCTGGTCCGTGTATTCATAACACGGACGATTGGGATTTCAAGGGCAAGGTCTGCACTTCTAAGGAAATGACATACGATCCCTTCACTGGTGGGGTGGTGTTCAGGCCGAGCTGGCCGCATGTGAGAAAGAGGGAGAGAGAGTTAAGATTTTGTAGGCGACCGCCGTGACATTTTGCTCAGCGATTTCGACGCTTCCGGGTCGGATCCGACCCGGCCCGACGAGGGCAAATAATTGCCCGCATTGATTGTCGGCATGCGACTTTGCATGTGACCCGCTACCCTTTTCCTTTCCCCCATTTCACTCGGCCCTTTTTCTGGAATTTCCTGGTCTACACTTACAAATCTCGTAAAGGTCTGATCTTTAATGCATCTATATATCACTTTACGTGACGCCGAGGTAAACTTATATACACATTCATAAAAGCCAAGACTCAACTTGTTTTAGCCATCTTCTCGTGCGTTCCTATCACTGTTTTTTTTTTTTTTTTTAATCTTTTCTTCAAGCTGAAGGACCGAAAAGATTGGATCTTTAGACAAGAAGAATGTAGGGTTTTTTGCCCTAGATATCTGTTCTAGTTTGTTGAGTTTCTGTATGTAGCAATGAAACGATTATGCTGTTCATTTTTCGAGCTTTGTTTCCATGGTTGTGTAGAGAAAAGCTGTTCATGTTTTGATTTTTTGATTTTTTGCGCAGTACGAGGATATTGTTCAGCTGGAATGGCTCTCGACCTTCGTGGAGGATTCTTTCTCGGGAGGGAGCCTCACGATGAGCAAAGACCAGATCTCCAACAGCAACAGCAACAGCAACCGCAGCAACAGCAACAGCAACAACAACAAGGACTCGTCCCAGCAATTCCGGACCTCGAGCCCCGTTTCCGTCCTCGAGAGCAGCAGCTCCTGCTCGGCCGAGAACAAGCCTGGGCCGCCGCGCAGCCCCGAGGCCGTCAACCCTGCCCGGTGCGGCAGGGCTCGCAGCAAGCGGCCCCGCCCAGCGACGTTCAATCCCCGCCCGGCGATCCAACTCGCTCCCCAGCAGTCCTCCGACATTGCGGAGAACGAGCCCAGCGCCGGGAACTACGAAGAGTCTGATCATCCGCCGGTCGTCAAGGTCCCGAAGAAGCAAGCCGACGGTGCCGAGCCCAAGAAGAAAAAGAAGATCAAGTTCACCATGCCTTCGGCGCGGCCCGCCGAGGCCGATCAGGGCCTGCCCTCGACGCAGCAGGCGGTTCGCAAGTGCCTGCACTGCGAGATAACCAAGACCCCGCAGTGGAGGGCCGGCCCGCTGGGGCCGAAGACCCTCTGCAACGCGTGCGGCGTCCGGTACAAGTCGGGCAGGCTGTTCCCTGAGTACCGGCCCGCGGCGAGCCCGACCTTCATCCCGTCGCTGCACTCCAACTCTCACAAGAAGGTGCTCGAGATGCGGAACAAGCCCACCGACGAGGCCGACGCCACTGGGACCGACGAGCTCGAGTTGATCCCAAACATGTCGCATCGGTTGGATTACATGTGAGGATACGGGAGGAGGTTGATTTGGAAAGACATTGATTCTCGATGGGAACTCAGAACACCATCCATTTCCGATGTCGAGCCGTGATCGGAATTCTTTGCTTCGTTGGTTTTGTTTTGTTTTTTGTTTTACTGTACAGGGAACGGACCGGGGCGTAATAGAGCGATAGATGATGAATATCGTTAGTCATTAGAGAACGTATAATGAGAGATTTGGGAGAAAGGTTAGTGAGAAGTTGGGAGCAAATTAAGTTTAAGGGTAGACCTTTAATCTAGTCATTTTACTATTGGTAGGTCTTTTAAGGATAATTAGAGTAAATTTGCTGTTGCAAGAATCATGTGTTGTCCCTTTTTTTTTTCTTTTTTTCTTTTTTTGCTGGGGTCATTCTGTCCTTGATTTTCCTGATCAATGGGAAACTCTTTTTTTTTTTTGCAGTTCATTTTGTAGTGGAAGATTTGTTAGACGACAAGAAGTGAAATTTTTTTAAGTCTCAACTGTCCCTTTTGTCTATGCCCTTTCTCGAGGCCAACTCTTGGGTAGCAATTCTATTTCCGAGAATAATTTCTTAACCAGAAATGCTTCTTCTTTTCTTTTCTTTTTTTCTAAACGTGTTCTCCGGAAAAGAAAAGTGGATTTTTTTCTTTTTTGGCTTCTTGTTTCTGTTCCAAATATGTTCTCTACTGATCTGATCATTCATCTGTTCCCAAAAATAGGAAAAGCAAGAAATAGATTTTTGTTCTTTTTCTATTCCCCGAGAAAGAAAAAAAAAAATAGAGAGACAGAAGCAGCGTTGCCAAAGTGGCGATGTTTAGAAAAGAGATTCTGCTGATTCTCTTTCGAAATTCAAGCAATCCATCAGGAGGAGCCCAGATTTGACAGCAAATAGCAACAAAAGTCGTTGAAGTAATGCATGTGGGGGGGCCTTGGTGGTGACATATGCCCTGTTTGGATTTTTTTTTTTTTTTTTTTGGAGTGATCATGTGCTTGATACATGGAGATTTCGAAGACTTTGCAGTGCGAGGAAACAAGGTCCAAATTGTGGTTCCAATGTGGATTAAACAACTCGCGGGTGTGTCGGCGTCGCGCGATAGGCCGTCAAGACAATATCATGAGTTTAATCTCGCGTCCCATCTCGGTATCCAAACGCGTTGTTGAGATTAGCCGACACTCGCGTTTCATGATTTGATCCCAACGTCTGTTAATAGGTTACGTGGTATAAATAAATAAATAAACAAACTAAAGAGTCTCATGTTCCCATCTATTTCTACTGTTTTCAAAAGATTTTCATGGTCTTGATTAGTGTAAAATATATTGATTATGATACAGGTGGGGTGGGGGGGGGGGGGGGGGGGGGGGGGGGAACTTAGGAAAGCATAAAGATGGCATGATTAGGAGTTAAAACAAAGAATTCCAGTAATCCTCAAGCCATCATTGCCATAGGAATTAAGGGTTAAAAAGCAATGATTTGATTTGATTTGTTGGGAAGAAGAGAGGCAACTCTGCTATTGTGCATCATGCAACAGGAAGAAGGGTTAAAGAAAAAATAAAAGTTCGACCATTGCTTCTTGGTCACAGTTTATGAGGGAGGGCTTCAAACGGAAGGCATGGTGGTGCCAAAGTTGATCTCTTGAATCATTTGATAAATGAAAGTCATTCAGACATGTTCTTCCAAAGCATCTCTCTTTCCTCTGTGAACTACCTTTGGAATTGAACACGTACTTGCTTGGAGGTTGACCCAATTAATAAATTATGGACGATTGATCATGTAACAGCCTTTAGGTGGTTATAAGATTAACAGTCTATTTTGGGCCTCAAAAGAATAAATGACAATTAACTAAAAAGTTACTATAGGATCCATTATTTTAAGAATTTATGGACTCATAATATACTGTCATTCAAAGACTGTTGCGCGGGCAAAATCTTAAATTATTTGACTTTCCTTGACAACCAATTGGGATATCACAAAGATCTCAACCATGTTGAGGAGGACTAGAAAAACCAGATTTTTCTGTGGGATGATCTTTTTTGAATTCCTTCTTTATTGACAAAAATTAGTGGCACAATCCTTGCTGTAATTGAAGGGAACTTAAACAGATTGGTGGAGGGGGAGGGAGGAAAGATCTGTGGTTGAGGGATCCAAGTCCATTCCTAAGTTGTAAATTCAAGAATTAGGCAACAAGTCCAAGTCTGACCGGATGCAACAAGAGCTCAATGCAGCAACTTGCCAACTAAAAGTGATGGTGCTCTCCTGTCTTGGGGGACTCATCATCGACCGGTCATTATGGTTGGTTTTCAAGATTGATTAAGACATCCTATCACCCCCCCGCCCCTGAAAATTCTCTCCAGGACAGAGTTCTAAGCTACGTTTGATTGCGATGCAGTTGATGGAGATTTTGATGACTTGAGAAAAATTGGACACTGCTTATCATGACAACGTGCCACCCGCAATGTATGGGAAATTAAGGAATGTCTTGCGGTCACTCTTTCCGGATTATAATGGGATTACGGACAAAGAGGGAGGGCGAAATGTCAAGCATCGAGCGGTGGTCCGCCGCTCATCGGAATGGCCCCCCACTCTGACCCCGTTCATTCCCGAGTCGTGAAGCCGGGATGGGTGCGGGTGCAGGTTTCTCGCCTCGCCCGGAGCAATGGGCGGGGATTGGAGGAGGCCTTCCCCATGTCCCTCCTCCGCCAACACATATTAAATATCTAATTCCTCTAGCCTCTAAACAACTCAATGCTTCGGTGCGAGGCCAGAAATCCATATCCCTGCCATCTTTCACTAGTTGGGATGAACGAGACATGACCATTTTTAAACTAACGCTGAAGTGAGGCTGTTTTTTTTTTTTTACCAGAAGAGGGTCTGTTAGTTCTAAGTGAATTTAATCTCAAATAAAGGTCCGAGCACACCGACCTGGCAAACATCTTATGGGCCGGCTTGCAAACATCTTATTGTTCAAAGATTCTGATTTGACCCAATTTAGAGAAGCCCCAGATTGCCACTGTCCTCCATTGCAACCTGTGTGCCTGATGCGCATGTTCTTGCCATGAATAAATTTAAGGTGTGTGTGTTCTGGGGAAAAAACTTCGTGATAAATTTAGAAAAACATATTTCCATTTTCTGGTTATATAGAGAATTTATTTTCCTAACTCTTAAGCATGCAAAAACTTTTTTACGGCCATTGATTAATCATTTTAAGCAAATCAAACGAGTGAAAGTTCATATTACTAATCTGCGAAAAATTATTTTGCTCAGACAAACACACCCTTAAACGTGCTTCGGTGGATCTTTATGGGAAGCTGTCTCTTTGGGCTGTCCCTGAAGTAAGTGACATCCTTGAATTTTGTTGACAATCATGCACTGAGTACCACACCTTGGCTTAAACTTGCTTTCCCTTGCATTTACCACTGCATATATTAGAGAGAAAAAAAGAGCAAGTGGTGTCTTTGGTCACGTACTTCGTTTTATCTACTGAGACTCCAATAGCACATAGAATCACTGCAAACACTATTCTTCAGCTGGTGGACAGTGATTCCTCTTTTCAAATTAAGTTGTGTAGCTCCCTCGAAGAACCTTAGCTTCAATTTGGGGCTTCTTCAATTTGAGGCTTCTTCAAATTGGGTCAAAGCACAAAATTTCGTACAGAACTGCCACAGCTCCGACCACCGAGATAAGCACACGATTCGATTCGATCGTACAAGCCGGCCAACAAAAAATTTGCCTGGTCGATGATCTCAAATCCTTATCTAAACCATATTTGAGATTGATAAAATTCACTATGCAATGCGCCCTTCTTCAAGAAAATGACCATACTTCAAACCCCTATTTCCTTTTATCGGATATTATTCTATGTCTGTACGAGTTCATATCCCATCCAGAGACTAGTATCCGAAGATTTTCTTGGCGGGATCAATGAAAGAGAACCTTCTAATTTATGCGAAGCAAATATTAAGTACCCCCTGAAGCAAAACAGCAAACGGTCGAGCAAGACATTTTTGTTATAGGTTGAAAGGAATTGTTTACCACGGAAAATGGAAGACTGATTCCACATGGTTGATCGATGGAGTTAACCAGGCACTGTAATTTGCCACAGAGCCTGCGCATTTCCTCGTCTGTATCATCCAATGTTCAAGCAATACGGTGAAACAGAATGGTGCAATTTGAGATGAGGAATACTGGCTGATCGGTCGTGCTAATGACCGCCAAACTGCGGGGCAATTGTCCAGGAAAATCTCGGCCCGTGAGAGATTTAGGTCAGCTCATCAGAACGTGCAATATGAGTCTTCATCATTACAAACATTAGATGCGTGGTATATACCTTTTGGGAAACATTACAACAATTAAGCAAAGAAATTGCGCATTCCATGCAAAGAACAGTGATCAGCTGATACACAATCGAAATGCATTGAACATTATAAAAACAAGAAAAATCATAAAAAGCTCTAACAAAGTTGCGTCACTCCTCCAAGAAAAATAACATACCTCTGACAAATCTGTTGAAAAACGTTTCTTATTTATCAGAACATCTCTGTAGCATAACACATGGAACATAAGTAATACTAATGTAACATGGCCATCTGACTAGTATTTGGAGTACCTGTGACCAAAACCCTCGGAAAAATGAACCATCCTCAGAATCAGAGACGACGCACTAATTTGACGTACTTTACAGAAGTTGATGCCAAAGCCGACTTAAACTGCCAGTATAATGTGCCAAAAGATACTTGTACCAATGCGCTCCGCACCATCTGCTCATGATACTTGAACAAACTTGTCTAACGCGGACGTATCCAAAGCCGCAAACTCCTTGACAACCACAAGCACCGCGAGTCCAAGTTTTACGGCGTCATCATGAGTTGGTGCCTAAAGCAGGTAAATTTTGAACTGAATTCTTAATCCAATAAAATCAATTTTATGGCGACTTGTGCAAGAGATTCTTTTACCTCAATGTTAAGAGGAAGAACAGGATCATGGAGCGAGAGCCTAAGAAGGAACCATCCTCTGAAACCAGAGACCCGGACCTGTTTAAGCAGCAATGAGATAAGAGATCAGCATCACGTGCAAACTGGAAAGCTCACCCAGCCCCTCCTTGCACTATCAAGCGAGGAAAGAAGAGAGGAGTTCAATAGATAGCACGATGGACATAATCTTCAAAGTAAAATACTCCTGAAGTCACTAGTTAAGATTATTTTGGTAAGTAAACACAGCAATTTGCTCAACTCGTTGTCCACCTATAATTTTGACTCCACTTGTAGATACAAATCAAGAGCCAATGTGGATTCCATTTCAACGCTTAACTCTCCTTTTTGCTCCCATCCCCAGGAGCAGTCAGAAAGTATGTACTTTAATAGAAGATTAGAGCCTTATCTCCTCAGCATACGAATACAACAATACATAGTTATGAGGTCCAATCTAGAAAGAATAACTTCATCGATTCAAAATTTACCCCTTCATAATTTACTGGAGCTTTCTGAAGCTTGGGGTCTAAATCAATAGAGTTCTCCAAGTGCTTCAACACTGCCTCTCCATAGTCTCGGAAAGATCTGTAACCTCTATGCTTTCAGGATCTTAGAGAAGGAAAAAGAAAAGGACATTGTGAGAAACCAAGAAGCAACGTACCCTCCCTTTAAGTCTGGATGACTCTGGTTGATCTTCAACCTCAATTCTACAGCAACGGCTGCTTCTTCTAGACCCTCTACTAGATCTGTCAAGACTCTGCTGCCACTACCTGCTCCTGAAGCTCGAGCTGAAGCAAGTTTGTTGAGAACTTTGACCTATAACAAGTTATAAGTTTTTTGGGTAAACAAGTTACAAGTTTTGGGACAGTAAAATACTAAAAATCAACATCTTGTAACTCAGAGCTTTCAGATCATATATTGCAGTTGCAATAAAGAGTTCATGGTTTTTAACAATACAAATGCTTAATATCTGCAGCACCGCTTTGAATAGGAAAGCATACCATGAGGTACGCCCCATCATCGAGCCAATGATTCTCCTTGAGAGCTCCATGACCACTGGTCTCAATAGCCAGATGAGACTCCTCACCAGTAGAGTTCTGTAAGGATT
This sequence comes from Rhodomyrtus psidioides, assembly GCA_021437785.1. Classification (NCBI taxonomy): domain Eukaryota; kingdom Viridiplantae; phylum Streptophyta; class Magnoliopsida; order Myrtales; family Myrtaceae; genus Rhodomyrtus; species Rhodomyrtus psidioides. Next base: position 2,418,561 of record JAILYB010000053.1, read on the forward strand.
TTCATATCAACATCAATATCAACAACACCTTTTAACCCAAACTAGTTGGGGTCGGCGGTCGATGAACCCTAAAGATATATCTATAAGGATTTTCATATGTGACATGAAAAGAAAACTCGAAGAGATGTTAAGCTAAAAGTCACCACTTGTCCAGAGGGATCGTCATAATCGCTAAACTGTAATGTTCAGCGCACAAAAGATTCAGTGTGAGATGCGCAAGTAAATGGAGCGATGCACATTCTATTTTTCATCTCTCTCCTTTTGGGCTCTAGCCCGCCTATTTTCTTACATCCGCCTCTTTCTTTTCTGTTCAAACATTCTCGCGATGTACTCTAACACAGCAGTATTTTCTTCAATAAAGGAAGTGAAAAATTATCTCACCAGGCGTATAGCTTCATCAATGACATTTTTGTAGCCTCTTTTGAACCTATGGTGCTTTCCCCCTGTGTCAGGCCAGATGCAGATATTAATTCAGAGGTGGATCCATGAACGAACAAGACACATTGAATTCTGCCATACCGACTTTCTTCTCGATGAAAGTTGTCAACCCATCAGAAGTAACACTGTCTGTCACTATTGTAGTTCCCGGATGCTAAGGGGAAAGAACAACCAGAAATCACTATTCTATTTTCCAGATGAAAACTTATGAAAGATTGACATTCTTTTAGTATCTTTGCAGGTAAAGCTTACTTCTTCAAGAACAATGGCAGACATTAATGCAATCAAACGATTCCGGTTGAACTCCTGACCAGTGGAATCCACAGCAGCAGATCTGACATACTTTGTCTTAATACATCTGTGTCATGTAATCCAAGGGTGAAAAGGATCACAAAACGTTTACCTGTCTACGTCTGTGTCAAAAATTATCCCCAAATCAGCCTTATTATCCAGGACAGCCTGAGTAATAGCTTTCATGGCTACCTTATCCTCCGGATTTGGAATATGGTTCGGAAACAAACCTGCTCTCAGAATATAACTTATATCAAGAAGAGATAGTTGAGATTAAAAGGAAAAATCAAGATGAGATTGCAGACTCAAACTTGGAGAAACAAAACATGTAAACGATTACCATCTGGCTCCAGAAACTGACTACCGGATGTAATTGCCCCAAGAGGTTCGAGCACCTTTGCCTGATAAAGTGTAGAAATAGAAACTCTACATGTGAATATAAGGAAACTGCGTGCTGCAAAGGCGTGAAATGGTGGATACCTTGATAAGTACAGAGAACATGCTTGAAATAAAATATAATTACTCTTACCAGAACTTGATTAATTATCTAGAAGAGAGACATGACCATTGTCATGAAACTCTTTAACTTATTGCTGCATAGCATTCATGATATATTGTGAAGTAGAAAATTCATGCAACATTGTGTGGTAGAGAAGGCGTTGCTTCTTGGTTCTCATGGTAAATGGACAAAATGAAAGGCAGAAATTTAAAAAAAAAAAACTTACAGCAAAGAAACCTCCTGCTCCATTTCCAGCATCAACCACAATATGAAACCCCTCTAATGGCTTCTCTAGAGTTTAAAAAAAAAAATTGATAAACAGTCAGAGAATAGGATAATTTTTCGTTCGTATTACACATGCAGACAACTTTACTAGCTAACAAGTACAAGTGGGAACCACATGAAGCAATCGAAGGAAAGATAAGATATGCATAACTCACATTGGTCCTTCTTGCACTATGCATGTTGAAAAACATTCTCATGTTCCAAAAGTTAACTGGAAACTGTACAAGATTAAATACCTATATTTCCTGCAGCTCTGCGAACTGCCTTAACAAGGTCAGATGTATAAACAGTCATGTAATCAACTCTTTTGACTGATGCAGAAGCTTTATTTCTTGTATAAGCTTCAACACTACTGTTCTTAAATATATCTGCAGCGCGCTCTAAGATGTCTTTAATGTCAGCTTTCCCAAGCCCTCCAGCACTTGTAAAGAATTTGAACCCGTTGCGATTGTAAGGAAGATGACTAGCTGTTAGCAGGAAAAAAGACGGAAACTAGAGTTCAATTATGTAGAAAAATTCTGAGATTGACTACTCACACTTCAAGCATGAAGCCAGCAACCAGTTTCAACTTCAAATTGATCATTCACAAATACGTTAGGAGTTGGTATCCAATTGTTGTTAGCATTTAAGAGTACTCAAAACTCGGGTACTGTCAAGAAGTCATTTGTTGATTACACCATTACAAACATAAAAAAGAGAAGTACCCCGGAAAAAAAAAGACTGAGAAAATCATAAGCTACCTGTAATCATGATGGATCCATCAACTGGACATAGAAATGCATCATCTTCCGTGAGTGTGCTGTTAAACATTGCTGGTGTAGATGCTAGCCTACATGAAGCCAAAAACAAACCACTTAGACGTTCACATATATAATGACCAAAAAATGGAGGATTTTCCGAGGTAGACGGGCATCAATGATATCGAAGCTACTTAGGACAGTATATCTGACCAACATATCAAGATACATACTCCTGTGAACTTCATTAAAGTTTCGAATAGATATATATTTGCTTTCAATGTATGCTACAATAGACCAAACCCCCCGCCCCTTCTTCTTCCCTCTACCTTTTCCTTCTGGACGGAAAATTTCCTATCTCCCTATACACTTTATACATAAAAGTCCATTGCCTCTTCTATAATTAGGTTGCGCATGGTAACCATTCTGATTCTGAAAACTGATTCTGATTAAAATGGCTTTTTCAGATTCTGTTCCTGAATGAGTTTTAGAGAATCAAAACACGTTTGATAACTGCCCAAAATTTCTGTTCCTGGAATAGAAACGTGTTTGATAACTACACAAAATTCCTATTTCGAAAAATAGTTTCTCTTCCTAATTTTTTTCATTTAAGTTAAAATAACTATGTAGTTACTATGTAAAATTTCATCCAAACTTGAAGACTAATTTTCAATGCACAATAAACTAATTTAAAATAATTTTTTTTTAGCGTGTCATAGATGAAACACAAATTTTAATATATGATGTTTGAAGTTCAATTGAAGCATGAGATAATTCCCATATTAAGAACTGAAGGAAAAAATCTGTATTTCCTTACTTCTTCTTGAGTAATTACAAGGTCAATATATATACAAGAGAAAGGATACCCTAGTTAGGCAAGAAACCTAATTTAGGTATTGACTCACCTAAGTTTAGGTAAGAAACCTAAGTTAGGTATAGACTTACCTAAGTTTAGGTAAGAAACCTAAGTTAGGTATAGACTCACCTAAGTTAGGTATAAAATTACAAAGTTTCAAACAACTTTACAACTCAACACTCCCCCTCAAGCTGGTGAATAGATATCTTCCATTCCCAGCTTGGTAGTTAGCTCGTGAAAATTTCCACCATTGAGCCATTTGGTTAAGACATCTGCCACTTGCTGTCCTGAGGGGACATACGATAAGCAAATTAGTCCTTCCTCAAGTTTCTCCTTGATGAAGTGTCTATCAATCTCAATATGCTTTGTCCTGTCATGCTGCACAGGATTGTGGGCAATATTAATTGCAGATTTATTATCACAGTACAACTTCATAGGACTCTGCCACTTAACCTTCAAGTCATCAAGAATGATCTTGAGCCATAACAGCTCACATATTCCTTGAGCTGCTGCCCGAAACTCAGATTCTGCACTAGATCTTGCCACCACATTCTGTTTTTTACTTCTCCAAGTTACCAAGTTACCTCCAATGAAGGTACAATAACCAGTTGTAGACCTCCTATCAACCACTGATCCAGCATAATCTGCATCTGTATAAGCTTCAATCTTGAGGTCTGGACTCTTTCTGAATAATATTCCTTTTCCTGGGTTCCCTTTCAAGTAATGTAAGACTCGAAAAGCAGCTTGTAGATGTGATTCCTTTGGATTATGCATGAATTGGCTAATCAAATTTACTGCATAGGAGATATCGGGTCGAGTATAAGCAAGATAAATCAGCTTTCCTACCAATCGTTGATACATTTCTCGATCCACTGCCGCCTCTTCTTTGGCTTCTGCTAGTCTTTGGTTCGGCTCAATCGGAGTGACTGCTGGTTTGCAACCAAGCTTCCCAGTTTCCTCCAAAAGATCCGTCACATACTTCCGTTGTGAAATAAAGATCCCTTGTTTTGAGTATGAAACCTCAATTCCTAGAAAATACCGTAGCTTTCCTAACTCCTTTATCTCAAACTCTCTGATCAAGTTCTGTTTTAGCCGTTGTTTCTCCCTTTTATCATTGCCCGTGACTATTATGTCATCAACATAAACCAACAATGCTGTAACTTCCCCTGCATCCGAGTGTTTTATGAACAGAGTATGATCTCCCTGACTCTGTTTATACCCAGATGCCTTCATGACTCTAGCAAATCGTCCAAACCAAGCTCTAGGTGATTGCTTGAGTCCGTATAACGCCTTTTTTAGTCTACAAACCTTTTCAGTTGTTTCTTTTCCTTCGAAACCAGGTGGCATGTTCATGTAGATTTCCTCTTTCAACTCTCCATGTAAAAATGCGTTCTTCACGTCATACTGTTGAAGATCCCAATCAAAATGAGCAGCTAAAGATAGCAAAATTCTTACAGTGTTCATTTTAGCCACCGGTGCAAAAGTCTCTTGGTAATCCACTCCATATGTTTGAGTGTAACCCTTTGCAACCAATCTCGCTTTGTACCTCTCCAAGGAGCCATCAGTCTTGTACTTCACAGTGAATACCCACTTGCAGCCTACTAGATTTTTCCCTCTTGGTCTGTCAACAATTTCCCACGTTTTATTCTTTTCTAGTGCCGTCATTTCTTCTTTCATGGCATTCCTCCATTCCTCTTTTGACATCGCTTCAGAGAAGGTGTTAGGGATGGCAATAGTGTTTAAACTCACAATAAAGTTTCGGAATGGTGATGATAATCTATCAAGGGACACATAATTTGAAAGTGGATAAATTGGTTTCTTGGTACATTCTCTTATCCCTTTTCTAATAGCAATAGGCCGATCAAGATCCGTCTCTGGTATATCACTGGGCTGCTCATTCACAGAAAGTTCAGGACTTACCATGCTCTCATTAGCAGTACCCGGAGTGGTAGATTGGACTTGCTCGATTGTTGGAACGGCTGTCCTCCTTGAGTACACCTGAGAATATCTCATAGAATCATGAAAGTGAGTTGGACAAGTGGGAGTAGGACTAGTGGGAACAACAACAGATGGTGGACTAGAGGTAGGAGTCAAGGTAGGTTCATGAGTTACGGTGGTCGGGTTTGGATTCGCGAGAACATTGGATGATATATCCAGTTTATCAATAACACCAAGAGCATCATCTTCCTTATCTTCCATGAGTGAAATCTCCCCCTGAAGATAAGGTTTTGAAAAATATGGTTTATTCTCAACAAAAGTGACATCTGCAGAGAGATAGAATTTTTTTGAAGGTGGGTGATAACATTTATAGCCCTTTTGTGTTTGTGAGTAACCAAGAAAGATGCATTTGATGGCACGAGGATCTAGTTTTCCTCGTTGATGATGATGAATGTGGACAAAGGAACTACAACCAAAGACTCGAGGCGTAAGGCCGTTAGATGTACGAAAGTGAGGATAGAACTGAGAAAGAATTTCCATAGGGATCTTGTGGTCTAATGTACGTGATGGTAGCATATTGATCAGATATGTAGCTGTAAGAACAGCTTCCCCCCAATACGTTTTAGGAACATTTCCGTGAAACAACAAAGCACGAGTTGTTTTAAGAAGATGGCCATTTTTCCTTTCAGCAATCCCATTTTGTTGGGGTGTATTCACACAAGATGACTCGTGGATAACACCTTCCTTTTGAAAATAAGAGGACAATGTTTGATTGAAGTAATCTCTAGCATTATCTGATCTAAAGACCTTGATTTTGACCCCAAATTGTGTTTGAATCATGGAATGAAAAGAAGGAATAATGCTACTCACATCATATTTATGTTTGAGTAAGAAGGTCCAAGTGGCCCGAGAGCAATCATCAATTAAAGTGACAAACCAACGATCTCCAGAGATGTTTGGAACCGTGGAAGGGCCCCAAATGTCACTGTGTACCAAATCAAAAGGATTAGAGCTACGATGATTGCTAATTGGAAATGATACACGGTTATGCTTGGCTAACTCGCAAACATCACAATGGAGATCTTGAATATTCAAACCATTGAACAGGGCTGGAAACATCACACTCAAGACTTGAAAGGATGGATGACCAAAACGAAAATGATGAAGCCAAATAGCTTCTTTATTTGAAATACTAAGAAAGGATGAAGATGAATTATTCATGATTCTTCTCGTGGTGAGGGGTGTCTCAAGATAGTACAGTCCACCTTGTTCCTTAGCGAGTCCAATCCTCCTCTCCGAGCCCCGATCCTGAAAAACACAGTAAGATGAGTAAAAAACAGCTTGACAATTGAGGTCTTTAGTGAGTTTTTGTATGGAGATAAGATTGGAAGACAGTTTAGGGACATGTAGGACATTTTTAAGGACAAGGTTTGGTGTGATAGGGACATCTCCAACCCCTGCAACAGTAGCAAGAGACCCATTTGCCACAATAATCTTCCTATTACTAGGACAAGGTGTATAGGTCCTGAAATGTGATGAGATATGAGTCATATGATCAGTCGCCCCTGAATCAATAACCCAAGAATTACCTGAGAGTGCCATTGAGCATGCACCAGAGGGTTTATTAAGAGACCCTAACAAACCTCTTATTTTCTCAATTTCTTCACTATTGAATGTCGCTTTCCCTTGTTCTGCTTCATAATCAGCTTGCTCAATTAGGTGGGCCCGGGGCCTCGATTGCATTTCCCGGTTCACCCACTCTCGACTTGAAGTGGTTGGTTTTCCATTCAATTTCCAGCATTTCTCCTTTGTATGTCTCGGCTTCCTGCAATAAGTACACCACAAGTTGTCCCGGTGGTCTCTTCTTGGTAGAGCACCCTTCTCATCAACCTTTCCGACTGTCAAGGCTGACCCTTCTATTGCTCGTGGTTCAAGCATGACGGATCGACGACTTTCTTCTGCCCGGATCAAGGAAATCGTCTCCTCCAATGATGGAACATCTTCCTTGCCAAGTATTTGAATTCTAACTTGGTCAAATTCAGAATTAAGCCCAGCTAAGAAGTCGTAGACTCGATCTTTTTCAATAAAATTCTTCAAAATGGCTGCATCTTCTGGACACCGCATGTGGAATACCCGATAATGATCGAGTTCGTGCCATAAGTTCTGCAAAGAGTTAGCATACTCAGTAACAGTCTTACCTCCCTGTTTTGTCCCACTGGTTTTCACCTTAATTTCGTACACCTGAGCTGCATCACGGGCCTTAGAGTACGTCCGTTGGATGGAATCCCAAATCCCCTTTGCGGTTGGTAGAAACATGCAAGTATCGCTTATGGCCGATTCCATGGAATTCCATAGCCATGACATGATCATGGAATCCGCTTCATCCCACGCATCGAAATTGGGGTCTCCTTGCTTGGGTCCTGTCCCCAGTAGATGGCTGAGTTTTCCTTTGCCCTTCAGGTACGTCTTGACGAATTGTGACCATTTGAGATAATTTTTCTCATTTAGTCTATAGGCTGGCCTAATATTCTGAAGGTCGCCAATCATGTTTGACGAGGCGACCTCCTCCGATTGGTTTGTGGTTGGAGAGGGAAAATTTATGACTTTGGATGTGGTTTCGGATGTGGTCATTGTACCAAGAGAATATTAGCAAGAATACGAGCCGTACTGCAGCTATAAAGGTTTGAAAATGCAGCAATGAAAGCTGCAAAAAAAACAGAACCAGCCTTGAAAATGCAGCAATGAAGGCTGCGGAAAAACAGAACCAGCAATGAAGGCTGGACTGTAACACTATCCCAGAAAAATTGAGCCTAAAGCTCTGATACCATGTTAGAAAATCCAACCCAAAAGCTTAAGCTAATAGGAGGAAAGAGACCACATGAGTATAAAGAGTATTTAGAACCCGTTGTCAAGCAATGTGGGACATACTTCAACACCCCCACTCACGTGCTAGCCGGATTACGAGCGGCACGTGAAATTTTGACTTCGCGAAAGGGATAAAACTGGCTCTGATACCATGAAGGAAAAAATCTGTATTTCCTTACTTCTTCTTGAGTAATTACAAGGTCAATATATATACAAGAGAAATGATACCCTAGTTAGGCAAGAAACCTAATTTAGGTATTGACTCACCTAAGTTTAGGTAAGAAACCTAAGTTAGGTATAAAATTACAAAGTTTCAAACAACTTTACAACTCAACAAGAACTTATTTTTTTCTTCAAATGTTGCTTTATCCAAAATACATACAAATATAGCAGCCGAATAACCAAATTGTCCACTGACAAAAAAAATAAAAATAAATTATCCTCCTTGATACGAAGTACAAGTCCTTCACTATCATTTTGTAGCTTCTATCCCAAATCCAAGTGGGTGTGTGACTCCAACTCCACAAGTAGATAGTCACATTTTGTGACGCACGGCTACGAGTATATATATTATCATTCGCATATTGGATGACATCATCTTCTGCGATATTTTTTGCAAAAGAGTTTAAACTGTGAAATCTAAGAAATTTAGGCCTAAGTTTATGAAAATGAGGTCAAATTAGCCTAATCTAAGCTTCTTCTATTTTTAGGGATTTTATAAATTTTTTGTGATTTTTTAAAAAATTGCCAATTTTTTTTTTTGAATTTTTTTTTTATTAGATTGGGGGAAAAGTGATGAGAGAACTGAAAGGGAAAAGTGAGCGATGTGAAACTTCATTTTGTTTTGTAATTCTCAAAAGTGATTCTTTTTTCCATAATCAACTTTTTTTGGGTTCTGGATTTTGCTCTAAACTGATTTTAAGAACAGAATCAAAATCAAAATTATTTACGTTACCAAATAGGGTTTTCATCCTTTTTTGTTCCCAAAATCAAAATCAAAGAATGAGAATGATTACCTTGCACGCCCTTATTGTACTTTAAGTAAATTTAACATATGGGAGGTTCCTGTTTTAGGCCTCAACTAACAATACATGATATACTAGAAGAATTAAAAAAAAAAAATGTACTCAAGTCTATCTATTCACATATTGATCAATTAATCACTAATTTATCTGGACTATTTGTAGAAATTTTACCTGGACATATATTAAGAGAATGACAGAGCACAATTCATGCATATTGAAAACAAGGTACCAAACATGTTCTGAAAATTTTACAAATTGGAAAAGAGAACAAATTGTGAAAATTATAATGAACATGAAAAAAGGAAAATGTCCTGTGAACCAATAAGCACCCAAATCTTTTGGTTCCTCTATGTATTTAACAGCAAAAGCTTCTGTAAAACTGTTCATGTGGCAACAAGACGATTATGTGACCTGTGCAACTTGTGCAGTTTTAAGATAAAGAATTAAAGTAAAACTTGCTCTTCAAGCACCAACTCTAAGTACATGTGAATAGTACATATATATCATCAAACGACTGCATCACATGACATGCTGATCAAACTTCACTAAAAGCCGAATCACACAAAAGTGATGGTGCAGAGAAAGGGGCAAAAGAGAGTCCACTAAAGCATTGAGGAACAAGAAGTCTAATTGGTTTCCAGTTTTGAACATCCAAGTTCCGCTTTAAACAAAGTTATAACTAGATAATGAAGCACCAGAATAAATGCCTAGACTAGAGTTATTTTTGTGGCCCTTACCAAACCATCCATACTGAACTTACCGGATTCTAATAGCATAAAGCAGAGATCATGCAATACAAAGTGCTTACCAACAAGAAACTCAGAAGCAAATCGGAAGCATGAAATGGCTGAAATCTAAAATGAATTATCACCCACCCATACTGAATGACATCCACTCCTGCACTGGAAATTCCTCGAGAAACTGCATCCTGAAATGTGATCAGTAAAATCCTCCATTACCATACTAGTTTTCACATTAAAAAGTGCTATTGGTTTATTGCATCTTCTATTACAGAAATTGTGTTAAAAACTCATGTAAATGTCTTCATACAAAACACCTACAACACTATATTGTGTATCTTTTGCAGACTAACTTGCAAATTAAGCAAGTTTGAAAACTAAGCTCTAATTCTCAAGAAATTGGATATCACCAAAAAAAAAAAAAATACTAAGCAACTAGTAATACCATCAACCACCGGCATCAGGTTGGCTATTTTCTCATAATTTTTTTGAAAACCAAGGTAATAGTACCATCTTATTATCAACATTTGTTAAAGTGAGCCAACAAAATCATCATGCTCTTTCTTCCCTCATAATAAATAAGCCAAAATTCAATGAAGAACTTAAAAAGGACCTAGCAACAGCATGTATCAATAGAGTCTCATACTTACCAGATAACCATTTTCCATTTAGCAGCCAGATGTAAAGTCTAAATTAAGAAAACCTGAATAGCATTAGAAAAAAATTACCTGCAAAGTCTGTGCAGAGATTCGTGAATCATGGCCAATGGAAATACTCAAACGTCTTGATGCCTCCACTTTCTTCTTATCCTTCAGCCATGCAGCAAAAGCAGCTGCAATTGCCTCGGTGACTGGTTCAGTCAGATTGACAGGCTCTCCTTCCACACCAGCAACAGCCACGCCTCGAATGTCACTAAAAAAAGAAAAAGAAAACAACAATTATAACATGATTCCAGATTTTCAAAAATAAAATAAAAATTGTAATGCTTTAAATAGGGAAGAAAGTAGATAGGAAGACCACAGTAGCACTCCAAGTCAGCATAGCCACTCCATTTAACTTACTAGAAGGATATTATAAATAGTTCTGGCAAAACGTACCTGCCATTTTGAAGCTTCAAAAAATCAGCTTTCTCTAAAGCTGGTACTGCAGCAGATGGAGCAGCTGCAAAATAAGTTCAGACACGATAATTTGGCTGGTTAGTTCCTAATGCATTCATGTGAACATTGGCAATCACAATGTATAATATCCATCTTCTTGCATTAATTTGTAAATTGTAATCTACTCAGCAGAGAAATCGAGTCCTGCTAGCACACAAAGATGAAGGAAAATGCAAGAAATGGCAATGAAGATCGAGAATTCTTTCTAAGATTATCCTAGATGCTATGGCACTTACAACCTGGATATTGAGAGTCTAGAACAGACCGTTGCAGAGTACAAGTCCACGGTTTAGAGAAGTTCTCTGATATTTTGATACGTTGACCAATTGCATGGAAGTGGTGCCACCCCATGCAAACTTCCCTCCTTGAAAGGGAAGCATGCTGCTCATATAAGGTGAAGAACAGCCCATTCGGTATTGATTCACAAACTGGCTATTCTTTTGGTATTGCTTTGCTATAAATATATTTTGCATAATCATCCCTGATGCTGCTGCATAAGAATTTACAATTGTATCAGATCATTACTCTAATATACTGGTGGCACCATTTAGTAATTAAGGTCATCACACTTGCAATGGCTATAGATAATACACTTTTACATTTTAATTTAGCTTAACCTGAATAAATGAAGGAGGACTAGTCACTAGAACTGCTTATCATTGTCACTCGACAATGAATTTGACTCACAGCAGGATGGCTCATTCATGAGTCATGAGCATTGGCTAGATTCCTCATGACAAAGAATACCACACTTGGAGCGTACTACGCACTTTCTATCATGACATAACTCAACATAACTTCATAGGTTAAGGAACCATTATTCGGCTAACTCATTTACTTATAACTCAGTTACCTTGTCTGTTATTTGACTCTCTAAGGCTAGAACACCTCCAAGTCTTTTATATATAACTGTCCCGGTACTATCGCTTTGTTATAGTCACAAATTCACTTCCTTTCTTTTTACTTTTTCATTCCGGGAGCCCATTTATTGTGAACTAGTGTACAGGCCAGACAACAGTAATGCATGTCAAACTAAATGCATTATAAAGCTAAAGTAGTATAAATGAAGACTACATGGCCTATTAACTTATTAACCTTTACAAGACTAGTCCTCTATGCCTTAACAACCAGGAGATACAGAGCTTGGGGTGAGAATACAATTCAACAGGCTCAAAAACCAAAACACGGACTATGGCAAGAACTAATAACTCTATATCGGTCATTACAAGCACATGCAGGGACAGGTCAACTTATCAGAATAGATCATCACTTTTTAGTTTTTACAGCACAAAGATTGCCAAAAATGCGAGAAAAGACAAGTCCTGAGATTGTGAAGCTGTCCCTCCCATTCATATGTGAATTGGAAGAACGCATAAAACGCATGCCTTTTCCCCACAAAAAAGAGAATGTTCCCCAGGCCTTCACAACATTAAGCGATAATTATTCTCTACGGTAAACCCCACACATTCCCTGACACCTGTGCGGCAAGTAGCAGCAACCAGCTTCTTCTAGACAGGTCACAAATCTTGGAACAAATACGATTGCAGCTGACAAGTTCAGATTCAGTATCATCGCATTGGTTCATGATCGGTTCCAATGACGAACTGCACTTCTGCGCTTCTCTCCATGTAAATTAAGTTTTAAAAAAGGAAAAACCTCGACTCCCGATTCCAAATGACAGCAGTCGGCGCGGTACCAGTGCGAGCTACAGCGGAGCTCGCTTAATTCAAACAGACGCACGCAAATCTCATCTCGGCACTCGAACAGAAGCGACGAGGATCGGAATACACGAAGGCAGCCGAGGCCGGACCGAGCTGAATTAAGAGGAGAAGAGCGAGAGAGATGGAGGAACTTCACCTGCCATTTTCTTGTCGCGAGGAACTGGGGACGCGATTCAGTCGATCTCGAGAGAGAGAGAGAGAGAGACGGTGGAAGGTTGTAGAAAAGCAGGTGAGGAGGAGGATGGCGGAGTGAAGCCGAGCGAAGGTTTGATTTGATGCCCAAACGTCAACGGCCTTGGTTTTGCCGTTTGATGGAGGGGCTATTTTGTCTTTACGTCCGATTACCGACTCTCTTTTTTAGTGGCATGGATCCTCTGCCTTAGTTTTTCTAAGGTAGAGTACCTTCACCCTTGAAATAGTAATAAAAAACTTTTTCCTCTATTTCAAGGGTAATTTTTAGTCATAAGAATTACCGACTTTACAAGGGGCCCGGATCCCCTGCCTTATTTTTTTTTTTTAAGGTAGGGGATCCCCACCCTTGATATAGGGGGCCCACCCCATATCAAAAGTGGGGTGGATAAGTCATCTTTCAAGGTAGGTGATCCCCACCCCTTTACAAGGGGGTCTCTCGTTAATAAAATCAAATTGACCAATTAAGCTAATTAATTATATGTTAAAGATACCGATATTTCTTTGCTTAGGCTTTTTTTTTTAAATGAATGATTTGAAAAATATTTTTTTTTCAAAATGATCGTTTATATCTCTTACGAAAAATAATATTTTAATCGTCCATAAAAATATTCAACATAAATTGTTATTGATAATGAAGCCACATTTCATCAATTAATTATTTCAAATTATTAAAATGAATTTTTTTAGGAAATTCAAATAATTTCTGCGAAACAAACGGAACCTTGGTTACTCAACAAAGGCTTTTGAAACATCGTGTCAGGATTCTTTAAGTTGCATCCATTAATTTATCAATATTTATAACTATACTACACTAATTTAAACAAAAAAGAAAAGAAAAAGAAATTGACTCCCACCTCTACCCCCCAACTAGTAGCGAAGGGTTCTAAGTTAGGAAGCGCTAAAACTCTCAAAGGACCTTCATGACGTGTCGTGTCCAACACTCTCTAACAACACATAGTCAGCACTTCAGACAGCCACCAACATGGGAGTCCAGCATCCCGATACACTATTTCGATATGTGCATGATCAATTTTAAGCATTTTTAATAAATTAGAAGTCAACATGTAATTTTATAATATATATATATATATATATTGAAGTCATATATTCAGTCACCCCAAAATTAGGGGGTGCATGAAACCCATTCTATTTCTCTGTTTTTTTGTTTTTCTGTTCCAGGAAATAGCTTTGGACAAGAAATCCGTTTGATGACGCATTTTTGTTTTTCTATTCCCCGGCCAAACTTTTGGCTAAGAAATAGATTTGGGCTAAGATTTGAGAAATAGAAAAAAGTAACTTTTCTATTTCTGAAATAGATTTGAGAAATAGAAAAAAGTCTTCGACCGTCGCGGCCGCCGTCGCCCCCGCCGCCGCCGCCGCCGGTCGCCCCCGAAGCCGCCGGTCGCCGCCGCCGGCCGCCGGTCGCCGCCGCCGGTCGCCGCTGCCGGCCGCCGTCGCCGGTCGCCCGCCGCCGTCGCCGATCGCCGCCGACCGCCGCCGGTCGCCGCCGCCGGTGGTCGTCGCTTCCGGTCACGTCGCCGCCGCCGGTCGCCGTCCGCCGCCGCCTCCACCGATCGTCGTCACCGTCGCCCGTCGCCGCCGTCGGAAATAGGGTTAGGGAAGAGAAATTTTATGCTATTATCAAACGAATTTCTGTTTCGGAAATAGAAAAATTATATCGTTATCAAACGCGATTTTTAGTTGAGAAACTCGTCTAGGAAATAGAAATGGAAAAACCTATTTCTTGCCAGAAATTGTGCCATGAAACAGAATGGGTTTCATGCACCCCCTTAATATACCAAGCCAGCAAAAAAAAAAAAAACTAATCATGAATCCCTAATAGAAGAAGAAGAAAAAACTCGTCGCTGATATTTTTATATATAAATAATAATTTATCTTGTATATATAATAAGATATATTTAATATACAACATGTCTCAACGTTTTGAACTTCTTTATTTTTTGAGAAATTACGTATCGACGTATCGCGTCGTGCTGTATCGGGTGTCATGTCTACATAGGTTTTGGGACTGCATAGCCATAAACCATCGGCCTAGAATCGAAAATTGACTCAGTGATTCCTAGTTTGAAAAAAAAAATGAAACCGGTGTATTATTGATTGCACTCAAGAAATTGTCACTTTTCTTTTTTTAAGCAAAAAAAAATAAGAAAAATTAACACAAATGTTTTTTTTTTTGTCGAAAAATTAACACAAATGTTAGAATTGCGTCTTTATGTATGAATAAAAAAGAACTAGCTGTGATCGGTACTTATTAAAGTGTTCCTTTAAAGTGGAGACCATGGTTCAATATCGCGCTGCAAGTATATGACAGAGAGAACAGAGAGCAAGTAAAGAAAGCCAGAGGAGAAATCTCTTTACTTTAACTTATCTCATTTGACCAAAAACTAAGTTCATATTTATAGGAGAATAAGGATGCACTTATCATTAATACTAATGTATTTAATTAATACATACATTTGATAGGGAGATGAACATACATTGGATAGGGAGATGAACTTAGAAATGTACCATAAAAGGTACATTAGATATGATGAATATAATGAATATTCATTCATGTATTTCAAACATTCATGTATTTCATAACACTCCCCCTTGAATATTCATTGTGTTCATCATATTATGAATGTGCATAGAATGATACTGCCTCATTAAAAACCTTAAGCCGGAAAAACCCAATGGGACAAAAACCGGACAAAAGGGAAAAAGAGTGCAGTGTATAGTTCATAATATCTCCCCATCAATTAAACTATATAGCCACTACTGGGGCTAGTCAATATTGCATCTTGTGAACTCGCCGCATACCAATGCCATATACTAATTTTTAAAAAATTGACGTTGGCAATGATTTGATAAAAAGATATGCAATATTATTTATGGATTGAATCTGTTTAACATCAACTTGTCGACTTTCTTGAAGTTCGTGAGTATAGAAAAATTTCGGCGAGATATGCTTGGTCCTATCACCTTTGATATATCCTCCCCTAACTTGTGCAATACAAGCAGCATTATCTTCATAAATTACAGTGGAAAAATTTGCAACCGGTGTTAAACAACAAGAATTATGAATATGCGTTATAACGAATCTTAACCAAACATACTCTCTTCCAGCTTCATATAAAGTAATAATCTCAGAGTGGTTAGAAGATGTAGCTACTAGCGATTGCTCAGTAGAACGCCAAGAAATGACAGTGCCGTTATAACAAAACAAATAACCGGTTTGAGAGCGAGCCTTATGTGGATGAGATTTATATCCATCATCAGCATATCCAACTAAACCAGATGTAGTAGAATCCTTGGAATAATATAATCCCAAATCTATGGTTCTTCGGAGATAACGAAAAATATGTTTAACTCCATTCCAGTGTCTCCGAGTTGGCTCAGAACTAAAACGTGCCAATAAATTTACCGCGAAAGCGATATCTGGTCTCGTACACTGTGCCAAGTACATTAACGCCCCAATTGCATTGAGATATGGTACTTCAGGACCAAGTATCTCTTCATCAGATTCTCTAGAACGAAATGGATCCTTTTGGGGATCTAGAGACCTTACAACCATAGGGGTGCTCATTGGGTGAGACTTGTCCATGTTGAAGCGTTTAAGTAATCTTTCAATGTATGCTGATTGATGGACAATTATTCCATTTGCTTTATGCTCAAGCTCTAGACCAAGACAAAGTTTGGTTTTACCCAAGTCTTTAACTTCAAACTGCCTTTTCAAATACTCAGCAGTTTTAGTTAACTCTTCTGAAGTTCCAATTAAATTCATATCGTCGACATAAACTGCTACAATAGCAAATCCGGTTTTTGATTTCTTAATAAACACGCATGGGTAGATAGAATCATTCTTGTACCCTTCCTTAATTAGGTACTCATTTAGGCGTTGGTACCACATGCGACCGGATTGCTTTAACCCATACAAAGATCTTTGCAACTTTATTGAGAATAAGTTGCGGGGAGTGCATGCTTCAGGCATTTTAAATCCCTTAGGAATTTTCATATAAATATCAGAGTCTAATGAGCCATATAGATAAGCCGTCACAACGTCCATAAGACGCATTTCCAATCTTTCAGAGACTGCAAGGCTAATTAGAAAACGAAATGTAATCATATCCATCACAGGTGAATATGTCTCATCATAATCAATCACAGGTCGTTGAGAGAATCCTTGAGTAACGAGTCGGGCTTTATATCTCACAACCTCGTTTTTCTCATTTCGTTTTCGGACAAATACCCATTTATATCCAACAGCTTTACATTGTCGGGGATTCGAGTTACAGGTCCAAAAACCTCTCGTTTAGCTAGAGAAGCTAATTCGGCCTTAATTGCTTCTTCCCATTTAAACCAGTCATGCCTTTGACGGCATTCAATAATAGATTGTGGCTCACAATCATCATCCATAATTTTATGAGCAACTGAGAATGCAAAAACATCATCCATGATGATTTCATTCCGATCCCAAATCTCATTACAATATGTAATGGAATTCTCAGTATCCTCGGGGTTGGTGATCATTTCACGGGGTTGTGCCTCTTCAGGGGCAACAAGCACTTTGGGAGCAAGCACAATACCGGGCTCTTCTGGAGCGGATTCTTGATTCTTTCCTCTTCGTTTTCGAGGAATAATGTCTTTTGATCCTATCGGTCTACCACGCTTCAAATGTGGTGAATTTTGATCCATTTTATCCTGTCCTTCGGGAACAACTATTCTAGCTGGAGTATTTGCAGCTGGAATATGAGACTTCGTTACCTTAGTATCATCATTAAATGCGTTAGGAAGTCTATTGGACATAGCCTGTAAATGGATTATACACTGCACCTCGTTTTCACATTCAGGAGTGCTTGGGTCTAAATGAGATAAATCTTTCTCATTCTAGGAGATAACCTCAACTGGTTTCTGCTTTGCAGTCATAGGTGTCTCAATTGATGGAAACACTGTCTCATCGAAATGACAATTCGCGAATCTAGCAGTAAAAAGATCACCAGTAGTTGGTTCCAAGAACCTAATAATGGACGGCGAATCAAACTCAACATAAATGCTCAAACGGCGTTGGGGACCCATTTTAGTTCTTTTTTGTGGTGCTACAAACACCTGTACTGCACAACCAAAAGTGCATAAATGTGAAATATCAGGTTCATAACCAAAAACCATCTGAAGGGGAGATTGTAAGAGACTAGCAGTGGGGCGCAATCTAATTAAGGCCGCCGCATGCAAAACTGCATGACCACATGCTGTATCGTTGAGATTTGTTCTCAATAATAGAGTGTGGGCAATGATTTTGATGCGTTTAATCAAGGATTCTGCCAATCCATTTTGAGTATGAACATATGCGACTGGGTGCTCAACCTCGATTCCGAGTGAAGCACAATATGTATCAAAACTCTTTGATGTAAATTCACCAGCATTATCAATCCTTATGCTCTTAATTGGATAATTAGGAAAATGTGCCCGGAGCTTTATAATCTGCGTAAGTAAACGTGCAAATGCGACATTGCGCGTAGATAATAGGCAAACATGTGACCATCTACAGGATGCGTCCACTAGTACCATAAAATATCGAAACGGTCTACTTGGTGGTTGTATTGGTCCACAAATATCACAATGAATTCTTTGCAAAAATAAAGGGGATTCAAGATTAACCTTTGTTAGAGAAGGCTTGATAATGAGTTTTCCTTGTGAACAAGCTTCACAATTATAATCATTGGACAACAAAATATTTGTATCCTTTAAAGGGTGTCCTCTTGTGTTCTGAATTATTCTACGCATCATTGTAGCGCTAGGGTGACCAAGGTGATCATGCCACAATCCAAACTTATCAGGATTTACCAATCTCCAAGACATGGTGGCATAAGTCTCAATGGCCTTAATCATGACACAATACAAACCCGTAGGAGAAACTTCTAGCTTCTCATGGATGGTCTTCAGGCCCATCTTATAAGAGGTAATGCCGAGAAAATCCTTATTTTGCTCATAAATAGTCTCAATATGGTACCCATTTCGGCGTACATCTTTGAAGCTAAGTAGATTCCTTTTTGATCTACTGCTTAGAAATGCATTCTCAATATGCATGATGGTGCCATTTGGCAAAACAATTGTGGCATTCCCGAAACCATCAATAATCTTAACATGACCTGATATTGTATGGACATGTGCTTTACGCAATGTCACACTCGAGAAAAAGTGTCTATTATGAAATATGGAATGTGTTGTTGCACTATAAAGCAAACAAACATCTTCCTTTTTCTCGGTATTTTTCATTTGCATTTATGTTGACAACTTCAGGTGTCAAGTATCATAAAATTTGTATATAAGTTATAGGATCAAATAAAATTTCAAAAATAACAAATATACGGTTCATAAGCATTTCATTACATAACCATATTAGATAATAATAAAAGAGTAATACATTTAAAGAAAAACAACTAGAAAGAAATTATCATAAAACTCGAAGTCTAAGTTGTCATCCACCAGTCTGATGCCTGATCAAAGCAATCAGAGGTCCTCAAAGAAATCAGAAACATCCAAGGATGCATTTGCTGCTTCAGGAGTAAGAGGAGTCCCACCAACAGAGATATTGTTGGCCTCAACAGTGGTTATTGCAGTAGGATTAATTTCAATGGCGTGAGATTCACTACGCTTGCCCGTATTTTTTAAAGATGCTTGGTATAGATCAGCAAAGTGTTTTGGCGTACGACAAGTACGTGACCAGTGCCCACCCATGCCACAGCGATGGCAAATACTTTCATTAGTTACCTTCATCGGCTTCTTTTCTTTGTCATGATACGGGCCAAGGTTAGATTTCCTAGGGCTGTTAAAATTCCTACCACCCCTACCCCTTCGAGGATTATGTCCTTGCCTGCGCTTATAGCTCATAAAATGGCTAGTATTTTTTTTTCTCATAGTTGGCATGTGCTTCAGGCAATGCTTTTGAGCCAGCAGGTCTAAGATCATAATTTTTGAGCAGCAGTTCATTTGTTTGCTCAGCAGTCGGGAGCACAGAAATTAATTCAGAGTATGTGGCAAAATTATGCTGCCGATATTGCTGTTGCAATATAATGCTCGAAGCATGGAAGGTGGAGAAAGCTTTCTCTAATAGCTCCGCATCAGTGAGCTTGACACCGCATAACTCAAGTCGAGAAATAATATCAAATAAAGCGGAGTTATAGTCAGACACTGATTTAAAATCTTGCAGCCTGAGATGCTGCCCGTCATACTGCGCTTTAGGAAGGATAACAGTTTTGGTATGATCATACCTATCCTTCAACCTCCTCCACAGGGTCTGAGGGTCTCGAACGGATAAATATTGAGTCTGCAGGCTCTCATGCACATGACGACGAATAAAAATCAGTGCATTTGCTCTATCTTTATCATTTGAGGTTCCATCTTCTGTGATTGCATTAACGAGACCTTGCCCTTGGAGGTGCATTTCCATGTCAAGGCACCAGGACAGATAATTATTTCCACTCACTTCCAAGATGTGGAATTTGGGCTTTTCAATATTTGCCATAATTCTGTACCAAAATGAATCCTTAAAATAATTAGAAGGATTTCCAAATATCCACCGCCACTTCAGGAGCAGAAGGACACTTTTAGATTTGAAATTGGTTTCAGACCAAAAAGATAATAAAAGATGAAGAATTGATAGAAGAAGATGAAGTATAAGTTGATTAAAGAAAACAAAGAGAACACTTACCTATTTTCTCAGTTGGTAGATCTTCGTGCTGATAACGTGTTGTAAAATATCGCGCTGCAAGTATATAACAGAGAGAACAGAGAGCAAGTAGAGAAAGCCAAAGGAGAAATCTCTTTATTTCAACTTATCTCATTTGACCAAAAACTAAGCTCCTATTTATAGGAGAATAAGGATGCACTTATCATTAATACTAATGTATTGAATTAATACATACATTGGATAGGGAGATTGACATACATTGAATAGGGAGATGAACTTAGAAATGTACCATAAAAGGTACATTAGATATGATGAATATAATGAATATTCATTCATGTATTTCAAATATTCATATATTTCATAACAGTGCAAAACCATTTTAGAATGGGTATTGGTTGAACCGTTACAACCGAGGAATCAGTTCAACCGTTACAACCTTCAAAACCAAGGACCAAACCGATCTAATTTAAAGAACAGGTTCTTCAAAATCGAACCAAATTGGGCTATTCTAGGTTAATCTGACACTCACCCCTTCCATTAGCACATCTAATTTGCAATGTTGCTCTCGACAAAGTTTAATCTGAACCTTGCTAAAAGAACATCAAAGATCTTTGTTTTCCTTTTAGGTTTTGCTGATGCAGTTTAAATTCTGCTTCCCCTTATTCTACTTCATTTCATCTGCCCTTGTCTTTTTTTTTTTTTTTTTTAATGAGGGAAGAGACAACTATTCTCATGTCTAAAACCCTCTATAAATGTAGGGATTGAGTCGATACCACTTTTCATTGCCATGATCTATAATTTCGAGGTTGGTGAGCCTATCACGGCGGGCCATCGAAAAGCTAACAAAAACATAGTTAGCAAGAAAGAATTACATTATGGACATTCTATATATGTTACTTGTAAGCTTTTTGAATTTGTGATTTCTAAACGGAAAACGACAGAGTTGCCTTGAACGTTAACTCAATATGTTATGTCGTCTCTGGATTTTTACTTTAACTCAATTAGCAAAGTTATCCTTTAAGATGTACCAAAAGTTCAACGATCATGTTGAACATATTAAAATTTAGAACTATATTATATATTGAGTTAAAATTTAAGAATCAAATTAGAGAACAATATTATATATTTGATCAAAATTTAAGGACCAGTGGCGTAATTCCTCTCTGTCAAGGGCCCAAGAATTGCAAGTCCATGTACCAAATTTCGGTTCGGGTAAAACCCGTCTGACTCCCCTGAAGCTCCACTTCCACCGAAGCAGCGACACTGTGACAGTCACAGACGGCAAAGAAAATCGAAGAAAGCGAGGATCGACGCCGCGAGGAAGAAGAAGAGGAAGAAGAAGCAGCAGCGGAAGACAGTACAGTCGCTCATGCCTCCTCTAGTCGCAAAAGTGAAAAGCTTTCTAGTCAGCTAAGTAATCTGTCGATGTCGTCTCTCCACCGATCCTCGAGCGCTCCGTCGAAGAACGGCCTCCCATCGCAGGAGCTCCTCGACGATCTCTGCAGGTGCCTTCGCGATTCTTCACTTCTCTTCGTTGCGTAGTTGTGCGCGTGCGTGCGTGCGTGCTTTGTTTCCTTTGGGTGTTGCGAGCCTTCTTGGAGTTGAGCTCGGGATACAGAAGTAGGGTTTCGCTGCTTTTCCAGCCCGGGCATTGTAGGAGCTCGTCTTGTTGAACTTGTTCGTCTGCAGTCGCGAGCGAAATCAGCGCTCTTTTCGATTTCCGGAAGTGATAAGGAGTTCGTACTTGGAGAACAAACTCGAGTTGGCTGGGTTGTTGACTGCAACCCTGTTGGCATTTCGTAGGTGACCGATCGCTTTTGTTTAATTCACCGTGTACAGCTAGCGGCTGCAGTCCTTTTGATAGGATTGAACTATTGAGTTGTAAATCATGTCTCAAATGAAAATTTTAGCCAAGAGTAAGATTCTTTCAGAGATTCATTCCATCGAGGGATAACGAATAAATTAGTGAGTCTACATATAAGCTTGAAGGTGCACAAGCAGTTTGAATTATGGTCATATCATCTATGGTATTTGAATGTCTTAGAGCCTAGGCATAGGACGTTTGAAAGGAAAAGCAACTCAATTGTAGTCCTGAACATCTGCACCTATCCTTCCTTCTCCTAAAACAAGCTGCAGACATATGTACTTAGATGGACTGCATTCGATTTATCTACTTGGTAGCATGGTAGTGAATTGCTTATCGGTGATGTTTTTTCCTGTTTTGCTGGCTCTGATTCTTCGTAAATTACTTCTTTGCAGCCGATTTGTTCTGAATGTGCCCAAAGAAGACTTACAATCATTTGAGAGGATTTTATTTCTTGTGGAATATGCCCATTGGTTCTATGAGGATAACTCAGTGGAGAAGAATCCATCTCTGAAGTCATTGAGTCTGAAAGAGTTCACTGGCTTACGTATCCTACAGAACATTAATTATTCATGCATATATCACCTGTCAAATCATGGCTGAGTCGGTGCTTCCTTTGAATGGAATGGTTGAAGTTGCTTACATGTCAGTTGCTTGTACTCCTGCTGCTGGTTGTTGTCTACTGCGACAGGATGGGGATTAGTTGTGTGTGACCATTAAGAATTCATATTCGTGATTTCGGTACAAGGAAGCAAGAAGCAAGCAGGAACATTATGTGAATGACACTAGTTCTTCTTATTTTGGTTTTTCTCCACTCTTGCCTGATATAACTTGCAAATGGACTGCTATTTGTTCTCTATTGGTATTTTTGTCACTAATGTCTAAGTTAGATAGATTCACTCATTCATGTGGATGACGAAGCTCTAAGGGGTTCTTCATTTCAGACCAAATTTTTTTAAAGTGATTTTGTTGCCGAATAGGATCAAGGGTGACAAGTGATCTTTTTGATGTTGTACTGGCTTATTAAATGTCACATTGTTTGGGCCAAGAATTGTGAGATGGTAGTATGGGTGATTTGTTGTCAAATCTCTCAATAAAAGTCGAAATACCTTTTTTCTTAGTTTCCCTTTCATTTCTCTTGTTTGTGACAACCTTTTGGTAGTAAATTAGGTCACTGTTGTCCTGATCTTTGCTGGGATGGACAGTGAACATCAGATCAATCACTTGTAAGAGTTTTGGAAGAATATGACCTTAGGGCATCTTGCAGAGAGTAAGTTTCTTTAGATAATCTAAGCAAGCGAAGGTATCACCTTTTCTTTTTCTTTTTTTCTTTTTTGGGGGGAAGATTATTTCTTGTGTATCCATATCCCCGTATTATAAATTGGAATTTTTTAGACCATGAAAGAGACTTGATTAGGCAGTTATAAATCCAGGCGAGTTCTCTTTTCGTAAAGAATCTCTATATTACTTTGCGGTGGCTACAATTGTTCTCATTTCTATATCCTTTATTTGCTTTCCAACATTATCATCTAATTAGCCCAATCTTTTAATTTGTTGTCAATGTATAAAACAGTCAGTTACCATTGTTCCTCAGGAATATTTCAGTGAATATGAATTTTCCCACTATAAGGGCATTTAGATGGAGATACATTTTAAAGGACTAGCTATAAAGATTCTGCTGCTTCTAAGTTATACGGATGCCTAAATAACTCTTACTATTCTAGAAAGCCAACGTTGATAAGCATTGTTACATATTGTATAGCGCAGTTTGGTTTGTATTGTAAACAGACGTACATAGTTACTGATATATTTTCGGTCTGTGGAGAGTAATATTAGTACATTGCTACATTAAACCTTGATATTTGTGATATCTTTTTTGTCTATTCATCATTAACTGTTCATTCATTGCGTTTGTCTGCAGTAATTAATTTTTTGGGTTCCTGAACTGCTTTGTTATCTGCATAAGTTGGATGAAGTTTTTTTATGTGGGAAATAAAGTGAATTACTTCTAGTGCCACTTGGAGGTGTATTGAAAGGGCTGGTAAAATGCTGAAATGTTGGAACTATCCAATTACTGAAAAAAATCGTGCCTTCGGCATATGACTTTTCTCTGTTTAGTAGAAGAATTGAAATTGTATAATAATCTCAAACTGCAAATTTGGGCTTCATAAAATTATAAGGGTTTGAGTTTCATTTCTCCACCTGTAGTTACAAATGAAGGCTATTATTAGTAGCTCAAACTTGCAAAAGGCGCAGCAGAGATGTTATGGACCCTTTTATTAAATCAAAATAAGTTACTTTCCCCTTTCACCTTTCCATATGCTGTCGTAGAAATAGTTTAGAGTGGCCGCTTTTCTGATCTGGTGATATTTGGACTCTTAGATATGATAGAATGAGAATGGATTATGAGCTTTTGAACTATCTCCACATTAACAATTTATTTAGTTCTGCTCATGAATTGGAGTCTGATATGTAAGAGGACAACTAATGCTGACCCACATTTAGGTCAGTCATAATAGATAATCTCTGTTTGATCAGTCTAGCAAACTTTATTTAATTGGTTGTTCAATCATCTCTATCAGGAAGAAGACTGATACTGCCTTCTTGATGAGTTTTTATCAGTTAGTGACATAATAGGCAAAATGCCTGAGTCGGATCTGTATTATCTGCCAAATTATAATTATTGATGAAGATAGAAGTTTGTATTCCATGGTTAATGGTCATCTACAGTCTATCTTTTTAGATTCTGGAACAAATTGTAATATTTCATGACATCTATAGTGCTCTCTCTCTCTCTCTCTCTCTCTACACACACACACACACACACACACACACACACACACTCACACTCTTGCATGTCCGTGTGTATGACTGACGCATATATGCACTCGGAAATTCTGGCATTCCAACACATTGCTCTCCTTATTAGGCAAAGTTTTTAACAGCTGCGAAGTTTTGAGACCTTATGTTGCTCACATTGATGACATTTTCAAAGACTTCACTTCCTACAAGGTTCGAGTTCCTGTGACCGGTGCAATTATTTTGGATGAATCATACGAACGAGTAAGTTTCCTCTTTTAGTGTTTTATCTTCAAGTGATTCACCTTCTCATACGATCATTGTCTGGACCTTCCTGCCAAGTTGCTTTAAGTTGTCATGATCTTAGACAAGCTCGACGTGTGTGAATTACTATTTTACAAGGTGATTGTGTTGACAAACAAGCATATCTAGCTGTCCGTTTTGTCAATTCATGAGTCCCCCTACTTTGCTGGTCCTCTTTCTAGAAAGGTTGGTCAGTAAATGATCCATGGTCAGTAGATAAGTTTTCTCATCTTTTTATGGACTGTGTAATTCATGATGCACAGATTCTAGTATCCATTCTAATATGATCTTTGTCTATGACGGAAAGCAAGGAAAACAAGAATGTCAATGATTTTGGTGTAACTTATGAAGTTATGATGAAAATAGTTCAAATATCATGTGTATCATACCACGGGCTTCTAAGCTGCGGAATCTGCAATTAGAGGAGCAGGAAACAAAATACCTCGTTAGTCATATTCTGAAGTACTTGCATTATACAATCTATTATTTTATTTGACTTTGCTTTATGGCTACAAAAGAAGAGTTGACTAACTTGACTTTATACTGCTAGGTGGATGCTCAGAGAATGATTTTTTCCCTTTACCCCCCTTTATTTGTTATGTGATTTTATGACAAGTAAAGCTCTAACTTTGTAAAGCTGTTATAAATTAATCCTTGGCAGTGCTTACTAGTGAAGGGATGGAAAGGAACAAGCTGGAGCTTTCCTCGTGGGAAAAAGAACAAAGATGAGGAAGATCATGCATGTGCCATTAGAGAAGTGAGCTTTTTTCCCTCTACATCTTGCAGTTTGTTTCTTTTTAAAAGAGGAGTTCTTGAAAAATGCGGATGTAAGTTGCAACTAGGGATAGCCTAGGTGTGACAAAGGGTTTGAAGCCCTACTTATTAGAGATAGAGTACTATAGTTCCCCTTTGTTTGAATCAGGAAAGACTGA
Source organism: Rhodomyrtus psidioides (assembly GCA_021437785.1). Lineage (NCBI taxonomy): Eukaryota > Viridiplantae > Streptophyta > Magnoliopsida > Myrtales > Myrtaceae > Rhodomyrtus > Rhodomyrtus psidioides. The sequence continues at coordinate 2,444,893 of JAILYB010000053.1, forward strand.
AAGACCATTCGTATAGTGAAGTGAAAAGGATTTTGTTCTTCGTTTTACTTTCAGGAAAGTGAGTGGGATGAAACATTTTCTCTGAACCTTGGGTTGGCACATAGTAAATGAAGTTGGTTTCTGTTTTAGCAGAAAAATGTTCTGTTTTGTTTGGTACTTAGTGCTATTGTGTGTTATAACAATTCAGACATGATTTTGTTTCCATTAAGATACTACAAGTTCATCAAAGTTCAATTAGCTGAGTTTGGGGATCTGTATTGAAAGGCTCCTTCATGGTTTTTCTCACTTCTAAGCCACAAGACATTGACATGCTGTTGACTCGTTCTTTTTTATGGCTAATGCAGGTGCTAGAGGAAACAGGTTTTGATGTGACAAACCTTCTTAATAAGGATGAGTATATTGAGATGATATTTGGACAGCAGAGAGTGCGGCTGTATGTTATTGCGGGCGTGAAGGATGATACTGCATTTGCTCCACTTACTAAAAAAGAGATTAGTGTAATGTCTTCTGTTTGGGCAATCAATTACCCTCTTGAATTTCGAATCTGCATTTGTTAGCATTTAACGTCATGTAGAATGGAGATGGAACAGTTTAATCCTTCTTAAGGAACAAATCGACACTGTTTTGTTGCTGAAGCTAAAGATTGAAGACGTGACTTTTTGTCCAGTTTTCCTGAATGAATGTTTAATTGCAGTCGCCAATTTTGTGAACTTTGTGGTCATGGTATTTCTGTATTTGCAGCTTAAAGATTTATTCATACTCTAATTCGCCACTGTTAAAAACATTAGGCTGACTGTTACCTATGTCAACGGTTGTATGTAACTTATTGCTCCTGCTATGATATTGGGTTAGACGTGAGAAAGGGGAAGGCATGAAAACTAAGTAAGGGATGAAATGAGTCTAGTTGTGTGTAAATCATTTCTTTCATTTATTTGCAGGAAATTGCTTGGCACCGCCTCGATGAGCTTCAGCCTGCAAATGATGCCGTTATATCTCGTAGTATAATTGGGCTCAAGCTATATATGGTGGCTCCCTTCTTGGCGTGCGTGCTTCAACACTTGATTTAACAAGATTTTTGGTTTCAACTTTGGGAATTGCATTTCTGAACCCTCTACATAATTATTCTGTGCTGCAGATCTTTGAAGTCCTGGATTTTCGCACATCAGCCTCCTGCTGCAAGATCTCATATACCTCTTAAAGGTTACTCTCCTTTCTAACTCCTACTAGTCCTGTGCAGAATAGGACGTATTATGTTTCCGCTTTGTGATATTTACATCGATGTTTTGTTGGAACCGAGATGTTAAGGGGAGACAAGTAATGAAAATAATGTATCAAAGAATGTCTTGTGTTTTCTTTTCATTTATGCCAAGCCTCAATATATGCCAGTAGAGTGACTTGACCTTTATTTCTCAGAGTAGATGGGAAAAATATGGTTCCGTGACTTTTTTGTTGATTTGGCCATCAATTAACTCGTCAAGGGTATTCTTTTCTTATATCGGATTATTTAGTATACAAAATAATTATGAATTGATGTTTTAGTGTATTACTAAGTGGTTTCAGGTTGTGGGACGTGATAAGCATTGTTCCCACATTTAATTCCTGCAGAATCCTTATTCTCTGAGTTCAGGCTACTTCTTTGTTTTGTGTCCTAAATATAACGTCTACTCTATACGTAATTTCTATGTTCATGATTCTTGCATCTTAGATGAGGGAACTTGGATGTGGATGGTCATTCCTTTGATTTAACCCACAAGGATGGCACATAGGAAAGCCGATGATGAGTCTGTGATTTGTATCTCTTGTAATAGGGAAATCCTTTTTGAATTTTTAGTTTTCATCGGATTCCAGGTTTCCATCTGTCCTATGACTTTCTTTGTTACAATGTTACATTTTATATCTCGGGTTTCCTCGGCAACAGAGGTGGCTGAACAAATTATTCTTGTTGTCCACTGTCTTGGCAGTCACACTGAACTTTGGCGAACATTTGTCTTCTTCTTTCTTCAAACTGCATCGTGAACGAGCATGAAATGAAATCTGATTGTTCTGACAGTTATCACTTCTGTTCTTGCCATCATCCTTCTTTTCTGGATTTGACTTTTGTATGATGAGTCATTCATTGGCTGCGGATTTTACATGACGAGTTCTGCATCTGCTAATTTCTCTGGGCTGCTTCTAATGGGATTGACCTATCTTTTCCAGGAATTTGTGTCTGGAAGGCAAAGAATAGTTCTACGGGAAGTAGCTCCACCATACCAGAGCCTCAGCCGAGTAGATCTACATCTAACGTTCACTCTTCTAACTCAGGCCCTGGGAAAAGTTTCCGACACTTTAGATTTGATACTGCGGCAATTTTAAGAGCAATGGAAGCTGGCTTCTCTTCTTGACCAAAAAAAAAAAAAAAGGCCTCTTCTCGACAGTGTACCTACTTTGATTTTCATGTCGCCTTAGGGCTCGCGTTCCCGCTTCTTAACCCTGTCATGATCTGTCTAGTGTACATTGGTATTGTCATGGTGTGATGTTCGTCACAGCGTCGGTGATGTATGTCTTGTACAGCTAGCATTTGTATAAAGCTATCGATGTTTCTGACTTTCCTATTCTGTTCCTTGTGTGTTACTCTCAGCATGGTAATCTCCAATGATTGGTCTCAAAATGGTAACAGGAGATGAGGATAGTAAATGGATAATAAACGGGTTAAATGGTACAAGTTCCTGAAATTTATTTAGACCGGTCAAATGAGTAGGTCGGGTCGGGTCATATATTCTCCTACTTTTGTGCCTTATACCGACGAGTGGAGGGTTGGATCACCGTCCGGTCTGTATAGTCTCTGGTGTCTCTGGTGCTTGGATTGGCACATCAATTGGGAACAGGACTACTATGCACTGTCAAAGAGCCTGCTAATACCCAAGAGGAAGCCAGATGTGTGTGTTGGGATGGCTTAGGGTGCGAATGGGACGTTTCTGTTCCTGGATACAGTTTTTGACTAGAAACGTATTTGGTAAGGTAAAAAAAAAACACATTTTTCTGCCGTCGCCGCCGCCAGTGGTGACCGCATCGGCGGCGGTGGGTGGTGGTTCCAAAAGTGTTCCAAAATTCAAAAGCAAGTTTTTTTTTTGTTTCTTCAAAAGTGTTCTCGGCACAAAAGTGCTCCGCGGAACACTTTTGGAATATTTTTAAACCATATGCGTTTCTGTTCCAAAAGTGTTCCGAAAACACATTTGGAACAGAAACACTATCCCTGGAGCGTTCCCATACGCAACCTTACTTTTTTGTTTTAAAAATCAAAAAAGGTTTACATATTTCCTAGAGCCGATACTGGAAACATGTTCATCCGCAATTTTTATTTTTTCCTGCCTTACCATTCTATGGGGAGACGGGAGTGTTTAAAAGTTCCTTTTTTTTTTCTCTGTTTTGTTTTTGTTGATTGAGTTTTTCTTCACAAGAAAAAGGGAATGCCAAATGTAGAAGAAACTTGGGATATTTGTCCAAAAAGTCATAAACCTATTGTGCAGTATCCAATTCAGTTCCAAAATTTTTCAATTTGGCTAATTTAGTCTTAAACTTCCAACGATTTTTAAATATAGTCTTTTCGGCTAATTTTGATTGAAAATTACTGATGCTCGAATTAGTCGTCAAGGCCTTGATGATGGCAGGCAGAGACTGCTAGCAAGGTGGTCCTGGTCCTCCCCATATCAATTTTTTTTTTCAAAAATTGCAAAAATTCATCCATATCCAACACTAACCGTGCCATGTAGTACGGTCTACGTTGATTGAACTGTCACGTTAGCAAATTCCATTTAAAAGCGATTGAAAAGACTGTATTGAAAAATCGTCAAAATGTTTAGATCTCAATTGGCAAAATTAAAAAATTTACGAATGAATTGACATATCTATTTTATAGGATCGAGAGTACTATGAACTCAACTGCACTCATATTTAAGTGGGATTCATACAAGACCCATCAATTGACCGCAGGGGTGCTCAGCCCGATTACGCACCGCGGTCGGAGCCCTAGCCTATTCACGGAAATCACCATCTACTGGACTCGTAAGGGCGAGGATTGGGACATGGTAGATGATTTTGCCCTCGCATTGGATTCAAAATTCGAAATTCGATTTGTTCTTGACAACTATGCCGTTGGCGTTGGGGCAAGTCGTTGTCCGTTGGGACGGGGACCATCTTCGAGAATATCTTTTTTAGTCCACGAGACCGTTGCATTACAACACTCACAATCAGACATTTAATGCAAATACTGTGGTCCAAACATTAACGATCGTTGGGCGTTGCTCCTTCATTCATGGCGAGTCTCGCATGCGGAGGGAGATGATCATAAATTCAAGATATCGGTGCCCTAACACGGACGGTCACAGGTCCCATTTAACAAGCCTTGAAGATCCTCCTTTTTTGAAACGAGCTCTGATTAGGGTTTTGTCCGGAGAATTATTAAGGATGTCTTATACACACTGCATTTTTGTCAATTCAGTCTTAAACCTTTCAATTGTGTCATTCATTCAGTCCTAAATATTCTCACGTTTTGCTAACTGAGTCCATTCGGCCAAAAATTGACGGGAAATCACCAACCGTCTTACGTGTCATGGCAGGCACTGACTTGAATTTTTTTAAATAATATATCAATATTTTTATTTTCTCTTTTCTCTTTTCTTTTTTTTTTCCCTAGACTTGGGATCGGCGATGTCGTCGGCTCTAGGCGAGGGACGTGACGCCCTCGCCAAATCTAGCCTAGTGAGGGCACCGCGGCCTCGGGCGAGGAAGTCACAACCTTTATTGGTCCTGAGAGGCCGTCGCAGCCCTCACCCGGATCTGGCGAGGGTTATCGGCCCAAAGTCTGGGAAAAAACAAAAAAAAAGTAAAGTAAAGAAAAGAAAATTATTATAAGTTAAAAGTTAAAAATTGTTCACGTCAGCGTCGGTCGTGACAAATAGGGCGGTCGGCGTCCACGTCAGCGATTTTCGATCAAAAGTGGCCAGATGAACTTAATTGACAAAGTATGAATATGCTTGGGGCTGAATTGACACGATTGAAAGTTATGTTACTAATTTTAATATGATTTCCAAAGGTCTTGTCTTCTGGGTCGAGCATTACGTAATCTTGCCGACCGTTGCCAACACCACCACCAACCCCCTCACTTAATGTTCAGAGAATCATTCGATCCACCTTCTTTGATCTTGTAAGCTTTGCAACGAGAGTGGAAACTGTGATTTGGATTGTAGTGATCATCTTTTGTCGGTTTGGAAAAGTTGGGTTTTTGGGCGGCGGGTGGTAGTGGTCGGGTCGGCGGCCACCGTGACATCCACCACAAAAGTTAAATTGGGCAGTACTAAGTACCGTCGGCTCGCATGCTGATTGAAAAAAACAATTAATTTGAGTTTTATCTTTAATAATGGACAAAAAATTAGTAATGTTTGACGCTTATCGAGATGGTTATTTTCACAATCAAGATTTATGCTAGCTTCCCACACTATACTATAGCCTTGATGAATCTCCAAAATAAAAGTCATCCAATGTGCCTTAGTAACATGGGCCGGACTAAATACTCGTGTTTTTATTCTTGGTGGGTTATGTAAATATATAATAAAAAAATTTATCCAGAAAGTCCTAAAATATATTGTATATCGGCCAATTTAATTCTAAATATTTCAATTATGCCAATTGAGTCCAAAACCTTCTGGTGATTTGTTAGTTCAGTCCTAAACTTTTCAATTGTGTCAATTTGTCTGAAACTTTTCGACGATTTGCCAATATAGTCATTTCTGTCAATTATCTGGGTAATAGATTTAGGACTAACTTGACAATTCTTCAAAATGTTCATAACTAAAAAGGGCATAATTGAAAAGTTTAGGACTAAATTGGTGAATCGTCAAAAAGATTTATGACTCAATTGCCACAATTAAAAGATTTAAGACTAAATTGACCGGCGTACAATAGGTTTAGGACGTTTTGGATAATTATCCTTATAAATATTTTCGCATTTTGTTCTTAGGAACATAATTCACGAATCAAAACGGAAAGCCATTGTAACGGCCGGGGTCCCACTTGCACGATATTGTCCGCTTTGGGCTTTGCAACCCGCACGGTTTTACTTTTCGAGCACTCAGCCGGGAAAAGGCCTCATGCAAGTCTAAGGGCACCCCAAGGCTTATAAGCCTACCCAAGATCTCCCCTCTAGGCAATGTGGGACTAGGAGTGTTGGACTGACGCCCCGTTTAGGGATGCCTACTTGCTGGTGCCGTGCTGGGTGCATTGGAGACACCTCTCGTAGTAGCCGTTGCCGAGAGTAAAGGAACGTAGCCCAGTCCTGCCGATAGAACGCTGGATTGTACTGAGGTACTGGATCGCGTTATTTGTGAGAGTCGAATCACGCCCTCTTTCGCGTAGATCCTCTCATGTGCCGTGGGCATGATCATCGTTAATAAATGTATTGGTGTGATGTCTTGTGCATACTTGTGGATGTGATGCTTGTTCGAGTGATTGACTGATATGACTGCTGAGTCGAGTCACGCATTGCATTATGTGTGGCTGAAGAAGCTGGTAGGTGTGCATGTGGATGATTATCCTTCTGTGATTATGATTGACTGTGGTACGTGTTTAAGTGAGCCTTCTGTTAGGATGCTTGGGTGAATTAGTTTCCTAACCGAGCTTAGGCTTGATTCACTGAGATTTATTCTCACACCGTCGTGGGATAACATTTTCAGGCCCCAAGTGATGAAGCCTCGTGACGTGAAGGTTTGGCTTTTGGGTTTGTAAGTTTGGAGTAGATGAGAAGTTAACCTTACCTGATCGAGGAACTATTTGAGGTCTAGTGAGCCGCCCCGAAGTAAGGGGTTATTCATTTAGCTATAGCCCAATAGGGTTAAAACTCATCTGTTTATGTTGAATGATTTGTAATTGTATGTTTTTTGAATGACTGTCGTGACTGTCTACTTTTCTATCCCTGTTTGATTATGCTGTCAAGGAGTTAAAACGTTTTCGCTTGCGTAAGTAAGTGATAGGTCGATAGTGTGCCTGAGACGCTATCTCTATGACCTCGTGACGATTTGGTAATGGATGTCGCGGGCTTGAGAGTTGGGGCGTGACATCCTCGCCCAAGCTATATCCTGATGCGTTAAACGCGAGATTGTGGCCTGAGGCGTTATTACGCGGATCTATTCAGTTATATTTGCCTGATGCGTGTTACGCGGGCATTGAGAAGTGCGACCTGATGCGTTGTTACGCGGGTCTTGAGAATCGTTATATTTTCCTGATGCGTGTTACGCGGGCATTGAAAAGTGCGACCTGATGAGTTGTTACGCGGGTCTTGAGGATCGTTATATAGCATGAGGCGTTATGTCGCGGGCCTTGATATTGAGCAATGAGCTATTAATTGAGAAACCAACATTTACGTGGACATGTGGGGCCACAACGGGCGCTCGCTGGTGCCGCGGAGAGCGCACAGCGGGGACGCTGTGCCTTTGAGGGGGGAGTTTGTCATACTCCTAGTCCCACATTGCCTAGGATGGGAGCTTGGGAATGGCTTATAAGCCTTGGGCCCTCTCTTAACTTGCAAGACGCGTTCTGCAAGTGTGTTGCTCAGTGCTTCCGCTGCGCAGGAACAAAGCCTTGAGGTCGAGGCCGTAGTTGGGTAGCGGTGTTGTCCGTGAGCCCTAGTGCGGTAGGGCCGAAGAGGACAATATCTTTCCCATAAAAGACGCGTTTTCCGGCTTTGTATGGGCGGCGCTCCGAAAAATAAAACCGTGAGGACTGTGTGTTCAAAGCGGACAATATCTTGCAAAGTGGCGCAGCGGTGCGCGGTGGGCCCGGGCTGTTATAGTTTTGTAACGGCCGGGGTCCCACTTGCAAGATATTGTCCGCTTTGCGCTTTACAACCCGCACGATTTTGCTTTCCGAGCATTCAGTCCGGAAAAGGCCTCATGCAAGTCTAAGGGCACCCCAAGACTTATAAGCCTACCCAAGACCTCCCCCTAGGCAATGTGGGACTAAGGGTGAGGATCTCACAATCTCCCCCCTTCGGACACAACGTCCCGTTGTGCCCGTACCGTACTGGGGCTCACAGACGGCACCGCTATCCAGCTACGGCCGAGAGTCCACACATGCGGTCGGGGGTCGGCTCTGAAACCAACTATTATGGCCCGAGCCCACCGCGCACCGCTACGCCACTTTGCAAGACATTGTCCGCTTTGGACATAGTCCTCACGGTTTTGTTTTTCCGAGTGCCGCCCATACAACGCCGGAAAACACGTCTTTTATGGGAAAGATATTGTCCTCTTCGGCCCTACCGCACTGGGGCTCACGAACGACACCGCTACCCAGCTACGGCCTCGACCTCAAGGCTTTGTTCCTGCGCAGCAGAAGCACTGAGCAACACACTTGCAGAACGCGTCTTGCAAGTTAAGGGAGGGCCCAAGGCTTATAAGTCATTCCCAAGCTCCCATCCTAGGCAATGTGGGACTAGGAGTGCGACAGCCATTAGTCGCGCCCAATGATTCTCCAGGTATAGGGAGGGCAATCATTGGGGGTGGATCCACAGGCATTAGGGAAAACTTGCTAGTGGTTGGTAACTTGGTGTTGGAAGAAAAAGCATGAAGCATGACCCACGCTAATCCAAAGTAGTGTTGAACCTGAGATTCGAGATCTCCTTTCGGAACCTTGTCCCAGGAGTAGCTACAGTTTAGCCAAGACACCATCCTTATGATCGTCAAAACAATTAGAAAAGGTAATATCATGTTAAGAAAATGTCACAAATGGTTCTTGAACTTTGACTTAACGTGCAATGTGATTCATGAACTTTTAATTTGTTCAATATATTCCCTGAACTAACATGCAATGTGGTCCATGAACTTTTAATTTGTTCAATGTAATTTCATGGACTAAATCGGACATGTACCAAAAGTTCATGAACCACATTTGAAATAAATTAAAAATTTATGGATCATATTGAATATTAAATTAAAAGTTCAAAGATCACATTGAACAATTAAAAGTTCAGGGACCATATTTCACGTCGTATCAAAATTCAAGGTCCATCTGTATTATTATACCTATCAGATTCAACAGACACAACAGATTGCTACCACTTAGGGAAGATATTTGGATAGTGAGTATGTGTTTTTTTCTTTACAAAGTTAAGAACTTTCTCTCGTGGTTTTCTCAAAGTGTTATCATAGATTATAAGATAGAGACGTTGTTATTCTTATCTTGCTTTGCCTTTTCTTTTTTTGTAAGTTGGGTTAATACTGATACTCTTTATTCTTAAGATATTCAAGAAGACACTAAGACAAACAATATGAGGTCAAGAAGACTTGTTTCTGTCTATGCTTCTCATGTGATTGAGGATGTGGCTGAGGTTTCTCTTTGTTGGCCGACCGACCAAATTGACTCATCGTTGATTGCCCATTTTCTTTTGATGGGCCCACAATTGTTCTTTTGCCAGATAGATAGATAGAGAGAGACAGAGAGAGCTAGGGTTTGGCCTTATTCGAACCCTAATTAACACAGATGGTCACAGTGAGCATTTGAACTTGCCCACTGGTCTTGACTATATGCGGCAATGGGGGCAGTTCAACAACCATTATCATCCCCATTTGTCATCAAGGTCATGTGAATTATTACCATCTAATTGTGTACCACCACAGATCACAAGAGCCTTCTTCTCTGGAAAAAGCATGGATTTTTATGACACTGACAGATCATTTGGCACTTTGGTATGGAATAAAGATTATGGCCAACCTAGTTATTCGCTATTGGCTAATCTAGTAGCCACTACACAAATAATGCACCCAAGGCCATGACATTAGGGTTTTCCAGAAAGGGCAGAAAGAAAGGCTATTATATTTTTCAACAAGTATAAACCCTAACTCTCGCTCTCTTATATATGTGTGTGTGTTATTACGTTACTTAGTATTTTATGAAAGGGCTGTCTTGAAAGAACAAGAGCCTAGAAGATCTCCAGAAGAAACAAGGGTTTACTTAAAGCTTTGATCAAGAAGAGAGGAAAGAGAAGGAACATAAAACTGTGAAGGCAGAAATTAGAAGAAATGGAGATGGAGTACAGGAGTACTGAGTTCTAAAGTCTTTTTATTTGGTTGCCAGAAGCTAAAGTTTATTTACTTTAACTTTTAAGACAATCAAATGAGTGACAATTTAAGTCGAATTATTTTATTCGTATAGGTCATAAGAATAATTGTGATGTCATCAGATACTAGTATATGCCTATACCCCTTTAAAACATTTTGAGAAATTCATATGTTATTCTAAACCCTGTAGATAAAAAAAAATGAAAGTAAAAGGGGTAGTTTCATATCCTATCCTTATGTCATGTGACTCTTAATTTATGCGATTAAGTCTTATTAGTCTAGTGTTAAATGCAATCCTTTCGGTTACCGAAGATCGGGGATCCCGATCAAATTGATGATGTCTCTCATTCTAGCTTAGCACGGTAGAACTCGCCTTTATTGAGTAAGATCGCATAACATATTAAGAACAAAAAATGTAGGCATATGTCAAGTCGCCAATTCGATTGAACTAAAATTATAGTATATGTTCGACCAAAAAAAAGTTATAGTATTTGATTTCCCATATTAACGGTCACAAGATTCAATCGCACAAATGTAGTAAAAAGGTCAGAGTAAATATTCATTTGATTTCTTCTGCATTGTAATATCTACAAACTCACCCTGCAAAAATACAAATAAAAAAGGGCAAAGTGGCCGAGTAGTCAAGCTTTGCTTTCACAACAGGGGCAAGGATTCTCTACCTTCATGGTAGAGAATCCAGATCCTCACAACACTACTCCTGCTTCACACACTGTAGAAAATCTTCCACTGTAATCAATACCATCTCTCTTTCTCTCTCTACTGTAATCAATTCCATATCTCTCTCTCTCTCTCTATATATCTTTGAAGCCATTGAAATGATGATGAGATCGATAATTATGTCATTACACCATTTCCACTGTGTAATTCTCTCTGTTCTTCTGGAGTGGCTTGTCTTTGGGCGGTCCCTGCTCTCCCAACGTTCACTTCCGCCAAGCCATCTTCAGCCACCCATTATGCCACGTGTCACCTCATCCTTCCCGACGAAGAGTCTAGAAATTTCAAAAGCAGCTCTTGGAAGAGTCGCGAGTGTACCCAAGAAAAAAATATATATATATCATATGGGTCGTGCTAATAATTGTCTGGGCGATGCTAATTAGGGTGGCTATGAAACAATCATGAATTTTTTTTGTTATAAATGTTTCGAGGAAAATTTCCAATTAAGGGCATGAAATATCTTTTTTTTTTTAAATAAGGATCCGAATTGGACGTTGTTTTACATCAGGACGTGACCGAAGAACATATTCGTCCTTTACTTTTTGAATTTTTTTGTTTTTCTATTTTTCCTTTTGTCCATTTCTTTCCATTCTTTCTTTTTGCCTTTTTTTTTTCCCTCCCCTCCCCTCCCCTTCCCAGGCCATTGCAAAAGGCCGACGTCGAGTGAGGGCAGCCTCGCTAGCCCAGGCGAGGGTTACCCTCAGGCGTTGGGCAAGGACAATGGTTGCCCTCGCCTAGCCTTGCCAACTTAGGCGTGGGGGCCCTCGCTTGACGCCGGCCTTAGCGACGGTATCCTGCCGCTGACCTAGGTGAGGGCCGCCCTCAGGCAATGGCCTGGGGAGGGGAGGGAAGAAAAAAGAAAGAAAGAAAAAGGCAAAAAGAAAAAGAGAAAAAAAATGAAAAGAAATGGAAAAAAGAAAAGAAACTAAAAAAGTAAAGGATGAAAATGCCCTTCGATCTGGCTTTTTTTTTTTGAAATAATTTAAGTACTTTAGCTTATTTAAAATAAGGTTCACTTCAGGCTCTTTTTTTTTTTTTAAGAGCACTTTGATTTTCCTATGTTTCGGGGACTCGGGTTAAATGAGCCTTTGACAATGTTTTACCAAGCCATTTTAACTCCTCTAATATCGCTTGAGTGAAAATTGTGGTATTTAACAAAATAAATTTGGATCGTAATATGTTAAGGAACGCGATTTTCCTCGATTACTAAAAATTAATTCGCCCCAATCGCATTATGAAAACATATTCATAATTCCAGAATACCCTCGTCTTCTACTTCAATTTGGAGTTGTTCATGATAGGAAGGTAGGAGAGAGAAAGAGAAAGGCGCAATGATAGCGGCCTCGCCACCATCGCGCTCAAGCAAATGGTCCCTTGGATCGCCCGACCTCGCGTCGCCTTGTCGGGATCGACCAAGTCTGGTCGAGCCACTCGCTAGTGGTGCTTGACTTGAGTGAGACAAATCTCGTCGGAATAACTAAACCCCTAAGCGAGCCTCGTCGGTGGTGCAACCCAAGCGAGATCTTGCTTGGGCTACAACCCCAGGCGAGCTCGCCGTGGAGTCACCTGCGCTACCTCATCGAGGTCCAGCAATCGCTAGTTGTGGCCATCTTATCACCTCCGCAGGTATTGTATCTCTTTGGTTTCAAATTTTTTTTTTCCCTCTCAACTTAGAAAGTTGCTTGGTGGTGTGTAATTTACACATGACATACAATTTGCTTTCAATGAAAACTTTTTGACTTAAGAGTCTTTGTCTAAGTTCAAACTCTTGCCCGAAAAGCACATAACATGAAATAAGTTAATGTATCTAAAAATGCAATTCTTTTAATCAGCTGCTTCTAGAGGATCATTGTCACAATAACTTCATCTTTCTAATATTATGAGAGGGTAATTTGGAAAGTATGTTTACAAAACGTTGTTTTTCCCCCCATAACAAGAAAGCTCATCTTAGATAGATAGCTCCCATGTCCATGAAAAACCCTAAAAGAACTGCATTAACTAGCCAAAGTCTGACTAAGTGGCCCAAACAATAATGTATTTTGCTCTCGATTGTATAGGAAAATGTGTTTTTTTTTTTTTGCCTTTTGTAAGTTTTTGTTGGAGGTTTTCTTGCCAAATTTAAGTTTAGCCACCCAAAAGGTGCCCTAAGAACACCGACAAACAAGACTTTCTAGTGAAAAAAAAAATGAAAATAATTAGGTGAGCATCCTTTGGAAAAAGCTTGGCTCTTGATTAAAGCTATAATTCCCTTGATATTTGTGAAAACTACTTGGGGAAAGTTCTTTCAAGCGTCCGCCTGAAGATCCTCGTCGAAGTGTGGAATGGATTCATAATGAAAATTGACACAAATTGACTTTTTAAATTTTGGCTAAATATGTAATGTGAGTGACCCTTAATTTTTTTTTAAAAAAAAATTATTCAATGCGGTCTCTAAACTTGAGCTAAAACATGTAATGTCGCCCTCTTACTTTTAAATCGTTCAACGTGATCTTCAGACTTTTGATACATATTCAATTTAATCCTTGAACTGTACGAAATGCTTAATGTTGTCCCTGAATTTGAATCGTTATTGAATATTTTCATACAGTTTAAGGATCAAATTAAAAGTTCAGGAGTCACATGGAACAAATTAAAAATTTAAAGACCGCATTGCATATAGGGTAAAGATTAAATAACACGTTGAGCAAATTAAAAATTCAAGGCTGGGCGTGGAGCAGCTGGGACTTTGCTTACACGACACTCCTGCTTCACTCACTCTCTCTCTCTCTCTCTCTCTCTCTCTCTCTCTCTGCGGAAAATCTTCCACCGTGATCAATACCATTTCTCTCTAAATCTTTGAAGCCAATTGATAATGATGCCGACGTGGATAATGACGTCATTCCAGTATTCCCACTTTTACACCCACGCCCTGTCCAATTGTTTCTGCTTTTAGTTCTAGGGTGGTGGCTTTGGTCGGTCCCAGCTCTCCCAACGTTCAGTTCCGCCAAGCCATCTGCAGCCACCCATTCTGCCACGTGTCATCTCATCCTTTCCCCACGAAAAAGTCGTGAAATTCCAAAAGTAACCCTATCCCAAGAAACAAAAAGAAAATAAAAAGAAATTAAAAAAATTGCAATATGGGTCATGTTAACTTTTCCTCTGAAGGTTAGGCGCATGCCCTTAGGATTCGGACCGGACGGTCCAGATCTCTTATTTTTAGGAGGTAATTTTTTGATTTTTTTTAAATATATTTTTGTTAGTAATAATCTGGACAGCCCATTCATAACACAAACAATTCGGATTTCGAGGGTATGACCTAACCTTATCAGAAAACCTTCTCAGAAAAGGTTAAGCGATCCCTTTTTCGATAAAAAAAACAACCACAAAGTTTGGTCCCAACGGCACGTCTCAGGTATCGAACGTGCCATTAGAGAGAAATGGTGTTCATCATTTAATGGCTACGACATGGACACCGAGTCGAACCACGTGCCATTGGCCGCTGCTTGAAGTTGCTGCCGCTGCTTGAAGTTGCTGCTGCTGCTGATGATGATGATCAGTGCAGCGTCATGCAGAGAGCGCAAGATGGAGGAGGGATGGAGTGAGGTTGGTTATTGTTCATCGTCATCAATGCGAAAGTCCCACACAGTTTTCCCATGCCTTTCTCCAACCCGTGATTCACCCGTCCGTCAATCTTACTCCGGTTAATTTTCACTGAATTCGTCACAGGCAGGCATATCAGTTTGAAGTTTTCTGTTGTATTAACCCTTGATTATGACCATTTGCGGTCGGAACCTTAAAAAAAAAAAAAAAACTTTTTCCATGGCCGAAGCTGTTGTACTCGTCCACGTGACGACACGAGTCTCTTAATTACGCAAGCTAGCAATTAGCAAAAATTCGATTTTTTTTGCATGAGATGAACCACCCCTCTTTCGTTTCTTCTTTATGATCCTTACCCGAATTTCGCAAGGAAAATCGACATGGGGAGAGGAAAAGAACTTGATCCCAAAAGAGTCTCAGCGACACACAAAAACAGTAGTCCAGCAAAAAGCGAAGGCGAGAGAGAGAGAGAGAGAGAGAGAGAGAGAGAGAGATGATGAGCGGGGAGGTCGCGTGGTGAAGTGAGTGGGGTCGGTGTGGAAAGCAAAGCGCAGCAGATTGCAGAAGATTGTTAATTGGCGTTTTCAGGGGGCAATTTGTAATAAATTAGACTTCACGGGATCAAAATTCATAAAAAAAAAAAAGAAGAAGAAGGAAAAACTCTTTAACCCCGCACCCCTGTCATCGACTTCTCTTCACCGGGTGTATAAATACCCCCTTCGTCTTCGTCTCACGTACATACCTTCACTTCCCACAGACAAGAAAACTCTCTCTCTCTCTCTCTCTCTCTCAGTTGCCAAGAACTCCACCAATGACGAAGGAAGTGGCGGAGCATGGCTCGTTCCAGGCCAAGGACTACCACGACCCGCCGCCGGCTCCCTTCATAGATCCGGTGGAGCTGGGCAAGTGGTCCTTCTACAGGGCGCTCATCGCCGAGTTCATCGCCACCCTCCTCTTCCTCTACGTCACCGTGCTCACCGTCATCGGGTACAAAAGCCAGACCGACCCCAAAAAGCCCGGTGTCGACGCCTGCGGCGGCGTCGGCGTCCTCGGGATCGCCTGGGCCTTCGGCGGCATGATCTTCGTCCTCGTCTACTGCACCGCCGGAATCTCGGGTGATCCAAATCGCTCTATGCTTCTTAACCACGCCACCATATCTCTACCTCTCTAATCAACTGATCAGTTTTTCTTCTAAATTTTCTGCTTTGATAAAGGTGGTCACATCAACCCGGCGGTGACGTTCGGGCTGTTCCTGGCCCGGAAGGTGTCGCTGGTGCGAGCCATACTGTACATGGTGGCTCAGTGCGTGGGGGCCATATGCGGGGTCGCCCTGGTCAAGCTCTTCCAGAAGTCGTACTACGATCAGTACGGCGGCGGGGCCAACCTGCTCGCCGTCGGGTACAAGGCCCGCGTCGGGGTGGGCGCGGAGATCATCGGCACATTCGTGCTGGTCTACACCGTCTTCTCGGCCACCGATCCCAAGAGGAACGCCAGAGACTCCCATGTTCCGGTAATGGATGATGATGATCCGAAACACGTTTCCTTTAAATCTTTCTCTCTGTTTCTCGAATAATTATTACGGGAGTCACGCAAGAACCGACGCGTCTCATTGCTCTTCGCTAGCTCTGCAGGGAAATGGGCTATGCTGGTTTCTCCTCCTTTTTTCATTTTTGTGTGGATGGTGTTATTGAGCCTTTTTTTTTTTTTTTGTGAACAGGATGTTAATATTATTGACCTCAGTAGGGCCAACAATCACCAAACTTTTATCCTTTTCTCAAAAAAAGAAAAAGAAAAAGAAAAAGAAAAAGAAAAGAGTAAGAGTAGATTCCTCCTTTTCCATTCGCTTGCAACTGACGTGCCTTTAGACATCTTTTCTTTGACTAGAAACAGTTGTTTCTTTAGTGTAATAACTTCATGGGCATGCGCTGTCGTTTTCCCATGTTGGCAAAGTTAATGGGAATTTTTTAGCTTCGTCTGCCCTCCCATGTCGAAGTTGGCATCTTTCTCCAATTGCTTAACTTTTCTCTAAGGGGTAGAGAGTACATTACAGTTCCTAATGTGTGTCTTTTCTATGGAATGAATCTTGCAAAAAAGGTCTTGGCGCCTCTGCCGATCGGGTTCGCGGTGTTCATGGTTCACTTGGCCACCATTCCCATCACCGGAACCGGGATCAACCCCGCGAGAAGTCTCGGCGCTGCTGTCATCTACAACAACAAGAAGGCCTGGGATGATCTGGTTAATTGATTCATTGCTCTCTATCACCTCTTTCTGTTCTTGCTCCATCTCTGTACAGTTTGCCGATGATGTCGTTCTTCTTTTTTGTTGGGTCTCAGTGGATCTTCTGGGCAGGACCATTCATTGGGGCAGCCATTGCAGCTTTCTACTACCAGTTCATATTGAGGGCAGGAGCAGTTAAGGCTCTTGGATCATTCAGGAGCAACGCTTAGTCTGTTTTCACAGCTTATTAATGCCCCCTCCTCCTACCATTTGTTCTCTGACGAGAGAAAAAGAAAAAAGACGAGAGAAGTGGGAACTGTAGAGAGATGGAAAATTCTTGTGTTGTGATGATCACGTGTGTCTGTGTCTTTGTTCTTTGTATGCTGTGCGCAACATTCATACGTGAATTCTCTCTTCTGTTTCGTTGTGATCTCTCTCCCTTATTCTTCGCCTTCTTGTTAAATCTCTTCTTGGGCGCATATCTTCTTTGTTCTTTTCGAATGGCAAAGCGGAGTTCAAAACCCTTAAAAAGGATTTTTTTTTCCTCTTTTAGGTTTGTCTTCAACGTGGAGAAATCAGCTGAATTTGTCTTTGCTTCTTCCTTGGCCTCTCCTTCCTTTTGAGTAGACATGTCAAATGGGTCATAAACCTATTTCTCGTCTCTCCTTCTGTTCTATTAATCCCTTTTATAGTTTGATTGGTTATATGGATTAGTTATATTGAATTTAACATAATATGAGTCTCAAATAGGTCGGGTTTATTGATTAGATCCAATCTAACTCTTTCTTCACTCTCTCTGCCCCTTACTCGATCTAGTGCTCACTAATTCCGGACATCACTTTAGTTTGGATATGAGTTTTTCCTAGATTGAATTAAATATGAAAATGTTTTAAAAATATGAGTCGGATAGGATATTTGGTGTGTATAGGTCGAGTTGGCATGAGTCACTGACATTGTAATAAATGGGTAATAAACGGGTTAAATGAGTCTATTTGGGTCGGGTTAGAACACTAATTTGCATTGCAATAAATTGGTCTATTTGGGTCGGATCACTTATAACGCAACCTAAACATGACCCGACTCACCTGTTTGGCGGGCTAAGGATGAAGGCCAGTGAGCTTTCCAAGCAAAGAAGTCTGCAATATTACTTGTTTTCATGTCGACGCCATGGGTATATTCACCATGTATCTATGAAAACATATGACGGGCTAAGGATAAAGGCCAGAGAACTTTCCAAGCAAAGAAGTCCGCGATGCTACTTGTTTTTTGTGTCGACGGCATGGGTATATTCACCACGTATCTATGAAAACGTATGGGCGTCGCTTTTAGTATTTGAATATGGAAAGTTAGGTCATTCTTTTACATGACAGAGCATGTGTCCGTACGCTTCCATTATGAAATTCTCATGCGGTCTGCTCTAGGTGGCGCTATTAATTAATGAAATGCGAGTCCCTTTTGTCCGTTCGTAGTGCTAACATGAAAGATTTTCCACGCGAAAAAGAAGCAAATATGGTTGGGCCCATAGGCCCATTAAGAACTGGGCCATCGGTCCGAAACAATTCTAGCCCAAACTATTGGCAATTGCTTGCACAAACGGGCTCATCCTTCTAGATAAACAGTAGAAGCTCTCTTTCCAAACCTTCCTTGGTACAAGGCAAAATGTTAATTGCACCTTGCAAGGTGAGGGTCTAACATTCTAAGGAAATGTTAGACGATCATTTTTTCCTCAATAGTCGCTACGTCGTAGATGTTGATTGAGTTCTTAACCCGATCGAGCATTTTTCTACCAATTTTGTGCCCGCAATTTTGGCAAAAAAAGAGAGTAAAAGGACCACTATCATTATACACAGAAATCACATGTAATAGGTTGAGATTTTTCAACTCAAAACTTTGTGTTATGTTTTATATTGTTAATTCCATTCATTTATCTTTATGCTGGGGTATATAATTGATTCATTAGGATATGATGGGTATGCTATTTAAAGAGAAAAGTACTTAAGAAATCTTGAATTTATTGTATTCGTATCAATTCAGTCCTAAATTTTTTAACTGGACCATCCGATCAATTTTGATTAGAAATTGTTGACACGAATGCTGACGTGCACAAATGTTACAATTTTTATTTTATTTTTCTTTTCTTGATTTTTTTACAACTCTAGCTGGCGATGTTGCCGGCCGACCATCATTAGTGCCGCCCATCCATGACAGAGTCGACCTCGCAAATCTGGTGAGTTTAAGCCTCGCGCAGCCATGGCAATGTTGACCTCGCCAGGGACGAGCAAGGCCGACCTCACCAGGGACGGGCAAGGTTGCCCTCCCCGGCCCTCATCTTTTGTCGGTAGTTGGCCATCGCCAAGGCCTGATGGTTAGCTAGAGGAAGAATGGAAGAAAAATATATAAATACATAAAATTCGAAATAATTTTAAAATATGGTTAAATTTTGTCCACGTTACCTCTAGCCATGCTACGTTGAGCGGTCAACATCCATGTTAGCGATTTCGAGCTAAAATTGGCTGAATGGACTCAATTGACAAATCATGTGAATATTTAGTCTAAATTGACACAATTAAAAAGGTATATGACTGAATTGAGAAAAAAATGCAATAGATTTCTGACTTTTTGGATTAATTTCCCCCACCAATGACTATTACTTCATCATCGAACTTTCCCAAAAAAACCTATCTTTTATTCTTTGGCTTTTTGCTTGCCGTCCCTCTAATCAATCGAAGTTCTTGTCCCATTTAGTTGTCTTTCTCCTCTCAAAACATTTTCAAAATAAACACGCTCTTCAAAATTCACGTCATAAAGTCCCCCAAGCTTCTCAGTTTAGCTTTGTGTTTTGACACCCAACAGATCATGGCCAAGTTTCTCCGCTCAATACTCTTCTCCTCAATCGTTCTTCTGGGTGCGACGCTCGCTCCTTCTTCGCAAACGCCACCGGCCCCGTTATCTGTGGCGGAACCGCTGGGATCGAGCGTGCAAACCCCACCGGCCCCATCATCTGTGGCGGAACCACTGGGATCCACTGCGCAAACCCCGCCGGCTCCGTCCCCGGGGGAATTTTTCTTGGGACATGCGGAAAAGGTGAGAAGTCCAGAGTTAGATGGTGAGACGAATGGCTTCACAAGTGGACTCGATGGGAAGCAAAAGGCAGGGGTGGTGCTGATGCTGTTGGGTGGGTCTGGCCTTTTAGTTCATGGAGGGTTGATGTTGTATGAGAAAGCTAGGCCACTCAGCTCAAAGAGGAGGAGGTTCGGGTCTCTTGGTCAGCCAACAAAGTTATGGATGGGATAAGTATGGCATTACCATAAAATTCCTTAATTACATAAATAATTTTGTTATGACATATGAGAAATAATTTTGCCTCGCTCGTTCGCTCGTTTTCCTCTGAGTCAAGGCGCGTAAATATTTTTTTTTACGTAAATATGATCGCTCTGTGGCCCCGCGAGCGAACGCTATTGCCTCGCTCGTTCGCTCGCTTTCCTTAGAGTCAATGGGCATAAATATTTTTTTTTACGTACATAGATCCTCCGCGGCACCGTCGTCTCGCTCGTTTGCTTGATTTCCTCGGAGTTAAGGCGCTTCATTGTGGTCCTGTCGCCTCGCTCGTTCGCTCGCTTTCCTCGGAGTCGAGGTGCGTAATTTTTTTTTTCAAGTACATATGATGTTCTGCGGTCCCATCAAATAGAACTTTAAAAAATGATTAAAAGAAAATACGCCTCGCTCGTTTGCTCGCTTTCCTCGGAGTCGAGGAGAGTAAATATTTTTTTTTACATAAATATAATGCTCCGCGGCCCTGTAAAATAGAACTTAAAAAATGATTAAAAGAAAACACGTCTCGCTCAAAACCCTATTTTTTAGAGTCAGCTAATTTGGCAATTTTTTTGGTATTAAATTGGAAAAAAAACCCTCAAACCCCTCAATCATTTTTTTCTTTATTTTTTAAATAAAAATAAAAAATGGCATTTGCTCGGCACTTGAACTGCCGAGCAAGACCTAAATCTGTAAATATATATTTTTACCTAATTTCGTAAATTTTTTTTTGAATTAAATTGAAAAAAAAAAAACTCAAAATAGGAAGGACAAAAAGAAATTTCCTGTCCAAGGAACGCTTGAGGTGACTTAAGAAGCGCATAATAACCATTTTGTTTCGTTTCTTTTTATTTATTTATTCCTAGAAAATAAGTTTAGAACTAAATTTCTTTTGTTAATGCAATTTTATTTTTCTATTTTGAGGAAAAGGATCATAAATGAAAATTTTCTGCTTTTTCCGTTTCTGGATCTGAAACAAAAATAAAAACTCTTCTCGTTTGCCATCCGCTGGTTGCAAGTCGAGGCTCGACCGACAATGGAGGAAGAATGAATCTGGCGAACATAAAAAGAGAAAAGAGAGAAAAAAAAAGCACAATTTTTTAGAAATTGGATTAAAAATATATAAGTGTTTTACCAGTATGGGTTGGGTTGAAAATGAGTTGGGTATGAGTCCTTATATTTGTATTTCATTGAAATTAAATGGGTTGGACCATTTTCGACCTGTTCCAAACCCTAACTTGATCCACCGTTTTGACACATCTACTCGCCATTGTCGCGACCCGTCCGGAAGCGGACGCGGCTAATGGATTACCGATCGCGGGCCTTCCCCCGCACAAGGGTGCAGATCGCGGGCTTTGGATCGGCGCGGGCCCTCCCAGGCCCATACCAAATCGCGGCGGGAGTATTTTTTAAAGGATTCGACGATAAGAGTCGATCACTTTCGACCTTCAGTGTGGTCGTGGTGGCATGTGCAAATTGTGCATGCATTTGGAGTCGCCACCGGTCTTTCTTGGAGGGTAGACCAGAAACTTCACTGACCGGTTGGGAGAGATCGATCAGTTCTACGGAACCAGAGATTTTGGGTTCGGAGACTTGGTTACGTTGATGTCATTACCAACGCCCTTTCGGTACCTAACGCGAGTAATTTTCCCTAACTAGGATTTCATGCAGGCGAAATTTTGGGTGAGGTAAGTCTGACTTTGCACATTAACCAGTTTAACATGCTCACGTAATCATAATAAATAAATAGATGCCAATCACATAAACATCTATCCTACGTGGTGATCATGGAATTATGATTTAATGGGTCTCGAGCCAATGAGACCATATTTAATCATTTTAATATTTTAATAACGGAGAGCCGCTCTTCGCTTCTTCTTGGTTTCTTGAACTCTTCAAGAATCGGGCCCCAAAGAGCTCGCCGACTTAAAAGGCTCCTCCACGTAATCCTCGTAGCATTTACATCAACAATTGACTATGCTAAAAATAAAGGTTACATGAAAATTAAAAGGAGTACGCAGCCTCCATTTAATAATTACAACCCCAAATATATAAATAATCACCATACATTCATACATACATCAATTACATTGATTAGGGATTTTTCCATGATCACCACCCTTCCACGTAAGTAATAAATTCACAATTTAAAACTTAGGAAGGCACAATAAAAATTCTACGTTGAATCATATTCAGAATTTTTACGTAAAATAAGATAGCCATAAATTTTCGATTCAAAATTGATTTAGTCTCAATTTTTGCTACGTTGATTAATTTATCATATAAAATAATCAACCTCCATTAGCCATGTAAGACGAACAATTCGTTAATACATATTGGCCATAGTATTGCAAAAATTGCAAAAAATCAATTAAATGCACGAAAACATCTAAGGATCGGCTCTGATACCACTGTTGGGATCCACGTAACACGTAGCGGAAATAAATAACAACCCATACATGTATCTCCAGAGGCGTACTCGTGCATTTCAATCGAAAAAAATCACAAAGCCTCAAAGGGAGTAAATAGATTACCTCTCGTAGCGTGCTTGAACGGAGGTGTCGGTTCGATGTTCTTCGATCTCAGCCTCTACAAGTGTTAGGCATCTTGTTCGGACGCACCACCAATTGACGAACGGGGAGACGACGAATAACTCCACAACAATTGTGCTAGCAATATGCGGAATCAATATTCCGAACTTAGTATATTTTGCTCACTCAAGATTATGAGAATATAGAGAGTGTTTGTGTTCTTCTCTCTAAGCTCTCAAAAATTTGCACACTCTACAAAATGTCTCCCCCTTCAACCTCAAAACTCTTGCCATCCTTTTATAGCCAAAAATACCTTCCAATAAATTGTATTTAAAAATAGCACTAACAATTATAAATTCTATCTAAAAATAGCACTCACAAATAAATGACATTTAAAAATAGCACTAACAATAGCACTCACAATTTATAATACAAAAATGCTATTTAAAAATAGCACTAACAATTATAAATTCTATCTAATAATAGCACTCACAATTTATGATAAATAAATGACATTTAAAAATAGCACTAACAATAGCACTCACAATTTATAATACAAAAATGCTATTTAAAAATAGCACTAACAATAGCACTCACAATTTATAATACAAAAATGCTATTAAAAAAGCATTAACAAAGGTGTTAAAAATAATAACCATTATTATTATTACAAGAGTT
Organism: Rhodomyrtus psidioides; assembly: GCA_021437785.1. Lineage (NCBI taxonomy): Eukaryota > Viridiplantae > Streptophyta > Magnoliopsida > Myrtales > Myrtaceae > Rhodomyrtus > Rhodomyrtus psidioides. Next base: position 2,468,030 of record JAILYB010000053.1, read on the forward strand.
AAAGAGGTTACCAAACAGTACAAATACGCATAATGTATAAATACGTATGACGTATAAATACGTAGAGCATACGTATACATCCGTGAAACCGGGGACTAATTGAAACAAAAATATGCAATTAAGCCATTTTGGTAAAAATTGATTAAATTAGAGGGCAAATTGACCCAATTGCACTTCGAGACTTTAGAATCCAATGTCATAGCTTAGAAAAGTGAGAATTGAAAATTAAAATACTCGAAAAGGAATTTTTTAGGCACAGTTCGGGTTTATGTTTGTGAAGGAACATAGTGATCCGAGCCGAATTTTTGAGATTTAAAGTGACACACTTGAAGAGGAAATTAAAACAAAATTATTGAATATTTTTGTGTATTTTTCTGACCACGGATGGTATTTTTATGATTTTTTTGGTATTTTTAATAATTAAATAAATTCGAAAAACTATTAAAAATTACGAAAAATATTTTTTGTTCAAAATTGGTTCTTGAGGCTAGGCCAAGGCTTCCAAAGTTGATTTTGCAATTTTATGATTTTGTTTGCTATTTTTAATTAATTTTTAAAAAAAATGAAAATCACAATAATAGATTGGTCAAAAATTAGGTGTCAACAGCTGCCCCTCTTTGAGAGGAATCTCGTTAGAGGTTTCTCTCAAAGATAAGATGGCACCTGATTCCTAACCGACTCTACCGGGAAAATGAAAGAAGAAATGCTATGACATCGGATCCTTAAGACTCTTGATAAAGCTCGAATTAATCCTCAGTTTGCTCTGACAATTTGAACATGGGCCGGAGTGAGAGAGGCTTACCTGAAGCTCACCTGTCGGATGCTGCCGGTTGCGAAGACTTTCAAGAAGATGCCTAGGACTCGTCATTCAGAATATCCTAGGGAGATTAAGCTCTGACCTGTATGGTAGGTCATACCATGATGGGATTCCTAACTGGTAGGAACCTAAGGAAGGCGTATCCCACTCTTTGGGATTTGCCAAGAAGTTTGATCTGTATGGTGGATCGGACATTTGTGTTGATCCTTACGGCGGTATTTACCAATGAGTTGACCCTTATGGCGGTTTCTACCTTATTTGACCCTTATGGCGGTATCTACCGTCAAGTTTAGTTTGACCCTTATGGCGGTTTCTACTTTTGGCTGACCCTTCAGGCGGTTTCTACCTTGAGTTGACCCTTCAGGCGGTTTCTACCTTTGGTTGACGCTTCAGGCGGTTTCTACCTTGAGTTGACCCTTCAGGCGGTTTCTACCTTGAGTTGACCCTTCAGGCGGTTTCTACCTTTGGTTGACCCTTCAGGCGGTTTCTACCTTGAGTTGACCCTTCAGGCGGTATCTACCTTGAGTTGACCCTTCAGGCGGTTTCTACCATGAGTTGACCCTTCAGGCGGTATCTACCTTTGATTGACCATTCAGGCGGTATCTACCTTGATTTGACCCTTCAGGCGGTATCTACCTTGAGTTGACCCTTCAGGCGGTATCTACCTTGAGTTGACCCTTCAGGCGGTTTCTACCATGAGTTGACCCTTCATGCGGTATCTACCTTTGATTGACCCTTCAGGCGGTATCTACCTTGATTTGACCCTTCAGGCGGTATCTACCTTGAGTTGACCCTTCAGGCGGTTTCTACCATGAGTTGACCCTTCAGGCGGTATCTACCTTTGATTTGACCCTTCAGGCGGTATTTACCTTGATTTGACCCTTCAGGCGGTATCTACCTTGAGTTGACCCTTCAGGCGGTATCTACCTTGAGTTGACCCTTCAGGCGGTTTCTACCATGAGTTGACCCTTCAGGCGGTATCTACCTTTGATTGACCCTTCAGGCGGTATCTACCTTGATTTGACCCTTCAGGCGGTATCTACCTTGAGTTGACCCTTCAGGCGGTTTCTACCATGAGTTGACCCTTCAGGCGGTATCTACCTTTGATTTGACCCTTCAGGCGGTATCTACCTTGATTTGACCCTTCAGGCGGTATCTTCCTTGATTTTGCTTTGAAAAGGGGTCTCATGACGAGGGTTCTCCACGTCCGATGAGACTGCCTCAATTTTGAGAAGGGGTCTCATGACGAGGGTTCTCCACGTCCGATGAGACTGCTTAAATTTTGAGAATGGGTCTCATGACGAGGGTTCTCCACGTCCGATGAGATTGCTTGATTTTTGAAAAAGGGGTCTCATGACGAGGGTTCTCCACGTCTGATGAGACTGCTTAAATTTTGAAAAGGGGGTCTCATGACGAGGGTTCTCCACGTCCGATGGGACTGCTTGGTTTTTGAAAAAGGGTCCCGGGACGAGGGTTCTCCACGTCTGCTGGGATTGCTTGATTTTTTGGAAAGGGGTCCCGGGACGAGGGTTCTCCACGTCTGCTGGAACTTTTTCTTTTAAAAGGGTTTTTCTTCCCCTCTTTTTTAGAGATCCCGAAGTTTGTCGGGAATTCAGCTCTTGAAGCTGTGAAAGATTTCATTTTGACAAAGCTTCACTTGAGTCTGTTGAGGCGACATTCTGGGAGCTGGGTTCTCCAGGTATCCTGCAGAAGTTTGAGCCTGAAAGATTTTTCTTCACCGAGAAAACGTTAGTAATCTATGGGAAGACAACGGCTGTCCATTTTGACAAACCCGTATGATTTAAGTTTTAATCATGAGATGAGAATTTTGATGCTGGAGGTTATCCAAAGCATTCTTGCAACATGCAAATGTGATCACAGATCCCTTGTGCGGCAAATCTGGATCAAACAATTTGAAATTTCCAAAAAGAGTTTGTTCAAAACATCTATTGGAATATTTCTCGACGTGGAGGTCTTTTCATCTGTTTTGAGATAGTGGTTTTTATAGGGGATGCACTCAATTCCCTACTAACCTGTGCCTAGGTTTTAGGCTCATTCGCAGCGCGTACATTTTGATCGGTCGGGAGGTCTTCCACGGGACCGTAATGTTGGGCTTGGATATTGGTTTTCAAGGGGGACCCGCTTTGGAGTCGAGGCCATTGAATGAAATTCTTCACCATCTGCTCCGGGTTTACAAGTCAAGAACCCTGCAAAATGAGAAAGAAATAGTCTTGCTCGTACTTCTTCGAGCTAAGCAATATGTTAACCCAAGTGTCTTAGTCAGAGAAGACTGTTTCAGGGTTATGATGTTGGTAGGATTGGGGACCGAAAAAGGCTTGTTTTTGGCCCAGAATTTATGAGGGGATTGACATTGGTGATCATTGCAAACTTGTCACGTGTCTTTTCCATTTTGCATCTTCAATTTTTGAGGCATGCAACCGCTTTTGACAACTCTGTCTGCGTCTTTCACGCCTGACTTCATTTGGAGGAGTAGTCTTTTTGATCTGACTCCATTAGGGATTTCCTCTTTTCCCATCCGGCTTCCTTGCGGATCAATCAAACAACTTACACGAGCATCGGCCTTGCTTTTACCAGGCACTTTGCTTTTTTCTCGATGCCGTGGATTTTTTCATTTATTTTTGAAATCCCACTTTTCTCATCTTCACGGGATCGTGTTAGACATATGTCTGAAAGTCTAAACATCTTTAAATATCAGCCCGGGAATCTTCTTCGTAATCCCTGAGTTTTGAACTCTTCCATTTTTGAAGTGGTGCTGCATCCGTCTTGGAATGATCACCAATGGGTTCATGAAATGAATTTGCAGGCTCAAGTTGGCTGTGCAAAGGATTCAGTGTGTGGGATAGAGAAATGAATGCTTCTCGTCATCCTATGGCACTTGGATTACCATATAAACAACACACAAAGATTAATGTTAGTCCGAGCAAGAAAATTTCTAACCATTTTCTCCTGATGCTGCTGGACTCACCTCTATTTTGCCCCGATGTGGGGTGGTTCTTGACAGGGTTAAGAATGAAAACCGCCGTTCAAAGGGGTTATCAACGGTCACCTGTAGTGTTTGGGGGATATGAAACGAATGCCTCCGTCGTCCCAACCCATGTAATCGCTGCGAATGGTCCCTACTTTCGTAGGTTCAGATTTTACTATCTGATCCGCTCCATTTCTCTCTCAAGTGTGTATAGGACGTGTTTGGATTAGGCTTTGCCTCTCGTCTTTTGAGAAAACGTCCTTTTGAAAGTTTTGAACTTTTGATTAGAAAAAATCTCTTTCATTTTCTCCAAAAATTTTACCCGTCAAGGGGATTTTACGATGCACCAGGCATGTTCTTATCCATGTTCAGACAACCTCCTGTCTTAAAACATGAATGCCAACGAGGTTTGAATTCTATGTCTTTTCTAGACATTAGATTCTGAAAGCTTTTCTTTTTTATTTAACATCTTCAATGGATTGGGGAAATGGATACTTACCTATCCCCCGCGGCTGGAGATCCCTGAAAATGCAGAGAAAACATGTTATTGTACGTTCACGAATTTTTCAAAAATTTAGAACGATACATCCTACCCTCGGTCGTGTACTCCAATGGGTAATTCATGGGGTGTGAAAACCTGTTTCACCTTGATGGCGATCCCCTGTCAAAGACGGGAATTAGTTGTCAGTTTGCGTTCCAAAATTCAAGGCAAATTGGAACGATACAGCCTTGTTCTTGCTTTGTGTTTCCATTTGAACACAAACTCGCGGCTTGCAGGATTTGGCCCTCTATCTTGTGGTCTTGATCCCTCCGTTTGGTTGGCGATGAATCATTCTCAAGGATTTGCCCCAGAGGAGATCCATTTGTGTTTTTGGGCGCATTCCAGCGCTATTCTTCAAGGTTCCTTTTATTCAAGGAAAAAAGAAAATTTTTATCAAAATGCATGTCAAAGCATGGGACGTAGGAGCGATACTTTTTACTCTCCACTAGGTTTTATAATCAAAGACCATTTCTTGGAGTACTGACTCCCAAGGTCAATAGCTTTATTCGCCTCCGCGTTGGCGAGTTCTTTTCTTTTGAGGCTTTCGGTGCCAACGACTCCCTGTTAAATGAGTAAAAACTCATGTTAGGCATGTGGTCTTCGAAGACCAAAATGGAACGATACAAGGTTACCGTTCACCCATATTCGTATCTTGGGTTTAATTCTGATGCGGACGACTCTACAGTTGCGTCCATTGATTTTGCCAGAGAAGAAACGTTATTCTTTGTCCGGCGCACAAATGATTCGCTTGCCCCAGTTGGGCGTGATTTGTCGTAGCTAGGTGACGCTTGCCCCAGCTAACTCCCTTTTGCATTTTGCTGCATTGACGCATTCAGGCTATTTGACATCCGTAAAAATGGGTTTACTCGTGATTGGGTACTTCAACAACCTGCGCGATGAAAGGAGTGAAAGAGTCAATCACCGCGTAAGGAGCTTTAATTGAAACGATTACGGATTTACTATCCCAGCTTTAGTCTCTTTGGGCATCCAAGACGATGGAAATTCTTCAGTGGTCCCATTCATTTTATCATCACCCGCAAGAATGGGAAACCATATCAGCTTGTGAATAAATCAATTTAATTTGGAACGAATACACCCTTTTCGACTTAGGGAGAGCAAATCCTAATTAGGTTGCTCTTCCTTCATAATTTGATTCAATTTGTCATTGCAATCCCAATGGGTGACATCTGCTGAAGGCACATTTCTTTCCGTCTTATAGGGAAGACAAATTTTCCTTCGCTTGTCTTTGACCATCTTATCCTGTAGACAAAAGACATAAAGGTCCCCGTCAGGTATAATATTCTAAGGGCTTATTGGAACGATTACAGTTTCACCATCGTTCCATGATCATCTTGCATGTGATCGGATGATGACATTTTCGACAAATGTATGCCCTGTAAAACATGTCCCTCGTGTCTATCCACAAATGGATTTTCCCTCTCTACCTGTTTTTCACCTGAGAGGAAAAGATAGGAAATATTATGTCGGTATCTGATTGAAAATCAATTAGGAACGACACGTCTTTACACTTGACCCGGCTTCCCCGGTCACAAGGCATTTACCCTCATCAGTTGACTCTCCAGGGTGGTCCAGCGCTTTTCCATGCCATCCTGGTTCGTTTAAACTCGCGATTGATTCTTCGCACAAGTCTTTGGATTTTGATTCATAAACGGCGTTGAACGACCTTTTGTTTTCGAGGTATACCAATCATTCACATACATGCGCATGAGACCAGTGAGGTTTGACTCTAAAAATCAAAAGATCGGGCTTGGTACCTAAGGCCAAGGTTCCCATCTCGAGTTCTAGAAAGAGCAGATTCCATTGCACAACTATCGTTGCATTGGGGCTCGATCCATAGTTCAAAATGAGCGGAATTGAAAAGTGGATCACCCCGTGTTTTTCCTCACGAAGATTCCATTTTCAATCCCTTCTATTGTTTTCCTATAGGCGGCGCCTGGGGTTTTAGGCGCGGTTGTGTGTATTTTCGGTGTCGTGCTAAAGCGATAAACATGCATCTTATTTAACAATCACCGCTTCAATATAAGACATACACACAATCATTCATTCCTACGCCAACCTGCATGTGACAATGTTAATCACAGACTACCCCCCTTATCACTCCAATATGCAAAAACATATAACACCTATCATAAGCGGACTTACCTCACCTTCAAGAGCGCCTGCAGGGTTAGAAAAATCACTCAGCGTTTTAATTACGGCCTAAGTCCACTTGGGGTCTAGAACCATAGGTTCTAGAACACAGTTCCCCAGCGGAGTCGCCAGCTGTCGCGACCCGTCCGGAAGCGGACGCGGCTAATGGATTACCGATCGCGGGCCTTCCCCCGCACAAGGGTGCAGATCGCGGGCTTTGGATCGGCGCGGGCCCTCCCAGGCCCATACCAAATCGCGGCGGGAGTATTTTTTAAAGGATTCGACGATAAGAGTCGATCACTTTCGACCTTCAGTGTGGTCGTGGTGGCATGTGCAAATTGTGCATGCATTTGGAGTCGCCACCGGTCTTTCTTGGAGGGTAGACCGGAAACCTCACTGACCGGTTGGGAGAGATCGATCAGTTCTACGGAACCAGAGATTTTGGGTTCGGAGACTTGGTTATGTTGATGTCATTACCAACGCCCTTTCGGTACCTAACGCGAGTGATTTTCCCTAACTAGGATTTCATGCAGGCGCAATTTTGGGTGAGGTAAGTCTGACTTTGCACATTAACCAGTTTAACATGCTCACGTAATCATAATAAATAAATAGATGCCAATCACATAAACATCTATCCTACGTGGTGATCATGGAATTATGATTTAATGGGTCTCGAGCCAATGAGACCATATTTAATCATTTTAATATTTTAATAACGGAGAGCCGCTCTTCGCTTCTTCTTGGTTTCTTGAACTCTTCAAGAATCGGGCCCCAAAGAGCTCGCCGACTTAAAAGGCTCCTCCACGTAATCCTCGTAGCATTTACATCAACAATTGACTATGCTAAAAATAAAGATTACATGAAAATTAAAAGGAGTACGCAGCCTCCATTTAATAATTACAACCCTAAATATATAAATAATCACCATACATTCATACATACATCAATTACATTGATTAGGGATTTTTCCATGATCACCACCCTTCCACGTAAGTAATAAATTCACAATTTAAAACTTAGGAAGGCACAATAAAAATTCTACGTTGAATCATATTCAGAATTTTTACGTAAAATAAGATAGCCATAAATTTTCGATTCAAAATTGATTTAGTCTCAATTTTTGCTACGTTGATTAATTTATCATATAAAATAATCAACCTCCATTAGCCATGTAAGACGAACAATTCGTTAATACATATTGGCCATAGTATTGCAAAAATTGCAAAAAATCAATTAAATGCACGAAAACACCTAAGGATCGGCTCTGATACCACTGTTGGGATCCACGTAACACGTAGCGGAAATAAATAACAACCCATACATGTATCTCCAGAGGCGTACTTCGTGCATTTCAATCGAAAAAAATCACAAAGCCTCAAAGGGAGTAAATAGATTACCTCTCGTAGCGTGCTTGAACGGAGGTGTCGGTTCGATGTTCTTCGATCTCAGCCTCTACAAGTGTTAGGCATCTAGTTCGGACGCACCACCAATTGACGAACGGGGAGACGACGAATAACTCCACAACAATTGTGCTAGCAATATGCGGAATCAATATTCCGAACTTAGTATATTTTGCTCACTCAAGATTATGAGAATATAGAGAGTGTTTGTGTTCTTCTCTCTAAGCTCTCAAAAATTTGCACACTCTACAAAATGTCTCCCCCTTCAACCTCAAAACTCTTGCCATCCTTTTATAGCCAAAAATACCTTCCAATAAATTGTATTTAAAAATAACACTAACAATTATAAATTCTATCTAAAAATAGCACTCACAAATAAATGACATTTAAAAATAGCACTAACAATAGCACTCACAATTTATAATACAAAAATGCTATTTAAAAATAGCACTAACAATTATAAATTCTATCTAATAATAGCACTTACAATTTATGATAAATAAATGACATTTAAAAATAGCACTAACAATAGCACTCACAATTTATAATACAAAAATGCTATTTAAAAATAGCACTAAAAATAGCACTCACAATTTATAATACAAAAATATTATTTAAAAATAGCACTAACAATAGCACTCACAATACAAAAATGCTATTAAAAAAGCATTAACAAAGGTGTTAAAAATAATAACCATTATTATTATTACAAGAGTTAAAGAGGTTACCAAACAGTACAAATACTATTTTTAGGCACAGTTCGGCAGCACCTACTAATAGACAGTAGGTGCTGCAGCAGCAGGTGGTGCTACAGCACCACAATTGGTGCTGAAGCGCTGCAACACTGTGGTACTGCAGCGAAGCGGGCCTAGCGGCCCGTAGGTCGATGGGGGCCGCCCGACTCTCGCTCGGCATATGGGCCGCCTAGGGCGGCCCATATGTCGAGCGGTATTCAATTTGATTTTTTTATGCTATTTTTATAAATTATTTTTTAAAATTTTGAATTTTGAAAATTGCCCAAATTTTAATGGTGGATACTTGCGTTAATTTTCTAACCACGAGAGGCTAGCATCGACGTCTCTATTATGTTACATGGACACGTGCTGTCGATATTTTTTTGCGTATCGGACACACTCGCGTGTCCCATGGTGTAATCTATGAAAATTCAAAAAATTTGAGGGCAAAAACGTAAGCGGAGAAAAATCTGAAAATTCACTAATTTTTAAAAGTAAATTTTAATGGTGGAATATGAATTATGTAGTAGTGCTTGTCTTTTTTTCCTCAAAGTTACATAATTTCAATATAATTTATTATTTAATAATTAATTATATAAAAATATAAATTAAAAGTAAATTTTAATGGTGGAATATGAATTGTGCAGTACTTATTTTTTTTTTCCTCATAGTTTACGTAATTTCAATATAACTTATTATTTAATTGAAACTTTTATAAAAAATATAAATTAAAAGTAAATTTTAATGGTGGAATATGAATTATGTAGTGCTTGTCTTTTTTTCCTCAAAGTTTACGTAATTCCAATATAATTTATTATTTAATAATTACTTTTATAAATTAAAAGTAAATATGAATGGTGGAAGGAATATGAATTATGTAGTGTTTGTCTTTTTTTTTCCTCAAAGTTTACGTAATTCCAATATCATTTATTATTTAATTAAAACTTTTATAAAAAAATATAAATTAAAAGTAAATTTGAATAGTGGAATATGAATTATGTAGTGCTTGTCTTTTCTTTTTCCTCAAAGTTTACGTAATTTTAATATAATTTATTATTTAATTAAAACTTTTATAAAAAATATAAATTAAAAGTACATTTGAATGGTGTAATATGAATTATGTAGTGCTTGTCTTTTTTTTTCCTCAAAGTTTACGTAATTCCAATATCATTTATTATTTAATTAAAACTTTTATAAAAAATATAAATTAAAAGTAAATTTGAATGGTGTAATATGAATTATGTAGTGCTTTTCTTTTTCTTTTCCTAAAAGTTTACGTAATTCTAATATAATTTATTATTTAATTAAAACTTTTATAAAAAAATATAAATTTAATGTAAATTTGAATGGTGGAATATGAATTATGTAGTGCTTGTCTTTTTTCCTCAAAGTTTACGTAATTCCAATATCATTTATTATTTAATTAAAACTTTTATAAAAAATATAAATTAAAAGTAAATATTATTATTTTAAAAAAATTGAGTTGGGCCCCAATCGGCAGCTCAATTGCCGATTGGGACCCGAGGAGGCCCAATTGGCGAATGGGCTGCCGAATGGGGCACCCCGGGGCCCCAATCGGTAATTGGGCTGCCGATTGGGGCCCAAATCCGAATTTATGCCCCAATCGGCAGCCCAATTGCCGAGTGGGCCAATTGCCGATTGGGGAGCCCCACTCGGCAATTGGGCTGCCGAGTGGGGTCCAATTGCGGAATTGGGTGCCAATCGGTGGCTCAATTGCCGATTGGCACCCAATTCGGTAATTATTTTTTTTACTATTATTTTGGTAAATATTTCTTTAAAAAAATTATTTTGGAAAAAAGCCCTTGTAAAATTTCATCATACATTTCAAATTAATTGAAGATAAATTCATACTGATTCTCTTATATAATATATTGCATAATTTTTTTTGTGCTATTCCGTCTAATTGTCGTATCATAATGAGTCATTTTAAGCTTAAAAAAAGATAGACCATATTGAGTTAGTATGTGATTTAATATTAGCTCAAGCAATCGTAGACCTATATCAAATCGCAACGAAAGAATATCAAATTCGATCTTAGTGTGATCAATGGCATGTGTATGTGTATGTGCAAATGAAGTCGCCACCAGTCTTTAAGTAAGGTAGATCATGAGCCTTATCGAACGGTTGGGAGAAACCGTTCGATTCTATGCAACCAGAGAAATCTATGGTCTGAGCATTTGGTTATGTTGGTGTTTCTAACGACGCCATTTCGGCACAGAAGTTGACTGTTTTCTAAACTTGTTTCATGCAAGTTTTTAATTCATTTTAAACCTATGAGGTAAGCTAATGCTAGGTGTTCATGCAGGTTGTTTTTTTTATCTTTTTCCAAATTTTCTAAAACTATTCTAGTCTAAAATACTTAAACTTAGGCAAATCACAGCCAATGAAATCAAGTGCGCAATCAAGGAATCATGACATTGATAAATTGCATCATAAAACCTTAATTGAGCCCTAAGAGCTTAGAAAAATGTGGTTCGGGTTTAATTTCAAAGGTATTTATGATTTTCCCAAAAAAGAATAAAATCTATGAAATTTAGGCCTAAATTTATGAAAATAAGTCAAACTAGCATAATCTAAGCTTTTTCTATTTTTAGGGATTTTTTGAATTTTTTTATAGAATTTTTTTATTTTATTTTTATTATCTTATATATTTTTCTTTAAAAATGAGATCACATTATGTTTTAGGTAGAGTGAAAATTGATGAGAGAATTGAAAGGGAAAAGTGAGAGATGTGAACTTCATTCTGTTTCTTGATTCTAAAAAATGATTCTTTTTTAGAACCATTTTTTTAACCGAGGTGTCCGAGCCAGCTTGCGCGCACCTCGACTATTCCTCGGGGGAGACTAGCACAGCAACCCACCGCCATGGCCCACCACTTAAATCACATATGCTCAACTGGGGAATCGAACCTGGAACCAGTGCGCCTAACTACACAATCCTAAGTGCGCCATAACTAACTGAGCTACCCATGGGTGGGTACCAATTTTTTTTTTGTTCTTGATTTTACTCGAAAACTGTTTTCGAGAATAAAATCACGATCAGAATTATTTATGTTACCAAACACGATTCACATCCTTTTTTATTCCATGTAACATAATTATATAATCAGGATCGTTGCATGCAGACCATTACTGGCCAGAAATTATTCTCAGGAAGCGTCCCTAATTACATTTCAGTAAACAATTTTTTTCTTTTTCAAATTAGAAAATAAATTTTCAACTTGAAACTGTTTAATTAATTATGTATAAAAGCAATTATTTCTAAAATAAAAGCTAACCCGCAATCCATTTGATGTTAGACAAACCTTAATTGGTTGGCATAACCGAACATTGTTTTTCGTTAAGAAACGTTTAATAAACTAAAAATGAAGTTAATCGGTTTTATGATTTACGGATGAAAAAAAAAATGGACATCGAACTATATCGAGGAGGAGGTGCTAGGGACCCGTTGTCCTATCCGCTTGTCCAATTACTCGAGCGAGGGCGAAGGAATTCAAGCAAGCTGTCGGCATGATGGTTCAAGATCTTTGGAGTGGAGGCGATCTTGATTCGAGAATTAAAGATTCTAAAGCTCCTTGGCGCAACATGATCACATTTGGCCTGGCGAATCTGTGAACTGCGATGGATTTCGGCAATTCGGCATCGTTTAGATGGGTTTTTAGGCATTTTTCTATTTTTAGGCGAATTTTTATTAATTAAAGATATTTTCAAATTTTATTAATTATTTTCCTAAATCAAAATTGAAATCGCAGCAAGAACAATTCAGTAGTAGAAATTGAATTTGAATTTGAATCAAGGAGTTTGTGATCCACACCGACTACGAGACCTTAAAGTACTTGAGGGGGCATCAAAAGTTGAATAAAAGACATGCCAAATGGATAGAGTTCATCGAGACTTTTCCATATGTAATCAAGTACAAGAAAGGTAAGGAAAATGTGGTAGTCGATGCACTTTTTCGAAGGTACGTAATTCTAACTACTCTAGGAGCAAAGTGCTTAGGTTTTGAGCTTATCAAGGATTTATACACTGATGATGATGACTTTGGAAGAGTGTTTGAATCTTGTGAACATGCTACGTTTGAGAAATTCTATAGACACAATGGCTTTCTCTTTCGTGAAAATAAGTTGTGTTTGCCCAAATGTTCTCTACGTGAATTGTTGGTGCGAGAGACGCATAATGATTGTTTAATGGGGCATTTTGGCATTATCAAAACTTATGAAATGCTGCATGAACATTTTTATTGGCCACACATGAAGCGAAATGTCACACGTATTTATGAGAGGTGCATTGCGTGCAAGCAAACTAAGTCGACAACTAAACCACATGGTTTGTATACACCTTTGCCTATCCCGGTGCATCCTTGGGTTGATATTTCTATGGATTTTGTGTTAGGATTGCCTAGGTTAAGCATAGTAGGGATTCTATTTATGTGGTTGTAGATCAGTTTTCAAAGATGACTCATTTTATACCTTGTCATAAATCTGATGATGCATCACATGTTGCTGATTTGTTATTTTGTGAGATTGTGCGTTTGCATGGCATGCCTAGGTCCATTATTTTTTTTATCGAGATACTAAATTTCTTAGTTACTTTTAGAAGACATTGTGGAAGAAATTAGGTACATAGCTTTTATTCTCTACTACTTGTCATCTACAAATTGATGGTCAAGCTGAAGTAGTTAATCGAACTTTAGAAACATTGTTGCGTGCTATCATTAAAAAGAACATTAAGACTTGGGAAGATTGTTTACTGCATGTTGAGTTTGCCTATAATAGGAGCGTGCATTTTGCTACTAAATCCACACCGTTTGAGGTTGTATATGGTTTTAATCCGTTAACTCCGTTAGATTTAACCTCTTTATCTGTTGATGAGCGTGTGGATTTAGATGGTGCTAAGAAGGCCGAATTTGTGAAGACATTGCATGAAAAGACGCGGTTGAATATTGAGTACAAGACAGAGCAATACGCAAAGCAGGGTAACAAGGCCCGTGACAAAGTAGTGTTAGAACCCGGCGATTGGGTTTGTGTTTATATGCGCATGAAGCGTTTTCCTGAGCAGCGACGTTCTAAGTTGTTACCGCGAGTGGATGTACCATTCATGGTGTTGGAGAGGGTCAACGATAATGCCTACAAGCTTGATATTACTGCTACTTTTAGTGTTACTGACTTGACTCTTTTCGATACACGTGATGATTTGAGGGCAAATCCTTTGCACGGGGGAGGGAATGATGTGGACATCGAACCATATTGAGGAAGAGGTGCTAGGGACTCGTTGCCATATCCTCTTGGTCTAATTACTCGAGCGAGGGCGAATGAATTCAAGCAAGTTGTCGGCATCATGATTCAAGATCTTTGGAGTGGAGGCGATCTTGATTCGAGAATTAAAGATTCTGAAGCTCCTTGGCGCAACACGATCACATTTGGCCTGGTGAATCTATGAACTGCGTGGATTTCGGCCATTCGGCATCGTTTAGATGGGTTTTTAGGCATTTTTCTATTTTTAGGCGAATTTTATTAATTAAGGATATTTTCGTCTTTTTTTGTCTTTTAGGGTTAGTGCTTATGGATTTCTTAGAACACAACATTGATTCAAAATTTTATACAGAGGGTTTTTCTCTTATTCGGGTTTTCTTGAAGACTAGATCTTATCAAGGCTTCTTTGTGGCAATCGATTCAACTTATCGAGCAAGATCACGAATTCTCTTGTTTGTGGCGTCTATAAAGTGGATTGGTTGATATAGGTTCGTCAACATGTCACGTTTATACCAAGATTACCAATCACAGGATCGATTGGGGGTCAAGGTTCGCAATTCACAACTCTTAAATCTTCGTAGAACGATCCGTTTCTGCCGCGATTCATATCATAGCCACACCTCATAACTATAAGTGAAGTCAGTGCAATCATATTGTTGGACATACAACGTCCTTTTTAAATGATGGTTGAGTAACGAATTATTGATCTTCCTCATGTAATGATGTGGGATTGGATTCGCTTTTGTCAAAGTTTACTTTTTTATTTACTTTTTACCGGATTATATATCATCGCCCAATGACCGACCAGGACCGCTAAAAAAAATAACAATGAAAAAAGAAAAGAATAAATAATATTAAATTAAAAATATTCGAACAAAAATGGTCTTCATCCATCGGAATATTTGGCTGACCGACGAGATAAGTGATCAAGCTCCTATTTGAACCTACAACGATCACTTTAATTCTTATTTGAAATAATATTTACTTTGAGTCATCTTTTTTTTATTTGAATTTTTTCATTAAAAAAAGGAAAAATTTCAAAAAAGGGTCTCAAGTCCTCTCATTTTTTCAAATAAGGGCCCCAAGTGAACTTTGTTTCAAATAAGGGCATGAAGTGTTCTCAATTTTTCAAACAAAGGCCTAAAGTGAATGTTATTTTAAATAAGGGCCTGAAGTGGCCATGAAATTTTGAAAAAGGGCCTGATTTCAAGGGCATTTCAGTCTTTTCATATTTGAATTTTTTTATATTTTCTTTTTCTATTTAACAAAAAAGATTTAAAAAAAAACCCCTAACAGCCTCCCACCTCTGGCCGCCGCCTCACCGCCCCGGGGGGGGGGGGGGGGGGGTGGGGGAGGCGGCGGAAAAGGATGGTGAGGTCGCCAGCTCCTCGGCGAGGGTCGGCGACCAGAGGCAAGGCTCGATTGGCCCTTGCCAAAATCGAGAGAGGGCTTGGCCCTCTCTCAAATCTAGGCGAGGGGTTGCTGGCCCCCGCCCTGGCCAGGCGAGGGGCGGCGTCCCCTCCCCTCGTCAGGGCGGGGGCCGTTGACCCCTGCCCAAACCGAGGGCGGGGGCCGGCCCCCGCCCAAGTCTGGGCGGGGGTCGACGGCCCTCGCCCAGATCCGGGAGAGGGCCCGACCCTCTCTCGATTTTGGTGAGGGCTAGAGGCCCCCGCCTCTGGTCGGCGGGGTCGCCGGCCCTCGCGGAGGCCCTGGCGACCCCGTCGGCCCTTGCGGGGGCCCCGACGACCCTGGCGACCCCGCCGACCCACCATCAGTGGTGGGTCGGCTGCTGTAGGTGGGAGGGGCAGCCCTCCCGCCTGTGGTTTTTTTTTTTAATTATTTTTAAAAAATCAAAAAAAGGAAAAAATAGAAAAAAAAAATAAACAAAAAAATCAAAAATCAAAATGAAGAAAATACCCTTTAGGTCAGGCCCTTTTTTGAAACTTTATAATCACTTCAAGCCCTTATTTGAAATAAAGTTTATTTGGAGCCCTTATTGAAAAAAATAAGGGGACTTGAGGCCTTTTTTTTTTTTTTTTTTTTCCTTAAAAAAATCATGTATATGTGCGTCTTTTGCCGTATCTATCATAGAGCTTAGAGGGAGCAAGTGCTCTTTGAAGTCTCTCAAAGCGTCGCGATCAGTCTTTGAATTGAATCTAGACCGAACCCGATTATTCAGGTACACACTCACTCTCTCTCTCTGCAGCGTCCGTTTCTCAGTCGCCTGTTGGTGACGGAACATCTAATTCCCGTCTTCGTTCCCGGTTCGCTGTTTGCTTTCAACCGTCCAGCCTTAGATCTTTGGTAAACTCTGGATCAGGGTCACTCCACGCTTGAACACACGATGCACATCGAAGTGTCTCTGTTATAGGTTGATTCATCTGTTGGGCTTGCTATGTTTAGATGGAAAAGTGATTCTTTTAACTCCTTTTTGCATAATTTAGTCAGGAGACGTTGGTAACTGAACTGGATGCTTTCGCGATAGCTTGTTGAAGCCTTTGGGGTTGGATGTGCGCTTGTGATCACTCACGTAGGAGGTGCTCAATGCTTAAGAAATTGTTCGATCATGTGTGCCGGCCGTTTTCTCGTTGATCCATGCCATTGCAATTGCGTAGACTTTCTCTGTCTAAATTTTTTGGGTTGTTTTTTGGGTTGTGCCGTATCAATCAGCAATCCCGGTATATGGCAGCTTGAGGACATTACATGAATTCAATGATGATTTCACGCTGGAAACAGCAAACTGATAACTTTTTCCTCGTCATTGTTTCAAATCCCCGGTCGCCTCTTGGCCTCAAGAAACCTTGGTCGGTCTGTGACTTAGGTGGGGTATTGCCACGGAGAAGGATAATCCCGGGTCTATTCCTGCTAGATCCGTGCTAGGAAGGTAGTGATAGACTTGCTTAAAATGAGCAGTAGGCTCATTCTGTAACGGGTGTGGAACTCCTATAGCAATACCCAGGGAGTCGCCGACTTTGGTTGCCCCTTTCCACTGTTTTAGCTAGTTAAAAATATTTTGGTTTTGTGGGAGACAATTTCAAAGAGATTCTTGGATGGAGAGACGATTTGCCAAGTCATTGTGTCAATCGTCATGTGTGTTCGATTGTTTCTCGATCTTTTATTATATTTCTTTGCCTGTTTTGCAATTATGTCATTTTGGATTCCTAAATGGTAATATTGCTATTTGTGCTTCTTCAGTCATAGTGACTAGTTGTTTTTCTCAACAGTTTCAAAGTTTTCGTTTCTGAGTTGGCAATTTTAATTCATTGTTTGCTGCCACTAGTATGGTGCATAAAATTCTTCTGACAAGTGATACAACGTTATCTTCAATCTCTATCGGTTCATTAAGTTTGCCACCAAAATATGTGCTTGGCGGAACATTCATATACCCTTTGAACTTCATTTTTGAATGGCTCACTGAAGTCCTGAGTTTGCTGCAGTAAGAAGCAAAATCCTTTTATTAACAGTGAGTGCTAATTCACTGTAATTTGTAGCTGTTCCTTTGGACTTACTTTCTGTGAAAACTTCAGCACCCATGGAAGCCAACAGGAGACAACCGAATGGAATTCAATTGCTTCTTGCTGCAGAACAAGAGGCACAGCGCATTGTCAATGCTGCCAGAGAGGGTAACATGTCTCTAAATCTGCTTATTGTTTTCTTACTTTCATAGCATTTCCATTTGTTTACTCGAATGTTTGTCTGCATACTATATTACACGTTAGATCTGCCATCCATCACAGACTTATACCAGTGCATTTACTTTTGTCTTGACTAGCATGATCTGGGTGCTAGCTGTTCTCTCTGGAGAATCAGTACTATACACAAGGTTGTGTATCTGGTCATTAAGATCTTGAGAGTGGACCGATAAGAAATATTATGGTTAACCAGATAAACGACTAATTATAGACGCATCTAATCCCTTTCTTTAGGAAGGGAAGTCTATTTTAGGTAGGTAAACTTTGGGGCCATAAATGCCACACCAGCCTCTTGGACAAGGGGAAACACGAGCAAATCCCAAGTGGTGGTGGCTCAAATATGGAGTTTTGTGACTTTGTGTGTGAAGATTTAAATCTATCTCGTGCTCCTAATTCACACTCATCGCCTAGTTGTTAAACACGTACTCAACCCTGTGGATTAAGCATATCCAGTCCTTGTATGATTCTTATTGTTTTTTAGGTCGAAGAGTCCTTGTATGATTGATTTGGCTTTGGCCTGTGTTTTCTTGCAGAAAACTCCAGAGGGGAAAAAAAAACAAAACTAATCAATGAAAAAGGATGAAGGGCACGTGTCCTTACATCCGAGTGTGGTGACAGTACTTGGGTAGAGTTCCCCAGACAGTTTTCCTGCGGCCCGCAATGATTGTCTGTGGAGCAGTAAATTACTATTAGTATATTTGAATGTTACTTGCTATCATACACTGGCCTTTGATTTAAAGTAATAAACATGTGACATCACTTTATAGGCTGTTACTTGCTCTTAGTAATATCTTGTTGCTATATTGGTATAAATAGACTCTCAACTGGATCTTTACAGCGAAAATGGCTCGGCTAAGGCAAGCCAAGGAAGAGGCAGAGAAGGAGATTGCTGCCTTTCGTGCTCAAATGGAGGCTGATTTTCAGAGAAAGGTTGCAGAGGTAAGAATAGGAAAGAAATCAAACTAGATTTAAGGAAAAATCTCCATCAAGTATCCTAATTTGGTATTTCCGTTTGTGAAGGGGAAATGCATGTAATGGGAAGCTCAAAATGACGAAATTTTGCAGCTCTGTAATACTTCATAAATTTATGCTGGTAGTCATGTGGTTCCATCTGATGACTATTTTGGGGTCACAAGGACTCCGGATGTATAGTACTCCCGTAAATATGCAGTCAATAAAAAATGGGATTGCAAGAATACTTACTGATGAGAGCAATAGAGAGGTTGATTTTCCGGAATCAGTTCACTAAAACTTGGTTAAGCACTTAGTGTTGTTGTCTTGTAGGGAATTCAAGTTGCTTTCTTGGGTCATGAAAATTTAGGATAAAGATGTCTGTTGGAACCAAATAATAGCAGTGAACTGCTTGTGTGCTCATGCTTGTGCAGATCTCATGCCTTGCACGTTTTCAATTGATCAGATATTCATCATAAAGTCTTATCTTGACAACCTCTGCAGCTTTGCTTAAGCACATTAACAACCATTGTAATACAGCATAAACTAAATTTCAGAAATTTTATCATCTTTACATTCAGGAGCTTGTATCGTCTTCTCTTTATAATTTGCTTGAAGCAGTCTGGTCTGTACTGATTAATAAGTCTGTCTCCATTTCCATGTGTGCCAATCAAGCAGAGTAGTGGAGATTCCGGCGCTAGCGTCAAGCGGCTTGAGCAAGAAACGGAAGTGAAGATTGCACACTTGAAGAATGAGGCCTCAAGAATATCTCAGGACGTCGTGCAGATGCTGTTGAAGCAAGTGACCACTGTGAAAAACTAGGGCCGTCTGTCAAGGGAGCCTTTTCCGGTTTTGCATATTTTGATCGGTTCACTTGCTGGGTATTATGATTTTTTCTTTTTCCTTTCCTGATGGGTGTAAATTGGTCCTATGTGCTGCTGTGAATCTGGCTTTTTTCTGGATTGAAATTGTGAATCATGTCCTTTTTAAGAAGTCATTACTCTTCGTCTGTCGTCTGTCCGAAGAGAAGTTTCATATTCTTAAAAGGGAGATGTCAGTTTTGAAGCTTCGGTTTCATGTCCTTTCTCTGATCTACATAAGCTCGGTCCAGTTTTGGTGCAACTTACGCTAAAAGCTTTGGGGGCCAATCTCCATCCAGTGCTACATAAGATCACTGCTTATACTCTATGATCAAAATCAGAGCATCATGAATCAATTATCAAGGTCTTAGCTAGAGCCACGTTATCTGTATAGACTAATACTATATCAAATCGATGAACGGGCCAGGCCGGGCTAGAGTTATTAGGCTCGTTGGTAAGGCAGTGCAGGATCCGGCCCGACGTGAGGCCGTCGTCGCACGAGTGATTTAGGACGTTCTTTTTTCTAAGCAAGTCCGAGTTTGCACGGGTCTAGTCGAGCCTTTTTTTTTTTTACACGATATGTTGTTAATTGTTTACCTGGTGCAAGAGTTAGAAATGGTCTTAGAAATGTTGCAAGCGACTTTAGAAATTCAAAATAGCTTCTTTCTTTCACACGTTTAATCTGCATGATAATGAAACCCCAATCTCCGATTTTTGTCATAATTACCACTCAGGAAAAAAAAAAAAGGAGAAGAAGATCTGCGAATATGTGGACTGATCCATCAATGACCACTATTGAAGGGGACGATGCACTGACCCCAAAATCCAAATGATGGTTCTCGGAGACTGCATAAGGATTAGTGACCTTAGTATTTGCTAAATCATGCAGCACTATCCTTAATTTCTTCGAATTCCTAGGTCAACTGAATCATAATATTGGGTGCCTCATATTCCCATTTCGTTGATTGCTCTTAGAGCTCAGGGGAGAGACAAAATTTTAGCATCGAAACCATCTATTACAAGGCTTAATGCGACTTGGTGAGTAGTTATGGATCAAATGGATGAATCGAGATAGGCGGGGGATAAAAATGAAAGGAGAAGAAAATGTGAGGAGTTCCATTTAAAACCCATTTATTTGGAAAATTTACCAAAAAAATCATAAATCTATTGCAATTGTGTCAATTCAGTTCTAGATCCATTTTTTTTTCGGCCAATTGAGCCCCGAACATTTTCAACTTTTGCCAGTTGAGTCTATTTGATCAATTTTGATCGGAAATGGATGACATAGATGTCGGGCGTTTGTCGACTGTCCTACGTGGCACTGCCAGTGTTGACGTGATTTTTTTTTTAATATTTTATTGTTAAGGCCATTGGACAAGGTGCCCTCGCACTCGGCTAGGATTTCAGGCCCCGCGGCTAGGGTACAAGTATGATTATGCATGAGAATAACATAACAAAACATTAGGTGAGTTCATCAGAAAATGCCATTAATTCCTCACAAGAGTACAATCAATACTTTAAATGTAACTTAGGGTTTTATAGCACAATGTGAAAAATGTTTTAGGACCATATTATACGTTGCATGTGAAGTTTAAGACTAATAAACTTTTCTTCCCTCAAAATATTACAAAGTCATATCTTGGCAGTTTCGACCAAAATAAATAAATAAATATCTTGGCAGTTTATTAAGTAGAAGATATTATTACTACATTGAAGGATATTTATAACTACAAGGGTGCCTCTATCCTTTAATTTGTTAGGATTCGGCATATAATCACAAGGAAATAAAGAGTAGTAGGGAAATAGTAATCGAGACACAAATATTTATCCTGATTCACTCTTAAACTATAGTTACGTTCAGCGAATGATTCTACTACAATTAACACCTCTCACATCTCTATTGTAACTAACAACTATTAGAAAAATAGATCATATAAATTCAGTTGATATTCATGGGTACAAATTCGAACTACAATTAAATTACGTGTTCAAATCATGAAAGCCCTCAAGCGTTCAGGGGGCGCTATCCTCTACGATTCTCACTGGGGCTGCTGCCTCAGACCCCCGCCCGCTCACCGGAGAGTAGAATCTCCATGTTTTTCTGTCAATGGGAAATATGAACCACGCCTCAAGATAATCAATCGGTTAGCTTAATTTCTTTCCAACTATGCAATATGCAGTTAGCCAAATACGATTGGCTAACATTAGTCATTGCTCTAGTCATTAAAATGCTCGAGAGAAAGCTGGAAAATCGCCAAGCCACTATTTTTATAGAGCGAGCTAATGATGAGAAGAGACCCAAAGTAAAAGGAGGCCACACACCACGTAGTGAAGTGACTAATGAGCCAATTGCGATCGAAGAAGAGAAGGATAGTGATCATCTTAAACGGATCTTTCAATCACACAGATGAGGCCACATCACGTTGGAGTGCCGCTGATCTTTCAATCAATTCCTAACCAAAAGTTTTCCTCTGATACTTCCATTTCAATCAATTCAGTCACCACTGAAGTTTTAGTTGAGTGGACGAGAGAGTTTTGGACTAGATCCCCTAAAGGCTCAAAAGGGCAGAGAACCATTCACTTTCTACACTTCATCCGTGTTCGAGTTACTCGGAGCATCCGGCGAAGGCTCAAGAGGGAAAAGCATTTTTACTTTCTACATTCGATCCGTGTTCCGATTACTCGGGGTGTCCAAATTTCGGCCGAACTAAACTCATGAACGCACCCAAATTGTCATATCCACGGGCATTAGATAAGACTCGATGACGGGGTTTGTTGTTATACGTTCAGCTGCATAATTTGGAAGAGTGCGAGTCATTTTTTTTTTCCCCTTTCTCTATTTAGCCTTGTGTTGCAACTCCATGTACCTCATGATTTTCGTGAAGGTTCTGCAATTTGAAGGGTGCAATTTCCTGGATGCTGCCCTGGAAAGAAACGCACCACTAGCTTGCTTCTCCTCCTCTTTTGTCGGTTCGCCACTGACATTTTTGGGGCTTTTAAGTCGACATCTCTTTGACAATAAAAAAGAAAAAGAAAAAGAAAAAGAAAAAGTCGAGCATCTGAAAGTACAACCCTAGGATTAAGGCGACTAAATACGAATTAAAAATCTATTAATTGCATCTCTGATCGAGGACCATCGTCTGGAGGCTGGAGCTATTACAGGTTGCAGCTTTGTTGTCTTGCCCAGTGGCGATGTACCAGGACAACGGTTCCAAATAGGCATTCGAGCTAACTGCCGTACTTGATTTTGAAAAAAGGATGTTCGGTTGCAGCAGGCGCATTAGCTCCATTAACGCCGGGAAGAGTCATAAGCTGCAATCGTGTGCTGAACGGGTACCGTACCACGATGGGGGACCAAACTTTTGAACTGCTGCACCTTTTATTTGGAGCGGGCAAAATGAACCGATTGGACCGGAAACAGCTCGGACCGGTTCGGTCCAATTCCCGCTTTAAAAGATGGGAACCAGCCACCCAGATAGGACAAACTGTTTATTTTTATTTTTATTTTAAAAAAAAAAAAAAAACTGTAAGGACTATTTAAACTAGATGTGTGCAAAGGCATCAGGAATTGGACCGAACAGGGCTAGAACCGACCATTCCCATGGCGATCGATGCAGTTCCCAGTTCCAATTTATTGGAACCGATGAGTACTGTCCGATTCATGGTTTGAGAAGTGAAACTGCCCACTCGGACCGGACCGCTGAATATATATTCGGATCGAGATGGGATAGTTTAGGGTCTGCATGATAACACTTCAAGAAGTTAGAAATCCATTTGGTAAAAATATTTCCGAAATAGAAATCCGTTTGGTAAAAAAATTGACTTATGGTTGGATTTTTCGATTATGATAGGATTTTTCGATTATTTTGAGATGTAAAAAAAATTAACTTCCCGGCTCTATAATCACTTCTTGGATCACACCCGCCGTTGCCGCCCATCACCACCGCGGTCTCCCGCCGCCCATCGCCGCCCTCCATCTCCCATCGATCGCCAGCCACCGTCCTCGCCAACCACCAACGGTCGCTGACCGCCGGCCGCCAGCCACTGCCACCGCCCCCGCCCCCGCCAACCACCAACGGCCACCAATCGCCGACGATCGCTGCCTACCGACCACCGTCGTCGATGATTTTATTAATAATGTTTCAAAAGTAGAAATATTCAATTGTTACCAAACAAATTTCTCTGATCAAAAGTCAATCTGGAGCAGAAGTAAAAAAATCAACTTCTGCTTTTGAGGAGAGTAGAGAAATCAACTTTTGATCAGAAGTTGATCTCTGGTAGAGAAGTGTTACCATGCGCGCCCTTAGCCTCTTTCCTTTCGAAGTTCACACCAGGCAATACCGCAACATTGCTTATTAAAAAACAAAAAACAAACAAGGGAAGCCTGCTTCTATCAAACCAGACACCTTCATCCCTGGCCCTAAAATCAAGGATCAATGACTTCATCCTGGGCAGCTTGAGCCAATGCTAAGCCACGTCATACTCTTTAGACCTGCTATCTCTGCTTTCAAACTAGTTTTCTCGCTTAATTTCAGTCAAAGTGAGTCTTTCTGGTATATATATATTTTTTCCATTTACCTTACAGTCCTACTCGCATCTCGCAGTCCTCAAAATAGAACACACATCAAGATTCTGCCACTTACACACCCTCCCTCACTGGTGTCTCTATCTAGATTAACATATGAAAATGACAAGTAAGAGATTGAATCAAATGTCCAAATGACAACATTCATCCTAAAATCACAATATTATTTCGTGTTTGATAAGCAAGACCCCAATGCGGATTTCTTTACTATACTTACATCTTCCTTTGCAAAGAAGTGCCATATAGAAACTAGGCTCGCCATTATATTAATCGACGGTTGCAATTTTGTACAGATCAAGGACCGATTTAATGGACCCACCCGAGAACGGGATTAGATCGGCAGTTCGATTTTCGGGTGGATCCATTGAACCAACAGGTGGTTCCCGATTTCAATTTTTCCGAACCGGTTCTTAGTGGGTAGTTCCAAGTTCAACGGTGGGAATTCCCAACCCAGACCATGCTCACCCCTAATTTAAGCTCTTAATTATTATGGATACTTGTACACACTTAAAATGAGAACATGTGTTTCAAGCACATGCAATTGATCCACTAGACCGCCTGGTAACTGGACTTGGATGGACCGGACCGATGCGATCCCCGATTCTGAAAACTGAGAATAGGACTGGATCGGGAACGGATCACCCCTACTTTTTATCGCTCTTTCCTTAACACTGTAGTTCGAATTTTTTTTGGGAAAATATTTATCAAATCACTCATTCTTTGCGAAACAAACGGGGCCGTAGTCAAACATTTGGTTTTGATTTTTAACGTGCTATGGGAAAGGTGACTAGTGTGGAAAATCGATGATTAGGCTATTTAATATGTGGTGAAGCAGAAAGATTAATAAAGGAGCTGGAATATATTCCAAGAATACAATACTGGTGAAATTCCAAAAGAGATACAATCAGAAAGCGACTTCTTTGTTGGTGTGGGATCCTGACGGGCAATACTAGAAGCTCTTGGACAAAATGGGGAAGAGGGAAGACCAACCCCACAACACTCACAATACATTATATATAATTCCTTCTCAATGTCCACGAGATTATCGACGATTTTTATTCTGCGGCGTTTGGTGAAGTAAATATAGAATTGGGAAGGAGATGGTGGTGATTTGCACGTTGGGTGATGCGTACGAGCTTCTCTCTGCCAAATTTAAAAAAAGGTTGGAAGTGACTTCAGCTGGATGGTAATTTTCAGGCTATTCCAAATATTGGAGAGCTCCCCGTTGAAAGAGGATTGATTCCAAACTAAAAAAAAAAAAAAGTTGGGAAAAGAACGCCGAAAGTTGCTTGGAAAATTTCCTCGAGGAATAGTCGAGGTGCGCGCAAATTGGCCCGAATACCTTGGTTACTCTACAAAAAAAAAGTTGATTGGAAAACTCACTTCGAACACCCATTTTCTCGATATGTACATTCGTGGTGTCACCTTTGTTGGTAATTTTAAGGTCAACCGCGTACCCCGTGTTGGTGATTTTGCAAATGAATGTGGGTGCCGAGATTGTGCCCTAGGGAAATCGGAGTGTGGCGGGGCGGGGACGGCGGGTGGGGAGGGTGTGGGATGTAAATGCCTTTTCTAGACTCGCTTACTTAGGGTGCGGATGACAACCATTCTCTTCCCGGGCTCTTATATATATATACCAGAAATACATTTT
This sequence comes from Rhodomyrtus psidioides, assembly GCA_021437785.1. Lineage (NCBI taxonomy): Eukaryota > Viridiplantae > Streptophyta > Magnoliopsida > Myrtales > Myrtaceae > Rhodomyrtus > Rhodomyrtus psidioides. Next base: position 2,493,670 of record JAILYB010000053.1, read on the forward strand.
TCTATTTCCATTTCCTAGATGGCTTTATGAGCATAGATGCGCTTGATAGTGACACGAAATTTTTTATTCCATATACATATACCATAAATACATTTTTCTATTTCCATTTCCTAGATGGCTTTATGAGCATAGATGCGCTTGATAATGACACAAACATTTTTATTCCCGGCGATAACAACATAAACTTTCTACGTCTGATGATCGCTAAAACCTCAGCTGTCGATTGGTGGACCTGAGACTAGCTGCCGACGATTGACGGCGGATGGAGATCGATGATCGGTGGATGGCGAACGACGAAGGCTGGACGAGAGCGAGAGGTGACCAGCGGACAGAGACCGGTGGCCGGCGGATGGCAAACAACCAAAGGCGAAGGGGAGCAAAGGATTGGAGATTGGCGGTGGGCGTTTGGCAACCGGCGGCAGGGACACGGAGAGATGGAGACTGCATGCAGAGAGAGAAGGAGTGAGCAATGAAAAGAATTCTGATTTTTTGTTTCTATTCCAGAAATAAAAAAAAGTTTAAAATTTAATTATGTCCGAAATGACAACAAACGCCATGATTTTGTACATAAGGCCTCTTAATAAAAAAGGAGGAGGAATGAACAATATGAAATTGTTAGTTGAACAACATCAACATCAATAACACATTTATCCCAAACTAGTTGGGGTCGGCGGTCGATGAACCCTAAAGATTCATAAAAATAAAGCAAAACAATTGAGGGAAAAGAGAACATTATGTAAAAATAAACAAAGAAAGATATATATACACATACACACTGCCCCTCCACAACATTAATAGCCATATTCCACTTCGTCGTAAGATAAATCGTACGCCAATCTTTTTTCCACTCAAGTCGTTAGTTAAAACAAAGTAAAAATAAAAATGTAGTTAAAAACTTGTGAAAATACCTTTCTTTAGTGAACATAAAAGTGGGTTTCTATTAGAGAAAATCTAAAGGCTGTATTTCGTGGGTTTGGACTTTTTTTTATCAGATATGAAAAGATTGGATAAGATATATGTCGAATTGGATAAATATGAATTTTGTAGTATTTCATTTAATGTTCGGTAAATATATGGATATCCAACCTGGATTGAACGACGACTGTTGGATTGAATATCGACGTAATGATTCACGCCGTCAACAACCTCTCAACATAATGACTCTCGTCGTCGACAAATCACACATCACTCTCCTCGTTGCCTTCCTCCTCCTTCCCTCTCCACCCATGAGAAATCGAGTGTCGAACTCACCATTCAGTTTTTCGAGCCCTTATGGATGTCCAAGCTGCTAGGGCACTACCATCATCCAAAAATGTCCACGTGAGCTCCGTCGAGTTGAGCTTAGCCATGGAGGAACACCAGATCTGCCCATAGAGCTCCTCCGTGGCCGACGTTGAGTCGAGCTCGCCACCACGACGAGCCTTGTTGTTGATAGAGGAGATTGAGAAGAGATATATGTGTCCATCTTTATTCCACCGCTTATATGAAATTTATTTTTATCCGAATGAGATTAATTTTAGAGATTTAAGAAGATGATAGTATAACGAAGCAATTTCAACCGCAAGTATGTGTATGTATATATATCATGGCGGGATCCACCTCTGATCTTATGCCTGGCCATACTATCACACGCATGTTTAATTTTATATAGAAATTTTTCTTATTTTGGATTACAACACAACCATGACTTTATCGTGTTTACCAAAGGTAGCCAAAGTAAACAAAGTAAGATTTATTTCCGGCCCCACACTCCCGCCCCGGGCGCGGGAGCGAAACGATGGGAAGGGGAAACTATAGTCACCAGTTTGACCGTCCATCGCGGGGACTACCACTAACGTAACGATCCCAACCGTCGGATCAGGAACGGACTCGACCCAACGGATCGGCACTCAACCGTCGAAAGTGACCGAACCGGTGACGTCACAAAGAGAAAATGAATGTGTGTGAGAGAGAGAGAGAGAGAGAGAGAGAGAGAGAGAGAGAGAGAGAGAGGGTACAGAGACGTCGCCGTCTCGTTGTTTTCATCCTTTCCGATTTTTCAAGAAATGCTCATAAACGGAGATGCTCTGCAACTGCTCTGTTCTTCGCCCTCCTTGTTTTCTTGTCAAAACATTGGAGCTTCGTATCTTTTCCGCCTCTGTGTTTACGTACGCATAATATAAAAACGATGACTTTCTCGTGCTCTGCTTAGAGAAAGGTAATTCGCAGAGCGAAGGATATAGAACGAGAGAAAGACACAGCTTGAGGACGGTTCTCTGTTCTCTCTGTTTCTTGTTCTTGTCCTTCACGTGCAGAGAGAATCATAGTCGGAAACCGACCCTCGAATCCGCGGAAATCTTGCGAAACTTTCAACGACGAGCAAAAGGGTGTTCGAAGATGGGTGGTTTATGATGAAATTTGGATTGATTGGTCGCTCGATTGAATCCAACAAATGGCATGCAGCTCGATAGAAACGCAGGAGCCGATCATCCAGACGGACAACCTCAGCTACGAGATCTTCTCAATCCTAGAGACCAACTTCCTCTTTGGCTACGGCGACCACGACCAGAAGAAGCTCTTCGTCCCCACACACACACCCGAGACGCAACCCCAAGAACCAAATCCTCATGAAGATCTCCCACCAAATCATCACGAGGTTGACGCCGCTGTGACAGACCGGCGACGGAAGATCTGCATACTTACCGTTGATGGTGGCGGAGGCGGCATGCGAGGTCTCATCTTTGGCAAGGCCTTGGCCTATCTGGAGGGCGTGCTCAAGGCCAAGTCCGGCAATCCCGACGCCCGAATTGCCGACTATTTCGACATCGCCGCAGGTTCTGGGGTAGGTGGCATCTTGGCCGCCATGCTGTTTGCGACCGGGGACCAAGGCCCGGCACGACGTCCCATCTCCGATGCCGAGGACACGTGGCGGCTCCTCGCGGACAAAGGGAGTCGGGGCTTGACGCTTCCCTCCAAGGGTGGTGGCGGATTTTTCAGGCGCGTGCTCCGTGGCGGCTGTGGTGGTCAGGCGGCGTCAGCGGCCGTCATGGAGAAGGCGATGAAAGAGGTGTTCAGCGTCAGCGAAGGGAAGGACAGGAGGTTTCTGACGTTGAAGGACACGGTGAAGCCGGTCCTGATCACGTGCTACGACCTGTTGACGGCGTCCCCCTACCTGTTCTCGCGGGCCGATGCGCTCGGGGCCGACAGCTACGACTTCAGGCTCTGGGAAGTGTGCCGGGCCACCTCGGCGGAGCCGGGGTCGTCTGGGCCGGTGGAGATGCGGTCCATGGACGGCAGCACGCGGTGCGTGGCGGTGGACGGGGGGCTGGGGATGAGCAATCCGACGGCAGCAGCGATGACGCACGTGCTGCACAACAAGCGGGATTTCGCGGACGTGCAGGGGGTGGAGGACTTGCTGGTGTTGTCGATAGGGGCGGGCCCGGCGGCGGAGCCGAGGTTGGAGTACGAGCAGGTGAGGAAGTGGGGGGCCAAGGAGTGGGCTCGGCCCGTGGCGCGGATCGCGGGGGATGCGTCCGCGGACGTGGTCGATCAGGCCGTGGCCTTGGCGTTCGGTCCGGGTAGGAGCAGTAATTATCTCAGGATTCAGGTAACTAAATGTTTCTAATTATTATTATTATTATTATTATTTTTAATCTTTTGAGCTTTTATACTTGTTCTTAAGGGAAAAATAAATAAATAAAACTGGCATTCGCTGATATAGCTTTTGTCTGGATATTAATCAATATCTGCACACTGCTGTATAATCATCTGATCGTTTTGTCTCATTGTCGACATTGGTTACATCGGTGGTATCAATAAAACGCTTTGAGAAGATTAGGGTTTTCTGTCTGGGCATTTGGTCTTTGTGGATTTTCTACTCATGAGTCTTCAACGTTATAATTTAACGTTAGAAAAGTTGAATCATAGGCTAGCAAAGCAGTGAACAACCCCCTTTTAGGGGTGATCGGCTCAGGATGGATAGGTTCCGAATTGTTAGAAAGGTCTACAATTTTTGAAACCTGAACCGTACCTTATTTATCTTAGATCCAACCCAATTTGTCTGGTTTGTCCTAGGATCTACCTGAACTGGGTTTTTGTTTTTTTGGTAAGGAACTGGGTTTTTGTTGTTATTTCCTTGTTTCGAGTAAAAAAAAAAAAAAATTCTAGACAAATAACAATTACAGCAAAATAGTACGACAACAAAACGACTCAAAGTAAAATATATATACAAAATAGAAAGAAATAAAATTGGCAAGGTATTGAGGTTGTCCCATATCGGTTATGGAAGGGGCTGTTGGTCAGTTTATAAGTGTCTCATTATTTGAGCTATCTTTTGGGTTGAGAGAGGCTAAAGACCACCCAACACTGGTATCGAAGCCCAGGTTACCAACAAGTCTGAAACCAATAGTCACACGAGAGAGATATAGGTTGTCGTGACCTCCGTCCCAGGGCTCGATGTGTGAGGGGGAGATTGTTGAGGTTATCCCACATCGGTTGTGGAAGGGGTTGGTGGTCGGTTTATAAGTGTGAGGGAAAACCTCATCCTTTGAGCTAATCTTTGGATTGAGAGAGGCTCAAGACCATCCAACACACAGGTTCTTGAGTGAGTGGGTGGGTGGGTTAAATACTCAGAACTGGAATGGATTTGTTTTTACTGAAACCGGACCGGTCCAATCTAGTCCAATCGGAGGGTCCGGACCGACTTCACAGCTGTAATCTCTTTGGTTTTTTTTTTTTTGGGGGGGGGGGGGGAATCTCTTTGGGTTAATCGAGCGAGAAAAAGATTGAAATTTTTTGCGCCTTAGTTAGCACGAGGTTGCAATTTGGATATATATTAGGGTCGACCATTCGGGATAAGGCCACAAGAAAGCAATTCCATGTAAAAAGTGCAACAGAACATATCAAAAAGGGATGGTAAACATATGAATCTTGAGATTCCTATTCTTGAGTCATTTTCATGTTGGGGAGCTAAACATACTTTCTGAACAATGTATCGTCAAACATAACTATAAGTCGTGGTTCGTCATTTGGTGCGCGATCGGGATTTCACCCATGGGTTGTTTGCCTTCACATAACTGGGCGATGCAGGCAAACGGCTCCAACCTTGGCCAGGGCGGGCATGACATGGATATGGACCTGAGCCATGACAATGTGAAGGTGGCAGCGGCGATGGCAGACGACTTGCTGAAACAGAAGAACGTCGAGTCGGTGCTCTTTGGGGGCAAGAGGGTGTCGGGGCAGAGCAATTACGAGAAGCTGGACTGGTTTGCCGGCGAGCTGGTGCAGGAGCATCAGCGGAGGAGCCGCGGTGTCGCTCCAGCCGTCGCTCACAAGCAAGCTGCTTTTGAGCTCACCTAGACTGTGGTATCCCAAAAAATTTGTGAGAATCATTCCAAAAGAAAGGTAACTTGTTTTTCCCAATATAATCATACTCTGTATCTACGTGCTGATCAAAATAGATTGTGGATTTCTTACCAAAACCTCGTCTTAACACTAACCTAAACGGGATCGATAGTAATGCTCGAGAATATATCTTTTTAATCAACGGGAAACAAAGTTTTATTATAAGTTGCAAGATATATTTGATTTCTGTTGTTTGAGTTTTGGTTGCTAGTTTATGCATGTTTAAAGCCATGCAAAGTGAATTATAATCCGGGAAAAGGTTACTCTTCTCATGTTCTTTAAATCCCATATGTGCTTCCATCGCCTTAAATACCGAATAATAAAATATTTAGAACAAAGAAAATTGGATGTGATTCGTGATTCGGTTGGTGGGATCTATGTCAGCGGGAGAGCAACATAGGACCCGACTATATATAGATTATAACCATACTCGAGTCACTCAAATAATCCCTCAGTGCTTCTAACCCCCGATCGGCGATTATGTCAAATAGTTCTCACAATGTTCAACTTTGTATTTAGTCACGAAACATTGTTTCAATATCACAAAAGGAATACACAAATCTCACGACCAAAATTCATTGGCTCGAACATTGAAAGCTCTTCTTGAATTGATTCAAAGTGTACTTTACGAAAAAAAGGCACCTCTTGAATGCTCTTCACGAAGAAGACCAACTTTTTGTATACAGATGAAAATTGAATCCAAAATAGAAAAACTACTCATGATCCAATTATAACTAGAAAATCTACTCAAATTGAGAAACATACTTAAAATTATCATTTCTTCATCGATTCAAACTCGAGACATATGTTAATAGCTTCTATCATGCTCCTTTTGCTTGACGCTTCCTCGCTAACTTTGAGGTTCACATTTTGCAATTTACCTTCATATTTTTAACGTTGATATTGATTCGAGACTGCCTGACTTTTAACAATCCAACATGGACAATCACGTGGTATCGCATAGACCTTTCAACGCAACCCTCCGAGGCAAGTCGCGTGCTCTAAAGCATCACGAATTCGCGATTACAAGTCGAAATTTCGCATATCTTGTTTAGTGATGAAGGGAACGGATCCCAATGCAATACGTACATATACGCGGCGGATTAAACTGAATTACATGCCCTAGATCAAACTTGAATAACTGATCGATGAAGTATATCACGTAGAACGAACATACCTAGATAGCCAAAGATTAAGAGCCCCAATTGCAGATGAGAAACGATTCGGATCCGCCAATCGATTGTTCTTCGAGAGAGTTTTCCATAGGTAGTTTTTTTGGGAGAGTTCTCTTATCGACAGGTTGCAAGAAACTACATTCTAAAGAAGAGAGGACGTTATCTTCTATCTCTCTTTCTTTTAGAATAGGAAACAAATCCTATTAATTGCAATCAATTATCTCAATTAAAGTAATAATAAATTTGTGCCCTTAATGGGCGAAAATTCTCAATATCTCTCACCCGCCCACAAAGGGCTAAATGTTTCTTTTTCTCTTCTCACTGCTAAGTTTATATGGAAAAATAATTTGTGCGACTGACATACTATAAGAACTCGTTGCCATACATTCGTTAGGAATATATAGCAACTCAAAATGGACACATAACCTCAGAATAGATCCAGTATGCAGTACCCTAGATTAATCAGTCATATTTACATCATATATCACTTGATCTCTTTGAGTACTCAAATACAATACTTTGTATTCACAATCATGATTAAACTAAAATAATCATAATTGGTCAACTTGTGAATACAAAAATTGAATGTGACATCAAAATAAATTAATCTTCCTCTTCCCTTAAACCTTTCAATTTCAGTTCAGCTTACTTTTCTAGAAATGTCACACTAGATCGAATCAATTTCATGATCATTGGCAACACTCTAAGATAGCAAACACTAAATAGAAATTTCAAGAATAGGTAGGAGTCGTGAGAGCACTAAACTGAGAAACTTATATCCTCAAGAGTCTCACATGGCTATAGAGTTGAGATCAATACTCTTGCCAACTCTTCTCAGTCGTCTCATGCATACGTAATATAAAGTACAAATTATGGTATTCTCTCCTTTTCCATGGAGTGTATGTCTCTTCATTCAATATCGTATAGATGATAGTTTAGACATTCCATATGTCTAACTTCAGTTCAAAAATTTGCTTTTTCAAAAAATCCATTAGAACTCACATTTGGCATCAAAGAAAGATGAAGTGAAATATGTAATTATTTCACTTTCGGGCATAACTTATTATGACCTCATCTTAACACTCCTGTTAAGGCGACATCAAAATTTCAAACTTGAGCTCTCAACTATTGCCTAAATAATAAGCTTGAAATTGTCTCATCTCCATTCGTCACACAGCAAATATAGGCGATTACTCGTATGAGTGAGCTAATCTTTCATATGTCTGACATACTTTCTCACTGTAATGCACTAAGCATTAATATGCAAAAAATGTTATGCAAACTCATAGCTATCAATAATGATAACAAATACCATTAATTGTGAACTTTGAGAAATATAAATATCCAGTACTCTCACTTCTGCGCACTTCTAGAGATTTCAAAGTAGGGAACTAATCCCTTTGTCAACACATGACTAATGAAGACATTTCTAAGAATTGACTTCGTCATAGAATCTACTATCATTTTCTGCGTAGCTATGTACCGTATGTTCACATATTTTTGTACAGCCATGTCTTTGGCTATATGTTTGGTCTTGGAATGGGTCCTTAGCGCAAGTTATTGCTGCTTGGCTATCACAATTAACTAATAATTAAACCTGCAGTATCCTTAGTGACACCTCACTGACCCAAATATCCTTTAAGCCAAACACCCTCTTGTACTGCTGTTGATAACACCACGAGATCAATTTCCATCGTGGATAAGGCTATACACATTTTCTTCTTACTACTCCAAGATATTGCGCCACTGCACAATAAGAATACAAACCCAGAGATAGATTTCCTTTCTTCTAAATCTCTTCCTCAATTAAATTAATATAGCCATCAAGACGCAGATCTCTACCTTGATAACTCAGCAAAAGTTGACAGTACTCTTTAGATGCCTCAGGATTTTCTTGACGGCAATTCAATGTGCTTAATCTGGATTGGATTGGTACCTAATAACGAATATCAGGTCTTGTACACATCATAGCGTACATTAAGCTTTCAAGCATTAGCATATGGAACACTTTCCATTTCTGCATTTGCTTGTGGAGTCTCAGGACACATTTTGCGGCTCAGACCTTCACCTCATGCAATAAGAGTATCTTTGGTTTTACAGTCTTGCATACATAATCATTCAAGGACTTTATCTATAAAAGTTTTTTGTGAAAGAGACCACAATCTCTTTGAATCATCTCTTGAAATATTAATTCCAAGAATATGTGCAGCTTCACCCATATCTTTTTATTTCAGAATTGGAACATAACCAATTCTTGATTGTATTAACAAACTCCATATTACTTCAAGTAATCAGTATATCATCAACATATAATTTTAAGATGAAATATTGATATTATGATCTTTTGATATATACGCAATGATCTTCATCAATCATTACAAAAACATATGCCACTATGACATTACGAAAAAGTATATACCATTATCTCAAAAACTACTTAATGCTATATATCGATCTCAAAAGTCGACATACTTTTTGTTCTTGGTCAATTGTAACAAACCCAACGGGTTGTTTCATATTATTTTTTTAAAAAAATTCTCCATTGAGAAAAACAGTCTTTACATCCATCTAATGTAATTCAAGATCCATACTAATCACTATTGTCAGAATGAGATGAATTGAGATAAATCTCACCATAGGAGGAAAAAACCTCATCATAATCAAATTTTCAAATTGATTGTACCCTTTTACCACAAGGCGAGCCTTTTATCTTTCAATCGAGCTATTAGCTTTACGCTTTACTTTGAGAACACACTTGTTCCCAATGACTTTGCATCAATTCGGAAGATCAACCAGTTCCCAAACTTGGTTTGATCTCATTGACTCAATCTCTTTTTCCGTTGCTTATATCCACTTTTCTTTATCAGGGCAAGTCAGAGCATCATTTACATTCCTTGGCTTATTCTCTTCTTGTGGAGCGATCATGAAAGCTTTATCTTCAATGTCTAAACGTCGACAAATCGATGGAGAATACTTTTGCAACTTGTTCGCTAAATTGAGGAGTGTACACTCAGTACATCAAGCTTCATTATGCTCCCACTTTGCGACTTATTTTCCGTATTGAAGATCGTATACTTAGTATATCATTCTTCATTACGCTCCCACTCGGATTAGATAATGACGACTTCTTCATATCAAGTGGTTGCAATTGAGATTGGTTCGAAACAAATTTTCCACTTCTCACATTGCTCCCACTTGGATTAGATGCCATAATAAAGTCATTAGCACTATCCAAGATTTCAAACAAAGAATAGTCTTCACCTATTTCACACTTTTTCGAAAAATTCATTCACTAAGAATGTGACATCTCATGGTTCAAATTTAGTTACACTTCCCACTTTCTTGCTCACCTATAATACATACCCTTTTGTGTGCTCTTAGTATCTCATCAAGATACTCTTTATGCCTCTAGGGCTTCATTTCCAATACTAGTGGGAGAAACCGTGTGTATAGGTAGAGCATCTCAACTCATATGGAGTGAAAGTAACTGATTTGGAAGGCACACGGTTAAATATCTAGACATCAATCAACAAAACTTCATCCCAAAATGTGATAGGAAAATTAGCCTGTGCCATCATAAACCTAGCCATTTTCTTCTATTTGCGACTCCATTCTGTTGAGAAATCGTTGGAATAGTCAACTATATTTCTATTCCTTTTTCATCACATAAACTTCTGAACTGATCATATAGATTTTCTCGACCTCGATCGATTTTTTTTAAAATTTTAAAAAATATTTCTAAAAGCTCAAATTTTTTCTCAAAGTAATTTATGTCTTAGATTTATGAGAAATCGAAAATAACATATATGGATCGAGTGTAATCATATAAAAATGTGATGAAATAAACAGCCTATGCCTTATTCTCACATTCATTGAACCATTTACGTCTGAATGGATCAATTGCAAAAGAAACTCAGCTCTTGTTCCTTTTTCAAATGGTTTTCTCTTTATTTTTCTTGCCAGGCAATACTCACAAATAGGAAAATCGATATTTTAAAATTGCCCAATAAGCCCTCTTTAGCTTATTTAAAATTTTGCTGTTAACCGAGCCTAGCATGCCAAATTTTAACATCATCACAAAAGATGTAAATAGGGAATAACTAATATTCATATTATTGTACTCAACAATCAGCATAATGAAACTATCCAGAATCATAATAACTTGTTCCTAACGATAAGTTATCACCACCTTTATGAAATTTAAAACTAAAATCATATTTAACCAGAACTGACACGGAAACTAAAATTTATCGAGTTTTTGGAGCATATAACACAATATGTAGAAATAGGGTGCGACCACCGCGCATATTCAATTGGCTGGTGCCAATCCCTTTAACTTCCACGCAGGAATTGTTTCCTACATTTATTTACTTTGCTTCATGTTGAACTCGTTGAAATTCCACAAAAGCATTTATATCTTTCGTTACATGGTCTGTAGCCTGTAAGTCTATAATTCACAAAGAATAAGATTCGGTTAAAAAAAATGAACTAAAGAGTTACGAAACACTCTCACCTTTTTTTAACTTCTTTGGTTCACCACAAAGTGACACTTATTGCCACATTTAAAACATTTCACCTTTGAGATGTTTTTCTTGAAAGGATATTTTCCTTTCCAATGTCGGTTAAAATCATGAGCAAAGTGACACTTATTGCCACATTTAAAACATTTCACCTTTGAGATGTTTTTCTTGAAAGGATATTTTCTTTTCCAATGTCGGTTAAACTTCGATTTCCATCCTAAATGGTCTATTCCTTTAACCTTTCCACTTTTTGAACTCACCTTGACCCTTAGGCCTGGAGCACGAAGCTCTGTTTCAGCTGCGCATAACGTCCTTAAAAGTCTTTACTCTTTATTGTGGATTTTCATATGCACACAGATATGAGGTAAAGGACAGATTACTACTTGCACTTGCTGCTCATCAGTAAAAAATGACCCGCATCTTACAATTCACTTATCATGTTTGACACACGCTACAAAAGTCGTTTTAGATTCTTCCCATGAGGCATGATATAAATGTCAAAACTTATAGTGATCTGTCTCAACTTGGTGACCGATGTCTAACCAAATTTAACTTTAATGCTCTCTACTTGACTTTGGCATTTTCATAAATGCCTGAACTCATGCATAAAATCATTTTTCATGCTACTGTAACATAATGCAAGTAATAGAGTTCATCGTTTTCCATGCAACAAGTATCGGCTGTACAGTATTTTCATCTTCAGGTTCTTCCAAAACTAGGTTAAGAGCTTCAAATGCTTCTTACTCTTCATAGCACAAATTGGATTTCCATATTTCATTTTTCATAATTCTTGCCGTTCAAAATCTCTCATCTATTTATCTCAGCGCGTAACCGTTGTATCTGAACACGACGTTCTATAGACATGTTCACGAACCATTGATGCCTAACATTTACGCATCTATTTTACACTAACTAATTACATTAATTAGGTCTCAAATTCGAAAGTTCACTATATTCCCAATCATCGTCTAAGAATCCTCATTTGAAATCTCCATTAATATAATTATTTATGTAAAAATGAGTTCACTAAAACTACTAAAACTTTCTAGAACTCCCTAATAAAAAAAAGATCATAAATCAAACAATGATCTCCTCATCTTGTAATCATAAAATTGTATGGCATGATTTGAGAAAATATATAAATAATTCACTCATCGAAATATACTTAAATCACGGAAAACAAGATGTAAATAGCAAGTACACTAAACTCTATACATGATATCAACAAAAAATGCTCTACACAATCTCTATGTAGCTATTCACATGTAAGACATATTCTGTATTTTTCAAGAAAAATAAATACAGATAAAAATACTTGAAGAAGCCCCAAAATACGTATATATTAGGTTTCAAACATATTTTCATAATTTTATATTCATCAAAAAAATAATATGTCAAATCGAAGAAATTTCGAGATGAACGCGACGGTACCTCACACGCCCCCAATGGAGCTAAAACGCACCCGTACAAGCCCATCAAATTTTCTGCTTTGACTAGTCAACGCTCGGTCAATAGGGTCAAAATGCAATTTCCCAAAGTTCGAGGATCGAATTACAATTTTTAGGTAAAGTAGGGACTAAATTGTAATTTTCAAAAATTTTGGGGCAAAATTGAAATTTCTCAAAAAATTTAGGGACTGAATTGCAATTATGTAAAAGTTTAGGGACTAAACTGCAATTTTCAAAAAATCAATTTGACCAGTCAACGGTCAACAGTTGATCGGGTCAACGGGTTGGGTTTTAGATCGGGTCGGAACTGAACCGAACCGGTTTTAGAATATCTTGAACCGAATCTGGGATAGCATTAAACCGGTTCAGGGATAGAGAAAACTGGGTCTAGGGCACGCCGCATGTGCCGCGTACGTGAGACGCGTGAATCCCACGCTCATCGAACCTCTCCGGCACATGAGGTACGTGCAGCTCCATCCAACCATCTCCGACGACTATCTACCACTCAAAACGCTTGTATCGTCGAGACGAGTCTGATGGTATATTCAAAATCAATTTTCAATGAACTAAATTTCGCGGAAGTGCGTCATTTCGCCGTTGTGTCGGGAACTGATCCCGTTGCGGCGCGTGACGCGTGTGGCCACTCCCGGCGTCGCCTCACGAGGGCGACCACTCAAAATTATCATCTCGCCAAGCCCGTTCCGAATATGTGTTCAAATATTATTTTCGTTGCACAAAACAGAACGAATTCCCAATGAATAGTATGGTCGAAAGCTGATTTTTCTCTCGCTCGAATCGATTACCAAAAAACGCAATACGATCAGGAAACAAGAATGACTACGCTTTGATACCAATGAAGGGAACGGATCCCAATACAAAACATACGTATACGCAGCGGATTAAACTAAATAACATGCTCTAGATCAAACTTGAATCACTGATCGATGAAGTGTATCACGTAGAATGAACATACCTCGATAGTCACGGATTACGAGCCCCAATCGCAGATGAGAAACGATTTGGATTCGACAATCGATCGTTTTTCGAGAGAGTTTTTGGGAGGTAGTTTTTTTTTGGGAGAGTTTTCTTACCGATAGGTTGCAAGAACGACTACGTTTTGGAGAAGAGACGACGTTATCTTCTCTCGCTTTCTTTTAGAATAGGAAACAAATCCTATTAATTGCAATCAATTATCCCAATTAAATTGCTCTTAATGGGCGCAAATTCTCAACAAGTGCAAAACACTACTAAACACTAGTCCAAGGTCCTTCGTGGCACCTTGATGGACTGTCATATGCCCATTTATCTCGTCTCAAGTCAAAGATCGAGGTTTGGTGTATGTGCCTGAGAAGAACTGGGATGGCCAGATAGATTGTCTATTTTAGTGTATTGTTAGGCTTTGGGATGATTTTAAGAAAAGGGATAATGACATAAATGGCTCATGAATTTTGATTCAATGTGCAATGTAATCCCTGGATTTTTAATTTGTCCAATAGGGTTCCTTAACTTTAGCCAAATGTGTAATGTGGTCCATGAATTTTTAACTTGATCAATATTGTCCCTAAACTTTCGAAACATATTAAATGTAGTCCCTGAATTATACCGAGATGTTCAATACTGTCCTTTCATTAATCCAGGTTCAGGGATGACATTGGACATTTTCTGAAAGTTTAGGGACTAAATTGGATATGTTCCAAACGTTGGGGGACCATGTTGGGCAAGTTAAAAGTTCAAGGACCACATTTCACGTTTGGGTAAAGTTCAAGGACTATGTTGATCAAATTAAAAGTTCATAGACTTCATTGCACATTGGATTTATGAATCATTTGTCCAAAGGGAGAGCAATGCACCTAATTCTACGCTTCCCTCAAAGGCCACCAAACTGTTTATGCACAATCTGGTCCTTCAAAATCTGTCGAAAACTTCCATCGGGAAACGGACCTGCGGACACGAACACGGCTTAGGGCGTCAACATTTTTCCGTTCTTATCGACTCTTCGATGCTTAGGTTAGTATACAGAGGCAAGTAATCGGTACGAAGGCAGGTATTCGGTACGAGTTTTTGAGCGAAGGGAGAGAGTCCAAGAAGCGCTAGGAGCTTACTATGTACAAGTGAATCTATACTTACCCAATGGGTGATCGTCAATTGGTGGTGACTCAATTTGGACAAGTGGGCAGCGGGTCATGACTAGTGATTGCTTGTCATGAACAAAGTAGCACAGACACTGGCATGTGATACACGACACGACATGTAAACTTTTCATCTATAAAAAAAAATGGAGGATTCCAATACATTAGGACACTTTGTATATCAAATATTTATTTTTATATATACATGAAAGTTTCTTCTTCTTCTTTTGTTAGGGATTCACGATTAAGTTTTTTTTTTGGCTGACTGGATATATTAATTGTGGGGTGGTTATGTATATGATTTAAGTATGTGTGTGTGTGTGTATGTATGTATGTATGTATGTAAGTATGTATGTATGTATGTATGTATGTATGTATGTATTACACACACACATTTTGACATCTAAATGATTAAAAATGCTTAAATTTGATCATGTGCAGTGTCAAAATGGCATGTTAGGATGTTGGGCTCAAGCTTCGCTGGCGTGTTTGGAGCGCTAACCACGTGTCGATCGCATGTTGGAGAGTGTCGAAATATCTGACATGCCTCCGGCATTACAGTGACACCGGAAAATGTCGATGCTTCATCGGTCATAAAACGATACGTGGCGGTAATTCTTTCAACTTCTCGCCGGGTGGGAACGCTGCTGCCTCCTCCGACAGGACGAGCTTTAAGTGGAGATGTCTTCAATGAGCCACATCAGTCGGGTAGGCCGGGCTCAACCGGTCAATTGGGAGTCATTCTTCTTGGCCGCGCTCGGTCGGGAAGAAGCACTCATCACGTCAGGCTAAATGAGGACACTTGGTGTGTGCCGAGTGGCCAGCCAAGTTCATGTTCTTGACGTCAAACTGCGACTTTGAATCCCAATAGGAATGCCTCTACAAAAGTTTTCTAAAAGTGTTCAACAAGCAAAAAGCCTCCGGCGCCGAGAACATTGTAGAAATCCTTCAATTTGTTTTCTCAAGTGGATAAGCACAATAAAAATTCTAAAACTCGTTGCGAAAGTGTAATTGAGTCCTAAAATTTTCAAAAAATGCGGTCAATATTGCACAGTGATAACCCCCAAGGTCCTTGCAATACTCAACGGACTTAGTCATGCGGGACATCGAGATTAACCACGAACACAAGTCTAAGATGGTCGAAATAACAAGGGCAAAAGGGCAAGTTGCATATACAAGGAGGAGGTGGATGAACCATTTGTCTTAATTTCCTATATTTGAAAAGAAAATCTTTCAAAAATCTTGATCTTGATGTACCATTCTGTGGTCTACGATTCAAACCCTAGTTTTCATATTCTCATCTTATCCTTATTATTTTTTGAGGATCATGACGTTCGGAGAATCTAAAAGCCATGACGGCTAATTATGCCCTACTCGGACCGACGACCATAAAATTTTAAATGATCACGATGATGACCTTTCTCTCTCTTACTTATTCATAGTGCCACCAAGCGGCAGCAACAAGACACCTTTGAATGGACTAGTCTTTCATAGTTAAAACATCTGCGTCCGCACGTGGTGAAAGCTTCAATCATGGGGATGCAAATTTCAGGGAGTTACGTGTTAGGTATCGCGAATTTCTCTTATGTCCCCTTCTGCATCCCCCGCCGCCGATTCCGAGAATGTCCAATTCGTAAATTTATGCGTAAAAAAGGGCGCAGCAACTGTTACGTCGCGAAGTTATTGCAAAATCATCGCCGGAGAGGGAAGTCTTATTGCCTGCGGTACGGGAACATCAGTTCACTACTTTGTTATTCCCTAAAGTACAGATCTCAACCCTGAAAGTGAAAAACATGGTTATGGAGCCATGACCAAAGATAGAGAGTACTCGGGGGCCTTTTCAGCATGAAGCTCGAAAACATAGCCAGCATATTCGCGAAAGTCAGAACCGGCCTGAAGCCCGAACTGAAATTTTTCGAGCTGGTTCCCGTTTTCGTGTTAGCAGGATTTATTGAACATCCCCTGATTATTACCTATAGCCACAAAGGTGCTAGAGGTGTAGCGTCACTTTCTGGTCGTTCAGAGTTTGCGGCTGCACAATCGGGTCCTGTAGGTTGGGATCGATAGGAAAGAGATGACATTGTGCATAGTGCGACATCAGTTGATCCACCAGCCCCAGAGCCACCATGGCCTCCACGATCGGAACCGCTGCATGAACCAGCCAAGCGTGCAAATGGTTATGTTTCAATCACAATTCTTTTCGCGCTATATTTCCCAGAAGAGCGGTCATTTACTTCTAACTTCTACCATTTTGCTGTAAATTGTTTCGGGAACATTGAAGAGATGATGCTTACGTGTGGAAAAGGAAAAAATGGAAAATGAATCATCATCTAGATTATGCATACTTACCTCGAGGAGCGAAACACGGATAGAACCGAATGCGGGTGGTTAGCTCGGTTTCCTTCTTATCTCTAGTCACTGTGTTTTGCTTCCTCTGCAGAAGTGTATCAGAACCGAATTAACTTCACAAACTTCTATGAGCATTACTGTGATTAACTTCGCAGGTTCATGTGCAAGTCTGCACAAAAGTATGTTGATGTGCTGTTTTGAGACTTAACATGGAATTTAACTGGATTTTGCAATGAAAGCTGATACGAGATACAGAAATGCAACGTGTCCACTATCGATTAGAGAGTTCCGAAGTTATTAATCGATCGCTCAATCTCTCGTGTACTTCCCAAAGTGTTAGCACACAATTTCTCACAAGCTCTCGCGCTAGAAAAGCCTAAAAGAAAATCTCACAAAGCTTTCGTGTTTTAATCCAAATATGTCTGAAAACTACTATGAAACGCGTATTTTTGAGTCAGTGTGTCATTTGGGCACCTTCCCAAGTAGGGCCAGACGCCTGGGACATGTACAGTGGTGATTGTACAATCCGGGCAAGTAAGCGAGCATCCGGAGGGCCTGGCCAGGAAACCGGCCATGTAAGGCCGGCAGACCGGCCACCAGTGACAAATTAGCTACTGAGTCATTTAACTGGCAGCCTGGGCATCCAGCCCTCGACTTATCGTGGTCTCAACGCTTGTTACCAACTCGGATTCGGCTAGAACTTGAGCCACAAACTCAAAATTTTGTGCTCCAGAGATAGGGAGAATCTAGAGAGAGGGAGACATTACCCCGATAGTCGGTGTCGGCTTGAAAGCTACTCTCATGTTTATGATCTCCCCATTAGAAATTCCACCCTGATAAACCACAAAAACAAGATCAAAATGAAGATGTGCTTAGGAAAAAAAAAAAAGGCTCGTCAGGTCCGAGTTTTAATCTAAGGTTGTAAGAACACTTGCCGTGCCAATCAAATATCACGGACACCGATCAATCTTTCGAGATCATACCTGAATGCCACCCGATCGGTTTGTTCTCGTCCTGATTCTTCCCTGTCCGTCCAAGTAGAACTCGTCATTGTGTTGGCTCCATGTCAAACGTGTACCTGACAGGGTTGTACATGTTGGAACCGTAAACACAATACGGGTGACCTTTCGAAAATAAGAGCGAGGCACGAAATGGATGGAGAAGAATGTGTATATTGGAGAACTTGATTTTGGCTTCTCACACTCTTGCATTTTTACAATACAACACTCAAGTATTTATAGTAAAACTTCTAACACACTTATGAAGACAACAATCAACTTGCTTCTCCTAGGACAACAATCAACTTGCTTAACCCAAGACAACAATCAACTTGCTTAACCCAAGACAATAATCAACTTGCTTCAATCAATTTTATTAGTATTTTAATAGCCTCCCTTAAAATTGATTTTCCATACCAAGCATCTTCTTCAATTTTTCGAACGAATCCGCCTTCAAGGGTTTCGTCAAAATATCTGCAAGCTGATCTTCTGATCTGCAGAAATTAAGATCGATTTCACCATCTTTGACTCGCTCACGAATGTAATGATACTTGATGTCGATGTGCTTGCTCCTGCCATGAAATACAAGATTCTTGGCTAATGCAATAGCCGACTTATTGTCACACATCATTTTAATAGGACCCGTTTGTTCATGCATCAATTCATGCAGCATCCTACGAAGCCATATCGCCTGACAAGCCGCTGAAGCTAATGCCATGTATTCTGCTTCAGCTGTCGAGAGAGCAACAACTTGTTGCTTTTTGGAAGACCAAGAGAATACTCCTGATCCAAGAAAGAAAGCATACCCAGATGTACTCTTTCGAGTCTCGGTATCACCTGCCCAATCACTGTCTGTGTACCCCACTAGACCAAAGTTATCAGTATAAGAATATAAAATTCCATGATCACGAGTTCCACTGACATACCGTAAAATTCTCTTTGCTGCTTGCAAATGTGACTGGTAGGGTTTTTCCATGAACCTGCTAATAATACCCACTCCATAGGTAATATCTGGCCTTGTAGAAACCAAATATCTCAAACTGCCAACAATGCCTTTAAAATAAGTGGGATTTACCAGCTCACCGGTTCCTTCTTTCTTCAACTCCAATCGTTCTACTACGGGAGTTCGGATTGGCTTCAGCGATTCCATTTTAAATCGCTTCAAAATATCATTAGCATATTTCTGTTGGGAAATAAATATGCCATCATCTGTTTGCTTCACTTCAAGACCAAGAAAATAGGACATCAGTCCCAAATCAGTCATCTCAAACTGGCTAGTCATAGCCTCCCTGAATTCAGCAAACATTTTTTCACAACTCCCTGTAAATATCAAGTCATCAACATAAATGCACACAATTAAGATGTCACCGTTAGCATTTGACTTGATATACAGTGTATGCTCATAAGGGCACTTTTGAAAATCATGCTCCAACATGTATGTGTCGATACGTGTGTACCAAGCACGTGGTGCCTGTTTTAATCCATACAGAGCCTTCTTCAGTCTGTAAAACTGATTTTCATGCACTTTCTTCTCATAACCCTGTGGTTGCTCCACATATACTTCCTCTTCAAGGACACCATTGAGGAATGCTGATTTCACATCCATTTGATGGATCTGCCAATGGTTTTGAGCTGCAAGTGCTAAGACCATCCGAATAGTATCCATCCGCGCAACTGGTGCAAATACTTCAAAATAATCAATACCTGGCTTTTGCTTGTAGCCTTTTACAACCAGTCTGGCCTTGTAACGGTCCACCTGACCGTCGGGTTTGTACTTTTTCTTGTACACCCACTTGACACCAATAGGCTTTTTACCATGTGGTAAAGAAGTCAACACCCATGTGTCGTTCTTCTCAATGGGGTGAATTTCTTCATCCATTGCTTCAATCCACTTTTCATCTACAGCTGCTTCATCATAGGTTACAGGGTCACAATCAGCAAATAAACAAAAGTTTACCAGTGTTTCATCAGTGATTTCGCTATCACTGTCTCTATTTCTTGTGACCACATTGTTGACACCTAAATTTTGATCAACCTTTTTTTTCTTTTTTTAAAAAATTCATAGAAAATCTATAAAAATTTCAAAAATTGAAAAATCAATTTTGGTGACCTTGGCCAAGCTAAATGAACCATTTTGACCAAAAAAATTATTTTCATAATTTTCATTTTTTTAATATTTTCGAAAAAAAAAAGAAAAAAAAGAAAAGAAGAAAATCAAGAAAAATAATATTTGGGGTCACAAAGATATATAAAAATAGTCGGTATTTTTATTTTTATTTTATCTATTTTCTAACCTCATAAATAGTAAAATTCAGGTTTGATTTTAGGTGTTCTCTGATCACCATAAAATTGAATTTGACAAAAATATTAGTAATGATTAAAAGGAAAAGGAGGGAAACATCATCATTTAAAAGGAAAATGGGACTAATGATTTTGTCTTCTCTTTTTGTTATTTTATTTTATTTTTACTTTTATTATTTTATTATTTTATCATTTTATTATTATTATATTTTTTTCTCTCTCTCTCTCCCCAACTCCCTCTCTCCTTCCCGCTGCCTATTTATCTCCTCCCCCTCATCATCTCCCGACTCCTTCTTCTCCCTCAACTCTCTCTCTTTCATTTTCGTTTTTTCCTCTCGCTCAGCTCGCCGCCCAGATCAAAAACCGTCCGGTTTTTCGGCCATAACTCTTTCGTTAGACATCGTATGCGAACGAGCCATATACCATTGGAAAGCTTATTCTCTTGCCGTTCTAATGACATATCGTGAGCCCAATTTGGCCCAGCCATTTGTCCCGTAGAGCTGTTTGAAGGAGCAAAGGTCAGACTGATCAGACTTGAGTCCGCGGGTGCCAAATTGGATTTTCGGGTTTGTTTTGGGTTCAATCTTGGTAAGACCACCTCTCACTCCTTGTTAAGACATATATTATTGTGTTTTATGGTTTGAAGATGGATTATATTCGGATTTAAGGGCTGATCCCTTATTGTTTTGTTCGAAAAATCTGAACCGGTTCTGTCAAGGTGGTGCCGTGAACATTGTGAGTGATTCAAGGGCTTGCCTTGCTTCCAATATTCGATAAGATGTCTCTAGCACCTAACTTAGGAATCTAGCAAGCTGAGATTGTAGTCTAGTTGAGTTTTGGATGGGTTTTAATGGTTGAATTGAAGGAGTTTTCTGGGACAGATTCTGGTCATTGGGCGATTGAAAACCGTCCGGTTTTTCGGCCATAACTCTTTCGTTAGGAATCGTATGGGAACGAGCCATATACTGTTAGAAAGCTTATTCGCTTGCCGTTCTAATGACATATCGTGAGTCCAATTTGGCCGAGCCATTTGTCCCGTAGAGCTGTTTGAAGGAGCAAAGGTCAGACTGATCAGACTTGAGTCCGCGAGTGCCAAATTGGATTTCCGAGCTTGTTTTGGGTTCAATCTTGGTAAGACCACCTCTCACTCCTTAAATTTTACCTATTAGACCCAGAATTGGAAGGCCGAGCCTCCTGTTGGTGTCTAAATATTTGCTGTGTATTTACTTTATGTCATAATATTTCTATATTTCGCATAAAAGACCCAGAATCGGAAGGCCGAGCCTCCTGTTGGTGTCTAAATATTTGCTGTGTATTTACTTTATGTCATAGCATTTCTATATTTCGCATAAAAGACCCAGAATCGGAAGGCCGAGCCTCCTGTTGGTGTCTAAATATTTGCTGTGTATTTACTTTATGTCATGCATTTCTATATTTCGCATAAAAGACCCAGAATCGGAAGGCTAAGCCTCCTATTGGTGTCCAAGGTGTTTTATTTATTTATTTTCTGTAAATTATATTGTGCTACCCCAGAATCGGAAGGCCGAGCCTCCTGCTGGTGGTTTATGCCCCACACATTGTTGCACGAGCACCGACGGACTCCGACGTCGTAAAATTCATCGGATCCCACCTCCTTTGCTTATGTTTATGTTGTGTAATGACTTAATATCTTCTTTATTTTTATTATAATTTGCATTGCGTTGCGTCCTATAAAAACAAAAAAAAATGCTAGATCGGACGGCTGCAGATGAGCCACGTGTCGTGATCCGGTGATTTTCAGAATAAAAAAATATTTTTAACATTAAAAGAAATGAATTTCGAATTTTACAAAAATTAAAATGATTCGATTATCACCGAGACGCCACGTGGCGAGTTAGGGACTGTCAGTTGGGATTTATTTTCAGAAATTTATAAAAAAAAATCGAATAAAAAAATTCCAAAAAAATGAATTATTAAGGAAAAATTCAAAAAAAAAATTGAGAAAAATTGCAGAAAATTCCTAAAAACTTCTAAAAAATTTTGAAGGCTGAAAACGACAAAAAAAAATTGATTTGTTTCCATTTTTTGGATTTTCTCCCATTTAATCCAAAATGACGATTTTACCCCTCAAAGGGTAAATCGTCTTTGATATTCCGATGAATTGTGGAAATTGCTTAGAATTTGGTGATGGGCCAGATAGGTGGCTAAACCTTATGTCTAAGATTTCCACATTTCATTCCCATTTTTAGAAAATGACGATTTTACCCCTTCGAATGGTAAATCGGTTTCTAAAATTCCAGAAAATCATGAAAATTGCAAAAAAAATAGGAAATGGGTCAATTGAGTGACCAAACCTATTTTTGACATTGTTTTACTCCGGATTCATTCCGAAATGACGATTTTTCCCTTTTTAGGCAAATCGTCCCTTTTGTCTCAAAATTACGACTTTACCCCTGATGGGTAAAATCATGTCTAAATCATTCCTAAGCTTGATTGATACTTATTTAGGCTAATAGAGCCTTATTAGGAGTGTCATGTTGATTTGATGTGATTATTTTACATATTTGGATTCATTGATTTGCGCATTTTATTATTGATTGTGATTGCTAGGATAGTCATTCCTATTTGCATGAATTCCTAGATTTAGGATTCGTACTCCACTCATCTGCATGAAATCTTAGGTCAGAAAATTCAGTCAACTTAGGTACCGAAAGGGCGTCAACTCTGACAGTTGACGTAACTAAGTCCCCGAACCCATTTCTCTGGTTATCGCAGAATTGAATAGAAACTCCCGACTATTCAATAGGGTGGTCCAATCATACCCTCCAAAAAATGATTGGTGGCGACTCCATGGCATGCACACTTAGCACATGTCACCAGACCACACTGAAGGTCGACTACGCATACCTCCGTTGCGATTTGGGTAACGGGCCTTGGGAGAGGCCCGCGTCCGACCAGACTGGACGGCCCATTAGCCCTCGAGAGCCCACATGCAACCTCGAGAGGGTCGCGACAACTACGCATACCTCGGTTGCGATTTGGGTAACGGACCTTGGGAGAGGCCCGCGTCCGACCAGACTGGACGGCCCATTAGCCCTCGAGAGCCCACGGCGAACCTCGAGAGGGTCGCGACACACATAATCTCTGAATTTAGCTGGCGTCTCCTTCAGTCGTTGTGAACGACGTAGTTGTGGTTCTGAAACTGCTGTTGGTGAAGATGTACCTCCAGTTGAAGATGATGAGGAAGATGGATCACTCGTTGAAGATGATGGAGGTGTTTCTGTCTCACCCGCCAGTGGTTCATCTTCGATGGTGATGATTTTTTGGTCACCCTTCTGATTCCAGTCCCAGGTTACATCTTCTAAAAACTGGACATCCCTGCTGATAATGACTTTCTCTGTGATCGGGTTATACAGCTTATAACCTTTAGTTGTATCATTGTAGCCGATGAAGATGCACTTCTCGCTTTTGTCATCCAGCTTTTTTCTTCGCTCGTCTGGTATATGGGGATATGCCACGCACCAAAATACTCGTAGGAACGAAACATCTGGTTTGTTTCTACTCCAAGCTTCTTCTGGAGTTCTTCCAAGAACACTCACTGTTGGACACCTGTTTAGTACAAATACAGCACAAGCAACAGCTTCTGCCCAAAATTTCTTGGGCAAATCTTTAGCTTTCAGCATACTTCTTGCCATTTCAAAAATTGTCCTGTTTTTTCTTTCTGCTATACCATTTTGCTGAGGAGTATAGCTGGCAGTCAACTGACGTTTGATTCCATGAATTTTACAATATTTGTGAAATTCATTTGAGGTAAATTCTCCACCTCTATCCGATCTCAACGTCTTCAATTTAAAACCACTTTGTTTTTCAACATAGACTTTAAATTCTTTAAACTTGCCAAAAGCTTCAGATTTTTCCCTCAAGAAGTGTACCCATATTTTTCTGCTAAAATCGTCGACAAAAATTAGCATGTACCTTTTTTGTCCGAACGATTCCACCTCAATAGGGCCACATATGTCGGTATGTACCAACTCCAGCGGTTGGTTTGCTCTTCTGGTTTTTCCAACTGGAAAAGAGTCTCGGTGCTGTTTTCCAACGAGACATCCTTCGCAAGGACGCCCTGGATCGTTAATCAACGGCATGCCGGTCACCATCCTTTTCTGGACCAATTGCTTCATTCCACGAAAATTTAGATGCCCAAATCGAAGATGCCACAGCCAGCTGCTGTCTTTCGTCATCGCTTGAAAGCTCAAGAGATTCTTCGTCTGAAGAGTCAGGGGAAACATCCGGTTCTTCGTCATTTGTACCGTTGTGATCAACTTGTTGTTTACACCTCTGATGGTGCAAACTCCATTTTCAATGTGAACTTTGTGGCCTTTTTCGGAAAGTTGCCCAACACTTAGCAAATTCCAAAAAAGTCCTGGCACAAAGTAAACATCTGCAATAGCAACATTAGTACCATCTTTGGATTTGATATTAATGTTACCTTTGCCCATCACGGGAATTTTTGATTTATTCCCAAAGTTGACTTCGCCACGGCTTGTCTCATCCAGCTGTGAGAATAACTCCTTTCTTCCGGTCATATGGTTGCTACACCCAGTATCTAGATACCATGTGTTGGTATCCACGATAGTTGAATCATCCTTCGCACATGCTAGTACCATGTACTCTTCAGCATCTGTGGCATGTGCATGTTCCGCCGGCACGTACGTCGCCTTTGCATGACACTCGGATTTGTAGTGTCCGAATTTATTACACTTAAAACACTTGACTTTTGATTTGTCGGGTGTTCTAAATTTTCTGGTGAAATTTGAATTCTCACCTCTACCTCGGGTTCCTCCACGACCTCGACCGCCTTGATAGCCTCCTCGGTTTGGTTGAGCGACCCGGCTTTGCAATGCTTGCTCGGGAACGGAACCCATAGACTTCTGGTTCATTCTTTGCTCATGGGAGCATAATGAACCCATCAACCGCTCCAACGTGAGAGTTGATACGTCTTGTCCTTCCTCGATCGCTGCGACGACGTAGTCAAATCTTTCGGTCAAAGACCTCAAGATTTTTTCTACGACACAAATATCTTGAAGTTCTTCACCATTAACCCTCAATTGGTTAACGATGGCCTGCACACGATCAAAATATGCCGATATTGTTTCCGAGTCATTCATGCGTAAAGACTCGAAATCACCTCGAAGAGTCTGAAGCCGCACCCGCCGGACACGATCATCGCCTTTGTAGGATTTTTGCAAGATATCCCAGGCAGCTTTCGCGGTCTCAGCACTCGATATTTTTTCAAATATCGTTTCCTCCACGGCTTGAAAAATCGCATATAATGCTTTCTGATCTTTCTTCCGGGACTCCACCAGAGATTCTTTCTCCTCCTTTCTCAAAGCCTCGAATGCTTCGGCATCGGCTACTTCGTTGTAGCCACTTTCAACCAGATTCCATAAATCTTGCGATTTAAACAGAACCTTCATCTGGACAGCCCAGTTGTTGAAATTCTTTCCGTTCAACTTTGGAAGCTGCATTTGAACGGAACTAGTAGATGCCATTCTAGCTCTGATACCAAATGTTGGAACCGTAAACACAATACGGGTGACCTTTCGAAAATAAGAGCGAGGCACGAAATGGATGGAGAAGAATGTGTATATTGGAGAACTTGATTTTGGCTTCTCACACTCTTGCATTTTTACAATACAACACTCAAGTATTTATAGTAAAACTTCTAACACACTTATGAAGACAACAATCAACTTGCTTCTCCTAGGACAACAATCAACTTGCTTAACCCAAGACAACAATCAACTTGCTTCTCCTAAGACAACAATCAACTTGCTTAACCCAAGACAATAATCAACTTGCTTCAATCAATTTTATTAGTATTTTAATAGTTCACAGATCAGAACGAAGACAGATGATTCCTTACAAAGAGTCGTGGCGCAAACAAGTAATTCACACGTTCTTCGCGCTCGTCCGAGAAATTAATGGTCGGAGCCTCCTGGATATGAGTTTCCGTACCTGCTAAACCGCTACCAAACTCGAATCCCATGGTTGCAGGTACTGATAAGAGAGCTCCTGCCAACAAGCCTTCCAGTTAGTTATAAACTGGTGAACCATACATCTGGACACCTGACAATGTTACTCTCTATCTGTCCATACATGAAACGTCAGGAAATTTGGTCGAACGCAAAGAAGTATTGCAGATTACGAGAGGTGTTGTAGGTCTCGACTCATCAATAAGTTAGGATTTGTGTCAAATCTATGAACTGTCAAGCCGTCTCCTCTTCCTTGTGTGAACAAAGTTCCTTTGAGAGTGCTTGTTGAGAGCCCCACAGTCGATTTATCCCATCAAGTACCAGCTCATTGGTATTGCGATGCTAATAAGATCTACGTAAAACCTCCCCGGCGTCCTTGGTGGCAACATATTGAGATAAGTACACTATAAGTACCATAACTTTCAAAACGTTCATTTGAGTGTCACATCGGAGCAAAAACGTTCAGATGAGTGCCAATTCCGGCCGAAAGTGTTCACTTGAGTGCTATTTTCGCCGGAAAACATGATGTGGAATTTTCACTATTATATAATGAATTTTTGAGTGCCATGTGGAAATTCCACGTCATTTTTAAATAATTTCTATTTTTTATACACATCAGAAAAATAAAAGGAAAAAAAGAAAAATTAATGAAAAATTCAAAAAAAAAAACCAAAATCTGGGTTTTCTCGGTGGTGGCTGGCGAGGGTCTCGCCGGCCACCACCGGTCGGCCTAGGGCGAGGGTCGGCTCGCCCTGGATCAGCGAGGCTGCGATCGAGGCGACTGGCCCGACGGGGGGCGTGAGAACCTCGCCCAGATCTGGCGAGGGCCTCGCGCCCTCGGCCGCCGCTGCAGAGGCCACGGCGGCCGTCTCCTAGGGCCGTCGCGGCGTCACCGGCCTAGGGCGAGCCGACCCTCGCCCTAGGCCAGCGAGGGAGAAAACCCATATTTGGTTTTTTTTTGAATTTTTCATTTTTCAATAAATAAATAAACCAAAAAATTAAAATCTGCAAAAAAAAAAAGATTCTGGCGCCATGTTAGCTTCCGGCGAGCCACATAGAATTACTTAATATTAAAATAAGTCCACGTAGGATCTCTGGCGTGCCAAATTAGTAAGTGGCACTTAAGTGAACATTTTTTCAAAAAATTAGCACTCAAGTGAACGTTTTGAAAGTTATGGCACTTGTAGTGTACTTTTTCCAACTTATTCTTGGAAGCAATTAAGAGAATGAGAGCCATATTCAAAGGAGACAAGTATAACTATCATGCTTTGTCTTAAGCACTGCCGGCTTTCTAGGATCTAAGGATAAGCTGCATTCAGATGAATCCTCAACCCATCAAAATTCCGCAACCTGTTCTGTGGGGAATGGTATTTCAACATATAACTGCAGTTTTAGCTTTGTAACTATACTCTCTCGGTCTCTCCTAATAAAAGACATGATAATTCAGACACTTCACATTGGAAACACAAGACACACAGGCCGTCGAAACGAATTTGACCAGGAAAATGCAAGAATTCCATGACAGATGTGCTTTGCTTTCTCTGTTTTCAGAACAAAGAATCCTCGAAAACGAATCGTGAGATAACTCATGTACCTGCTCATGCGTCACAGATTCTTGATCTACCAAATGTTCAGGAAGTACTACATCATGGGCTTGAGAGACATAAGCAAGAACCTACAGGCAACAGAAAAATTAACATAAGGAAGCACTCTATAACATGTCCAAGCACGCCTAAATGAGTGTATGAAGGGGGAATCATTGAGTTAAGGGTGCAAGATTTGCATTTTAAGTCTCATTTGTCATTAAATTTTTCTTTCATTTAATGAATCTCATAGGTCTATTTTAGGCCTTCGAAAATCTTTCTGTTTGAGTGATAATTCAACTCTAATTTAGCGCTGTTTTTTGGCTATCTTTTCCTTCGCCGGCTGCATCAATTGGTATCAGAGCCCTCGTTCATACGTTACCCCCATTTTCACTCGTGATTTTACTTCCCCTTCCGACCGCTCTCTGGCCGACATCTTTCTTACTTGACTTCCTCTTTTGCTATCATTTTTCCTACTTTCCTTCCTCGCCCTTCATCTCTTCAATGGTTTTTGTTCTGTTTCCCAAGCTAGAGATAGTTTTAAGCAAGTAGCATCTTCCACATGTGAAGGTTCTCTTTTCCCAGATAGACAACAGATCATGAACGGAAACAAATATGTCAAAGCCAGGACATAAATAAAAGGGCAGTAAGTGGTAAACAGATGCAGGACTTGACACCAGAAGCGCAAATCCAGCTTGAAAGATCACGGTACCTCAGTCCTGGAAAATTCTTTCAGAAGTTTCTTAGCAATAGCTCCAGATGCAACTCGACCGATGGTTTCTCTTGCTGAAGATCTACCACCACCCTAAAGTCTATAATGAGTTCAACAGAAGCTTGGTCAGTATCTTTGTCCTCATAAAATCCAAACATTTTCAAGCATCTGCTATGGCGGTGGGACGAAATTACCTCTATTGGTCGGACTCCATACTTCATATCGTAAGTTGCATCGGCATGAGAAGGTCTATAAGCTAATGACATTTCGTTGTAGTCCTGCAAATTCCAATCCGGAAGCAGTTGTTTCAAATAAAGTTCTCAGAAGACTTGTTTCGACAGAAACTAAGAAGATAGTTTCGACTTAATTAGTGTAGCCGACCCAACTTTGCAGTTTCAACATCCCTTGGACACTTATTATATCTGTCAAACGTATCCTAGTTTTCACAATGTGATGGCATAACACTCATGCTATCTTATTTCCAAGACCGAACAGATAGATGCGAAAATTGCAGGTTCCGAGATCGTGTTTTGTAAGAGATTCTGTACAACAGTTCCCACAGGAGATACTTACAGAGCCTCTGTGATCAGTATTAGGAACAGATATCATGATCGGTGTCCCAGTAGTCACCCCTGTACTAAAATAGAATCATTACCTTAATATGAAAAAGACGCAATCGGCGAATTTCAAGCAGGAAAAGGAAAACAGCATTAAGAGGATCAATAGCCATGATTGGGATGAGAAGCAGACCTTCATAGACTCCTGAATATATTTCACACGTATCAGTCTCATTCCTTGTGCTAGTCATTCGGCTCTGACCCGGTCTCCTGCACACAGGAAAGTGAACAGTCAAAACGTTAGGGATTCTTTCAAGAACTGATGACATTAACTGAACCACTTTGATCTGTACAAGTGATCAGGACACAGCCAGCTATCAAAGGAGACAGAACCTTCTGTCCAGATCAGCTTGGATGTCAGCTTCCGAAAGCGGCATCCTAGGGGGACACCCATCGACGATACAACCAACACCGCCCCCGTGAGACTCGCCGAACGTGGTGACGTGGAAGAAATTCCCTAAGGTATTCCCCATCGCTCGTACCTCTGCAACGAAAGCATTCATCAGGCCGATTCCTAAATGGCAAGCATCCCCACACTAATGAACTCGTTGGAATGAACATCAATTTCAGAACGAGTAACCTTACCCCAAAAATAAAAAAAAAATCAGAACGAGTACATGCGCATCTATTCAGGTGCGCCGGGAAAAAAATTTCCCTAGAGATCAAGTACATCGAATGCAGCCTGTTCGATTCAAGCACGAATCTTGAGCATCGAAAATGAGCTTCTCGAATGTACATATGCCGGTGTCGAATGTCTCGCTTCGACCCGAGTCTGTATGCATTATTAGTTCATTACGCGAGCACTTCTAATCGAATTCGAACTTCTACGCAAGATTATGCCGAAGACCGCAGGTTAACCATTCCGCAACCACATCGAATGAGCTGACGGGAATTGGTTAACGACTAAACAGTAACTAAGATGGCCATTAGATGCAGCCAAATCATGTTTATCGCATTTGTTTTGTGTTGGCCACTTGTGACATAGTGTCTTGAAGCATTGTGCATACGCCTTTATTTTATTTTATTTTTATTGGAGTTTAGTGTGAAATTTTTACAAACGGTTCTTTTGATTCCAACGATTTTAAAAATCGTAGGTAACTCTGACTGCTAAGCTGGGCGAAGAATTCGACGTATCATTGTTTTGGAATGAAATATCCAATGTGGCTTGCCGAATTTTTAGTAGATTTGGCAAAGTTTCGGCACTAAACTTTTTAAAATTTGCAAAATTAACAAGATGTTGTAATTACCTAAAAGCAAAAATCACGAAGCAAATTTTCCGTTGCCACCCCTTCTTTTCGAGTTTTTGCTCTGTTGTACCCATTAGCAAAATCAGAAAGAAAAACTCTCTCTCATACTTTAACTAAAATGTCAAAAAAAAAAAAAATTACTTGCCTTCTTCCAAAAGCTAAAAAGCTAAAAAAACGAAAAAAAGGCGTGAGTAGAATACTTAGAATTGCAGTGTTCGGGAATTACTTCCGAAATTTGTAGCTTGCCACAAAGAATTGTTAACCCCAATTTCTCAATTTGTAGCTCGTCTTAATGACGTGGTTTAGTACATAAATCGCGAGGCCCACAATTTTAAAAAGTCGAGTGCCAAAAAGTTGCGAACGATCACTTTGGTTTCCAACTTTATAGATTGTTGATTTAAATGGGTTCAGCCTTGGTAATTCACAACTGATTATTTATCGTGAAAATCACGTGACGGAAATTATCTAACAAATTAAGTTATCGGAGTCTCTTAAACGAACGATTTTGAAGATTAAAAAAAAATAATCAAAGTCATTGTTCATAAAGGCTTTCGTACTAAGGCCCTGCCTCGTGGAAAATGTTGCATTTCTGGAAAATGTTTTCCACGAAATTGTTTTCCAAGAAAAATGTAGAATATTTTTCGGTGTTGAACAAAAACCTGAAAATGAATTAGAAAAAACTAGACATTTTTTTTTAAATATTTTTTTCAGTTTTTCATTTTCTTTATTTTCTTTCTTCTTCGGCCGGTCGCCAACCACGACAATGGCTGGGGAAGTGAGAAGCTTACTGATCTGGCGCGGCCCGACCTCGGGAGAGCTCAAAGTTTGCCGGCCTCGCTAGATCAGCGAGCTCGAGTGTCGCTGACTCCCTGGCCATCGCCATGGCCCGTGATTGGCCGAAGAAGAAGGAAAAATAAAAATAAAGAATAACTAAAATTCAAATTTTCAAAATGAAAATATAAAAAAAAAATTAAAATGAGTGCAGAGAGGAGAACATACTTGGTCTGGTGAAAGAATGAGGATGGAAAATATTTTCCCTAACTAATTTATTTTCTGTGACCCAATTCAGAAAACTTTCTCCTTAAAGTTGTTTTTAGTGGAACAAAAGGAGCCTAAATTTCATGTATAGTTATGTGATGTTAGTAATCTTATCCCCTTTAATTTTCTTAATATAGTTTTTTATGCCAAAGAGTTTTCTATTTTAGGGGAGAAAATCAAAACTTTTATATTAAGCTTTCTACCGAAGCTAGCTCACCTAATTCTTGTTTAGGGGTTTGCGTTGTGCTAGCCCCATCCAATTTCAAATAAGCCACACCATCCCTACTTAAGCTTTCAAGCTAGAGATGGTAGCTGATTTATGCGACTACTCGTCTACTCAGGTAATTGTCATGTATATTCTTATGAAATTACGTTTGTTATTAAAGTCTAAGGACGAGTACATTAACTAGGATAATTCGAGTAGGGTTTGAGTTCCTGCATACTTAGTTGGAATGTACATGGAACTCCATTGCCAAAAAAAGGGTCTCGAGTTTTAGGATTGCTCCGATTTGATACTCAAGGCGACCGACGTCGAATTTGAAAATCGGACTGCCCGTCCTAAACCCATCCCACCATTACGACTACTCTTACCAAATTTTCGAAAAAAGAAAAGTCGGTGAAAACTGACACAGGTTGCTAGCGAGAGTGCTTTTACAAATATTGTTACTTCAGTACATATAACGTAAGGACTTCTTTCATCTAGAGTAGTTCTGCAGTATGTGAAGCAGATAAAAGTATTCATTTGCAGCAAAAAAATAAAGTAAAATAGTGAAAAATCACTGTTCTTATCATTCAATCCATTAGCAGAGTGGAGCCCAACAGCTATCTGCAGCAGCACAGCAGTGTGGAAAAGCACCAAAGAAGGTTTTATCCTAGCAAATATCATCTCATTTTTTTTTTCCTTTTTTGTTGCTTGTGTCGTGTTATCAATCCATTCCTTCTCGTTTTCACGACGAGCAAAGTGTCGAGATCTATCTATCTATCTTACCCAAACTCAAAGCTATTTCTTCTACGAAAGCATATGAACAAGGGGGACATCACGAATA
This sequence comes from Rhodomyrtus psidioides, assembly GCA_021437785.1. Lineage (NCBI taxonomy): Eukaryota > Viridiplantae > Streptophyta > Magnoliopsida > Myrtales > Myrtaceae > Rhodomyrtus > Rhodomyrtus psidioides. The sequence goes on from JAILYB010000053.1 coordinate 2,526,226, forward strand.
AGAACAGATGCGCACACAACACGAGTTTAGAGTTCTCACGCAGATTCCGGGACGTCCATGTGCGGATCGGGAGCAGCGACGGCGAAGAACCACGAAGCTCTCGGGGCAGAGGACCGAAGCAGGAGGAGGAGGAGGAGGAGGACAATGGAGCCGCGACGCATGGCAGAGAAGATGCCATTGACGTTGAAACTCCTTCGCTGCTGCGAGAAAGGACTGGAGAGATTATAGCGAAGGTGGCACGAGAAATTGAGAGGAAGATGGGTCGTGCTGGTGTTGCTGCTGCTCTTGCTGTCTGCTCGTTTTCTTTGGTCCCTTTCTTGTTTCTGGATATATTTACTTTTGAAAGTTCGATGCGTCATTGATATTAAAAAAAAAAAAACACGTCTCATTGATATATCATGCAATTTTAATATCCCATTACATTAATCAGGAGAAAGATAATTCCACCGACATTTCATTTTCTTTTTTCCTTCCTTTTCTATCTTTTGATGTGGAATTTTTGCTCTGAGCGGACCATGCCGACCTAGGACCCACTGCTTTGTTTGAAAGTCTGAACTTGAATCCCCCGATGCCCGACCACCCATCAAACTGTGGCAAGATGAGTGGACGTGGGGACCAGATCAGCGTCACCTGGTCTGTACCCAATATTTTCTCATCAAACATGACACATCTCATTCGTACTTCTCTTTCATTTTTATGTGTATAGAATGTAGGTATCATTTATAAGATGGCGTACAGAAACTTAGAGAAATTTTCCAGCAACACAAATGTAGTTAAGAACAAGTAAATGGAACGAGGGAGTCTCCACATAGTAGCCAATATTACATTTGTTTGGGAAGGTTTAAAATTTCTTGTAGTATGAAGTTCACCCTCCGATCAGTTTGTGAACTTTGGCTAAGACATCATTTGACTTGTTTTGAAAGTGTTTACGACCACGCTCTATCCAAATGCAATATATGGTCGTTAGGAAATATGCCTGAGAAGCCTCCCTGCCAAGTCCTTGCCTTTGATAGCCCCGATCATCTATTGGATTTCATCATTCCATCCTCCTATAGAATGTCGAATTTCGTGTTGTGCGAGGATAATGCGTCATAAGCTTTCAGTCCAAGTGCATTAAAAGAATTCATGTTCTCGTTTTTACAGACCGGACGTACAGAAATTACAATGGATTTCTACTTCGGACATCCAAAATGACACGAACTTTGTTGTTGATAGTCTATCTCAACCAACTAGCCAGCGTATAAACTAATTTGTGTTTGCTATCAGTTGATACCATTCCACAGCCGGTCCCACAGTCGTGAGTTCACTGTATGTCTATTTGCGACAATATCTTTGCCTAGATATGTTTGAAGCTAAAGCCGGCTTCAATGTAAGAATACCGCAACAACTTCACGCCACACCGCCGTTGATTTCAACGTGCATAATCGGGTTTCCTCTCCATTTTACTGTGAACCCAATTACTCCACGCAAAACTTAGTTCCATAATTTTAGATCAAGCAACTCTAGCCCTCCCTCCCTTTTTGGTGAGCAAATAACATCCCAAGCAACTTTTAATTTGTAATCTATGATCTTGTGTATTCCTAGCCCAAACAAGTAACAGCTAATATTATTCTCCCACTTCGTATACAGTTAGCTTTCGGAGTAAAAATATGAAAATAAGTATCGATTTGGCTAACTGGACACCATCGACATAGCTAATGTTACATGCCCCAACCGTTACAACATTAAATATTAAAACCACACATTCATTTAACAGTTTAAGCTTTTATAATAGTTGATAATTATCCTACAAAATCTCACATGATATTAGAGCCGGTTGTCTTGAGTTCAAATCTTTCCAAGCCCCTATTTGAATCCCCATTTCGCTATTCCCCATTTAGTACTAGGCAAGTGGTCCCAAAAAATCTTACAAAAAGGTTTTATTAGTCAGACTCTTGCACTCTGCTTGCATGAGTCTTTGTTGTTTTCTGACTTCCAAATTTGTGATAAGGTTATTTTGGACCATTCACTTTGTATTAGGGTTTCTTAGATGGGGTTATAAAAAAGATATCTTGGATATCTCATGGGGAGGCTTACTTTAGTTTCTGCCCCGAAACTCTTTGTTTTTACTTTCTTCTTGTCAGATCTTTCGATCTTTGATTGTACGCTTGTACTCGTTATTGAAGATAGTGAAACCCCTCTCTCCCCGTAATTTTTCCTGTTTTGGGTTTTTCACGTATATCGTGTGTCGTGCTTTATTTTGCATTCATCCTTATTATTGCGCGCTTGAATTTGCGCATCTCTTGGCATTTTCGCAACAAATCGGTATCAGAGCAAAGGAATTTCGATCTTTTGTTCGAGATGGCATCTATCAAGTTTGAAGTGTCAACTTTTGATGGCCAAAATAATTTCGGGCTATGGAGGATAAAGATGAAAGTTTTGCTGCGTCGGGAAGGTTCGATTAGAGCCTTGGATGGGAAGTATCCAGATGATATGACGACGGCAGAAATCGAGGAGATGGAAGAGAGGACGCATAACACCATCAAATTGTTGTTGTCTGACAAGGTGCTTCGTGAAGTTGCTGATGAAGAAACGGCTTCGGGATTATGGTAAAAGCTAGAAAGTCTCTATATGAAGAAGTCTCTTACGACGAGATTATTCTTGAAGCAGCGTCTTTATTCATTAAAGATGCAAGAAGGTACTCCTATCCAAGAACATCTAGATGAATTTAATAAAATCGTTATGGGTATGAAAAATCTATATTTGAAGTTAGATGATGAGGATCAAGCCCTAATTGTGTTATGCTCGCTACTAAGCTCGTATGAGAATTTTGCGAATTCTATGTTGTATGGAAGAGAATCCATAACTCTTGAGGATGTGAAGGCCTCGCTGAATTCCGCGGAGATGCGTACAAAGTTGAATGCGAGTAGTAGTGCAGATAAAGCAGATGGCATAGTTGTTAGGAGAAGGTCGAATCATCGGGATAGAAGCGGTAATAATAAAGGGCGTTCGAAATCTAGATCAGGCCAGGACAAGAAAAAGGTTGAATGTTACTATTGTCACAAGTTCGGACACTATAAAACTGAGTGTCCTTTGCTCAAAGCTAAGGGGAAAAAGTCGATGGACAGTTTTGATTCGGCTAGTCTGGTAAATGATAATGCGTTTGCTAATGCAGATAATGTTCTTACTATTTTATCTTCGAATTTTTGTGTAGACGACGAATGGATTTTGGATTCGGCTTGTTCATACCATATGTGCCCAAATAGAGATTGGTTCCACACATATGAGAAAGTCATTGGTGGTTCAGTTTTGATGGGTAACAATGCAGTTTGCAGGATTGTGGGTATTGGTACAGTGCGGATCAAATGTCATGACAATGTAGTAAGAACTTTGACAGATGTTAGGCATATCCCAGATTTGAAGAATAACCTTATTTCTTTGAGCAGTTTGGATTCCACTGGATGCATGTATACTGGTGGAGGTGGAGTTTTGAAAATTTCAAAGGGCTCATTGATTGTGATGAGAGGTAACAAAAGGAATAGTCTTTATGTTCTGCAGGGAAGTACCGTTGTGGGTTCTTTAAATATATCATCCTCTTCAGATTCTAATAAATCAAGATTGTGGCATATGCGGTTGGGCTACTATCCTGAGTAAGCGTGGTTTACTCTGTAGGGAGCATACAGTTCCACTTGATTTTTGTGAGCATTGTGTTCACGAAAAACAGCGCAGAGTTAGTTTCAGTACTGGAGTGCACTCAACGAAGGGCACAGTTGATTATATTCATTCCGATTTGTGGGGACCTGCACAAGTTACATCTAAAGGTGGTGCAGTTTATCTTCTGACATTTATTGATGACTTTTCTAGGAAAGTCTGGGTTTATTTCTTGAAGCGTAAAAGTGACATCTTTGATACGTTCAAGAAGTGGAAGATATTGATTGAAAATCAAACTGGTAAGAAGATAAAGCGTCTCAGAATCGACAATGGTCTTGAGTTTTGAGAAGGTGATTTTAATAAGTACTGTGAAAATTCAAGAATTGTTCGACATCGAACAGTCAGGTATACGCCTCAGCAGAATGGGGTGGAAGAGCGCATGAACCGAACGCCTTTAGAAAGAGCTAGACGTATGCTTTCTAATGCTGGACTTAATAAAGATTTCTGGATTGAAGTCGTGAACACAACATGTTATTTGGTGAATCGTTCTCCTTCTATTCCAATTGAATGTAAGACTCCAAACGAGGTATAATCTGGTAAACCTTCTGATTATTCTGTATTGAAAGTATTTGGATGTCCACTTATTATCATGTAAAAGATGGTAAGCTTGAACCCAGAGCCAAGAAATGTATTTTTATTGGTTATGTAGATGGGGTAAGAGATACAGATTGTGGTGTTCTGACCCTCAGTCACCAAAGTTTATAATTAGTAGGCATGTTACTTTTGATGAAAATTTTATGTTAGATCAAAGAAAAGTTGTTGAGTCTACAGATATTAAGGAAGAGAATATAGCGAAAGAGGTGGAGTTTAGTGTAAAGCATCCACAAAGAACCTCTGAAGATATTCTTATTCAGTCAGAAAGTGACAGTGAGCAAACAAGACTCAGATTCGATTAAAGAAGAAGTAGAAGAAGTTGAACAACCTCAGACTTTAGCTGCAGGGAGAGTTAAAAGACAAATTAAGCATCCTCAAAGGTATGGTTTTGCTGATTTGGTAGCATATGCTCTTACAGTTGCTGAAGAGCTTGGTATTGAAGAACCTTCTACGTTTCATGAAGCTACTATTTATTCTAAAGCTGAGAAGTGGCTTGTTGCGATGAATGAAGAGATTGAGTCTCTTCATAAGAACCAAACTTGAGATCTTGTGAAATTGCCTAAGGGTAAAAGAGTAGTTGGATGCAAGTGGATTTTCAAAAGAAAAGAATGAATTATAGGGGATGAAGATGAAAGATTCAATGCACGTTTGGTAGCGAAGGGCTTTAGTCAGAAGGAAGGGATCGACTTCAATGAAGTGTTCTCTCCAGTTGTGAAATATAGTTCCATTCGCGTGTTGCTCGCTTTAGTAGCCCTTTATGATCTAGACCTTGAGAAACTTGATGTCAAGACTGCTTTTCTGCATGGCGAACTTGAGGAGACAATCTATATGTCTCAACCTAAGGGATTCATTATTGAGGGTAAAGAAGATCAAGTTTGCAGGTTGAAACGCTCTTTGTATGGTCTCAAGCAATCTCCATAACAATGGTACAAGAGGTTTGATAGCTTTATGTTAAGTCATGGTTACTCGCGAAGTGCGCATGACAGTTATGTGTACTATAAAAAATTGCGTGATGGCTTTTTTGTTTATCTGCTATTATATGTGGATGACATGCTTATTGCAGCGAAGAACATGTCAGAAATATAGTTATTAAAGAAGCAACTTAGCAGGGAATTATAGATGAAGAGCTGCCAAGAAAATTCTAGGTATGGAAATGTGTAGAGATAGACAGGTTGGGAAGTTATACGTTTCATAAAAGGGATATATTGAGAAAGTGCTTGAACGTTTCGGTATGAAGAATGCTAAACTGGTAAGTACTCCTTTGGCGTCCCACTTTAGACTTTCTGCTTCTTTGTCACCTAAAACCAAAGAACAAGAAGAAGAAGAAATATTTCGAGTTCCATATTCTAGTGATGTGGGTAGTCTTATGTATGCTATGGTGTGCACTCGTCTAGACATTTCCCAAGCAGTTAGTGTTGTGAGCAGGTATATGGTAAATCCGGGTAAAGATCACTGGCAAGCAGTGAAGTGGATTTTTCAATATATCCGGGGTACCTCATATGTTGGTTTGGTCTTTGATAGAGGTTGTGATACAGTGCATTCAGTTGTTGGCTTCGTTGATTCTGACTATGCAGGTGATCTCGATAAAATGAGATCTTTGACATGTTATGTTTTTATGCTTGGTGGTTCCGCAGTTAGTTGGAGAGCAACTTTACAAGATACAGTTGATTTATCTACCACCGAAGCAGAGTACATGGTAGCAACGGAAGCAGCAAATGAAGCTCTTTGGTTGAAGCGTTTGGTTACAGAACTTGGGGTGAAGTAGGAGGGAGCCTCCGTTATCTTTTACGATAACCAAAGTGCGATTCAGTTGACCAAGAACACGATGTATCACGAGAGAACGAAACACATTGATATTTGTTATCACTTTGTACGTAATGAGATTGCTAAAGGTATAGTAATAGTGAAGAAAGTACCTACAACGGATAATCCAGCAGATATGTTGACTACACCAATTCCTTTGACCAAGTTCAAGCATTGTTTGGATTTGGTTGGTGTTCCCACCATTTGAGTTGCTTAGGCGGTGTTGATGGCGGTTCATCCCTTGTTTCCTACATGGAGTATGCTCATGTAGGCTTAGGGGTGTGCGTCGTTAATTCTGCCGTTTGGCGGGTGGTCTTGTGTGGTCACTCTTGAAGGTGATGGAGAGTGATCTTGTGGCGTTTGGCAAAATGCTCTTCTGGAGATTTGAAGTCAAGGTGGAGATTTGTTATATTCTGACTTCCAAATTTGTGATAAAGTTATTTTGGACCATTCACTTTGTATTAGGGTTTCTTAGATGTGGCTATAAAAAAGATATCTTGAATATCTCATGGGGAGGCTTACTTTAGCTTCTGCCCCAAAACCCTTTGTTTTTACTTTCTTTTTGTCAGATCTTTCGATTTTTGATTGTACGCTTGTACTCGTTATTGAAGATAGTGAAACCTCTCTCTCCTCGTGGTTTTTCCCGTTTTGGGTTTTTCACGTATATCGTGTGTTGTGCTTTATTTTGTTTTCATCCTTATTATTACGCGCTTGAATTTGCGCATCTCTTGGCGTTTTCGCAACAGTCTTCTAGTGACAAGAACACCAAGGTGATATCTAATAGGGAGGATACCCGCGGGGAAAGACGTATGCTTATAATGCCCTTTTCTTCCTCCATCAATCGTGAGAAAAATATTTGTCATATAACTACATTAAAGTGAAGTCTCGTGAGAGCTGCAAATTCATCAAATGCATCGACAAAGCAAATGAGAAAATCTGCACCCCCGTGAGCAAAAGGAAACAAATCATTTGCGAAGCCAGTGACACTAGAAAGAAGTTGCGACAACTTTCTCAACGACAGTTCTTTTAAGAATTTCATAACCAAGACAGACGTATAAGGAGAGAGTGGGTTACCTTGTCGTAATCCACTGGTACCAGCAAAGTATCCAACCTATTCACCATTACGGTTTATCAACAACCTCGATGTAGTTATGTCTTGAGTTATCTGATTAATAAAGTGGTAGGGTGTATTGGTAGCTCTAAGAACCCCAAGTACTGCTTCCCCTTTTGCCATGTCATAAGCTTTCATGAAGTCAATTTTTATCACCACATTTTGTTTTTCGTGATATGTCGACCGGAGATGAAAGCAGTTTGGGGAGGGCAACAGCCGAAGGAAGGACAAAGCTGATTCTTTCTGCAAGCAGCTTCAATATGATCTTAATATAAAACATTGCAGCATGGGATGTGTCTGAAAATCCGTTAGGCAGAATGGATTCGGGACATTCGGTACAAGGGATATCAGAGTTGAGTTTATACTTCCGGCATCCTTCTCGAGGAGAAGAATTCCATGATAGCATATGGGTCGATGCTTGATGATGGTCCAAATTCTTAGGGGAAAGTTTGTTAACGTTAATTGCATAATATTTGGTTTGCGAAAAATAGGTTTTTATAAAGTAGATAGAATAAATGAGATTGTGTGAGATATTTAAGATCTTCTGTTGGATATTTTTCCTACATTAGATATAATTAGGATACTTCTGTTGATTATCCGTATCTTTTAAAATTGGGGAGAATACCATAAAGGTATTAAATCTATTGTAATTGTGCCAATTCAGGTCTAAATCTTTTTTTTTTGCTAATTAAGTCATAAACTTTTTGTGTTTGTGTCAATTCAGTCAATCCTACCAATTTTAACCCGAAATCACTGACGTGGTGCGGTCAACACTGATATGGATAAATTTAAATTATATTTTAATACTTTTCTGAATTTTTATTTCTTTATTTCTTTTTCTTGTCTTTTTTTTTTCCTTTCCTTTCTTCTTACTCCAGCCAGTTGCTTAGGTCTAATGACTAGCTAAAGACGAGGGTTAGGAGGTCGACTTTGCTGGCTTATGCGAATTTCGCCTCGCCGGCAACTAGCGAGGGTGAGACTTGTCCACCCTTGATGACACTGACCTTGTCCAAATCTAGTGAGGTTCAGCCCCACGATAGCTGGACGAGGCCGACCCTGCCCATCTACAGTGATGTCAACCTCACCGGCCCTCGGCGAATGGCTGGAGGAAAAAAGAAGGGAAGAAAAAAAATTGAAAGAAAATAAAACAAAAAATGGAAAAAGATAGAAAAATACTAATATATTATTAGAAATGTCTACGTCAATGCCAATCGAGCTATATTAGTGATTTCCAGCCAAAATTGGATGTATGGATTGAATTAGTACAAATGCAAAATATTTAGGATTCAATTGGTTAAAAGAAGATTTATGACTGAATTAACACAATTACAATAGGTTTAAAACTTTTTTTGGTAAGTTCCCCCTTTGCATGTCTATATCACTTTGATTATGCAATCTTGACTTGATTGCCTAGATAATCATAAGTGCAACTTCGTGTTTTAATTTAATTATATAAACATGCCAAATAATTTGAATTGGAGTCGTGATTAATCTAGTATGAGTCTATTAGAAACCCGGCCCAATCCAAAAAAAAAAAAAAATCTCAAACTTTGGTGTTTGTCCCAAAAATATCCACAACTTTTTTTTTGTTTCCTAAAAAACCTCCAACTTTTTATTTTGTCCCAAATCTACCAATCCAATCCCAAAAATACCTCAAACTTTGGCCTTTGTCCCAAAAATATCCACAACTTTTTTTTGTCTCCTAAAAAATTTTCAACTTTTGAATTGTCCCAAATCTACTAGTCCAATCACAAAAAAAAAAAACCTCAAATTTTGGCCTTTGTCCCAAAATTATCCACAACTTTTTTTTTTGTCTCCTTAAAAATCTTAAACTTTTGATTTTGTCCTTAATGAATCTTAGGTGGCAGTTTCACCTCATTATAATTACATCTTCGTTGTTGGCGTGGAAAAATTCCCAAAAATGTTCTCTCTTTAGATTAGCATTTAGGGTTGATTTTCAATCGTGCTCTTTTCATATCTCTCCCTTCCATCTCGTAGAATTCCTGATGATTCCGATGTTGGCCATCTAGCTTATGTCGAAACTCCAAGTAATTCTTGATCGTCGCCCAATAGTATGGCCTTGTCCCGAGACAATAGCAACCATTGTCATCGGCTCCTTACCCATTGATAGTCCTCGATGCCAATCGAGCCTCCCACCAAGGACTATCGTTCCGACCCTACCTCTGTGACGACAAGCTACTGGCCCCAAGGCTTTCTTGTGATCATCATTTCGGTAAAGATTTGAAGTATAAGAAGAAGATTCGTTAGTATCTTGTTCCCACTAAAATTTGTATGTGAATCTCGGGTAACTAAATTATGTCTCGAAATGAATAAATACGGCTGCTATATGTCAAACATTCTCCCTTGAAACAATTAGAAGTACATTTTGATCTTTGTCTAACAATCGCGGGTTCTGTTTAACTGGGCGTGAAACACATTTTTTTTGTAATAATTGTGCTAGATTTGAGACAAAATCAAAAGTTAGAGGTTTTTTAGAAGACAAAAAAAGTTGTGGATATTTTTGGGACAAAAACTAAAGTTTGAGGTTTTTTGGGACAAAATCAAAATTTGAAAATTTTTTAGGAGACAAAAAAAGTTATGGATATTTTTGGGACAAACACCAAAATTTGAGGTTTTTTTTTTTAATTAGACCTTAGAAACCCAAATAAATGTGGGAGAATATTTTACTTCTACAAAACGGATATTCATAGGTATGCGACTTTACTGCGCTAGATAAATCTAACCTCCTTTCGATACATTTTTCCTTTATTTCTTTAAAAAAAAAATCAAATTTGCAAGTACTCTTGGTGAATTTTAATCCCAAATCACTAACATACAAGAGATGATCACGCTCACAGGCAAGCAAGAATTTAACATTCAATAATCAAAGTAATAAACAGATGACTAGAAAAGGGAGAAAAACCTCAATGCATTAAGCAAAGCATGACATCATTATGATAATGCCTAAGTTTTCTACAAAATGCCGATGTTAACTGAAAAAAAAATTATCATGACCTAACCATGATTTCTTCATACAATGACAATCAGTTCTTTTGGGGTTTTTCTTTTTAATGAATGCAATATGTGTGTGTGTGTGTGTGTGTGTGACGTATGACATTAATTATTTAAATGCATTCTATGTGACCCAATTTAAATGACATGCAAAAGAATAATAAACTAATCTAATACGATATACAATTTGATTTATAGGATATTGATAGCATGAGCTGGATATTATTATGCGGATATTATGATATGGACCTCAAGCATGTGATTACCAAATGACATGTACTATATGATACGAAAATTATGAAACTATTTCTATATGAGGAGAAAATGTTAAGGGTGTACATGACAACATTTCTGGAAGTGAATTTCTGCTCCAGAAGTATTTTTGGAGCATAAGTTTATTTGATAATACAACTTTTGAAGTATAAATCCGTTTGGTAAAAAATTTTACTTCTGAAAGAAATTTTTACTTCTGAAGTGAATCGCTTCTATACAGTGATTGGCCATGACGCAGGCTGGCAAGCTCGAGGCTCGGCCAGTCCCGACAACCTTGGACCACGAAAAAAGAACATATAATCTCCATAAATCAACTCCAACAATCTCTCGCCTTTTGCACCGGAGCGTGCCTCACTTAGGATCGTACAAACAACAACGAAGACGAAATTCCTCTCCTTCCTTTCCGGTCTCGCTTTGTTCCTTTAATGGCTGAAACGACTGGGCGAACTGAGGTTTTATCAATTCGGCTTAGGGGTGCCGACGGCTTGCATTTTTTGGGGATTCGAACTGAATCGAACCTTAGGGTGAATGGCTGAACCGAACTGAATTAAGATCGAAATAGAAAAATCGGTTTAATTTGGTTCGGTTGGATTCGGATGTTCGAAATTCTTTCCAGTTTTTTCTTGATGTATACCCTTTCTCTCAGCTCCCAGATTTCCCCCGGATCTTTTTGTCCTTTGTGGCACCCTCTCTCCGAGTCCCTCTCGCTCTCTCTCTCTCTCTGATTTGACTCTCCCCTTTCTTTTGCGTTTCAGACCTTGCACGATCAACCACCATCTCTCTCTTTATTCAAACTTCTTGGATCTGGCGAGCCCGAGATCGAGATCATCGGGACCCGCCGAAGCTCGTGCTCGCCCACCGCCGGTCACAGGCAGTCGCCGTGGCTGGCCAAGACCAGAAAAGAAAGAAAGAAAGAAAAAATATAAATAATTAACAAATTCGAATTTAAAAAATAAAAAAAGAAAAGAAAAAGGGATAAACAAAATATTGTTAGAAGAAGTCCATGAACGGAAATCAAATTCGATTTTTCATATCAAAGGACATAAATTTTTTTTGGATCTTTCTCATAGTTTAGCCAAACACCGGAAAATATTATCATTTTCCTGGAAAATAATATTTCGAAAAATATTTTCTAAAAATCTTATTTTTTTGCAAAATAGACGGAATCTGATTGCAATGCACTTTTCATAATACTATTTTTTTTCTAAATTAATCCAATATCATTTGTACCCTCCACATAATTAAATATTTGTCCGTTAGCTCTGGCACCTCCCATGTAGGTCACAGCAAGCTGGAACAAACACTGCCATGACCTGTGACCACAGCAAGCTGGAACAAACACTGCCGTGACCTGTGAACAGAACCTCCATTTGCCATCACGTCTGAGTTTTATTTTTGTAGTATTTTCCTCCAAGTTTGCTCTCTAATTGCTCGACCTATCAAACTGGTGAGTGGAATCGAGTCATAATATTCTAACCCAAATTAATCAATTAACCCGTTTATGAACCAACCACTGGGGAATTACCTTAGTGGCCAATCTTTTCATTTGGAAAAAGGGAGGTGGGGGTTTTGAATCATCATTTTCGGGAGGAGTGAGGTGAGGAAGCGGGAGGAGAGAGTATGGTTTCGCAATTTGTATAAGGCATATAGCGCACACAGTATGACTTATATAGTGAAATAAGATATGATAGAACAAAAAAAAAACATTTATGATTATTTATGTGTAGTGAAAATGTCTCGACCCATGCCCGACTCGACCCATTTATTGAAACACTTTCATATATAATCCAATCTAAGAAAGCTTATTTCCTAATATTTTTTTTAAAAAAAATTATATTACTAAGTCATTGTAGACTATTTTTATACTTTGAAAAAAAAAATCTAATTTGTTTATTTCTCTAGAATTTTTTAAAAATATAATTTTATATTTTATATTTTTATATTTTTTTATACCAATGAGTGATGCCTGACCCTTGCCAGCCATAGATTAAAAAAAAACAGTAAAAGAAAGACAAATGAGAAAAAAACATAAAATAATAATAATGATAACTGTTAAAGATTATGTAAATGGGTTTAAAGACATCATATCCTCAACTAATAATCTAGATAAGTTAAATGGGTTCAAATTTTTGACAAAAAAAGAGAGAGTTCAAACCCATTTACAATTTTTTTTTTGTCGAAACGAGCAACTTCATTTCATACAAAGGCAGTAATACATAAGTTCATGATGCATGTAAATCCAACAAAGCAAGTAAAACAAATTTGAAAAGTGGATCAACGTGCCACTATTTGCAAAGACTGGCTTCCTCCCCGAAGACGGATCTGTTGTAGTATCAAGGCTCGAACGGCGGCCGATCACCAAATCTCGTATCGCCGGTGATGGGCACACACCGTGGAATTCCTTTCTAGTAACAACGGTTTTGCCAAACGGTAAGACATGCCTAAGTTCGACGTCTCCAGCACCATCACCGTGTAAAGAACACAAACCCCAATAGGTTGAAGGAATACAGAAAACGCCTTGAAAAACCTAGATCTATCTCTAGATCGGGATAGAAGAGCACCCAAATCTAGGTCTAACTCTAGATCGGGAGAGAAAAACTATAAAATATATAGCAGTTGATGACAAAATCATTTTCAGAGATTTGCCGAAGAAATTAATGGAAAGAAAACTTTCTTTTTACCGAAGAGGACATCCGCCTAATTAGCCCTCACGCTGTCAACTCATTTACAATTTACATATAGGCTTACAACTTTAATCCATTAACAACTCATTTATTAACAGTTGACTAACCCATATATGACCCATCTTATTGAATATGAGTTAAAATGGGTTGAACATTTTGACACTTTACTCATTGCCCTTTAGTCATTTCTTCGTAGTTCGCCAATAGCCGTGCAAGTTCACCGCGTCGTCCTCATAGTTTCCCTTGCCAAATCCTCTTTAATCAAAGTAGGTAATTTCATATTTTGGAAAATACTAAAAATTGCATCGCATATTAGGATAGATTTATGTCCTAAATTAAAATTGCATATCTAGGCGCCATGTAGTAATTTAGGAAATTTCCTGATTTAGAATATTGTTTAATCTAAATTGTTTCTTGCTAATTTAAATTTGGTAATCATATATTTTTTGTATTTTCCTATTTTAACTTTAGAATAAATCACAAAAATAATATGCATATATCATATAATTAGTTGCATCAATTCCATGTAATTACTTGCCATGTCAACACTGTTACGTCATTATTGTTGTCATGTCATCTTTACCACGTTATTATTTATTTTTATGTCGTCATAGTTACACGTTGCTCCATGTCATTTTGTTTGTTTAGATTCATAAAAATTAGATTACATGTCATGCTAGTCCGATTCATAATTTCTACCCGTCATTAAAATGAGGTCGTGTGACATGTCATTAGTTTAACAATTTGTGCATGTTTAAAACTTTGGTAAGATTGCACATGGTTCATTTTCATAAACATGTCATTGGTCCATCCGTCAATTTTGGTCGGAAATAAGGACGCCAATCGTCGTGTATGGCACTACGCCACTACCACCAAAGATCACTTCTTGGGAAGTTCGCGTGTTGCTATTTATTTTTCGACATGAAGAGAGGGACCAAATTGATTGGTCATCTTCTTCCGCCCTTGATATTTCGGACGTGCCTATGCAAGGCGGTGGCAAGCAAAGAGCAAGAACCACCACAATCCATGTCCAGTGCACCTACCCATCCGATGATCTCTCGATCACGTGCTGGTGTTGTTAAAAAGAAAAAAAAAACAAGTATATGCATCTTGACGCAATTTCTGATGAGCCCAAAAGTGCACCTACACATCCAATGATCTCTTCTCTCTCCTTCTCTCTCTGGTCCTCTCCCTCATCTGCACGTCCATATCAACTACAAGTAAAACAACTCCAACTCCTCCCTCTCTGTCATCGCCCTCAGGCTGCTGCCGCCGCCCGTCCCCGCCTCTTGTTATTCCGATGGCCACCGAGGAGTTGTCCAACTTTGACGCCATGTTATCCGGTGTAAGCCTTCAGTCCATCTCGCAAGCCCATATTTTCATCTCCCTCCCTCTGAGCCCAACGTTTGTACCTCCCCCGCTATCGAAGTCATATGATGCACACTATGAAACGCTTTTTGCCTTCACTATTCATTTTATCGACTGTTTATTTTATCTTACGTGTTCATCTTTTATGAACTGCTGTTTTGTTATTGTGCTCACTCTCATTTTACTTAGCTAAATATGAAAAAGAGAGAGAACAAATTGAAATTAGCAGGTTTTTGGGTACCTTGAAACCTGTGAGACGATAAGTTCTAGATTCCAAAAAATGATAAACATGTTTTAACGGATAAGTTCTAAGTTCCAGATAAAACTCGTAAAGAATCTGAAACTGTTTATCCCTAAATATAACTAACATATTCATCACGATTAAATATAGTCGAGGTTTTTGTTAGTTTGAGAGGGGATCAACTGATCCCACACAAACAGTTTTTCCATTAGTTAGTTATAAATGTTTGTGATATATTAATTTAACCACAGTAAATATATTTCACTCGATTTGATAAAGAAAAGATTGCATGCCAATTTTAAACGAATGATGTTGGGTTTGTGACATGTTACATAATTAATTATATTTTTTGCAGATTGATCTTTTAATATAGTAGTTTTCATAATTCTCGTTCTTTACATTTTTTCCTAGTTGTTTAGCCTCCCTGGGAAGGAAGGATTCTAAAATTACCGAAAAATTCATAAATCTATTGCAATTGTGTCAATTTAGTTATAAATCTTCTTTTCAACTCATTTCTAATTTTTTTGGATGTGTGACAATTCAGTTATTCAGGTCAATTTTGATCGAAAATCACTGTTATGATGCGGCCAGTATTGATGTGGCCAAATTTTAATAATATCTTAATACTATGTTATTTTTTATTTTATTTTATTTTCTTTCTTCTTCTTTCTCCAAATGGCCGGTGAGCCCGACAATCGGCCAGAGGTGAGGGCTGACGAAGCTCCCCTGTCGAGGGTTAGGCAGCGCCTCACCAAGGCTGGGCGAGCTTCGTTGGCCCTAGCCTTTGGCTGGTCTCTGGGCTAGGTGGCCGACTAACAAAAGAAGAAAAAAATAGAAAAAATAATAAATAAAAAAAATAAAATAACAACACCAAAGTTTTATTAAAATTGGCCATGTCGGGGCTAGCCACGCCACATCAACGATTTCCTACCAAAATTAGTTGAACGATTGAATTGAACTGAATACAAAAGATTTATGATTGAATTGGCACAATTGCAATATGTTCAGAATTTTTTTTTTCTTTTTTTTTTTATGTTTGTAAATTTCCCGGTTATTTAGTTACGTTGAGAAATATTCTCTGGTTATACCTCGCCTTGGTGGACATAGAACTCACCAAAAGTAACTGAAAAATACTCTCAGAATTATTTAACCAATCAAATATGCAAATTGGATAGGGACTGTAGATTCATACATGGTGATAGAAATGGTCAATATTAATACCACAAAAAAAACCCAAACTAGTATACAAATTTACCCCAAATTATTCTTTTGACCACAAAAAAATCTCAAACCGATACACTTATGACAAATTTATGACAAATTATTTTTTTACCCTAAAAAACCTCAAACTGGTGCATCTATGACAAATTTACCACAAACTAATTTTTTGATCACCAAAAACCCCAAACTAGTATACTTATGAAATATTTATCATTCGTTAATTTTCTCTAAATTACGTTAATACCATAAAAAATTCCAAACTGATATACATATGACAAATAGAGAGTAAAAACCTCAAATTTGTACAACCCGTCAATTGTCACGTGTCATCTAATTCAACAATTTGATGAAAAAATTTAAGAAAAACTAACTTAGGGTAAATTGATCACACTTGTACCGGTTTGGTATTTTTAATGGTAAAAAATTAGTTTCGATAATTTTGTCACAGGTTTACCAACTTGGGATTTTTGGTTTTTAAAAAAATAGTTTGAGGTAAATTTATCATAATTATATCAGTTTGAAATTTTTTATGGTCGAAAAAATAGTTTGAGGTTGAGATTCTTCATGATGTTAATTGTATTTTTTTTAATTAATTACAGCCCAAACCCAAGCCTATCAAACAAAAATCGAAATATGAAGCCCAAGCAAGCCCACCTTTTGAAGCCACTCAGCCCAAACTCAAGGAAAACTCACATTCCAATTTAAATGGTATAATTTTGAAAAGAGACACTGTTCTTTTTTTTTTTTTTTTTAAGATTGATTTGTTTTGTTCGACAAAAAAGATTGAGTACTTTTGGATGGTTGGAAAAAAAAATCCCACTATTTGTTAGAAGACTAACATCCCCAATTCTCACTCTACCACGGGAAAAATATTCGGTGATTTTCTATGACGTGGTTGACCTTTTTTTTTTTTTTTTTTGGTGAAACCCAATCACAACTTAACAAATGTGGATGCTCTGGATAAATATAAAATAAAAATAAAAATTTAGTTGGAATTTTTCTGATCTTCCCCATCTCCTCCTCCATCGCGAGCACCAAAGACCACCGGCAAGCGACCCCATCTCCTCCATTCCTAGCCACCGGGGACCAGCCGCGAGCTCTCCTCCATCCTCGGCCACGCTTTCAAGGCCTCGCCATCTCATTGTGCTGTTAATATGTCTTGAATAGTTAAGGGCTTAAGTTAAGGGCCTTGGGCCAAACATTAGAGCTTGATGAGTAATACTATAAATATTATTTTTTGCTCATTCTGTCTGATTGAGAAGCTTACGTTGCCTCTTTTATAATCCCTGATTCTCATAGTGGATTTTGCTTCTCCTCTCTCCCGTGATTTTTCCCGCAAGGATTTCCACGTAATTCTTGGTGTTTCGTTCTTCTCATTTGTCTCAATTTCATTTCAGTTTCCGCATTGTCATAGCAAACTGGTATCAGAGCCTAAGGTTCATCCGTTGACGAAAGAGAGACACGAGAGAGGGATTAAAGAAAAAGCTGGCGAGAGAGCACCAAAAAAAAAATCTACAGAAGAAAGGTTTTCTCTTCCTTTCCTGGCGTTTTCTTTCCCGAGCAGTATTGGTGTTTCCTTTCAACAAAAGGCGCCCAGCTTCTGTTGTCGAGCAGATCCAGTGAAGCAATTCCGTTTGGGAGTGGTGTCCAAATCGTCCAGTCCCACGATACGCTCAACCGCAAACCAAAACCTACATCGTCAGTGACAAGTTATTGTACCTGCAGCCCCTGATCCGGTTTCTTTTTCTCAAGAAAGAATTCATCATGATACCTTGGGACGTTCAATTATTGGAGCTTCCACTTCTCTGACTTGGTCTGGTGAATTCGCTACTGCCAATTTGGACAAGACTCGCCAACGTGCCATTTTGACCTCGCCAAATCCCTCGCATCAAACCGGCCCCAATCTTCGACTTGCGGATTAAGTTTCCGCATTGTCCCTCTGTTGAATTCAAAAAAGCAAGAAGGGACTTGGCTTTCTGGGTTGTTCAACGAAGGGACCCACCGAACACCCTTGCTGATTTTGGTTTCTTGGCCCTTTGGGTAGTTCGACGCGTGGAAACTTGCCAAGTCTAGGAATTTATTAAATCACGTTGTTTTGCTCGGCTGATTTTGCAGCCGTTTTGTACCAAGTCCAGTGTTGTCCGAGGAGTTCGTGCGCGCTTCTTCGACTCGGAATAAGTTATAGCTTCGAGTTCAACAACGAAATTTGATATCGAAAAGTTTGATGGGAGCGGCAGCTTCAACCTATGGCAGGTTCGTATGTTAGCCGTTCTTACGCAGCAGGGTTTGAAGAAAACTTTGTTTACTAAAGGGAAAAAGCCGGAACCGTCAGATGAAGCATGTGAAGAATTGGATGAGAAAGCTTTGTCCACTATTCAGTTGTGCCTCACGAATGAAGTTTTGCAGGATGTACTAGATCAAAAAATAGCTGCATGTTTATGGATGAAATTGGAGAGTATTTTTCTGACAAAGTCTCTCACTAATCGATTGAGACTCAAGTAACGACTCTTCACTTTTCGTATGACTGAAGGTACTTCTCTCAAATACCATATTTATGAGTTCAATACTCTTATCGCTGAATTAAGAAGCATTGATGTTAAGATTGAAGATGAGGATCAAGCTCTTCTATTGCTAGTTTCACTACCTCCCTCTTATATGAATTTTAGAGAGACCATGATTGTTAGTAGAGAAACTATTGATTTTGAAGATGTCAAGACTAGTCTGCTAAATAAGCAAAAACTCGATACAGAATTGACTTCTGATGGTAGTAATAATCATGGGGCTGATTTAGTCGCTCGAGGAAGATCTATTGAGAGAAGAAATAGTGGCAGGAGCATGTCAAAATCTAAGCATAGAAATATGATTTGCAACTATTGTAAGTCTCTAGGGCATATCAAGATAAATTGCCTAAAACTGAAGGCAAAGGAGCAAAGAGAAAATAATTCGAATCAACAAAATCATGGGAATGTCAATCGTCATAACAATCGCAACTATCAGAATAGACAGAATAGGTGAAAAGAAAATCCTGCTCAAGTTGATGTTGCTAAAGAAGAAAATGAAGATTGGCTATTGTTTGCAGATAATAAAGATAAATTCTGTGATAGTTGGATTCTTGATTCAGACTGCTCATATCACATGTGTCCTCGTCGAGATTGGTTCTCTACGTATAAAGAATATGATGGTGGAGTTATTCTCATGGGCAATAATGCTAGATGCAAAGCTATTGGGATTGACACTGTTAATATTAAGATGCATGATGGCATGATCAGACATGTACCTGATTTGAGGAAAAATCTAATCTCCTTAGGTACACTTGATGCCAATGGTTGTAGATTTACTGCTGAGGGTGGAGTTCTGAAAATTATGAGAGGCTCACTTTTGTTGATGAAATGGCTTAAAATTAGTACTTTGTATCACCTGCAACCCTCTACTGTTACTGGTTCAGCTGCGGTCTCTTCTGATATGACAGATTCAGATAATACAAAATTATGGCATATGAGACTAGGCCATATGAGTATTAGAGTGATGGAGGAGCTAAGTAAAAGAGGTCTCTTGTGTGGTCAGAAAATTAGAAAACTGGATTTCTGCGAACATTGTGTCTTTGGGAAATAGAAAAGAGTCAGTTTCAAAATAGGAATTCACAGCACAAATGGCACTCTAGATTACATTCATTCTTATCTTTAGGGGCCTGCTAGAGTCACATCGAAAGGCCTTGGTTCCAGGTATGTACTCACTTTTATTGATGATTTTTCAAGAAAAGTTTGTGTATTTTTTCTCAAGGAAAAATGTGATGTTTTCGTTACATTCAAGCAATAGAAAACATTAATTGAGAAGCAGACCGGTAAGAAAATCAAACGGTTGAGAACATATAATGGGCTAGAATTTTGTGGAGGTGAATTTAATGAGTTTTGCAATACTCATGGCCTTCATATATGAAATCAGGTCAGTTCTTCGGCATCCGATAATACTCTGCCGTTGCAACCCACCATGTATTTGATCGTGATAGTATATATCAGGGCATATTCGTATGTTTTTGTTGATTGAATTGCATGCAGAACGACTCCTAAACCTCGTAAATATGTTTATTTGCATCGGTTTGGTTTGGTTTGCCATGGACGAGCCTACCCAACCTCCGAATCTGATTGTGGATTCAAGAGAGCGACTGAGGGTGGCGCGAAGGTAAATCTTCTGGAACTCTGATTTAATTGTTTGGTTAGTTAGATTGGAGCTCGAACGTGGAAAAATAAAAAAATCGAATGTTGAACTATTTCGTCGAAAAACATGTACTGTGTTGTTCGGTTTAGGTTGTTCCCGTCGCTTTTCGGTCTTGAAATGAACATATATTGATGTGGGATAGCGTGGTGTTTGTTTGATGTTGGAGTCGTTTTTTTTTTACGTCGGATTCGGCCTTCCGATGAGACGCCGGCAAACATTGCCGGCGTGGGTCGTCTTCCCCGGCGATGCGTTGAGCAGTCAACGCATGTTGAATTGGTCAACACGTACATGGCAGCCACGTGGAGGCCACGTTGGCGCGCAGTAATAATAGAATAATAAAAAAATTCAAAAAAATCAATAAAAAAATAGAAAATCATAAAAAACTCAAAGAAATTCGGAAAAATTCAGAAAAATTATAAAAAATTCCATAAAATAGGAAATGGCCACATTCAACTGGCCATGACCTGTTCCGGGTCTTTCGACCCCCGGCCTTTCCAAAAATGACGGTTTTGCCCTTCCGGCAAACCGTCTTCCAAAAAAATTCTAAAAAAAATCCAGGAAAATCCCAAAAAATAGGAAATGGCCACAAACAACTGGCCAAGACTCATTCCGGGTGTTTTGAACCCCGACCCTTCTTAAAAATGACGATTTCGCCCTTCGGGCGAATCGTCTTCCCAAAAATTGAAGAAAAATCAAGAAATTCCAAAAAATTCTCAAAAATGGGAAATTGCCACAAACAACTGGCCATGGAATATTTTGGGTAATTCGGTATCCAAACCTTCCAAAAATTGACGATTTTGCCCTTCGGGCTAAATCGCCTCCAAGTCTTCACATTTTACCCCGGTCCGAAATCACACCTTTCCTAAGCCTTTATGGCTATGCTGGGAAGCCATCGACTCGAATTGATGTGCATCGATGAGATTTATTTATGCACTTGTTTGCGCTTTCATTCAAATTGATTGTGATTGATAGGAATAGTCGTCCAATCTGTATGAAACCCTGAATCAAACTTACCTCACCCAAACTTGCACCTGCATGAACTCTTAGTTAGGAAAATCACCTGCGTTAGGTACCGAAAGGGCGTTGGTAATGACACCAGCGTAACCAAGTCTCCGAACCCAAAATCTCTGGTTCCGCAGAACTGATCGATCTCTCCCAATCGGTCAGTAAGGTTTCCGGTCTACCCTCCAAGAAAGACCGGTGGCGACTCCAAATGCATGCACAAGTTGCACATCTCACCACGACCACACTGAAGGTCGAAAGCGATCGACTCTTAACGTCGAATCCTTTAAAAAATACTCCCGTCGCGATTTGGTATGGGCCTGGGAGGGCTCGCGCCGATCCAAAGCCCGCGATCCGCACCCTTGTGCGGGGGGAAAAGGGCCGCGATCGGTAATCCATTAGCCGCGTCCGCTTTCGGACGGGTCGCGACAGCTGGCGACTCCGCTGGGGAATTTGTTCTAGAACCTATCGTTCTAGACCTCAAGTGGACTTAGGCCGTAATTAAAACGCTGAGTGATTTTTCTAACCATGCAGGCGCTCTTGAAGGTGAGGTAAGTCCGCTTATGGTAGGTGTTATATGTTTTTGCAGATTGGAGAAATAATGGGTGTAGTCCGTGATTAACATTGTCTTATGCAGGTTGGGCGTAGGAATGTATGTTGTGTGGGTGATTTGAAGTGCTGATTGATAAACTGTTGTGCATGAATTGCATTGTGATGATCACAACACGTGGACACACACAACCGCGCCTAAAACCCCGGGCGCCGCCTTTAGGAACGTGATAGAAGGAATTGAAAATGGAATTTCCGTGAGGAAAAACACGGGGTAATCTACTTTTCAATTCCGCTCGCTTCGAACTATGGATCGAGTCCCAATGCAACAATAGTTGTGCAATGGAATCGGCTCTTTCTAGAACTCGAGGTGGGAGCCTTGACCTTAGGTACCAAACCCTCTGATTTTTAGAAGTTCATCATCACTTGTCTCATGCGCATGTCTTTGGGCGGTTGGTACACCTAAAACCGCACATAAGTCGACGAGTTTGGTTGGTAAGACTCTCTATCCCTCAAATCTATTACAGTTCATATAAATATAGGCATTTCATTCGATGCATTCCGGTGATTAGATTAAATGCCATTTCAACGTCCTTGATAGAAGACGAGGAGGGTGATATCCCACGACGAACACCGAGTATGCGAGGAGCATACTGTGGACATTATTGAGGTATCATCCAACGAAGATGACGAGTTGGGGCAAGTGATCCTGAAGACACAGATCGAAACTGGGGCATCCTTAAACGTTAGGATCACATTCCTTTGTTTCATTTTTCATTACTAGTCCTCTTGTATAGGGTTTATTTTCACCGAGGTTTTCTCTATCTCACCCCTTAGAGTAATTGTATTAGGGATCTATTGGTGTATACATTCAGATGGAACTTGGTTGTATTTCTTTTGACGGGTCATGGGAATGTGATAGTGGCATTTTCTCTAATCATCCGAATACTCCCAAGTCAAGTTTATAATTCCTTTAGAGGAAATCAAAATTGGAAATCTTGCATGACCTTTTTGGTCGTATAGGGTAATCCAACCCCAATTTCGCTAGAAGGAATTATACACTTGAATTGATTCATGCATGTCGTACGTCATTGGTAATCCACGATAATTGATCAAGAGTATCGGCATTGTTTCGAATTTAATGACGAGATAGATGTCCAAATTGCCCTCGTTCTTAACAAAACGGCCTTGATTTGGATGCCGTATCTTCAATTAAATTTAAAACACGTCATTATGCCTTGCGCTTTTGACTAATTCGTTCTCCTCGAAATTGATCAAAAGCGATTATCGTGAATTACATTCCTTTCAATAATATGCTTTCCTTCGAAGAATACTGATAAAAAACTTTTTGCGCAAGATTAAAACCCTTGTAAAAGTTTTTGTCCTTATTAATCACGAGCAAGCATAAGATTGAAAGGGGTTTATGCTTTCTTTTTCAAATTATTCCTTTTGATTCAGTCGTTTCATTTGCAGGTGAAAAAAATAGGTAATAGAGAGAAATCTTCTCCTGGATAAGTCTGAGGCTATTCTCTCATCTGATCATGAGCGAGTTATAAAATCAGGACATATTTGCTCGGCTTATTGATATTATGGTTCGGCTCACCCAAGTTGAAGATGTTCGGATGCTCGAAAAAATGAACCATACAGAAGTTAAAACACACACATTTATTTTGCTCAGTGGAAGGTTTTCAAAAGCAGGTCATACAATTCGGGGTGGAAAAGTAAAGCCAAAGTGAGCCCTAATTAACGACACAAAGGAGCCCAACTGACCCTCCATGTTGTTAATGCTCTGCCCGTACTCACGACTTCGCATGTCCTGGTCTGCAAGCTTGAGGAGAAGGTTTCTGCATTCGCCCTTAACCTCAGTGACCTTGACCTCGTGTTCCTCGGTGATTATTTCCAAGTCCCGAACTAATCCATTCCCGTGAGCTATGCCTGCGGTTATTTTGTCGAGCCGTTCTTCCTGCCAGTCGCTTTGCAGCCTCAATAGGACATTGTGGCGGTCGTGCTCGCCAGCGGTCAGGGATATGGCCAATTGATCCACCAGGTTTCTCCTCTCGCGAAGCAACGTCGCGACCCTCTCATTGGCAAACTCGACGGCCTTTTTGTGACTATCGGCCAGATAGTTGGTCAGCACCAAATGATCAGACCGATCCTTGTAACGAGCCCGCAAGACGCGAGCCACGAGAACCTCCCGATCAGCAACACGGTAGGCCTCTAAGGAGTGTGCAAAGAGGGTTGGGAAAGTTCTATATTCCCTCCCCAGCGTAGTACCTTCGAGGGAAGTGGTATCTAAGTCCTCGAGCAGGACACATATTTCATCCGCGGTTGCAGAATGATCGGTTATGTGCGCGTAACCGCGACCCAATAGGTTATAAAGCTTTTCCCACTGGGCCAAGACATCAGTCGAAAAAGTGCGCACGGGAGAGGAGGCCATTTGCGTTGGGTTGGCTTGAGAATAAGACGAGGCTAATAGAAAGATTAGAAGGAAGAAGCTGATTATGCGAGAACGTTAACCTTCCATACATTAATTCCTCATTTTATAGCAACTCGAGGATGATGAAGGGTCTCAGTAATAATGCTGGTGGAGCCCAGTTAGGGGGTAAAGCAGGAGGTCCCCTCACGAGAACCATTGGATTCGTTTCGGTCCGCGATTTCCGGCTCATCAATTAAAAGATGTAAAAGATTTGTCGGGATCACCATTATTAGAGTTAGGTGGGAGGTAAGCGCAACTATCGAAGAGAGCCCTAACAGGATTTGGCAGTCCCATCACGTTGAAAAGCTAAGCGGGAAATTCAAGGTCTTGAGGGGGAACGTTTGCCTAATGATGCTTGAAGAGCGTCTCCTGAACAGGCAAAGTCACTCGAAGAAAACTTTATAGGGAGTGAGCATACAAGAGAGAGTGGAGAACTCTGAGTGGGCAAGAACCAATCAAACATTTCTCAATCCAACATATTTAAGAGGTTACTGTCAGCCGCTAGAGGCGACTGACTCAAAAATCTCAGAAATTGAACCACAGAGGGATCTCGAAGATTCCAAGATCAAGTCTAACGCCAAAACCATGGAGCCCAACACTTCTGGCAACGGAAATCAAGATCACGGCGACGACGACAACGACATCCACGATGCTCAACTCGGGAAAAGAAGACGTCCTCACCAATACTCTCAGGAGGAAACCCAAATGCTGGAAACCATTTTCAGTAAAAGCCATTACATGAAAAAGAAGTGGAGAATTGAATTGAGCCGGGAGTTGGGGATTAATCAGTCGAGGATCCAGTTTTGGTTTCAAAATAGGAGATCCAAATCGAGGGCTCAACGCAAACGTCAGGTGGTCGAGATTTTAAAGGAAGAAAACCAAAAGCTGCGAACAGAAAACATGAGGTATGAAAAAGCTCTCAATATTACCGTTTGCCCTCATTGCGATAACCTCATCGCCCGCGGTAAGATATTCCCCGATAAGCCTCACGCAATGATTGAAGACGTTCACTTACCACCCTACTCCCTCGGGGCATCTCCTGCTCACCCAGATTTTGCCGGAGTCACGCATGAGTAGGATGATCCTACGAAAACGATACAAATGCCTCCTGGGGGATGGGATTTGCATCGCTTTGATTGGAGTTACAGTTTCAAGGAGCTGGATGTTACCGCCGACCAGCTCAAAGCATATCAGCCTCAGGCACAACAATTTTCGATAGGGTCGGGTCCCGCTGGAGATGAGTTAATCAGTCGTCAAGCCATCGATGCAATTTTGGGCCACGATAAGAGGAGGTTCGCTTGGCCCCCTGAACTGCATTCCAGATTCCTAGACGTGGTTCACCAAATGGGGATCGATTCAGCAACTCCGACGCGCATATTTAAGGCCATGAATGTACCGGGGCTTAGTAAGGAACTGGTCAGGAATCACCTTGCTGCCTACAAAAAGCTATTAAAACAACGTCGAGCGGAGCTAAACCGGGAGGAATCCGTCTCGAGCTCAAAAGCTAGGGGCGACCGCCATTGTAATGCTCAGGCATCAAGAGATACCCGGCCAAATCTAAGCATCAATCAAGCTAGCAACCCGACCACCGGCAAACTGAAAGCTGATCAGAATGTCCTCCCGGGCCATTTCAACACTTCTCAAGAGCGCGTGTCACAAGTACAGCGAGTGCGCACTCCTCCATTCGAGCAGCAGTCGGCTGGTGCTCTGCCTGCCGCTGGTCAACCCACGACAGACGATTTCTTTGATGAGGGGCTCGATGCCTTGTTCAATCAGTGGGAAGCTGGCATGCTTGGACAGCCATGATCTAGCACTTGACTCGGGGCACGATGGGTCGGTCACCACGAACACCCATAGAAAGAAGAACATGTTCACGAGTAGATCACTCTTTTTATCCATTGTAAAGTTCCTATGGGAACATTTTTCTTTAATGGCTATAGTTAATTATGTATGAAAACCAATGCTATCGACGAACATCGTCATGCTCAGTTGCGATGATCCCTTGTTAGATTAAATCCGAAACCAGATGCGGTCTTTAAATTTTGAGTGGCCACGAACTCATTCCTCACCGAACACCCAGGACGTTGAAATGAAGAGTAACAGCGTGCACAGGGAAAATGCCACTTTCGTTTGAACGATGAAAAGGGGTTGAGAGAAGGTCATAGCGTTAATTCCCATGGAGCTAAATGAATTAAACGGAGTCATTAATTGCGGGTCCGCCGCTGCTCCCCACGTTCTCGGGCCTAGCAAATCATAAAAGGCGCCGAAAGATTGTAGACCCACCACTTTGAAGACTGAACTAGGGGATGAACGCAATACTCGATGAAACCGAATCAATGCAAAAGAGTTTGTGATCCTATCACGAGGAAAAGGAAAGGGGAATACATACGATGAGTAATTACAAGGTCTCGGGAGGAGCGCTGGCTTGCTGGCCTTCATATGCAGCCTGAAGGATGGTTCTAGGACACGCACAATCACTTGAGAAAATTTCTAGAGTGAGCAAACACGTAAGAGCGAATAGAGAAAGCTGAGTGAACTAGATCAGCCCGAGATACTCCGATCCATCATGTTTAAAAGCTATTCCCATCTGCTAGAAACGCCCGACCTGGACATTTCTGAGCACGAACTGCTGGGAGACTTTGAAGATCCTGGAGCTGAATCCTGCCCGAAGACCATGGAGACTGACTCCTCCAGCGATGAAATTCTAGGTTTCGGCTACGAAGAAGGAGTATACAATGATGACCGGAGTCGGAAAAGGAAGCAACTACAACGCCACACTCCAGGCCAAATCCGAGAGCTCGAAGCTTTCTTCAATGAATGCCCCACTCCAAGCAGACAACAGAAAATGGAGTTGAGCCGAAAAATAGGATTGGAGCTTTCGAAGGTCAAGTTTTGGTTCACCAACAAACGAACCCGGGTGAAACAGCAATACGCAGACCATGAGTTACTGGTCCTGAAGGAGGAGAATGAGAAGCTTCAATCTGAAAGCGCGAGATATAAGGAAGCTCTGACCAAGGCCACCTGCCTTAATTGTGGTAACCCTGTTGTCCTCGGCGAGGTGTTCCTCGATGAACCATCCCTGTTGACGAATAACGCTCAGCTGTTACCGTATTCTCCACAGCATTTTCCGACACAGCCAGATACCGCCGGAGATCTGCATGAGCAAGTCAACACCACATGATCAACACCAACATCCTCTGAGAAATGGGATATGAATCATCACAGGGGGAGTTCTCTCAATGACGAACTCGCTGTCGCAGCCAGCCAATCCAAAGTCGGTGAGTCCCTCCCTGGACAACTTTTGAAACGACTAGATCCCGTAGAGAATAGCTACCGAAGTATTGACGATATTTTGGGTGATAAGAGAACAAGGTTTTACTGGACCTATGAATTTCACACCAAATTTGTTGATGCAATTCGAGAGCTGGGAGTTGATTCGGCTAGCCCACTACGCATACTCGAGATTATGAATGTGCCGGGGCTCTCTAGAATTAACGTCGAGTCTCACCTCAAGTACTATAGGAGATTGCTAAGGGATGGAAGGATAGCGTTAAACCATCATAAAGCCAGTTGGAGCTCAAGTGCCGGGCAGAGTTACAACCACGATGATTGGAGGGCCGAGAGCACCCAACCGTGTTTCAGCAATGACGGGACCAGCAGTCGTGTCAGCGACTCCTCTAACCCAAATCAGAATGCTCCGCCGAGCTATCTCAATACTCCTCAAGAGTATATACCACAGTTCCAGCACATAGGGATTCCTCAGTTTGAGCGCGATTCGGTCATTAATGCTGTCCCTGAAGCAGATCTGGCATTGGTAGAGAGTGCACATATAAACCTGCCGGTCATTGGAGGAAGTTCCAATTCGAGGGGTCAAGTTGCTCACGGCGAGAGCAAAGAGAGGAATCCCTCGCCTGTAGTCGACGACAGCCAATCTGGGCACCAAGGGCTAGAAAGAACAGGCGATTTCCTTGAGGAGGAGCTGGACACTTGGATCAATACTCTTCAGGAATGTATGTCTCGACCCCAACATGGCAATGATGAAGGTTCCAGCTCAAAGACTCCAGTTCCTCACAATGAAGGCGATGAAGGAAATCTGCCCCCAACAATTGTTGATACCCAACTTGAGCATCAATGGCTCGAAGACCCGAGCAATTTCCTTGGCGATGAGTTCAATCTTTGGCTCAATCAATTTGGAGCCGGAGGGCCATCGCAGTGGTGACGCAAGGAAGGTGACCAAACGTCTGATGCAAGGCATGGTTACTCCATGAAAAATGCTTAGACGAAAGGGGTGGAACACTCCTATTGAATATGTTGTTGATCGCACTGTAAGGTTCCCACGGGAACATCTTTCATTAATGTCTAGAACTAATTGCGCGTGAGTGTCAACATCACCCTTTGAGCATCTTCAAGCCGAGGGCCGTGGATTAATCGCTTAATCCGTGGAGCAAGTTCCCCGAACAATGACTATCACCCGCGGAGTATAATGGGATCTACCCCTTCAATACGAAATACGTTTGGCCGCGAAGCCACCTATTTGGTAAAACGATGTATCGTTCCTAAACGATCTTCAATCGAATACCGAAGTAATGTCTCCTTTCTTTCCCTTCTCAGGTGATAAACGTGGATAAATCACTCAAGAAGCCATTTGTTCGAATAACAGAACAGACGTCGCCTAACTGGAGGCAGATGAACCATTGATGTTGCAAACACTCCAAGAATGGATAGGCGGATTTGATAGATATTGTTCATATCAATACGCAATATCAGAACGGGATGAGAAGCAAGAGTAAAGTTGTATCGTTCCAATTTGTCTTGAATTTGAGAATATGAATTGATACTCGTTATTTATCCTTGACAGGGGAATCGCCTTACAGACGAACAGGTTTTCACATCCCATGTATTACCTGTTAGAATACATGACCAATGGTAAATTGTATCGTTCTAATTTTTTGAAAAATTCGTGAACGTACAATAACATGTTTCTTCCGCATTTTCAGGATCTCCAGCCACGGGGGACAGGTAAGTATCCCTTTCCCCAATCCATTGAAGATGTTAAATAAAAAACAGAGAGAAAAAGAAAAGCTTTCAGAATCTAATGTCTAGAAAAGACATAGAATTCAAACTTCATTGGCATTCATGTCTTAAAACAGGAGGTTATCTGAACATGAATAAGAACATGCATGGTGCATCATAAAATCCCCTTGACGGGTAAAATTTTTGGAGAAAATGAAAGAGATTTTTTCCAATCAAAAGTTCAAAACTTTTAAAAGGACGTTTTCTCAAAAGAAAAGAGGCAAAGCCTAGTCCAAACACGTCCTACACACACTGGAGAGAAGTGGAGCGGATCAGATAGCAAAATCTGGACCTACGGAAGTAGAGATTATTCGCAACGATTACATGGGTTGGGATGACGGAGGCATTCGTTTCATATCCCTCAAACACTACAGGTGACCGTTGATAAACCCTTTGAACGACGGTTTTCATTCTTAACCCTGTCAAGAACCACCCCACATCGGGGCAAAATAGAGGTGAGTCCAGCGGTATCAGGAGAAAATGGTTAGAAATCTTCTTGCTCGGACTAACATCAATCTTTGTGTGTTGTTTATATGGTAATCCAAGTGCCATAGGATGACGAGAAGCATTCATTTCTCTATCCCACACACCATATCCTTTGCACAGCCAAGTTGAGCCTGCAAATTCATTTCATAAACCCCTGTTGGCGATCATGGGATGTTTCAAGATAGAAACTGCATCACTCCAAGAACGGAAGAAATCAAGAGATGGGATTTATAGAAAAATTTCATATCAGGCGTTTAAATGTGCTATGATTCAAGTTGTATATCTAACACAATTTTCTGAACATCGTAGTTCCAAAGGAAAAGAAAAGGCGGGATTTCAACAAAGAAAAAAATCTCCAGCATCAAGAAAAAGCAAAGTGCCTGGTAAAAGCAAGGCCGATGCTCGTGAAAACTGTTTGATTGATCCCCAATAAAGCCTAGTTGGGAAGAGAGAAAAACCCATAAAGGAGTCAGATCAAGAAGACTGCTCCCCAAATGATGTCAGCCGTGGTGCAAAAACACGGACAAAATTGTCAATCTCTTAATACCACAAGAGATGTTCTCTAAAGGACTTGTGCACACCTCAAAAGCGGTTGCACACCTAAAAAATGGAAGATGCAGAATGGAAAAGACATGTGACAAATTTGCAATTATCACCAATGTCAAACCCCTCATGAATTCTGGGCCAAAAACAAGCTTTTTTCGGTCCCCAATCCTACCAATGTTACAACCCCGAAACAGTCTTCTCTGACTAAGACACTTGGGTTAACATATAGCTTAGCTCGAAGAAGTACGAGCAGGACTATTTCTTTCTCATTTTGCAGGGTTCTTGACTTGTAAACCCGGAGCAGATGGTGAAGATTTTCATTCAATAGCCTCGACTCCAAAGCGGGTCCCCCTTGAAAACCAATATCCAAGCCCAACATTACGGTCCCGTGGAAGACCTCCCGACCGATCAAAATGTATGCGCTGCGAATGAGCCTAAAACCTAGGCACAGGTCAGTAGGGAATCGAGTGCATCCCCTATAAAAAAAACCACTATCGCAAAACAGGTGAGAAGACCTCATTGTCTAGAAATATTCCAATTGATGTTTTGAACAAACTCTTTTTGGAATTTTCAAACTGTTGATCCAGATTTTTCGTGCAAGGGATTTGTGATCACATTTGCATGTTGCAAGAATGTTTTGGATAGCCTTCGGCATCAAAATGCACATTTCATGATTAAAACTTAAGTCATACGGTTTTGTCAAATGGACAGCCGTGGTCTTTCCAAAGATTACTAACGTTTTCTTGGTGAAGAAAAATCTTTCAGGCTCAAACTTCTGCAGGATACCTGGAGAACCCAGCTCCCAGAATGTCGCCTCAACAGACTCAAGCAGTCTCATCGGACGTGGAGAGCCCTCGTCATGAGACCCCTTTTCAAAGCAAATTAATGGTAGAAACCGCCTGAAGGGTCAATGTATGGTAGAAACCGCCTGAAGGGTCAATACAATGGTAGAAACCGCCTGAAGGGTCAATGTAGGGTAGATACCGCCTGAAGGGTCAACACAAGGTAGATACCGCCTGAAGGGTCAAACCAAGGTAGATACCGCCTGAAGGGTCAACTCAAGGTAGATACCGCCTGAAGGGTCAACTCATGGTAGATACCGCCTGAAGGGTCAAACCAAGGTAGATACCGCCGAAGGGTCAGCTCAACGGTAGAAACCGCCTAAAGGGTCAACCAAATAGTAAAAATCACTTAAATGGCCAACTCAATGGTCCGATCCACCATACGGATCAAAATCCTTGGCAAATCCCAAATGGGACGCGTCTTCCTTAGATTCCTATCAGTTAGGAATCTCATTATGGTTTGACCTACCATACGGGTCAGAGCTTAACCTCTCTAGGATACTCTAGTAACGAGTTTCTAGAAATTCTCTTGAATCCATCAGACACCGCGAAAATCGCACAAACATCGAACAGGTAAGTGGCAGGTATGTCTCTCTACTATCTCACTCTCTCATGTCAAATGAACGTTTCCCCCTTCAAGAAAGAGCATACGTCGACAAGCATGAAAAACTGGATGTCACGACTCCTTTTCCTTTAGTTTCCCGAGTCGAGTCGATCAGGACTCAGGTGTCACCTTATCTTTGAGAAAAACCTCTAACGAGATTCCTCTCAAAGAGGGGCAGCTGTTGACACCTAAATTTTGATCAACCTTTATTTTATTTTTATTATTTTTTTAAAAAAAAATCATAGAAAATTCATAAAAAGTTGAAAAATTACAAAATCAACTTTAGTAGTCTTAGCCAAGCTAAATGAACCAATTTGATAAAAAAATGATTTTTCATGTTTTTCGTATTTTTGCAATATTTTGAAAAAAATAAAATATAAAAATATAAAAAGAGGAAGAATTGAATAGCCCCGTCAACCTGTTGATTTGTTGACCAAGAGAATCCAAAGGAGCTCTTCTGCACATTGGTCTTTGGGGCCACACAAAATTCAATGCCGACTAAAGACGGAAGGAAAGTTGGGCAACGGCAATATATATATAAACAAAGAGAAAGAGATGGTGAATGGGGTGGTCAAATAGGCCAAAGGGGGAATAAAAAAAATAAAAGAAGAGGAGAGGAATATGTGGAAAGGAGTTCCACGAGGAAGCAGGCAACAAAGGGAGAATAAAAAAATAAAAGAAGAGGAGAGGAATATGTGGAAAGGAGTTCCACGAGGAAGCAGGCAACAAAGGGAGAATAAAAAAATAAAAGAAAGGGGGGAAGAGATCAAGAAGAAGGAGGAGACCTTCTGCAACTCGGGGGTTCACCATTAACGATGGTGAAGATAGCTTCGGTCACAGAGACCATACATGAGAGAAGTCTCGAGGTTGAGTCCGCAAAATTCAAAGAGCCCGGATCTACAACACTGAACCGTCTACATGGCCTTCATATATGAAATCAGGTCAGTTCTTCGGCATCCGATAATACTCTGCCGTTGCAACCCACCATGTATTTGATCGTGATAGTATATATCAGGGCATATTCGTATGTTTTTGTTGATTGAATTGCATGCAGAACGACTCCTAAACCTCGTAAATATGTTTATTTGCATCGGTTTGGTTTGGTTTGCCATGGACGAGCCTACCCAACCTCCGAATCTGATTGTGGATTCAAGAGAGCGACTGAGGGTGGCGCGAAGGTAAATCTTCTGGAACTCTGATTTAATTGTTTGGTTAGTTAGATTGGAGCTCGAACGTGGAAAAATAAAAAAATCGAATGTTGAACTATTTCGTCGAAAAACATGTACTGTGTTGTTCGGTTTAGGTTGTTCCCGTCGCTTTTCGGTCTTGAAATGAACATATATTGATGTGGGATAGCGTGGTGTTTGTTTGATGTTGGAATCGTTTTTTTTTACGTCGGATTCGGCCTTCCGATGAGACGCCGGCAAACATTGCCGGCGTGGGTCGTCTTCCCCGGCGATGCGTTGAGCAGTCAACGCATGTTGAATTGGTCAACACGTACATGGCAGCCACGTGGAGGCCACGTTGGCGCGCAGTAATAATAGAATAATAAAAAAATTCAAAAAAATCAATAAAAAAATAGAAAATCATAAAAAACTCAAAGAAATTCGGAAAAATTCAGAAAAATTATAAAAAATTCCATAAAATAGGAAATGGCCACATTCAACTGGCCATGACCTGTTCCGGGTCTTTCGACCCCCGGCCTTTCCAAAAATGACGGTTTTGCCCTTCCGGCAAACCGTCTTCCAAAAAAATTCTAAAAAAAATCCAGGAAAATCCCAAAAAATAGGAAATGGCCACAAACAACTGGCCAAGACTCATTCCGGGTGTTTTGAACCCCGACCCTTCTTAAAAATGACGATTTCGCCCTTCGGGCGAATCGTCTTCCCAAAAATTGAAGAAAAATCAAGAAATTCCAAAAAATTCTCAAAAATGGGAAATTGCCACAAACAACTGGCCATGGAATATTTTGGGTAATTCGGTATCCAAACCTTCCAAAAATTGACGATTTTGCCCTTCGGGCTAAATCGCCTCCAAGTCTTCACATTTTACCCCGGTCCGAAATCACACCTTTCCTAAGCCTTTATGGCTATGCTGGGAAGCCATCGACTCGAATTGATGTGCATCGATGAGATTTATTTATGCACTTGTTTGCGCTTTCATTCAAATTGATTGTGATTGATAGGAATAGTCGTCCAATCTGTATGAAACCCTGAATCAAACTTACCTCACCCAAACTTGCGCCTGCATGAACTCTTAGTTAGGAAAATCACCTGCGTTAGGTACCGAAAGGGCGTTGGTAATGACACCAGCGTAACCAAGTCTCCGAACCCAAAATCTCTGGTTCCGCAGAACTGATCGATCTCTCCCAATCGGTCAGTAAGGTTTCCGGTCTACCCTCCAAGAAAGACCGGTGGCGACTCCAAATGCATGCACAAGTTGCACATCTCACCACGACCACACTGAAGGTCGAAAGCGATCGACTCTTAACGTCGAATCCTTTAAAAAATACTCCCGTCGCGATTTGGTATGGGCTTGGGAGGGCTCGCGCCGATCCAAAGCCCGCGATCCGCACCCTTGTGCGGGGGGAAAAGGGCCGCGATCGGTAATCCATTAGCCGCGTCCGCTTTCGGACGGGTCGCGACATACACCACAGCAGAATGGTATTGCAGAACGTATGAACAGAACCCTATTAGAAAGAACAAGGTGCATGTTGTCTAACGCTGGTTTGGGTAAGGAATTCTGGGCTGAAGTAGTCAATACTGCTTGTTGGTTAATAAATTATTCTCCTTTCATACCTATTGAGAACAAGACACCTGAGGAGGTATGGTCAGGTAAACCTATTGATTATTCTTCTCTTCGAATATTTGGATGTCCGGCATATGCACATGTTAGTGAAGGGAAATTAGAGTCTAGAGCGAAAAAATGCATTTTTCTTGGTTATGCTTCTGGTGTAAAAGGTTATAGGCTTATGGTAGGTGTTATATGTTTTTGCAGATTGGAGAAATAATGGGTGTAGTCCGTGATTAACATTGTCTTATGCAGGTTGGGCGTAGGAATGTATGTTGTGTGGGTGATTTGAAGTGCTGATTGATAAACTGTTGTGCATGAATTGCATTGTGATGATCACAACACGTGGACACACACAACCGCGCCTAAAACCCCGGGCGCCGCCTTTAGGAACGTGATAGAAGGAATTGAAAATGGAATTTCCGTGAGGAAAAACACGGGGTAATCTACTTTTCAATTCCGCTCGCTTCGAACTATGGATCGAGTCCCAATGCAACAATAGTTGTGCAATGGAATCGGCTCTTTCTAGAACTCGAGGTGGGAGCCTTGACCTTAGGTACCAAACCCTCTGATTTTTAGAAGTTCATCATCACTTGTCTCATGCGCATGTCTTTGGGCGGTTGGTACACCTAAAACCGCACATAAGTCGACGAGTTTGGTTGGTAAGACTCTCTATCCCTCAAATCTATTACAGTTCATATAAATATAGGCATTTCATTCGATGCATTCCGGTGATTAGATTAAATGCCATTTCAACGTCCTTGATAGAAGACGAGGAGGGTGATATCCCACGACGAACACCGAGTATGCGAGGAGCATACTGTGGACATTATTGAGGTATCATCCAACGAAGATGACGAGTTGGGGCAAGTGATCCTGAAGACACAGATCGAAACTGGGGCATCCTTAAACGTTAGGATCACATTCCTTTGTTTCATTTTTCATTACTAGTCCTCTTGTATAGGGTTTATTTTCACCGAGGTTTTCTCTATCTCACCCCTTAGAGTAATTGTATTAGGGATCTATTGGTGTATACATTCAGATGGAACTTGGTTGTATTTCTTTTGACGGGTCATGGGAATGTGATAGTGGCATTTTCTCTAATCATCCGAATACTCCCAAGTCAAGTTTATAATTCCTTTAGAGGAAATCAAAATTGGAAATCTTGCATGACCTTTTTGGTCGTATAGGGTAATCCAACCCCAATTTCGCTAGAAGGAATTATACACTTGAATTGATTCATGCATGTCGTACGTCATTGGTAATCCACGATAATTGATCAAGAGTATCGGCATTGTTTCGAATTTAATGACGAGATAGATGTCCAAATTGCCCTCGTTCTTAACAAAACGGCCTTGATTTGGATACCGTATCTTCAATTAAATTTAAAACACGTCATTATGCCTTGCGCTTTTGACTAATTCGTTCTCCTCGAAATTGATCAAAAGCGATTATCTTGAATTACATTCCTTTCAATAATATGCTTTCCTTCGAAGAATACTGATAAAAAACTTTTTGCGCAAGATTAAAACCCTTGTAAAAGTTTTTGTCCTTATTAATCACGAGCAAGCATAAGATTGAAAGGGGTTTATGCTTTCTTTTTCAAATTATTCCTTCTGATTCAGTCGTTTCATTTGCAGGTGAAAAAAATAGGTAATAGAGAGAAATCTTCTCCTGGATAAGTCTGAGGCTATTCTCTCATCTGATCATGAGCGAGTTATAAAATCAGGACATATTTGCTCGGCTTATTGATATTATGGTTCGGCTCACCCAAGTTGAAGATGTTCGGATGCTCGAAAAAATGAACCATACAGAAGTTAAAACACACACATTTATTTTGCTCAGTGGAAGGTTTTCAAAAGCAGGTCATACAATTCGGGGTGGAAAAGTAAAGCCAAAGTGAGCCCTAATTAACGACACAAAGGAGCCCAACTGACCCTCCATGTTGTTAATGCTCTGCCCGTACTCACGACTTCGCATGTCCTGGTCTGCAAGCTTGAGGAGAAGGTTTCTGCATTCGCCCTTAACCTCAGTGACCTTGACCTCGTGTTCCTCGGTGATTATTTCCAAGTCCCGAACTAATCCATTCCCGTGAGCTATGCCTGCGGTTATTTTGTCGAGCCGTTCTTCCTGCCAGTCGCTTTGTAGCCTCAATAGGACATTGTGGCGGTCGTGCTCGCCAGCGGTCAGGGATATGGCCAATTGATCCACCAGGTTTCTCCTCTCGCGAAGCAACGTCGCGACCCTCTCATTGGCAAACTCGACGGCCTTTTTGTGACTATCGGCCAGATAGTTGGTCAGCACCAAATGATCAGACCGATCCTTGTAACGAGCCCGCAAGACGCGAGCCACGAGAACCTCCCGATCAGCAACACGGTAGGCCTCTAAGGAGTGTGCAAAGAGGGTTGGGAAAGTTCTATATTCCCTCCCCAGCGTAGTACCTTCGAGGGAAGTGGTATCTAAGTCCTCGAGCAGGACACATATTTCATCCGCGGTTGCAGAATGATCGGTTATGTGCGCGTAACCGCGACCCAATAGGTTATAAAGCTTTTCCCACTGGGCCAAGACATCAGTCGAAAAAGTGCGCACGGGAGAGGAGGCCATTTGCGTTGGGTTGGCTTGAGAATAAGACGAGGCTAATAGAAAGATTAGAAGGAAGAAGCTGATTATGCGAGAACGTTAACCTTCCATACATTAATTCCTCATTTTATAGCAACTCGAGGATGATGAAGGGTCTCAGTAATAATGCTGGTGGAGCCCAGTTAGGGGGTAAAGCAGGAGGTCCCCTCACGAGAACCATTGGATTCGTTTCGGTCCGCGATTTCCGGCTCATCAATTAAAAGATGTAAAAGATTTGTCGGGATCACCATTATTAGAGTTAGGTGGGAGGTAAGCGCAACTATCGAAGAGAGCCCTAACAGGATTTGGCAGTCCCATCACGTTGAAAAGCTAAGCGGGAAATTCAAGGTCTTGAGGGGGAACGTTTGCCTAATGATGCTTGAAGAGCGTCTCCTGAACAGGCAAAGTCACTCGAAGAAAACTTTATAGGGAGTGAGCATACAGGAGAGAGTGGAGAACTCTGAGTGGGCAAGAACCAATCAAACATTTCTCAATCCAACATATTTAAGAGGTTACTGTCAGCCGCTAGAGGCGACTGACTCAAAAATCTCAGAAATTGAACCACAGAGGGATCTCGAAGATTCCAAGATCAAGTCTAACGCCAAAACCATGGAGCCCAACACTTCTGGCAACGGAAATCAAGATCACGGCGACGACGACAACGACATCCACGATGCTCAACTCGGGAAAAGAAGACGTCCTCACCAATACTCTCAGGAGGAAACCCAAATGCTGGAAACCCTTTTCAGTAAAAGCCATTACATGAAAAAGAAGTGGGGAATTGAATTGAGCCGGGAGTTGGGGATTAATCAGTCGAGGATCCAGTTTTGGTTTCAAAATAGGAGATCCAAATCGAGGGCTCAACGCAAACGTCAGGTGGTCGAGATTTTAAAGGAAGAAAACCAAAAGCTGCGAACAGAAAACATGAGGTATGAAAAAGCTCTCAATATTACCGTTTGCCCTCATTGCGATAACCTCATCGCCCGCAGTAAGATATTCCCCGATAAGCCTCACGCAATGATTGAAGACGTTCACTTACCACCCTACTCCCTCGGGACATCTCCTGCTCACCCAGATTTTGCCGGAGTCACGCATGAGCAGGATGATCCTACGAAAACGATACAAATGCCTCCTGGGGGATGGGATTTGCATCGCTTTGATTGGAGTTACAGTTTCAAGGAGCTGGATGTTACCGCCGACCAGCTCAAAGCATATCAGCCTCATGCACAACAATTTTCGATAGGGTCGGGTCCCGCTGGAGATGAGTTAATCAGTCGTCAAGCCATCGATGCAATTTTGGGCCACGATAAGAGGAGGTTCGCTTGGCCCCCTGAACTGCATTCCAGATTCCTAGACGTGGTTCACCAAATGGGGATCGATTCAGCAACTCCGACGCCCATATTTAAGGCCATGAATGTACCGGGGCTTAGTAAGGAACTGGTCAGGAATCACCTTGCTGCCTACAAAAAGCTATTAAAACAACGTCGAGCGGAGCTAAACCGGGAGGAATCCGTCTCGAGCTCAAAAGCTAGGGGCGACCGCCATTGTAATGCTCAGGCATCAAGAGATACCCGGCCAAATCTAAGCATCAATCAAGCTAGCAACCCGACCACCGGCAAACTGAAAGCTGATCAGAATGTCCTCCCGGGCCATTTCAACACTTCTCAAGAGCGCGTGTCACAAGTACAGCGAGTGCGCACTCCTCCATTCGAGCAGCAGTCGGCTGGTGCTCTGCCTGCCGCTGGTCAACCCACGACAGACGATTTCTTTGATGAGGGGCTCGATGCCTTGTTCAATCAGTGGGAAGCTGGCATGCTTGGACAGCCATGATCTAGCACTTGACTCGGGGCACGATGGGTCGGTCACCACGAACACCCATAGAAAGAAGAACATGTTCACGAGTAGATCACTCTTTTTATCCATTGTAAAGTTCCTATGGGAACATTTTTCTTTAATGGCTATAGTTAATTATGTATGAAAACCAATGCTATCGACGAACATCGTCATGCTCAGTTGCGATGATCCCTTGTTAGATTAAATCCGAAACCAGAGGCGGTCTTTAAATTTTGAGTGGCCACGAACTCATTCCTCACCGAACACCCAGGATGTTGAAATGAAGAGTAACAGCGTGCACAGGGAAAATGCCACTTTCGTTTGAACGATGAAAATGGGTTGAGAGAAGGTCATAGCGTTAATTCCCATGGAGCTAAATGAATTAAACGGAGTCATTAATTGCGGGTCCGCCGCTGCTCCCCACGTTCTCGGGCCTAGCAAATCATAAAAGGCGCCGAAAGATTGTAGACCCACCACTTTGAAGACTGAACTAGGGGACGAGCGCAATACTCGATGAAACCGAATCAATGCAAAAGAGTTTGTGATCCTATCACGAGGAAAAGGAAAGGGGAATACATACGATGAGTAATTACAAGGTCTCGGGAGGAGCGCTGGCTTGCTGGCCTTCATATGCAGCCTGAAGGATGGTTCTAGGACACGCACAATCACTTGAGAAAATTTCTAGAGTGAGCAAACACGTAAGAGCGAATAGAGAAAGCTGAGTGAACTAGATCAGCCCGAGATACTCCGATCCATCATGTTTAAAAGCTATTCCCATCTGCTAGAAACGCCCGACCTGGACATTTCTGAGCACGAACTGCTGGGAGACTTTGAAGATCCTGGAGCTGAATCCTGCCCGAAGACCATGGAGACTGACTCCTCCAGCGATGAAATTCTAGGTTTCGGCTACGAAGAAGGAGTATACAATGATGACCGGAGTCGGAAAAGGAAGCAACTACAACGCCACACTCCAGGCCAAATCCGAGAGCTCGAAGCTTTCTTCAACGAATGCCCCACTCCAAGCAGACAACAGAAAATGGAGTTGAGCCGAAAAATAGGATTGGAGCTTTCGAAGGTCAAGTTTTGGTTCACCAACAAACGAACCCGGGTGAAACAGCAATACGCAGACCATGAGTTACTGGTCCTGAAGGAGGAGAATGAGAAGCTTCAATCTGAAAGCGCGAGATATAAGGAAGCTCTGACCAAGGCCACCTGCCTTAATTGTGGTAATCCTGTTGTCCTCGGCGAGGTGTTCCTCGATGAACCATCCCTGTTGACGAATAACGCTCAGCTGTTATCGTATTCTCCACAGCATTTTCCGACACAGCCAGATACCGCCGGAGATCTGCATGAGCAAGTCAACACCACAGGATCAACACCAACATCCTCTGAGAAATGGGATATGAATCATCACAGGGGGAGTTCTCTCAATGACGAACTCGCTGTCGCAGCCAGCCAATCCAAAGTCGGTGAGTCCCTCCCTGGACAACTTTTGAAACGACTAGATCCCGTAGAGAATAGCTACCGAAGTATTGACGATATTTTGGGTGATAAGAGAACAAGGTTTTACTGGACCTATGAATTTCACACCAAATTTGTTGATGCAATTCGAGAGCTGGGAGTTGATTCGGCTAGCCCACTACGCATACTCGAGATTATGAATGTGCCGGGGCTCTCTAGAATTAACGTCGAGTCTCACCTCAAGTACTATAGGAGATTGCTAAGGGATGGAAGGATAGCGTTAAACCATCATAAAGCCAGTTGGAGCTCAAGTGCCGGGCAGAGTTACAACCACGATGATTGGAGGGCCGAGAGCATCCAACCGTGTTTCAGCAATGACGGGACCAGCAGTCGTGTCAGCGACTCCTCTAACCCAAATCAGAATGCTCCGCCGAGCTATCTCAATACTCCTCAAGAGTATATACCACAGTTCCAGCACATAGGGATTCCTCAGTTTGAGCGCGATTCGGTCATTAATGCTGTCCCTGAAGCGGATCTGGCATTGGTAGAGAGTGCACATATAAACCTGCCGGTCATTGGAGGAAGTTCCAATTCGAGGGGTCAAGTTGCTCACGGCGAGAGCAAAGAGAGGAATCCCTCGCCTGTAGTCGACGACAGCCAATCTGGGCACCAAGGGCTAGAAAGAACAGGCGATTTCCTTGAGGAGGAGCTGGACACTTGGATCAATACTCTTCAGGAATGTATGTCTCGACCCCAACATGGCAATGATGAAGGTTCCAGCTCAAAGACTCCAGTTCCTCACAATGAAGGCGATGAAGGAAATCTGCCCCCAACAATTGTTGATACCCAACTTGAGCATCAATGGCTCGAAGACCCGAGCAATTTCCTTGGCGATGAGTTCAATCTTTGGCTCGATCAATTTGGAGCCGGAGGGCCATCGCAGTGGTGACGCAAGGCAGGTGACCAAACGTCTGATGCAAGGCATGGTTACTCCATGAAAAATGCTTAGACGAAAGGGGTGGAACACTCCTATTGAATATGTTGTTGATCGCACTGTAAGGTTCCCACGGGAACATCTTTCATTAATGTCTAGAACTAATTGCGCGTGAGTGTCAACATCACCCTTTGAGCATCTTCAAGCCGAGGGCCGTGGATTAATCGCTTAATCCGTGGAGCAAGTTCCCCGAACAATGACTATCACCCGCGGAGTATAATGGGATCTACCCCTTCAATACGAAATACGTTTGGCTGCGAAGCCACCTATTTGGTAAAACGATGTATCGTTCCTAAACGATCTTCAATCGAATACCGAAGTAATGTCTCCTTTCTTTCCCTTCTCAGGTGATAAACGTGGATAAATCACTCAAGGAGCCATTTGTTCGAATAACAGAACAGACGTCGCCTAACTGGAGGCAGATGAACCATTGATGTTGCAAACACTCCAAGAATGGATAGGCGGATTTGATAGATATTGTTCATATCAATACGCAATATCAGAACGGGATGAGAACCAAGAGTAAAGTTGTATCGTTCCAATTTGTCTTGAATTTGAGAATATGAATTGATACTCGTTATTTATCCTTGACAGGGGAATCGCCTTACAGACGAACAGGTTTTCACATCCCATGTATTACCTGTTAGAATACATGACCAATGGTAAATTGTATCGTTCTAATTTTTTGAAAAATTCGT
The DNA here is from genome assembly GCA_021437785.1 of Rhodomyrtus psidioides. NCBI lineage: Eukaryota > Viridiplantae > Streptophyta > Magnoliopsida > Myrtales > Myrtaceae > Rhodomyrtus > Rhodomyrtus psidioides. Next base: position 2,568,411 of record JAILYB010000053.1, read on the forward strand.
GAACGTACAATAACATGTTTCTTCCGCATTTTCAGGATCTCCAGCCGCGGGGGACAGGTAAGTATCCCTTTCCCCAATCCATTGAAGATGTTAAATAAAAAACAGAGAGAAAAAGAAAAGCTTTCAGAATCTAATGTCTAGAAAAGACATAGAATTCAAACTTCATTGGCATTCATGTCTTAAAACAGGAGGTTATCTGAACATGAATAAGAACATGCATGGTGCATCATAAAATCCCCTTGACGGGTAAAATTTTTGGAGAAAATGAAAGAGATTTTTTCCAATCAAAAGTTCAAAACTTTTAAAAGGACGTTTTCTCAAAAGAAAAGAGGCAAAGCCTAGTCCAAACACGTCCTACACACACTGGAGAGAAGTGGAGCGGATCAGATAGCAAAATCTGGACCTACGGAAGCAGAGATTATTCGCAACGATTACATGGGTTGGGATGACGGAGGCATTCGTTTCATATCCCTCAAACACTACAGGTGACCGTTGATAAACCCTTTGAACGACGGTTTTCATTCTTAACCCTGTCAAGAACCACCCCACATCGGGGCAAAATAGAGGTGAGTCCAGCGGTATCAGGAGAAAATGGTTAGAAATCTTCTTGCTCGGACTAACATCAATCTTTGTGTGTTGTTTATATGGTAATCCAAGTGCCATAGGATGACGAGAAGCATTCATTTCTCTATCCCACACACCATATCCTTTGCACAGCCAAGTTGAGCCTGCAAATTCATTTCATAAACCCCTGTTGGCGATCATGGGATGTTTCAAGATAGAAACTGCATCACTCCAAGAACGGAAGAAATCAAGAGATGGGATTTATAGAAAAATTTCATATCAGGCGTTTAAATGTGCTATGATTCAAGTTGTATATCTAACACAATTTTCTGAACATCGTAGTTCCAAAGGAAAAGAAAAGGCGGGATTTCAACAAAGAAAAAAATCCCCAGCATCAAGAAAAAGCAAAGTGCCTGGTAAAAGCAAGGCCGCTCGTGAAAACTGTTTGATTGATCCCCAATAAAGCCTAGTTGGGAAGAGAGAAAAACCCATAAAGGAGTCAGATCAAGAAGACTGCTCCCCAAATGATGTCAGCCGTGGTGCAAAAACACGGACAAAATTGTCAATCTCTTAATACCACAAGAGATGTTCTCTAAAGGACTTGTGCACACCTCAAAAGCGGTTGCACACCTAAAAAATGGAAGATGCAGAATGGAAAAGACATGTGACAAATTTGCAATTATCACCAATGTCAAACCCCTCATGAATTCTGGGCCAAAAACAAGCTTTTTTCGGTCCCCAATCCTACCAATGTTACAACCCCGAAACAGTCTTCTCTGACTAAGACACTTGGGTTAACATATAGCTTAGCTCGAAGAAGTACGAGCAGGACTATTTCTTTCTCATTTTGCAGGGTTCTTGACTTGTAAACCCGGAGCAGATGGTGAAGATTTTCATTCAATAGCCTCGACTCCAAAGCGGGTCCCCCTTGAAAACCAATATCCAAGCCCAACATTACGGTCCCGTGGAAGACCTCCCGACCGATCAAAATGTATGCGCTGCGAATGAGCCTAAAACCTAGGCACAGGTCAGTAGGGAATCGAGTGCATCCCCTATAAAAAAAACCACTATCGCAAAACAGGTGAGAAGACCTCATTGTCTAGAAATATTCCAATTGATGTTTTGAACAAACTCTTTTTGGAATTTTCAAACTGTTGATCCAGATTTTTCGTGCAAGGGATTTGTGATCACATTTGCATGTTGCAAGAATGTTTTGGATAGCCTTCGGCATCAAAATGCACATTTCATGATTAAAACTTAAGTCATACGGTTTTGTCAAATGGACAGCCGTGGTCTTTCCAAAGATTACTAACGTTTTCTTGGTGAAGAAAAATCTTTCAGGCTCAAACTTCTGCAGGATACCTGGAGAACCCAGCTCCCAGAATGTCGCCTCAACAGACTCAAGCAGTCTCATCGGACGTGGAGAGCCCTCGTCATGAGACCCCTTTTCAAAGCAAATTAATGGTAGAAACCGCCTGAAGGGTCAATGTATGGTAGAAACCGCCTGAAGGGTCAATACAATGGTAGAAACCGCCTGAAGGGTCAATGTAGGGTAGATACCGCCTGAAGGGTCAACACAAGGTAGATACCGCCTGAAGGGTCAAACCAAGGTAGATACCGCCTGAAGGGTCAACTCAAGGTAGATACCGCCTGAAGGGTCAACTCATGGTAGATACCGCCTGAAGGGTCAAACCAAGGTAGATACCGCCGAAGGGTCAGCTCAACGGTAGAAACCGCCTAAAGGGTCAACCAAATAGTAAAAATCACTTAAATGGCCAACTCAATGGTCCGATCCACCATACGGATCAAAATCCTTGGCAAATCCCAAATGGGACGCGTCTTCCTTAGATTCCTATCAGTTAGGAATCTCATTATGGTTTGACCTACCATACGGGTCAGAGCTTAACCTCTCTAGGATACTCTAGTAACGAGTTCCTAGAAATTCTCTTGAATCCATCAGACACCGCGAAAATCGCACAAACATCGAACAGGTAAGTGGCAGGTATGTCTCTCTACTATCTCACTCTCTCATGTCAAATGAACGTTTCCCCCTTCAAGAAAGAGCATACGTCGACAAGCATGAAAAACTGGATGTCACGACTCCTTTTCCTTTAGTTTCCCGAGTCGAGTCGATCAGGACTCAGGTGTCACCTTATCTTTGAGAAAAACCTCTAACGAGATTCCTCTCAAAGAGGGGCAGCTGTTGACACCTAAATTTTGATCAACCTTTATTTTATTTTTATTATTTTTTTTAAAAAAAAAATCATAGAAAATTCATAAAAAGTTGAAAAATTACAAAATCAACTTTAGTAGTCTTAGCCAAGCTAAATGAACCAATTTGATAAAAAAAATGATTTTTCATGTTTTTCGTATTTTTGCAATATTTTGAAAAAAATAAAATATAAAAATATAAAAAGAGGAAGAATTGAATAGCCCCGTCAACCTGTTGATTTGTTGACCAAGAGAATCCAAAGGAGCTCTTCTGCACATTGGTCTTTGGGGCCACACAAAATTCAATGCCGACTAAAGACGGAAGGAAAGTTGGGCAACGGCAATATATATATAAACAAAGAGAAAGAGATGGTGAATGGGGTGGTCAAATAGGCCAAAGGGGGAATAAAAAAAATAAAAGAAGAGGAGAGGAATATGTGGAAAGGAGTTCCACGAGGAAGCAGGCAACAAAGGGAGAATAAAAAAATAAAAGAAAGGGGGGAAGAGATCAAGAAGAAGGAGGAGACCTTCTGCAACTCGGGGGTTCACCATTAACGAAGGTGAAGATAGCTTCGGTCACAGAGACCAGACATGAGAGAAGTCTCGAGGTTGAGTCCGCAAAATTCAAAGAGCCCGGATCTACAACACTGAACCGTCTACATGGCCTTCATATATGAAATCAGGTCAGTTCTTCGGCATCCGATAATACTCTGCCGTTGCAACCCACCATGTATTTGATCGTGATAGTATATATCAGGGCATATTCGTATGTTTTTGTTGATTGAATTGCATGTAGAACGACTCCTAAACCTCGTAAATATGTTTATTTGCATCGGTTTGGTTTGGTTTGCCATGGACGAGCCTACCCAACCTCCGAATCTGATTGTGGATTCAAGAGAGCGACTGAGGGTGGCGCGAAGGTAAATCTTCTGGAACTCTGATTTAATTGTTTGGTTAGTTAGATTGGAGCTCGAACGTGGAAAAATAAAAAAATCGAATGTTGAACTATTTCGTCGAAAAACATGTACTGTGTTGTTCGGTTTAGGTTGTTCCCGTCGCTTTTCGGTCTTGAAATGAACATATATTGATGTGGGATAGCGTGGTGTTTGTTTGATGTTGGAATCGTTTTTTTTTACGTCGGATTCGGCCTTCCGATGAGACGCCGGCAAACATTGCCGGCGTGGGTCGTCTTCCCCGGCGATGCGTTGAGCAGTCAACGCATGTTGAATTGGTCAACACGTACATGGCAGCCACGTGGAGGCCACGTTGGCGCGCAGTAATAATAGAATAATAAAAAAATTCAAAAAAATCAATAAAAAAATAGAAAATCATAAAAAACTCAAAGAAATTCGGAAAAATTCAGAAAAATTATAAAAAATTCCATAAAATAGGAAATGGCCACATTCAACTGGCCATGACCTGTTCCGGGTCTTTCGACCCCCGGCCTTTCCAAAAATGACGGTTTTGCCCTTCCGGCAAACCGTCTTCCAAAAAAATTCTAAAAAAAATCCAGGAAAATCCCAAAAAATAGGAAATGGCCACAAACAACTGGCCAAGACTCATTCCGGGTGTTTTGAACCCCGACCCTTCTTAAAAATGACGATTTCGCCCTTCGGGCGAATCGTCTTCCCAAAAATTGAAGAAAAATCAAGAAATTCCAAAAAATTCTCAAAAATGGGAAATGGCCACAAACAACTGGCCATGGAATATTTTGGGTAATTCGGTATCCAAACCTTCCAAAAATTGACGATTTTGCCCTTCGGGCTAAATCGCCTCCAAGTCTTCACATTTTACCCCGGTCCGAAATCACACCTTTCCTAAGCCTTTATGGCTATGCTGGGAAGCCATCGACTCGAATTGATGTGCATCGATGAGATTTATTTATGCACTTGTTTGCGCTTTCATTCAAATTGATTGTGATTGATAGGAATAGTCGTCCAATCTGTATGAAACCCTGAATCAAACTTACCTCACCCAAACTTGCGCCTGCATGAACTCTTAGTTAGGAAAATCACCTGCGTTAGGTACCGAAAGGGCGTTGGTAATGACACCAGCGTAACCAAGTCTCCGAACCCAAAATCTCTGGTTCCGCAGAACTGATCGATCTCTCCCAATCGGTCAGTAAGGTTTCCGGTCTACCCTCCAAGAAAGACCGGTGGCGACTCCAAATGCATGCACAAGTTGCACATCTCACCACGACCACACTGAAGGTCGAAAGCGATCGACTCTTAACGTCGAATCCTTTAAAAAATACTCCCGTCGCGATTTGGTATGGGCTTGGGAGGGCTCGCGCCGATCCAAAGCCCGCGATCCGCACCCTTGTGCGGGGGGAAAAGGGCCGCGATCGGTAATCCATTAGCCGCGTCCGCTTTCGGACGGGTCGCGACATACACCACAGCAGAATGGTATTGCAGAACGTATGAACAGAACCCTATTAGAAAGAACAAGGTGCATGTTGTCTAACGCTGGTTTGGGTAAGGAATTCTGGGCTGAAGTAGTCAATACTGCTTGTTGGTTAATAAATTATTCTCCTTTCATACCTATTGAGAACAAGACACCTGAGGAGGTATGGTCAGGTAAACCTATTGATTATTCTTCTCTTCGAATATTTGGATGTCCGGCATATGCACATGTTAGTGAAGGGAAATTAGAGTCTAGAGCGAAAAAATGCATTTTTCTTGGTTATGCTTCTGGTGTAAAAGGTTATAGGCTTTGGTGTTCTGATTCATCTAAGATTATAATTAGCAGAGATGTTACTTTTGATGAGTCTGCTATGCTTCATCATGTCAAGAAACCATTAGATACTTGCCAAGAAAATCTGCAAAGTGCATTAAAGAAGGTGGAATTTGAAGTATCTTCTTCACAACCAATTCAGTCAGTGACTGATAATATTGAGATTGAAGAATCTGAAGAAGAGAATTATTCCATAGCCAAAGATAGACCGAGAAGAACAGTGAAACCTCCACAGATGTATGGATACTCAGATTTTGTTGCTTATGCTCTTTCAGCTGCAGAGTCGATAAAATATGCTGAGCCTAAAATGTACAAGGAAGCTATTTCCTCAAAAGATTCAGTAAAGTGGTTAGTTGCTATGAATGAAGAGATGGAATCTCTTGAAAAGAATCAAACTTGGGAGCTTGTCAAACCACCAAAAGAAAGGAAGATTGTGGGTTGCAAGTGGATTTTCAAAAGAAAGGAAGGTATTCCTAAGTTGAAGACATTAGATTTAAAGCATGTCTAGTTGCTAAGGGCTATAGTCAGATTGAGGGAGTTGATTTTAATGATGTGTTTTCATCCGTCGTTAAACACAGCTCTATTCGGGTCTTTCTTGCGTTAGTTGCTATGCATGATTTAGAGTTGGAACAACTCGATGTGAAAACAGTTTTCTTGCATGGTGAACTTGAAGAGAAAATCTATATGGGTCAACCTAAGGATTTTCAGTTTGAAGGTAAGGAAGATCATGTATGTTTATTGAAAAGATCTATCTATGGCTTGAAGCAATCACCTAGACAGTGGTATAAAAGATTTGATTCTTTTATGGTGCAACTTGGCTATTGTAGAAGCAAATATGATAGTTGTGTATATCTATGCAAACTTCCAAATGGATCTTATATTTATCTGCTGTTATATGTTGATGACATGTTGATTGCAGCAAAAGATAAATTTAATATACATAATTTGAAGGCACAGTTGAGCGCTGAATTTGATATGAAGGATTTAGGTTCTGCGAAGAAAATTCTTGGCATGGAAATTCAGCGAGATCGAAAAAGAGGAAAATTGTATCTTTCCCAGAAAAGCTACGTTGAGAAGGTGTTAGATCGTTTTGGCATGAAAGATGCCAAACCAGTGAGTACTCCTCTTGCTGCTCACTTTCGATTATCAGCTGATTTATGTCCATATACGGATGATGAAATAAAATATATGTCACATATTCCATATTCTAATGCAGTTGGTAGCGTTATGTATGCTATGATTTGCACTCGACCTGACATATCGCATGCTGTTAGCGTGGTAAGTAGATATTTATTATGCCCAGGTAGAATTCATTGGCAAGCAGTGAAGTGGATTTTGAGATTTTTAAAGGGTACTTCAGATTATGGTTTAGAGTTTTGGAAAATTTGTGAAACTCTTACTAGATATGTTGACTCTGATTATGCTGGTGATCTTGATAAAAAGGATGTCTTTGACAGGATACATCTTTATTGTTGATGGTTGTGCAGTTAGTTGGAAAGCTTCTTTGCAGCATACAATTGCTTTGTCTATTACAGAGGCAATTAAAGAAGCTATATGGTTAAGAGGCTTATTTGGAGAGCTCAGTGTGGATGATGATGTGACTGTTGTGCATTGCGATAGTCAGAGTGCTATACATCTTATTAAAGATCAGATGTATCATGATAGAACAAAGCATATTGATGTGCGGTATCATTATATTCGAGACATTCTTGCTGATGGCTATATTAAGGTCTTGAAGATTGGTACAGAAAATAATCCAGCTGATATGTTGACAAAGTCATTGCCCTTTACTAAATTCAAGCACTGCTTGGATTTGGTTAATGTTTGCAACAGCTGAGTTTCATGCTGCTGGGAGGAGAAGATTGACTTAATGCTTATGTCTACTTGGGAATTCAAGTCAAGGTGGAGATTTGTTAATATGTCTTGAATAGTTGATGGCTTAAGTTAAGGGTCTTGGGCCAAACATTAGGGTTTGAGGGGTAATACTATAAATATTACTCTTTACTCATTTTGTCTGATTGAGAAGCTTACGTTGCCTTTTTTGTAATCCCCGATTCTCATAGTGGATTTTGCTTCTCATTTCTCTCGTGATTTTTCCCGCAAGGGTTTCCACGTAATTCTTGGTGTTCCGTTCTTCTCATTTATCTCAATTTCGTTTCAATTTCTGCATTGTCGTAACATGTGCTCGTAAGACACGCCTAGATTTCTAGATCTATGGAGAGCAAAGAAACCTCTTATGTGCATCACTCACGACCATTGCTCAATGAAGGGGTTTAAGTGACGCCGATGACGCAACTTTAGCCGCGAGTGCCCAAACTTCCAAATCCCTAGAGCCTTGGATGCGAGCGATGATAGATAGATGTAAATCGACGATAGATCCTTGGCAGCGAGGACCCAGGTTCCAGATCTCCATTTGAGCCCTAAACGACATCACGCTAGGATCCTTCTCACTGTCCTGGAACCAAAAGGGTTGCGGAAATTTGAGGATTTGATGCGGGAGAGAATTCAAGTAAGCAAATATGATAGTAATATTCAAAATGCTGTTGCAAAGGCTTTACACACAAAAAACACAAGCCTAACTATAAGCTTGTTTTCTTGAAAAGGACTTCGAAATGTACTTAATTGATACATTACAACGGAAACAATCGAGCTGGATCATTCTCGAGGATTCTCGAGGATAGAGATCAATCAAGGATGCGAAATCAAGGAGACACGTACGACTTTTCAAATGAATAAAATCATCTATGAAAATATAGGATCATAATTGTATGGGCGATTTGATCCGAACGGAGGAGACTTTCCTTTGGCGATCCCCAACGGTTACCAGATCTTCTAAACGGGAAATTTTGGAGAGACCTCTTCTGGAAGCCTTGCAACTGTTAGATTAGAGGCAGAGGAGTATAAAAGACATCTCAAAGTCGAAGGAAAAAAGTGTTCATAATTCTTAGATTGAGAGTACTTCATTTCATACACACTTCTTGATTCATCCATTGTAATTGTGAGGAGGTGTGTACAAGAGTGTTGAGCGTTAGGTGGGGTATCATACGTCTCAAGGAGATCACTAAGTTGTAACCTCTCAAGCAGTTTACTAGTGGAATCCAGCCGATTGGTTGATAGCCAAAGAAGTGGACGTAGGCTTAACCAAAGCCAAACCACTATAAACCCTATGTGCAGTCTTCTTTATCCCTTACTCTGATTATATCATATATCTTGTGATAGATGAATTGCATATGAATTGTTCATAGTGATACACTGTGTTTCAATTATCTGAAACGTCATAATAATGCCTGTGCAATTTGAATTCCGCGATAAAAACTGGAATTGCACTATAATCACATATTCACCTCATCTAGGTGATAAAGCTAGCCACAACAATTGGTATCAGAGCCTAGTGATCATATTTTGTGAAGTGTTTTTACTTATGAGCTAACGATCTTTATGGCTAGCAATTTCTCTCCCACATGTATCGAATGTGGAAGCAATAATAGACCACCATATTTTGAAGAGAAAGAGTACAACGATTGGCAAAATAAATTCAAGGCATATATTAGATGCCAAGATCCTCAGATATGGGATGTTATACAACGAAGAATGAATCCAACTGCAAGTGTCACAATCGGATCAAATGTAGGAGATAATAATACAATGCCAACTACCACTCTATTGTCTACTGAAATTTCCAAGAGAGATGCTCTTGATGCAAATTCTATTTATTCATTTTATAGCGCTTTATCTTCTACTAAATATAAGCGTATTGTAGATTGTTCCTCACTAAAAGAGATTTGGGACAAGTTCTAAATCACATATGATGGAACAGACAAAATCAAGGAGACTAAAGTCAATTTCCTTCTTGGCTAGTATGAAGCATTCAAAATGAAGCCCGGAGAAACTGTGAAACAAATGTTTGACAGATTTACTGAAATGGTGAATTGTCTCACATATCATGGGCAACATATTTCTGGACCGATGAAAGTCAACAAACTTAGGGGTGAGCATGGTTCCAGGGTAGAACTTGGAGCTTGTAGAACAGGATCGGTAGGAACCGATTGGTTCAGGTTCCAAGGTATACAAGGTAGGTTCTAGGTTCCAAAAATTAGGGAACCTGCTTTGACGAGTATGTTCCAGGTTCTAGGTAGGTGGAACTTGGAACCTGAAGCAAGCTTTTTTTTTCTTGGTATATGTCTTCACGTCATTTTAAGGTATTTCATAAGGACGATGATGAGTATGTAATTCGGAACTACTTTATCATTGAGTCTTTTACTTTGTTATTGTTTCATACTTTTCGTGTGTTTAAATAAAATTTATGGTTAGTAGATTTTAGTGGTAGATGGTGGTCATTAGATGTAATTAGTCACATTGATCGTTCAACCAAGAATATATGTGGAACCTGAAACCGACCCTGGAACCTGAGACATGGTAGGTTTTAGGTTCCAAGGTATGCAGGGTAGGTTCTAGGTTCCCAAGAATGAGGAACCTATATAGACGGGTAGGTTCGAGGTTCCAAGTGGAACTTGGAACCGTTCACCCCTAAACAAACTGTTGAGAGCTCTCACAAAAGAATGAGATAATGTCAAAACCTCCATTCTTAGACTCAAGGGATGTCTCATTTATCTATAGACGAGCTCATTTGAACTCTTCAATCCTATAAGGAAGAAAGAGTCAATAAAGAAACCACGTCAAAAGGTAAGAAGTTTATTACTTTAAAATCTAATGTTGATTATGATGTTTTAGACTCAGAAGATGACAATGATGAGGAGTTAGCACTCATGGTGAAAAGATTTAGAAGAATGGCTAAGAAAGGCAGGAACTTCAAAGACAGAAAGGATCTCTGACGATATGATTAGAAACAATCATCTAAAACCAAACGTGAAGGCCAAGAAGTCATCTGCTACGAATGCAAAAAGAGAGGCCACATTAAACCAAATTTCCCTCTATTAAAGAAGAAATGTAGGGATGAAAAATTCAAGAAAGCCTTGAAAGCAGAGACTTGGAGCGACACTGAATGTGAAATTGATGAAGAGTATGCCAACATATGTCTTATGGCAGACTCAGATGATGACCTCGAGGCAACTCATTCAAACATTTCTTTTGAGGTATCTGCATATATAGATGAGCTATGTCTAGAATATAAAGCTACTCTCAAAATACTTTTTGAATTGAAAAATGAGATAGCCATTTTTTAAACAGAGAGATCTTTCTCATGTCTCATGGCAGACTCAGATGATGACCTCGAGGTAACTCATTCAAACATTTCTTTTGAGGTATCTGCATATATAGATGAGCTATGTCTAGAATATAAAGCTACTCTCAAAAGACTTTTTGAATTGAAAAATGAGGTAGCCATTTTTAAATAGAAAGATTTTTCTCAAAAAGATAAGATTAGTTTTCTTGAAAAGGAATGTTCCCAATTGAACGAAAAGTTTGATTTTACGTCAAATGAGAATAATCGTTTGAAATCTAAATTGGAATTCCTTGAGAAAGAAACTGAATTCTTAAAAAAACGAAAGAAATCTTTTTGAAGAAGAAATGAATTCTTTGAAAAAGGAAAATGATCTTTTTGAAAGAGAAAATGTTTCTTTGAAAAAGGAAACTTTGAATATTCACAAGAAATTCTCTACAGAATCTAAAACATTGGAACGCATACTTTCCATACAAGTTCCTTATTATAACAAATCCGGATTAGGTTTTCAAAAAGAAAGTGATGTGAAGAATTATTTTCCCATTGTTAAAGAGAGACTTAAGAAAAAGCCTCCTAAACATCTTTATAAAGATCATTTTAGAACACAGTTTGTAAAGTCGAAAGATCAAGATCTATATGTATATTCAAACTGTGGTGATTCAAGGCATTCTAAGAGTTATTGTTCCAAAATCAAAAGATCAACTCGAGATATTCGTAGATATGCAAATGTTGCTAACCCTAAATGGCTCAAACAGATTTGAGTACCAAAGAAAACTTGAGTTTCTTTTATCATTACAGGTACCAATGAAACGGAAAAATAAATGGTACCTTGATAGTGGATGCTCTAAACACATGACTGGAGATGCTATAAAATTCATCAATCTTGAGATGTTCAATGGTGAAAATGTTTATTTTGGAGGAAATAACAAGGGAATAATTATTAGCAAAGGAATCGTGAAGATTGTCAATCTTTATATCAATGATGTTTCATTGGTTAAGGGTTTGAATTTCAATATTATTAGTATCAGGCAATTTTGCGATATTGGATATAAAGTTTTTTTTTGCAGAAAATAAGTGCTCAAGTACAAGTCAAGACAATGAATTTTCGTTCACTGGACGAAGACACGGTAACATGTACCTTCTGGATACATCGTCTAAGGAAGAAAAATATCTTCTATCTGTCAAAGACGATTCAAAACTTTGGCACAGGAAGTTGGGACACATAAGCCTCAAGCAAATATCAAAGCTCTCAAAAAAGAAGATAGTGAGAGGACTCCCAGATGCCAAATTTGAAAGGACTAAGCACTGTGAAGCTTGTACACTTAGAAAACAAGTAAGAAATTCCTACAAATCTATAAATGAAGTGTCTACTGATTGTGCTCTGCAGCTATTACGTATAGATGTCTTCGGACCTGCTCGAACTTAGAGCATTGCCGTAAAAAGTATTGTTTAGTCATTATGGATGATTATATCAAATTTATTTAGGTGTTCTTTCTTGCACATAAAAGTGATGATTTTTCATATTTTGAAACATTTTCTAAGAAAGTTCAAAACGAAAAAGGATACTCAATTTTAAGCATCAAAATTGATCATGGAGAGAAATTTGAAAACCAATACTTTGCTAAATTTTGTGATCAAAATTATTTTCAACATAACTTTTCATCTCTATACACTCCATAACAAAACGGAGTTGTTGAAAGAAAGAACAGATCTTTACAAGAAATGACACAAACTCTTTTAATTGAAAGCAAAACTCCATCCTACTTTTAGGCTGAAGCTGTTTCTACTGCTTGTTATATTATAAACCGTGTCTTTCTTAGACCATTACTTGAGAAAATCCCTAATGAGCTTTACAAAGGAAAAATGCCAAATATTTCATATTTTCATGTATTTTGTTGTAAATGTTATATTCTTAAAAACTCAAAAGATCGGCCAAGTAAGTTTGATGAAAGATCAGACGAAGGTGTATTCTTGGGATATTCTACTTCAAGCAAAGCCTTTCGAGTCTTCAACAAGAAATCTCACACGGTTGAAGAGTCATGAATGTGAAATTCGGATATGAGTACACTACTCAGAAGATTACTACTGAAAGTGAAATGATAAATGATCAGAACCAATCATTTGAGAAGTAGAACTTATTATCTGAGGCTAAAGAATCAAATGAATCTTCTCAGAACATGAAAAATATTCAACCAACTGCAACTTCTGAAGAATCAAATACTAAAGAACCAATTGAGAATGAGCTTGAAAAGTCAAAGAAGAACTGGAAATACAAATCCTGTCATCTCACAGATCAAGTCATTGTAAACATTGATGAAGGAATCATAACCAAATCTGACCTAAGGAATGAAATGAATGCATTTGCTCTGGTTTCTGAGTTTGAAAGAGAATTGAAGAAGTACTTGAAGATGAAAGCTGGATTGAAGCTATGCAACAAGAGTTACATCAATTCAAACTAAATGAAGGTTGGGAACTGGTACCAAGACCAAAGGATCATCCTGTTATTGGAACCAAGTGGGTTTTCAGAAATAAACTGGATGACAAAGGCAAAGTAACCAGAAACAAGACTTGACTTATTGCTAAGGGCTATTCTTAGGAAGAGGGAATCGACTATGATGAATCTTACGCCCCAGTAGCAAAAATGGAATCTATCAGGATCTTATTGTCTTATGCTTGCTATCACAACTTCAAACTATATCAAATGGATGTCAAAAATGCATTCCTGAATGGATATATCAAGGAGGAAGTTTATAGTGATCAACCTCCAAGCTTTGAAGATCCAAAAAGTCCAAATCATGTATTCGGACTTCAAAAGGCTCTCTATGGACTCAAGCAAGCACAATGAGCTTGGTATGAAATGTTAAGTAATTTCCTTACCAACAAAAGTTTTAAGAAATGTAAAGTTGATACAACTTTATTTATCAAAATGGAATGTAACAAAATCTTACTTATTTAGATATATGTATATATTATATTTGGATCATTTGACGAAAATCTCTACAAAGAATTTTCTCAGATCATGCAGAATGAATTTGAGATGAGTATGATGGGAGAACTTAAATTCTTTTTAGGTTTGCAAGTCAATCAGACTAAACAAGGTACTTTCATATATCAAGAGAAATATGCTCTTGAACTGATAAAGAAGTTTGGTCAGGAGAACTGCAAGAAAACTGAATCAACAATGTCTTCTTCATCCAAGTTAGACAAGGATGAAGAGGGAAAACATGTTGATCATAGACTATACAGAAGCATGATTGGTTCATTATTATATCTTACTGCTTCTGGACCTGATATCATTTTTAGTGCATGCATGTGTGCTAGATTTTAATCAGATCCTAAGGAATCACACCTTACTGCTATCAAAAGAATCATCAAATACATAGGAACCTATCCTAATCTAGGGCTATGGTATCCTAAGATTTCAGATCTTATATTATATGGATATTCAGATGCTGATCTTGTAGGTTGTAAGTTAGACAGAAAAAGTACTTCAGGAACATGTCAACTTCTGAGATCAATGCTGGTGTCTTGGTTCTCCAAGAAGCAAAATACCGTAGCTTTATGAACTGCAGAAGCTAAGTATGTTACATTAGGAAGTTGCTATTCACAAATCCTATGGATAAAGCAACAACTGAAGGACTTTGGTGTTCAACCTCACAATGTGAAAATCAAATATGATGACACCAGTACAATCAACCTCATCAAGAATCCAATTCTGCACTCATGAGCTAAGCATATTGAAATTAAGCATCATTTTATTCGTGATCATGTGCAAAATAGTGATGTTAGCATTCAATTTGTTGATTCAAAGTATCAATTAGCTGACATATTCACCAAGCCACTTGATAAGAACACATTTGAATATATCAGACAAGAATTATCTATTAGTGTGATAACTATTTGAGCTGTTATTTAGACAGGAAGATTTTACTTCTGAACTTAAAGGAATATATGAAAGAAGTAAAGGATGCCAAAGCCACATCTGAAGAAGTTCAATGACTACAAGGAACTCAGAACTTAAAGTATCATCTAAGGATGACACATTCTGAGTGGAAACGACTAAAGGTTTGATCATTTAAATTTTTGGCGCGTAAGTAGTTATATTTCTGGCAACAAATGAGGTACGTACCATCACAATCTATCTAAATATTCTGCAAATATTTTGATTGTGTTGATTGTGCTGATTGCTGTAATTGATTTAATTGATCGCTCAAAATTGATTGATTCAATTGAGCATATTCTTTCCAAAATTACTTCAATCGTATCTTTAGACATCTTTATTTCCAAACGTATTTTCAACAACCCTACTATTTAAACATTCTCTTCAAAATAATATACACACTTCTGCTCTCTCAATTCTCAAAAAGCATTACTCTCTTCTCTAAAATCTACCATATCATCTCTCATGGCTTCCGAACATTCTATTGCCTAAAAAAAAATCCTTTGACGATCTCAAACTCACTCTAAGTGAGTTTGAAGATGAAAATCACCTTACTTCTGAGAAGTTCACGGTGAAACAAGAAAAGGAAAGAGAGACTAAATTAAAAGTCAGAATGGATGAAGAAGAAATCTATCATAAAGAAATGATAGATGAGTATCATGCTTTTCTGCAAGAAAATAGAGAGGATGGTATTCAACTGGATGAAATCAAAGAAGCAAGTTCTCAAGGGGACCCTATGGAAACTGGATCTGAAGAAGATGAAGAGGAAGAAATGAGCCTAAACACAGACTCTGAATTACTGAAAGACATTCTATACTTTCGGATTGAGTTGAAGCATCAAACTCATAAACTGCACAAAGTACTCTATTAGGAAACAGGGGAATTAAAGGAGAAGTTAACAGAGGAATTCAAACGGTTAATGAATAACCTGTCTGAAAAGGCTGGCTTAATTTTTCTCAAAGTGGATTACATAGAGAAAAGAATGGACAGATTCAAAGATGCTATCAACAATGAACTGGAAGATTTTTCCAGATTGGTCATGAAGAAATTCCTCAAGACTTCACATTGTCCAAGTCAGTCCATAAAGACTCAAATCAAGTGAAGCCTGAATCTGCATGGCTTACTATCATGGTAAAATCTCTTACTGCTGAAAAAGTTACTTTTTATCTTGAGAGAAATATCATACTTACTGTCACGCCCTGATCCTCGAGCACGCATCATCCCTACCAAATTGCCTCAGGTCATAAGAGATAACGTCCTAGGCACGTTATCTACCCATTTATTTTTATCTTTGATTACACATGCGGAAACATGCAACTCCCAAACATCACATCAACGACAGGGATAGATAAACAGCCAGTCATATCAATCAAAGCACGACAGCTCATAAAGTCAACATTTTATTTAACTATATTGCTTAGACAATAAACACAAGCCATTCTTCGGCTCTTGGTCTACAACTCCTAGACTATTAAGTTCGGTCTAACACGATCTCCAGGACTACTCCAAAAGTCACGCCTCAACATCCCCTAGGCTCTGTCACTTGGGACCTGAAAATGTTATCCCACGACGGAGTGAGAAATAAATCTCAGTGAAGTCAACGCCTAAGCTCGGTTAGGACGTTGATTCACCCAGAATATCCTACCACATAGACATGACATCCATCACAGAACATATATCCAGTCACATGCAACTTACTCGCCAGGAAGCCACACATAATGCGATGCAGACACGACATGACAGTCAAGCAGCCCAGTCAAGGCAAGCATCACATCAATACGACATGGCAGTCAAGCAGCCCAGTCAAGGCAAGCATCACATCAATCGACATACATGACGTCACACGTAGTCCATTTATTATGAGATAGGGCATGTCAGCCCGGCACACTGGTCAGTTGGTGCTTAGTATCTTGGTCAATTGGTACTCTTCTGGCGGCGACAGGCATCGTCCCTTACTTTCGGCGACTGCTTCTAGTAGTCCATGTGATTCCGATCGTCACGGCACGGAACGACTAGGAATCCCTTTCCAAGGCTTCGGTCCGTCACAAGCTGCGACCGGCATCCATCAAACTGACATCACAGAATGATGTGCTTCTAACAAGTCGTATTTACCCGATCGTCACGGTACAATCTTGTCAAGAATCTCATTGTCCCATCATATGACCACACACGACACCCGATAATCAATCAATTTTGTCATTTTTGATTTAGACCAGATGCTCATACAAACATGTTCAAAGACTCGGCCTCAGGGCGTTTTCATGCTAAATCGTGCAGTTTGAGCTCACACAGGTCATATGAATGCACAACCTCATAACTAGGCTTACGCCCGACACAAACGATGAAACACTCAGAAATTCAATCATGTCACATCACAATCAATCAACTACAATCAGTCAAGCAATCAAGACATGATCGATTAACCAATTCAATTAATCAAACAGCCTTGATTAATCCCAATTTCATTAAATTATCGATCGTTCGCTCGGTTCTGATTTATTGCTCGCTCGCGATCAAACAACGACAATCGATGCCCAATCATTCAATCAATCAATTCTAACAATCAACTAACCACAGACGACCTAACTAAATTGACTAACTTAATCAATCGTGGCCATTTACCCTAATCCTGGTTTCTATCTAAACCGACCATGATTATTCTAAATAAATACCCTAATTAACTAATTAACTAACCCTAGGTACAATTAGCGCCCTAACTAAGGATTAGGGGTTAACTCACAATTTGAGCTAGCTCGGGCAGTCACGACACTGAGGGCGACAACAAACGGTGATGGCGACGATTCACAAAATCCGGCAACTCCTCGGTGAACTCCCGGCCCGGACTTGATTCGTAGGTTTCTCGACTCCTCGATGCTTCCCGAACCCAACGGCGAGTCACACAGCTCGGGCGAACACATGACAACGACGGTCTCCGATGGTCGGAATCAGCCACGGCTGGCGGCTGAGGGGCAAAACAGGGGAGGTCAGGACAGCGCAGGGCGTCGTGCCTCGGTTTCTAGGATCTCCGGAGCTCGTTGTGGCTCAACGAGCTAGATGAGGGCTGGCTAGTGTCAAGCGATTGTCGGGGTAGCTGAGGGTGGCGGTGGCCATGTCGAAGGACGGCCGCAGGAGGCGCAAGGCGGCGGAGCAACGGTTCGGCCAAAATAGGGGACCGAACAGGGGAAGGAAGATCCGGGGCTGTTCGCGGCTCCACAGGCGATGGGTGGCCACTAATGGTCTTGGCCGGTGACGAGAGGTAGGAGGGCCTTGTTGGGGTCGGTCAACGAGCGGCGGAGGGCGGCCGGAGGCGAGCAGAGGAGCTCTGCAATGGTTTCACCTCGAAACAGGGCACCAACGGGCTTCGGGGTTCACAGGGCCTCCGTGGTGGTTCTGGGCTGAGACGGACGGCGTGAGGAGGTCGAGGGGTTCGTGGGTGAGGCGAAGGATGACGTCGGAGTGGAGGGAGGTGGTCGGGATTAGTCTGAGCAGAGCTGGAGGCGGGGGATCCGAAGTGAACTCGAAACAGGGTAGGCGGCTTTGGGGTCTGATTCGTGGCTGTCCGCGACACACGGTGGTCGGAGTGGGGTCAGCGTGGCGACTGAGTGACGACAGAAAGACCGTGAGGTCTGTGGTGGTGGTGCTCGCGACAAAACCCCAGCGGAAGGAGGAGGAGCTTCAAGTGTCCATCAAAGAGGAAGAAGAAGGAATATGAGGGGGGAAAAAGGGGGGCGTTCTCACGTGAACAGGGAACATGGAGAGAGAGAGAGATCTGCTGAGAGAGGGGGAGTGCACGTGAGGGAGAGAGAAGATTGGGTGGGATGAGGTGATGGGTAGGTGGTGACTAGACAAGAGGGGGCCACTGTGGAGGTTTGAATCTTTGGTTTTTAGTGGGTGAATTATTGGGGGCACAATGGTAAATCAATAATTCGGGGCTGAGCGAATTTTTCGGTTGATCAGGATTAGGCCCGGGCGCGAGGAATTAAATCCTAAATCACAACGGCTAAGATTTTCGAAACCTAATCTATTATGACTGATGTTTCAGAAATCATCCAATTATCGTCACTTACGTCCTTACGATCCAAAAACTCATACCAACTAAAATTCAATTCATTTCCTTTTTATTGACTTCAGGCCATAAACAGAAGTCAAATTTCTAGGGCGTCACACTTACCAGGGCTATTAGAAAGGCCAAAGAACATGGAACAAACAAAAATTCTGTGAAAGATTTGATATTGAATAACGGTTTTGTCTCAGAGGAGGATGTTGTTGAATTCACATCCGAATCAACTAAAGAAGAATTGAAGAATTCATCATCAAAGAGAAAGGAGGCTCAGTATAATATTGATCCACTGCTGAGTGACTTCAATATTCCAGATCTCATAAAATTATGTGAGGAAAACAAGCATGACATGGCCAAAGCAGAATATGCCAGATTCCTAGTTCAGGAAAATCAGCTTGATCCTAGTTACATCTTACCTAGGATGTATGCTCTCGAGAAATTGTCCATCCAGATGAATGAGGAAATAGATGATGAAATCAAGAAGAAAGAAAGTGAGATGTGTGACTGCTAGGAGACAAACAAGAAGAAACAAATTTCTGATACAGACAGACTGTGGGACATCCTATTCAAACAAGGAGAATGCAAGGATAATTTGAGAAAGTTCATAATGGAGTTCAGCATTGCCATAACTCAATTCAAAGAAGAAATGCGTATGAAAAACCAGAGTCTACATGATTATATGGGGAAGAAATGTCATCTCACTTGTCTGGAGCTTGAGCAGGCTAAAAATAAGATTGACAAAATAGAAGAAGAACTCAATATGAAGCTATCTCAAATGTCCAACACTGTTGTATTTCCGTTCTATTCTCAATCTTCTAAATATTTCTCCAGCTAAATCCATGGTTCATATCCGACTGAGATTATCTACTCTTAAATAAAGTTTGCTTATGCAAATATTATCACATTTGATTATGTCAAGGATTTGGCTATAACCTCTCCTATATTTATTCTACGTGATATTTCATCTTTTTAGTGTTTGGCACTGATTGTTCTTCTAGAGATTCATTTTAGTGGTGCTGTATTTGAATATCTATCACTTTGGATATTGATCACTGTTTATATTTTAAGTAACTTCAATACATGCGTAATTGATATCCACTTTAATTGCAATATCAAATGATATACAATCCATGAGGAGTAATTCTTCATATTAAGTGATATGTTTCACCCTTTATGATTTACTGGATGAATATTCAATTCAGGGGGGGTAACACTCCATCTCCATGATTTATTTGATCCTTTTGTGCTGATGACAAAAAGGGGGAGAAGTTACAAAAGTTTTGAAAGCATTGAACTCTATGAATGATGTGAATGAATGTTATGCTATGATTTTGCGCACATACACTGTGTATATTTCCTATATCAGGTACAACAGCAGAAATATTGTCAGAAATATTGTGCTGTGAAAACCATGCTTTGCAAGTTCAAACACGATATACATATGAAGAAATGTATTCAGGTTCACAGGTTGTCAGATTGGAAATATGAGAACACAAGTTCCCATGTTCAGCAAAAACAAGATCTGAAAAGAAATATCATTTCTTTCTTAAGCCAAATAGGTGAACAAGTTCTTTACTTTCAGCATTTCATTAATCTGTATGTTTGATAATATACTTGCCAAAATAGGTTAACTTAAGAGTGTTACAATCGCTATAATCTAAGCATGTAGATTACAAGCTCTGAGCTGTTCTGTAGTAATTCTAAATCACAAGTATTATGCTCTCACTTACTATACTGCTCAAGATTGTCATACATGTGATTAAAATTTTATGAAATCAATTAGAATCACATTGCCCTACTTCTTAAATGCTCTGAAGCTATACTTGTGCTTAATTTTCAAATTTTAAGAGTTATAACAAGTTCTGAGATTATCTATTATGTTGCAATATCAACTTTTGTTCATCAGAACTTATTCTTGCTAAGGGACAGATTGATAAAATTTGTTTTAGCAAGACCTTACTAAGAGTAACTAGACTCTAGTTGCTCATCTGTACTATTCAACCAATTGTTATTTTTGTGGATAGTTTTGTCATCATCAAAAGGGGGAGATTGTTGAGAAAAACTCCTAGATGATTTTGAAGTTGACAAAACAATCCAAGTACTCTTAAGTTTTGAGATAATGCCGTGTGATACTTGTTTTGCAGATTGTCCTTTAGTGCGGGGATGCATGTGATTGAATATGACAGAAAGGTTTAGCTCAGATGTTGATTTCTGAGGGACTCAGATGCTGTGTCGAACTCAGACGTTGAGCGGGGATAGCTCAGACGTTGGAATAATGCTCAAGCTTTGAGAGGAGCATTCACGTGTAGTAATCAGAACTTGAAATCAATAGAGCTGGATTATTCTTGAGGATTATCGGGGATAGAGATTAATCAAGGATGCGAAATCAAGGAGACACACACGACTTTTCAAATGAATGAAATCATCTATGGAAACCCAGGATCATAATTGTATGGACGATTTGATCCGAACAGAGAAGACTTTCCTTTGGCGATCCCCAACGGCTACGGGATCTTCTTTTGGTATTTGTCTTGTCCAAACAGGAAGTTTTGAAGAGACTTCTTCTGGAAGCCTTGCAACGGTTAGATTGGAGCTGAAGGAGTATAAAAGATATCTCAAAGTCGAAGGGAAAAGAGATTAGTGTTAAGAGGGAAAAGTGTTCATAATTCGTAGATCGAGAGTACTTCATTTCATACACACTTCTTGATTCATCCATTGTAATTGTGAGGAGGTATACACAAGAGTGTTGAGCGTTAGGCAGGGTATCCTACGTCTCAAGGAGATCACTAAGTTGTAACCTCTCAAGCAGTTTACTAGTGGAATCCAGCCGATTGGCTGATAGCCGAAGAAGTGGACGTATGCTTAGCCAAAATCGAACCACTATAAACCGTATGTGCAGTCTTCTCTATCCCTTACTCTAATTATATCATATATTTTGTGATATATAAACTGCATATGAATCGTTCATAGTGATACAATTATCTGAGACGTCATAATAACGTCTGTGCAATTTGAATTCCGCGATAAATGTTGAAATTGCAATATAATTACCTATTCACCCCTTCTATGCGATAAAGCTAGCCACAACATTATTCACGTGTTTATCCTGCAATAAAAAATTCATAGGCATTAAATAGATTTTTTCTAAATATGATAGTTATGTCGGAATCAAAATATTCAGAAGGAATGTTTTCTTAGCAGTTCTACTCCTTATTGTCTTAGTTTGAGATATTTTCGAGTTTTTTTCTAATTTAATATTTTAAAAAAAATATTTACAATTTTAGTTATTATTTTAACGTATTTACCAATTTAGGTCTCGCGCGCTGGGCCGGGCTGCACGCGAGACCTGGAATCTTGGGCCAGGCAGCGCGCGACCATCGCGCACTGGGCCAAACAGCGCGCAACCGGTCGCGTGCTGCCTGGCCCAGCGCGCGACTATCGGCCGCGCTGGGCTCACACGTCGCGTTACTATTTTGGCCTGAGAAGGCTCTCTACTGGGCAAAGGGCCTTTTCAGGCTCACGGGCGCAAATTGCGCCCTGCAGAGCCCGAAAAAAAAAAGGCTCTGCCGTGCATTTAGGAGCCCTTCACTCCGTGCCTTTTTCTTCTTTTCATTTTCGCTTGCATTGCCTTCTTCTACTCTTCTGTTTTTGCTTTCGTTCGTGTTGTTTCGTGAGAATTCATTTTTCATCGCAGTCGTTCTCTCTCTAGGTATTATTTCGACGCTCATGGTGTATGTTTTGTCTGTTCGTTAATATTTTTATAATGTTTCAATTAATTTATGAATTTTGTACTTTGCATTTCCTATTGCTGCTACTTAAAGTTTCATATGCGTCCTCTTGGAGGAATACTAAAAAATTGGTTGGGGGGGGGGACAAGGAAACCAAAATGGTCTTCTAATAAATTTTATGCTCTGTCTATTTATCGGGGTCATCCTCCAAATTTTTGTTCCTCTTCCTGTTAAAATATTAAGCTTTGTGACGAAACCCTCCTTGTCCTTTACTTTTCTATTTTTTTTTAGCCCTTCGCTCTAACCCACAAGTAGAGAGAGAATGAAGAGAGGGACTGAGGGAGAGAGAAGTTGAGGACTTATGAAGGATGTTTTTTTTCATTTGAGTATATAAAAAATGCCATGTCAAAAATGTAAGCTGCAATTCTAATCCGTATGCAGCAACCCAAGATCTCACGTATAGATACATGAATCACCAGTCCATAAAGTTAAAGAATTGACGCACCTGTTTTGGATCTATCATTCTTGATGCAGAATTGCGACGATCCGATGCTCAAGATCTTCTCCTCTATGAACCCCATTTATCGCTGGCTTCAATGAGACGGCCCCCTCACGCGTCGCTTCTGACGGCTCCTTATGTGAGATTATGCTGACATCAGGGTTTAGAGGAGGGACTTGAGCTCTATTTATAGAGAATGAACCTTATCCCCTCATTAAGGATAAGGATATCCCGGCCCATACTGTCCAGCACTATATCCTACTAGAATTAGGAAACTGTATATATCTTTCTTTATTAGACCAATTAATTTACAATGACAATTAATAAAGCCCACAACGAATATATTAAAATATATTCTAACATTCTCCCACTTGGGCGAAATTAATTGAAATTGTACTGTATATGTGCATCTTTATATTGGTCTAGAGATATTTCCCAATAGTCAATCCGATCCCATAAAGTTTTGAGCACCGGACCATGCCAGTAACTGCATCAGAAGACACAGAGCTATCCACGATCACAAATTCTCTTAACTTTACTGATATGGATTTGATATGGTAGTATGAAAAACGGATAACATCTCAAATAACAGAGACAACTTATATGTTATCCTCCTTGTTAGTCACCATTCTCTCACCTTATGTGTCACGAAACCGGATGTGTCACGAGAGAACATCTTTACAGCTCCAACGAACCAACATATGTCTTACCTTTGTAGTTAACTATACTTTACGTGTAACAAGACATATGCTTTTGGCTAAAATAAATAAATGCCACAGCCATCACTCAAGGTTTACACAACGCATTGAGATTTTCAACTGATATATGTATTCAACTCCTCTTAATCATTATAGCTTTATTGCATGCAATGGAGTTGATACATATCTAGATGTTACAAAATATAACAAACACAGATGTAAACTTTATTAGAGCAAATATTGAATGCAGCTCCCACTGAACAACAACATCTCATGATGCTTACTCAACCCATCAATTAACACGTCATATCAGTATCCCACGATGCTTTTATATTTGCGACATGTCATCTAAATGTGTATGGAAAAAGACCTTAAGTTAGTGAGTCTGCAGTCTTATCATCTGTGTAATAAGCTCTACTGTAGTGTCACCCTTTCATCTGTTACCTTTATGGTCAAAAACTTGACCGCCAGATGTTTAGACCCCTTGCGCCCCATGATGTTGTTAATGAACAACACTGCAGAATTATAGTCACAATACAACTGTATGGGTCTATCCACAAAGTAAATACGGTCAATCTTCAATGAAATTTCAGAGCCAAATAACCTGAATAGTAGTTGACAAGCATACTACAAACTCCGCTTTCTTGATCGAGGATTACATAGATTTCTATTTACGCTTTTCTGTAATACTGCACTTTTCTTTAGACATACAAATGTCTGCATTTGTCAACTTTACATCATCCTGACAGCTAACAAAGCATAAATCCGAATGCCCTACTAGTTGTAGGTCCTGAATATGTTTGTAAATTAGCATACAGTCTTTTGTCCTTTTTAAGTACCTCAAAACTTTCATAGCAGTAATTCAAGAAAACCAATTTCAAACAAGATATCGTCTGTATAAGACACAAGGAAAATAAATTCCTCCAACTGATCTTGCAGTATATATACTAATTTACTTCATTCTTGTCAGAACGGAATATAACAACAATACCATGAAACTTCAAGCAATAATTATCTTAAAGTTTACTTAAACCCATAAACAGACTTTCAGTCTAGAATACCCATGAACATGATCAAACTTTATTCCATGGCATTTATATGGGATTCCTCTCTCTTTACGCACAAGTTTATCCAAATCATCTGCTGCAAAACCTTCGGGTTACATAAAAAGACTACCTCGAAGTATCCAATTAAAAAGAAGTTTAAATATCTGTATAATAAAGCTCATTATAATAATGAGCTATTAATATCTTAATCACTCCGAAAAAACTATTTATGAGAGACTGAATAAAGATTATTTTAAGTCAACTCATTCTTTACGAGTGAAAAATTTGGCTACTAATCTGTTTTAAACTTCTCAAATAAAACACTAATCCAAATATAATTCGATATAATAAGGTAGACAAAAACTTTCATCTAAATCCCTTCAAGTTTTACAAACTCAATTGCAGCAGATGGACTTGTGACATTGAGGCATGCTAATAAGCTTTTAAACACTGTATGTTTCATAGTCTGCATCTCATTTACCATGCACTCAACCACAGTTCTAATTATGAACAAGAAATAGCGATTGTATGAATTACTAGATCAATCACATAGTCAATTTTGTAGTCATGCTCTTCTAGATAGACTATACAATGTGACTTGGTACAGCTGATCGTCTCTGCCTGATAGATCTTTTAGGTAGAGCTACTTTAACCTTTATTCTGCGATTGTAGGGTTTGATAAGCTTCATCAGGCATTGTCTTAATAACAAGAACCTGAACCCCTAACAGAATCAAACCATAACTTAGAATGCTCCATGATCATATGTATAGGTAAAAATAACGATACAATGGTCCTTACCACACCATTACCTTTAATAGTCTGTGAGCAACTACCCTTATTCGGCTATATCAAGCTCTAGCAATTTAGCTATATGTAATTCCACAATTCATGTTCCTCTTTTGGATGATAAATCAATACCCCTTTAGATGAACTGGGTAGGGAACGAAATAAAACTGAGTGGTTCTAGAATCCAACTTATCCAATGTTGGATTATGTAACTTTATTTCTGCATGAACACCTCAAACCTTAATATGGTTCAAACTAGATTAACGTCTAGTCCATGACTCAAAAGAAGTCAATGAAATATTTTGATAGAAACATAATGGGTTATTTTCAAAGTTTTACCCCATAGAAAAAAAAATATAAATTGATTTTACAGATCATACTCTTCATCATATCTGTATGGTGTGATTTGGCCTTTCGGCCACACCTTTCTATTGAGGACTATCGGGCACAAGACCACAACCCAGAATCCTCTTAAGATTTGATAAATGGCTCTTTAAGCTATCCAGTATTGCCATGTCAATCATGATACTCACCACCTTAGTCAAAACTAACAACCCTTGTTTTTTAAATAAATTTATCGACTATAGTAAAAAATATGTTGAACTTGTCACGAAAATTAAATTTTTCTTTAACCATGTACGAAAACATATAGAGAAAAATTATCATGTAAATGTGATAAAAACTCTACACAATATTACCATATAGGATCCACTTATACCAATATAAATTACCTTCAATAGGTCATAACTATCGACTACAATTTCATCATTTTTCTTAGTTATCTTACATCTACTTCAATATACGCATATATCTAGGTCACTTTTAAGAGTGAGCAAAATGCTTGCCTTTATCAGTATTTTCACTCTTTCTTTACTGATGTGACCAAGAAATTTATTCCATAACACGCATGATTGTTCCTTAGGCAGAGATCTTTTGCAAACAACTTTTCAGTTGTATAAGCGATGTATAATTCATTAGGAGATAAACATAATATGTACAATCCATTGGACATAGAGTAGTACCCAAATTTATTAAAAGAAATAGTAATTATTTTATTTGAAATATAAAAAAAAAAGTAACTACACATGTCCATACTTGATACGGAAAATAAATTCCGTCTTTAAGAAGAGTACATAAAATATGTTTCTTAATGTTACATTAAAACCAGAATCCGGAATGACATTCCCATCAATTCAACGTCATCTTTATAGTTGTTTCCATAATGAGCTTGATTCAACCTAATTTGGTGCCTTTCAGTTTATGAATTCCCATATGGTAAACGCAACATAATATGTCGCACCGCTATCTAGCCATCACAAACCATATGAGGCCTTAGATAGAATGAATTCACAAACCAATACAAAAGAATCATTACTTTATGCTCATGTTTAGATAACCAAATTTTTGTATTAACTATATCATTTTTTTATGTGACTGTTCTTCTTATAAAAGAAGTAGCAATCACAATCCTTCTCAAAGGATGCTTTTCATGGATCTAAATCAGCAGAATGACCGGTGGTTTACAATAACACTTTATGAGTATGATTTCAGAACCGCTTAAAATGCAATTCCACCAACTTTAAGACGTAATCTTTAATCTTAATAGAACCATTACACCTGATGTTGATGAGTCATTGCAGATATTTACCACTCTTAGTAATAGACGAGATATAATTTCAAAGCCTTCAATGCTTCATTTATTTACTTAGTAGTGCAGTTAACTGGAAGAAAACACTTTTCTAGTGTTCTTTAATGGATTACTTTATATTAAGCAAGCTAATCCAATTTCTCTTTACCCAATAAGCACATAATGCTTTTAAAAGTTCTCACTAATGAAAGTGAGATTTACGGGGCCTTTCTTGACAAGAGAAATACAAATATTAGCCAGTCCTTGTAAACAGATAATCATCTTTCAGTTCTTAATGAATCTCAATTCTCAATGTTAACAAGTTGTTGTTCACAGAAACGGTGACTAAAAACAATCAATATTTTTAATTAGCTTAATGTGAAATTTCATCTTGAGAGATACATGCATCATCATATAATCACCTTTGGACAGAAAACATGACATGCAGTTGTATACTCCCTACATTACAGCGGCCCTGAGAATTTATTTCAATCTTTGTTAATCACCACCTTTGGGTGTATGACAGCACTTAGACCAATCAATCCTCAACCATATGCTGTACATGTAACCCTCCATGCACTAATACGCAATTACGTCCTTTGGGAGTATAACTACACATTAAAACAAGAGACATCCCAATACATTGTAAACTGTTCTTTATTAAACTCAACTAAGTGTGCCACTTTGGCGATCACAACGCAATTGAATTTACCTGAGATTGTGATATAAACTTTATATTTCACATTTACCGTATGCATGTAATTTCAGAAATTAGGGGCAATCATCCTCAAAATTACACACCTTGCTAATTTCCATTGATACTTCTAACAATACATGCTCTACATATATATGTGGTACTTACATATTAGCTTGCACCTGTATTTCATAAAATCATAGAGAAATACCTTGTAGAGCATGAGCATATGAGCACGTCGATGCTTGAAATTTGCCGATCCGAGCTGTCACGCGCTCTCATGAGCACCTTATTCTCTCTATGCATGGTCCCCACGCGCTGACACGTGCATCGCACGTATTCGGTCTCAGCCGGTACTGAAAATCGGCCCGACTGGTTTATTCGATCCAACTGTTACCCCCTTAGCCGACCAACGAACTAGGTCATGCGATCCGACCGAAACGGTCAACGACCATCTCGATCGGAAGGCCCGAGTCAATAGTCAACTGATCGGGTCGGGTCACAAGTCGGATCGGGGCACTAAGTCGAGTCGAGTCACCTGGGCTTGAGTGACATCACATGACGTCAACCTACACATGCCTAGCACGCGCGGGCCCAGGTCTAACAAGCGTGGTTCTTCTTCATGCGTGTGGTCACCAAAGGAATTTTCTCAATTTGACCGAGTCAGAAACCAAGCAACCGGATAAGCATCAAGTCATAATGCAGTATGGAATGAAATAACAATCTGATTTCGTTGAGATTGGAACTATTTCAGGCAAAGGGTTAATTTAACTGATTGGAAATCATGCTCAAGAAATCCCAACATGATGTCCTCGTGATTCATGTTCACGTGTTGCACTCGAAATACGAATCCACGGAAAATAACATTGCCTCAAAACACTGTTATTCTTTCTTTCCCCCCATTGTTTTAAATTATTTCTGGGGTTATAAAGAATCTTGCACGTGGATTCTTCAACGTCACCCACCACGCATAATTTTTTTTTCTTGTTTTGTCAACGAACCAGGCGTACGAAGACAACTCCTTCTGGAACTTAACCGAGACACCGACGATTTTCGTGAATCGTCGAACATAAGCATCAAAACGCGCATGGAGGCAAGCTTTTGTGATTTCGCTCGTATTTTGAATGTATAATTTTCTTTAGCTATACCGAAAATAAAATTTCAAAAATTACCGAAAGCATGATTCGCGACCTGATACGTGCAAGCTCTGATACCACATGTAAGCTGCAATTCTAATCCGTATGCAGCAATCCAAGATCTCACGTATAGATACACGAATCACCAGTCCATAAAGTTAAAGAATTGACGCACCTGTTTTGGATCTATCGTTCTTGATGCGGAATTGCGACGATCCGATGCTCAAGATCTTCTCCTCTATTAACCCCCTTTATCGCTGGCTTCAATGAGACGGCCCCCTCACGCGTCGCTTCCGACGGCTCCTTATGTGAGATTATGCATACATCAGGGTTTAGAGGAGGGACTTGAGCTCTATTTATAGAGAATGAACCCTATCCCCTCATTAAGGATAATGATATCCCGGCCCATATTATCCAGCACCATATCCTACTAGAATTAGGAAACTGTATATATCTTTCTTTATTAGACCAAAAAGCCATAAGTTGCCAGGTCCAATCTATTATTGTACATGCACATTATTTTCTCGCCAGTGCCTTCTGCGTAGTTTCCGTATTTGAGTTTGGCCCGATGCTGTGATTGTTATCACATGACCTCTGCTTTTTACTTTTCTCTGTGCAGGCTGGCATACATACTTCTGGATAGCATTCATTCCATTCATTGTGAGTTACTTGTTCTGTTCCCGTTAAATTTATTGCGGATGTCCATCTTCATAGCAGCCGTTTAATATTTTCAGTAAAAGTGAGCATATGGCAGTGGTTAATGAACTGAAAATGGAAAAAATGAAGCAGGTGCTTGAAAGCTCTTTCTAAATTGTGTTTTCTGCAAGTATGGGTGAATATTTTAAATGGAAATTTGATGGAGAACCTAACTGTGTTTGTCACTTAAAAGTTCTTATAGTTGGGATTATGGATGAGGACGGTATGTATGGAGGTACTATTGTCTAATTGAGATTGCTTGGTGATGATTAGTGATCCACAAGTTCTAAACAATCGAATTCCTAGGCAGTGTAGATTTTATGTCTAGGCTACTGAGTACCGAGAGAAGTGAAGTGCTGTATTTTCTGGATTTCTATCTTTTGAAAGTGGTCTATTAGTTTTATCTGAGACCTTTTTCCTGGGCTACTACTTTTGCTTCAATCTGGAACATTTTTTTTCCATGAGTGCAACAAGAAGTTACAAGTACTTTAAGTTGCCTCTTATACATAATAGATTTCAGACTATAAGAGATGATTGCCGGTTGTGTTTATATGAAACAAAAAAAGTAACCAATTCGAGTAAATCCTTTGGTGAATCTCATGACAAAATGTGTCTGACCTCCCAACTCGAGTGGGTGCTCAGAGCTAATACCTCTACACAGTTTTGTCATCCTTTTACAAGTCTCTCATGGTTATCATGCAATTTCTTCTGTATAGTGACAAAGTATTATCAAATGGTAGAGACTTGAGACCCATGACTATTGTTACATCAAGCTGCTTGTATGCTTTTTCATGCGGGTATGCTTTTTCTCAATTGCCTAACATTCAAATTTTGAGAGATTTAATTTCTACCTAGTTTCATCAATAGCTATAACAAATCATTTGTATATTGAAACTGTTGATTGTGCTTCATTATTCTTGGCCGCATTAAACTATGCTTTTGAGTATGGCAAACAAGAAGTATGTAGTTGACTTGGGTTGGCATACATGTGAAGATTCGGAGCCATAAAATAGTGTAAAGGACCCATGTGCTCCGTTAGCAGTTTGAGGTAATTAAGGAGATGCTTTGGTTAGTAATTTTTGTGGTTAATATTTTTGGTAATGTTACAAATAATTTGTGAATTTTTCACTTTGTAGAATTTGAGATAAAAGAAAAAATCAATCGGCGTCCTCACTCAACGCGTGTGCTCCGTCAGCAGTTTGAGGTAAATTTGTATGTAGTACTTTTGTTTCAATTTGTTCGGCATAGATTTATGAATAATTATTTACATTTCTTATAGTATTATTGTTATTATTATTTACGAATTCTTAAAATTATTGTTATTAGTCAAACTCAACAATTATTTCGTTGCTCTTGTTAGTATTTTTTTTGGTTAATATTTTTGGTAATGTTACAAATAATTTGTGAATTTTTTACTTTGTAGAATTTGAGATAAAAGAAAAAATCAATCGGCGTCCTCACTCATCGCGTGTGCTCCGTCAGCAATTTGAGGTAAATTCGCATTTATATAGAGAGAGAGAGATCAAGATTCATAGATGAATAATTTATTTATATTTCTTATAGTATTATTGTTATTATTATTTACGAATTCTTAAAATTATTGTTATTATGTAAGAATTTTAGGAACGAGAAAGGACTATTTAAAACGGATAAAATAGGAAATTTTACTATAAATCCTAAAAAATGTCCTTTATTTCATTTGTTATATAAAAATGTCAATCTGAGCTTTAAAAAACATTACATATTCTACTGAAGATGCGTCAAACTCATTAATTATTTCGTTTCTCTCGTTAGTATTTTCTTTAAATATTTTTGGTAATGTTACAAAAAATTTGTGAATTTTTTACTTTGTAGAATTTGAGATAAAAGAAAAAATCAATCGGCGTCCTCACTCACCGCGTGTGCTCCGTCCTCACTCAGCGCGTGTGCTTCGTCAGCAATTTGAGGTAAATTTGCATTTATATAGAGATAGAGATCAAGATTCATAGATGAATAATTTATCTATATTTCTTATAGTATTTTTGTTATTATTATGTACGAATTCTTAAAATTATTGTTATTATGTAAGAATTTTAGGAACGAGAAAGGACTATTTAAAACGGATAAAATAGGAAATTTTACTATAAATCCTAAAAAATGTCCTTTATTTCATTTGTTATATAAAAATGTCAATCTGAGCTTTAAAAAATATTACATATTCTACTGAAGATGCGTCAAACTCATTAATTATTTCGTTGCTCTCGTTATTATTATTTTTTGTTAATATTTTTGGTAATGTTACAAATAATTTGTGAATTTTTTACTTTGTAGAATTTGAGATAAAAGAAAAAACCAATCGGCTTCCTCACTCAGCGTGTGTGCTCCGTCAGCAATTTGAGGTAAATTCGCATTTATTTAGAGATAGAGATCAAGATTCATAGATGAATAATTTATTTATATTTCTTATGGTATTATTGTTATTATTATTTATGAATTCTTAAAAGTATTGTTATTATGTAAGAATTTTAGAAACGAGCAAGGACTATTTAAAACGGATAAAATAGGAAATTTTACTATAAATCCTAAAAAATGTCCTTTATTTAGCAGAATGTCTTCTACATCTTTTGCGATTGTGCGTTGGGGGGTACAATGGTACGAAATCAATATGGAGTTGATTACGATGGCGAACATTATGCTATGTTCAAGTTTGAAAATATATCCTCATTAGATGAGTTACGTGCTACGATTGGGCGCATATTAAATATAACAGCAAATCAGTATATTCGGAGCCTGATGTATAGATACCCGAGTGCAATGGATTCGCATTATGTTGTATATGATATTATGGAGGTGCAAAATGATGATGCAGTTACGATGATCCAACAATTTGCACATTCGGGTGATTCGACGGGTTTTTTACAGTTCTATATAACTATAGATGAACATCAGCACGTTCATGAACATGACGTTGGGGAAGGCTACAATTCTATTGGGGAAGGCTACAATTCTGTTGGGGAAGGCTCTAATGTTGGTGAAGATGATATTGATGATAATGATGGAGATGACTCTGTTGAAGAAGATGATGAGTATTGGATGGACACTGATGACAGCGATGAAGAAGATGTCGAATTCGACAATATGGACGCTTACTACAACGCTCATTGTAGCAATCCTATTATGCCTTTGGTAGATCCACCGCCATACTCCGAAATCGACTTTGATATAATGCAAGTCGATACAAGAGGCAAGCCAGACCGTTTGTTATTTGATCCATCAAATGAATTTGATATTGGCATGGTATTTCCATCCCGAGACGCACTGCAGTTGGCTGCGAAAGAGTACTCTCTGAGAAGAAATCATCATTTTTGCAGTCATGTAACGAATGTTTCCAAATATGTGATAAAGTGTGGTAATCGAGACAATCCGTGTGGTTGAAGGCTCCGCGCGACTAAGAAAACGGGTACACTAGTATGGAAAATAACTAAGTACAATGGGCCACACACATGCAGGAGAACGACGTCATCACGTGATCATCGGCAACTTGACCAGAAGTACTTGTGTAGCCAGGTAAAAGCAATTGTCACCGCCCAACCAGATATCAAAATCGCGACACTGATGGCGGAGATTAAAGACAAGGTGGAGTTCGAACCTACCTACCGCAAAACCTAGGCAGCTAAACAAATGGCAATTGCTGAAACTTTTGGAGGATGGGATGAGTCATATGGTAGGTTGAGGACTCTCATGAAAAAAATGGTGGTAAAGAATCTAGGTTCTCATTTTGTGATCGAAGATCGCATGAGCACGGACCAGAGCAGCACGGTTTTCGATCAGATGTTTTGGACTTTTGCGTAGACGATTCATGGCTTCGCAAGTTGTCGGCCTGTAATATTTGTTAATGGTACTTTTATGTACGGGAAATATCGAGGAACGCTCCTTGTTGCATCCTCACTTGATGGAAATAATCATATATACCCGTTGGCATTTGCTGTGGTCGATCGAGAAGATGTTTTGAATTGGACTTGATTTATGACTATGTTGCGGACATATGTCACTGGAAGGGATGATATTTGTGTAATATCATATAGACATCCTGGGATTATAAGCGCAATGAAGACAGCGGGCTGGCGTCCTCCACATGGCCACCATAGGTTTTGCGTTCGACAACTTGTCAGTAATTACAATAAAAAAATTCAAAAACGAGAACGGAAAAAAACTTATTGAGACGGTAGGTAAATTTTAAAATTTTTATATTTGAGGAATGTACGTGTTCATAAAATTGGATGTAATAGTATTAATTATTATTATAATATACAGCTTACGCTAATCAACGACGGAAGTTCGTTCACATCATGAGCGAAATTAGGGGTATGGATGCACGCACAGCTGCATAGTGTGACAAGATTCCAAGAGAACAATGGACGAAAGCTTATGATGGAGGGAGGAGATATGGAGCGATGACAACAAATTTTGTTGAATCTGTCAATGAGATGCTTAAGGGTTATCGTGGTCTGCCAATAAAAGCTATGGTCGGTAAGATATTCTCCCAATTGTCCAAGTATTTCGACACGAGAAGAACGACGTACATGAGGCAAGTTGAGCAAGGACGTATACATATGCAATTTGCGGATGCGACGCTTGATCAAAATAGTGCCAAAGCAAATAGGCATGAAGTTACATGTTTCGATTCTGATAGAGGACTTTTCGAAGTTAAAACTGGACGCGATAGAAACAGAGGATCAGGGGATCAGAAACAGATAGTGTGCCTAGCCGAGCGAACCTGTACATGTGGAAAATTTGAAGAGATTAAAATTCCATGTTCCCACGTAATTGCAGCATGTCAAGCACATGGAGTTGATTACCATGAGTACGTAGATGAATGCTACTCGTTGGATAAAACCCTTAAGTGCTATCCATACATGTTTTACCTGTTGGGGCATCCTGACTATTGATCTGGACATGGTGACCTGTCATTAAGACCAAACCCGAGGCGTATTAGAAAGAAAGGAAGGCCCCGTACAACACGAATACGTAATGAGATGGACTGGAAGACTGCGAGCAGTAGTAATGCACATAACCATTGCAGCATCTGTCGAAAGCCAAGGCACAATAGAAAAACCTGTGCAGTGAGATCTGCCCGACAATAAATCACACTTGTGTGAATTATGTATAATTGATATTTTGTTTTATTGTAATGTAATAATATTACAATTTGCGATATTGATTCGGTTCATCTTTCAATTATGTGTAACATTGATCGCCGATTTTTTTTTGTAATGATAGAATATGACAATTGCGCGACAGTTATTTGCTCCGTTCGTCCGTGTTATGTGCACATGATACATGTGAATTTCTTGTAGTGTTATAATTGACAAAGGTATGATATTTATTGGGATCCTCTATAATGTATTCGTAGATATGGATCAGAGGACGTACATTCAACCAGGACCTGTGGATGATTCGCTACTTACACGACAGGATAGACATAGATCGCAGGCCATATGGAACGCTAAGGTAATTGACTAATTTAACAGTTGATCTGTCACTTGTAACATCATTATCAATATTCATAAAAACACTTCTCCATGTCACATTTCACAGGGTCATCATGATCAAGCGCTCATGTGTCGGAGATCGACGATACATGTACCTGAAGTTGATCCGCGCATAGTCCCATATCTGCGAGCTTCGGGCTTTTATCAGGTTTATATGATGGGCTTTTTCTAGCTGGATTGGCATCTGATTACTACACTGGTCGAGTGGTGGAGGCCGGAGACGCACACCTTTCATATGCCGGATAATGAATGCACGATCACGCTGCAGGATATTTCGGTGCTGACAGGCCTTCCCATTGATGGATAGGCAGTTACCGGCCCTACTAATAGAATTGGGCGCTCTCTGTGACGAGCAACTGGGTGCTCGTCCAGACAATCTACGTGGCACGCAGTTGAGGTTGGCCTGTCTAAGAGAACACTTTGCTGAGATTCCAGACAATGCCAATGAAGTCACCGTGCAGCAGCATGCTAAAGCATTCATTCTCCGGTTGCTTGGAGGTTATATTTTTGCTGACAAATCATCCTCCAGGATTAGTTTGCTATTTCTTCAATTACTGGAGAACCTTAACGACCCTACCCCGTACAGTTGGGGTTCAGCCGCACTTGCGTGGCTGTATCGAGAACTGTGCAGTGCAACTGATCCAGACAGAAAGTAGATCGGTGGTGCCCTACATGTTTTGCAGATTTGGGCGTGGGAGCGTTTCAAATGTATCTCCCCATCCCTGAGGAACCGTAATCCTTTTCCAGATAGACCTCTCGGTAGCCAGTATGTAAGTTAATGCTTTTTCAATTCGTGAGTCCTTAATTCTTTATAGTATGCGTAATATATTAAGATCTCGTTTTTTCCTACAAATGGAGTAGGGCACGACAGACAACGGAGGTGCCCACACATACTTTGCTACATTTGCGCTACTTACTTGATAGAATGTCATCTGAAGATGTAAGTAATGATAGCAACAAACAAGTTTATTATGATGTTAACTATTACATTAATTCTTCGCTTAATTTGATCTGTTTTATTTCGATAACAGATTACTTGGCTACGCTACACCAATGAAATTATGCAACAATTACCAAATTACTGCCGGTAGGGACAACATTTTTGGACGGCTCGTGTCCCACTCATATGTTACTGGATAGTTGAGTGGCATTATCCAAATCGAGTACTACGACAGTTTTCTATGCATCAGCCAATACCGATAGCTCCTAGCGATCATACGGCCTTGCATGATATTGAATTAAGGCCAGTTGGGAGGGATTGGATAACCATGCACAGACAGCTCATCGACATATGGGACGATCGTGATAGATATATAGTCCAAGAAGCTCATGAAGAGGAGCCACTTCACTTTCATTCAGCATATATGGAGTGGTTCCGTAGACATACACGGAGGTGAATTTCCGTTACGAGAGCCGGAATGGGTTCATCGGTTAGTGCAAACACTTTCAATTTAAATCTTACTTTTTTTATTAACATAAGTTATTGACATTTATAAAATTTTGTGGTTTTTAATATCGTTACCAGAGTGATGGCGTCGAACATGCCTTACATATTTTGGACACCGCCAATCCATCTCATCAAGCCTGGAGAGAAGTACATCGGATACTTAGGACGACGTTATATGCCCAGCATGAGGAGAGACGGATAACAATGATGCCACCACCCTAGCCAGCAACTACAGCAGCACCAGTTGGGCCACAAGATAATGACCTGCCTGAGACTGTTCAGCCGACCCGGAGGTCCACTCGAGCTCATCCAGATGGTAATGTTGTCCCATATGCCGTGGAATATCATACATCAGATTTCGGTCCAGGGTTTACTCCAGGGTTTTCCCAAATAAATTTCGATATAGGGTTCGGCTAGACAAATTTTGCTACAGGGTTGCCCACTTTGTTGGCCCATCTCATGGGGGGTTCTATTTATCAATATGGTGACAATCAAGAGCCGCATACGCCCGCTACTTCTCCTATTTCATGGGGTTCCGATTTCAAGCCCATCCTACAGTAGGCCATGCACAGTCTGGCCATGGCATATTTTCGGACTTTGATGATGCGGCTTCATTACAGATTCATGAGCCATCACAACATATGCCTTCGTCATCTACACGTCCTACTCCTCCGGATACTCGTTCTCATCGTTACAACACCAGACCCGCCCATCGACGGAGAGCACCTGATTGCCGTACAGGAGGCCATGTAGGAGGACGACATCATTAGTGCAATTCAGGTTGAGAATTGTTCTTTTTGGGGTGAGGTAAATTGAGATTGATGATTGTTATCTATCATTATAAACTTTTAACTCTGGGCATGTCGTATTTTACCATAATATTATGCATATTTTTATTTAAAAATTCTTTTATTTATATTAAATTAATATGGTCGGTGGGATGGCGTGACGGGCCGCGGGGGCGCTGCAGGCGGTAGAGCACTGGCCGGCCCAGTGTGCGACGGCCGCGCGCAGGCTGGGCCAGCGCGCGCTAGTCGCCTGCTGTCTGGCCCAGCGCGCGACCGTCGCACGCTGGCCCAAGCAGATTTCGGGTCTCGCTCGCTGCCTGGCCCAGCGCGCGAGACCTAAATTGGTAAATACGTTCAAATAGTAACTAAATTTGTAAATATTTTTTTAAAAATATTAAATTGGAAAAAAAACCCTAAATTTTCAACCCTATAAGTCCTTTTAATTTCAATTTGAGGATGGGTCTCACGGACGGACTCAATGTTTCTCTCACCTTTCCTCGTGTGTCAAGCAATTAATGGTTGGTATCTGTTTTTCTCTCTTTTGAATTTTGTGAATTAATTTTAAAGTTAATTGATTTTTCTTCTGTTTTTTTGTTTGGTTTAGTCAACCAAGAAGAAGCGAATGAAGAAGCTGAAGTTGGGAACGGACATTAGTATATAATTAGTATGTATTTATAGTATATGTCTTTTGATATACTTGGTGGATTATTTAGTGGTAATATTAATATATGGAGAGGGAATATGTATATCTATTTGAAATACTCGATTGATTATATTAATATATGTTTGCAAAAGCATTCCAAACCACCTAGCGGCCACATAAACCCCTGGTTCCACCCGAAAGTCACAGCCCAAGATTGAAAAGGGAGACACCGTTCATTTTAATTTTTTAAAATTTTTGCTTATTTTTTAAATTAATTTAAATAAAAATTATGTTCACAATAACGAAAAGCGAGAAAATATTAAAAAAGAGCCGGGGAGTTAACAGAAAACGAGAACGTATGTTTTTATGTTTTAATTAGGACTCGAACGTATCTCTTTTGTGGTTGGTCGAAAGTCACAGCCCAAGATTGAAAAGAGAGACTCTGTTTTTGTTTATAGAAGATTTGATTGATTTGGACGGTTGGATGTTTCCAAAAGATATGATTTTGCTAGAGAAAAAGCTTATTAGTAAAAAAAAGAACTCTAACATCCAATTTATTTCGTCTACACAACTAAAAAAATTTAAATTCGACCCAAAAAATAAAATGAAAATTTAACTCCTTATTAGTTTTTATTAATCTTGTAGGTTAATACCACAAAAAACCTCAAACTAGTACACTTGTGATAAATTTACCTCAAACTATTTTTTTGACCACAAAAAATCTCAAATCGATACACATGTGATAATTTTTCTCTAAATTATTTTTTGACTACCAAAAATCTCAAATTGGTGAACTTGTGATAAATTTTTCCCAAATTAATTTTTTGACCACCAAAAATCCCGAACTAGTGTGCTTGTATCAATTTTACTCTTTGTTAATTTTCGCTAAATTAGGCTAATATCACGAAAAATTTCCAAACTCGTTTGCGTTGGGCAGAATGGTTTTCAAAATACCCCTTTGATACTAAATACATTCCTTGAAAGAAAAATATCATTGCTGATTTTCTCTCTCGACCCAAAGAACCCACTTCTTCCATTAACATGTACATCTGGAAAAATCCAATTCACCCCGGACAGACAAATAGAGGATAAAAATCTTAAATTGGTACACCCGTCAACTATCACGTGTCATCTAATTCGACAATTTGATGGTAAAATTTAAGAGAAACTAACTGAGAGTAAATTCGTCACAAGTATATTAGTTAGAGATTTTTTGTGGTAAAAAAATTAGTTTCGATAAATTTGTCATTGATATGTCAGCTTGGGGTTTTTGGTGATCAAGGTAAATTTATCACAGTTAAACCAATTTGATATTTTTAATAATAAAAAATTTAAGATAAATTTATTACATATATATATATCAATTTGGGGTTTTTGACAATGAAGTCAAAAAGCAACACCTTTCGTGCAGGACAATTGCCTGGTGGGTCTATGAGCTAGGATGGTAGAATTGCAAGAATATTATGGAGCTTCGCGCTTTGGCATGTAACAGCAAAACAGGCAGACGTTTGTCGATCCGCATGCATTCTGCAGAATCTTTTTTTCAACTCTCTCTCTCTCTCTCTCTCTCTCTCTCTCTCTCTCTCTGACCATGTATCACATGCACACCCCTCCAAGAGAAAACCTTAAATTCCACTTTATTTACAAGATTGGGTAGTAAAAAAGGTTAGAGGGCGTAATGATGCCAAGTTGAGTTAATATGTGAAGATACGCGTGAGCTCAACTTGAATTGAAGCTCCATGCTCACCATGTGAATCTGGCTTGATGGTTAGAAAGCATAATATGCATTACTAGATTAGGCTTGACACATGGTCAGATATATTCTTCAAACTATTAAATATATGTAATGCTATGTTTAGGTCCGTCATATGGGGTTTGGCTCACATCGTCTTGTATTTGGATTTCATTACCTGGGTGTTTTTCCTAGTGACAAAAGAAAAACCAGATGAGGCTCGAAACATCGATGCGAGCTCGAAAACGAAGATATATGCGAGAGAAGACTCTACTAGTCACCAACATTGGAGTTGCCCTGAGAATTTTGACTAAATAGATGCCTCTCTTTTTCCAATTCAAACAGTAATAGTGGAAACTAGATATCCATTATATTGAAAAAGACTCGAGGAAACTGAGAGAACTTCATCCAAAAGAGATTGCATACAAACCTACTTCCAGACCATCGTATTAAGAGAATTCTGCAGATGAAACATCTAGATTATGATTAACTTGGGTTCACTTATAATTGAGTGCTTCAGTGCATACTATAGAGGAAAATTACCAACAAAAATCCTGAACATATTGCAATTGTACCAATTTAATCATAAACTTTTTTTTCCCAATTGAATCCTAAACCTTTTGTATTTTGATCAATTCAGTCCATCCAGCCAACTTTGACCGGCCAGACCTGACCAAAGTAGGCCGGCCAAAATTTTCCACGCCCGCCAACATTGATCGGATGGATTGAATTGGCATAAATACAAAAAGGTTTACGATCCAAATGGTAAAAAAAAAAAACTTTAGGACTGAATTGGCGCAAGTGCAATATGCTTATGAATTTTTTGGTGATTTTTCCCACTGCTAGTGCAACATAGTGACATGTTACTTCCTCAAAACCTCTTGACTGGTGGCATTGCGGATGGCGTAAGGACTACATAAAACACTAACGTTAATGAGGTTTGCAAGTCACTCGTTTCTAACTCTCTTGGGCTGAGTTCTACTTGAATAGCTTCTTGATCTACTCAAACTCCGCTTCGTCCTGTGTTTGAAGAGACTGAACTGACAATTAGATGTTCAAATAGATTTCCTAAGGACTTACTTGTTCACATCCTCAAAGAAGTTCCCTCATATCCCCATGAAAGGACAAGGTTAACACTTGCTGGTGAGAGATTTGAACTTGTTCACGGCATCACACTTACGAAATGGGGAAACACAACTGTATTTTGTAAACAAAGAAGCATGTCTGCAAAATAGAAACGACTCAACAAAATTTCCTATGTTTTCATTTTCTCCGACACAAAAACCTTATGTGGCCAGCCTTATAGGATACACTGTCGCCATCCTTAATCACTAAAACTTTTCGAAAGCATTGTTACGTGTACTGATCATGAAGATTTTATTAGCATCTTAAGTCATGAGCGCAATTCTTCTCAGAGTATTGATGTACGATAACTTTTCAGAACACTAACAGACGGCATAAACATAATTCTTTTCGAACTTCAAAAGGGTTGCTTCCAATGTGCTTTTAGTTGGGCTCTGAATCCTTTTCCTTCTTCAAATTTTCCTTTCACTCCGTTCATGATCTTCTTTTGTAACTATAACTATGAAATCATACATTTTTTTTCTCATCCGCAACTATCAACGCAAGTTCCCATCAGTCGAGATCGGATCATCTTGTTAGACTTTCATCCAACCATTGCAATGCCCATTTTCTCTATTTGGTTTTCTCTGCTACAGATAATCCTAATTGAGAAAAAATTAACTAAGTAGATAGATCAATGGTGATTGGCGCCGATCGTGTGACAATAGATTACATGTACTCCTTGAAAAGAACACAGGAAAGAGAGTACACATATATGTACAATCTTAAAAACAAGAGAACATGGGGTGGACAAGCCTAGGACCCCACATGCTTATCGCCCCTACATCTTTTACCTTATTCACTGACAACAAAACCCTAATCAACCACAAGGAGAATGTTCCTCGCAGAAAATAATAGCTGGTGAAATTGAAGACAACAGAAAGTCCAAATCCATATCATCATTAGATCTCCAATGTATGGTCCCTTCTTTTTATTTTGGCTCACCACGTGTCCTCTTTTGACCACCTTTGACCGTTACATGTTTGTTTGTTTTTTTCTTAATTGATTTCTGACAGTAAAAATGTTATTGTAGGGCAAGATGAATAGGTGGTCCTTTCTTTTGGATTCCCCTGTGGATATAGCAATGGTAACACACCATATGCTTCCCACCATTGCTTTCCTCAGAATCCGATACCCTAATGCCTTTATTTTTCTCACTCATACCTGACCGGATGTTGCCTCTCTTGAAAACTATGCTCAAGTAATTAATGAGCTGCGCGCGCACACACGTGTGTGTGCTGCTAGGTTTATTCAGATCGGTTTACTAAGTGATGTGTCACAATGAGTAGTAAACAACTGGATAATATTTAAGAACCAATTACGGCCTGACGTATCAGTTAGTACACAATTTCATAAACTAATTTTAGTATATCTAGCGTTTTTCTAATTGTTGTAGAGTAGATCTAAGAGTATACATTTCCAAATGATTATTTAGAAAGTTTTGCCATTGAAATGCATCGGAGACTTCACATGTAATCTAAGACAAAAATGAGTTCTCTCTCTCTCTCTCTCTCTCTCTCTCTCTCTCTCTCTCTCTCTCTCTCTCCTTTGTACGCATGCTATGACACAAAATTTTGGATGTGCTTTAGGTTCGTTTGCTGTATCAGTGTTCAAAAACCCTAAGGGCTAAAATCACCTCTTTGTGGTTTCACCAGAAAAACTCAAGCTTTTGGATAAAATGGGGTTGTTCTGCCTTTGGTTCAGCCATATCATCTCTATGAGCATAGTAGAAGAGGCAATGCACTAAGCTTTCGTTATAAACTTGGTTTAGCTGTGTCAACTGCTGATATAGCATGTTCCTGCTTAGCTATGATGTCAAAAGAGCTTGCCTCAGCTTACTCCCCCCTCCTCCTCCCCCACCCCACCCCCCTCCAACCCAACCCTCCCTTAAAAAAAAAATATCACTTTATTCACGAATAATTTGACGAGAGAGTTTAACCGACGAGATAAATCATATGAACCTACTATGATTCCCTGACACAGGCGTGAAACGAGGGTTGTTTCCTTTTAGGACATTGAAAATGAGAATAGCATTGAAGTTGTAACTTCTTGGTCGTCAGGATTTTAAGTGTTTTATTTTCTGGAAAGATTAGGTATGAACTTGAACCTAACTCAACGATGCCATTATTGATTCATGGTTTTTGTGGCCGGTTCATTCTTGTACCTAGCTCATTGAAAAGTTAAATACATACAAAAAAAAAAAACTTGAACCTAACTCTCACTTACCCATAAAAAAAAAAAACCCTTGAACCTAACTCTTTTTGTCGGACTTCCTGAATATTCTCCGGTTAACAGGATAATTCTAGAATGAAAAAACTAAAAAATTGTGCAAATTTTGTTATTACATTCTGGGGTGTGTGGCAAATATCTGTTGGGTTCTCGAGTATATATTATCCACTTGTTTAAATATACTGAGTAGAGTATAATGCGTCGAGTTAATTTGTAAACTAACTCTGTAAACAGGCAGTTCCACCATTAGATTATCTACAGTAGTAATGGGTATTAGTAACAAGAAGGGTTATTTTATTTCACTGAAATTGACTGGTTTCATGGGAAATGAATAAGATAACACCAAACTTCCAATTTTAATCCCAATATAAGTTAGCACGCCAAAAAAGAGAACCTTGTGATAGTTGCAATCATTGTTCTCTAGTAGCAGAAAAACATAAGTTATGGGTGTGAATTTTTTTGGGGCTTTCATTTACTTAAGTGTTCAATTCTGCAAAGCTCACGGACAACTTGTTTTGTGAATGTGCTTCAGAAAAATGAATCTGATTAGAAGTCGA
This sequence comes from Rhodomyrtus psidioides, assembly GCA_021437785.1. Taxonomy (NCBI): domain Eukaryota; kingdom Viridiplantae; phylum Streptophyta; class Magnoliopsida; order Myrtales; family Myrtaceae; genus Rhodomyrtus; species Rhodomyrtus psidioides. Next base: position 2,612,058 of record JAILYB010000053.1, read on the forward strand.
CAGGCACAAAACTAAAAATACAGATCGACAAGTACGCCTATATACACTACATACCTTCAGGAATGGATGGAAATTGAGAGCTCATCTCAGAAATCTTCACGGCATGCCTCTGGAACTGTCTCGGACAATCACTAATGGAAGCTTGAATTGAGCGAAGGAAAGCGTGTGGTGAGCCCAAAGAGACCTGGAAAAAAGCAGGGGAAACACCATGAAAGAGCACGGGGAATATGCATGGCTCCTCATACGCCATACACACGAACCATCGATTCTCCGGTGGGCCGCGCAAATGGCATACAGGGAGCCAGGCACATACTTTATGCATACGCATGGTATTATCTGTTCAATTTAAGAATCATCTCTTTTAGGATTCATTTGAATGCAAAACCGCTTCAAGCGCATGCATGCGTGTCTGAATTATACCGCAACGACACGGCCGCATCTAACCAGGAGAAATGAAGAGGAGATCCAATGAAAGTGGAAGGATTAAGATGGAGCTTGAAGCTTGAATTAGGGTTTTGAAGAGACATCTAAGGTAGATTGAGACTTGGGTTTGTGTGGGAAGGCTCAAGCACAGTCACGATGACGAGAACAAGATAGGGTTTCCCGCAGCAAGGTCTCTCTAGAATTTGGCAGGAGAGGGGGAAGAGGAGGAAGATGGTGTGGGATTGAAATGCAAACCCCAGCTTGCAACTAAATATAGGCAACCACATACACATCCCCAGAGAGAGAAACAAGAGAGAGAGAGAGGGTAGGGTGGATTTTTGTTTGTATGTTTGGATCAGTAGCCACGCAATTTCCCAAGTGAGGAGTGAGGAAGGGTTATGGTTTTTGAAATCTCCTTTTCTTCTGAGTCGCAAAAAGCAGAGCTTGCTTTTTCTCTCCGTCTGAAGCTTTTGCTTTGTCCTGGAGTGCTTGGATGTACTTGGATTCCCCTCATCTCCTCTCCTCTCCTCTCTCTCACCATTCTTCTTCAATTAAACCACAAAATGGGTGAAGGGGAAAATAGAAGAAGAAGATTTTCTGAATGTTCACATTGCAACAGATGGATGTAAATGACATTAGTATTGGTGGAGACAATGCTCTCTTTCCCTAGATTTTATGAAGTGGTTATAAGGGTGCTTGTGAAAATCCTATTTCGATTGCTCATTTATAGAATAGAATTGCTGTAAAAAAAAAAAAAACACCATTCATTGTTGGTATTGTCGGTTGGCATGTTAATGGATTTTCAGCTCATAAACTGGACCATACTTGTTCAAATTCCAACAACTGTTTGCAAACTCCTCTAAGCCAGAGCCATCTGCACGTAAGTCGAAGGACTGAACTTAATCAGTTAGTGGGATCTGCATGGTGTTCCATGGACCTTTAGGTCATCCAACCTCTCGTTTCTATGGATTGCAAAAAAAAAAGCGCAACAAATGACTTGTGTTGACGTTATGTCCACACCTAATACAATACATGAATTACACGTAATTAAGTGGATGGTTTAACATGTTTATGCGCTTTAGCTTTGACAACTATTCCGAATACACATCTTAGAAGATCTACTGACAGGTATAATATAGCTCTTTGTAAACATTTATGTCTCATAAAAACTCAAAAGAAATGCCATATTGCTGTGGATTTGCTTAAGGTAGGCCGTTGTTGTATAGGAAGTCATGAAAAGAACATTCTTACATATTAATGATATGAAATTATTTTGAGGTTTATCCTACATCGGTTGGATAAGGTCTGATGGTCATTTTATAAATGTGAGAAAAAATCTCACCCTTTGAGCTAGTTTTTGATACAAGACATACCGAAGACCACCCATCATTGATGTCATCATTGATATTAGGTTACCAATTCTAGACCCAAAAGTTACTCGAAGAGGGTTGTTGCTACTTTCATCTAAGCCTGATATGTGAGAGGGTTGGGTTGGTGGAAACCCACATCGACTGTGGAAGGAGATAAGTGTGAGAGAAAATTTCATCCTTTGAACTAACTTACGGCGCCAAAGTATCTTATTTTGTCTTTTTCTTCTTTCCACAAATTCCCCTTACTTATCTTTTCTTTTTGCCTTTTATATATTCCCCATCACTGAATTTTCTATTTTATCTTCAGCATAAGATATTACAGTTTATTTGGCGCTACTTACATCACTTACTCCTCTCATAATAATATTCTCTCTGTTAATCGATCAACCGCTGGTGTCCTGTTCATTACTTAGAATGATGCAAAACACAAAACACCAAAAAGAAAAAAGAAAAAAAAAAGTGGCTGTAAGAAGACGCGAACCAAAACCCTAGCTGATAGATTTACGTTTTCGAATCAAAAGGACCCAAACCTAACTAAATCATTAAATCGGTGTCATAAATGGCAAAAGCTAAAGCTCAGTCTTCGTACTTGCAATGTTAAGTGCTTGAATGAGCTGAAGTAGCATTCCTTTGCTTAATTATTTAAGTTTTTGGGTTACTTATATGGACTTAGGCTCGCATGTCAATTAAACCTTGAGATTAGTAAAAAAAAATATCTACCTAGGTGTGCTTCGTTCTCATAAAAAACAAAGAATAAAAAAGAATAAAATATGTGAAAAATCCAAGAAAATAAGAAGCAAAAAAAAAGAAAGAATCAAAATGTAGACAAAACTAGGGGCGAGCACCAGCTCCGGTTCAACTTAGAAAACGAACCGAACCGGCTTGAACCAATCGGTAACTGATCAATTCCTGCTTCTGCTAACCTAAAACCGCCCAAGACAGGTCGGTCGTTGGTTCAACCCGCCTGATTTCCAAGTTGAAAAGATTATGAACTGGTTCTAAAGTCTCATTTAGGGAAAAAAAGAATCATTTACTGTTGCACGCATCAAGAATAACATCATGGTCTTCAACAGAAGAAATAACAACATAAACACTTGACCAACAAATATTTTTAGAGTGAAATAGTGCCATTTTAAAGTTTTTTTATTATAAAAATTTGGTTTTCCACCCAAAACATAAAATGGTCCAATTCTCGGGTATAAAAAAGAAACTAATCGAAACCGGCAGTTGCAGAACCGACAGGTTCGATTCAAATATTTTGGGAAAAAAAAAGGGGTCATAGGACTATCAACAACTCTAATAACCGTAAGTTTGTTTGAATGATGCAATGCTCGATTAGTTGAGCATTGTCTTTTTAATTTCAAACGAACATGTGTAATGACCCAAACTTTCACCTGCTCAGGTAAAAAGTGAATTAGTAGTAATGGGTACAGATTGTTGGAAAGGTTTAGAAGATATTATTTGCCCAATAATATTTTTAGGGACACTAAGTATGTAATTGGGGTCCTATCGAGTCAAATATGTGTAAAATTGAGACCGAACGAGGACAACGGGGACGCGTTGACACGTAGGAGGCCACGTGCCGAGCATAAGGCCATGTGTCACGCGTGGCATGCGTGTGTGACACACAGCTGGCCACGTGTCATGCCGTGGCTTAGCCGGTGCCATGTGTTGCCTCATATGGGCATGTGGTGGACACGTGTGACACGAGTCATGGTCGTATCCTTCGGGTGCTGACTCGTCCAAAGCAGACTGTCTTCATTCAGCTCCCTACATAAACATTTGACGTCAGTTCATTTCATCGTACGATCGTCAGAACACGTCTACTGGACCATCACCACGCTGGCCGACCATCATCCTAGTCATGCGCCGGCAATTCATCTATAGTGGTGCCGAGCCGAGCGGTCCATGCCCACGCCCAGGGCTATTTGAGTTCGTTTGTCCATCATTTCTATTTCGTTTCTACAAAGGCAAGTAGATTTCTAGACCTGATTACTAGACTGTCTATAGTTTTGTGAGCATTGTCTACCGATCTATTTTGGTTGTGATAAGTTCAATTTGAAAATGTTTAGGTTCTTGAGATTCGGTCCTTTGCATAGCTTGAGTCATGGCAACATTGGTTGCAATCTTGTGATTCTATAGCTAGTTTAGTCATTCGGCCTAGAAATCATACTTGTTGGGTTTATACTTCTATTATTAAAACCACTTTTCAGTTTACTAAGATGTCGGTGGCTCCGAGCTTGCACGACAACATTTATATGGCTTCCCTCTTAAGATTTTTCGTATGACAGAAGAATTTACTAAAGCTCATCCTGAAATACCATACTACCCGTGCTACTTGGTGGTTCGTTCTAAGATTTATGTGGATGAAGGACCATCTGTTGGAATAGTCAAGTAGAAGTTTAAATCCATATATTATCGTGGTATGGCACGATGGATAGGTCATGTTGCCACTCACCTACTCGACCCTTATGCTTCTCGTTTATTGGCCACGGACAACCTGACCGAGAGTTCGGATGAGAGCATGGACGACAACACGGACCGTGGAGAATCGGTGGATAGTTTTAGCATTCCGGAGTAAATCACCACCTGTTATACTCTTGCTAGGTGAATATTGTAAATAAGCGAAACAGTTGCATAAATATGTATAAAGGAGTTGATAGTGTGGTTGAATAAACAATGTATATAGTTCAAACAAGATGTGAATACGAAGTCTGCAATTTGATTTGCTGAATAATCTTATTGATTGGAATGTGTATTGTTGACACCTAAATTTTTATTTTTTAGAAATTCATCTATTTCATAAAATGAGAATTAATCTTAGTTCTCACAAAACTAAATCCTCATCCCTTGCATATTTATGTCAGTCATGTCGTTTGCATTAGGTTAGATGTGAGACGATTGATGCTTAATTTTGACGAGTAGAGAATTCAGTTTGAAGATTTTGATTCATGAGAGGGGGGATGTTCAGATTTTTTTGAGAGCAAAGGACAGAGAGAGGTCGGCAAACAAAATTACAGCTCATACACTTAGAATTCATGTGAGAATAGAGAGAAGGGGGAGAATCAGATTTTCTTTAGGGCAGAAAACGCAGTAGGGTTCAAAAAAATTCTGCTCATCATTCATGTGATTGAAAAGCTGTCCAAGAAAGTATGAAAGGGTCCGATTGTCTCCCCCGCGGTCGAGACAATCCTTGAGTCGTAAGCATCCCTTCGACGTCCGAAGTTTCGTGCATATCGCCACCGATCAGGCGCCCTCGACGTGCTCAGCCTTCTCCCGAAGCCCTCGGTTCAGACTTGGTCCGCAATTGCCAAAGGAGGAGTGTTGGCGTGAAGCCAAAATATATCAAAAGATATTATTAAGATTTCTTTTTTTATCTTTTGTCATTTCCTTTTCTTATAGGTTAAAAGATACACCTTATATATTAGGGATATATAGGTTGTAGCCATAAGAAGAGAGAGAAGATAGAAGAGCAGACAGAATACGCAAAGTAGCGAATAGAGAGAAAAGAGAGAGAGGCCGTGACGACATTCTTGAGTGTTCTCGTTTTCTTTTTCCTTCGATCTTGTGAGAAGATCGTCAGTTGTATTCTTACTTTTCTCGAAGACTAGTGGATTCGCAGAGTGCCTCTGCGCGGAGACGTAGCCCAGGTTTGGGTGAACTTCGATAACAAATTCTCTGGTGTGTTCTTCTAATTCTGTTCTTTTATCGTTATATTCTGCTAGTGTGGATTGTTTGCTTGGATTATATTTCTGGAATTAGGGCACGATTCCTATCAAGGAGAGCACAAATTTAGCAATCAAGTCCCGACTCCTGGTAGCCCGTTGTCCAGCTCCGACGTGTTTAGCCGTCCGTTCACTCGAAGCCCGCTTGTTCAAAAACTGTCGCCACCGCCAAGCTGCTGTCCAATCGGAGCAATTTCTGAGCAAGTTTCATTCGTCGTGCGGAATCAATTAGCTACGTTGATATTAGGTTCAAGGTAAAAGCTTCTTGCCATTAAGTATTTGTTTGATTGATAAAGGATGAGTGTCCTCCACGTGCTGGGTATGTTTTGAATGATGGATGTTCCCTCTTGCGTTAAATGAGAAAAAGGTTTTATTCATTGCCACTGATCCAGTATTAGTCATTGCTCATGGACAACCTGTTGATTCCTTTTGCAACTTTTGAGAACATCCGCGAGACTCTGGTTCAGATTGTATTTTGCTTGTCTCGAATTGATGGTTAAAATCATCATGAAATTATTAATCTTAATTAACTTCTGGATTGGTTTGCTCGTCCAAAAAGTTAGTTAGATAGAACGTGAATTTAGACAACATAACATTCAATCGGCAAGATATTTTGTATTTTTAGAGACTTGCGGGTCGGGTTGCCTATTTGGATTGATATTGATCAGGGTTAATATGCGTACAAATTTAATTGAAATCAATTCCAATCTTTTGAAATCTCCATGCCATAGCTTTTCTAGTCTGTAAATAAGATTGAAATTTGACATAAGCCAAGGTAATCTCTTCGAAATACCTGATATTGTTTCGTGGTTTTTTTTTTTTTTTTCGAAGTTGTGCTTATCATGAACATATTATTTCAAATCGGTGGCATATTTTTGGATATTTAGATTTATCTGGCAGTTCAAATCAAGATTTTCCAAAATTCTAAAGATATCTTTAAAATCTGGAAAAATTATCTAAAATTCTTTGAACATCTTAAGAGATAATCTTTCCTATTTTAAAAGATGTGAAATCCTTTGTGGATAGGAGATTAGCTCCTCGGAAATTTAGACCACCCTAGGTGGTTTTCAAAAAATCCAAAATATTTGCACATTTTTAAACAAGCATGCCTATAATATATGCTTCCCACGTGACTAGTTTCTACGGAAAATTAAATCATTTGCCTTACCCATGATGGGATGATGATTTAGTATAAGATTTCGTATTCTTTCCCTCTGGCAAGAGGGACGTTGTCGTCTTATACACATACTCGCATACTAACCCGAATCTTCGAGGATGTAGCGTTAAAAATTCTACTCTAATCCGAATATTCGGAAATGAGTGAATTATCGAAAATTCCGATATCAAGGTATATTATGGGCATTCTTGTTTAATTTTGTTCAAATCTTTTTTTTAAGAAATTCGAAAATCCAAAAAAAATAATAAAACAGAAAACACAAAAAAGAAAACATTTCAAGTCACATAAATCAATCGAAAAAGGGCATTATCATGAAATTGGTACTGAAAGGGCGTTAATTTTTAATTAACATAATCAAGTCCCCGAACTCATTAACTCTGGTTCGTAGAAATAAAATAGTTTTCCCACTATTTTATTTAGGTTTCTAATCGACCTACCAAGAAACAATTAGTGGCGGCTCCTAAATTAAAAATCATTTCAGTAAAACCTAAGTTGCGAATTGGTTGGGCTTGGGAGAATCCGAATTAGGTTAGTTAACTTAATTGACCTAATAATCCATTACCCTAAATTTTTAGGTCGCGTCATGTATCATTTGGTTAGTTCAACCAATGAAAGGCCATACCCCTTCTTATATGCGTATCTGCCGCCGGATGTTTTGTATTCCATGCACTTGCTATGTATGGCCGCCTTGTTTGATTTTCTTATTAAGCTTTCGCATGCGTCATTGTTATAATGAAAAATTAAAGCAGAGAGCAAGTTAGGCTGCGTATGGTAGCGTTTATGTTCCTGGGAGCATTTTTTGAACAGAAACATTTTTTTTGTGTTTCTGTTCAAAACTATGATTTTTGGGGAAAAAACTCGTTTGGTAAGTAAAAAAAAACACTTTTTTCGGTCGCCGGCCGCTGGCGACGGCTGCCAACGACCGGCGGTGACGACCGCGGCCGACGATCGGCTGCGGCGGCCAACGACCGGCTGCGGCGACCGCGACCGCCGGCGACCGCGGCCAGCGACCGGCGGAGGCGGCGACATGGGGCCGACGACCGGCGGCGGCGGCTGGCGACGGCGGCCGACGACCGGCGACTGCGCTCGACGACCGGCAACCGCAACGGACGATAGACGTCCGGCGGCAGCGGGCGGCTTTTAGTGAGGTAGCAGGTGGTAGCCGCGTCGGCGACGATGGATGGTAGTTTCAAAAGTGTTCCAAAAATCCAGAAACAAGTTTTTTTTTGTTCCTTTAAATGTGTTCCCTAGCACAAAAGTGTTCCGCGGAACACTTTCGGAACATTTTTGAACCATACGCGTTTCTGTTCTAAAAGTGTTCCCGGAACACTTTTGGAACAGAAACACTTTTCCTAGCTACCATCCATACGCAGCCTTAGCAAACCTTAAGTTGTGGCAAGCAGAGACGTCACAACATGCCTTTAACTAATAACCAAACATATGTAACATTCTAAGCAAAATTGTTCAAAAAGTCCCAAATATATCGCACTTTTGCCAATTCGATCATGAACTTTTTACTTTTTTTTTTTCAATTGAATCGTAAACCTTTTCATGATTTACCGATATAATCATTTTGGCTAATTTTGATCAGAAAGAGCTGATGTGAACGTCAGTAGTCCTACATGGTAGGATCAGAGTTAACATGGATAATTTGTAATACTATTCTAATATTTTTCAAATTTCTTTATTAATTTTCTTTTTTGTTTCTTTTCTTTTCTTTGTACTTTTGTTCGTACTGATAGTCGACGAGGGTGTTAGGCCCTCGCCGGCTGCACGCAAGGCCAACCTCACCTAGATCTGGGCTAGGCTACCTCGCCCACGAACAGCGAGGTCGCTTTGCCCAAAACATCACAGCCTTGCCCAAATAAGGGCGAGGTTGGCCTCACCCACGGCAAAAGAGGATTCGGCGACGCTCGCTAGCCACTTTAAGAAAAAAAAAAACACAGGAAAGAAAAGAAAGGAAAATAAAAATAAAAATTGAAAAAAATAAAAAATTATTATTAAAATTTATCTATATCAGCGTCGGCCATGTCATCATGGCTGACGTCCACGTTGGTGGTTTTAGGCCAAAATTAGCCGAATGGACTTAATTGGCAAAACATGAAAATGTTTAGGATTAAATTGAAAAAATACAATAGATTTAGTTCTTTATGGACAATTTTCGCTACCTTTCTAATATTAAGGATAATGGCACATATCAAGGAATTAAGATCAAATCAAATCACGAAAGTGCTAAAATCAATGGATTGTAAATTCAATTTGATTGATTATAATGGATTGTAATCTCTTGTATAAATACATGTACTCGTGCATGTTAAGGATAATGGAGAGTTCATTGGCAATGCCCTTTAATTCTTGAAGATATTCGAAAACCGACCTCGATTGACCGGATTATAGACAATTGGTCCTTGAGAAACATGACCTGAGAATGGGATTTGTTGGCATAAAGTTTGGTGACCTTTTTTAAAGCCTCTTGGGAGATTTCGTCGAATGCAATCAGTGGCAAAATAGGTTCAAAAGCTGAGCCGAAAATGGAAGATAACAACAGTTGGCCTTGGCGGATCCACAATGTACGTGCTGGACTACCTGATCCGGATGAATCAAGTGATGGACAAGGGTGTGTGTCATCAACAAATCGGAGCAAATCATGCCCAATTAAAATAGCTTGAAGTTGTCTTGGAAAGTTGCTAGCTTGAGCTTCACGGGAAGCTAGACAGTGTTGCCTATGGTGATTGGACCGGTCGCAGAAGAGCTGTTATTGTCACTGGTTGAACTAATGAGACCAGTTGCTGAAGAGTTGGTGTTGTCACTGGTTAAACTTGACATGGTGGGAATCTCATACCATATAAGGTTTATGAGAATCGAGAGAATTTTAAGGAAAAGATTTTTTTGCAACTGATACATTTTCCATGCGCTGAGTACACGTATTTATACAAGAGATTACAAGCCGTTAGAATCGACCAAATTGAATTTACAATCCCTTGATCTTAGCACTTGCGGGATTTGATTTGATCTTAATTCCTTGATCTGTGCCATTATTCTTAACATCTAACAACTGCAAGAGGAAAATAAGATATAGACAATGAATGCATCGACATAGGTAAGTCCACCATGTTTTTATCAACCCGGTCATAATATGTTCATTATTTAGAGACGATCGATCTCTTAATGTTTCAAGACCTTGGTACTAATTTTTTTTTTTTTTTACTTCGGTGTTAACCTATATAAAAGGAATATTTTAGAAGCAAAAGAATGATGAACCTTGTGGAGTTAGCTTAGTGATTAACTAACAAACAATTATGTGTGGATCAGACTCATATACACAAGTTCAAATCTCTCATGAGCAAGTGCAAAGAGTCCCATCTTTGGATTAATCACTTAAATTACGAATCGTATGTTACCTGATTTATGAGATTAATACGGTGTAGCCTGAGTCGCGCTCAAGTCTTCAACTATGTCGACCGGACCTGACCCTATTACAGCGCTATATCAAAACGATTAAGAGTACATTTGTTTTAGCTAAAGATTAGTCAAAAGGTATATTTCTGGGTTTTTTTAAAAGGAAATCATAAAAGCTCTACAAAAATTCAGAATTTTTTATTTTAGACATGAAAATGTCGCGTCTGGATCGTCTGCCTTACTTTTTGTAAGGCAGACAAATCCCCACCGCCCACAAACATTTGCCCCCTATAAAAAGGGGGAGGGGGCGGTGGGGATTTAATGGCTCCTCTGCCTTTAAGGCAGAGGAGCCAGATCCGAAAATGTCAATATGAAAATTTAAGATATTTAACGTCAAGTACATTTGGTACTTTATATGTTTTATGCGTGAGAATATGCTCATCGTGTCATTTTTATGAAATTAAAAGGTCATTTGAAAATCTAGATTCTTCTGCTTCATTTTTATTTACTTACTCTCATATGCGACATTCGAAAGTGCGCGCACCGCCCTGTCAAGGTGGAAGCTGCGGGTTCAAGTCCCTTTAGTCCAAGTGAATATGAAGCGCATGGATACAGGTTATGTCTTGATCACAAACGAAAAAGTTCTCAAAGTTCTTTGTTTTAAGCGATATAAAGAATCGAGACTAGAAATATCACTCATTAATTTGAGATTTTCCGTAAATAAAAGCACCAAATTATTCTTACATATGTGTACCGTTGGGATCATCCGAGTGCATGGGCAAGTCCCATCACGACATGTTTTCTAAGAGACACGACAATGATTTCCATCATCATACATCAAATTTGGGTGCACAGGTTCTGTCAGATGATTTTTTAGACAAGACCATGTCATTTTTATTTCACGTAAGCAATATGGGTGCCATTTCGACACCTTTTGCTTGCGACTTCTATATAGGTAGATTTTTAACAGTATTCATTGATGGAACCTTGACGGAGGGTAAATGTACCATACAAGTACAAATCGGGGATTCTTGGTGCCATAAAGAAAAGTTTAGGATAAATGTTTCACAGTATGGGCAATTGGGGTTTTTTGCTCTTTTCCTAATCGATGTAAAAAATTGAAATTAGAAATATCACTTTCTAATTTGTGATTTTTCGTGAAACAAGCGCTCCAATTTATTCATGCATACATATACCGTTGGGATCATTTGAGTGCATGGGTAAATCTCGAGCAAAAGTATAGCATGAGTGTCAATATTGGTGTACGATGCTCATTTTAGTGCCAATATTTTTTTTATCACTTAAGTGTCAAATCGGAAAAAAAAAAAGATCACTTAAGTGCCAACGACGAGAAATTCCGACGACCGGAGTTAACACTTAAATAATCATTTAAAAAATTTGACACTTAAGTAATCCAAAAAATAATCGCTTTCGTGTCAAAATGGGAAAAAAACGACCACTTTAGTGTCAATTCTTACTACCTCACAGGAATTGACACTTAAATAATCATTTTAAAAAAATGGCGCTTAAGTGATATATATATATATATTGACACTAGAGTGAGCGCCGCACACAAATATTGATATTCTTGCTGTACTTATGTTGTAAATCCCGTCACGATATGTTTTCAGATAGGACACGACAATGGTTCCCATCATGATACAGCAACATTTTGGTGTATAGGGCTCTCAAATATTGCACATGACCAGTTACATAGCCCAATATACTACAATCATTCTGCCTAACGTTATATGATTTCCCACGAATAGTCAATGTCTCGACGCGAATCTTTTAGCTGTCTGAAATGATAAAAGGCCACCAGTCGTATTGTTCAGTGTTTGACATTAAAAAAAAAAAAAAGTTGTGTCAGATCAGATTCCTCTTGCATTCTCTCTCTCTCTCTCTCTCTCTCTCTCTCTCTCTCGTTTTTCTCTTACTTTGCCTATGGCGATTGTCAAGATGATTTCCAACATCTCCGGTTGTGATCGTCAAAAGTAATTGTTACTGCAAAACTTGGACATGACAAGCTGAACATTCAACTTGTGCAAATGAAACATATGTGCTGGATTATCTTATGGTGATCTATTTATTATTTTTATCTAATTTTTTGTTATTTCAATGTAGTACAACGATCCATGAGCACTCTTTTCTTTCCCCCAAACGTGACATACACATATTCCTCATCCAAAATTGAGTATAGACGAGGTGCAAGGGGAATATGGGTAAAAGTCGGATCTTGTGACCATTTTTCTTAAAGTTAAAACGGTCGAGGAACAACGGATATGGTACTTCAAATTTCAACATGAGATTCGATTATATAATGCGACGAATGTCTTCTTATCTTTTAGGAATTTCATCCGTATAATTTTCCTCTTTTCTCATTTTTTTTGGGTAATGTTTTTCCTATTTTCTCATTAGATACTATTATCTTGAATAAATTATATGCGGGTATCTGGTAACTTAATGTAATGACATATTTGTGCATCTTAAGGAAAATAGATAAGAGGACCTAAAGATTATGCCTCAATTATAAAATTCAAGGCCTCGTTTGAAACATCAAGCTACAACACAGTCTTAACTAAATTTAAAAGAGATACATAGATATATTCGTCAACATTGATACCACATATCTCTGATGACACGGTATAACGGATCTATGGATCATGCATATCTACTCGGGCGACATGAACTCGACAATTAACTACCTCTAATTTGAATAGGTAAAGCATAATAATACAACACAAGAGGACATGTGTGACCACAGTTACACGACATATATGGCACGTTGGTACCTATATCTACGCGAAAATCTCGTACCCTATGTCTAGCTAGAAATAATGATAATCTCTATGATATATTGTCACAATTATATGAAATTGTCGTTTAGCAGGTGTAAGAAATGCAGTTTTCACATTGGGGGCATTCGTCCTTTGAAGTACGGTCAAGAATACTGATGATTCAGGTGGGAATTCGATTCACCCTTGGAGCCAACATTTTAACACTGATACGTGTGTTTGCGTGAAAAAGGTTAAGGGCATGAAAACTTCAACTTTTTCTTTTGCTTCCATTCAAAAGGGAAACTTACCTCTATGTTCAATACCTTCGACAAATAAAAATATAGAGAAATGGTTATATAATTGTCTTTTTTTTACAACCAAGGTTTCCCATGTGCAATGAAATAAATCATCGGGGTGGTGAGATACAAGACCAATGCCACCGGATAAGCCCCAAGACACGACTGGAGAGATTCGAATTTGAGACCTCAACAGTTTAACTGTCTAAGACCCAGGGATCTCACCAACCCAGCCAATGCCCCATTTGTTTATATAATTTTCTTTAATCTACTATGAATTCAATAGCCTGTTATAGGCCACAAAAAATAAATAACGAATAATTAAAAAAATGTGTGGTGTTTACTCTTTCAAAAATTTATGGCCCACAAATTGTTATTGCTCTCACAAGTCACCCAAAAATTGTTGTTAGGAAAATCACTTATGATGTTTTTGAAAATGACAATATGATCAAAGGCTACTAATGCATTTATTGATTGAGTAGAACAAGGTGAAAGTTGCAGAAGCCATTACGCATATGTCTTACCAGAACGTATGGAGGTTATAAGTTATCTATCAGTGATGAACAAGACATTAGGCGTAAAGGTGTCTACAAGTTGGAGGTACCTAAGTAAAATGTAGAGGTGTCTACAAGCTGGAGGTACCTGAGTATAAAGTGAACAAGCCTAGAATGAGAAGTTTGGTAAAGCTTGAAGGGACCTTGGATAGGTTTGAGATTCGCCAGATCTCGAGGCAGGGTGAAAAGGGCTAATGGGTCATCCCTTCTGATCGGACGCCGACCTCTCCCAAAGTCCATTACCCAAGTTGCAACATAGGATAAAATTGGTGGACCTTCAATGTGGTCTAGTGAAAAGTGCTACTATGCATACCTCGGAGTCGCCACCAATCTTTTCTTGGAAGTTACGATTGGAAACCATATCGAATAGTTGGGAGCTTCTATTCGATTCTGTGAGAACTAGAGAAACGAGATCGAGGACTTAATTACGCCAACTATCAGAATTGGTGCCTTTTTTATACCTAAGTTGAATGAATTTCCTAATCTTAGGACTTCATGTTGATGAGTAGGGTACGAATCCTAAATCTAGGAGTTCATGCAAACAGAAGTGACAACCCTACCACTCACAATCAATAAAAATAACAACTCAAATCAATGAATCAAGACATGCAGATAAAACACATCAAATCAGCATGACATTCCTAATAATGCCCTCTTGGCCTAAAGAAGTGTCAATCACAGCTGAGAAGTGATTTAGACATGATTTACCCATGAGGGGCAAAATCGTAATTTTAAAGAAATCTGGGGACTATTTTCCAAAAAAAAGGTAAATTCGTCATTTCAGAAGAAATCTGGAGTAAAAAAGCAATGAAAATAGGATTGGCCACCCAACTAACCCATTTCCCATTTTTTAGATAATTTTTTTTTTAAAAAATCAAAATTTTAGAAGGCGATTTATCCTTTAAGAGGTAAAATCGTCTTTTTTTCCAAAAAGGAACGAGATGTGAAAATCACAGACAAAAGGATCGGCCACTTATCTGACCTATCACCTAATTCTGGCAATTTTCACGACTCATTGGAATATCAAAGGCGATTTACCCTTTGAGGGGCAAAATCATCATTTCGGAAAAAGACGAAACTCGAAAACCCAAATAGAATAATCGGCCACCTAACTGACCCAAACCCTAATTCTGGCATTTTTACAAATCTCAAATATAAGGTAGAGGCGATTTACCCATAAAGGGTATAATCGTCAATTATGGATAGAACGGATAAGAAATCCCAAAAATAGGATTGGGCAATTGTTTGTTTCGTTCCTCAATTTTTGGAAATTTCTAGAATATTTAGGAATTTTCTAAAAAAATTTCCTATTTCTTAAAACCTTTTTTTTTAATTCTAAAAATGTTTTCTCTTTCTTCTTTTTTTTATTATTAAGAAAAAGCGTCGGGCCAAGTCTATCAACCCGGACCAGCACGCATAAGTCCTTACTTGGCCTGCGCGGGGCCAGATGGGCCAGAGGAACAGTCAACCCGGTCTACACCACCACATCGGGCCCATTCGCAAAAATCGCACAAGGTCACCCCATTGATGGTCGGCCTTATTTGCGAGAAGCCTCAAACGAAAACGATGTCGTTTCAGTTTTTTTTTATCCAAAAATTCTTTTTTTTAACCACCAGATTATTCGAAAATTCAATTAATGATACGAGGGCCACTAGGCCAACACCTGGCCAAACCTAGGCTGTCGGATCACCTAACATAATATTTTTCCCTCCTAACGGCCTAGCTGACGTGGCTGCCACGTGACATGCAAGTCAGTGCCACGTCAACTTGTTGACCTGTTGACCGCCACATTAGCGTCTTCTTCCTCGAGCACTCCTCTTCTAGAACATACGGCTAGGAGCTTCCGACGACGATCCATCGGTGGACCATGGTGGAATTAGACGAGATCGACGCCTTTGACTCGTCTCAGCGCCGGGAACAACATAACTAAAACTCAGACTCGATTATCCACATAAACTAGACTAACAAAGCTTAAACTGTTGACACCTAATTTCGGATCAGTCTTTTTTTAGCTTCTTTTTTTTTATAGAAAATTCATAAAAAATTCACAAAAAAATAAAATACAAAATCAAATTTGGTGGCCTTGGCCAAGCTCAAGGAACCATTTTTGACCAAAAAATATTTTTTCTTATTTTTTGCATTTTTTAGTATTTTTAGAAAATAGGAAAATACTTGAAAATTCAAGAAAAATAGCATTCGAGGTCGCCAAAATATGGAAAAATAGTCAATATTTTTATTTTAAATCCTTTGTCCTTTTGACCTCATAAAAAGTTCAAGTTCAAATTCAATTTTGTGTTCCTTTATTACGCATATGATTGAATTTGGTAAAAAAAATGTCAATTGAGTCTTTTAATTTGCAATTTTGGCATTCTTTAGGATCTTCAATCTAAGTGTCACTCATTGCAATTTAGCCCAATCGTTTGCACAAATCACTCAATTGCATGAATTGGGCAAAATTGCATACTTAATTGCATTTTAGTCCTTGAATTTGAGCATATTTGAAATTACTTTCAATTCGGGGACTACCATTACAAATTGAAGCCACTACCCAATGTTTTCCATCATTCTAAACCGATTGGCATAAGTGGTTTGGTCCAATTTGATCATTCGAGCCTTCAATTTCACAAATTCCCGAATTGCAATTAAGGACAAATTTGGGGCTTTTATAGAAATTGACATGAACTTTTAGGCGAAATCACATTTTTAGATAGAATTGATGTCCTAAGTTCGATTCTGAGGTTTAAGTTGTAAAAATTTCCCATGAAATTTGGTTAATTTTGCAAAAATATAGTCGGACCGGTTCGAACCGGTCCGCTACAGTATCATCTTCAAGCATCATATTCCCGCGCCAATTGCAGATTTGTCAGGTGAGCTTTGATCGACAAATTGGCCTTCCAATCAATCATGAATGATAAAATTGATCGAGGGGTTTTGATCCTCAGAGTTCCCTCCGTCGATTGAAATCGGTCCGACGACTTGGGTCCGTCGAAGCAGCGCCGACGAAGGTCAAATGTCCATCGGCCATTTTCGAGCCAAACACAGAACCAAATGCAGGTGGAACTCGAACGAAATCAGAGTGACTGGATGACTAGAATTGGTGACCAATTCGTCCTGGACGTTCACCAGTGTCCGATGACCATTTCGCACGTGATTGCATGTGCAAATGGTCACCATAAGATATCCCCCGCACGGCCGATCTTGGGGAGAGGGGGTATAACTGAAATTCGGGTATTTTTTGGAGGAAGATGGATTCTGTTGAAAAGTGGGGAAGAACAGAATAAAGAGAGAGAGAACTCGCTCTCCGACCCCCGTCGTCGAGAGCTTGAGTTCGACCTGCAAGTGATCTCCGACAACGATTCAGGCCAAATCGAACCATGATTTCGCGTCTGGAAGGTTCCTTGAGCTTCGTAGAGTCGATCGCACTAGCTCTCGTTGCTTATAATCCCAAAAAACGGTAAGCCGATCCTCGAAACTCAACTTCTGACATTCAATGGCGAAGTCCTATCCCCGCTCCAATTCTTTCAATTGATGTGTGCATATCGTATCTGTGTCATCACTAAGCATGTTCATTTGTTTTGATTACATCGAAATTGAGTCAAACCTTGTATTTGAACCCCGTCGCCATTGCCGATTCAGTCGAAGCTCTCCTAGCTTAAGCTAGCCTAAACCAAGTCAATCGGACCTGTAGGTAAGTGTTCTGAACTCACATGGATGCGATTTTGTGAAGTAATTAGCCCAATATGCTCTCTGTTGCTTGATTAGAGTAGCCATGGCCGAACTGGTCAAAGCTTGATTAGTCTAGTTCTCGTTGATAATCATCTTTGATTCTGAGATATGTTATTCGCGACGTCGAGACGAGTCGATTGGTGTTTGTTTCGTTCAATTCCATCGCAATTTCACCGTCGGATCGTCGCCGGAGACTGTCGGCCGTTCATTGCAGGGGAAGAGCGCACAAGGAAGAAGACGATGACGTGGCGGTCAACCTGCTGACATGGCGCTGACGTGGCATGCCACGTGGCAGCCACGTCAGCCGAGCCGTTAGAGTCTGGTTTGAATCTGTTAGGAGATCCAATGGCTTAGGTTATGCCACGTGTTGGCTTGGTAGCCGTTTGATCAGTTTTATAAATTCTATTAATATGAATTGAATTTTCAAAATAATAAAAAATAAATCTGTTGATCGGACGGTCGAGGATTAGCTGAGCCGTTTGATCTAGACCGCAGATCTAAGTAATCAGATCTGACGGCTGAGAGTTAGTCGGCTTTTGATCTGAGCGGTAGGTTTTAGTAAGCTGATACTAAGGCCGTGGGGTAGCCACGTGGTTCAATAGGAACCGTCGGATTAAATCCGAATAATAAAAAATAAAAAAGGGCAGAACGGCGTCGTTTTGGTTGTCCGGGGCACGCGGGTCCGGGTCTTGGCCGGATTCCGACCCGAGTAGGTCAGGTCGACCCGGTCAGAATCATTTTTTCAATAAAAAAAAATTCAAAAATGATTTAAAAAATAAAAAAAAATCAGAAATATTCTAGAAAATTCTAAAAAATGTTAGAAAATCCCAAAAAATGTAGGAAAATTGTAGAAAATTCCTAGATATTCCAAAAACTCCCAAAAATTGAGGATTGACCACAGACAACTAGCCAATCCTATTTTTGGGATTTCTTATCCCTTCTTTCTGAATTGGACGATCCTACCCTTTAGGGATAAATCGTCTCAGCATTGCATACAAGATAGGTCGAGGACGCCAAGATAAGGATTGGGTCAGTTAGGTGACCAATCCTTCTGCTTGGGTTGCCGAATCTCGTCTTTTCTTCAAAATGACAACTTTACCCCTCAAAGGGTAAATCGTCGTCCCTATTCCAATCGAATCTTGAAAATTGCTTAAAATTAAGATTTGGGTCAAGTGGTCGGCCAATCGTAATGTTTGAGATTTCCAATTCTCGTTTTCGCCCGAAAATGACGATTTTGCCCCTTAAAGGGTAAAATCACTTCTAAATTCCAGAAAAATTCTAGAAATTCCCGAAAAATAGGAAATGGATTGGTTTGGTCGTAATCCTATGTCCATCACCTTTTGACTCTACATTTCATCTGAAATAACAAATTTTCCCTTCTAGGGCAAATTGTCCCCAAAACTCACAAAATTACGATTTTGCCCCTCATAGGCGAATCATGTTAAAACCACTCCTGAGCCTTGATTGACATTTCTCTAGGCTGATAGAGCCTTATTAGGGATGCCACGTTGCTTTCATGTGGTTTATCCGCACGTTTTGGATTCTTGATTTGCGCATTTTTTTAATGGTTGTGAGTGATAAGATAGTCATTCACATCTGCATGAATTCCTAGATTTAGGCTCGTGTCCCCACTCATCTGTATGAAATATGAGGATTAGATAAACCGTTCAAATTTAGGTACTGAAAGGGCGTCAACTCTGACAATTGGCGTAACAAAGTCCACGATCCCATTTCTCTGATTTTCGCAGAATCGAATAGAATGCTACTGACTATTCGATAGGGTTTCCAATCGTACCCTCCACGAAACGATTGGTGGCGACTCCTTGGCATGTACACATATCACATGTCACTAGACCGCACCGAAGGTCGACCACGTATATCCAGCCGTTGCGATTTGGGTAATGGACCTTGGGAGATGCCCGCGTCCGGACCGACGACAGGACGGCCCATTAGCCCGCCAACTCTAGAGGCTCCTCGAGGGAGGGTCGCGACATAAACCAATTTGACAATGGCTACTCTAATCAAGCAATATAGAGCATACCGAGCAAATTCCTTCACATAATAGCATCTATATGAGTTCAAGAAGCTTACCTAAAGCTCATATTGACTTGGTTAGGTCTAGGATTACCTAGATGAGCTTCGACAGAATTGACGGTGGCAATGGGGTTCGAATGCGAGGTTTGACTCGATTTCCATGCAATCAAAACACAAAACAATGCTTAGTGATGTTCAAAATATAAAATGCACACATCAATTTCAATAATCGCGACGGGAGTCGAGGTTCGCCATTGATGCTTAGTGGAAGAGCTTAAGTTTGGGATGTACCTATTCAGAGGAAGATAGACCACGAAATTGGTGTCGGTCGTCTCCTTGAGCTTCAGGCGAGCTTTCGACATTCGCCTCGAAATGCTCTGACTAGCAACTCCCAGTTTGAGCTCTGAAAACGGCGATTGAGGTTGTTTAGCGAGCGCGCTCTCTCTCTCTCTCTCTCTCTCTCTCTCTCTCTTGATTATGTTGATTTTTATAGGCCAAAACTTTGACCACCTTCCAAGTCCAAGTCCATGGCATGATCAATTACGTTGGGCTATGCAACATCTTGGTGGCCATTTCTTTCCTCATCGTTTGGCTAGGTTCTATTTCGGTGTCCTATGCCATATTATTTGGACCGAGATAAATCACATCCTATTTAGAGGTAAGCTTCTTTTTGTGCCGGGAATTGTAAAGCATCTCATTAAAGTGGTTAAAGATAAAACTCTTACGCTTGGTCGCATTGAAGATAATCCTCGAAATAGGCGTTTGCAAAGGAATTGGGATCTCTCATCCTCGATCTTTGAAGACTGCCTCGGCTCCTTGTGATCTCTTTCTTTCTTTCTTTCTTTCTTTCTTCCTTCCTTTCGGCCGCTTGTTTAACCCGTCTTTTCTCTTTGCTGCTGTTTAGGCTGTGCATTTTGTAGGGTATCTGGCCGCTTGTTTGGTCTTTTCCTTGTTCTCTTTACTGTTGATCTTTACTGCTTTGTCATATCACCTTTGCACCTTTGGGGACATGTAGTCGTGTCCTAATTGGTGCAAGATTTTTGTGTTCGGCTTCCTCTTGTATGTTGGCACTTTAGAAAGTTATATACATACTTACTTTACCAACAAAAAAAAAAACTTTGACCACCTTCGTCAGAGCCTATCCGGCGACATCGGACGGTATTGTTGGCCTCAATCGACGAGACTTGACGTGGGGATTAATTTGCCCACTTAAGCTCAATCAATTGTCATTGAATTGGGCTTCAATTTTGTGATCAAAATTCGACATCCAAATATGCAATTTGCACGCAAAAATGGGGAAGGAGATGAACAGTATACCGACTGGGTTCGAGGTTAATCTCAAAATTACGAAAATTCATAGGGAATTTATGCCATTAAACCTTGAAATTGAATTCAGGGACATCAATTTCATCCAAAAATATGATTTTTCCTAAAATTCTAGCATGAATTTCACAAAATCCCCAAATTTGACTAAAGATCTGATTATTGAAATTGGCAAATTATTGTCAAATTCAAGCCCTAATTTGCCAAATTGGACCAAACCAACGCCACCAATCGATTCAGAGAGGTGAAAACATAGGGCAGTAGTCTCAATTTGTCATGGCAGACCCCAATTTTAAAGTAATTTCACTTTTACCTAAATCCAGGGACAAATTTGTAGTAAAAGTATGCGATTTTGTCCAATCATGCAATATTAGTGAAACATTGGACTAAATTGCAATGCAAGACAATCAAATTGAATGTCAAGACTCTAAAAATGCAAAAATTGTAAATTAAAATACTCAAATGACATTTTTTTATTCGAGTTAAACCTTATGTGTAACAAAGGAACACACAAAATTGAACTCAAATTTCGACTTTTTATGAAGTCAAAATGAAACGGAATTAAAATAAAAATACTCACTATTTTTCTGTATTTTTTTTTTACCTAAAGGGCTATTTTTCTTGAATTTTCATGTATTTTCCTATTTTTTCGAAAATATGAAATTTTTTTTTTCATAAATGGTTCCTTAGGCTTGGCCAAGGTTACCAAAGTTGATTTTGTAAATTTTTTTACTTTTTATGGATTTTATATGAATTTTTTCAAAAATAAACTGGAAAAGACTAATAAAAAATCAGGTATCAACATAGGTGAACAGTGAGGTAGAACCGCAATTGCCAATACTCTTGGAGAGACCAAAAGATGGAAGGTCAAGTGAAGTTCTAGAAATTGCATCTGAAATTCTGGATATTGTATCTGAAGGTCTCAGACGCTGCTGAAAGAGCTCAAACGTCATGCAGTGAGCTCAAACATTGTGTAAGGAGCTCAAACATTGTTACATAGCTCAAGCTTTGAGAAAGTATTTCATATGCAACGACTAGAATATCATGAGATATATTCGAGATGATTTAATTGAGATTATTTATCATCACAACGGCTAGCAAATCAAGCTAGATTCGTTCTTGATTATCAACCACAAGATCAGTCAAGGGCATGGATTAAGGGAGATGAGGATGACTCATCTAATGAAGAACTTTATCTATGAAAATCCAAGATCATAATTGTATGAGAGATTTGATAATGGAATATTTTTTCGTTTGTCAACATCAACGACTGCGAGATCCTTTGTATACAATCTTGTTCAAACTGGAAGTTTGAAGAGTGATTCTCTGGAGATCTTGCAGCGAGAAGTTGGAAATGGAGAAACATAAAAGGAGACCTCATGACAAGAGAGTAGAATCTAAAATTCCAAGATCAAGATAGGTTCACATCCTTAATATATTATTAGTCCAAACATTGTAATACTTAGAGGTTCACATTCAAGTGAGAGAGTATTAGACGGGAAGTCTATTGACTCGGGAATCATCACCGTATCGTAACCTCTGAGATATTCACTAGTGGAATCCAGCATATTGACTATCAGCGTGAATAAGTGGACATAGTCTTGAACAAAGCCAAACCACTATAAACTTTCTATGTTAAACTCTATGTCATTATATTGTGATAGTTGAATTGTGCACGCAGCTATATCTGAGAACCCCTCAGATCTTATTAGCGATCATTATCTAAGCTAAGCTCTTAGCTTATTTGGTTTAATTCCTCATTGATTTCTATAATTCATTGAAATCACATATTCACCCTCTCTAAGTAATAAGGCTAGGCCCAACAATTGTTGTGCCAGCGAAGCCCAAAAACATGTTCCTAATATTTCAGTTGGCAACAATCTTGAGATATGTTGAGATTGGGTTAGGAGTCTCTATAGTTAGGGTACTAAATTTGTATTAAAAAAATTAAATTTGGACCAAAAGGACGTAGTTTTTTCCATGCCATGGCTACTTCTGTTAGAGAAAAAAAAATCACGTAAGCATTTTCCAACCAAGTTGGATGGAGTTAAAGTTGGAACTTGATTACACCAATTTGATAAATTTTATCACTTGATTGCATTCTTTGTGAGTTTTAGGACTCAATAACACTGTCATGGCAAATTCTAGGACTTTCAGTGTACTTATCTCTGAAACAGATAACTAGTATAATATTAGAGCACAAGTCAGAAAGTTGAATCCCGTTAGAAAGCATGAAAGGGAACACGCGGTGGAATAAAATATTAAATAGGACACATGAAATTGAGATTTGGCTAGGATACTTCGTTACGCTATCCCCGATTCGAGCCTGAGGAGGATCGTGCCACAAAATGAGTACTCGAAGTAATAACTTTGAGGGTGTCTTTTCTTACCGATGCATCACTTCAATACTATCAACAATCATTTGGAACCACAAGCCAAAAGGCCTTGTGGCTTTTTCTCATCCCCAAAAGGAGCAATTCCAACTTTTGATAGTACGCTAAATTGAAAAACACTGGCCAACTGCCCCACCGGTGGGTTCTCTCCCTAGGGTTTCTTCTTCCCTAGAGACCTCCCCACCCGCTTCCTTTCCTTTCTCTCGTGTAGCTGCACTCCCTTGGGAGAGAGTCCTTTCCCTCTCTCTTCCTCCCTCCACCTCTCCTTCTCTTCTATACTCCTTTTCGATCTCTCCGTCCTTTTATTTTCTCGATTCCTTCGTTAATTTCGTGGACAAGTTCCAGGTGCTTACTCCTTTTCGATCTCTCCGTCCTTTTATCTGAAACTAATTTTGTCAATCGGCTTATTCTCTCCCAATCTAGAATCTAAAGATTTGGATGCTCTTATATCTCGATCAAAATAAAGATCTGGGATTTACAATGTGTTTTTTGTACTTTCTTAACATATTTGTGTTGTTCTTGTCTTTGTATGGTGATGGTGCTGGGGACTAGACGTGCTGGGGATGCGTAACCTAGCGCACCGTTTTTTGACAAAGCCATATCTACTGGAGAGGAATTTTTCAATGTGTGCTCATCGCTGATGATGATGGGAGATTCAATGATCGGCTACCGGTTATATTTGGATGTTGTGCACGCGCAAATGCACTACCGTGACTTTGGTTTCCCACTCTTCTTAAGATGAGTGCATTAGCTTTTTAGGTAGCTTTGATACAGCTTTTATTATAACGAAGGCAGGTGGGATTTGCTTTTTCCAGAAATTCCACACCAACACTTATTAGCTTATTCCCTTATGGCTTTGTCACTATGCAAAAATCTTGAATCACCCCAAGAGAAATTAGAGTTTTGGCGACGTAAATGTTTGGACCTCCGTTATACCATACCACGGCAAAAATGCTAGGATTCGATGCACGATCAAATCGAAGTAAAACGTAAAGTAAGAAAGAGAAATAGAGACACGAAATTCTATCCCGCTTCACCATTAAATTACGGCTACGTCCAACAGAGGATTCCATTATAATTAGCACATCGCACCTCTAGTTACATTACTCAATTACAAGCGAAAAATAATATATATATATATGGAAGTAACTATTCATGAGGCCAAACACAAACTGTTAACGAAAAATTATGGGATTAAATCGTAAAAGCTCTCAGGTGTCCAGGAGGCGCTGCACTATTGAG
Organism: Rhodomyrtus psidioides; assembly: GCA_021437785.1. NCBI lineage: Eukaryota > Viridiplantae > Streptophyta > Magnoliopsida > Myrtales > Myrtaceae > Rhodomyrtus > Rhodomyrtus psidioides. The sequence continues at coordinate 2,636,497 of JAILYB010000053.1, forward strand.
ACCTCGCACGCTCAGCTTGGAGGGGACTCATGTGATTTCCTGGAGAGAGTGAACCATATCCCAATAAAAAACATAATTCCTTATTGAGGTCACCTCAAATTTTGCCCCCATTTTCCTAGCACCATCAAATTTTGACCTAGGGTTGATCAAGAGCTGATTAAAGGTTGATTGGTGAGAGACCTAAATTCGAAATTGGTAGCCAATCTTTTTGCAAGTTTGCAATTTCCCAATTTGTATGGCACATCCCGAAATTAGGAATCACGAGCATCTCAACATGAAAAAAAAAAACCATTTGGGGTCAGATGGATGTCTTACAAGGGAGTAATCGATGGCCAAATCTCGATCAAAACCTCACAGGACCCGAAAGAAAGGTCTCAAAGCACAAAATCATACCTAGAGATATCAAAATAGAACTAACTATCTAGACTTCTACGTTATGGTAAACAATGATTCTTGGAATTGATAAGTCACCGAAATGATGCTCATTCATTGATTCGAGCCGTAAGTATTGGCATGAGCTGTAATTCCCTAATTTGTAGGAGATTTTATTTTCCTCCGAATTTGTAGATGATTCTTTTTCCTATTTTGCAAAGACTTGACTTATAGAAGAAGTCTGACTGATTGTATATATGGGTCTCTACATACTTGATGGAATACGAAGAAAAAAAAAGAAAAAGAGAGAGGGTGAGGTATTTGATTGAGGATGTATGCACATTGCCGAATCTCGTTCAATCATGTGTTCTTTATGTTCTTTACTGGGTTTTTCAATAGTAATACCTTATATGCATTGAAATCTGGGATCCATGATTCACAATATCACTTAGCAATATTAGGCTATCAAAAAGATCAGGATAAGTACGGTAGGAATGTGTCAATATTTATGTACGGCACTCATTTTAGTACCTATATTATTTTTGGACCACTTAAGTGCCAATTTTTTTAAAAAATGATTATTTAAGTACCAATTCCGATGAGTTTGCCGGAATTTGCACTAAAGATATCGTTTTTTCTTCGATTTGGTACTAAAGTGATCATTTTTTGGATCACTTAAGTGCCAATTTAAAAAAAAAAATGATCATTTAAGTGCCAACTCCTATGAGATTGCCGACGAGAAATCAGAGAAAAAACAATCACTTACATGCCAATTCCGGTGAGGTCACTGGAATTTCTCGCCGTTAGCACTTAAGTGATCGTTTTTTCTCCAATTTGATACTTAAGTGATCCAAAAAAAAAATATTGGCACTAAAGTGAGCGCCGTACATAAATATTGACACTCTTGTTATACTTTTGCCCAAAAAGATCTCTTCACAAGCTTTCCAATTATGCGAGTCACACGTTAGATGGAGGAGTTACAACCCAAGAAAGAGCGCACCTCAACTTGAAGCGCGGTGCGCCCTTTCTATGTACCACCCAATTTTGCATTTTGAGGGAAGGGGCTTGAAGTCTATTCTTGAGCTCTTGTATTGAATTTCTATGAAATCAAGCTAAGTTCTTAATTATCGCGCCATCAAATTAAGGCAAATCTCAGCTTCGTTGCTTTCAGTGTGATTGCTAGAATTGAATTGGCAAAAAATGCGGTGTATAACTGAATTGACACAAATGAAAAAAATTGAACTGATCAAAAAAAAAAAAAGATCATTAGGTTCTACCACTACATGACCCAATCATAGTCAAAAGAAGAGTTTGATCTTGGCTCAGAAGGAATACTAGCTATATGCTTAACACAATTTTAGGATTGAATTGACAAAATTGTAATTGATTTAAAATATCTTCTTCTTCTTCTTCTTTTGTAATTCTCACATAGTTTGCGCATCGCATCATTATTTCATACATGAGAATTGTCACGTCATGTTACGTGTAATTATTGCCTTGTCATGTTATCTCGTTGTTATGTTGTACATATAATTTGCCATGTCATACTACGTGTTGTTTATTGACATAACATGTCATTTCGTCATTATGTTCACTTTTTACATTAATTTTGCAAGCTAGATACTATGTACTTCTACCATTACTTGACTAGAAATTTGCAAAGGTTTACGGTAAATTAATTCTATTGACCCTTTTTGCATTTTGTTTAATATTTTTTTCTTCATGTGGAGGAAAATAAAGGGGAATTGAAGAAACTTGGATATAGTTCGAAATATTTGTGAAGATAATGGGAGGATAAATTTTTTTAGGTTTTCCATACCTCCTCCATTTTACTCCCATCCATTGCTTTCTAAACAGAGGTTCGAGACCGAACTTTTATAATTGTAAAAACTTAAGAATTCAAAAAAAAAAATACATGATCAACATTATTGTCATCCTAATTTTTTTACAATTAATAGAAAATTATAATTTGTTGGCGGAAAATTCAAACACAATTGAACCATTCATTCACAAAAATTGATAAGAATGACAATCGAAAATGATTAGACAAAAGAAAAAATCATTTACGGCCAAAGAAATTATCAATAATAGACAACGGACTTTAACAAAAAGACGAGAGAGAAGAGAAAAAGAAAAGCGAAAAAAATTTCAGAGCGAGGAAGAATGCTCAAAATAAGAAAGACAAAAACGTTTTCCTTAAAAGTAATATTCATGGAAAATATTTTTCTTTATCATGAACATTTTTCCCTAAATAAACACACCCTATGAGAAGGCTCCATCAACGAATTGGAGGGCCATTCTCTGAAGTTACCTATAAGCGGGAGATGTAATTTGAATGCTAGGCCTGCCGTATCTAAATCAAGAGACTCGTTGAGTAACAACTATGCAGTTTTTTTCCTTGTTCCTTAGCAATTAGTTGTGAAGCTTAAAGTGGCCCAAACTAAATAATAAGATAAAGTTCAAGCAAGTCAAGCACGTAAAGATAAACAGATGCTTGCATAACCCCAAAACCCTAGAGAACATAATAGGGTTGATGCTGGTAATTAATGTGGTGGTTGTACCGTAGTTCTTGGACTTTTCTGGACTCTCCTAAGTACAAACCATACATGCGCAGCTGGTCGGCCTCAACCCTCACGAATTTGTGCACGTCAGATGGACAGCTGATGGAACCAGATACTTCTATCTATCTGTACATGAAACCATCATCACAAAAGGTTAAACCCTAAAGGACAAAGGGTATAAGAACAAAACCCTATTGGAGACAGCGGGACATAATTTATATTGTAAGAAGATCATTGACTAAGAATTGGAGGGCACCGTGACTACACCCCTAGCGATATATAGAGAAAAGAAACCGTATTCTTTTATTAGGTCCCTCATCAGTATAGAAAAAGAAAATCCGTGATTATGTTTAGAGACTATATACACATATGAAGATTCTCCGATCGATGAATTCACTAATGTTCCTCGATTAAATTCTTCTTCAGGTAAGAAAACAAGAAATGGAGTTAACATATGATAAATATGCAAGAACCCCTGGTTTCCATTTTTTTTTCTTTTTTGAAAAATGACACAAATGGTCCTTGAACTTTGACCCCACATGTAATGCGGTCCGTGAACTTTAGCTCAATATGTAATATCAACGATGGACTTTTAGTATGTTCAATATGATAATTAAACTTTAGGTACATGTTCAAACTAGTCCATTGACTATATGGGGAACGTTCATTAGTGTCCCTAAATTGTGGGGACTAATTTGAACATTTTAAAGAAAATTCAGGGACCATATGGAACAAAGTAAAACTTCCAAGACAATACTGCACATCAGACTAAAGTTCAGGGATCACATTAAGTAAATTAAAAGTTCATGGACTATTACGCCATTATTCCCTTTTTTTTTTCCTAATAACCCATCTGCCATATGTGATTGGACAAAACAATTTACGTATATTAGATTAAGAGAAGTACTTTTACTTTAAAAAAAAAATAGAAAAGAGGGGACCGTTGGAGCGGGGGCATCTATGGTCACCGGAGGGACTGATATATATACCCGCGATCTAATTGCACTTTTATCATGATTCCCACGCTAAAGTGTCTACCACCAAAAAAAAGAAAGGGGGCACTTCCAAAAAGGTTTTGAAGTAACAACTGAAAATCTAGTTTTTTTTTTTTGGGCCTGTCCAACGATGGTAAAGAATAGAGATGAAGGCAGTGTTCCGATAGGGGAGTGATCGATATTCGCATGTTTAGAAGAAAAAGCTGCAAAGCTTCACCTTCTCCCTTTGTATGCAGAAAATGGGGAGAAGAAAAGAGAGAGAGAAGCAGAGCAAAAACCTACACCACCTTAAAAAAATGGGAAATTGTTATAAAATATCACGCTGCAAGTATATAACAGAGAGAACAGAGAGCAAGTAGAGACAGCTAGAGGAGAAATCTCTTTATTTCAACTTATCTAATTTGACCAAAAACTAAGCTCATATTTATAGGAGAATAAGAATGCACTTATCATTAATACTAATGTATTGAATTAATATATACATTTGATAGGGAGATAAACATACATTGGATAGGGAGATGAACTTAGAAATGTACCATAAAAGGTACATTAGATAGGATGAATATAATGAATATTCATTCATGTATTTCAAACATTCATGTATTTCATAACACTCCCCCTTGAATATTCATTGTGTTCATCATATTATGAATGTGCATAGAATGATACTGCCTCATTAAAAACCTTAAGCCGGAAAAACCCAGTGGGACAAAAACCGGACAAAAGGGAAAAAGAGTGCAGTGCATAGTTCATAATATCTCCCCCTCAATTAAACCATATAGCCACTGCTGGGGCTAGTCAATCTTGCGTCTTGTGAACTCGCCGCATACCAATGCCATATACTAATTTTTCAAAAATTGACGTTGGCAATGATTTGGTAAAATGATCTGCAAGATTATTTATGGATTGCATCTGTTTAACATCAACTTGCCGACTTTCTTGGAGTTCGTGAGTATAGAAAAATTTCGGCGAGATATGCTTGGTCCTATCACCTTTGATATATCCTCCCCTAACTTGTGCAATACAAGCAGCATTATCTTCATAAATTATAGTAGGAAAATTTGCAACCGGTGTTAAACAACAAGAATTATGAATATGCGTTATAACGGATCTTAACCAAACACACTCTCTTCCAGCTTCATATAAAGCAATAATATCATAGTGGTTAGAAGATGTAGCTACTAGCGATTGCTTAGTAGAACGCCAAGAAATGGCAGTGCCGTTATAACAAAATAAATAACCGGCTTGAGAGCGAGCCTTATATGGATCAGATTTATATCCAGCATCAGCATATCCAACTAAACCAGATGTAGTGGAATCCTTGGAATAATATAATCCCAGATCTATGGTTCCTCGGAGATAACGAAAAATATGTTTAACTCCATTCCAGTGTCTCCGAGTTGGCTCAGAACTAAAACGTGCCAATAAATTTATCGCGAAAGCGATATTTGGTCTCGTACATTGTCCCAAGTACATTAACGCCACAATTGCATTGAGATATGGTACTTCAGGACCAAGTATCTCTTCATCAGATTCTCTAGGACGAAATGGATCCTTTTGGGGATCTAGAGACCTTACAACCATAGGGGTGCTCAATGGGTGAGACTTGTCCATGTTGAAGCATTTAAGTAATCTTTCAATGTATGCTAATTGATGGACAATTATTCCATTTGCTTTATGCTCAAGCTCTAGACCAAGACAAAGTTTGGTTTTACCCAAGTCTTTAACTTCAAACTCCATTTTCAAATACTCAGCAGTTTTAGTTAACTCTTCTAGAGTTCCAATTAAATTCATATCGTCGACATAAATTGCTACAATAGCAAATCCGATTTCTGATTTCTTAATAAACACGCAGGGACATATATGATCATTCTTGTACCCTTCCTTAATTAGGTACTCACTTAGGCGTTGGTACCACATGCGACCGGATTACTTTAACCCATACAAAGATCTTTGCAACTTTATTGAGAATAAGTTGCGGGGAGTGCATGCTTCAGGCATTTTAAATCCCTCAGGAATTTTCATATAAATATCAGAGTCTAATGAGCCATATAGATAAGCCGTCACAACGTCCATAAGACGCATTTTCAATCTTTCAGAGACTGCAAGGCTAATTAGAAAACGAAATGTAATCATATCCATCACAGGTGAATATGTCTCATCATAATCAATCCCAGGTCGCTGGGAGAATCCTTGAGCAACGAGTCGGGCTTTATATCTCACAACCTCGTTTTTCTCATTTCGTTTTCGGACAAATACACATTTATATCCAACAGGCTTTACATTGTCGGGGGTTCGAGTTATAGGTCCAAAAACCTCTCGTTTAGCTAGAGAAGCTAATTCGGCCTTAATTACTTCTTCCCATTTAAGCCAGTCATGCCTTTGACGGCATTCAATAATAGATTGTGGCTCACAATCATCATTCATAATTTTATGAGCAACTGAGAATGCAAAAACATCATCCATGATGATTTCATTCCGATCCCAAATCTCATTACAATATGTAATGGAATTCTCAGTATTCCCGGGGTTGGTGATCATTTCATGGGTTTGTGCCTCTTCAGGGGCAATAAGCGCTTTGGGAGCAAGCATAATACCGGGCTCTTCTGGAGCGGATTCCTGATTCTTTCCCCTTCGTTTTCGAGGAACAGTGTCTTTTGATCCTATCGGTCTACCACGCTTCAAATGTGGTGGATTTTGATCCATTTTATCCTGTCCTTCGAGAACAACTATTCTAGCTGGAGCATTTGCAGCTGAAATATGAGACTTCGTTACCTTACTAGCATCATTAAATGCGTCAGGAAGTCTATTGGCCATAGCCTGTAAATGGATTATACGCTGCACCTCGTTTTCACATTCAGGAGTTCTTAGGTCTAGATGAGATAAATCTTTCTCATTCTAGGAGATAACCTCAACTGGTTTCTGCTTTGCAGTCATAGGTGTCCCAATTGATGGAAACAATATCTCATCGAAATGACAATCTGCGAATCTAGCAGTAAAAAGATCACCAGTAGTTGGTTCCAAGAACCTAATAATGGACGGCGAATCAAACCCAACATAAATGTCCAAACGGCGTTGGGGACCCATTTTAGTTCTTTTTGGTGGTGCTACAGGCACCTGTACTGCACAACCAAAAGTGCGTAAATGTGAAATATCAGGTTCATAACCAAGAACCATCTGAAAGGGAGATTGTAAGAGACTAGCAGTGGGGCGCAATCTAATTAAGGCCGCCGCATGCAAAACTGCATGACCCCATGCTATATCGTTGAGATTTGGTCTCAATAATAGAGTGCGGGCAATGATTTGGATGCGTTTAATCAAGGATTCTGCCAATCCATTTTTAGTATGAACATATGCGATGGGTGCTCAACCTCGATTCCGAGTGAAGTACAATATCTATCAAAACTCTTTGATGTAAATTCACCAGCATTATCGATCCTTATGCTCTTAATTGGATAATCAGGGAAATGTGTCGGGAGCTTTATAATCTGCGCAAGTAAACGTGCAAATGCGACATTGCGCGTAGATAATAGGCAAACATGGGGCCATCTACAGGATGCGTCCACTAGTACCATAAAATATCGAAATGGTCCACTTGGTGGTTGTATTGGTCCACAAATATCACCCTGAATTCTTTGCAAAAATAAAAGGGATTCAAGAATAACCTTTGTTAGAGAAGGTTTGATAATGAGTTTTCCTTGTGAACAAGCTTCACAATTATAATCATTGGACAACAAAACCTTTGTATCCTTTAAAGGGTGTCCTCTTGTGTTCTGAATTATTCTACGCATCATTGTAGCGTCAGGGTGACCAAGGCGATCATGCCACAATCCAAACTTATCAGGATTTACCAATCTCCAGGACATGGTGGCATAGGTTTCAATGGCCTTAATCATGACACAATACAAACCCGCAAGAGAAGCTTTAGCTTCTCTTGGATGGTCTTCAGGCCCATCTTATAAGAGGTAATGCCGAGAAAATCCTTATTTTGCTCATAAATAGTCTCAATATGGTACCCATTTCGACATACATCATTGAAGCTGAGAAGATTCCTTTTTGATCTACTACTTAGAAATGCATTCTCAATATGCAGGATGGTACCATTTGGCAAAACAATTGTGGCATTCCCGAAACCATCAATAATCTTAACAGGACCTGATATTGTATTGACATGTGCTTTACGCAATGTCACACTCGAGAAAAAGTGTCTACTATGAAATATGGAATGTGTTGTTACACTATCAAGCAAACAAACATCTTCCTTTTTCTCGGTATTTTCCATTTGCATTTATGTTGACAACTTCAGGTGTCAAGTATCATAAAATTTGTATATAAGTTATAGGATCAAATAAAATTTCAAAAATAACAAATATAAGGTTCATAAGCATTTCATTACATAACCATATTAGAGAATAATAAAAGAGTAATACATTTAAAGAAAAACAACTAGAAAGAAATTATCATAAAACTCGAAGTTTAAGTTGTCATCCACCAGTCTGATGCCTGATCAAAGAAATCAGAGGTCCTAAAAGAAATCAGAGACATCCAAGGATGCATTTGCTGCTTCAGGAGCAAGAGGAGTCCCACCAACAGAGATATTGTTGGCCTCAACAGTGGTTATTGCAGTAGGATTAATTTCAATGGCGTGAGATTCACTACGCTTGCCCGTATTTTTTAAAGATGCATGGTATAGATCATCAAAGTGCTTTGGCGTTGTCGCGACCCGTCCGAAACGGACGTGCTAATGGATTACCGATCACGGGCCTTCCCCAGCATTGGAGTACAGATCGCGGCCTTTAGATCGGTGCGAGCCCTCCCAGGCCCATACCAAATCGCGGCGGTAGTATTTTTTTAGGGATTCGACGATAAGAGTCGATCGCTTTCGAACTTAGTGTGGTCGTGGTGGCATGTGCAACTTGTGCATGCATTTGGAGTCGCCACCGGTCTTTCTTAGAGGGTAGACCGGAAACCTTACTGACCGATTGAGAGAGATCGATCAGTTCTGCGGAACTAGAGATTTTGGGTTCGGGGACTTGGTTACGTCGGTGTCATTACCAACGCCCTTTCGGTACCTAACGCGAGTGATTTTCCTAATTAAGATTTCATGCATGCGCAATTTTGGGTGAGGTAGGTTTGATTCAGGGTTTCATGCAGATTGGAAGACTAGTCCTATCAATCACAATCAATTTTAATGAAAGCGCAATCAAGTGCATAAATAAACCACGTCGATGCACATCAATTCAAATCAATGGCTTCCAAGTATAGCCATAAGAGCTTAGGGAATGTGTGATTTCGGACCATGGGTAAAATGGGAAGATTTGGAGGCGATTAGCCCGAAGGGCAAAATCGTCAATTTTTGGAAGATTTGGATACCGAATTACCCAAAATATTCCATGGCCAGTTGATTGTGGCCATTTTCCATTTTTGAGAATTTTTTGGAATTTCTTAATTTTTCTTCAATTTTTGGAAGACGATTCGCCCAAAGGGAGAAATCATCAATTTTAAGAAGGGCCGGGGTTCAAAACACCCGGAATGAGTCTTGGCCAGTTGATTGTGGCCATTTCCTATTTTTTTTGGATTTTCCTGGATTTTTTTTAGAATTTTTTTTGGAAGACGGTTTGTTGGAAGGGCAAAATCGTCATTTCTGGAAAGACCGAGGGTCGAGGTCGTGGCCAGTTGAATGTGGCCATTTCCTATTTTCTGGAATTTTTTATAATTTTTCTGATTTTTTTGAATTTTTTTCAATTTTTTTTATGATTTTTCATTTTTTATTGAATTTTTGAATTTTTATTAATTTTTTTATTATTTTCTGATTTTTTTAATTATTTAAAAATATTTTCCGGACCGGGTCAGACCCGGCCCGCACCCCTCGGGCGCCCGGCCCGACCCTACGGGTCGGAACCAGTCTAAACGACGCCGTTTTTAAATTTTTAAGGTTTATCTATTTTTTTAACATTTTTATATTATTATCCAAAAATACATGGATCGGGCGGTTCACATTGTGCCACGTGGCCACCTTCGGTGCGTCCGATCTTGCAATAGATTGGACGTTCCACAGAGCGCCACTTGGCACAACTTCCACCGTTCGATTGAATTTTATTTATTATCCAAAAATCATTTATTATTCTGAAAAGCCGAGATCGCGACACGTGGCATAACCACGGCCGCCCGATCGGTTTTATTTTAAAAATGGACAGGCCCCACCACGCTGACGTGGCTGCCTACATGGCACGCCACGTCATCACTTTGACCGTTGACCGGTCAAGCGCCGTAGAAGACGACGGAATAGTGTAAATTCCGGCGACTTCGTCGGAATTCTCGCCGGAGGACCGAAACCGGGGCCAAAACTTGGTATTTTTTGTTCGTTTTTGTGGCACTCGATTCCTTGGACACTCAGCATCAACAGACAATCAAAACATGGCAATCCACACGTCGGAAAAAGGACTGAACCAGACTTCCACAGTCCCGGCGCCGGCGAGAATTTGCAGAAAAATTTTATCGTTCAAAGCTTGTTTCGATCGTTCACGTGGCATCCCTACAAGGTTTAGAAGCTTACTTGAGCTCGTTTCGAGCTTTTCGTCTGACATACTCACCGGTGAGAGCTCACGGCTCGGGTATGCCTCGGTGAGCTCCGGCCATGGTTTTCCGACGCGTTTCGATGCAAAATAAAGAGTAAGCCGGGCTTAGAGCTAGTTATAAGGCAGTGTTAAGGCGAGACTTGCAATAATAAAGACCGGGGGAGGCACGGCCGAGAGCCAAGAAAATCACAGCCCATTTGGGAATTTCATCGAACAGGTGATATGCATGAAAGAAATGGAGGTTGGAGGAGAAAACCGACCTATTCGAGGGTCACCGGCGACGGTGGCTGCTTCGACGATGATCCCACAAAGTCCTTAGAGCTCTCTCGAGGTCTCTCTCTCCCGAACTCGCTCTCAAAAATCCCCCTTCCTCTCTCACCCGAGCTCCCTCTCACTCTCGACCTCTCCCTCTTTTTCATGGCCGACCACCTCTTTTTCGGGTCCCTCAATCCGCAAAAACGATCATCGACCCCCCGCTCTTGTCCCCCACGCTCGTTCTTCCTTTTTCTTAAACAATTCACGCCCCCCACTATCCCCTGTTTTCTTGTCGTTCGGCCATGGTGGGTCTGCAACTAAGTTGCAGACCCGGTCGGACCGGGTCGGGTCTGACCCGACCGGCTCGGTTCGACCAATTCGTCGAAATTGAGGTCCAAATTGACATCTTTTCATGAAATTGATGCCACCATCGGACTCCTTGACATATTTTCTATTAAATATGGGTATTTTCGTGAATCAATTGATTTAAATTTAGTGAAAACCCCAAATTGCCCTTAGGATCCGAAAAAGATTTTTGCCTAATCGAAGGTCCAAACAACCAAATTAGCCTGAATTGAGGCCACCAATGGATTCGGCATGATGAAAACTATAGGGTAGATGTGTTTTACTTTAATGGGTATGCCCGTGTGAAATTTAATTTCAAGACTCGCGAAACCGATGACTAAATTGAAAGAAAATTATGCAATTAAGCCCTTTTGGTTAAAATTGATCAAATTGGATGGTAAATTGACCTAATTGTACTTCAATACTTTAGAATCCAATGTCATAGCTTATAAAAGTGAGAATGGGAACAGAAGCAAATAACCCAATAAGCAATGCCTTCAAATCACAAAACAGGGAGTACCCCTTTTTCATCGCATCTCAGACATGCACTCAAATTAAATATGTTCAAGATCTTTCTAATGGCTCAACTTGTGAACAAAACCCTCGAGAAAATCTGAAGAAATTTCTCATCATTTAGAAATATCTGTGAAAAGAACACTTGAAAAGAAAAATTCAAGTTTTACAGATTGACATTCATGATAAAAATGCATTCTTTGAATAGAGTGGAAAGCATGAATTCATTTTTCACTAGCATACATAACATGCATCATGCATATCATGAGGATATCTTGTATACGAGGAACCCAAAGGGAGAAATTCCAGCTCCCGCAGGACAAATTTCAAGGGTAAATTGTATCGACTCCAATAGTCAATTATACATGCCATTTACTCATGAGTTTTCTTCTCTTCAATAGGGAAACATCAAATACCTCAAATGGCGACTGTGATCGAGAGAATCACCAAACTGCCACATGACAAATCCCAAGAATGTCAAGCTGTTTAGAGACAGATAAAAATGATCAAGGACTCTGGCAATCGAGATAGATGACCAGAATCGGCAAAATCCGTGAGAGCAAGTCCCTCCATTTTCTTCGAGAAACCAAGCCGAGGGAAAATTCTCATGAACCATCAGGAAGGCGCATTGGATCAGGGTTATCAAACCCATAGATGACAAACATCAAAGACAAGCCTCACTGGGGCGAAATACTTGAAAAACACCGTTCCTTCAAATGTTGGAAGGACAAAACCTCGAAGGGAGTATCTCCCTCCTGAAATTCCAAATAAAGTCAGATAAGGACCTACGCCTGTCTCTTCATGTGCAGGTGCATGGACGTCTTCAAATTGGATTGAAAATCGCCAACAAACATGGAAAGTACTAAGGCATGTTGCCAAGACGAACGTCGCTCAATTGGGGCAAAACAATTGTTAACGCGATCGAGGATCATCTCACGAACAACACCCACAAATATAGGCAAGGGGAAACGATATTCATTGTCCACATCAGTATAAGATACTGAAATGACCAATAATCAACAAAGGAAAGGAACACATCACTAAGACGTCATCATGGATCCCAAGAGAGAAGACATCCCCAAAGAGGATGGGGATTGCAGCAATATGCAAGAATGAATTTAGCTGGGGTAGGCGTCACCTAGCTATGATAAATCACGCTTAACTAGGGAAAGTGAATCATTTGTGCGTCGGACAAAGAAGGACATCTCTTCTCTGGCAAAGCCAATGGATGCAGCAGCAGAGTCGTCCACATCAGAATCAAACCCCAAATTACAAACCTGGGTGGACGGTAACTTTGTATCGTTCCGATTTGGTCTTCGAAGATCACATGCCTAACATGAGTTTTTTTTTTTTTAGGAAGTTGTTGGTGCCAAAAAGCCACAATAGAAAAGAACTCGCCGATAGGGAGGCGAACAGAATGATCGACCTTGGAAGTCAGGACTCCAAGAAATGGTCTTTGATTATAAGACCTAGTGGAGGGTAAAAAGTATCGCTCCTACGTCACATGCTTTGACATGCATTTTGATAAAATTTTCTTTTTCCCTTGAATAAAAGGAACCTTGAAGAGTGGTGCTGGAATGCGTCCAAAAGCACAAATGGATCCCCTCTAGGGCAAGTCCTTGAGAATGATTCATTGCCAACCAGACGAAGGGATCATGGCCACAAGATAGATGGCCAACTTCTGCAAGCCGCGCGTTTGTGTTCAAATGGAAACCCAAAACAAGAACAAAGCGGTATCGTTCCAATTTGTCTTGAATTTTGGAATGCAAACTAACACCTGATTCTCGTCTTTGACAAGGGCTCGCCAACAAGGCGAAACGGGTTTTTACATCCCATGTATTACTCGTTGGAGTACATGACCAAGGGTAAGATTCTTGAAAAATTCGTGAACATACAATGACATGTTTCTTTTACATTTTCAGGGATCTCCAGCCACGGTGGATAGGTAAGTATCATTTTCCCCAATCCATTGAGGATGTTAAATAAAAGAAAAACACGGAAAAAAAGAAAAGCTTTTAGAATCGGATGTCTAAAAAGAGACATAGAGTTCCAAATTCATTGACATTCATTTTTTGAATCTGGAGGTTATCTAAACATGAATAGAACATGCATGGTGCAACATAAAATTCCCTTGAAGGAAAATTTTGGAGAAAACAAAAGGAATTTTCCCAACAAGATGTTGTTCAAAACATTCGAAAGGACGTTTTCTCAAAAAATGAGAGGCGAAGCCTAATCCAAACACGTCCAACACACACTTGAGAGATAAGTGGAGTGAATCAGATAGTGAAATCTGAACCTACAGAGGTAGGGATTATTCGCCGTAATTACATAGATTGGGACGACGGAGGAATTCGTTTCATACCACCAAACACTACAGGTGACCATTAACAACCCCTTTGAACGGCGGTTTTCATTCCTAGCCCTGTCAAGAACCACCCCACATCGGGGCAAAATGAAGGTAAGTCTAGCAGAATCATGAGAAAATGGTTAGAAATTTTCTTGCTCGGACTAATATTAATCTTTGTGTGTTGTTTATATGGTAATCCAAGTGCCATAGGATGACAAGAAGCATTCATTTCTCTATCCCACACACCGAATCCTTTGCACAGTCAACTTGAGCCTGCTAATTCATTTCATGAACCCGTTGGTGATCATTGCACATTTCAAGATGGATGCAGCATCATTTCAGAAACGGAGGAGCTCAAGACTTAAGGATTACAAAGAAATTCCCGAGCTTATGGTTAAAGCATGTTTGGACTTTTCGATCATATGTCTAACATGATCTCCCGAAGATGAGAAAAGCCGGGATTTCAAAAGAAAAATGATAAAAAAAATGAATGAGAAAAATCCCCGGCATTAAGAAAAAGCAAAATGCCTAGTAAAAGCAAGGCCGATACTCGTGAAAGCTGTTTGCTTGATCCCCAATGAAACTTGGATGGGAAAAGAGGAAATCCTTGAAGGAGCCAAATCAAAAGGCTGCTCCCCAAATGATGCTAAGCGTGGAGCAAAGACATAGAGAGAGTTATCAGTCTCTAAATGCAACAAGAGACGCTCTCTAAAGAGCTGGTGCACACCTCAAAAGCTGTTACACACCTCAAAAACTGAAGGTGCAGAGAAGAAAGGGCGGGCAAATTGGCAATGATCACCAATGTTAAACCCTTCGCGATTTCGAGGCCAAAAATAAGCCTTTTTCGGTTCCTCAATCCTACCAATGTTACAACCTTGAAACAGTCTTCTCTGACTAAGACACTTGGGTTAACATATAGCTTAGCTCGAAGAGGTACGAGCAAGACTATTTCTTTCTCATTTTGCAGGGTTCTTGACTTATAAACCCAGAGCAGATGGTGAAGACTTTCATTCAATGGCCTTGACTCCAAAGCGGGTCTCCCTTGAAAACCAATATCTAAGCCCAACATTACGGTCCTGGGGAAGACCTCCCGACCGGTCAAAATGTATGCGTTGCAAATGAGCCTAAAACCTAGGCACAGGTTAGTAGGGAATTGAATGCACCCCCTATAAAAGCTGTTATCTCAAAGCAGGTGAGAAGACCTCCTTGTCGAGAAATATTCCAATTTATGTTTTGAACAAACTCTTTTGGAATCCCCAAAATGTTTGATCCAGATTTTCCGTACAAGGAATTTGTGAACACATTTGCATGTTGCAAGAATGCTTTGGATAACCTCCAGTATCAAAATGCACATTTCATGACTAAAACTTAAGTCATGAATTTTGTCAGTTAGACAATCGTTGTCTTCCCAAAGATTACTAACATTTTCTTGGTGAAGAAAAATATTTCAGGTTTGAACTTTTGAGGATGTTTGGAAACCCCAAATCCCAAAAGAACCTATGCCCCGTGAAAGGGAGTACCTATATTTGATGTCTCTGTAGGATTTTTGGTAACCCCAGATCCCAGATGAATATTTTACTCCGTGAAGTGGAGTACGCAGGCTTAAGCTTCTACAGGATTTCGTGGAGAACCCATGATCCTGGAAGGATGCCTTGCTCTGTCAAGAAGAGCTTATAGGGTCATGTTTTGCAGGATCCATGGAGAACCCAAGTCCCAAACTGATACCTTTTAATGAAAAGTTTGCAGTTTTCAGCTTTCTGCAGGATAATTGGAGTCCCCAAATCCCAGAAAGGTACCTCGCATGTCGAAAGGACAGTTCAGCCTTCTACGAGATTTCAGGTAACCCCTAAATCCCGGAATAGCCTTCAGGTGAACCTAAAGTTAGGAAAACCTTCCAAAAGAGACCTCAATGAGTCGTCTGTAGGTAAAGCCTTTTAGTAGGTAAACCTTTTCCAAGACCGATCTACAGAACGATCGAGTCTTTGACTAGTCCCAACATGATAGGGTATGTCAACCTTTAGGTGAAGCCTTTTTATAGGCAAGCCTTTTCCTAGACCGATCCGCAGAACGATCGAGTCTCTGACTAGTCCCAACTAGACAGGGTATGTCAGCCTTGGATTCCTATCAGTTTGGAGTCACACATGGTAGATACCGCCTGAAGGGTCAAAATGAAGGTAGAAACCGCCTGAAGGGTCAACTCAAGGTAGATAGCGCCTGAAGGGTCAACTCAAGGTAGATAGCGCCTGAAGGGTCAAACTAAGGTAGATACCGCCTGAAGGGTCAAACAAAAGGTAGATACCGCCTGAAGGGTCAACATGAAGGTAGATACCGCCTGAAGGGTCAAACTTAAGGTAGAAACCGCCTGAAGGGTCAACTCAAGGTAGAAACCGCCTGAAGGGTCAAATGAAGGTAGAAACCGCATGAAGGGTCAACTCATTGGTAGATATCGCCATAAGGATCAACACAAAGGTCCGATCCACCATACGGATCAAAATCCTTGGCAAATCTAAACACGTGGGATGCGCCTTCCTTAGGTTCCTACCAGTTAGGAATCTCATAATGGGTTGACCTACCATACGGGTCAGAACCTAAATCTCCCTAGGATATTCTGAATGACGAGCCCTAGGTATCTTCTTGAAAGTCGTCGCAACCGGCAGTATCCGACAGGTGAGCTTCAGGTAAGCCTCTTTCATCCCGGCCCAGGTCCAGATTGTCAGAGTAAACCGGGGATTAATTTGAGCTTTTAAAGTCTTAAGGATTCGATGTCATAGCATTTTTTTCCTTTTCCTAGTAGAGTCGGTTAGGAATCAGGTGCCATTTTGTCTTTGAAAGCAACCTCTGCGAGCTCACTCTCAAAGAGGGGCAGCTGTTGACACCTGATTTTGACCATCTGTTATTGTGGGGTTAATTTTTTAAATTAATTAAAAATATCAAAAAAAGGTCATAAAATCATAAAATCAACTTTGCAAGCCTTGGCCTAGCCTCAGAAACCCATTTCGAACAAAAATTAATTTTGGTATTTTTTAATATTTTTTGAATTTATTTAATTATTAAAAAATACCCAAAAAAATCAGAAAAATACCATTCGTGGTCAGAAAAATACACAAAAATAGTCAATAATTTTTTTTTAATTCCCTCTTCAAGTTTGTCACTTCAAATATTGAAAATTCGGCTTGGGTTAGTATGTTCCTTCACAAACATAAACCCGAACCGAGCCTAAAAAAATAAATTTCGAGTCTTTTGATTTTCAATCTGAAAGAAGAAAGGAAGGAAACATTATTCCCACATCTAGAAAACAATCATCTTGGAACGATACGTCCTTTTACCCGAATGGATGGCTCCGCATCATTCTCTTCCTCATCTAGAAGGGCTTAGTACTTTTTGTCTTTGGTGGATTTACTCCACTTCATCATGCTTCATGGGTGGTAACTGCTTCGGGGACTTTCCCTACGTATTCCCATGGTTAATTCGGTACATCCAACATTCGGTACCCTTTTTTGGGTAGAGAGTGATTTGCCCCTAGCAATTGGCAACTTTGCCTGGGGCTGGCCGATTCAGTCATATGCGGCTTGATCATGCTGCATTGACGTATTCATGCTTAGTTGGAGTTGGTCCACTCCCTATCAGGTGATTTTGGCACTTCGCGTCCTTCAAATTTCTCTGACGTCGGTATCCACCAGCTCTAGTCACTTTGAGCATCCAAGACGATGGAAATTCTTCAGTGGTCCCCATTCATTTTTATCATCTCCCAATGAGTGATGACCAATGAAGGTAGACTCCTTTTCATCTTGTAGGGAAGGCAAGCTTCCCTTTGTTGGTCTTCAACCATCTTATTCATCGTTCCATCATCATCTCGCATGTGATCGGATGAGGGCATTTTCAGCAAATGTCTGCCATGTAAAACATGTCCCTCGTGTCTATCCGCAAATGTATTTTCCTTCTCTACCTGTTTTTCACC
Source organism: Rhodomyrtus psidioides (assembly GCA_021437785.1). NCBI lineage: Eukaryota > Viridiplantae > Streptophyta > Magnoliopsida > Myrtales > Myrtaceae > Rhodomyrtus > Rhodomyrtus psidioides. The sequence continues at coordinate 2,654,421 of JAILYB010000053.1, forward strand.
TGAGAGGAAGAGATAGGAAATATTATGCCAGTATCTGATTGAAAATCAATTAGGAACGTCACGTCCTTATACTTGATCCGGTTGCCCCGGTCAGGTGGCGTTTGCCCTAGTTAAATGGGATTTGCCCCCAGTTGACTGCTTTGATCCTTTTCACAATTTTTACGTTTCCCTTTTCAATTAGGGGATATCTGTCGTTTGGAGCTTCCTATCTCTTTTCCTCTTGGCGGGTTTTGCCCCCGTATGCTTTCTTAGTGAGAAGTTGACTCCTTTGACTGTCTTCAAATATCCATCCTGGTGGCTTGAGTTGTCGACCAGCTTTGATCTTCTTGAAGGGCCACTCTTGAGGATCAATAAAACACAATCAGCAAATTTTCAAATTTAAAGAGATTAGATTATAGCTAATTCTCTTCCGCATGTGGCTCCTTTGATTGCATGCAGTTCCACGACTTGAAAGATAAGAAATACGCCCTCATCAGTTGACTCTCCAGGGTGGTCAGGCGCTTTTCTATGCCATCCTGGTTCATTTTGACTTGTGATTGATTCTTCACACAAGTCTTTGATTCTGGAAATTACCTGTTCGAATGACAGGACTATGTTAGAAAAGGAAGTAAAGCATAAATCCTTTCAATTTTATGCTTTCTTGCGAATAACGAAGATAATGACTTTTATACAAGCGATAGCCTAATGTGAAAAGTTCTTATCGATGTTTTTCAAGAGAAAACATAAAACTAAAAGGAACGTAATCCATGCTTATTACTTTTGGCAAATTTCGAGAAAAATCTGCGGAATGTCCAAAAGACAACAATGCAATTCCAATGTGTCCTAAATTCGATGAGAGATAGGACATCCAAATTGAAATTATTTACCGTAGGTAATTTGGACATAAGGTCTCCTCTCGAATTTAGGAAACATAGACGATTTTAGTTAATTACCAAGGATTACCAATGATGCATGCTATAGACCGGTTCAATTCCATGTCCGGTGCACCATGAAATGAAGGGTAGATTCTCGTACTTGAGTTAAACATGCCAAGTGTGAGTTCTAACGAAAATTTCATCTGGGTAAGACACGCAATTGAACCGAAAAATCCGAATGGTTGAGAGAAATTCCAGTGTCGCGTTCCAATGTCAAGACACTTAGACAAGAATTAGAAATCGAGGTGTAGAAGATAGATGGGAGACCCACAGACGGGTGCTCCTTACAGACTCGATGATCCTGATAAAAGAAAAGGAACGATTGGAACGTGGCCCTTAAGAACCTAAAGAGATGCCCCAAGTCAGGTCTTCGAGGGACGACGCTTGGTGTCTTCGATCTGGCTATTTCGGGTCTTTGTCTTTATCAGATGACATTTTGATAGTGTCCGGCAGGTGTCTTGGATTTGTTGTTGTCACCTATCCTTCAACTTCCGGTAGGGTTACTGGATCATTCCTCGGACAGCTCGAAAAGGGTAAACTCCGTTGGATGTCCCGACAGTCCGATGGCGGATAGTGCGTCGCTCATACTCGAACACCTCCGGGATGCTGGACCGACTTTGGAGAGATCATCTCTACTCTATGCATACTCTAAAATGAAATTAGACTCAACCAACGGACTTGATGAATGCAGCATGTTGTGCAAAATAAAAGGCTGCAAGTGAATTTAAAAAGAAATGGCAGGACCTTACCATAAATGGCGCTTAATGACTTTTCGATTTTAGGTATACCAACCATCCACAATACATGCGTATGATACAAGTGAGGATTGACTCTAAAAATCAAAAGATTGGGATTGGTACCTAAGGCCAAGGTTCCCATCTCGAGTTCTAGAAAGAGCCGGTTCCAATGCACAACTATCGTTGCATTGGGACCCAATCCATAGTTCGAAGTGAGCGGAATTGAAAAGTGGATTACCCCATATTTTTCCTCATGGAGATTCCATCTTCAATTCCTTCTATTGTTTTCCTAAAAAGGGCGCCCGATGTTTTAGGCGCGGTTGTGTGTGTTCATGTGTCGTGATTATCACAATGCAAGTCATGCACAACTGTTTATCAATTAGCGCTTCAAATCATCCATATAACATGCATTCCTACGCCCAACCTGCGTAAGACAATGTTAATCACAAACTACACCCCTTATCACTCGAATCTGCAAAAACATATAACACCTATCATGAGCGGACTTACCTCACCTTCTAGAGAGCCTACAGGGTTAGAAAAATCACTCAACGTTTTAATTACGGCCTAAGTCCACTTGAGGTCTGTCACGACCCTCTCCCGAGCGGAGGGCTAATGGGCCGTCCGATCGCTGGCTTGAATCGGACGCGGGCCTCTCCCAAGGTCCATTACCCAAGTCGCAACTGCTGGATATAAGTGGTCGACCTTCAGTGTGGTCTAGTGACATGTGATGAGTGTACATGTCAAGGAGTCGCCACCAATCGTTTCGTGGAGGGTACGATCGGAAACCCTATCGAATAGTTGAGAGTGGTCTATTCGATCCTGCAGAAACCAGAGAAGGGGGTTCGGGGACTTAGTTACGCCAACTGTTAGAGTTGACGCCCTTTCGGTACCTAAGCTGAATGGTTTATCTGATCCTAGGATTTTATGCAGACGAGTAAGGTATAGATCCTAAATCTAGGAGTTCATGCAGATGGGAGATACTACCCTATCAACCACAATCATTAAAAGTAATAGCGCAAATCAAGGATCCAATACATGCGGATAAAACACATGAAATCAGCGTGGTATCCCTAATGAGGCCCTATTAGCCTAGAGAAATATCAATCAAGGCTTAGGAATGATTTTGGCATGATTTGCCCATGAGGGGCAGAATCGTAATTTTGAATGATTTGGGGAAATTTACCCTTAAAAGGGTAAATCTGTCATTTTTAGACGAATTGGGAAGTCGAAAGACAATGGAAATAGGATTGGCCATCAATCCAATCCATTTGCTATTTTTCGGGAATTTCCAGGATTTTTCTGGAATTTTCAAGTGATTTTACCCTTGGAGGGGTAAAGTCGTCATTCTGGACAATGATGAGAACTGAAAATCTCAAATATTGGGGTTGGTCGTCCACCTGACCCAAACCCTAACTTCAAGCAATTTTCAGAACTCGATTGAGATAAGAAAGGCGATTTTCTCTTTAAAGGGCAAAATCGTCATTTTGAGAAAAGAGGCGGAACTCGAAAACCCAAACCTAAGAATTGGTCGTCTAATCGACCCTAATTCTCACCTTGACATTATCGGCCTTTTCTAGCATGCACAACAGAGGCGACTTACCCCTAAAGGGTAATGTCGTCAGATCTTTGAAGAACGGATAAGAAACCCAAAAATAGGGTTGACCAGCTGTCTGTGGTCAATCCTCGATTTTTTGGGGATTTCTGAATGTCTAGGATTTTTCCTAATTTTTACACATTTTTTTGGAATTTTCTGGAATTTTCTAGCATTTTTTAGGATTTTCTGAAATTTTTCCGATTTTTTTTTTATTTTTAAAATCATTTTCTGATTTTTTTTTTAAAGAATATTATCCGGGCCGGGTCGGGTGACCCGGTCCACGGCCCACGAGCGGGCGGCCCGGCCCAGACCCGGCCCCGCACCGAAACGGCGCCGTATCCATCTCCCCCGCTCAAATTTTTAAAATCCGGCCTAAATCGAATCAAAGGCTCTGATTGCGCCACGTGTCGGCTGATTGACGGTCTGATCTAGGGCTGGCAACTAACGGTCCAGATTGAAACTCCTGATCGAACTACAGCCGTCCGATCTAAGGGATTTTTAATTTTCGAAAAATATTTTTTTATTTCCGAAAAAATAAGATCTTGACACGTGGCTACCTATCCACCGTTCGATCACTTCTTGTTGGTTGGTTATAACAACCGAGGCTGACGTGGCTGCCACGTGGGCGCCACGTCAGCGACACATCAGCGTTGACTGGTCAACTTTCGTTGACCAGTCAACAGACTCGCCGAGGAAGACGATCGGCGCCGGCTCTGTTTCGCCGGCGCCTCGTCGGAAGGTGATTTCTCCGCGCTCAGGCCACCAAATTGCTTGAAACTACCGCCATTCTTCTCGTTTTATCGAACTTCATCACATATATTAGACTTTTCATAGCAGAATCGAGTTTCATTTAATCGTCATCTTCAACCGAAGGTAAGCTCCGGCGGCTACCTATCCAAGCCATTTCTACCGTTGCTTAACTGATTAAACCGATTAGGAAGCATCACAAAGAGCCGAGAAGACTTACCTGGCCATCGCGAGGACTCAGTTCGACCTATAAGGAGCTATAGAACTCACGGCCAGTTGGTCAAGGTCGGGGGTTGACTCGGTGGTTTCAGACGCCAAACAAGCAAAAACGAAATGCAACGGAGATTAGCAGAGCTCATGGAACAGATTAAGACCAATAACAAGCAAAATGATCGACATAATCGTGAGATGCCATTGGAGGCCGAGCTCGAGTTCGAAGGTGTTTCTCACCTGTTTCAAGAGCGTCGGTGAATGTGAGTCGATCTGACGCGTTCTCTGGGTTGAGGCGAGGCTAATGGGAATGGCGGCGTCGAACGATGTCGTCCGGATCGTCAAGGATCCGAGCTTGAATCTCTCGAGCTCGGAGCTTCAATGGCTGCCGCCTTCTCTCTCTCTCTCTTCTCACTCTCTTTTTTCGTCTGTTTCTCTCTCTCTGCCTCCACTCCTCTCACTGTGTCTCTCTGTTCGTTCTCCTCCTCCTCTCTCGCGAGCTCGTTCTCGCTCTCCTCGTCCGTTCTTTGCGCGAACAGCCTTCTGCCTCCCGCTCTCGCTCTCTCGCTTTCTCTGTGCGTTGCGAGCACACTTTCTTTCCCCCTTTCTCTCTCTCTTTTTCTCTCTGTTTCTTGCGCGAACCGACTTCCTTCCCTCCAACTGATTTCCCCAAAACCCAACTGATCCTCTCCGCTCAACAACCCACTGATCCTCTTCGTTTTTTTCTTCTGTTTTTGCGCGAAGGACCGAAGAACAGAACAATTCTGTTCTTTCTTCTAAGCTGGTCAACCGGGTTGACTGGGTCGGTCAACCCGACCCAGTCGACCCGGTTCTAATCTTTTGTTCAAAATTAGATGTCCATATGTGCAAAGATCGCAAAATTGACGCTAAAATTAGACTCCATGGCACAGAATTTATCTAAAATGTGATTTTCGTGACAAATACCTTTTGAATTGACTGAAAACCCCAAATATAGAGTAGGATCCGAATTTGATTTTTGTCAAATTGAGGGTCCTAATGGATGAATTGACCCAAATTGAACTGATCGTTAGACTTAGGGGATCGAATACTTTAGGGAGGAAGCATTAGGGTTCAATGGGTGCTCCTCAAAAATGTTTAATTTCAGAATTGGCATTATAGGGACTAAAATGAAAAGAATTTTATGCAATTAGGTCCCTAAAGCCAAAATTGATCAAATCGGCGCACAATTGAACCAAATTGAAATGTCGGGAAATCAAGTTGAATGTCAAGATTTGGAAAATGCAAAATTTTGCAAATAAAAAGATCCAAAACATATTTTTTTGACAAATTTAACCCTGTGCGTTACAAAGAAATACACAAAATTAAACTTGAATTTTGACTCTTGATGAGGTCAAAATGACAAGGGATTTAAAAGAAAAATATCTACTTTTTCCTATATTTTTGTGACCTCAAATTGTATTTTTGTTGATTTTTCTAGTATTTTTCTATTTTCTAAAAATACTAAAAAATGTGAAAAATATGAAAAATTATTTTTTGGTCAAGAATGGTTCCTTGGGCTTGGCCAAGGCCACCAAAGTTGATTTTGTAAATTTGTTTTGACTTTTTATGAATTTTTTGTGATTTTTTCAAGGATAAAACTGAAAAAAACTTAGTCAAAAATCAGGTGTCAACAGCTGCCCCTCTTTGAGAGGAGTCTCGTGAGAGGTTTCTCTCAAAGACATGTGACACCTGAATCTAGACCGACTCGATTGGGGAAAAGAAAAACGAATCCTGACATTCAATCTTTCTCGTCTCACTGGTGATCGCTCTTCTCGTTCTGCTCTGGCTACTGTGAGAGAGAAAGTAGAGAGACCCACCTGTTACTTACCTGTTGATCACCTGCCTGATGCTCGTACGGCATGCGCGGTGTATAGCGGGTTCAAGTGAATACCTAGGGACTCGTCTTTTGAGTATCCTAGGGCGGTTAAACTCTAGCCTGTATGGTAGGCCGTACCAGAATGGGATTCCTATACTTGACAGGAACCTGTGAATGACGCACCCAGTCTCTTAGGGATTGTCGGGGTTTTGATCCGTATGGTGGATCAGACCATGAATAGGACTCCTCTTTGCTAGGAACCTATGGATGACGCACCCAGTCTCTTAGGGGTTGTCAGGAATTTTGATCCGTATGGTGGATCAGACCATGAATAGGACTCCTTTCTGTTAGGAACCTATGGATGACGCACCCAGTCTCTTAGGGATTGTCAGGGGTTTTGATCCGTATGGTGGATCAGACCATGAATAGGACTCCTTTCTGTTAGGAACCTATGGATGACGCACCTAGTCTCTTAGGGATTGTCTAACATTTTGATCCTATATTCTAAGGAATTAACTAGGATTCATACAAGTGAGGTGTGCCTAACCTTTAGGCTTTACCACATGAGCTATTCTGGGTTTAGGGGTTACCTAGAACCTCACAGAAAGCAGATTTTGTCAACAGTTTTTGATCCTATATTCTAGGGAATTAACTAGGATTCATACAAGTGAGGTGTGCCTAATCTTTAGGCTTCACCACATGGGCTATTCTGGGTTTAGGGGTTACCTAGAACCTCATAGAAAGACTATCTTGAACGTTGTCCTTTCGACATTGAAGGTGACATTCTGGGACCTGGGAGCTCCAGGTATCCTGCAGAAAGTTCCAACCTGTAATACTGGAATCTCACACATAGGGAGATAATTTCAAACATTGTCCTTTTGACATGTGCGGTGACATTCTGGGATCTGGGTACTCCAGGCATCCTGCAGAAAGATCAAACCTGTAAATTTGAAATCTCACAGAGGGATGATTTCGAAGATTGTCCTTTGACATTGGAGGTGACATTCTGGGATCTGGGTACTCCAGGCATCCTGCAGAAAGATCAAACCTGTAAATTTGAAATCTCACAGAGGGATGATTTCGAAGATTATCCTTTTGACATTGGAGGTGACATTCTGGGATCTGGGAGCTCCAGGTATCCAGGGATCTTGCAGGAAAATAAACTTGAAAGCTCTTCTTCGCAGAGCGAGGCATCCTTCTAGAATCTGGGGCTACCATGATTCCAAGAGAGGTTGTGTTCTTCTGAGATCTGGGATTGCCAGGAATTCAAAGGCACATTAATGGTCTTCAGGTGATATCTGATGTCAAACTGACAGCACTTTATGACTTATATCATAGTCATGAAAGAATTTCAATGAATGCATTATGATGCTGGAGGTTATCCAAAACACCTTGCGACATACGGGAGTGATCAAAAATTCCTTGTGAGGAAAGTTTGAATCAAACAATCTGAAATTACCAAAAAAGTTTGGTTAAAATGTCCAACGGAGTATTCTCATCAAAGAGGACTTCTCACCGCTTTGAGATAATGGTCTTTTATCAAGATTGCACTCGAATTTCCTATCAAACCTGCGCCTAAGGTTCAGGATCATTCGCAGTGAATACACCTCGATTGATCAGGAGGACTTCCAAGGGACCGTAATGTCGGGCTTGGTCAACGGTTTTCAAAGGGGACTTGCATGCAAGTCAAGGCTTTCGAAGAGAAGTCTTCAATGTCTGCTCCAGGTTTACAAGTCAAGAAACCTGCAAAATGAGAAAGAAATAATCTTGCTCGAACTTCTTCGAGCTAAGCTTAGACATTAAACCCTATGTCAATCCAAGTGCCTTAATCAGAAAAGGTTTTTCAGGGTTGTAACGTAGGTATGATTGGGGACCAAAAAAAAAAGGCTTGTTTTTGGCTCAGAATACGCGAAGGGTTTAACATTGGTGATCACTGCAAGTTTGCTGTCATCTTGCCCCTCTTCTGGTCCAAAGAGCGTCTTTAGTCTTTGAAGTGCATTATTAGTCTTTGAAGAGCATTGTCAGCCTTCGAAGCGCACATTTGTCTTTAGAGAATATCTCTTTCATGTTGAGACTGTGTCAACATCTTGTCTACACTTTCATCATCTGAGTGTGACATAATCTGGGAGTATCCCTTGCTGTCTAGCTCCCTTAGGATTTTCTTTTACAATCAGATCTCACTAGTGACCTATACAAAGGTATCATGCCATCTTTTGGCATTTACAAGATCAAACACCTAATTCGCAAGTGCACAAGTATTTGGACCGGCATTGGCCTTGCTTTTACCAGGCGCTTTGCTTTTTCTTGATGCCCAGGATTGAATTTTTCTCTTTCTTTTCTTTTTCTCATCTTTTGTCGAGATCCCACATTTTCTTTTCTTTTGGGGATCAGAATTTTCAAATGAGTGTGCTAGATGTACAACTTGAATTTTAGCACTCAAACATTAATCTATGAATTTTTCACAAATCCTGTGTTTTGAACTCTTCCGCTCTTGAAGGGACGTCGCTTCCGTCTTGGAATATGCAATGATCACCAACGGGTTTGTGAAATGAACGTATAGGCTCAACTGGGCTGTGCAAAGGGTAGAAGTGTATAGGATAGAGAAATTAATGCTTTTCGTCATCCTAAAGCACCTGAATTACCATAGAAGTTAAAATGACAAGCAACACACGAAGATTGATGCAAGTTTGAGCGAGAGAACTTCTAACCATTTACCTCCTGATACCGCTGGACATACCTCCAGTTTGCCCCACTGTGGGGTGGTTCTTGACAGGGGTATAGAATGAAACCGCCGTTCAAAGGGCTATCAACGGTCATCTGTGGTGTTTATGATAGAGAAACGAATGCCTCCGTCGTCTCGATCCATGTAATCACTGCGAATAACCTCTACTTCCGTAGGTCAAGGTCTCGCTGTCCTCACCACTCCATTCATCTCTCAAGTGTGTATAGGACGTGTTTAGGTTCAGGTTGCCCCTCATCTGAGGAAATATCCTCTTGAACGGTTTAAACAACTTTTGCTGGAAAAGTTCATTTTGCTTTTTCCAAAACTTACCTTCAAAAGGGATTTGTGATGCACAATGTATATTCCAACCATGTTTAGATAACCTCCAAATCTAAACATGAATGCTAATGTCACAACTGTGAGAATTCTGCATCCTTCTAGACATGAGATTTGAATGCATGCTAGATTCCAAGTAGCCTTCAAATTCTAGAAATAAGGATTCTGACAGTCTTTAAAAACCTAAAAGGTTGGGAAAGGAATACTTACCTGCCCCGCGCGGCTAGGGATCCCTAAAAAACATAAAAGGAATATGTTAGTGTATGCTCTCGAATTTTCAGAAAATTAGAACGATACACCTTACCCTTGACCATGCGTTCCACTAGGAATAGATAGACTCATGAAAATCTGACCACTGCGGCAGTAATTCCTCTCGATCATGCATTCCAATCTATTGTGACCTTGTTTCCTCGGGTCCTGCAATATTGAACACATGCTAGTGTATGCATGGATGCATGATGTGTTTATGCGATGACTATTATGAAGGGTATGCCCAATTCGGGATAAGTCGTATGACTGGAATCTGATTTTATTTCAAGGGTAATATCTCTTCACAGCATCTGAATTTACAGGGTGCCCCAGTTCTTCTCCTTCGGAGTTTACAAGAATCAATGCCCCTCCCGTGAGAATTTTCTTGATAATATAAGGGCCTTCGTAATTTGGAGTGAATTTTCCTCCTGGATGGGTAGTACTCGGCAAAACTTTTCTAATTACCAAGTCATCTACTTCGAAATTTCTGATCTTGACCTTTCGATTGAATGCCCTGGCTACCCTTTTTTGGTAAGTTTGTCCGTGGCAAATGGCTTTAAGACGTTTCTCGTCTATCAAATTCAGCTGTTCATATCTGTGCTTGAAATATTCTGACTCAGAGAACTTATTTTCGGATAAGATTCTCAAAGAGGGGATCTTAACTTCCACTAGTAGAACTGCTTCCATTCCATATACCAGACTATAGGGAGTTGCCCCTGTGGAAGTTCTGATTGACGTTCGGTAAGCCATTAGGGCGAAGGGCAGCCTTTCGTGCCAATCCCTATAGTTTTCTGCTGTCTTAGCCAAGATTCTTTTGATATTTTTGTTGGCTGCTTCCACTGCCCCATTCATCTGTGGGCGATAAGGAGATGAATTCAGATGTCGAATACTAAAGTGATCCAGCAGATCATCGACGATCTTGTTGTTCATGTTAGACCCATTATCTGTGATGATCGCTTGAGGGGTACCATACCGGGATATGATATCTCTTTTGACGAATCTTGCCACATTTCTTGCAGTGACATTCTTGTAAGAGCTGGCTTCTACCCATTTGGTGAAGTAATCAATCGCTACCAAGATGAAGCGATGACCATTCGAAGCCATAGGATTAATAGGCCCTATCATGTCTATGCCCCACATAGAGAAAGGCCAGACTTCAGACATTTGGTGCAGTTCGCTTGGGGGTGCATTAATCTTATCCCCATATATTTGGCATTGGTGGCATGACCGGACGTGCTGACAGCAGTCTGATTCGATGGTCATCCAGTAATATCCAAGCCGCATGATCTTCCAGGCGAGGAGGTGGCCGTTCATGTGAGGCCCACACACACCTTCATGAATCTCTTTCATGAGAATATTTGCTTCTTTGGCATCTACACATCTCAGTAGAGTGGAATCGAACGATCTCTTGTACAGAATTTGTCCATTGAAGAAGAACTTGCTGGCCATCTTGGTTATGTATTTTCGGTCTCCTGACTGGCATCCTTCAGGGAATTCCCCTTTTGAGAGGTAATTCTTGATGTCATAGTACCATGGCTCTCCGTCAAATTCTTCTTCGATTAGCATACAATAAGCTGGCTTTTCAACGATACCGATCCTCAGGGGTTCTACATCCAACCCTTCAGTTGTTTGTAACATCGAGGCTAGGGTGGCTAATGCATCTGCAAATTGATTGTGAGACCTTGATAGGTACTCGAATGACACTTCTTCGAATTTGAGTATCAATTCTTCAAGGTATTCGTGATAAGGGATGAGCTTTGCATCTTTCGTCTTCCACTCCCCCTGTGTCTGTAGAATGATGAGCATGGAGTCTCCAAAAACTTGCAACTTAGGTATCTTCATAGAAATGGCCAGTCGTAGGCCCAGAATGCATGCCTCATATTCCGAAATATTGTTGGTACAAGGAAAAGTTATCTTTGCCGCGACAGGGTGATGTCGACCATCTGGGGATATCAGTACTGCCCCAGTACCTGCCCCTGATAGATTAACAGCACCATCGAAATACATGATCCACTTATCCTCTGCTAAGTTCAGAATTCGGCCTTCTGTGTTCGTTATTTCAGGGGACTCACCGTTTGACGGGCTTTCTGCCAGCATGTCAGCTATAGCTTTCCCTTTTACCGACTTCTGTGGGGAACACTTGATGTCAAATTCAGACAACATCACTTGCCACTTTGCTAATTTCCCAATTAGAGCGGGTTTCTCCATGAGGTATTTGACAGGATCGTACTCTGTTATGAGCTGGATATGGTGGTGTAGGGTATACTGCCTCAGTCTGCGAAATACCCATACCGTTGCTACGCAGGCCCTTTCAACTGGTATATATTTCGCTTCAGATGGCGTGAATTTCTTACTCAGGTAATAGATGGCCCTTTCTTTTCCATCTATCGGGCTTGTTTGGGCAAGTAAGGCTCCCAAGGACTCTTGTCGTATGGTCAGGTATAAGGTCAATGGGTGACCAGGAATTGGTGGTACAAGCATCGGTGGTGTGATCAAATAGTTTTTGATCATTTGGAATGCCTTGCTGCACTCGGCATCCCATGTTATTTTCGCGCCTTTCTTGAGCAATTTGAAAATTGGCTTAGCCACATCAGACAGCTGATTGATGAACCTGGCAATATAGTTCAATCTCCCTAGAAGGCTTCTCACTACTTTCACTGTGGATAGAGTTGATAAATCGTGGATGGCTTGAATTTTTGAGGGATCAATCTCAATGCCTCTGTTGCTGACTATGAACCCAAGGAGTTTCCCAGATCTTGCCCCAAACACACATTTGTTAGGGTTCAGTTTTAACTTGTATTTGCGCAGGCGCTCAAACAGCTTCCTTAATACCTGTATGTGATCCTGTTCTTTTTTGGATTTAGCGATCATGTCATCGACATATACTTCAATCTCTTTGTGGATCATATCATGGAATAACGTGACCATAGCCTTCTGGTAGGTGGCCCCGGCGTTTTTCAATCCAAATGGCATGACTTTGTAGCAAAAATTTCCCCAGGGTGTGGTAAATGCAGTCTTGGGTTTGTCTTCTTGTTTCATGAAGATTTGGTTGTATCCTGAGAATCCATCCATGAACGAGAATAATTCGTAACCCGCTGTACTGTCCACTAATACATCAATGTGGGGGAGTGGAAAATCATCTTTCGGGCTTGCTCTATTCAGATCTCGATAATCTACGCATATCCGAACCCTTCCATCCTTCTTCATGACAGGGACTATATTCACAATCCAGTCTGAATATGGGATAGCTTCAATGAAGCCTACCCTAAGAAGTTTCATGACTTCTTCCTTGATTTTGTCTTCTAACTCGGCTTTCATCCGCCTGCTGCCTTGTTTGACTGGTTTGATGCCGGGATCTGTGGGCAATGCATGTTCCACGATTTTAGGATCAAGTCCCGGTATATCCGCGTAAGACCATGCGAAGATGTCTTGATATTCCTTTAGCAGCTTGGTGAATTCGAGCCTTTCATCTCGGGATAGGTGTCCGCCGATCTTGACCTCTTTGACGTTCGCGGCGTCTCCCAAATTAATAACGACTGGTTCCTCTGAGGTATGAGGTTTTGACTCTTCAAAGGTGTTCCAATCTCTTCGGATAGATGCATAATCACCGTCTTCCTCTTCCTCGATGTTATAGGAGTGGTTAATGGAGGGATCTGAATTTTGTAACAACCTGGTATGTATGTTTGAGATGATATGCCTGAAATGTCATGAGTATGGTTAGTTTGTGCTCTGTAAAAATGACATGCATGATCATGTAAAGTCTTTTTGAAAAAAAATTTCGAAACAGATATAGGTATGAATGGGACTAATCCTCATGTCATTGGATATCCCGGCCCCATGGAAATCTTTTGAAAATTAGGAATCATATGGCAAATCAGGCCTCAAGCTTCTATATGGAAGACTATTATCATCATTGGGCTGATTTGTGGTTCCATATGTCCTTAACAAAAACATGCGTAGTTTTATTGAATGCAGAATGGGCCGCGTTACAAGATTTGCTATTTGGATCAACGGCCGGAGATCCAAAGGCGTTTTCCCATGCATACAACAAGGAAAGAAAATACAATGAAAAGTAGAAAGTTCTAAACGCAATATTTAAAGGTGAAGGAAGAGTCTATTACTCAGAAGAAGTGGCTTCACTGTCCAACCACTCCATGATGACATTCACAGAGTCATCTTCAAGAAAAGGATTTGTCAGATCTGGTTCCATCGGCGAAGTGATACCCTCTTCAGATAGCCATTTGGAGTTCTGGTCGAAGTAGGTATTTAAGGGATTCTTGAACATTCGAGACCTTCCCTTCCAGGTTGGAGAACCGATGAATGAGTTATTCTGGCTGTTTTTGCCTCCACGGCGTCCCATGCTTTTGCCTCGGCCTCGGCCTGTTGCTTTCGGGACAGAATCATTCTTGGGATATTTCTGGTACCCCAAGCCCATTCTATGTGGATTAGCCTTCAACTGCAGTGGGGTATCTATACCCTGATTATGTTTGCCTAGGCCTTTTTCGGGATTGAACCCGTATGCCAGCATCATCTTAGCTGGTAGAAGACTGGCTTCTGAGATGTAAGGAGTTCTCAACTTCGACCCTACTGGGGTATGAACTGTTGCTACCAACTCTAGGGAGTGATAGCTCGTTTCAGTTTTCTCTTCAGGCTCAATATAGGGAATGGCACTGTTCTGGTATGCCTGGAGGTCGACTTCCCCATGTACGGTAATCACCTTCCCATCTACTACGAAGCGTACTTTTTGGTGCAGGCTCGAAGGGACAGCTCCTGTTGTATGGATCCAAGGTCTTCCTAGCAGGAATCCAAATGCACTAGGTAGATCCATTACTTGAAAGTTTATAGAGAACTTTGTCGGGCCGATGAATACGTCAAGCTCGATCTCTCCCTCTACAGTTTTTTTCATGCCGTCGAATGCTCTTACAGCTGTCTTGGATGCCTTGATCATTTCTTCATTGATTCCCAGCCTCCTTATGGTAGCCAAAGGACAGATGTTAAAGGCTGATCCATTATCGATCAATACGTGTGCCACTCTTTTGCCGTTACATTGGACGGAGATGTATAAAGCTTTGTTGTGCCCTCTTCCTTCCATGGGGAAGTCTTCGTCAGAGAAGCTTAATTGGTCTTTTAAAAGAATTGCCCCTACAAAGTCCCCTAGTTGGACCTCATTAATTGTTTCAGGGACATGTACTTCATTGAGTACCTTCAACAGTGCGTTCTTGTGCTTCTCTGAATTGATGAATAGATCTAACAGGGATATCTGAGCGGGCATCTTCCTCAGCTGCTCTATCACTTCAAACTCACTGGTTTTGATGATTGATACGAGCTTTTCGGCATCTTCCTTTGAGACCTCCTTTTTTTCGGATTCACCCTCTCTGAGGGCATAAAATCTTCCAGACCTCATTACTGCATCTACTTGTGTGGTCCCATAGTCCCAATGGACTGCTTTAGGATCATACTCTTCTACTGGGGGGACTTTTATCGTTACGGTTGTCTGATGAGATATCTCTGGTCCTGCCGTGTTGCCTTCTTCCTCTTGAGGCAATTGAATCACGATAGGCCTGACTGGGCAATCTTCCACCTCGCTCAGGCTATCCAGCTCATCCAACCTAATCACCACGGTCGTGGCTACTTCGATCATCAATATGGCGTTGTCGAGTTCTTCCATACCGTTTGAGGTTCCTAGTTGAGAGAGATCATCCATACCTCCCCACCCGTCCGGTATGATGTCTTCAATCTTCTGATAAAAGCTGGGAGGGGCCGAATATTTCACCTTGAAATTGTATCCTCCAGAATCTTGACCCAGGTTGCCTATAATTTCGCCCTTCTCAAGTGAGTCAGCCATAAACTTGAGGTCTGCTAGACTTCTCCTCCTGGCTTCTATTTCGTCTTCTTCAAATTCTTCTTCTGATTGAGTGGCAGGCCCCAGATCGTTTTCCAATTCCTCACGTGAGGTACCACAGGTGCTACTCTGCTCAGCTGTGATCAAGAAGTGGTTTCCTTTTAAAGATAGAGATGCTTCAATCCCTTCAAATTCTTCATCAGTAATATCGGACATTATCCCCAGGCCCATCATCTTGGCGATACATAACTTCTTTTGGTCAGTTGATATCTCCCCTTCTTTTGGGTATGATGAATCAGTTGTTAGCAGGTCGGCCAGTTTAGGCATATCTACCTTCAGTTTATGGCAGTCTTCTTCTTCTTCAGAGAATATTGCCCCTACTGTTTGGTGATCTGGCAATAGATTTTCTTGCACATTTGGGGCTGCATTGTCAAATTTCAAAATCTGACTATCAATTAGGGCTTGCACTTTCAGCTTCAGCATATAGCAGTTATCCACATTATGCCCTCTTTCGCCCATATGGTAGGCACATGTCTGGCTCTCATCAAAGCCAGGATATCTTGCAGGGTTTGCCCTAGGTGGTTCTTTCGCCACCAAGTGTTGCTCCAACAGCATCGGGAGTAGCTTGGATAAAGGCCTCGGGAGCTGAGAGAATTGCCTCTGGGGTTGCTTTCTTCTAGGCTCTGGTACCTTTGGCGCTGACCAGGATGATCCGCCTTTGGCCTGATTTGAATTGCCAAACGGCTTTAACTTGTGGGGATCTGGTATAAATGCTATGTCCAGTCCGACTTCCCTCTCCTTTCTCAAAGGATACTACTTCCTAGTAGGAGTTTCCTGAGGCTTTCTTTCTCTCAAGGCCCATTCCAGCCTCTCAGCAACCTTAATCAGGTGTGCGAATGTCTGACATCCAGAAGTGTTCAGTCTGTCAAAGTACTCGTAGGGGAGTGCTTTCAGGAATAAATCGATTAGTTCCTCTTCCGGGTTTGACGGCTTCACTTGAGTAGCCAAGGCTCGCCACCTCTGGGCATATGTCCTGATTAATTCGCCCCTTGCTTTCGAAGTTCGCAGAAGGTCCTCTCTTGTTGGGGCTGTAGCTGTGTTGAACTTGTATTGTTTGAGGAAATCCTCTGCAAGGTCCTCCCATCCGTCATAATCCTCTAAGTCTAGCTCGATAAACCAAGCCAGAGCGGCGCCTGCCAAACTCTCTTGGAATGTGTTCATTAACAGCGGAATGTAATCCGAATAGTGCGCCATCTTGCGCAGGTAGTACTTGAGGTGGGCACGGGGACAGCCTGTCCCATTGTATTTTCTCACGAACTCTGGCTCCCTATAGTCAGGAGGAGTCTCTATTTTAGCAAAAGGAGATATTTTGTCGAAGCGGGCTAGCTCATAGCCTTGGCTGCTCAGGCATTCTTCGATCTTGGCCAATCTCTTAGCCTCTACCTCTGTCTTCACAGTTTGTTTTCCCTTCTCCTCCTTTTCAAGGTTGATGACAACAGGCAAGGCTTTTTGTTGTCCCCGACTATTTGGTTCATGAACGTCTTCCTCTGTACGCTGTGTATCTCTCGTCAACTCTTTATCTGCCGTATCAGGTATGAAAGATGTACCAGCGTTGTTTTGGTTGTGAGTCGTCGTCTTTTTAGTTTGGGATGTCTCTAGCATGGCCTTAATGTCAGCCATCATAGTTGCTAGAGCAGTCATCTGAGATTCCAGCATGCCTACGCGCGGAGTCAACTCTTGCTGCTCCATTCTTGTCTTTAGGCGAGTTCGGAAGCGATGTGTGGGAAATTCCGTGATGAGAGCGTACCTGTTTCGAAAAGATTTCGAGTGAGTACTTTTTTTTTTCATTTTAGCAAAAAGGAGCAGCTAATTCTTTCAGTTGCATGCTTCTTGTCAGTAGATGAGAAAAAGGGCTACTTTGTGAGCCTTAGCCTCATGTAAGTAGTTCTTTTAATCATTTCTCGACAAGAATTCATGGAATTAAAAGAAGCGTAATTTCTGACGATAGTTTTTATGCATTTGCAAAATATGTTCACATTCATGCTCATGTGTCCAAGATAGTATTTCACAGAAATGAGAATGTATGAGAAGACATCACAATGCTTGCTTATTTTACACTTGAGAGAATAGCCTATTCAAGTCTAGGACGTTTGAGGCCTAAGGTATCCTCATCATCCCAGTATGGATTCCCCTCTTCAGCTTGGGGCTCCTCATCTTCTGAACACGACAGTAGTTCCATGTTTTCGGGTATGTAGGGCTCTATTCCTGGTACGTACGGCACGATGTATTCGGGTACGTAGGGCTCGACAAGGCTTCGCCGGATCACTTTGAAGCGTTGAATGTATTCAGTGGTAGCTCTATGGATGTTCTCTTCACGAGTCATGTCTTCTGGCCAACTTATTCCTTCAGCCTGGGAATTCTTCAAAGAGCGTGTGATGGATGCCACTTTGGCTTCAAACTGTCTCTTCTCCTCTTCTGTGAGGGTCTTGCTTGGTATGTCAAAGGAGAAGGTATCGGGTTGCGGTGGAGAAGGGATCTCTTGTAGTGCTCCAAACTGCCGAATCACCCTCTTTGGGTAGTATGCAGTAGCGCCTGTGAACCCTAGCAGGGGGACTGGACTCCCGTTATCGCAGGTCAATCTGACCTTGCTCAGCGTCGGCAACCTTAGCCGCCATCGGAGTTGCTCGGGTTTTAAGACTTTGAGGAAGTTCTTCCATTCTACAAAGTTGAACTTAGGAACACGTGTATGGGTTCTAGCAAACGTTTTAAGAGGGTGTACATTGGGGCTGATTTCAGTGAAACCCATGTGGATGTGGAATTGTCTGATATGGGATGTAAACCACAGATACAGAAGATCACTAGAAGCTCTAAAGATTCCTTTTTTGTTTTTCTTGAAACGATTTAAGGAGAGGAAGGTTTCGGCAAGGAGGATGTTTGAGTAATCCCACCCACAACAGACTTGCCTAGCTACTATAGCCATGATAGGGTCGAAGGTGACAGTTGAGATTGGGAATAGCACAAAGCTAAAGAATGCCAAGATAAAGGCTCTACCAGATTTGGTTCCTTTAGAAGCAGGAAGACGGGAAAATCGGTCTATAAGGAAAGACAGAGAGACTCGTCCCGAATTGCTTTTTGCATCTGCTGTGACTTCATTCAGGTTTGTGTCAAGGAATTCAGCCACCTAGCTCAGGGGTTCAAGTCTTATAGGGGGTCGGACGAGCGTTGGGGTGAATTCAACTCCGATGACGGCGCTATATTCCTCGATAGTGGGAGTGATCTCTAGTCCTTCCATACAAAATGTAGCGGTGGTAGGATCCCAGTAGAGCGCCATGGCTTGAATGAAGGCAGGTGGACTCTCAATCTTCAGCAAGTCCAATAGGTATCCTAGTCGTGACTCCGCATACTTCTGGCTGGCTTCGCCCATGCCATCCCACCATGATCGTAGTTCAGCTCGAGGGATCTTGAACACTTGAATATCATTCTTTCCCATCAAGTCTAAAATATGCAAATGATTTTAAAAGGTCAATCGCCAGAAATTACTTTAAATGTATGAATATGCAGATGTCATGAAGCATGCATGAGCTAACTTGATTGCATAGTTCAATTTGAAGAAATGGAGATTAGGACCCTTTTTCAGGTCTTGAAAGCCTGACTCAAAGCCTAATTTGCATTTCAGGGAAGTGAATTATGCAATTTAGTCAGGTTTACTCAGTGACTAAAGGGAACAGCAATGTCACATTCCATTGGTCAATACATCAAAGGAACAAAGTGAGATGTACTCTTATTACAGTCAAGATGTCTAATAGAAGAACGGTAAAGAAAGGTTTTTCAAACAAGAAAGCCATAAAAGACAATGGAACGTGAAGATCTAGATCACTCTTTCTTCAGAAGTCTACCCAAATGACAGTCGGTCAGAAACTCTCCCTTAATCTAGGGTAGGGGAGTTATCTTCAGTGTTCAGTCTGTCAAAGTACTCGTAGGGGAGTGCTTTCAGGAATAAATCGATTAGTTCCTCTTCCGGGATTGACGGCTTCACTTGAGTAGCCAAGGCTCGCCACCTTTGGGCATATGTCCTGATTAATTTGCCCCTTGCTTTCGAAGTTCGCAGAAGGTCCTCTCTTGTTGGGGCTGTAGCTGTGTTGAACTTGTATTGTTTGAGGAAATCCTCTGCAAGGTCCTCCCATCCGTCATAATCCTCTAAGTCTAGCTCGATAAACCAAGCCAGAGCGGCGCCTGCCAAACTCTCTTGGAATGTGTTCATTAACAGCGGAATGTAATCCGAATAGTGCGCCATCTTGCGCAGGTAGTACTTGAGGTGGGCACGGGGACAGCCTGTCCCATTGTATTTTCTCACGAACTCTGGCTCCCTATAGTCAGGAGGAGTCTCTATTTTAGCAAAAGGAGATATTTTGTCGAAGCGGGCTAGCTCATAGCCTTGGCTGCTCAGGCATTCTTCGATCTTGGCCAATCTCTTAGCCTCTACCTCTGTCTTCACAGTTTGTTTTCCCTTCTCCTCCTTTTCAAGGTTGATGACAACAGGCAAGGCTTTTTGTTGTCCCCGACTATTTGGTTCATGAACGTCTTCCTCTGTACGCTGTGTATCTCTCGTCAACTCTTTATCTGCCGTATCAGGTATGAAAATGTACCAGCGTTGTTTTGGTTGTGAGTCGTCGTCTGTTTAGTTTGGGATGTCTCTAGCATGGCCTTAATGTCAGCCATCATAGTTGCTAGAGCAGTCATCTGAGATTCCAGCATGCCTACGCGCGGAGTCAACTCTTGCTGCTCCATTCTTGTCTTTAGGCGAGTTCGGAAGCGATGTGTGGGAAATTCCGTGATGAGAGCGTACCTGTTTCGAAAAGAATTCGAGTGAGTACTTTTTTTTTTCATTTTAGCAAAAAGGAGCAGCTAATTCTTTCAGTTGCATGCTTCTTGTCAGTAGATGAGAAAAAGGGCTACTTTGTGAGCCTTAGCCTCATGTAAGTAGTTCTTTTAATCATTTCTCGACAAGAATTCATGGAATTAAAAGAAGCGTAATTTCTGACGATAGTTTTTCTGCATTTGCAAAATATGTTCACATTCATGCTCATGTGTCCAAGATAGTATTTCACAGAAATGAGAATGTATGAGAAGACATCACAATGCTTGCTTATTTTACACTTGAGAGAATAGCCTATTCAAGTCTAGGACGTTTGAGGCCTAAGGTATCCTCATCATCCCAGTATGGATTCCCCTCTTCAGCTTGGGGCTCCTCATCTTCTGAACACGACAGTAGTTCCATGTTTTCGGGTATGTAGGGCTCTATTCCTGGTACGTACGGCACGATGTATTCGGGTACGTAGGGCTCGACAAGGCTTCGCCGGATCACTTTGAAGCGTTGAATGTATTCAGTGGTAGCTCTATGGATGTTCTCTTCACGAGTCATGTCTTCTGGCCAACTTATTCCTTCAGCCTGGGAATTCTTCAAAGAGCGTGTGATGGATGCCACTTTGGCTTCAAACTGTCTCTTCTCCTCTTCTGTGAGGGTCTTGCTTGGTATGTCAAAGGAGTAGGTATCAGGTTGCGGTGGAGAAGGGATCTCTTGTAGTGCTCCAAACTGCCGAATCACCCTCTTTGGGTAGTATGCAGTAGCGCCTGTGAACCCTAGCAGGGGGACTGGACTCCCGTTATCGCAGGTCAATCTGACCTTGCTCAGCGTCGGCAACCTTAGCCGCCATCGGAGTTGCTCGGGTTTTAAGACTTTGAGGAAGTTCTTCCATTCTACAAAGTTGAACTTAGGAACACGTGTATGGGTTCTAGCAAACGTTTTAAGAGGGTGTACATTGGGGCTTATTTCAGTGAAACCCATGTGGATGTGGAATTGTCTGATATGGGATGTAAACCACAGATACAGAAGATCACTAGAAGCTCTAAAGATTCCTTTTTTGTTTTTCTTGAAACGATTTAAGGAGGGGAAGGTTTCGGCAAGGAGGATGTTTGAGTAATACCACCCACAACAGACTTGCCTAGCTACTATAGCCATGATAGGGTCGAAGGTGACAGTTGAGATTAGGAATAGCACAAAGCTAAAGAATGCCAAGATAAAGGCTCTACCAGATTTGGTTCCTTTAAAAGCAGGAAGACGGGAAAATCGGTCTATAAGGAAAGACAGAGAGACTCGTCCCGAATTGCTTTTTGCATCTGCTGTGACTTCATTCAGGTTTGTGTCAAGGAATTCAGCCACCTAGCTCAGGGGTTCAAGTCTTATAGGGGGTCGGACGAGCGTTGGGGTGAATTCAACTCCGATGACGGCGCTATATTCCTCGATAGTGGGAGTGATCTCTAGTCCTTCCATACAAAATGTAGCGGTGGTAGGATCCCAGTAGAGCGCCATGGCTCGAATGAAGGCAGGTGGACTCTCAATCTTCAGCAAGTCCAATAGGTATCCTAGTCGTGACTCCGCATACTTCTGGCTGGCTTCGCCCATGCCATCCCACCATGATCGTAGTTCAGCTCGAGGGATCTTGAACACTTGAATATCATTCTTTCCCATCAAGTCTAAAATATGCAAATGATTTTAAAAGGTCAATCGCCAGAAATTACTTTAAATGTATGAATATGCAGATGTCATGAAGCATGCATGAGCTAACTTGATTGCATAGTTCAATTTGAAGAAATGGAGATTAGGACCCTTTTTCAGGTCTTGAAAGCCTGACTCAAAGCCTAATTTGCATTTCAGGGAAGTGAATTATGCAATTTAGTCAGGTTTACTCAGTGACTAAAGGGAACAACAATGTCACATTCCATTGGTCAATACATCAAAGGAACAAAGTGAGATGTACTCTTATTACAGTCAAGATGTCTAATAGAAGAACGGTAAAGAAAGGTTTTTCAAACAAGAAAGCCATAAAAGACAATGGAACGTGAAGATCTAGATCACTCTTTCTTCATAAGTCTACCCAAATGACAGTCGGTCAGAAACTCTCCCTTAATCTAGGGTAGGGGAGTTATCTTCAGTGTTCAGTCTGTCAAAGTACTCGTAGGGGAGTGCTTTCAGGAATAAATCGATTAGTTCCTCTTTCGGGATTGACGGCTTCACTTGAGTAGCCAAGGCTCGCCACCTTTGGGCATATGTCCTGATTAATTCGCCCCTTGCTTTCGAAGTTCGCAGAAGGTCCTCTCTTGTTGGGGCTGTAGCTGTGTTGAACTTGTATTGTTTGAGGAAATCCTCTGCAAGGTCCTCCCATCCGTCATAATCCTCTAAGTCTAGCTCGATAAACCAAGCTAGAGCGGCGCCTGCCAAACTCTCTTGGAATGTGTTCATTAACAGCGGAATGTAATCCGAATAGTGCGCCATCTTGCGCAGGTAGTACTTGAGGTGGGCACGGGGACAGCCTGTCCCATTGTATTTTCTCACGAACTCTGGCTCCCTATAGTCAGGAGGAGTCTCTATTTTAGCAAAAGGAGATATTTTGTCGAAGCGGGCTAGCTCATAGCCTTGGCTGCTCAGGCATTCTTCGATCTTGGCCAATCTCTTAGCCTCTACCTCTGTCTTCACAGTTTGTTTTCCCTTCTCCTCCTTTTCAAGGTTGATGACAACAGGCAAGGCTTTTTGTTGTCCCCGACTATTTGGTTCATGAACGTCTTCCTCTGTACGCTGTGTATCTCTCGTCAACTCTTTATCTGCCGTATCAGGTATGAAAGATGTACCAGCATTGTTTTGGTTGTGAGTCGTCGTCTGTTTAGTTTGGGATGTCTCTAGCATGGCCTTAATGTCAGCCATCATAGTTGCTAGAGCAGTCATCTGAGATTCCAGCATGCCTACGCGCGGAGTCAACTCTTGCTGCTCCATTCTTGTCTTTAGGCGAGTTCGGAAGCGATGTGTGGGAAATTCCGTGATGAGAGCGTACCTGTTTCGAAAAGATTTCGAGTGAGTACTTTTTTTTTTTCATTTTAGCAAAAAGGAGCAGCTAATTCTTTCAGTTGCATGCTTCTTGTCAGTAGATGAGAAAAAGGGCTACTTTGTGAGCCTTAGCCTCATGTAAGTAGTTCTTTTAATCATTTCTCGACAAGAATTCATGGAATTAAAAGAAGCGTAATTTCTGACGATAGTTTTTATGCATTTGCAAAATATGTTCACATTCATGCTCATGTGTCCAAGATAGTATTTCACAGAAATGAGAATGTATGAGAAGACATCACAATGCTTGCTTATTTTACACTTGAGAGAATAGCCTATTGAAGTCTAGGACGTTTGAGGCCTAAGGTATCCTCATCATCCCAGTATGGATTCCCCTCTTCAGCTTGGGGCTCCTCATCTTCTGAACACGACAGTAGTTCCATGTTTTCGGGTATATAGGGCTCTATTCCTGGTACGTACGGCACGATGTATTCGGGTACGTAGGGCTCGACAAGGCTTCGCCGGATCACTTTGAAGCGTTGAATGTATTCAGTGGTAGCTCTATGGATGTTCTCTTCACGAGTCATGTCTTCTGGCCAACTTATTCCTTCAGCCTGGGAATTCTTCAAAGAGCGTGTGATGGATGCCACTTTGGCTTCAAACTGTCTCTTCTCCTCTTCTGTGAGGGTCTTGCTTGGTATGTCAAAGGAGAAGGTATCAGGTTGCGGTGGAGAAGGGATCTCTTGTAGTGCTCCAAACTGCCGAATCACCCTCTTTGGGTAGTATGTAGTAGCGCCTGTGAACCCTAGCAGGGGGACTGGACTCCCGTTATCGCAGGTCAATCTGACCTTGCTCAGCGTCGGCAACCTTAGCCGCCATCGGAGTTGCTCGGGTTTTAAGACTTTGAGGAAGTTCTTCCATTCTACAAAGTTGAACTTAGGAACACGTGTATGGGTTCTAGCAAACGTTTTAAGAGGGTGTACATTGGGGCTGATTTCAGTGAAACCCATGTGGATGTGGAATTGTCTGATATGGGATGTAAACCACAGATACAGAAGATCACTAGAAGCTCTAAAGATTCCTTTTTTGTTTTTCTTGAAACGATTTAAGGAGGGGAAGGTTTCGGCAAGGAGGATGTTTGAGTAATACCACCCACAACAGACTTGCCTAGCTACTATAGCCATGATAGGGTCGAAGGTGACAGTTGAGATTGGGAATAGCACAAAGCTAAAGAATGCCAAGATAAAGGCTCTACCAGATTTGGTTCCTTTAAAAGCAGGAAGACGGGAAAATCGGTCTATAAGGAAAGACAGAGAGACTCGTCCCGAATTGCTTTTTGCATCTGCTGTGACTTCATTCAGGTTTGTGTCAAGGAATTCAGCCACCTAGCTCAGGGGTTCAAGTCTTATAGGGGGTCGGACGAGCGTGGGGGTGAATTCAACTCCGATGACGGCGCTATATTCCTCGATAGTGGGAGTGATCTCTAGTCCTTCCATACAAAATGTAGCGGTGGTAGGATCCCAGTAGAGCGCCATGGCTCGAATGAAGGCAGGTGGACTCTCAATCTTCAGCAAGTCCAATAGGTATCCTAGTCGTGACTCCGCATACTTCTGGCTGGCTTCGCCCATGCCATCCCACCATGATCGTAGTTCAGCTCGAGGGATCTTGAACACTTGAATATCATTCTTTCCCATCAAGTCTAAAATATGCAAATGATTTTAAAAGGTCAATCGCCAGAAATTACTTTAAATGTATGAATATGCAGATGTCATGAAGCATGCATGAGCTAACTTGATTGCATAGTTCAATTTGAAGAAATGGAGATTAGGACCCTTTTTCAGGTCTTGAAAGCCTGACTCAAAGCCTAATTTGCATTTCAGGGAAGTGAATTATGCAATTTAGTCAGGTTTACTCAGTGACTAAAGGGAACAGCAATGTCACATTCCATTGGTCAATACATCAAAGGAACAAAGTGAGATGTACTCTTATTACAGTCAAGATGTCTAATAGAAGAACGGTAAAGAAAGGTTTTTCAAACAAGAAAGCCATAAAAGACAATGGAACGTGAAGATCTAGATCACTCTTTCTTCAGAAGTCTACCCAAATGACAGTCGGTCAGAAACTCTCCCTTAATCTAGGGTAGGGGAGTTATCTTCAGTGGTTTGGTCGAGAGGTTGTAGTTCCTCCGGCCACTCTCTAGTCCAGGATACGATGACTTCGGAAGCCTTCTCGGGTTCTACTTTCTTGATTGTGATACGCCTTGGCTTGGTCTTGATCGCAGGGCGTCTCTTCCTACCCCAAGAAGTAATCATGGGTATGTTCTCTTTGGCCAGCAATTCAGCCTTCCTGCGGGCGTACGCTTCCCTAGCTAGCTGGTTTCGACGTTGTCTCTTCATCTCCAGATAATCCTTCATCATTTCGTCTGATTGTCGCTTGAATCTGAGATTATCAGCGTAGTAGCGGGTTTGACAGTCCTCAGCATACCCCAGCTTACGTCCAGTCAGTTCCCGACCATACACGAATCTAGTAAAGTGTAGCCTCGTGTTTGGTCCGGGGCGAGTAACTTTTCTCAAGTACTCGAAGGTCACCAACTCCGTCGAGCTCTTAGGGAACAGCGACATCCTACCCCATAATCATTGTTGTTCTCATTAGTCACTTGAGTAATCTTCATGATGTGAATGCATATGGATGTATGCAATGTATGAGTCATATCATGGAGTAGGAAATAAAGTACGTTTAGAGATAAATGTCTTACCAACCACACTTTGGGGGATGTGGAATGCCCCCTGTATCAATGGGTGGTTTTAGGTATACCAACCGTCCATGGACATGCGCATGAGACAAGTGGGTATACTCTAAAGAAAATCGAAAATCAGGTGAGGAACCTACGGCTCAGGCTCCCACGATCCACACGAGGCAGATTCCTCCCCAAGGGTACCTACCCAAGAGGGCTAGATATCGCCAATGCAGATGGTAGGCGGGAACGAATACGAAAGTCTCAAGTGCCATCAAACACAAGATCCTTTTCGCACCCTTTCCCTATCTAAGGTAACCTAGAGGTGGTTTGCAGTCGGGGTTTGACCGCCAGTGTGTGCAATGTGTCGTGATCATCACAATGTAAAGTCATGCACATCAGTTTGTATCAAAACACCGCTTCAGTATGTGCATAAAAATAAACATACATTCCCAACTCCAACCTGCAGGAAAAATGTCAGCAATCACTCCACCCCTTATTTCTCCAATCTGCAAAAACATCTAACACAATGGTCATCATACGTACCTCACCTTCGAGAGCATCTACAGAAAACAATGTCAGATAAACCAAACAACTTTTTAATCGGCTCAAGTCCTCTGGTCTGCGAAACCAGAGATTCTAGTTCAGAATAGTCCCCAGCGGAGTCGCCAGTCTGTCACGACCCTCTCCCGAGCGGAGGGCTAATGGGTCGTCCGATCGCTGGCTTGAATCGGACGCGGGCCTCTCCCAAGGTCCATTACCCAAGTCGCAACTGCTGGATATAAGTGGTCGACCTTCAGTGTGGTCTAGTGACATGTGATGAGTGTACATGTCAAGGAGTCGCCACCAATCGTTTCGTGGAGGGTACGATCGGAAACCCTATCGAATAGTTGAGAGTGGTCTATTCGATCCTGCGGAAACCAGAGAAGGGGGTTCGGGGACTTAGTTACGCCAACTGTTAGAGTTGACGCCCTTTCGGTACCTAAGCTGAATGGTTTATCTGATCCTAGGATTTTATGCAGACGAGTGAGGTATAGATCCTAAATCTAGGAGTTCATGCAGATGGGAGATACTACCCTATCAACCACAATCATTAAAAGTAATAGCGCAAATCAAGGATCCAATACATGCGGATAAAACACATGAAATCAGCGTGGTATCCCTAATGAGGCCCTATTAGCCTAGAGAAATATCAATCAAGGCTTAGGAATGATTTTGGCATGATTTGCCCATGAGGGGCAGAATCGTAATTTTGAATGATTTGGGGAAATTTACCCTTAAAAGGGTAAATCTGTCATTTTTAGACGAATTGGGAAGTCGAAAGACAATGGAAATAGGATTGGCCATCAATCCAATCCATTTGCTATTTTTCGGGAATTTCCAGGATTTTTCTGGAATTTTCAAGTGATTTTACCCTTGGAGGGGTAAAGTCGTCATTTTGGACAATGATGAGAACTGAAAATCTCAAATATTGGGGTTGGTCGTCCACCTGACCCAAACCCTAACTTCAAGCAATTTTCAGAACTCGATTGAGATAAGAAAGGCGATTTTCCCTTTAAAGCGCAAAATCGTCATTTTGAGAAAAGAGGCGGAACTCGAAAACCCAAACCTAAGAATTGGTCGTCTAATCGACCCTAATTCTCACCTTGACATTATCGGCCTTTTCTAGCATGCACAACAGAGGCGACTTACCCCTAAAGGGTAATGTCGTCAGATCTTTGAAGAACGGATAAGAAACCCAAAAATAGGGTTGACCAGCTGTCTGTGGTCAATCCTCGATTTTTTGGGGATTTCTGAATGTCTAGGATTTTTCCTAATTTTTACACATTTTTTTTGGAATTTTCTGGAATTTTCTAGCATTTTTTAGGATTTTCTGAAATTTTTCCGATTTTTTTTTATTTTTAAAATCATTTTCTGATTTTTTTTTTTAAAGAATATTATCCGGGCCGGGTCGGGTGACCCGGTCCACGGCCCACGAGCGGGCGGCCCGGCCCGGACCCGGCCCCGCACCGAAACGGCGCCGTATCCATCTCCCCCGCTCAAATTTTTAAAATCCGGCCTAAATCGAATCAAAGGCTCTGATTGCGCCACGTGTCGGCTGATTGACGGTCTGATCTAGGGCTGGCAACTAACGGTCCAGATTGAAACTCCTGATCGAACTACAGCCGTCCGATCTAAGGGATTTTTAATTTTCGAAAAATATTTTTTTATTTCCGAAAAAATAAGATCTTGACACGTGGCTACCTATCCACCGTTCGATCACTTCTTGTTGGTTGGTTATAACAACCGAGGCTGACGTGGCTGCCACGTGGGCGCCACGTCAGCGACACATCAGCGTTGACTGGTCAACTTTCGTTGACCAGTCAACAGACTCGCCGAGGAAGACGATCGGCGCCGGCTCTGTTTCGCCGGCGCCTCGTCGGAAGGTGATTTCTCCGCGCTCAGGCCACCAAATTGCTTGAAACTACCGCCATTCTTCTCGTTTTATCGAACTTCATCACATATATCAGACTTTTCATAGCAGAATCGAGTTTCATTTAATCGTCATCTTCAACCGAAGGTAAGCTCCGGCGGCTACCTATCCAAGCCATTTCTACCGTTGCTTAACTGATTAAACCGATTAGGAAGCATCACAAAGAGCCGAGAAGACTTACCTGGCCATCGCGAGGACTCAGTTCGACCTATAAGGAGCTATAGAACTCACGGCCAGTTGGTCAAGGTCGGGGGTTGACTCGGTGGTTTCAGACGCCAAACAAGCAAAAACGAAATGCAACGGAGATTAGCAGAGCTCATGGAACAGATTAAGACCAATAACAAGCAAAATGATCGACATAATCGTGAGATGCCATTGGAGGCCGAGCTCGAGTTCGAAGGTGTTTCTCACCTGTTTCAAGAGCGTCGGTGAATGTGAGTCGATCTGACGCGTTCTCCGGGTTGAGGCGAGGCTAATGGGAATGGCGGCGTCGAACGATGTCGTCCGGATCGTCAAGGATCCGAGCTTGAATCTCTCGAGCTCGGAGCTTCAATGGCCGCCGCCTTCTCTCTCTCTCTCTTCTCACTCTCTTTTTTCGTCTGTTTCTCTCTCTCTGCCTCCACTCCTCTCACTATGTCTCTATGTTCGTTCTCCTCCTCCTCTCTCGCGAGCTCGTTCTCGCTCTCCTCGTCCGTTCTTTGCGCGAACAGCCTTCTGCCTCCCGCTCTCGCTCTCTCGCTTTCTCTGTGCGTTGCGAGCACACTTTCTTTCCCCCTTTCTCTCTCTCTTTTTCTCTCTGTTTCTTGCGCGAACCGACTTCCTTCCCTCCAACTGATTTCCCCAAAACCCAACTGATCCTCTCCGCTCAACAACCCACTGATCCTCTTCGTTTTTTTCTTCTGTTTTTGCGCGAATGACCGAAGAACAGAACAATTCTGTTCTTTCTTCTAAGCTAGTCAACCGGGTTGACTGGGTCGGTCAACCCGACCCAGTCGACCCGGTTCTAATCTTTTGTTCAAAATTAGATGTCCATATGTGCAAAGATCGCAAAATTGACGCTAAAATTAGACTCCATGGCACAGAATTTATCTAAAATGTGATTTTCGTGACAAATACCTTTTGAATTGACTGAAAACCCCAAATATAGAGTAGGATCCGAATTTGATTTTTGTCAAATTGAGGGTCCTAATGGATGAATTGACCCAAATTGAACTGATCGTTAGACTTAGGGGATCGAATACTTTAGGGAGGAAGCATTAGGGTTCAATGGGTGCTCCTCAAAAATGTTTAATTTCAGAATTGGCATTATAGGGACTAAAATGAAAAGAATTTTATGCAATTAGGTCCCTAAAGTCAAAATTGATCAAATCGGCGCACAATTGAACCAAATTGAAATGTCGGGAAATCAAGTTGAATGTCAAGATTTGGAAAATGCAAAATTTTGCAAATAAAAAGACCCAAAACATATTTTTTTGACAAATTTAACCATGTGCGTTACAAAGAAATACACAAAATTAAACTTGAATTTTGACTCTTGATGAGGTCAAAATGACAAGGGATTTAAAAGAAAAATATCTACTTTTTCCTATATTTTTGTGACCTCAAATTGTATTATTGTTGATTTTTCTAGTATTTTTCTATTTTCTAAAAATACTAAAAAATGTGAAAAATATGAAAAATTATTTTTTGGTCAAGAATGGTTCCTTGGGCTTGGCCAAGGCCACCAAAGTTGATTTTGTAAATTTTTTTTGACTTTTTATGAATTTTTTGTGATTTTTTCAAGGATAAAACTGAAAAAGACTTAGTCAAAAATCAGGTGTCAACAAGGTCTAGAACAATAGGTTCTAGAGCAAAGTCCCCAGCGGAGTCGCCAGCTGTCGCGACCCGTCTGAAACGGACGTGCTAATGGATTACCGATCGCGGGCCTTCCCCAGCGTTGGAGTGCGGATCGCGGGCTTTGGATCGGCGCGGGCCCTCCCAGGCCCATACCAAATTTCGGCGGGAGTATTTTTTTAGGGAATCGACGATAAGAGTCGATCGCTTTCGACCTTAGTGTGGTCGTGGTGGCATGTGCAACTTGTGCATGCATTTGGAGTCGCCACCGGTCTTTCTTGGAGGGTAGACCAGAAACCTTACTGACCAATTGAGAGAAATCGATCAGTTCTGCGGAACCAGAGATTTTGGGTTCGGGGACTTGGTTACGTCGATGTCATTACCAACGCCCTTTCGGTACCTAACGCGAGTGATTTTCCTAATTAAGATTTCATGTAGGCGCAATTTTGGGTGTGGTAGGTTTGATTCAGGGTTTCATGCAGATTGGAAGACTAGTCCTATCAATCACAATCAATATTAATGAAAGCGCAATCAAGTGCATAAATAAACCACGTCGATGCACATCAATTCAAATCAATGGTTTCCTAGTATAGCCATAAGGGCTTAGGGAATGTGTGATTTCGGACCAGGGGTAAAATGGAAAGATTTGGAGGCGATTAGCCCGAAGGGCAAAATCGACAATTTTTGGAAGATTTGGATACCGAATTACCCAAAATATTCCATGGCCAGTTGATTGTGGCCATTTCCCATTTTTGAGAACTTTTTGGAATTTCTTGATTTTTCTTCAATTTTTGGAAAACGATTCGCCCAAAGGGCGAAATCGTCAATTTTAAGAAGGGTCAGGGTTCAAAACACCCGAAGTGAGTCTTGGCCAGTTGATTGTGGCCATTTCCTATTTTTTTGGATTTTCCTGGATTTTTTTTAGAATTTTTTTTGGAAGACGGTTTGCTTGAAGGGCAAAACCGTCATTTCTGGAAAGACCGGGGGTCGAGGTCGTGGCCAGTTGAATGTGGAAATTTCCAATTTTCTGGAATTTTTTAGAATTTTTCTGAATTTTTCGAATTTTGTTTGAATTTTTTTTATGATTTTTTGAATTTTTATTAATTTTTTATTATTTTCTGATTTTTTTAATTATTTAAAAATATTTTCCGGACCGGATCAGACCCGGCCCACGCCCCGCGGGCGCCTGGCCCGACCCTACGCGTCGGAACCAGTCTAAACGACGACGTTTTTAAATTTTTAAGGTTTATCTATTTTTTTTAACATTTTTATATTATTATCCCAAAATACATGGATCGGGCGGTTGACATTGTGTCACGTGGCCACCTTTGGTGCGTCCAATCTTGCAATAGATTGGACGTTCCACAGAGCGCCACTTGGCACAACTTCGACCGTCCGATTGAATTTTATTTATTATCCAAAAATCATTTATTATTCTGAAAAGCCGAGATCGCGACACGTGGCATAACCACGGCCGCCCGATCTGTTTTATTTTAAAAATGGACCGGCCCCACCACGCTGACGTGGCTGCCTACGTGGCACGCCACGTCATCACTTTGACCGTTGACCGGTCAAGCGCCGTAGAAGACGACGGAATAGTGTAAATTCCGGCGACTTCGTCGGAATTCTCACCGGAGGACCGAAACCAGGGCCAAAACTTGGTATTTTTTGTTCGTTTTTGCGGCACTCGATTCCTTGGACACTCAGCATCAACATACAATCAAAACATAGCAATCCACTCATCGGAAAAAGGACCGAACCAGACTTCCACAGTCCCGGCGCCGGCGAGAATTTGCAGAAAAATTTTATCGTTCAAAGCTTGTTTCGATCGTTCACGTGGCATCCCTACAAGGTTTAGAAGCTTACCTGAGCTCGTTTCGAGCTTTCCGTCCGACATACTCGCCGGTGTGAGCTCACGACTTGGGTATGCCTCGAGGAGCTCCGGCCATGGTTTTCCGACGCGTTTCGATGCAAAATAAAGAGTAAGCCGGGCTTAGAGCTAGTTATAAGGCAGTGTTAAGGCGAGACTTGCAATAATAAAGACCGGGGGAGGCACGGCCGAGAGCCAAGAAAATCACAGCCCATTTGGGAATTTCATCGAACAGGTGATATGCATGAAAGAAATGGAGGCTGGAGGAGAAAACCGACCTATTCGAGGGTTGCCGACGACGGTGGCTGCTTCGACGATGATCCCACAAAGTCCTTGGAGCTCCCTCGAGGTCTCTCTCTCCCGAACTTGCTCTCAAAAATCCCCCTTCCTCTCTCACCCGAGCTCCCTCTCACTCTTGGCCTCTCCCTCTTTATCATGGCCGATCACCTCTTTTTCGGGTCCCTCAATCCGCAAAAACGATCATCGACCCCCCGCTCCTGTCCCCCACGCTCGTTCTTCATTTTTCTTAAACAATTCACGCCCCCCACTATCCCATGTTTTCTTGTCGTTCGGCCATGGTGGGTTTGCAACTTAGTTACAGACCCGGTCGGACCGGGTCGGGTCTGACCCGACCGGCCCGGTTCGACCAATTCGTCGAAATTAGGGTGAAAATTGACCTCTTTTCATGAAATTGATGCCACCATCGGACTCCTTGACATATTTTCTATCAAATATGGGTATTTTCGTGAATCAATTGATTTAAATTTAGTGAAAACCCCAAATTGCCCTTAGGATCCGAAAAAGATTTTCGCCTAATCGAAGGTCCAAACGACCAAATTAGCCTGAATTGAGGCTACCAATGGATTCGGCATGATGAAAACTATAGGATAGAGGTGTTTTACTTTAATGGGTATGCCCGTGTGAAATTTAATTTCAAAACTCGCGAAACCGGGGACTAAATTGGAAGAAAATTATGCAATTAAGCCCTTTTGGTTAAAATTGATCAATTTGGATGGTAAATTGACCTAATTGTACTTCAAGACTTTAGAATCCAATGTCATAGCTTATAAAAGTGAGAATTGAAAGTCAAAAGACTCGAAATGTATTTTTTTAGGCTCGGTTCGGGTTTATCTTTGTGAAGGAACATACTAACCCAAGCCGAATTTTAAATATTTGAAGTGACAAACTGGAAGAGGGAATTAAAAAAAATTATTGACTATTTTTGTGTATTTTTCTGACCATGAATAGTATTTTGTTTTTGGGTATTTTTTATAATTAAATAAATTCAAAAAATATTTAAAAATACCAAAAATATTTTTTGTTCGAAATTGGTTCCTGAGGCTAGGCCAAGGCTTCCAAAGTTGATTTTATGATTTTATGACCTTTTTTTATATTTTTAATTAATTTAAAAAATAAACCCCACAATAACAGATGGTCAAAGTCAGGTGTCAACAGGCGTACGACAAGTACGTGACCAGTGTCCACCCATGCCACAGCGATGGCAAATACTTTCATTAGTTACCTTCATTGGCTTCTTTTCTTTGTCATGATACGGGCCAAGGTTAGATTTCCTAGGGCGGTTAAAATTCCTGCCACCCCTACCCCTTCGAGGATTATGTCATTGCCTACGCTTATAGCTCATAAAATGGCCAGTATTTTTCTCATAGTTGGCATGTGCTTCAGGCAATGCTTTTGAGCCAGCAGGTCTAAGATCATGATTTTTGTGTAGCAGTTCATTTGTTTGCTCAACAGTCAGGAGCACAGAAATTAATTCAGAGTATGTAGCAAAATGACGCTGTCGATATTGCTGTTGCAATACAATGTTCGAAGCATGGAAGGTGGAGAAAGTTTTCTCTAATAGCTCCGCATCAGTGAGCTTGACACCGCATAACTCAAGTCGAGAAATAATATTAAATAAAGGGGAGTTATAGTCAGACACTGATTTAAAATCTTGCAGCCTGAGATGCCGCCAGTCATACTGCGCTTTAGGGAGGATAACAGTCTTGGTATGATCATACCTATCCTTCAACCTCCTCCACAGGGTCTGAGGGTCTCGAAAGGATAAATATTGAGTCTGCAGGCTCTCATGCACATGACGACAAATAAAAATCAGTGCATTTGCTCTATCTTTATCATTTGAGGTTCCATCTTCTGTGATTGCATTAGCGAGACCTTGCCCTTGGAGGTGCATTTCCATGTCAAGGCATCGGGACAGATAATTATTTCCACTCACTTCCAGGATGTGGAATTTGGGCTCTTCAATATTTGCCATAATTCTGTACCAAAATGAATCCTTAAAATAATTAGAAGGATTTCCAAATATCCACCGCCACTTCAGGAGCAGAAGGACACTTTTAGATTTGAAGTTGGTTTCAGACCAAAAAGATAACAAAAGATGAAGAATTGATAGAAGAAGATGAAGTATAAGTTTATTAAAGAAAACAAAGAGAACACTTACATACTTTCTCAGTTGGTAGATCTTCGTGCTGATAACTATAAAATATTGCGCTGCAAGTATATAACAGAGAGAACAGAGAGCAAGTAGAGAAAGCTAGAGGAGAAATCTCTTTATTTCAACTTATCTAATTTGACCAAAAACTAAGCTCCTATTTATAGGAGAATAAGGATGCACTTATCATTAATACTAATGTATTGAATTAATACATACATTTGATAGGGAGATGAACATATATTGGATAGGGAGATGAATTTAGAAATGTATCATAAAAGGTACATTAGATAGGATGAATATAATGAATATTCATTAATGTATTTCAAACATTCATGTATTTCATAACAGAAATGTTAATTTTGCTGTTTTTCTTCTTTTATTTATTTTTATTTTTTTAATCGTGTAGAGTGTTGGAAGGAATGAGGGTGGGAATCGTGGTGTCAGATTGCATTGGTTTTTGGTTTTGGCTTCTCTGTAGTGGATCAGCGGCTTCTCTCTCTTTGTGTTTGTTAGCGCCTCGCGGCTAGATTCTGCTGTCTTGCGCCAATCGTGACAAGTTCAGTGCCCCTGTTTGGGACTCTCAATCGTTTTCCCTTTTCTCAAGAGCTCATGATGTGCCTGATCTTGCCCTAAAGCAAGACTGCCCCCGCAGCATTGCAAGCACCAAGACTCAAACGGCACTAATTGGTTGCACCGCAGTCCTGTCAATCGGGTCATAAATGATCTGATTCAAATAGATCAATTTAATCTGTTTATGACCCATTTATTGCGATGCAAATTTAGTTACTCATATCCGATTTGACATGTACCCAAAACATACCCAAACTGACCCGACTCGACCCATATTCCTAAAACATGGTTACGTTTCGCAGTCAGGATAAAAGTCAGGATATGATAAAATTTATCCTATGATGTGTTTGGTTCCTGCTCTGATAGAATATAACAGGATATAAAGGGAATATAGCCTGGATATAATTATCCCGAGAGGAGGTGGGATAAAGGTGGATAGAATTTCTTTATTTATGATATGGAAACTATTTTTTTGAATAACTTCTTATATAATAAAAAATTTAAATAAATTTGAATTCTAATGTTAGAAAGAAAAATCAAAATAACAATAAATTTCATTTTTTTTATAAATAATATTTATAATTTGATTTCTTTCTTCTTTATAATATATAGTTTGTACGTATAAATATATATACATACACACATACATACTTAGTATCTTTATCATTACATATTTTAAGTACAATAGTATAGTTGTTTATTTAATGAAAAATTTTATCAAGAAATGATGGAAGGTAGTCAAAATAATGCTAAAAGGAGATTTATAATTAAAAAATAAGTAAAAATGAAGTAGAAGAAACTAGATTTTAAGTGAATATATTCAAACTTGAAAACGATTTTTCTAATTCTCGAAGAGAATGAGTAATGAAATTTCTAAAAAAAACTAGCATCTCTATCTCCGTCTTCTCTATAGCAAGTTCATGTGAAAGTTTCATGACTGCTTTATAACTTTTTAGTTTATTATAAAACTCTATGAAAATAGCGAGAGAGTTGAAACTTATTCTCCTTCTTAACTTTCTATCACGTCCCGAACACGTCGAGCACACGTACATCCCACCAGGCCGTTGATCTTCAAAAATCTCCCAGGATCCCTTGGCCAATCCGTAAAACAACTTGACAAAGAAATAAGATCGCGGAAGCCATAAAACTTGCTCCATGCAAATTACAACGAGATGACTCAGGACAAAGGGTATACACTCCTTAAAAATAAAATTCTTCTTAGAAGTTCTCGCGGTCATGTAACCAAAAATTTAAGTCATAAATCCGCAAAATTCAGGTACAATCCCTAAGGCCCCAAAATACAAAAATCAATCGTGTAATTACTTCATCGAGAGCTCATCCTCATCCCACCGGTACTCCCATCTTCAAGGACCTAATAAAAAAATTAATCTACCACTGGGATGAGATATACATCTCAGCAAGCTCGCCCTAAACCTAAACTAGGTCATCCGTCCCACCGAACCAAAGCAATCAAGCAACATATAATTGTTAGATAAAACAAGGCATGACATTATCTCAAAGCATCGAATCATGCTAACACGAGAATTTCAATCAAAGGCAAACATGGCATCAAGTGATCAAGCTTCCGTACTAGCTCAGAATAAATCTCATCATCACTTGAATTAAAAGGTATTTCAACTTCACTTCATACTCCAGAGAAGGATGTACTTTCAACCATAACCCCGCGATCACATCGCCTCAGGGTGTGTCTCATTCCTCAACCCCGCGATCAAGTCGCCTCAGGGTGTGCTTCATTTCTCAACCCCGCGATTAGATCGCCTCAGGGTGTGTTTCATATCTCAACCCCGCGATTAAATCGCCTCAGGGTATGCTTCATATCTCAATCCCGCGATTAGATCTCCTCAAGGTATACCAATCAATAAATCCGCGTCATCTTAGGCGCATCATGTATTTCTCATTCAGGTGTTCTCACTGCTCAACAGCCCATTTCCTCAATAATTCCAGTCACATATCATCACAATGAACAATTAGTCACATTTCCACATCGAGGAATTCTTAGGCATTAGAACACAATTCAATTGCTTGCCAAAAGGAAACATACGTGCTTTGTCGTAAAATAATTTAAAAGCAACTGAGAATCACGGCACCACATAGGCAAGCAAAGTACATTGACAAGCACATCATCAATTCAATTTCGAGAACACAATTCCATGGCCAATTAGCCCTCACGGCCCCTTCCTCATCAAAGCCCTTCGGCTTTCAACCAATCAACCAATAAAAGCCATTCAATTCAACGATTTCTCGATGAAAAACATTCAGTCGAATCCAAACGTCCTAGTAAAGGTTTAGGGGTCACTCACCTTCGTCCGAGCTAGCCAAAAATCCACCGATAACACCTCGTCAAGATCGATTTAAACTCACTTCATCGCTGTCCAAAACAGGGCAGCAACTCAATTAGAAACAATCCGACATTTCGACCAATTTATCTACTCCAATCTCGATTCCATCACTCGTACACCTCGATAACACCTCAATTGATATTCTAATATGTCATAATAACAATTTTAGAGCACGGCGACACCTCAATTAGCCCCCAATAGAACCGGACTAGACAGATTCAAAATAGAGCAGAAACCGGTTCTGCCTTTCCCTACACAAACAGCCCACTAATCACCCTTAATCACCAATTTATCACTAATTCCACTTGCCAAAACCTAGATTTACATGTCTAGGACATCCCCTAATGATTTGGAAGCAAAATAACACCCCTAGAATGTCCAAATGGTTCGGCCTTCACAAATTGTCCACCGGTCAGATTTTTGCTCAATTCTGCCCCCTCAAACATAGCCATGAAACACTCCTAAATCTCACTTGAAAAATTCAGTTCTGCTCATCAACATGTAGTACTATATGTTATGTAACTTCCATAAACAATTTGGAGCCAAATGAAGTCTCTAAGAGGGTGAACCATGGCCCTCTCCCAGTTAGCTCAGAATCTGTCCGATTTTCTTTCCAAAATCACCATAAATTAACTCGACCTCCAAAAATCACAAAACCAACGGAAAATTGTCAAGGACAGGTTAAATAACCTGTGGTGGTCGGCGGCCTGCCAAAGGCTCACCGGAGGGGTCGCTCGTACGGACCGAACTGGACGGCAAAACTGGGCTAGTTGGGCAGTTTTCTGTTCTTCAAACACAGCACCATTTCATCATCAAATTCTACTCAACTTATCACCACAGCTCAGCATACAAGGTTACTACATGTCTAC
Source organism: Rhodomyrtus psidioides (assembly GCA_021437785.1). Classification (NCBI taxonomy): domain Eukaryota; kingdom Viridiplantae; phylum Streptophyta; class Magnoliopsida; order Myrtales; family Myrtaceae; genus Rhodomyrtus; species Rhodomyrtus psidioides. The sequence goes on from JAILYB010000053.1 coordinate 2,692,649, forward strand.
AAACTACCACCGAAAATTTGAAGTGATTCGAGGTCCTATGGAGACTGAATGAAGGCTTACCCTCTGCTGCAACGAAATCCGTTGGCTGTCGAGAAAACGCTTGGCCGGAGCTCCACCAGCATCCAATGACCGAAATTCCACTTGGAGGTTGTCAGCAAGAGGCTGAGGGTTAGGTGGGTGGTCGGCGCGAAGCAAGGTGGCGACCGAAAGTGGTGATCGTGCGGCACGAAGGGAGCGGCCGGAGCTGATCGTGCAGGGCAGCTTCTGCGCTTGAGGGAAAACGCAAGAAAATAAAGAGAGGAGTGATCGTGGGAATGGCTGAAGGAAAGAGAGAGAGAGAGATGGCTTCTTCTACATTGAGTCAACTTGGTTGAAAGGTAGGTGGAAAGTGGATCCATTAATGAGAAAGGCTCCCATGTTGACACTTGTCCAAGTCTTCTTAATATCTTTGCCTCAATGACAAATCTGCCCCTCCATTTTCAACAGCTTTGGGGAAGTGGAAGTGACTAAAATGCCCTTCTTGATTAATCAAAGCAAGGTTATCTCCCTAGGGGCAAAATGGTCTTTTCACACATTTCATCCGAAATTTCATTTTTTCCGCTAATTTTCATCCTCGACTAGGCAACGTCCAATCCAAATTAATTATTGGAATTCCTCATTTCCATTTTCCAATTTAAAAGCTCCAATCCATAACGCAAGCCTCGAGGGACGGAAATTCAAAATGTCACAATTCTTCCCCCCTTAACAAAATTTCGTCCTCGAAATTTGCGACTTTCTATCCACCCAGTCCTTTGGGGCAACGACGTCCCATCGTACTTTACTTGTTAAATTAACTCCTTTCACTACCTGACGTTTTCATAACATTTTCGATTGAAGGCCTTTCCAGAACATCATATTAAACTCAGGCTCTAAACTTATTACTGATATCACTAATACAACGCAGAAATATACTCTTTGGTACCCGCGCCATTCGACGCACCACTCACTTCCAACATCCGTTCATACCAACGGAAATGCAAGGGATTTATCAACTTGCTCTCTATTATCCAACTAGAGTCATTACTTTCGACTCCTTAAGCAACTTCAGGGCTACATCCGTAGTAATCCGTTCTCAATTTCCTTCGAGAATCCTCTTGGGTCAAGTCATCCTTCAACTTTCGTGGTCATGTCCCTTGCTCTTATTGGCATGTCTAATGCTCGACCCTATGACAGACTAATCCAACCCTCAATCCAAATCACCGATAGTATTAAGGAAAATCTTGGCATTGTGCCCTCTCAAGGGACATTATAACTCTTATTTTGAATTTCTGATGTGGTCATCTCTTTAAGTTTCCCTTCAACACTGAACTCATATTTTCGGCCATGGGACCTCAAGGGTTCTATTTATTCCCATAACCCACTAAGTTTCGCGGTTCATTCATGAAAATATCTCAATTCCCTTCTGTCCTTCAAGCTATGTGTTTTCAGTAGTCGTCAACTTGTCAATTGGCAAGTTTCCAATTTAAAAGTTGAACCTATTATTTCTCGAGAGAAGATATGTCCCTCCATGACCAATTACACCACGCTCAGCTCCCAATTAAGAGCACCCGCTACTTAATTCACCATTCCTTAGCGATATGAACGTCGCAGTAGCAACACTTGGATAAACTCTTCGTTCCACGTAAATTTCTTTCGATTTCCTTTTTGGCAATCAATGTTCTCAACCTCTTATAGTTCACATAACTTGCGAGGTCTTTCTTTGCACAAACGACGCTCCAATATTCACAAGTAATTTCGCCCATCGGCGTTGCCTCTTGCTCAATTTCCTCTCGGAAATATTTTCGTACTACCTTATACTCTCGTGGTAGATACATACTCAATATCTTCTTCCACTTACACAAGATTTCTCAATCTTTGTCACGAGGACATTCACAACTCATCTCCAATCATGCACCGCACATTTCCACTCATATAGTCTTATTGTCAAGGCGTATTCACACATCCCATTTTGATATGCTTTGCTACGCCTCAAATTTCCTTTTCACGTCACATCATCATGATTCTTTCGACTCTTTCGATTCTAAGCAGGAACACCATTAACAGGGTAGTCGTCATCTTGACTCAAGCCCTCGAAGACTCATCACATTCATTCACCCCTTCACATTATGTCTCATCCTTGGTCCATCTCATCAGTAGGATAATTCTCGTGGGTAATCCTTCCACGTTCTCTCTATAACAATTCATTCATCCCAAGAAACTTTCAGTTTCAACAACTTTCATCGACCCTAGTCGATTCATCACTTATTCTATTCTTCAAGGACTCTACAGGGATTCAATTTCTTAGAAATTTCACGACTAAGGAGTCTTACCTCATCAGGCCCACAATTCGTGTGACATTCCGAATTCCGACCCCTCTCAAGGCTATGGAATGAAAGGATATCGATCGGTGTGTTTCAGTGGTATCTCGCTCGGAGCAGGCCACTCTCGAGTTAACTGACCGAAAGGGAAAGACTAACGCAAGGTCGGGTACGTGGACCTGAGGATTTTAAATAAGAAATGGCGCTTTGACCATAAGGATTGTCGATGGAATATTTTGGGCCAGCAGAGATCGATCTATGAACGATCATGGAATGTCTTGCTAGCGTTATACGTTGGGACGCGGGTGATTCCGCTTAACCAATGTGTAATTTGCGAGAATTTCCTAAATCGAATTCCGATGATCAGGACCGCAGGAACTAGTGATAAACCCTTGCAATTACATGACAATCAAAGTCGCCACGGCTTGAGAAAAATCCCAAGGTCGATACGCGTAGCGCCTGCAAGAGTCGCCCTTCAGTTTGAGATAAACTGGAATTACAGTCGATGATAGTTCGACACGAAATTGGACCTTGAGATTGGGCATTGGACATTGAGGAATTCCAACATTTGAATTGAATTTGACGTCGCCTCGCCAATGGTCATTCAAAATGAGAAAAATGAAGTTTCGGACGAAAAGTGCCAAATGACCATTTTACCCCTCGCCCTTTTGCCCTTTACTTAAGGATCTTTGAAAGGTAAAAATGGTCATTTACCTATCCCTTGTAGCTGCCGAAAATATGGAGGGAGAGCTGGTCAATGGAAGTCAAAGCTCAAAAGACCAATAATTGAGCCTTGCCATGTGTCATCTTTTGATTGGACCAAGCATTAAATGGCATTAATTGAAATCTTGACAAATTGGCACCAATTATTTGAGGGATGTCCATCTTGCAGCAGAAAAGTCGTGCTCCCCCTTCCTCCCCCACCATTTCCTTCAATTTTCCTCTCCAATTCCTCCATAGCCACTCTGCTCGACCGGTTCTGTGCCTTCTGTTCGGTCAGCTCGAACGGCCCTTCCCGGTGTCCATTTGAGGTATTTCGACCACCACAGGTTATATCTATGTGTCCTTGACATTTTCCCTTTGGTTTCATGATTTTTGGAGGTCTGGTTAATTTGTGCTGATTTTTGGAAGAAACGTGGACAGATTCTGAGCTAGCTGAGGAAAGGTGGTGTTTCTAGCTCATAGAAAATCCAAATGACCTCAAATTTTCGAGGGTAGCTTCATAACTTATAGTAATACATGTGTATGAACAGAAATGATTTTTTCAATTGAGATTTAGGGGTGTTTCATGGCTAAGATTGAGTGGACAGAATTGAGTGAAAATCTGATCGGTGGACAATCTGTGGAGGTTGAGCCATTTGAACATCCTAGGGGTTTTATTTTGCTTCCAAATCATTAAGGGATGTCCTATATATGTAAATCTAGGTCTTGGAAAGAAGATTGGACAATAAATTGGTGATTTGAGGTGAATTATGGGCTGTTGGAATAGGGCAAAGGCAGAACAGAATGCTGTCCAATTCTGTTCCAACCTTGACCGAACCTTTGGTGGTTCTAGGAAGTGTTTCTGTGGTCCAAATTGATTATTGGGATGTCCTAGGATGTCAATTGATGTCTCGGCAAGAAATTAGTTCGATCGGATTGAAATTTGGCGGAGTTAATTTTACGGGAATTGTACTTTGTCCGTAGGACGACGCTTGACGTGATTTGGCTATGCATTTGTGGGCTTTAGAAGGAATTGCACGTGGCATTTGTTAGCTTGCTTGAAGAGGTAAGTTATTCCTAAACCTTTATTAGGATGTTAGGTTACTAAAGGACGAAGCTTTGGGTTGGAATGAAAGGTTTTATGAAGTGATTTTGTGAGAGATGCGAGAATACCCAAATCTGTCCTATTTTGACAAATTGAGCTTGAGTGGGTTATGGCATGGAAATGTTGAAATCAATGTTGAATTGAGGAGTCTTAACTTGATCATGGAATGTGGTTGGGCTTTTGACATGCTTTGTGGAGATTTCCGTTTCGTTTGAGTATTTTGAGTGAATTGAATCACCAATTGAGTTTCGAGATGATTTATGAAACCATGATTTTGTGTCAAGCCTTGAGTTTCGTGAAATGGCCGTGTTCATTAAATTGTCCGAGGCCTTGTTTGAATTAATTCGTGTGATGCATGTGCTTGACTGAGAATTTTATGATGGGGAATATGTTTTGTCCAGTTGAGGGACATTTGAAATGAATGCCTTGTTTTGGCGATGAATCTCCTGTGTTGTTTTTGAATGATGAATTTTGAGGCATGAATTATTTTCTTGAAATGAAAAAGCTGAGGCTTTCTATGATTGAAATTTTTATGAATAAAATGGCGTGTGGGATCGCCGAGGAAATTATGTGTGCACTGGCGTGTGGGATCGCCAATGGCGTGTGGGATCGCCGGGAAAAATTATAAGTGCACGGGCGTGTGGGATCGCCAATGGCGTGTGGGATCGCCGAGAATTTATAATTTGGCCAATGTGTTGGGATGGAGTTACTCCCATTGGACCTGACGAGGTCGTGCGGCTAGAGAATCCCATACTGACATGATTCATCTCGATTGATAATGGGCGTTGTTGACACCTGATTTTTGACCATCTATTATTGTGATTTTTATTCTTTAAAATTAATTAAAAATATCAAAAAAGGTCATAAAATCACAAAATCAACTTTGGAAGCCTTGGCTTGGCCTTAGGAACCAATTTTGAACAAAAAATATTTTTGTGTATTTTTTAATATTTTTCGAATTTATTTAATTATTAAAAATACCCAAAAAAATCAGGAAAATACCATTCGTGGTCAGACAAATACACAAAAATATTCAATAATTTTGTTTTAATTTCCTCTTCAAGTGTGTAAATTTAAATCTTGAAACTTCGGCTTGGGTCACTATGTTCCTTCACAAACATAAACCCGAATCGGGCATAAAAAAATCCTTTTCGAGTCTTCTAATTTTCAATTCTCACTTTTTATAATCTATGACATCGGATTCTAAAGTCTCAAAGTGAAATTGGGTCAATTTGCCCTCCAATTTGATCAATTTTAACCAAAAGGGCTTAATTGCACAATTTTCTTTCAATTTAGTCCCCGGTTTCACAATATTTGAAATTAAATTTCATACGGGCATACCCATTAAAATTAAACACCTCTACCCCATAGTTTTCATCACGAGGAATCCATTGGTGGCCTCAATTTTGACTAATTTGGTCGTTTGGACCCTCGATTAAGCGAAATTAATTTTCGGATCCTAAGGGCAATTTGGGGTTTTCACTAAATTTCACCCAATTGATTCGCGAAAACACCCATATTTGATAGAAAACATGTCAAGGAATCTGATTTTACCATCAATTTTATGAAAATGGGATGATTTGGGGGCCAATTTGGCAGAATTAAGTCGAACCGGGCCGGTCGGGTCAAGCCCGACCCGCACGGCGCAAAGGCAGAAAAGAAAAGGCAGAGAGGAAAAGAGGGTGGAGCCGCGGCATTTTTTTTTAGAGAAAAGGCGGACGACAACGAGTCGTGGGGGACTCAGTGGACGGGGTCGGCGCCATGGAAAAGGCCGGTCGGCCACGAAGAAAAGGAGGAACTCAGTTTTGAGGGGGGGCTCGGCCGAGAGAGGGTAGAGGATTTCAGAGCAAGTTGGGGCGAAAAACCAACGAAAAACGGACAACCCCGGACTTTCAGCGACACTCATAGATCATCACCGAAGCTTGGTGGCCGTCGGTGAGCTCCAAACAGGTCGGTTCTTCCCTTCCGACCGCCGTTTCAGTCACGCACGCAGTGGGTTCGACGAAATGCCCGAATGGGCTTGGTATTTTTGAGTCTCGGCCGGGGTTCCCCGAGCCTTATTTTCTGCGCATTTCGTCCCTAAACTTCTCTAGAATCATCCCTAAGCCCGACTTACCTTTGTTTTTGCATTGAAACCGCGCCGGAAGCCATAGTCGGAGCTCGAGCGCGCTCGGACCGAGCCGGGAGCTCTCACCGGCGCAGCGGCGGTCTTCGAGGTCCAAACAACCTCAGGTAAGCTTCCCTAACTTCATTGGATGCATTGTGATAGAATGAAGTTGAGTTCAGACAAAAAAAAACTAGGCGAATGGGCTCGCCGGCGCCGGTTCGGGGTTGGTCTATTTAGGGCAGTTTCGGGCGTTGTTTCGGCCATGAAATGGTCGGTTGTTGATTTGGGTCTGGTGAAGATTGATTTGGTATCAAAATATGTGGGATTCGGCGACGTTTCTACGTCGGTTTGGGCTCTCCGGCGAGGTTCCGGCGAGGGTCGCCGGAATTTGGCACTATTCATCATCTTCCCCGGCGACCCTCCGACCGGTCAACGGTCAGCGCTGACGTGGCATGCCACGTCAGCAGCCACGTCAACGTGGTGGGGCCGGGCCGTGCAAAAATAAGACCCAGATCTGACGGTGGACGATGTGCCACGTGTCGCGATCTGGGATTTTTGGAAAATTAAAATGATTTTCAGAAATTAATAAATGATTTTCGAAAATAATAAAAACATTTTCATCCGACGGTTGGCATTGTGCCAAGTGGCACTCGGAGGACCGTCCGATCTGACCCAGGATCGGAAGCGCCAGAGGAGGCCATGTGGCACAATGATGATCGTCCGATCTGTGGGTTTTCAGATAATATAAAAAAATGAATAAAAAAATAAAAATACCAAAACGGCGTCGTTTCGGCTGTGGGCATGCGAGTCTGGACCCGGGTCCAGGCCGGGTCTGACCCGGCCCGAAAAATATTTTTAAATAATAAAAAATAGAAAATAATAAAAAAATAATAAAAAAACTCAAAAATGCAATAAAAAATAGAAAATCATAAAAAAAATCCAAAAAATTCAGAAAATTCAGAAAAATTCTAAACAAATTCCAAAAAATAGGAAATGGCCACATTCAACTGGCCATGACCTGTTTCGGGTCCTTTGACCCCTGAACCTTTCAGAAATGATGGTTTTGCCCTTCTGGCAAACCGTCTTCCAAAAAAATTCTAAACAAATCCAGGAAAATCCCAAAAATGACGATTTCACCCTTTGGGCGAATCGTCTTCCAAAAATCAAAGAAAAATCAAGAAATTCCAAAAAATTCTCAAAAATGGGAAATGGCCACAATCAACTGGCCATGGAATATTTTGGGTAATTTGGTATCCAAGTCTTCCAAAAATTGACGATTTTTCCCTTCGGGCTAAATCGCCTCCAAATCTTCCCATTTTACCCCGGTCCGAAATCACACCTTCCTTAAGCCTTTATGGTTATACTAGGAAGCCATTGATCTGAATTGATGTGCATTGAAGCGATTTATTTATGTACTTGATTGCACTGTCATTTAAATTGATTGTGATTGATAGGAACAGTCTTCCAATCTGCATGAAATCCTGAATTAAGCCTACCTCACCTAAAATTGCGCCTGCATGAACCCTTAGCTAGGAAAATCACTCGCGTTAGGTACTGAAAGGGCGTTGGTAATGACACCGACGTAACCAAGTCCCCGAACCCAAAATCTCTGGTTCCGCAGAACTGATCGACCTCTCCCAATCGGTCAGTAAGGTTTCCGGTCTACCCTCCAAGAAAGACCGGTGGCGACTCCAAATGCATGCACAAGTTGCACATGCCACCACGACCACACTGAAGGTCGAAAGCGATCGACTCTTATCGTCGAATCCCTCAAAAATACTCCCGACGCGATTTGGTATGGGCCTGGGAGGGCTTGCGCCGATCCAAGACCTGCGATCGGTAATCCATTAGCCGCGTCCGCCTTCGGATGGGTCGCGACAGGCGTCGAGAGTCGTATGGTGACCGAATCATCTCTAGGTCCGGACGCGAGAGTCTTATATGTACCGACGGGTCATATGGAGACCGAATCATCTCGCAGCCCTAAAGTGGGCGGCCCAAGATGGGCGGAAATGGAAAGACTTATTTTATGAGAAATTGAAAGAATGGGTTTTGAGAAATCGAAAATGCCTCATGTTTGAAAATTTGCCTCATGATTTGAAATTGGCCCAGAGAGGGGCGTGAAAGGAAATTGGCCCAGAGAGGGGCGTGAAAGAAAAGAACGTAATTTCTGGATATTTCAAGGAATGATTCTTTTGAGAAAGAAGTGAAAATTTCCTCTTGTTTTTGAGATGGCGTCGAGTGCTTGCGTGTGATTAAAAACCCTGCCTTTGTACGAAGCTTAGAGTTATCACGATTCTTCTTGATTGGATCAAGCTATTTTGAAAGTACTAAATGCCATGTTTTGAAAAGTACCTCGTTTTGCCATGCCAAAGTTTTTAATACCAAAATACCCACGTTTTTCAAAAGTGTCTAGAGGTACTGGCAGCCTAGTTTAGGGTTAGGTTCGACTTACTGGGATTATATATCTCACCCCGTCGTGGGACAACATTTTTCAGGTCCCAAACGAAGGAAACCAGAGCTCGCCATGGATTGGCATTTGATGAAGTCAATGGAAGAAATGATCATGAATCCTTTTGTGACCATAGGGTTGTAATGGAGTATTTGGGGATTTAGCATTATAACCTCTGATGTACGATTGACCTTTATATAAGGTGTACCCTTTTGTCCTAAGTCATCTTGTGTTTTATTTTTATGGAGTTGTCTTCGCTTTCGCATGTATGTTTCATATAGAACTTTAAGCTATGGCCGTTGGTTCTTGGGAGATAATCAAAGGTAACGGCGGAGGTGGGATGCTCGCGTGCTCGCCGAGTTTGGGGCGTGACAGTTCGCGCTCTTTACATTAGGCATACCATGAGCATCTTCTTAGTGTCCATAGGATATTCTCAAAAGCTGTTCATATTCCTCACGACTCCTTAAATGAGTCCGACCATTGTTTCTCGAGATGGTAACAATCAATCTATTTATTCCTTGGATATCCAATCCGACTATTATCCACTTTATTACTACCAAATGTCGAATCATTCTAACTATCCATGGTATCATTCACTTGAGAGCTCGTCTCTTGGCTCTCTGCTTTCACGGATCTCTACTTGGACCAAACAACATTTTGTTCATTTTCGTCACTCTTCCTTGAGAAAGCATTCTTATCTCAACCATTGGTTTCCCCATAACCAGTTGATGTGACTTTATTCCAATCTCGTCCATTCCACTGAACATCGACATTATCCTGAAATTCAATGTTGTCTACAAGATAATTCCTCAGATTTACTTTCCAAAGATCATTTGAGCTCTACGTCTTCTTTCTCAGTTCAGACGTTGTCGCAACCCTCTCGAGCGGGCGATACCGTCGAGCGAGCTAATGGGCCGCCCGATCGCTGCCTGATCGGACGCGGGCCTCTCCCAAGGTCCATTACCCAAATCGCAACTGGTGGATATACGTGATCGACCTTCAGTGTGGTCGGGTGAGATGTGATATGTGTACATGCCACGGAGTCGCCACCAATCGTTTCGTGGAGGGTACGATCGGAAATCCTATCGAATAGTTGGGAGCGATCTATTCGATTCTGTGAAAACCAGAGAAATGGGTTCGGGGACTTAGTTACGCCAACTGCTAGAGTTGACGCCCTTTCGGTACCTAAATTAAATGGTTTATCTGATTCTAGGATTTCACACAGACGGGTGGGGTATCCTAAATCTAGGAGCTCATGTAGATGGGAATGACTGCCCTATCACTCACAATCAGTAAAAATAAATGCACAGATCAATGATCCAGTACATGCGGATAAAACACATGAAAGCAGCATGGCATCCCTAATAAGGCCCTATTAGACTAGAGAAATATCAATCAAGGCTTAAGAGTGATTTGGACATGATTCGCCCATGAAGGGGCAGAATCGTAATTTTGGACAATTCGGCGACAATTCGCCTCGAAATGGTAAATTTGTCATTTTAGATGGATTGGGAACTCAAAAGACTGAGGAAATAGGATTGGGCATCAATCCAATCCATTTCCCATTTTTTTGGGAATTTCCAGGATTTTTCACGAATTTTTAAAAATGATTTTACCTTTGGAGAGGTAAAATCGTCATTTTGGATGAAAATGAGGATTGGAAATCTCAAACATTAGGATTGGTCGACCACCTGACCCCAATCCTAATTTTAAGCAATTCCCAAAACTCGATTGGAGTAGGAAAGACGATCTACCCTTTGAGGGGTAAAATCGTCATTTTAGGGAAAATAATGAGATTCGCAAACCCTAGCAAGAGGATTCGCCACCTAATTGGTCCTATCCTAATCTAGGCATTTTCAACTTATCTCAAACACAAAGCAGAGACGAATTACCCCTAAAGGGCATTGTCATCAATTCTTGGAAGAACGGATGAGAAATCTAAAAAATATGATTGACCAGTTGTCTGTGGTCAATCCTCAATTTTTGGGAATTTCTGGAGTGTCTAGGAATTTCCTACAATTTTTCTACCTTTTTTTTTTAATTTTCTAGGATTTTCTAGAATTTTTTTTTATGATTTTCTAGGATTTTTTTTTATTTATATATATATTTAAAAAAATATATTTTCTGAATTTTTTTATTTAAAAAATGTTTCGGACCGGGTCAACCCGACCCATTCCGGTCGGAACCCGGCCCGGACCCGAACCCGCGAGACCAACTCCCTAAAACGACGCCGTATCCTCCGGTTTTTTTTATTTTCGATTTATTCGGCTTTGATCTGACGGTCCTTGATGGACCACGTGGCTATTCCATGATCTTCGGATTGACTTACCAAATCCTACGATTCAGGTTGATCGAAGATTTGACTTGGACCGTCTGATTCAATTACTTAAACCTACGGCCACGATTAGAACGTGAGGCTTGATCTGGATCGTCCGTCCACATTAACCCAAAACGACGTCGCCTGACCCTTCACCTAAACGGCACCGTTTCTGTTCTTATTGATTTTTCGATTAAAACTATTTTCCAATAATCCTAATTTCTAATCGAACAGCCACTATTTATTAGGTTCGATTAACCTAGACCGTCCGATTCTCTTTATTCGAATAACAAACCCAACGGCCACGCTGACTGGACATCCACCTGGACGAATCACACCTTGCCACCTGTGGCGCTGACTCGTTGACCATGCCACGTCGACTTCATCTTCAACCTCTCTCCCCCGACGGAATGGACGGCTGAGGAACTCCGGCGACGATCTAACGGTGGATTTTCGATTAAATCATGCGAGACCAACGGCAATCGACTCGCGATCAACTCTAACTTAACATATCTAAGAATGGAGCATATAATCCACAGAATCGAGAGTATCATGCGAATCGCCGAGTACGGCCATGGAGGTTCAATCACACAGGCCACACAAAGTCAGATGAATTCATTCACAGATTGACATGGCAGGATGTACAGAAGACTTACCTCGAGCTCCGATCGAGCTCGCACGACCTAGATTAGGCTAGGCAAGTATGAACAGTGGCCGGCTATGGAAGCTAAGTTCGAAAGCTCGATTCAAGATGCTCAGGCAAAATCGATGCAAAATCGAGATACGGGTATGGTCAGTGATGTTCACAAAGCAAAACGCACACAGTAAATGTAAAGATCATGACCAGAACTGAGATCCGCCATTAAAGCTCAATGTAGAGTTCGAAGCTCAGGATTACCTTTCTTCGTGGTTTCAGACTGCGCTATTAGCGGCGATCGCCTCCTCTCCATATGGACGACCTCCTGATGATCCTTTTAAGCTTTGGTCTTGCCAAAAAAGGTCTGACCAATGCTCTTCAATTTCGAGCTTCGCCCTCGACAATGGCGGTTGGAGGGCGAGCTCTCTGTCACTTTCTCCTTCACTCTCTCGATTCTATTCCCTCTTTTCCAACTGAACTTGCCAACCTCTCTAACGGAAAGCCCCCGTAGGCTTATATCGCCCTTCGAGTTTTGGCGCCGAATCGGGAAACGGCCAACTGACTCGAATGGCACGTGCCATCACGTGATTTTAGGTCCAATCGGCGTTGGGGGCGATGGGCATCTCGTCCGATTCTGTTTGGTCCCCCGGCGGGTCTCATTCCGCGTGAATTTAGGATGAATTTGGTCTGTGTTTGGGTAAATGTTGACTTTCGCAGGTCCGCAGTTTGACCGGCCGATTTCTCTTTGCTCAGGCGGCCATTGATCATCATTCAGGCTCCAATCGACGGGGAATGGCCTAAGGAATTAAACGCCCACCATTGCGTCTTCAATTGAAGTCGATTGGTCCGTCAATTTCCCCGTCAAAGTTCGACCATTTACTGTTCATTCGCGCAAGTGCCTAAGGAAGACGATGACACTGTAGCAGACCGGTTCGATCGGTCCGACCGGCGGTCAGACTGGTCTGAACCGGTCCCGACTTGCAATTTTCCAAATTAAACCCAAATTAATAGGAAATTTTTGCAATTGAACCTCAAAATCGAATCTAGGGCATGAATTCTATCTAAAAATATGGTTTTTCCCAAAAGTTCATGTCAATTTCAATAAAAACCCCAAATTTCTATTTAATTGCTAATTGGGGATTGTGCAATTGGGGGTTTAAATGATCAAATTGGATTAAACCACCTATGCCAATTGATTCAAAATGATGAAAATCCTTGGGCAGCATGTTTAATTTGCAATGATAGTCCTTGAATTGAAAGTAATTTCAATTATGCCCAATTTCAAGGACTAAAATGCAATTAAGTATGTAATTGAGAAATTTGTTCAAACAATTGGGCTAAATTGAAGTGGGGGACAATCAGATTGAATGTCAAGGTCCTTAAAAATGCCAAAATTGCAAATAACAAGACTCAATGGATATTTTTTTTCTCAAATTCAATCTGATTTTAGGCTTTTTGTGAGGTCAAAAAGACAAGGGATTTAAAATAAAAATATTGGCTATTTTTCTATATTTTTGTGACCTCGAATACTATTTTTTCTGATTTTTCTAGTATTTTTCTATTTTCTAAAAATACTAAAAAATATGAAAAAAATTATTTTTTTTGTCAAAAATGGTTCCTTAGGCTTGGATAAGGCCACCAAAGTTGATTTTGAAATTTTTTGACTTTTTATGGATTTTTCATGAATTTTCAAAGAAGTAACCACAAAAAGGTTGATCCGAAATTAGGTGTCAACAGCTGCCCCTCTTTGAGAGGAATCTCGTGAGAGGTTTCTCTCAAAGACATGTGACACATAAATCTAGATCGACTCTACTGGGGAAAAAATGAATCCTGACATTCAATCTTTCTTGTCCCGCTGGTAAACCCTCTGCTCATTTCATTTCAGTTGATGTGAAAGAAAGAGAGGCGGGGTAGAGATACTCACCTGTTACTTACCTGCCTGACGCTCGTGCGGCAAGCGCAGCCTATAACGGGTTTAAGTGGATACCTAGGGACTCGTCTTTTGAGTATCCTAGGGCGATTAAACTCTAGCCTGTATGGTAGGCCGTACCAGAGTGGGATTCTTATACTTGACAGGAACCTGTGAATGACGCACCCAGTCTCTTAGGGATTGTCATAAGTTTTGATCCGTATGGTGGGTTAGACCATGAATAGGACTCCTCTCTGCTAGGAACCTACGGATGGCGCACCCAGTCTCTTAGGGATTGTCAGAAGTTTTGATCCGTATGGTGGATCAGACCATGAATAGGACTCCTCTCTGCTAGGAACCTACGGATGACGCACCCAGTCTCTTAGGGATTGTCAGAAGTTTTGATCCGTATGGTAGATCAGACCATGAATATGACTCCTCTCTGCTAGGAACCTACGTATGACGCACCCAGTCTCTTAGGGATTGTCAGACATTTTGATCCTTCAGGGGGATCAGGCTAAGAATAGGACTCCTTTCTGCTATGAACCTATGGATGACGCACCCAGTCTTTTAGGGATTGTCAGACATTTTGATCCTTCAAGGGGATCAAGCCAAGAATATGACTTCTTTCTGCTACGAACCTATGGATGACGCACCCAGTCTCTTAGGGATTGTCGAATATTTGATCCTATATTCTAAGGAATTAACTAGGATCTATACAAATGAGGTGTACCTAACCTTTAAGCTTTACCAAATGAGCTATTCTGGATTTAGGGATTACCTAGAACCTCACAGAAAGCTGATTTTGTCAGAAGTTTTTGAATCTATATTCTAATGAATTAACTAAGATTTATACAAATGAGGTGTACCTGACCTTTAGGCTTCACTAAACGAGCTATTCTGGGTTTAGGGATTACCTATAACCTCTCAAAAAGCTGATTTTGAAAATTGTCCTTTCGACATGCAAGACGTTATTCTGGGATTTGGGGATTCCAAGTATCTGGCAGAAAACTTGAACCTGCAAAACTTTGATGAGATTCTTCTGGGATTTAGGGGTTACTTGAAATCTCGCAGCAAGACGATCTCGAATAGTGTCCTTTCGACATTGAAGGTGACATTATGGGATTTGGAGACTCTAGGTATCCTGTAAATTTGAAATCTCACAGAGGGATGATTTCGAAGATTGTCGTTTTGACATTGAAGGTGACATTCTGAGATCTGGGGACTCCAGGTATTTTGCAGAAAGCTCAAACCTGTAAATCTGAAATCTCACAGAGGGATGATTTCGAAGATTGTCCTTTTGACATTGGAGGTGACATTCTGAGATCTGGGGACTCCAGGTATCCTGCAGAAAAATAAACTTGAAAGTTCTTCTTCACAGAGCAAGGTATCCTTCTAGAATCTGGGGTCACCATGAGTCCTAGAAGCTTAGACCTGAGAGTTCATTACTCATTTGCCGAAACATTAGCCCTCTTGAGGTAATGACGGTCACAATGTAGGTAAAAAGGCTTCTTTTTAACCTATACCGTTATGCAAAATGACTTAGGACGTTGGAAGTTATCCAAAACATCTCAAAGCATACAAAGATGATCAAACATCCATGCGAGGCGCATCCTGGATCAAACAATTCGAAGTCTCCAAACGAAGCTTGCTTTCGAGCATTCTATTGGAATATCTCTGTCAGAAAGGTCTCCTCATCCATTTTCTGACTTGGTCTTTTCATAATAGGAGCACTCGAATTTCCTAATACCATGTACCTAGGTTTTCGAGGCCATTCACAGCGCATACATTTAGATCAATCGGGAGGTCTTCATGGGACCGTAATATTGGGCTCGGACATGGTTTCCGAAAGGGGACTCATTTTCCGAGTCAAGTCTTTTGCACACATAATTTTCTTCATTTTCTCCGGGTTTACAAGTCAAGAACCCTGCAAAAATGAGAAAGAAATAGTCTTGCTCAAACTTCTTCGAGCTAAGCTTAGGCATTAAATCTTATGCTAATCCAAGTGCTTTAATTAGAAAAGACTTCTCAAGGTTGTAACATAGGTGGGATTGGGGACCGAAAAAGGCTTGTTTTTTTGCCCAGAATACATGAAGGGTTCGATATTGGTGATCAATGCAGATTTGCTGCCGATCTGGTACCTTGTGGTTCGAAAAGCGTTTTCAATCTTTGAAGCGCATTGGTAGTCTTTTTGAGAACTTCTCTCTCGTGCTAGTGTGGTGTCAACGCCTGAAGGTGGCATCACTAATTCTCACTAGCTACCCATACACAGACATCATGCCATCTTCTCTCTTCTTCTTTTTGTTTTTTTTTTTTTGGTATTTACCATATTGAATACATGATTCACAAGTGTGCAAAGATTTGGAGGGGCATTGGCCTTGCTTTTACCAGGCACTTTGCTTTTTCTAGATGCCCACAACTGTGTTTCTCTCTTTTCCCTTTGCTCTCTTTTGTGGGGCTCCTTTCTTTTCCTTTTTGGGAACCAGAAAAATTTTTAGATGAGTGTGCTAGATATACACTTTGAATCTTAGCACCACGAATTTTTTACAAACCCTATATTCTGAATTCTTCCGTTCTTGAAGTGATGTTGCTTCTACCTCGGAATATGCATTGATCACCAATGGGTTTATGAATCGAGTGTACAGGCTCAACTGGGCTGTGCAAAAGATAAAAGTGTATAGGATAGAGAAACGGATGCTTTTCGTCATGTTAAAGCACTTGAATCATCACAGAAGTTAAAATGACAAGCAACACACGAATATTGATGCAAGTCTGAGCAAGAGGATTTTTAACCATTTACCTCCTAGCACTGCCGTGCGTACCTCTAGATTACCCCAGTGTGGGGCGGTTCCTGGCAGGGGTAAAGAAGGACACCGCCGTTCAAAGGGCTATCGATAGTCACCTGCAGTGTTTAGGATAGAGAAATGAATGCCTCCGTCTTCCCAATCCATGTAATCGATGCGAAGGGCCCTTGTATCCTCAGATTTGAGGTTTCCTATTCTCACCCTTCCCTCATCTCTCGAGTGTATGGGGGACGTGTTTGGATCAGGTTTGCCTCTCATTCAGAGGGATATTCCTGTTAAATAGCCTAAGCAAGTTGTGTTTCTGGAAAGATCATTTCGTTTTTCTCCAGGCGTTTTGCTCCACAAGGGATTTCAATGACGCCTCATGCATACTTTGAACATGGTTGGACACTTTCTGACCTTGGCAGATGTGCAGTATATGCAAGGAATTTATCATCATCATTTTTTATGATACAATGTTTATTCCTGAGTCTAGACATGTGAATGCTCATTCTCTCGTTTTTTTTTACCTTACCGGAAGTTAGAGATACTTTACTATGCTCTTCTTTTGCTGTCGTCTGTCTTCACTAGACATCCCTGCATTCATGATAGAAGAGATATTCTAGTGAATAAAGGACGGCTTGACCTTTGATGGAATAGATACATATCACCTGGTATTTGGCGTCGATGACCTTCCTTTCCAGGGTTTTGTTTGAATGAGTCTGATTCTGAGTTTGCTTCTCACAACCCTGCAAAATTGAACACATGATAGTGTATGCATGGATGCATGATGTGCTTATGCAATGACGATTCGGATTGATCTAGGATAAGCCACATGATCGAAATCTGATTTTATTTCAAGGGTAATATTTCTGCACAGCATCTGAATTTATAGGGTGTCCCAATTTTTCTCCTTCAGAGTTTACAAGAATCAATGCTCCTCCGGTGAGAATCTTCTTGACAATGTAGGGGCCTTCGTAATTCGGGGTAAATTTGCCTCCCGGATGGATAACATTTGGCAAAGTCTTCCTTATTACCAGGTCATTTACTTCAAACTTTCTGGCTTTAACTTTTCGATTAAATGACTTAGCCACCCTCTTCTGGTAACTCTGACCATGACAGATTGCTCTAAGGCGTTTCTCATCTATCAAATTCAGCTGTTCATATCTGAGCTTGGAGTACTCTGACTCGGAGAGTTTACCCTCTGATAAAATCCTCAAAGAGGGGATATTAACTTCCACGGGTAGGACTGCTTCCATCCCATATACCAGACTGTAGAGAGTTGCCCCTATAGAGGTCCTAATTGAAGTTCGGTATGCCATTAAGGCAAAGGGTAGCCTTTCATGCCAATCCCTGTAGTTTTCTGCTATTTTAGTCAGGATCCTTTTAATGTTCTTATTGGCTGCTTCCACTGCCCCATTCATCTGCGGGTGGTAAGGGGATGAGTTCATATGTCGAATACCAAAGTGGTCCAGCAGATCATCGACAATCTTGTTGTTCAGGTTGGATCCATTATCTGTAATAATTGCCTGAGGGGTACCATATCGAGATATTATGTCCTTCTTAGTAAACCTCGCCACGTTCCTAGCAGTGACATTCTTGTATGAATTGGCTTCTATCCATTTTGTGAAGTAATTAATCTCCACTAGGATGAAGCGATGACCATTTGAAGCCGCAGGATTGATAGGCCCTATCATGTCTATCCCCCACATAGAGAAAGGCCAAACTTCAGACATTTGATGCAATTCATTCGGGGGCGCATTAATCTTATCACCATATATTTGGCACCGGTGGTACGACCTGACATGTTGACAACAATCTGATTCGATGGTCATCCAATAATAGCCAAGCCGTATGATCTTCCTGGCGAAGAGGTGGCCGTTCATGTGAGGCCCACATATACCTTCATGGATCTCCTTCATGAGAATATTTGCTTCTTTAGTATCTACACATCTTAACAGAGTAGAGTTAAATGACCTTTTATACAGAATTTGTCCGCTGAGGAAGAACTTGCTGGCCATCTTGGTTATGTATCTTTGGTCTCCTGCCTGACATCCTTCAGGAAACTCCCTTTTTGAGAGATAATTCTTAATGTCACAATACCACGGCTCTCCATCGAACTCTTCTTCGATCAGCATACAATAGGTCGGCTTTTCGACTATGCCGATCCTTAGGAGCTCTATTTCTAGCCCATCAGCTATTTGTAACATTGAGGCCATGGTGGCCAATGCATCTGCGAATTGATTATGAGATCTTGGCAGAAACTCAAACGACACTTCTTCGAATTGAAGTGTTAATTCTTCGAGATATTCATGATAAGGGATGAGCTTTGCGTCTTTCGTTTTCCACTCTCCCTATGTCTGCAAAATAATAAGCATGGAATCTCCATATACTTGCAGCTTAGGTATTCCCATGGAAATGGCCAATCGTAAGCCTAAAATGCATGCCTCGTATTCCGAGATATTGTTGGTGCAAGAGAAGGTCATATTTGCCGCAATAGGATAATATTGATCATCAGGGGATATCAATACTGCCCCGGTGCCTGCTCCTGATAGATTAATGGCACTATCGAAATACATGACCCACTTATCGTCCGCCAGGCTCAAAACTTGATCTTTTGCCTTTATTCCTTTAGAAGGCTTGCAAGTCGAAGGATTTTCTGCTAACATGTCAGCTATAGCTCTTCCTTTTACTGATTTTTGCGGAGAACTCCTGATGTCGAATTCAGACAACATCACCTGCCATTTTGCTAACTTCTCAATCAGGGCGGGCTTCTCCAGAAGGTATTTAACTGGATCATTTTCCGTTACCAATTGAATTTGATGATGTAGAGTATACTATCTCAATCTGCGAAGCACCCATACCGTCGCTACACAAGCCTTCTCAACTGATATATATTTTGCTTCAGATGGCGTGAACTTCTTACTCAAGTAGTAGATGGCTCTCTCCTTACCATCTTTTAGGCTCGTTTGGGCAAGTAAGGCTCCTAAAGATTCCTGCCGTTTAGTCAGATACAAGGTCAAGGGATGGCCTGGGATGGGTGGCACAAGTACCGGTGGAGTGACTAGATAGTTCTTGATCTTTTGAAACGCCTCACTGCATTCTGCGTCCCATGTCACTTTTGCGCCTTTCTTGAGTAATTTGAAGATTGGTTTAGCCACATCAGACAGTTGATTGATAAATCTAGCAATATAGTTCAATCTCCCCAGAAGGCTTCTTACTTTTTTTACTATGGAGGGAGTCGCTAGATCATGGATGGCTTGAATCTTTGAAGGGTCAATCTCAATGCCTTTGCTGCTAACTATGAATCCGAGAAGTTTTCCAGATTTTGCCCCAAACACGCATTTGTTAGGGTTCAACCTCAGCTTATATTTACGCAATCGCTCAAATAATCTTCTTAACACCTGTATGTGATCCTGTCCCATCTTGGATTTAGCAATCATGTCATCGACATACACCTCAATGTCCTTATGTATCATATCATGGAATAGTGTGACCATAGATTTCTGGTAGGTGGCCCCTGCGTTCTTTAATCCAAAGGGCATAACCATATAGCAAAGGTTTCCCCAGGGCATGGTAAAAGCAGTCTTTGGCTTGTCTTCCTATTTCATGAGGATTTGGTTATATCCGGAGAATCCATCCATGAATGAGAACAGTTCATACCCCGCAGTACTATCCACCAATACATCAATGTGAGGTAAAGGGAAATCATCTTTAGGGCTCGCTCTATTCAGATCTCGATAATCCACGCAGATCCGAATTTTTCCATCTTTCTTCATGACGGGGACTATATTTGCAATCGAATCCGAGTATGTGATAGCTTCAATAAAGCCAACTCGGAGAAGCTTCATGACTTCCTCCTTAATTTTGTCTTCTAACTCGGCTTTCATCCGTCTACTACCTTGTCTGACGGGTTTAATGCCTGGATCAGTGGGTAGTGCATACTCTACAATCTTAGGATCCAAACCAGGCATGTCCGCGTAAGACCATGCAAAGACATCTTGATATTCCTTTAGTAATTCTGTGAACCTGAGTCTTTCATTTCGGGATAAATGTTCACCTATCTTGACTTCCTTGATATCCCTACGGTCGCCCAAGTTAATAACAACCGGCTCTTCCGAAGTATGAGGCATTGACTCTTCAAAGACATTCCATTCTCTGCGGATAGATGCATAACCCTCGTCTTCATCTTTCTCAATGTTGTAGGAACAGTCCATGTAGTGATCCGAAACGTATAACAACCTGGTATGTATGTTTGAGATGACATGCCTGAAATGTCATGAGTATGATTAGTCCGTATGTTTATATAAACGGGATTAGTCCTCATATCATCGGACATCCTTGCCCTTCCGAAATATTTTGGAAATTAAGAATCTTATGGCAAATCAGGCCTCAAGCTTCTGTGAGGAAGACTAGTATCATCATCGGGCTGATTTATGGTTCCATATATCCTTAACAAAACTTGTGCGATTTTATTGAATGCAAAATGGGCCGCATTACAAGCTATGCTGTTTTGGACCAACGGCCGAAGATCCAAAGGCGTTTTGCTACATTATAACAAGGAATGTAAATGCAACAAAATGCAGAAAGTCCTAAATGCAGTATTTAAAAGCAGGAGATGAGTTTCTTTACTCAGAGGAAGTGGCTTTATCATCGAACCACTCTATAATGACATTCACAAAGTCATCTTCGAGGAAAGGGTTCGCCAGATCCGGTTCTGCTATTGGAGTTATATCCTCCTCTGACAACCACTTAGAGTCCTAGCTGAAATAGGCGTTCATAGGACTACTGAATATACGTGACCTGCCTTTCCAAGCTGGGGAACCGATAAATGAACCCTTTGAGTTGCTCTGGCCTCTGCGGCGTCCTAGGCTCTTGCCTCGGCCTCGGCCTGTTGCCTTTGGGACAGACTCGCCCATGTAATCCTTCTGATACCCCAGGCCCATCCTATGTTGGTTAACTTTTAACCGCATGGGGTATTTATTCCTTGACCGTGTTTACCTAGACATTCTCCAGGGTTAAACCCATATGCTAGTAGTAGTTGGTACAAGATTGGCTTCAGAAATGTAGGGAGCCTTCAATTTTGTCCCTACCGGAGTATGAACTGTCGCTACCAACTCCAGGGAATGATAGGTTGCTTCTGTCTTAATTTCAGGTTCAACGTAGGGAACGGCGTTGTTCTGGTATGTCTGGAAGTCGACTTCTCCATGCACAGTAATCACCTTTCCATCCACTACAAAGCGTACTTTTTGGTGTAAGCTTGAAGGGACGACTCCTGCTATATGGATCCAAGGTCTTCCCAGCAGGAATCCAAATGCACTGGGCAAATCCATTACTTGGAAGTTTATAGAGAATTTTGTTAGGCCGATGAATACGTCAAGCTCAATCTCACCTACCACAGTCTTCTTCATCCCATCGAAAGCCCTCACTGCCGTTTTGGAGGCTTTAATCATTTCTTCTTTGATGCCTAAACTCCTCAAGGTAGCTAATGGACATATGTTGAAGGCGGATCCGTTGTCGATTAATACGTGCGCCACTCTCTTCCCGTTACACTGGGCAGAGATGTACAAGGCCTTATGTTGACACCTGATTTCTGACCATCTATTATTGTGATTTTTATTCTTTAAAATTAATTAAAAATATCGAAAAAAGATCATAAAATCACAAAATCAACTTTGGAAGCCTTGGCTTGGCCTTAGGAACCATTTTGACCAAAAAAATAATTTTCATAATTTTCATTTTTTTTAATATTTTCGAAAAATACAAAAAAAAAAGAAGAAAATCAAGAAAATCAAGAAAAATAATATTTGAGGTCACAAAAATTATATAAAAATAGTCGGTATTTTTATTTTTATTTTATCTATTTTCTGACCTCATAAAACAGTAAAATTCAGGTTCGATTTTAAGTGTTCTTTGATCATCATAAAATTGAACTTGGCAAAAATATTAGCAATAATTAAAGGAAAATGTGTGAAACACCATCATTTAAAAGAAAAGGCAAAATAAAAAGTGTATGTTTAATTAAGGATTTTGTCTCTCCTTTTTATTTTTTTATTTTCCCTCTCTCTCCTTTTCACTATTATTATTATTATTATTATTATTATTTTATTTTATTTTTCTTATTTTGCTTTTCTCTCCACCACCGCTCCCTCTCTCTTTCCTGCTTATCTCCCCACGACACCTTGGCCCGCTCGCTCTTCTTCTTCATCTTCTATTTATTTTAGTTGAAAGCACCCCCAGCGAGGAGGAGGGAGAAAACGGAGACCACCTCTTCCTCCATCCGGCTCACCTGGTCACGGCCACCATCATCATCAGCATAGCCACTGCCTCGCATAAAATAGGGGGAACCGAACGGAGAGAGAGGGGAATGAGACGAGAGATATACCGTGAGAGGTTCATGACATCAGTTTTTTTATTTGGCCATGCATGACCCATGCGACAGGCCTAGCCGCTGCCGTCTTCGCCTAGTCACATGTGCCACCACTATTCCCCCAGCCACGAGATCATCCCCAACCATCCTCCCGACCGCCGTGTGCTGCCAGTAAGCCAAGAACAGGCCCGGCGTCCCCATGCTCTGTTCTCGGGTTCAGTGGGCGTTTCGCGGTCCGCAGTCCTTGCGACCACCTTCGTCCCCTCCGAACACCACCGGGCGGCTCCTCTGATCTTCATCAACTCCTCGACTCCAGTCCGAACGCCACACGTCACCAAGAAGGCCCAAAAGACCCGTCGGCCCCCGTGCCCTGTTTTAGGAACCGAAAGTCTGCTCGAGCTTCGTCAGTCTTCGTCATTGCTCTTGATGGCCAGTCGCCCTTGCCTCGTCGCTGTCTAGCCTCATTGTCACCCTCTGACGCCCCCCTCAACCTCCTCCGATGGCCTCGCGTCGTCGGGAATCGTCACAGAGTCGTCGGAGAGCTTAAAAAACCGAAGCTCTGTTTTCCGACTCGTTTCTGTTTGAGCTCGGTTTCTGTCGTCCCGTAGCTTTCCTCCGCCAAGACCCGACCACCAACGTCCTCCTCTGACCCCCTTTAGACGACCACTGACAACTCCGGAGCCGACCGACGTCCACTGCCACCGGAAACAGCCCCGACAGATTCCCCGGCCTCTCGGGTCCCCTATTCCTAATGTTGGTTTCGTTCCTGTTCGTGGCTGTCGGCCACTGCTTCGACCACCGCGAGTCACCACCGGCCACCGACGTCTTCCTCTGACCTCCTTGGAGCTCCGCCGTCTGCCACTACTCCGGCCACCAGCCCTAGGCCGACGAACCAGTCTTGCTCAGCCCCGAGATTCCACTGCTTCCTCCGTTGGTGGTTTGGGACAGATGCGGCTTGAGCTTGTTTTTTGGGGACAAATGCGGTTTGGGCCTGTTTTTGGGCCAGCCGAATTGGGTCGAGGCCTAAGCTGATTTGGGCCACACCTGCAGTAGTTGGACCATGTCTGGAAAGGTTGGGCTGCAAGATTTGGGTCTTATTCGAGGCCCATGGGCCAATTTAATTGAAGGTTTGGGCCGATTAGACAAAATTGAAGTTCGCGGTCCAAATGAGTTCGAGTTTCGAGTCGAAGGATTTTTCGTAGACCGCCGCCAACCCTGACTCGACTATTTGACTGCGACGCACATGGAGAATAGCGCACATCGGGGCTTGGCGATTGAAGGCCGGTGTCCAATCAAGTATGTTTTGCTATTATAGACTTAATTTGCATGTGTTTGTTTCAGTATAGTGGTTAGCTTATTTATCTGGTTGAGTGTTATCTATTGTTAAAGACATGCTTTTTGTTAAAATATTTTCTGAAAATATAAAAAAATATTAATAAATCAAAAATGCCAAAAAAAATGGAAAAATTAAAGAAAAACAAAAAAATTGAGAAAAATTGCAGAAAAATTCTAAAAATTGTCCAAGGCTGAAAATGACAAAAAATTGATTTGTTTTCATTTTTGGGATTTTCTCCCCTTTAATCCAAAATGACGATTTCACCCCTCAAAGGGTAAATCGTCTTTGATATTCTGATGAATTGTGGAAATTGCTTAGAATTTGGTGATGGGCCAGATGGGTGGTTAAACCTTATGTCTAAGATTTCCACATTTCATTTCCATTTTTAGAAAATGACGATTTTACCCTTCGAATGGTAAATCGGTTTCTAAAATTCCCGAAAATCACGAAAATTGCCAAAAAATAGGAAATGGGTCAATTGAGTGACCAAACCTGTTTTTGACTCCGGATTCATTCCGAAATGTTGATTTTGTCCTTTTTGGGCAAATTGTCCCATTTGTCTCAAAATTACTATTTTGCCCCTGATGGGCAAAATCATGTCTGAATCATTCCTAAGCTTGATTGATGCTTCTCTAGGCCAATATGGCCTTATTAGGAATGCCATGTGATTTATTTGTACATTTGAATTCATTGATTTGTGCACTTTATCATTGATTGTGATTGCTAGGATAGTCATTCCTATCTGCATGAACTCCTAGATTTAGGACTCGTACCCCACTCATCTGCATGAAATCTTAGGTCAGAAAATTCAGTCAACTTAGGTACCGAAAGGGCGTCAACTCGGATAGTCGACGTAACTAAGTCCCCGAACCCATTTCTCTGGTTATCGCAGAATTGAATAGAAACTCCCGACTATTCAATAGGGTGGTCCAATCATACCCTCCAAAAAATGATTGGTGGCGACTCCATGGCATGCACACTTAGCACATGTCACCAGACCACACTGAAGGTCGACTACGCATACCTCCGTTGCGATTTGGGTAACGGGCCTTGGGAGAGGCCCGCGTCCGACCAGACTAGACGGCCCATTAGCCCTCGAGAGTCTTTCATGCAACCTCGAGAGGGTCGCGACAGACTGGCGACTCCACTGGGGAACTTTAGAGAACTTGAGCCGATTAAAAAGTTGATTGATTTTTCTAACATGTTTTATGCAGATGCTCTTCAAGGTGAGGTACGTACTTTAACCCTTGAGGTGTTAAATGTTTTTGCAGATTGGAGAAATAAGGGGTGTAGTCCGTGATTAACATTGTCTTATGCAGGTTGGGCATAGGAATGTATGTTGTGTGGATGATTTGAAGTGCTGATTGATAAACTGTTGTGCATGACTTGCATTGTGATGATCACGACACGTGGACACACACAACCGCGCCTAAAACCCCGGGCGCCGTCTTTAGGAACACAATAGAAGGAATTGAAAATGGAATCTCCATGAGGAAAAACACGGGGTAATCCACTTTTCAATTCCGCTCACTTCGAACTATGGATCGAGTCCCAATGCAACGATAGCTGTGCAATGGAATCGGCTCTTTCTAGAACTCGAGGTGGGAACCTTGACCTTAGGTGCCAAACCCTCTGATTTTTAGAAGTTTACCATCACTTGTTTCATGCGCATGTCTTTGGGCGGTTGGTACACCTAAAACCGCACATAAGTCGACGAGTTGGGTTGGTAAGACTCTCTATCCCCCCAAATCTATCACTGTTCATGTAAATATAGGCATTTCATCCATTGCATTCTGGTGATTAGATTAAACGCCGTTTCGAGAATAGGTATGTGCGTTTGTCCCCAACGCCCTTGACAGAAGACGAGGAGGGTGATATCCCACGACGAACACCGAGTGTGCGATAAGGAGCATACTATGGACATTATTGAGGTATCATCCAATGAAGATGACGAGTTGGGGCAAGTGATCCTGAAGACACAGATCGAAACTGGGGCATCCCTAAACGTTAGGATCACATTCCTTTGTTTCATTTTCCATTACTAGTCCTCTTGTATATGGTTTATTTTTACCGGGGTTTTCTCTATCTCACCCCTTAGAGTGATTGTATTAGGGATCTATTGGTGTATACATTCAGATGGAACTTGGTTGTATTTCTTTTGACGGGTCATGGGAATGTGATAGTGGCATTTTCTCTAATCATCCGAATACTCCCAAGTCAAGTTTATAATTCCTTTAGAGGAAATTAAAATTGGAAATCTTACACGACCTTTTTGGTCGTATAGGGTAATCCAACCCCAATTTCGCTAGAAGGAATTATACACTTGAATTGGTTCATGCATGATTGTGCGCCGCTGGTAATCCACGATAATTGACCGAGAATATCGGCGTTGTTTTGAATTTAATGACGAGATAGATGTCCAAATTACTCTCGTTCTTAACAAAACGGCCTTGATTTGGATGCCGTATCTTCAATTAAATTTAAAACACGTTATTATGCCTCGCACTTTTGAGTAATTCGTTCCTCTCGAAATTGATCAAAAGCGATTATTGTGACTTACATTCCTTTCAATAGTATGCTTTCTTTCGAGGAATATTGATAAAAACTTTTCGCGCAAGATTAAAACCCTTGTAAAAGTTCTTGTCCTTATTAATCACGAGCAAGCATAAGATTGAAAGGGGTCTATGCTTTCTTTTTCAGATTATTCCTTCTGACTCGGTCTTTTCATTTGCAGGTGAAAAACAAGTAGTATAGAGAAATCTTCTCTTGGACAAATCTGCAACTATTCTTCCATCTGATCATGAGCGAGTTATAAAATCAGGACGTATTTGCTCGGCTTATTGATATTATGGTTCGGCTCACCCAAGTTGAAGATGTTTGGATGCTCGAAGAAATGAACCATACAGAAGTTAAAACACACACACGAGAACTTTCATTTATTTTGCTCGACGGAGGGTTTTCAGAAGCAGGTCATACAAGTCGGGGTGGAAAAGTAAAGCCAAAGTGAGCCCTAATTAACGACACAAAGGATCCCAACTGACCCTCCATGTTATTAATGCTCTGCTCATACTCCCAGCTCCGCATGTTGTGGTCGGCAAGCCTGAGGAGAAGACTTCTGCATTCTCCCTTAACTTCGGCGACCTTGGCCTCGTGTTCTTCGGTGACTACTTCCAGGTCCCGAACCAGTCCATTCCCGCGAGCTATGTCCTCGGTTATCTTGTCGAGCCGTTCTTCCTGCCAGTCGCTCTGAAGCCTCAACAGGACGTTGCGGCGGTCATGCTCGCCGGTGGTCAGGGATATGGCCAATTGATCCACCAGATTTCTCCTCTCGCGAAGCAACGTCGCGACCCGCTCATTAGCAAACTCGACGGCCTTTTTGTAACTATCAACCAGATAGTTGGTCAGCACCAAATGATCAGATCGATCCTCATAACGAGCCCGCAAGACGCGAGCCACCAGAATCTCCCGATTAGCAACACGATAGGCCTCTAAGGAGTGTGCAAAGAGAGTCGGGAAAGTTCTATATTCCCTCCCCAGTGTAGTACCTTCGAGAGAAGTGGTATCAAGGTCCTCGAGCAGGACACAGATTGCATCATCGGTTGCAGAATGATCGGTTATGTGCGCGTAACCACGACCCAGTAGGTTATAAAGCTTTTCCCACTGGGCCAAGACATCAGTTGAAAAAGTGCGTACGGGAGAGGAGGCCATTTGCGTTGGGTTGGCTTGAGAATAAGACGAGTTTAACAGAGAGATTAGAAGGAAGAGGCTGATTATGCGAGAACGTTAACCTTCCATACATTAATTCCTCATTTTATAGCAACTCGAGGATGATGAAGGGTCTCAGTAATAATGCTGGTGGAGCCCAGTTAGGGGGGTAAAGCAGGAGGTCCCCTCACGAGAACCATTGGATTCGTTTCGGTCCGCGATTTCCGGCTCATCAATTAAAAGATGTAAAAGATTTGTCGGGATCATCATTATTGGAGTTAGGTGGGAGGTAAGCGCAACTATCGAAGAGAGCCCTAACAGGATTTGGCAGTCCCATCATGTTGAAAAGCTAAGCGAGAAATTCAAAGTCTTGAGGGGGAACGTTTGCCTAATGATGCTTGAAGAGCGTCTCCTAAACATACGAAGTCACTCGAAGAAAACTTTATAGGGAGTGAGCATACATGAGAGAGTGGAGAACTCTGAGTGGGCAAGAACCAATCAAACATTTCTCAATCCAACATATTTAAGAGGTTATTGTCAGCTGCTAGAGGCGACTGACTCAAAAATCTCAGAAATTGAACTACAGAGGGATCTCGAAGATTCCAAGATCAAGTCTAACGCCAAAACCATGGAGCCCAACACTTCTGGCAACGGAAATCAAGATCACGGCGACGACGACAACGACATCCACGATGTTCAACTCGGGAAAAGAAGACGTCCTCACCAATACTCTCAGGAGGAAACCCAAATGCTGGAAACCCTTTTCAGTAAAAGTCATTACATGAAAAAGAAGTGGAGAATTGAATTGAGCCGGGAGTTGGGGATTAATCAGTCGAGGATCCAGTTTTGGTTTCAAAATAGGAGATCCAAATCGAGGGCTCAACGCAAACGTCAGGTGGTCGAGATTTTAAAGGAAGAAAACCAAAAGCTGCGAACAGAAAACATGAGGTATGAAAAAGCTCTCAATATTACCGTTTGCCCTCATTGCGATAACCTCGTCGCCCTCAGTAAGATATTCCCCGATAAGCCTCGCGCGATGATGGAAGGCGTTCATTTACCACCCTACTCCCTCGGGGCATCTCCTGCTCAACCAGATTTTGCCGGAGTCACGCATGAGCAGGATGATCCCACGAAGATGATACAAATGCCTCCTGGGGGATGGGATTTGCATCGCTTTGATTGGAGTTACAGTTTCAAGGAGCTGGATGTTACCGCCGACCAGCTCAAAGCATATCAGCCTCATGCACAACAATTTTCGATAGGGTCGGGTCCTGCTGGAGATGAGTTAATCAGTCGTCAAGCCATCGATGCAATTTTGGGCCACGATAAGAGGAGGTTCGCTTGGCCCCCTGAACTGCATTCCAGATTCCTAGATGTGGTTCACCAAATGGGGATCGACTCAGCAACTCCGACGCGCATATTTAAGGCCATGAATGTACCGGGGCTTAGTAAGGAGCTGGTCAGGAATCACCTTGCTGCCTACAGAAAGCTATTAAGACAACGTCGAGCGGAGCTAAACCGGGAGGAATCCGTCTCGAGCTCAAAAGCTAGGGGCGACCGCCATTGTAATGCTCAAGCATCAAGAGATACCCGGCCAAATCTAAGCATCAATCAAGCTAGCAACCCGACCACCGGCAAACTGAAAGCTGATCAGAATGTCCTCCCAGGCCATTTCAACACTTCTCAAGAGCGCGTGCCACAAGTACAGCGAGTGCGCACTCCTCCATTCGAGCAGCAGTCGGCTGGTGCTCTGCCTGCCGCTGGTCAACCCACGACAGATGATTTCTTCGATGAGGGGCTCGATGCCTTGTTCAATCAGTGGGAAGCTGGCATGCTTGGACAGCCATGATCTAGCACCTGACTCGGGGCACGATGGGTCGGTCACTACGAACACCCATAGAAAGAAGAACATGTTCACGAGTAGATCACTCATTTTATCCGTTGTAAAGTTCCTACGGGAACATTTTTCTTTAATGACTATAGTTAATTCTATATTAAAACCAACGCTATCGACGAACATCGTCATGCTCAGTTGTGATGATCCCTTGTTAGATTAAGTCTGAAACCAGAGACGGTCTTTAAAATTTAGAGTGGCCACGAACTCATTCCTCACCAAGCGCCCGGGATGCTGAAATGAAGAGTAACAGCATACACATGGAAAATCCCACTTTCGTTTGAACGATGAAAAGGGGTTGAGAGAAGATGATAGCGTTAATTCCCATGGAGCTAAATGAATTAAACGGAGTCATTAATTGCGGGTCCACCGCTGCTCCCCACGTTCTCGGGCCTAGCAAATCATAAAAGGCGCCGAAAGATTGTAGACCCACCACTTTGAAGACTGAACTAGAGGACGAGCGCAATACTCGATGAAACCGAATCAATGCAAAAGAGTTTGTGATCCTATCACGAGGAAAAAGAAAGGGGAATACAGACGATGAGTAATTACAGGGTCTCGGGAGGAGCGCTTGCTTGCTGGTCTTCATATGCAGCCTGAAGGATGGTTCTAGGACACGCACAATCACTTGAGAAAATTTCTAGAGTGAGCAAACACGTAAGAGCGAGTAGAGAAAGCTGAGTGAACTAGATCAGCCCGAGATACTTCGATCCATCATGTTTAAAAGCTATTCCCATCTGCTAGAAACGCCCGACCTGGACATTTCTGAGCACGAACTGCTGGGAGACTTTGAAGATCCTGGAGCTGAATCCTGCCCGAAGGCCGTGGAGACTGACTCCTCCAGCGATGAAATTCTAGGTTTCAGCTACGAAGAAGGAATATACAATGATGACCGGAGTCGGAAAAGGAAGCAACTACAACGCCACACTCCAGGCCAAATCCGAGAGCTCGAAGCTTTCTTCAATGAATGCCCCACTCCAAGCAGACAACAGAAAATGGAGTTGAGCCGAAAGATAGGATTGGAGCTTTCGAAGGTCAAGTTTTGGTTCGCCAACAAACGAACCCGGGTGAAACAGCAATACGCAGACCATGAGTTACTGGTCCTGAAGGAGGAGAATGAGAAGCTTCAAGCTGAAAGCGCGAGATATAAGGAAGCTCTGACCAAGGCCACCTGCCTTAATTGTGGTAATCCTGTTATCCTCGGCGAGGTGTTCCTCGATGAACCATCCCTGTTGACGAATAACACTCAGCTGTTACCGTATTCTCCACAACATTTTCCGACACAGCCAGATACCGCCGGAGATCTGCATGAGCAAGTCAACACCATAGGATCAACACCAACATCCTCTGAGAAATGGGATATGAATCATCACAGGGGGAGTTCTCTCAATGACGAACTCGCTGTCGCAGCCAGCCAATCCAAAGTCGGTGAGTCCCTGCCTGGACAACTTTTGAAACGACTAGATCCCGTAGAGAATAGCTACCGAAGTATTGACGATATTTTGGGTGATAAGAGAACAAGGTTTTACTGGACCTATGAACTTCACACCAAATTTGTTGATGCAATTCGAGAACTGGGAGTTGATTCGGCTAGCCCACTACGCATACTCGAGATTATGAATGTGCCGGGGCTCTCTAGAATTAACGTTGAGTCTCACCTCAAGTACTATAGGAGATTGCTAAGGGATGGAAGGATAGCGTTAAACCATCATAAAGCCAGTTGGAGCTCAAGTGCTGGGCAGAGTTACAACCATGATGATTGGAGAGCCAAGAGCACCCAACCGTGTTTCAGCAATGACGGGACTAGCAGTCGTGTCAGCGACTCCTCTAACCCAAATTAGAATGCTCCGCCGAGCTATCTCAATACTCCTCAAGAGTATATGCCACAGTTCCAGCACATAGAGATTCCTCAGTTTGAGCGCGAATCAGTCATTAATGCTGTCCCTGAAGCAGATCTGGCATTGGTAGAGAGTGCACATATAAACCTGCCGGTCATCGGAGGAAGTCCCAATTCGAGGGATCAAATTGCTCACGGCGAGAGCAAAGAGAGGAATCCCTCACCTGCAGTCGACGACACCCAATATGGGCACCAAGGGCTAGAAAGAACAGGCGATTTCCTTGATAAGGAGCTGGACACTTGGATCAATACTCTTCAGGAATGTATATCTCGACCCCAACATGGCAATGATGAAGGTTCCAGCTCAAAGACTCCAGTCCCTCACAATGAAGGCGATGAAAGAAATCTGCTCCCAACAATTGTTGATACCCAACTTGAACATCAATGGCTCGAAGACCCGAGCAATTTCCTTGGCGATGAGTTCAATCTTTGGCTCGATCAATTTGGAGCCGGAGGGCCATCACAGTGGTGACGCAAGGCAGGTGACCAAACGTCTGATGCAAGGCACGGTTACTCGATGAAAAATGCTTAGACGAAAGGGGTGGAACACTCCTATTGAATATGTTGTTGATCGCACTGTAAGGTTCCCACGGGAACATCTTTCATTAATGTCTAGAACTAATTGCGCGTGAGTGTCAACATCACCCTTTGAGCATCTTCAAGCCGAGGGCCGTGGATTAATCGCTTAATCCGCGAAGCAAGTTCCCCGAACAATGACTATCACCCGCGGAGTATAATGAGATCTACCCCTGCAATACGAAATACGTTTGGCCGCGAAGCCACCTATTTGGTAAAACGATGTATCGTTCCTAAACGATCTTCAATCGAATACCGAAGTAATGTCTCCTTTCTTTCCCTTCTCAGGTGATAAACGTGGATAAATCACTCAATGAGCCATTTGTTCGAATAACAGAACAGACGTTGCTTAACTGGGGGGCAGATGAACCATTGATGTTGCAAACACTCCAAGAATGGATAGGCGGATTTGATAGATGTTGTTCATATCAATACGCAACATCAGAACGGGATGAGAACCAAGAGTAAAGTTGTATCGTTCCAATTTGTCTTGAATTTGAGAATATGAATTGATACTCGTTATTTATCCTTGACAGGGGAATCGCCTTACAGACGAACAGGTTTTTACATCCCATGTACTACTCGTTAGAGTACATGACCAAGGGTAGGATGTATCGTTTCGATTTTTGAAAAATTCGTGAACATGCAATGATATGCTTCTTTTACATTTTCAGGGGTCTGCAGCCACGACAGGTAGGTAAGTATCCCTTTCCCAGTTAGCTGGAGACAAAAAAATGTTAAAATACTTTCAGCCGTCATGAAAATTATCCAATGCATCGATGTTCATGATTTAAATCGGGAGGTTGCCCAAAGCATGAATAAGACATGCACGATACATCACAAAATCCCCTCGATGGATAAATTTTGGGAAAGAAAGAAATGAATTTTTCCAAATATGATTATTTGTCAAATCATTCAAAAGGAAGTTTACTCAAAAGAGAGGCAAGCCTAGTCAAAACACGTCCTATACACATTTAAGAGAGAAGTGGAGCGGATCAGATAGCAAAATCTGGACCTACGGAAGTAGGGACCATTCGCAGCGATTACATGGGTTGGGACGACGGAGGCATTCGTTTCATATCCCCTAAACACTACAGGTGACCGTTGATAACCCCTTTGAACGGCGGTTTTCATTCTTAGCCCTGTCGAGAACCACCCCACATCGGGGCAAAATGAAGATGAGCCCAGCAGCATCAGGAGAAAATGGTTAGAAATTTTCTTGCTCGGACTAACATTAATCTTTGTGTGTTGTTTATATGGTAATCCAAGTGCCATAGGATGATGAGAAGCATTCATTTCTCTATCCCACACACCGAATCCTTTGCATAGCTAAGTCGAGCCTGCAAATTCGTTTCATGAGCCCGTTGGTGATCATTGCACATTTCAAGATGGATGCAGCATCACTTTAGAAACGGAAGAGCTCAAGACTAAGGGATTTCAAAAAAAAAAGATGAAAATGAGAAAAGAATCCACGACATCGAGAAAAAGCAAAGTGCCTGGTAAAAGCAAGGCCGATACTCGTGTAAGTTGTTTGATTGATCCACAATGAAGCCGGATGGGAAAAGAGAAAATCCCTAAAGGAGCCAAATCTGAAAGGGCTGCTCCCCAAAATGCTATCAAGCGCAGAACAAAGACATAGAGAGAGTCAGTCTCTGCATGCAACAAGAGACGCTCTCTAAAGAGCTGGTGCACGCCGCAAGATAGGTTGCGCGCCTCAAAGGCTAAAGATGCAGAAAAGAAAGGACAGGTGGCAAATCAGCAATGATCACCAATGTCAAACCCGTCACGAATTCTGGGCCAAAAACAAGCCTTTTTCGGTCCCCAATCCTACCAATGTTACAACCCTGAAACAGTCTTCTCTGACTAAGACACTTGGGCTAACATATAACTTAGCTCGAAGAGGTACGAGCAAGACTATTTCTTTCTCATTTTGCAGGGTTCTCGACTTGTAAACCCGGAGCAGATGGTGAAGACTTTCATACAATGGCCTCGACTCCAAAGCGGGTCCCCCTTGAAAACCAATACCCAAGCCCAACATTACGATCCCGTGAAAGACCTCCCGACCGATCAAAATGTATGCGCTGCGAATGAGCCTAAAACCTAGGCACAAGTCAGTAGGGAATTGAGTGCATCCCCTAAAAATCATTACCTCAAAACAGGTGAGATGGCCTCTTTGTCGAGAAATATTCCAATTGATGTTTTGAACAAACTCTTTTTGGAATTTTCAAACTGTTGATCCAGATTTTCCGTGCAAGGGATTTGTGATCACATTTGCATGTTGCAAGAATGCTTTGGATAACCTCCAGCATCAAAACGCACATTTCATGATTACGACTTAAATCATACGGTTTTGTCAGAAGGACAACCGTCGTCTTCCCTAAGATTGCTAATGTTTTCTTGGTGAAGAAAAATTTTTTCAGGCTCGAACTTCTGCAAGATCCGTTGGAAACACTAATCTCCCAGAATGCCGCCTCAACAGACTCAAGTGAAGCTTTGTCAAGATAAAATCTTTCGCCGCTTCAAAACTGAATTCCCGACAAATTTCGGGGTCTTTTAAAAGAAGGGATGAGGATAGAACCCTTTTTCAATATCAAACAGGCCCCATCGGACGTGGAGAACCCTCGTCTCGGGACCCCTTTTAAACAAAATCAAGCAGTCTCATCGGACGTGGAGAACCCTCGTCATGAGACCCCTTTTCAAAACAAACAGAGGTAGAAACCGCATGAAGGGTCAATTCGAGGTAGAAACCGCCTGAAGGGTCAACTCGAGGTAGAAACCGCCTGAAGGGTCAACTCAAGGTAGAAACCGCCTGAAGGGTCAAATCAAAGGTAGATACCGCCTGAAGGGTCAAACCAAAGGTAGAAACCGCCTGAAGGGTCAACTCATGGTAGAAACCGCCATAAGGGTCAACTCATTGGTAAATACCGCCATAAGCATCGACACAAAGGTCCGGTCCACCATACGGATCAAAATCCTTGGCAAATCCCAGGGCGTCGGATGTGCCCTCCTTAGGTTCCTACCAGTTAGGAATCCCATGATGGTATGACCTACCATACAGGTCTGAGCTTAATCTCCCGAGGATATCCTGAATGATGAGTCCTAGGTATCTGCTTGAAAGTTGTCGCAACCGGCAGCATCCGACAGGTGAGATTCAGGTAAGCCTCTCTCACTCCGGCCCATATTCAAATTGTTAGAGCAAACCAGGGATTAATTTGAGTTTTCATCAGAGAGCCTTAAGGATTCGATGTCATAGCATTTCTTCTCTCATTTTCCCAGTTGAGTCGGTTAGGAATCAGGTGCCATCTTATCTTTGAGAGAAACCTCTAATGAGATCCCTCTCAAAGAGGGGCAGCTGTTGACACCTGATTTCTGACCATCTATTATTGTGATTTTTATTCTTTAAAATTAATTAAAAATATCGAAAAAAGATCATAAAATCACAAAATCAACTTTGGAAGCCTTAGCTTGGCCTTAGGAACCATTTTGACCAAAAAAATAATTTTCATAATTTTCATTTTTTTTAATATTTTCGAAAAATACAAAAAAAAAAGAAGAAAAGAAGAAAATCAAGAAAAATAATATTTGAGGTCACAAAAATTATATAAAAATAGTCGGTATTTTTATTTTTATTTTATCTATTTTCTGACCTCATAAAACAGTAAAATTCAGGTTCGATTTTAAGTGTTCTTTGATCATCATAAAATTGAACTTGGCAAAAATATTAGCAATAATTAAAGGAAAATGTGTGAAACACCATCATTTAAAAGAAAAAGCAAAAGAAAAAGTGTATGTTTAATTAAGGATTTTGTCTCTCCTTTTTATTTTTTTATTTTCCCTCTCTCTCCTTTTCACTATTATTATTATTATTATTATTATTTTATTTTATTTTTCTTATTTTGCTTTTCTCTCCACCACCGCTCCCTCTCTCTTTCCTGCTTCTCTCCCCACGACACCTTGGCCCGCTCGCTCTTCTTCTTCATCTTCTATTTATTTTAGTTGAAAGCACCCCCAGCGAGGAGGAGGGAGAAAACGGAGACCACCTCTTCCTCCATCCGGCTCACCTGGTCACGGCCACCATCATCATCAGCATAGCCACTGCCTCGCATAAAATAGGGGGAACCGAACGGAGAGAGAGGGGAATGAGACGAGAGATATACCGTGAGAGGTTCATGACATCAGTTTTTTTATTTGGCCATGCATGACCCATGCGACAGGCCTAGCCGCTGCCGTCTTCGCCTAGTCACATGTGCCACCACTATTCCCCCAGCCACGACATCATCCCCAACCTCCTCCGATGGCCTCGCGCCGTCGGGAATCGTCACAGAGTCGTCGGAGAGCTTAAAAAACCGAAGCTTTGTTTTCCGACTCGATTCTGTTTGAGCTCGGTTTCTGTCGTCCCGTAGCTTTCCTCCGCCAAGACCCGACCACCAACGTCCTCCTCTGACCCCCTTTAGACGACCACTGACAACTCCGGAGCCGACCGACGTCCACTGCCACCGGAAACAGCCCCGACAGATTCCCCGGCCTCTCGGGTTCCCCTATTCCTAATGTTGGTTTCGTTCCTGTTCGTGGCTGTCGGCCACTGCTTCGACCACCGCGAGTCACCACCGGCCACCGACGTCTTCCTCTGACCTCCTTGGAGCTCCGCCGTCTGCCACTACTCCGGCCACCAGCCCTAGGCCGACGAACCAGTCTTGCTCAGCCCCGAGATTCCACTGCTTCCTCCGTTGGTGGTTTGAGACAGATGCGGCTTGAGCTTGTTTTTTGGGGACAAATGCGGTTTGGGCCTGTTTTTGGGCCAGCCGAATTGGGTCGAGGCCTAAGCTGATTTGGGCCACACCTGCAGTAGTTGGACCATGTCTGGAAAGGTTGGGCTGCAAGATTTGGGTCTTATTCGAGGCCCATGGGCCAATTTAATTGAAGGTTTGGGCCGATTAGACAAAATTGAAGTTCGCGGTCCAAATGAGTTCGAGTTTCGAGTCGAAGGATTTTTCGTAGACCGCCGCCAACCCTGACTCGACTATTTGACTGCGACGCACATGGAGAATAGCGCACATCGGGGCTTGGCGATTGAAGGCCGGTGTCCAATCAAGTATGTTTTGCTATTATAGACTTAATTTGCATGTGTTTGTTTCAGTATAGTGGTTAGCTTATTTATCTGGTTGAGTGTTATCTATTGTTAAAGACATGCTTTTTGTTAAAATATTTTCTGAAAATATAAAAAAATATTAATAAATCAAAAATGCCAAAAAAAATGGAAAAATTAAAGAAAAACAAAAAAATTGAGAAAAATTGCAGAAAAATTCTAAAAATTGTCCAAGGCTGAAAATGACAAAAAATTGATTTGTTTTCATTTTTGGGATTTTCTCCCCTTTAATCCAAAATGACGATTTCACCCCTCAAAGGGTAAATCGTCTTTGATATTCTGATGAATTGTGGAAATTGCTTAGAATTTGGTGATGGGCCAGATGGGTGGTTAAACCTTATGTCTAAGATTTCCACATTTCATTTCCATTTTTAGAAAATGACGATTTTACCCTTCGAATGGTAAATCGGTTTCTAAAATTCCCGAAAATCACGAAAATTGCCAAAAAATAGGAAATGGGTCAATTGAGTGACCAAACCTGTTTTTGACTCCGGATTCATTCCGAAATGTTGATTTTGTCCTTTTTGGGCAAATTGTCCCATTTGTCTCAAAATTACGATTTTGCCCCTGATGGGCAAAATCATGTCTGAATCATTCCTAAGCCTGATTGATGCTTCTCTAGGCCAATATGGCCTTATTAGGAATGCCATGTGATTTATTTGTACATTTGAATTCATTGATTTGTGCACTTTATCATTGATTGTGATTGCTAGGATAGTCATTCCTATCTGCATGAACTCCTAGATTTAGGACTCGTACCCCACTCATCTGCATGAAATCTTAGGTCAGAAAATTCAGTCAACTTAGGTACCGAAAGGGCGTCAACTCGGATAGTCGACGTAACTAAGTCCCCGAACCCATTTCTCTGGTTATCGCAGAATTGAATAGAAACTCCCGACTATTCAATAGGGTGGTCCAATCATACCCTCCAAAAAATGATTGGTGGCGACTCCATGGCATGCACACTTAGCACATGTCACCAGACCACACTGAAGGTCGACTACGCATACCTCCGTTGCGATTTGGGTAACGGGCCTTGGGAGAGGCCCGCGTCCGACCAGACTAGACGGCCCATTAGCCCTCGAGAGTCTTTCATGCAACCTCGAGAGGGTCGCGACACCTTATTGTGCCCTCTTCCTTCCATGGGGAAGTCTTCATTAGAGAAGCTCAATTGATCTTTTAGGAGGATTGCCCCTACAAAATCTCCTAATTGCACATCATTAATTATTTCAGGGACATGTACTTCGTTGAGAATCTTCAACAGCGCATTCTTGTGCTTTTCTGAGTTGATGAATAAATCCAATAAGGATATTTGAGCTGGCATTTTCCTCATCTGTTCTATCACTTCGTACTCACTGGTTTTGATAATGGTCATGAGTTTTTCTGCATCCTCCTTGGAGACCTCTTTCTTTTCAGACTCGCCTTCCCTAGGGACGTAGAATCGTCCAGACCTCATTACAGCATCTATATCCTTCGTCCCATAGTCCCAGTGGATCGCTTTGGGGTCGTATACCTCTATTGGAGGGATCTGTATGGTTATTGTCTTTAGGCCAGATTTCTTTGGTTCAGCTGTATCGTCCGCCTCCTCTTTCGGCAATTGGATCACAACAGGTTTGACCAGGTAATCTTCCACCTTATTTAAACTATCCAGTTCTTCCAATCTGATTACCACAGCCGTGGCGGATTCAATCATTGATACGATGTCGACAGAGTCTTTTTTAAGAAGCTTTTCCCTATCCTTCGGGGTTTCTGGCGGAGCGGGATCATCTATACCTCTCCATCCGTCAGGTATGATATCCTCCATTCTCTGATAAAAACTAGGAAGAGTAGAATATTTTACTTTAAAGTTGTATCCTCCAGAATCCTGACCCAAGTTGTCTACAACTTTACCCATTCCAAGTGCGTTGGCAAAAAATCTACGATCTGCTAGACTTCGCCTCTTGGCCTCCAGTTCTTCTCCTTCGAATTCTTCTTCCGGCTCCGTGATCGCCCCAAAGTCGCCTACCAGATCCTCATGCGGGACGTTCCACGTGCTACCCTGCTTAGTTTTGATCACGAAGTGACTTCCTTCCAAAGATAGAGAAACTTC
This sequence comes from Rhodomyrtus psidioides, assembly GCA_021437785.1. NCBI lineage: Eukaryota > Viridiplantae > Streptophyta > Magnoliopsida > Myrtales > Myrtaceae > Rhodomyrtus > Rhodomyrtus psidioides. The sequence goes on from JAILYB010000053.1 coordinate 2,732,007, forward strand.
GACTCCCTCGAATCCTTCATCGGTAATATCGGACATTATCTCCAAGCTCATCATCTTGATGATACATAGCTTCTTTACTTCAGCAGGGACCTCCCCTCCTTTCGGGTAGGACGAAGCGGTGACCAGAAGGTTAGTCAGTTTAGACATGTCTACCTTCAATCTAAGGTGGCCTTCCTCCTCTTCATTGAATATCGCCCTAATTGCTTGATGATCAGGGAGAGGGTTTTCTTGCACATTTGGAGCCACGTTGTCAAACTTCAGAATTTGACTGTCAATCAGGGCATGTACCTTCAGCTTAAGGATATAGCAGTTATCAACATTGTGCCATCTTTCGCCCATATGGTAGACACAGGTCTGGCTCTCATCAAAGCTAGGATATTTAATAGGATTTACTCTGGGTGGTTCCTTCGCTACCAAGTGTTGCTCCAGTAGCATCGGGAGTAGTTTGGACAAAGGCCTCGGGAGCGGTGAAAATTGCTTTGGGGGTTGCCTTATTCTAGGTTCTTGCCCTTTTTGCGTCGACCATGACGATCCTTCTTTGGTCTGATTAGAACCGTTAAATCCCTTGGATTTTTGGGGGTCCGGTATGAATGCTATGTCGAGTCTGGCCTCTTTTTCCTTCTTTAAGGGATACTGCTTCCTGGTGAAAATTTCATGAGGCCTCCTTTCTCTTAGAGCCAACTCCAGCCTTTCAGCCACCTTTATCAGGTGTGCGAAGGTTTGACATCCGGAGGTATTCAATCGATCGAAATATTCGTAGGGGAGCACTTTCAAGAACAAATCAATCAGCTCATCTTCCGAGATTGATGGCTTTACTTGTGTCGCTAAAGCTCACCATCGCTGGGCGTATATTCTGATCAATTCACCCCTTGCCTTCGAGGTTCGCAGCAAATCTTCCCTCGTCGGGGCTGTAGCTGTATTGAATTTGTATTGTCTGAGGAAATCCTCTGCAAGATCTTCCCACCCATCATAATTATCGAGGTCCATTTCAATGAACCATGCCAGAGCGGCACCAACAAGACTTTCTTGGAATGTATTCATCAACAACGGAATATAATCCGAATAGTGCGCCATTTTGCGCAGGTAATACTTGAGGTGAGCGCGTGGACAGCCTATCCCATTATATTTCCTCACGAAGTCTGGTTCCTTGTAGTCCGAAGGAGTCTCCACCTTGGCGAATGGAGATATCTTGTCAAAGCGAGCCAATTTATAACATTGGCTGCTTAAGCATTCTTCGATTTTGGCTAATCTCTTAGCCTCTATTTCGATTTTCACAGTCCGCTTCCCTTTCTCCTCCTTCTCGAGATTGATAACAACAGGGGAGGCTTTTTGTTGCGACTGGATGTTTGGCTCACAGATATCCTCCTCTATACGTTGAGTACCTATCGTCGTCCCTTTATCAGCTGTATCAGGTGTAAATGATGGACCTGAGTTGCTCTGATTAGGAGCCATTGCCTGCTTAGCTTGAGTGGCTTCTAGCATTGTCTTAATATCGGCTATCATAGCTGCCAGAGCAATCATCTGAGATTCCAGCATGCCTACACGCGGGGTCAGCTCTTGTTGTTCCATTCTCGTTTTAAGCCGAGTGTGAAAGCGATGCGTTGGCAATTCCGTGATGAGTGTGTACCTGTTTTCGAAAGAATTTCAATGAGTTTTTCTTTTGTATTGACAAAAAGAAGTAGTTAATTCTTTTAGTTGCATGCTTTCTGTCAATAAATGAGAAAAAGGACTACCTTATGAGCCTTAGCCTCATGGGAGTAGTTCTTTTAATTGTTTGCCAAAAGAATTCATGAAATTAAAAGAAGCGTAATTTCTGACGATAGTTTTTATGCATTCGCAAAACCTGATCACATTCATGCTCATGTAGAAATAATATTCAGTACAAATGAGAATGCATGAAAAGGCATCGCAATGTTTGCTTATTTTACACTTGACAGAATAGTCTATTCAAGTCTAGGACGTTTGAGGTCTAAGGTGTCCTCATCGTCCCAATATGGATTCCCTTCTTCAGATTGAGACTCTTCCTCTTTTGAATACGACAACGGTCACATGTCTTCAGGTACGTATGGTTCTATCCCAGGTACGTATGGTACGATGTATTCGGGTATATAGGGCTCGACGAGGCTACGTCTGGTTGCCTCAAAATGCTGGATAATCCTGGGGTGGCCCTGTGGACGTTCTCTTCACGAGTCATGGTTTCCGGCCAGCTTATATCTTCGGCCTGAGAATTCTTCAAAGTGTGTACAATGAACGCCATCTTGGCTTCGAACTGTTTCTTCTTTTCTCCCACGAGGGTCTCGCTTGGTATGTCGAAGGCAAAGATTCCTGGTCGAGGTGGGGAAGGAATCTCCTATAGTTCCCTAAACTGTCGGATAACCCTCTTCGGATAATATGTGGTAGCGCCCGTGAATCCTAACAAAGGGACTGGGTCTTTGTCATTGCAGGCTAGTCTGACCTTGCCCAGGGTTGGCAATCTTAGCCGCCATCGGAGTTGTTCGGGTTTTAAAGTTCTAAGGAATTCTTTCCATTTTTTAATGTTGAACTTAGGAATACGTGTATGGGTTCTGACAAAGGTTTTAAGAGGATGAGCATCGAGGCTAATCTCGGTGAAACCCATGCGGATATGAAATTGCCTGATATAAGATGTGAACCACAGGTACAGAATATCACTAGAGGCTCTAAAGATTCCTTTCTTATTTTTCTTGAAGGGATTTAGGGAAAAAAAGGTCTCAGCAAGGATGATGTTTGAGTAATCCCACCCACAACAGACTTGTCTGACTACAACGGCCATAATAGGATCGAAGGTGACAGACGAAATCGGGAATAACACGAAGCTAAAGAAGGCCAATACAAAGGCTCTACCTGATTTGGTCCCTTCAACAGTATGGAGGTTGGGGAATCGATCTAGGAGGAAGGATAGTGAAATTCGCCTAGAATTACTTTTGGCGTCGGCTTTGACTTCTTTGAGGCTTGTGTCAAGGAATTCAGCTAATTGACTCGAGGGTTCAAATCCTATGAGAGGTCGAACTTGCGAGTGAGTGAATTCAACTCCGATGACGGCGCTGTATTCTTCGATGGTGGGGGTAACCTCCAGTCCTTCCATGCAGAATGTAGCGGTGATAGGATCCTAATAAATTGCCATGGCTTGGATAAAGGCAGGTGGACACTCAATCTTCAGCAGATCCAATAGATATCCCAATCGTGATTTGGCATACTTCTGGCTGGCTTCACCTATGCTGTCCCACCACGATTGGAGTTCGGCCCGGGGGACTTTGAACACTTGAATATCATTCTTTCCCATCAAGTCTAAAATATGCCAATGATTTTGAAAAGTCAATCGCCAAAAATTACTTTAAACGTGCAACTATGCAAATATCATGAAGTATGCATGAGCTGACTTAACTGCATAGTTCAATTGAAGAAATGGAAATTATGACCTTTATTTCAAGTCTTGAAGGCCTGACTTAAAGCCTAATTTGAATTTCAGGAAAGTGAGTTATGCAATTTAGTCAGGTTCACTCCAGCGACTAAGGGAAACAACAATGTCACATTCCATTGGCCAATACATCAAATGAGCAGAGTGGAATGGATTTCTTATTACAATCAGGACGCCTAATGAAAGAAAGGAAAAGAGAAGCTCTTCAAACAAGAAAGCCATAAAAGGGCGATGGAATGTGAGGATCTAAATCACTCTCTTCCTAGAGGTCTACCCCTCTTCACCATGAAAGTCAGTCGGGAACCCTCCTCCAGTCGAGCGTGAGGGGTTGTCTTCAATGCGTTGATCAAGGTATCTTAGCTCCTCTGGCCATTCTCTGGTCCATGATACGATGACTTCAGGAGCTTTCTCGGGTTTCACCTTCTTGAGTGTGATGAGTTTCGACTTTGTCTTGGTCGCAGGGCGTCTTCTCTTTCCCCAAAAAGTGATCATGGGTATGTCTTCTTTAGCATGTTGTTCGGCCTTCCGATGGGCGTATGTCTCCCTAGCCAGGCGGTTGCGACGTTGCCTCTGCATTTCTAAGTAACTCTCGAGCATCTCATCTCTTTGTCGCTTGAACCTGAGGTTGTCGACGTAGTAGCGGGTTTGACAATCTTCCGCATATCCTAGCTTACGTCCAGTTAGCTCCCGACCATGTACGAATCTAGTGAAGTGCAGCCTTGTGCTCGGTCCAGGGCGAGTAACTTTCCTTAGGTACTCGAAGGTTACCAACTCTGCTGAACTTTTAGGAAACAACGACATCCTACCCCTTATCATTGTTATTTCGATTAGTCACTCGAGTGATTTTCATGATGCAAATGCATAAGAATGTATGTAATGCATGACTCAATTTTAAGGTACAGGGTATAATAATGTACATTAAAAGTAAATGTCTTACCAACCACACTTGGGGGTGTGAAATGTGCCCCTATAACAATGGACGGTTTTAGGTATACCAACCATCCATAGACATGCGCATGAGACAAGTGGGTATACTCTAAAAATCGAAAATCAGGTGAGGAACCTATGGCTCAGGCTCCCACGATCCAAATGAGGCAGATTCCTCCCCAAGAGTACCCACTCAAGAGGGCTAGACATCGCCAATTTAGATTGTGAGCGGGAACGAACACGAAAGTCTCAAGTGCCATCAAACACGAGATCCTTTCGCATCCCTTCCCTATTTAAGGTAACCTAGAGGTGGTTGCAGTCGGGGTTTGACCGCCAATGTGTGTGATGTGTCGTGATCGTCACAATGCAGGTCATGCACAACAGTTTGTATCAAAACACCGCTTCAGTATGCGCGTAAGATAAACATACATTCCCAACTCCAACCTGCAGGAAAAATGTCAACAATCACTCCACCCCTTATTTCTCCAATCCGTAAAAACATCTAACACAGTGATTAGTCTAAGTATCTCACCTTCGAGAGCATCTGCAGAAAACAAGGTCAGATAAACCAAACAACTTTTTAATCGGCTCAAGTCCTCTGGTCTGTGAAACCAGAGATTCTGGGTTCGATCCCCAGCGGAGTCGCCAGTTTATCGCGACCCTCTCGAGCGGGCGATGCCATCGAGGGAGCTAATGGGCCGCCCGATCGCTGCCTGATCGGACGCGGGCCTCTCCCAAGGTCCATTACCCAAATCGCAACGGGTGGATATACGTGATCGACCTTCAGTGTGGTCGGGTAACATGTGATATGTGTACATGCCACGGAGTCGCCACTAATCATTTCGTGGAGGGTACAATCGGAAACCCTATCGAATAGTTGGGAGCGATCTATTCGATTATGCGGAAACCAGAGAAATGGGTTCGGGGACTTAGTTACGCCAACTGCTAGAGTTGACGCACTTTCGGTACCTAAGTTGAATGGTTTATCTGATTCTAGGATTTCAAACAGACGAGTGGGGTACATATCATAAATCTAGGAGCTCATGCAGATGTGAATGACTACCCAATCACTACAATCAGTAAAAATAAATGCACAGATCAAGGATCCAGTACATGCGGATAAAACACATGAAAGCAGCATGGAATCCCTAATTAGGCCCTATTAGCCTAGAGAAATATCAATCAAGGCTTAAGAGTGATTTGGACATGATTCGCCCATGAAGGGGCAGAATCGTAATTTTGGACAATTCGGCGACAATTCGCCTCGAAATGGTAAATTTGTCATTTTAGATGGATTGCGAACTCAAAAGACTGAGGAAATAGGATTGGCCATCAATCCAATCAATTTCCCATTTTTCGGGAATTTTCAGGATTTTTCTGAAATTTTTACAAGTGATTTTACCTTTTGAGGGGTAAAATCGTCATTTTGGACGAAAATGAGGATTGGAAATCTAAAACATTAGGATTGGTCGACCACCTGACCTCAATCCTAATTTTAAGCAATTCCCAAAACTCGATTGGAGTAGGAAAGACGATCTACCCTTTGAGGGGTCAAATCGTCATTTTAGGGAAAATAATGAGATTTGAAAACCCTAACAAGAGGATTCGCCACCTAATTGGCCATATCCTAATCTAGGCATTTTCAACTTATCTCAGAACACAAAGTAGGGACGAATTACCCCTAAAGGCCATTGTCGTCAATTCTTGGAAGAACGGATGAGAAATCCCAAAAATAGGATTGACCAGTTGTCTGTGGTCAATCCTCAATTTTTGGGAATTTCAGGAGTGTCTAGGAATTTCCTACAATTTTCCTACCTTTTTTTTTAATTTTCTAGGATTTTCTAGAATTTTTTTTTAATGATTTTCTAGGATTTTTTTTAAATTTTTTATATATTTTTTTTTAAAAAAAAAATATTTTCTGAATTTTTTTATTTAAAAAATGTTTCGGACCGGGTCAACCCGACCCATTCGGGTCGGAACCCGGCCCGGACCCGGACCCGCGAGACCAACTCCCTAAAATGACGCTGTATCCTCCGTTTTTTTTTATTTTCGATTTATTAGGCTTTGATCTAACGGTCCTTGATGGACCACGTGGCTAATCCATGATCTTCGGATTGACTTACCAAATCCTACGGTTCAGGTTGATCGAAGACTTGACTTGGACCGTCTGATTCAATTACTTAAACCTACGGCCACGATTAGAACGTGAGGCTTGATCTGGACCGTCCGTCCTCATTAACCCAAAACGACGTCGCCTGACCCTTCACCTAAACGGCACCGTTTCTGTTCTGATTGATTTTTCGATTAAAACTATTTTCCAATAATCCTAATTTCTAATCGAACGGCCACTATTTATTAGGCTCGATTAACCTAGACCGTCTGATTCTCTTTATTCGAATAACAAACCCAACGGCCACGTTGACTGGACATCTACCTGGACGAATCACACCTTGCCACCTACGGCTCTGACTCGTTGACCATGCCACGTCGACTTCATCTTCAACCTCTCTCCCCCGACGGAATGGACGGCTGAGGAACTCCGGCGACGATCTAACGGTGGATTTTCGATTAAATCATGCGAGACCAACGGCAATCGACTCACGATCAACTCTAACTTAACATATCTAAGAATCGGAGCATATAATCCACAGAATCGAGAGTATCATGCGAATCGCCGAGTACGGCCATGGAGGTTCAATCACACAGGCCACACGAAGTCAGATGAATTCATTCACAGATTGACATGGCAGGATGTACAGAAGACTTACCTCGAGCTCCGATCGAGCTCGCATGACCTAGATTAGGCTAGGTAAGTATGAACAGTGGTCGGCTATGGAAGCTAAGTTCGAAAGCTCGATTCAAGATGCTCAGGCAAAATCGATGCAAAATCGAGATACGGGTATGGTCAGTGATGTTCACAGAGCAAAACACACACAGTAAATGTAAAGATCATGACTAGAACTTAGATCCGCCATTAAAGCTCAATGTAGAGTTCGAAGCTCAAGATTATTTGTTTTCGTGGTTTCAGACTGCGCTATTAGCGGCGATCGCCTCCTCTCCGTATGGACGACCTCTTGACGATCCTTTTAAGCTTTGGCCTAGCCTAAAAAGGCCTGACCGATGCTCTTCGATTTCGAGCTTCGCCCTCGAGAATGGCGGTTGGAGGGCGAGCTCTCTGTCACTTTCTCCTTCCCTCTCTCGATTCTATTCCCTCTTTTCCAACTGAACTTTCCAACCTCTCTAACTGAAAGCCCCTGTTGGCTTATATCGCCCTTCGAGTTTTGGCGCCGAATCGGGAAACGGCCAACTGACTCGAATGGCACGTGCCATCATGTGATTTTAGGTCCAATCGGCGTCGGGGGCGATGGGCATCACGTCCGATTCTGTTTGGTCCTCCGGCGGGTCTCATTCCGCATGAATTTAGGATGAATTTGGTCTGTGTTTGGGTAAATGTTGACTTTCGTAGGTCCGCAGTTTGACCGGCCGATTGCTTCCTGCTCCGGCGGCCATTGATCATCACTCCGGCTCCAATCGACAGGGAATGGCCTAAGGATCTAAACGCCCACCATTGCGTCTTCAATTGAAGTCGATTGGTCAGTCAATTTACCCGTCAAAGTTCGACCATTTACTGTTTATTCGCGCAGGTGCCTGAGGAAGACGATGACACTATAGCGGACCTGTTCGACCGGTCCGACCGGCGGTCAGACCGGTCTGAACCGGTCCCGACTTGCAATTTTCCAAATTAAACCCAAATTAATAGGAAATTTTTGCAATTGAACTTCAGAATCGAATCTAGGGCATGAATTCTATCTAAAAATGTGGTTTTGCCCAAAAGTTCATGTCAATTTCAATAAAAACCCCAAATTTCTATTTAATTGCTAATTGATGATTGTACAATTGGGGGTTTAAATTATCAAATTGGGTTAAACCACCTATTCCAATCGATTCAAAATGATGAAAACCCTTGGGCAGCATGTTTAATTTGCAATGATAGTCCTTGAATTGAAAGTAATTTCAATTATGCCCAATTTCAAGAACTAAAATGCAATTAAGTATGTAATTGAGCAATTTGTTCGAACAATTGGGCTAAATCGAAGTGGTAGACAATCAGATTGAATGTCAAGGTCCTTAAAAATGCCCAAATTACAAATAACAAGACTCAATCGATATTTTTTTCTCAAATTCAATCATATGTGTTACAAAGAAACACCTAAAATTGAATCTGATTTTGGGCTTTTTGTGAGGTCAAAAAGACAAGGGATTTAAAATAAAAATATTGGCTATTTTTCCATATTTTTGTGACCTCGAATACTATTTTTTCTGATTTTTCTAGTATTTTTCTATTTTCTAAAAATACAAAAAAAAATATGAAAAAAAATTATTTTTTTTATCAAAAATGGTTCCTTAGGCTTGGCTAAGGCCACCAAAGTAGATTTTGAAATTTTTTGACTTTTTATGGATTTTTCATGAATTTTCAAAGAAGTAACCACAAAAAGGTTGATCCGAAATTAGGTGTCAACAGACGCTCAATCTCAAAACCAAGGCGATTAGGGTTTTCTCTTCCTTTCACACTAGGGTCTCTTACCCCATGAAGGAATCTATACACTTTAGTGGCAGTACCTCCACTTCAGTATTCAAATTTCACCATGTCTGGCATTCTTCTTCTAGTGACTCAATCACCTCAAGTAACAAAATTTCAAGGAGTCGAGGTTTCGCCTCAGTCTCACAAATTCCCGTGCCGAATACTCAATTCAACGATCTCGAGTCACTTTGTAATGACATTCTAAGCACTCTTTTCGCTTACTCAACCATTCAATAGGATCACGAACAGCCAGGACTATCAAGTTCATTCACTTTCCTTTCCCTCAACGACTACCTCATGGTCCAATCGTCCTTTAAGAACAACACCCTTCTCTTTGGGTGATAACACACAATACCACTTCTAGTGGTCCCTGATTCATCCTCAAAGTCGGGAATAATCACTAGCCACAGGGTTTTCAAATGCCAATCCACTCGGAGACCTCACGTCCCACCCAAAAGGTCGTTGACCACCTTTAACATATGTTTAAACAACCTTGAGAACTCTGTCTCACACTAGTCGATCGTCCTCAGGTCCTTGCAAGATTATTAGGTTACAAACCACTCATTTCCACTCAAAGTGCTCACGACCCATTCAACTCTTGGGTCCCGCGTAACTCCCAAACTCAAACCAAGTACCACTCTAGCGACCATATCTTGGTCCTTCAACCTTATTAGATTCTCATGACCCTTGAACCACTATGATTCCCTCCAAGAATCGAAGACTTAAGCCATTTATTCATGTCTAGCAGTCTCATATTGTTCATCTTATCATTCATCACCACCAATCATCCATTCAGTGGTTCTCGAACAACTCTCAACTAGTGGCTCATTTCCCAGGGATTCCAAATCATCTTTAAGCAGCATCCACACATCATGCCAGTCTTAACAAGGCAACTTCTCAATCAACAGCCAATCAATAGGCAAGCCACACCTAGGCCAAAACTCAAGTAGGTCAACATCAAACAGCCATTCAAGGCACCACTTAGGTAAGTCAATTACTCATGCCATAAATCTAGAGGTATCTGCCACTCTAGCATAGTCACAACAGGCTTTCTCATTCTCAACAGGCATCAGTTCAACGGGGTATAAACTCCCCACACGCCGTCTAATCTCTCAGTTAGACCTTAGCCAAGCCAATCACATGATGCTAAACATAAAACACGCCTAACAGGCCCATCACAACATCACCTTTTTTTTTCCAAGCGAAATTCACTGCCAAGCACAAAGCCCTTAATCATGCCAATCATAGGCGTCATTTCACATGCCATGCCATTTTTGAACATTCACTTCAAGAATTAACCATGTGCCATCATCGTTTAACCACAATTGGACTCAACCTGATACCTAGGTTTTCCCTTTCAAGTTATGACTTGGGTCATTCCTGCCTCTTGCCATCTTAGAAGCCTGTCAGGAGCTGCTCCTTGTCCGGACCTCTCTGTCCCGGCGATCACTCCCCGCCCTCATCAGACTTGGCCGTTGCAAGTTGTCTCAAGTCATACATTTACGGAGAAAGCCTCGTTCCTCTCTCTCTCTCTCTCTCTCTCTCTCTCTCTCTCTCTCTCTCTCTCTCTCTCTCTCTCTCTCTCTCTCTCAAAATAGGAAACAAATTCCATTGATTTCAATCAATTATTGCAATTAAGGCAATTAGCCAATTTACCCAATTTAGCCCTTAATGGGCGCTATATTCCATTATCTCCCACTCGCCCGCAAAGGACTAAATGTCTCTCTCTTTCTCTTCTTGCTGCAAAGTTCATATGGGCAAATAATCCGTGCGACCAGCATACTATGATAGTTTGTTGCTATATATCTGTTAGGAGTATATAGCAGCTCAAAATGGGCACATAACCTTAGAGTAGATCCAGTATGCAGTACCCTAGATCAATCAGTCACATTTACTTCATATCTTTATTGATCTCTTTGAGCGCTCAAACACAATACATTGTATTCACAATCATGATTAAACTCATATGATCATAATTGGTCGACCTGTGAATACAAAGATTAAATGTGACATCCAAAACAAAATTGATCTTCCTCTTCCCTTAAACCTCTCAACCTCAATCCAACTCGCTTTTCTAGAGATGTTCCATTAGATCGAATCAATCTCATGACCATTGGTAATACTCTAAGATAGTAAACACTTTCTTAAGAATATGTCAGAGTCGTGAGGGCACCTAATTGAGGAACTCATATCCTCAAGAGTCTCACACGGCTATAGAGTTGAGATCAAAACTCTTGCCAAGTTATCTTGATCGTCACATGCATACGTAATATGAAGTACATATTACGGTATTTTCTTCTTTCCCATGGAGCGTATGTCTTCCCACTTAATACCGTATAGATGATAGCTTAAACATACTCAATATCTAGCTTGAGCTCACAAATCTACTCTCTTTAAAAGAATCTTTCAGAACTCACATCTGGCAATAAAAACAGATAAAGTGAAATATGTGGGTTATTTCACTTTTGGACATAACTTAGTATGGCCTCATCTTAACACTTTTGTTAAGGCGATATCAAAATGTCAAGCTTGAGCTCTAAATTATTACCTAGATAATAAGCTTGAAATCGTTTCATCTCCATCCGTCACACAAACAGAGGCGATTACCCGTGTGAGTGGGCTAATCTTTATTCTGTCCGACATACTTTCTCAGTATAATACACTAAGTATTATTATGCATAAATATCATACAAACTCATAAGCATCAATAATGACAACAAATATCATTAACTGTGAACTTTAGGAAAATCCAGTACTCATACTTTTACGCACTTCTAGAGATTTCAATAGAGGGAACTAATCCCTTTGTCAACACATGACTAATGAAAACATCTATAGGAATTCACTTCGTCAAAAGATATGCTCTCATTCTATGCGTATATATGTACTATATGTTCACATATTTTCGTACAACCATGTCTTTCACAAAATTATATTTTGTGATTTTAGTTTGGTCTTACAATATATATCTTTAGTGTAAGCTATTGCTGCTTGCTATCACAATTAACTAATAATTGAACCTGCAGCATCCTTAGCAACACATCACTGACCCAAACGTCTCTTGAACCACACATTCTCATGTACTACTGCTGATAATACCACGAGATCAATTTCCATCGTGGATAAGGCTATACACGTTTGCTTCTTACTTCTCCAAAAATATAGTGTCACTGCACAGCAAGAATACAAATCCAGAAGTAGATTTCCTCTAATCTAAACATCTTCTCATTTAACATCAATATAGCTTTCAAGGCACAGATCTCTACCTTGATAACTCAGCAAAAAATTGGCAGTACTTTTCAAATACTTGAGGATTCTCTTGACGGCAATTCAATATGCTTGACTTAGATTGAATTGGTGCACTTACCATTCTAACCACATAACAAATATCAGGTCTTATACACATCATATTATACATTAAGCTTCCAAGCATTAGTATATTGAACACCTTCCATTTCTGCATTTACTTGTGGAGTCTCGAAACGTATTTTACGGCTCAGACCTTCACCTCTTGCATATGAGATCATTCAAAGATTTTATCTATATAAGTCTCTTGTGAAAGATATCACAATCTCTTTGAACGATATCTTGAAATCTTAATTTCAAGAATGTATGCAATTCGCCCATGTTTTTATTTCAGAATTGGAACATAACCAATTCTTTACTGTATTAACAAACTCCATATTATTTCAAGCAATCAGCATATCATCAACATATACTGATAAAATCACATATTGATCTTAGGATCTTTTGATATATACGCAATGATTTTCATCAATCATTACAAAATCATATGCCACTAAGGCATTACAAAAAGTATATACCATTATCTCGAAGACTACTTAAGGCCATATATCGATCTCAAAAGTCGACATACTTTTTGTTCTTGGCCAATTGTAACAAACCCAGCGGGTTGTTTCATATAATTAATTTTTTTTATATTTTTTATATTCTCCATTGAGAAAAGCAGTCTTTACATTTATCTGATCTAGTTCAAGATCCATACTAATTTCTATTGCCGGAATAAGGTGAATTGAGGTAAATCTCACTACATGAGAGCAAGTCTCTTCCCAATCAATTCCTTCTTATTGATTATACCCTTTCACCATAAAGCGAGCATTATATCTCTCAATCGAGCCATTAGCTTTACGCTTTTAATTTGAGAACATACTTGCTTCCAATGGCTTTATGTCCATTCGAAAGATCAACCAGTTTTTAAATTTGGTTTGATCTCATTGACTCCATCTCTTTTTCCATTGCTTATATCCACTTTTACTTATCATGGCAAATCAAAGCCTCATTCACATTCCTTGGCTCATCCTCTTCTTGTGGAGCGATCATGAAAGCTTTGTCTTCAATGTCTAAAACATCGACAAAACGACGGAGAACGCTTTTGCGACTTGTTCGCTAAATTGAGGATTGTACACTTAGTACATCAAGCTTCATTACTCTCCCACTTGGCAACTTGCTCACAGTATTGAAGGTTATACACTTAGTACATCATTCTCCATTACGCTCCCACTCGGATTAGATAATGACGGCATCTTCTTCACTTCAAGTGGTTGCAATTAAGACTAGTTCGAAACAAATTCCCCACTTCTCACATTGCTTCCACTTGGATTAGATGCCCCAGTAGAGTCATCATCACTATCCAAGATTTCAAACAGAGAATAGTCTTCACTTATCTCCCCCTTTTTTTTTCTTTTTAGAAATTCATTCACTAAGAATGTGATATCCCATGATTCATATTCAGTCACACTTCCCACTTTTCGAGTGCTCTTAATATCCCATGAAGATACTCTTTTATGCCTCTAGGGCTTAATTTCCTATACCGATGGGAGAAACCATATGTATAGAAAGCACATCAAGGTCTGAGAAAATTCAAATCTCATTTTCGACCTGTCCACAACTCATATGGAGTGGTAGTAACAGATTTAGAAGGCGCACGATTAAATATCTAGACAGCAATCAACAAGCCTTCACCCCAAAAGGTGATAGGAAAATTAGCCTATGCCATCATAGACCTAACCATTCTCATTGGGACTTGTTTCTTCTCTTTACGACTCCATTCTATCGAGAAATCGCTAGAATAGCCAACTGTCTTTCTATTCCTTTTTTATCACATAAACATCTTAACTGATCAGATAGATTTTCTTTACCTCGATCGGATTTTTTAATATTTTTTTAAAATTCAAAAATAGAATTTCTCAAAGCAACTTATGTCTCAAATTTATGAGAAATCGAAAACATCATATCTAAATCGAGTGTAATCGTCTATAAATGTGATGAAATAAACAGCTCATGTCTTATTCTCACATTCATTAAACCACATATGTCTAATGGATCAGTTGTAAAGGAAACTCAGCTCTTGTTCATTTTCCAAATGATTTGCTCATTAGCTGTCCCGCTAGGCAATACTCACAAATAGGTAAATCAACTTTTTCAATATTGCCCTATAAGCCCTCTTTAGCATATCTAAATATTTGCCATTTAGCTAATGTGTCCAGCGTAGCATGCCACATATTCACATCATCAAAAAAGATGTAAATAGTGAATAACTAATATTTACATTATTGTACCCAACAATCGGTACAATGGAACCATCCAGAACCATAATAGCTTGTTCCTAACGACAAGTTATCACCACCGTTATGAAAGTTCAAACTGAAATCAAGTTTAACCAAAAATAACACGGAAACTAAATTCCGTCGAGTTTTTGGAGCATATAACACAATATGTAGAAATAGGGTGCAACCACCGCGCATATTCAATTGGCAGGTGCCAATCCCTTTAACTTCCACGCAGGAATTATTTTCCACATTTATCCACTTTGCTCCATGTCAAACTCATTGAAATTCCACGAAGGCATGTCTATCATTCGTGACCTGTAAGTCTATAATCCACAAAGGATATGATTCAGTAACAAAAACTAAATTAGAGACTTAAGTAACACTCTCAAGTGTATGAAGTTTTTTTTTTAACTTATTTAGTTCACCATAGTCATGAGCAAAGTGATTCTGTTGCTATATTTAAAACATTTCACCTTTGAGATTTTTTCTTGAATGGACATTTTCCTTTCCAATATCGATTAAACTTTGATTTCAATCCTGAAAGATTTGTTCCTTTATCCTTTCCATTTCTTGAACCCACATTGACGCTTATTCCTGGAGCGCGAATCTCCATTTGAGCTAGAACCAACACTCTAATTCAAGACAGCGCATAACGTCCTCAAAAGTCTTCACCTTTTTTTTTATTGTGGATCAAGTGGATTTTCATATGCACACAGCTATGAAGTAAAAAACAAATTACTGCTTGCACTTGCTACTCGTCAGTCAAAATATGACATTCATTTTGCAGTTCACTTATCATGTTTGACATACGCCATAAAGGTCGTCTCATATTCTGCCCCGTGGCATTATATAAGTGTCAAAACTTATAGTGATCTATCTCAACTTGGTGACCGATGTCTAACCAAACTTAGTATTTAATGCCTCCTACTTGGCTTTAGCATTTTCATAAATGCTTGACCTCATTCATAAAACCATTTTTCATGCTACTTAGCAACATATGCGAGCAATTGAGTTCATCCTTTTTCCATGCAGCAAATGTCGGCTATGCAGTATTCTCATTCTCAAGTGTTTCCATAACTAGGTCAAGAGTTTCAAATGCTTCTTGCTTTTAATAGCACAAACTGGATTCTCATATTTTAATTTTCATAATTTTCGCCATCCAATTTCTCCTTTGTTTGGCCAAGCTATGATATTCTAAAATATCGTAGCCATCGTATCTGAACAGGAAATTCTATAGGCATGTATTCATGAATAATTGATGCCTAACATTTATGCATCTATTTTACAATAACTAATTATATTAATGAATAATTTCACATATGGCCTCAGATTCAAAAGTTCACTATGTTCCCAATCATCGTCCAAGAATCCTCGCTTGAAATTACCATTAATATAATTATTTACGTAAAATCAAGTTCACTGAACTTACTAAAACTTTCTAGAACTCCTCACTTGAATAAAGGTCATAAATCAGATAATGATCTCTATATTTTATAATCATAACATGGCATAGTAGGATTTGAGCTATACATACATGCTTTACTCATCAAATCATATTGAGATTGCATGATACATGCCATCAATCAATTCTTGAAAATGCCCCAAAATACGTGTATCATGAACATTCATACGTATTTTCATAATTTTAAAATTATTAAACATGTCCAAATAATATATCAAATCGAAGAAAATTACGATACGAACGCAACGGTACCTTGCACGCCCCAAACGGAGCTAATATGCATCCACACGAGTTGGTCAAAGTTTCTGCTTTGACTAGTCAACGCTTAGTTAATGGGGCAAAATGTAATTTCCTGAAATTTTGAGGATCAAATCGTAAATTTGCGAAAATGCAGGGACTAAATTGAAATTTTCAAAAAGTTCAAGGATCAAATTGCAATTTCTAAAAAGTTTGAGGATTAAATTGTAATTTCTAAAAAGTTTGAGGATTAAATTGTAATTTTCATAAAGATCGGGGATCAAATTAGAATTTTTGAAAAGTCCGAGGATCAAATTGTAATTTTTGATTTTTTTAATTATTTTTTTGCGGGTTTGATCGGTCAACGATTGATCGGGTCAACGGTCAACAATCAAAAATAGACCGGGTCGAAAAACGGGTCAGTACGAACCCGGGTCGGGCCGAAACACACGTGACAGGTTCAGGGCAAGCGCGCAGCACGTGGGTATGTAAGCCCCATGCGTACTGCGCCCGAGGGGCGTGTGCCGCTTTCTCTGGTGGCCGTTAGCGGCGGTCAACCCCTCCAAATGCTCGTATTGGCGATACGAGTCTGTGGGCATATTCACATTGCATTTCCGTTGAGCAAAATTTCATGAAAAGGCCTCGAATCGCCGCTGCATTGGGAACCAATCCCGTGGCGGCGTGTGACGCGCATGCGGCCACTCCCAGCATCGCCTCGCGACGGGCGACCACTCAAAATTCTTATCTCGCCGAGCCCGCTTCGAATATGTATTCAAAAAAAAAAAATTTGTTGCACCAAAAATCACGAACAGGCCGTGAGCAGTAACGTCAAAAATGGGTCGAATCGACGAAAAAATAAAACACGATCACGAAACAAGAACACATCGTTCTGATACCACTGATGGGTATTTCTTACAAAATTGCTAATCAAGATCTATAAACGAAGCAGAATAATATAGATTCACATATCCATAAGCACGAAGCGCAGATTACAATCATACATCTATCAAACCGTCGTATGCGTACGTTTACGCATTGATTATACTGGATCATCAAGCCCTGTGATCAAACTTGAATCACTGATCGTTAAGGTATATCACGTAAGACGAACATACCTCGATAGCTACAGATTAAGAGCCCCTTCGCAGACGATAAGAACAATCAAATCCCTTGATCGGTTGTTCTTCGAGAGAGAGTGTTTTCATGGAGTTTTTGGGAGTTTTTCTGAGATAGCCATTAGAGAACGACATACGTTCTAGAGAAAGAAGACGTTATCTTCTCTCTCTCTCTCTCTCTCTCTCTCTCTCTCTCTCTCTCTCTCTCTCTCTCTCTCTCTCTCTCTCTCTCAGAATAGGAAACAAATTTCATTGATTTGCAATCAATTATTACAATTAGGGAAATTAGCCAATTTACCCAATTTAGCCCATAATGGGCGCTATATTCCATTACTAGGAAAACTCATATCGAAACTGATGTGAGTGTGAAGTGAGAGAGAGAGAGAGAGAGAGAGAGAGAGAGAGAGAGAGTATAAATTGTAAACTCACTTATGACCCATTTAGATCAATTTAACAATCATATTATGTTTAAATCTATTTGTAGCACATTTATTAACACATATAATAACTCAGTCCATCATATATAGGTTAAGAAATAGGTTCATTCCCCATTTTGACAAGTATGTGGCATGAGGGGATTTCTACCATGATTGTTTTTTACTATGGCACCTATCACAACTGTGTATTAATTCCACATGAAGCAATGCCAAGGTTTAGATAGGACAATATGACATCAACGGTAAGAATGACTTCTAGACTACATGAAAGATGTGCTCAATTAGAGTATTCTATGTTATGGACTAGTTGCGTTGCATGTTTGGTAACATATAATGGTTTGAGGTTGATTTTGATTTGTATATTGAGGTATCGCCTTTTGACTTCATGAGATATGATGATTTATATAGCCACTTCGTAGTAAAACGAGACAATTAATGGCTTTAGATCCGGAGGAGGCGTCTCGAGATAATCTACGTCGTTGATTCCCAAAATTGTACTACTTATTCTATCACGACCCTTTGATCTCTAATTTCGGCAAATTAAAACTAATGTGTCGTTCGATATAACTGATAGTTGTAATCACTTCGACAATGAATGCGCGCCAACTAAATTGCAAGAATAATTTTAAAGATACAAAATTAAGCGAAATTAGGTTTCTAGTTTTTCACCATTGCAAACACTATTTTGATACTAGAAGTTTTGCTAGCACCAACCTGCGTTAACTTGGATTTGCTGTAACTAATGGCGAAGGAACTTGATTTAACCGATTGTACAAGTGGAAGGATTCGATTGCACAAACTCCAAATTCGAAGACCACTTTACAAAGTTAATGTCAATTCAAGCATTGATTATGCAACATTCCCCCTCTTGAAATGAACTTGTACGAGCTTCACTTCTACATCAAGATCCTTTACCTCATCTTGAGGCAGTTGTCTCGGAATTATTGATTGAGGAGACTCGGCTTGCTACTTTAAAGGCACAACACACTACTACATTAGTCTCTACGCCTACAAATTTAGTGCTTGCTACTTCATGTTCCTCCTCATGGCGCAAGCCCTAATGTACGCACTGTCATCGACCTGGTCATCGTGCTTCTAATTGTTATCAGCTAAGCCTAAGCAAACTACAGAAACAAACAACCAATCTAGATTCAGATTTTTGCATGCACGCCCTCCCACTACTATGATTACCATTGAGGATTCCTCTAAAAGTTCATTTGTTATTCTGTTGTTAGACGATCTTTGATCCACAGTCCGTTCCATGATTCAAGAATCTGGTACTTCTAGTTCTTCTGCTCTATTAGTTACTCTAGGTACTCCTGATACTTGGTTCTTTGATTCTGCTTGTTTCAATCACATGACCTCCAATTCCAATTTATTCAAGTCAAAATCATACACTTCAAAGGCACCTATCATTTATACAACTAATAAGTCTCAAATGATAGTTAGTCATACAAGGAACATTTCGACATCAAAATTGTCCTTACTTAATACATCTATGGTTCCCAAACTCTCATTAAACTTGATATCTGTGGGATAGCTATGTGAACTTGATTTTTGACATTCATTTCTTTTCGAATAGTTGTCATGTACAGGATCCACCAATGAGACAGACAGTTGGGACAGGCCTTAAAGTGGGACGCTTGTTTGAACTTGTTTCGTTAAAGCTTCTCAACTCCATCACTGGTTGTATTGCCACAGTATCGTTTGAAACTTGGCGCTCTCAATTGGGTAATCCTTCCTTTTCTAGATTAAGTCCTTTGATTTTGAGTGGCCATTTAGATTCCGTTGACAATAAAACTTTTGATTGCTTGTGCTGCAAGTTGGGCAAACATCATGCTTTACCATTCAATATTAGTGAATATATCTCTTATTCTCCTTTTGATCTTATTCATTCTGATATTTGAGGACCATCTCCTACTCCCACTATGGGAAGATCCCATTACTTTGTGATTTTTTTTGGATGATTATTCTCATTATACATAGTTTTATCTTATGAAAAATCCTGACTTACTCATATCTTCAATAATTTTGTTGCTATGATCAAAACATAATTTTCTCAAAATATCTAGATTTTTTATATTGATAATGACATGGAATATAGGGAAAAAGAGTTCATTCATACTCTTTCTCAGAATGGTATCATTATTCATCATTCTTGTCCAGGAACTTCCAAACAGAATGGTCAAGCGGAGCGTAAACATATACATACCTTAGATATCGTACACACTCTTCTAATATCACCATATTGTCCAAAACAGTTTTGGGGAGAAGCTTGTCATATTGCTGTATATACTATAATCGTATTCTGACACCTCTTGTAGGTAAAATTTCTCCTTATCGGTGCTTGTATTACGATATTCCTAATTATAATCTGCTTCGAGTCTTCAGTGGTGCATGTTTTGTGCATCTTCTTCCTAATGAACGCACGAAGCTAGATCCTTGTGCTCATCTATGTTGCTTCCTTGGATATGGCATTAAGCATAAGGGGTATAGATGTTAAGATCATATTTCTAATTGACTTCGTGTATCTCGACATGTTACCTTCTAGGAACATAAGATGTTCTCAACTCTCTGTCCTTTTACATCCTCTCCAACTATTCGCTTCTTCACCAATCCCTTTATTGACCTATATCCTGAAGATGACACATTTGAATCTTCCCCTTTAGAATTGTCCATTCCTAATCTTGATGCAGGTATCCCTAATAGTCCCACTTCGGCAGCCTATGACATGCATGTGTCATCCACGGATTCTCCACCATGGACGTTCCCTCTTCCTTTGTTTGTCATTCTACCGGTGTAAGTCAACCATTCGTTTGACTTCGCAATTTTCATTGTTATTCTACTATTGCTTCTTTTCACGAGCCTTGCATGTATGAAGAAGCTTGTACTAATCCTCTTTAGAAGCAAACAATGGCAGACGAGTTGCAAGCATTAGGAAAATCTCATACTTGGAATCTGGTTGATTTTAATCCTGAAAAGTCTGCTATAGGTTGTAAATGGGTGCATAAAATCAAAACAAAAGCAAATGGTATAGCGGAACGCTACAAAGCTAGACTCATAGCAAAAGCTTCACTCAGGAATATGGAATTGACTATGATGAAACGTTTGCTCCAGTTACATGTCTTACTTCTATTCGCAATCTTCTTGTTGTTGCTACTATTAAGAGATGGCATCTGCTCCAGATAGATGTAAAAAATGCATTTCTCAATGGAGATCTCACTGAAGAAGTTTATATGGAGCCTCCTCCTAGATACACGCACACTTCTAATAAAGTTTGTCCACTTCGTCGAACATTATATGGACTGAAGCAGGCTCCTCGTGCGTGGCATTCCTGATTTAGTTCCACTATGACACATCTTGAATGTACCTCTAATCCCTATGACAATGCTCTCTTTGTTCAACGCACATCTCGTGCGTATATTCTGCTACTCTTATATGTGGATGACATGATTATCACTAGCGATGATCACCATGGTGTTACCACACTACGACAGTATTTGAGTCAACAATTTGAAATGAAATATCTTGGACAACTCGGCTATTTTCTAGGCTTGGAAATTGCCTCATATTCTTCTGGGTATTAACTTTCTCAGGCAAAATATGCCACTGATCTTCTTTCTCGAGTAGGATTTACTGATAACAAGATTGCTATAACTCCCATTGAGACTAATGCCAAATTTGATGACACATAAGAGACTCCTCTTCCGAGTCCTACACTATATCAACAGCTGGTTGGTAGTTTTGTTTACCTCACAGTTACCTGTCCTGATATCGCTTGAGTTTTTTACATTGTAAGTCAATTCATGACCACATCGCAAATGACTCACTTTGCTACTGTTCTTTGCATTCTTCGCTATGTTAAGATACCTTATTTCACGGTCTTCACTTTTCTGCTAACTCAACCTTAGAGTTAATGGCTTATTCAAATGTTGATTGGGCTGGTGAACCTCTTAATCGCTGTTCTACTACAAGTTACTACTTCTTATAAAATTCACTTATTACCTAGAGAAGCAAGAAACAGACTACTATCGCTCGTTCTAGTACAAAAGGAGAATATCATGTTCTTGTTGATTCAACATCAGAATTATTATGATTGCGATGTTTATTAGAAGCCATGGGAGTCAATCATCATGGAGGAACGATCATTTATTGCGATAATCAAAGTGTTATTCAGATAGCACATAATGATTTTTTTCCATGAGCGTACCAAACATATTGAAATAGACCTACGGTCTCATGTACTTCTTGGTACTATTCGACTTGTTCCCACTTTATCGATTGAACAGACGGCTGATGTCTTTACTGAGGCACATCCACCTGGACATTTTGAGAGTTGTTCTCCAAACTCCAGTTGACCTCTTCTATGTCACCTTGAGTTTGAGGGGAATGTTGAAGATATTGGTAGGTTTATAATCTTTGTTGATTGATTCTAATTTATTAGGATTGATATTGTAATAACTGGTTGCTATAGATAGCATCCTAGAACAGCCTATTAATAGTCTCTTGTATCTTCAGTATTCTGTACGCAAAAATATACAGAAATTATTCTTTCCGATCTACTCGTTACAAAACCAAAGCTTATTGTTTGTATTTAAAGGGATGAATTGAATACACCAGATATTTTTGGACGAAGGAAAGCCAACGATGTTGATTCACCTATAGGTTATATCACTACATGGGCTGTGTACCCCGCCAGATATGATGGGCCGTCAAGCACCTCAGACCATGTCGCTACTTAAGAACAGAATGCTGAACATACCTGATAACAGCCCGCCGCATCAACTTCGTAGCTCTACAGCTCAGCACTGCTGAGCCAATTTCTGCTCAGTCCGGCACCGGCGAGACCTCGGTGAGCGGCGCGCAACTTTGCAGCTCATCCTTCTGCCCTGACAATGGCTCGTCCCCGTTTTACGGTCTTGCCATTGTCCTCAATTATTTGAGACTAAGCTTATTCGATAACCTAAAACTGAATTGACTTAATTTATTCAACCAGATAAAAAAAAAAAAAATCCTCTTAGTCTAGTAAGTAAGGCAGAGACTAAGGCAGAGGTCACTTAGTTCTGCAAATAGAAAAATGAACGATGATCATTAGAACCTTGCTGATAAAACCTACCAACAATGGCTTTTTTTTAGTATATTTGGTGAGAGATGAACAAATTTTATCTATCAATTCTTAATAAGCATAAACAAATTATTTTATTCCAGCACTTAAGATTATCGACATCTAAAGTTCGATCCTTAACTTTTTTGTTTTACCAAACATGTGTACTCTTTTTAGATTTTTCCAACCTAATTAACTTGACTCGCCAGCTTTTCTCCCATTAAATTTGCATACACTCCTGGGTTAGCAAATTTCATTTGAGTTACTTACGGATATTCACTTAATTATTTTTTTTCTAATTCACAAACTTGTCTTATAGTTTACAAACTTCTATTTGCATTTCTTACCGTCTTAAATTTATCCATGTTTAGAAAATTACCAACCTTAAATTAGAGGCAAAGATTGTACAACCAGTCATAAATTTATTGTGCGGAATTCAACAGAGCCTGAGCCCTTTAGTTGAATCGATTTAATCATAAATCTTTAAGGGGCAAATGCATTGGTGTCCTCTAATTCTAAGCCAAGTCTTGCCCTACTTATTTGATATGGCAGTCCAATAATCTCCAGTTGTCCGACGTGTAAAGATGACAGCATGACATGGACCGGCAATTCAACAAAACTAGTTTTGTTTTTGCTTATATGAACGGTGTCGTTTCTTGGTCTTGTAAATAAAGCTCGAAATCAACCTCAAACCTCCAAATTCCCGCAAATCAATCCCTCTTATTCGAGCCCTAATTCCAATGAGAAACCTCAATTCCAATCTTTGTGGCTAAAGTTGAAGCAAAGATGCAGATTGAGATTCTGCAGCAAGAACGACAACGAGGGGTCGTGTTGGCCTTACACTGAAGCCCAACAAGATAAGACAAGCTTGTGAATTACAACGAGCGTGTTGTCTTTTTATGGTCCATTTCGTTATTTGTGTTTGTCACTTCGCATATGACTAGTTGGGAAATCACTGAAATAAAGATCGGTGATGCTGGGAGGCTGAAGCCCATATCACTATATCAGAGAAGTTCAAGCCATTCTGGCCCATTTGCCCGACGTCTCCTTAGTCTACTGCAATGGAAAAGCTAACCAAGCCGCTGACGGGTTAGCGAAAAAATTCCGTTTAGACGGGTTTCATTATCCTCTTCAACCCCTTTGGAATTTGCTTTGCGTTGATGCCCCTTTGTTGGGCCTATCGTCTAAGGACCCTTAATTTTCTCACAATGCTATTACCTTTTCCGACCAAAAAAAAAATTAATATACGAACTCGGGAAATTAAAAAAAAAAAAAAAATAGGCAAACTCGATAGAATTGTGCCCAACAGGAAAGAAGGAAAAAGAAAAGGGAGCAATTGCTTCCAAAGCTAGTTTCCTCACTGCAACCAGTAGAACAATGGCTAGAAAACTAAGAGAGAGAAAAGTCAACTCAAATTTGCAAATCTAGAGGCAGCCCTTTCTTCCCTCTAAAGCTATCGACTTTAGCATCAGAAAAGATGCAAGTTCGTCACTGAAGAAGAAGGGTTAAGTTCAAAATTCTTCTCGAACCTCTTCACGATCAATCTCTGACCCCTCCCAGTCCCAGATGCAGATCTCATCTCTCTTCTCGCTCTTCATCTTCTTCTCCTCCTCCTTCTTCACCAGCGCTTCAGTAATTCCCGGTAAATCTTATCTCGCCACCTTCCAATTCTGAACCCATGCAAAGTTCAAAGCTTCTATTTTTTTTTTTTTTTGGTAAGGAGTTCAAAGCTTCTATGATTCCTACGTAACTGGTTTTTCCTTTGGATATCTGTTTCTCTCCAGATTTCGCGCCAACCCCAGAGCCTTCTTCCTCCGCCTCCCCATTTCCGCCGCCTGAGCAGGAGCCGTCTCCCCCTCCGGCCGACGGCTTCGGATTTGCCTCCGCTGATTACTCCCCGCCAGCACCGCCGCGGTCATCCAAGCGTCCGTCGCCTCTGCCGGCCCCTGCGTCGGCACCGGCGGAGGGGAGTGAAGAAGCAGGGGACGTGCGGTCCCCAGCGGCAGCAGAGGGAGCAAGTGGAAGTGCAGATGGGGACTCCGGCGAGGAGACGGTGCGGTGGTGCGCGGTGAGGGGAGAAATGGAGGAATGCCGTTTCCTTTCGAACCTGTTGAGCCAATCTAGTAATTACACGTGGACATGGTAAGTATAAGAGTAGAGAAAAATACTGAGCTTCGTAAGTTCTAATTAAGTAATTCCGATATAAATTTTCCCCTCCTGGTAGTGTCATTAGAGACAGCACCGAGGCGTGCCTTGACTCCATCAGAAAAGGCGAAGCAGACATCATAAACTTAGAAGCAGGCGTGGCATTCACCGCATTCCTCAACTCTTCCATGAAAGCCATCGCGAATGAAATCTACTGCAACCGCGCCGAGTCCTATGCCGCTGTCGCCATCGTCCACCGGAAGTCCTGCGAGGCCAAGCGAGGCCTCAACCTAATGAACTTCAAGGGCCACAGGTCTTGCCACGGAGGATACTCCTCCGCCTCCGGGTGGACCTACCCCGTCGATCACATCAGGAAGTTGGTTGGTTCCGATAAGATGGATGATGTCCACATCGTGGCAAATTTCTTCTCCAAGGTCTGCGCTCCATCCGATTCTGGCCTTGTCGGAGGAGGAGGAGGGATTTGCAGCGGATGCCCAGATGAGAACGAGAACGGCATTAGCTGCCGCCAGGACAGCTTGTACTATGGCGACACGGGCGCGTTTCGATGCCTCATGGAAGGTTTAGGCGATGTTGCGTTTGTGAGAGGAGACACTGCTCTGCTGTATTCCAGGGAAGGGCCTTATAACCAGTCATGGTCTAAAAGATCATTAAGAGACTTCATGTATGTATTTCGACTCTTGTACATAGCTTGAGCTAAGCTGACAGTACTTGAATCTCTTAGTTGAACATTCGAGATTCGATCGGATCATCGGCATAATCTGTTGTTTCCATGTAAATGCAGGTATTTGTGTCCACAGGGAGGCTGCAGAGAAATAAACGGCTACCCTGGCGCATGCTCGTAAGTCCCGAGTCTTGTTAATTTGCTCAGATTTGGACCGTCCCGTGATTTAGCGTACATGTATTTTCATAAGCATACCCGTCAAAATGAAAAATAAATCCAGAAAAAAAATGAGGCGAGCGACAGTCGTTGTCGACATAGATATGTACACAAGCATTAGAAAGTTCGTTTGAGATCAAAGAGCATAAGCCTATTGCCCTGCATTAATCATTTCGAAAACTGTTTAAAGTTGCGCGCGAGAACAGTAAAACCGCGGTCGTCTGTGTAAAGCAAAACAGGTGGGATTTTGAGGTTTCGCTCGCAGGTAAACTGGAGGTGAAGAAGAAGTTAATAATCTTAACAGTATGGTCTCGGTCTGTTCGGCAAACCAGGTTGCTGTTTTCTCTCCCTTGTGCTTACTGACCAAAAGTCATCATGGTCATTGACAGATTCGGAACGGTTCCGGCGAATATGATCATGGCTAGTAATTCGATCCCGAACCACAAGAGACTGGACATCCTGGAGAGATTGGTGAACTCGTCCTGGATAGAAGCTGCCTACGCAGAGAGAATCAGCTCCATCCACATGGTCAGTCCGAGGTGCGAACAATTTCTTGCGCGAATTCGTATGCAGATCAAAGTTCACTTTTTTCGGCAATTCTATCGTTCCAAACACAAAGTACCATTTCTTTTCTTCTTCTCCTTCTGCAGCACTCAGGAGTTCACATTGATGAAGACAGTCACAAGGTCATATCTGGGGCAATCAGCTTCCATTTCTCAGAGTATACAACATCTAAAGACCCAGAAAGCTGGGGGCTCTGCCTCCAGTGCAAACTCATTCCCAGGTCAGAGCCTATTTTTCATGAAGTAAATGGGGCCAAAAAAAAAACACCCTTTTATTTCCATTGGAAAAAGAAGTTTTCAACTGAATAATCTGTTGATGTTTGCAAATTTATTGACAGATCAATATTCCATGTTGTGGGTGCTGCTTCTGTCAGCTGCACTAGCCTGCTGCTTCCGCGATCAGTGATGGAGAAATCAGGCACTGGGTCATCCATATAATTCTAAATTTAGTATTTAAGAGTGCGTTTGTTTCACGAAAAACTCCAGATCTGGAGAACATTTTCCGAAAAAAAAAAAACAATTGGTTGTATTGCTTAAAGAAACCGAATAAATGAAGAATATTTTCATCACCCACGAAAATATTCGGAAGTAAAATGTTGTCGGTGAAAACATTTTCTGTTGACTAATTTATCCAATGATATAATCAGTCAGTTTTTCAGAAAAATATTCTCCAAATCTTCAATTTTCCATGAAACAAACATGCCCTTAGGCATTTAGTGGTTTAATACTGATGTTCATGGTTATGAATCGAACAGATGGATCTCTTCGGATTCCCAATATTTCCCAAGATTGATACATTTCCTTTCTTTGTGAAATAGCATTTTAGATTTGAAGCATTAAGGCCCTAAAGTACTTCTGGAAAGAGATTATTTTAGATCCGCTTCACATCTTTGCCATGAAAGAAACAAGTGTTCGCTAGCCTATAAATTGGAGCAGCAACAACATCAACAATGCCTCTGCAACGATTCCCTTGTGGATCTTTGCAAGCTCTCGTGGTTGATGATGGGAATAAGACGAAGAGAAAGCTCGATTTACACAACTCGAGAGGAAAGGATTTTCTGTGAATTTGCAATTTTCATTCCCATACCGAAATAGTTACAAGACAAGCCTTTATATAGGCAATCTACAAAACTCTTCAATTACATGACTTCTTAACCAACTCATTAATAATCTACCATTTCAAAGCGATAGACTTCTAGGAACTTGCAAAACATTAACTAGTCCTAGAAATATGAAAAGACTTACGACATTATACTAAAGACTATCGGAAAATGCTCCGAGTTGGTTGAACTTCGATATCGACAACTTTCGGATGAATTTGGTTTAATTTCATTTTCCAAAAAAACTCTCCCTTAAACTAAATTCTCTTTCTCTTCTTGTAGTTTGCATAAAATTGTCTCTGCTTCTTTCTCAATAAAAAAAGTAATTGAGGATTATTCTCCGATTGATGCATCAACACCCGGCTCACAACTTCGTCGATGTCGTCCCATATATGAAAAACGAAAATCAACAAGTTGATCGACAACTACTTCACCTTCTGCTACAAGACGATTGTGCAAGGGTGGAAATTCGGAAGTCTAATTCTTTTAGCTTTTTCAAAGAACTCCATTTCTTCAAACAAGATGTTGATTTTCTGGTCATTTTCAGCACAGTTTTGGAGCTCACCTGACTATTGATTCAGCATCTCCTCGATCCTAGTTATGCAGTACATGTTCTTCTCGTATGGATTCTCATCGAACTTGTTTCTCGGCAAGTTCTCGGTCATAATGGTGGCTTGAATCTTCATTAGCATTTGTGCCAGGATAGGCACATCGATGGACTCATCGATCCTGCGAAAATGAGAGTGCGTGTCGAATAGCTTCGCCTCTCCTATGGTTGTAATTTTCCCCATCACGCTTCTTTCTTGCTCATCCTCAATGTAGGATTCACTTCGATCAATTCGGCAACACAATCTTTTGACTATTTGCTTTCGTGTCTATAAGGCATCTCTTTTCATCAACATCCACTTCACCATGAACATTTTCTTGGTCATTGTTATGAGGTACATCAACATCAACAATAGCTTTATCCCAAACTAGTTGGGATCAGCGGTCGATGAACCCTAAAGATTCATAAAAATAAAGCAAAAATAATCGAGTAAAAAGAGAAAAATATGTGAAAATAAATAAACAAATATATATACACACACACTACCCCTCCACAATACTAATAGCTATCTTTCACTCCGTCCTAAGACAAATCGTAGGCCAATCTATTTATCACTCCCCTAAACATTTTCTTTGTCATTGTTGATGTTGATGTTGTTATGAGGTAACAACACACTTTTCTTCGGCTCATTCTGAGCACTCATCTCCTCAAACATTACCTTCTCATTTGCAGAATCATCTTGAATATCAAGATCTTCTTGAATAAGATCACAATCCAATTCACAAAGGCTCTCTAGATGAGCGAATGGAAAACAGTAGTCCCAATCATGTGTTGCATTTTTATCTCTAAGAAAAGAAAAGTCAGTACATAGTTTAGTACCTTTGCCTTCGACAAGAACTCTGGAATTTTCTCTACGCGAGTCTTGCTTCACTTGTTGATGCTCACATTTGCTACGGTGGCTTGAGGCCTTCTCTGGCTTTCTCTGGTCCGAGGCACTTTTGCCTTCTCTGGACTGAGGCTCTTTCTCCTTCTTTTGTACGAAGCTCTTTTCGCCTGAGACTCTCTTCATCTGAGTCTCTTTGCCTTTTTGTATTAGTTGATATATCTCGTGTATGAGCTCCCACGTCTCCTTTGAAGTAGTGGCCTTCGAAACTTTCTCGAACACATAATCATCTAAATACTGATAGATAACTGACAATGCATATTGATCTTTTAATCTTACCTTCTCCAATGCATTCCTCTGATCTTCATCCAACATGGCTTCGACATCTGGCTCTTCATAGTCGTTGTTGACGATTTCCCATAGACCATGAGCATCAAGCAACTCTTTCATTCTCGAAGCCCAATTACCAAAATTTTCTTTTACAAGATGAACGTATTGAAGAGAAAACAGATAGCTTGCCAAGGCCATGATCATAGACCGTAGGCTCTGATACCAATTTGATGGGAATAAGACGAAGAAAAAGCTCGATTTACACAACTCGAGAGGAGATGATTTTCTATGAATTTGCAATTCTCATTCCCATACCGAAATAGTTACAAGGCAAGCCTTTATATAGGCAATCTACAAGGCTCTTCAATTACATAACTTCTTAACTAACTCATTAATAATCTACCATTCCAAAGCGATAGACTTCTAGGAACTTGTAAAACATTAACTAGTCCTAGAAATATGAAAAGACTTCATTGAAAAATGACATTATAATAAAGACTCTATTGAAAAATGCTCCAAGTTAGTTGAACTTTGATATCGACAACTTTCGGATGAATTTGGTTTAATTTCATTTTCCAACAGTTGAGTTGTTGTTATTCCTCTTTTGATCAACCAAAAAAATGAAGGCGAAGTCGATGGTGAATTGTGTGGCTGTGGTTGTGGCTGTGGCATTGGCAGTGTGGATGCTCATCGCCTGGTGGCGGACTCTGCGATGCTCGAGATAGTCGCGAGCCGCGTCCAGCTCGTCATCGAGTGCAGCCAACCGGATTGCACAAGTGCATGGAGGCGTACAAGGCCAAGCTCATCCGGGCTTTTTGCCAAGTCGGGCTTTCTGCCAGGTCTTGCCGGTTGAGAACCTTTGTGTCTGCTACCACAATACTTGAGACTCAATGCAAAATAGAAAGAGAAGAAGAGATAAAAAGAGACCACGAGTTATATACTTCAGTTTTGGTCCTAGATTCATTCATTTCCTCAAACATTTCTGAAGAGAACTCATCCCACTACATATGCAACGGAATTATATGGAATTAATAAGCCCAAAAATTTATTCAAATCATTGTTCGGAGAAGTGCATCACAAAACGAATGCACCTTGATTTTTCACAAATTGAATGTCCACAATGCAGTAAGAGAGTCCAGTGCCTATTTGACATTTCAGAGAGAAAAGCGTGAGCTCGTCATCATTATTCCCGTGGTTTCTCTTTTCTATTCATTGACAACGTGAGAGGAACGTCATTCTTATTTTCAACATGGAAAAGACGTAATCTTTTTTTTTTGTAAGGAAAAAAGGACGTAATCTTTTATCACATTTAAAACTGATAAACGTCAAAGGCAGTTATCCAATGTGGAAAAAGGTTACGATAGCCTACATAGGCGGATCGCAGTCCTTTCCATACAGCCTTGTTTTCCAATATCTCACACTCACCCATGAAAAGCTATCCATAGCTCTTATTTGCTTACGAATGGTCAACAACTCTTACTCGCCCAAAAAGGATTAAACATAACTTTCTCTCTTTTCTACAAAGTTCATATCAACAAATAATCCATGTGACCAGTATGCATCCGTTGAGAGTATATAGAAGCTAAAAAATAGGCAAATTAACTCAGGGTAGATCCAGTATGCAGTACCTCAAGTCAATCACATTTACAGCATATCTCTCTTGATCTCATTAAGCATTACGTATGTATTGTATTCACAATCATGAATAAACTCAAATAATCATAATTAGCCGACTTGTGAACACAAAGATAGAATATGACATCAAAACAAATTGGTCTTCCTCTTCCCTTAAACCTCTCAATCTCAATTCAGCTCACTTTTCTATAAATGTCTTATTAGATCGAATCAATCTCATAATCATTGGCAATATTCTAAGATATATAACACTAAATAGAAATCTTGAGAATAAGTAAGAGTCGTGAGGGGACAATTTTGAGAAACTTTTATGCAGTACCCTAGATCAATCAATCACATTTACATCATATCTCTCTTGATCTCATTAAGCATTTCGTATGCATTGTATTCACAATTATGATTAAACTCAAATAATCATAATGGGTCAACTTGTGACAAAGATAGAATGTGACATCAAGACAAATTGATCTTCTTCTTCCCTTAAACCTCTCAATCTAAATTTAGCTCACTTTTCTAAAAATGTCCCATTAGATCAAATCAATCTCATAATCATTGGCAATACTCT